>OY720638.1:104116033-106681570 GCA_963169105.1 Ceriagrion tenellum | reverse complement strand
ATAAATGTGATATTAATTTCTCCAAACTCACCCCGTCAAACGCCATTTTAAAATCCAATAAGCCGGAAACACATCCAGACTACACTATATGTTGCTTTATATAAGTGTTCTTATCAACGCAAGGGCATCTGCAGTTGACCTTCGCTTCCGGAACCCTAACTGATTACTAGTAATAGCCCAAGTAGTACTTAGCACTTCTCTTCAATATTTATTGATTATTCTAGGCAAACTTAGGCAGCGTGTAATATCAAGTTTGTTGTTCTGTATTCCTCGCATTAAGACGCTTTCTTCTTCTTCTGAATAGGAATCATGACTGTTTTCATGAATTCCTATGGCCATACTACTACCACGTAGATCCGACGAAAAGTCAGAGAAAAGGTTGTGTACCTTTAGGGCCTAAATTCCTAAGTAACTCCGAAGTGATGTTATCTACTCCCACTACTTTCCTCGGCTTCATCACTTATAATGTTTTCTCTATTTCACTGTCGAATATATTTGGTCCGCAATTTTCCTCACCTAGTGTTTCCTCATCCTCAAGATCTAAGTTGGTCTAGTTTCGATGTCATATAGCTCCTCCACGTATTCTATCCACCTATATTGAATATCTTCTTTTTTCATTAAAAACCTAACAATTTTTCCTTAATCCCTGGTACCGTTAACCACCTTTTATAGCCTGATGGCAATTTTACTTCATCGTATAAGGCAACCACTCCCCTACTTTCTGTATTTTTTCTGTTTCCTCGTATTTCCCTTTTTGCCAGCTATCCTTCGCCCAATAGGGTGCTCGCTGGAGTATATTTTAAAGTCCTTGTACTTTCTCTTGCCCAGGTCGATGTCGGCATTTTTCCAATTCCTTCTCTCTTTCATTTTCCTAATCATTCCTTCCATTACCCACTGCTTCTTTACTCTCCTCGTTTCCACTGATACTATCAATTTTTCTGCCGCTCTTAAAATGCCTGTTGTTATATTCTCCCAAACTTCCTCGATTTTTCCTATTTCATTTTTTCACCTATATTCCTTCCCACTACTAAAAAAGTAGTTCTTGATATTCTCTCCTTTCCTCTCCTTTCAAAGATTCCAAGTTCTATCTCTTAATCCGTCTGCTTTTATTAAGCCTTTGGAATCTCATCACATTTCATCATTAATAAATTACGATCCGAGTCGCATCAGTCCCCAGTTAGCTCCGCGAGTTTTAGACAGTTTCTGAACTCTTGCCTGACCATGGTGTTATCAATTTAATATCTTGCTGTGTCTTCCGGCATGGTAAATGTGTACCTCCGCCTAAGACGGTGTTTACACTGTGTGTTTGTCACAACTAATTTAATCCTCCTACAGAGATCAAATGGCTTCTCAATGCGATCATTTCCCATTCCAAATCCAATTCCAGCCACTTCGTATCCATCTCTCCCTTACCCAACCACCACTGCGTTTCAGTTGCCCATTACCATCAGGTGTTTTCCTCCCGGGACTTCTCTAATTATTTCCTCTAGAGACTCATACATTCCATGTACCTCTCTCTTCCTATGATTACTGCGGGTTTGTATACCTGGGCCTATACGAAATTTATCGAGCGTGCTTTTATTTCTACCACTAGTATCCTGTCGCTCACTTGTTTAATGACTACCACTCTCATTCCAAATTTTGTGTTCAATACTATAGCGTTGACATATATATACACGTTGACTCCCATCATCATCATTACAGACTACCCTATAAATAACACTCCAATAGTCCCCGTTGTCCCTTCATCTCACCTTACACAGCCCCAAGGCATCTATGCTCCCCTTCTCCATTTTCTATTTAATATTTTTCAACTTCCCAGCCCTCACCATTGTCCAAACGTTCCAAAATTCTATATCAATCGGCACTTTCCTCCTCCTCTTCCTCTTTTGATTCTTATCTCTCGAGGTCCTCGTATCCTGTGATGACACAGTCGTGTAAAGATTTCTAGTTATGACGACCGCGGTACCTCTTCCGCTGACGGACACGGCACCCGCCCTAGTGGGTGGTGTCCGTAATTGCCAGGATTCATTAATCTTTGAATGACTTTCATACTCTGGGTATTTGATAGTTGAGGGGGACTCCCATCCCACTTCCCAACATTGTTTTTTACAAGACACTATCACAGGACTATCTTACGTCTGGTGCCCACCATTCGACCTACCTAGCATAGGTAGCCCTACCGGAAACGATCGTCATTACCCGGCTTGTCCAGCTCTAGGAATCAGTGGAGTGGGCAAGTCTTTCCATCATATCAAGGTTGTAGTTCAAGGAAGAGAAAGAGATATTAAAATTTACAAAACTAATTCTAATATGCAATCACCAAATGGAGAAATCACTTCTCCCATTACCAACAGAAGCATAGATGACTAAAATCAGTGGGAAAATTGACGCCACACAAATTTGGGCACCTTTAAAAACGACTCTCTCCCCTCTCACAGGGAGCTGAATTCGAAAAAAGCTGCCAAAAATTCCAAAAATGATTTTTTTTAGTCTGAAAGTTGAAATTTGTCATGATAACTCTCCCTTTTTTGGTGCATTTTATGTTCAAGTTCATTTTTCATAATTCTCCTGCGTTAACAATATGCAAGGGCAAATATTACGTGCTATAAAAATCATTTTCAATATGCTTGAAAATCACTTACCGTTGTAGTAGAAAAAAAATGAAGATGAAATACCGGCTTATAGTGTGTTGGAAACAGAATATTTAACAAAGAAATTTAAAGATTAGACTAAACATCTATCTCAATGAGAACTACTAAGCAAAAGAAGGAATTCATGGCCTCAAACCATCCACACAAACAGCCCCGTGAAGATATGAAACATCCGTGTAGCGAGCGATCTTACTGAGCGGCACGGGGAAGGAATGGTTTTGCATCACTAGATTCTGGCATGTTCCTTTGGGATAAAGTTGGCATGTTTAATGGACTCTGCATGTTTCCTACAGGCATTTAACATATCATTACACATACTTCAATGTTAACGCGAAATGCCAGGGTTTGCTCCCACAGTGTATTTACCTATTACCTGAAGGATATTACCGGCCTATATAGTTAACACCGCTTTTATGCAAAATCCACGAACACACTGTTGCTGGCAATATCGTGATCTTCTTGGAAAATTGACAATTCTTACATGGCAGTCAAGAATGCTTACGAAAGGGTATATACTGCGAAACAGAGCTTGCGCTCTTCCTTCACGACAGCCTTACATCAGATGAATGGAAAAAGCGAGTCGACGCGATATTTCTTATTTCAAGAAAGCATTCGACAAGGTTCCTCACAAGAAACTCATATAAAAATTGCAATCATGCGGAGTAACTGAAAAAGTAGTGAATTGGATGCAGGACTCTCTCAGCGATCGCAAACAAAAAGTAGTCAATGATGGTTTTAGCTCTGATATGATTAAAGTCACGTCTGGTTTTCCTCAAGGAAGCGTGATTGGCCCTCTTTTATTTATTGTTTTTATAAATAACCTAAGTTCTCATGTTAACAATAAACTAAGATTATTTACAGACAATGCGGTCATCTCCCGGGAAATCAGTGAAGACGAGGACTCGGAAAGTCCATTATCGGACCTAAACAACATTCTTACGATGTGCCAGGGGTGGGGGCTAGAACTAAATCTTGGTAAATGCACCACAGTACTCTTCTAGCAAAAATCATCAAACAAACGCCATGTCTACACTGTGGTTGGGGTAAGCATAAATTCCTCAAAAAAGTGAAACAGTTTGGAATCACCTTAACATCTGATATATCGTGATGAACTCGCACACACAAAATATAAAGCATTAAAGAAACTAGAATTTATCAAGCGTAGGATAGGAAGGTCCTCGGATGAGAAAGTAAAATAGAGGTGCAATTTTGCTCTAAGTAGGCCACACCTCAAATACGCCGCGAGTATTTGGGCCATCGGAGGGGGAGAGAGGGGAAGGTAGGGGAAGGAAAGCGAGAAGTAGAGAAAATTTAAAAGGAAGAGTTGGGTCTGAGTAGAAGTGATGGAGTGGGTTAGTGAGATTTATTTAGTCCTGGTGGAGAGAAAGCTTGGAAAAAGTAAATACAAGAGGACTCAAGATCTTTAATTTGGAGGGAGAAGGGAGGCAAGAACACCCACCTTAAAAATATCATTGAAAATAGAGCTGTGGAAAGAAACGTGGGTGAAGACTGGGAGGGAAACGGAGAGGGCAGGTGGATCATTGCAACTCGAGCGATGGCCATTCATACGGATATTAAGCGCAGTCGTAGCTAAACCTATGTAGAATCTGGGGTATAGTTGACAAAGGAGGATATAGACAACATTATGGGAGGTGCAAGCAAGTGGAGGGACGGAAGGAAGATGATCGGCAAGGAATTTATCATACAGAGGCTGTGTGATGAGGTTGCCACAGGTTTTGCAACGCGGGCGATTGCACGGCGTCGGAGGGGATTTAGTGGTGCTGAAGATTGATTTAGAAAGAAGTTTAGTGATTTAAAGAGAGCGGAGAGGTTGGGGGGGCGTCTAAAGGTGAGAGAAGGACAGAGGGGGAAATTTGGAAGTAGTGAGGTCATAGAGGATGGGGTAGAGGTTTTTGATGATACGACGGATGGAGTGAACTTCAGGGAAATAGGTAGTACCTACAGAGGGAGATTTGGTCACGAGGACACTTATTAAGAGAGAGAGATTTAGAAGAAGAGGGTCGTTGTCGGTTGTTTCTGAAGGAGACACTCAGGGTAGCCTCTGCGAATGAGGGATTGGAGGAGATTAGAGAGCAAAAGGTCAAGAGTCGTGGGCACCGCATATGCAACAAACCAGGAGATTATCTTGGAGATTTTCAGGGAAAACTGAATTCCGGCATATATTTGTATCCTTGGTTCAATTTTGAGCCATTTCATATTTTTAATTCTACAATACCGAGACTTATTGCCCACCTAAGATGCCCATGATAGTCATTTTGACTCATATATTTTTCTCTCACTCTTTGATGAGAGATTTGCAATTCTTATTTTTCCAATTAAATTGCACATTTCCCTATCATGTTTCATTACGATTTATGATATTATTGCGTAAATGAATTCAAAAATGTTCATTACATAATATTGTAATCCATAACATGTTTAATTTTATTGGTTTTTTTGTAATTTTTTTCTGTGGTGAATACTTTTCCATGTAAAATTTTGTGCATTTGCTATTTCATTCGATTTTGGTTTATATTAATCCAATTTATATGATATATTTTTGCTTGATACAAATTCACTCAGCACGTTATTCAGTACTTTTTCACGGGTATTACCTAATTATGGCGTTAATAAATATTTTGGCCATATTTTGTGCAACAAAAAAGTATAAATAAGATTTATTATGCAGATTGAAAATCATACCAGAAAATGGCATGGTAAAATAGCGTTTTGATACAATTGTACAGTTTCAATGAAATTTTTACAACCACGTGACAATAATTTGAACACTATTCACAAACTCGTACATAGAGAATGTTTGCACATAAAACATTATTTACCGTAGTTCGACATTTTGCTCCGATTACATACACATATGCTCCTGTTTCTCTAGCATGATTCCTTGATTAGGCAAAACTTGTTTTGAATAGCGAAGGTGTGGTCTTTTAAACTTTACGTAAAGGAAAAGGTTTATAAAACGTTATGTAAGACTACGCAAGATCTTTTGCAAATTTCCCTATCAATTCCATTGGTACATGACACTTCTTGAGAGGTTACATATTTGTATAGAATCCATACTTTGGCCCATTATATTAATTATTCACTGTTTCAGGCACAGGGGTAGCGCTATAGCCCCCCCACGGGACTGAAATTTTGACTCCTATATTTTTCTCTCACTCTTTGATGAGAGGCTTGCAATTCTTATGTTTCCAATTAAATTGCACATTTCCCTATCATGTTTCATTACTATTTATGATATTTTTGCGTAAATGAATTCAAAAATGTTCATTACATAATATTGTAATCCATAACATGTTTAATTTTCTTGGTTTCCACTAAATTTTGCGCGTCCTAATTATATTTCCACTAAATTTTGCGCGTCCGGCCATCTTGTTCCATGAAAAACATTAGTGGTTCCCTTAAGACCATGGATAATATGCAAGCTTTTTTAATCGACATTCGGCCGGTTATATCCAGCATACCATGCAACAAGTATAGGTAATTAATCAGAGAAGTCTAGTGCACATATGGCATTGTTCTTTTCGCGATGGGATCTACCAGAGTGGGGAAATAAAGAATTTTGTTATGTTTGGTTTCAGATTTTTTTCTCTTTATCCATGATTTCCAAATCGGTATTAAAGGAGTTAAGTAAATAATTATTTAGTTCTTATTCCGTTGGCCATGATACACAGTAAGCGTAATGCCACAATCCTCATATCAAAAAACTTTTGTCGGATACAGTTTTTATTATATATTACTAATTTCTTTGTAACTTCACTCCTTATTTTGCTCACAGTTCCCAAAAAAGTAGCACCAGAGTCTTTCAGTTGCATTATAAGCGTTATCGATGTGAAGAAATTGTCTGAGGTTAAGTTTCAACCTTTGTCAGGCTAGCCTTTATTAGTATTATCACAACGTGATCGGCAAGACCTTCATTCTCAAAACTAATACGGTCTTGGCCTGCATGAGGGAATCTACGCAATGCATGCTAACTCTTTTAGTCTACAACCAACCTAAACTTTTATCCAAATGAATTGGGTTTTATTCGCAATGAATTGAACATCTGGCTTCTGAGGAAAAAGCTAATCGTCAGCAGTTACGTAAGCACCTGGCCCGTAGCAAGCAAAGAACTTATCTATGATTCAATACTGATGAATAGAGAGTAAATTTGTCAGTCGGCATGTGAACCGAGCGGGTTGATTCTGATCACTTAAATCACAGCATCTCTCTGGAAGAATAAAGGTTTCTCGGGTCTTCCACCGGGTGAGCAGGTCCATGGGGCCCAACGTTTCGGAGAACGACTTGTCCTCCATCTTCAGGGGGGTTCAGCTTCCGAAACGTTAGGCCTCATGGACCTGCTCACCCGGTGGAAGACCCGAGAAACCTTTATCCAGCAGATACGCCGGGAAAATCTTAGATCCTTCATCTCTCGGGAACTTTACATAAATTTAGTCTGCCAAAGATGAATCAGCACCTGCTGTTTGCTTAGGCAACCCTGCAAAACTACGAGTGAAAACGTCCTCTTGAATTTGTGTCAAGGAGAATTTTATTCCCGCATTTTATACGGTCTATTAATATGGGGATCATCTCCAAACTTGCAATAGATCTTGAAAATACAAAAGAGCAGTGAGAATTATTTCACCAAAGCAATACTATGCACCATCAAAACCTATATTTTCCGAATTAAAACTACTACCACTTCCTTTTAGTTACACCTTTCCCAAATTCTCCACATAAAAATCTAACATTAAAGAATCCCTTTTAAACACTGAACATCACAGTTACCGTACAAGGGCAAAACATAATATTCATTATGACACGATTAGGACAAGGGCCCTGAAACTTGGTCTACATGAAATGAGAATACGTCCCTATAATAAATTTTCACCGAGATTAAAGAACTTAAAAACTTTTAGTTCATTTCAAGTACAATTGAGTCACTCAATAGTTAGAAAGTTATATTACAGAGTTGATGACTTTCTAAATGACATTTGTTTTAAGTAATACGTTATACTTCGTGCGAACATGTGAACATTTTGAAATTTTATTATTTGTACAACCTGATGAATCCGATATCATACCTTTGTAAGATTGTAATGATCTACTGGAAATTAAATGTAATATTATTCATATTATCAAATCGCAAGTATCGCAAGATATCGGCAAATCGACTTCTAGATGCGAGTTTCTTACAAAACGGTACGTTCCAGTTTTTATTCAACTAACTGAGTTAAGGCATTTGCTCTTACTACCCCTCTGCCGTACAAAACAACAATGAATGCGTCTACTTCTTCCATATTTAGCACATATGAATCGTTTCCATTTTGCACTTGAGCTTCGGCAATAGCACACTTCTTACATAAGTCATAACACGTTGGAAAGGACCTTGTTGGAAAGACACGACACTGGAGGCTGCAGACTCATAGGCCAGCGCCTGCGACCAGAGCGCTGAGAACGTGGGGGCCAGGATTAGACAGCAAGGAGATGGATAGAGGTATTTAAGGATGCGGGTGAGTGAAAGACGCATATTTACACATAATTGCTCGTGTATCAGACCATCCACGCAAAATTACAGATATAGTACAGAACCTTCAAATGAGTGCTATACAGCATTTGAAATGACAATGAACGATTAATCATACCAAAGATTTATCGTTAATTTTAAAAAATAAAATTGTAAATGTAACATCATGTGTTAAAAAATCGAAGTATAAAAATATTTTAAGCATTTGTAAATCAGTAGTATAAAAAATAAGTAATTAAGTAAGTAATCCCCAATAGACTAGGTAGTCGAAAAGACTATCGTAGCCAAAATTTAAGTTTCCAGTTGGCGGATTTGGACACGACTTAATAATAGACCATAAGAATCGACAACGGTCCAAAAACGTTATTTATTTTTTCAATTATTGCTCTGCATGAATAAATAGAATTATAAATATAGCATGCAAATTTACTGAGATTACTTTATGAGCAATTTTAGGATAATTAGGATGATAGGATTGGAAATTAAAAGTAGAATTGAAGAATAGGTAGGATTTATATATTTTCACAAGGTTTACTCTAAAGACTTATGGTTTCTACTCGGATTGAAAGTTATTCTATTCCCAATTATTTCCCTCTCTCACCTGTGGACAACACAGGACACTTGGTACTGTGTACAGGCGCGTTACCCCAAGAACTGAACATGCGGGAACAAAGAAACAAGCATGTCAAAGGGTAGGAGCCAGACCAGGGGTATCCCCCACGGTGTGTGCTTTTCTATGAGGTGGATGCAAAACATTGCCAATGAGCACTAAATTATGTAGTAGAAGGGTGAATATGTTTCAGATGAACGATAAAGTAATACAATTTGAGATAAAAGAGCACCGAACGAATTCCGTTGTATCTAACGTTTACATGACGGAAAGTACATGTAGGTAGGAAGAAAGAAACAAAATATATTGAAGTGATAACGAAAGCTGAGGATATAATCTGAAGCCTTTCGAGGGAAAAATACAATATTTCTAACACAACACACCCTAACATTACAATTAGGGGTAATCAATCTTACAATTTTGACTACTGTAAAGCGCTGATGTAAATAGTAACTAAATAATTGTGTAATAAATATTCACCTTTTCTCTACACAGTTTCTTTACTCTAAAGGCGGTATTGTGTGGTATCTTTCGCCTTATTCGTGAATTATCGCGCTTTTATAGAAAGTTAATTTCCTAAATTTAAAGTTAGGAGTATCTATCGGATTAACGTCGGAGCAGTAAATTAAGTATCATAAAATAAAATCATAAAGGATGCCTCTTTCCAATTGCCACCATCTACGAAGTTTTACCAAAATAATCCTAATAATTCTAATGTTATTTTCATAAATTATTGCATCCACTTTGTTGCTAAAGTGAATCAAATCTAATTGCTAAAGAATTTTTTCTTTCTAAAAACGTTCCATATACAAATATAAAATTGTAAAGAGTGCAAACTCAACTAGAATTTAATATTATTAATCGAAGCGTCTATGCCACAATGAGGAAAGGATATAGAAAAAATATTTATTAGATCTTATCAGTGATGATGTAAATCATATGTGGCGCAAGTAATGCCCACGGATATATAAGCGTACTTGAAAATAAAACCGGGGAATTCTATAAACTTGTGTTAAGTTCTCAAAAGTTCAGGGATTGCTTCGTATGACATATTCGTACCAATTACTAAAACACAAGGCCTAGTTTTTTTAAACACGATGGTAGACCCTTATATTGATTAAAAAACAATTTTATTGAAATTTATACCAAAGGAGGAATGGGTAAAACAACTTTTTAAGATTTTATGGAATCATTCATCATCAAACGAAGCACTTAATAAGGCTGACACTCCAGTGGAAACCATAAGTATCGACCCAATGGACCATTAGGAACTGGAACACGCTCAGAATAAAGCAAAGACTGGGAAAGCCGCCGGTATGGATGGAATTGATTCAGAACTGATAATTAATGGAGGAATAACCCTAAAAAGAAGAATCCTACATTTATGCAAGTGTTTGATAAACCATGAACTCTAAGATGAGTGGAAGGTTGCCAGAGTTGTTTCGCTGTTTGAAAAGGGAAAAGGAATAACCCAGAGAACTATAGAGGTATAACTATTGTAAATACGATATAAAAATATATGGTTAAATAATCAATACTAGGCTAGCCATCTCCGATAGCATTTGATTATATGAGCAAGATGCCTTTAGGAAAGAAGATCTTGCATTGACGATGCTTACACATTAAAGCAAATCCTACAGAAGCGAAGTTAACCTTGAGACTCATCTAGCATTTATAGATTATAAAAAAGTATTCCAGCGTGTTAACAGAGAAAAGTCAGGGCCAATCATTAAGATGGTGGTTGATAATACGAAGCATCTGATACAGGAAATGAACATCAAGGTGTTACACAGGGTTACAGTGAATCACACACTTTGATTAATCTAAGCACAGATGACTTATTAAGCACTTGAGAAAATTGAAGGAGGACAATGTAGCACCAGGCATATATTTGGGATCTTCTGAGTGCTTGATGCTGTTCGCCGATGACATAGTCATTATACAAGATACTGAAGATTAATTTCAAATGGCAGTTAAAAAATTACACACACCCTGAGGCACATATAAAACCTTGATATGTTATTACAGTTTAACTGTAGACCGGACGATATTAAAAAAGTGTATAATTACATCCCGCGTGTTGTATTGCATTTTTTATCCACTGCCCACTGCATTATGATTAATTGTAAGTAAAACCCATGTATATTCATGGCAAAACCGGTAAGACGAGTTGATTTACAATCTGTCGACTGCATTTACATTTGAACTTCCGCATTTCATCACTAGGTGGAACCACTTTCCAAAAAGTTGTTTGTTTACTGGAATTCTAGACAACGCTTTTTGGCAACGAGATCCCAATCCATAATATATATTCATGCCATGGTCGGTGAAAAAGGTTTTGAGTTATCAAAGCAATGAAAAATTTCATGAGACACATCATATATTATAAGACAAAGAAGTTTCTAAAAAATTGAAACTAGACCGAAAGAATTTCTCAGGAACCCTCTTATTTTCTCACTGGAATAAGGCATTCAATCTCGGATTGAAGTCTTTTCGACCCCGTCGGGAGCTTCGGCGAAAAATGACTAATCTTTCGAAGAAGTATCCTCTCAATCAGCTCCTCATGCTTTCTATTCCTATTTTGTAAAGTCAATGTTTAGTTTCATCTACTTTCCCGCCTACCTAACATCCTCATTACACTATGGCTTCTAACTTTTGGAAGTCTTCTCTAATCACACTCTCCTCACAACTAGTCCTCATTCTGAAACAGAGATTTTTTTTACTTCTACTAGCGTCCTTTTAACAGAAGTCTCCAACTACGTCCGTCCTCTTTCTTTAATTCTTAAGTATCGGAAGCATTATATTGACGCGTCCAGGGGGGTTGTGCTTGAAACGTTCGAGATTGATTCCGGCACGGAATAATCCCGATCTCTCATTCCGTATCGGAATCTTTTCACTCGGGTTTTGGTGTGCTTGAAATTTTCAAACCGATGATCGGTTTCGAGTGTTGCTATCTAGTTTCAACTCGAACGGTAGACGTGGCAACGTCGGGATGAACACGTAAATACGGCCGTTGTTATGGCCGTTTCTACAAATATTTACAAAACAATTGACAGCAGAAAATCAGATACCGCTCATATTGAAAATGAAGATTACGAAAGAGCAAAAGGAAATCCTTCTTCAATTTGTTGAAGGTAAGTAAATCGAACCACTTTTGATTTTATAGTTCGTAATATATGTTTTACATTAGTATTTACTTTTCAGAAAATGAAAATATCAAAAATGGCAAATTAAAATATAATTTTACTGCAAAAGATGCAGCAATGCAATGGCAGGAGGTGACGATGAAACTTAATGCATGTTTGGGACCAAAGAGGTCATGGAAGGAGTGGAGAAAGGTAAGAATGAAAATTAAATGAATGCATGTGTCGCGCAGTAAATATTTTTCAATTTTAACCACGAATCATCCATCCGGCTTCACACAATTTCGTAAGTGTTGTAACTTTTTCGACGTATAAATAACGAAGTAGTTTCCGGTTAATGAAGCGTTGGGTAATTTTTTTGT
The DNA here is from genome assembly GCA_963169105.1 of Ceriagrion tenellum. Taxonomy (NCBI): domain Eukaryota; kingdom Metazoa; phylum Arthropoda; class Insecta; order Odonata; family Coenagrionidae; genus Ceriagrion; species Ceriagrion tenellum. The sequence continues at coordinate 106,669,277 of OY720638.1, read as the reverse complement.
TTAGCGATAATTGTTTATAGCTATGAATAGAATACCGTAGTGATATTACAACAGATATAGCTCTTTACAGTCTTGGCAAGATATTAAATGCGCTGCCAAGGGCAAAGCAGCCGCCCTATTGAGGGATATTACCCACACTGGGGGTGGGCCTCCAGTAGCTGACAATGAGATGAGTGAGTTCCAGAGGCGGGTGGCAGTTGTGATTGGTGGCAATGCGATCCATGGCCATCCCAACATTGATGAGTCGGTGATTGTTTTTGATGAGGTGAAGGTTTTTTAAAGTTGTCCTTATAATAATGATTTATCCGTACAAAATTTTAATACAGTAATACTCTACTAAAATTATTATCAATAGTGTAAAATGCTATTATACTATGCAATTAAAAATTTTAAATACACTTATTACATTCTCATTTCGAAGTTGAGCAATTTATAAACGTATATTATCATTTGAAAACAATGAGTATAATTGGACAACAAGAAGTTTAGTGAGATATAAAGTGGACAACCTAATTGCATATATATTCATAATTTTTTTAGGGCTCATTTCATTCACATTGCACTCCTTCCATTTCAGATCCCTAATCCCAAAGACATAGCATCCCCACCAAGTCCCCACATTAGTTTAATGAATGAACCTGGCCCTTCTACCTCAACAGCCGATCTAACCATTCCCTTACTCCCTCATTCCCAGTCTGCTTCCACCACGATCCACCACCCTATTCCTCAATCCACCACCAAGGCAGCTGACAAACGCCCTGGCAAGAGTAAGTAAATTTTTCATGGACAAGCGCATAAGTCATAACACGTTGGAAAGGACCTTGTTGGAAAGACACGACACTGGAGGCTGCAGACTCATAGGCCAGCGCCTGCGACCAGAGCGCTGAGAACGTGGGGGCCAGGATTAGACAGCAAGGAGATGGATAGAGGTATTTAAGGATGCGGGTGAGTGAAAGACGCATATTTACACATAATTGCTCGTGTATCAGACCATCCACGCAAAATTACAGATATAGTACAGAACCTTCAAATGAGTGCTATACAGCATTTGAAATGACAATGAACGATTAATCATACCAAAGATTTATCGTTAATTTTAAAAAATAAAATTGTAAATGTAACATCATGTGTTAAAAAATCGAAGTATAAAAATATTTTAAGCATTTGTAAATCAGTAGTATAAAAAATAAGTAATTAAGTAAGTAATCCCCAATAGACTAGGTAGTCGAAAAGACTATCGTAGCCAAAATTTAAGTTTCCAGTTGGCGGATTTGGACACGACTTAATAATAGACCATAAGAATCGACAACGGTCCAAAAACGTTATTTATTTTTTCAATTATTGCTCTGCATGAATAAATAGAATTATAAATATAGCATGCAAATTTACTGAGATTACTTTATGAGCAATTTTAGGATAATTAGGATGATAGGATTGGAAATTAAAAGTAGAATTGAAGAATAGGTAGGATTTATATATTTTCACAAGGTTTACTCTAAAGACTTATGGTTTCTACTCGGATTGAAAGTTATTCTATTCCCAATTATTTCCCTCTCTCACCTGTGGACAACACAGGACACTTGGTACTGTGTACAGGCGCGTTACCCCAAGAACTGAACATGCGGGAACAAAGAAACAAGCATGTCAAAGGGTAGGAGCCAGACCAGGGGTATCCCCCACGGTGTGTGCTTTTCTATGAGGTGGATGCAAAACATTGCCAATGAGCACTAAATTATGTAGTAGAAGGGTGAATATGTTTCAGATGAACGATAAAGTAATACAATTTGAGATAAAAGAGCACCGAACGAATTCCGTTGTATCTAACGTTTACATGACGGAAAGTACATGTAGGTAGGAAGAAAGAAACAAAATATATTGAAGTGATAACGAAAGCTGAGGATATAATCTGAAGCCTTTCGAGGGAAAAATACAATATTTCTAACACAACACACCCTAACATTACAATTAGGGGTAATCAATCTTACAATTTTGACTACTGTAAAGCGCTGATGTAAATAGTAACTAAATAATTGTGTAATAAATATTCACCTTTTCTCTACACAGTTTCTTTACTCTAAAGGCGGTATTGTGTGGTATCTTTCGCCTTATTCGTGAATTATCGCGCTTTTATAGAAAGTTAATTTCCTAAATTTAAAGTTAGGAGTATCTATCGGATTAACGTCGGAGCAGTAAATTAAGTATCATAAAATAAAATCATAAAGGATGCCTCTTTCCAATTGCCACCATCTACGAAGTTTTACCAAAATAATCCTAATAATTCTAATGTTATTTTCATAAATTATTGCATCCACTTTGTTGCTAAAGTGAATCAAATCTAATTGCTAAAGAATTTTTTCTTTCTAAAAACGTTCCATATACAAATATAAAATTGTAAAGAGTGCAAACTCAACTAGAATTTAATATTATTAATCGAAGCGTCTATGCCACAATGAGGAAAGGATATAGAAAAAATATTTATTAGATCTTATCAGTGATGATGTAAATCATATGTGGCGCAAGTAATGCCCACGGATATATAAGCGTACTTGAAAATAAAACCGGGGAATTCTATAAACTTGTGTTAAGTTCTCAAAAGTTCAGGGATTGCTTCGTATGACATATTCGTACCAATTACTAAAACACAAGGCCTAGTTTTTTTAAACACGATGGTAGACCCTTATATTGATTAAAAAACAATTTTATTGAAATTTATACCAAAGGAGGAATGGGTAAAACAACTTTTTAAGATTTTATGGAATCATTCATCATCAAACGAAGCACTTAATAAGGCTGACACTCCAGTGGAAACCATAAGTATCGACCCAATGGACCATTAGGAACTGGAACACGCTCAGAATAAAGCAAAGACTGGGAAAGCCGCCGGTATGGATGGAATTGATTCAGAACTGATAATTAATGGAGGAATAACCCTAAAAAGAAGAATCCTACATTTATGCAAGTGTTTGATAAACCATGAACTCTAAGATGAGTGGAAGGTTGCCAGAGTTGTTTCGCTGTTTGAAAAGGGAAAAGGAATAACCCAGAGAACTATAGAGGTATAACTATTGTAAATACGATATAAAAATATATGGTTAAATAATCAATACTAGGCTAGCCATCTCCGATAGCATTTGATTATATGAGCAAGATGCCTTTAGGAAAGAAGATCTTGCATTGACGATGCTTACACATTAAAGCAAATCCTACAGAAGCGAAGTTAACCTTGAGACTCATCTAGCATTTATAGATTATAAAAAAGTATTCCAGCGTGTTAACAGAGAAAAGTCAGGGCCAATCATTAAGATGGTGGTTGATAATACGAAGCATCTGATACAGGAAATGAACATCAAGGTGTTACACAGGGTTACAGTGAATCACACACTTTGATTAATCTAAGCACAGATGACTTATTAAGCACTTGAGAAAATTGAAGGAGGACAATGTAGCACCAGGCATATATTTGGGATCTTCTGAGTGCTTGATGCTGTTCGCCGATGACATAGTCATTATACAAGATACTGAAGATTAATTTCAAATGGCAGTTAAAAAATTACACACACCCTGAGGCACATATAAAACCTTGATATGTTATTACAGTTTAACTGTAGACCGGACGATATTAAAAAAGTGTATAATTACATCCCGCGTGTTGTATTGCATTTTTTATCCACTGCCCACTGCATTATGATTAATTGTAAGTAAAACCCATGTATATTCATGGCAAAACCGGTAAGACGAGTTGATTTACAATCTGTCGACTGCATTTACATTTGAACTTCCGCATTTCATCACTAGGTGGAACCACTTTCCAAAAAGTTGTTTGTTTACTGGAATTCTAGACAACGCTTTTTGGCAACGAGATCCCAATCCATAATATATATTCATGCCATGGTCGGTGAAAAAGGTTTTGAGTTATCAAAGCAATGAAAAATTTCATGAGACACATCATATATTATAAGACAAAGAAGTTTCTAAAAAATTGAAACTAGACCGAAAGAATTTCTCAGGAACCCTCTTATTTTCTCACTGGAATAAGGCATTCAATCTCGGATTGAAGTCTTTTCGACCCCGTCGGGAGCTTCGGCGAAAAATGACTAATCTTTCGAAGAAGTATCCTCTCAATCAGCTCCTCATGCTTTCTATTCCTATTTTGTAAAGTCAATGTTTAGTTTCATCTACTTTCCCGCCTACCTAACATCCTCATTACACTATGGCTTCTAACTTTTGGAAGTCTTCTCTAATCACACTCTCCTCACAACTAGTCCTCATTCTGAAACAGAGATTTTTTTTACTTCTACTAGCGTCCTTTTAACAGAAGTCTCCAACTACGTCCGTCCTCTTTCTTTAATTCTTAAGTATCGGAAGCATTATATTGACGCGTCCAGGAAGCTGTTCTGGGTAGCGAAACTCATGCGACCGCTACGTAGCATCTCAGTTGGAGCGGTCGGCCATCTTTCGGAGCGGTCTTTTGGGTCGCTACCGGCTCTGAGCGCTTGGAGATCGGCGGGAATTCATATTCCTCGGAAAATTCATGATGCATCAACAACGGAAAGTATGGCCCTTTCTCGGTGATCCCATGTTTTACTAGTAATGCAAATATAGCAGAAACTGCTGTAGAACTATAAATACAATCGGATAAAGATATTTAAAGTGTTATCTTCGATCGGATGACTGTGGTAGTTTATGATTCGATCTTATACAACTCATTTAAATCTTTCTCGTAGGTTTGATGAACTTGTTGTGGAAGCAATTCGATGACAAATTTCGCATTATTTTATAAGTAAAATAGTTACGACTCAGAAAATGCAAGTAGGTCCAAAACTTCTGTTTGTAGGTTTTCTGACATTAACCTCATCTTTGTTTTGGTGATTGCCGGTGTCAAGGTGCAGTAATTATCTATTCAATTGATTCTTGTCAAAAAATAACCTTAGTATTTTAAGTAGCCAGCAAGGCATCAGTCGATAAACTACCAACAGTCATGTTGCTAATAAAATACAATATGACAGTCTGCAGTGTGAAACTACACATTACACAGCCGTTTACAGTAATTCACTGACAGGAGCTCTCAGAGGTTCATTACCTATGGTTGAGTATGTAATTAGTGATTGGTCAGTATACTGACTAAATTCAGAGTTGCTAAGAAAGAATCACTGGTAATTGTGTGATCAACTATAGTCAGCTTGCATTAGTTGCCAAGATTACACTGCCTGGGCTTTTGTACTGAACTCAGGAGTAGCTATTTACAAGATACCTCATGAGATCATGTAGTAGAATGCAGTCATAGGTATATTATCATAGCAAAACAATTAGGACAAGAATGAGTGATCCCTGCATACTTTCATGGATGATCAAAGGTTGGGGATTTTAAATGCTTAGATTCATTTTCACCTACTTTTAACCCATAACAGCTGTTCAACTAATATTCCAAAGGCTGGATGTGTGGTGTAAATCACAGAAAAATGATCACACCTGAGATGAAGCTGGATATTTTATTTTAGCAATTGATCAGTTTAATTATTTCCATATTAAGATTACGGAATTATGTCGCTGGTAGCATAATTTGCTGATTTAAAGGGTCAATAAAACAATAAGTATTACAGGTATCGTTGTAATTATTTTTTTCCATATTCTACAACAAGCATTTCAAGCATTTAAGTGTTGTGCATGTCAAGTTGCATATGTTAGGCAAGCTTTTTTCATCACAGGATCGTATTTGACCTCACTTCCTGGCGCCAAATTCAAATCAGCAAATTATGCTGCCACACTCTGTAATATATTGTTCGGGTGAAGAAAGAATCTAATAGATCAAGGGCATAGAGGGGACTAAAAATTAAGGTATTTTTTATGTTTCATGGTATTTTAATAAACTTTATTCTTTACCTGATTGGCTCTAATATTTTGCTCTATACTTTTTAATTTTTTATTCTACGTATTCTTCTGTACAGTTCCAACCATTTTTTTTATTATTTTTGTTGCCATTGTATAAATTTTTAATTACACCTGCCATATAGGATGAGCGCTTTTGTCTTATATATACAGTTTGGCTAAGTCGGGTCTTACGTGTTCAAGTAGTCAAATCGGTAAATTTTATGTGGCTTAAGAACAGAATTACCACCTAAATTTTATTACCACCACCTATTACCACCTAAATGGGCCAAGGATATTTATCAACTTATTTCCCCCTCTACACCTTTCCTCCGTTTTCTTGTGTAATGTAAGGGGAATACATCATTTAAATCCTGAGCTCACATAATATTTCGCTTCAGTTTCTTTCTCCCGAGTGGCGCGGCCACTATTTGCCAAAATTTCTTTACGGTGTGGAGGCTAATGATTTACTGTTGATATTTAATTAGCACAGACTGGCTGAATAGTGACTTTTCCTGGGATAATTTTGATTGTTTGATAGATTGCTTCCAACATTTGCACCCAAAATGGATAAAATATTAGGAGTTATCTATCCTACTACACAGCCAATACTTTAGTGCTGAGCTCATGTTTTGGCTAAAGATAAGCACCAAACATTATTTATCAAATGTGTTAATAAAACGTGTTCATATGGCAATATATGCAACAATTTTGCAGTGGAAAGGTTCGTACCTTTACCAAAAAAGTTTTACAACGCGGAAATACATCAAGACGTTGGTGAACATGAATATCTCAAAGCTGTGGTCTACTATTACTAGGAATTGAACAATTTAACAATAGATTAATATTGGAAAATTGGGTGCCGAATAGAACTGTTCTTTTTACTCTCAGTATCTATTTAATATGTTATAATTCAGCTGTAGGTAGACTATACATTTATCTTTCCCGCTTTATTCTTCATCTCATCCTATTTTCTCGAAATATCATCGTTCCCCTTTGAGACAATCATAATTTGTGACGTGATATCCGCACGCCTTCCGCGATTACATTCCTCTGTGGCATATCACGAAAATTTCTATGAAGTCCCAGCAGAAAAACCATATTATAACGTCACTGCATGATTCCTTCCGTCCACACTCCAAACGCCGTCACGGGAAACTCATCATCCGGATAAACCCACGTTTAAAGATATTAAGGCCCTCACATTAAGTCCCGGGCTATTCTGAAAACTCTCCTTCACTTACTTCCATCAATCTTCCCTGAAACTGTTTCGGTGGCGAAGTCAAAACCGTCGCCTCGTATAATACCTGAATAATAATCGTGATGAATACTATCTGTAGAGAGCCGCGACTGAAAGGCCGGGATCAGGTTAACAGGCGCTGATATGTCTTTGGCTAGAAAGCCATCCCGCTATGCTTGTAAATGTGTCAATGTACTTCAACATGCACATTTTTACCCCTTCTAAAAACCCTTTATAATCAACTTAACGTAGTAACCAATCAGCCATTGTCGTTTGAGAGAGTAAGTATTGCAAATTTTCGCTATCAACACTTCTACATTTACATATTACAATGCAAGACACCTGAAGGGTGTTTTGCAGGGGTGAGTTACACTATAATGTTCAATCAACTTTCACTGGCATGAAAACGAGCATAGGTATGCTTCCAATGCTACTGAAACAATTGAATTAATGCAAATTGCAACTACATGAACGAGATACCAGAGTCATACAGTTATTATGCAAAACTAGATGCTATTACTTCGTAGCAGATTTAAAAAAAAACATTAAGGAGCAAATGAACTAATAAGCAAAAATACCTGTCGAATAACCTACTTCAAAGTCTCATTAGCAGCCATTATGGTCTGTTATTGATCGCGGGAAAAACGACGTTTTAAACATGTCTGTTTTACAATCTATTCCCCTAGTTAAAATTTCATGATATGATCTACCGATGTTGGAGGTCGTAAGATATTAATAACTTCGTCAGGTAATAAAGTGTTTATGAATTTACATGGCAGATCAACTCTTAAGTTTTAATCGACGGCCTGAAAGCAATCCATATCCCAGTTACTGCAAGAGATCAGTAACATTAACGATACAATCATAACGGCATTTCAGGAATCTTGATGGTCATTACTGCACGCTTGCTATCTCTGATTTTAAGCCTAGCTCACAAGGATCCCGAATTCTGGCAGCGTATTCCAAGTTCGGTCTAACGAGGGAGAAGTAGCTGATTTCTTCAACCTTATCGTCACACTTTCCATGTACTCTTTTTACAAATTCCAATTTACGATTACTTTGACCAGTTATTTCCCAAATATATTTGCCCCATGCGAGATCATTAGTTATCTGAAGCTCCGAGGTATTTTACAGTTCCTACAATCACTAATGGGTATACTGTATTCAATAGCAGAATTGAAGAAAGTTTTTTTTCCTTCTCCAGAAGTTCGATATAACTCGTTTTTTTTTCAATTCAAAATCTAGCTGCCACGCATTGCACAATGTTTGAATTGTCTTGAGGTCCTTCGTCAGTGCTTCCATAGCACTACCGCTACGGATTTCTCTGCACGATACAGCGTCATCTGCAAACAGTCAAAGCTTACTGCCTGCTAATTCACCAATATCGTTAACATACAAAAGGAATGGAAGTGGACCTAAATCACTGCCCTGTGGGACACCCGAAGTGACTTTAACCTCTTTAGAGATGGCGCCGTCTAATACAACCCTCCGCAGGCGATCGCTTAGGAATTCTCTGATTCAGGAAATTATACCGTCACCAAAGCCGTATGATTTTTGTTCGATAAAAAACTTTCAATGGGACACTTTATCAAATGCTTTTTTAAAGTCAAGGAAAATCTGGAACGTTATTTTCACCGGAGACTACAATACCTTGGGTAACTGTGCTGATTGAGTTTCGCAAGATCTTCCCTTTCTGAATCCGAGTAGTGTTTTTATTATCTAGTTCAGCATATCGAGGTGTCTAATGACTGAGCTATTATTTATATTCAAGGACTTTGCATGAGATAGATCTTAGGGATATCGGTCTGTAATGCAATGGCTGCTCCTTATCATCGCTTGAAAATAACGGCATTATATTGGCAATTTTCTAGTCCTTAGGTACTACGTGTTCTTGATGGATTTTATAAATGTTATTTGCTAGTAGTGGCTATTTCTGAAGCTAGTTCTCTATACACGCAGAAATAAATTACTTTAGAACCTGTGACTCATTTGGACAGGACAACTTTGACAAATTGGCTATTCTATGGGCATACGCATCAATAGACGACATAGTTTTCCGGAAACGATCATTAAGCGTCATGAATGTAATCCGAGAAGACTTGGTGAACCTGCTTTGGAAGTGGAAGTATAAAAAATAAGCTGTATCCGAACTGTTTGCGGAATTCAGTTCACTGAGTTGGAAAGGCTCAAATACGCGCCTCAGTGGGGAGATAGAAGTCTTCAATACAATTAAACTGAAATTTAGACTAGAAGCAATAGCTTTCCATAAATTATTAATATGGGGATCCAATGAGCCTGATTTTACCCTTTTAAATTCCACTGGATTTAACTAGCTGACGGCCCCGTATATTGAAAAAAATAAAGTAGCGATTATAAACGATATCTACAGTAGCAGTAAAATTAGTTTTAGTGGATAAATTTAGGCCACCGGTTATCTCGCCATGAAAACAAATGCTTCCCCGTGGATTCATTCTTTCTTGAATTTAGTAAAATATTTCATAGCGGACAACGCAATCGTATAAACGATTTAAGCGCATGACCAAATATTTCTTCACCGTATTACCTAATGTTTTCTTGCAATTTTATCTGTAATAGAAGAGGAAAAATTACAGTAACAGCGAGAATCAAATCAATATAAATAAATGCAGTCAAATATCTTTATTTTTTCCATGTTTTGGAGAATTTTGATAGATTCTTTTGTCTCTTATTCTCCTTATCCGCTTCTTTGTTCTCAAAAGCAGTGATTTGCGTCATTCTCATGCAAATATAGTGGTGCACCACACGCATTACAATTAAATTTCCATGCTTCGAAGAGGGAAAAGTAGTAGTGGACCCCTCCAACAACTCCGTAAGAACATATTCAACAACATGTAATGTCCTGGAATATTTCTTGAAGAGCTCCTCCAACTTGAAGAGAAATTTGTGGAGGTTAACATTAGGAAGTGTTAATCCCCCACGAGTTTTAATATCTAGCACAAAGGAGCCACAGGGTGGCAATGGTACTTGGATTCACAGAGGCAGCTCTACAAATTTCACACTGCACATGCTTCAGCATTTTCCCGCTCGAGTAACCTACAACGTATTATGACATACATTCTTCCACCGTCACCAAAGAGGGTTCTTCATTTCCTAAGACATCCTTAATGAGCCAATCATCTTGCACAATGGCTATATCTAATCTCTCACGTCAAGTCTATGTAACAAGTCTATGTAACTGTGGGAATGTATGGGTTCCTTCAATAATCGAGTGATCAACCTGCCTGTCTTATAGTGCTAAAGAACCTCTGCAAAGTGTAAAATATATTACAACGATGGGAGATAAACCTCGCGCTCGTGGTGGTTTCCTCTAATTATTTGGGGTAGCAGATAAATATTTGGAGCAAATTGGAAACTATAATAGCACGGCATTCTCCAGCAGTTGTGGTTGTTTATTCAATTGCTGCAAAATTATATGTCAAAAGGTGGTTTATTTAACATGCCATTGGACAAAATGAATTATACGATTTTCAGGCATTTAGTGGATTCCAAGCAAATGGTAATAATTTAAAACGGAGAATAATTTCGTACCAGTAATTAATTTTGAAATAATAAGGCAAAAACTTATCAAACTGCCAAAAGGCGAACTATTATGAAATAACATTGCAACGGTAGGAACCACAGGTATTACTTTCTCATTCTAGTCGTATAAGGGGTTCTACCATATAATTTCTTCGGGCACTCTCTGCCCAGGATTGATGGAAAAACCTCTCCTAAGAATTACACTTGCCCATTTCTTTAGCATATTCAAATCATTTTGGGCTAAAATAAATCGCACCTTCTCCGGGTTATTGCAGTAATCGGAAGTGCAGCCCGGTGCAATGCAACGATAAGCAGGCATCCTTCCACAACACTCTTAACCGGTGAAGTAAAACACGTACTTCAACACTGCTAATATTCGTAATATAGAATGGAATTCGTAATATAGAATGGAATGAATTTCTTACGTGTCTCCATCATGCAATAACTATCTTTTCTCCAGTGAACTATGATGCTGCCATCTACAAGAAGAGTTTCCTCGCGGCGACAATACCGACGACAAACCGAGCGGAAGTGCGCAGTCCTGAATATTCGTAGTCCACGGCTGGGACTCAAATTGAAGGTAGATTCGAAATCGGTCGCTTTAGTAAAAGACGCTGACTGGTCCTCTCACTGATTCTCCAGGATCTACAGGCATCACTACCGGCAGTGATAATTTCCTAGCTCCCTCAAACGGCAATGGTTAATTGGTTGCTATGGTCTGTTGATTATAATGGTGTTCTGAATGTATTAAAAATGTGTTGACATTCATCAAAATAAAATGAAGGAGATTCTTAAAATATGAGCATTAGGTACATGATGTATGGGCAAGGACATGTAGCGATGACTCAAAAAACACTATATGTCCGTCGTCCTGGAGACCGAAACACTAACTCCTTGCTTGGACCATGCCTCGTTATTCCGCTACTGCGCAACGAAAAATTTATAGCATGTATTGAGGCAATTCAGAAGAATATATCACACGTTAAATAGATTTCTACTATTACGAAATTGTTGTCTTTTTATAATTAAAACATCGAATCGGTACTTTCATTAAGTCTTCTATAACCCTTGAATGGATTAGGTCTTGAGTGCGTAATCAAGAGCTCCTGAACCTAGGAATTATAGCCTCTGCTCTCGGGCAAATCTCTTCTAGCCACATCATTTATCTACCTAAATAAACCAGCATAATATATTTTAAACGGTCTTCTACCCAGTATAATGACCAGTACATATCTTCGACAATTCTTACAGAACCAGCCTGTAATATTATTGCAATAGAGAGAACTGTTGAGCAAGCCGCAAGCAAATATTCAAGCCTTTAATTAAAAATGTTTATGAGAAGGGAAAAGTCCAAGGAAATTGAATAAAAATACAATATAGACAACTTATCAATAATTTTTTTAAGTTATTAGCGAAATATTGCCGTAATGGAATGTCGTAATTGTACTGCCGTCATTCGGTAATTCCATGCAAATGTTGCTGCATTCGACCCCTATGGCTGGACGAATGTGGTCATAAACAACATGTTCGTGGAATAATCTGCATATTTTGGAACTTAATTTAGGTAATACACAAAGGATATCGTACGGTCTACATTATTTTCAACTCGCACTACACGTGTTTCAACTGACTAGCAGTCATCATCAGGTATAACTAATCTTCCACGTATCTAGACGCATGTATACATAGATAGATATATTGCCAAATCAAAGTAGTGGGAGAGGGGGGGGTCAGGAGGAAGGATAGGAGGGGAAGAAGGTTACAATCATATTTGGGAATGGATCCTTTGCTCGTCCAAACAAAATGCGTCATCATACCGGACCTACGTCACACTGAGTAAGGATAAAATAAAATGGCGGTGGGAGAAAATGAGGTGAGGAGGTAAGGTTAAGTTAAAATGGTGTCCAAAATAGGGGAATGACGAACAAACTCATTCATATTTAACTATTTCACTTTCTTTCTTTTTCTTTTGACTATTTCCCACTGTTCCGAAACATCTAAACGGTGTCCTTTACCCAGAAAACGAAGGATTTTCAAATTGAATGTGGAGTGGTGGGCTTCTTCCATTAGGTATTTGGCTAAATACGATTTACGACCACCACATGTGTCATACTTAAGTTCATAAACACCAGATTTTAACATGGGGTAAAACGAGTCCTTAGCATTATTGAAAAAAGTTCCAAGAGTTCTTGGTGTGTAAAAACTAACTTGGTACTTGTCACTAGGAAACTAATTAGCTGTGTCGTAGGAAATTTTTTCTATGTATGGAAGCGTTACCCATTTTAGTGGAAAAAGGGAACTTAATTTACGTTTTCTATAGGTTTTCCATTTCGTCTGTGAAAGTGGATTTTTAAAACTGAATAAATAAAAATTATTAACATAGTATTTGGCTTGACTACAGATTGAAGCAAAATAGTAAGTCAAGTCAAACAATTACTTGCCGGGCGGCCAATAACTGTTGACTCTATTCAGGTCTATGAAAGTTAAGCAAAACTATTGAGAAGTGATTATCAAGAAGAAATATAAAGATAGCTGTTGCTCAATTTCGTAATTTTGGCATAATAAAGTCATTGGCCGGAGTGATCAAAAACTGAAAATGAAGTTCAATATGATTAGTTATTGGCCACCGTCACTTTGGGCAACTTGATATGGCTAGTTGCATAAATCACAATTAAATTTCTATGCAGTGCTCAGAGTTAAGCTCTCAAAATGTTAAAAAAGGGATTATATACCGGATAAATCCGCAGTGATGCCTTGATATTTCTTCTTTCCTTAAAAAATAGAAGAAACTCCTCAGTAAAAGCACCTACTTGGAAAAACGATGTCTGACTGAATTATGTGACCATTTCAAGAAAGCACTAGCGCAGAAATATCTGTTGTGTGCTTATAAAAAATTTGGTCCAAATGTGGTCATATAATGCTCATCAAAACACCAAATGGCCAATAACTTTTGGGTGGCCAACAACTGTAATATCTTCAGCTTCTACAGACTGTTCAATTCTATGCAGCATTACGCATCTTAAGAAACATAACTTAAGCCTTGTACTCCGAAAAATAAAAAATAAGTATGCTATATCTCTTACCGTTTTACAAAATTTCTTAACCTATTGATTATATACCTGATTTCTATGATTTGTTTGACCATATAAAATAGTTAAAATAATGATAATTGCATATGATAAAGACAATGAAAATAATCAGCTACTTTGTCTAAATTCTGTGTAAAATACGCAGAAAAAGGTAATACTTCCAATGCAGAGTCGCTATCTTTTAATTTAATTTGCAATCATGCCCAACTAGATTTTTCTTTTCCTCGCTTCAGACCTACTCTCATCCATTTAGATGACCCGAAATCCAGTTCCACTTATTGCCATATTCATTTTTCCTCCGATTTTCGAATTTTCTCGACTATCAATCCTACTTCCCTCGAAAAAACCGGCAATAATTTTCACGCCATCACTTTTTCAACAATAAAACGCTATGCTCCAAGACCATGATTAAATAAGAATAGTACATCGATAATGATAAATTAGCGAATAGATTAGAAGAACCTTGCTCAAAAAGAAAGTTAAGAAAACACAGGATGAACATCGTGCATTAATTTTGTGCATTTTAATATTTATTTCATTTCTCAGACTACTAATTTTCCTCAGCCTTTTCGTATGAGTCCAATCATCTTTCTGCTGTCTTCATTGGGGTAAAACACGCGAGTAAGCTTGAATCCAGAATCATTAACTCGACGTGTGCTCCATCCATGATCCGCAGCACCATGAGGTCAAAACCTGTGTCACGCCTTTCAGGCAGACCGCAGGCTCGCGTTCATTACGTAAGGGGCGCACGAGAGGCCAGTAGGTGGCGGGATGCACGGGTGGACGGCCCTCCGACCCGATCCCTGCGCCCGCGGGCCGCAACGTGTGCGAGGTGACACCTCGAGGGCGTACCTCAAAGTGAGATCAAGTAGTCACCCGAAATGAGTCTGATGATTACCGCAACGAGGGGGAGTGTGTTTGTTTATTTAGAACTTGTTTGTTTGTGTGACTGAAAGGTTGCCGGGGGCAACGCCCAGAAAACTGCCAGCGGCTGTAAGTGCGAGCGGCATGCAGTCGACATATTGTACCAGTGTGGTAATTGCCATTTGTTTCTATTCTGTGTTCATCTACTCAATTTTTATCAACATAATTATCTCTACTTAACAGTATTTCTTCAACTAATTTCCCAATAGATCAGCCAAAGTTTCCCCGCAGTCTGTAAGTTCGCTTGTCTGTTTTTATATAATTTTTTTAAGTATCATACAATGACCTTTATTTTAGATCAATGAGTTTATTTTATTTACTTTTCAACTTCACTTTATTTAAATGAGTTCATTCGATGTACAAACCGTAAAAATGTCTTTGACTTTCGTTGAATTTTTGTAAATCGAAGAAAATCATGCGTCAAAGTCACAAACCTACCGAATATTTTTAACAAAAAAATGAAGTGTCACTACATATGAATTTGTAAATTTCTTTAACTTTTTCTATAAAGAAAAATATGGTAAAAATGGCTTATAAATACTCATTTTGCGAAATATGTACGAACAATGAAAAGCAGTCTGTGAGACCTATTTGTCTGTGCTGCTGGTGCGAAAAGCATTTTCTGTGGTGACAGGTTGATAGTGAAAATTCAACAATGTACAATGTATTGTACATCGAATGTACAATGTACAATATACATTGTACATTTGACACTCCATTTGTTATAGTATACATTGTACATTTGCCAAATATTCAGTGTACAATGTCCGTAGATATCGAATACATCCCATTTAAGGTTGTCTTTTTCCTGATATAATGTTAGATTAAGTCGAATATTTCGATGAGGCTAAAAGTTGTCTTCCTATTCTCAATAAATTTAGACACTTATTTGTTATGTCATAATTTTAACATTCTCTGGACTAATTGTGCCGGGAGTTGCGAAATCCGAGGATAAAACGACGATATCAATATGTATTTAATGCTTGTGCCGGACGGAAATCCGTGGATATGGACTTTCCAAATTATGAATACCTACTGCCGATAATGTCCATCAGGTGTGCAAAAACTCTTCATGAATTCGCGTTGATTTAACCGGTGATGCTGACGGCTAATAGTTTTGACTGACAATTGGGAGTTCCGGGTCCGTATCACGATCAAGTCCAATGCGTTTTTACCTTGAATTTTCTGCCCTTTTGATGTCAAAATGCCGGAGTCAATTTTAAATGCGCTCATAACATGTTTAAAGATGAGAAATTAGCATACCCCATCTGCTTAATACACATAAAGTATTACGTAACTGAGACGGCAACTAGTGAAATTGGATTTCGGGTCCCTCAAGTGAAAGGGAGTGGGTCTGAAGCCGAGTGTAGGGAGGAAAAGAAAAATTTAACTGGGCATGATTGCAAATTACATTAAAAGATAAAGGCTCTCAATTGGAGGATTTTTCTTTTACTGAGTATTTTACTCAGAATTTTTATAAAGTAGCTGATAATTTTCATTGTCTATGTCATTTGAAATTATCATTATTTTAACGATTCTACATGGCTAAACAATTCACAGAAATCAGGTCTATAAGGGATAGGTTAAGAAATTATGTAAAACAGTAAGAGATATAGCATACTTTTTTCGGAGTACAAAGCTTTAAAACTTCCCATAAGTTACGTATACAGCTAGCATAACTAAGTAACTTTAAATGTGATAAATAAATTTACAATGAAAATATTTATTCTACCTAAATGATTAAAGCTCAGCAGCCACGAAAATTATCAAAGTAAATTTTGAAATGAGTAAAACAAAGCGTAACACCATTCTTGCTCTTCATTATTTTAGAGAGCTACACCATCAAGTAATTTATGTTAAATACTGGGCACAATCAAAAGTTTAAGAAGGGTTATAATTTTTTTTTAAATCTTCCCCTGTTTATTTCTTTGAACACATGCGCAAGGAGGCCGGTGCTAGCTTTACTGCTTCACATTAAGCAGGCGGCAGATTTACTTTGTAGGATGTAATATTGCATTTTATTAGCCCTGAAAATCTTGTATTTCACATTGGAGAGTAGATTCACCAGATAATTAGTTAACTTCATCCCAACTATACCTCTATGTTTGATATTTATATTCAACTAAGCGATTTTCATCTTTTTAGAATTACTGCCTGACATTTTATCGTGAAAAAAATCAAGGAAAGTAAATGTTATTTTTGCCCAGCGTATGCCCATTCCCAACGGCGGGAGAGAGGTCCACTTGACCCGACGACTGACACCAAGTGGCGGTGGCTGACTGAGAGTCGAGGAGGACAGGGCCCGGACGGCCGAGCCCTCCCCCTTTCCTCCCAGCCTCCCTCCCCCCCACCCTCCTCCCCTCCGGACAACCCCATTCCCCCCCCACACTCCCCCCCATCGGCGCACCCAACCCCACCACGACGGACACCGGCGAGAGCGCCATGTGGAGCGAAAAACCCCCACCCCCCACCTGTTCCGACCCCCCACCCGCCCCCCCTCCCACCCGCCCGTCCACCTGGGGGAATAATTGTTTCCCTCGCCCCGTTAATGCGAACCAATAGCCGTATGAACGCCCCCATATCCCATGTCCGCGCCTTTCTCACGACGCACGATCGACGGAGCGGAGCGTCCGATGGCGATTGAATTTGCCGTCGGTGGACGCGGTGCACCGTCCGGCCGCCGCCGTCGCGTCGGCTCCATGGCGACGGGCGGCCCAGCCTCCGAGGAATGCGCCCGGCCTCCGGATATGCACGTGAGGCAGCCGAGCTTTGACTTCGGCATTAGGTCTCTCGCTGCGAATGGAAGTGGAAGTGGCGGTTGGTGCCTTGCCCGTAGTCTGGCCTCCAATCCCGAGCGCCCGGGTTCGACCGACTTCCAGCGATGGTGGAGATTTCACAGGGGAATCTCAATTCCTCCACGGGTCACCACGTGGTGAGCATTTCAAGTATATCACTACGGCCGTCGGATGGAATGTTACTCTGAAACCCTTGGAGCATTCGCTAATAGTAGCACAAAGCCAATTTCGGATTAACTGCGCCCTTCTTCTATTCTTCTAATAATCCTTCCTTAGGGTAGTGAGAGCGAGATATTTACCCAGTCATAATAGAGACCATATTCGAATTATACGTTTTAAATTTAACAGCTGTACGACACATGAATTAAATATTGCAGCATTAACGGTGCAATAATATAGTTTCATATGGCAGAAATGGTAAGTAGTAAAATGAAAATATCTAAATAGGGTTTTAACTTGACTCATTTTCTTCGCGCGGTGCGTTTGAAACGAATTCAAAAGGGAAGATTTTTTGTCATACCGAAGAACCTATTGCGGTGACAATATGATTTATTGTCAAAAATAATTGAGAAAAGGTACAAACTACACGCTGTTAGTTTTTTTACGACATCTAAGTGTTATAAATTCCTAATTTTGTAAATAATGTCTCAATGGAGTGCATACACGTACCATTTTCCATGTAAAAGTGCTGGTATTTTCTGGCAAATATATCGGAAAGTAATTAGGTAAGGGGTTGAATTTTTGGTGTCATTGGAAGGGTGAGATATTTTTCTTTAAAATGAGACCAAGTTATTTGAGTTCTAAGTAAAATGATATTTCGCTCAAACTACCTTAACCAATTTACAAACATTGCATGTAACAAATGATATGGTACGAAGTCACTTGCACGGGTGCATAAACACCAGGGTTGAAATTCGCTATGAAAAAATGATTTGACTTGACCGGGATTCGAACCCGAATCTCGCGGTGGATAAACCCAGCATTGTCATGTTTGGAAATTTGTCAATTTCGTCGTTTTAATAACGACAATGTTGGGTTTATCCACCGCGACAGTGGCTTTGTAAGCACGACTATCGTCTCATGTGCTACAATGTAGACTTGAGGCCTGAACATCTAGCTCGCATAAACCCCCCTCGAAATTCGCCTTGAAGGAAGATGACTTGGTGGTGTGACTGGCTAACACACCTGACCGGCAATTGGGAGATCCGGGTTCGAATCCCGGTCAAGCCAAATGATTTTTTCATAGCGAATTTTAACCCTGGTGTTAACCAATTTACCTGTTCTCGCCGGCGCTAATGATCATTTTCAGCCGCCTTCCCGAGTAACCAGCCAACTAGCAAACAAAAAAGTATCGATATATTCCACTAAGTCTGCCTCATGAGCTCCCTGCATGTCAACCATGTGGGGACAGTGATCCCTCTGAAATATTTCCGCCACCTAGGGACCCTGGAAATAGGAAGCAAGTACTCTTGCCACCATACGAACGTGATACCCATTTCTATTCATCCTGAACACTCAGCCTTGTAGACAGTGGGATTCAGTCCACGACTATAACTCACGTGACCTAGGTTTTAGTCCCACCAAGACTGTTTTTTTCATCACTCAAGGCATGATAGTGAGTGTTCGTCCATTACTAGTTGTGAAGTCCTTCTCGGCTATTTTTCGATAAAAAAATTTTTATTAAATAAAATATTATTCATCATCAATGCTGCTAATTGATTTCTGGGGGTTGCGAAGTTGCAAATAGGTGCAATTCCTTCATTTGAGGAGCGGATGAGACAATACGTCGGCCCTTATGAGACGAAACGAGAAGAATGAGCCCGTGTTTCAGCGTGCACCTAACTCAAAACTTTTCCCGGGGTTCCTCACTCGCTCGACACCCCCTTGTAAGGCAGTTTGAGCGAAATATCATTTTACCTAGAAATCAATGAATTTGGTCTCATTTTAAAGAAAAATATATCATCCTTTCATTGACATAAAAAATTCAAACCCTTACCACATAACATTCCGACATATTTGTCAAAAAATACCAGCCCTTTTATATCAGAAATGGTACGCGTATGCACTCCAGAGAGAGACCTTATATTAAAAATGAGGCATATCCTACACTTATATCTCGTCAAAAAATCAACAATGTGTAGTTTGTGTGTTTTCTCAACTATTTTTGAAAATTAATCAGATTGTCGCCGCAGTAAATTCTTCATGATCACAATAAACTTTCCGTTTTGATGGAGTTTCAAACGTACCGCGTGAGAAAAATGAGTCAAGTTAAAGACTAGTTTAGATATTTTCATTCGTTTACTTACAATTTCTGTCACGTAAAACTATTTTATTGCACCATTAATAATTCAATATTTAATTCGTGTGCCTCACAGTTGGTGAAAATAAAACGTATATATCGAATATGGTCTCTATTATGTTTAGGGAACTATCTCGCCCGCACTACCTTAACTCCCCCCCCCATCCCCCAAATATCTCCAAATCGAAGCGGATTCACAATTGGTGGATTCCAGTTATAGGCTCACCAAAAATTGGTGGCCCTCGCAAAGAGAGAGTCAAAGGACCGTGAGGGCGAATGGGGACAGGTGTGCCGAGGCACCTCCTGGGGGGATCCTCTCCCCTCGCTCTCAAATGCCTTGAACGCTTTGCTCTCCCTTAAAGCATGCTCGTCTCAAGCAAGTGCTCCCAAGTTTCGCTGCCCAATTAGTGGATGCTGCGAATGCGGCCCGCCAATTGAAAGGCGATACGGCACGCGAAGGAACAACGTCGAACCGCTGACTTGTGCGCGACGCTCCACGCACGCCTCTTTCCTAGTTTCCCTCACGCACGGGGGCAGGACCAACATCTCTTCCCCAACCCCTCCAACATTACGCAGCAGCCCATATACACAACCACCTCTTCTCCCTCTGCCCCACTCCCCTCCCGCCCCCCACCCCCTCTCCCCAGCCCCCTCCTCCTCCGCGTACATAACATACACCCAAGGAGAAGAGACGCCGACGTCGCCGGTCCCGAAGACGGGCGACGTTGCCAAGTGGGGCCGGTCGCCGGACTGGCGCCTCTATCGCCGCCGCCACGGATTGATGGCCTGGCGGCTCCAACCGCTCCTCCTCCGCCCCTTTCCCTCCCCTCCCGTCCCACTCCCCCACCCCCCCCCCCACATCCCACACCGCCCACCCCACGGCCATGAGGGGGAGGGAAAGGCGCCCGCCACATCTCCCGAGGAACTGCCACGCACACTCACACACTCGCACAAGGGGGTGGCGGTGGAGCAGTGGAGGGAGGCGTGCGCCCCCACATCGCCGCCACGGGCCCTCTCTTTCCCCCCTGCCCCATTGCTCTCTCTCTCTCTCTCTCTCACGACACCACAGCTGGCCGTTCCCGGTGCGGTGGCGGAGGCGGTCTCTCCCGGCGACGACGACCCGACCGACCGAGTGAACGGGTCGTGTCGAGTGAGTCGGATCCCGCGCGTGAACGAGAACACTCAATTTGCATTAATGTGTTCTCTCGACAATTCTTCGGGTTGAAAGAGTATAATGATCTCGTTTCTTAGTAAATAAAGCAGAATTCTATTTTAAATACCACTTTCTCATGCGTGATGTTGTAGAACAGCATTTTCCATGATGAACAAAAGATATCGTACTGTCTACCTTCTATTACAAAAGCGTACTACACGTGTTTCGACTTCACGTCTTTCGACTGCAAGACAGTCGGAACACGTGTAGCACGATTTTGTAATAAATTCTAGACAGTACGATATATTTTGTGTATCATTATTTGATTTAAAAAACAAACAGCCTGTTTTTTCAACAGTCGGGGACATTAATTTACCGAATGAATCCTTAGTTGATCGACTTCAGACTGTTTTCAGTTTCTTTTATGAAATTGCATAAAATTTACAGATAATAAATTGTATTTTTAATTTCTCGACATGCAATGGCTCCACATTGTCACAGCTGACCGCGTGCAATTTACTTTTACAGGAATTACTGAGATGCTGGATAGCAAGAAAGTAAAATACACCCAGCCTACATGGCCGCCATTCAGCACAGAAACGGTGAGAACGGCTCATCTCCGATGATGCACATGAAACGTAGGCCATGGATTTGGGTGTATTTCATTTCTTGACGGATATCTCGATAATGCCCAAAGAACTAAATCAACCGCGGTATACAACGCAACCTCTCGATTGAATACCCAACTTTCGGAGTGAACCCGATGCCCCGGCAACGAATTTTATTATTCGCAATTGCCCATACGGTGATATAAATAGATTTATGTTCATATTTTCGTGGCGCCGTTGAGCTTTCAGTCTCCTCTTCCACACTGAAGGATATGAGATGGATGGGAGATAGAAGAGCGGAGTTGAGGAACTCACAATGTGGTGACGGGATATACAGTTCGGTCACCGTGACCGTAACTGTGGGGGCGATGGTTACTGAATGAAAAGGGACGTGATGGACTCAAATATTCGTCTTTGCCACTAGGAAACGGAATCAGATCGCCGGGAGCGGTTGACAACAATGACTTCTCCATTTCACTCGGAAACGATCACGTATTAAGAACTGGAATAACAGATGGAATTAGTCGAGAGGGAAAGGAATTTTTTTGAGAAGTACCCAATGATGTTTGACAGCTCCCTTTTCCTCAAAAAGCCCAAAATCGTAGGAAAAATCTGGTTGATATATTTCTCTCTCCTACCATTCGTTCTGATTAGGCCTCTCTCCTCTTAAAACACTCATCTCCATCATTATTACCATTATCTCGGCACTTTAAACCATTGTACTTAACGTTGTTCCATTCCTAAGCATTTCCTCCTCTCCGTACTCCTTCTGTTACCGTTTTCATTGAACTACAATGCCATAGAAAGACGGTTCCTAAAATGGGCACGCATGGTTGGGGGTTAAAACTGCCTGACGGTGGATTTGCGATGCAATGTGTATCTATAAGGTTAGGATATCAACTGATTTGGGACCAACCCATGGAAATTGGCATCCATGGGTTAACGACAGAGTTTAGAAGTACAAGCATCACAACTAGAAAAGTGGTTGATGAGTATGACAAACACTAACCAATGCCGTGGAGTATATACTACTTGTTGAATTTGAAGCTGAACAAGAAGAGGAAGGATCTTTGAACGCCAAAAATAGACTGCAGGAATTATTCAGGGGCATCATATTTTGCAATTCCATCCAACAGGAAACTCATTTCAAGTCCCTTCTTTCAATTTACATCGCGAAATGCGGCTCTGTTTAATGAATTTATACAGGTAATATTTCAAAGATAAGCTTACATATTTCACTGATTATAGTGTCAAATAGACACATGCATTTAGAACCTCGGAAATGTTTGAGATGTTTATTGTGTGTAATTTTTCCTTAGGCTCTCAGAAGCCAATTATATTACTGAGAACGGATTAAATAAAGCCTCCATCACATCACCTGTGACGTGTAGCATTGGATGTGTATACATCCGAGGGATAGTCTCAATTGTGGTTGTCGAGACATTTTACGAGACACCAATTGGTATGTTACTTGTCACCGTCAGCTGACCTCTGCGACCTGTTCACTACTCTGGCCTGAACTACTGGATTGTAAAGTACCAGTTTGATAAGACAATGTCATCAATAGCTTAACTAAGCTTATCGATAACTGTCTCCTCCGCTGTATACCATGACGCGGCAAGTTGGAGCGCTCATCAACCCACTGTAGGTCACCGATTAAAATTAGCTGAGACAGTTCAAATTTTCTGACGTGAGATAAAAGTCTTCAGATATTACATTTTGTTCAAAGACCAGCGAATTGATATTTTCTCATTCATAATCCACTTCGGTTGTAATTAGCATCATTTCATCCAGTTTATACCTTGGACCTGGAAGTATCTGCTTCACTTTTAGGTCCCGACTCGTATATGACGAAAAAGGTAGGCTTTTACAGACCGCACGCTTCGTCACCCATTGGAGAAATTATTCGTCTGGTTTAGTATTTAGATTCGGATTCGCGGCATTAACGTCAGGCAGCTTGCTGCTTGAGTGTGTGTTTGGAGCGCTCCATACGAAGGCGTCAATGACTTGGCAAGATTATGCTAGAAAATTATTTATCGGTAATACTCTAGTTATTTTATCGAAATTACTTCCTCCTTCATTTCAAAATTTTTGCGTTTCCCTAAAACAATGAGTACGTATCCCTAAGGGTACTTGTACCACAGGATGAATTGCTGATGTAGACGATTGGACAGTGTTCTCTAGCTTTAGCCAATGCTAAATTCAAAACAAATGGTTTAAGGTTTCCAAATGTAAGATTCAACTTTACCTGGTTCAATACCCTTATCCTCGGTTGAGCTGGCATTCTATCCACAAAATTTTAGTCATAGAAGAAACTTAGTCAATGTCCAAAATGTCGTACTCAACCCATTGCTTTTTCCCACTCAGGCGTGGCCCAAAGGGTATCTAGTTAGCCGTTTCACTCTCATGAAATATTTCTATTTCACTTAGAAAAAGTTTCAATTATTTGTTTTTATATTTTTGTGAATGTATTGTGATGGCAAAATTATGTGCCAAATTTTTTCAGAAGCTTATTAAAACTGCTGCATATATAAAATATTGTAGAATGTAGTAATATCAATTTCTTTTATAAAATTTAGTGGACGAGAAAAAGCTTTTTGCATGACCAGACATATCGGCACATATAGATTTTTAAGACAAGCTACAAAAGTAGTTTAAGCGGCACATTCCTTCGCAAAACAACTATTGAATTTATTTTCATTTGAAATAAAATGCTTTGATCTTTCTCATAATTCGAATTATTTCGCTGGACATACAGCAGACGAATTTACTCTCACGCGGCCCTGAGATCCACTTGTCTCTACCTGTTCCGCGATCGGCGGCTCACTTGGGTGATCTCATGCTGGTCTAAAAGGAATTCACTCGGCGAAAGATAGGGTCGCTCCGTGGGCCGCACCTGCCGCTCGGTGCCTTCGGCGGTCGGCCCTCCGTGCCGCACGCGTCTTCCGACTCGACTCATCCCCTCCGCACACCTCTCCCCCGCGCACACCTTCCTACCCCGCCCCTCCGCCCCATTCGACCCCCTCCCTCCCCCTCTCGCTCACCCGCCAAAATATTTGGGGCGTTCTCTCCTTCCCTCATCCAATTCGTCGCCGTCTCCGGCCGATGGCCCGTGCACCTGTGAACGCGGCCGAAAGTTAAGGGTGGTTGAAAAACTAATTTGCACTCAGTCTGCCGCGTTTAAGCCAAGGGAAACTCAATGCCCGCGGTACTCCAGAGGCTGATCCCGGACAAAAAAAATCCCCCACACTCAGTTAATGTTTTATGGATGTTCGTTACAGCATTTGGTCGAAGAAGTTTAACGCATAGGCGATCGTAATATCACGATAAGAATTTACGAAATTTAATATAGCAGTCAAAATATCTCCTTTGAAGAGTTCATAACTTTGCCACAAAAACTTTGCAAATGCCGTACATTTAGCGACGATAAAATTTTAGGAATAACAATTACGATTTTCAAGAAACACTCGCAATATAATCTGGAGCGATTGCATTGATTACATAGTTGAATAATCAAATTGAATGATAATATTTTAAAAAAACATTTTAGTATGAGTTGGTTGTCTTTCGTAAGTCCAAGGAAAAATAAATAGGAAATCAGATGTAGCAGTTTTACAAAGAGATCGAAAGTGTGGAAGGCCCTGATCGAAATTATATGGAGTACTACAACTGCAACTTCCATTGAACGCTTTATAATAAGATAGTATGATAAGACTATGTTATTACGGCATGGCTGAGTTATCCGATGTTGTAGATAGGGAAATAGGGTAGGTATATATTACCATGTTGTCCACCTCACTCTTTATGGAGAAATGAATAAGCTCAATTTGGTAGCCTCGTTCATATTCTTTTATCTAATTAGCCCAATATTGAAGTAGAGCATCCTGAAATATAAAAAATTAATTATCGATGTAAGTTTGCCAGAGTGAGTTAGCAGCTTTGGACGAAAGATCCATTGGTTTGTGAGCGTGAATAATGGGCATCGGAATCAGGTATTACTGGCCACGATTAAAAAAAATGTATTTTCAATTTCAATATTTGTTTAATTTCAATAATTTTTTTAATTAGCGAAATGTAAAAAACTAATATCCACTTTTTTTCACAACCATGAGACCACTTTTCCCGATTACCTTTAAAAGCTATCCATATAAAGATAAAAATTAAGATGTACGGCTAACGAAAATATCTTCATGGTATTGTAATCAGTTTTTGTACGTCTAGACTTCATCAGATCGCTCGATGCGACCCTTAATTAATGAATTCCTCAAATTGAGGAAAAAACATAACATCGCTGTCTTTTTCCTCGGATCTGGTTCTGAAATTTCTTCCAAATTGACTGGTTTTCTCCATTTCTAACCTACTGCATTACACACGGTACATAAGAAGGGTATAACAAAATATTGCATCTCATCCTCCAATGCTTGGCTCCTCGATGATCAACGTGATGATGCGGTAGAAAAAAAGAAGCGCGGAAATCAATGGCGAATCTGGGACTTGAGCGGGGGAGTTCGTACAGAATTACAGCTTCTTTGAGGAATCAAAGTTCCATCATGTGCTCACTTACAGACTTGCCAATGAAGTTGAAATACTCTCTCCATTCAGAAAGGCCCCATAATTCAGCTTTTCATTTAGGTGGCTGGAGCGGCAATCGTGATTCATCGAGAACACTTTTTAATAACATCACAAGTAATTCGAAATAAAAACTTTTCTTAACTGTTCACCTAAGTACATTTATTATTCGGTGGAAGTCACCATACATGTAGTAAAATAAATGATCCGGGAATATATTTTTAAATTCTTTCCATAATAAAACATTGTTATTATTTGGATTTACAGCGGGGAATTCGAAGTTTGGGCGAAAAGCATATTCAAATACTCCATTTAATCGGCACGATACCTTGATACTTGTGAAAACCACTTACGTTGTATGATACGTACTAATTCACGTTTAGAAAAACATTTGTACATTAACAATCGGATTATTTCTTAAACATGCTATGTCCAAAACCAACAGACAGCGAGTTGAAATAGCTATAAATTTCAAAGAAACCAAATCAATAACATGTATTTTTTTCACTCTTATCTAAACATATTACCAGTACTTGCATTTGCGCAGAGTTTCGCGCAAACCTGTGCATAAACAAAAATCACTCCCACCTTAAAGTAACTCTATTGGAATGTAATTAATAATAATAATAATTCTTTATTCCATTCATATGTGTGTACATTTGGTTATTTATACAAATATAGGAACATAGGTACCCCAGAGGAACTACCTGATTTGGGGTTACCATCATCTGAAAGTTTTTGTGGCAGAGCTGGTGCTGTTCAGTTATCAAACACATTTTCTCAAAAAATTTTCTAGTGCTTCTATACCTTAATGTGCATTCATATATTTAAAAAAATGAAAAATTCAAGTTATTACACGTTCTTTTTAACTTGAGTTTTTACAATAACTTGAGCAATATCAACCATTTACACAGTTCAACGAAAACTTATATTTAGGAAACAAAAAATGCATAAACCACATATAATAGATGAATTAAGTTGACAGTAAACAATCTCAAATCAAACACAAACCCAATTTTAGTAATTAACATTCCTAATACATTTTTATACAATCTTTTGAAACAAAGTCTCTACTTCCTCGTGACACATTAACCATTTTTTAACAGCTGAAGCAAATCCCGATTCTGTGTCTTTCTTTGTCACATCCTTTGGCAGAGTACGAAAAAGTTTTGGCCCCAGATATAGATATGAATGACGAAAAATTTCGTTCTTTGGCCTAGGTATTTTAAAGTCTGTCTCAAGTCTAATGAAATATTTTTTAGGTTTGGCCTTTTCTCCGCCACGATTATAAAAGACTCTTAGCACTTTATAAATGAATAAGTGCCTTAATGGCAGTATATTTAGTTTTCTAAAAAGAGGGAATGCGTGGCTTTTTCTTGACGACCGCGTAATAACCCTGACAACCCTTTTTTGTGCCACCAGTAAAGGTTTAATGGTGGTAAAGTATGCTCCACCCCAGCAAGTAATTCCATATTGAAGTCTAGAGTTGACAAGAGCATAATAAACCATCCTCAATACTTTTTCAGGGCAAATGTATCTGAGGAAGTAGAATTTTCTTACCATAGAAATCATTTCTGATTTTAACTTATTTATATGAATCTTCCATTTACAATTTTGATCAATGTATATTGCATTGATCATTGCGGGCTCTAATTCAGTATCAATCCAGCTGGACTACGGCGGGTCAGCAGGCGATCGGAGTGTCGATTTCCGCCATCGGTGAAAAGACACGCCACGGACGCATCAATGACGACATCAATGCCAACAACGAATCTTTATACTCTTCCATTGCCCTCGATGGAGATCAAAAAAGTGGACTCATAATAATAGCTAACGGCTTTGAAGAGTGGTGAGAGGTCGCGTTCCAGATGCGATACAGAGAAATTATAAGAATCGCAAAGGAGGCAAGGTAAAAAGTGGTTCCAGTGGGAGCTCGCATCCTCATTGCTAGGGCATTCAGCTGTAATTTGCTTTTACGGTTCGCTCCTCTCCATTCTTCCAAAGGGAACAACCAACGAGTATCCATCCGGTGGGATGAATTAACGCGGTGCTCTTGAAATCGATGCTTGGGTGATTGGTGGAATGTTCAGCACGGCTAGAGGACGAAGGAGGGGGGAGAAGGGGAGTGGATGAAGTAGACGGGAGGAGAGGAATTTACCGTGAACAAAGGGCTCCGAAGGGATGGGAAATACTCGCAAAGCCCATACTGGGAACGGGTCATGCTTGAAGAATAGATTTTGTCCTTTTCCTCAAAAATGTATTTTTACCTGCTACCTGGTTTCACCGACACGTGGTATCGTCGGTTGTAACAAATTTCGGTTCAATTGCAATGGCGCCTCAACTGAAAGTTGCTACAACTGTACTAGAAGATGCAACAAGTCGATGAATTCTCTCGCGCTGAACCAAGTAAAAATGAATTTCAACGGAAATTCATTTTTACTTGGTACAGAGCGTGGTTTACTTGGTGATTGTTTAAAATTGCAAGAAGATTTGGACAACCTGGTTAAATGGTCTTATGAAAACAAAATTTATTTTAATGTAGAGAAATGTTACCGATTGACATACTCTACGAAGAAGACTAATGTTAATTATGAATATAGAATGGAAGGTATATCATTAAAGCAGGTACATCAAATAGAAGACTTAGGGGTTATATTTGATTCTTCAATGCCTTTTGCTCCACATATCTTTGACATAGCTCTCTCAGCTCAAAGATTATTGGGTTTTGTAAACCGAACGTCAAGGTACTTTAAGTCTGAGAAATCTCTCAAAATGCTGTAATTCTCCTTTGTAAGATGATAGTTGGAGTATGCTTCTGTAGTATGGAATCCTCACAGTAAGAAACATGTTCAAATATTGGAGAGGGTACAAAAAAGGTTTTTACGTTATCTATATTATACCCAATATAATGTTTATCCAATGTATGAAAATTATGTTAGCTACGAAACTTTGGTAAAAGTGTTTGATTTTCAATATTTGCAAAAAAGAAGAATCATGTGTGATCTATCTTACTTATATAATTTGCTTAATACTGGAGAAAATAGTGACTTAATTAGAAAAATTAATTTTGTAGTGCCTAGCATCAATGTGAGGTTGTCAAGGAAATTTAAGTTGAGCATGGTAAAGTCAAACTACTGTGAAAACTCACCACTGAATAGAATGTGCCGATCTTTTAACATGTACTGTGATATAAGTGATTTATGTCAAAAATGAAGTCTCTTTTGGAAATTGATAAATGATATAGTTTCTTGATATGTTTCGAAATTTCTGTAAAATTCAATTGATTCCAATATGTTTTGTATTTTCTTCCTTTTTGTTTTGTTTGTCCTGTAATTATTTTGTTGGGCAAACGTTAAACTCTATAAATAAATAAATAAAAACTACTAGAATTATTCACCATGCATGATTACTTGGAACTTCCATGAAGTGAATGCTGAAACTGTAGAGTTTACTGGGGACGGCGCCCAGCGAAACGTGACTGCAAGAGTTCTCGAACCTCAAAAACTCAATTTCAATAAGGATATAACTTAACTATTGGTCAACAACTGTGGTTTAGGCAAACATTGGTTATGCGACAGGTCCAATCTAAAAGAAACGATACATTGATAAACAAAGAAACTGCAACTTATTTTTCCCATTTTTCTCTTCGCAAATGCGACACCATGGCTGATACGCTTACTTAATAGAGAAAATATGTTGCAAATTTATAAGGTCAAATTGCACCCGCAGAAAATCATTTATTCGAATGCAATTCAGATAAATCGAAGGTTTCTGTTCGTCTCCATCTTTATCTCCCTTTGATGCCATTTGAGAGAACAGCCTATAGACACTAGTTGCGTTCTCATTCTTCATTGTTAGGGAAGAATGTCAAGTCGAATAAATTAAAGACAACAAAAAACCATCAATTTTGATAATGGGAAAGGTATCTACACCTTCACTTCAATAGGTAGATTTTTATATTGTTAGAAAAATCTTTTTCTCAGAATAGATATCGTATAGATTTAGTAAAGAGAACCATTTTGAAAATCATGTCGTTTAAGTATCGACTGTAGCACGACGACCTACTGCATGCAAAAGGTGCACGTGTTGGAAAATACTTAACGATCGTGGGTTAAATCGTCGTTAAATCGTCGATACCTGGGTTAAATCAAACTACCGTAAAGAGTATCAAGTGTATTCATCGGTAACTGTCGCCTGCCTGCCGGTTACCCACCACTGAAAATATCATTACGCCGGAGGGCATCAAGAGCACCGACAGATGAAAGTGGGGATGGATTCATCTCGCCGCCGCCGTGGACGGACATGAAAATTCCAGCGGGACCTCCGCGTGGCATACGAAGTGTAACTGGGCTGATGGGCGGGATGCCGAAGACACTGCCTTTCGCGGCGGCGTCGGCGGCGGCGCCAAGGCGCCTCCTCCCCTCCGCCTCGCCGACCGAAGACCCCTCCGCCTCGCCTCACGACTCGCGCGGTGACTCACCTTCCCCTCACCTGTCCGCAGAGGCGTGCGAATCGAATCCGGGCAGAGGACGCGACGCGGCCCCCGGGGGCGGGCCAGGGTAGGCGGCGGCCGAGGCCCGAGAGGGCGCCCCGCGGATGCCGTGTTCCTTAATGACTCAATCGCGCAGATGGCGGCCGAACGCGCGACAGGAGGGAGCGAAAGTACAGCAAGCCCTCAATTTGCGACGTTTAGATTTACTTACGATTCGATGTCACACCCATGCTAGCAAGGACCGTCGGAAAATGTTCCCAGTTCAATGTAAATAAAATGGAGCACATGTTACGTAGTTTGCATACCGTGATAACGCAGGCATATTTCTCCTATCAAATATAGCCGTGAAAATTTATTTTTAAATTAAGGTAAAAATAACGAACTCAAAAATTAACGCCTAGGTAAATAACGGAATTAAAGTAGTCACGAATATCTTGTTCCCTTTTATGTCTTTTATGTCGTTTCGATTGACAAGACACTTCTTTATCACGCATCTCCGTCGTGAATCCAGGACTTACAGTACTGCAGGAGTCGAGGGAGACATTGGGTGAGGGACTTATCCCCAGCGTGACACCCCTCGATGGAATCACGCTGCGGGTTAAGGCAGTTCGAGCGAGATTTTGCCCAAAGCATAACTGAGATCACATTCGAATTCTAGCTTTTAGTTTCAGCACCTTTAAGAAGCATGACGTATATGTTGTAACAATTATGGCTCAAAAATGTGGTTTTCCGAGACGGAAATCTTTAGTAAGTAAATCGATATTTCTCTATATAACTCTTTGAGATGACTATTTTTTCACCCAGTGCGGTAAAAACGCGTTCACAACAAAAGATTTTTTTGGCAATTCAGAAAAATATCTGCGGTAAGTAATTGAATCATTTTTAATAATAGTCATGAAAACATATGAACTACCCTCTGTTAAAATGCTGACGAAATCTAGACGTTATTAACCATTATTTTGTAAATATATAATTTCTAGAGTGCACTTACGTAACATTTTCTATGTATAATGACTGGTATTCGTTGGCAAATATCTCAAAAAGTAGCACGGTAAGTGGGTTGTATTTTGATATCTTTGGAATGGGAGAGATATTTTTTCAATGAGGCTACATTTTTAAATTCTATGAGAAATGTTATCTCACTAAAACTACCTTAGAGAGTAATTTGGGGTAGTATACGTAAATGGAAGATTATTATCATCTCACTCTGCGTCTTTTGGTGCGAGCCATTAATTATTCATATTAGAGAGGACATGCACTTCCCTGCCAAACTTTCGACAGAAAATCATAAGAACTCGTCCAAAGAAGCTATACAAGGATTCGAATTCGGAATTCTCCAGTAGCCCAGAGCACCACTCGTGTGGCGAGACGCACGCAATCATTAACGGTTAGTTATACAATCATCGATCATTATTTTTTGACCAGAGAAATAATTCATTCAAAGCATGTATCCTATTATCATTCATTTTTTTCTAGACTCACCGCAAGGCAGTAAACTTCTCCATCATCGGATTTACCCAGAGAAACTACATTGAGACTGCAAGGGCTACCAGTTCATCTATGCTTTAAAACCAAAGATTGAGGAAGAGCAAGTCTAAAGTTTGGATTCCCACATCAGAACCAGATTTTATGAGGGAAGTGATACTTCATCGAGTTATGCATGGTAAAAATACAAGGCAGTGCAATCAGCTTCAAGGTGCTTTGAGGCACGACATCGGATGAGGTCCATGAGGCAAGCCAAAGTGGATCCGGAGGAAAATAATAAGCACGGACGCGCTTTCGCGAGTGCAAACTTGTATGTTGGCGCGAGCCGCGGATTGCTCGCGCATATCCGTGAACGCAAATGACCGCATGACTCAGCCCCGATCAAACATTGAATCCAACCGCCCATTTGGGGCCGTCTTCAAAAGTTCGCGACGCCCGTTCTTTGGCCGCTTTCGTCCGCTCATTTTTTCCTGCCTCATGACCGCCGAGCTGCGGAATGCGGGCGGGTGCGGGCGCCGCCTGTGGTGCCGAATTTGGTCACGTGGCCGGGCGGTGCGGGGAGACTGATCGCCGATCGAAGGATCCGTCGCGCACAGCTCTTCGCGGGGAACGGCGAGCACTGTCGCGGCGGCCGAGATTCCGCGCGCTCCTCTGAGGACTGAAAACACGTCAGGGAGTCAAAATTGCAGATTCCTGAGTGGACGCACTATGGGGCGAAGGGTCAAAACAATTTCCAGGAACTCACGTGTAACATATTTTTTCAGTGTTTAAATACATCTACATCTAAATGATACTGTGCGAGAAGCCTCAAGAGTGTGAGGAAGGAGGTGAGTTTTCATCAATATAAATGAAGCTACCACTCTTGTAGCAATAGAAAAAATGTGCAAATAATTACCATAAGGTGATACTTAACCAACAAGATTTGTTTTCATTGCATGCTACAAAGGCTAGAGAAACTATATGTATTGACACATTTTAAATTACAAAACTGGCCTAATATAAAAGACTAACATCATATATAAGCAAAAGGTGCTCTTATTACTAGTTAGCAGATAATGATAGAAGCATGAGTAACGACTGTTCCCCTCCCAAGCACCATAGAGGATAGCAAAGGAACGAATGTGAACGTAGATGAGCTGACCAACAGTGTTATCCAGAAATCAGAAGTTAGAGAGTGATTATATATTCCAAAAATGACATTCTTTAATCAAAGCAGTTGCTTCTTAAAGGTTCCTTATAAAGATTAAAAAATATACGGTTATTTCCGAGCATACGTGAATCAACAGTCTCGCTGACTAAGATCGCTGGCCGAGAGGGTGCTAGACTGGGGAAACGAGGAAGGTTGGCCTATTAAAAAGCATATTTTTACCATTGTCGTCCGCTCGAATTGATTTAGATGAATGTTAAACCATCACACACCATGGGCTGAAATCGAAAAAAGCTGGCCAAAATTCAAAAGGTGGATTTTTTTCAGCCTGGAAGATGAAATTTAGCATTGTAACTCTCCTACTAATGGTGCATATGGAGTGTGATTTATTTTTCATAATTATTCTGCATTAACATTGTATAAGGGCCTAAATTCGGACAAAATTTGCAAAAAAGTCAGAACTGAGATTTCGATGAAAATCTTCAAAATGAAGCCTGAAGAACCTTTTGTAGGAGCTTAGTGACATAAAAAGTGAAATAGTTTCAAAAAACATACCTTAGTCTTTGACATGTTGAAATTTAAAATGACGCAGAGGTATATTTGCTCTATTAATGCGACAAAATAGCGGACCCTATTTTACACTGATTTTCGGGTTTTAGGCAGAAAAATATTTGAGCGGGACACGGAAGAACTGTGAGTAGCTTACATCACAAGATTCACTGAAGCTTCTAAAATGCGAATCCGTTGATAAAGTCTGCGGCCGTCCGTGACGCCGAAAATAAAGTCAGTTTTACGATCGCGCGGCGGGGTCAGGCCTTGCGCCCCAGCTAATGGGAATACTGTGACGCGACGAGTATCATCACACGCTATTCAGCCATGAACTTAATTATAACAATTTTCCGACTATATATAGTATAAAAGACCGCCAAAGATACAATAATTGTAGTTTGAAAACAGAATCCATTCTCTTTCACATGGTCCGATAGCCCTACTTGTCTCTTTTCCGGGTATATTCAAGGAGCTAAACCTGGCATTTCGCGTTAACATTTGAGTCTGTGGAAGATTAGCTTAGCTTCTGTGGGCAACATACAGAGCCCATTGAACATGCTTACTTTGTTCCTAGATCATCAGCATCAGCTGGAAGCTGGTGTCGTACAACCATTAAAGCCGTGTCCCAATTCGTTAGGCATTAGGGAGGATGCGGTTAGCTAGCTAAATATTTAGATGCCTTTCGCTAAGGGAGCTTGATTTGGGACATCCTTTGCTAGTGTTGCCGTCTACCGAGCTGGAAACGAATGAAAAACATATGAGTAATTAATGAAGGACTGAATGAAACAAATGAAACCTGAAATAAAGACATTTTTGACGCCTGTGGCTACCTTCGGGTGTGTTGTGAGATTTGGAAAGTGAAATTACATTTTTCATCCATTTCGTTGTCTGGAGATTCGTTAGTTTTTAGTTTTCGGGGTATGTAAGTTTGTGTAGGTGTCCTGGGATTTAAATTCGTTTTATTTAAGTGTACTAAGTAAAATTTTTCTTTTGTAATCGGGTGTTGGTTTGCGAAACTCTAGAGAATTCTTTCACAACAAACAAAACACTTGCCATGTTTGCCACTTTTCAACTACTTCCTTGGGTACGAGCGGTGCGAGTTTCCTTGTACGACGCATGCAGCGCTTTGCATGATGGGAAATTCAATATGGAGGCGGATTTAGGATAAACTCCATCTACCCTAAATTTCACTCCCGAGAAAGGCACCTAAATCCGCTCCCCCATGATGCCTAACGAATTGGGACACACTTCAAGATGGCGTCCTCCCTAAATCTGCCGATTTAGCTGCCTAAATAGCGAATTGGGACACAGCTAAAGTCCCCACATCCTCCCCCGCACAACCCCTCGTGCCATACAGTGTGAGGATACGCAAAAGGGGCGTTTTATGACCCGTGGGACCGTTCGTGTGGCCTGTTTGAGCCCACGACCATTTTCTTTTGCATCGTAGTACTCATTCAAATTTCCCTCAAGTCTAAACACTAAAGCTGTGTCCCAATTCGCCATTTAGGCAGCTAAATCGGCAGATTTAGGGAGGACGCCATCTTGAAGTGTGTCCCAATTCGTTAAGCATCACGGGGGAGCGGATTTAGGTGCCTTTCTCGGGGGTGAAATTTAGGGTAGATGGAGTTTATCCTAAATCCGCCTCCATATTGAATTTCCCATCATACAAAGCGCTGCATGCGTCGTACAAGGAAACTCGTACACAAGGAAGTAGTTGAAAAGTGGCAAACATGGCCGGCAAGTATTTTGTCTGTAATTGAAAGAATTCTCTAGAATTTCACGAACCAACCCCCGACTACAGAAGAAAAATTTTACTTAGTACACTTAAATAAAACGAATTTAAATCCCAGAAAACCTACACAAACTTAAATACGCCGAAAACTAAAAACTAACGAATCTCCAGACAACGAAATGGATGAAAAAATGTTATTTCACTTTCCAAATCTCACAACGCATACGAAGGTAGCCAAAGGCGTAAAAAATGTCTTAATTTCAAGTTTCATTTGTTTCATTCAGTCCTTTATTAATTGCTCATATGTTTTTCATTCTTTTCCAGCTCGGTAGACGGCAACACTAGCGAAGGATGTCCCAAATCAAGCTCCCCTAGCGAAAGACATCTAAATATTTAGGTAGCTAACCGCATCCTCCCTAATGCCTAACGAATTGGGACACGGCTATAGGTTCTTCCGTGTCCCTCTCAAATATTTTTCTACCTAAAACCAGAAAATCAGTGTCAGCTATTTTGGCGCATTAAAAGAGCAAATATACCTCTGCGTCATTTTAAATTTCAACATGTCAAAGACTAACGTGTGTTCTTTGAAATAGTTTCACATTTATTGCATTAATCTCCTACAAAAGGTTCTGTAGACTTCATTTTGAAGATTTTCAGCGAAATCTCAATTCTGGATATTTTGCTAATTTCATCCGTATTTAAGCCCTTATGCAATTTTAATGTGGAATAATTGTGAAAAATAAATTACAGTGCATATGCGTCACTATTAGGATAGCCACTACGCTAAACTTCAGCTACCAGACTGAAAAAATTCATTTCTTTAGTTTTGGCAATCTTTTTTCGATTTCAGCCCATAATGCGTCACGGAAATATAAGTATAGAATACCTCCACTTTGCTAAATTTGATAGAATGTAAGTAAATAGACTCAAGGAACACCTTACTCTGAAAAATTAATAGGAAAGATAACCGAAGGCTATGTGAGACATCTATTTTCAATTGAATTCTGGTGATCGGAAACAGTTAAAGGGAAAATAATTACATTGCAGTGGAGTTGGAACTATAACTGTACTAGGAAAAAGAAGGTTTGAAGCAGGATTGTTGTAAAAAAAAACCCGACCCCAAAAAACCCAGGTGGGTTTAAAAAAAACCAACTCAAAAAAAAAACAAAAAAAGCTGGGTTTTATTGAGTTTTTTAGCACTAGAATGACCGGGGTAAACCGCATACCTACTATGACCGCCAGCGGTCAATTGACCGTTCACCCCTTTCTTGCGCTCTTTCGTACGTTTTCCCTTCGTAATTTTTTTCTAACGAGTGTAGAAGTGTTCTGATAATGTGTTACGGTTAGGTGTAGTGTTAGGACAAAAATTGTACACTCAAACAATATAAATTACACTGATAAAATGTTTTTTTTCGTAAAATAAAAATGTCTCATTTACATCGGTAAAAATAATACGTCATGTGTTTCAAATTCCAGTAACACTTCAAAACACGTTATTTGTCGTATTTTTATTGGATAAAAACATGACATCAGAGAAAAATGAATTATAAAAGACAGTGCTACAATGAAGCGCTACAAATGCGGTCTCAAGTTAAGTATTTCTTTACTCTTGTGAGCACTTTTTGCAAATTTTCTGATTACTTTCACTTAGCTTTCGCAAGCTTAGAAACTTGTTAAGAAATACAAATATCTTCATTCAAAGTACAATGAGTGTATGCAAGTGAAACAGCGGTATGCAAGTGAAATTCTGATCAATTATAACCAATTTAAGGATAAAATAAATGTCAAGCAATAAATATCCAAATATACAACCGAGTACACCAGATTTACTAATTAGATAGCAATTAAATTATTGTTATTTTGGGAAAAGTTCTCGGAAAAATATCAATTGAAAGATTTAAAAATTTTTTTAATGTTTTGATGTAGTTATTTTTTGCTGAGAAAAATTTGACTTTATATTGGTTATAGCACATTTTATTGCTATAAAGTTTTCAATCACAGAAACAAAAACTGAACAGAGTTTTGAGAATGTATGAAAATAATATTATTATACTTATCACTAAAAAACGTTTAATCTTCATTTTTTCTAATAACATAATAGAAATTACATATTTCAGAATTTGCAAAAAGATAAGTAAATAATTTTTGTGTTGCCAGAGTTAACTACTCATTGTACTTTGAACGAAGATATTTGTATTTCTTAACAAGTTTCTAAGCTTTATCCTTCCCTAACGGATTCCCAAGTTTTGAACAAATATTGCCAAAGCTGGAGAAATTTTTTTCTATATATGCGCCGCTGGCTGGGCAACTGCTGATGTTTACCACGAGTGAAATGAATCCCTGAGGTATATTCCCTCTTTTTGCAGTATTAATTTTCATTATCTTCCAGCATTTTACTGGAGTAAATTGCTTTAAGACATCGTCCAAATATATGGATGAAGGAAAATACTCTGGATCTGCTACTCAATAAGCCATTACAGTAGTAATCCAGTCTGGGTACTTTTCTTGAAGCCAACTGTCAACTTCCTCCTCCCCTTCCGCGGAAAGTCTCGTACCTCTGAATCTCGGATCCATAATTTTGGCAAAGTAATGAAATGGTTCTAAAGCTTAATCCATCCTCCTCTTCATTGCATTCTTGTAATGCTCCAAGTATGGATTTACTAAAATATCCAATCAAAATTCCACAGCTTGTGCAGTATTGGTGGTGTCTGCCTGGAGAATATTCAGCACTGCTAATTTCTGTGAGTTGCTTGTGGAAAAGAATTGCTTTCCTATACAACGTTTGCGTTGCGCATACGTTTTGCAACAGAGCTTCTGGAAAGCAGTCCTGGAAGGAGAAATACATGGGAGGAATCATCAAGGAAGATGGAGAATGAAAATTATCAACTAATATAAGAGGTTCTTTATAATAAGAATTAGGAAGGAGAAAAGCTGGAAGGTGAGAGCAATGTGAAAGGAGAGACGAAGAAAAATATAGCCGATTCGATGACTGTTGGTGATGATGTGAAATGTGCCTTCTCTTGAACAGAAAGAAAGTTTGTTGAGAAACGCTTCAAGTGATACGCTGCATGCCTATAAGATATTCACAAAAGGAATGCGTACTTACTACAAACAGGGGAGTGTGCGATTTGCCACTTCAACCGGTGATCAGTCCGACGATTGGCTTGCTCGGCGAAGGAATACTACGAATTGCAAATAGCCAGTAGTCGAGAATTTGACACATGCGACGCAGTAAGGAGCATTTTATTTATTTGTGGAACAAGGAGTTTTCTAAGCAATGAAACCGGACAAACCTCACCGCGATAATTTGCGGGTAGACAAAACCCAAAC
Source organism: Ceriagrion tenellum (assembly GCA_963169105.1). Lineage (NCBI taxonomy): Eukaryota > Metazoa > Arthropoda > Insecta > Odonata > Coenagrionidae > Ceriagrion > Ceriagrion tenellum. The sequence goes on along the minus strand of OY720638.1, from coordinate 106,630,442 downwards.
CATTTCAACAGAGAGTGCTCCGAGTCACCCTTAAAATATAATTAATCATAGAGAGTAGACATTGCCAGATAATGGATACAAAGTGGAGCCCACACAATCCCTTGTATTGGTATTATTGAGTTTCAGCTCCAGAAATAACTTTCCCCATAAAACCATTGCACTATGTATCACAAATATTGTCAGGGCGGAGGGAGTCATTGAGAAAGCACTTCGGAAATTCTTTACCCCCTGTGATAATATTAAATTACTGCAAGTTGACTGCATGCATAATCGAGGAGTAAGTAATACACCCAATATAAATCTGTGCTTGCATGACTGTATCAAGTTTTTTTTTACAAGCGGCAATTTCCCTCTGCTCTATTCTATTACAGCGAGGACTCCGTGCTTTCGAATCTAGCAGTGGAAGACAAATTCACATTTCATCTCGTCTGAATGAGAAGCACCTCCCCCTTCGACCTATATAACCCGTTGAAAACCGCCGTCGGAGGGTGAAGGGGGAAATTCATCTACACCTGTTTTCTTTGTTCAATCGCCATTTCGTCAGAGGAGTCCAGAGATGCGAACTCTCAGGCGTGTGCATGCAACCTGTAACGCGAGAAGAGGCACGACTCCCTCCTTGAAGCCCCTCGCGGACAATCAGGGCCTTTCATCGCCGCCACCGCGACGACAGTCACGTCCCCCCCCACACTCCTCCCTGCTCGCAATCGTATTTGCCATTCAAAACAGAGCAAGAGCGGAGGAGGACCAGAGGCGGCACAGCCCCGGGGGACGGGAGGGGCACCGGGGGGGGGAGGGGGGGGGGGGGTAGAGGAGCAAGCATCTCCCCTCGGGCCGCCGCGGCAGAGAGGAAAACAATTAGAACTCGTGCGTGCTTGCGGGGCTTCGGAGCTGGTTCTGCTTCGATGCCGCAGAGGCGTTAAATGGCAAGGAGTGTCCCCATCCGGGGTAGGGACGGACGCAGGAGGCGGGGGGGGAGGCGGGGGTGTGAAACGGCGTCCACGCGAAACACTCCCCCCCCTCGCGACGCGTCCGAATCGCGAAGAGCGTCGACAGGCAGAGTCGCGAGGAGGGCCGGAGACCCAGGGGCGGAAGGAAGGCAATTGTGGCTTGTGCACTCGAGAGAGAAGCGACCGCTTTTACGCTCTTCCCGCGCGCTATTTTGGCGGTGGACCAGCTGAGCTTGTTCCTCTGGGGCGGAGGAATGGGGGTCGGAGAGTGGTGGATGTAAATGTGTGTGTGTAGGGAAGGGGGGTTGGAGGGTGGAGCCGGGAGACGGGGGAGGGACGGGGGGGGGCGTGGGGGGAGAGTATGGGCGCCGACTGGCACATCTGGCAAGCAAACGACCTTCCATGGGGATGGGGTGGGGTAAACCGGTGTCTCCCTCCCGCCGGGGGGGGGGCGGCTCCGCTAAGGGGGGAAGAGGGAACGGGACGGGAGGAGGGGAACGGGCGGAGAGTGGGGGAGGAGGGGAACCCGACCCCTCCCGATCCCAGAGATGCGTCGTTCGGAGGGGAGAGGAGTCGCGCCCGCTTCTCGGCCGCCGGCACAGTCGGCCGGACGCTTGACCGCCGTGTCTCGAAACGGGACCGTCCCGATCAGTCGCTCGAGAAAGGCAAGCCTCAGAGCGTCGAGGAAATTTCCGACAGAATTCAGCTATTTCGAGAAATTTACGTAACGACGTTCCTCAGCGACAGTGAGTGAAACAAAACACCCGCCACTTCATTTGTGCCACTTGACAAAATTATGCATCTGGTAATGGCGAATCTTAGCTGATAGAAAACAATGATAAAAAAATCGTGAATGGAGAATATTGGACGAATATGATTTTAGTTAGCACTTTTTCCAGTCATAGGAGTAAACTGCAGCAGCATTGCTAACGCAAAAATGCATCTTGATGTCAGATCCTGGATTAATTTACTAATTACCCTCAACTACAATGGGGAAACTGAAAACCTCTTTTCTAACACCATTAAAATCGAGGGGAGAATTTGCTTATTGTGAACCTTTTTATCGCGTAAATGTTATTTGTATTGAAAAGAAAATTACTCTATACCCAATTTTACTCTTTCTCGTATTTACTTCCACGTATCTTACAGTTTAATCTGCAAGAAATCGGCATGAAAAGAGAAGATTTTGTTGCTTAAACTAAACACTTTTACTTTAGATACTTTTTACTTGATACTTTTTACTTTTACTTTAGATACTTTTAAATTTAATAGCATAATCGGTAATAAAATGACATATATGGCACATTACAATGTAATCACCATAAAAATGAATACCAATATTGTAGTAATGCTGCGTTATCGGAACGAGAATTACCTACCGACTGGGGATCGGGTTGATGTGGTGGCTTGAGTAGGTACTCGCCTACCACAAGGGCGGCCAGGGTTCAAATCCCTGTAGAGGCGGATGTTTATCAGAGGGAACCCGATCCCGACCCGAAAAACCCTTTCCATAATTAGAGGACATGTAAGTTTTTGTATTAATGATTGATACACACAACAGAACGAAACAAAAATTCATAGAATATATGCTTCAATGTTTTTAACCATTCAAATAAGAATCACTGTCGCAAGTTTTAGGAAATTTGCCAGCAAACATCCAACCGCCAACTAAAACTTTTAAAAGCTCTTTGGGTACCAATATATAGCAATAAAAATTGAGTATTCCAGTAAAAGGTCAGGAAACACTGATGAGTACGGGTACTTGAGAAAATTGGCTAAAAATAAATCTTTAGGAAGATATTACGCTCATTAAAATGGACATAAACCCTTAGATGCATGAAAAATCGGGAAAGTATCCACTTTTGTGTTATTTTAAGTACCCTCGAATCGCTTATAAAGAAGAGATAATTCGACGGGAAGTAAACCACCTAGCAAGGTAGCGAACTTGAAGATGACAGACGAAGAGAGAACAGCTTGAAGCCACACTAGGCTTCCTACACCGATGACAGAGAGGTACAATCGGTGAAATACTGACACTGTTTCATTTTCTACCGCCAGAAACCCATCACTAGAGAGATGTCCATGTGGCAATATCCCAAGAAAAGCTACATCGACATCTACGAAATACCGTGAAAGCCACCATAGGGTATGTAGCACATGGTGATTCCACACCAGACATGCAACACTCATATCAGCTGAAATCAGAACCGCGCACGCTTTCCCGGATGCCAGGCGCTAGCCAAAATCAGTCAGGATAACAATGCGCGGTCACACCAGATACTAGGAGAGTGCTACGTAAACGAGCATGCTACCATACAGTATACTATCAATGATACAACAACTGATCAGTATTATTAATGCGACTGATGTCTAGTAATACACGGTACTAAATCTCGAAAAGGTGTATCTTTCTGGATATTTCATACGGGTTAGTAGCTAATGATGATGTTCAGACATTTAGCACAAGTGCAAGACCTACTTTACCCAGAGAAGGGCAAAATTTCCCAGAATTGATCTGTCACAAATATTATGGTCCCTTATTTTACGTGGAAAAAAGACATTTTAAATGTATTGTTCAACAAACTATTTCCTAGATTTTAAGTCTGAGATCATTTCTACCATAGTAGTTTGGCTCAAGCTGATGATGTAGTACGTCCGGCAAAAAATAGTCTACATACCAAGCCATAACATCCATGAGATGAGGACTGAAAGTCCTTCGTCAGATTTCGTAGGCGAACAACTACCACCAACCGCTTAGCATCTCTCCGCTCGACGACATATATAAACGCCATTCGACTTCGAGGTCCATCTGACTCGCTCCGCTCGCATTCTTCGCGCGTCCGCTCGAACTTCCCTACCCCACTAGCCCTCGTTAAAGTAGTTGACTGACGATTTCGGTAGAATGAATGAAATATCAATTCGCCATAATTTATATCGATATGATATCGTACGAAATAACAGTATCTCATCTGTCTAATGACATCAAAATAACAGCCACCTACCGCAATACATTTCGAGGGATTTCCCAAAAAATAGGATGTTTTCTTGGGACTTAGAACAGCCGTGCGCTCCAGAGAGACATTGTTGAATAAATAAGAATATTTGGAAGCACAGATCGCATTTAAAGGATGACTGTGTGCAGTTAGTTCATGTTTTTCATTAGTTTTACTAGAAAATATTACGCGCCATAATAATTTTTACAAAATCATAAAAACACTTCGGTTGTGAAAGCGTTTCAGGCGTAGGGCGTGGGAAAAGTCAAGTTAGATCCTTAACTATGCGTAGGTATTTAGTTAACCCCTAAGAAGCTAGTTCGTATGAAGCGAAGTTTTTGCGTCTCTAATATCATCATATTTACTTCATTCTTCTTTTTCATTAACAAGTTTTAATAAAATTTGAATGCGACAAATATATTGACTAGATGAAAGTCTCACTGAAACCCCCCTGAAGACTTCAGGTGAATGTATTCATGAGGTCTCAGAAATAACCAACCAATGGCTCCATTTTTGTGAATTTCGTCGCGTTCGTAGTATGGCGTAAGCAATGAATCCGGCGTAAATTCCCACAAGAGGAGTGAAGCCAACTCGTAAGTTGCGTCAACTGGAAACGCCTTAGTCCGTACCATCTTAGTTCATCTGTCACCTCCTGGGAAATCAGTTTAAATAGTATTTAATTCCATGGACTGAAACAAGGCTCATAGAATATTTCTATTTTGGAAGTTGTATCAATTGAGATGGAAAAGGCAAGAACAATGAAGGAGAAGAAAAAAGGCAAACTATCAAAAGATGTGTCTGAGAGCAGCTAGCAACACAATGTTTTAGTAAGGAAGCATTCCATTTACAATAAATTGCAAGACATTCTAAAATAATGTCATTTATGTAATCATGTGGAAGGGTAGTTGTTGTTTTACATCATGTGATTCATGAAAAGTTTTCATCCCCGCGATATACGCAGCAAATTCAGTCACTTGCTTTCCTAGAAACTATTAGTACGCTACAGGCATGGAAACATGTCCTGAAGCATTGTTGCAGACCCACCGATCATAGAATAAAACAGACCGCATTCACGTCATCATTTCCACGACTTACTACCAAGTTTGGTGTGAAAGGAATAATGAATGCATCATCACAGTAGTTAATCAAGTCCGTAGAACGAAGAATCGATTGACTAGTGCGATATTTCCTTGACTAGTGTGTCATTAAGGACGACGTACTCCCACACAGCGGAGACTGATATACTGCACCACGCCCAGAATTTGCAAATGCTAACAAACCACGACATCCAGAACAAAGGTGGGAAATTCAACACATAATAATCGTATGAAAGAGTTTCAGGCGTAATTTGGTGGAAATATTCAATATCCTAACTGGTAAGAATGAAAAGACGATAGTAAATATCCACATTGTTTAATAAGTACCGACCATGGTTTGGACACTTTATGCCATTCTCAAGGTACAAAAATTACATTTCCAGTTCTATATACACCCATTAACAAAACACAGATAGTAGGGAGAGAGGAGGAGGGGGAAAAGAGGAGGATAGGTTCTGACGGCGGAGAGGATAAGGGAGGAAACATACAGAGGTGGAGGAGTTTGGAGTGACGTACCAGTAAACAATAGTGGGGAAAACCAGCAAAAAAGGGGGGGAGGAAGAACAGGTGCAGTTGATGGTCGAAAAACAACAACCAGATTACTGGGTCCCAGGACATGTAGGGAGACTTAAATTCAAAAGAGGTGATTGAGTCATAAAAACTACGTCTTTAGAAATATTATCTGGGCTATTCACAATTTCATATTTCTCGTAAAAATCCAGTTTTGGCCCTTTGCCACTAAAATGTAAAACATCCAAGTCAAAATTGCTAAAATGGTTAAAACTAAACAAATGTTTGACAAAACAAGATTTTTCGTCATTATTTATAAAACTACTTCTATGCTCTCTGACTCTATCCTTAAATTTTTGGCCAGTTTGACCGATATATGTAGTGTCACAGTCTTTGCATTTTAACTTATTAACTCCATTTCTGTCCATCTTGTCACACTGGTCTTTAGAATTACATAAGAGTTTCCCAAGGGTGACAGGGTTACAGAACAAAATCTTGAATGTGTCACTTGGAACAATTTTCGATAGTTTATAGGATAAATTTCCAACAAAAGGTAGTTTTACCCAACGGTTCGGGATATTACTGATGCTTGACAACGAGGTCAACAGTTGTGTGGCCCTCCTACTTCTACAGCGATACAGCAACTTATCAACACATTTACTATTGAAGCCATTCTGGGTGGATTTGGTTTTGATTACATTAAGTTCGTTCTCAAAATTATGGACCGTCATGGGTATATTTAAAAGCCTGTTTAACAAGCACCGAAAAGCGGCAATTTTATGGGTATGATGATGTAAGGAATCATTAGGAATGATAACATCCGTAAATGTATCTTTGCTAAAAATTCCAAAGTCATGATGTCCGTTTATGATCGAAATATTAAAATCTAAAAAGTTGATTTTATCACCCCCATATCCCATTGTAAATTCAACATTGTCATTCAAAGAATTTAAAGAGTTTTAAAACTTGTTAGTTGTCTGTAGAACCCGTCCATAAACATAAAATATCGTCTACACATCGAAACCAATAGACTACATTAGACAGAAGGGGGTGTTTAGATTTAAACAATTCTACCTCCAAATTATCCATGAAAATTTCTGCCAAATAGAGGCGATCCCATAGCAAGGCCAGACTTTTGTAAGTAATAACTACCATTGAACTGAAAATAATTTTGTGAGATACACAACTCCAAAAGATTCTTTATCTCCTTTTGTACAACTGGGTTGCAGGTAGAGTTCTTAATTAGTTCCAGGGAAAAATTTGCGGCTTCCTTGGCCGGAACGGAAGTGAATAAATTACTATCATCAAAAGAAACTAATTTAGCATTGAGTGGAGGGGTTACACTAGATAACTTCTCTGCAAGTTCAACCGAGTTTTTGATACTAAACATGGGTTTAACGCCCGAATAGTGTCTAGAATTGACCCAATCCACCTGATCCACCAGTGGCCCTGCTCCTTTTCTGGTGCATTGGAACCAGCCTAAACTCATTATCCATCGGCCTTATCGCAGAAATACAGGTCACGACAAAGAATTTCAGGTGTAATTTGAGAAAGTATGCACTCCCCGTCCATTTCATGCAGAGGTGGATCCACGGGGAGGGGAAGGGGAAATTCTCCTCCGCGAAGAGCAAAAAAAAACAGAGTAATTGAGAGTAAAATTCATTTTACCACCAAGATGATAGCATTGTTATGTGAGAAAAAATACCAGAGACACCGAGTAAGAATTGATTTTCGGTAACGAGTTGCTTCGGGGATTTCGTGTCGGTCAGTGAAAGACGCCCAGGGCAGCATGACTGGTGAAAACTAGGGTGTGGGGGTGCTGATCGGGTCAGAAACTTCGTCATTGCGATGGTTAGATGTAAGTAGACATGAGATTTTGAGATCTTGGTTTAGAGGAGGATGAAAATGGTGAGCTGGGTGGCGAGGAGGACGAACGAGGAGATATTGGATATGTTTGTGGATGAGAGGAAGTTAGATTCGGAGGAGTGAGACGGGATGAGTGGAGAGCGTTTTGAATGGTGAGGGCATGTTAAAGAGGGCGATAGAATCGAGAGCATTGGAAAGTGTGGAAGAGGAAGGTAGATGACGGTTAAGTTATGTCCTAATACAGAACTTTAGATGATGGGTTATTTGGACAACATAAGAAAAATAATAAAAGAGACCTAATAGCGAGTCATTAAGAAGGAAAGTGAGATAATGTCCAAGGATTTTCCGTGTTAGGAGAATGACTGTTCAAAAATCTACTAATCAGGTAGTAGAATGAAATGATCCGTATACGAAGGACAAATACAGATTTTTCTTATAGTGGGAGTGTATTTCCGCCAGAATCTACTTGTATTCGTCAGTTTATACACTTATCTTTAGGTAGAAGTTTTTTGGGTGAACAGAAACTAAGTATGAAAAGTTCCACCCCACCTCGTGCCTAATTTTTCCATCCCTGAGGCTGATTTTACATATATATATTTATTTGCAGTTCACTACAGTGCTCAATGAGCGCTACTCCCGATGAATGCGTCCATTGTTTGCACACCTTTTGTGCGCAGTCAACTATCTCTCTTTTTGATCGTTATCGCCGATGAATGATGCATTTATTCACCGAAAAGGCGACTCGATGCGACTTCCTGCAATATATTCTGCATATAAAGCGTTCTAGTTTCACCTTTCAAAGAAATTCTAAAAAGAAAGGGAATACGTAGATAAAATGTGTCCTACGGAGAAGTTCCCTTTTCGCACTCCAGTAATCACTATATTTATCTGAGTAAATTTAAAAATGGGATCGTGAAACCAAGACACCGCACTAAGAAAATATTTTTTTTTAATCATTTAAAGCCACAATGAGCATGCCATGCCAAACAAAAGAATTAGAAGAATTTTCCATAGCTGCTCAAAATTAAATTAGAAAAATGTATGAAATGCCCGAAACCGCTGGGTGTTCCGGAGTTTGTTAGTGTAATTTAATAAAATAGAACACGTGCTCAATCCATAAGAAGTCCCAAACGCTTCTTGTCTACTCGCAAAGGCAGTTCAAGTCAACAGGCCAACAGTGACTCCATTAGGAACGGGAAAGGGGGAAAACAAAAACAGTTTACAGTGAGAGACTAATTTAACTCCTTTCTTTATTTTTATCTCGCCTTTTTCAGTGTAACGTATTGCTTCCTAGTTATCATTTAATGCCCTGCTTCCTAGTTATCTCCTCCACCCTTGACGTCTTGAGCTTGTCGCAGGTTTGGATGAGGGAAATGTAATCTGAAGGACTTCTTACGGTCCTTGAGCTCAGCGCTCAGTGGTCAACCCTTGCACCAGCTGTTAAGAGAAAGGATATCTTTTACCCAAAACCGTCGTCTGGTGTCTGGACTCCCTCATCGAGAGGGCTTTCCCAAAATCCAGAAGTTTTCAGACTCTCATCCTCCCTAACCATTGACGACCTATGCAAGACCAAAATACTTATTATATAGACCACTTAGGGAGGGTTGATAAGACCACGAGGGTGGAGACTATGCCACTCTTCCACCAAGTGCTGCCTGCCTGCAAACCTGTGGTCTCAATGAATCTATTTACTTGTATTTTGGGTACATTTTCTTTGCTTCCCTCACCCTCGAATGCCGACCTAGCACTTGGGTTATCCATGCAGTCACCGGTCTTGACACGGATTTTTGTCGCAAGAAGCTGAATATAATCTTCCCGCCACGTGATCATTTCCATGTTAACAATTTCGCCCATGAGAATTTCCAATAACGGAAACCCCAGGGAAGGAATGCATGAGAGTAATTTAACAGAAAAAACATTCGTAGAAAAGCTGCACGAAAACCCAAACTTCCTCGTGAGGGTAGTACAATTCAGTAGTTCAACAGTGAAAGCGTTATTATTAAATGGGGGAAATAACAAAAAATAGTTCAGATGAATCAATTTTTTATTTTCAATTTAAAATTATTATTAAAAAGTCTATTCACGGTAAAATTTTCACGCTACAAGCTCATTTCCAGGCCAATAACGTCACACATTTATAATTCTGGTATCGAAATAAAAAATGTTAGAAAATCAGCATCTGAAGTAACTTACAACCAGCAGATTTTATTAAATAACTCCTTGACCGAACGCGTAACACACATGGCATGGAAACTTGCCAATGTAATGATCATATTTTAAATCGGTGGTCAAGAACTTCATTTTTATGATAAACAAATATCCTTCAATTGTCTCACCTATGAAATCCTGGTATATACATAAACTTGTAAATGCAGTAATGAAATCCCTCGATAACCAGACATTCTTAACTAACTATCAGCAGAGGTTCGGGAAGCGGTCTGGCTGAATCTAAGTTGCTATTTCTACTAGTCATACTTCTACCTCGAAGACATAAACAGCCAAGTAAACGCAATTCTGCATGCCTTTCAATACTTTCTTTACGAAATGTTTCCTGGTTGCTTCCGAAATTAAATTTTCGAGGTACTTAACGGTAAAATGTATTAAGAGAGCAAGTTTTAAGCGATCGCGTAGTCAGTCATTTCAGACGGTGTTACTTCCAATAAAGTGAATGTCACGCCAAGAGTTTCACAGTGGAGTTTCATAACTTTCTGTTGCCCGTTTATGTTTAAAAGACAGAGTTAATGATTGACTGTAAGCTACATCTCCATGTAGATGATACAGTAATGATCAGAAAATTTCCTGGTCATAACTAGCAACGATAGCGAACGATCCACAGGCTCTCCAGAAGTGATGAGATACATTGCAGTCAAAACTAACTTTGAGAAAAATATAACTAGAATTTTTTTGGAAAATAATCTCTCCTCGTTACACTTGCTGCATATGGCCACCGTCGTCTGCGCAACGCAGTTGACTGATGGTGTCCTTGCTGAATATCGGTATTTGAACGTATTTGGTAATAAGATATCCTTCCTGTTTGAAATTTTTAAATTTCTTTAAAGGTACTGAATGAAAATTGTTGATATTAAAACGACCAATCCAAAATCAGCTTCGGGTCGTAACTATATGACGTAAAATTGTATCTGTTCATAGATACTATGGAATAATAAAATTTGGGGAAAGTTATTTTTGTTCCTCTCCCTAAAATGAAAATTTATCAGAAAATCACATTTTCTCCAAAGAATCATTACTTTAGGCTAGAATAAGAATACCGCAAATATAAACTAAAAACTATCCACAAAAATATCATATTTTGTGCAAACTATGACCAAATAAATGGGATAAGATTATTTTAAGAACCGTGCGGTAAATTGTTTTTCGTAGAAAGCGTGCAACTGTTTCAAAAGAATCAACTTTTTGCACTCAGTTTTGCAAATACAGAGTATACCTTTTACTCATAATCAGCACAATCCCAAGAGATTTGATTGTTAGGTCGTCAGTTAAAATAGGTGCGAGCTGTTTCCGGGCCAATCCAAAGGAAATCATCCAGAATTTAAATAAAAAATGTTGTCAACATTTTTATGCATAAAATGTCTTATAAGTTTTTACTTTAAAAAGATAACAAAGCAATGTCAAAACGCGAATTTCACTAAAAGACAATCTATATCATCATAGGCAAAACATATTTAAACATATTTTTTTCCATGCATACAAATTTTCAAGTCAAAAGCTATGTCCCACTTAGACCTCCTCTATCGTTTTACCGAAATTTATTGTCCCCGAGCACTTCAAACTTTCTTTTCTTTCATCTTTCTTCCAATTCTTACATATTCCTGTCACATCTGGTCTCTCTCTCTCTCCTCAAGGTAACCTCTCGTCCCTAGATCGTGTCTGCAATTTCTTTGCTGAAATAGTTAACAATAGATCACCACAGTTTCGTAGCATGTCCACCTACGAAATTCTTTCCTCCCTCTCTATCCCTAATCTCCACACCCATAGACTTACGGCAGACTTAAAATTTATCTATAATGTTCTGAATTCCACCACCGACTGCTTTGTATCGCTCTCCTTCGTCAATTTCAACGTTCCATCCCGCCCCACCCGTTCTCACCCTATACTCCATGTGCCCATTCCCAGACTTTTGATTACTAAACGTTCTCTTTCCTTTCGCCTCTCCTCTATTGAACACCCTCCCTCCCCACATCCATCCAATTGCACTTTCATCCACATCCTTTATAAGCCTTTCTGTTCCGTATATTCCACTATAAAATGTCACCTTCGCTGTATGTGGTTTTCTTTCTTTATAATAAAAATATATTTTCGTGATAAATATATGAAAGTGAATAGTATATATAAATATATATATAAATATATATTTATATATATATAAAACTTCAAAGCTCCAAATAATAAACAGCATATATTAGCATTCTTGAAAATGTAAAAAAACTATCAGCATGACAGGGAAAGTCTTTCATTGAAAGTTATCACTATACATTTGGGAATTTATTGTTGAAACACCCAGCAGCTTTCCCTTGAATCAATTATGGTAAAATTATCTTACTGTTTTACTTACGGTTTTATTATCTTACTAGTTATTCCTCCCAGTTTTGTTTTTCTTTTTTTTAAACATGGCGCTCTTTCGTTTCCATAATCGCAGCATAGTGAGGTTGAAATACATGGTGTCCCTTAACAATCCTGTGAAAGAGTCAAGAGTTTTTCATATCACCATTAAAGCTAACCTCTCTACAACGTTGAAATAGCCACATTAACCATTCATTTACCCATATAAGAATTGATTCCTATATAAAATTGAATACGTTACGAATCAAAGAGAATTAGGAATAATAATTGCTAAGGAGTAGTTTAATAACATCAATTCCATAGTAAAGTAATAGTTACGAGTAACGCCGATCATTATACCAACTAATGGTGGCAATTTTCGATAAAAAAAATTAAGAATAATGTTAATTTCTAATTACAACCCTATTCTGTATGATTCGAACTACAATAAGAAACAAAATTGCATTTTTTTGAAAGACCGAATAACATTTTTGCTTTTTGTTTCTTCTTGTTAAATTTTCTTGTATATGTCCTTAAATTTTTGTGTTGTTACCAGACCACTATGAAATGTCACCTTCGCTGTATGTAGTTTTCTTTCTTTAAAATAAAAATATATTTTCGTGATAAATATATGAAAGTGAATAGTAAAAAAAATGCTTGAAAATCAAAACCAAAAATTAATTTTCACATCGATGCTAACCAAATTTTGAAATTTCTTTAAAGGTACTGAATGAAAAATTTTGAAATTTTCACTGGATAATTTCCTTGAACTTAATGACTGTGACATAAATGGTTTAAGAACTTTAGAGTCTCCCATGTGACTTAAAGGCATATATTTTTACATATAATCCAGTGAAGTAAATTATTTGCTGTCTCAGTTCTCTTATGATTATATGAGCTATTGCAAAAACTGAAGCACTGAGACTGGTACCTATAGGAAAAAAACTTCAAAGCTCCAAATAATAAACAGCATATATTCGCATTCTTGAAAAAAAACTAACAGCATGACAGGGAAAGTCTTTCATTGAAAGTTATCACTATTTTTCACTATTTAAAGTATGAAATATAGTTTTTCATTGTTTTATTTCTTAATTTTCTTTCGATGGATGGGCAAACTCTGCTTATAATTTCATTTGGATATTTTCTATTGAAGAAGCTCCAAAATGTAACCGGGAGATATCGTAAATTATTAGCGCTCTCCCTGAACCTCAGCTGATATTTAATTGAAGATATCTGGGATCTCATTACTGCATTTACAATTATATACACGAATATTTCATTAAAGAGACGAGTGAGAGATATTGGTAAATCATTAGAACGAAGTTCTCGATCAACGAAGTTAAATATGATTCTTACCATGGCAATCTTCCATTCCATGTGCACTGCTCATTTGGTAAATTGGACATTATCTTCTGTTCGTAAGTTACTTTGAGGAATGTTCGTTGAGTGAGAATGAGAGTTACTCCGAGAAAAATTCGTTGTAACTACCTTTAGCTCAACGACTTTAACCTTATCAGTCGCCACTTCTGTTTAGACTACATTTCTACCAAGTTTCCCGTTCATTACGAATACAACCTCACGCCGGATTTTATATAGTCGTATACGAATTAATAATAATATTTTCAGCTGACTGTACAAATATATTCAGTTGATTTTTAATAGATAAGTAAAGTGCAGAGATGTCCACAATTTCATCAGTCAAATTAAAGAGCATTAGGAATAATAATTGTTAAGGAGTAGTTTAATAACATCAGTTCCATAGTAAAGTAATAGTTACGAGTAACGCCGGTAATTATACCAATTAATGGTGACAATTTTCGATAAAAAATTAAGAATAATATTAATTTCTAATTATAACTCTATTCTGTATGGTTCTAACTACAATCAGAAACAAAATAGCATTTATTTGAAAGACCGAATAAAGTGATGGTGAGGTTGGGAACGGGGTTGCATGCCTGACTTGTGAAAAACATTCATTAACCTTAAACAAAGTTAAGTACTTCTATTTTATATAAAATAAGGAATAAATTCTTGCATGAGTAAATGAATGGTTAATGTGGCTATTTCAACGTTGTAGAGAGGTTAGCTTTAATGGTGATATGAAAAACTTTTGACTTTTTCACATGATTTTTAAGGGACACCATGTACTTCAACCTCACTATGCTGCGATTATGGAAAAGAAAGAGTGCCATGTTTTTTATTTCCCAATAAATATTAACGAATTTTTCAAATCGAAGCTATCCACATGAAGCTGTTTTCTACTATCGACAATATTCATTTAATGAATACTACTACCCATCAAAATTGCGATGTGGTGGATCCAATTACTATTATTAATTTACATATTTGTAAATTGTGAGCAAGGGAGCATGAAATGGAAACGACCACAACACCCACTAGAATTCAGTTTCAATTTCCGCCAAGAAAATAAGTATTTTTTTGTATTTCGGCCGGTTTTTTTCAATTCCATCCCACTGATAATTGGACGCTGAGTGGATTGGTATTGTGACGTTGTCTTTTATCTGGCCGCCGGCAACCTAACTATTAGCAAGATTAACAAAATCCTTATGTATCGTCTTCTTTCGTTTCAGAGCCTCTTTCAAGAGACGTAAGAGATCGGCAAAATATCAGGAGCAAGATGGATGCATTGATTACAAGTTCCATGTTCTGTTTAAAATCTAAATAAAACTACTCACGTATTGTATTAATATATTTCAGTGAATCTGATGATTGAAAAGCAGACAGGCTTTCCATTGAGAATTGTTCTCCATTACCTCCAGCGTTTCGACAAGTGAGTCGCCTATCGTAAACGGGGATCCTCGAACACAAATGATGTCTGAAATCAATATCATTAAGATTCCATAAATCCTGATGAGGATGGACGAGTCGCCTTTCAAAATGTGGAATGGAGAAACTTAACTGGTGGCTAACCCTAGCTTTTCAATCATAATGTTGCACATGATCAATTCTACCAGGAGAACCCCCCATGGCCCCCGCTGCGAGGGCCATGGAACCTGAGGCTTTGACGCCCGAACTCGAGTAAGGGTACATATCAACGGTCTAAAAATTATTTTTACCTATAAAATCCATTCTACTACAGCTCAGTCTCAAGCACTGACTATGTACCAAAGTTTTTTTCACTGTGCCAATTTTTTTCCCTCCCCCCGTGGACGATATCCTCCCAAAGGACAATTTGCATGCTGGCACTCTTCGATGACCCATACAGCTCACTGGTGGGAGCAAAGATATGGCAAGACAGTCGCTCCAAATAGTTCGAAGGCTCGTTCACAACAACATGAAGTGGCGTAGTGATTCTCGCTCCGAAAGTGAACCAGTGCGAGACTTCTAACCAATCACAGGGCACAACTTCCGAATTTGATCTTACTATCGATCGATGAGACCTATCGATAGCGTGACTTTCGAGAGTGGTCAGCTCACCCAAACCGCTCAGTTGAGGTGTAGAATTAGTTGTGAATAGTGCGTTGAACTATACATGGTTTTAAATGGAAGGTTTGCTATATAAGTGAAGGTTATTAGTTCCCTGAAGTGATCAACCTCTCTATGTACCATTTCCCTTTAACGTACTCAAAGGTGACTTCACAACAGCACCACGTTTTCCATATGGCAGTTAAAGGTGGTATTGTGTGTAGCAATCGATTTTTGACCGTCTATCGATAGCAAGGCAGGCTATCCTTTTGACTGGAATTCCGAGAAAGTTGAGCTTAGCTCAACTCCAGTTACGCCGCTTTCAGTCGATATGAACTGGCAGGTACTATCCTCAAGTGCCCATCTACGGCGGTGCGCCGAGTCGATTAACGCCGGTTGAAGTTGTTGTGAACGAGACTTTAGTGGCTGAGGTAGATGAATGGCAGTCGGTGCAGTGTCTGTACCACGGTGAGGTGACTGTAAAAAGACGGCTACCCCGGTGGAGGCATCGGACGTGGCCAGAAAAACTGCCCAACCTCACCCGAGTCTCCAGCCATTGTACTGGCAACGAAACCTGATGCTGGCAAAGGACTCGCAGGATAATGTCACACAAGTGGTAACAATCATTAACTGAATTTCCTGAGAAAGCGTAACTAGTAGCCATGAACACCAGTCACTAGGGTCGTGGAATTTTTCCCACGCCGCCAGTCTACACTGATTTTCCCGACAATTTGGCCCCAGGCGCGACGTTTTATCTGGAAAGTCATTGTTCACATAGAGCGGAGTGATTGCGGTGTAGACGTACGGAAAACGCGACATATATCTCTTATCATGCCATTCTCCTCCCTTTTCGCGCCTCAAACGATTCCTACGCGTTTATTCCTGGCGTAAGAACGCCCACAACTGCCACGCCGTCAACATGCTCAACTTAATATGAAGGCACACATAAGGGTGGCCGCAATTACTTGTAGCCGCTAAAATTAACAGTTCTAATGGCAATTACAATAATTAAAAGACGAATCAAATGGACTCCATAGTCGAATAACGTAAATGAAGTGACAGTTCGCTGCTGCAGGACGACCGATTAAGATTGACGTGCAGAGGACATAGGGGGCCTAATTTATCCAAGCATTTGAAGAGAACTAACTTGCAATAGAAGGCTTTTAATAAAAAGCAATTAGATTATTTCATCTCTGCAAAAAAACCTCTTTCTATCTCACTACTAAACGTATATTTTTCTTGCGTAGGCATGGAGTTTTACATACTAATTCTAATAGGCTTAGAGACCAAAATTTCTGTATGCCAAGGAAGAAGTCTTCTCTGGTGTTCCACCAGGTCATAGGTTCTATTTATTACAAGGTTTCGATTTCTGCCTCGTTCGTACTCGGACCTCGAAACATCACGGATAGGAAAGGAGTTATGGCCCGGTGGGTGGCCAGAGAAGACTTCATCTTAGGCCAGCAAATTTCCCTTAACTCCTTTAATTAGCATAAGAAACAACGTGGGGCTTTCCTCTCAATATGATTGAAATGAAAAGAGAGAAAAATCCCAAGAGGCAGGCCAAGGAATAATACAATGGGGCAAATATGTAAGAAAGTACACGAGAAGAACTACCAGAGAGTAAGGGAATAAGTATTAAATAAGGAAGGATGGATGGTTGCAGTCCACCAATCTTAGGAATGAATGATGGAACTACAGGCCTGTGCAAAACGATTGTTTTTGTATATTTCTCTTGTCTCGTCTCAGATTTCGCGTACTTTGGAAAAGCTTCAGGCCGGAAAAGTACGAGACCGTTCTCTTCTGCACTGGGCTATCATGTATCTTGTAGGAATATTATCGATTTGGAGAAAAAAATTTATAACAGATATTTCCCGTGTTCAGTGCTCGTGTAGATATTTTCTCTCATATATTCTGCGTCACCGCATTTTATTTCTGAAATAACGCTCATAAGCAAAAGTTGCCTTAGGGGTTTTTCCTATTAAAAATTGAACTTCTGTAATTGAAAAGTTATGTTTTCAGATTCCAAGTCCAATTTAACTCACGATAATCTATATCATCGTAAAGTCCACTCAGCAGACGCTCTTTAAGGTCGAAGGTTTCGCTCGCGATTTATTGGATGGTTAAACTTTATGAAAAGAAATTCTACTTTGAATATTCAAAGCTTGTATTTTTAAATACCACTGGTCATGAGAACTCCGTAGTTTCACGGCTGAAAGACAGAGTATTAGACAAAAATGTTCAGTAGCAAACTCAAAATTAAAGGACAGGGCACGGCTGCACATAATTTTCACCATAGCATTATTATTTAAAACACGGAGTCAGAAAATGTCATTGGTAGTGGACATCTCAAATAATCCGTGTTCCATTTGTAAAGTAGTTAGCATCTGTCAAAAACGGATTAAAACCAACGTTATCGTAGCGGCGTATCTTATCATATTGGTCAGCGCACGCTCTCAGCAAGCTAAGGTCCATCCTAAAATCCCCAAATTTAGAGTAGATTTTCTCACTGAAATGTTTTAATAAGTCCGTATATTCAATTGACCTGATACGGTTTGCCAGCTAATCAGTATAGATGCGAACATGCATACATGCGTGCCGTTCCTTTTGAGGTAGGCAAAGTCAAATAATTTGAAGAAGGCCAATAAAATTGGCTCTTTTTTAATGACATGCCAAATCTACCACTTCCACTCATGCCATTCACTTTACTCTCGTACGTCTGTTTCGCTATTTGACTCGCACTCATTCTCTCAACGAGGCCAAACCACAGAATCATATTCTTTACGTCAATTTCCATCACAGTTCAATGCCAGAAAAACAACAAATGGCTGAGATAAGATTCAACAGAACCTGAGCAACGTTCAACCCAATCATCACGTTCAACCCACTCATTTTTAACCGTATCTATTTCACTTGTGGAGTAAACACATCTCTTATACAGATTTTCACAGCAGTTAGCCAACTCTTATGCGTATCCTAAATCAATGAGGAGGCCGATTGGGTAGCTTACCTATTGAAACTTCCGGAAAAGATACGAAAACATTTATAAACCGAAAAGTTCCACTCGTACTTGCAGAAGAAGGTGGGGAAGTTTGATGATTAATGCTCCATTTCCCTCTTCTATTCTAAGAATTTGGAATAAATAAGCACAAAACAAGAGGGATTTAAAAGTAAAAAGGAGGAAAGACGAAAACTTAAACTTAACATTTTCTGACTGACGGAATAGTATTGATTCGCAAGCTGCTGGATAAAACATGGCGTGATAAGAAGTATATGTAACGTCATTGTAGTTGTTCAATGTTTTATAGACAAATGAGCAAGGGATGCATGTAGGGATTGCGTCGGTGCAATGATTGGGGACGTCAATTAGCGAGTGCTATTGTACTCGCAATACAATGCTGTGCTTCGGACAATAGTGTACTCTAATTTTCTATCCGCCCGATCCGTGCGAGAATTCGCCCCCACTCATTAAGAATTTTCAAAGAGGAGGGAATTGATGACGGGGGTGTGAGTAGAAATGCAAAGAAAGGCAGGTGAACACTCGGATTTGGAGCGGAGCTTATGGGGCGGAGGTCTGGTAATTGCGAAGGGAGGACGTGTGTAGACTTGAGGCGCTGGAGATAATAATAATAATAATAATAATAATGTCGTCTTTATTTATTTGAGCGATATTAGGCCTATACAGTCCTCTCTTCCATATAACTCATATCACAAACACCCATGTCCTGGGCAGATAACTGCCCAGATAGGAGATGTGGGTGCGGAGAAGGATAGAGAGGGTGAGCTGACAATGAGTGGCGAGAAAGACGTACGAGGAGGTATTGGTTATGGTTGGAGAGGAGAGGGAGGTAGTGGCGGAGGATTGAAGGAGGCAAAAGAGGAGAATGTTCTAAAAAGAGAGCGAATGTTGAAGAGGGTGATAGAGGGGAGGATACTGGGGAGGAGAGCAAGGGAAAGGAAGAGGATCGGAGTTCTGGACGAAATAGGTAAGAAGCTGGGGATGATATGAGGAAGTAAAGAGGGAGCAGAGGGCGGGTATTCCATTGGAGGGGAAACGGCAATATGAACCAGAAAATGGGACTTTGGGATAAAAACTGTACAAAAACCTACCAATCAGCAGGTAAATTACTCGAATGAAAATATTGCGATACTGTTTAAGAGACCACAGGAATTAAAGAGGCTCCTGAATTAATTGTGTGAAGCATCATAGAAAATGAATTTGAAGGCAAATACGCCAAAGACCAAAAGACTTGTATTAAATGGGGAGAGTACATTGAATCATAGCACGATGATGGTAATCGTTGAAGTAATTAAAAAAGTGAACTATTTTGCGCATCTTGGCCGAGTGTTTGCAAAAGTGTAAAGGAGAGGTGAAGAGAAGATAAAAATGCGAGCGAATACTGTGAGGAAAGCCGTAGTAATCGGAGAACACCCAGGAATGAGTGTCTGTTTAGGGAAGCGAAAGTCACGGTGTGCAAAAGTGATCTCCCCCCGACCATGTTATATGTGAGTGAAACGTGGGGACCAATTATGTAACTTTCCAGATCAGAGTCCGTAGTTCTGATGAAGTCACAAATAGTATTGGAAACGATTCCGATAAGCGTTTGTACAATTCCTTCCAATTCCATTCCTAAAGTCAGATTCCATTCATATGAAAATCCTGGTAGAATTCTTCACGTTACCAAAGCTATGCTCTACGCAGGCTTCTACGCATGCGCTGATAAAATTTTTGGAATTGGAATGGCACTAATGCCTTAATTGAACATGCTGATAGGTTTTTGTAGAAAAATACCTTGGCCAAAGATGGAAGGATAGATGAGAAGCTTTAAAGGCGTGCAAATTCTGTATAGAAAGTCGTAGATAGCATGTAAGTCATATCACGGAATTTTTGTTTGTCTAAGGAAGCAAAAATTGTGTCATACAAAACATTACTCCTTCTCACTTTACTGCATGACTGTGAAACTCGAGTATGCTAGGATGGGCAGGCAAAATGAAGGGAGAATGGGGTATCTGAGACGTATCTGCGGCAAAAGTAGAAGGGATGGTGTTAGAAATAAGTAGGTTATGAAAAAATATAATGTTAATGTTCCGATAAAGGGCATATGATCAATGTGTCT
Source organism: Ceriagrion tenellum (assembly GCA_963169105.1). Taxonomy (NCBI): domain Eukaryota; kingdom Metazoa; phylum Arthropoda; class Insecta; order Odonata; family Coenagrionidae; genus Ceriagrion; species Ceriagrion tenellum. The sequence goes on along the minus strand of OY720638.1, from coordinate 106,609,929 downwards.
CTCGTTGATTTGGTCTCGAGATTGAGAGAGAGAGAGATATTGAGAGAAAGAGTGAGTTTAGAAAGACTAAATGGATGATGATAGAATGATTGGCGTGAGAGGAAGGAAGAGACCCATAAGGTTATGGGCTATTAAGACGGGAGATAATCTTAATAGGAAGAGTATAAAAACTTTATAAAATTGAGCGTTTATATGACGAAGCACGTACGTGACTGAAGCTAAAGATAGCAGAGTTTTATTATTGTAAATGCAACTTACCTGCTTTTTAGGGGTCGATTTTGCAAGGTTGGGCGTCATGGAATAGATTATTACTGTAGAGCCAGTTTCATAGTAATGAAGGTCAAACGATTTCGTACTGTCTACTAATTTTTTTTTTATTGCACCTCTTGCTACACGTGTTTCGACTGACTAGCAGTCATCATCAGGCAAGACTGTTAAAAAATTAGTAGACAGGACGAAATCGTTTGAGCTTCATTACTCATTATGCTGTTCTACGATATCTCGCCTGAGAAAGTCCAGTTTCATAGGCCTCGCACTAAAAAATAAGCTCTTTTGAATGTACCTACCACTAATTAGAAATGCAAGGTGGGTATGTATGAAGCGCTGCACAATGCAAAAAATATTGAGGAGACAATATACATACGTACTTATCGACGATGTGAGCTGTATGAACGACTTTATGCCGATATTGTTTATTATTATGTCTTGTTATAGATATTTTTTCAGTTAGCCTTTTTGATATCTTGATTTGCACTGAAATCTCAATTAACCCCCAGATGTTTCAACCAGTTACTGCGCTATATCTTCTTTATTCAAGGTGAATTTCCGACGGGACATTATAGCGCGCTGAGCAGTCATACGGAGACGGAATTTAATGGAATGGATTTGGGAAGTCTCATTCAGAAACTGATAGCGGGTCAAAATTTAGATAAAAACCAACGTTATGGGATCCTGGTATCGTGTTTACTACGAAGTATTTCGTTGATATATCTTTACTCGAGTTGGGTAAAGATCCAATTCATTAAAATATTTAAATAAATAATTAATTTGAATATTTCTGCTATGCCCCTGGGTGAAAATCGTTCAAACTGAATAAAATTCAATATTATCAACGATATGATTCGTAATCCGGTTCTGAGGGTGTTTTTTCAGGGATAGAAGCCCAGGAGCTCATTGTTAGGCAGAATTGCAACAGAATCGTTCAACTCCAGTTGATGGCAGGCAGTATGTGCGGGCTTAGTTGCGAGTTCCCAAAAGTTGGCAGTGTAGTGCGCCCATGCGTTGCGGCTAAATGCATGTCCTCTAATTACAGAGCATTTCCATAAAAAGATTAATCGTATTTTTCCATTAAAGTGGTTGTTGAAAGAATTGAATTTAGGTTGACATCATTTTATAACGGAGACGTGACAACGCGCTATACCAAAGTCCTTCAAATTTAAATGCCAAATGTGACCTGCCTTTTTCACACGAACATTTTATTCTACCTTATATTACTCCTGTCATTAAAATATTCTAAAACTAAGACCATCGATTGGAAATACTTGACTAAAACATGATGCGAAATGATGGGCAATGATATGCATACAAAAAGGTACGAGTTCATGAAATGCAGAAAGAAATAGTATTCCACCAGTCTGTCCGAGAAAAGCATTGATTCCAAATTTCAAATGCAATTATAACGAATAGACCGCGTTTTTAAATAAAAAGGAAAAGATACTTTCCTTGTCCAAAGAGTATTTTAAAATCAGACCGTGATACTTCTCCAGATGCACGGTAATTCGAGTATAACAATGCCATGTACGTGTCTAAGAGTACACGCTGCTAAGTATTACATGGTAACATTGCATCTGCCAAAAAGGACATGTAACCAGTCGTAAGGAAACATTTTCAGGGAAGACTTGATGACAAATTTGGGTAAAAAGGGGAGAAAAAATATTCACTGCTAAATTTCATAAAAGGATACCGCAATCAAAAACGTGTATGGTGGAAATATCTCTACAAGGAATGGAAACCCACTACAAAAATCATTTAACTAGACTAGTGGGTCAATTCTGATTTCTGAGGACCTACCGATGGTCTGTTGGGCTGCATCCTTTCGACTCTCCTAATCCTACTCTTTGTTCGAGCTTCTCTCTAATGCAAAGCTCGTATATTAGTTCTCGAATTACTACATCGTTTCTCTGGTGTGTTACTCCAACAAATGTATGCATTTGCACGCTTAGTGTCACTACCATTGTGTCCGAAGTTAAATAGGCCCAGTAATAAACCACAGAAGGACATTATTTTGCAAGTAACGAAAGTCTTTAGGTCATTTCCAAAGCTACCTGCGATCTTTCAAAGTTTGTTGTAGGTAAGAGGTTCACGCAACACTTTGTCAACGCAATTATTTCATTCCGAAGGCCAACGCCAAAAGCTGACAGTAATTTAGTGCATAATGCTTGTGCGTCATTTCCAGTCATTTCGCTGTTGGTAAATGTCTCGAACAAAGGACATTGAACAAGGCGTCTTAAACGTTTAAAGTCCATTCAAGACCATCAGAGACGGATTTCAATGACTATTGTTCAGGAATACTTGAATCAACTCGAGCGGGCTTTCACAGAGCCATATAAAGCTAGAAAGATGTCAAAGCGATTTCCAAGGAAATCAACGACTATCGGAGAGTACTTCAAAGCCTTGAGTCATAAGTCATACCCACTTGTTGGATATTATCGATTAAATATCAATTTGCTTCAAACCACAACTATGTACTGCCTCAAGGGTTGTCAACGAAATTAATATTCAATTAGATTGCAAAGTGGTCGTTAATATTTATTTTTGGAGACGAAAAACGCATTCATGGAGTAAATGTGGCTAAAGTTGTATTTCTATTGAAGCAGTGAGGAGTCAAGATCTACCAGGAAAAATCGTCACAGAAATGAAAACGGGGATGGAGATGACAACCGATTGCATCAGGCGCATATACTTCGGTTCTATCCCGTAGTACAGACGAAGGATCTCGAATCCTACGCTTACATTCGCCGAAATAATGTTCGCCTTCAGAATCATCTGAAATCAGATACCTAAACAAATGCTTTAATTTTATTTTGGATGAGACTCACTCAAAATATCAATGAGTATATTTTCAATAATGAGTTAAAGAAATAATTAAGCTAAAAAATAGCCAAAAAATATGGCCACCCGTAGATTTGAATCGGGAGACACTCCAACTTCACATTCAAAGTCGCTAGCCACTAGGCTATGGAAACCGAGTAATGAAGAATGAAAAATGATTTTGTTTTCCTTAATTTAATCATGGCCTCCACTAGCTTCCAATCGCCGGTTCCAATCATTTTTCGCGGAAATATTTTATTTTATTTTATTTATTTTAACTGTCCCGAATACAGCACAAAAGGCCATTTTACATCGGGTGAACAACAGTAACAACGGACGAGACACAGACACCCACATCCTTGGCAGATAATATACTACCCAGGCGGGACTCGAACCCACGACCCTCGGGTCAGCAGGCGAGGACTTTACCCCGCTGCCACCAGGGCCGACCAACTTGTACTTCTTACTCCGTCAAAGGTTTTATTTGTACACAAGCACCGGTATTATAGCCATATATCGACACATGCTTTATATTCTAGAAGGGATCTTGTATATAAATCGTAAGTTATCATTAATACTCCGACGGTGTCCCTTTCTCGCATGGATAGTCTGCGACTGAAGTTTGTCCATCAAATTCTTATTGTGCCAAAAATTGACCTCTCCTAAATATTCAGCACTGTAGCAAGAAATTATATAAATGAAGAGATCATTACAGTACACCAATATCTGCTAATGAAATTTATCTCAAAGTAGGTTTGCTTTCCTCACTTCACTAGAAATTATTTATCGTTAATATAGATTAATACATCTTACAGCTTACTTACACCTTTGATAATCTTAAGCACAACGGTATTCTTATGTTTAAAAGTGTAATTATTGCATTAAACTGTTGCATCTACACCTACGTCTACGTAATACCCTGCGAGCCACCACGAGGGTGTGTAGCAGGGAGTGTTATTTGATGATTGAATAATAGCATAAAATTCATGGTGCTCCCGTAAATGATATGTCGAAAAAATTCACGAGCCGTTCAATTAGATTCATTTATTGAACTCAATGTGAGCCATTCATTGAGCCATTTAGTGAGCGAAACGGATCATCCACCGTTACAAAAAGAGGTGGAATTACAATATAACCCCCCTGGGTGCGTACGATTCGAAACGAGCAACCGTAGTGACGAGTGCGTGGATGCCAACTGAACTCTGAGAAAACTTCGATGAGCATGTCTTCAAATGATGTGTTATTTGATACGAAAAGATTGAAAAATCTCATTGAAAGCGAAAAAGCACGGGATGGAAATATTATCTGGAGAAACATGACAATGGACAAGCAATAAATAGCAACTAAAAAATTCATTATTGTCACATCCATTCTCTTTATATTGTCCAAGTTCCTCACATTTCCTTACTCATCCTTGCTTGCCATATATTCTGCTCTCTATCGCCCACTTCAAATGTTCCATCTCTTCACGCGTTCTCCATCTTTTTTACAGCCAAATCCGAATCCCCACCACTAATTATCCTCCCCTGCCATATTTAGCGCTTCCGCTTTCGTATCCCTTCCCACGCAAGTCACCACGTCCATTTTTACCACAACCTCGTTGAAAAACCTCCCGCGAGCAAATATCTATTTTATAGCCATATTCTGCTATGATCATGTTTCGTACCTTTACCATGCCATATTAGACTTACTCTATATTCAAGCTTTAGCTATATCCATGCTTTCAAGTCCAAGGTGCATGATATCCTAATAAATAATCCTAAAATGTTGTCCGTCTAAAATTGAAACGAAGTAAAATTAAACAAATGTTAAATTGGATGCCTTATACATATTGAAGAAGAATTAATCTATTGAACATGAATGTATTCAACTTTATACTTGTAATTGTTATCATCATCACCTTTTTCCTCACGGTCTATATGTTTAATCATGTATTTAAATGTTATCCTAGTAGTGCTCTCTGCAGTAATATGTACGGCTGTATTACGAATTCCAAGCTTACAATGACTTTTTTTTATTTTTTGTTTTGCCTGTCATCATTGTATAATTAATTCGATTTTGTATATTGAGTTTCATCGCTGTATTATTAATCTAATTTTTTAATTTCAAAATTGTATTAATTTGAAAAATTGTACTTCATTATCTCAGGGGCTAAGAGTAGCCCACGATAATAAACGTTGTTATTATTATTATCATTATATTAGATCGAGCTCTAAACATGCATGAGGCAGGGAAAAACCATTGCAGATTCATAAGAATTCCAGAATTCATAGAACTTTCCTCCACTAGCGTAATTAGGATTCTCAAAATAGAGCCAGAAGCTACTGAATATGTCAATGAAAGTTTAGTGGTAATATAAATGAATAAAAGTAATATAAATGAAAGGTTAGTGGAATTTTCCTTTTTATCTTTGCTTTCAGCCTCAGGAATATCCTTACTTTCGTAAATTCTTCCCTACTCAGTGAAATTCAAATATTTTTGTCCGCTTTCTGACTCACTTTCTATGATTTCTTTCTTATTTAAAAAAAAATCTTTCAAAAATAGATTGAACTTAAAAAAACGGGAATGAACCATTTGGTGCACTTCGCAATTTATGGAATCATGAAAAAGTAACCGTGTTGAAACTGTCAGCTGGAGAGAGTTATGCGCTGGGAGCTGCAGCAAATCAATTTTCGGAATTATGAATACCTATAGTGAGTGTATGGCCGGATATTTTGGGTCATCATTTGAATTAAGAAAAGGAATGTTTGTGAGAAGTTTGTGAGAAAAAATTTTTTTCTCAGAAATGCGCCCAGAACAAGCGTGAATGTCACATCCCTGTACTCTATGATTTAAGCTTTCTTAAGTGCTAGTCGCCACAATGAATAGCATCATGACTGGAGCGAATGAAAAAAAATTCCCCCGAATATTTCACATAATTTCTTTCAAAATGGGTGCGTAAAAATTTTTTAAATGAGCAAAATGTATTATTTCTCTCGCAAATATTTCTACCACATCGTAAAAATTTCAATCTTAAAATCCTAAAAAAAAACTATGGTAAATTAGTCAACTAAAACCTATCCCAATAAAAGTATGAGAGACCCAAAAAAATTTAGCGTGTGTATGCACAATTAAGCTAGTAAGATTCAAGGAAATTTAATTTCAAAAGTTGTATGTGTTAGTACCAAAAGCCAACAAAATAATAGGGCAGTGGATCACCACGTTTTTAGCTATGTTCGCAGAATTGTTAATTTTCATCGTAGAAGACGATAAATGCACTTACTCGTACAATTATCGGGAGTACGATGAAAACATTCATTTGTTGTTATATGACGTAGTTTTAAAAGTTTAAATAATAGTGATCACGGTTAGTTTTGGGGAGGGGCCCCCCGCTGCGTGGGTCGAGGAGAGAGGCTGGCGATGGGTCTCCGCGTCCGGGGAAGGGTTGGGGATTAGGACCGTCCGCGAGGTTGGCCCCACCCAACTTGTGACTACCTGAGAAGTGGCCCAGGAAAATCGGGTTTAACCAAATAATAAAACATTCAAAATTAACCTAGGCCTATATAAAACTGATGAAACACAAAAACAGAATTCCGTTTATTGGTTTTCGTTTAGTAGTTTTTTTATAGTTTTTTTGGGTCCGGTGAAATTAAAGCAACCCTGTTTGGAAGTCTTTGCACTATTCAATTATTTTTACCGATTGCCTAGTGGAAAGTAAACAATGAGTAGGGTGCCATTCTGCTTTCTTTTCAACTTGTCATTACTTGTAAAGTTGAGTTATGGGAAAGGCTAGCGGTATTTTCCCACCTATCATTACCTCTTCATCACACAATGTGGCACCGGCGTTTTGCCCTTCCGATTTCGATATGCTCACGCGGCAAGACTCACTTATTCTCTGGTTGGACTATATTTCTATTGCAGTTGGTATTCCGAAGAAATAATCGTAAGTGAATGCAATGAGAAAGGATGACAGAGAAACGACGTATGCCGAGGACTGGTTACTAAGAACAAGATGTTTTCCTTTTGTATTGTGCTGTTGATGAAACAGAGACTATAATCGAAGCAATAAGCGTGGGTCGAGGATCAAGATGAGTCTCCATAATGAAGATATTTATCTCACCAGACGTTCACCCGCCTTTAAAGACTTCCCCACGCAGGTGGAACATTTTCCTCGTTGTTTACCAACGGGGCACGTCCTGTTCCAGAGACATTAGCCGTCTGTTGCGCGCGACAACTGATTTCTGTCTGATATTTCAAAATGTCATTTCACAAATAACAATGGTTCCTTCAGAATTCATTTTGGGCCCAATTGAGCGAGGATATGTGAAGGAGAAGGTTGGGGAGGGGAGGGGGAGGCACGGGTGGCTGCGGGTCTCCGGGGAGGAGCAGAGGTGCGTTTCGGGAGGAGGGAGAGAAGTGAAAGCAGCTGCCGGGACCGCTGCTGTGTCGCTTTGAGAGGGTTTTATGGTTTAGTGTGGTTGTTGCAGGAAATAGCATGTTCGGGTTAGACGTTGGGGTGGTGAGTGGGAGGTGGGAGAGAGAGGCGTGAGAGGGTGAGAAGGTTTGAGATGCTTATCTGCACTAATGAGGGCAGGCCATTGGAGTCAGGTTCGGAATCCGCCATGTGCAACGTCGGCTGAGAAAAACTCCTCTTCTTCTTCCCCACGAGTTCTCCTTTTAGCCTTCCCTTCGTCTTCCGGACGGTCGGCGTACATCTCCGAACCGCACGGCTGACGATAATCGAGCCGGAACCCGCGATGCGTGTAAACGAGTAAATGAAAGAGACGCGCGTAAACACACGAACGAGTCGTGCCCGTGTCGGGGCGGAGGTGAGTTTGGTCGCGATACGTGTTCGCACCCTCGCTTTTCCGCATGCTACACGGGTGCAATGGCATCATTTTTGCACCGGCTTCCGTGACGGATAGCGTCTCGTCTGCTGAGAATTGGCGGGTAAGGTTGTTCTCCAGTCTGTGGAAGCGACCAGCAACTAAGGTCAATTGCGCCACTCAGCACAGGTGGACTGGATGGAGAGTGAAGGACTTCTTAGGGTAATAGAGGAAGGATGATAAGGATCACGGCACCGGCATTTTGACTTCGTTTTTTCAGAATGTTTCCAGCCAATCTATTTTCTATCGATGTGAAAATCATATTACGAATAAACAGTACGGTACATTTGATCATGAGGGAAGAATACAACTACATGTGTAAAATGCCTTGCAAGTCACCACAGGAGTGAGTGGCAAGGGTTGAGTCATCATGATCATGCACTACCATATTAATATCATAGAAACTATGAATATTATTGTATTTTACAGGTGCGTAAATTTACAGAGAAAAAGAGTAGCGTAGGAGGAAAGAGTGAGGCATTGTCAGTAATATGCAGAAAATTGAGACAAAATCATTGGAGAGTAGGTAAATGAAATAATGGGGTACAAAATATATTGAAAAAGACAGTTATTAAGTCGCGGTGAAAACCATTGTAGTCTCATATCGTTCGCAAAAAATGATATTTTTAATCTGTTTCTTCTGCTATCTGTTTCCCTAATTTATGCATGAGGTAAAATCTCCCGTTGCTTATAGAGTTTCGCGATGTGTTATGACTACATCGGAACATGATCGGCTTTGGACTTATGTTCAAGATTGCCTCAATTTAAACAAACGTGGCGGTCTGATAGCAATTCCCATCCTAGCTGGTTGCTAGGAAAATAGACCGCAGAGCAGAAGAGTGTCGAAAGGCATATCTTTAGAGAATGCTTTCAGACCATAATAGATATAACTGTGAATTTATAACTATATTGTTCGATGGATAGTGCAGCTATTGATTTGATTTCATGCCAAATCCTCCCGTAGATGGGAGCTAGAGTAATAGCGAACCTCGCACGCTTCCCATGTAACTCATAAGCTTGGTGTGAGTGTGTTTTTGAATGATATAATTGTTGTGGTGGATGTACGATGAGTGAGTCTTCGAGTTCTGAGAAATGCGAAGCAGTGAGCCACCATCAGGCCGAGCCACCTTTGGAGCGTGCGGGTAGTGACTCAAGACGCTGTGGCCGTTCTCGGACTCCTGGAGGCATTATCACTCCCTGGTCCACCAAAGAGTATTTAAGGGAAGGACAATTAGCCCAAGGGAGTTCCGTTCCTTACCTAGGCAAGTCAGCGAACGCAACACTGCCACTGCTCGATCGACCGAGTGAACGACGAGCCTCCCCGCCCAATACCCTGACCAGTCAGCGAAAGCAAGACTGCCGCTCCCACGGAACTCCAAATCTCCCTCTCCCCTCGTACTCCGGCACCACCGTATCGAGTAGTGTAAGAGCTGTAGTTAGTATAATAGCCATAATAAAATAAACTCTTGGGCCAACCTTCGTTAATGTTAATTATTAACCCTTATTTCACGACGACATAATCTACAACAACATCTACGTCATACCCTGCAAGCCACCCAAAGGGTGTGTGGCAGGGGGTGCTTCCACACCAGACATGCATGAATGATACGGTAGAACACCGAAATTACATTGAAACCCGCGTACCACACATGCAAAGCGCCAATTAAAAATCCAATATCCAAGAAACATTCTATCGTCAATCGTTCCAACATGCAAGGGATACAAAGAGTACTACTACAGATTCTAAATATCATGCATAAATAAGAACATCAATATTTACATCATGCATAAATAAAAAAGAGGAGAATATAAAGAAAAAGATTTACTGTCTGCCTATTGTCACAATTCAAACTATTCATGACGACGATCACAGCTGTTATGGTCCCGAATGGTACGCGGAAAAAAATGACATTTTATACCTATCGGTTCTACAATCTAGCTCTCTAATTTTATTGGCGCGATCCAATCTGCCGTAGTACAAGGGGGTTAATAGTATGGTTTTTCCGTCTTCAGAGAAAAGATTTGATTGAAATTTAGTTAGGAGGTTAAGCCTATAATTTAATCTACGCTGTGATAGCGATTCCCATCCTAATTCTTCTAACAGTCCAGACACACTAGCCAACTTATCGTAGCATCGTTTCACAAACCTAGCTCCTCTTCGCTATACGCGATCTAACTCTGATATCAACCCCGTTTTGTATGGATCCCATACACTAACTAACAGCATATTCCAGATGAGGCCTAACGATTGAAAAATAACAACGTTCTTTCACTTTCTCATCACATTTTCCGAGTACTTGATAAAGCCTAGCTTCCTGTATGCTTGACCGCATATTTCCCGAATATGTTTTCCCCAAGATATGTCGTGAGTAATTGAGACCCCTAAGTACTTAACAGACTCGGCGTGAATAATTTCCGTATTATTAATTCTGTAAGCCCTACCTGGCCTATTTTTCTTTTTCCAAATAATACTCGTCGTGTCAATACACTGAGATACCACTTCCAATAATACTCGACTTCCAATTCTTCCAAAAATCCAATAATTCCAAAGAGACTTCCAATAATACTCGTGGTTTCAATACACTGAGAAAACATTTTGGATATTATTATAGTAGGTTTGGATGTCACATCCAAACCTGAGGTGAAGGAAAGGACTTGCCCATATATTTGGATGTGTCATCCAAACGGAATTGGTGATGAGGAGTTGGATGTGCCACCTACTCCTTTGGGTGCTGCATCCAAAGGAAGATGGACGAGTACTTTGGGTGTGAGAACCAAAGTGTTGGGTGGCTCATCGGAAAGACGTTTGGACACCGAATGAAAACTGGACGTAGGAAAGAGAAAGTCATGCAATAATAATAGTGATAACTTGTCTTTTTTATTACGAGCGAATTTAGGCCAGTTCATTCCTCTCTTACAATGAACTCGAATATGACGAACAGAAACATGCATGTCCTGGGCAGTGAATAATCTACCCAGGCGGGATTTGAACCCACGACCCGCGGAATAGCAGGCAAGGACTTAACCCCGCTGCCAATGGGGCCGACAATAGGTAGATAATAGACAATAGATAGATTAATAGACAATAGATAGATGTACGATAGTATTGAATGAACCCGTAACCACAGAAGGATCAGAGTCACCGCACAATATTCAGGACACATTCTTTGACGCTTGAAAATATTCAAACTAGATAATGTGACGCAATGTTTACCGTTATATATCTGATTCATATTTATGTTGTTCTGTTAGAAATCCTCTGAACTAACTTACTTGTTTATTTTAGGTGTGCTATCTTCGGTATATATTTCTATCGCATTTTACTGCACAACGCTACTGACAGCCCTTCTGTTCTTAGTTGCGTCATGTTTAATATTCCTTCCTATCCTACCTATTACGCTCTTTATTTCATATTCATTTTATCCCTGATACCTTTGTGAAAAACCTTCCAATTAATAGGATGATGAGGCTTTCTCAATTCTTGATTTGTGACACATTACAGGATTTGCTGAACCAGTGTCAAAAATCTGCGTACTCTCAGTCGTGGTCATGTTCTATTTTAATATACAATTTATATATCATTCATTTACTAACAATGTTACTTCTTATGTTTTGTAATGACATTTGTAGGGTGTACTTTTTAATACATGTACTCTCCGCGTTTACTGATGTATTCTGGTGACCATTATTTTTTCATCTACCTCATATTCTTTAATGTTCGTAAAAGGATAGTTTTCTGTTTAATAAACATATTACATCATATATTCTATTTATAATGGGCAGAATAGGGGTCAAAGATCACTTCAATGGCGTCAATGGTGTCTGTCCATTCGCCAAGTTACCGGACTGGAGAGAAGAGTAAATTATGCGGTGGACTTCCACTGTTTCCCGATTCAAAAGACGACGATGCATTAAAAACTCAGTTTTATTAGTCGGGGTAACGCCATCATGCGCCTCAGCTAAAGAGTATTCCCCCGGTAGATGCAAGTACAGTGATATGGTGCGCTACGAGTACTGATCTACAACAAACAAACGAAAGTTGCTAAGTAGGCTTCTATTCAACGACCTATTCAGTGGACCGGATACTTCATTCCAAATGCTCTCCAACAGTACTTAGGTAGGGATCGGAATTCCTCTTTTAAATTACATCAGTGCTGGAGTTCGAAATCGTACCCTTGTCATGGGAATCCAGTAGCCATTACACCAACCTGATCCCCGCAGGTTTGCGTCCCGTATAGGAGTTACCCACAGTATGGGTGTACACGATAGTAACTAATACTGGTGAAACATACTCTGCAAGAGGTCTTCAAGGAATCAGGAAAGTAAAGTAGCAAATGCGAAAAGACACGGAATCGTTGTAAAGGAAGCTTTACTATTTTGACAAGGAATCATTTTTGTCAAAATACTAAAGCGTAACTCGTTGGTATCTTGTTCGAGAAAAAAGGCACACCCTGACACACTCCTTTCTTCGCTTTGGCTTCCTCTGCACTACAGCCGCATTTAAATACCATCCACAATTATTCATGCAGCCTGGATATTATTCACCCATAGATGATGACTGAGGAAGTTTGAAAAAGGAGTCGTAGAGCTGGTGACTGCAACGGTAGGCGGAGTAAGTGTAACAAAAATTTGAAAATCGTGGATCATGCAGGGAATGATAATAGAGATGCTGGAGAGAAGGGAATGGAAAGGCGTAAACTCAGGGCTCGACAAGAGGAAATACCGGGAATCAAACAATACAACAATCACAAAACAACTTCGAAAAGAAACAAAGAAAGTAAGAAAAGCATAGTGCATAGAACAGATCGATTTCTAGTTCTTTAAAAAATGGAAGACCAGATGGACTGTACAGAAAAGTAAAGCAATTGATGGGTGGTGGTAAGGAAAGGGAAACTGGATTGGATATTTGGGGCGGCGACCGACAGCTAAGGTCATTTGCGCCATAGTAGATAGGTAAGGGAGGAAGGGTGGATAGAAACCCGGCGTCGGCATTAGCCTGCTCTTAACGATAGGCGCCAAGGGGACCATGGTTTAACGTCTCATCCGACATACGGAATACTGCACTTGAAGTGCCCTTCACAAGACACACAAGATGGGATCAGGTTTCCTCTGAAAAACATCTTCCTCTGCAGGGATTTGAACCCTGGCTACACGCATGGTTAGCCAGTACTCTAGCCACCACATCAACCCGATCCCCAAAAGGAAAATTGCAGCGATTGCAGACAAGACAGGAAAGTTGATCTTAGAGCCAAGAGGGATCCAGGAGAGGTGAAAGGAATACGCTGAAGGGCTTTATGGTTAGGAAATATGTCCCAGTTGGTTGAATATAGAATGGGAAGAAGACATCAACAGAGATGGCGTCGGACCACGTATTGTTGATGGTGAAATTGATAGGGCACTAAGAGGCATGAAAAGGAATTAGGTGATGGAAATGTATAACATACATGGAGAGTTTCTCAGGAGTATGGGCCAGAACGAAAGAGGGAAACTCTCTGCGCTAATTCGTTGGATTCATGAGTGAGGCGTGTGACCGGAGGACTTCATGAAGACAGCACTTATTTCGACACCAAAGAAGAGCAAAATAAAAACTTGCGAGGACAATAAGACAATAAGCTTAATATCCCCCATCGCCAAAGTAATCCTAAGAATTAGAAAAGGAAGGCTGGAGGGCAAAACCTATGAATATCTGGGTGAGGACGAGTGTGGATTTAGGAGAGGGACAGGAACGTGTGACGCAATAGGGGTGTCAAGGACCCAAGTAGAAAGAAACCTAGAGTAGGGGCAAGATAATTCGCTTTCTTTATAGATTTCAAAATGCGTTTGATGAGGTAGACTAGGCAAAATTAATAGAACAGCTGAAGAAATAAAAAGTCAATGGATAGATAAACGTCTCTTCAGGAGTCTTCATGCGTGTACCAGAGGGCGCAGGTTAGGGTAACCGATATAGAATCGAAATGCGCCGTGATAGGACGGGGAGTGCGGCAGGGGTGCCCACTATCGCCATTAATTTTAAAGTGTGTTCAGAAGAAATGTAGAATCGCCATGGCTAAATAAGTATCTTCAAAGAGGAGGAGAATTATGGAAGAGGTCCGAGTAGATACGTAAAGAAAAGGCTGATGAAAACTCTAATATGGAGCGTGTCGCTGTATAAGTGGCTACTTGGTCATTGCGAAGGGAGGATGTTTATACGTAGACTTGAGGCGTTTGAGATGTGGGTGTGGAGAATGAAGAGGGTGAGCTGGGTGGCGAGAAGGACCAATGAGAAGGTTTTGGATATGGTTGAAGAGGAGATAAAACTGGTTGCGGAGGTTCGTAGGAAATAGACAAGATGGATGGAAGACGTACTGAAAAGATAGCAAATGTTGAAGACGGTACCACAAGGGAAGTATGTAAGATGAAGGAAGAGGATAGGAATACTGGGCGAATTAAGAAGACGGAGACGACAAGCGGAATTCAAGAGGGATCTAATGGTGGGTGACCAACAGGAGGGAAAACAACGATTTGCCAGAAATTCGGACGCCAGGATAAGTACACTCCAATCAGCTAGTAGAATACACGAATAAATGATTAAATGTTATTCCTTTGCTCAACGGTGTATCCAGCATTCGGTTTCAATAAACATCGCGAAATACTTTCTCCAGACAAATGATTTCGATGAATATATTTGTGTTGGTCCTTTATCCTTTTTGAGAAGCTAGATCGTCAATCGGTAATTCTCTCATCTGATGCATCATCTTTCCTTCGATAATTGTTGTCAATATTTTCAGTGCGCATGCAGTAAGACTAGTGTTCTTAAATCTTGGCTACACTTGTTCCTTATTCTCGAGATAAGGACGATAATATTCTATTTTAAATACGTTGACTCTCGACCAGTTTCTTAAATTTCATATGTAAAACCGTATAGTCTGCTTGGTCTCATTCCCAAATAGGAGGGGTTTATGCATAGCTGAAGTCCTTAAGCATTTCTTGGGGAACTATATTGATTCGTAGTGCCTTCCCAACTGATGGGCTTAATAGTGCCTCTTTTGAATATATTTCACATCCCTTATGTGACCTTTATTGCTTTACTCATACAGATAATCATATATCATTTTATAGAGCCATTATCATTTTCCGTCAACATTTTTTGTATAATTCCTTCATTCCGCTATTAGTCCCTGAATCTTTTTGCGATCCAAATCTTTTCCGACTATCCGTCCTACTTTCTCTCCCGCTTTTGGGAAATTCTTTTCCGACGTACTGCCATCTTTTTTCAATCCTTCCTTTAATGTTTATATTCTCCTAACTTTGTCTTGCATACTACACTGGGCCAAAATGCGTTCCAGTTCCTCCGGCCAGCAAGTTTCGATTGCCCACTGCCTATCCTAATTTCGTTATAAATTCTCATTCCCTTCCGTGCTGCCCATAGTTATCGCATCCGTCACTCTGTTCAGCATGCCCTCACCATTCATTACGTCCCTCATCCACCTATCTGCTTTCTTCGACCACCTCCTGCACAACGCTTTCATGCGTCATCATTTCTAACCCTTACTCGTTCGTCAGCCTCACTACCTAGCTCACCCTATCCATTGCTCTCTTTACCCACATCCTAAAAGCCTCCACCCTCATCATTTTCCTTCAGACATTCTTTTATCGCAACAACCAAGTTCCCCACCCATGAAACGCTCCACTCCATATCCGAGAATGTTTCTTCCTGTACCACTTCATATCTCACAGTTCCTATTCAATTCCTTTGGAAATTCCTTCCTTAATGAAGCAATTCTGCATCTGATTTCCACACTACAAAGTCAAAGTCTCTGTCGAAGTACTCCATCGATAAGTTAACTGATCCACCTACTCTATATTATGCTATCCCAACTTCCAACGACTAATCTCTTTATCTTTTCCTCATCATTTTTGATCCTCGGGGCAAACACTTTACAGAATAGGTACCTTAAAGCACTCACAGCTTACAGTACCACTCACAGCTTACAGTACATAGACTGATATTCTAACCATAGCTAGGTAACCGGTGAATTCGACCGGGTCCATCACCTATCTCTCCTCCCATAAACTCCTGATCTATCACCTTCCACGCTTCACGAGCAATTCCTCCGTAGTACATATGCGTAAATGTACACATGGTGGGCGTAGATTCCCCGTCCTCCAGTCTTCATTCGAACTCGCTATCCCTTTAGCTAATCTTTGGTGCTTGCCTTACGTACAGTTTTATAGTAAGTTTCCCCCTAGTTTCTTCAACGTATCTACACATTTATTTTATTTTATTTTATTTGAACAAATATTACATTTATGTTCCGTCAGACCGTATGGTCTGTCGATCGGACATGCATAACAATTACATAGAACACAATAATTTATAATAGGTTATAAATATTCTATACTGCTCTGTAAAACGGCTTCTCGTAGTCTCCAACGCAATTCAAAGTATCTTGATCTTATTATTTGCTCCTTTCGATTGGAAATTTGATAATTTATTTGGCATCATGCGATTTTATCTCTTACTGGATGTCATCCAGGTAGTCGTTTGTTTTCCTCTTCAACATTCTATTTACAAACTCGAGAACTCTTTATACCACCTGTGATATAAAAATAATTATTAATATAATTTGAAGTTGATATTTTTCGGGATAGGAAGTAAAACAGGTTTTAAAATATCTTCCGGCCACACTCCTTTCTCATATATCAAGCCGAAGAATAAGTCCGAATAATTTTCCCTTCCCTAGTCTCTTTTGACTCTTCAGAAATTCTTCCTACTAGTTATTTTCCCTTACAGTATAGTCCCTATTCATATCCAGTGGCTATTTCATTACAATGCATCCCTGATCCCATGCTAGCCCTCTCGAATTTTCATCCCCATGCTAAATCTCTGATAAATTATCGGATCTTTATTTTTATTTTCTAGCACTTTAATTTCTTTATCTCCTTTACCGGGTTTATGTCGGTCCTATCAGCAGATTTCCCATTCCATTGAACCCAGTTTTCTCAGGCGTGACTTGGTGGAATTTTCTTAGCATTACGGATGAAAATACACCTTAGTTTTTCCACCTAAACTTATAAAAGACGGGGATCGGGTTGGTGTGGTGGCTAGAGTTCTGGCTAACCATACGGATGGCCAGAGTTCAAATCCCTGCAGAGGAGGATGTTTTTCAGAGGAAACCCGATCCCTACTTGAATGTCTTGTGGGGGACACTTCAAGTACAGCACTCCGTCTGTCGGATAAGACGTTAAACCGTGGTCCCCTTGGCGCCTTTCGTTAAGAGCAGGCTGATGCCGACGCTGGGTTTCTATCCACCCTTCCTCCCTTACCAAACCTCTATGGCGAAAAAGACCTTAGCTGTCGGTCGCCTCCAATCCAATCCTTATAAAAGACGGGTTTCGACGTGGAACATCATCATTGGTTACATTTTCATAGAAGACGAAGAATACATACATAACGGAATCCGTCGCTGAACATGTTCTGTGACACTGTAGTTGTCAACGAAAAGAACCGATGCATCAATAAATGCCAATTGTTCAAGTAAGCTAACAGTATTGAAGTTCTTCGTTCCGACCCAACCACTACATTTCATCTAGAATTTAAAAAAGAGATCCAATCCTGTGAAGGGCTCTTTAAGTGGTCAAAAAGAAAGAAAACATTACAACCAAACAAGTAATAGTATAGAAGCTTCTCAGGTTACCTGGAAGAGAAAATGATAAAAGATAATGTTACATTGAAAACGCGGCTCTGAGATCTATTAAATATACTTAAGCTTCAAAAGTCTTGATTATTCAAAATGGAAAAAGGCAACACAGTAGTTGTTTGATTATTTGATTTGTTTGATATTTGTCCGATGCTATTATTTGAGTTGTAAGAATGTATAGCTCTCGGATTAGAAACCCGAGAGCTATACATTCTCCTCTTCAGTCAGTCAGTCTTACAACTTCTTACAACTTCTTCTACAACTTCTTCTATATTTTTACCACTTCTTCTAGATTTTTACAACTTGGGTTGGAAACCCGAGAGCTAAACATTCTAACATCGTATTTGTCATCGAAAAGAACTGATGCATCAAGAAATGCCAGTTGTTCAATTAAGATAACAATATTGAAGTCCTTCGTTCCGACTCAACCACCACATTTCACCAAGAGTTGAAAAGAGGGATCAAATCCTGTGAAGGTATCTTTAAATGGACAAAAATATTTTGACTGTTTAGGATGAATCCTTCTTCCCTACGGTTGTTCGGAGTACCCAATGTGCACAAAGAAGACATTCTGTATGACTAGTTGTTTCAAGGGTGTCCGCCCCCAACCATATGCTAGCAAAAAGAGTCCATGACAATTTAGAGAGCCTTATCAGTTTTCTGCGAAGTACAGAGTTAAAAACTCAGTGGACTTAGGGAACACACTATTATTGAGGAAATTCCACAAATGAGCTTGATAGAGGCCATTGATATTAGTGATCTTCACACCAACGTGGACCAGAAAGAAGTAGTGAAGTTGGTGGAGATCATCCTCCTTCGGAAATCTATTCCTGCACTCATTGTGAGTGAACTGTGACTACTACACAGCATATAAGTCTCTCAAAATTATTTTTCTCAATGGAAGCTACTTAAAAAAGGCTATTTGTTAAGCAATGGTCTCAATCTTATCTCCGCTCTTGGCAGATGGAACAAGATATATGGTTTATATGGACTCTTTCGAGAAAGACTTGTTCTCCTCAGGCTATTCTCTCACTAAGAATGTGGTCTTCTGGCACAGATATGTGGATGATGTGTTTTTTGCATAGTCGGGTACATAAAAACATTGAAAATGGAGAAAATACATCAGTAGTTGTAGTTACACTCCCAGATATCTTCCATCTCCGGATCATATTAGTCACGAGCGCGCTGAGTTTCCCAAACCTTCCCTTCCCACTCAACCCTGGAAAACCTGATGACAGGCTTAGTAGCCTATTGAGATTCCAGGGACATATGGGCCAACAGAATCGTCCGGAAATAAAAAAAATCAACCCTTACACTCTTGGATCACACCCTTCCGCCCCCTCCATAAACACAGCGCAAGCTGTTTCGCAGGACCTGTCCTTAAGGAAGCTATGCTGACTGCTGCGTAAGAAGTTACGATTATCCAGGAATGTCATGATATTATTATCGACAATGTGTTCGAGGAATATGCATAAAGGTGATGTTCACGAGATAGGCCGGTGATGTCCTGGGTGACTTCTATTTCGTTTTTAAATATCGGTGTGACGTTGGCTATTTTCCAGTCTTGAGGCACCTTGCCTTCGGATAATGATTTGCTGAATATACTTTCTAAGAATGGTAAATCTGTGGCGCTAACTCCTTGAGCACGCGTGCTGGTATCCCTTCAGGACCTGGGGACTTGTTAATTTTAATCAAACGCAGTTGTTTAGTTATTCCATCACGTTGAATTGTTATGTCAGCCATCGGCTCGTTATAGTCAGGAATGTCTGAATTGTGTATTGTGTCATCCTTAGTGATATGTATCTTATCATAATGTACAACTTAGAGAAGAATAAATAAATTTACAATTTTAAAGAGTGTTGCTTAGGAACAGTAGAAAAAACCCGAGACATGATGGGAGGACGGATTACATCTTTGCGCTTCAGCAAGTGCTAAAATATGGATGGGTGTGCGAAAAAAGTACACTGCGCATTTGTTGAATTCAGAGAAGCATTAGGCATTGATAAAAATAAACTTTTGAAGGTTTTGAGTGCCTAAGAGGTGAATGAGCAGTCATTGGATAAGATGGGGATGACGCACAATGAATGATGGAAACGCAAGAGTAAGAGTATATGGGGCCGTGAGTTACTTTGATTTGAAATGCAATAGGGCGTCAATGTGAAGCGACGAGAATTTACCTCGTGACATTTTAATGCCTCTGTGAATACAAAGCGAGACATGAATATCTCATACTGTCAATATAGTGACGGGGGTTGTAAGTGTGTGAGATATGCTGGCCTCTGATGGTTCCGCGTTGGTAACTGAAAAACCACAAGATTGCATAGGATCCTTAGTTAACTCTATAAAGCATCAGATAAGGCAAATCGGGGTTAAATGCACCACCGACCTAATTAGTGGTTTCCCGAAGGAAGAATGGGTAAATAATGAGGGTAAATGTTGAAATAATTTGGAGTTTATAGGAATCAGTGCACCTTGGCCGGATGTATGCATGAGGTGGAAGGATAAAGAGGCGCGCGAACGCTAGATGCTAAGTCATGGGCAGTTCGAGCATGACGATACATCAAGAATCGAGTGTCTGCCTCTAGGAGCGAAAATGGCTGATTACAAGTGTTCTCCTGCAAAAGACATAATACGACGGGAAAACATGGATAAGCCAGGATAAATATAAGAGAAGGGTAAATGAAGAGGGAAGAGGGTATCCAAGAACTATAACAAGTAAAATTAGGAAGGATAGGGTAAAGAATGAGTGGGTCATGAAAGAAAATGGCTTAGATCCACAAGTGAAAATAAACGCAGAATAAATTGAAAAGCGTGCTTGATTGATTAGACAATGCTGTTACGTGAAAGAGGAGTGAATCGAGGGAAAGAAAAATCGTGAAAATCATGTGAGAATGTGATGGAAGAGACTGAAGAGGAGGAATATTTGGGGTCGTAAGAATAGGAGATGGTATAAGGTGGCATTCATTAATTTCAAAGAGGCGACTGGGGCATGCACGGGCAAACCATCATGGAAAATATTACGTTGGCCCACATGATTTGTACTGACTTTAAGATAATAGCTGATTTTTATTAATTGTAGAGTGCTGAATTCACATAATATATCCATTTCTCACCATCACGTCAGATTTTTTCACAAATGGTGACTTCATGCATTTTTCTTTTGATTCATATTCCAGAACTGAATGACATTTGTTGGATCGAACATTAAACACCATTGAGCACCATTACATGACGTTGTAACGTGCTTTATTAGTTGATTATGGCATGACGTAGAGGTCGACGTTTATATTTGTAAATACGAGTTATTGTTGGTGTGGAAGTAGTCTCCCTTTCCTGGAACCTCTCACGCCGGAGACTGCCGAGAAATGCAAGAACGAGCTAATCGCCATATGAAATTTACTCAAAGGTTACTCGGAATATGTGACGAAAAGGCGGAAGAGATATGTTATTTTTCTCTCATTAGACCTCACTACCAAATGCATGCCACAGCGTGTAGAATCCATGCGTAACTCGAATTAATACGTAATCCATGCGTAACTCGACGTTAACGAAAGTTCATAGAATAATCTGCTAGTGCTGTGGTAAAAATACATGTTACATTAAACTGTATTACCGAATGTTTACATGAATTATGTTTGAAATCACCCACAGACCGAAAGGAAAAACACAAATTGTATATTCTGTGCAAAATTCCACATAGGAAAAATCATTCACATTGACCGAGGCTCGAACGTATTGCTCAATTCTTTTCGGTGAAATTCCTTTCGTTAACTATTGGATTACATCAGGTTACAGTTTTTTCCAATTTGTGAATTAACAGTATTATTTTCTAAAAGTTTTCTTACAAGGCAAGACTAAATTGGTGGACATTTATATTTAAATTCAATGAAAACATGATTACAAAGGCAAATGTGGCATTATTAGTTATGGAATTGTTTCTCGATTAAGCATCCTTTTATGTACAACAATTTTTCATAGATACATAGAAAGCATTTTTTGGTACATTTTAAGCTTAAAAGGTATTCAAATTATTTTACCACTATTTCCTCTCTATACAGGGTATCCCATAAATGTCACGCCACAGTGACACTGGAGCTAGGGCAGCCTAAGAGGAACCGAACCAGCCTAATATGACCTCAGTAAAAGTTTCACGGTTTTCGAGATATTGCCAAATGAAAGCTTTTTCAAAAATTTCACTTTTTTTCACATTTATAGTCCCAGAATTCACTTGAATAGATCTCAAATTAAGTTTTTTTTTATTGTACGATATCATCAATCGGTTATTAAGCTGACAAAAGGGTTATTTTATTGATAACTAATGCAAAATGAGGAAAAATACTGCATTAATTTTGACTTAACTTAGCAGCAAAAAAAACAACTTCGACTTTAACCGCCTGCCGTGAAAAATAATACTAGAAAGCAAATGAGATAGTAACTTCAAAAACTTGCGTATGTTATGCCAATTTTATAATGGTATGATACATGTATCTTACTAAATAAAATCAGGCTACTTTTCCTACTCATACCATTTTAAAATCGGCATAACATACGCAAGTTTTTGAAGTTACTATCTCATTTACTTTCTAAAATTGTTTTTTCACGGCAGGCGGTTAAAGTCGAAGTTGTTTTTTTTGCTGCTAAGTTAAGTCAAGATTAATGCAGTATTTTTCCTCATTTTACATTAGTTATCAATAAAATAACCCTTTTGTAAGCTTAATAACCGATTGATGATATCGTACAATTAAAAACAAACTTAATTTTAGATCTATTCAAGTGAATTCTGGGACTAGAAATATAAAATAAAGTGAAATTTTTGAAAAAGCTTTAATTTGGCAATATCTCGAAAACCGTGCAACTTTTACTGAGGTCATATTAGGCTGGTTCGGTTCCTCTTAGGCTGCCCTAGCTCCAGTGTCACTGTGGCGTGACATTTATGGGACACCCTGTATATTTGACAAAGTTTAAATCAACCAATGTTTAAGTGCCTCCGGTGCCTCTGTCAAGCATTTTTTGCGTGGTTTTGTATTTCATTTTTCGTACATATTTCATTTTTTTCTGTGGTAAACAAATTTTGGTATCGAGGACGTTTAAAGAATAATTTTGAAGTTAGGGGAGAGTTCAGGGAATAGTTCAGTCTTAAGAGGCCAGCGCTCTCGATCACCCCTCCACTGCATATGTTTAACCGTCAGTAAATATTTTTTAGCATTTTCCATTATTTTATCTTGTCATCACACCCATGACTTCGTCGACTCTACCCTTTAATCTGAAAAAGTGTTGTCATGTAAGCTCATTTTTGTTTGTATTTCTTTCTTGGGTAGCAAGTCCGCGATCAATTCAAAGAGGACATTTTTCGCAGTGTTGTCCCCGTGCTTCTGGTCCAATTTTTCCATGAATTTTTCCAAGATGCGTTTCCCGTCCCCCCTTCAGCTGAAGGAGTCGGGTTATTTCCTGAGTATTTCTGATGGCCTTCGGGAATCCCGTTTTATATGTCGCATCATACCTTGCGAATTTTCGTAGGATCTTGCGCCACACACTGGCGCTTCCGAGAAGACGGAGGTTTTGCTTCGCGAAAAGACTTTTATCATATAGTTCGCAATCAGTTAAATTTAGACCGCCTTAGCTTGGGAGTTCGTGCAGTTTTTTCGCGGCATTTTTAATACACGTTCCAAAGCATATTATTTGTTTCTTTAATTATTTTTGCAATTATTTTACAGGTATTGGCCATATATGTGCCACGAACCTTAAGTTGCTCCTTTGATGGGGTAAACTAATTATGTAATTGTTTTGGATCGAAATGTGAATGGAATGGAGGGAAGGGAATTTTTTAGCTAGATCCCATTTTACTCTGTTTTGCGCTATTTTCCAGTTTCTTTCCATGGTCTCTTGACTGTCTTCTTTCCAAAAGCATCTCCAAATTTTAATTTCATCAGTCGTGTTTCAGCTAATAATGGGCACCTCCATTCCCCCTTGATTAGTAATAATTTAGATTTTTTGTTTACATAAATTCCTGCAGGTTCAAACTCTTTAATTATATTTTAACTTAAAGCATTTGAGTAATGAAGCTCAAACGATTTCGTACTGTCTACTAATTTTTATTTCACCTCTTGCTACACGTGTTTCGACTGACTAGCAGTCATCATCAATAAAAAGTAGTAGACAGTACGAAATCGTTTGAGCTTCATTACTCATTATATTGTTCTACGATATCTCGCCTGAGAAAGTGGAGTTTATTCGTAAAGCTAGTACAGCTTACAAGGCGAAGTTATACTTTAAACTTTTTATTAAATCCCGTTTAGCGGATTTGAACATTTTCTTCAATAGTAGATGCCTAACTTTTGGCGTCACTCCGAAATACGTATGCATCAAGAGTAGATCCAAATCTCCGGCAGCTGCGTTCGCGATCAACTTGGCGAAGAAGGCCTGGGTACAGAAGGAATTGAAATCCTGGTACAGCAAGAGGGATGCAATGGCTCATTATCTCTATCAGCTGCATTTGGAACTGGCCTTCATCCTGCACCCCATGGAATTCACAATCTTGGACTACCGTGTGAGATCCCGCACCAGCGTCATCACGGAGAGGGAAATGAACACTATCCACTGGAAACTTAAGTGCCTCTGTCAGCAGTTTTCAATCCCAGCATCCATCCCTGAAGTCCTCCCTTCCCTTCCTTCAGTGCACAGTGACCACACATTTCATCAAAGGGTGTTGAATTTATCATGCCATGACTTCA
Source organism: Ceriagrion tenellum (assembly GCA_963169105.1). Classification (NCBI taxonomy): domain Eukaryota; kingdom Metazoa; phylum Arthropoda; class Insecta; order Odonata; family Coenagrionidae; genus Ceriagrion; species Ceriagrion tenellum. The sequence goes on along the minus strand of OY720638.1, from coordinate 106,585,563 downwards.
CATCAATAGAAGAGGACGTGCTAAAGAAAGGTTTGAAGTTTGCCCCAAAACCGAGTCTTTCTTTGCGAGAAGAACTAGTGATTGACTGTGAAGTGTCCCTACGTAGTGAACAGCAGGGCGTTAAACAACTGTGCGCTAACTCCTTGCGAAGAAGTTTCAACAGGGAGCAATTAACTAATAAGTTTAACCATAATAATATTAACTCAACTATCAAATCAATCTCTAATGCTATTTCAATCAATGACTTAATTGTGACGAAAGCAGATAAAGGCAATGGTGTGATGATTCTCAACAAATTGGACTATGTGATCAAATGTTTGCAGTTTATTGATGATAATTCCTTTATTAGTCTACCGTCAGACCCCACTCGTAAATACAATGCTGAGATAAAAAACTGTTTAAAATCTTGTTCTGCGTTAATGAGTGACAGAGAAAAATTGTACTTAGTTCAAACGAACCCTCGGCCCCCAAGAATGTATGGTTTACCCAAAATTCATAAAGCTAACATTCCTATCCGCCCAGTGATATCGGGGGTAGGTTCCCCGACCCACAAACTGGCGTACAAAATCAATAGCATCTTCCGTCAAATTTCGAAATTTGTGCCGAAATATACCATCCAGAATTCTAGTAAACTAACGGAGCAATTGAGCAAGAAAATGATACCAAACAATGCTAAGCTTTACTCTTTTGATGTAACTAATTTGTTTACTTCAGTTCCTGTGAGAGAAACTTTAAATTTAGTGGAAGAAATTTTAGTTGATTCAACCATCAACCCAGTGGTTACTTATGAATTGCTCAAACTCATGGAAATATGCAAAAATCAAAATTACTTTTTATTAAATGGTAATTTTTATCGTCAGGAAGAAGGTCTTGCCTTGGGATCACCTTTGTCTCCATTGCTAGCAGACATTTTTATGGATCACTTAGAGAAGAAGCTTTTCAATTCAAATGTTAACCTTTTATCTAATGTGTTTTATTGGTTTAGATACGTGGATGATATTTTATGTTGTTGGACAGGTAGTCATAGGCAAGCCACCAAAATTTTAAACGTTTTAAATTCCTTACACCCACGTATCAATTTTACCATGGAATCTGAATCAAACGGTAATTTAAATTTTCTTGACTTAAGTATCTCAACTTCAAATAATCTCCACCAATTTGCAATATACCGCAAACCAACTTATACAGACCACGTTATACAGTTTGATTCGTGCCACCCGTGGTCTCATAAAACTGCAGCGTTCAACCATATGATCCAGCGAGCTTTAAATATCCCTCTTTCTGGGGATAATTTTGAAAAAGAATTAAATATAATTAGACAAATCGCTAAATATAATGGTTATGGCGGAAATCTTGTAAATAAAATATTAAATAAGAAATGAGAGAATAGGGCATTAAAAGACATTTCATTATTGCAACCAGTCAAAGATATAAAACTTAAATGGGTAAAGCTGTCTTACTTTGGAAAAATGTCTTACGATGCAGTAAAATCATTCCCTAAAGACAAATACAGAGTGAGTCTTTACACTCCAAGAACTCTGGGAACAATATTCAATAATTCCAAAGATCCTTTTGACCCCCTGCTAAAATCGGGGGTTTATGAACTTAAGTGTGACACATGTGGAAGTGTTTATGTCGGTCAAACTGGGAGAAATTTTTTAACCAGGGTGTCGGAACACAAAAGGTGTTTGGTGAACAGCGACCCTAAGTCTTATTTCGCCAAAAATCTAATGGAAGAATCTCACCACTCCACATTTAATGTGAAAATCCTCCGTTCCCTGGATAAAGGACACCGTTTAGATGTTTCGGAACAGTGGGAAATAGTCAAAAGGAAACGAAAGAAAATGAACTTATTAAATGAGAATGAATTTGTTTGTCATTCTCCTATTCTTGACTCCATTTTTAAATAACTATACCTCCTCCAACAAACCACCCTCTCCCCTCACACCACCCCCCCCCTTTCCATTTTCTCCCACTTGTCCTTCTATCCTTTTCCAGTGTGACGTAAATATGGTGTTTCACGTATTATATAAGCTCATATCTGTTTATGTTGTATTAGTCTTGCCTGATGATGACTGCTAGTCAGTCGAAACACGTGTAGCAAGAGGTGAAATAAAAATTAGTAGACAGTACGAAATCGTTTGAGCTTCATTACTCATTATGCTGTTCTACGATATCTTGCCTGAGAAAGTGGAGTTTAAAGCACTTGGCTTATTTCTTCTATAAAAAGGATGATGCCATCAGAATATGCCACGCTGAGAACGTAGTTAACCCCTCTCATTAAGCCTATTCTTTCGTCCACTAGTTTTCGGTGTAGAGGGTCTATCGCGAAGGCGAATAATATCATGCAAATGGGAGATCCTTGCCTGGCAGAGCGTTGTATGTTGAAGGGAGGGGATATGTTTTTTAATTTATTCTAGCAGTTATATTGTTGGTAAAATACAGTTATTGTGTTGTTATGGATTCGGGGAAAGCCACCGTTGTTAGTACTTTTTGAATCCATTCTATTCTGATAAAGTCGGGCACTTTTTGTAAATCGATTGATAAAATCGCTAGAAAGTCACTTATTTGTCATGGATATGATAGTATTACATTTCTAATGAGCAGCGATGCATTGATAATGTTCCGCTGTTTGGAGATTGCGTACAGCACGGATGGATTTGATCTGAGATTTTCTGTTTCCTATTTTTGATAATACGAGCAAAAACTTTGTCCAGAGTTGACAGTGCTATTGGTCGGAATTAGTGTCATGATTGCGTCCTTCTGACCATCGTTTAAATTCCCCTCTGTATTTGGTTGAATAGTTCTGTCAGGGTTGAGTTCAGTAAATCAGAGAATGTTGAGTAGAATTCGTACTGCAGGCCATCTGACCCAGGTGCATTCCCTTTTGTTAGGTTTCTCATGACTCGCGCCACCTCTTCGATTATTATTACTTCGTCCAGTTCGCCCTTTTGATCGTCAGTGAAGGTGGGAGGAGTCCCAAGCCGAGGAGAATCGTCCTCCGTCCACGACGGATATCTGGGGAAAATGTTTTTGAAATGGGTCAGTTAGGTATTCATTTATCGAACTGTTGGGAATATTTTCGTTTCCTACCCTGCTGGTGGAGTCGCGTTTTGCTTTCATTATTTTAATTAGCTCGGAGATAGATAGGGGTCCCCTGTTTCTGATAGAACCTCCTTCGTCCATTTGTAGGGGGAGTACTTGTTATTTCTAAAGTCAGGGTTAGTTTTTTAATGGAGGTGGTTTCGTTAGTGAGACTTGGTGTTTATTCTTTCACCTTGAGCATGTCTTCGAGAACATTTCGGTCGAATGTGATGGTATGCTTCTGTTCTTTGTATATTCTATTTTTCCCTTGTTTTATTTCTCGGGCGATTTGTGGTTTAAAAATTGTCTTCCACCACCTATGTTTTATCCGGCCATCAGGAGTTTAATTAGCGTATGAATTTTCTCGCGGATTTTTTCTCGGAATTCATAGTTCGAGTTTTTGTGTCCATTCACCTGAGTGGGGTGGAGTGTTAATTGTTTCTGAGATGTTGGGATTTGGATATTTGAAAGTCTATGTATAGAATAACGGCAAAATGGTCAGAGAAGGATACGAACATGGTGAAGGAGGAGGTGGTATTGGTATTCATGCTTTGGAATATGAAAATGTAGTCAATTCTAGTCCAACTATTGTTCCAGGGATGGGCTTTTGAAGGTTGACCATTAGAAAGGGCTAGGACGGCACCGGTAGCATACAGCGACCATTGTTACATTGAAACCTCAACTTCCCGGTAGTTTGAACGTGTAATATTGCCATTGACATCTTTTCTTTGATAAATTGCGTTGATTTCACCCCCTAGAAGGGATTTTCCATTAAATGTATGAAGATAAGGAGTCAAGTGCTGCGCCAGAAATAATTACCTCTCGACTCTTTTCTGTTCTCCTGAAAGAGCATAAAATTTATGATATGTAGGTCACCTACGGGAAGAGCAAGTATTCGTTCGGATCGGTGACGGCGGATATGGGAAACATTAATGCCCTTTTTAATCACCTATGCAGTGCCTGGTCCATCGTTTCCAATTTTTGACCTCGAAGCTTGAGTGATCAAAGACCCCCTCCTCTCTGACCCCTTGAATTAAAACTCTCTCTGGTTTTCGTGAATTTAGAAAGGACAAAATGGTGATAATTTTCAGGATATGGTATAGTCCTTGAATATTGGTACTTATATCATTCATCATTATATGTTGAAGAAATGAGAATAAAATTTATAAAACAGATTTTTGGTTGACAAGGAATAGAGAAACACTTACTGTCATGTGTTCGGTGGGAAGAGAATCCGCGGCTGTGGGTCGCTGGATCGGACTCGTTCCTTGTCCTCTGTTTTTTTCCGCTTTACTTCAAACCATGCTTGGCTCCTCCTCGCCCGGAGCCTCCGTGAGGCCTCTCCGCGTGTTTTGCATCCGGGATGTAGCTCCACTCGTTTCTCCATCACTGCCCCTGATCTTTCTCTGACGACTTCAGTGAAAGGTCCAGGCGAGTCTCGGAGCAGATGAACCTCATTCGTACTCCCGGGCGCCAGCCTCTGCATTGAAAAATGTCAAAATTGGAATTTTGGTCCAGCCCTGCAAAATAAAAGGTCGTAAATTGGGGCTAGATGTTGGTTCCTTCCATCTCCCCACCCTCGCTTTCATTACATCTACATCTACGTCATACCCTGCAAGCCACCCAAAGGGTGTGTGGCAGGGGGTGCTTTCGCACCAGGCATGCATGAATGATATGGTAGAACACCGACATTACATTAAAACCCGCGTACCACACATGCAAAGCGCCAATTAAAAATCTAATACCCAAGAAACATTCTATCTTCAATCGTCCCAACATGCAAGGGATACAAAGACTACCACTACAGATTCAAAATATCATGTATAAATAAGAACATCAATATTTACATCATGCATAAATAAGAGAGTAGAATATATAATGAGAAAGATTTACTGCCTGCCTATTGTCAATACTCGAACTATTCATGACGACGATCACAGCTGTTATGGTCCCGAATGGTACGCGGAAAAAATGACATTTTATACCTATTTATTTTATTTATTTATTATATAAATATATATTTATTTATAAATTTATTTATTTATTAAGGCCTCGAGACTCTTTCTCTTCCAGAGAAAGGTCCTCCTATTCCTTCTCCCCAATTTGAAATTTTCCCAAATCCCCTTTTGAGATAACGGGAGGGACTTGAGGAGGAAAACTATTCACTGCCACCCCCCTCTAACCTCTCACTTTCTCGTTTCTGGTCACCTCAGCTCTCGCGGATATTTCAATGCCAGCCGGTGAACTGTAATCCGCCTTTTCCCTCTCCTCGTCTTTTGCATTTTGCTTGGTGATCTGCCTCGTCCCTCCCCCCCGTCCACCCCTTCCTTCAGTTTGGCTCTCACTAAAGGCCATGTAACACGGCACGATTTCCTTGCGATCCCGCCGAGCGCGATGTAGATCTCGACAACATCGACTATGTGCTGTTTGGTGTTTCATACCCCTCGACGCTGTCTCGACTAGCGGTCGATGACCATGAGACGCGTCGAGTGAAGTTGAGAGAGCCTCTACTTTCACTCGACCATTGAGTGCAAGTCACCTATCACAAAGCCTCGATCCGTCACGTGATCGTGCGCGGAAAACCTGGATGTATGGAAAACCTGAAAAGGCAATTATTCACAAAGATGGCGTCTAGTCCTCGCATTGTGAAGTGGTCACAGCAAGAGGAAATTAAGTATATTTAAAGAATACAAAACTTGACTACCGAAAGAATAAAAAAGAAAATTACTTTGTACAAAGCCCTAACCTTAAATTCTTAACCCTATATAAAAAAACTTGAAACTATTTCTACTAATTAAAGAAACTACGCTTGAAATTAATGAATGACTAAATTAAGACTATGAATCTAAAGTGTAAAATAAGAAAGCTATCATAAACAAGGTCAAATGCGAAAATCGCCAGCAAATTTCAACGTGGTCACTCGGTCACACAATCGCCATCAACTGAGTACCTGTTTTTTCAACTGAAGAGCGAAAATGACGAAGAAATACCATTGGCTGAGGAAGTCGTGACGTGTTTTGGTCGGACACGACAAGAACCTCGTCGAGGCGACCCTGTCGAGGGGTGGTTGTACTGTTTCATGGGTTGCCGTCGAATTTTGAGTGAGGGTCGTAAGATCGCGCTCGGCGGGATCGCAAGGAAATCGTGCCGTGTTACAAGGCCTTAAGGCTCCCTTGAACCAAACTTCTCTCCGCTCGATGGTAGGAATGTGCAGGAGCTCTCTTCCACGGCCATCATTTCTGTGCACGCCGCGGTTCCCTTTAATACCGGCAACTCATCCCCCTCCGCTTTCTCCCCTACACTGGTGTCATCAACTCCCTTCCTTATATTCTGAATACCTCGTTCAGAGCCCCTTTTGACTGCTCATGTACAGCCTTCCTTTTTCATTTTCTTCGTCTCCACGTTTCCGACGGGGCTTCCTTCTTCCCTCCTCATCTCCATGGCAAGGTAGGCCAATCCACCAACATGTCTCTCCCTCCCACGGCAGGCTTCTTGCTCTGTCTTGTATCCGTGGGCCCTTTTTCCTGCTCAAGGAGCCCTCTACAGAGGAGGCCCCCTCAGCATCTTAAACGGCTATATCTTGCCTATGCGTCGCATCCGAGTAGCTCTAACGCCCGATTTCTCAGGCAATAGCGTTTTAAGTCGCCTTCCTCGTTGCATCGCGCGCAGGTCTTCTTTTCTCCCTAATAAGTAATAATGGCGCAATTCTCTCTTATTGTTAGTAAGAGGGAGTATTTTTTATTGATATCCTGGCGACTCTCGTTCCGGTCATCACCGGAGCCATTTGATTTCCATCACATGTGTTGACCCATGCTCAATGAAATTTCCCCGTATCGGGTGAGTACTCTTGCGATTTCCCTTGAATCTACTTCCATTGGGAGCTCCACAATTTTTCAATTCACTGTGGGTCCGGCAACTGGTTCGATGTCCGCCCAACACTTGTGGGTTTTCTATCCCCGGAAAGCGGTGTTTTTTCCCAAAAATGTTCTGTTGCAATTCTTCATTTGTTTCACAAATATCCTGTGCCTTTGCACTACACTCATTTGAATAGCTAATATGTCTGCGACCGCGAGGCCTAATATTTTCAAAGTGAATCTGTGGACCTCAAGCGGCGTGGACAATCATTTTGTTTTGTCACACTAAATGGTGAAATAGTTTACTCTCCGAACAGCACGTTGATCCATATTCAGTAACTTCAAAAATAAAACAATAACAAATTTTAAACAAACTAAGGAACACTCTCCAACCCCGCTCACTGCACCTGCGACAGCAAAAATTGTTCGATAAGGCACTAAAGTTGAGGTGTCACTGTCCAGACACTCAATAAATGGAAAAATAATTCCGAGCTTCTTCTCTCTTAGTGGTAAAGTTACCCCGAAACTATGTAAACACGCTCAGGTCCCGCCCTCCCAACGAGTCTGGGAGCTAACTTCTCCGCTTCCCAGCGATCGAGACCTCACTCGCCCGGGATGTTTCACCACTGCAAGATCTCAGAAACACGTCCAAATCCTACGAGCTACCGAGGCGTCCTCTTTTACCGTCGATTTTATTGGATTTAAAGGAACAAGGTGTTCAATACTGCCGGACATACAAGATCACAGTTCAAGACGTGCGCTAAGCGCCACAGTCTGCAAGGTGTAAGCCAAACACAGAACACAAGAGGTGTTCGCTCTTTTGACAAATTGAACAACTTGTTCATTTGAGGCTGACAAAAATTCACATGGGAAGAGTATGCCTCGGTAGTTTAATTGGCTAACCGGCTTCGTGTCCCAGTTAAGGCGAATGATATATATACTGGTAATATATAACGGAAAGAGAACCTTTTTAATCTCCTGATGATGATGCTTAGCTATCAAAACCTGGGTCGTGGTGAAGTGTGAATTATTCTGCGGTCTATAAAAGTTACAAAGTTAAGAAATTTGCGAATGATTTCTCCACTGGAGACTTTTGCACTTGTGTGCACTCGCGGATGACTCTGTAAAGGTTTAGCCACGCTTCCTCAAAAAGGTTAGTCCCGGTATCCTCAAAATTTGTGAATCTTTTGTATAGTTTTGAAACAGTTTCTTTTCTTGGAATACATTCAGCATACTTTACTTGTCTTAATGATAAAGAAAATGGAAAGTAGAGCGAACAAATTCTATTTTTCGGATAATAACAGTTGCGATAGGTCTTTCCCATGAAAAAAAACCACTCTCTCCAGACAGTAAGTAGCTGACTGGTCACTCAATTTTTATAAATCATCGTTATTACTTAATCCTCAATCCTCATGAAGCTTGTCAGATGATTGGGTTTTCTGAAAGAATTAATATGAATTAGTATCCACGTCATAGTTGCATTTTCATATCTTCATTAGTGTTTTGCATTGTAACGTGTCAGTACACCCTACAAGTCAAGACATCAGTAGACTGCACGACTAATAGTTTCAACAGAGTTTTTGCAATAGAAACGAAAGAGAATATGACTAAAAGGTGAAAACAGCACTTTAAGAAAATCTTCAGGATAAAAAATTGATTTTAGTAGAGAATCTAGGAGTTTCATGAAACCAAGATATGTAAGAGGCCGAACAGGAAGGATGAAACAAAACCACGAAGGATACTTGAAAATCTACGCCCAACGCCTCCAGATTCCAACGTGCAGAACATATAGGACAACCGCTACAACTATAAACGGTAATAAATTCCTTTGCCACAGAATTATTTAATTTGAGGACAAATAAAAGCAAACTGAGAGAAGAATAACGTTAAGTAAATTGGCATTTTAAAATATATTGATGTTACCTTGCTGATCATTGAAAATAAATTAGGTAATCTAGTGATAAATTGTGATGTACACTACAAGTACTAGAGAGATGGCGGGAGTACTTCTGTGAACTTCTGAACGTCGAAGAAGTGGTTCCAACGGACCAAGAAAACGAGACCAACCCTATCGTGTTCAACCTAATACAGAACAACCAACCAGAGAAGAAATTAGGAATGCTGCTAAATTGAAAAAAAAACAAGAAAGCTCCTGGGAAAGATGTAATAACAGCTAAATTATTTTTAAAAGGATTTAATGGTTATATTTACAAAACCACATACTTAAAAACACACACGACCCGGGTTTCAACGCTTAAGCGTCATCTTTGTAAATGTAACCATTAAATCCTCTGAAAAAATATGGAATACCTCAAAGTTAGCAAGGAACTTGTATTATTTATTTTTAAAAAGTTGGAGACGTAATAATAATAAATATATTGTGAGAACTTATAATGAGCAAATGGGAGTAGAAAAAAATGCCAAGTGAATGGCAAGATGCGAGGCTCGTACCAATGCATAAGAAGGGGGAGAAGAAGAATGTAGCGATTTCAGAGGCATTGCACTTCTGAGCATTCTCTAAAATGCTCTCTCAAAAAATCTTGAATTGCATAGAATATTATATAAATGAAATAATTCAAGACGTCCAGGCAGGATTTATGAAGGGCAGGTCAACAACAAATCAGATAACGACAATATTAGAAATTATATCCAAATATTGGGAGTATAATAAAGATTTCTGTACTATTTTCATTAATTTTCGAAAAAACGTACGACCGCATAAATAGAGAGAAACTATGGAAAATATGGATAAGTTTCGAATCCCAAAGAAATTGATAAACTTTGCAAAAATGAGTGTAACAGAATCAAAGGGTTCCGTGCGGGTTAGTGGCAGCATTTCGGCGTCATTTGAAATAAATTCTGATGTTAGACAGGGAGATGGGCTCTTCACAATCCTATTTAATATTGCGGTAGAGGGAGCACTTGAAAAAGTAGCAGAGATGGACCTTGGTATATGAACTGGAGCCAAAATAAGCGTATTAGACATCGCAGATGATGTAGCGATATTCACAGAAAGTCTTGTAAGAAATGACAAGGCTAGCCTAAATTTTCTAGAGGAAACGGAAAAAATATGATTAAAAATAAATGACTCAAAAACCATGTAGTTACATGCATTTAACAATAAATCCAAACGACTAGGGGTTCCCTACAAATAGAGGGGTATGAATTTGAAAAATAGACTATTTTAAATACTTAGGTGTTATTATATCAAATGACAACAGAGAAGAATTAGAGACGTTTTTAAGGTCCGATGACAGCCGACAACAGACAGACAGGATTGGTAGCCATGTTTTGATAAGAAAAAAGCATGAATCTCGATTAAAATTATTCTTCTCTTTCCGGATCTCTATTGCTTCCTTCATCACTCTGTCCCAACATTTGGAGGAGCGGCTCAGCAACTTCGCTCCATCGAAGTTGATGTCATGGGTATATGTAATGCCATGCTCTGCTACGACCGATTTCTCTGGTTGTCCGAGCCTCAATTGCCATCATTGCTCCGTGAGGCGCGTCTTTGGTTCGGCCTGTCTCCCCCATGTAGGCCTTGTCACACCCAAAGGGAGCGCGGTAGATTGCAGGCGTTGTCAAACCAATCGGGTGTCTCATAAGCTTCAAGTGCAGTTCTCCTTTCGTCGGATGGTAAGTCACACTGGGGACCGCTAGGCACCTTTCCATAAGAGAAGGGAAATGCCCACATTGAGTTTCTTCCCACCCATCCTTCCAATAGCCTCCTCTACGCAACCTCCGCATCACTGAGCATTTTGGCGCAAATGACCACAGGTGTCGGTCGCCCTCCTAAGGTTCTAAGCAACTGAAGTGATTCCAGGAAAGTCGTGCATTTCCCACCATCGAACGTTTCAGTCATAGGCCAGTATTCACAGTCCTCACTAATTTTCAGATTTGTTCCAATCTATGATTATATCTCTCATTAATTATTGTTTCCTATTCATAATCGTGAAAGAATCAATGATTCATCAATCGTTGATTCTTGAATCAGAGATTCATTAAACGTTGATTCTTGAATCAGAGATTCATCAATCTCTGATTAATATGTACTCACAATTGTCAAATTATCATAGTTTATTATTCTAGAATTCAGTGGCCGGTATTCATAGACGGGATAAATAATCAACCATTAGTGAATCTACGATTATTCCTCAATCATTGATTGTTTGATTCATGTATTCATAGACAGTTTACAATCTCCGATTCATGAATCACTGATTTATGAATCTCTGATTATTTAAGATAATCTGTAATTGGTGAATTGCAGATTGGATTGTTTGTTTATTTTTGGGTGGTATGAGAAATTGAAGTGGCCACACATTTTGTGGGTATCGTTAAATTTTTATTCAAGTTGAGTATATAATTTTATTAATTGCAAATTGAAAAAGAAAATAAAAAATAGACTGGCAATGTTTCTTTGATAAAAACTAATTAGCCTTGCCTACATGAGAATTATTTCTTATGATTATTCAACGTCAATGAAGGCGTTACAAGGAAAAAATCAACAAACAGTCATCTCGTATTTTGGAAAGTATTTATGATGTAGCTTGTGCTGTTTAACGTCAGGAATTGTCCGACCATCAGTGTAGTCTCCCCTTTTTTCTAGTCCCACAAAGAGACACCAATTCGTCGCCTGAACATCTTAAGATGCAGGCGGTGTGATTGTGTCAACTATATAGAATTAATTAGAGTTTTTCATTATTGTACGTATGTAGTTCTGAGGTTATTTACGGCATATTCGTGTCTTTACGTTCACCGTAGAATTTTATACGGTGCTTAAGGCATAGAATACTCAATATGACCGTCTGTTACCTGGAATTGATTATGGTTTTCGTGCAATGGAATTTCGTTCGGATATATTGGAATATGTGATTGCCGATGACGATGTACCAGCGTATCACATTAGGCTGCGAAAAATACACATTAGGGATCCAACAAAGCCACTGAATTATTACTCACAAGGGGAGACTACGTACCCTGACTCGCCGATTTGAATGCCGTATTTTCTATGTTGTGCACGAGGTCAAAGGCAACACTAATTCGCCTTGAACTTCGTTAAACGTGTCCTAGTTTTATTGTAATTAATCAATTTATAATCGGCAATATCCGCCCTTAGTATAAAAACGCTGGGAAAATTTCATCTTAATATGAGCACAGATTTTGTAGTGGATAGCGCCGCGGATTCGTACGGGCAAGATTGGTGGTTCAAATCTGTAGGCATCCAGCTTATTTCTCCTTCCTCATATTCATATCTAGAAAGAAATTTTCCCCTGAGTTACATATCCTATCATAGAACTTCGCCCCACTTTCTTCTCGTGAGACTTACCTCAAAATTCGTATTCCAGTTTGAATCTTTAATGCTAAATGGCCTCTCTGTGAGCTGGTGTTGGACCGCTTATGATATACGTCAATCTCTGTTTAAAGTCCGTATCTAACTTGCTGTAATAGTAGACATCAGAGTTGTCGGACGAAGATTTTAAAAGAGGATACCGATGATATACGTCAATCTATGTTTAAAGTCCGTAATTTAACTTGCTGTAATTATAGACGTCAGAGTTGTCAGACGAAGAGTTTAATAGAGGATACCGATTCTCAAAACCCGTCGTTATCGAGTATATTCTTCCTAGAATTGATGTTGACATAGCGACACTTTCCGCGAGGACTGACAGTCCCTCTTGTGCTACAGTGACTCATTGCTTTGAGATTTTACGCTTAGGCATCAATATGGAATTGTTGAATTCATATTAAAAATTTAAAAATATATCACAGCGGTTTTTAATTTCGCAGAATTTAAAAAATTTCCATGCTGAATTTAACATCGGCCGAAATTGCCACGAATTTTTTACTCGTAAGCTATCATCAATTGCTACTAAGTAATTATTTCAAATTTTCTTTATCGGTAATGATCAGTTATAATTACTGCTACTCTTTGTCTTTTTTTGTGTTTTACGTAAATATGCAGGGATTGCTAGTTCTGTGTCGCAGCCAACGGTATTCAGAACTGTGAAACGTAAATCTAATCTTTTGGCCGTCCAAATAGTTGACACCACCAGAACGCCTGCATCTTACGATGTTCAGGCGACGAATTGGTGTCTATTTGTGAGGATAGAAAAAAGAGGAGACCACAGTTATGATCGGAAAATTCCTAACGTTAAGCAGCACACGCTACATCATCAATACTTTTCGAATAACGAGATTACTGTTTGTTGATTTTACCCTAGTAACGCCTTCATTGACATTGAATAATCATAAGGAATAATTCTAATGTAGGCACGGCTAATTCACTTTTATCAAGAAACATTGCCAATCCATTTTTATTTTCTTTTTCGATTTGCAAGTAATAAAATTTTATACTCAACTTGAATAAAAATTTAACGATACCCACAAAATGTGTTGCCACTTCAATTTCTCATACTACCTAAAAATAAAAAAAACATCCAATTTGAAATTCACCTATTACGGATTAGCCTAAATAATTAAAAATTCATGAATTGGAGATTGATTACTGTCTATGAATACCTGATCCAAATAATCTATGATTGGCGAGTAATCGCAGAATCACCAATCACTGATTATTCATCCCGTCTATGAATACCGGCCGTAGTGCGTAGAAAAAGCGCCGACTTCCATTTCGGTTACTCTGAATCTCGAAATTAAGGTGATCGGAGAGATTTTGGTTCATGAACACGTTTGCGTGAAACTTTGATTACGTGTATCTCATAGTAATATCTATAGGTACACGTGGAAAATTTTTAATGTTAACAAATTAGTTTCTTGGTAATTTAATGCTATTTAACACCAAGTCTTATGACAATTGGTATGTTTTTTTGAAATAATTAGATTATTGATGCATAGATTCTCTCCTAAAAGCGAAATGATACGTTTCATATAATCAAAATGGAGACTAAAATTATCAGGTTGTCACGTCGAGTTGAGAACATGTTATTAGTACTGATATTCGCCAAAATTTCAAATTTCGCGCCTCAAACCCAAATTATGACAATGCTTTTATGAAGACGAAAATTTTAAAATATAATCTTGTATCATTTATATTACTACATTTTCACCATGCGAAGGACATACTTACGTGTGTAGAGGTCCGAGAATATTTTCCGACTTACTTGAAAAATCATTACAAATCGCCCTCAATGGCTCACAACTACCACTCCTTCCACCTTAAGGTAGTTGGAGCGAAAAATCATTTTACTTAGAAATCAATGAATTTGGTCTCATTTTAAAGAAAAATATCTCACCTGTCCAATGACACCAAAAATTCTACCCCTTTCCACATTACTTTCGCAGATATTTGCCAAAAAATAACAGCCCTTTTACAGGGGAAATGGTACGCGTATGCACTCTAGAGAGACATTATTTACAACATGAGGTATTTCTAACACTTAGATGTCGTAAAAAACTAACAATGTGTAGTTTGTATGTTTTCTCGACTATTTTTGAAAATTAATCAATTTGTGACCACAGTAGGTTCTTGGGTATCACAAAAAACCTTCCGTTTTTGAAGGAGTTTGAAACGCACCACGCGAAAAAAATGAGTCACGTTAAAGACTTATTTAAATATGTTCAATTAATTATTTACAATTTCTGTCATATAAAACTATATCATTGCACCATTTATAATGCAGTATTTAATTGATATGTCCTACAGCTGGTGAAATTAAAACATATAATTCGACTTATATTTATATATACATATACTTATACTTATATAAACATATATTTATGAATATGTTACATTTCTGTGATCATTTGTGAATTTTGTTTTACTTATATCATTACAATATTCATAATAATATGGCAAATGTATTCATATTACAGGTTTTTTAAGTTTTTCTTTTTTTTCTCTAATGAGATGTGTTTTGAGTTCTGTTTTATGTATGTTAATATTATTTTCCACTATGTAACATGCCGCTGGTATGAATACTACGGAACCTTCTGACAAGCCATGTGGCTTAGAAGGTTCTGATTAAAAAATGCAATAAAGGCAAATTGAATTGAAAAAAAATATATATGGTCTCTATTATGACTAGGGAGCTATCTCGCTCGGACTACCTTAAGAAGGTCCACTATTCCTCGGGTGGCCGTCGCTCTGCTTCCATCTACGGACCAAGAACCGTGGCGCGTAGTCCAGCCGTACTAAACATTGACCTGGCTGGAATATAAGCTCCATCCCACAGTCCTCGCATCTTTAAATCTTGGGGTTCTGTGCAACAGGGACTTAATCCAAAGCTTTGGTACAACAATGTGCAAAATATATGAGCCAGTGACTTAGGTGATGCGATCAATTAATGCATGCGCATCCTTATTTATATTCATGAATAATGCGGGCGAAGCCCTAATGGTCGTCCTTATTGGTGGTGGAGTGGTAGCCGCAATACGTTTGGCATGTATAAAATTTGTTACCGCGAATAATTCTTGGGAGCTGCATTGATTTACACGACATACATTTGCATGCTGGATTTAGCTCCTGATGCTCCGAACGCCTGATTCTATATTTTTCATTAGGTAACTATGCAAAATATAAGGAAAAGGAAGTCGAAAATAATTCATTTTAAATATGAAGAGCACAAACTCTTACTGATGGAGTGGTGGAAGGGAAGACAAATAATGTACTTTCGGAAATAACCAAGGGATAATGAAGATACATATAATACACATAAATTAAATGAACTCAAATTGTACCTTCATGTCAATACACCCAGTCCTCGAGCAGCGCTGTTTCGCATCACGCTGTCAAAACTATAATACGATTTTTCCAATCAGCGCTCGCTCTTCACATTAGCGCACTCCAAAACGTTCATCTCATTTCAGCCTCAGTATTTATTATCACTTCCACGCTTCCGAGCATTCTGCTGGGCTTAAGATGCCGCGACTTGCCATGGAGGTCTCATCTTTGAAACCAACCATTTAAAAGGTCAGAAAAAAATGACGTACATCTTCCGCAACAATTAACAAATTACGATGTATGACGTTGTGCAGGAAATGCGTTTTCTCCTAACTCTCGTATTCCGTTTCACAAAAAACTAACCAATTTTGTTTCAGAAAGGGAAAGTGTTTCACGGCATAAAAACATTCGTATTAACCTGAAAGAACTTGCCGAGCATCGCCTTTTACACGCCGCAAAAGTTGGAAAATGTTTCTCCTTTCCAAATTTGCTCGTCCATCGTGCCGAGGTTGTGCGGCACAAAAAGTTATTTTAGGAATTACAGGCAAAGTCCTGCAACATGATTGTTCAGTGAAACACAGCATGGTACTTCCTAAGAAATATTGAGCCTTAAACGAAGCAAATTTGGTAAAAAAAAACAGTAAAATGATAATCGTTTAAGAGCTGGGAATTTATGTCAATATCGCCAAAAGTGGGTCTAAGAACCTCGGCGCCGTTATTTTGGCGGAGGACGTTTGGGCGAAAGGTGTCGGCGCAGGGACGTTAGGGCGCAGCCGGATTTTCGGTTAAAAACGGCTAACGACTGGCATGAAACTTTTAAAAGCACTCTTACAATAATACATATGTAAAGAAATGTTTTTTGTTGTGAAAGATGTAAATATATGAAATAGTAAATATCAATAATAGTAAAAAGACTACTCTGAGCATTCTAGCGTTTCATCTACATATTCATATACCGCACGGACTATGCGTTAGCACTACGGGGAAGATTGAGAAACAAGATTTGTGAGGAAATCAACTAATCATCTGTCGCATAATTATGGTACGCTTTAATTTCCTGTCACTTCATTCGACAATGATGTGAGCTGCTGCATAATATTGACAAATCTCTTATCAGGGCTGCTGGTAGCATTTCGTTGCACGGCTGCAAGTACAAAATGGTCGTGCACGCTAAATCTAACAGCAGCCTGGTTAATTTCGACACATTGCTTTGCCCAAGGGGCTTATAATCTTCGATACTTCATTCCGTGGCACCAAATGAGATATGCAATGAATGTGAATGAATCGTGAATGATATTAATAAATACTGCCAATTTTTACTATTTCAGGCACTTTTAAGAAGACAATGGACACCATGCGTGTCTTATTTTAAAGTGAAATAGTTAGAAATAACAATGATATGAAATCTTTACATAATTTTTCTATTCTTATACGCGGACTTTGCAGCGGTTTCAGACATATTTTTTTATTTATCAACAATTACATTAACTACATTGATCAAATCTTTACCGATTCTTATCATTTTCGCTAAATTTATTATGATTCTGTGTTTAACTAAGTTTTACTTACATATACAACTCTGAGCTTCACTTTTCATCGTCCGCATAAAAGCCATAGAAGTTTTCATAAGTATTTCCCGACCTCAGTATGATTTCTCCCATCAACGGCGAGATATGCTTTGGTTTGAATCGTTATCTTTACTGCCTTTTGGTCCTCGCCTGGCGATTGGGATGGTATCCGGGCTTGTATCTTTATCTGGAAGCCTGCCAGGCATAACATGCCTGGTATGAAATCAGCCCATGTCATACACCGTGGAGCTGGTTTCCACGGTATTTTGCAGGTGTATATGAAAAGGCAATGCTATCTTCAGTTTGGTGACACGTATTTACAGAAAGCATTAGAATTAAATTATAGTTGCTTGACAATTAACCGAGTGCCACGTTCGAAATGAAATTACCATCCCGGGTAGCATGGATATAATTACATTAACTAAAAACGTATAAGAAAAAACGGTACATATTGTTATCAATTACATTTTGGCGGCTTCAATGACAGGTGAAATCCCTTTTCGCACAGGAAAAAAATCTCTGTCTCATAAAAATTCCCTAAATTTTTTTTACACGTAAGATTATTAAATTCACAAATACTAAATGAAGTAACTTTGCCCTACTGGGTTATATTTATGGTAGCCTTTTTGGGAATTCCAAGACTATACTAACATTTCCTCTGTTGGAAGTTACAAAATGAATGAAACGGAAATGCTGATCACTATTCGATCAAATATTTCCCTTCATCTAAAACCCCGCATGTACGTTTGTAATTTTGCTTTGGTTGAGTGAAGTCGCTGATGCTTAACCGCCATAGTTCTTGATGCTGTGGATGTTGCAAGGTCCAATTGGTCCTGTTCCTTCTCATCAATTCAGTCCAAGATTAAAACAATGATCGGATAAATGGGATATCTATATATTGGTTTCTAAAAAGCTGTCAATACTTGACCATACTGTTAAATGCTCCAATAGTTAACGCACTATGAAGTGGACAAAAGCTATGATGTCAAGCAAAAATATTTGATAAAACATGTCGATCCTTTTTCTCTATCGCCTAAAAAATATTACGCACATACAATTTAGTCGCGCCAAAGACGGTAACGCCTTCGATCACCGAATTCTCAAACAAAATAAATAAACAACTTCATCCCTGAAGACGGTAGCGGAGTAAGCTGCCGAAACATGTTGGAGATAACTTCTTTGATCCGGATGGAAACCCGAGTAATCTACCTCCACAACTTAAATAAAATCGTTATTTTTCATCGCAGAACATGGATCAAGAAACGTGCACTCTCACTTAATCAACAGAAGTACGATGAGAAAATTCAATTGTTGCTATAAACTTAAGTTGTCAAAGTTTAACTTTTAATGCATATCGTCAACTTCCCCCTCCGCCCCCAACACCCCTCCAAGGCGTGGGGTCATTCCTGGATCAGGCCTCGAAGTTAGACAAAGGGTTTGATTTTGGGTATAGGACCCTTCGTGCACGGGTCCTTTCTACCTTTGTCCCGTACAACGTCCGTTTTTTTTTATCTTGTGGAACCTCACCGTGAGGGCGACAATGCATATGGGAACGAACGAAGTAGGATTATAGTAGTGTCAGAAGTATATCGAATACAGCCAAGAGCAGCAAGATTTGTCAAAAATTGTTACCGTAAACTTAGCAGCATTAGGTACTGAGCTATTAGGTCCATTAGGTACTGAGAAGGAATTAGATAGGGAACCTCATACTGAAAGAATGGAAAAATATAAGTTAAATCTTTTTCGCAAGTTTGAGACTGACTTTTTAGCCGAACTTTCAACACATTTTGCTGGAGCCAAAGTATTACGAAAGAAAAGATCACATGCATCAGAATAAGGAAATAGAGAAAGGAGTAAGGAATTAGAAGAAGTAATAAGGACTCCAGAACCGATATAGTCAACATCCAGTTTCGTATGATTCCTGCATGACTGTCGTATCACTGTCGATTATGAAGCTACAAAATACATTAATACAAATGGCATCTACAGTAAGCATACCTATAGTGTAGTGAATGTTGGTGAAATTTACTAGCAAGTTCTAGAGTATGTTGGTAATAACTCAACCCCTTATAATCACCTTTGAGGTGGCTTGCAGGGTAACATCTACACCTACCAAATATCGTGCAAGCCATCACTACGGTGTGTGGCACAGGGTGATTCCACAACAGGATGACAACGCGCGGTCAGACAAGAAAATAACAGAGGGCTTCGTATACGAACATTTGACCATGAAATGCACTAGTTAACCCTGTTATATAGTGTCGCCCCATTAAAAGTGACTTCAGGGCATCTAATCTTCTTACGTTGAAATGGAGGATTTTCGTCATAAAACTGCTCTAACGGTTTTTGTCCCAGATATTTTTCGCAACTCACCTTTTTCATTGCATTTAAGTACTGAAACTGGGTAGCCGCAAACAGAATAGTTTACTTCTACATTTGCGAGTACGAAATAACGTGCAAGGCACCACTAGAGCGAGTAGCACGGGGTGATTCTACAGCAGGAATATAGCACTTACTCCAGCTCAAGTTAGTTAGTAAGTCGGTTTGACTTAGACGGAGGTAAATTAACTAATTATCTGTGGTGGAGCAAACATATTCGGGAAATTACTGGTCAAAGTAATCGTAAAATACGAGTTGTTGAAAGAGTACTTGGAAACTGCGACGTTCAAGTCAGAGTAATCAGCGATTTTTCCCTTGTTAGACCCCACTTGGAATACGTTGACAGTATTTGGATCCTCATGAAATAGGCTTAAAAACAAAGTAGGAACCCGTGCAGACATGATCAACAAGGCACGCTATAGGTCGTTATTACACTCTTGTTATTACTACTGATCTCTTGCAACAACTGCCATTCAGACCGCCGATTCAAAATTAGACTTAATGTTTTATGTATATCTTCGTAACTTAAATATACTTCATTCGATCAGATCATGAGAATAAAGCTTGGGAAATAGACTGTAGAACAGATAAGATAAAAATGTCGTTTTGTCGCGATCAATTAGGAACCATTATTTCGGCCACTATTATAATATTATTATTGATTTTTATTTTTTCTCATATTCACATCTTTCATTCAAAGTCAATTTAAAAGTTTTCTACCAGCTGTTAGCCGAGTGGTCACCGAAAAGCCGGCAGCGCCGTTACGTCCCTACGCCGAAACGGCCTGCGCCGAAACGACTTGCGCCGAGACGGCCGCGCCGAGATGGCTGTGCTTAGGTGTCCTATTCCCGCCAAAAGTAAATAGAAAACTAATTGTAAGATTATTGTCTCCCTTGTATGAAAATTTTATTATAATCGAAATCTGGCCATTAGATCGACATTAACAGGGGCCACCGAAACACAAGCTACGGGACGCAATTGCGCGCAAAATTAAAATCTCAAAGCACTGTCTTTAAAATTTATTAATATTAATGGCTCATGTTTTTACTCGTACTTCACAAAGATGGTTAAGCCACCGCTGCGACGTAGTTTCCGTGGAATTGCCCTTTATAATGGTAATTGTGTAGTCTCCCATTGTTCAACAGAATCTTGGGAACGCATTCTTCGTGATAAGAGTGAAATGAATGGTGCGAGAGGTAATATCATTATTCGTCAGAGGTAGTATTCGTCATTATGCGTCAGAGGTGGTATTCGTCAGGGAGGTATTCGTCATTATGCGAGAGGTAATAGCATTATTCGGTGCAAGAGGTAAAAGCATTATTCGTCATAAGAGTGAAATGAATGGCTCGAGAGGTAGACCGAGAAAGTTGTGCTTGAATGTGGTTGAGGAAATTCTTAGGAGGAGGAATATTAGGAGTCTTAAAAACAGGAGGGCGTGTTTGAAGCAGTGTATGGGGGTAAATGAGGCAAAAGATGTTTGCAAGGATAGGTCAGTATGGAGGAAATTATTGAAGTAGAGTTAGGTGTACTGATATGTATTTATTAGTGAAACTTTGTGACTGTGTCTACCCCGAAAGGGAACGGCGTGATTGATATGTATGTATGTATTTTTTCATGCAGTTTTATTATTCGAGAGGTGTGATGTTTAAATCAGGTTTAGAGTTTTCTGGAACGAATTAAGAAGGTTAGCCGAGGGCTGGGCGTAGTTTGTGGCATTTAGCGGCTACTTTTGCTGTTTTGTCCATGACGACGGCATTTCCTTTATTCAAAGATAATATCTTCCCTCCAAGAACGTCACGAGAAAACATGACAAGAATCATTCAACGATACGTCAAAAGGGGCGCTGAACCGTAGACTTCGTGGTTCCACTGGGCTGGTCGAGTCGAACATTACTTACACTGTCACTTTGACCGATTCCCTCAGAGTAACTTTGGCCGTTACCCTATGATAAAATCTTTACCACACTCTTTCCCATTAAAATGCTGTGATCTGTTACATCATTGAGACGTTGATGGCCACGAGTGATCTTACATAAATATTGATTGGTAAGCGTCCACTTCATTGGTATCATTTTCCAAGTTCACATCTTTAGCAATAGGCGAATGAGGAAGAGCTGAATACACAGCGAGCAGCACTCGGAGAGCACCTCTACAACATCACATCCACTGCTCTCACGAAAGTTCCAGGCGCAGACCTGCGACGCAAGAGGTGAAGGCAGAAACGGAGGGGGCGAAGGGAAAGGACGGAAGGGAAGAGAGGGAGGCAATCAGAGGCAGGGGAGCCAAACTACTTCGCTAAATAAGCTACAACGCAAGGCTTAATAGCAAACTAGGATCAAACTGAAAAGCGTACCATCGGCATGCCTCTAGCAGGAGTTCTTGGCGCTGCGCAGTGGACGATTTTGTGTCATGGGCTAATGAGCTTCCAGTGTCAGTCAAAAAAGAGCAAACTAGGATCAAACTGTTATTACTTACCTTCATAACATACAACGAGAATTCCTCCGATGACATGTTCATATCTAGTTGATATTTATTTCAACTTGCCTTCGTTGAGCTTTTCCAGCTGTTGATTATAATTGACAATATTAATCATAGTAACCAGCAACTTCATTACTGTAGTTTTGTTATTCTAGAGAATGCAAACGAATTCCTTACTACTCCGCCAGAATGCTCCTAATGGAATGGATTTACTGATATCCAATTGGCTATCCGAGCTAACGTCATTGTCATGTGACTCAAAGAGACTCATAGCATCAGACTGTTTGTTTATCTCCTAAACTGCCAATGGCGCTAGCTATCGCGACAGTGTTACCCTCTATAGGCATACTAAAAAACGTGGAAGCGGACCTTCCCATTCTTCTTCCCAGGGATGGAGACCAAACAACCTCCCTCCTTCGTTTCGCAGGACACTGGAAGCTCATTAGCCCATGACACAAAATCGTCCACTGCGCAGCGCCAAGAACTCCTGCTAGAGGCATACCGATGGTACGCTTTTAGGCCCATGCAATCGACGATGATGCATCGGAATAACAAACAGGATTCCAATGCGTCACTAATTCTTGAATCGGAAGACGTTGGTAGCCTACCACATGATTTGGGCCCAACTTTGTGAAAGTTGTTCGGTTTCTGGGCGAATGGATCGGTGAGATTTACAATAGTTCGTGCGAGATTTTTCCCAATTCATAATGGAGAACATATTTTAATTTTACATTTAAATTTCATCATCTGTGGAAGCATGAAGTAAATAATCTGGTGATTCAATCATATATTATTATTATTTTTTATTTACTTTCATTTAAATTACAATGAATTAAGAAATATAATAAAATTTAACAAAGAAATGAAAGCTCTAGGTAGGTTCCAGGGTTGAAACCTTAACTGAGCCACCAGCAATTTGTACAAAGTTCCCTTCACATAAGCTGCAGTGATAAGATGTAATTACAAATTAGTAATACAAAATCAG
Source organism: Ceriagrion tenellum (assembly GCA_963169105.1). Lineage (NCBI taxonomy): Eukaryota > Metazoa > Arthropoda > Insecta > Odonata > Coenagrionidae > Ceriagrion > Ceriagrion tenellum. The sequence continues at coordinate 106,562,533 of OY720638.1, read as the reverse complement.
AAAATTACATTAAATAAAAATATAAAAACACAGTCTTTAACCATTTTTAAATTTTCAAGATGTATATGTTTGGTTATGAATAACGGACTTTTTAGAGTGAAGAACAAAAAACAAAGAATAGCAACAATATTTGAACACATTCCACATTTTGACTAAACAAAGAAACTATCTTCAACATTATGAAAGTTTTATAATAATATTTGGAGAAAAACGTTGTAAAATGTAAAATTTTGTTTCATAATTAACACTTAATTCACATAAGGAATTAGAAAAAAGATTCAATATTTTTATGGGATAGCAGCCATTATCTAACCATTTTTTTTAAATATTTTACCAGAGTTGCTACTTTTTATTATATTTGGCAATGAATTGAACATTTTAGGTCCCATGTACAGAAACGATTTTTTATATAAAGTTATTCTTGGTTTGGGTAGTATATAACCCAAATCATTTCTTAAATTACACTGAAATTTGCCTTCAACACCTGGCATATTTCCACTTCTGACATAATATATTCGCCTAATAGATATACAAATGTCTAAGTGGTAATATTCCAAGACTTACAAATAATAGACATGAGGGAGCATAATAGTCATTCGACGTTATAATTCTTATCAATTTTTTCTGCAATGCTAGCGCATGCTTTAAGGTGTTCATATAAGTACCTTCCCAACAGATAATGCCATAGTTAAGCTTCTAATGAACAAGAGAATGATATATCGTTCTTTGGAACTGAAGCGGGCATTTATTGCGAATACAATAAAATTGGGATAGGGCAATCCTAAGACATTTGTTTACACTGTTGATATGCATATCCCAACGTAATTTATTGCCCAAGGTCACTCCCAAATATTTTAATTCGTGAACACTCTCTATGACAAAACAATTGCACTTATTCCCAGTACAAGTCAATGAGTGATAGGACAACTTGCAATTGAGGGAACATGTAATGTTACTTATTTCAAAGCACATAAGTTTAGTCTATTCACTGAGTTCCAGTTGGGAAAAATTGAACCATAATCTTAAAAAATGTAAATCTTCTTTAGCAAGGGCTTCAACATCGTCCCATTTAGGGGCACTGTAGCATTATTATATGTGACACAAATTCTTAGTGGTAACTACAACTAAATGAGTAACTAACTCAACTCATTTGTTCATGCGGTAAGTTCATAGCTACTTCACAACGTTAGGTTTTTTTGTATTTCTGCGAATAAATGCTGCTGTGACTAAATGATTTATTTTTAAAAATGATTGAGAACACATACAATCTACACACTGCTAATGTTTTGCCGAGACCTATTAGCTAAAAATTCCTCATTCTTATATAATATCCCTCCGGAGTGTATAAGCGTAACATTTCCCGTGCGAAATGCCTGGTATATTTTGGCAAATATCTACAAAGATAATGCGGCAAGTGGCAGATAGTTTGGGGCACGTGGATGGGTGAGATGATTTTTCTTTGAAAGGAGACCAAATTGATTGATTTCTAAGTGAAATGATATCTCAACCACGCTAACTTAAATGGCTCCTCCTCTCGTATTCCGTGCACTCTAAGCGTCCTTCGATGACTCGCATCCTTTCCTGCTTAAGTCCGCATTCGCTTCTCGCCGTTATCTTTCTGGAGGGGCACAGTCGCCAGCATTATTGGGTCAAGCTGTGGAAAAGTGGTTCTGTAGCTAAATCACTCCATACTGCCTGATAAATTCAGTCCTCTTCAGCTTCTAGCGAATCCATCTACATAGTACGATGCGAGCGACGTCAAGAGTGTGCGGCAGGATGTAAATTATTACCGACACGTACTAGACTCTAGCCCAATAAAATCAATCAAGATGCCTCTATTAGTGCATTTAAAAAAGCATGCAAATACTATCAGGAGGTGACATTTCAACAAAATCCAACGCACGTCTACTTCCGCTCTGTCAACCATCTCAAGCACGTGTGGCCTGTGCGGATTTTGTATAGAAACCACAAGCGCAAATTCATTATTTTGAAAAATTAGGACAGAGATACAAGAGTTATGCAGGAAGCGTATGTGACGCGCTATTAGAACTACCTTGCACACTTTTATGTTCGTGAACTGACCGACCGTTTTTTCGGAGGAATATCGTCTCGCTAATCTTTAGCTATAAATGCAAAAATATTGAACATAGCATTAAGACATTAATGCAATTAGCATTTACAAACACTTTTATGTTCGTGAACTGACCGACCATTTTTTCGGAGGAATATCGTCTAGCTAATCTTTAGCTATAAATGCAAAAATATTGAACATACCATTAAGCCAAAATGTAACGGATCAAACAAAGCTATTAAGTGCTGCTAAAAATGGTATCATTTAAATTCAGTGCGAAGAAAGAAGACTCTGGTATCATGGTTATGATGAGAGTAGCTAATCGTTAGTCAGCAACGAAGAAAACTTTGGTATTACATTTGGATTAACCCATCAATTTAAAGCCGGACAGAAAAAAAGTCGCAATCAGTGTACAAATACTACATTATTATAGTAACAGAAAATTACGAGCTTTTTACGTGCGTTCGGATGTAAGACGACCGAGTTGACGAGCGATCAAGTTTTAAAACCGCGGCTTTTTCTGCTTTCCCATGGCGTCGTCTGCGCCAAATGATTTCAAATGAGAAGGCGGGGGTTTCCCCAATGTTTACTCATGCACGTTGCTGAGCAAGGTATCACCGGAGCGCCATTCACCTTTCCCAACCCTGGGCGAGTGTTTACACCGTCACGCCTCCTGCGTGCCAGCGAGCCAGCCCTCGGCGTCGATCACGAATGGAGAAAGCGTTCACCCATTGGCGCACTCGAGCGATCAGCTTACCAGCAGTTATCCCGGCGATCATTTTATTTAATCTTGCCGTCCACTCGCGCAACGATAGACTGCCAAAATGCCGCGAGAATTTTATCGAGGACATGGACTATCGGTCATACCATTCGACACACTCGTCGTCAATGATGTGTTGTCATTTAGAGAACATCTTTCAAGGTAGTTAATATCCCGTCATAGTTGACGCTGCACTCGAATTTTATTTTTTTTCATTTGAGCACCTGAAAGAAGCAAAAATTAAACACGTGTATCTTAATGGCGCAAAAATTATTGTTTTTTAGATTGAAACTCCCAGTAACTAACTAAATATGCATGCATAAATGTTCCATTTCATTCCTCTTTTTACGCTGCATCGGGAAAAAGGCTTCTAATCGGAAGTTATTTTTTTCAGCGTCAGTAAAAATGTCTGCGATTAGTAATTCATTTATTTTTTGAAATAGCTGAGGAAACTTACAAGGTGCCCACTGTTAAATTTTCTCACGAGACCTATATGTTATAAATTCCTCAGTTTAAAATGACTCTCAGAAGAGCATGCCCGTACCATTTCTCAAGTAAAACAGCTGGTATTATTTAGCAAATATCTTGTAAAGTATTGCGGTAAGGGGTTAATATTTTGGTATCTTTAAAAAAGCGAGATATTTTTCTTCAAAATGAAACCTAATTCATTAAATTCTTGGTGAAATATAATTCGCTCGCACTACCGAACGCACGCGAAACCGATGCATTTGCTGAGGTAGCAATTTCATCGTCCGCGGGAGTTGGAATTCTCTCGAGAGCTACCAAATTGGAGGCATAACAGGTGTTATAGCCTATTGGCACGTTCACCGGCGAGAGGGTAGTCCATCCCCCCTCCCTCCACCTCTCTCCCATCCCACGATCCCCGAAGGGCTGACTTTCTTACACCTGGCTGGAAGAGGGATTTGGGGTGGGGAGCGCGAGAGTGGGAAGGGACGGGACGCTCTTCCCCGCCCCCCTTGGACAGCCGGGATGAACGGGAGGGGGGGGAGGGAACGAGAGTCGAATGCGCCGCCCCATAGCCGCACGACGGCGGCGTCTCAATTTTTCGGCCGCCAGAGAGGCCTTCCCTCCTGCGCGCGCGCCGGTGACAACGCTCGCATCACCTGCCACGAAAATGCGGAAGAGCCGCCGCAAAGTCATTAGGACGCCAATTATCCTCCGCGTCCCACGCATTGTCTCGAGCAATCTAATCGTGCGTGTTACATGCCCGCTGCACCAGATGACAGACGCGGCGCTGGATATCAATTCGGGGAGGAACGGTCTCGAGAAGCTTTCGCTATTTTCACTACGGGAACGCGTTCTTGCATGCCTCCTTTTTTCAAATTTTCACCGTGCCGACGACATTAGTTGCAAGGTTAAGCTGGAGGATTATACTAACGCATAACCAACGCACTCCAAATGCATTTTTCCAGGGCTTTCGAGGAATCGATTACTTGAGAGTGTCCACACTTCAATATTAAAACTAGACTTCAATTACTAGAGCTCGGACCTACCACCTTTTATTATTCTATCTTCAATGCCAATTTGTGTTCGTGAAGACACCATTCCTTTGGCTAGTGCTTATTGAATTTCTTGCCATCGCTTGAGAGGAGGATTCGATTACAGGAATATGTAACCCGATTGGAACCCGATTGATATTGCAAGATGAACAAAGCCCCAAGATTTGCTTGATGGAATCCATGGACAATATAGAGTAAACATTATCACCATATCTCATAAAGACACCTTATCACGGACACAAATATTATGGGCTTTCCCGCTAGGTACCTATGACAAAATGTCACAATTTGGCCAATCAGCAAGCAGTAGTGTAAGTCATTGGTACAATAGCAAGTGCCTACGCCATTTGACAACTTTTCAAGTTTATCAGGTTCCTCATTGAAAGACCTTGCAGGACAGCTCAAAAAATGTTATTGTGTATGTATATGTTATTTTATGTATCCCTGTTGCTTCCTAGAAATGTTTCTCATACACTTCCCACCCTGAATGTATTTTAAGAGACGTACAGACCACTTACAAGCCGGCTTAACAATTAGACCAATCGTCGAACTGGACACGTTTGTATTTTACAGTGAAAAGTTATTTAAAAGTATGACTAGAGAGTACTTACAGGAGCACCCATATTAAAAAGGTTTTGAATTGAGATTCAAGACGCTCAGAATACAGGAGAATTGTATTCTACCGCGTTCAGCATGGAAGAGAGGATGGCAGGAACTTTCTACCTCATATCTCAATATTTCAAGACCGCTGACGCCTTAATTTGCGCCTGATAATGCATACAAAACCACTAAGAAACAATCATGGCGATAACTTGATTATTATGACTGTCAAATGGAGATTATCCACAGGGCTTAATTAAAAGATAAAACCTCGAATATCTCAACTCCGAAGGTTTGCATACATGGTCTGTGATAACATTTAATTAGGAGACGATCTCTTGTTATGGAGCCAACGTTAATGCGTCTACGTAGTAAGAAAAGTTTGCCTTTCTTCCTGCAAAAAAATAAAGAAGCGCCTTCGCTCCGTACAGAGGACAAGTGAACGAATAAAGCGTTTTCTTGTGCGCTCACAAATTATATGGAGCTGAATCTCACCCGAAAAAATGCTGGAGTAATCAAGTAACAAGATATATGCAACTTCAGCCATTACAATGATGACGACCGTTCACGAGAAAGCCAATGCGAATACAATTAAGAGATCAGATGAATGAGAACTTGATTTCTACGAATCCGCAAAGTTATTACCGATTGAAGTGGACCCAGGAAAGATTTTTCGTAGTCAAATTTGACTGGGCACATCCGAGGTTTCCCGTTTAAACGTTGCCGCAACGACATTGCGTGGGCGAGTCATCACGGTACGAGAGCGTTGATGATTGTGGGGAGAACAAATTTCATGAATTTTTACTTGAACTTAGAGAAAGAGGGAAAAAGGCATCACTCCGGTAGGTACAAATTAGAGACAAAAGAAATTCCCCTATCCCGGGACTTTACCGGAGAATCCGGGACACAGTTGAGCTATGCATTCTGCTCATTCGTCCATTCCGTCGTGCTATCCGAAGGCATAGTTGGGAATGTTACCAAACAAATTAACTGATTGGCGTTAAAATAAATCCCTGTAAAAAGTAACTCGTTGAAGTTAAAAGTTAACTCTTCTAAAAAGCAACTGTTAAGTTAAATAGTTAACTATATTTTTAACGATTAATTTTAATCGTTAATTTTTTAAATCATTAATCCCAACTATAATGCAGTGTGATGTATCCATAGCGGGGAAAGTTACCAAAAAATTAACGGATTAAAGTTAAAATTGATCTCTGTAAAAAGTAACGAGTTAAAGTTAAAATTTAACCTGGTGCGCGACACGCCGCGCCCCGCGCCCACCTCTGTGACCACGTCAAGTGCGTGCGTCCGAGTGCGTGTTCCCCGTGTGTCATCCCCCGTTCGCCTGGACAGCGGCACCTCCTCGCCGAGCCGTTCCCACCGACGGAAGGGAGCGCCTCGGGGGGTGAAGGGGGCGAAGAGCGAGGGAGGAAGGCGAAGGCGCCGGCGGACCAACGTGAGAGAGGGGGGGCGGGGAGGAGGGGGAACAAAGCAAAGCGAGTGAGGAGAGGAAGGGGGCGGGAGATTGAAGAGAATAATGAACGCGGAGAGGAGGTGGGAAGAAAATAAATACAAAAATAAATAAACGGAGCCACAGAGAGAGAGAGTGAGAGAGTCGAGGAGGAGGCTGGGAAAAAGTTTCGGAGAAACCTGCCGAGGATGGGGGTTGGATGATGAACTAAGAGATGATAAATAAAAAAAAAGAATTACGCCCACGAGAGGGAAGAGAGCATAGGTTGCATTTCCCACGTCAAGCGGTGTGCGCGAAACGGGAATAACACGGGTGCAGTGTGCGGGAGGCCGAGAAGATTCGTGTGTTCTCTTTTTTATTTTTTCATTTATCTTATCGACTCTGGGGGATATAGGCGTGAAGTCCCTTTGGCTTCCCTCGCCGTGAGGAGGAGAAGGAGGAGGAAGAGACGAGAGAGCGGGCGATGGATGCGAGAGAAAGAGAGGCCGGGGAGGCTTTTATTCAGCGTTCCTGAAAGAGCAAAGGAGTGGAGGGGGGGCGGTGGGGCGGGAGGGGCAGAGGGGCGCCGGAGAGCGGAGGCATGCCGCCTCACTGCCGCCACCGAGTCGGCTGCCAGCCAGTCCCGTGCCACCTCCCTCCGCCTCTCCCCGCCTCCCTCCCGGCCGCCCCCCCACCCCTCCATCCCCCGCCCTCCACCGCTCCGAACACACATACACACACCGTCTCCGGCACAACGGACGCGCGTGTAGTACACGGAGCGCTCTCCGAGTGAGCGATTAACGTTCCCCGAGTGCTCCCACACTGGCACATCTCCGCGGACGACACACGGAGGGAGAGACGCGCGTTGAGAGTGGTGCGGCTATGAGCGCGGCTCCTCCGCCGCACCCCCGGAAGCGACCGCAGAGGACGCGGCAGGCCCTGCCCGTGGTTTGAGCGGGTGCCGCGCGCCATGTGCAGTTACCCGCGGACGCCGCCTCCCATGAGCCCGTCGAGGAGCAGCAGTGCGGACTCCGGCTCGCCGCCGCCGAGGGACCACCGGCTGGCGCCCAGGAATAGCATTCTGATCGGTCAGTGCTCCCTTCCCGTCCGTCCCCCGTCCCATTGGTGTGCGCTGGTGTTACGAGTGTGTGTCACTTGGTGATCGTTCGATGGGAAATCGGAACTGGAGGGGGTGGGGGTGGTGGTGATCGGCTCCCCAGAGTGTTCCCAGTCGGCCGTCTCCGAGCGCGGCCCTCCGCCAGCCGCGCCTCCGGGGGATCGGCGGCATACCGAGACGGCGCCTCTCGCGAGGGCGCCGCTCACACCCCCTCCGCCTCTTGCCCGCCCCCGTCGTCCCCCCCCCCCCCCCGCCCCCAGCGACCTCTGCCACACTCTCGTCGCCGTGCTCGGCGCGGCGGCCCACCGGCCCGTGAATCACCCTCTGCTGCTGCGTGCAGTGACACGCCGCGCGACACGCGGAAACAGATTGCTGCACTCTCGCGACTTTTTCCCTCTCTCAATAAACCACTCGTTGGACAATCATGTTTTTCTCCTCATCCTGATCGCGTGGGAGTTTCATGTTCGGAGCGGGTGGTCGAGGCGGGGGGCGGGGTGGGAGGCGGGGTGGGATGTAACGGCGCCCTCTTTGGCGCCACACGACCCTCGTGCACTCGCGTCTCGAGTCGGAGTGGATTCTCGAACCCATCATTGACCCATGAAAGAAAATAGTAAAATCCGATGATTCTTGCGAAATTGAGTGGAATTTGTACTTACTGAAGTAATAAACCGTGCAATTATCCACAAAAATATGGACCCGAAGATGATACATTGAGACACGGGTCGGAAGTAAATTTTATTTTCTGTGGAAAATTTCACGTTTTATTACCTTAAGTTTGAATTATTTCTATAAATATTCTACATCTACAATTATCGATTCCGCAGTGAATTCTAACGATCACTTGAACGACTTGTTCTTGTTGTTAACTGTCTTGTTCCACGTGTCGGAATTAGCGATTTGAAACATTGAAGCAAGCGCGCCCGTAAATTATCCCATTCCCATATTTGAGTATTTTATTTTGAGTAAATTATTATTGCAGGAAGAAATCGGGAAATGCGTGTTACCATGGGGGTTTTAAACGGTAAAAACTTCTTTCGTTAACCAATGATTGCTGAATGGGCACATTCTTAACAAGTGTCTCGATTTGCTGTACAACCGAACTCTCCTACGAGCTAAAATACTATCGGAATTCGCGTAAACGTGTTCCCTGAGCAAGTGCCTCTTGATCGCTTTCATTTCCGCCTGTTTTCGCTACCTCCCAACTAAGTTATCTAGACACATGTTGCATTCATTCCACAGCAACACGGATTGATAGCATGAGAATGTTTTCTCTCCAAATTTAAATGGAACACAGACTCGGCTCCGCAAAATTCGCGACGAAAACAAAGGATGGTTAATAGGCAGCTTTGAACACCGTCCGTCGGGCATATATGTAGGAGAGCTGCATCAGGCGCCGGGCTCCGGGAGCGACCGCGCCGACAGTCAACACGTCCTCCGAGGGCGAAACGGATCAGCTCCGCGCCCGGAGTTTGGATCGCCGCGTTTTCCGGGAGTGAGTGCGGTAGGAGGTAGTGAGCGGGAGGAGGATGGTGTGGTTGGCGCCCTCACCCGAGGCGGCGCTGTCGAGGGCGACACACCCGATTGGCGGACGAAAGGCGCGAGTTTCACATCGCAGCGAGAGCGTAACTCGGACCGCAGTCGCAGCGGCGAGCAAGGGGCGCGCACGTAATGCATGCCGAGATACGAGAGCCAATGAGTGATTTCCCTTGGTGTGCTCACTTCGATGCACAAGTGCTCTGTTGCTTTCCATTCCCTTCGCACTGAGCAGCCCAATTCACATCAGAGCGGAAGCAGAGTTGGAAGTGCGCTTTGAGAACAAAAGCACATCGAAAATCGCGTCCGGCATTGTTGTCATTTTTCGTTGATTGCCTGAAAGGGCATTGAACATGGATAGAACATTTTTCATTTACAGCGTAGTAAATATCAGGCGAGTTCCTTTAAAGACTACTTTATACAAAGTTCTCATTAAATATTCGGCTGTGACCATTATGCGCCTACAGAAACTATACAATGACAGGTTACCGAACGTTTTACCAGAGAATATCGTCCTATTCACCACCGATCTTGTGCTTTAGGGTCTCATTCAGAAAGGACTTGACAAGGTCGAATCTCAAGAAATCCGTGGATGTGAAGTCACAGCCCCCGACAAGTCTCAATTTTCGAATGATCCCATTTGAAATTTTGAGGTCGTGAAATAAAAAATTCGTATATACCGAGACCATACTTAATTATCCCTCTGAAATGCGCCGACGCGTACCGATTGGCACCAACTTGAACTCCACGAGAGGAGAACACCGACAGTTCAGCGGGCGCGCAGTGTGAACATTGGCACACCGTCGCCCTCCACCGTATCGGAGGGCCGTATCGGAGTGCCATATTCACGCCGATTAAGGTGCGGGGGCGGATTGCGGCGAATGGTGAGGAGGAGCGGCGCGAGAGGGTGAGGCGCCGATCGGACAGAGCAATCTTTGGCACGGCGAGCGGGAGCAGCAATTAGCGGATCCTCGCCGGCCCGCTTCTCGCCGCTGGCGGTGGCCGACTCCCCCCCACACCCCCACGAGATTGATTGGAACGCAATTGATGGGCGTTCACTCTCGGGCCCCCACTCCAATAATTACTAACCAACTATATTACTAGAATGTGGCATGTTTTAGACAGTTGATGTAATATGATGAAATAACTATAAATGGAACGTTGGTGGATTCAAATGTGATACTTAAACAAGCTCAACATAAAAATTACAATTTGATCGAATGTAAGATAGCAACTTTATGAACTTTTCTTTAAGTACTAAGCATTTCAACACTCTAACGAGAAAATAGTTAAATTTGTTTCGAAAACATGAGTAAAACTGTTACAACACCGTTTTTTAGAGACTTTGAGAAGCAGTTAAGTAGTTTATATCATGAGAGACTATCGTTTGAAATCATATGTAATACAGATGTGTGGAGGAATTTTTGAATTTCCTTTATGGCAATGAGAGTTAACAGCATTCTTCAATGGACAAAAGGCTTTCAAGGGACTTTATAGTTGAATTTGTTCAACGTAGAAATAGAAATTCTGTTATCTCACCAAGCGCTCGAGCATTCGTTGTCTACGTAAGAGAGGCGATGAATTTTGCACCTCAATGAGTAAGATAGTTGCAATCTTTGTGGAGTCACTATAGGGGCATATATAAAATTGCACGATGCTCGCCTCTCACCCTCTCCCTCGGCATGCGTTTTCACTTCCCTTTCGAGACGCAATTAACGGGCGTGCGGAGCGGACCCGCGGGGCCGGGTCAGATGACCTGACCGGGGCCGGACCCGAGTCCCCTGGAGCCGCCAGCACGGTCGGGAAAAAGAGCGCGGCAGTGTCCCTCCCCCACTCCCCCAACCCACACCACCCGCGCCTCGCGAGGTTAAAAACTCCATCGCCGGGTCGTCGCGATAAGTGAACCATTCGTAAACCACGGGTACGCAGTGCACAGGCCGGAGTTGGACCGGATTTTGACCCATTCTTCTGTAGGTAACTTGTCAAAGTCTGAGACAGCTGGTGGCTTGAATTTAAGGTAGTTTAAGCGAGATATCATTTTACTTAGAAATCAATAAATTTGGTCTCATTTTAAAGAAAAATATCTCACCCTTCTAATGGCACCAAAAATTTAACCCCTTACCGCATTACTTTCGGAGATATTTGCCAAAAAACACCAGCCCTTTTACATGAGAAACAGTACGTGTATGCACTCCAGAGAGACATTAAGTACAAAATGAGGTATTTCTAACACTTATATGTCGTAAAAAACTAACATCGTGTAGTTTGATTGTTTTCTCAACTATATTTGAAAATTAATCATATTGTCACCGCAATAGGTTCTCGGGTATCACAAAAAACCTTCCGTTTAGAATGAGTTTCAAACGCACCGCGCAAAAACATGAGTCATTTTAAAGACTTATTTAGATATTTTCATTTAATTACTTACAATTTCTGTCATATAAAACTATATTTCTGCACCATTAATAATGCAATACTTAATTCATGAGTCCTTCAGCTGGTGAAACTAAAACATATAATTCGAATATAGTCTCTATTATGACTACGGAACTATCTCGCTCGGACTAAGTGGTTACATCATCCTTGCTTTCAATACTGGGAAATATGATAAACATGAAAAACAATTTGAAATCTAGGATAGACTCCTTGAAAGTTATCTCTATGAGGGAAACAGATGCTTCAATTTAACTTCATCTAAGCATTTTAATTACATGTGATTCTCAATGAGACCGCACTAATTACTGGTGGTGCATTTTTGCAGTCACAAAAAAATCCACAAAAATCATTATCTTCCGTTACATTTTCCTAGCCTTCTTTAAAGCTGCTGAAGGCAACATTAGCCATCGACGCGATCGAAAACCTTCAGCTGAATGGTGATACCTTTTGAGCGATCAAACTCCACAGTGATTCGTTTACGACACCGTCAATATTGACCGCCAAAATTGTAAAATAATCACGACGCTAATGATATTTAGGAGATTTTTGTCATCCTAAAAACTCAAAATCTCGGGTCCTGCTTTGGAAATTTTATTGCCCCGTTACCGCCAGGATATCGCGAAGATCTGTATGCAAATGGAGCCCTATATACAGAAGATAATTTTCTCTCATATGCGGGGCTTTACATGTAACAATTTCAGCTTTCTCTCTTTGTTCTTCCTAAGACACTTTCACCCAGAGTGAGTTATGTAGAATAAAGGCACATAGGTCATGAACACTAATGCAAGATTAATTTCCTGTTTATGCTGAATGTGGGGTACGACTCGTCAATAATACATTTATCAGTGGAACTATGTATTTTAAGAGTTAATTGAAGGATCTATGAAGGAAACTACTAGTTGCTGTAGATGATATTCGTAATAGCATTGTTTTTTGTTTGAGGTTGTCAGGCAAAAGGTGGTATGCATTTTAACAGCAACCATTTGACAACGTAATAAATAAATTGCTTTCCATTGTCTTAACTAGAGAGCCTCGCAGTTCTTGTAAATCAAATGTTCCTTAAACTTTCTCAATCAGGTACGCTAGCGTGGATTCCTAGAAGTCAGGTGGCGGTAATTTCAAGCACCAGACAAACAGTGGATACAGAGACAGCTGTGCGTGACTTACGGTGCAAACCTATTATGGGTGATGATGAAATGGCTGCCATTCTCCCCCATCATTCCCGGACACCCAAAATAAATAATAAAAATCTCACTGTATGTAATATGTTTAGTACAAGTGAGTTTTTTTTATTTCATACCCACCCATTACATTTATATCTCGAGTTAAAAATAAGAAATATAAATAAACTTTAAATTTAATCCTTTAAAGGATAAAAAAGTTAAGAGATATGAAAGTATTAAATTGATCCTATACGAAATTTATATTATACCGTATATGTTATCATCCTAAAATTTGTACAACTGCAGTTCTTAATATGTAAACGATTTACTTCCGGGCTCTTTCAATAATTTACTTCTTTTATTTTGAAATAACTCATTGAATATGAATGCAATAGAATAGTGCCTATGATTTCACGCCCCTCAGGCTCGCATGGGAAATTTCGGCCTAAGTTTAACTGCACCATTTAAATTTATTTACTAACAAAATTACCCCATGTATGTTTTTACATAAAATATAAATCGATACCGACAGAGGATATAAATTCTGCATCACAGGGAACACATCACTAGTGGCCATGAATGGAGCGTCATGGACACTACGCAAAAGCGGTGAGCATTTCGGTCTATTTAAGCTGTGCGGAAGGCGAAACCACGGATCAGGGCGGCTTGGTGTTCTTAGCCCAAATAATGCACGTTCTTCTAAAACTTGAGATGGTGGTCGGGAACACACCGCCGCATCAGGCAGCTGCAATCGCTATCTCAAACTTTTCAGTTCTTCTTAGACACATGCACCACATATGTGACTCATTTCGATTGACGTAACTCAATTACATAGTTTGACAATCATCAGTGCTTACCCATTTTTTTCGATGCTGCGAATAGTACAGCTACTTATGCCAATGACCCACGGCACACAATTTCAGGTTCGATAACTCTTTCCGCACGACCTCCGATGCGAGAAACTCGGGAAGGAAATTGTAGCGATCGTTAAAGTGGTGTCTGTTTACGCCCAACTCACTCGCTTTCATACTCCACATGCATAATGTGGCTACTGCAGAGGGAACCGCAAAATATGGCTGCTGAACGAGTAAACAATGAGCTTAGCCGATCAGGAGCTAAGTTACGTGGAATACTTGTGAAATGGGTGAAAACAGCGATTGTCAAGAGTACATTTATACGCATATATATCGCGCCGTTTCCTATCAGGGACTGCAAATCGGTTATAAGAGCTGATTTCTCGGTGTTAGATCTGTTAATTTTGCTCCCTTTTAAAAATGTCTACCATACTACTACCCTCTACTTGCATATCTCTTTAGTTTCAGTCACTATAAAACATTGTTTAAGAGACCCCCTCCTAATCTTAAGACTCCTAAAGCTTCTTCTCTCAATATGGCCCGCAAAAGTCGAAAAAAAATTATTGGGCCACAGTTTACATTACTGCAGCTGATTACGCATAGGAAATCACTATAAAAACAGTAGTAGACTCAAGAATAACATTTTTAAATGTTTTCCGTCATCAGAGTAAATTTTCACTGTCTTTTCGACGCGGTATTCAAAATTTAGACGAAATTACAAAAAATATATAGTTTTCGAAAATTGGAATATGAATGACACATTGATATTTATTAGTCTTTGTTATAATAATAAGAAATGTATATTTCGTATGAAGACGAAAATCTGTACTTATATCATCGCATTAATGCGAAATAAAAGCCATGTGTCTTAGGGCTAAGTGTAAATAGTGCATTGCATTGCCGTAAAACCACTAGATATGATTCAATTAGTTTCATTTTTTTAGATATCACAAATGAGAACACGGGTGAAACGTTTCATGCAAATCTGTACAAAAATAAAAGTCACTCCGACCACTTATCCGCCTCGCGTCTTCCTCGGTCCCTCACGCTACTTATCCCTCAAATCTGCTTCTTCATTCAAAATTATCGTTCTTCACAATGCGTTGCAGGAGGAGCCAACCGAGGGCGATGCGAGACGGACAGAGGGATTCGGGGGTAACTAAGGCAAGCACTGCCGCACCTCCTGGGCGTCACAATCGCGTCGTCAGACAATCAAAATCGCCTTGAATTTCATGCGAGGCAGAGAGCTCCTGCCAGAACCCAATGCAAAATTTACTTTATTCAAATATAATTGCTATTGTCGGGTCTTTTTTTACCCGACGTAATTTGCTATTTTTTCGTACTGGTAAAACGGCCGCTCGCAGCAACATTGGCTCCAATGTAATCCTGGGGAAGGGGAGTAGTGAGCCAGTTGAACTTGAGACAGTGCAGATGACGGTTGTTGTTCACGAGCAATGCGAAAAATCGGTCACAAAAGACCCGAGAATAGTGTGTGCGTGGCCAAAAACAACGATGGTAGTTGAGGGTTAACTGAGGAGTGGTATCAATTTCCGCGGTGATAGTTGAGAATCAAGGTGATTATAAGAGAAACAATAGCACTTAAAATATTTAATTCAGTCACTTATTAGATACAACTATGCCAGCAATAAATTAAAGATATATCCCTGGCATCAATATTAAGGAGAGAGTCAATATTGTAGTATGAGTTATGGTTCTATACAGAAATTCATCCACATCAAGACGTTGTTACCAAGCAGCTTTCGCACCACTTCACTATCTTATTATGATGACTCCCAACGAAAGCATTTCAAAGGCAATGGGCATAAATTAATATTAATAATACATACATAACCTTCGAGTCATTTTAATTGAACATCTTGATTCAATAAATCTCTCAACGTAACCAGTAACTTCGGAAGATAACTCATTTCTTCTTAAATCAATTTACCACCGAAAGATAATTTAACACCACACTGCTTTCAAATCAAACAATGAATCTCTATATCCATAATATCCATTTCACGTAATTATCATGAAATATCACAGTTTGCTCTAATAACATGAAGCCCACTGATAGGTAACGGTGAAATTAAACCAATAGAACACTTTATCGTATTCACGCATCATTAGAATTCACGTAAAAAGAAGAAGTTAGCAATGAACTCAGTGAAATTGATTCCTTCGGATTCAACGAAACTTCGCCGGGAATTATTCATTTTTTACACATCATAGTACAGTCATCACTACATGTTACGACGGAAAACGCATTCTCAACTCAACTATAGACTGCCCTGAACTGATCTCTAGCATCAGTTTTCGAATCCCATCTAGACCCACCCGCACGCACTCTCTACTCCACCTGCCCATTCCCAGGTAATCCTTGACCTAACGCTCCCTCCACTTCCGCCTCTTCTCCCTGATAAATTCTCTTCCTACCAACATTGATCCGATTTTGTTTTCATCCAACACTTTTACACAACGCGCTCTTTCTCATTTCGCTAGCAATACTTAATCGCTTCTCTCCGCTGGGCCCTTAAAAAAATGTTAATGAATTGTTATTGATCTTAGTTTTGTTTGAATTGTATGTGTCTATCTTCTGTGTTTGTTATATTGGGCCACTGTAAATTGGCAAGTATGCTGTATGTGGACAAATTAAGTAAATAAATAAATAAATAAAATACATGTTCACGAGCGTTGGAAAATTTCAAATACCCTCCCAGCAGCCGGCGATTGACTGAAGACGCGATAGTTACGCCGAGAAGGACGGCGGTGCTTGCCTCAAGTACGGCGTCCCTCTGTCCGTCCCCCCTCGCCCTCGCTGAGCTACCCCTGATTAGTCGCCAAGTAAATTTATATGAAATTGTTTTTAGTTCGATTTCCTCCCTTAGATGGCGCCGGGTCTCCTTCCTCGTATCTCATTGGTAGCTGAATAAACACTCTCGCAAAAAAGAGGAGCCGATCCTAAAAAGGGACTTGCAGACAATTGTGCATAAGAAATGGTGCGATTCCTATGTCATGAAATGAAATATTTGTTGAAAGCCGTCGAGTGAGAGAGACGTAGGACATGGGCGTTATGCATTTTGCGAACGATTGCACCCCGCGCCCTCAAGTGTGGCACAGGTGATCCAATTTGGCACGTGCCGCAGTCACCAAGTGAATACACGTATCGAGTGCCTCCACTCACCCCACCGCCTCTCTCGACCCTCCCCCCTCCCCGGCCCTGGCCAAGCTGCCCCGTCATTGCGCTGGCCACCGTCGCTGACGACACCAATGGAAACGACAAATGGGCGCCCGCTCGTCTCGGTGGACACATCGCAAGATTTTCTGATACCGATGGCTAAATATTGAGCTGACGTTCCAGTCGTTTCACGTCCTCACAAGAGGATTTCCTGACCCGATCGGATGTTGCACCGTATACTCCTGCTCCATTCTGAAAATCGTCAATTTGCTATTGGGATCTCATCGGTATTGACCATTAATTATTACAGAAAGGTCTTTTTCTGTCATTCCGTATATGCTCCGTTAATACTGCACCTACAGTGATAAATGAGGTATCATTTTAAACGTTGAATCACCGGCTTCTGACGAAAAATACAATCTCAATCTCAAATTTCACTATTTATCCATTAATTTGACTTAAAAGTTTCGATTACTCGCTCGAGGTATATCGACTCCACACATCATCGGTGTATATTATTTCTCCAAGGTGTTTTTTTGTCGCAACGCCATAACTCCCATAATTATTCATCAAAATTAATGATTCAAACATCGTTTTAAAGCTTATGTTCCCCGATATTGATGAAAATTAGACAAATTGTTAAAAATTAAAGTTTTTGTTAAAAAATGATACATCGCCATCTGCTGACAATATAATCAACTAATATTTTGGCAATGGTTACGTGCCTAAAAGACTGTAGGAGGTGCCATCTATTAACACATCGTTTAATTAGATTGTTTACATTCTACATGCAATCAGTGTGACCGTTTACTGTTTACGTTTACGTTATATATCTCTAACACAAACATAAATAACATATAATTGTCCATGGGAAGAAACAGGTAAAAGAACAGGAAGAAAGAAGGAAAAAACAGGAAGAAGCTGCATACTGTGCGAAATATTCGACAGGTAGAAGAACAGGAAGAAAGAAGGAAGAAACAGAAAGAAGCTGCATACTGTGCGAAATATTCGCTCGGGTCATCTAGTTGACCATTAATGACTTTCTTCTGATATCGATGGCTGAATATTGATTTGTCGGGCCAGTTGTAACACGACATCACAAAAGGAGTTCCTAACTCGGTCGGATGTTGCACCACATACTCCTGCTGCATTCTGAAAATCGTCAATATTTATTTGGATCTCATCGGTATTGACCATTAATGACTTTCTTCTTTGAATAGTAAATGTGATAGTGAATATTTTCCGTTATCTCAAGTATTCCAAACGCCAACGTATACATTCTTCATGGACGAAGTTCCAGAAGTGTGAGGTGCAAGTTTGAAATATCTCGCCTCCTGATAAGTATTAGCACGCTTTTGCTAATCGAGTAGTCGTAGCTACATTAACTTAAAATCCCATTAAATACGGGCCACGAAATAGCACAATTTAAAGCTGCATGTTTTTCTCAACCTGGCGTACGATAATTATTGAATTAGTGAAGGGCTATTTTACCATCTCGAGTTCATGCATTCGCACATGCGTTCTTGCAATTCACCGCCTTACGCGATGCAATTCCAGATACAAGAACCTACATACCTCAGGCTGTGCAATTACGTGCCCACGTGTAAAACGTACCTAATGGAGTAAGGTGGAGTGCATATTGGTGATAACTCTCCCCTGCCACACACACTTGAGGTAGCTTGCAAGGTAATATGTGCATGGAGATCTACATCTACATAATACCCCGCGATCCGCCGCATGGGCGTGTGGCAGGGGATGTTAGGCCATCAACCGAGTAAAGATGTAAGTTGTTGGGAGGTTAAATGGTGACATGTATTATGGGAGTGTATTTAGTGGAGCTCATTTTTTATTGTGGTCGCTTATTGTGCGCGGAAAGAACGAGTTTTTGTACCCATCTGTTCGGCAGTGTATCTCTATTATTTATCGCTTCTGTCAGACCTAGAGATGTAGTGAGGAGTCATGATAATATTCTCTGTGCAGCTGTGAAAAATATCAGTTCTGAATTTCTCAAGCAACCTAAGCCTAGCGTGTAGCTTCCGAGTTTCTAGGTGCTCCCACCTTAATCCCTCTAAAAGTTGTGACACAGTATATGTACGCTCGTAGCCGTTTTTAACGAAGCGCGCTGCTTTCCTTTGCATTTTATTATTTTTTTATTAATTCTTTAAGACCAGGATCAAAAATTCTCGCAGCATATTCGAGGTGATGCCTAGCCATAGCGAAGTAGCATCTCTCTTTTACTTTTTTCATCCGAGTACCTTCCTATTATACGCTTAACAAAACCTAATTTCTTTAATGCTATGTCGCATATGTTTTGTATGTGTGTTCCCCACGATATATCTAAAGTTAAGTTAATTCCAAGATATTTTACTGTATCTGAAGATTTTATGTTCACTCCATCCACAGTATAGGCATGGCATTTGTGTGATGACAATCGCAGGAAGTGAACTGTGGTGCATTTGCAGATATTTAATTCTAACCCCCTCTCCTGGCACCACGAATGAACGTTGTTAAGGTCAGATGACAGAACTTCAAAGTCCACGTCTTCGTTTATTTCACGGTAGATAACTGTATCGTCTGCAAATAATCTTAATTTACTGCTATTTGTGTCGAACGGAGGAGAATGTGGACGTATTTTTAGACCCTTCAAAGATAACTTTTCTTTTCCCTTTCATGCTAAACTGGAAATAAGATATGATAAATTATTAAATAACTGATGGAAATGAAGCAGAGGGGAAACATACTTAGGGCCGGTTTATCCATCTCCGGGTAACGGGATTTTATCTGGCGCATAGCTTATCCTCCGGATAAACCTAAGGAAAGCGTTTATCCACCGTCGTTTAAGCATTATCCGCCGAATAAATTTACCCGCTACTTCTTCCTCGGGATAAATTTTTATCCGGAGGATAAACCCATTTTCAAGATGTCTGCCTCAATCACCTGGCATGTTTAAACTGTTATTTTGGACGCAAATCTATATTTACTCGTGTAATTCTTTTTCAGCAATCCTAGTTATTGGTGGCGTGACTGCTTTGAGAGAAATTCGTGGCATCAATCGCCGTATTTTTTAAAATTACATAGTCTTTCAAATTTCTCATGTCTCATGTTTACAATACTACAAAATGAAAAGGAATTTGAATATTTAATGAATGGAATGCTCATGATGCCTTTCGTTTAAATAAATTTGAAGCATCGAAGTTCATATTTAAGTCGATTTAAGATTATTTAATTGGCCGAAATCATCGTGAAGCCCCTGAAAAATTTGGGAATGCGCGATAGTGACGGTATTTCATGGTCACCGACTTACAGTATGAATACATTCACTTTATGGTCTTTTAGAGCACTATTTTGGTTTATTTAATATTTAAAGTCTTTAGTTTATTAGTTTTGCGTAAGCAAATCGTTACGTGAATGGGTCTAACTTTCTAGCTTCATGATTCAAATTAAACAATCCCTCAACAACTGCGGATTTCGCTCACAAATGCTCGGCAGTCAGATATGTCAACAAACAAAGCGACGCGGAGAACTTTTGTGGAAAATTATTTTATATTCAGACCACCGCATAGGTATTCATTAATTTTAGTTAACAACGAACAGTCCTTAAGAGTACTTAAGATTTGTAAATAAGCTAAAAAGTGAATGTAAACAGAGCTGGACGTCATAATGTTTATTACTGCCAAATCAAACTCCGACAAATAACGTATGTATTGGTAATTATTATTATATATATATGTGTATTAGCTGATTCTTGAGGTGTTAGTGGTACATTGCGCTAATTTAATTCTACAAACCCGGTATTTATCTTGAAGAGTGATGCCATGTACTGATGTGTTCATTAATAATGCGATGATGGATGAATATTGTCAATGTTCATGACAATTTCCATTAAACTTTCAACATATTAAGAATTTATTGTGACCACCGCCTTGACACACAGAAGTTGCAAAAGAAAAAAATGAGTAGAAGGGTCTTGAGAAAGCAACATAATCAACTGTGGATTGATTGTGCAAAATAATAAAGAACAGCAGACACTAATATTGGGATTTGAGGCTTATGCCCTCTCATACTCTGGAATTTATTTTGCTGCTTGATGTCCCTCAAAATTCAAAAATAAAAGCCTATAAAGAGAAAGTTCCATCCATTTGCATTATTTATTGGAAAAAGATTATCCTAATCAATAGTCCACTAAATGTGTGTAATGATTGGTCTAGGTTGTCACCAATAGTGATTCTGACAGTCTATTTAAAGAAATCTTTATGAATACATATGAAGAAAAATTACTGCCACCAAACTACTGCTACCTGAATACATACCAATGTCATGTTTCATTTAGGCGGTGGATGTTCACTATCTTTATAGAAAATTGAGTAAAACTAGAAATTTATCCATATAAAATGAAAGAAACATAATGTCCCATCCATTTCTACAAATTTTACGAATTGTGAATGAGTTTTTAAATACTAAGAAAGACTCATAGGAATTCTTCATGTGGAATTTGCAGAACTACGGTAAAATATGCAAATTATAAACGCAGTGGTTTATTTTTTGATGAATTCGAGTTTTACATTTAATATATGGGTTCTCTCTACGTCACTGCATTGCTACTGCTAGACATTACACGAACTGGTCATTATTGACTACACTTTAATGTAATTCCTATTTCGTATCAACATTTTCTTGTTTAAATGCATACTTAAATATCCACCACGCCATTCCCACTTGAAGTGGGAAAAAAGAGAGAACTTATTTATTGTTGCTTTCCCTATCAAACTAGGTTTCAAACCTATTCAAACCTATGATTAATTTCCTTCATGGTGCCCTATCCTCAATCCTTTCATCGTGCCCTGGAGTTGCTAGAATAATATTTTTAAGTAGTTTTATTTCCAATAAGCATGTTATTCAACTATTGGTCATCGTAAAAATATCAACTCAGTATGTAACGCAAAAGAGTAATAACAGTTTAACGATAGCCTCAGAAGGCTCATTTCTACCATTTTTATTTACATCCCAGTGGTACATGTTATTTCAACATACTCAGAAGCTCCGTAGGGAGGTAAATTCAAGGACTTAAATTCTTTTTGGATTCACAGATTTTCACATATCTATATCGTTTCACGTTAATTATCACGAGTGAAAGAGTAGACACCAACTTTTAGCAGAAAGAAACAGACACAAAAGCCACGGAGTCTTCGGCATGAAATGAGATCGTATCCTTCTTACACTAACGTTGAACAACCCTTAATAAAGTCACCGTGTACAGTCATACGTTTAACGACTTTGAAACAAGAATCTGAGATTAACCTCGCGTTTGAGACAATCTTCGCCAAACAAATGCTTAAGATACGACCGTGAAATAGTTCTTTGTTAAACGGCAGCAAAATATACCACATTGAAATACGCACTCATATCCATAACAAGCTCGTGCCGAGCCTTGCGAATATCGGAATTATTTTGTTCAGAGCATTCAGTGGCCAATCACAACGGTCGCTTCAAAATTAACGTTCACTCTGAGTTGACAATACCAACGTTGCCACATCTTTCTATCGGGTGACTATCCGGCGGATAAAATATGATTGATAAACGGTATATAAGATTTATCCGGTGGGTAGCAATATCCGGCGGATAGTTACCGGGAAGTTTACCCGGAGATGGATAAACCGGCCCTTAGAAGGGGTTCGGGTTGGTGTGGTGGCTATAGTACACGCCTACCACACGGGCGGCCAGGGTTCGAATCCCTGCAGTAGCTGATGTTTTTCAGAGGGAGGCCGATCCCTTCTTGAGTGTCTTGTGTAGGGCACTTCAAGTACAGTACTCCGTCTGTCGGATGAGACGTTAAACCGTGGTCCCCTTGGCGTCTTTCGTTAAGAGCAGGCTAATGCCGGCGCCGGGTTTCTATCTACCCTTCCTCCCTTACCTATCCCCTATGGCGCATATGACCTTAGCCGTCGGTCGCCTCCCCAAATATCCAATCCAATTCAACACATTAAGAAAGTAAGTAAAATTTGTGGGCGTGGGAAGCAACGACAGCATGAGACATGGAACACGGGAGGTGAGAGAGAGGAATGGTTGAGGGGAAAGACGATCATCTTGGAGATAAGAGCACGGAGGGAGGAAAGCAGGCAAGGAAAGAGTAAGAGGCGGCCGGATGGACAAAGGGAATGGGTATGTCGATGACAAAAGACGGGATAGGAAAGTTGCTCGTCAACCCTATAGAGATTGGGAGAAGTGAATGCGTACAAGAAGTGGCTGATTCTACACACAATTGTAGAAGTAGAATTCGACGCCCCTAAGGAGGACATTTGACCAAGAATACATCTACATACTACCCTGCGGGCCGCCGCATGGGCGTGTTGTTGTAGAGGGTGTTAGGACACCAGCCGTGTAAAGGTCTAAGGATGAGATTTTGTGAGGTGAAATGGTGAAGTGCATTATGGGTGTGTTTTAAGAGGAGCTCGGGTGTAATTATAGTCACTTATTGTGCGTGGACTGAACAAGTTTTTGTACCTACCTGTTTGGCAATTTATCTCTCTTATTTTATCGCATCTGTTGGACCTAGAGATGTAGTGTGGCGTCAAAATGATATTCTCTAGATGGCCCTGAAATACATCTATTTTGAATTTCCTAAGCAAACTAAGTCTAGCGCACAGCCTCCGAGTCTCTAGCGTTTCCCAAGCTAATACCTCGAAAAGCTAAGAACACTGTATGTTCACTCGTAGCAGGCTATAACAAAGCGCGCAGCTTCCCATTGTATCTTATTATTTTTTTGTTAAATTTTGGTAAAAGTTTGTGACCAGGGTCCCAAATGCTCGCAGTTTTTTCGAGGTGTGGCCTAACCAGAGCAAAGTAGCACCTCTCTTTTACTTTCTCATTCGAGGACCTTAATAATAATTGATAGCGGGATCAAACGAGAACTCAGGGTCATGAAAATGAACTAGGCTGAGGAAACGTAAGATGAATCGGCAGAGTTTCTCAAGATTTAAGGGGAAACTTTTCAGGCTGTTGAGAAGTCACGAGGAAAGTTTGTGGGCGGAAGATTTTTGTTAACTCGAGTTTAGTTCATCTATCGAAGGACTGAAGACGGAGAATTAAGAAAGGGGATTCAAAATGCGCAGTTTTGTAGTACATGCATCAAAATTCTTTCATAAGAGTCATTAATAGAGAATTAGGGGGTTCCATAGTTTGAGGCTCAGCTATGTGGAAGTTGAATTTCCTGATCTGAATTTCCGTACCTGATGATGACACCGCTGTGTCGAAACATGTTATCCAGGAAAATAAATCTGTGGAAGGAAACAAAGTTACTTCCTCATTTGTGAATTAGGGAGTTGGTCAAATGGCCACCTGGGGTATGAACAGTGTGCTTGAGGAGGCGGGTAGCGACGCGTGACACTGTAGAAGTAAGGACGGCGCTCACAGAAAGGAACCTATAGAATAGCCAGGATAATTTCGCACCCTTAAAGACTTCTGTTAAGAGTTGACAGATTGAACGGGACGATACAAATGGGATTGAAAGTGACTGAAAATTGAAGGAGTTGCTACAATGGTTAAACGACTAGGTCATTTCAGGAAGACTCGTAATCCAGAGTCAGACGACACAAGATAGTGTGTTGGCAATAGCAAATCAAGAGCCGACGCTTAGTTTCCTAGAAATACAACGTTGGTCTACCATGATGATTGTAAAAAAATTTGAAGTTGAGGGAATATTCTAGTCATGATAAATTCAGGGCTAAATGTTAAGGTCAGAGGTTACGGAATAAAGCCGGTGAAACTGTTTACGGTACTAGGATATAATAGAATATTTTGGACAAAAATGGGTCCCATAAAAAGGTCATGGAATTTAAAATGAAGAGGGATAGCAAGTGTCATATACACTAGGAAAAGATAATTTTAATCGGTGTTAAAGACCGTTCGGTGTATTACAGGGAATAACCGGAAGGACTGTAGACTTTACTCGATAGGGAATTGCAGAGGAAGTTACTACAGGGGAGCCAGTTTTATACGGTTGACGTGTGACTGAATCCTTTGAATATGCCTATCCCGAAAGGGAATGGCGTGATGGGTATGTATGCTTATATCGTATTATGTTTCGGAGAATTCGTCACAGTGGGGAGATGATGTGCTAGGACTGTAAACCTTTGGGGTGTGTGTAGGGAGAAGAATGGACAAGGTGAGCTGGTAACCAAGGAAGACAACGAGGAAGTGTCGGGTATGGTGGGAGAGGAGAGAAGACTCGAGGTGGAGACACGGAAATGGCAGTGTGAGAGGATATGGGGCGCATTGAGAGGACGGAGCATTGAGGTAGATGATAGACGTGGGAATGTTAATGTAAATAACAACAAAGAAGAAATCATCACAAAGATATACTTGGTATCAAATTAATCAACCCCTTATTTAACAACAATCTACGTCTACCAACACGCTCATAAGGAAGGAGGAGTAAAATAGTTAAGGAAAGCGGATAGTTAATAGGAATTTATGGCAATTACAATGACGGACAAATAAATTGTCTCGAGTAGAATAGACAGGTCACTTGGAAACTATAAGGAAAACCTTTCAGAAAATTAGTAGAACACCAGATGATGAAACTTGAAAAAAAGTGAAGTGATTGATATCACAATACTCCTGTTTAATGCTTCTTTTTGGCATGCACCGATAACAGTAATTTTGCCTAAAGGTGACGACTCGTTAAAATTGCCGGAAAAATAGTTAAACGTGTTTCCCAAAGCTATCGACCATTTTCCCATGGCTGAAAAAATAGAAATTGTCAGGGAGGACGAGTTTAGAGCGAGAGACGGAGAATCTGTCACGCTGGCGTCTGGAAACTCGAATACGGGAAGTAGATTCACCGCCAAGTTGTCAACTATGCAAATTCAAATGCAAGTCGAGGGAATAATTCAAGCTCCACGGTAGTAATATCCACGTCGAACAAAAATGGTAGACATGTACAGTCGACGAAATAAATTAAATTTTTGACGCACTTAATTTAATAACCAACGTTTCATGAGGGAGGCAGAATGGAGCACCGGAGACGCAGGGAATATATCCTGTAGGATTTCTTTCCTTCCCCTCTCGGAAATGTTTTACTTGTCGTCGTTTCCGAATCCGGAGTATTGTTTTCGGGGGATAGGGAAAATTTTCTGCTGAATATGTGTATTTTTCGTTCATTTGCCGATTCTAGCAGTGGAAATGAAAGCATCTCTAGCATAAATGAAATGTATCCAAATAATCGACATTCAAAGTTTCATTTTGCATGGATTGCCACCAGACACATGCATGCAACTCCAGAGTTAAATTATAAATGACCAGCTTAGGATAGCTATTGTTAATCGCCAACATTCAATGTTAGATACCAGAAAGAAATATTTCCAGAGAAAAAAATTATACCCAACCGACGATTGAACCACTATACTCTCCATGTGAAGTAACTGCAAGCTAATGAAGTATTTGAATAGAATATGGAATAACGATACTTTAACAATAATTACATTTAAATGAAACAAATATAAATTGGAAAGTGGGTTAAGTTAAATGTGATAATTTAACGAACTCAGTATTAAAAATGATAAGTTTTCGGCCCACCGGGATCAATTATGATAATCGCTGGTACACATGTACTGTTATCACAAACTAATGAGACTTTGTTAAAGAATTAAACATGGCAACTGTCAAACGGGAAAATTTTAAAATTTGTCTCGGAAAATATGAGAAGAACTCTTTCAACTCCGCTTGAATGGAACTTACGGTAGCAGTTAATTGGATAATACCCAGAGAGATTAACGATTGAAGCCATATTCCATAGAGAAGTGTAGAGGAATTTTCAAGTTCCTTTATATAATAAGAATCAACAGTATTCTTCGATAAATAAATGGTTTTTAAGGGAAATGAAATTTGAATTGGTTTGACGTAGAAATAGAAATGCTGTGTACCTCACAAAGTACTTGAGCGATCGTAGACTATAAAATATAGGCGAGGAATTTTTTCCCTTAAGAATACCTTACCGAGTAAGAATATTGCTTTCTTAGTGGAGTCTTATGTCCCAAGGTTTTTTAAGATACAATCGCAACAGAGTAAGTTAAAATCAAAGAAACAACGAATTTCCTTGCATAGAATTTCACTCATAATTACGTATAAATAGTAATTTGACCAAAGCACTATCAAAATTTAAGTATTAAAGCCAGATTCTCCAGATTAAGGGAAAATCTTTGATAATAAAAAAAAGGAAATGAACATTGATGACTTATTGCTCTCTCATAATGACCACTTGAAGATGCTTTTAGAGGCAAAGCGACCAATCTTAAGGGGAAAGACATTTTTTCCCTCATCGGTTGTAATAATCTATACCAAATAATGTTTATTGCTAACAATGAGAAAAAATTATGAAAGATCTTAAATTTTCCTCCCAACAGGAAACTGGTGGAAAGATCTCTGATATCCCATCGGTGAGTACGGTTTTTCAGTGCCAACTTTTTGAAGGCTAAGTCTGTCATCGTCTTCAAAAATCAGGTCTTCGATAAGTCGCAGCTAAACAGTACTGCTCTTCGATAAGAAATGTGGAATATTTTCCTCGATGAGTGAAAGTTATTTTTAGTTTTAGTTTCAACGTTACACGAATAACATTTTCACTTAGTTTGTGAACGTGTTCAATGTCTCGAGTAAAATATTACAATACGACGTAAATGTTTAAAATGTTGCGTGATATGTGTCAAAAATATCGTTTAGTTTTTAGTTTCAACGTTACACGAATAACATTTTCACTTAGTTTGTGAACGTGTTCAATGTCTGGAGTAAAATATTACAATACGACGTAAATGTTTAAAATGTTGCGTGATATGCGTCGAAAATATCGCTTATCGTAAGATTGTGATACATTGAGCTTTAATTGACTACACTGCTTATATTCTGGAACTTATTTGAATCAACTTATCTTTGACCTTGCACGTTTAGGAGCGTGTCTCCGCGTCTCTTAATGACTGCGCCCTGACCCCTTACACCTGCGGCACCACCCCTGCCATGGCTTTTTCGTTTTATAATAGATACCATGATTTCCCTTATTTTAGATGATCGACTAAAAAAACGATATCGGTGATTCTGGAGACTCACTAGGAAATACGGTTTCCTGTTCTCGATTCCCAAAATATTTTCCAAAGTATCGGGGATTTGGAATCCCTGTACGCAGAGGCTAAACACAGAATTGTGAAAGGTTACCTTTCCACATCCCAGTATTTACATTTACTTGCGAGCCACATTGTAGAGTCGTGTGGCAGGAATGCGTAAGCACGCATTAAAGAAAGCCCCCACAGGCATAAAAAGAAGGGAATGGGGAAAATGACTAGATAGAGGGAAATGACCATAGCGTTTTGATTTAATAGTAGTGTGTTATCTTCTCGCTGCGTGTTTGATGAAGTCATTACAGTATACGGGAAGAAAGAGGTTTTGCACCTGTCTATTCAACGGGTCTCTCTCCTCTTTTCACGTCTTTCAGTCAACTACATCCTTCGTGTTACCCTGACTCGCGAGATCCGAAATGTCTACTTCATGTTAGCCTAGAAATCACCCCTCGGTTCGCCGGCGGCTCCCACCCAGGGTCTTTCCTCGGCTGTGAAATGATTTTGATAAATCGGTTCCCTTTTGACTATCAGCATGGAGTCCATTAATTTTCTCCCTTAAAATCAAATTCGAGGTGACATATAAACATTCGACTATCAGAATAGAGTCCATAAATGTCCTCCCTTAAAATGAAAATCAAGGTGACATCTAAGCTATGTTCCTGCGACACTTCAAGGCACTACCACAGAGTATATGATGAAAAAAATAGCCCTACTTCGGATTCGAACCCTGCCGGAACTTCACCTCAACTTCCGCGCATGGAATTAACCAACTCTGCTACAGAGCCGCCTCCTGGTGAGACGCACACGGTGAGTCCAAATCTGAATCTAGGGAGAGGAAAAACCTCGCGATGAGCCCGAAAGGGAAGACTCCGATCGGCCCAACGTGTGCGTGGACGTGAGTTTCCTTAGTGCATTCCTTCCGCTAGGGCTTTAGCTCTCGGAGTTTATTTGACTCTAATTTCGCTAGCCCTGTCGCATCCGCGTCCGTCCTTGTCGGCTCTCGGTGACGTAAAGACAAAGGCCGTAGCTAGCCATGTATGCCAACCGTCCAAGTTTTTTCCGACCAAGCCCCATTCAATCAAATCGGAAAAATGGGGCGAGTGGGTGTCTACATTTCATTGGAAATGGTAGTACGTTATTGGATAAATGATCTCAGTTACTCATCCCTGTGGATTGCCACCGAACAAATACGCCAGGCAGGCATTTAACTAGAGCAATATTAGGAATGCGAGGGTGATAAGTAATTATCGTACCCGTGCGTTAAACGATGGCTTTTGAAGATACGCAGGGTGCTGAGCTCCTGCTTAAAATATTGCTGGGCAATCTTTTTGAGTCCAGCGTGCGCTTAGCTTCCACCGGGATCGAACGAGGCGATCTCGCGTAAAATTTCGCACGGGACTCGCGGGCCAGATAAGAAGCGGCACACGCGGGAGACGGGTCCTATTCCCTGTCCTAGCGAACTACAGGCCATCGAGCGAGGTCCCTTCGAGGCCTCAAAGACCATCGCTGCACGGAAGGTGCCTCGTCTCTCTCAGCCTAGTTCCACCTTTCACTAGATTCCTAACTAAAACGGCCTGAGAGACGGCAAGTCATGAGCGCCCATCATGCTAGTATTTACTGAAGATGAAGCAGAGTACGAAGGCTCGTTAAGACGTCACAATAGGAATGTCATAACGTGTCAAAACAACCCGAAACATAATGGTGGATCAGATCATGAGAATAAAATTAGGGAAGTACAATGCAAGGTAGACAGGCTTAAAATGTCATTTTTCCAGCGATCGACAAGAGACATAATAGCTACCGATGAGATTTTGAAGCGGGTTGGTCGACAAGTAGCATTGCAGATTAATTGGTTTTCCTGCTTCTTAATCTGCAACGCAGAACTAACATCACGTTTTGCATGATTCCTGCATGACATCAATACAGACAGTTTCTGTAGCATTGGTAGCATACCTATAGTGTAATGCGTGCTGGAGAAAGTTATCATTTTGACAAGTTTGTGCAGGTTATTTTTCAAATGCATTATTAGAGTAACTTCGTAAACTTTATTATGATACATTTAAGTTCATGTTTGCGAAAACTCACCCTCAGCCCCAATCCTTGGGGCGGCTTTCAGGGTAATGTGTAGATGTAGAGTAAAATCAACAATGGCGTCATTCTCACCCGAATGTAGAAGGATGGGCTCGGAAAAACTACAAAGCCTTGAAGTACCGTGCAAGGCATTGCCAGGGTGTGATTCTATGCTGGGGACACATTGTTCATCCCAGTTCAATTCAGAACTTGTGCTTTGCTACGCAAAACTAGAAACCAAGAGACTGCTACACTGTCAAACATGCTAACAGCAGCACATGGGGGAACATACAACTACTGATTATTAGTATTGATAATTTCAGTTCATGGGTAATAGAAAATGTTAGTTAGTGTAGAAAGTAAAATCATGAGCTCCATTGCAAGCGAGATTAGGTAATGGCAATGGTGGTAATTTAATGAACAGAAAAACAAGTGTAACCAACCAAGCAACATTCAGTCTCATCTTCATACCGCGACAGACTGAGACTGACACGCAAATTTGATTCCAACATTAAGGAAATGCAAAGTTATTTAGCAACATAACGACAAAGGCAAACTGTGGCACCTTAAATAGATTTATCCCGAATTCGTTCAAATTCTCTAGAGGTCAGGTTATTAAGGTAGACGAAGCGCTAACTTCTTTTTATGCCTTTTGAACCACGAAGGGAAACATTAAAAGGACTCCTCTAAATGGTTATATGTAACCAAGTTGAAACGACATGTGTTTATTACTTAATACGAGTGATATCTGCTCTAATTAAATATTCCTGTTTCTAAACGCACTTCTTCGGTTCGCATCAATACAGGAAACAGTGCGGGCCGCCGTCTTGTGTGCTGAGAGGGTAGCATGTGCTCTGCCGTCACTTCGTGTCCGCGCTCGCATTCCGCGCTGTCATCATTTCCATCGCGCACCGATCCCCACCCGTATCCGGAGAGAAATTAAGGCGATGTACGTATAAACCTCTTGCAGCTGGAGGCACAGCCCGTCGAAATGCCGGCGATTTGCTTCGAGGGACTGCGGTTTCGTCAACGCTGGGCACAATACCTCATTCCGCAAAATTTTTGTAGTCGTGAGTCATAGTAGGTTGCAGTTGTAATTATCAGATAACTGATGAGCGTTTTGCAACAACGAGGCCTGGCTACCTATCCCTTCCCTACCTATCATAATTAAGGAGCGTTTTGTGTTCCCCCCCCGCTCGGAAAATGAAACTGATTTGACGGAGTAAGAGATATGAAGATCAATTGAGACATTTATGATTCACAAATTATTCGTTGAATTGACTCCGCCTCTGAAATTTCGAGTTGAATAATCAAGATGGGTATGTTCGAAATACACCATAATAATAATGATATCCTTTTCATGAAATATCAATCATTAAACTAGATGTGCAATGACGCGAAATTCATTACTGCCTGTCAGGATATTTTCCAACTGTTCAAGACTGGTACCTGTAAAAAAAATGGAAGGAGATACTGTTTCACCAGTAGTCTACGATATTCACTAATTTTGATTGAAGGAAAGACATTATGTAACAATAATTTACCAGTAAAAGTTATGTTTAATTGAAAGTCAGGCACCCCTCAACATTTTTCCAGCTGCAGAGTCCTATCTACCCCTGGTATTTCATTCTTCATCTCTACGCGTGCTCTGCTGACAGACATAGATATTAAGAAGGTTCTGCTCTTCTTCATTCCGTCCAGCCCCGTAAATTTTAGCCCTGTTAAAGCAGATTGTTTCAGGGAACGGATATGAAAAATCTCTCCCGTTTCAGTTCATTTTAAAGCAAAGGGAATATCTATATTTTATGCATTTTATTTACCTTTCTTAAAATTTTTATCACCTGAGTGTGCGCTAAAATTTAAAAATTTCAATACATGCTCACATACCGGCTCATAGCGGCTCCCGCTGCTCACATACCTTTGAATCAAAGAGATTAGGCTTTCTGGCACTACGAACGTTTGAAAAGGACGAATCAACTCATTCTTATGGTCGCAAAGCCTTCACGAATTAGAATTAAATATCTGAAGTCGATCAACCAGGTGGAATGTAAGTGGAATAGTTGACCGCGACAGGTTAGATGACCGAAAGTAAACTGATTTTAGACGGAAGCACAACATATAGTTCTTTAGAGAAATACATTTGCTCACAGGTAAAGCATGTCACCCCAACTCCCATTGGCCGGTCTTATTCCAATCGCCCTAGAGGAGACTTCTGTTCTCAACCGATCGAGGTGAATATACCTTTCTTACAGATACAAGAGAGCTTCATTCCGGAAATTCTAATGGTGTCCGCTAAATGGTTGTAAAATCGCCTCCCATATTCTGATTCGGTTAGACTGAAAGCGCTGGACTTACTTGAGCGATTTGAAATGAACGCCATCGGCGATGGCAACTTTGTGCAGGGATAACGGCCTCAAAGCAGTTCGTTCTGTGCCCGCCATTCCTAGCGCTGCTTTCACTCGGCACTGCGTTCAGCGGTAATGTGACGAACTAATATCCGGACTCTTTAATGCTGCGGGAAATAGATACGAAAAAGTGATGTAGTAATAGGAATATATGAGGGGTTTTATGCACAGAATTGCGAAGTGAACTGAAATAATGCAGAAAAACCAGAAGGCGCTGAGAAATATATGCGGCTGAGAGACATACGATGAACTGTATGGATCTTTATTCCTCAATGTAGAGGTTTCAATAGTTCAATTATGCTAACGAAATTGCCACCGAGTGTACCTACCAGACCAACAAGAACAAACTCCCCTAAAAATTTGATTCATACAAAACTAGCAAATATTTTGATAATCATGGGAATGCATATATATCCTATTAAACCGTATTTTGAGAGGTAGGAAAAGTACATTTTGCCCAGCCTTGATTTTCTCTGAAACAGCTTTTATTGCCATGAAAATTAATCTACTAATTATTTCCTGATATATGATACGAAATATTGGCCTAAGAAATAAAAGAATTTAAACACATCATATATGCTCGTCAGATTTCCTAAAATTGTAAATATACTAGGAACTTAAAGTGAGAACACGCTTGTGTCATCAATCAAAAAAGCGTAAGACGTAAGTGTAACCGTAATGCAGTTTGCCCTCCCACTCAATGAATCTCTGAAAGAACTATTGAAAATGAAGAGTACCCAACGTGCTCATAGTCGCTTCTTTAAGGGTTCATTAGAGGAGGACTAAGCCAGAACGGGAACACCATAAGCCAATCTGATGGCTTTCACTCGTGCGGTCGGTGCTGCGTCAGACGGTGAATATCATGATACTAGGTCAGTTAGATACAGTCATCGAAGTAGGAAAGTATTGAATTGGGAAAAGTAGCGTGGATTGAAAAGAAAAATAAAACTGCAGCGACCCCATTGCCTGGATGGCTATCAAGAGTTTATAGCGTCTGAAATGTAACGAATTTTGTGTGTGATCAACGAAAGCCCTGAAGAGAGCAAGTAATATTATGCTATCACCCAAATGATGCATGATGAACTTCTATGCGATAGCGATAATTGGAACTTAAATAAAATTAAAAAACATCTTCGAGATGAATGTGAAGTTCCCACGTCAGTGTAAATGAAGCGGAGTCAAAAAGAGAGGAACTCTTCAAAAGAAAGCCTTCTCTTTCAAACTAGGGCGTAACCACGATTTATGTTGGGGGAGGGGAGGCAGGAAAACATCCTGTCTGCCTCCGTATAGTAGTTTTTTTTGCATCCCAGGCGATCCTGTTGGCCGGTGCGTCCCTGTCATCCCTATAGGCTGCTAAGCCTGTCATCAGGTTCTCCAGGGACCGGGACAGCAGAACTAGACATACATCTCGAACCAGCGACCATCAATTTAGGAGGCGAGGACACTATCCCGTTGCCACCGGGGCCGGCATGTGGTGACTCGCTCCCCCTTAGACGGCTCACACGACGACGAACACTCAATAGGCTTTATAACAATAAGTAAACGACATTAAACATTTTTATAGAATACAAACACAATATACATAATTAGGTTTTAGGTGTCATGATAGTTACAGATTCCATCACATTACAATTACATTTCATTTTGATGTGACTGAAAAAGAGCAAACTCATCCAAAGTATAGAATACTTTGCTACAAAGTAAATGTTTCAGTTTGATTTTGAATTGCCCCAAATGAATAATATTCCTTATACTTTCAGTAAGAAGGTTATATAGTTTTATTCCTTTACGAAATGGACCATCACTGCATCTTTTCGAGTTTCTTGGTAACACATCTAGTTTTTCTCTGGATCTAGTTCCATAACTATGGTACTCCTCATTTTTACTGAAAGAGTGTATCTTTATTTTAATAAATACCAGTAACTTAAGGATGTGTAGAGATGTTAATGTTAAAATTTTCTAAGGGAAATCGGCATGATTCCCTATATGGCAAATTTAACATGACCAGTATCACTTTCTTTTAGATCATAGAAATCTCTGTGCTATGGCTACGATCACCGCAGAAAATAATGCCATATGAAATGAAGAACTGAAAACTTGCAAAATACACACATTTTAGAATACTTAAAGAGGTACAGGCCCTAAGACATCGAATTTGAAACATAACACGGGATAACTTTGATTTTAGCTCCTCAATGTGAGGATTCTATTTCATGGTTTTGTCTACAACTACACCAAGAAAAGGAACATTATTTATAAAAGAGAGATCAGAGTTCATTAGGTTTACATTTAGTTGATAAGGACAGTTGAGGTTTACGCAAACTAATTTTTTTAGGTAACAGAAAACATACTTTCTTGAAGTCAGTGATGAAAATTACGAGTTGTCCTATTTCATTTGTCTTGTAGATCATGATGATTTAGGGCCTGTATTAAAATACTTGTATCATCAGCATACAAGACAGTTTTTACATCAGGAAGGTTATCTGGGAGGTCATTTATATATAAAAATAATAAGGGCCCAAGGATTGAGCCTTGAGGGACACCATGTTTCACCGTTTTCAACTTGATGAATTGAGCAAGGTTTGAATTAAAGTTGGTGTTGGTGTCCAAGTGGGGAATTTGGGTAATTTGTTTTCTGTTGGTTAGATATGATTTTATCCAAGTGTGTGCGAGTCCAGTTATACCATAGTTTGTTAAACGTTTAAGCAGAAATTCATGTCTTACTGTATCGAAGGCTTTTGTGAGATAAATATTGAGTTCTAATATTTGATTCTTGAAATCGAAATTTTTTTGTGTATCATTAAAAAACTCATACACTGCATCTGTGGTTGACTTATTCTGTCTAAAACCAAACTGAGATGAAGTAATGATCATTTTTATTTAAGAAACCAAGCAAAGACGCTTGTTCATAATTTTTTTTCAAAATCTTTGATAAAAAAGCTTTAAATCATCTTTCTTCGATCAAAATTTGACGCCTTGTGTGATGAAGCGGTTCAAATACTTGAAATTGAGTCGAAAATGATAGCAAAACTACTTTATTACGTTGCACAAAAACTTACGAAAATAGTTAGTGTAATTAACTACGTCAAACTCAGAAATAAAGAACAGATTGGAATAATGCATATCAGCATTTGCTGAAACATACAACAAAATAAAATATTTTATTGTTTCATAATAATATTTCGGCACTAATACCGCGTGATTAGATAAACAAAATTATGTTGGTTGAACCTACAACAATAATACTCCTTAGCAGCCAGGAGTAACGTAGTTGATCAGCCTACCACAAATTATAGTCCAAATTTCGCCGTCGATCGTGGCAATAAGGCCGGTTTTCAATCCCTCTACGACCTTTCTCTCATACAGTGGCGCAAATTTAATGTGGAGGATCCATTATTATTTGATACATAAAATTTTTTCCTTAAATTTTCCATAACCTTTTTCTTTGGTACACCCAGTACAAAACTGCATGGTGGGATGGGTGCCAGAGAATTGCAATCAATGGCAATTTTCGTCCAGGGTCTCGTTACGCGCTTGTTTTCGGCTGGCATAGTTAAGGATTGGATTTTAGGGAGGCGACCGACAGCTAAGTTCATTTGTGCCATAGGGACAGGTAAGGGAGGAAGGGTGAATAGAAATCCCGGCGTCGGCATTATACTGTTCTTAGCGAAATGCGTCAAGAGGATCACGGTTTAACTTACTATCCGACTGGCGGAGAAATGAACTTAAAGTGCCCTCCACAAGAAACTCAAGTAGGGATCGAGTTTCCTCTGAAAAACATCCTCCTCTGCAGGGATTTGAACCCTGGCCACCCGTGTGGTTAGCCAGTACTCTAGCCACCACACCACACCGATCCCCTGGCACAGTTGAATAAGTCCATCAATAACAGCATTAGTTGACTGGTAGAAAGATATTTTGTGAAAGTACTCGTCTCCTCAAGTTGTTTTTGCATGCATCACGGTATTCCTTTGACCTAGTAACAATCTATCTTGCAATGCATCCCACGCAAACACCATCGAATCCATTACAGTTCAGTTGGTACGCAAGTCGTGGATTAGTAATTACGATTTTAGGCCTCGGCAGTGATATTTGAGTGCTAGGGAAGCCTGTCGATTTTTCTGCGAGCGTTCTGAGGAAAGCGAGAATTTTCGAGAGTGGACCAAGACGCTTGCTATATTCCAAAACGGAACGCTGACCCATCAAAACTCACACGTATTTTACGCAGCCAACTCGACAGCCTCCTTAGCGAAATTGAGACATCAATGTGTCTCCATGAGAAATTGATGAAATGATGGTTTCTCTCTTGTCCAGATGCATTGGCGCGCAGATCTAGATGAAAAACGAGTGATTTAATCTATCATGTTGTCCATATTAACTTACCTTCCGAATAAATCATCCCTTCGATGCCAGAAGAATACTCGCATGTTACCTCCGCGGTTAGATTACTGACCACTAAGTCTCTGCTGCTCAGTTGGCTCCCATTATATTCTTTAGCGACAATAAGCCTGCCGTGTACAATATTCCTTTCCTTTCTAACCAAGATATCATTCTTTGGAGTCTAATCAATCTGATTTCTTTATTTGTAGCATGGCACAGAAGGTACTGAGAGCTCGCCGAGCTCTGACCCCATGATCCTGTGTCTAACCAAACACATCTGGTCTCGTTTCAGGCCCTACAATGGCGCAGACGATCCTCCTGCGGTGCACGTCTTCGGACGAGGAGGTCGAGGACGATGGCCGCATGGAGCTTTGCGTTGCCGTCGAGGAGGAAGAGGGCGACCAGTCGCGGACCGACGCTAGCGAGGACAGCGTCGAGGTGCGAGTCCTGCCCATCGCCCCCAACCCGCAGAGCAGCCTCCTGCAGAAGAACAAGCGGAAGCTTGCCGAGCCGAGGAAGGTTACGAGCCCCTGTAAGGCCATATCCCGGGAGAGCCATAGCATCGCCCGCTACAGGCCACCTAGGGGGCGCCACCACACTCGCCTCCCCCGCGCCCCCCTCGAAGAGTCTCCATCGAGCATCCAGAAGCACTTCCCCCTCTCCCCCGCCTACCACCCCCGAGACGTGCACACCCCGCAGACGACCATGTGCCCATTCCGCCCCTGGAGCTCGGATTCCCTGCCGGAGCGAAGCACGGCGACTCCCGCGGCCTTCACTCCACCGCCCTCGACCGACGGCTGCAGCCTGCTCGAGCCGCGGGCAAATTCGGCCCGCCTGGAGTTGCGCGGCCATCCTCCCTCCACCGATCAGCCACTGCCCCTGCTCCTCAGGACCGACCGCTCACCCGGGAGGAGGCAGGACCGGGACATTCCAGAGGGCAATGAGGTCCAAGTGGCGAGGTGGGAGGACCATCCGTCCAAGAAGCGAGAAGCAGTGAGCGTCTCGATGGCCGCGCGGACGGCGGCCACCCGGGTCTCGGAGGCGACTGCCGTGTGCCGCGAAGACGACGACGACGAGGAGGAGTGTAACGGGGACGTGGAGCCGATGGCGCTCGACGCGGGGGCGTCCACGTCGTCGGCCAGGCACGCCGACGGCGAATCCCCTTCATCCTCCCGGCCGAGCAGTGGCGCGAACGCGGAGGGCAAGGACTCGGCCGAGCAGAAGAACCACCTGCGCAACTACAAGAACATGACGCGTGAACGGCGGATGGAGGCGAACGCAAGGGAGCGGACGCGAGTTCACACGATAAGTGCGGCCTTCGACACTCTTCGCCGTGCCGTGCCCGCCTATGCGCACAACCAGCGACTCTCCAAGCTCTCTGTGCTCAGGATAGCGTGCGCCTACATTGTCACCCTGTCCCGGGTGGCCGGCAAGGATTACAGTGCCGCGAGCGACGCGCCCAGCTTAGCTGAATGCGTCGACTCGGTGACGCGAACGATTCAGACTGAAGGAAAAGTTCGTCGACGGCGGGATGAGTGAGACGCGCCGCTCCCTCGCTCGGAGCCCAACTGCCCTCCGGCAACAGGTGAAGGGCGCGAGGTGTGTGCAAATGATAACGCTTCGAAGATCTCATGATAGGTTATTTAAGAATAACTAAAAATCCAGGTATTACGAATCCAGACACACAACGATCATGTAAATGTTACTTATAAAATTGTAATGCTCCTGTAGAGCCAATGTTACACTAAAAGAAAGTCGCTTTTAGGATTTCGCTTTTTTGTTATCAATAATCCAACCAATGAAATGGATATTGGTTCAATTGGAATATCATCCTGGTGAAAAGGATGAAAAAGTTCGAGAAGATACTTATCCGATGAAACGTTCATTAGTCTTCCAATGATTTAACTCCCATCACACAAGCAATCCAAACGTTGTGGTCTATTTACCGTCACACGAACTTTTGCGGCTATGGAAAGAGTTTATGAATGAGAATTCTATGTTTTTGATGTTTCTTTGTTGTGAGTGAACAGTTTCTGCTGATGTTGAAGACGACTGAATTGCGTGTGGGGTTAATACCTGCAAGGAGTGCCAAGGAGTCTTCTGGTTTGTCTGATGATTTGTCAAGTTTTTCGAGGGTTTTGCTTGTTGCCTCGATTCCGCGGTGATGCTTTGTTACAGAGCTGGTGCGCAACAGGTGCTTCCTTTTCGCCTTCGTGTCAAACACGTTCGGAATGTATCTTCTTCTAAATTCGGGTTCGAATTAGGGATCTCAGAGTATTTGAAGGGAGAGAGAACCCGGATTTAGGCGAGCCCTGCGCTTTCCGTGTGCCAATGCCGTTGAGCGCGAAACGTGGGGAGTTGCCCCCCTTACTGAACCCTTTCTTCCAGAGTCTCATCCTGGACGAGCGCGCGTTGCAACGATACAATCCCAAATCTCAAGTAAAACGTGCCATTGTGATAGTATAAATTTAAACAATAACTCCCTCCCATAAAATGCGTTGAGCATGAGCTCAAAAGATTCCCTCCTAATTACGGCCTGTGTTTTCCACATCTTTATGTTCCTACTGATGTATGGTGCTGATAAATCAAATGACGATTAAATAAAGTTGTTTGTAGTTGAATTTTTGGTCATTTGGGGAGGAATTCGTAGTTGGCACTTTTAGCAGAAGTGTACGCCTATCAACTTTGTAAAAATAAATACACTTGAGCCTCACGTGTCCACCACGAATCCTCAATATTTATCCCCTACTATATTTATGGAGATATATTTCCTATACATGATGGTAATCTCTCAAACATGCGGTCATAATTTAAAAATATCGCATCTCTGACAATGAATCACTTGAAATGCCCACTGCTAATACATGGGAATATCCCACAGTAAAGTGGATACACAATACGCACTTAAAAGGGACAATTACAAGGCTAAACACCCACATACATAGTCTATAGCCACCAGTTTGCAATTTTGAGTTCAACAATGATGTTTATTTAAGACTTACCTACTGCATCTCTGGTATAATTATTAGCACTTGTTTGTGTTATTATGTTATTTTTGGTTTTATTGAGTTTTGGTATTTATACTTTATTGTGTTATCTTTGGGTGTCTTCACCCTTTGACTATGTCAAGGCGACTATTGTTGTGTCTTTTGATCTGAGAACTTTATATAGGTACCAGAACCATCTGGTGTCTTAGGGTTTAAGATTAACTTGAGGGCGTTTTCACATTCAGGAGTAATCATTACACTTGCTTGAAATTTCTTTGGGCTTCTGACGTCTATCTTGCACCGTTCTCATCAGGTGGTTTAGGGAGCAAGGGCACTTGTAGGGAACTTTCACATAGGCAATCTAAGTAATCTCTAGTTTGTTTTGGCTTTGGGTCCATAAAATTATCACTATTTAACACTTCCCTTCCGCTCTATAGAGAATTTACATCGAGCTTCTTATAAAATAGATACCCTCACTAGGTAGGGCTTAATACATTTTGTTACCTATAGGTCACACTATTATTCCCTTTGCCTAATTATCCCCGTTTCCATATTAAGAATGTTGACCTTATCACCAGAATGAAATATCTCATAAGTACACATTACTGAATGATCCTCATCTGTCAATACCTCCGAGAAGCTTGGTTTCAGCGTGCTTAATTTAGTCACAAGCCGTCTCCCTACATGCATTCTGCAGGAGGCTTCCCGGTGAAATAATGTGGCGTGGTACAATATATAAAAAACCACCTCGGAAACGTCTGAAGATTTGAACATCTATCATTAGCTGCAGCAACAAGAGTCTTCTCAAAGGTTTGTACCCCCCCCCCCCTCTCCCTTCAGTCAATTCATTTCGAGATGGATTATAGGTTGCAGTGAACAAGTGGCATCTCCATGTTCATGACGAAATAAATCAAATTCACTTGAAGTAAACTGAGGCCCATTATCAGCGTTATTTGTTTCGTAATGCCACATTCAGGAATTAGTGAGTATAGAGCATCTATTATGCCTCAGAAGTTGCTTTTTACTTAAAACACCACAGGTCTCTTGAAGTGAGCCGGAATGTAACAGGGAGAATTTTGAGTAATTTGAAACTCTCAGCATATTTTTGTCATCTTCTCTAAATATTTTCTAAGCTCAGTCTATCATTAAAAATCTCAGGTCACAGATTTCATTTTTATTACGCACTACTTAGAGGTTTTTGCCCTAAATGGTAATACAGGCAATCCCCCAGTTACCTAATAGATGCGTTGCGACACACTGCGTAAGTCGGAATTTACGTCAGGCGGAAATTCCTCCAAAATTTAGTCCATGACCCGGAGATTACGATCCATGCGAAGTAAATTTTCGGTCATATTTTATTCCCTCAAAGTTCAATGACTTTATGTTTATTTACCTTATTCACTAAAATAAACGCTAATATCGTTGGAAAGTTGCAGTACGTGAGTGTCTGGTGAAATTGTGTAGTATAATTCCTGCGAATTAACCAATTCCAAGGATTTCTGAAGCCACAGCATCTTAATGTTACTAAACTAAACTGACGACTAACATTCATTCATTACGTATTTATGCGATTGCAAGAATCAATTGATGATTAATTTACTAACCTTAAATTATAATATTCCCTGCCTTTGTTGCTGAGCGAATCTAAACTAAGGTGAGTTGATTGATGGCTCTGGCGGTTTCATTGTCACAGTGAATAATCATGATAGGAGAGTATGAGATTACGCGCAAATTACACCCAAAAAATGTCCGTAGTTCACTTTCATGTCTATATTAATACTTTCAGTCACACGCACATACACTCACGTACTCTTTTACGCAACCCGAAGGATGCATTTTCGTTCTCTCACTGCAATGTCGAATACTTCACGGTGACGTCACCTCTGGCGTCTGCTGTTGATGACGTTGATGGTGATGTGGATTCATCTTTTGTGAAGAAGCTGCGCAGTGAGGTTTGTATGGA
Source organism: Ceriagrion tenellum (assembly GCA_963169105.1). Lineage (NCBI taxonomy): Eukaryota > Metazoa > Arthropoda > Insecta > Odonata > Coenagrionidae > Ceriagrion > Ceriagrion tenellum. The sequence goes on along the minus strand of OY720638.1, from coordinate 106,520,950 downwards.
GGCCTCTTTTTCATAATAGTGAGCCTCGTAGCAAGACCCCCTGCAGACTATCGCCAAACTGTTAGAATCCATTTCATGAAGTTTTTCCCTAGCTGAATAATTGAAAACCTCCAACAATAATTTTGTTGAAAGCATATCTGTTGTCCGCGCACGTCCTGTCGGGAACGCTTATCAGCGTCACCATATCCTGCCCCAGCTTTTTGTCTCCCCAACTCAATCAAATCTTCGATTGTCCACTCCTCGTGTGAATCTAAAAGCTCCTCTAAATCTTCCGCGAACACTTCGAAATCGTAGACACGCGCAAGCTCAGTAATTTGATCAAGAACTTTATCAACAGCATTCGTAGTAAATTCTTCGAAATATACAAGATCGGGGCAAATTTTTTCCAAACGACATTCATATTTTTGTGCGTCACTTCTTCCCACGATGACGCTCGCGATTTTTTAAAACGTGATGAACATTGTAGGCCTTACGAAACCCTTGTAGTGTCGTGCCGCCATTCCTATCTGTGGCAGCAATAGCATGAGCGAAGGCCTTGCGTAAGTAATTCACTTTGAATGATGCGATGACGCCATTATCTATTGGTTCTAGAGGGCCAGTTGTAATTTGGGGCAGTCATTTAAATCGTTCGAGAGATGAGAGTAACAGGGAACATTATAAAGTAATAGTAGGGTAAGATATGCAATGTACTTCTTAAAGCAGTACTCCTTCACTTGTGGTGTCTCAGTCCTCAAATAGGATAGATGTAACCCAAGCTTTAGCGTTTGATTACCAAACAATGGGAAGAGAGGATTTATCACAGTATTTCAATGCTCGTGGGTGTTCCGAATGGCACACGAGTAGCTGTTTCAATTTGCAATAGCCCTTCGCGTTACCTCCAAGCAAGAGAGTAGGGCAATCTTTTCCTGACTTAAAGCCTGCCTGAAAGCACACTGTTCTTTTTTGGAAAGATTTGTATATACCTTAAGGCATTCTATAAAAAATATCGCATCTCTTCTAAGAATATGGAGATGGATTGAAGCAGAGTAATAAAGAGAATTTTAAGGGATTCTCAATTTAATGCGATTTTAAAGTTCAAAAAGGGGGCAATGCTGGTATAATGCGGCCTCGGTGAAGTTGAAGGTGCGAAGACAGAGACCCCCAGGAGGTATCGAGAAAATCCGTCCGTCTCTTATAGGCCCTGCCAGCGAATCCAGCCACAGCGCCCTCGTCGCGCATCCGGGGTAACGCTAATTGTGGAAGGAGTGAAAGGCGAGTTTCAGCGCCCGAAAAACGAACCTACTCGGATAAGGGGGTTTTATTATTATAATTATCATAATGTATTCTACCGATAAAGGTAGGTTATGTTGAATGTCAGAGAATCTCTTCCCGGTCTTTTAGACATTCAGGGGCCTATCTCCCTCTAGTATATCCTTTTTCGCCTCTGGATAAGATCTACCCTTCTTCATCGCGTCCATGAAACCTATTCTCTTTCTTCCCCTACCCCGATTGCCCAACATCCTTCCCTCTATCACACTCTTCAGCAACCCATCACCCTTTATTACATCCTTCACCCATCTACCCTGCCTATTCCGGATTTCATTCAAACGTTTTCTTTCCTCGCCCACCATCTCAAGCACTTCCTGGTTAGTATTCCTTTCCGTCCACCTAACCCTCTCCAAACCTCTCCACACCCACATCTCTAATGACTGCAGCCTATTCTCGTCCTCCTTTCTCAGGGTCCAGGTTTCTGCCCCATACACCGCTACGCTCCATATCAAGCTCTTCACATTCTTACCCATTGTCCCCATCATCAACTCTCTTCTATTACTAAACGCCTCCTTAGCAAGCGCTATTCTCTTCCGTATGTCCTTGCTACTATGCCCGTTTTCCTCTAGCGTACTACCTAAGTAATTAAACTGTTCTACTTGCTCTAGTCTGTGTCCTCCAACTTTCATCGCAAGCTTCGCCTTCTTTGTCCTAGAGAATCTCATTACTTTTGTTTTCATTTGATTTATCTTCATTCCGAATATCCCGCACAGCATTTCTACGGCATCTATCAAAGCTTGCAGAGTCTTCGAAAATACACTAACCAATGCCTAATCAGCCGCGAATCTAACCGATTTTATAAGATGCCCTCCCACTTTCACTACAACTTTAAGTTCTTTCTATGCCTGTCTTACCATTTCCTCAGCATAAATGTTAAAAAAACAATGGCGACAACGGACACCCTTGGCTTAAACCGCGACCTAAAGTTGCCCACCCTGATTCGCCATCAGCCACCCTCACCTGCGCCCTTTGCGTCACATATAAGTTTCGAATTAGTCTCCTGTCTCGCCAATCTATTCCCATTCTCCCTAGTATCTCCGTTAGTTTATTCCAGTTTACTCTGTCGAAAGCCTTTTCAAAATCAATAAACCGAGCGAAAACGTCCTGATTATATTCTATGTTTCTTTCTATAAGTGTTCCCATCACCGCTATCGCATCCCGAGTCGACCTTCCCTTCCGGAACCCAAACTGGTCATCGCCTAAGTAGTTTTTGCCCTTACTCTCCAACCTTCTATTCATTATTCGAAGTAAAACTTGGGCTGCGTGTGAAATTGAACTAATTGTTCAGTAGTCCTCGCATTCTGATGCCTTCTTCTTTTTCGGGATAGGAATCAATACCGGTTTCACGAAGTCCTCTGACCATACTCCTTCCTCGTAGATCCTACGTATAAGTAAGACAAAAGCTTGCCTACCTTTATTTCCTAAACTCTTTAGCAATTCCGAGGGTATTTTATCTACTCCTACAGCTGTTCTTGCCTTAATCTCTTTCAAGCTTTCTCTATTTCACTGTCGAGTATCATTGGCCCGAGGTAATCTTCCTCTAGTGTTCCCTCATCCTCTATACCTAAATTAACTAGTCTACCAACACTGCCATATAGCTCCTCCACGTATTCTCGCCATCTTTCTAGAACACCTTCCTGCTTGGTTAACATTCTACCTCTCTTGTCCTTAGTCTTTGGTACCGTTTGCCCTCGCTTACCTCCCGATAGCAAATTTTACCCTAGCGTATAACGCACCCACTTCCCCCTCCTTTTACAGTTTCTTCATTTCCTCGCATTGCCTTCTACGCCAATTTTCCTTCGCCCGATTGGTTATTCGCCGTTGTTGATTATTTAGCTCCTTGTATTTCGCCCTACCCTCGTCGGTGTTGACATTTTTCCCATTCCTTCTCTCCTCCATTTTCCAAATCATTTCATCCGTAACCCACTTCTTCTTTACCCTCGTCAATTCCGCTGCTCCTATTGTTTTCTCAGCCGCTCTTACAATGCTTGTTTTTATATTTCCCACTTTTCCTCGATTATTCCAGCTTCTTTGGCTTCTCCTATGTTCTCATCCACTATCTCTTGGTATTCCCTCCTTTTCTCCCCTTTCAACACTTCCAAGTTCCACCTCTTCATTCTCCTACTTTTATTTAGCTTTTTGAATCTAACCTCACCATTCATCATTACTACATTATGATCCGAGTCTGCAACAGCCCCCGGATAGCTCCGCGAGTTCTTCACACTGTTCCTAAATCTTTGTCTAACCATGATATAGTAAATTTAGTATCTCCCAGTGTCTCCCGGCATTTCCCATGTGTACCTCCTCCTACGATGGTTTTTTAACCAAGTGTTTGTAACTACTAATTTATTTCTCATACAAAATTCTACTGCCTTCTCTCCGCGATAATTTCTCGTTCCTAATCCAAACCCTCCCACTTCATACCCATTTCTCCCTTCCCCCACAGCTGCGTTCCAGTCGCCCATTACTATTAGATTTTTCTTGCCCGCCACTTCTCTGATTATCTCTTCTATCTGTTCATAATTCCCATCCACCTCCTCCTCCCTATTATTGTTTGTAGGCATGTACACCTTAATCAATAACAAATTGGTAGGGTTTGCCTTTATTTCTACCACTAGTATCCTGTCGCTCCCCTGATCCAAATTTTTTACCCTCCTCCCCAATTTTGCATTCACTACTTTGGCTACCCCACGTTGACTCTCAACCCCACCACTATAGATTACCCTGTAACTATCACTCCATAAGTCACCGCTGTCCTTCCACCTCACCTCGCACAGCCCCAAGTCATCCATTTTCCCTTTATCCATTTCCCGTTTAATATTTTTCAGCTTCCCAGCCCTCATCGTTGTCCTAACGTTCCAAGTTCCTATTGTTAACGGTAGTTTCCTTCTCTTCTCCCTTTTCTTCTTATCTTCCTTGGTCCTTGTATCATGTGATGACTGTGTTGTAAAATGATTTCGTGTGATAACGACCTCGGGTGCCTTGCCTTTCCCGATGCCTGACCCGACATTCGCCCCATTGGGCGGCGTCCCGTATTTGCCAGGATTCATTTCTCTTTGTGCGACATACATATTTCTGGGTAGTATTATAGTCGAGAGGAGACTCCAACCCCCACTTCCCAACAGCGTGTTTCACGTGACACTATCACGGGACTACCTTTCGTCTGGCTCCTACCCTTCGACCCATCTGGCATGGGTGGCCCTACCGGGAGCAATATAAATTGCTCCCGCCAGTCCAGCTCTAGGGGTCATTGGAACGCGCAAGCCCTTCCACCACGTCAAGGTTGTAATCCGCGGAAATGGTAAGGGGGTATACCCCGACAGAAAATCCTGGGTCTTCCAATGCAGTGTGGGTTGAGGGTAAGGAAAAATGACACAGAAAAACCCCCAAATTTAAGGAAACTGAACAAAATCTTCGGATATCGGACGGAAACAATGGATTACGACATCAGCGACTGACACGGAACAAGAATAAGGATCTCATTTTTGCAACATGGATTGTTACGACGACGCTAAAACCTGGAAAGATGAAAGAAGTTAATCGGGAAATAACTAAATACAGGATCAATGAGGTTGAAGTCAAAGAGGTAAGGTGGCAGGGACATGGACGCATAGAAAGACCAAATTTCAGCCTTCTTTATAGGGGCTTAAGGGAGGGACAGATCTGTATGGAACAAGAATAATGATGAATGCCAAAATGCGGAAAAGTCCGCAGGACTTCGATCCCGTCAGTGAAAGAATGTGTAAGGCCAGATTCAAGGGTCAATTTCGAAATATTACACTAATATCAACTCATGCCCCCACAGAAGATAAAGACGAACTCGTAAAAGAAAAATGCTATGAGGGATAGAAAGATTATTTTTAAGAACACAAAACAACGATATGGTTATAATTGCTGGGAATTTAACGCACAGTAGGGGCGAGATAATAGTAGCTCTAAATCCATCGGCCGGCACTCACTACACCAGACTAACAAAAAACGGTGTTCTTTTTGCGCAGTTTGCTTTCAGAAACAACCTAATGATAAATACTTTTTTCCCCCGTAAACGAATCCATTTGGGCACCCGGACAGCTCCAGGTTCAGGAATTGTCACTCAAATAAATCATGTGTCGACACGAGCCAGGTATGCGTCATCAATCATCGACGTTCGGAGCTGTAGGGGCCGAATGGTGACTCCGATCATCTTCTAGTCAAGGCCACAGTGAGAGAATGGATCAATGCTAATAAAAATCCAGCAACTGCGAAAATAAAGAGAAGGAAACTGGACCTACTGGAGTACAAAGAAGGATGAACCCAGTTTCAAAATGAGATGGAGAGGAATTAAGCTAACAGCGACGGCCAGGTGGGCGTAGAGGAGAAGTGGAGGCAAATAGAAGGAGCTATTAAGAAGAATGCAGGTAAGAAATTGGCAGATTATAGGAACACAAGGAGCACAGACTGGTCTGAAAAAAAGGGAGCGAGAAGATTTTGATGGAGAAAAATGCAGCCTGGAAAAAGACGACAACGAAAGGAAAACTCAGATAAATGTAAGGAAGTACAAATAACTAAGAAAGAAAGCCGACAAAATAATTAAAAAGAAACTTATGTAAAAAAGAAATATTGAGAATACTGAATAAATGAACGAACGAAATGAAGTCAGACAGTGCTACATAGCAGTGAACAAAATGAAAACTGGCTATGTCCCTAGACACATAGGATGTAATGATAAGGCTGGGAATAATATCACCGAGGAACAAAAAGTGCCAAAGAGATGGGTTGAGCATTTCAAAGAGCTTCTCAACAGGGACAAAGAGTACAAAATTAAGGACTTTGGGACATACGAGCCAAGAGAAGAGGATAACTATGAAATGGCTCAGGAAACATCCAAAGAGGAGGTGGCAGAAATCAGAAAAATGAAAAACAACCGCTCTCCAGGAGAAGACAGTACGGTAGCTATTGAAACATGGAGGTCCAACAACTATGCTAACAAAAATACACGAGCTAAAATGCGACACATAGTCAAACAAGATAATGCCCGAGAAATGAAAGACGAGAATAATAGGCCCCATTTTTAAAAAGACGATTAACGTACGTGCGGAAACTTAAGAGCTATCACCCTGCTAAATATAGACTACAAGGCTATGTCTGGAGTACTAAATAATAGACTAAACACTCTTGCGGAAAGAACACTGGTGGAATGCCAGTGCGGATTTTGCCCTAATAAGAGCACAAAAGACCAAGTTTTCACAGTTAGGCAGATGAGGAGAACTCATATGAATATGACCGAGACATACATTTTAAATTAATTGACTTCCAATAGGCATTTGACAGCATAAGTCGTAGAGAGCTAATGAGGGTGCTAAATCAATTCCAAATCTCGCAAAAACTAATAAATCTTGTGGGGCTTACCTTGGTTGATACAGGGGCGAGAGTTAAGTTCCAGAATAGGCTTAGTGAACTCAGGTCCAATGCTGGAGTTAAGCAGGGCGATGGGCTTTCGGCAGTACTCTTCAACATGGCCCAACATATAGCAGTCCAAGCCATAGACTAAGAGAACGCTGTTTGAGAAGTCTACGCAGATATGTGGGTACGCCGACGACATTGCAGTTGCTGTAAGTAGGCTGGTGGACCTTGAGAATAATAATACACTTTTGAAAAGGTAATCTGCCAAAATAGGTCTGAAAATTATTGTGAGAAAAACCAAGTTCCTGGTTATGTCGGCGGCAAAAGACCGAAGACAACTAGGTGACATAATATTGAATGGAGACACCTTCCAAGGTGTAAACAGCTTCAATTATCTAGGGACATAACTTACAAGCGACAGCAATGTCAAAAAAATGCACCCAGGACAGAGTTGAGGTCAGAAACAGGGCCCACTATGCCAATTTGAAACTATGTAAGAGTAGACTAATTAGTAAAACCCTGAAAGTTAAGCTATTCCTGACGCTAGTACGACCAGTGGTGACATATAACTCTGAAACCTGGACGATGACCCAGGCAGACGAGAGAGAGCTCAGCACCTTCGAGAAGCGGATCCTCCGCAGAATATAAGGTCAAGTGCATGATCAAGGAGAATGGAGGATAAGATGCAGTGAGGAAATAGAGAGGCTCATCGAAGGAAAAAACATAGTAAGGTTTATAAAGTCCGGGAGAATCCGCTGGTTGGGACACGTGGAAAGAATGGCTGAAGAAGAAAACCCAAATCGAATGATGGGGGAAGGCTGTTCAGCCAAAGAAGGCATTGGAGCCAAAAGATTAGATGGTTGGACCAGGTGCAAAGTGACCTGGGGTCGTATTCTGTGACTCGTATCACCGGTGATGAGCGACCACCGGTGATGTCACATCACCTATCACCGCCTTTCCGATTCTGTGAGCCGGCAAGGTTATGCTCTTCACCCAAAACGGGGTGATACGGTATAACTGATGGGGGAGCCGGTCTTTTCCCATCACCTATTCCTATGGCGTCGAAGCGCCGACATTTTCATCAGCTGATGGCAAATATGATATAAGTAAATTACGATGTCTGCGTACATAAGGCTATTAAAGAGTATGCAACTACCATATGTGTAATTGATGCGACCAATGGAAATGCCGAGATTAGTATAATTCGAATAGAGAAGTCAATTGTATTAGCCGAAGGGTGATTTATACAACTGCAGTTACGTGCATTAATTAAAAGCTAAATTAATATGCATTTGATGATACCCTATGGTTAGTGAAGCGTGTTAACAATTAGGATATACAATAACTCTCATTTCGCGAATCATAGTTTAAGCAAGAATGTTTTTCATACTTCTTGTGATATTTCCAAGAATGAGCTCACACATTGCCCATGGGATTGAGACTTTGATGCCCATGTTTAATGGGAACCGCTACCTTCCATAATGTTTCACAGCGCACTATCATTAATTAACGGGAGAATTAGATAAGTAAAGAGTCACAATGCTACTATTTTATTATACATTGGCGTATTTAACAATGCTTTTGGCACTATCTTCATTCTTTATTAAGTTTCTTACTCTTAAACATTAAATAATAGAACTGAAATCATGTGAGGGAAGTAAAAAAAGAAATCAAACTTATGGTGGTATCCTAATATATCCTACGACAATATTGAAGCAAATATTCCCGGGTATGGGCTGGGGTATGCTGTATTCCATCGGATTCCATATGATAATTTACGCTTAATACACACCTATTTTGTTGCAGCATTTATTAACTACAATGCCCACTTTGTACATTTATGAGGAGTAAAGGGTTGCTTTCATGTACAACGTTGAGTAAATTCCATGAAGTCATGCCTGAGACAACTGAGTACACAATATCCACTCTAAATTTCCAGAAACTCCCCACATATGCTGAAAATTCAGTTTTGTACATTTCCTTAGTCCTATTCGTTCTTCCACTACAGCGTAGATAGTAAATCAACCCAAAATTATAGTGTCCGAATGTGCGAAACGTAAAAGGGCATGAATACATGCCTTCAATAATATGTATGGTAATATTCATTCAAACTGATTTTCTTTACTTCGTGAAGTGAGAAGAAAGATCCCACTATTTTGAATACCTACTCAACGAAAAAGCAGTATGAGTCAAAAAATTTATATTATTTAATTCAGTATGAAAGTCGTTAAATTCTAACAAAAATATGTGGAGGAGAATAGCATCATGGATTGCTGTCAACGTAAGCAAGACTACTCTTAACTTGAATTCGTATCAATAGTTTCCGAGGGTAATTACAAAAAAAACTTCATAATACTATTGCTTTCTCAGGCAGAAAATAAATAATAGTCACTCAATTCTAACGTAATGCTAAAACATATCGGATCGTCTTTATGATAGGCCAAACTTTTCTCCAAGTTGCGTCATTAAATACCTTGCTAATCCTCTCTGTGCACAGATATAAATCAATTAGCATACTCGTGACTGCTCATTAATCTTCGATAATAGCACTGATGATTTGGCGACAGAGAAAACAGAATACATCATGAAACAACCGAGGAGAGAACATGAAAATAATGCATTCACGCAGCGATGTTTCTTTAATATCCTCGCCATGTTCAAGCGAGGATGGAATTCCTGATCACTGCATGCAGCGATTTTCTCAAATAAATTCCAAAAGTATTTTCATGAATTTTGTCCACATTATCCAATCCTAAACTTTCGCCCGCCTCAGTCCAGGTCGGATGTTTCGTTTACATTATATCGTCTTCTGTTTTGGGAGTGAGCCACCATTGGCTACCGGGTATTAGCGTGTAGCGTACCAAGATGTTTTCATACATATCACCACCACTTTGCCATCACCGGGTGGTGACACTTCACCTGCCGGTTACAGAATCGCAAACGGGGACGGCGGGTGAAGTTCATCACCGGTGATAGACATCACCCAAGTTACAGAATACGACTCCTGGAGAGGATGGGAGCGGGAGGATGGCGAGTAAGGACATGACCACCGAGACTATATTCTCGGTGGTCATGGTAAGGACCGCCGACGCCTGTAGAGCAACGGCGGAGCAGGCTATGGCCCACCCCGGGCTTTAGCGTCACCGTATTATGATGAGATTTCAAAAGGATGCAGAGATTCGTGGTTGGAGAAGGTACAAGTCAATTCATTTTTAATAAGCCATACTTCGATACTCTAAATAACAACTGACTGCCGATTTCATGATACTTACTGAAGAGGTACATCATGAAGAAAATCATCTTTATATAGAATAGGAGTCCTTGGATTTCGTTTTCACACAAACGTAACCATTGATAAATCGTATTCCAACTAGAGATGGGCGCCGTCTAGATTTTGGTCGGCGGCGGCGTGGGGGGGATATAAAGCCGGCGGCGTGACGGCGCGAACGCCGTGCGTTTGATCGGCGGCGGCGGCGCGGCGTGTGGCCGTCATATCGTATACGACAGGGAAATTGTGAATAACTGGAAAATCCCAGAGCCTTTTATTACAACCGGCAAAAATGTAAAGGGCTATCTTAAATACTGCGTCGTCAAGGGGTTAATTTACAACCATAACTACTTAGAAGGATTTTATATTTGTGCTACGTAGTAACTCAATGTATGAAATCCAAAATGTTAATTTCTCTCGTAATTTATGGAACCATCTCGTAAAAATGCATTCATCTTTTCTGCAAAATAGGAAGGTGCTCAAATTGTTTTTGTACATCGCCAATTTTCCCAATGATGGACACTACATTGATTTTTTTCGTGTTTTGCCGACAGCGAATATGATACGCAAGGAATCTTCCGAAGAGAGTGACAGTGACAATGAGGAACAGCATGACTCAGTGTATTAAACCGAGAGACATGGGCCCAATAGATGTGCGTTTTGCTGATGTGAAAGAATGGGAAAAGCAGAACAATCAGTGAAATATTTGCTAAATGTATTTGCAGAGAGACCACCGTCAAAACTCTTCTTGGTTTCGCTGGAGACAGTGAAAAAGACGATGAGGAAGAACAACACGGTTGGGAGGATAAATTATTTCTAAAGCCGGTGTCCCGCGGTAAATTTTTTCGCATATTTATTCATGAATAATTCATGGATACTTTCAAAAATACAGTGCGCAAGCGCTCGCAAATATTTGATAAATTTCTGCTAATACGAAAACTCTGTAAATTCTTCATGAAAATTTGTCACTGAAATGCTTTTCTGCGCGCAAGCACTTCGACCACCGCCATCACGTTCTCGCAAGATCTCGCACCTCGAATATTATACTATTATATAGTAAATAGGTAATTGTTTGACGTTGGAACTGCGCTTCTCGACATACTCTTGCCGCTTTGTTTTAAATTAAGAAAGGGATTTGTAGACTATGTGAGGTATATTATGGTTAACATCAACGTTAAAATCTTTTTTATTGACCAGAGTGAAATCCCTCACTACGTATTTTATAAATAACTTTATTTGAGGTTACTTTGACATAGATTTATGATTTATGTATTAATATATAAAATTAGTACCATACTTGATATTTATCAAGCGTCAATTGTTCGCTCAGTACATTCCTTGCTTCACTCAGAGACTTTCAGTGCGAGAGGATTACACCTGATTTCTTTATAATTTACCATGAATGTACGAACTACCTCCAAAAATATGAAGCTTGACCGAATCTAAGTAAATTATGATAGTTTTCGCGTATAAATACGACCGTTAGGTGTAATATAAAGAATAATACGCGTAAAAATAACTAGAATCTGAGGAAAGTATCAGTAAGCCATATCATTATCTTATAACCTTATCACCACGCCATGTTTTCCGAATTCTTTCTTAATGAATGGTAGTCTGTGAGGCGCTCGCCTTGCGTGTGAAGGATTGTGGTCTCGATTCTCCATTGGAGAAACTTTTTGGTGAACGAATTTTTTTGAGTCGTTACATTTTTTAAGATTTCAGTAATTGTAATATTTTTTACACAGTGATGGATAATCTTATCAGATCGTTATTTCTACTTCTAATTTCGGACGTTTTCTACGGTTAAGATAGTTTCGGCAACTCTGGGCTGGGGAACTGCTACATAGGGATTCTGACGAGTTCCATCGTGAGCAAGCATGCTTGTTCTTGCAATTACTTCGGTTTATACGTATGGCGAAAGTGAATCTCGGATAATTACAGCAATAGGTATGTGCTATTCCATACCATGCCTCGTAGGTCCCGCAAAAGTATCTTGTCTACCTGTTCTTTTCATACAGAGAATAAAATACTGATGGCAGCAGAAAAAGTTCATTTCTCTGCTGCCAGCCGATCAGCGCCAAATTAATGAATTTTGCCTGCTCGTGAAACCAGGGGTCCAACAGTTCACGAAACTCTATTCATGACTATGGAATTCATGGATAAATTGACGAAAAAATTACCGTGGGACACCGGCTAAATGCATTTTACATAATGAAAATTTTTCCCTTTCTACTTTGAATTTTTAACTATTTTAATACGTAAGTTATTATGAATTTTTCCTGCTCGGGTGACAATGGGTTCAATATAGAGGTGTGCCATACTGTTCTTTTTGGTGAGCAGTTCATTTAGATCCAGTTCAGGTGTCAGAGCAGTTCAAAAGAACAGATCCAAAAGAACGTACTATATCTTTCAAAAGTCGTGTCACGAATCGAGCGGCGCCACTTTCGCTACGATAGTTCATCAACTCCGCGATAAGCCCGCCAGCTCCGCCAGTCTATGTTCTAACACTCGATGCTCGGGCTATGAAAAATATTACGGTGCATTCGACTCCTCACGCGATATCACAGTCTTTTTCAATCCTTTGGACGAAATGTCCTCTCATATTCCTTCCTTTGCGTTGCTCTTTATGTGTTAAATTGAAGCAATATCGGTTGTCAACGAGAATAACGACATTGAACGTATGACATGAAATCAGGGGGCCGATTTTATAACTTAACCTTCGACCGTTAGAATCATTCCCGCTGCATTGTGGGTAATACTTCGAAAACAATTGCCGGTGCCTATTTTGTAACCAAAGTTCGAACGTATTTTGCCTCACGCTCGCATCCTCGGCTTACAATACACAACAAAATATCTTTCGAAGCGGCCATTAGCGTTCGAAGGTGGGTTTGTTTTTGTTTCTTAATTGATTGTTATTTGAATAGCTATCGTCGTTTGGAATGTTTTACATACTGTAAATGAAATATAACACACCATTCTTGACTTTAATTATAATTGGAGGCCTAGATTGCAGTTCGTTAATGTATTGGAATAGTATTTCAATAACGCGTATTCTTTTGATTAATTATAGTATCCAATTATCGCAACCTATCCTATTGTAGCGATTTGTTTTCACTTTTAATTGCAGTTGGAAGTTTTAAATCTCATTTCTGCAAGGACGTGGGTGTCATGATTGCTGAGGATAGTGGAAAGGTTCATCGTGTGATTGAGCGGCAGTGTTTATTGTGGCATACCTGTACTTACAAATGTTACTTATGCGCTGTGATGGATTGTGTGTGTGATCGTGGCGATGTATTAACATATTAAGGTTAATAAGAGCCATGTTTCATCTATTGAGATTGTGTGTTGTGACAGGTATAGTGCTTAAAAACTTACAATTGCGTAACAAATGTCGGAGATGACTGATAGCAGCAACTATAACGTCCTTCCATCAAATGTCTAACTTGAGATTTGGATTCTATGTCAATTGAAATGTTGTTGGTGATTTAGGTTTGCTTCTGAGTATTAAGTGTGGTTTTTTTACGTCCTCAATAAATGATAAATATTGAAGTGTTTTTTAATTTGAATGCAGTAACTTGCCATACCAAGAGTCACTTTGCGACAATAATAAACCCATCTACGTTTAATGCAAGTGATAACTAGTTGAAATAGACGTAGTTATTTGAATTTTTGGCCATGTCAAGGCTTATTCTTTTGTTTGAGGGTAAATTGTGTGATTGTTTTCGTCCAAGTGAAATGGTGATGATTATTTTGTCAAATGAAGTTTGTTGGTTCGTTCTGGTTTGAAATATTTTTCTGGGCTTTTTGATTTTGCCTGAACTAATGGTAGGTGGTGAATCCAAGTACATGAAAGGGATGTATTTCTGACGATGTGACATTAACCTCAGTTGGGGCAAAGCCAAGGACAGGGGAAAAGTTGTTAAACTGATTGTGCAGCACATTAAGTTCATCCCAATGTTTCTTTAAAGACATTACATTTATTACCGTAGTTACTCGTATAAGCCGCGCACCTTTTTTCCGGAAATTCCGTAGAAAAAATGGGGGTGCGCGGCTTACACGAATCCTCCAGATTTTCATGTAAGCCTCGCACCATTTTACCTGAAATTCCTGTCGTTAGTTTCTCTAAAGTCGATAGTTTTTCCAAGTAAATATATCGATGTGAATTGGTAAGTATGGTGTGGTAGTAAACCCGTAAGGTATTTTGAAGTAATTAGAAATAAAAATCATCGTTTATCATAGTCTGAGCGTACAACGATACTTGAAGAAAGGCTATATAAGAAACACCACGTGACAAATCACTTAACGTGTATAGATCTACATAATATATAGTGTACTATAACATATTTTAGGACTAATATGCGTTCACTTCGTTCGACTAGCTTGTGGTTTCTCACCATTTCAAATAATTAAGTATGACTTCTGTTTTTTTTCTGAGGTGAAGACAATATTTCCACCATGTTGGTTGATTGTGGATTTGATCGGCCAAAATCTACGATCAACTTGACTGACGATTTTGATCACCGATCAAAAATTGTTAGAAATTAGAAAAATATCATGGATGGCTGTGTTTACTAACTACAAAACGGAGCTGGATGATGCAATGAAAAATTCATAGCGGAAAGATATTCTCTCTTTTGCATGCACACATCCCCCAGTCCTATTTGATTTCCTCTTCCCAAGCAGGTGGACATGGAATGCTTGAGTCATCTGTGATTTGTACTATTTGGAGGACAAAAAAATGTTAATGAATCCATTTGTAAACATTTATAAAATGAAAGTTTTATGATATAAATATATTAATTTTATTTGTATTTATAATAAATAATGAATCATCAAAAGAGATGAAGATAGTCCAAACAGGTTGCCCACCATTCAAAGCCTGTATGCCAACAAACATTTTGAAGCTTGCCTTGAGCATTGATTGTAGATTATTGGTCATCGATAGAGATTTTAAAATTATGCCCAATGCCATATTTTCACATAGATTATACCAAGTCAAAAGAGGCACGTAAAACCTGGGAATCCATTTCTTCTGAAGCTTCATGCCATATACTAATCCTTGATATAGTGCAACCAACTCATCGGTGAGTAGTTTGTCTGAATTGTTTAATTAGGTAAACTAAAGTTCAGCTGGATATTCCATAAATTGGACTTCGATGATTATCATTCACCATTGGTATTGTGTATTGAAGTTTTCTCATGTGTACTGGTCTGCGTTAACTTCAATACCTTGCATGGAAAGCTTCAGATATGCATCACAGATGTATTTTGATGTGATATTTGTTTTCATGCATTGTCTTTCCTCACCAAGGACCTGGGTACCAAAGACCAATGCATTGGTCTCTTGCTCCATGGGATATTCTGACGATTAATTTTCGAGCTTCCTATTTCATTTTGAAATATTTGAGGTATGTAAAAACTTTTTCAAAAAGAAATTGTACAATTTGAACTTTTTTAACTCCATTGCATGCAATACTTTGGATAAATTCCTTTTTCATAGATCCTGTTGTGCTTATATCAATGGTATTGACCTGTCAATGTTAGTCATACTCCTTGATCACTTATTCATATGTTTAATTTGAAAGACACTCCTCATAGTAGAGACAGTCAAGCGCAAAGGATAGTATACTTTCAATTACTCCATCTTGCTTATTTTTCCTCGAGATAGTGTGGAGGAGGTGGAAATATATTGGCTCTTCAAATATTCTGATATCATCTCAATTTCTCAGTCATTCAACATTTTGTGCACAGAAAATGCATGGGTAAATATGCTTAGGTCTCGTATAAGAGACTGGTATTATGAGACCTGATATAAATATCAATGTTCAATCTTAGGCACTCATCTTGGCGCCATCTTGGAGAAATACCGCGTGGGTACTTCATTCCCAACGAGTGAATGTAAAATTAAGCGTTAGCGTAATAATGCGTGGTCAAGTTCCAAATGCGGATATACTGCACGAATCAATTGGAATATTATTTTCATAAATTGAATAAATGGATATGTTTTATTGATTTCCATTATTTCCATTGTGTTAAACTCTGCATATATAAGTATACATTTATTCATAGTTGATAAATTTGATTGATGTTATGTCTTGTGGTATTTGCCATTAATTATGACTTGAGTAGTAGGCTTTGGCTGTCTTAAGGGAATGTTACTAAATCAAGCTTATTTATCAAGATTATTTACACTATCCGATAGTTTCTTTTTGGCATTATTGCTTGTAACTACCTTCAGTTTTGTAGTTTTGGGTAATTATTAATATTTTGATGTTACAAATTCTGAATTTTTTGTAGTGTAAGCTCGTTCAGTCACGACCACTTAACTATGGCTTCAAATAGCTACTTCCATTGAAGCCCCACTTAAACGATATATTTTCCATGACAAACTCTCTCCAATGAAGGAGACACTGGTACGCTTATATATAATACATTGTTAAAAGTTATATCATGAAAAAATATTTCTGTTAAAAATACAGTCCCCTGTAATTCGTAAAATCTGGTCGTGTGTTGTGGACCCAAACGAAAAAATGTCGCGCCGCTATCGGAATCTAAAGCGAGCTAATCATATCTATGGCTAATTTCGTACTTTTATGTTCCGCATATTTTCTTTCAAAAATGTTACCTGAAATTTGTGTATATGAAAAGCTAAATTGATGTTGTATCCTGCCATACATTAATCTTAGTTAATCGTGTTGCCTCAAGAGTTTCTAAGGACTCCCAGCCTTATCCTTAGTTAGAGTCGAAGGAATCTTTGAAAAAATCAACATTCTGGCCTACTGTTGAGCTGAGGAATTAAATGCTAAAACGGCGTAAGTAGATTCATTTAGAGAATTTTAATAATAATAGATACCTTTTTTTAACAAAGTTTCATTAAAAAAAAATGAAGGGGAGTCAAATACTAGATCGATTTATTTGATAGTTCACGGACAATTTTTCAAAATCTTCACTCTAAAATTAATTCATATTAATCGATAATTGTAAGGATGATATGGTGTAGTACAGACCACGTATGCTATCGATTCACATTTTGAAATGCGCCCTAATATCACCAAAATGTCCCTGCAAATGCATAGAACGGAGTGTCATAAGGTTTCCAGCCAGATTGAGGTGATAGATACCACGGGCCTCAATATATAACTCCGACCACAATGGCATTGAAACGTCGCGACTATCAAATGACGATACTGAAAATACGCGTCGGTGCATTTGATGAACACCGTTGTCAGCACGCTTGTGAATAACTAATGCTAGGAAAGGTAATTGAACCATTGGACACCAAGGTAATCATATCGAAAGCTAATCTCGTAGTAACTGATCCTGCATGTTTTCTTCATAAATTTTACCTGAAACTTATATAATGAAATCTATTTTGATGTCATCCCGGGAAAAAATTAATCATATTTCAGCGTGTTGCCTCAGAGTTTCTTAGTACTCCCAGCCTTATTAATAATTAGAGTCGAATGCATGTTTGAAATAACTAGCATATAATTATTAATGAGTTGAGGAATCGAATGAAATATCGGCGTAACTTGGTTTATTTGTAGAAATCTCATGACAAAATTTTTATATTTGTAAAAGTGGCATAAATAACTGAGGGGAGAATAAAGACCAATTCATTTGCTTCGATAGTTCACGTCCATCTTTACAAAATTTTCATGCTCCAAGTATTTGCATAAATTTTATATGTGGACCCCAGAAGTCAAGGGGTCTAAGTGACGTTAAAAATAAATAAGTTAGGTACAGGAATGGGATGTGAAAACGTAAATCTTTTAGATGGTAAAGCTATCCAAGTGATTTTATTGACAGATGATGCTATCTAGGGTTATGCCTCTTAACTACTTAGTGGGTTGTACCAAACATTTTCAACTTTGACTAAAGTTTTCTCAAAACAACGATTTTGTTACTTAGACTCCATTGGCTTCCTTGGGGTCCTCATATATTATTATGTAGTGCGTTTCAGAGTACTTATGGTATCAATTCAAATACTATGTACGCCTTAATTCTCACGATAATGTCCCGGCAAAGGTGTAGTACGAAGTTTTCTTGTATTTTCAGGTGGGTGAGGGAGATACCTGTGTTTTAGAATAGATCGCCGAAAACCCTTGCAAACCATAGCATGGAAAAGTTACGACAATAAAACGAATTAATAGAGAATACGAGTCCGTGTATTTAAACAACTTTGCCAGCCCGGAAGTCATTAATTTTGAAATTATAACCGCTGAGTTTCCACGGTACATAATATATTCCAAGGATTACAAAAATACGTTCAAAATGATAAAATACTTAATTTTGGTTGTACTACTTTAATCAGTGATAAGATTTACCGATCACTTTTACCGATTTAAGATTTAATATCCTGAAAATGGGTTGCTATATTCATGTGTTGTCGTAATACTTTTAATAATTATCAAAAGAACGACAAATGGGCGCTTGGAAAAGTAAAAGCTCTTAATAACGTAGAAATAATAGGTTGAATCGCTCCATTACAAACACAAAATATGGAGACATATATTCTTTTAACTTCAGAGGAAATCAATTTAAATGGGAGATTAACGGGGAAAAAAATTATTTTATCATGGAGTCAGCACTAAAGTGTAAAGTTAAAGAACCTTACTATTTTTAAACGCTCAATAAAAGTAAAAAATAAATGATCGCACGGGAAGGACTTGACCGTTGCTAGACAATATATAGTTCGCTCGACTAAAAAGTATTTTATCCGTGTAAGATGGGAAACCGGCTCCTCGACCCCATATTCAGTCAACTCCGACCTAGGTTTCGACTTAAGTCATTATCATGGTCTTCAGTCGAAACCTATATTCAAGTCTAAATACCATGTGGAATATTACATTCATTCAAAATCATCGCAATGTTGTCCCACCAAGTGAAGCCTGAAAGTTTACTATACAATCGAACTCTTATACTTTGATAAGAATAGTATTTTTCTCGCGCTTCCATCTCGATGGAGGATTTTTATTCCAAAGGAGGGTGAAAATTAAATTGAAAACTCATGCAGTGCATCAACTAAGCCTAAATTTACTTTTCATAGTGAATTATATTCGTATTAGGAAAACGGTAATTCGAAGAAGAAGGCGTTCTGTCTTAAGCACTCTCAATAAGGATGCGACAATCAGTTCAAATAGCAGACGAAATGAGAGTTTATTGTCGATAATGCCGGTACATCTAATGGAGCGTTATCGACATGAAGGAGCAGTGACTTTCCCAACCAAGGGGCACCAATCAAGTTTTATCATGACAATCATTACATGTATTATGTATTAATTCGCTATAGACAAAATCGGGGTGTTCCATAATGAATTTTCCTCTGAATATTACGCCATAAAAGGTAAAATGATAAGGGTTTTAACGTCTAACTCCACCTTCTCTCGTCAAAGTTGCAAAACACACAAAATATTTTCAACTATCATTGTAATTTTGTTCAATATTAAAAAAAAACCCACGAGTATTATTGGCTTTCCTCAGTTCCATTACACTTCAGTGATGAGTTGCCAGAGTTGTTACAATTGTGTCTTAGGACAAGTCTTCAGTTTGATATGGAAGGTAGCATTCGTTTAACTATATAAGTAATGTTCGCAATTAGAAGTTCATTTCGTATTTCATGTCTGCTGCTTGATACTTTCATTTATATTCATTTGACATTAAAAAACTCTCTCGTATTAATGGGTTTTGTGCTCAAGTTTCCTCTTTCCGTTAATATGAGGCAACAATAAAACACATTATTACCCTTAGTTTTTATTTACTTGCGTTTCGGCAGAAAAAATGTGGGAACACTACACCAATTAATGGTTAGCTCAAAATTAGTTAATAAGATCCATGAACAAATTGTGATCTCGTCGCCAAAAACTGTTTTCTAGAATTCCGTAACCATATTACCATGAATATGCATGGGTTATACTTGAAATTAATCATAATGCTGTGGATAAAAAATGTGGTACTACATGCGGGACGTAATTATACTCTTTTTTAATATTGTCCGGTCTACATATATTTATTTCTAAATTTAATTACAAAAATGCACAATTAACTTCTTAGCACTTCGTGAATATCGCTGTACGAAAATTTAATAATAATGCGAGGTGACTTCATGAGTATTCCCAATGGCCATCATTGCAGTGTAGGTAAAAAGGAATGCACTTACCGCCACCTAGAACAGATTCTTATTTTTCAATCCAAGTGTCCTATTTTGAGTCCTCGTAGACTCATGCCCTGTTTTGTAGCCTGATACGAAGCAAGTTCTGTTTAAACAAGGAATTCTAAATTCTTTATATTAGCCTAACGGGCTTAATGCATTCAAATTAGAATCAGAGTCTGGCAAAAATCGTCGTCGGCACACGATGGACGTTTCATAAACCTCTTACGCAATTCCTGTAACAGATAATTCCTTTCTAGCATTTACAAAGTAAATTTTAGATCACAAAAATTGCAAGATGTTATTCAAAGCATCAAGTAATTCATGTCTCCTCGATCGTTACTGAATATTCACCACGGTCTCACGTTAACAGCAATTAACTACGTCTATTTACAATAACAGAAAAGACTAATTGAAGTGGCGCCAAGGACTGGGTGATCTAAATGTGGAAATTTAGACAACGCGTAGACTAGGCAACAATGCCAAAAATCTGAATCCATAATATATATTCATGATAAGATCTATCCTATTGATGGACGTTTTCGTGAGCTTTCATTGTTGACGTTACGCTCCCTTCCGCTGTGAAAAATTGAAGCACGCGCCAGTGTTTCATACTTTTATTTATATTCAATTGATATTTAAAAACCCCCTGGTATTATTGGCTTTTTGTGCTCCATTGCACTTCAGCGGTGAATTGCCAGAGTTAATGCCTGCATGCCGGATCTCACGGAGTTAGGTGGGAGACGAATAAAAAGCATATAAATTTAAATTATGTGCGGATTTCTAAGGAAGTTGTTCCAGGAGAGGATTGCAATAAGGATGCGAGAAGCTGTGCGAATGGTAGACATAATAAGAGTTGGACGACGATAATACCAGTTTGGATAATGGATTGTTAGCGACATGAAGTGGATGTGACAATCTAAACAAAAGCGCCACGATCATGCTTTTCTTTTGTCAAGATTGCATACATAATGTATTTATTAGCAAGAAAATAAGTCGGGGTATAAGTTGTTCCAGGAGAGGATTGTAATAAGGATGCGAGAAGCTGTGCGAATGGTAGACATAATAAGAGTTGGACGCCGATAATACCAGTTTGGATAATGGATTGTTAGCGACATGAAGTGGATGTGACAATCTAAACAAAAGCGCCACGATCATGCTTTTCTTTTGTCAAGATTGCATACATAATGTATTTATTAGCAATAAAATAAGTCGGGGTATTCAAAATTAAACTTTACCGATAATATCACGTCATACAAGTTGAAATGGTAAGCAGTTTAAACCTGATTCCTTATATATAACTCAATCTTCCGCTGTGAAGCATGCGCCATTGTTTTATAATCTTATTTATATTCATTTGATATTTAAAAAAACCCACTGTTATTATCGGCTTTTTGCACTCCATTACAATTCATAGGTGAATTTCCAGAGTTTATATGAATATAGTCTTAGGTCAGAGGTGTTAGGTGCAGCCCTCGGAGGTAGGCGTGAGATTAAATACGAACGCATAAAAAATTTTTAACGAGCGCATTTATGCTTTTATTCTAGGTAATAATATGAAATAAAATCGAATAAAATTGTATTACCGTTGGAAGTGCGAGCCGTCGAATAAAAATCCTCAATCGAGATGGACGAGCGAGACAAATACTAATCGAAAAGATGAGTAAGGGATCGACTGACTGAATATTGGGTCGAGGATCCAGTTTCCTTTCATACGCAGATTAAAGAGCTCTTTTTACTTCCTCATCCTCAAATGGGGATAACGTGAATCGAATGCTTTCAGGTTAAAATGCAGTCGCTCATAAAAGGCGTCCTACCTATTTTTAGTATTTTTTTATGTTTGGACTTTTGTAATCCTTGGAATATATATCGTACCAGGTAAACTGGACGGTTATAATTAAAAATTAAGGACTTGCGTGCTGGCAACGGTGGTTAAATGCACAAACGCGTATTTTCAATATCGTCATTTGATAGTCGTGACGTATCAATGCCATTGTTCGACATGGTCTTCAGAGATCTATTCTGAAGCCCAGGTGTTACCTTACCGTGGCTGGAAACACGAGACATCTTCATGAGAATTTTCATGACCAGAGAATTAGATTAAATCTGTGAGACCCTCACCATTGTTACCCGTCGACCGCGTGACCAAAAAGCGTAAGTAATATTTCGACTGGAGGCCACTTAGCACTGTCCAATGTAGAGAAGTACTCATTAGTAGCACCTGCCCGAAAGGCGGCATATTCAATACACTGTTAACCCAGAATGATTGGCAAAGATTATTGGTCTTTACCCGAAACGAAACTTGATTTGGATTACACCTTTGGGTGAATAGTTGAAGCTTCAGAATGATATATGCGAGGCCACTGAAGAGTTGTAATTTATTCCAACATTTGATATATATAATGACGCAGTTACTTTTCTCTTTGAAATAATGTGCTCATATCTCTGCCTTTCTCAGCCATGGAAAAATTGTACTAAACACATAAAAACTTCAAAATTTAAACGAAGGTATTTTACTTTTGGAATTTCCACGGCAAGGAAGTATTAATAAGAGTGAAAGTTGCTCAAATGTTATCGCGTTTTTTTATATACGGCATCACGACCTCCAAATTTTCACAACATTGTGAAGCGCGTCAGTAAGACTTGAACATCCTTTTCATCGGTTTCGCGTAGTGACAACAGACAAACGCTCTCTTTCCCATTGTTCAGAGCCATTCAACAGAAACGTCCCTTCAATATTGATATTTCGAAATTTGGTTTTGCCCCACTTGACTTAAGGTAAGACTCTTGCAGGTCTAACTTTGGAAGGCCTCCGAGTTATTGCGTCATTCTTCAGAAGCACGCACCTCTTGTTTGTTTCTGCGATTGAGGGGAAACAAGGTGAATGATCTCATTGCAAGCGGTCGTATTATTATTCACAACAATATTTTAGAAAATGATCTTTACTTCTGCCGACGAAGAATTCCCGTATGCTATCCCTTTATATAAATCGGCCAGACTTAAAAGTGATGATATTATTGGACCAATACAATTGTCAGTCTTTACTCAACGTAAAAATATGACTCGAGAGAGAAATTGCGTTACTGACACGATGCCAAAATTATATCCTTCCAGTATGACACGAAGAAATACCGACCGAAGAGTCGGGCGACAGCGCGTAGTCCTCGTCGGTAATAATCAAGATGATTTTCGGAATTATTGTCGAAAATAGTAATACGGTCGATTACAATGAGATAATCCACAATGTTTCCAATCCGACGTACAAACAAGTGAGAGAGTTTCCGAATAATGTCGCAACAACTCGGAGTTCTTCCGCGCTCTGAGCTATTGCAACCTTTTTTGAGTCAAGTGGGGCACTATTGAATCTGGAAAAAAATCAATACTGAAGAACAGTGAATGTGAATCACTTGAAATAATGAAAGAGAGAGTTTCTTGAAACTACGCAAAATAAATGAAAAGGACGTCACAAGTCGTACTAACTTTCTTCACAATTTCGTGCGTTGGGGGGGTGTCATAAATGAAAAACGATGACATTCGAACAACATACACACGTATTAATCCATCCTTGTGGCGCAACTTTCAAGGGTAACAGACCATATAATAACATAATACTCTCGTTATATTCGTTTTAAATTACAAAGTTTTAATAAATTCTAAGGAGTTAATTATGATTTTACAATAGGTGAGAATGGTAGAGATAGTAACACAATATTTAAAAGAGAATAATAATAGCTTCGTTAATCACATAAAATGATAGGATATTTGTTAGCTCGTCGGTCTCATCGTATCCATTAGATTTCGTCGTCAGAGGCTACAGCTATTCACGAGAAAAGGCTAAATTCAAATGATTAAATTGTCCTGGGAAAAAAGACGTAGGATGACTGTAAATTGTTCCGGGTCAAAAAAATGAAAAATATTAGATAGCATTGAAACTGTTGTCTTCTTTTCCCTAACGATTACATGAGAAAAGATATCCACTTTATTTGCCATTATAAAAAAATTGATGGTTAATACAAGATTTTACGTAAGCCAGGAGAGTATGAGATTACTGAAAGATATTTGAAATAATATTATAACGGAAATAACTTTGTATTGCGCAACAACTGATACGATAATCACAAATGTATCTGTCTCCATTTATCATCTTTCATTCGTTATCCTCCGCGATGAAGGAAGTTTTAAAAATCAACTTTTGTTGTGGAGAAAAGAAAAAGAATGGATTCAGTTTTATTACCGGATTGGTTTTTATGCACGAATGCCGATTTGGATTCATACCGTGCTGATTTCGGATTGGCCGAATCATCAACAAAGAGTCATCGGCCAATCACGACGAAGGGCGGAATCGAAATCCGCTATTAAAGACTGGCATCATTGCTACAATCTTCACGTTCCAGCCAGGACAACATCGTGTGATCACCACCAGACAAAGAAGAAGGTCGAACACCCAAGGATAACGAAGGAGAGAGCTTGAAAACGGGATCTTCTGCAAGAGTCCGATTGCCATTGCGACGAGTCGGTGTCCTTGATGAAAGGACGATCCCCGAAGGAGTACCAGCCAGCGAAGACAGCCGGTGGGCTGTGTTGAATGGAATACCATCCTCGTGACGTCCTTTCACAGGTTCATCAGCGACGTGATAGGGACAGGGATTTGGAACGTTTGAGAGGCCCGACCAACGGTAACCGATCTTACGTAACCACTTTCCGAAGGGGCCTCCCCGCCTGGGGATCTAAGGCCCGAGGTTCCGGCCCGGAGAGAATGGCTTCCGGTCTTGGAGACCGGGAGTCGAGAAGACTACGGCTGGTACACGAAAGAACCCCTTAGCCGCACCCGACGCACTCGTTGGCCTGGCTAAGGGCCCCATTTTACACCCCCAGCCATTGCACTGCCTTTGCACTCTTAGGCAGGCTGGGGACCAAAAATCAGAACATCGCCCAACGCAAACAGTGGCGTGGCCAAGCTAACTGAGACCTTGGTTCTCACACGCTGGGGCAGAGAGGGCTGTTCTCCGCTCTCCTGCGGGAAAGCGGTCCAATAGGTACACGCGGGATGGGAGGGGGGAGTTATAGGCACACTAATTACTGGCCTTTGAACGTCAGTCGCGACACCCGGTAAAGCGACCCCGAGGTCTTTGTTCGCGCCTTCCGAACACAGATATTACGTAGGATTCCGGAATAATTAATACCAAGAAAAGAAAACGAATTATTGCCCAGGAAGCCAATCATATCGTGGCTAATTTCTTAGTATTAGGTACCGAATCTTTTCTTTCAAAAAGTTAACATGAAAATAACGTAAATTATAAACTATATTGAATTTATCTCTGCCATAAATTAATCTTATTTGTGCCTGTGGCTTCAGAGTTTCTAGGTACTCCCATCCTTATCCTTAGAGTTGAATGCATGTATAAATAAGCTTTTACCATCTCTTGATGATAATTTGAGGAAATGAATGCAATAACGGTGTAATTATCGGCATTTACTGAAATTTCGGATGAAATTTTTTATTGTCAAAGTCAAATACAAAATGACGGGGGTTATAATATTTCAATCGTTCTCGTGCTTCTTTTCCAAATATTTTTGCTCTCCAGTTATTCGCTAATAAATTTTAAATTTGATATATTTTGCAGTGAGTTGTGCAGAGCACTTATGTTATCAATGGAATTAGGAACTATGCCCTAAGGCTGCCGAAAATATCCCTGCGGATGCTTAATAAAAAAGTTCTAGAGTTTCCAGCATGGTTAATGGGATATCGTGGATTCAGGATACGTCTTCGAAAAAAGAATTCGATCATTAAATGAAAACTCCCTAAATTTCGATCGTGGATGAACCTAATACTAGACGGACCGAGACCAAAGGCATTTTGTTAAGGTAGTCCGACCGAGATAGTTCCCTAATCATAATAGAAAACATATTCGAATTATAAGTTTTAATTTCACCAGCTGTAGGACACAACAATTAAATATTGCATTATTAATGGTGGCATAATAGTAATATATGACAGAAATTGTTAGTAATTAAATGTAAATATCTAAATTAGTCTTTAACTGGACTCATTTTTTTCGCGCGGTGCGTTTGAAACTCCTTTGAACACGGAAGGTGTTTTGTGATCCCGAAGAATTTACAGCGGTGACAATATGATTAATTTTCAAAAGTAGTTGAGAAAACATGTACACTTCACAGTTAGTTTTTTTACGACAACTTAGTGTTAGAAATACCTCATTTTGTAGATAATGTCTCTCTGGAGTGCATGCACGTACCATTTCCCATGTAAAATGGCTGGTATTCACTGGCAAATATCTAGGATAGTAACGTTTTAAGGGGTAGAACTTTTGGTGTCATTGAATAGGTGAGATGTTTTTATTTAAAATTAGACCAAATTCATTGATTTCAAAGCTCGAAATTCCTTAATGGATTTTTACTTGAAAATAACGTATATCTTCGTAAGATTTTCGCGTATAAAAAAAGAAGCGCGATTTATGAGCGCTGTAATTGCAGCGTAGGAATCATAGTTCATTTAACGCACATGGAGGGAAGTATTTCTAAATATTAATGGTTTACACAAATTATATCACTTCATAACATCATTATTATAGGTCCAAAACAAAAAAAAAGCGGAACGTGTAGTAATTGCTCCTGGTACCTTAGAATCAACAGGAAAGGTTAGGCTATCTCTGAATATATATTGTTTGCTCTTCGATAAATAGAAGTAGTCATATGACCAAAAAACTTTATTTCTGAATCGCTCTATTTTGGCAGAAATGTGAATAAATTTAAATGGGCAATAATCACGCTAAAATCATTTCATAGAACATTTCAGATTAATACGTTTGAGGTCAAATGCTTTCCGAACAGCAAGTTTGTGTGAAATGTGACATCCTGAGGGACAACCGTTTGTAGTATTCATCTACATACATCTACCAGCCGTGTAAAGCTGTTCGGGGTTTGGTTTTTGAAGGTGAAATGGTGACGTGTATTATGGGAGTGTATTTAGTGGAGCTCAGTTTTTAATGTGGTCGCTTATTGTGCGCGGAAAGAACGAGTTCTTGTGCTTATCTGTTAATGGTAATGTATATCACTCTTATTTTATCGCATTTGTCAGACCTAGAGATGTAGTGAGGAGTCATAATAATATTCTCTATGTCGCTCTGAAAAATGTCAGTTCTGAATTTGTCAAGCAACCTAAGCCTAGCGTGCAGCCTCCGAGCCTCTAGGGATTCCCACCTTAACCCCTCTTAAAGTTGTCAGACACTATGTGTTCGCTCGTATTGCAGTTTTTAACGAAGCGCGCTGCTTTCCTTTGTATTTTATTTATTTTTTTGGGTTAGATATATTTGACCAGGGGGGTCATTCTGTTACTCCGAACCGATCGGCATGGGAGCCTTTTCGTCGTGTGGCGCGTCACACCGACAACCGTGGTGTTCCGAGGAGCTTCCGTCGGGAGATCGTACCGGCACGTAAAAGCTGTCGGTACACAGGGTAATCAGTCGGTTTGCTTGTGAGACACCGTAACAAATCGACAACGCATTTAGATTTATGTCTGAAATAGGTTTATTTGAGGCTTGTAATAGCGATATAATTTATTCACAGGATTAATGGAGATATAATATGTAATGCACAAGTTGAAATAATGATAATGAAAGTGACGGCCTAAAAGAAAAACTTGAAAACAACTGGGATTCCGATGTGTAGCATTGTATTGATCGCTTGGCTCCTCAAAATATTTTACTATTTGGCGCTGTCCAGTACATATACAGGCCAATATTTTGCCTATGAAGCATGTTGGATTACCTTATTATAGTGTGTGCAATTAATTCCCAGAAAATCCTCCGCAACAAATGTCAGTAATTATTGCGGATTAATATATATTCTCAAATTGGAAATTTTACCCATATGGTCTAATTTTGTTTATTCAGCCACGCATGAAACCCACTTATACACACTAAAGTAGTTTATTATTTGAGAAAATAGGATATATCGTGAGATCTGTGCTTTTATTGGCGTTTTTTTTGCGCTTCAGTCCGTTTTCACAACTCAACTAAACATCTTGAAGCACACTTTAAACTGAACTGTCAATTATCACTGTGCCTCAATTAATTCGGATTAATACATAAATACTGCCAATAGCGTAACACATTCGAATGACAAATTTTCCACTTGAACCACGAGAAACGTTCCTGCTCGGCGTAATATGCTAATAACTAGGAGTTAGGTTGTTACGGAGGGAAGCAAGCTTCAGCGAAATTTAAGGGCTCCTGACATTAATAAACATATATGTGTACTGACAATGACATACATGCAACAACAGCAAAGCAAGGAAATGTTCAACGACATACTTAGCGGCACCTCCACTTCATTTTCTCTCATCATAGTTTTTAATACTACTCATTCAAGTCATTTTTACATTCAACTTCGTTCCACGAAGACGCTAAATGAATGTTTTATGGCACGAGCGCGCAGCATAACGAATAAAGCCTATAAATGCGAACATTTAATAATCACCCCACAAATATGGACTACATGGCCATTATATATTCATGATAATACTGTTCCATTAGATTCAACTATTAATTCGAACCATCGTCCGAAGGTTTGTACTCCACACAGAGGCCACTTCTGTGGTCAGAAATACCAAATATATACAACGCGATAAACTTTCTGTCTGTTTTCTTTCTGCTTTCCATCACGCGCGTTAATTTGCACATAAATATAATGATTAAATTGGTATACTTGACCAATCATATTTCTACATACATGCAATCATAACACATTAGTTCTCGTTGCACCTAACTTGTCTTTGGAAAACTTCATGTTCATAAATAAGCTACTTATTGCAATGTACTTGAAATATGGAACACTTTTTTTATTGCACAAATATACATTGTCACGCACTCAATTCACAGAACTTTATTATCCTCCTTCTTTCGACATTACTGTGCGTGAGAATGACTTTAATTTCGACATTACTGAGTCTGTGTATTATAATATTTGTCACTGGATGTCGTTTTGGTTGATACCCACGAGAGCACTAGGCGGTTTCATTTAGTCATTTGTTTGTTATATCGTCTCCCTCGTCTCCATCGGTTGAAACGGACCATGTGACCCTCAGCTTCGGCAACACTCGGGAGGGAGGGGTATCTCGAGAGGGAGGAGTTACCAAACCGACTGGAACAGCGCTCGACTTGCTTACAGAATCGCCCGAGAAAGCTCCGTCGGTGAGGGAACTCCGACGGGGACTCCCTGTCGGCACGGAATCCATGCCGTCTGTAGGCTTTATACCGATCGGTGCGGAACCGACGACAATATACGGAATGAACCCCCCAAGAGGTCACAAATGCCTGCGGCGTGTTCGAGGTGTGGCCTAACCAGAGCGAAGTATAGCATCTCTCTTTTATAATTTCATCCGAGAACCTTCCTATTATACGTTTAACAAAACCTAGCTTCTTTAATGCTGCTAATGATATGTTTTGTATTTGTAATCTCCACGATATATCAGAGGTTTTGGTAATTCCGAGATATTTTACAGTATCTGAAGATTTTATGTTTACTCCACCCACAGTATAGGCATGGCATTTGTGTGATGACTTTTCTAGGAAGTGAACTTTGGTGCATTCACTAATATTTCAATCTAAACCCCACTCCTGGCACCACGAGTGAACATTGTCCAAGTGCAAGACTTCTAAGTCCTAGAAATATAGAGGTCGTCCACATGCTAATAATTGTTTTTATTCGGCAGACCGTTATTTAACCTTTACACATATGAGGAATCATTTCATCCCTATGAGAAGCATATTTGCGCGTTTGAAACAAATTCCGTGCATATGTCATCGTATTTAAAGTCATTTTAGACCGAGCTGCCATGTTCGACGAAACGTTGAAAATAAAACAGTTTTCGAGGCTTTGAAGTTGTCCGTAAGGGACATGCGAGATAACTGCCCGGTTAAAAACAATGCAAGGATAACTTCTTCAGTAAAAATTATTACACCTAATACGGCAGAGGTCGTTTTCGAACTTTTCAAATCTAGCAATCTTCCCTTGGAAACTAGAGCTCATTGGGCGGATATGGCGTTAATGTCACGTGACCGCAGACGCCATATTGTCTATATACCTAGTAAATAAACCACAGGGGTAGCCTTGAAGCTCTCTCCAGCGTGGAGAATTGAAGCCGAATTTTGCGCATCTTTGCAACAGCATTTGCATTTGCAACAGCTACCAATATTATTGGCTTTCCCAAAGTTCCTTGGTGTTGAAGGTGTGATAATAAAAAATGTCGCCCATTTGCCGTGGATTTCTTTTCGCAGGGAGTGCACTACATGTTTTGGGCAGCTCTTGCATTTCATTATTACATTTATCATCCGTAATGCACAGGTACGAACTTGTGATAAAATATGATCCAATGTGATGGCTAACTAGTTGCCACCCTTGTCCTCGGCATCTTTTCGTCAGACCATGCTCACAATTAGTATTGGAGAAGACGAAAGTGGATGCATTTCTGATATCAATTTTTTCGTGCATATGTAATTGATTGAGGACTATTGAAGAAAAAGAAAAAAAACATTTGCTCCCAAAAAAATCTATGACGACGATTGAAACTACTTGCAATGCGAAATGGACATATGATCAGTGGGTATTCGGTTTTATTCGACATCGTAGCAGACGATATCTAAGGCATTCCTGACATATACGTCATTACGTCCATGTGTGATAAACGGAGACAAACATAAGCTTTGGAACTGTCATTTATACACAGGAGTTTCCCCCACGATACTTGCATGTAGGTAGTATTGTTTGGAAATGGGAGGTTTTCTGTAAGTATTAGGTTTCCAATGGAATCGTAGCAGATGATGATGTAGGCATATGTTATTTTCTCTATTGCTACGAACTGTCGCGAATTGAAGAATCAAAGCAAGTATTATTTCTAGGTACAAAGGTTAATATAAATATATAAATACATTTCCCGAGTTATATTAGCTCCTGGGTCCCGTATTCGATTATTAGTGCACCGCTAAAATACACGAAGGGAAGAAGGCAATGTTTTCATAGTCAGAACATGGCCAAAGCGCAAGACTGGTGGCTTCATTTTTCTCGCGTAAGGTAACCCCTGTGAAATAAACAGAGTAAATGAAATCGCAGTATTGTTATGCTCACTATGTATTGAGCTAATCGTTGCGCTAATCCCTACGACGGAAACCGCTAATCGGTCTCTTTTGATATAGATATCATGTTCTGCTTAAATGTTCATCTACATCTACGTAATACCGTGCAAGCCACCACTAGGTTGTGTGGCACAGGGTCCTCTTGAGTTAGTTTTACAAAAGTTAAGCTTCCAACAGTTAATCTTATTTTGTTTTTGTGCTTTATGCTCCAAAGCGCAGTCAAGTATAGAAGGCGTACGTCCCAGAGGGGAAAGAAAAAAAATAAATAATGGAATGGAGAACACTGGATCTGGAATAGATGCGATGTCCATTTTGGATAAAGTTTCTCTATCACACTATTGTGGATAAAAAGTTCCAAAAAACGTGGAGTGAATCGGTAAACACTTTTTAAATACGAGGCACTTTATTACCTTCTATGTTTTAGCTTACTGAAGTTGGCATATAAGGACGCCATTGGGTAAATGGCGTTCAGCACAACATGCACGATTCAAAGAGATTATGGATGGAAGGATAAAAAAATAATCTCTTAATTTATTTACTGGATCAATGTTTTGCAGAATAGACCTTTAAACATGAATCATCATAGTGAAAAGGGACTTGGTTATGAGTTAATGTTTCTTACTCGAACTTCAAAGGGTGGTGAAACTTTCGCTTGGAAGGAAATAATATTTCTTCCCAAGTTTGTATATCCAGCAGGCAATGTGGAAGAAACCACAAATAATGACCAAAGGATTTTTTTAAATGGACTGAGTCCTTTGTTCTTTTTACCTATTATTGAGCAACAAAGAAAGGGTGATTGGAAGCATGGTCAGGTCACCTACCATATTAACTGCATAGGTGTTAGAAACATCGCTAAGTATTGGATTAGTGAAGCGCCGTCATTGCAAGTGAAGGCATTTCCTGGGCGGCAGCTTAAGAGTTCCTTGAACCGTGATCTGAGGTTATATTTTCTTTGGTATCATTCTCCACGACCTCCACATTAATATTCCATAAGTCAAAAAAATTCACCATTTAGAGCCGGAAACTGATATAGAAAATATCCGGGTCACACTCAATTTGTCATCAAGCAAGTAGTAATTGGAACGAAATAATATATCTTCTCAAGTTTGTATATCCAGTAGGCAATGTGGAAGAAACCACAAATAATGACCTGTGACGGATTTTTTAAATAGACTTTCCCGGTTTCACCAACGACGATCAGCCCTTGATCGAGGATCATTCTTGAGTTGATGGTGATTGCGTTTCACCAACGACAATCAGCGATGATCGGTGATCAAAATCGTCAGTCAAGTTGATCGTAGATTTTAGCCGATCAAATCCACAATCAACCAACATGGTGGAAATATTGTCTTCACCTCAGAAAAAAAACAGAAGTCATACTTAATTATTTGAAATGGTGAGAAACCACAAGCTAGTCGAACGAAGTGAACGCATATTAGTCCTAAAATATGTTATAGTACACTATATATTATGTAGATCTATACACGTTAAGTGATTTGTCACGTGGTGTTTCTTATATAGCCTTTCTTCAAGTATCGTTGTACGCTCAGACTATGATAAACGATGATTTTTATTTCTAATTACTTCAAAATACCTTACGGGTTTACTACCACACCATACTTACCAATTCACATCGATATATTTACTTTGGAAAAAATATCGACTTTAGAGAAACTAACGACAGGAATTTCAGGTAAAATGGTGCGAGGCTTACATGAAAATCTGGAGGATTCGTGTAAGCCGCGCACCCCCATTTTTTCTACGGAATTTCCGGAAAAAAGGTGCGCGGCTTATACGAGCAAATGTATTCTAGGAGTGTGATGGAGGTGTCAGCCAGCAAGCTTTCAAATGTTTTCTCCAATTTAAGGATAAAATCATGGGCTGAGGGAAGGCGATGTGTTCTGCCTACGTCCAGCATGGATGTGAGAAAATTGAGGCACAGGGGGTGTCTCAGGGATTTGTTTCGAAACGTCTCTAATTGCTGACGAATGACAGGAGAGCTGGCAAAAATTTCACAACCGCATACCAAGATTGGACTAGCTATGGATGCATACACTTGAGCCTTAGTGCCATATGAGAGCGCTGAGTTTGGGGTAGTCCAGCGCCCATCAATGCATCGATGGCCTGTAACATGTTGGGTGTCTCTAATCAGACGGGAGAAGTATCTCTTGCCTTTGCAGAGAATAGTCACCTCCGATAATAGAATATTGAGCTGTTGCCCCTCCCAAGCATGTAACGCAACAGCAGAAAGCCATAACTAGCTCTTTGATATATCTGCATTCGACACTTAATGCTCTACTGGTTCGCCCAATACAGTTGGAGCCGCAGCTGCAGGGCATGAATAGATGTCTTTGTTGGCGTCTTTGGGGAGGCGGTGTCTGGACTAGCCCAGAATTTTGGCCGTCTTCTGCACAGGTTTGAATGTCGTAGTCATACTATACTTTTAAAAAACTCCAAATATTCTCTCAGAGACCTAAGCCACACATGGGGTTACCACGTAGGCCTCTGGTTTTTAACTTGTATAGTCCTCTGAGTATGTCCTTTCAAGGACGTTGGTCGATTCCACTACCCTGGCAAGCTCTAGGACGATGGAGGATGGTGTTAACGGTTTTGTTGGAAGTTGGCGAGCAGGTGTTACCTCTCACATCAGAGTGAGTATTCATCTGAAAGAGGCTCGCGAAGCCGTGACCAAGGAGGACCTCCCCGCTTCCTTACGTTGCTATTTATCTGCATTCACCGCAATAATCAAAAACCTCGCTGTCATCGTGTTGGGGATGTCAGTGACTCCACTGTACTCCCGCAACACCATCCTACTTGAAATAAGCTTTGCTCAAAGGTTCCAATATGGCAGATAGGTCCAGGGTGTGATTGTGCAAAATCCATTGTACTATGGACCGTAAATGGCGCTTAATCTCGTAGCACATTAGGGCAGAGGAGATCGACATTCTAGGGTATGGGAAACTTCGAACGTCTCAACATATCAATAAATATTCCCTTTTTTCAGGAATTTAGCAGACTAATACCTAAACCAACATCAGGTGGAGTTTTCTTCCTCATCAGGAAAGACATCCCGGCCTCCCAAGACGACATCCCACAAGCCTGCCGATCAGAATGGAACGAGGAAGATTTGATCCGAATGAAAGTCACCGGACGAACCATTTACATATGCGTGGTGTTTATCAGATCAAAAGTGTCTCTACCCGTTGCACTCTTTGACCCACCC
The DNA here is from genome assembly GCA_963169105.1 of Ceriagrion tenellum. Taxonomy (NCBI): domain Eukaryota; kingdom Metazoa; phylum Arthropoda; class Insecta; order Odonata; family Coenagrionidae; genus Ceriagrion; species Ceriagrion tenellum. The sequence continues at coordinate 106,486,469 of OY720638.1, read as the reverse complement.
GTTCCATTCAAGTGGTCCCACCCGTTCATACTAATCGGCGACCCAAATGCCAGACATCAGTCCATCAGAGATATCGTCACAAACTCAAAAGGAAAAATACTCGAAGGCTGGCTGCTGAGTAACCCAGTTATTAGGTTGAATACCCATTCCCCCACAGTCATGGGCAATCCATTTTCGGAGCTCGCCCTTATGTCGGCGGACCTGGCAGGGAACGTAACCGTAGATGACTTGTCTCACCACAGACCATCTTACCTTTCTCCTTCCTCTTCTTTCTCACCCCACAAACAACTCCGCGTAGTATCTTATCCGTCCTAATTATCGAAGGTTGACTGGGACCAATTTAGCGATACCGTGCTACAGCAAATGCCAAATATTGGAGAATTGAAGATCACCGCAGACGTTGACATATCCCTACAAACTGTGGATGGGGCATTTGCAGAAGCAGCCCGAACTATCCCCACGGTAACCATTGCAGCGTGACCCGTAAAGGCCCACGCTGCCACCGCATATACGAGTGATGATAAGAAATAAACATTGGCCCTACCGTCAATGCGTCTAATCTAGAGATCCATGGGCTAAAGCCGAATGGAGCCGGACCAACGCCCTAATACAAAGAGAAATTATCACCGAAAAAGAGAGGATTTGGAAACAGGCATGCCAGAAGCTGGACTATAGGGACAACGCACACTTTTGGAAGAAATTAAATGTAATGACTGGCCAACTCCCCTACCGCAAACATACACTATTTGGCAATGGCGGTGATCCCATTGCTGGCCCGAAAAATTCAATAGGGTTTTGGTGAACATCTACTCTCCCAGGACGACCCCCAATTCCTCGACGACCAAAAGGAGATCTGTGAATCCCACTTAGAATAAGTAAAAGACGAGGTGAAACCAAAGGAATTGATCAACGATACATAGGAAGAGGGAATACCTCACCATCACAATGGTTACGTGGGAGAGGGAGAAATACTCAGCTCCATCAAAGAAGAAAATACATGGGACAAGGAGCCCTACAGAAGCAGGCGTTCCGGCTCTCGCCGCAGGATTACAACTTGGACTGGAAGCTGTCGCTTATCTCCAAGGAAAGGAAGAGGTGAGAAGTAAGGAATGGGTAGGGAAGGTTAGCGAAACCAACAAGGTCGAGGTCGACACCAATGAGGCGGATTGAGGTCAAAAGGACCTCAATTGGTCCTCCGCCTCCCCAAAGTACTCGTATTAGATAGCTTACCCAAACAACTGAGACGAGTAGCCGTCGGTCTCGCTTTTGTGAAAAACATACCGCACATCTTTGAGAACCGGAAGAGCCCGTTGTCAAAAAAATTGGGATTATGTATCTCACTGGCTCACTTTCAGGGTTCACGTCGTGCGGTCTGCCGGAGTACGTCCTCGAGTCGGGGACCCATGGAGGGTCAATTCGGACCAATTCTGGTCAAAGCGTGGGTACATAACTTTACCTTTACCAAACGAGTCCATTGCGTCTGAGCAAAGCAATGACCCCACAGACCATAACATCAAGGCACTCTACATCAAGAAGGAAACGCCATGCTGGCCCCTTCTGATGACAATCTTCAACGTGCTACCTACCCTAGGTTACTACCCAACCTCATGAAAGAGAACAACCATGGTGATGATCCCTAAACCAGACAAGGGCCAGAGCAAGTTGGAAAACTATAGGCCTCACCATCATGATAGGCAAATGGTTTGAGAGAATTCTAGCCCGGCGAATGTAGAAGATGTTGGAAGACAGCCGTGTTCTGTCCCAGCACAAGTTTGGCTTTCGGCCTCATCGATGCACCACGGAACTCCTATCTCTGTTGAATAGCACCGCCATAGAAGCTATACACAAGAACATATATGCAGCAGCACTGCTCCTAGATACAGAAAGGGCGTTTGATATGGTATGACATGAAGGATGATTAATCTAAAAAGTGTTCCTAATTCCAGGAGTCACCCGCAATTTACTCAGACTACTCAACACTTTTTGCATAACAGGGACGCCACGGTAAGAGTTGGTATACCCTCAAGGCTGAGGTTCCTCAGTGGTTCGGGCTCTCTACCTCCTGTTCACACTCTTCTGCTGGGATATGCCGACCGACAACACTGACTCTCAGCCAAAATGCTGACCGTCCTACGGCGCACTGCAAGAATTTCTGAATCGACCACGAAGAAGCAGCAGGCTATGGTATACAGGTTGAAAACTTGGTTCCAGAAGTGGCGGATGAGGTCAAACACCCGAATATCCGACATCTACGAGCCAAACCACTTAGAAAACCAGTGAACGATTGCAAATTCTGCATATGGCTATGGGACCACCGAGTCCAGGAGAAGAATGTGGCCACCAAACTGGGAACAACGGTGGACAGGAACTTTACCTTTATCAAATGAGTCCTTTGCGTCTGAGCGAAGTGCAGCATACGAAGTAACCTGATTCTTGCGGTCCGGGCAGGAGGGCATGGAGTCTCGGCAGAGTGCGGCCTGCTCCTATACAAGGCCTTCATTAGGCCTGTCATGGAGTACGCCGCGCTCCCTTTACGGCAGAACTTTAGGTCGTACGCCTCCCTTGTAAGGCGGATCCTTCGATAGATCATCGGCCAGCACCGCCTCTCTGGGTCCAGAGAGGTCCATCGAATTTCTAATATTGAACCATTTCTTCAGAGGTTATGCCATATCCGATGCAACGCGGCCGGGTGCATCGCAGTCAAGAACCCTCCACTACTACAAGATATTGTGAAGGAAGGAAACGGACTCCTGCCGAAGGCAAACTGGATCAAGCTGCACTTCGTGCCAAGAATCATCGTAGACAGCTTATATCTCTATCACCCAGACAACAACCTGCCTCTCTTCCGCATCCGCGCAACCATTCCTGCCCCAGGGCCTCTTAATATCACACCAGGACCCCCACTGCTACCCAAGAAGAACCATAAGAGGAAAAGAAGAAAGCCAGTGGCTCGGAGGCTGCACGCTAGGCTTAGGCTGCTAAATAAATTCATAACTGATATTTGTCAGAGCGACACAGAGAATATTATCATGACGCCTCACCACATTTCTAGGTGTGACAGATGTGATAAAATAAGAAAGATACTCTGCCGAAAAGATAGGTACAAGAACTCGTTCTTTCCGCGCACAATAAGCGACCACAATAGAAACTGAACTGCTCCAAACACACTCTCATAGGACATGTAACCAATTCACCTCCAAAACTTTTACATCTTTACACGGCTAGTGACCTACCACCCCGTCACACGTCGAAGGGGCGGCTCGCGGGGTAGTATGTAGATGTAGAAGTTTCCGACGATTTGAATCCCAGTGAAAATTTGTCAAGATTGGTATCTCAATCCTAAGATAGGTTAACTGCAACCCTCCATCATACCCCATCTAATGCTAGTTCTCTTGCTTCCTGGTAGCTCTTCATTTGTAGTTTACATTTTTTAATGTATATATTCCTGTATCTTCATCTGGGGACTTTTCCTTCTATTATGTTCTTTACAAATCCTCCGTGCCTCACGGTTTACCAACAGCTATACCCACAGCCTATAGTGACAGATAAGCTGTAATAAAAAATACAGCATTAATACATTGTTAACCGATGGGTTGTTGATAATGACCAAAAGGTCACAAACCCAATAATAAAGGACAAATATGTTAGGTACTGATAGGTGGTAACCTAAATTCACCAAACCTGACTAAAAAACCTGAATGTTGGAATATGAATAATAAGCATTTTTTAATTTCAGCTGTAAAATACCTTTTACTCCTGACTGCAAGATATCAATTGCAACCGTCTTGACAAATTAAAGAACATGGAATGCCATTAGAGTACTTCTCAGTAATTTCCCGCCTAGCAGAGGTATATGCCAAGAATATTCCTGGTATATTCTAACAGGCATATTGGAATATTCCAAGCATGTTCTCAAAGTTCTCAGAATACACCAGGAATATTCCCAGCATATTCCTTACGTCCACCCTGTAGCATATGCTAGGAATATTCCTGCAGGATATTCCTGGGAGACTTGGGAGCCTGGGATATTTAAATATAAGGAATATTTAGGGTAACATTTTCATCAAACAAATTTTTATCCTCTTTTTATTTTGAAAAGTAATGACACTAACTCGTAACAATTCATCAAAAAGGGAGGAAAAAAAATGGCCCATGGGAACATCGAACCCACAACCTATGCGTCAGTAGCACGACACTCTAACCAATGGAACTAACGTTCTGTCACCTATGGCAAAAAATAGAGTACATGTTATTTTTAGACATTTTTTACTCGTCTTGACAAAATCGTTAATATGCTGAATATATTGTGACAGCAGATTCCATGTGGCTGAATATGATAAAATGGCCACAGCTAATTTACATAGCAATAAGTTAATCCTGTGTCCTTTCTTTTCGGGCCGGGTCAAAATATGTTCCAAATTCACAAGTCAAAGAAGGCAGGGTCAAAAGTCAGTCGGAGTAACTGCGGTAAACCAAAAGAGTAGTCCAAAACGGAAATGAGATGGGACGAGATGGCGTACTGGGTCATACATTCCTTTGGTTCTCAAAACTCCTCGGCCGACTTTAGAGAATATTCCAGGGACATTCCACTATGGTTCGCAAGGGTAAATAATGACTAAAGCCATGGTAGAATATTCCAGGAATATCCCAGGAATTTTCGCAGAAGGATATTCAAATGTGATTCATTTGAGAACATTCTACGAACATTTATTTATACCCCAATCCCTGTCCCCTGATCCCAATTTCCCTGGAACCCAGGGATATTCCAGGAATATCCCAGGAATGTTCACAGATGGATATTCTAGTGTGATTCCTTTGAGAACATTCTAAGAATATTCTATAATGATCCCAACATCCCTGGTACCAAATAGGTATATTGAGAATCAAAATAGAATATCCTCTGCTGTGTGGGTTCTGGCAAAATAAATTTAAAAAATACAAAATTGTTTACAAATAAATGCTGTATTATCTTTTAAGTTTGAATGAAGCCCATTACAGACTTAAGCACCAATAATCACTAAGAGGGCAAAACATACTTATGCTCTTTTTTCCATTCACTTTAATTTTTTTCTGATTCTACATGATGATAGGCAATAGGATAGTGGTCCCTCGATACTACTATTATTTACACTAACAAATCAGGAACTGAAACGAGACTTAGCAATACAATAGCTTAAATAACCAGTTATTTCTCCTTAAGCCTTCCTAGAAAATTCTACTCCAGTCAACTCGTGTTTCCCTAAATTTATTCTATTCAACAATGGATTGGCAGCTAATTGTAAGAGATGGGATCACTGATCTTTCCACTCCTTGTGGTTATCTTTACGAACAATTTTGAAAAGACTTATTAACTCAGGCAATTAACTTTTAACAGCAATTGTAAACTGGTATCAGTGCATCGATGACATTCCAGTACTATGGAATGGCTATGAACATCAATCAAATATTTTCACCAAGTTTTCAAATAGCTAACAACCAAAGTATTTTCTTCTCACATGGGAAGGTTTAAACCAGACCACGAATTTTCTCAACCTTTTCATTTACACTACCAATTTTCAGCACCACTTTCCCATTTACTGACTTACGCCCATCATATCATACTGGCTAAGATCAGAAAGTTTTACCCCCGTAAACTGATACCCTTCCACTCTCTCATTCACAGTCTATCAATGCTCCACATCCCAACCACGAGTTTAATAAGTCAGAATAATAATGCAAGCAGCTCAAAACAACATACACTTACATCAAATTGGTGAATAAGTAAAGGGTTTCAACCCCCCCGCCCCTCTCCCGACCCACATCACTGCCCAAATCACCCTTATCCCCCAACTCACTATAATAGTCTTTGAGCAATTAAGGGATTGAAAACGAACAAAAATCACTAGATGGTGATGCAAAAGCATTAAAGCCCAGGTCATGCGTATCATTTAATTTTCAGTGCAGTAAACTTTACCTAATTTAGCTATATGAAATACGACCAAAACCAAAAGGAAGGGGTTTTTAATGAGGTTAAATTTACTTGTTGCCACTGAAAAGTATAGAGATAAAGCTAAGAGACAGCTTTACGAATTTCAATGAAACAGCAAACCGCTGATTTATGGCTGTTTGAATGAGAATGTTCTGGAACTTAGCAGTCCTGAGAACATAACTAAAAAATATACAAACGTAGACAACTTAAATGATTTCTTACAAGATACCAACCAAATGGTGATTTTACACATTCCCTCTATACCATAGCAAGTTCTCAATTGTAGTCACAATTTAAAAATATCACATACCTGGCATTGTTGGACTTAAACACCCTATGCTAATACAGAATTAAGATAATGCCATAAGGGCCTAGAGGAATGTGGATATGTGAAATGCATATAAGCAGGGACAATGAGAGGGTAAATCCTCCCAACACAATCCATAGCTAACCATTTGCTTTAACCCTCTCATTCATGGTGTCCACAAGTGAGGACGCCAACTCTATTGTGCAACGTGTCTAAATTTGTTCCGCACAGCGGCGGCTACTATGTATGTATCTAGTGGTATTCCAACGTTTTTTAGAAAATGAAACACTGTATAAGTATCATATTGCCCTTCCTGGACGTCAGCAAAGGAAAGGGAGTGGTGGCGCTGCGAGCTACGTGGTGAAGGTCATTTTCGTGGGGTGATTTTAAGAGTGTACATCCATCTAAAGCTGCCTGTGAGTATTTTTCTTTGATTCTCAATATTTTATCAATGCTTTTTGGTAATAATTATAACGTTTTCTTTGAAATATTTATTGGTAATTGACAAAAAAGTTTGTGTCCTCATATAAGGACATTGTGCTTCAGTTCAGTCAACCTTATATCTATGGTGTAGTTTATACCGAGTTATTTTCGCTCTTTTACGCTTACAAAAAACCTGTTATTATTGCTCTAAGTATTATACTTTAGTTATTAATAAAGCATACGCAATGAAACTATATCATTTTAGCAGCTATTCATCTAAATAATAATTTGACTTCTTATTTACATTTGTACAAAAACCATGTTTTATGTGGTGTTTTTGCTTCAAGATGTAATTTGAACATTTGTATCTTTAATTAATTCATTTCATTTATAGTTTCTTATAAAGGTCAACGGTTCATTTCTGTATCATTTTGTGGCATTAGAAATAAGTATGTGAATATAGCATGTCAGAGGTAATAATTATGAGATGCATTTTTCTAGGTTCCCACATCATCTCGCTGCACTTCTCCAGAATCTATATCATCACAAGCCAATTATTTTACGCTAAGAAATCTCAATATTTTCTAATAATTCTACAGTAATATGTAGTTGTTTCGGAGTATTTTAAAATTTCTCTAGTTTTAATGTTAACCATGCAAGGCATTTACATTTTATGCCACACAAGATCATTTTCTTCATTGAAAAATGTTGAAGGTTATGTCGCTGGCAGCTAGTGATGAAAATTCCCTCTTCAGGATCCAGTATGTCTCTCTCAATCAAGTCAAAAGCACGTCTAAAGCAGTGCCATATTGTCGAAATTCTCAATGAAGAGTCCGAAGGTGGTCTGGATTGGGATAGCGATGGCTCTCTCCTTGACCAAGAGGAAAGTTTGGAACAATCTTCCTCGTCCGACGAAGAGAGCAGTAGCAACGCCTCAACTAGACATCTTGCAAGTACAGTTCCATCAACCTCTTCAAGTTCAGAGCGATCACAATCCCCTGCTACTTATAAAGTAACTTCTCGAAACTTATTATGGTTTGCTGGAAAAGATAATCCATATTTAGGTTGTCCTCCTCAGAGAAACTCACAGATAAAGGTGAATGTCAATGGCAACTGCCCTTTAGATTATTTCTTGGGATTAATTACAGAAGATTATATGAACAATTTAGTCGAGCAGAGTTGTCTATATGCAGTTCAGAACGGCAAAGAAAATTTAAAGCTAACTATTTCCGAGTTAAAAGTTTTTCTGGGAATAACTCTGGTTCTGACATGTAAAATATGCGCGAGTTAGGCAGTACTGGTCCTCAGATACTGGTTTGAAATTGTCGCTGGTGGCAGACAATATGTCATTAAACAGATATGAAGAGATAAGGAGATATCTCCATTTCACCGATTCTTTGGGGATGCCAGATGGTAACAGAGATAAATTAATCAAAATCAGACCCTTCCTGGATTTTCTTCATAAATCGTTTCATAATGCTCTGGACCCAGAAGAATTTCAATCAGTGGACGAAATGATGATTCCTTTTAAGGGTCGCTCGTCGTTGAAAAATTATCTACCAAAAAAACCGAAAAAGTGGGGCTTCAAAATGTGGGTAAGGGCAGGAGTATCCGGATATGTATATTGCTTTGAACTTTATCAAGGGGCATCAGAACAACCAGCGTCTGAGTGTGGAACATCTGGTGATGTTGTTCTTAGGCTATGCCATGATATTCATAATTTGAATGTAAAACTGTATGCTGAAAACTTTTTCTCCAGTCTCCCCCTTATTCACAAGTTAAAAGAACTAGGCATATGGTATGTTGGTACATGTAGGGAAAATAGGCTAAAAGACGCTGGGAAAAAGTTGATGGCTGTTAAAGACCTTAAAAAAACTGGGAGAGGAAGCTCATCCATCGTCACTTCTTCGGATGGCATTTCTGTAGTACGATGGGTTGATAATAATGCGGTGCATACAATCTCATCTTATGCAGGCCTTCAACCAATGGGAAAGGCCAAAAGGTGGTCCAAAAGAGAAAAAAAATTCATCGAAATTAACCGGCCCATTAGCATAGAAATATACAATAAGCACATGGGAGGGGTGGATCTCATGGATTCACTTGTGGCCTTATATAGGAATGACATTCGGAACTCCAGATGGTACATGAGAATATTTTACCATATGATAAATGTAACAGTTGTGAATGCCTGGTTGTTATGGAGGATGAACAATAATACACCGATGGATTTGTTGGAATTCAAGTGTCGTATCGCTACTGGTCTAATTGTTCGTGGCAGAGGAGAGCAGTTACGAAAAAGGGGACGTCCTAATACAGGTAGTCCCTCGCCCCCACTGAAGAAAAAACCCACCCATAAGGTCACAGATGAACTGAGACTAAGCAAATGTGGGCACTATCCAAAAAAAGGTAAAAGCAATAACACCAATAGGTGCCGTGACAAAAACTGTACCAGAAAAACTCGATATGAGTGTTGCACTTGTTTGGTACCATTGTGCCCAGAATGCTTCCAAAATTTTCATGCTTGAAGGGTTAATTTACTGACACGGATATTATTGTTAATTTCATGAATAAATGTGGTGACTCAAAACATATTATGATACATTCAAATTTATTGTTTATGTTCCCTGCCAACAGAGGTATTTGTTTTGGTTCCATACCATAAATGAAACAGCAAAGATTAATGTGTATAAACAATTCACTTTTCAATATTATCTGTTTGCAAAAAATAATTGAGATCTGTATAAACAATTCACTTGTTAATATTATCTGTATGCAAAAAATAATTGAACTCAATAAATAATACCAAGATGTTACGAAAATCATTAAAAATCTAAAACATTTAATTCAAAAAAACTTCATGGTATTCATATCGTCATTCATATACGGAGGTATGTGACCTATTTCATGCATGATGTCCTCATATGAGGACACCATAATTTTGCAATAAATTGATATAAATTTTAATTTTTGATTAAACAGTAACGTAATTATGGCTACTTAGGCGTAGAAAATCGAAAGAAAAAATTTTTATAGCAAAAATTGAAAATTCATGCATGAGAGGGTTAAGTCAAATTATCATTATCAATAAAAACTTAACAACCCCAGCACTGATATAAGTGCTATCTTTGAGCAGGGAAATTTACAGATAATAAGCTTAGAAAAAAACAAAAAAAAATGATGAGGTATTAAGCATGGTTGATGGAAGAAGTGCTTCAGGTAATATTTCGAAATAAGTTAAACTCCAGTAGCATAGAGATCTATTATTGAAATTTTCCATTTTTGTTTTTACAGTTCAGTTTTGAACATAAATTGTAATTAGATCACCAAGCAATGACAAATCTATCCCACATGACACAGCAATTCAATGTAAATGTAATACACAATGAACATATTTAGCAGCTATTAAATCTTAACTTGGAATCAGTCAATTAGGAAAGATGAGTCTTAACCTTTAGTCACAACTTAAGCAGGTCTTACAAACGAGACATGTATAAAGATAATTATCATAATACACAGGAAGATGAGGGAATTTCTTCGATTTCTAACTTACAAACAAAAATATGTACCAGTAAGTGAAGCAGTCTTGGCAGCTTCATTTCAGTAAATTCATTCATTGACACAACATATCACCATGACTCTCAAGACTGCAGAAAACATTTTACAAAATGTAGTATGAAAAGACAAATGCATCATAACAATACAGTATATCATGGGGAAAATATCTAGCACAATATAATGCTGATTAAATGACAGCATGATTAATATGTTCTAATGAAATTTACCCAATTGTTTGTATTTCCTAATGGGAAAGGAATTCATTGTACCAGAAATGCACAAAAACAATTACTGGATTGACATTTTCCTTTGTGGTGCAACAAATATGTGCTAACAACTTAATTTTTTTTAGAAAATGGACATGCAATTTCAATTTTATGTATAATGTATTAGTTTATGCATGCAAATTTATGTGTGTGTGTATACCAATGAATTCATTTGATTTAATATAGACACATTAAAACACACACACGTAAATGTGCACACATGTACATTTATTTAAAAAATTTTCACCTGGACCAAGAGTAACATACCCTTGATTCAGGCATAAGACTTTATTTCTTATAAACATCCCTTTATAAGATGGGTGATGATCATTAATAGGTCTTGAAGGTATAGCATCAATAAATTCAAGCTAACACTTCCTAATAAGATGAAATCCTGTAATACAATCAGTACAGGAACCCAAGTTTTACCATAACAAAGCAATATTTCTCCGTAAAAATCTATCTTTCATATATTTGTTCCTCAGCTATACCTTCAAAACAGATAAAGATGGAATAAATGAATACCATTATCTTAAAGCACTCAAGCCAAAACCACTCTTTCACTGGTTAACTGGTATACTACCAGAGAGCAAACTATAGTTATGCAGTATAAATATCTTCTAAAAGATAAACTTTACTCTGAATTAAAAACAAAGAGCAAGCAAGCCCTGACCCATGTGCACTGAGTTTAAATTAGATTATACCAAACAGATAATGTAATTAATTTAACTTCAACCACTTTTATATCTTATTCTGTACGTCCAAAGAAGAGGCTTCTTAGGAAAAATGACACAAAAGAACTAAAATTACACTGAATTATCCACATTGAGATGAGCCAAATGAATAACTAACTCCCAATAGTCCATTAAACAGGCCTAGAACAGTTGGGCAGAGCCAAGGGGAAATTGTGAAAATATCACAAGCTGATTGGGGGACATTCAATCAAATCCCATGGTAAAAAGGAATCACATCATACCTGTGTTCCATGACACACATTTTCCTATCTTCCATAAAATATTCCTCTTTTAAATAAGAGGCATGTGTGATTTCCATCGCTGTATATATGCACCTATTAACTAGCTCTTGAATGATTTCTAATCCAGGTTAAAAATTTTATAGAATTTTTAAAATTCAATAAATTTTCATCATTAACACTTGTGCAAACCTTACATGGGAGGGTTAACAGTAGCCAGTACAGCAAAAATGCTAATAATAAATGATTAGGGTGATCACCCTACCAGCTTTAATTATTATTTTTACAATGAGGTTTGAATGAGCAACAAGTTTGATGATTCAAATATACTCCTTTTACACTTTTCTTTCCCCTGTAAATCCCAAATAGATGCAACAAGGTGGCCAGTGATATTTCCTAATTTTATTTCCCAAACAAAATAATTTCATGACAAAATATCTCTTTCAAAGGCAAAATAATGGTTTAACAATTCAATGAAGTGAAAACACTTCTTTTGCTCTGATAATTTTCAGTACTTAACATTGTGCCATTAGCTTCCATCCAATTATACTAAATCTAATAAAAATTTAAAGCATCACTTTCATAGTCAGCTAAACTACCTTAGTCACAGCAAAGATTGGGATTCCTCCCCTTGATAATATCACAACTTCCTACATAGCTCTGGTATCCAGTATATTAATCTGCATGGGTCAAGTTATTTCCACCACTCAGATGTGAAACTAGAACCCTCCAGTCAGAAGCCGATTTCTCATCCAACTGGGTAACCATTACACCTGACTTTGCATTTATTTCATTAAGGTAATATACCCTTTAAGGTAGATTTAAATGGCTCACAATGATTTCTTTCCATTCCTACATAATTTCATCCAACAGTGGCCACAAACAATTCACTCACTGGCCACCTTGTGAAAGAATATCCTGACACCTTATATTCCTGTTGGTAATGTTCCTGGCCCTTTGAATTACCCTCCATTTCAGATACATATTTTCCTTCACTTGCACAAGAATCAATTGCTATTTATCTTTACTAATAGCTTCCTACAAAGATGACCATTTTTGGAGGCATTGCTAACAAACTGAACATTTGGCACAAGTATTAGACAAACCAAAAATTAACAAATTTTGGAAACCCTAAAATCTATTAAAATGAATTTGATATTTTTACAAATAATTAACATCCAAGCATATTGCTTTTCGGCAAGAAACCATTCTTTGCTAAACCATACCTAATCATTATAGGAGTACCTAGACGAGTTGATTCTCCTAATTCCAATCAATAGGGCCCTAATTTTTTGGTACACACATTAATCAATGCTGTGACCGAAGGCCCATTGTTCCTAAAAAGGTGATTAGAATGGTAAGTCATTATCACAATGGCCACTATGACCTGTTGCTCTTACCATAAGAAGGAAAATAGCTTAATTTTTGATCACATATTTCATTTCTCACTCATTCTATCAATCATTTTCATACACACACTCGGTACAAGTGAGTCTATTTTACAAATTCTCACCGACTCACAGAAAATTAACTCCAACCATATGAAAATACTCATGCCATACTCTTTTTTAAAAGAGGCAGTCTAAAAAGTTCATAAATTCTTCACAGAGATAAACAAAAATGCCAATAAATTTCAACACACATGTAAACAATCATTTGATCAGAAATTTTATCATAAGCCAGGGAAGAACAGGGGGTGCCACCCAAATTTAGCAATAATAATTCAACTTATTTGCAATATAATTTCTCACATTTACATTTTCAGCTAATAATACCAGAAATATGGCACAGCCACAGTTGGTATATTATGCTGTAAAAATTCAAAGCAACATGTCATAGAGTATTCATGTTCCATGTACACGAATGGCTGATAAGCCTTGAGAATGCACACACATGCCAAGAGTATCCTTGTGGCAGTTAATAATCACTTTAAAATTAAGCATTAAGCAGCCTTCCATGCGAACCAAATCAGCAAGAGTAAAAGAAGTTAACTTCTACAATTGTACTCATGCTAGTAAGGCATCAATCATACCAACGAATATAAATGATTATCAAAAATTGCTAACTTTTTTAAATGTAAATAATCTGTACAACTCACTGAATAACTAAGCCCCTATTTTTGGCACTATACTGATTTCAAAGCAATTGATCTTTGTGCAAACAAAATAGTATACACAAAACAAATTTCATTTAGGAAAAAATGAGCAAATGCTCACAACTAGGAGGACTTAATATAAAAAAACAGGAAAATCACCCCTAAAATTACCTATTTTAAGTAATCAGCACAGCAAAAATAGCATAATAGACTACAGCTTAAAATTTCATGTAAAATTTGATTGACAGTTATGTTCACCATGTAAAATTATAAACTACTTTTTTAAAGTAGCTTTTCAATTTAATGAAATATAAAAAACACATTAACAATATATTTATATGTTTCTAATAAACCTGTATCAATAACCAAGGCATCATATTTTATATCATCTCATAAAAGACTTTGAAAAAGTAAAACCAATGGTGGCAACCAGATGATTAGGGAAGCAACGAAATAATTCAATAAAAAAAGCACTACCATTGTCCAACTACTAGCAATAATGAATATTTTACACACGTGTGCACTCAAGTGACATGATGCTTCTTTATATTACTGGCCAGCTCGCTGGCTAACAGCCGTTAACTGTTATAGCCCACAGTATCACTTTTTTAAGATTCAATTACAGGGGTTAAATAACTTTGATTATCCTAGTTGATGTTAACCAAGGCTTGTCCTCCAAAAAAAGAATTTCATTAAAAAAGTGAATTAACACTAGACGAAGAGTTGGCAAGGTTGTTTAGCTCCACGACTGGCCATAGCTGTCCTGATACCATTGTTGATCACCCCCAGAGTTGGAATAGCTATTGCCATTTATTCCACTGGTTAAACCACTATAAGAATTGGTCAATGGTTGCTGGGGTATTGGCTGGTTACCCCAGTTGCCCCCAGATGCACCAGGTACGGCATTCTGGTAGCGCCTCTTTGACTCCCCTGGGTTCTGGTGCCCACCATCAAATTTTCGTTTTCCTGTTGAACAAGATAATCAGTCCATTAGAGAAATCACCATCCAATTGAAGTCCTGAACTACACCAACCCTAACACAATGAATGGGTAACACAAAGAAATCAAAATATCTTAGTATTAATCCCAGATGAACCCAAAATTATGACATCTTTCAACTTCATAAACCACTTCCAGCATCCCACTCCTGTTAATTTGCAGTGAAACTTCAACGAATGTGGAGGAGCAATCATGGAATTTTTAATAGCCTGCATTGAAGGAATCATGAACCTTAAAGAAATACAGGAGTTTAGTTCCAATGCAGATCAAAATTGCACCTTTAGAGTAGTTTTCTACAATGATGACGTACTTCTTCAGAAAAGACAGCCAAACATTTAAGGAAAGACCGGTGAATGAACAAAAATGCTAAGTCATTAAGTATTTAATGGTGCTTGAGCTATAATGCCATTATGCAGGGGAGTCTCATATTTTACTAGCCTCTCTTTACACTCTGAAATGAAAGAAAAGACCATTTTTTTATTACTTGCAGTGAAAATAATAATCAATGTGTACTGTACAACTTTTCATTAACTTCGTAAAAAAATAAAATCTTTGAATAAAGCTGGTTTTCATAGGCAATGAATCCCATGAAACTAATGACTTTTTTCTAGTACATTGTTTATATACCATGTTACTTAATGCATTACGAAGCACTGTCCTGCTAATGACTGAGCTGAAATTAAACATCAAATTTCATATAATAAAATCAACTGATTCTGCAAGGGAAACACTTCCTTTTGTCCTTCCTAAAATCTTGAATAGCAGTTTCAAATCATCCTTCCAAAATAATTTTAAGTGATGAAAAAGACAGTGGACCACATACAAGTTAGCAATATTCTAAGAGTTGAGGCCAAGACAAGCCACAATTGTGGGAGGCCACATTCGGCAAAGTTTCACTGCATTGCTACTAACTATATTCAAAGATAATACCACATTGAATCGGTAATGAGGAGAGAAAGATCAATGAAAAATTATGTAATCAATGTTCTCTCATTTTTCTTTCCACTAAAACCACTGAACTCATCACTTAACATAGCCATTTGTTAAAATAATGTCACAAGATCTGGGTACGAGAATTAATCACACGTTAGGTATGTACTTAACACACGCATTTCTCCTGCAATTATTACAGGTGTAATAGGGAAATAAGAGGAATAATAGTAATAATAGAACTAACATAACAACAATACTGCCATTTGCAAATTCCACTTTCCCAGGGAGATGACATAGTCTGGTTCTCCATTAATTTCCATTGGGATATGAAGCTGAGAAATGCTCAATATCAGACCAGACCAATCATATTCAAGAATGTTTTTGGCCTAGAACCCAAAACTAGTTCTATAATAACCTTGACACTTCAATCCCACAATGATTTGGTAAAATCCATTAAAGGTTCAATTAATTACGGTTAAATATGATGAGATGTTTCATGACTAGAATAATTAATGATGGCATTTAAAGTTATTGGAACAAACAAAGAAGAGTGGGCTACTTTCATGAATTTTAAGTCTAAACCCCAAATTTTGAAGTTGGAACAGACGTTCAGAACTTTCATGGTTAATAAAAGCTTATACACATCATAATTCATAGAACATCTACCTCATCTATCCAGTGATTGAACTCTGAGTTACCCAGACAAAATATACGATAAAAAATAATTGGTGACAAAATGATTGATCACTTAATTTTCACCCAACATAGCAATAATCACACATGAATCATAATCCACAAAGACGAACTGTAAATGCAGAGGAAGGACATAACCCATCACATACATGCATGCTACAACAAGCCAAGTCATGAAAATTTAGCACCACGATCATAATTTTTTCAGAAACAAAGAATTGACACAAATATCAGCTAATCACTAACTCTAGAATTTGATGCGAGGCTATTGATCAACACAGAAGTTCAAGCATGAGTCAATTCGAGTATAAGTACTTGATCTCAGAAAATATTGCCCACATCCAAGACAGTTGCGTATTTCCTCCAACACAATTTAAAAAGTAAATCACATATGCAAGTGGAAATATTAAAATAACGGAAATGATGATTATTAAGTTTAGCAGTTGGGAGCAGAAAAAGTCAACTATTTTATAATTTGGACTCCTGTGGTTCTATCAACAATTCCGGACCAATTTAATTAAACAGAGCATTTTTAGAAACTTTAAGGAGACACTGACTTTTTTGACAGGCGGAGGCAAAAAAAAAACTTTTTAAAGACTTTTCAGTTAAGTTTTTAAATCTTAAATTACCCCCAGGCTGAATTCTAGTCACAATTGCAGCATACATTAAACAACCACCATGAACACTTCGTTTGATCTGGTGCTCTCTACTTCAGGTGTTTCTCAATCAGTACTCTAGAAAACATTCTTTTTGGGACTCCTCCATATAAGGGTCAGTCATCTAATATTCCACCTTATTTCAACCCTGGAATTTTGCTGAAAAGCCAAGCAATCTTAACTCTGAAAGCATGGCACTGTAACCTAAAGGTTTTATTTTAGCAACAAAAATTTTAATAGATTTTAAGGTTTTTTTGTATAGTTATTATAAGAAAAAGAACCAGAAGAAACATATGTTTTGATTAAAAGTAGTTTCATGTACTACATTTTATTTCATTCTTTGTAAAATATAATATTTAAATGTGCAGGCATAAATTTCCCATGAAACTACGTATCAAATTTGGTCATAACAAATTCCTAATTTTTAAGTATAAGTTCTTTATATTGCCATTATTATTCCTTTAAGAGGGATGCAAGATTCGAAGGATTCTAGATTCAATAAAACTCATAATGACTAACAGCAGTCAGCAGCAATGACGAACAATGATAGGAGTTGAAATTTTTTTACTATACCTATAGTATTATGTACTCCAGTGTTATTATAATGGTAAAAAGAATGTTTTGAAAATATTGTAGGTATTTTTGTCCTCTAAAGCCTTATCTCCATATTAGCCCCTAATTCCAATCCTTCCGAAAAATCCTTACAGTCATAAATACAAAATTCTTTTGATGCTTGCAAATAATCTACAAAACTAATGATGAGCTCTCAATCCTTACTTTTAATTGAATTTTAGAACATACTCATGAAAATACCTAACACCTTTGGAAGACTTGTTTTAAAAATATTTTTGACTTTTTGGGAGACATTTTTTGTAAAATTAAGGACTTTTCTCTACACACCATTCATCAGGAACAGCTACAGTTGCTGCAAAAACTACCTAATGCCTGTATAATTATTTGTATTGACAAGACTGCCACCAGCAGCATATTAGTAGGCAATACAGTCCCATTTTCTTCATAGAAAGATACCATTTTCCGCACACCTTTTACACCCATTCAATTCGACATTCCCACCCCTACTTCATACATCAAATCTTATGTTACCTCTACCCATTCAATAACTACTGTTACCTTCCGCTCATTTAGCATCAGTTAATATTGAATAACAGCAAAAGAGAGCAGAGTAAGTAGGAATTTAAGCAGTCACTCAACACGTTCCTTATCAATGGTAGAAGAATACCAACAACTATTCACCATAACCAGCCGTCATATTGATGTCGAACTTGGAAAATATAAGACATTCTTTACAAAGGAATGAGAGGAGTGGTTCTAGTAGCAACAGAATACTATTCTGTCATTGAAAGGGTCATTTTCACAAAACATTAAGCACATTTGATTTCCAATTTTTTTTTTGGGTTCCTCAGGAAATCTACTCATATTCTCGCTTTCACTATGGGACACTATTTACAAAAAAATCATCTCTAGTGAATGGATTGTTATTTTGAAGTATACTTCTCAAAATAATTGTGCATTATAAGGTGTAACTACTAATATATGAAAAATTTCAGCTAATTTACAGCAAGCATTCTTGGAGGTCTGTGCATTAAGAAAATAAAGCAATTTTATGCGGAATGTTCATTCAAATGTCGCCCCTGAAGTCACCTTAACCAATGATTAGATGAAGATTCTAAAGTCAGCTTCATTCATCAACAAAAGTAAGAAATAAAAACTGATACCCCAAGATACACTGTAATTACAATCAGACTGGGACGTGCATTTAAGGATGGGAAATGTTGATTTCCTCATTTGAGCTACAGTTTAATAAACTAATACCTACTATTCACAAAACCTTGGGGGGGGATAATGCTCCAGGAATACCATTTAGGAACTACCACAAAAAATTAAAAAGGAACTTCATCAGCATTATATGATACTCTTTCCACTCACAAAGAGACATCACGTAACAGATGTTAAGGATGCACACGAAACAATATTTATCTGAAAATTGAGTAAAAATGCCAGAAATGTGCTGTGGCTTTCTGTCCCTAAGTCCCGGGTTCATGAGACAATTGTCATTTTACTATTTTGTCCCAGTCAAATACTTAACTTTACACAACCTCCATCAGAAGGTGCAGTGGCTGTGGGGGTTAAGGCCATAGTCCCAGTGCTGGAGTGAATTTTTTCAGCATGGGTTCATGACTCGTGGGAGGCTATTTTTTTTCGGTCCAATATTTTTCAGAAACCACAAAAGATGCCAGATGCCAAAAGTGTACAACAGTAACTATAGCTTATTTTCCATTTTTAACAAATTTCCTGGATTTTCAACTGGCCAGAGTGTTGTAGACAATTGTGAAATTCTATTTTCTTTACTGATTTTAAAATCAGATAATACTTCATGGGGAAGGCATAGCTCCGATCAATCATGGGACCTTCTCAAGGCCATAAACAGAAGACAGAATTGTTTATATTTATCGTAAAGCGATGTGATTGCTGTAAATTTCCAAGAAATTGTGCTCCAACGCTGATATATTGACTCAATTTTTCCTTCAATCATGAAGAGTTAACTGTCAGGAAAGCGATGAAAACAGGTGCCAAGAGTAAGGATAAGAGGCTTTAGAAGAGCTAATATGGGACAACATATTTAATGAAGCATTCGAGGGGGGGGGAGAAAGAAATTCCATTCCAGTGAAGGAAAATTATATGGTAATAAAAACAGTACCATGTTTATTTGAACTGCAGGAATTTTATATTTCAGTCATGGCATTGAGTTGCATGTTTTCGGATGATACACCACAAATAAGCATCTAAAACAAAGAATTTCCCTGCAATAAGCACATTTATTGAGATTCCTTAACCCCCACGGCCACTGCACCTTCTGACAGAGGTTGTGTAAAGTTAAGTATTTGACTGGGACGAAATAGTATAATAATAATTATCTCACGAACCCAGGACTTAGGGGCAGAAAGCCTCAACACATTTCTGGCATTTTTACTCCATTTTCAGAAAAATATTGTTTCGTCTGCATCCTTAACATCTGTTACCAGATGTCTCCTTGTCATGAAGATCTTCTGCATCCCCACTTTAATGGTATCCTAATTATAATAAGGAATTCATCTAAATTCAAACATTATATACACTTTTCACAATGCAATACACACCATTTAAAATAGAAACACAGGCCTAAAACCACGAACATCACTGAAACACTACTTGGGACACAAATACGTATTGCAGAGAGATAAATGCATTATCTAGACATCGCAAAGCATTGTATAAATAAATGCAGAATATTATTACTGCATAAACTCTTGTACCACATGCAACTGTGGGAGACACACACCCTGCTCTTATAACACTAAAATTTAAAAAATCTGCGGCTTTCTGCATTCAGTATTTCTCTACGGCATGGTGAAGCTCAGATGAAAGTATCTCCACTTTAAGGCACTTTAGAGCACTTCTTTTTACCTATGATAAATTGATTTGAAGCAATCGATTTTCTTTCAAATAAAAAGTAAACCCGACCTCTCCACATTTCTTAGTTCATGAGTGAGTGCCGACCTATGGACTGTTCTCAGATTTTAAGTGTCCTATTCCACCCCTCCCATTACCTTAATTTCAATCTGATAATCTCAGGCCATTGCTACCAATGGTGTAGTTGCCCTTCTAATAGTATAAAACTTTAGCAAATCACATTTGGCAATGAGAAATGGTGAGCAGGTTCTTGTGGAACGCCTGAACATAAAACAATATTTTTCTATGGGAATGCCACCTACAAATGATCGAAAATATCACAATATTGACATCAAAACTGAAAAAATAATATAAAAAACAGTAAATAAAGGAACGAAATGCACTAAATGAACATTGAGTACAAGAGATTGTTGGGTGTAGTGGTACAGATGGCCTTGAATTGCAAGTAAGCAAACAATACAAAACCCCCAATCAACTTATGCAGAGCTTCAAGGGGCCCAGCTGCCCTACAAGTTTCCAGGTAGGCCAGAGAAATACGTAACTCATGTAAGATAACACCAACTACCCTCTTTTTCAACAATTTTTGGGAAAAAATGTGCGTGTGGTGCATGGGTTTATGTGGTAGAATGATATTATGGTTGAATAATACTAATTCAATGCATAAATAGTGAATTTCAATACGATGAGAATCAAATACGAGTGGACAAATATATCTAAACAGAAATGCCAGTGATTCAGTACCTCAGACATTAAGTAGCAGACTGTTAACTTAACCATGGGGTGGAGCCATGACTCAGAGATAGATATATAATCAACCAGAATATTCACGAGGCCAGTACCTGCAGTTTATGTTCAAGTGACTTTTAAGAATTCAAATCAGTTTTCCTCTTAAGTTTTACCCTGCCGAGGAAACTACCGTTTTTGAGGTCTAATGTACTGAAGAAATAGCCACGGCGGTTAAGTCCACGGTTGCTGTGAGAGCGGAGAGTGAGGTGTAGTTCAAATCTACATTGGTGAGATAAGAACACTCATTTTAACTGCAGGAAGTATCATTTATGAGGGTCTTCCAATTTTCATCCTACAGATTCTAAACAATTTCATCAAAATTATAAAAATTGCATGAAGCATAGAAATTAATTCTTACTTCACCAAGACATTAATTAACTAGAATGAAACATAAATTTTTGCATCTTCAAAATTAAGTCTGACCTCACACCAGGCATATTCAGCAATGGAAGACAGACTGAACTGCTTATCTTTCATTGCCCTTGCATGCTACTTTAGTCACGAGCCCATGGACCGGCATGTTTCACCAATGTATTATCTTCTGCAGGAGCATGGCCTTAGGTACACACAAAAATACTAGTCAAAGAGAGTCACTATTATCCCAGACAAATCAAGGAAGCAATAGAGATTTGGAAATTGCTGGAAAATTTCAACCGAGACAATGGCTATCCCCTCAGTAGCTCATGGAGAAAGATTATCCACTCCGACCAATCGCAGTGTAGCACCAGGACGACCAGCACTATATACAGCGGCCAAAACAGCTTTTTTCCAACTTCGACCTGAAGATGGTAGCAGGACAGCTATCGAAACCATTGTCAGCCAAAGTCAACGAACGCAGATGGAGAACCCAAAAATGCTGAACACTAATGAACAACGCCGCAAAAACCTTCACAAGAATTACATCCTTTAGTTAGCAATTTATCATTACCTACAGTTTGTTGCACAACATAATATGTCAATGCTAACAATGGAAATATCTTGTAAAAGACTGTGTTCGGATGCCAAAAATGTTGCTAATGTAAGAAGAACGAATCTCCAGCCTGATCATTTACACGTTATTGATTTCCATCATTTCAATTCACAATTCCACTTCAATTCATTTCAATCTGATTCAATTTCAATTCATTCACATTCACCCTAACCAATAACTAGAAATTAATGGAAGTTTACTTCTAATACTGATTCAAGCTTCACTGATTCATTTGCTTTTCTTATCATTCCTCAAAGGTTTGACCAAAACGAAGAAAACTTACTTGTGTTTCACTACAAGTGCATTTTTTCCATGCAGTGTTATTGTGCAATACTGTCGAGGAAGTTGATTTTCTTTATGGAGCATGTCGTATAGGATTAATATGGCTTAGATAAGTAATTGACCTCTTAAAAAAATATACCACATTTATTGATTTTTGTTCATTTGTTCTCAACTTAAGTCTTTTGTCTAGATTCGGGAAAGTTATCTAAGAAATATAATACTTTGTTCCAGTTGTTTTAGTGATGAAAATTCAAAAATCAATCTTGAATTAAACAAAGCCTTAAAGCATTTTGTTTTCTTTTAAAATCATAAAATATATCATTGGTGCTCTAACTC
Organism: Ceriagrion tenellum; assembly: GCA_963169105.1. Lineage (NCBI taxonomy): Eukaryota > Metazoa > Arthropoda > Insecta > Odonata > Coenagrionidae > Ceriagrion > Ceriagrion tenellum. The sequence goes on along the minus strand of OY720638.1, from coordinate 106,463,756 downwards.
GACTCGAAACTTGATTTTTATGTAAATGTTCAACTCGAACTCGACTCAAGTGGAAAATCTGGTATGTACACATCTCTTAACATAGCCTCTCCATGGAAATAGTACAATAAAGATGTTTGAAAAGAAACTGCATATGTACAGCAATAACACACCCAGTAATGGACATAAAATAGGAGCTAATAGTCTGGAAGACACAAAATGGCCATAGTGCAAGCGAAGGATTACACTTCAAGTCACATAAATTTCAGCAGTGTTAATATAAATAGTATTTTAGCCAGCAAATCCCCCTATTTAAAAACAAAGTAGCTAATGTCAATAGATATTCTCACATTTCAAATAATCATATCCACTAAATTTTCAAACACCACACTTTATAATGACACAAACATGACCGATGTGTGACCAATGACCAGTATGACCAATTTCACCCATAGCAAATCATGAGGCAAAATTTAGAAAATTCTCAACAAATATACCCAATATACATTTTTAATAAGCCTTCAAATGGCAATATGGAATGCAGGAGCATTCCAACTATATAACACCATCACTATGCAACAGATCTCATAAACAGATGAGCAGGAATGCCGTGTATAAATAGAAGTGATACAATTTTTGAGATTATTTCTAGCTTTTCCCTCTAATTAGCTAACATATTCTGCAAGTCAAAGCTTCACTGAGGCAAATGACGAATGAATATACCTGGATGGTTTATTTAAATAGATAACATACATGTTGGCTAATCCAAAAGTCACAAGTTCGAATCTCACCCAGAGGATGGATGTTGTGTTGTCTGACTGCAGATTTTCCATCAAGGCCGGTTTATAAAAAAAAATTAAGGAAAAATTAACTTGAAACACAAATTCAAATTTAGTAAGCAACTTAAAACTTGACGACAACAAAATCAGCATGCATTAAAATCCATTTTTATTTCTATGGGCACACAAAAAATGCAGGGTGTTTGGAGAAATTGAGTGATTTTGAGGTGACTTTTCTACACTGAACCAAGTGGATAAGCAAGGGCCTCCCTTCAATTTTGCCAGTTCCTCATCTTAATATCCATGACACACATGACACCATAAGATATAACACATCATATCACAGCATAATTTACTGACAATAATACCCTTACAAGCAAACTTCTTCCTTAAACTCAATTATAATGTACCACTTAAAACATTCCACCCTAATCAACTTTTGATGCATCTATGGCAGGAATGATTCCATCAGTGATTGAGCTAAGAAGTACCGTTTTTCGTTAAAAGAGCATCACCTTTCATATTATTTTAATGAGCGTATAACATCAATTTTGACAATAAGTCAATTTTACCACTACTGAATCAAGTAACAAACCGTTCTGCAACCAACCAACAAGCCATACCTCATGAAATCTCACAACCCTTAAGCATTATGAGATATTAAAGATGATTATCTGAAGAAAAACGACCAGTCGCTTAATCCTCACCTAAAATTTACCTAACAGTACAAGGATCTGGATTCTGGACTACCTAAAAGGACTGAACACACCAATCTGGCTCATAATATTGTAATTTAACTCATTTGCAACTCCTTAGTTCTGGTTCTCAGTTATTATGGAAGTGTACCATGAAATATGGTTATAATATGTTTAAAAAATATACTATATGCAAAAGATCGATAATATTTTAAGCATGAAGAATCACCACAAAAGACTGAACCATAAGTTAAGAGCAGAGGCACTAATTATGGAGATATAAGACATCATCAACATTTATTTTTTAATGACTACTTATTATTTTAAAGTTAATTGAATAGGTAGATAATTATGCTAATAGACCACGAAAGTCACATAGATAACCAATTTTCTGTGAATATCATTAGTTTACACAGGCGACAATGTGAATGCCCAGAATTAGTTGGAACAGCTTACAAAAATGAATTCTGTCATAGCTTTACAATCTCTACATGCATGCTTCCTTCAGCTGTTACATATACCAACACACTGACTCTTTTTACAGTTTTATCTTATACTGCATGATGCGTGTTTCCGCCTGAAGAGAGGGAAAAAACATTTTTGCAGAGAGCAACGTCAATTCTGAAATTCTAGGGTACGCAAAATCTGGCATAAGTTCTTCAGCCAACTGAAGTAGAAATTTCCTCATTGAAACTTTACTTCCTGTCATCTCATCCAGGAATTTATTCCAGCCAAGTCAAGAGCATTATAAAACAAATGCAGGGGCCTTAGTGAATACTCCGTAGACATTTGGTTGATTACATCAATCCCAAACTTCCAGTTTTTGCAGTATCCCATTGTTTTTGGGATCTTCTTCTCTACATCCACAATACTACTACTGGTATGTAATGAGCTATTCAGTACCACGTTGTTGAGGTGCAATGGGTTTTCTGAATCGTAGGAGTAACTAGGCCATCGGTAATTCATATCCACATTCTCACTAATTTCCAGCTTAGTTGGTTCACACACTTGCTTCTGATTGTCTTCTGCCTAGAACAATAGCTCCATGCCCGCGATACTCAGGGGAAATGTTTGGCAGTATTTTAATGCAGCAGTGAAAGGTGGAACTAGGCAGCAGCACTAGCCATCCAACCACACTATGATGTCGGTGCACAGAATTCCATGCATGAACTTGATGAATGTGATGACTCAAATTAACAAATATCTATGACATCCCTCATCGCGATTGCTGAAATTGACAATAACAATGTGTGCTCACAAAATGTATCCTTCAATACAATCTCAATGACTCTCACCACCAAATATGAAACGTTAAAATAGGGAAGCCATAGGCCTTGAATATCATGCCTATTCATTACACATTACATTAATAGAGCAATTAGTGCCTTGGTACTGGATAGAATAAGAACAAAATAATAATGTAATTATCAATAGACACAACTATACAATAGTAGGCCACATTAGAAAATTTATAAATATTTGGAGTAGCACAGCAATCAATTCCTATCCTTTATACCATTTATAAGTGAATCAAGTTCGAACATGTAAAATTGACTGCTTGAACGAATCACTTTGTGGGTTCTAGGTAAAACGGTTTGTATGGTCATTTTAAGACTAGGGATGAATATTAATTAGTTTCAATTTAAGGGAAAGCTTCCAATGAAATGTTTAGTTCTCAATTTGTTTGTGTCGAATTTTTCACCACTCAAGAGTTGGTACGCATAGCAAACTCTAACAAAATATGGACAAAAACGAAACAAGAGTGAAAGGAGAAAACAACACAAATGCAGAAATACGACAAAATTAATCCCATATTGAAATGAGTGAACGAAATTCATGATGATATATATACATTAATGGATGCAAGTCGTTAAGATGATGAGGCTGGCCACAATAAACTAAGCGTGAATATACACAGTGAAACATTTCAATCTACAAAAACTGCACAAATAATTTTCAAAGTTTCCCCAAGTAAAATTAGTAACTTCTTTTCACCAGTCTCTTCTTCCCAAGAAACATCACAGCCTAGTACATCCCATGCTATGGAGAATACTTAATCCTCACATCATATTCATGTTAGCTATTTAGATATTCATAAGCTAAGAGTGGTAGTTATTTAATCACTGGTATCTTCACTTTAATTTCTATTATATTTATTCATAACAATACCTATCCACCAAGCTCAAAGTACAGGGAAAGAAGAATGCATCTATAAATCCATCTTTCCAAAATTTCACGGATTTTGTATGTCTTGATTTTGTAGCTGAATTACGTAAGGTGTTCTTGTGAAGATAGTAATCATTCATTCTATCCATTTTTAAAGTCGGTATCAGCTAAAAGCACACTGCTGGGATATTCTCCTGGATTCTGAGATTCTTCAAGGTTCCACACCACTAATGTCTTATTAAGTGCACTTATAGGATTATTTGTTTGTCTATGTATGCATGATGTCTTCTGCAGAGAAAATAGGTGACTTCAAACAAGAATCATGGAGGGATAAGAAATATTTTAAACACCTCTGTCTAATACTTTCAAATGCATGAGCCAATCCAAGTATACTAATTCAACACTAGTACTTTTGATTCAAATATAAGAAACTGGTACAATAGATGAATTTTGGAGGAAAGCATAAGTCTGAAGTTCTGTGCATGGCAATAGCAAGGAATATTTGGCAAATTCCATGCTGCTGTCAGTCCGAAGTGAAATTCACGTGACAAAATGTAAGCGGTGAATAAGTTCTATCATAATAATCTGCATAAAAACCTCGAGCTGGAGTCATGACATTGATGCAACAGCTTTGCATACAAAAACCCAATTCTGATTCACGCAATTTAAGAGACGCATTTTCCCCTTTCCCCATTGATAACATCATATAATGCAATTTAATAAACGCATACGAATATGCCATTTTAACCCAGGGGTTCTTCTATACCATGGAAGTGGATAAGAAATCATCGTGACTCAGCTGTTTGCAGCTTTAAATGTCATAAGCCTGATTCCAGACTTTGCTTAATCCAGACAACCCATTGACCTTAATAGCAAGGATTAGCAAAGATCTACTGTAATACTAAATGCATTATGCATAACACTTATCTGCATGATGGCTAAGTAAACTTTGGATAAATACCTACATGAATGAATATAATATAAATGACATAAATAGTGAAAGATGGGAAAAATTGTTAGAGCCAAATTGGCACTTTTGTGACTTTGAGCTAAGGATTAGTTAAATGTATTCATTCCCTGGTATTAGTACCGGAATAAATACCTGGGTACCCGAACGAGTACATGAGTACTCAGCTTAATACTTGGGTACTCAAATAAGTATGTGAATACCAGGTCGAATGCCATGGCCAATGATGTGGTACTCAGTATAGGACTGCAAATGGTCGGCCCCGGTGGTGGTGGGGTAAAATCCTCGCCTGCTAACCTGAGGGTCACAAGTTCGAGTCCCGCCTGGTTAGAATAGTATCTGCCCAGGACATGGGTGTGTGTGTTCGTCTCTTGTTAATGTTAGAATACCCGATGTAAAAGGCCTTTGTTGAGCTGTTTTCGGGGTTATGAGTATAAATAAATAAATAAATTCCATTTGGGTACGGGTATTCAGGGGTGTTCACCCAGGTACTCCAGTCTTAATTGTGACCTTCAGGTACTCCTGTACCCCAATAGTCATCCGGTTACCCAGGTATTCATTCGGGTACTCGATTACCAGTGAATAAATACATTTGGTCCTTCCCTACTTAGAGGTACACTTACATTTAAATAAAAATGAACCCACCTTTGTCAATATACCAGGATATAAAGAAAATCAAAAATAAAAAGAAGTCATGAAATTTGATTGAAGTATTTTCAATAATTAGGATATTACAAAAAACAAGTTGAATGAGACAAAATGGCGTGTCCGATTCTTTAAGAGTTGATGCACATGAGTTTTAGATGTTCATCAGAGATACCCTCATTTGCCATTCTTCTACCAATAAACAAGCCAAGTCTCAAACCCTGAAAGCCATTATTTGATGCTGATGATGATTAACTGAAGAAAATCAACCAGTCACATACATCCTCATCTAGCAATTTACTTAATGAGCATGAGTTTTAGTAGTTCATCACAGATGGAAAAGATGCAAGTGGGGGCTGAAGGCAGGATACTGACCAAAGGGTACCACACATACATGACATGGTATGAATAAACAATGTACCTTTAGGATTTGAAATAAACAAATTTAATCATGTTTGTTTCAACTTCAGTTTTAAAATCTTCCTGATTTGATGATGCAGTCAATGACTTGAAAGCCCATAGTTGGGGGATTTTGGTATGTTTATGGAAACGTGGGTAGTGGTGGCTAAAAAAAGTTTGGGAAACACTGCTTTTGACTCTCTTCAGTCCCTAAGATGCTAACTGGAATGCCGGCCAAACTGTTGTCATCCAAAATAAACCAACATGGGATGAACCTGGAAACATCCCTAACATTCTCATACTACCATGAAAGCCTACGCAGCGAGCTGAATGACTCGAGGAACATATCCTTGGAGTAAAGATGATGACAAAACTACATAGCCATTCAATAACATCACAGTAACCATCACTACAAATAAAATCAACTGCCAACTCAATAATTGAAATGTTTCCCCTGAGAAAAGTAATACATAAAATTACTTTTACATCCACACATTTAGTTGTCCCTATGACAATATTTTGTTGGCATTTCATTCTTCCCTAAAAGAAACTTTCTGATCAAGCTTGGACATATTTTTTCTGATTTTTTTCACACATCGGTGGGTCATAAACCAAGGTACTAAGGTAGAGAAATCCAGCACATTCCCACTATTAACAAGTTCATAACTAAAGAAAAAGAGCCTCGCAGAGAAACAAATTTCAACCTGAGGAATACCAAAAACTAATAAGGTGCTATTTCCAAGAATCTTTAGATAGTTACTCTCAATGATAAATTTTAGGGCATTACTAAGCTCAAATTGATTGCTAACAATACAAAGAATTGACTTAAAAACGTCAATTTTCAGAATAAATGATTGTTCCAAACATCCATTTGGTGCTAATCCACGAATTAAAAATGCAACACCAGGTGGGTTGTAAAGGGAGGTTCAACAGAAAAAAATAACAGAGGAAACTAAAAATGAAATGTACAACGCTGCAATAGAGTTCAGTTGCAAAGACCTTCACACAGGAGAAAAAACTACTATCAATGCATAATATTTATTTTCATTAATCTATTACAAAAGAATGAATGTGGTGTAGCACATGCCTTGAAGGTACACTACTTAAAAGCTGATTTATGCAGAGAATTACGAAAAACAAGACCACTAGGTTGTCCCATTATTCTGAATTACTTAATGTATTATGCATGATCTCTAAAAACAGGTCATGTGAACCCTCAACTTTCTTATGGTAAGTAACCTGAGAATGAAGCATGCTAATGTGTGCCCCCTTGGGGTTGTAACAGGTAACTCTTTAAATTTATTTGACTTCCCCATCCATGAAATATACTATCTCTCTCAGGAAATGATAATTTACTTCTCTGGACAGAACTCTATTTTTCATTTTTTTTTCAAAGTTTAGTTGCTGAATCCAACAAGGCATCATTGGACTAAGAATATTTATTTGTACTTACTACAGGTCTTCTTCAAGCACAGGGCTCTACCAACATGAAAATTCTGTGCCTGCCAGCACAGGCTAGTGTCTAACCTATTACACCAATCTGATGAAGGTGTTACTGGGAAACCTCAGAGTGTACTTGACAAGGTTTATAGATCAATGCTCTGAACTGATCGTTCTACCTCATCAAAATTGCTTTACAAAAATAAAGGTTAAGTTTTACAGGTAAAAGAAATAAATTAGAAAATTCTTACAAGATCAGAATCATTACTTGAAGTATTTAACATTTATGGAGAGCACATAAGACAAAACATTGTGCTGATAAGTACTCTCTGTATCATGAGATCTGCTGTTGGGGAAGTGGAATCACTCAGTCTTTTCAAAACTATATGTTTTGAGTACATTTCGGTATCATGCATCTGCAGTAATATTTACCATGCATTAGATATTTGATTTTAAGTATGTAAAGTAAGCTTCACTGCAAAGACATGTCACAGACTGGGTTACGAATTGGTAAGAGTTACATTCTTGGAGCTAGTACCTTTTTACAATCAGTGCCTTTTCTTCTGTGATAGGAGTAAGCGAGTCCGACAGAGCTGTAAAAACCATTATGCATTTAAAAATAATTTTCAATTATCACCCCAAAATGATTTCTGAAGTGAATTTGTGATGGTAATCCATGAATGAAAAAAAACCACATAAGTGAAGCAGTGAAGAAGAACAGAGTGGCAGGAAGGAAAGTATGGTGTACCTGAATTGTGCATTAGACTGAAGAAATACAAAGGTGAGACTTCATTTAAAAAACCAAAGCAGAAGAGCATTCACCCTCCTTTAAGTGCCAGCATCCTCAAGTGGTTATGTGCAAAAAAGCCGTCCCACAGGACTTGGTCATGAAGAGCTTTATGAAATGTAGCATTTCACAATTTGGATGGCAACAAAGACAGTGAGATACAGGAGAGCTGACGCGACGATGCTAGTTTCACAGAAAGCAAAGTGCAAGTGATGAAAACTAGAAATGAGTCACTGTTTTAATAAAAATACTCATAAGTGATTCATGATTCTACTTTCACGAGTATCTAGTTCTTCAGTTTCACAATAATAGAAAGTGGTGTTAAGATGAATTAGCATAATTCAGAGTTCCTAATATTCCAAATGTTCTAAAATTGTCTGAGTCGACAGCAATTGAGCCTGAAGCTGATGAATGACAGCCCTCATCATGTACTAATAGCTTTCTGCTTTAAATGTTGATAAGCCAAGGAAATTCTGCAATCATCAAATAATCACACATTAAATTTGTCATTCTCCAAATTTTAGCATCGCATATCACATTAGATAAATATCATTTCTATAGCTGAGTGATGTGATTGCTATCACTGGGATTACTCTTGGATGTTACAAGAGAAATGCACAATAGATGAGGCCATGCATTGCATTGATGCAAGCAATTAACCCAGTACATTTCTACGTAATACTTACGAAAATGCATAACTTGGGCAGTAGGCTTGATTGAATTTACTGCTTACACTAGGTAGCATCTTCTCATAGCCAACACAAAATGTTAGCATCACTAACATTACCATGCCTGAATATAAGACCCCGCCCTTTTTAATTAAAACATCAGCTGTATAAGTTAGGGAAATGGGAGGGGAAACCTCCCTGCCTCTGTACATAATTATCATCAGAAAACAGGTTTGAAGCCCACTCCTTAGATTTCCATACTCATTAGATGCATCCATCAAAAAGGTAATCACATCTACTTCTATAGGACTAAGTACCGTATTTGCATGAATCTAAGATGAGTTTTTCCCCCTCCCAATTCCTGCAGAAAAGAGGGTTTGTCTTACAATTGGATGCAAAATTCTCGACTTCAATTGCGTTGCATAATCTACGTTGGGAAAAAAATTATGGATACCTGAGTTTGCCACCTGATAGCTATACAACGAAAAACCAACGTTAAAAATAGCTGAACAGTAATTTAGCTTATGTAATTTTGCGTTTAAGTAAAAAAACACATATTTTCCATTTTTTGGCAGCAGGCAAAGATCAGTCGCCAGTTGCACTTCTGCCGTGTCCGCGAGTTCGCCTGCCCTGGATTACCCTGGGTTCGGCTTCGTTCAAGTAAAGCTTGATCAACTAACAAAATGTTCATGTGACTGGTTACAATTTACCTAAATTGTAACGTTAAAGCCTCAATGCCGTCGCAGAATAAACTGCTACAAAGTCGTTGCATTTGTCTCAGAGCAACGGTAAGAAGGCAACATGATTTGCCTCTGATTAGAGAGATCGATTCAGTTGTGACCCCGTGCCTTTCAGAGTATTACGATGGCAGAGAAAAGAAGTCATTATACTGCTGCTTTCAAAAGAAAAGGTATATTATTTGCAGAGAAAAATTCCAATTCTGCAGCTGGAAGAGTATTTGGTGTTTCGGAATGTAATGTTAAACGCTGGAGACAAGATTCAATTAAGATTTTCTCGTGTGTAGCAACAGGAGAGCATTTTCTGGACCTCAAAAATGAAGGTACGAAGAATTGGAAACAAAACTTAGTGACTTTGTTATATCCCAGCAGGCTAAAGGACTACCAGTTTCCAGCGAAATTATTCAAGTGAAAGCAACAGAATTAGCTCGGACTTTGGGAATTCTGCGGACTGAATTTGGAGCTAGTCGATCTTGGGTGCAGAAGTTCATGGCTCGGAAAGGATTTTCTCTTTGTCGGCGAACTTTGATTTGTCAAAAACTTCCACTGAATTTTGAAGAGAGGCTAGTTGAATTCCAGCGTTTTGTGATAAGAAAACGACAAGAAAAAGGATATCTTCTTGGCCAAATAGGTAATGCTGACCAGACGCCAGTTTACTTTGATATGCCCAGTGCATATACAGTGACAAAGAAAGGGGATAAGGAAGTGAAGATAATTTCTGCCGGTGCTGAAAAACAAATACTAACAGTGATGCTATGCTGTACCGCTGATGGGTTTAAACTGCCACCATACATAGTTCTCAAACGTAAGAATGTGCCCTAGGGTGAGAACTTTCCTTCAGGAGTGATTGTAAGAGCAAATGAGAAAGGGTGGATGATGAGTGAAATGGTAGTTGAATGGCTGAAATTGGTATGGTTCTGACGGCCTGGACACCTCAAATTACAGTCTCTACTTGTTCTGGATTCTTATCGAGGGCACATTACTCCGGCTGTGAAGGATGCAATGAAAGAAGCAGATAGTGACTTGGCCGTGATTCCAGGAGGTATGACATCCCAGCTGCAGCCTTTGGACATTTGCGTAAATAAGCCGTTTAAAGATCAATTGAAAAGGTTTTATACAGATTGGTTGGCATCTGAAGACCGGGAGTTATGCCATCTGGAAGCGTAAAGAGGGCTCGTCTATCTCAGTTAGTGCATTGAATTTTAGCTGCATGAAAAGGAGTGAAAGAGGAAATCATTATAAAAGCATTTAAGAAATGCGGTATTTCTAATCCTATGGATGGAAGTGAGGACGGTGAACTTTGGCAGAGCAGTGATAAAGATTCAAGTGGAAATGAATGTGATAGTGACTGTAACTAAAACGATTCTTTGTGAACCATTTTGAGCATGTAAATTAGGTAAGTCACCTAGTGAAAGTATTTTCTTTCATCATTTCTTGTTGATCAAGCCATAGTGTTACATTATAGTAAGAACTTGTGAATATAACTTAATATGTTTGCATTTCCTATTTTTCTGCTTACGTGCACAAATGTTGATAAACTTAATCCTTAAGTATTTTATCATTTATTGCTTTTGATGGGAGTATTGGTTTAAGGCCACTTTGGAATAAAACAACAAGAAATACCGTGGGCCACTTGCATTAATCGCCAATTACGACGCAGGTAGTGAATATGACTCTCTGGTCTGGAACTCTCTCTCACGATGACAGTGGTGGCAGGGTGTATACAATCTTTCGCTGACCACTAACTTTCGTATCCCCTCCAAGCTCTCAGCTGCATCGTGGTGATAACATGAAAGGTGATAAATACTAGCAGAGAGCAGGCGTCGCAATCGCGTCAAGCAATAATGTAAAAGGTGATGGACTCTCGTGGCAGTGCTCACGACTGTGAGAAACAGGAGTAGCGTTCCGCTACATCTATCATTAATATTAATTCCTCAATATTTTGGCGCCGAGATAAATGAAATAATATAGAAATTTACTATATTTATTGCAGTTGCAACCTCAAAACTCCCGTTGCGGATATTCAAAGCAAACAGCAATCAGAAGATAAACAAAAGATAATGAACGTATACAACAACAACAAACATAAATATAAACATGCAAATAGAATAAATGCATAGGCACTAGTATTCGTCTAACAATAAATTATTTTTCAAAATAATTTTTTTTCCCGACTGGAGTTCCAAAAAAGGGGGGTTGTCTTAAAATCGTGTTCGTCTTAGATTCCTGCAAAAACAGTAATTTTTGCAATTAATTTCTTAAGTATATTAATAATTTTAACACTATTTCTCAACATTGGTCTATGTTTGATCAGGCTGCACTTCAGGCAAATAGATAACTTCATGTTATCATATTCAAGATAGGCAAGTTACCATTCTCCAATCTGAAAATAAATGAGCACCAAGAGACCAGCTACCCTATCTGAGAGAAAAACGTGTTTTTATGAAATTTTTCATTGCAGTGATTGAAATGTCTGAGCAAAGAGTTTTTGCGTAATTGCTTTAAGTTAAATGTGGATATGGAACAAAATGAGCACATGCTGTGACATGCCCAGGACGATCAATGGCTTTGCCAAGACTACAAGATTGCAAGTGAGATGCACTATGAGGGAAGTTCCAACAAAAGTTATAGGCTACTATTGTAAAGCAACATTTTCAGTAAAAATAAAATTTCAACTCCATCAGTGGCGACAATCTAATTAATTTCCTGATAATTCACAAATGCCTAAAGTTCACCAGAAACTTTAAGTTTTTTAACTAACTAAAGATAAACAAGCATATTGAGCTAAATTACAGGGCATGCTACAAGCATAAGTCAAGCTATTTTTCTACCAAAATAGAGGGACCCTAATGATCATACTTGCATTACTTTGAAGCATGTACCAAAAAAAATTTAGAAAAAGGCCTAGTAATGACTTTGATGATTTTTTTCACAGACTGATTCCATAGCACAATGATTAATTAAGGTTCTCCACTATTCTTCTTTCTCCAAATGAAGGGCAGTTGTACAACAATTAAGTAGAGATTAATAGCTTATATGATAGCCTTCGTTGTTCTCACAAAGGTGTCCATGGCAAATGGGCATTCACTCCCATTTCTTCTTGCAGGATTCTTTAGCGAAGTCGCCATTTTCCAAACATTTCTGCTCCTATCCAGGAGGTATCTTCAGGTCTAAAAGTATGCCCTGCACTTTTGGCCAGATCATATTATCACACAAGCTGCTTCTAATTGGCTGCTGGTTTGGGCACCAAAAAACACCTCAGGCAACATTTTTCTTTTTGTTCCTTCCAGTCCACATCAGGACTCTCCTCCAAGTCATCACTAGGCTGTATTTGCCATCTCCTTTTAGGTTTTCTGGACATTTTGATATGTCGATAGCTTCCCATACCAAACATAGGAAGTATCGACTTTCCCCACTCGGGACTTGAGATTCTTCAAAGCATATGATAGGGTGGCCAGGTCAAAGCCCTGGTCTTTATACCTGCAGCTTGTTCAGTTTCATTTTTCATCAGTACTATGTTTCTTACACATATTACATTATGCTTCAAATTTGAGCAGTGCTGATGTATTTTCCCTATCAGGGATTCCGTGAGGCATCAAATTCCTATTATTATTGAAATACCACAATTGACTCTTTCGTAAGCTATTAAGTTTTTCATGCATAAATTCATGTTTTTAAGTTCTCTATTAATTTTTTAACCATAGCTGGAAGTATGTCATGAAAATTTATGAAATGTATTTTAGGAAGAGCAACCACAGTTTTATTTAACCACACCACGTGCATAGGTAGACCCAGCATAAGTGGATTTGGAACACAATGACAACTACAAAAATATGACAAATTCTCACTGAGAATAATTGATCGGACTGAGTTTCAAAACTAGATCCCTGATACCACTATTTTGTACTAGATATGGTGGACTCTATAGCTATAGGCTATTAATGCTTCAAATGAAAAGTAGCAAATCTTGTAACGTGACTGGTATCATTTATCTTTCTCATTCTTCTGTCCTTCGCCCTGTTCTGAATAATGACACTATGAATCTATTATTTTAAATTTGACATGTCCCAAAGGAATGGCATTGAAACTTTCTCAAGAGCTGTATCCACTTCTAATAGGGATGGGCGAAATAGCCTGATGATCTTTTATTCCTCAGTTAGATTGCTTTAGAAACCACCTTCGATCCACTTAATCAAAGAATTCAGCCAACATAAAATTTTAGCATTGCAACAGAAATTCTGAGGTTCATATTAACTCATTTTCAGATAGACATCTTTTCTACCCCATCACACAAAAAGCATTAGCCTCAACCTAGCAAATTACATTCACACTGACTACCATTAGGTAGAAATAACTCCATGTCATGTATTTGACTTTTTAATTGTCTTTATTTTACTCAATTAGTGTGTCCAGCCTTCTCTGTATCATCCAGAAAATTAAAATATCGATGCATCTACCTCATCCCATCCACTTAATAATGAGCAAGCAAAACACTTTGCATGTTCACTGAGTTAACAGATTGGCTTAACTTCTGCCAACTATGCTTTTATAAGGGACAAAGCATGATATGCAAAATCAACTCTACAATGCATAATACAAAGAAAATCAGTGCTAAGAGCTTTACAAATATGATTATTCTACCAAAGCCTACACAGATGATTAAGACATGGATAAGCAAGGAAATGAAGCTAAAGAAGACAAATTACTATTGAAATTAATGTCAAAGCTTGTACAAATTACATAAATGGAATAGGTAACCAATTCCTAAATTAATAAACATTTCAACAGTGTTAAATTTGCATTAGGGAGAGTTCCTCCTCAGAAATCTCTAAGAAATTTAGGGAAATTTCTGTATCAAGCATTTATATTATTTAGCACCCATTAGCACTATTGAGTCCTTTAACCTTTGGCAAAGCCAAATACCTACTTTTCATTGACACATGAAAATTTAATTCTACTGAGGACTAAACATAAATATTACAAGCTACAATGGTATGAATGGTAAGAAAAAGCACCATCCCAACTCATCAGGTTATGAATGATCCCAGAGATTACATCGGATTCAATATCAACTATCCTATCAGTGAATCCTGTCCCCTTCTTTCTTAAGTGCTATGGGTTTACATGTCCAATGCTCATAGAAATATCACTATAAGAGATATGCTGATTTCAAGAAAATCACTTCAATAAAAAAATGGAATGGAGTCCCAAAAACTAGTGTATATTATAACTTAACTGTAGAAATGGAGAACAACTAAGTAAGAAAAAATAAACGATTACTTTGAGACCACGTTTGAATGGCTTTCTCATTAATCTGCGCCACGTTTCAAGTTTGAAGGCTGTATGAGGATAGGGGAGTAATAAGACCTTGAAGATTCCCAACATCGTGAAGCAGAGTACTTATCCCACCAACAATGCTCATATTCAGAAGGTCCCCTGAAAAACGTTACAATGGGGTTTTACTGCGTTCAGAAATTGCATACTCAGCATGATCTAGCTTAGCATATCATATAGACACAAGCAAGCAAGAATTAGAACTTTGAAAAAGCTGTTAAGCAGCATAAAATGAATCCAAAATAGCAATATTTAAAGCCAATCACAAAAACAAAATAGCATTAAACAAATCAGCATGGAAAAAAGAAATAAGCATTACATCATATCTAAATGCCATTTCAAATACATTGAAAATAAGAGGCAAAAAGGGAAATAACTCACTTGAAGCAAAGCACTAGATTTCTACAGATGAATACAATTTTTCATTAGTCAAAATCAAAAAGAAGAGAGTTCAAGGGTGAATAGAATATCTTCCCTCAAAGTAAACAAATGCAAGACATCTCTATGCATTCCATGTGCCTGCAGTCATTAGAAGCTTCCCTACTTCAGGCTATCCCCAAAGAATTTCTAATGAATTCATATCCTATTGGCACCATTCCTTCTCCAATACTTAAAGAGTGCATTTAGCCAATTATGGTGGATGCATATTACTCATGTAAATCAGACCACTCCAACACCAAACGCTGCACCAAATATAAGATTCAATGATAACATTTGATTCCAATCAAAGGTAAGAAGCAGAGGTAAACCAAGCTGATTTATTCGGTTTTAATGACAAGAAACACGATTTAGCAATGTAAAAAGCCTTGGCACCCAAAAAACAAGAGGGCTTGATACAGAAGGAGACAAAGTTTGGTTTCTTATTGATGTCAGTTGTGGAAATCAATATAAACAAATCTGAGGTTTCAACCCCACGCTTAACCAGCACAGACGGAGTTAAGACCTAGCATTTATAAAAAGCAGAAAGTCATGACACACTTTCACCTCAACATGCAACTTCTTCTTCGCTCATAACTGAGAAAATATAAGAACCACAATGAACATATTATATTATCACTATCTGAAACACTTCACCTGAGCCTAAACAATATAAGTTATTCAAATGTCACCTATGTATATCACCTGCCTAAATTTCATCAAAAAGTGACATCAGAAAGCAAAGAGGCTTACTATGAGAACTATAAACCACTTAAAAATACAAACTGATGATACCACATGCCTCCATACGTAGTTCCCCTCTTACTACCCAAAATATTGGTAGGAAAAGTAATGGAGGACAGGGACTATACTGAAATTCATTCACTAAGTAAACATTGATATCAGCACCAATGTTTAACATAGGTGCTAACTTGGGTGGCTAAGGTGAGGGATTCGGATACATTAAAATGGGCACTGGAATGAGGCATCCACTGAGTGTGCACAGAGAAAAATGCAAGCTAGATAGTATTAAAATCCTTAGTATTTCTATTGAATGACCAAAACTAAATCTAGTTAGCAGTGCTTGGAGTTGACTTTATAATGCACACAATTACAGTTGAGTAGATGCAATTATGTACCCTATCCTCAGATCACTCACTTATATGTTTATATAAATCAATTAAACTATCACATGCACTTATAAGGACTTTGATTGTATATGCTTAAAGAGCTCAAAAGCTTTCAAACCAAGAGGGCTAATTAACAAATATTAACTCCATGTCATCCCTAATACAGATGTTTGATCAGTACTACACCACTTTTAAAGAGATGATTCTACTGAGACAAATTTGATTATTTTTACTAACTGAAAGAATATTGACTCCCCACATAGTACCTTCTCAATTATTTATTGTGCATATCTAAATATTTTTTTATCAAATTTATTTCAACACAAGTCAGTGGAAAGCCAGATACTTTCCTCGATCATAGGGCAAAGGTAATCGCGACCCTATTTCCAGTACCATCTACACTCACGTCCCTTGGCAAACGGTGACTTTGCTAATTACTCTCAGGATTAACAATTATGTACAACTGAGAAAAAATTTGTTAACTTCTTATCTTATTCAATATTTTCTACTGCCATAATGTGTAACTATAAATCAATAACACCTTTGTAAATGATCAAATTAATCTTTACTTTTCCCAAAACTTTCATTTTCAGCGCATTGAAATACACAACTAATACAGGTATGAAGAGGAATAGAAGGAGAAGTTGCCTAAACCACACTGGGGACTGCACCTGCTTGGATGCCGACCCAGCAAAACGACCTTCTTCTGATAGGATGTTCTTACTTATAGTTTGTATTTCTCAAAATGCCTTAGAATGTTATGCTGGAATTGACTTTCACCGATTGCTCTGTACACCTTTTGCACTTGGATGTCGAGTGTGACTCAACATGGCAAACACCAGTACCAGCTCGTTTCTTGAGTCTCACTGGACATGGAATTTCGCATCTTGGGATGGGGAATTTGTGTTTTTTTCTAAAGAATTCTCATATTGCCATCAGCATGAAAGGATAAGTAAAAAATTATAACTATGATTGATGGATTTTTTCAATAAATAAATAACGTGTAACAATAACATACCTACACATCAATGCCATCTAGAACCGAAACTGCAACCAATACAGATGATTGCCTGTATCTGCCAGTCTAGACCGCACTTTTTCACTTCAGTCAATTACCTATTATTTCTTTTTTCGTGTTGTCAACATCTTAAGAAGGATGGTCAGTGTGATACGATCATGCTGTTCTAGCCCTCTTCAAGTCCCTTCGTAAAAAACGTAATTATGTATATACTCTTGCAAAGTGGGCATCCAATTATCGCGTATAAGATTCAGACAAAAATTGACAGGCAGATTTACGCATCACCTTTTCACAGAGGTTTTTGCTTACGTTCTTAGAAGCATATGGCAGGTTTTAATGAGCTCGCGTCATCTCAGCAAGTACACAACCGTATCAACCAATACTATCACAAAGGGAATATCAAATTACCACGTATCAGATTCCGGCGAAACTTAATATGCAAGCAGGGATATACGAATTACCTTCTTTTCTCAGACGTATTTGCTTAATTCCTAAAAGCATATCGCAGGTTTTTATTAGCCGGCATCATATTACCTAAGTAACATACACTCTCCGTCAGATCCAATTACCGCGTCAGGGTATTAGATGACGAAACTCGATATGCAATTAGGGATTTATGCATAACCATCTTTTGTTCAGAAGTTTACTTACATTCCAGAAGCATAAAGCGGCTGATTTCACGACATGGGGCTCTTTTCTCTAACAATACTATCCCTGTAGTCGTCCTTATCCGCGAGTAGATGTGTAATCTTGTAATAAAAAATAAAACGTGCTTCACTCCTGGGAATGGAGAAGTTTTCCGAAATGTTTGAAAACAGCCACGACGAATTGTACATTGAAAGTTAAGGAACTATTGAAGTTAATAGTGACGATAGTGAGTTTTCTGATCCTGCATATGAAAACAATGGCTGCTTTTCTGAATGAAATAAGCAAAAACACTGAACACATGCAGTGTTCTTGGAAATAACCATGAATGGATCGACTCGTCGCCAAAAACTGTTGCCTTAAATTCCGTACACAAACAACTTTTTCGATCGAGTCGCCGTCTAGTGATGAAAGACGGCAGTTCAAATGTAAATACAGTCTACGGATCTTAAACAATCGCGTATTACCTGTTTTACTTATCAGTAATCATAATGCAGTGGATAAAAAAATACAGTACGTACTACACGCGGGGCGTAATTACACACTTTTTGAATAATGCCCGGTCTACAGATACTTAATTCCTCTCAAAATCTAATTGCACAAACGCACAATTAAGGTAGTTCGAGCGAAAAATCATTGTACTTAGAAATCAACGAATTTAGTCTCATTAAAAAAAATATATCTCCCTTCTATTGACTTCAAAAATTCAACCCCTTAACACACTACTTTCCGAGATATTTGCCAAAATAAATACCAGTACTTTTACATGGGAAATGGTACGGTTATGCACTCAGGAGAGACCTTAAATTAAAAATGAGGCATTTTCTACACTTAGATCTCGACAAAAAATCAAAAGTGTGTAGTCTGTGTTTCCTCAACTATAAGCGAAAATTAATCATATTGTCACCACAGTAGGTTCTTGGGTACCACAAAAAACCTTCCGTTTTGAAGGAGTTTCAAACGCATTGCGCGAAAAAATTAGTCAAGTTAAAGGCTTATTTAGATACTTTCATTCAGTTACTTACAATTTCTATAATAAAAACTATATTATTGCACCATTAATAATGCTATATTTAATTGATGCGTCCTAAAGCTGGTGAAGTTAAAAACGTATAATTCGAATATGGTCTCTATTATGACTAAGGGACTATCTCGCTCGGACTACCTTAACTACTCAGCACTTCGTGAATCTTGTTCTACGGCAATTTAATGATAATACGAGGTGACAAATGTGGAATGAATAAGAAGATTGATACAAGTACTGAAAGGATTTTGAAAACCAGGATCCGACAATATCATCTATGGACAAGAAATTGCGGCAATAACTATCATTTTAGCCTTTGTTTTAAGTCACTTCCTACCCTTAAGCCCTGGTTACACGATACATTAACCTGTACGTATTCATGTACAAGTTCATGAACGAATGCATGAACCAAATAGAACAGGTTCTATTCCCCTGTTTACGCGTTCATGCACTTATTCAGGTTGGTGCGGTTACACAATGAATTTTCGCGTTAATTCACGCGTTCATGCATTCGTATATACATTAACTCGAACGGGTTAACGTATCGAGTAACCAGGACTTTAAGAGTAGAAGAATCAAAATGCAATTGCAAATAAAGGAGAAATTGTTTAACCTACTCCGAGGCGACACATGAATAGTAGGTTACAAATTAAAATCCACATCAATCTACTAGGTCATACCTCCTGATTCCCAAGGCTCTCAACAGGCAATAAACAAAAAAGGCAGCTGCGAATTAACAGTAAAATATGCACACAGCAGGGAAAAGGCTCACGATGGAAGTTTCATATGTCTCTTACCCACTTCCTTAAGTAGATATTTCCTCTCGAGCATTTACAAAGTAACTGTTAGGTCTCAAAAATAGCCAGCTATTATTTACATTATTAAGTAGTTCATATCTCTTCAATCGTTATTGAATATTCACCAGTCTCACGTTAACTACAATCAACAACGGCCATTTACGAGTCGACTGAGAAGACTTTCTTCGTAGCGTCAAGGACTAGGTGAACTAAAAGTGGAAATTTAGGCAACACGTAGCCTATGCAACGATTCCAAACATTTGAATCCATTATGTACATTAATGGATATTAATTAAGGCAGAAATAGTTTCGCGACGCTTTAGTTCTGATGAACGGCGTCAACGACGCTTTTTGTGATTCTGTACATGAGACTGACGGCACAGAGTCTGTGCTGACGGCTTGGAGCAACGCTGTTGTAGGCGACGATCTGATCACCGCGCTATTCTTAAGTGTCAAGCTATTCTTCAGTGAAACAGCCACCTGAATCGTTATGACACCTTTCAAATGAGGATTCTGCATAATATGCATTGAAAAGTGTTCCTAAAACATAAAAATAATAGCAGGATTGACTTGTCAATACGTATATTCAAGTAAACATAAGAAATTCTTCTCATGAAAAGTAAGCAAATGTATCAGGCTGGTTGGGAAGGAAAAGTGAGCACACTTATTTGAAACGTAGCAAAGCTGAGTTTAAGCATGAAACTGGGAGCCTTCCTTGACATTTCCTTAACCTGTGCCTCTCACTGTAGACGTATTTTTTCGACTGAGTCTCACAGCTTCATTCTTGCATTGCATTACTTTTCCCATCTCTCAACCAGAGATAACAAGGTGAAATAGGAGAACCTACTCTACACGCAAAGCATGAGTATTCACTCTCTCCGTTAAGAATTATATCTAACATTTCCGTTGAATTACTGAAACAAGTCGGCTCGAAATATTGCTCACCTCGCCTGTTCACATTCTCTTCCACCCACACATTCCCCAGCGGTCCCACAACATTTTCAAGAGGCAAATTGCATTGGGAAACCATCTTATTAAATCCACGGACTATTTACAATAACAAATTTTAAATATCCGTGATGAAATAATTTAAATTTACTATCACATCACTTTCCTTGATTCACTAATACATCATTATTCTCACATCGTACGCATCCAAACGCTGTCTACTCAGTCGGATAGGTGGCGAAAATAAAATGAACAACCCAAAACATACACAAAAACAATATGCTTTGTTACAATTTTTAGTTCTGTACATACATACTATGTTTTTCTCTCTGCTCGATAATCCGTTGTCAATATGTAACAAACGTCGCAAGAATTTCTGAATTTCCGTTCACCACACAGGTTCTCCGAGAGTTATCCATCAGTTGATAAATCTAAAAGAATACTAGCTTGTTATAGGTAACAACTCCAATGATAACTGAAAATGAAAGCATACCTACTTTGAAGATAATGCAGGATCATTTTACTTGATCATGCACTTCTCACGTATCCAAACATCATCTGATCCATCGAATAAGTTGTGGTAGTTAAAGTGTTAAAAAAATAACCTAACAGATTCATGAAAACAGTATGCTTTCTTACGGTGTTGAGGTAAACTGTCATCATAGCAATTAAAATTTTTTTCCCAGCTCGGGTCGCTGTCATAAGTTCATATAGGTATATATAACAAACATCACCAGACTTATCTAAACTGAAATCCCATTAACAAAATACTCGTTATTATGGCTAATAACGCCAATGTTGTTTTCACACGAAAGAATACTTCAAAGGTAATGGTTCCAACGATATACATGAAAAACCTGATCATTCAAGAGAAGTCTTGGTAGTAGTAATATTTCCAAGAATAGGTGTCAACATTATAATTTTTAGTCAGGGAATTACAATTTATCTGCTTCAGGTACGTTAAGATTTATATGTAAGTTTAATATGAAATATACAATGATAGATTCACGGACTACAGAGAACATTTCGAGAATTTCTATTATCCGATTTATTACTTATGGCACTTTCAATTACTAATGCCATCATAACAAGCGTAAATCCTCTAGCACACATTTCACACTATTAATTTCATACACCGTCGCCGCTAGATACAAGTTTATGAACATACCATTCTTCGGGTATTGTCGAAATGTAGACGAAAATGAAATTCCAACTGAACTTTCTTCAATGGCCAACATTCCCTGTGTACCTACACATTATACCAGGACCAAAAAAAAATATTTCAAATTATAAAATAAACTACCTATTACATTTGATGATATTTTAACATCCTTTTCTTAGTCCAGATAATTAGTATGAATAAACACACGAGACATTTTCAGATTGGTGTTTTTCATTCAAGTTGACAATTAATTAACAATCAGCATGGCAATATGGCCTAAACAAAATATTTACAAAAACGTGCACCTCATTTTCATTCGAAGTATTATAATAGTATTCGAAGACAGCATTGAAAAAAATATAGGATGATTATTTATTGAAAGCATACTTTCATGCACCAGACTCATGGGATCCATGGCGAAGATCTCAGCAGTTTGTGAAAAACATAAACATTGCTCGGCATTGGCTGCCAGAATTTGCAATTACTATAACGGAAGGTTTTCATACCGTAAGGGGCGGGGTTAATAATAGCGTTATAGAACCGATGCCTTGAATTTCTGCACCGTATTCAGAATCCCTTCCGACGCTATTCTGGAGCGAAGAATAACGTTAGCCAGAAATAGCATTGCCCGATTCAGAATAGAAGCCAGTGAACTAAGCGCTGGTCCGAGTGGGATTACGGAAAGGACACACCCCTTCATCCTCTCAAAGATTAGAGTAAATGCAATGACAGTGACATTGAACTTGTGAAGACAAAACGAAGACGCACAATTCCTTACTTAAGTGAAAGTGATGGAGATATAAGTGATAGCACAGTGAAGTATGGTGTAATATCGAATGACAGAAATGTTTATTGGGGAAGACAATAGAAATGAAAGTAGAACGCGGAATCTGAAAATGACCAAGAGCAGAGATGAATTCCCATCTCAACTTCGTGTTGGACCTATGACTCCTACTGAATGTGCCAAACCAATGGATTTTTTTCAAATGTTGTTTACTGACACGTTGATAAAAAAGATAAACATTGAGACTAACGAATGTCCTAGGTATAAAATGACGGGGATCAGGTTGGTGGCTAGAGTACTGACTAACTATACAGGCGGCCAGGGTTCAAATCCCTGAAGAGGAAGATGTTTTTCAGAGGAAACCCGATCCCTACTTAAAGTGTCTTGTGTAGGGCACTTCAAGTACAGTACTCCGTCTGTAGGATGAAACGTTAAACCGTGGTCCCCTTGGTGCCTTTCGTTAAGAGCAGGCAAATGCCGACGCCGACCTTCCTCCCTTGCCTATCCCCTATGGCACAAATGAGCAATTTAGCAGAGGGTCGCCTCCCCAAAATCCAATCTATAAAATGAGCCGGTAAGAACTATCCCATCGTTCCAATTGGAATATTTGGAAAGAGGTTATAGCAGAGGAAAATAAGGCTTTTCTGGGTGTAATACTAAATATAGGTGTATTGACTCACCCTAACTTGCAGAGTTATTGGTCCATGGATTTTGTGTCCCATATGCCATTTTTTTCGAACCGTTTCCAAAAAGAAGAGGTTCTTGCAAATATTTTGGATGTTGCACTTGAAGAAACAGAGATTGCGGAGAAGTTTTGGTAAATAATGATAGCACCGCTATCAGCAAGAAATTTCAGTCAACTTCTAGGCGAGTAGAAAATTGCAGCAGATTTTTCAGAAATGGTGGTGCATCAGAATAACTATAAATCTGAAGAGTTGGCGTTACAATTCTCGAGTCAAGAAATTGGAGTGAATACGCTGAATTCAAGGTCTAACCACGGGTATGTTAGCGAAGTTAAAGACCGCTTTTCATCGAAGATTATGAACCACATGTTCCCTTTCCTATTATGAAACGTACTAGCTAATTTATGCAACAATATTCATCAATGTTTTCTCCTAATCAACAATACTCAAGGTGCTGTACAATAGGTACTATATGTAATCCAATAGCAAATGGTACCTTATATGAAGGGACTACTAAATAATTACACTGATAGAGTAATAACATTCTCCACTCAGGTACTTATAACTTTGAAAGAGTTTTACAATGGCCTCGGAAAGTGCAGGTCTACCGATACATTCTGTTATACAATATACAATACAGAATGGACAGAAAGTGGGTACCTAGGAAGATTGTTGCACGTAAGCAGTTGGGAGTAAAAGTGGAGAGTTTGCTAGACAGTGAGGTAAGAATGCAGTACGGTTGTATGCTTGAGGATGCTCTATCCTTAAAGCAGAGAGAATGGGACGAGTATATCAGAAACAAGAATGTGAATGATGTGTGGGAGTGTTTAAAAGGAGTGATTGTACAATGTGCTGTGGAAAAGTGTATGCGGAAAAGGAGTAGTAGGAAGAATGAAAGGTGATACTTGGTGGGGTGAAAAAGTGATAATTGCAGTCAGGGAAAAGAAAGAGGTGTACAAGGATATGATTGCTGCCAAATCTGAGGAAGAGCATACTAAGGCATGTGAGATTTACAGAAAGAAAAAGAATGAATGCAAAATCGTTGTGAAAGAGAGCAAGGAAAGAATGCATGCGGATGAAGCTAACAAAATGCAGAGTGATTTTTAAGGCGATAAAAAGCTATTTTGGAAGTGGGTAAAAAAGGGCTAAGATCGGTGAAGGCGGATGAGTGAATGCGGTAAAGAACAAAATTGGAAAGATCGTGTGGAATGAGAGCAATATCAGGGACTGCTGGAGGGAGTATTTTGAAGAACTATACAATAATGTTGCAGGCACTAAGGATGAGACTTGTGAAGGAGTATGCAAGAATGTGATAATGGAAAATAAAATCAGTGAGAATGAGGTCATAACAGCTATGAGAGTATTGAAAAATGAGAAGGCTACAGGCGTGTATGTGATATCCAGCGAAATGTTGAAGTGTGGGAGTAATTTACTCATTTCTCAGCAATGAGAACTATATAATTTATGCTTACAGGCTTCTGTTGTACCAGTGGATTGGAAAAATGCAATCATCGTTCCGTTATACAAAGGGGAGGAAATACAATAAAATAATTATCCGGTCATTAGTTTATTGAGCATTCCGGGAAAAGTGATCAGCAAAATTTTAATGGAAAGCGTGAGGAATATTACTTCTGACAGAATATGGGGTGTACATTGTGGGTTTACGCCTGGGAAAGGATTTAATGACCAGCTTTTAGCACTTCAGCGAGTGATAGAAAAATGTAGAGTATTGTGCGTTTGTTAATTTAGAGAAGGCATATGACAGAATAATTGGGCATTTATTGAATGCTATCATGGCGATGTGTGATAATAGTAAGGCAAGTGTGAGAGTTAATGGGGTTCTGAGTGATTGGTTTGTAATAAAACAGGACGTAAAGCAGGGAAGTGTAATGTCACCATGGCTGTTTAATGTATCTATGGACAAATGTGTTAGAGATGCATGTAGTGAAAATGACAGTTTTTGAGTTGGAAATGTGAACATGCAAGTTCTACTATATGTAGATGATGCTGTATTGATCTCAGAGAGCCAACAGGAATTACAAAAGCTCCTAGATAAGTTTTGTGAATCAACAGAGAGAATGGAAATCAGGGTAAATGCACACAAGACTTAAGTGGTAGATTTTGATAATGAAGAGAATAAATGTATGATAAGGGCGAGTGGTCAAGTAATTGAACAAGTGGATGATTTTGTATACTTAGGTAAGATTTTTAAGAAAGATGGGTAGATGGATGAGGAGATAAAGAGAAGTGCGAATGCTGGAAGGAAAGTGGTAGGTAGCATGTGGAGCATATCAAGGAATGAGTGCCTGTCTAAGGAAGCAAAAATCGCTGTGTACAAAAGTGTACCTCTCCCCACTTTGTTGCATGGTAGTGAAACATGGGTATGTCAGGATAAGCATAAGAGAAGACTAAACGCCACAGGTATAGTTACCTGAGTAGTGTTTGCAGTGAAATTAGGATGGATAGGGTCAGGAATGAGTGGGTAATAAATGAATGTGGATTAGATGCTCCAGTAATGGACATATATGAAAGGAGTGAGCTTCGTTGGTTTGGCCATGTTGAGAGAATGGATGAGAGTCGAATAACGAAACAGCTATATAAGAGTGAAATGAATGGTGTGAAAGGGAGAGGTTGGCCGAGAAAGTTGTGGTTGAGGAAATTCTTAGGAGGAGGAATATTAGGAGTCTTAAAAACAGGAGGGCATGCATGAAGCAGTGTATGGGGGTAAATGAAGCATAAGAGGTTTGCAAGGATAGGTCAGTATGGAGGAAAGTATTGAAGCAGAGTTAGGTGTACAAATATGTATTTATGAGTGAAATTTTGTGACTCTGCCTACCCAGGAAGGGAAGGGCATGATTGGTATATATTAGGGATGGGCAGATCCAGGTTTTTTTTCAGATCCAAATCCGGATCCTTAATTTCGGATCCCGGATATCAGTTCTTATTTTTGGATCCTTGGATGTATTCAAGGGTATATATAATTCACAAATGATAATAGAATTTAAGCCTTGGAGACTTTATTGAAAATAAACAACATCAAGTTTAAAAATGTTAAACTTAAATATTAAAATAAAGACAATGTCGAGGCCACAATAATACTAATCCTTGATTGTTGTCACGTTTATGCAATGACTGCTGTCATACCACATCTTGAGATTTGATCCTTGAGAATAATGAGATGGATAATAAAGCGAGAATTTGATTTACATTCAGCAAAAGCCGAAGTTGTCGAATGAAGTACATCGCTAGCATTCTATTTGTTCGGCAGAAAGCCGCCGATAGCCGACGACAGCCGGCACTTCAATCGCTTAAAACTCTCCGATGCGTATCTGATTTACTGTAGTATTTGGATCCGATATCAGTATCTCATCCCATGTAAAGATCTGCAGATCTTTGGATCCGTAGATCCGATCTGACCATCCCTAGTATATATATATTGTATGTATGAAAGGAGTGTGCTTCGTTGGTTTGGGCATGTTGAGAGAATTGACGAGAGTCGAATATCGAAACAGATGGGAGGGAAGAAGACCTCCTGTAAGATCAAGAAGATGGTGGGATGGAGTGACGTCAGATGTCAATTGACTGGGGGAACAGTGGAGGAAGCAGCAGACAGAGAGAGATGGAGGTCACTTGTGAGTGATGCCAAATCCCAGCTAAGGTTTAGATGGCCATGGGAGTAAGATAAATTAGAAGTTGAACATGGTGAGTGCAGTTAAAAAAACTTTGTGAGAACCTAATCATGCTTGTATGACTTGGCGAGAACAAAACATATTTTTCATTTTGAAATTTGGTTTAACAAAAAGGCCATAGCATTCATAAAGGCTAAAGCACAGAGAAAAGGCTACCAGAGGCTTCTATCACCTAATGAATAAGTAAGTACTTTGTATAATCCACACTTTTTTATTCTTGACCATGGCTTACACAGTCATAATAATAATATAGTCGAAATCTTGGTTGGAAAAGAAAAAGTGACGAATACAAAAAATACTAATCCTTCCAGTGATTTGAACTAATCTGATGAAGCTATACTGGAAACATTAGCCTTCATTTTTAAAAAAGTGATGGGTCTAATACTAAATTTATTGAATCCAAGTCCCGAATTTGTACCTCCTATTTTTATCAAATCTCTAATACCAAATCTCAAATCCGAATCCCACTTTCCCTTCATTTCCCAGTTATTTATCATTATCAACACATAAATAAATAATAACATATTTCACAATAAATTCTACTCCATTAGTACATTTTCTTGCAAAATTGTGAGCCCATGAGTTGTTCTAGGTATTCCCTAAATCCAAAATCTAAACATTTAGCTTTAAAAAACAATGGAACTGAACAGAAATTTGCTTTCCAATAAAA
This sequence comes from Ceriagrion tenellum, assembly GCA_963169105.1. NCBI lineage: Eukaryota > Metazoa > Arthropoda > Insecta > Odonata > Coenagrionidae > Ceriagrion > Ceriagrion tenellum. The sequence continues at coordinate 106,436,193 of OY720638.1, read as the reverse complement.
TCTATTTCTTCCTTAGTGAGGAATAAAGAAAGCCAGTTAAGAAAACACAACTGAATTTTTAAAAACATATTCTTGTACATTTTGTTATTTTCCAACGAGGTGTTCCTGAATCTTTTGAGTAATTTTTTTCTGTAAATGGAGGCTTTTGCTGTTTTTCTGGCTAAAATTGAACATTTTTATGAGCATTATCACAGTGCACTTGTGGCTTTGGTGATGCAACTGCAGGATTTAGTATCAGAATTTAGCACAAAATGGTACGACCAAGATTCCAACCCTGATTAATGTCGATCTAATGATCGTATTTCGAATGTGATGATCTCTCCATCTAAAGAAAAGAAGTGCCTCTCTTTCCTTTCAACATTTGGTCTCGTGATTATCTATTTCCATACCTTAGCGCATTATACTTTCACCCATCTCTACATTATATGAGTGTTTAGAACCCAAGCTAAAAATGCACAAGCTAAATTTTCCTTACATTCATGGCACTAAACAACAGCATGATGGAGCCACAAAAAAGGTTTCAAGAAAATTTCGAGGCATTATAAAAGTGATGTTTTATCATGCAATCTATGCTGGGTGCATATTTTTCTGCTTCTCGAATCTTCATTTTTCAAAAACAAAAAGAAGTATTTTCAGTGTATTGGCTGAACAAATAATAAAAACGGCAGTCATAATGAACTGTGGTGCACTCGAACCCCCATTTAACCACACTTTAGCAGTAAAACAACATCCAAAATATAAATTCCAAGGTTAGATTTTGATCAAATTTGACAATCGTGCATCATGACAGTACTAAAGTAGGGAATATATAGCATATATACAGAAAATTCAACCATTACAAGTGACATTACTCATGTTTTTACCAATAAAAAAATGAAAGAAATTATTTCCAGCAAAGGTTGTTCTGTGATGTGAAGGAGACATAGAATGGATCATTGTTTTCTGCCATTCTGTAGCTTTTGATATCCAGGGGGATTTGGTGACTTACTCTCAATACAAAAAAGCTAGCGAGAATTGCTCGGTATTCCCAGTGACTTTAAATATGAGTTTTGGATTCCTAGTAAGTCCCCAGAAAATGGTTGCGTATGTCTATGATGCAAGAGGAAGCAGAATGCAACAATGACATTAGCTGTGAATCCTACACAATCAAGTTCCTAAAGAGTCAAGGTTCCTAGACAAACATAAACGTCCCTTGCTCTTTCTCCCACTACTGAATCAAAGGGTAATGGAAATCAAGAGGCAGATCAAACAAAAATTGCTAATGAATTAGGTAAAGCAATATAGTGCTTATCTAGACTAATTTGGTGGCAAGTTTGTTTTTTTTTGCTCATTGTCCAAAAACAAATACTAGAGTCAACATACTCTGTGTTAATTTCACTTCTGTAAAATTTCTCTTCTGCATTTTTACACATAATTATGTGTCTGCATTTGATTTGAAGCTCACTCACATTTGCTGAGTGGAATACAGCTACGTAAGCGCCATACCGTATGACAAAGCAATGGCCTCTTATCAAGAATCACTCAAGTAACTAACTGCCCCCTCATCTGCTTCAAGTCACGTAAAGACACTGAACCTGAAGGGATTTTTCACTGAATCAAAAATTTTTAAACCTCATTCACAGGACAGAAGATTTCAAGAAAAATTTGTGTACAGAAGGAAAAGAGCATGTCTGCCTCACTACCTGACAAGGAAGAGAAAAACCCATGAATTTTCGAAGATAGATGATAACTGACCAAATCGTACCTTTTTGAGTGATCCATAATTTTCTTGTGTGCAGCTCCCTCCTTTACGCAAGACAAATCAGCTGGTTCCAACATTAATTTCGCAGATAGAGAACCATTAATAATACCATTTCTCAGGGCCTGAGGCCCACGAATTGATTTCACATTATAACGATAATTAGGCTGCTATTCTAAATGATACTGCAATGTCACAATCTATCAAAATAGTGATCAGAGTAGCTATTTTTAAAATTTTAAGCTAATCAGCAACTCTGATGCACAAAATAGCGATCAATGTAACTTTCATTGGCTACAATGCAATGGCTATAGTATAGTAGCAATACATGTTTCTGAACCACTGATAGTGATTGACTGGGGAGCTATATTATTTCTCTGAACATTAGTTTCAGCTATTCTAATCAGTATGACCTATCAATCACACAGTAAAGTGTCTGCCTATAGATAAGTTTTCATCCATGTAGGTAGTATTTGATCCAATAATGAATATTCACTCACAGAGAGACTTTTTTCACTTCAACTATAAAAACAACAAACATATGCCTATGGCCAAATTTCTCAAATTGATGTCATTTCCCATTGTGCACTTTAATTGCAACCAATGAGAGCTCCCAGCCCATAATCCTGAGAAGTAATAATGGTCTATAATTTAACAAAATTGAAATGAGCAAATGACACTTCATGAATTAGTAAGTAATTGGGAACACAGGCATTGCTAACAAAACTGAAGAATGAAATACAATTTCTTTGAAGGCTTCCGCGACTCTTATAATTATTAATGTTGCTCTTTTCAGGTATTTCCGTCGCGTGTTTGGTTTTTTCGACAACAGTTTCTCCCCTCTTCCTGGGGGCGTCTTCAGGTCCGTTGGTCCGAATTACAAAAATGTCCAACGGACCTGAAGACGCCCCCAGGAAGAGGGGAGAAACTGTTGTCGAAAAAACCAAACACGCGACGGAAATACCTGAAAAGAGCAAAATTAATAATGAAATACAATATTCACAAGAATCACATTTATTTTCCACCACAATTTTCTCACTGCTCATTTCAAGGAATTTGTGTATTGCTTTGAATAATTTATATATGACAGCTTATAAAATGCATTATAATTCTTATTTAATTCATTCAGTAAGTAAATCAGTCCCAAGGTGCAAGTTGAAATGAGTATAACACAAGTAAAAAAGTAATATGTATGCCAAGTTAGCTTCCTCATAACTTCTTGAATTTGTGGGCACCAATCCAATAATTTTTAATCCTAGAACAACCAGTGAAAGTCATTGCGTCCACATTTCATAAAGACAACTCTGCGTTCAATCACCATTTTAGTTTTATTCGGAGCAGACAGAACTTTTTCTATTGTAATCCTTCAACTTCAATTCTTTAAAATAATTCATAAAAAGTTAATATTAATTTTTTGAAACTCTTTAACTATTTCATAACAGCAGATGATATCAGAAGCACACCTTGGTAGGGTTGTAAAGCTCCCTGTGTCAGTATTTCAAAATAATAGCCATCATTAACCCACATCATGAACTGAATTTTCAATGAATGAATAAACAATAAGAGTATCTTTTCAGCTAAGTTCTGCATTCAGGTGGTCCTCTTTGCCTATCAAACATTAAAAGAATGTTATTGAGGACGAGGGGATGAATCAGGGGATACGCCTGACATCCCCAAGAGGCAATACAGTAATTACTATTTTTTTCGGATTTCTTTCCTGCTAGCCTTCACTCAGAATCAATTTCCATTCTACTTCCAAGTGTGGAATAGCAAAAGCACTTTATTGCGGCCAATATTCTAAATAGCAGCATCAGGATCCCATTTCAAATCATATTCCCCAGATTCAGAATCACATGCTACCTGTCACTTTTCAATTTTTCAAACACTCATAACTCAATGCCTTAAGTTAATCGCAATTTCCCGGTATTTAAAACTAGCGAGGTAGAAAGGACTCAAGTGTATATACAAACAAAAAAACGAGCAAAAATAATTCATAAGGCTTGGTATTTGTATCAAAGAACTTACACCAGATGCAAAGGTATGAACTGTGGGGAATGGAGCAAACAATGCGTCTAAGGCAATTCATACAGCCATTGGTTAGGAAAAAAGCAGATATTTGGGGTATCAGTTCTCAAAAGCAAAGGTACAGGACAACAACAAGCTTTCCACACAAGTGTTCCATCTCAGTATGGAAATGCAAAGCACAGATTATTCCACCCTCTGGGGTGATGCTTTGAAGCATGGAATACCCTCCCACAGCTATGCTCACCACAGGATTTCCCTCCTGCAGTGAGGGAAAATGTCCCTTGATGGTGACAGGCCTGAGTTTGGTAGCAGAAGATGTTTCCAATGGGAGCCCAGCTTTAGGATAGTAAATGAAATTCCATCAGAAATAATGCCAGCCACAACCAGGAGGGAGTAGGGTATTACTGCATTTAAGGGGTGGCATTCAAGGAACAGTTTTCACATTCAAAAATACATACCATAGAAAGGTGTATTGGATCCCCATTTTGTTAGGTCAATAGTCAAGATGAGCAAGTACTTTTATAATCATAAGGAAAAAAGGAAGAAATCACCACTGAGAAAACCTTGTTCAGTAGAATCTTCATCCCACAACATCACTTGAAGCTTGATACTAGTTTGGGAACTGCATAAATTGAAATGAGTGCTGCAGGAAACCACATTCGAAGAACTTTAAAAGCATATATCACAAAAAGTAAAGCAGTTCATCTACAAGGAATTTCCATATCATACCATGGAATCTAGCAACATATACTTAGCAGTGTGTTCCATGACCACATCTGGTTTTAAATTAGAATCATTGCTGCAGAATATATGTTCAGCAAGAACTTTTATTAAGAAGATTTTTTAAATGAAATATCCTCCTTTCTACAAATATTTAAGTCAAATTATGACTTTCAGGAAGCTGTTTCTTCAGAGGAAATAGGAATACTATTGAGATCGCATATCCTGAACTCGGTATACATGAAAGTGGGACTACTAGTACCAATGAGAACTAATATTATGACTTATACACATGAATTACTCGTGAAAAGAGGTAAAATTAATTAAACACTGGAATGCCCACTGATGACTTCAAACTCAACTACGAAGCCTTCTGAGAAGCCATTGAGCTGCCTCCTTTCCTTTTAGGTAAAACCCTACCACAAGGTATTTGCAACACCAAGATTGAACCAACTAATAAGAAGTGAAAATATCGCAGGGTGGCAAGAGTTAAATAAGGCAAAAATATTTTTTCATTCCCCATTTTTCCAATGATTTAAGAGCTAGAAAATAATGTTCAAGGTTTTAAGAAGGAAATCCAGCTTCTTCATTTCTCCATCATGAAAATTCCATATCTACATGGACAAAAAAATATCAATAATAAATCTGAATATGTTATACTCAGCATACAAAGCAAGCATAATGACAGCAATATAACTGCTAAGGGATTTCTAATGACAAAAAATAATTCAAAGCAGGAGCTCAAGTATTAAAATTTGGTTAGAATGCTGGTGGTAGCTCTGAGTGGCAGGGCTCTGCATTAGGACCTCATGGTGTCAAGTCTCTGAGGGTGGGGATTCAATCATAAAAAATTCTTTTAAAATTGTATTTCAAATAAAATAACTTAACTTGTTTCAAACAATAAGTCACATCTCAAAAAAAACCTTTTCATAATTAAAATATAATAGGATCATTTTGCTTTATACTCCGTAGCACTACAAGTTACTAGGATATCATAAATCAGTTAATTCACAGTAATAAAAAGAATCTGTACAAAAACTTCAATGACAATTTCAAAGATCACAAAGTTTAGGCCACCAGTCTTGGGTGAAATACTTGTGTTGGTTTAGCCTTTTCTGAATCTGTCCATATCTCTGATGGTTAAAATCTTTATTCCATACATCCCAGGATTCTCACATTGACTTCAGGATTGGCGTGGGGATTTCCCCCAACCCCGATCGAAGGATCTACTTCCAGTTTCACAGACTCTAAGATTGCACACCACCTACTTATTTGAACTAAAAAAGATAAAAGAAACCTTAGCCAGTTTTCTGTAATTAAGGCAAGGTAACTCAAGAGCATTATAATCACTATCCAGTAAAAAAAAGACTTGGAAGCCCAAGCCCAAAAAAATTCATGTAATAGATACGCTGACACAAAACTCTGCCAATGCTCAATTTGGAATGTGCAATTCAAAATGTTTTGGTCAGAAAATAAAATACTTCAATCAAGTAACAACCATGCTAAAACTATTGCAACTAATATAAAAACATGACAAGAAAATATACTCCAATGTATGAACATTACTTAGATTACATCATTGGTGGAGAGCTCAAAATTAAAATAATATAAGACGTTGTTGAGGTATTTAACGGAAGCTATCAGCATACAGTCAGCAAATAAATAATATCATTCTCTCACGTACTAGATATATTCCACTTCATGACTTCACTTAGTTCTAATTTTGCTAGCAAACTCAGAAGTTCCGTTACAATGATCATCCTCATGAACCATGTCAATAAGCAGCACTTATAATCACTCACGGACATGCCAACTACACTAAAACCTCGATAATTCATATCCTCTTCATTAGAAATATCACCTAATTTGAAGCAGAAAGCAGTCCCCATCAAACTGAATAGGAATCTATTCAAACCAGTAAGGGTAATTCGAGACATGGATACTATGGAATTCAAAGGTCATAAAATAATCCCGAGACTATCCAATGTATTGTTTATTTTAAAATTATCCATTAAGATGGTGCCCTTTGTACACAATACGCTCCTGATAGTCCATGCTAATGGTGGGGAGAGGAACACATGAACATTTTCAAAACCTTAAATTGTCTTCACTAAATCCACCACCTTGAGTCACTTCAAGTTTCAAAAATCCCTCAAAATAACCTTCCATATTCACCAAAAGTTTCCTCCAAGAATGAACTAGAGTAACATGTTTCACAGAGGACAAGGCCAGTGTCGCACCATGATTCACATCCAATATTATAATCCATCATCTTGATTGACTAGCATTCTGAGAAGATAAACTCAGTAAAACCTTTTCATTGATGCATCGATCCATTGATTGAAGTATGGGTGTGACATCTGGGGATAAAAACTTGGCGATGATTAAACCCTCATTGGATGTTAGTTTCTCTAATTGGGATAGGTAGGGGCATTGTCTAAGAGCAGCAATGCTTTCAGTGGTAATGCCTTGTCCTTCAGAAAAGAACAAACTTGGAGAAGAAACCTCAAATGGAACCAATTTTCAAAAATTTCTCTCCATCCAAGTTCTTTTTGACAGCAGTAATTCACAGGAAGAGTACTTGCTTCTGTGCCCTTAAATAATCTAGGCCACTCTGATTTCCTAAACACCAATATTTTCAATTTATGTTGCCCGGATGCATTTCCACAGCACAACACAGTCAATTGTTCTTCAGAGGATTTGTCACAGGGAGCATGGGTTTTTTGCAGTAATGCAAGGGTTCTTGACAGCAAATATTTCTGATGCATCCCAGTTTTGTCAGCATTGTAAACCTGGTGAAATTCATTGTTTCTCTATCACAAATTTTTAAAATTCCGCCCAAAATGCATTAGTAGCAAGTGTTGGCACTAAGTCGTTCTCCTAGAATACCAAGTTCATAAATACAATGTCTGTCTTTGAATATGGTGAGCCCTCCAAATGAAGCAATAAACTCCCCTTCTAATCTCCTCTCCATCTTCTATTCTCCAACTCCTAATGAAAAAAGTTCACCTTCTCTGTCACAACAGCACAAGAAACATTGAAGAATTGAAACATTGAAACAGCATTGAAGCAAGGCAGAGTCCACTCTTCATATGAAGATTTTTATCGATTTTCACATTGAAGCTGCAGTGACACAGTCACAACTCCAGGCACGTTCCATGAGTTTGTTTCACTTTCTTTACATTGCAAAACCATCTGAATGCTAAAGCCATAATTTCTGGATAGTTGTATCACCAAATCACCTTTCTCAAGTCTGCCAATTCAAGTATCTATTTCACTGACAGCACAATTTTCTTGCATTTATTAGTTTCGATATCCAGCTATGAATTGGGAACTTTTTCATAGGCCAAATGAAATAATAACAGACACACAGATGAGGACAACACAAGTGTGTGGTTGTATGCATGAGCATTATAATTTTTTACGGCCCATTAGCCAAGTAAAAACCTCCTAAAATTAATCATGCAGTCCTTTCTATCACCCATTGCCTCCTGTAATACTAAAGCAGACAGGGATGGTTAAGTAAACATAGCACGTTCCTTGTGGGCAATAAAAGTAAACAATTACGTCTCATGAGGTGAATTTGATTGAAAAGAAAAGGTCTCACGGAATTCCTGCTTTCATTAAAACAAAAATATATTCCCCTAGCTCCAATTTACTTATAGCGACCTTGGAAAATATCCACAAAGAGTGAAAAATTATGCATGGATTATCTGCAACATGGATAGTCCAAAGACAGATAATTACAGAGAGTTTACAGCATTTTGCATCTGGAAAGTTCATCAATGCATAGTTCAAAGACATTACTTCTGTTTTTCAATTCTTGGGCATAATTAACTTTTTAGTTAGATGTTGCTAAGCTATTTTGAATGCTTGTTTAAGTTTACAGTGCACAAGAAGCTAGTAGCCTGCCAATAAAATATTCTACGAGTGTTCCAGCATTTCCACCACTCTGTCCCTACCCATAAAACACAACATAAGTGACATTCTCGTTTCTATATTACTCCTCCATCTGCACAGACTATCAAAGAAGAATTCAGAAGAGTTCACCCAATGATTATTAGTTTGTCCACTGATGCAGTATCTCAGATGGCAGTAGGAAATGCAGCAAAACAGCGAGCAGCTTATATGACAGCTGGATTGGCGAATCACACAACAGATTAATCCACAATCAAGGCCTCTGTTTACATCATAACCCACACAGCACATTTCCATTTCAAAATTATGTTTTCTGGTGCTCAAATAGGAAAATAGTTTTTCCTCACTAAGCCCACAAGCTACCCCAATGAGAAGTTTTCATTCACTTTAGCATGCACTGGTAAGAATATTTTCAGCCCATCATCAATAAGTTTTCACTTAATTTTCATCCTGGCTATGAAAACGCGCTCAGAACTTGTTCCGGTAATTAGGGCACAACATGATATTAACGGGCTAACAAAAGCATCCAAAGTCTTGTACTTCTAAAGAATAGTCTTTATGTCCCTAGTGTCCTCAGGTGGTTTCAAGGAAAATTCATCATAAATTGCTGTGTTTATGTAGAAGCTGTCGACTGATGGCAATGAAGCGTCAAACTGCTTTTTGAGTTAGGTGCCTAAGGATATTTCTAACATGATCAAAGTGTAATATTCTTCAACATTTGCAGTTCCAAAAATGTTCACAAGTACACCTGTTTCTAGATATCACCCACCACTAATGCTGGCATAGAATCCCACATAGGCTGTCACTGCTCACAGGTATGTATGTAAAGGGTGAACAACTAGAAGAAAGTCACTAATAGTACTAATATATATATGTATATATATACATATTCTCTCTCTGCCGGTGGGTGAAAAGCAGCCCTGGCGCCATCTATTGGCCGCTCTCGTGGGTCATGCCTTGGGGAGTGTTTGTTCCTATAAACCCCCTGCCGATTCCAGTGGATTCTTAGTAGACTGGGCAGCTTGGTGGTCTGAGCATTGGACACGAAATCCAAAGGTCCGTGGTTCGATTCCTGGTCCAGTCGAATTTTTTCTGCTTGGAATCGGCCATCATTACATCTTCACACCATCATTGTGTTCGTCAATATTATGTGTTCCTATCCACTTTCTTTCTTCCTGTCTGTTTGAACCTTTATTTGTATGTATTCGCCGCTGAGCGGTATGAGTGAATATATATATACATATATATGTATATTGGATATGGCAGATGGATAACTATTAGCGTTTTTGCATCCCATTCAAACACGTCTTTATTAGCCCCCTTCTCTAGCTTAACTATATTCTGGTGAACATGAAGAACTTTGATCCTCAAGAACGTATCCATTCACTGCATTTGGACTAAAAATGTGACAGCACAGTGATTACTTCGAAATGTAAGGGAATTATCTCATTTTTTCTTTTTACTGTGCTTAATTCCAACATGGATAACTTGAAGACCAATTTTTTAGTCCCTTAAATATTGAATTAACAAGGTTTTAGGGTATAACTGATTTTCTCTTTGAACTTCCTACAATGATAAAAACAAAATGATAACAACAGCAATAAATAAAAGCTCATAGCGAACAACTTTCAAAGCAACTCATTCCATGACTTTGCTAGCAAATTCAGAAATTTATTACAATGATTCTCCCCATAAAAATTATAAGAACAACTTAAAATCGCTCAAGAACAATACCAATGACAACTGATTTCCTCTACGAACTTTCTGCAATAATACAAACAAAACAACAAACAATAAATAACTTGCCAAAACAAATACCTATGTAGCAACTCAATAAGGAAAGTCTTTGTTCAAAATTTTTCTGGGTACCAAAGTCTAATACACAGAGCCTTACTCCCAATAAATCAGCCAAGTTATTAATTTATAAGGGACTAATGGGTTTCCGACCAGGATGGGGTGGGGGGAGGCAGAAAGAGCTTAGAGGTATGAGGAGACAATTATATCCCAGCAATGAACCAATGCCATGAGGGGGCTTACAATTAAACAAAATTTATTCCTAAACAGAGCTCAATGTTGCAACACATCAAATGACTTCCCTTCATTAAAATAAGGAGATAATTAAAGTCCCAAGACAGACGAATATAATTCAGCCACAGTACCTCAACATGCATTATCAGAACGACTGACTGAGTAAAATCAAAGCGTGTGGCTTAAAAATGGGATTCACTCTTCCTGAATTGTCCAAATTAATATAAACACCATCAAAACAATGAGTATTTCGAAAGACTGAACTTTGAAAGAAAACAAACAACAGACTAAGTTTTACTGGTAAGGCAATGAAATATACCTTTCAAAAACATTATTTTACTGAGCTACTCTGAATCTATTGTTAAAAAATACAGTGACTCTCATATTATTCAATAGAGCATAGACTTCCACAGAGCTACCTGCAGAATTGAAACAGAATTGCAATTGCAATCAAGAAACTTCCACTCTATTTATCCTACGCAAATTTCTCATAAATAATTGAATGGCATGCAAACATTATCCACCAGGACATATGGAAAAAGGAGCTGGTAATGAAAAGGTATCAACTGCCTAATTCTGTTCAACTTTTGCCATAGACATTTAGGAATTTCTCAACTAGGTAATGACTACATGAATTTTATTTGAGATAACATGGCAGAGGATTATTCACTAATTATCAGCAAATGTATTCATAGAGATGCTTGGAGCCCAGAAAACCCAGCTAAATAAAAAAAGAGCAAAGGAGTAGCTAACACTCTTACTTCCCAATTGGAAAACTGAAGAGAGAGAAACAAACCAGTGTTTACTTGAACTTTCAAACAACTGAAATTGTAGAATATGAGAAATAACACCAAGGGACTGGCATTTACATAATTTCATGGCTTAAGTTTCTTCATCCAATAAAATTTAAGTTGAATAAACTGTATTTTTCCCCATTTGGCAGACACCCTGATCATACAGAACTTAATTTAGTAACGGGTTTTATGAATGAGTTAATTACCATAATAGTTAATGTCTATCTTATGAATTACAGGATTAGTAAAGAGAGATAAAAAAAACCAATACAGACCATCCTCACCTGCAATATTTGTCTTCGCGGGCACGCGAGGTCCCCCCCCACGGCCGGTAGTCCGGGGACCCCCCCCACGCACTGCCCCGGCAGAGGACCCCCCCCCGCCCACCCGCCCCCCTCCCCCCCCGGAGGCCCCTCGGCCACGGGCCGGGGGCCCACCTGCCCGGCCACGGGCCACCACGCCACGTCCACGGCCCGCCTGCAACAGCAGAGAGAGAAATAGTCTTCTATCAGATACATCCACACCTCAACAGCCACCCCTTGACCACTGTAAGTCTTCACAACTCTAATTCACAGCTAGATAGCTTCAAAGACTTCTACCTTGTGGAATTGAGAAGTATATCATCCACACATTGCTTAGTACTTCTCATGACAGAGAAATGCGAAAATGAAAGATCCACATGCAGGCAAACTCAAAAGGCTTTATCAGCATCAACAAGTCAGGCCAACTAAATATGATCAACTATCTATCACTGAAGAAATAAATACCCAGCTCATTTATAACTCCAACACTCCTTTTCACTGAAGGAAAATATACTAAAGCCATTAACACTAGAACACATCATACAATAATGATACCCCTGTAACTACCCTATGGATTAGATGTTAACACTTAGCCGGTGGTGCATAATGCTAGCCGTGTGGAGAACTGCAGAGCGATCACAATCTGCTTTGAATAGGGAAAACCCCTACTCAAAGCACTTTTCTCAGGGTTATTGCAGAACACCAAAAACAAGAAGATGAAGACGACAATGGTCTTTCAAAATTCCTGGCAGTTAGCTAGTATGAGTAATGCTTTTATGCACTGCTGGCCAAATATTTCGCTTTCTAATGACAGCAGTCAGATGTAATTGCTACTCTGGGAGACAGCCATTCAAGGCACTTCAGTAGAATATTTCATTTTTGATAAATTTAACAATTCCTCCGTGAAGTCACCTAAGTGTTCAAGCTGCTGTGGAGACATTTTTTTGCAAGTTTGGAGTTGAGGGATATACCTATATCTATAATCATGTATTCAAATATGAACAGCACCTTATTAGTTATAAAAGGACAAGAATTCAAACAACCGAGGCACAAATCCACATGGACTGACACAGATGCACAAATTTAATTCAATGTAAGTCAACTTCCCATTTATGACATTAAACCATTCCACAGGGCCGTTCATGAAGTGACTTCCACTACAGAGTGAACAAGCATGATTCAGGGAAATAATAGGAGCTGGGGTCGGCTTAAATACATCAATACCAATTCGTTTAGTGGTACACAATTTACTATAGGTGAAAAGTATGCTGGAATAAAATGATTTAAAATTAATTTAGCCAATATTTAAGTTAACTTGAGATATAGTATATTGTCAACACATCAAATTTCCTAGCATTAATACGCAAGATGTGTAACTCACCTCTGTACTCCCAGTGTAACAGCGATCTCAACAACTTAAGATTTAAACATATTTTCAAGCAATTGGAAGAGAATGTTGACAAGAAATTAATTGGATCTCATTATACTTTGGCTCTCCACTCAGCATTGCCAATCGCCTATCTTCCTTTTCATCTCAAATCATTATCTCTACATCATAATTACCTCAACTAATACCTGAAGAAATAAAGTGTACAGAAAGTGGCGTGGCTAGCTTATTAAAAGTAGGAACACAAAATTGGACATTGAGTTGCAATAGAATAAGGCTAAAGATGAGTGAGAAATAACTTATAGTAATAAATAGAGGACGGAAGGAGAAATCAGTAGCCCTTCCACGGATAATAATTTACTTGGACATCGATGTAAACACGAGCGGACTGCATGGGCGGCGTGACCCACCAGTGGGTAACAGTCCCTTAAAGCTTCTGACCGCTGCCGAAGGATGTTGGTATGAGCGGCAACATTAAGCTCTTGCCTGAGATCAGAGGAAGGGTGAGGGAAGCGACTCCTAGCCCCGCCCCCAGCCCACCCTTCCGACGGCCACGTTGTGACACACTTTTGGCTAAACCCTTGGGCGGGATGGGAAAGGGAGGGGCACCGATACAATATATATACTTGAGATTTGCTGACGGTCGGAAAACCCAGGAGCCTCCCACCCGTCCCTGTTTATTGCTCATGCCCTTGTTCGTGATCGTCAGTGAGACATAGATACCCATCCGGGTGTCTCCCGTCTATGTGACCCATCCCGACGCACTCTGACTATGAGAGAAGGGAAGGGAGATCCTTTGGAAAGAGGTATGAGTTGTTGACCTCAGAAAACAGTAGTGTCTGCAATTTGGAAGACGTTCGCCCGGCAAGGGCATGGTCGCTCATCCACCCACTGAGGGATTATCTCAAGAACGGTACACCCCCCTTTCCCAATTTCTCTTCCAAAGAGGGGGAGAGGGAAGGGTGTGTGTCTATGTCTCGCTCACAGCCAGCCGAGTGCAGTTGAGATTGTTAAGTTTGCGAGCAAGTGACACACAGCCAAGAGGTTGAGGAGAAAAATGTGTGGCGTGTGCTTATCATCAAGGCAGTCCGTGAGCTAAATAGTCACTATCCTTACTGTTGCATCTTGAGGCAATGTCATCCAGCGAAGACGACATATTTTTTACTAAGTTGATATATACTTATTTTACTGAATTGAACATTGCTCATTCTTCTATCTATAAATCGTAAAAACATGGAAAAATAAAGAAACAGAAAAGAAAAAATGAACATATTTTGTATATATTACGCAAATATGTAACTTTGTACATGACCCACCGGTGGGCCACGCTGCTCATGCTGAAAAAATTTTCATGAGGGGCGGCGTGACCCACCAGTGGGTCACACTAAGTGGCACATATAAGGTTATTATTTGGCATGTGACTAACCTCTGGATGAAGTCACTCGAGAAGTTCTCGATTCCTACTCTCACAATACTCCTCGCAATTTAAGATAATTCATTGAACCTTATGGCCGTGCCACCGGTTGGGTTAGCGTGACCCACCGGTGAGCCACGCCGCAGTGAACGTGTTAAATCACCACTGGCAAAATTTCTAGAGACTTACCATTTTTTTTTCTGGAAGTGATCAACATATTATGATAATACAAAGTCTCACTTTTTACTTAGAATCATATAACAAAAAGTGTTACCCCCAGAGAGACTGGTAGTTTTATGGATCCACATATTTACTCCTAGATAATGCAAGGAAAATCATTCTAGACTTGGGATAAAAATTTCTCAGCAAGTATCAAAGAGCAAGTCTGGACATATTTCACTACACTGAATTGACAATCCTCAATGCAAATCAATGATTCAGTAAATTTCAGGCCAATTTAATGAGCTTTTTTCCAAAGGATAACAAAAAGTCTCCCTATGTAATGAAATCTACATCTACCTAACAGAATTATGAAGCCATTTGAATTAAAGTAATTTGCCATTTATGGCAGCAAGGAGGCTCAAAATTCTAAGCCACCTATCATGTCCCAAGTCATGTCGCTTTCCCAAAAAGTCACCAAGAAGCAAGAGAAGTTACATGAGAAACTTCACATCCAATTCAACAGAAGAAACCAGGCCTAACTAAATAAACACACAACATTAATATTCACTCAACTAACCAAAAATACAGAGTAAATGAAATGGATTTTATAAAAAAAGAGAGGGAGGAGAGAAAGTAGAACCCAGATAAGAAGTTCCCGCATAAGAAGTTTTCCCCTCTGAGAAGTTTAATTTTTCAAGTCCCAAAATAAACCTCGTAAGGTGTGTGCTAATTTTTCCCGGGTACGAAGTTCCTGCTTATTAAGTTTTCCCTGCTAAGACGTCTCAACCAATGACACCCCGATAACAATTTTGTACGAAATTCTACCTGCATACAAAGTTTTTTAGGATTTGAATACTAATTTTGACTGAAGTCTGATTTTCTTCGAAATTGTCAACGTTAAGTTCTAACTAAACTTGATTGGCAGCAAGTAGCCAACATTTCTTGGTGAGATAATATGACCTTGCAGAATGTGCGACTCACGAACTATTTTGCATCTCAAAAAATCTAATGATTATTCTGCTTCCATAATCGATTGGCAGCTAGTGGCCATAATTTCTCAGTGAGTAAGATCATTTGATCCTCTGTCAAGCGCAAATAGCCAACCGCAGTACATCCCAAGATACATCAGTGTTTGTATTATTCCATTAGGCGTACTTCTGCTGGCCAAGGGGCGGTGAAACAAGTTAAATATTAGAGACTTTGAAGATTAATTCTGGAAGAAAAGTCTTTTTAGAGACAATTCCCACCAAAAGAGGATTAAAGTGACAAACTCAGAGTCAATATTGTCTTCTCTCTCAAATTTTCAGAGCCTCTGATCAGAAGCACAACCACTCGTAACGGAAATCTCCAGTTCACACCAGGCACGATTCATTCTTCTACTGTCGGCTGATGTCGGGCGCATTCTATTCAGCTCGCACAGACCAGTGGACATTAGCGTAGATGACTGTAAATGAATAGCACACAACTTCGCTTCGCTGGAAACGCCATGATTTTAATTTTGCAGAATTCAAAACTTCGATATGACAACTAAATTCGATTTGTTATGTATTTCCATTGCAAACTTATCGTGCCGAAGCGATTGAATTAAACTATTTCATAACACTTCGCACTTATTTTCAGTTCAATACTTTTTCCTTTTTATTGCAATTGGAGATAATGAGAGAATTCTCGTACAGTCATCAGATTCCTCTCTAAAACCACACAACAACTTGGCGTGAAATTGTTGCTATATTAAACGTGTTTAGAAGTGTGCTGCCATCTGCGCTAACAAAAGTGAATGGGACACGATGTGCACTAATCTGCAAAGCGCAAGCACACACTGTGAGTGGAAAGCTTTCATGTAACAACAATTCTGATTATTAGTTGCAATCCAAAATTAATCAAACACACAATATCTGCTAACAGCGGAATCACTGGACTTAGTAAAATTTTGGGTTTGAGGTGAGATGCGTCACATGCTAAAGAAACCATCACTCTTTAGTGCATGGTTAGGGTTGTTTCCACTATTTCGAGAAGGCTATTTTTTTAAACGAGTTTGGTCAAACAAACTATTTAAACGATAATGTATAAACGTAAAATTTTCTCTTCCGATTGCGGTCAATAGTTGAAGAGAGGCTTAATGCCCATTTGAATGAAAAAGGTCTACGATTGACAACATGAGTCAAAAAGCGATAAAAAGAAAAGCCTTGTCTCTGCAAGAAAAATTGAAAGTGACTAGAGAAGTGGAATTCAATCCTACCAGGACCAGAGTAGAACTAGCGAAACAGCTCAACATGCCTATCACAACACTTAATGGCATAATGTCAAAGAAGACTCAACTAAAATCTCGATTAGGCGAAACATCCTGTAAAACTAAGAGGAAACGGTTGGGCAAGTATGAAGAAGTGGAGAAAAAGCTATTAGTATGGTTTAAGCAAACTTCCTCTTGGAATATACCGGTGAATGGTACTGTGCTGAAGGAGAAGGCAGTTGAAATTGCAGATAGACTAGGTGTGGATTTTAATCCTTCGAATGGGTGGCTGGATAGATTTAAAAATAGAACTGGGTTAGCTTATAAAACTATCTGTAGAGAATCTAGGAGTGTGAATACATTAGAAGTTAAGGAACGGAAAAGAACTGTTTTGCATCCTCTTCTTGAAGAATACAAACCTTGTAATGTTTTCAATGCTGATGAACTTAGCTTATTTTATAATCTTCTCCCTAATAAGACTTATGCATTCAAAGGTGAAAGTTGCCATGGAGGAAAAATGAGTAAAGAGAGAATGACAGTTCTGGTTGGAGCTAATATGGATGGGACTGAAAAACTTCCATTACTAGTTATTGGAAAATACAGGAAGCCCAGATGTTTTAAAAATGTCATAAATTTACCTTGCAAGTACAGAAACAATAAAAGTGCCTGGTTGACTTGTACCATTTCGAGGAATATCTTAAGTCTCTTGATTCTAGTATGGGGGTAAAAATAGGAAAATAATATTATTCATTGATAACTGCGCCGCTCACCCAAAAAACACCAAGTATTTGAGCAATGTGAGGGTTGAGTTTCTCCCCGAGAATTCCACAGCAGTTTTGCAGCCCATGGATCAGGGTGTAATCAAAGTTTTGAAAACTTACTTTAGGAAGAGGCTTGTCCATAGACTGCTTTTACATGCTAGTTCTAGCATGGCTGCCCCAGTGAATAATTTCAAGCTATCAGTGTTACAGGGTATACATTATTTACCTGCATCTTGGGAACAAATAGGTCCTACAATGACAGCTAATTGTTTCCATAAAGCTGGATTCCATACAAGTCCAGAAGTGTTAATGGGTGAGGGTACATCTGTGCAGAGTAAAAATTTTGTTGACTTAGAGGGGGGAGAAGATTTCGTCCAGAATGAATGGCTTCGCTTTAAAGAAATTTTTGATTTCAACGGGAATTTCACGGATTTTATTGAAGTCGATGACAGTGTCATGCCTTGGTCTATGCAGACAATTAAAGAGTTATGTGAGGGGGACCACCTGGAGCAAGAGAGTGAAGAAGAGGTTGAAGATGGGAGTGTGGTACCTACTTACTGTGAGGCTATGAATGCTCTGTCTGTGTTTCGGACATCTATCGACAGTGTTTCTGGTGTTCCTGACAGCACCCTTAAAAGTTTGAATGAAGTGGAATCATTTTCTGTAGCTTTAAGGAAAAGGTTTATGAAACAAACCACACTAGATTATTTCTTTTCCTCCCATCCTTTAGACAATAAACTATTTGTTAAAATGAGATGAATTTGAATTTACTTTCTATTATTTAACATATCACGAAATATCCAATAAATTTTTACCAGCTTTCCCGCTTATTTAGTTTTCCCACTTAAGAAGTTTTCAACCCTCTGACCCTTGAAAAACTTCTTAACAGGGTTCTACTGTATCTACAGCTGGGGAAACATTCCAAAGGGTACAGTCTAACATTCAAGGACATGATGCAAATAATCTTTGCCAGTGATTAACATGATCACTGTCCCCAGTAGACCTGGTATGATTATGTATTCCTGTGGTTCCATCCCCAAAACAAGCCTAACACATTCCCTAAAATTTGTTATGCTATCACTTTCTGTACACAACAGGCATTCAGCTCCAGTTTTTCTGCCAAATGGGTCAAATATGCTTTATGAGGGTAGTGTTACTTTTATTAAATTGCTTTCCTTTTATATTCCATAAAATAAAGTATTAACAAATATAACAATAGGACACCTAGGATAGTAAAGAATTAAATACAGGAGCAGAGAATACGTTGAGAATAAGAGAAAGAGTACCCTCAATTATCAGAGACCAACGTAACAATCTAATAAAAAGGAGATTCTAAATAAGATTCATACCACATCACGTTTTCTTCTTCACCAGAATTTATTTTACCAAGTCACAACAGTGAAGTGTGTTGAAACCAAAATGATATAAAGAAATAAAAAGTGATAAGAATAAGGCTTGCATAACGTTGATATTTTGGTTAAATTTCATTTGTTCCAATAAATTTTAAAAAATGTTATTTCCATCCCGATCCACCCAGACACCATGTATAAAAAAACCATGAATCCACATAAAATCCTCATTACTTGACCCTTTCACTGTTGCAAATATATTTGTATGTTCGCACAGCAGGCTGCTGTGAACGTACTTTTACACTCAGGCTCCGTAAAGTGCTTCATGGTTACTCACTAGCCCTCAATTGCTTTTAAATACACAATACACAGAAAATGTTTTAAATGTTTCTTAAACTTCAAATAGTTAAAAAAAATAGATATAATAATGTATATCGTGACTTTCTTCAATGGAATATATTACTCGAGGAAGAGTTACGCATGGGCGATTCACTTTTCAGCCGCATGGTAAGCCTCATGATCGGGAGACCGGGTTGCAGCAAAAGGCTTATAATCAGGTAAAAATGCCTCCAACGTTTACAATTTCTTATATTTTGCCCCACCACACAGATTTTTAAGCTCAATGAATAAGATGGCAAAAATGTAAATATTTTCATCAATTGAATGTTTGATTCTAATTCCTACCTCATTTCTAGAAATAAAATACCCTAGTGGCAAAGAATATAGATACAACAATGAGGGGCAATCAACCATACTGGACAGGTTAATTTAAATGAGAGTAATAAATAAGTAATTACAGTAAGGAGTTCACTGAAATTTTCATGAAGGTCAGCCACATGCCAACATTTATTCAGCTAGTTTACAATGACAAGGTCATAATTATAACCCTTGGTGATTATGAGAGTGTTAACACAATGCATGTAAAAAGAATTTTCTTCTCACAGCATTTTTATCAGAACTATTAGCTATGGTCTGGGACTCATGAAATGTCAAACCTTCTATTCGCCACTTGCTGTAACGGGATCCCTATTTCCTAATGTGCACATTCCAGGAACACAGGCCTTAACAACATTTTCTTCAGACAATACATGTTAAATTATCAAGATTTTTAAATCAAAATAGTCAATTTAAGAATAAAAACCAAAATTATCTGTGCTTCACTATACATTTAATACCAAGGACAATCAAGAGTTTACGCAATTCTCCTGAATTATATAAGAATTTAAATAGCAGTTAACAAGAACATAAATTAATTACAACAATTATAATGCAGAGCTCACTTGAAAAAAATCAACAAAAAATTGCTTTATCTGTGTTTAAACAATTATATTCAACACAAACCACAGTTAACAGAACAAAAATTGCCCTAACAATTAAAATTAAATTGTTAACTATCCTTTCCTATAACAATCATTTTAACTACGGGAGAACAAGTTCTGTAATAATGTACTTCATTTTTTATAACCCTTAATGCTTTATAGTAAACACACAGCATGGTCTTTCATCCTTGCAATACATACAATTTTTTCCCTCCAATGGGGGCTCAAAAACCTAACCAGTCTAATACGTAGCACCATTTTATATACGGGCATACACAGTAATTTCCTTTTATGGTATGGTAATTTGCCAAAGTGATACATCCTTGTCTGAAGAGTTTTCCACCAGTGATTTGCAATACTAAGAGCAAAATGGTCATAAGATGTCATGACTCAATTTGATTATGTTAATTTAACAGCTTCAAAATTTCTAACTACATGAATCTTCTGATATTTATTAAAATTTAAAAGCAGGAGCTGTGTAAATGGCAAAAAAATTAGGTTGCATGGACCTGCAAAAACATACTTCCTACCACAAAAGATTTGAAACTTTCACAATGGGAATATGAAAAACTTTGATGACATAAATAGCATTCTTTCAAAGAAGCAAATACTGGCTATAACATTGGCATGAATAAAATGCACATAAAAGATACTTCAGGATCAAAACCTCATCAGGGATATTAAACAGCAAATGAAATCACTTGGTTACAGCATGTTAAATCAAGGCACTTGGGTAGCATTTCATTAAGAGCACACAGCATGCAACATAATTCACAGCATAACATACACACAGCAGACATTAGCCTACAGAAAATATCAAAATTGAAATCATACAATTAAACAATCAAAATACCCAAGGATTTGTTCCCAAATTTTGGAACCATATAAAACATAGCTGAATCAAAGACTAACACCAGAACCATTTTACATGTAGAGCACAATGAAGACCTGGTTAGAGAGGCAATGGTGTTTTGAATGAATGAATGTCATTTATGAATTCCAGGAATATTCATACTGAAAGTGCAAAAGAAATCAATGAAAATGATATTCGAGTCCTAAAAATCATAGGGATAATGCTCGTCCAAAGGGCACATAAATGATTTAGCACTTTCCCAATGGAAATTATGGGTAAAATTAAAGGTAAAATTAAAGGTAAAATTATGGGTAAAAAAAGATTCAAACCAGGTAAAATTTTTGGCTAATGCCAATGTTTCCATGGATAACACTTCCATCATCATCACGGTAATGATGACGATGGAAGTGTTATCCATCGAAACATTGGCAGCAGCCAAAAATTAACTCGGTGCGAATCCCGAGAGAATTTCATTCAAAGGGCACATGTTTGAGAGTTGCTGTAATGTGATCAAAAACCTCATACATCAGACCAAGGTCCTTTGTATTACATTTACTTGGCAAAACTAGGGCATCTCTTTGCCCAGGGTCCGAATACTAACAATGTACCTCACCAACTCGTGAACCATGCGCACCTGCATGAGAAACGCACCCTGCTCTAATAAGCATCAGGACTAAATTATCAGTGCCTTTCTTCTTTCTCTCAACAGGAGCTCTAGGAATCATTACTTTTGGCCATATTCATATCATTTCATACTACTTCGTATTTCATAATATCCCAACAGTTTTCCACTAAAACATTCTCGACGTCCTTCCAATCTCATGAAATAAAACTGTTATATCCCAAGTTCACCTTCGATATGCACTGTGCCACACAAAAATATCTGTTTGAGCCGATATTCTTAGAAGGGAATGTTGTCATGATTGCAACCGCATACACACGAACAAAAAAGGTTTCATGCCAGCAAACACAAGGTGAGATTTTTAATTAAATAAACCCATCAGCAAAAACTTCACAAATGAAAGCTCAACACCTCAGATTCAAAAAGAAATAATTATTTAATTTTACCTAATAACCTAACCCTAAAGGTTGTGAATTAAAATAAATATGAAAAAAGACCGCTTTGCAAAAGTACGAAAATTGCCTTAGTTAAAATACAAGAGAACAAATAAAAACAACAGCCTATGTATCAAAAGTATAGCAATGAAGCAAGCAGACTGAAATATTGATTAAGACCAATTTAAATACTTCAAATAAAAGATAACAAAACTAACAACAATTAACAGAGAACATTGCCTTGTACAAAGAGCAAATATTATATTCTTAAACTTGACTGCTAAGAAATTAGAAACTATGTTTACTAAAAAAACTCCTTAAGAGACTAACAAGTGACAAAACTACAAATTGCAATTAGAAAAACAAATTATAAAATGAGGAAGCTAACGCACAAATGATAAACCCAAATAGCACCTGAAAATTTCAACATAATCGCACTCAGTTGCAGTTATCAGTACGCTCAGTAGCAAGTTCCAGAAAATCTCCACTAGTTGGCATTATTCATGCCAGGATTCCCTGATAGGAAGGGGTATGCTTCTTTGCCTGGGCCATGATATTTTATCAGAGTCAAGTAACAAAACTGATACATCAGAGTGGAGTGAAAGATGTGAAAGGAAGGAGTAAACTGAGGAAGTCATCAATGAACAAGAGAGACTGGAGAATTATTAGGAATTCTTAAAAAGAGAGGTAGGGGTGTAAAGCAATGTATGAGGGTAACTGGTGCAAAAGGTGCATGAGGATTGGTTAGTATGGGACATCTAATTGAGGTAGTCAGCCATAAGGGACTGTCACTAAGAATTTAACTTTTTCACTGTGCACTTCATCTACATCTACATAATACGTTAGGTCACCAGCTGTGTAAAGGGGCAAGTTTTTGGAGATGGAATGGTGACATATTTTATAGGAGTGTATTTAGTGGTGCTCAATTTTGATTGTGATCGCTTATTGCCCGTAGAAAGAATGAGTTTATGTACTTATCTGTTCGGCAGTGCATCTCTCTTATTTTATCAATCTGTCAGACCTAGAGATGTAGTGAGGAGTCATAATAATATTCCCTATGTCTCTCTGAAAAATATCAGTTCTGAATTAATCAAGCAACCTAATCCTAGCGTGTAGCCTCCGAGTCTCTAGGGGCTCCCACCTTAATTCCTCTATAAGTTGTGAGATACTATATGTCCACTTGTAGCAGATTTATACGAAGCTCGCTGCTTTCCTTTGGATTTCATTAATGCTTTTGGTAAAATCTAATTGACCAGGGTCCCAAATGCTCACAGCGTATTCCAGATGTGGCATAACCAAAGTTAAGTAGTATCTCTCTGACTTTTTCATCCGAGGACCTTCCTATTATACGTTTATCAAAACCTAGTTTCTTTAATGCTGCACCATATATGTTCTGTATGTGCAATCCCCAGGATATACCAGAAGTTAAGGTAATTCCAAGATATTATACTGTATCTGAAGACTATGTTTACTCCACCCACAGTATAGGTATGGCATTTATGTGATGACTTACCCAGGAAGTGAACTGTGGAACATTGTTGATATTTAATTCAAACCCCCACTCCTGGCACCACGAATGAACGTTGTTAAGGTCCGATGACAGAGCTTTGAAGTCCGCACCTTCGCTCATTTCACGGTATATAACTATTTTCTGCAAATAATCTTATTTTACAGCTTACTCTAGAACTTAGGTCATTAATATAAATAATGGCTGCTATTCTGAATCGGGCGATGCTATTTCTGGCTAATGCTATTCCTCGCTCCAGAATAGCATCAGAAGCGATTCTGAATACGATGCAGCTATCCAAGGTGTCGGGTCTGTAACGCTATAATTAACCCCGCCACTTTGGGTATGAAAACCTTCTGGTGCAGTAATTGGAAATTCAGGCAGCCAATGACAAGCGATGTTTACGTTTTCCACAAGATTACATCCTCCCCAAAACATTATAGGCGTGCTTCTCACCCTCAAGGATATTTGAAACGAATAAATTTCTATGCATGGATAGGTCAGTGCGCGGGCTTGAGGATCATCCAATAACATGATAATGGAACTTGTTTATTTACTTTTAACATCCGAGACACTATTGGGATATGTAATATGTACTAATAAAATATTCGAAACAGTTAGTAGTCAAACGAAAAATTAGAGATGCACTAAGTATTCTCATTAAATTTAAAAAATTCTCCCGCTTTTAAGAGAAATTCATTTAAGAATACCCTCTACTGTGAAAAGATACCATAAAATTCTCGCATTTTCATCTCGTTTTGGCTCCTGGGAAATCTTTTCCCGCATTGTTCGTTTTCCCACATCCATGGTTTTTTTTGCCCATTCCCTTGAAAAACGATAGATCGAGGTTCTACTGTACATCAAATATTAGTGAAATCTTAAATCTCGTCGACTGCGCATACACTCTCATAAAGGAAGTGATCCTGATTTCAAAAGAAGCTCAATAGTTGCTGGAAGTTGAAAGGATTCTGTGAGTTGTTACAATGAACTATTACTGGAAAGAAACAAAAAGAAAAAACAGCTCTCTTTAGACAGTTATTTCTCTAAAACTCAATGTAAATCCTCCACCACAACCCAAGACAGCAGCAGCAATGATCGTTCTGACGACATCGAGGTGGATCAACTGCAAGAACCGGAAGAACTTTCGTTAACGTGACGTAACGTAACTTTCGTGACGATGGCGGTGATGCACCTTTAGCTGTTCCTTGTGTTTCATTTTCTGCACTTTATTTATAGTTCTCCATGATTGTTTTTTCTAAAAGTTTGTTTTTTTAAACCATTTAAAGAAACTATTGGATTGTTGTATCGCAATTTTAACTTGTTACGTATTGTTATAGTGCGCATAAGAGGGAATGCGGAATATCTTCTTTTAGTTTGAGGCAAAGCCAAAAGTTCTCAATTTCAGTAATTATTTATCCATTTTTACCAGAAAATTTTTAAGCAAATGGAATAAAAACAATGTTTGTTTAACATTAAATCAATTTTAAAGCAATTTTAACTGCAGTTTATTATTTTCACAGTATATTTTATGAAATTTATACAGTGAAAGCAGCATCTCGGGGACGAATTAAGTTCCATAGCATTAGGCATTATGGAACTTTATGATTCGAATAGCGCTGTTTCAATTAGCACTCACTTTTCATGGAACGAATTAAGAGCAATAATCGGGGAGTGGGTGTACTTTATTTTGTTCTGCATTCATCAGCTGATAGATAACTCTCTGATAATTTTAGATTTTGTGAACGGGATTTCAGTTTAGGAAAGGCTGGTGATGTTTGTTATGCATACCTATATGAACATATAACAGCTACCTGAGTTGGGAAAACAATTTTAATTTCTACATTCTAATTCACCTCACCATCGTTTTGTTTTCATGTATCTGTGTGTGTCACGTTTTCATGTGTTGGATGCATACGAAGTGGGAATTATGATATAAGTGTATCAAGGAAAGTCATGTGATGGTAAATTTCAATTATTTTATCACGGATATTTGAAATGTATTATTATAAATAGCCCGTGGGCTTAATAAGATGGTTAGACATCGCAATTAGCCTCTTGAAAATCATGTGGGACAGTTGGGAAATGTGAGGTTGGAAATGAATGTGAATAAGGTAAGTAATATTTCGAGCTGACTTGTTTAAATAATACAACGGAAATGTTGGATACAATTCTTTACAGAGAGAGTGAATACTCATCCTATGCGTGCAGAACAGGTTCCTCTATTTTACCTAAACTTGTTATCCCCGGCTGAGAGATGGGAAAAGTAATGCAATGCAAGAATAAAGCAATGAGACTCAGTTGAAAAAAATACCAGTCTACAATGAGAATTACGGGAAAAGGCAATGTCAAGGAAGGTTTCCATTTTCATGCTTTAACTATACTTGGTTAAGTTTCAAATAAGTTTACTCACTTTTCCTTCCCGTCCAGCTTGGTACATTAGCCTACTTTTTATGAGAAGAATTTTTTATGTTAACTGGAATATACGTATTGACAAGTCAATCCTGCTAATATTTAATAACACTTTTCAATGCAT
Source organism: Ceriagrion tenellum (assembly GCA_963169105.1). Taxonomy (NCBI): domain Eukaryota; kingdom Metazoa; phylum Arthropoda; class Insecta; order Odonata; family Coenagrionidae; genus Ceriagrion; species Ceriagrion tenellum. The sequence goes on along the minus strand of OY720638.1, from coordinate 106,410,097 downwards.
ATTTTGCTGAATCCTCGTTAGATAACATGTGTGATAAAGAAACAGGTGGCTGTTTCACTCAAGAATAGCATGACGCTTTAGAATAGCGTGGCAATCAGATCGTCACCTACAACAGTGTCGCTCCCAGGCATCAGTCTGCGTTCAGAATCGCAAAAAGCAACGTTAACGCTATTCTTTGAACCGAAAGCATCACGAAAGCTATTTCTGGCTAATAGCATTAACGCTATCTCATTCAGAATAGCAGCCAATGAATAAAAGAGGGCCAATCACACTTTCTTGAGGAACACCTGATGTGACTTCGACCATGGCAGAGATAAAACCATCAGTAACTACTTTTTGCTTGCGATCACTGAGAAAGTCACTTACCCAATTCACTATTTTTCTATTAACTCCGCATGATTGCAATTTACATGTGAGTTTTTTGTGAGGAACCTAATCGAATGCCTTCTTGAAATCAAGGAATATCTTAAGAAGTTGCAAGAAGACTTGCTTAATCAATTCACCTGATTTTAGTGCACTTGAAATTTCACCATTGACTGTTTAAATACCTGAATTGTCACCTCCCATTCAAAGTGAAGAAAATAGTGATTCAGTGAGTTCCTACTCAACAACAGATGAAGTAAGCCACAGCTGTTCTTTTCCTGGAGCACTAACTACCCCCACATCTCCAGATGTTGAAGTTATTACGGTGAATAATGCAGTAAAGCATAAGCTCTCCAAACTTCTATCTTCCAATCAGCCAACTTTAAAGAAGTTTATGGATCAAGCATCAAGATTTAAATTTGGAGACTCCAGTTCAGCTGAGATTAGTCGCAAAATAGGAGAAATGATTTGCTTAGACTTGCAGCCCTTCTCTACTGTTGAAATGGAGGATTACACTAACTTGTAGCATCACTGGAACCTCGCTATATCATGGCATCAAGGAAAATTTTATCAAACTATGTTGTTCCCAAAATGTACAACGAAACCAAAGAAAAGGTTGAAGATATGATGAAAATTATAAATTTTGCTGGAATAACCACAGATTTATGGACTTCTAATGCTCAAGATGACTATATAAGCATAACAGTGCATTTCCTTGATGAGGACAAATTTTAAGGACTTATGCATCAAAGTGATTCCATTCCCTGAAATAGTGTATTCAGCAGTGAATATACGCACATTTTTGGAGATGACTTTATCTGATTGGGGCCTACAGGAAAAGACAGTGTGTGTTGTTAGTGACAATGGACGCAATATCATTGCAGCTTTGGAAGGATCATAGTTTAGGCATCTTTTGTCCTTTGCTCACACATTGCAACTTGTATTAAAAGATAGATTTTTAAACTGCAAGTCAATAATGAACCTTACAGCGGCCTGCAGAAGAATTGTTGGCCACTTAAAACATTCTTCAAAAAACTTCAAAATTTGAAAGAAATACCAGAAACTGGCCCAGTCCCAATCATAGACAAATTCAATGTGAGCCTACTAGGAGGTGGAACACAACTCTTCATATGATGAAGTGTTTTTTGGATCAAAATCATGCTATTGTACTGGCATCTGGTGAACTCAAACTACCAATAGATTTATTGCAGGGACAGTGGGATATGATCAAAAATAGTATTTCAATACAGGAAGTTTTTGATGCAGCAACCCTGCAAGCTAGCTCTGAACAAGTATGCTTGTCTGAGGTACGTTCATTTGCTTAACAATTTTTTATTCTTTTCTGAATTCTGTGTTCCGTGGTAGAATGTTTTTTCCTCACAAAAGATGAATGTTAATTTGATTAAAAGTAATTCCACTGGTGCATTTACTGGAACATGAATTGAAGAAGCCGAATCCAATAGGTTCAGGCCTACAGGGATTAAAAATGTCCTATTTGCAGCACTGTCCACATGTTTCATGAATATTGAAGATGACTTGTGTTGTTCTCTTGCAACAATATTAGATCCTCAGCTGAAGGAGGAGGCATTTTCTAACCAACAGCAGTTTGAGACTGTGAAGTTGAAACCAATAAATGAAGCCAAAACAATTCAGCAGGTAAGGTGGTAGTAATTTCAAATGGCCCCCAGTGAAGCCTTGTATGAAAAAAGTGGTATTATTTATAACATTTTTTTCAAATTAAATTGAAGGCATTGGCACACCACATTCAGAGGAGCAAATTCAGCCAAGGGAGCCTGTGAAAGGTATATGGTCAAGGTAAAATGATGTGTTCGGAAAGGTACACAATGACACCAGAGTAAATACTGTTGAAGCTGAAGTGGGAGCTTATTTACCAGAGATGAATACACCACCAAATTCTGTCCCTGGGGAATACTGGAAGGCTTGCTTCTCCTACCCAAGGCTGAAAGTATTAGCCAAAATGTTTCTTGCCATACCACCATCCACTGTGTTCAGTGAAAGACTTTTTAGCTCAGCAGGAAAAATGTTATGCAAAACACAACAGACTTGATCCTGACAGAGTCAAGATGCTTTGCTTTCTGAGCAAAAATTATAAATCTGTAAAGACTTACTGAATTTGTAAGACCGTGATAATGACATTCTCAATAAAAGTTTGCTGTTCAAGCTGAGATTTTTATTTTCAATTTGTACATGATGAGTGTTAATATTCTTATGACGTTGTAATACCAAAGAGGTTAAACCACTATTATCAGTTATGTTCTGTTCAGAAATTAAGCAATTATTCTTAATTTACAAAGAGATATTGTTAATGCTTGTGTAAAGTGATTCTTTTACAGAGTAATAACTTTTCAAGTGGCTGTTTTGTTGACTAGGATTAAGTGATATTTTCCTAAGAATCAATGGCATCAGAATCAATGGCATCAGAATCAATAGAATCCGTATCGGTAGAATTAGAATCGAAATGCCAGAATAGGAATCGGGATCGCTAAAATATTGGAATCGACCCATCACTAGGAAAATTGTCTTTGAGAGTATTTAGCCATCCGTATTACCTAATCTCACTGCTGTGTGAGTTGCCATTTCTTTTGACAAATCTTACCTAATATCTATACCACAGACTCACAGAACGCACTTCTAAGAACAGACAAAATCCAGGCTAAAATGTGATATAAATGAAATTCACAAGAAAATATAAAGTTGGCTTCCTGTTTTTATCTGTATTAGGACATATAATACTGAATTCAACATCAATGAAATGGTGCCACTATTGATTCCTTACAAACTATTTGAATGGGAATTAATTACCCAAAATCATTAAAAGCTCTACGTAAATAAAGATTAAAATGCAAAACTCCCTTTAATCCATAGCAAAAATTGAGAAATTATTCTATTAAATACTGATGGCGATAGAAGCAAAATTTATTATGCAGTAATCCAGCCAACTTCTGCAAGAGGCTTAAAAAATAGGCTCGTTTTTCCTGTCACATGAGAAAATGTATTTTGATGGCAATGGAAACATATTAATCACTACATTTCAACAGTGAATAAAATAGGCTAACTGAGAATGTTTGCATCATTACAATCAGCCATTTTCTTAATTTTCCCGTTCAATCTCAAGATCGCATAATTTTTCTACTAACAGCTTGCCAGTTGATATGCCTTCAGTACACCAGCCACCTTTTTGCTCCTTACCAATTGTATTAAATCACAGAATATTTCTAAATTTGAAAGAGTAAACAGTACGATATGATTGCATTACAAGCACACAAAATTCTGGGGACCTCAAGGCAATGTAGCATATTAAGGGAAAACAAATTACTACACCATAAAAGAGGTTTCACTAAACCTGATTTATCGTTATCATTAACCCTCTTAGTGCTGACTCCTGCCAGCAGTTCTAGTGAGAAATGTGGAGGTTAGCTTAATGAAATGTATCACTCTAGGAAAATAAATATCACAAAGTTGTTTAAAATATCCATACGCGGTTTTTCTTATTGTGTATACATTGAATTAGGTAATAATCAAAAAAGACTTGTACATCATACAAAAAATAATTGTAATTATATTTGTGTGCTAAAGTTAAACAATTTGTTGCCTATGAGCTGATATATCGGCCTGTGGCATTTTTCTCCCGAGTTGCCAAAGCCAAGATATCAGCCCGTCGCACTAAGAAGGTTAACTACGAAGTACAGTAACAACATCTCTCTATCTATAGCCCTATCAATGTCAATCAAGTGTTAAACTTTTTCAATGATGCGGAAGAATCTAATCACCACTTCCATACAGGCATTTCAGGCAACTATCCACATCCCAAAGCCTGTAAGAAATTTTAACTCTACGCTATTGTCACAATTAAATTACATAATCACACAAATCTAAGATACATCCCTTCCACGAAAGTGCTGAGTGATAACTGACAGGGCTAATTCAGCAGGCTAAGTTACCAAGTATCACTCTATTTTGCACTTCATGGCGATTAGACCATGTTCAACTATCCATTTATAGTGAATATTTTACAGAAAATAACCAAAACTGTAAAGAAATAACACAGACACAATTGATATGGCAAGAATTCACCCATTAAGTTATTACATAGAAAATTGTTTGAGAATGTCAGCAACAAATATGTAACAAGTTCAAGCCATCAATGGGATTAAGTAATTGTGAAGACAACAAGTAAATAAGATTGTTTCCATTTTTGTCAACATCTAGAAATTTGACATTTTCTCTAAAATGATGAACAAGAAACCTGGATGACATGTATGATTAAATATGACAAGGAATATTGATAAACCATGCATTTCTCACTAACTAGCAGTTATTTCACTATCTTCAACCATCACTATTGCAAGTATCCTCAGCCAAGAGGGCTGCCACACACCCGAATGTAAAGGACATAAACCTTTCAGGAGATAAAATTTTGGCTGGGAGTGGAATTTTCAGGCTGCCTATTGCTAACCAAAACAACTGATGTGAACTTCAATAAATCATATTAATGACAAACTATACTATAACTTGTGTCATTTTGATTTGCATTCATTCCACAGATACAACAGTTTTTTTGTCTACTTCATGGATTAAAATTGGTCCAGATACACGGAGTTTGGACAAAATGCTTGAGCCAAAAGCTAACTTAAAATAACCTAACTACAAGAAATCACGTAGACATTAAGTTAAAAAAGAGATTTAAATCAAATATGTACTTCAAATTTAATTACATAATACAAATTACCAATAAAGGAAAATGACGAAGCAAGCACAGATTACATTGCATTCACATTACATGCAAACAAAAACAGCACTGAGGTATGATCGCATTAGAAAAATTCGGTTAACTGCCAGTAGAAAGGCAAAAGTCATCACACAAATGCCATACCTGCACTGTGGGTGGAGTAAACATAAAATCTTCAGAAAGAGTACAATATCTTGAAATTACCTCAACTTCTGAAATATTGTGGGGTACACACATACAAAACATACACGGCACAGCATTCAAAAAACTAGGCTTTGTCAAGGGCATAATAGGAGGGTCCCTGGATGAATAAGTCAAAGAGAGATGCTTCTTCTCTCTGGTTAGGCCACCGAATACGCCATGAGCATTTGGCCCCTGGTCATATAAATTTAGCAAAAATAATTAATAGAATACGAAGAAAAATAGCACCCCTTGTTAAAAGCTGCTACGAGCGAGCATATAGTGTCTCAACTTTTAAAGAGACTAAGGTGGGAGCCCCTACAGAGACTTGGAGGCTACATGCTAGGCTTAGGTTGCTTGCAAAGTTAAGAACTAGTATGATTCAGAGCAACAGAGAATATTATCATGATGCCTCATTACATCTCTGGGTCTGACAGAACCAACAAATAGGTGCAAAAACTCGCTTCTTCTGCACACAATAAGTGACCACAAAATCTGAGCTCCACTAAATACACTCCCATAGTAAACATCACCATTTCACCTCCCAAAACCTTACATCTTTGCATGGCAGTGACCAAACACCCCCTACCACATGCCCCTGCAGCGGCTCGCAGGGGATTATGTAGATGTAGATATTAAGCAGTATGGTTGAATAGCCACATTTGAATGCTTTGTGTTTAGTTATCAAATCCATTTAAAATGTGTACATAAAAACCAATGCTAATCACAGAGTATTTAAAAATTAATCATTATCCTTTTGGTGTACCATAACTTCATTGACAATCGAAAAATGCCTACCGCAGAATCAATCATTTAAGATCTTTTATTTTCCACCACTCGTCAACTATTCCCTGGTTCCACAGCAGCCATACCTATCGAGGTAATTATATCATCAGGCCTGAATCACAGCGAGAATGTATATCCATACAGCCGAATCATGCAGTTCCAAACCTGTTAACCCTCCATGTATTTATGGTGGCATAACGGGCATGAAACCTAAATATAATGGGTAGGAAAGGGACAAAAAAATTGGAGATTTTTATACTACAAATCTCTTGCCTACAGTACCCAAAGTTTCAATTCTTGTCCATATACCTCATACACAAATTACCTAACACACAGGCCAGGTTGTACATCCAAGCATTCCCATTAAGCTCCCTGCAGAACAGAAGATTTCCAATGAAAGCTTGAGTATGATTTCCACACCTACTACACCTAATTGTTCTTCTCAGGACTTCATGACCTGTACCTCAACACTGTCAATTTCATGGTCAATGTAACGGGCATCAAAGAGCAATCACAGCTAGTAGGTATAAGTGTATGCTGAACATAAAAACACAAAATATTTCCAGTAAACTCACCAGCATAAGCAGCATGTAAGGACTAACTAACACCTACCTACTACCCTACAACCTGCCGTACAAACAATTTCACAGAAGAAATAAAAACAAAATTTATTCAACAACTCCAATTTCAGATTGATATAAATAATGCATAATAGAAGCCTCCTTCCATGCAATATATTTTGATCAGACGTATATTTTAGCAAGCCACAGCTGCAGCAAGGTAAATTCATCATCTGCTTATCCTATAGTCACGCATTCTTAGTCCGATTTAAGTGGAATCTTTATCACCAAAGGTAAAGGTGTTTTCCTCAACTATTCATAGCGATACCAAATATATAAAGCCTTAGAAGGTTTAAGAAAAAACTTAAGATGTAAGCCGTGAGTGAGTTACAATGGAATTGGAATTCAATGGAATCCATTAAAAGACAAAAGTCAATGAATATGAATCTAGCTAATATAATTTAATCAGGCACAACTTTCATAATGAACAGTACTCAAATTTTACTTCTAATGCAATATTCATGATGACATAACCTAAGTATCACAGTTTATTTACACTACACTGGATGATACTCAACAGGCCAAAACATACACAGGGGAGGAGGACGCCTTAGTAGCGTAACTAGCTTTAGCACTCAGCATGATATTGAGGGACTAAGGTTTGAATCCCAGTCAAGGTGAATGATTTTTCTCTGAAATTTCACACAGGATTCTGTCATCGCATAGTGAAATACAATGTATTATTTCAATGAACTATGGAAAAATCACTATCTTCAATATCCTCAAGAAGAAATTTATCTCTTTTAAATCATGAATATGTTACAAAATAGATAGAACTTGATATGCATCCATCATGAATACATGCACGCCTTAATTGACAAACCTAATTTGGGTAACCAGGATGTAATGAAATCATGTCCCAATTATAGAACAACTTTGCTAATCTGGAACAAAATAATTCAGAACTCCCTCCATATAATCTGGATAGTTGTGTAGAACTGGTGGTTTTATTACAGTAATATGAGATGACCCAATTCACCAGACATTATTTCCTGAGAGAACTACAGCTGAGTGCCAATTGTCCATGCCAATAGAGGGTTATGCCCATTTGGATAATGGAAAACGATGCATAATCCATTCATATCCACTTGTGTGGAAGGTGCAGCCTTTGATTCAGCACCATGCCTTCATGAAGCCTTTCATTCATATTGTAATGAAATACTAACTCCTATGATATTATTTCATTAATTAGGCATTTGTTCATTCCATTTACTTCTCCATAAATTTCTTATGTGCGATTATTAGCCTCTTGGGACAATTGGTGGTGACATAACAATTCTTGGGACATTCGGTGGCGACCCTTTTTTCAGACATGCAATACATTCCATATTTTACACACCTACTTGTGCCCATAAGTCAAAAAATCAAATCTGCTATGCTTACATGATTCATGTACCAGTGCAAGTAGATGTGTGAACACATTCACTATTTAAGTTGCATCATGTAAACACAAACTGCACAAATGCATGGCCAGAAAATAGCCATAGTTCTTATCTGAATCATTGGTTCACACATCTGTCCAGCCACAAACATGCATGGTACATGCATCATGTAAACATGACTTTAGACCCATGAGAAATCTGACATAGCCAACCAGCTTAACTTTTTTTTCACTATTTCTTAACTTTCTGAGACTCACATCAAGGTTGCCAACATACACTAGCAAGACTGCAATTCCTTGGAGTCTTATTCCTCTACCCCATGCTATATCTAACCTACGCGCCTCTTTCTGCAGCAATTAGTGGCCACCCACCAGGAGTTCAAAGTGTTTTGTCTACGCTCCTACTCAGCCCACTCTCCAAGTTAACAAGTCAAGGTAGCCGACCACTCCAATTCAGTGGTAGACTTACTGCACACCACTGCAAGTGACCATCTCCCTTGAGTGTCCATTCAATCATCTTCTACCTCTTGGAAAAATCATAAAATCCTACCAAATAATAAAACATTTTACATAAATTATATTACTTGAAGAAACTTAGTCAATACAAAATGTCAATGGAAGCAATTTAATCTCCCTCACCTGAGTTGCACAAACACTGGGCAGTGATTCTAGAGACTCATGACGATTCAACCCTGTTGTCTGCTCCATTGAAAGGCCTGGAGCAGGGAAACCTTGTGTGTGGGTAAAATGTAGCAATTTTGTAGACTTGAGCCTGGCTGATGGCTGCAAGTGCTTTCAAAAATGGTAGTAGGCGAGGAGGTGGTTAACACTGAGGAGGGATTCCAGTGTGTTTAGCAGACGTGAAAATTATGCAAGAATGCACTTCCAACAGGGCAGATAATAAGAGAATGTGACTGCAGTGGTAGCTGGGTGAGACTTGTATTCGTGGAGGAGGAAAGTGCAAGCCACAATTTCACTTTTTAAATATCCATGACTTTCTCTTTACATAATGTACTTTTCTTTACCCCATTAGCTATACTCTTCAGCATTCAAATATTTTCAAAACACTTTAGCAATTCTTAACCAGCATTATCCGAACCATTAGGCCTGAACTCTGGGAAAAGGCAACCTATGCTTGACATAACCTGAAACTGATTGACTGCCACCCTATGCTCAATCGTATGGGTTTCACTTTAAGATGTGAGCCCTAATATGGCACTTTAATATTGCACAGATATACAATTCTTACCTACTTGAATAGCCACCCCATGCAGAATGGGCTGTAATTGGATAAAGCAGGTAAACACAAATAATGCTATTCTTAGAGCATACTTTGAAACTTTACACTGTCACTCAAAAGTAATTGCTGAATGTAATATAACCATCTCAAAACTTAGCATTGCACAATCCCAATTGATTGCTTAATGAGCTTTGATGAATCATTTTCCACAGTAACCATTCCTTGACAAAATGACTGTTGAACAAATCCCCAAAAAACAAATCCATCTATAATTTTCTCTGAAAACACCTGGATTCAGCCTCATTTGTCACTCCTCCATGAGTTAACCCACTATTAAAAAGTTAATTTCTTTCTAAAAAATAATTGATTGACTTTTGATGAACATTATTTGCTTTGAGTAATATTTGTACTTGTAATATTACAAAAGGGGAGAAGCTTTATATGGCCTTTTTTCACTGGGCACAATAGAAAAGTTTATTCATAGGTCGCTACAATAAAAATGATTCATATCATTAGATTCTAAAATGATTTCATAATCTGCCACTGCAACGTGAAGAATTGCAACTGTTGGGGACAATGTAAATGGAATTGTATTTCCAATGATATGACAGAGGTCTGTCTGTTGCCAACCAAGCATACAATGACACCGATATTGGGGAACTTATCATGAGATTACCAGCCTGTCAGATGTTCACAAACAGCAATGGAATGGATCATATCAAGTTTAAAGTCTTAGAGCAACAGTCTGTTGTCCAGATATGTGAATTTTGTATGCTGTTAATCATGGGAAATAGAATTATCAAGTGTTCATAACAATGCAAACAATTCACCATTCATTTAAACTTGTAAGGTAAAACAAGGTATTTGAAAACTTGAAATTGGCCTTTACCAAACAAGAATATTGCATAATATATTACCTTGCTGTATCATTGTGACATTCAAGAGGTCAATTTCACTCAAGGGCCTCCTACCTTATTAAAAGAGATTAAAAGTTTTCAATGACAGAAAGTTTCTCCAAGTAATTCAATTGACGTTCCTAATGAAAAATAACTGAATAATCTCAACTTCAAATATTCAAATAACCACTGGACCTATAAAGTCTTTCAAGGATCTTTCAAGGATTTGCAAGGATCTATAGCAGTTAGAGAGAAGGTATATCTACAAATTATTCTGGTATTAATTGGTGTAAAAAATTTTCTAGTTTATAGGTAATTATGATTTTTTATTGAATTTAAGTGATTTTCCAATGGACAGTTTTGCGGCGCTTAATCTTATATTATACACAATTTATAAACTTTGAAAAAAGTAACTTTCATGGTACATCAACTTCAGAAATTGCTCCTGAATTTCAGTCGTCCAGTCTATTCTTAACCTTTATCTTCCGAGTGTGTCTCTCCGGCACAAAAATTGTGTCCCTAGACTGCCGAGCGTGTTCGTTTGGCACATTGATGGACATTTAAAAAACACTGGTCATTTAAAAAACCCCGGCCAGCAAGGCTTACGACTATGGAAAAACTCAGGAAGGTAAAGGTTAAGATACAGAAACATTTAAGGGAGTATTTCACACAAAAGTCTAAAATTCCAGTAGCTTTAAGAATAATTTACATTCATTCTCCATTACAGTTATCACAAGGGTGATGTCCAAAACAGTGAGTTCCTGAGGTATGATGAGGGGTTTCAGAATTAACAAACATTACCAAAAACTATACTTTACTAATTATACCCCTATTGATGAGTTGAGACTGGATCTTTAAGTTGAACACAGACAGTAACACATTCACTTTCTACGATGCACCTGGCAAGGTTATGTACATCTAGTAATCACTGCTGAAAATGCATCCTGCACATTCACTCTACTTTGTTGTGCTTTTCCTTTCGCTGAGCACCCCACTACACATTTCAACTGAAGAGGCACTGAGTAAGGATATATCTGATACTGAAAGTGTTTTGTTTTGTAACAAAATAATTTTAGTAATATATTTCTTAACAAATAATAACAAATATGATGACATATCACCGGGGATTGAGTAAGATAAAATTCAGGGGTAGTAAACAAGTTATTAAATCCAACGGTGGTTTAGATGGGAATAATAAAGATGATATCAGCAATATTATATTTGGGGGCACTAACTCCAGTATTTCTTATGAGGCTCACTTAGTAGATGAAGACTTATATGATACTAAATAATTGCAGCTTCAAAAGGCAAGTATCTCAATGGCTTTCCCAGTTTACAGAAAACTCTGCCTTCACTTGCCAAGTTTTAAGTTTCACATTAACTCAGTAGTGTAATCCTACTTGACAATTTTCTTAAACCACTGCCAAATTCCCATCTCACGAATAAGGTAAAATGTTATCATTGCCTGGGCAAAAGCCTATTTTAAAAGCAGGCATGTAATTTTTAACTGTCACTGAGATTAGAACATCCTGCAACATTAATTTCCCATGCTCACAACATGAAAATTACAACATTCATTTGTTAAACATTATTAATGGCTTTTATAGTTCACAATGACAGCAAGCAGAAATTTCAGTGCACAATAAGCAAAAATTGACCAGGTATGAAATGTAGGACACAAATTCAATTGAACTTACTAGTAATTGGTGAACCAAACAGATGGTGCACTTCGAAAGATGCACCAGTAATATATACTAATGAATGGTTTCTTAATGCACTTAAATGTTTTCTCCAGATGAAAATTGAAGTTAATGTTTTCCTATAGATAATACTCACACTAACTATTCAAATTTGACGTGATATGCAAAAGCCAAATTCTAAGTCAACATCCAGTAAACAGAAGGTCGGCACCATCTTGCATTAAACATTAACAAGACATGATAAAATCCTGCATTAGTAAATTAGCTTCAACCTAATCAAGAAGTACCAAAATTCAACATAATATAGAACAAGGTATTGAAATCCTAAAAGTAATTCTCACTAGACATATATCACGAATCTTAAGTAACTGGTTAACAATTGCATAATATTTGAAAATTAACTAAAGCAGTTCAGTACCACACATTTTCCTGATGTTCAACAAATACCACGAACATATCAACTTCTGTATAAAATGAGAAGTAGAGTCATCATAGCTGGAGAAACAGAATAGCCCCAAGTTTCATCATCAATCATGACTATTTCAACAAGCACATGGAGTATTAATGCACATGCTTGACCTAAGTATTTTAATCTAAGTTTTCAATAATCTTGTGAAAGCAGGATTAAAAAAAAAGGGTTGACATTTACCCTTTCAATTCTACCAATAAGGACCAAAATTTAAGTTCATTGAAAGAAAAAAAAACTGGGAAAAACAGAATTCTAAAGCAATGCACACAATGCAATTAAATTGATGGTAAATATTATCTTGAACTCACCTGAAATTACAATTGAAAAATTTTGAAAAAAAAAGGAAACTGATTATTAAGTGCTTTAATAAAATTTTTTTAAATTGTGACAGCCACAGAACACAATATTATCCAACAGCTGTCCTGCTATATTTGTACATGAAACAAGGTTCAATCAGAATCTTCATTTAATATTATAATGGCAAGATTTAAACTTTCGACAGCTATTGAAATCAACACCCAAGTAGAACCCTGGGTACCTCCAAAATTATGAATACTCCACCAAAATAGATAGCATAGCACAGGGACTATAGATTCCACATGGATATTAATTAAATGAGGAAGAAGTAATAACGTAGAAGCTACATTTTATATATGTTATTTCACCTGTTAAGCACACACTATGAATTTATCTCCCAGCTACAAAACCTATTAAAACCATTTGTGTATAAAGCAGTGGTGATGGAAACATCAACTACTTGATGCATTGGGAAAGGCATTCATTACACTCATTACATAACTTAGTGTAATTATTTCAAAATTCTGATTATAGCAAAAAAAGAAGTCTTAAATTCGATTTATTACAGTTCACAGAGAATGATACCTTTGGACTTGTTAAGGGGAAATATTAATCACAATATTTCTTCAGATAGGTACAGTAATTGCACACACTTCTATTTCAGTTTGCATCCAGGATAAAAATGTATATCATGCCCATGGTGTAATGTAAACCCAAGGCCTACATTACCTTGGGATCACAAGGACATGCCTCAAACTTTGGAACCACAACTCTGATAATTTAACCAGTTAACTTCCTAATCAAACATTAAATATGGTAGAAGGTTAAGTATTTAATAAAGGTGATTCAGGGTGACTAGCATTTTATTCACACTTCTTTCATTTAACATAGAATTGCTTTAGAAGAATATTTTAGCAAAACAAGCATAGGTAAAAATCATGCATTTCATACCTAGTTCCACACTAAGTTCACAGTATGGGCTCTCATGGAGAATTGTTTCCCACATAATTCTCCATAAGGATGTTGCCAATAGTAGCAGAAAAATGACATACTGCTATACACTACACAGCAGTTATAACTGCACAGTCCTCATAATTGTTATTCCCTAGAGTACATCACAAGTTAGAAAGGTAACTTCAATGCTCCATACCAGAGCACATAGAGTGCAGGGTTGGCCAAAGGGTTCTCCTTAGGGTCTTTAGAGTCAAATATGGAACATTCGACAGATGAACTAAATAACTCCCTATTTGAATCACTTAACATATAGATACACATACATCATAGTAACATATCAACTTTAACTAAAATATCTCCTTCAAAACACATCGTAAAAACCTGAGGAATATGTAAAACCCACAGCCAAAATTGCCTAAGTTTTTTGGCCAAATACACCCTATTTAAATCACACATTGCTATTATTTTTGAGATCTTAAATAATGATGCGGTTAGAAAAATATGTTTTCATGGCAATATCTCTTCACTAAACACCTAGCAATTTTTTTCCAAAAATTTGGGAATTTTATAAGGGTTATCTGTGGCTTCTATTAAGAGTAAATACGGTAGATAAATGAAATATCATTTACATTTGAAAACTACCTTAACTATAAAAGCCACATCATCCTGTTAATATCATTGTAAGCAACAATTTATAAATTTTTTTTACCCTCATCAGATGCTGATTAAGAGATATTATCAGGCAAGTGCATGAGACAATAGTCAACATCTTGAAAAAGTCTAAAAATGCAAACGATACCAGAGGATCCATTAAAAATTAAACTGTTTTTCCTGAAATAAATGCCATGACAATATTGTACGTTTAACAGACAAATTACAATTTAGATTTCTTAACTACTGAAAACTTGGAAGGAATACCTAAGCAAAAAGTACATCAATAGCAGGGTTATCCAAATGCAGCAGGTTAAGCAAAGGAACTGGGTTGGGTGTCAAAGCATCTACACCTGCCTCTATTAATTCTAATAAGCACTACAGCAATGAAAAAGCAAAAGCAGGAAAATATAGGCTGTTACTTAATCCCAAAATATGCATACACCAGAAATTTACACTAAAAATTCAATATGAAACGCAGATAATGCACTAGTACTCAAAACTGCATGGAAATAGATCCCTATCTCAATCGTCTCCCATTTTTTGGATAACCCTGTATATTTTTGAATCTTATCATATCTGAGAGTAGATACCAGAAACATACCACTCAACTCAGCAAGCACAAACAAATTATGAAATAACTAGAAAGCATAATTCAGAAAAAAATTCAATATATGATAGCTGTAAATGGCATGTCACTCGGTGGCAAAAACATTTAAAACCCCAAATTTATTTATGTGCTAGCCATTTGAATTCAAACTATTGGAAGGCTTCATAGATCTACTACGTGACTAAGGTAAATGAGCACCATACCAATGTTAAAAACTGACAAGTTGAAACGAGAATTACACTTAGAAAATAAGGACGTTACATAACAGTTGAATCACACACCGGCATTGGTCGTCGAATCACTCCTCTTGGCGGTGGGGGAAGGTAGTCATAATAAAAATCTTCGTATCTGTAATAGTCATCATAATATGGGTCGCTGTATCCACCACGATAATCGCCATAACCATAATACTCGAAATCGACATCTAAAAATCAAAAGATAAAGACTCAATTTAGCCGGGAGTAGACGATAAATTTTGAAGGCATGCCAGGAAAAGAGAATTTTGGCCAAGAAACTATCTACTTCCACTATCAGCTACGTATTATCTAAAAACTGGATATTATTTAAAAGTCACATTGAAAATCACTAATTTCTTGAAAGCAAAATGAACTATTTATATTAATACATTTACTTACCTTTTTATCTTGAATTTTGTATGCATACCAACCATCCTACAACCCTAATGTATATATATGAGGTTTATATAACAGTTGTATATTCTCATGCAACATTTTGCCAAGAAGAATACATACAGAAAGTGCACAAGGAATACTTAAAAGCACCAATAATGTAAATGCATCATGCAGTGTTAGCATTCAGATATGCTGATTCGTAGTTTCATCATGATTCTCTTACTAAAAGCTAAGCCACTGGACTTATGAAATTTATCCTCACACTATCAATTTAGCAACTTTCATAGCAAATATCATATTCCATGGAAAAAACATGCTAGTACACAATGTGGCATGCCCAAACAGCTTTCGCATGATTAATTATACCAAGTAAGGAAGAGGTAGTAAAATATCTACCAGGATACAGACTAAAAGAGTCACTCTGACAATGTTGTATGCAAAATGTTAAAAGTTAGGCGGTAACATGTGAAAAGAAGTGGCTCAGTTATGAAGGACCAGCAGAATTTAGCTTAAGACACATGAGCTAGATAATAATGCAGAACCTCTGAAAAATTCTGAACTTTTATAAACATACATAATTTATTGATGTTTCTCCATCCAAGGGTTGAATAACAAGAGAATCGCTATGAGATGACTCAATATACATCAATCACTCGGATGACAACTGATGATTACTTCAACCCACTTTGAATAAAAGGTGGCACTGTGTGACACCCTTAGAAAAACCAATAGCATTTTCTCTAACAGCTTATATAAACAAGCAGATGAACACTAAACGTTCTGACGGTAGAGTGTAGTCACCAAGTACAGATGAAAAAGGACCAGAAATAAAGCCACATCCCAATCAACATATGACAAGTCTCTGTACGATTCTCTCATAATAACCGCTCAGGTATGATATACACTACGGCATAATCCTTACCAACTCCTCCTTGTAAGCAACATTTTTACTAATATCCATAACTTGACCTCTGCTTGGGTCTAAGATAAAAGTAATCACTAGTATACCTATTGTAACGTGTGGTAAAAGCGTGCAAGACATAAGTAGTAGGTTTTGATAAGGAGAATTAGGGGAATGAATGTATGATGAGGGCGAAGTAATTGAACAAGTGGATGATTTTGTGTACTTAGGTAAGATGTTTGCGAAAGATGGACGGATAGATGAGGAGATAAACAGATGTGTGAATGCTGGAAGGAAAGTGGTAGGTAGCATGTGGAGCATATCAAGGAATGAGTGCCGGTCTAAGGAAGCAAAAATTGCAGTGTACAAAAGTGTACTTCTCCCCACTTTGTTGTATGGTATTGAAACATGAGTATGTCAGGATAGACATAAGAGTAGACTAAACACCATGGCTATGAGTTATCTGAGGAGTGTTTGCGGCAAAAGTATGATGGATAGGGTCAGGAATGAGTGGGTAATAAATGAATGTATATATATATATATATATATATGAAAGGAGTGAGCTTCATTGTTTTGGCCATGTTGAGAGAATGGATGAGAGTTGAATAACGTAACAGATTTATAAGAGTGAAATGAATGGTGCGAGAGGTAGGGGTAGGCCGAGAAAGTTGTGGTTGAATGTGGTTGAGGAAATTCTTATGCGGAGGAATATTAGGAGTCTTAAAAACAGGGGGGCATGTATGAAGCGTGTATGGGGCTAAAGGAGGCAAAAAATGTTTGCAAGGATAGGCCAGTATGGAAGAAATTATTGAAGCAGATTTAGGTGTACAAATATGTATTTATGAGTGAAACTTGGTGACTGCCAACCTGGAAGGGAACGGCATGGTTGACATGTATGTTTGTATGTATACCTATTATTCTAAACTTAAAAATGAACATGTATGGCACCTAATACTAACGAGTTTATTTTAAAGCATACACCAAAATAAAACTAATACAGCCATAAATGGCATTAAATAGCACTATAACCTAGCACCATAATACAAAAACATCACAAAAAGGAGCATGATCAACAGTTTCCGAGCTTAATGGTTAATTAATCACATCTGACTGTATCTTTACGAAGGTGCATGCTTTCAACTTGATTCAAAGAAATGTTCCATGATCCTTTACGTTAATAACATAATAAGAGTATAGCCTGAAGTTGCCAATAAAATATTTTTTCCTGCATGACTTTCATTATGCATTACCATGTCATGCACTTGTAATTTCAAAAAATAAATTATAAATGCAATAGTTAGTAAACAAAGAATTTACACTGCAAGCAAATGGCCTAACTCTGAGTGCCCATTAATATATCAAAAAAAAAACCTTCCTTATGTGCATTCCCTAAAAGGAATGTGCAGGTATACAGAGAGAATAGTTAAATAGAATATTCATGGTGACTAACACACATTCAAACACATACATACACCGTAAGCACCATTTCCTTTCAGAATAATATTCAGTCGGTTTTAATATAAAATAGCCTAGCTGAATAAAATAAATCATAGATGAAAATAAACTACAAGAATTTCACTAAATTTTGATGAACCTTGTTGCACTAAAAGGATTGAATAGCAGTGAAACAACTCAACCTGTTTACGCATGTAGTAGTATTCCTTCAGGCTATTCATACAGCAAGAACACCAATAATGCTATTTATTCAGAAACTGTTCCTGGCCTCAAGTAATCAAGGGTAACTTATTGAAATAACACCTTACATGATATGTGAATAGCCTTAATCTCAATACATCAGGCAACAGATATATTAAAGCAGTACATACTGCATGTCAACAACATAGAAGATATATCATAATGAAAATACCTATGCATGTTATTTTATAGATGAGAAGTGAGAACACACAACACAGAATTTGGAAAGACAAAGGACACATCAAAAAACTAAGAAAGCAATGAAGTGGGAATTTGCAAGGGCAGAGGGTATAAATATGGAGAGCCAAAATGGCCTTCCACCAAAGCAGATCTTAAAATAATTGCAGCCGCTCAGATAGAATCCAACATACAGGAATATGCTTGCAATTCTAGTCTGTTCGCATATGTATGAGTAACGAGGTGTATTACCATCATTCAACAGCAAGTGTTTTAGTGACCAAATTCAACTTTGGCATGGGATCAAAATGTAAAAACGTTGAATTCATACTTTAGTATGCATCATATACTCCAAAATTGCTGCGGAACATGCAGTCAAGTTTGCATCAAGAAGATTAGAAGCTCTTTCTGATGGTAGATGAGTAACTGCAACAATTAAATTTGAAATTGGTTGCTATTTCCAAGGATCTCGAGTTCTGTAGGTTAAATATACCAAGTACGAGATATAAAAAATGTCAAGAAAGGAATTCTGATTTTTACATGCAGAGTGAAAAAAGGAATTCAGTCCACAAAACTTCAGTTGTTCAGTAAGTTCACCAACCCTAGTAACGACTTCACTCACTCATTCCCACAGTAACAAGTTCCTCAGTCGATGAAATCTAAGAGTTCCAGAGGTTACTATGCAATTATCATTATCCTGATGTAAGGCCATGAAGAAGATGTTGATACCCATAAAAATACACAAGAGGAATTGGGAAAGTAAAAGAAACCAACATCACTAAGAAGTTAAAACATCCTTGAGGAAAGTTAAAAAGTAAAAACCACACAACATACAAGACATTTCCTCTATTCCATAAATATTGTTCTTTTCAAATGCCTAGGGGAACAAAAGGCAGGTCTTAAATTTGTTGAAGCAGGTGCCTTTCAGAAAAACCTGAGACAGTTTGAAGATCCCCACTTCCAGGGGTAAGGGGAACATTTCAAAATGGAGCAGCTTCAGCTGCTGAGATTATGCCTTAACTCCTTCAGTTAGAAAAGCCATGAGGCCCACCATGAGTGTGTCTGGGGGGGACCCAAGAAATTTGGCAACACAGCAAGCAGATTCACTAAGTTTCCCCAATGGAGGTCTGAGAGTGACTGAAACTCCTAGAACCTAGTCCATGCCAAATACTCCTTCCTGTTGGCTCTAGGAAAGTCCAGCACCATGTCTCTCTTCACACACCCCCACTACCATGAACTGCCTCACCTGCCTCTCAGTTCCTAAGACATTCAGAATGTATAATAACAAATCCTCTGAGTCCAGATGAATGATGCAGAGATCATTCGTTCCTACACTATCAAGTTATACATGAATGAAGTAATAATGAAAGCGTGGAATGCTGGCTGCCAATATGTAAACAACTTAGTAATCCCAGAAAACTCATAACTGAAAATTAACAAATTGTACATGAATCAATGCATCAAAAACTGCCAATGAGAATATTAAGTCACACACAAAAAACACGTTCCATTCATCCTTTGCTTAGCTCATACTTATTCCCTAACTGTTGGTAAATGTAGTTGAGCACTTAACCCTACACCAAAATCGACAGAGATTATACTCAGCAGCCACTCATTTATTTCACAAATCTTTTACAATTTAATGGGTAAAACCATTTGCATTCGCCCATGGCTAATTTCATACAGGCCATGACATGCAAATTTGGCTATACTGTGCTGAGGTCTTATCATGTTATATTAGTCTTTTTTTACCGCAGATTACCTAGATGAATTTAGTAATCTCCTCAACCTTATGGTTACTATTTACCTAAATTGGATTGTAAATAGCATTAACACCATTGTGGTTTAAACTGCACACTGCATTGGAATGAGAGTAATGTGAGGAACTCATTTTTCTGCCAATGAAATCAATCCAGTCACGACCACACTGTTAAGATTACTATGATTTTTCATTAACTACAGTTTATTGCCATACATTATTTGTCAATACTAGCTACAGAAATATCTAGTGAAAGGCTGTATTATGCCACAAGAAATGTTAATGTAAGAAAATGTAATCTCCAGCTTGATTGTGTTGAGTAACTTGCTTTCCTGCATTAAACTTATAATTTTATATCGGCTATACAGACATTTGGCAATGAAAGAAGGTTATTTCTAATAACAATTGATACTTCAATCGTGTATTTAGTTTTCATACCATTTCTCGAAGATTTGGTTACATTGATGAGATTCCACTAAAAGAGCATTATTTTTGTATTGATTTAATAAGGCTTTGAAAAGTGTCTATCAGCTTGCTTCTTAAAATGATGCCAAATTAATTAATTTATATGGCTTCTTTATCATGTTAATTCTTTTGATCAGATTCAGGAATGTTTCCTATAAAAATTGAGCATTTTGTTCCACATTGAACCCACACAATTACGTTCCCAGAATTTTCCCTGATTTATAACATTGTCTTCAGGTTCCTTAAGTTTTTTGAATCCCTCTAATGCAATCTTTTCTGTTATTTACACATTCAAAAATTGAAATACACCACTATTTACAATAATTGAGGAGGAGGAAGATGGTGACAGGAGCACGTAGTACATTTAAATTGATGCATAAAGTTGGCACAAAATTTATGCGGTTATGAGTTTGAGGCCAAATATAGAAAAGACTGTGAAGGCTAATTGTAATGAAACAAACATCCACATGTAGCCTGTAATTTCGTAGTTTCTGATGCATACATGCAATTTCTCTATCGTTCCAAAAAAAAGAGCCCATTTATCAAGCCTCTGGCAGAAATTCTGAAAAATGCCAGATTACTGCACAATTAACTTGTTTCATTTGCCTTCAGAATTTTATGCAACATTTTCTCAACCTTTAAGTTTCCTGAAAGTTTTGATTTTTAACTTCATTTGTTGTAGAGCTGAAGTAAATTTTGCAGAACAACTTAACTCCCACTAGTATGGGTCAGAAGGACCTGATTGTGATACCGAAGCCTTGGCATTGTATTCCGTATTACAGCCAGTCTTCTGAAAACATGAAGCCAACTGACTAATTTAGACATGAAGTCAACAGACTAATGCACATGTTCCACAAAGTTTGATTTGTAAGTCCACGGCATACCCATAAAGTTGAATTTTCTTACAAGAAAAAGCGCTTCATACAACAGCTAGATTAGGTATTCATGATTTCAAAGCCATGGTTGGATAAGACTGTTTAAAAATTCATCGTATTAATATCTAAAACAGACTCTGAGGTGTACCTGAAAGCATATATCCTGAAAGTTTCTCATTGGAAGTGTCCAACTTCATAAAATTTAGTAGTTGGCTATGCTCTCAGAAACGCTTTAGCTGAGGACAATAGACGTTTTTTTATTATATACACACACACAAGACCTAAGATGACATAGGAGATTCTAACCATAGGGACAAACACAGCCTCACTGTTTTTTCAGGAGCCAATACAGATGGCTGAGTAAGACTGAGGCCCTTACTTTCAGGACAATCAAGAAATCCACATTATAACAAAATACATTAGGATGCTGCCTACAACCCTTGCAGCCAATTCAAGGGAGGGACTGCATTAAAAGAAATAGGGTAGATATGAAAATACTAGAGTGGCATATATTATTTAACTTCAGAATAAACAGTAAAATTAGACATTTTCTGCTGACAATGCAGTAATCTACCATGAGATTACCATAAAAGAATACTTGAGGATCTCTCATACTATATTTACTACATTATTCACACAGCCTTGAGTGTGGGTTCCAGATAACCACATGAATAGTCTGTCCATGAGCAATGCTCAGGTGAAGTATACTGAATTGGCTTAGAAAAAAGTGAAGTTTTAATTCACCATCATGTGATTTGGCAGGGCACAACCATGATTTCTTAGGTCATGTTTCTTCCCATCTACAACAATGCTGGATGTGTTTACCAATTGTCTCATTTCTGTCAACTGTAAAATTATTTTGGAAGCACACTACCACTGAATACAGGCAAACATGAGTAAAAGAAAAGCCTCATATTAAGACAAAAATTGATAACATCCATCTTTGAAGTACAGTTAAAATGAAAATAAAGTACTTAATCCCTTGGTTTGGCTCTAAAAACAGCCAGCTATATAGGTCGCAAAGAATTTGAAAGTGTGACGAAAAATCTCCTCCCAATTTAAAATAAAATTTAACAATTACTCATTGCTTCTACATAATCATCAGCATAAGCAGTGACATCTTTATTACCCTGACTGATGGTAACATTATCTTTCACATCATTCGTGACTTTAAATATTACACCCTAAATATTGACAGCATGGCAGTGGCACTGAAGGAAAAGTTTTAAGTTGAAGGTGAAGAGATATCACATAATGTAAGCTTAAGGCATAAGATATTGCCAATGATGTAATGCAATAAAGTAATGATGTATTAACACCAGAGTGTGACTTTGTGTAGGATCTAACATTCGACAATGAAAATTAAGAAAGGGGAGTTCAATGTAAAGGGTAGGATGTTAGTAATTCTTCGGAATTTTTTGCAAACTGACTCTAACGAATAGCCTGAGTTAGACTCATATGAAGACCCACTGTCAGCAAATAACCCATGTCAAGTATTGTTAAAGAAATGTTAGTAGTAGCAGAAGAGACTATTTTAGAATATGTCACTCAACGAAAGAATGAATGATTCGAAATTCAAAAAGCCACGTGTGTATAGTCGGCAAAAACTGCTGTGTACTATCTTAGTGCATCAGGCAGAATAGAAGTGGAATGATTTGAAATTTTGTGGGTCAAAATCTTGTACAATCATACTGAGTTTATAATTCTGGATATTAAATGTCATGCAACAACTAATTGTATTGGTCCAATTATAAGACTGTACTGAACCTAAGATGGGTTGGGTTTTAGGGGAGTTATTAGGATTAAATAAAAGGAATCTCTAAAAGGAATTTTTAGCCACAATCCATGATTTATAACTCATGAGAACAAAATTTTAGAAAACGATCATAAACCCAGATATATTTTCCCAGGCTCACTATCAAAAGCAAAGTATCAATGCTCCAGAATTTTTTTGCATGATTGTTTCTAAAGACAAAAAAACCTATTATGGTCACGGATACAAACAAACCATTTGGGAGCATTAATGGGTTTCCTGAGAATTTCCAGTTAATGTGAGCATCCTTTCCATTCTAGAACATGGTCATGGTGGTCGCTTATATCAGAGTATGCATTTTGAGCCCTGATTCCTTTGCTAAAACTCTATAGATCTCAGGAGTTCTTGATGGAGTGAAACGAATGTCCACTGTTGTTGTCTTTTTACTGCAAAGCTAGTTATCACGGTTCATTGGCTGTTTTCCATGTTAAGTTCATGTGGATTTATAAATGGTCTAATGAGTGATGTGGACAGAACGTTTATCTCTTGGGGTCCATAGCACATTGTTTACAGCACATCACAATATGTAACAGAAAAAGCACAAGCTCGCAAACCGCAACACGTCAGACACATAAGGGATGCAATGCCTGGCAATAGCATCAAAAGTGGCAACTCAGCTGATCATCATTTAACTGTGGCAAGGAATGTAGCGTGACGCTAATGGTTTCATTGTTTCTATTATTTCTCACTGTATTTAAAATATCGCTCTTTAAATTAAAACAATAAATGCGCAATAGTGGATGTGTTTGTATCAATCACAGTAAGTTTTCACTTCATTTTTTAAATAGTGTAACAAAAGTTAAGGTGTTTTACACTTTAATACGTGCATTAATTAAGTTACTTACAAATAACTATACCATATCATTTAAAATCAATATCTTGAATGCTCTAAAAGAGTGATACAATAAGGCACCTGCTATGGAGAAAATCCATAAAACGACCATACGTCCTAGCAGTTCCAGATAAAAGATGCTCGACTGTAATCAGTTTGTTCACAGACACATTTTCTAGAACACCAACCATACTCGTCTTGACTAATGACCAGAAAATATCATATTTTCTACCTCTTGTAGAACTTTCAAGTTTGTTCCATTAAATTTACTAGAAATAGGGATAATACTTGTCCTATTGCCATCATGAAAACATGCTAACTATGTTGTCTCTTAATTTAAATGGTACATCAGTGCAGTCTTAGGTTGACATCAGGGCATTTATATATGCCAGGGCGATTTTGGTGTCAAGTGGTGCTGATTTTCTGAGAAGATGATTGGAATTTAAAAAACTGTGAATCAAGGAGAGAAAAAAGGAGACGTTAATTGGAAATTTGGCATTCAGCCATCATCTCTGTACACTATCCTGGCCTTGCAGGCAAATACAATAAATGCCACTCCTCAAGGTCCTGACAGGTAGTCTCTCCAAACCAACGTCAACCTGAGGCTAGGTCAGGCCATGTTCAACTGTTGGTTGTTTCAGGCACAAAATAAGTTGATTCCAGTCTTCTGACCAATATTGCTGGAGCAGGCAAGGCTAATGGCCCTTAAATTAGTGACGTCAGACTTTGTCGCCTCAAGAATTAGGCTCCAGAAATTTAAGAAGAGGAGGAACTTGACAATGTTGAATGTTTTTAAGGAGGCAGCCTCGGTCAACCCAGCTGTTGAGTAGATTTGGATCGAGTCTTCCATTGTTTAATAGAGAATAGTAAAGTCCTAATGACATTTTCAATTTGGATAATGCAGGGGTATTTACCGTAGAAACTCAATTATACAAAGTATGAAAATACAAAGTTTTGATTTTACGAAGCAGAACTGTCGGTCCCAATGAAAAGCCTATTTTAAATACATGGCACTATTAGAAACTACGAAGTTCCAAAAATGCGAAATTTTCAAAATTACGAACCTTGGACCCAGTCCCCACAAAAAAGTGGAGTTGGTTTTTATGAACCTTTCATCTCTCACAAATGCCTTAGTTACACAATTATTTATCAAATTTAAGTCGTGGATAATTTAGATTTCGATTGATGGCGAAAATGGTTGCTTGAGGCAATTATCCCTTATTTATTTTTGTTTTAACTGTTACCAGCATTTCCATTACGTAAACAATTCTCTTTTGGTTATAACTCATGTGTAGCACCACTTACCAACTCACTGCCATGTGCTATTAGCAATAACTATAATTTATTGAGCTATCGAACAGAAAAATGACGCGATTAAATGATGGGAAAGAGGACTGGTATCCTAGTCGCAGGTACTATCCCTAAAATCCATGGCTTCACTATGAATAAACCCACGTTTACTCCTGCCATTGTCCATATTTCATGAGACAATAGAAAGAAAATATACACCAAGAATTTGTGAGGGTATAGCCGTCCCCGCAACTGAAATAATTTTGCATTTAAAACAGATTACTTCAAATTTTGAAACATGACCCAATCAGGGGAGTGGCTCAACAATATAACATTAAAATGTACTAGCTGTGCCCGGAATGCATTGCAATGACTTTTCTAGGTTCAAAATGAGTCCCTAAACAATTTGAGACCTAGTCCAATGAATTCCTCGTACCTACAAAGGAATTCATAACACAAATGATGGCATACGTTTCCATTCCATTAAAATGCTGTGGTTTCCAAGTAAACAAAATATTCTATTGTTGAAGTAGTTCAAAAATTGAAGATTTTAAAGCTTAAAAGTCCAATTTTCGGAAAAAGCAAACGATATACGAAAATGAAATGCAAGAATAAAAAATTTGTAAACAAAGAGACCACTGCACCAAATCTTATTCCATGTTCAATTAAAATATGCACTTTTTCACACAAATTATGTCCCACTGATATCATTCTACATCTCGCAATATTATGTCTCACTGATACGATATTGGTGCACGTGATTGAGTAACTCTTAAATGATCTGCTTCAATCTGCTGAGTTGCTTGCTTATCATTCCCCATTTGTTTGAGAAGCTCTAGCGCCAACACTCATACGTATCACGCTCCTTCTATTGTACAGTGGAATTAATAGTTCAAAACCCTTAGTGGGCGTGCGCACAAAACTCACCAAATTTCACTCAAATTTCATCGTAACCTGATAAATGGTATTGGAATGCATAGAAAACAAACAAATAAACGTTCATTTTTATATGTTGCATGATAAGGCCTGTAATAAACTGCTATGACACTTCAACCTCAAGAAGCCATTGTCCGCGAATATCGTCCTATGAAGTATAGCTAATCGCATGAGGAAACCAAAAGACTGAAATCTTTAAGATAAAATCACCACTGAATCCTTCTCTTTAACTTAATTCCAAGATGCTGTTTGGGTAACTCAATGAAATTTTACCAGAACCAACCATAATCCATGAATTACTGCAGTGAATTCATTGAGTAACCAGGCCTTGATATTTCATTCGGTCTATCATCACTGCAATCCCTGATTTCCGTAAGATAAATGACCAATTGAATCAGATTCCATTGTGATAGCAGTGATAGATGACATTGAGTCCTAGACATTTTAATACGAGGATATGACGCAACATGGACATGATTGGATCCTGATGCAGTCTATGTCAAAATCACGCGACGTTTAGAAGGATTTAAATATGTCGTTATCAGGATTTTACCAGAGGAGAGTTAGGTTTAAGCATCAGCTTCGGCAGAGTTTTTCCGTGACCCTTACCTCTTTTTAAGTTTCCCTTGAGTAAATTTGACAAAGTAACTTCCAACAGTTAATCTTATATAGTTTTCATGTTTTATGCTCCACAGTGCTGTCAAGTATAGAAGGCGTAAGTCGCAGAGGGGAAAGAAAATAACTAAATATTGGAATGGAGAATTATGGATCTGGAATATCTCCGCAATGCCAGTTTAGGATGAAGTTTCACTTTCACACTAATATCAAAAAAACTTTCCAAAAATTGTAAGCTGATTCGGGTATCACTTTTTAAATGAGATATTTTATTAGCTTCTATGTTTTAGCTTACCGAAGTTGGCATATAAGGATGCCATTGGATAAAGTGGCATTCAGCATAACACCCATGATGCAAAGAGATTATGCATTGAAGGATAAAAATAATCACTGGCTTTATTTACTGGATTAATGTTTTGCAGAATAGATCTATAAGCACAAATCATCAAATTGAAAATGGACTTAGTCATGAGTTAATTTTTCTTACTCAAACTTCAATGAGCAGTGAAACCATTTGGGTTGGAACAAAAGAATATTTCTTCCAAGTTCATATATCCTGCAGGCAATATAGAAGGTAGGTACCACAAATAAAGACCTGAGAAGGATTTTTTAAAAATGGACTCAGTGCTTTGCTCGTGGAGGGCAATGGCTCCAGTAACCATTGCTAACTGTTCAACATGTGGGATTTGTAATCTGAGAAGAAAAAGGAGTTCGGCCAAATCCTAGTGTGGTTGAGTTCTGGGAGGGCTTACCAAAACCAGAGAGATTGGATACCTCATTCAATTAACACATTAAGGAACACGACATCTTGAAGCCGTTTGAAGATGAGCCAGTAAATGCAAGGGAAGGTCTACAATTCGACCCTACAAATGAGGAAGAGGAGACAGCTTGTCTCAAATCAGCTGCCATGAGTAAGGTAATGAAGGCGATAGAGAAATTTTCATTTTGCTCTGAATGGTGCTCAGATGCTACTACTCAGAACTACTGCTCCCCATGAAATAGTAGCAGCAGTAGCAAAGGAAATGCAGAAGAACCAAAAACTAACCTCACTATCACTCGAATATTGTAAAGATAAAAAGACCGATGACATACTTCCACATTTAATCCTTCATATCCAAATTTGTAATATCATTTATGCTATATTGACGTTAATAATGAGAATCTCCTACTGAATGTGCAGAATACCTATACATTTAACGAAATACTTGGCAAACATTCAGAATATACTAATTAAGAAACACCTAACTATGACACCAAAAAATAATCCTCATGTTGCTAACACCTTACTATAAGCAAGAATTAAGCCTCAAAAATAGTTGCTGATTCTCACACAATACAATTTTAATGAAAGATACTAATGTAAATGAACTAGAGCATAATAACAAAATTACACCAGTTCTGATGAACAAGTAGAGCAGAAACTTCTAAATCTATACCTTTAATGTATATTCTAAATTAAAATTTGTAGAATTCCTTAAGGTATGAAGTCTGTGAATTATTAAAAATTGCAAAATTCCACTAAGGTAAAATCATTTGCCCTTACTGGAACTCAATCCTAGATCTCTTGATATCACAAAGAGTGCTTTAGGCAGTTAAGTTACTGACGTCTTCACCAATGTAGATTATTTTGTGGGCTATAAAAAACAGATTTTCATTACCGCCGGATAAACTTCATAGAGAAGCAGCCAAAAAAGCACCACAGTCCACAAGGTTTAAGCCAAAATTTGAACACAATGCAGTGTCTTTTCTTAATGAAAATTTTAAAGGAATAAGATGTACACCTCACTGTGACTAAAACCTCATGGACTGTACAGCTAAACACGTGCATTCGCCTGCTTCAGTATATCTGGCAGTCTTGAACATCTTATTCGTAAAACCTGAACAGAAAATCCACAGGAGATAAGTATGCCCTTATCATGCTAAAGCAGTCAGTACAATGTCGAGGGATTGGGGTTTGAGTCATAAGCAACGTAATAAATTTTCCCTCTAAGGAATTTCCAACTTATGTGCACTTGTGGGAGACTATGTAAATGCTATACCATGGCAAGTTACGATATTATCAAAATTTGAAGTACACAATTATTGAAATGCTCAATAATTTAGATATTATCATAAAGAAGTATAACATTCCTACAGAAAACAAACATGAACCAATCCACCACCAAACAAATGAACTTATTTACCTAACAACAAAAAAAACTCCAATTCACTTCCAATAATTTTAATAATTATGCAATTCATAATTTTTTCAGTCCATGTAATCATATGGCAATAAAAGTGTAAATCTACAATGGTTCAAATCATAATAACTCATCCAATTAATGTTCACCAACACCTCAAGACTTCTGGGTAATTTGAATCTGTTGATTTATGTTCTATTCTAACTTAAATTGAATGGATGACAGTTAGTGAAATAATAAGAGTATAAAGCTAACATGGAATGGTCCACAATAACTACAAAATAGGCCTTAAGCCACTAGCAAGAAAGCCTTATAGACATTTTTTATTAAAAAACTGCCAATTTTCTCTCACAGAATTCAGAATGCAGTGAATTTTGAAGAAATGGTTCACATTGCGGATACTTAATATTCCAGTACTTCGCTAGCTTTGTAGCATTTTGTAACCTAAGTAGAACATTCACAATATGAATCTCAATAGTATTATATTGGTCACATACAACAGGCTTTCATCCATCATAAATGATTAATGTAACTACAATGCCAATTATAACCGTATATTTCCTAGCAAGTAATACAAATGCACAATTAATGGCAATACCTAAATGGAAATAAAAAAAGAAACCCAAACATGTGCATAAAATATGTCCTGCAAAACAGACTTAAAATTACTAAAAAGAACACTAGTAGGCCTACACAAAATCATTCAATAAAAATGACTAAATTTAAACTATCAATGCAAGCAAATTATAATGAGAAGAATAAAAATCCTTACCATAGTCTCCTCTGGCAATAGCCGCACGAATCATGTGAGCTCCTGGAATAGGCGCCCTGTGACGCATGTGGCGAGCAGTATGCAGACTAGGTGAGGGCGATCTATGGGAGCTGGATGAAAACATTTCACATTAACTTTTAGCAAAGAAACTTTTAAGATACAATGAATTATTAAACAAATTATAATCATTAGTGTATGCACATTGCAACATTACAAAGTAAATGATACCAATTAGCCATATGCTCAAAAGGCACATCATCACAGACAAAAAGCATAAAAATCCCACGACCTCCAGGGTCTACTTTAATTACTCTTATGATAGAGTTACAGTACATCACTACATCAACTTCAAACAAAACTAGACAGCACAAGCAAATTGTAAGATTACTTTCATTATTTACTTGACGATTTCCCTCCCAGATAATTTTATAGATGGTAAATGTGCACCATCCAGCCCAAAGGACCAAAAAAATGTGCACGAAAGGCAGCATTACCCCAAGTTACAATAGTTGAAAGCAAGTCCAATTTCAAGAATTAGTTAATACTTTGGGCTTTAATTAGGCACACAGAAATTGCTACTCTTCTTCCTCTTTGCAATAGCAACAGATGCCTATGAGGCGGTTGTGCATCTGTCCCCCAAGCTTATACATCGACATTTTAAAGTTTACAGTTACATTGAAATTTAAAACTTATTTCAATTTTAAAATAATTTTAAAACTATTTACTATGTAAATGTATTTTATATGAATTATTTCACAAATAATGACTAATTCTTATGTTAACATGCTGTCCAATACTGCAATAGTTAGGGAAATGAAAAATTCTTTTCCTGATTTATAAAAAAGGTTCATACATATGAAACTGGAAAATACTAAAGTGCCAATCTTTCTGCCCTGCTGGACATTACATCATGGAGTTTCTACTATAGCTGTGTTCTATATTAAAATTATTTACTGGATACAGGTTTATATTTAAATACAAAAAGAAACAAATACAAAATACAGCCTAAAACTTAAATATGAATCCAACTTCTCTCAGCCCCTTGCGTACATTCATGATACTTACACCAAAGAATCAACAAGAGACTTAAGTGGATATCATTATTTGACAAATGAATTAAGGCTGCAGTTTGATGTGTAGTAGGGCCTAAAATGCAATTTTAAAATATTTAATTGAGCATTTAATTCTTTTCCTTGTTCCATACAACACCCGAATGGAAATAGTCATAACATTGCTGGATAGTAAGAATAATAAGAACAGCAATCACACTTTCCCACAGATTTTTCACAATAATTACCACGCACTTCAACTCATGGAGTCATCATCAGATACTAAACATTTAGCAAAAGGAGAATCACATTAGTATGGTTGTAAGGAGGTGTGGGTAGCTGTTTCTCAGAGCTCACATGACCATTTTTCACAAGGTGGATGGGTTACTCAGATATACCAAACCAAAGACTTGTACCAGTCCAAAAAAATGGCAGGCCTAATCAAGACCATACATAACTCATATTTTGATGATTACGATATTTTATTTATTATGATTATTACGACACTTTGGGTGTGCACCTTACAATATTTCCAATTAAAAAGTTAGTGTAATGTTTTTGGGTAGATACAAATGATTGAATATGGGCTGGAAAGTAATTTAATGTCACAACTTACCTTAAAAGATCCCAAGCGAATGCAAGTTTTCGGGTAAACCTAACATCATAAGATATGATAGTTTATTTTGCCATTTTCTTGAAGGATGAGCTCTGAATGGTAGTTATGAGTAAACCTTACATTTCAAGATGTTATGTTTAGTTGTTTGTATTTTTATTGATCTTTTAATAGTGTTACAACATAATATTATAACGAAACTTCATGGTAACACACCATGAAACATGTTGACATTGATAATATATATCGTAACTTACCATTTGTATTTCTCAGTCATAAATGATTACATTACTAAACAGAAATGAATTGATAATAGTTGTTCATTACTAATAAGTTAAAGAGAGTGAAACATCAGGATATTTAGTTATACTCTCTTGACTGCTGTGTCGTCGTAAATTTCGCCTGAAAACCAATTTACCAAGCTCAAAATATGCACTAGTTGACTTTCTTTTGAATAACAAATGAAAAACGACCTACGTAGTACCAGACCCTTGCTTATCTATATTTGTTGTTGTTTAAGGACATGGTGGTGGTGGAGGGAGTAAATAAATTATTTGAAAATAGAGTTTTGAGGCAAAGAAGAAGGGTTTATCGCAAACATATCAATTTATACTTCTAAATGTTCATGAATAAGTAGAGAGACTTCAAAAGACAGCAAACAAAATGGAACTATTGAATGAGACTGGCGTTGACCTGCAATGTGCTACCTATTAAGGAAAGGCATGATCTCCAAATATTGTTCTTTGTATAGCTTTGCACTGGTGCACAATATCATGGAATCAGTGATACGCATTGTGTTTGCAAGGTGACAGTATGTCAGTGTGTGAAGAGGGTTGTGACTTTCATGAATAATTGACTTTTTCCTGTACTTGTGGACAGGCCAGCAAATGTGGATGAAGTTGTTCAAAACTTCCACTCCATTGCTGGGATCCACATGTTTGTGGTTGCATTGATGGGATGTTAATTAACATTGATGCGCCGACAACACAAAGCTAATTCACAATGGCACATCAGCCGAGAGAAAATAATTAAATATCCTGATGTTTCACACTCTTTAACTTATTAGTAATGAACAACTACTTACCAATTTGTTTCTGTTGAGTAATATAATCATTAATAACTGGAAATAAGAACTGTAGGTTATGATAAATATTATTAACGTCAACGTACTGTATGTTACCATGAAGTTTCGTTATAATATTATGTTTTAACATTCAATATAGATCAATATAGATAAAACCATCTAAACATAACATCTTGAGAGGAAAGGTTTACTAATAACTACCATTTAGAGCTCATCCTTCAAAAAAAATGGCGAAGTAAATGATTATATCTTATGTTGTTATGTTTACCCGAAAACTCGCATTTGCTTGGGATCCAACAAGTTACATTAGGACATTACATTACTTTTCAGTACATATTCAATCGTTTGAATTTCCCTGAAACATTGCACTAACTTTTGAATTGGAAATATTTCAAGGTGAACGCCCAAAATATATTGTAATCATCAAAAAACTAGTTGTGTATAATCTTGATTAGGCCGGCCATTTCTTTGGACCAGAACAAGTCTTCAGTTCGGTATATATAAGTAACCCATCTGCCTTATGAAAATAGTCACGTGAATCGTAACTTGTAGACTTGTAACTCTGAGAAACAGACCCCAGGTGGAAGGCTATTATGGAAAAGCCAAGAACAATGGAAAAGAAGAAGGGGGGACATGGAATTTGGGAGAACAAGGGAGATGATAAAGACAATATAAGGAAGATAACTGAGTGGGAGGGAGAGGGATGGATGAGCAAGCATTGTCATTAGTAAGGGAAGGAGGCAAGTAGCCAGTACATGACGTTAGAGGAGGGCAGGAATGGGAATTCTGCTGAAGGGTGGGTCAGCTGAGCAAGGGTTACAAGGGGAAAGGTATTGTGACCAAAAAAGGGAAGGAGAGGGAGGAGGGCTAGCTGGGTTCTTCATATGCAAAAGACATAGGGTAAATCATAAGAAAAAGTAGAACACAAAGTGGTTGGTTAGGGTGTCCCATTTTGCATCAATGTCTGAAAGTTATGGTCTTAGGGTCTCAGATGGTGACACTTGATGGGAAAATGAGGTGTGTAAAAACTTTCTGGAATCTCAGGGTGTCCAGCAGCTGAGCATTTGAAAATTCCCTGAGATTTCCAGGTTTTTCAGACATAATTTTTATTATTCCAGAGGAAATATTGATATTATTCTCGCTAATTATAAGAGAATGCTTGGTATGTTTTTTGGGAGTTTAAACGTAAGGATATTTTTAAACTAGCATATTTGGAGGAAAATAAAACACAAAACTTTACAATAGTTTGAGAGAAAATCACATCACCACTCTTTTATGCATATAAACATTGTCATTCTGGTGCCCAGGAACAAGGTTATACTACAGCCAGACTTTGCTATGAATAGCATTGATACAAAATGATAAACAACTTAAAAAATGAAGGAATTGACTTTTTTCCTTATTTTGCTAAATGTGACAATGCAAAGGAAATTTGACATCACAACTTGCCGATAAAGGCACGGCCACTGATTTACAGACTATGACCAATAAGAACACAATGTATCTATATAGTAAGGATGAGTCGAATCCAAATGTCGATTCTCGATTCCACTGATTCTCAGGATTAGAATAGGTATCGAGAATCGATCACCTAAAGTCGACTCCGATTCCATCGATTCCAGAGAGATAAATATTCAAATCAAATTTCATTTATCACATCATGTTTGTCTCAGTATATTGGGTGTAGGCTATCAATTTGTACTTTTTATCTAACTCAATAAGCTGAGGATATATTATCTATTTGTTAATAAATATAATTTTTGAGCTGCTTATTGTCTTTGTTATTTTATTTCAGCCAATACTTGAGTTTAAATAATAGTAGTACGCTATTGGTATATCAATATCCCACCTGTTATAAGGAATAAGAATCGATGGAATCCGGATCGAGGATCTGGAATCAATTTGAAAGAATCTTAATCGGAATCAAAAAAAAGTGGAATCGACTCATCCCTACTATATATTGTACATACTTTTGGTGATTACAGGAATGCAAAATGCGACAACGCATGGGAAATTTGACTTAGCAACTTGCCAAAAAAGGCACATTGCTTCCGTTGCTGTTTTATATATTGACACCACAGAAAATTCCAGTCAATTCGATATTTCCCTGATATTTCCAGTGAAAATAAAATTCCCTGAGATATCCCGGTCTTCCCGGTTTTCCAGTGCTGGACACCCTGAATCTGATTATATTCAAGGATCGTGCATGCAGCTTTTCGTTAAACATGGGGGCTCCCTTAAGGGTGCACCGCCCATTTGAAAAGCCCACGCTCCCTGGCCCTCGTGCCGCCCCCCACAATTTCTTCCCTCACCGATCGAAAGTTCTGATATGTAGGCTTAAATTGGATACCACTTCGGGAGGAGGGTCATGAACAACCTCGCAGAGTTGCTCTCATCAAGGAATATTCTAAGGCTGAATTGACCAAGGATCTACTCCCAATAGTCTCCAGGAACCAAAAAGTTATGCCAAACATGACTAAAAAGGCACTCAGTCTTCAGTGCAAATATTGTGTGAGAAAAATGTAAGCAAAACTCTCATAAAGACCGCTATTAGAATTTAGTTCTCGTCCCGACCATGGAGCTTCTCACTTCCATTATAATAGTAAATGTTCCAAATACAAGGCTTAGTTTTTTACATACCAGTCTAAACCCCCTCCCAAAGTGGTAACCAATTTAAGCCTACATATCAGAACCTTCAATAGTTGAGTGAAGAAATGATGGGAGCCAGTGGAGAGGCCCAGGAGTGCAGGCTTTTCAAACAGGCGGCACACGCTTATGGGAGGCCCCATGTTATATTTAATGGTAACTTTTACTAAACCACAAAAAATACACACAAAAACGTGGCCCAGGTTTCAACACGTAAGTATCATCACCAAGTGCATAACAAGGTTCTCATCATGTGCGGAATGCCTCCTCAAGGTTCCTATGTCTAACGAAAATTTCACTAAAGAAACCAATATCATCAAACCGTGTCCATGGATATTATCCCAACTTAATTGACAAATTGATTCTTAAAAAGCAGAGGAACCTCACCTTGCAATTCATATACTCGGGTGCAGGAGATACATATAAGAAAAAAATGGTGTTCCATCAGATTTTTAAGTCCCATCACTAACCATCTTGTTAAATTTTTCCTCAAAGATGAATTTTACCTATCTTTTAAGACTCCTTATAATTTGAAGAACTTGCTAGTTAAGGATAAGGACCGCATAGATCCAAGCAAGAAAAGTGGTGTGTATCCCCTACATTGTAATGACTGCAGTGTGTACATCGGGCGAACTCCAAGAAATTTTAATATTAGGACCAAAGAACATTGCAGTTCTTTTAAAAACAATAAAGAAAATAGAAGTAACTGCCAAACATCTGTTGTGCAGCAGTCATAGCAGTGTATTTGAAACCAAAATCCTACATTGTAACAACAATTCACGTGAGCTCGATGCACTCGAGCAGCTAGAAATTCTGAGAAAAATGCATGACCCTGAGGTGTGTTGTCAATGAATGCTTGTTCCCTTCCCCCCCTTTCCCTTGAAGCAGTTGCACATTGATACCTGCCACCTCTCTCTCTTCCCCCCTTTTCTCCTTTCTTCCACCCCCCATCATCACCTCCCCCTTCTCTCCTATTTTCCCCAATATATAAGAGAGTTCCCAAACTTGTTCTGCACCTGATGATGATACTTATACATTGAAACCCGAGTCAAGTTTTTGTGTGTGTTTTATGAGGTTTAGTAAAAGTTACCATTGAATATGACTAAAAACACCACCAAGTTAACAAATATATTGTTTTATTTTGCCCCATGTTGAACGAAAAGCTGCACGGACTTCATATGATTTGATTTCAGAAATTTTTTACAACCTCATTTTCCCATCAAATGTCACCATCTGAGACCCTATAACCCATTACTTTTAGATATCGATGCAAAATGTAACACCCTAGGGTAGGTGGATAGGAAGCACAGAGAGGGTGGAGTCTGAACGAGATGGCTAAGTAGGAATGCACCAGGTTGCTTTATGGGGAAGGGGATATTGAGGAGTGGTTCATTATGTCATTTCATAGAACATTCACATCTAATTGCACAATATCAAGTTGTTCCAAAATGTCCACTCTTACGCCCTTAGTAACTAGGTGGAGAATCTAGGGACTGAATTCACAGGAATGTGAGGTGTGTAGCTGATGTTTTGCCAGAGGTGATGTTTCATCATAGGTTCTCCAGCATCTTTTCTATTCCTTTACTCTTGTGCGCAAACTCACACCAATCTGGCCATAGTAGCAATTAACTAGAGATGGGCAATTACCATCAGTGAATCCTCAAATGCTGTAAATTATTCGTGATCTTGAATTTTGAGTACTTATGCCGGAGGGCAAAAATTGACTACCTCAAATATCACACAGAGGCACTATGCTCGGCAAGTTGACAAACTAATCACTTAGCACGCTACAGAAGAACTGCAAGGACACACTATTTTTTTCGGAAAATACTTTCTATTTATTTTAGTTTTTGTTCTTGAGTGAAACATTGCTACTTAATTCTTTCATAAAACTATTTAGAGGGAATCTTATCATTGTGCCAAAATAATCCAGTGAGTGCTTCTCATGAATTTAAGTTGAAAAAAAGCTTCTAAATATCGTCAACGATTGCTGCTCGATACGGGCTCTGTTTTTAAATAAAAGGTTCTGCTCCACTATAAATTATTTTCTTCAATTTAGAGAAAAGATAAAATGCGTCATTTCGACCAAATCTGGAGCCGTTAATCAATTGGCCAAATAATTTTACATAAATGTTTCAGTGAGTTAATGCCAGACAAACTATGCTACCTTATTATTTATATCCCCTTCAGGTCGGTTGGAGTTTGAATTGAATGAATTGACATTAATCATACTAAGTCGGGTATATTTCATTCCCATAGTCTGCTGCTGTACAATGCCCACACCTTATTTACAACTTATGCAGCAGCAGACTTCATGCAAACTTTCTGAAAGTATGGCCCAAAAAGTTTGTATTGCGAAAATCTAGTGTGTAAAGTTTGCCATGGCAAGAGGAAATAAAATTTATGACAATTTGATCACAGTAAGAGAATATTAAGTGCATGACAAGTCATGACATGAGTGGTCACTGACGTGATAAATCAACATTTTTTCACTCATCTATTTCACATAAAGAGTATTGAATTATTTTAATAATCATAAAATTTCCACCATGCCTACTTGTTATGGTTTGTTTTACATGAAAAAATCCAATGGAAACTAAATTACGCATGGGTTTATCGTCAAACTGACTGGAAATTTATTAACGTTACCCAACCTGTATCAAGAGTTGTGAGTTTGACATCCCCTACGGCACAGAAACTTTGAATGCAATTGTTTATCTATAATTGTTTCGCCAATAAGCTGTTCAAGATGAACTCCACGTGGCTGTTTAAGTGGTTGATCTAATTTGGCGGGTATTCTATAAGGCGTCCTAGAAGGTAAGCATCGTAGAAAGTTATATCTTAAATCTCCTCCACAGTTTGCAACCTATTAGATATGAAACTGGGTGATTCCAGGCAAACTCAACTGAGGCTGTGGCTCAACCACCTCCAATTTTCAAGATTTATGACACAAAGCAAGAACATAATAGTGAGAGACGATTTGCCATATATTACCTTTCAGTGACTAAAAATGTCAAATTGTGGCACTTTGAATATCACAAGGTAGCGCAAAATGGAGTGCCACGGCTCCAAACTATAGCTCAAATAAATGTCAATCTAGTGATCATATTTTAAATTTAACAATATGTCTGTCATCAAAATACAGCAATCTGTGTTTTCTACTAACTTTTGGTTTTCTAGACAAATATTCAGAAGATGACTATCATTTTTTCTATTTTTCAGAATTTTGGTCCATATTTAGGGCATAATGACTGCAAAATTAATTCTTAGAAAGGGTAGAACTTATTTTTTTTCTGAATAGAAGAGACATAGGACTGTAAGTAGACAATATAAAATTTAATTAGTGGCACACAACTAAGCCACAGTGGAGCAACAAAAATGGAAATGTAAAATTGTTGCTACTTTTAGTGCTTAAGAGATGTTTGACCACTGACTTTGTGTTGAAATATATATTTTACAAGTCTTTAAATAATAAATATAAAATTGGCGAGTTTGTCAGTCAAACACTCAAAAGATATGTTCAATCATTATGATATGTTCAATCATCAAAAGATACGTACAATCATCAAAAAATACGATCAAACATTATGTCCTTCTACACATGCGCCCGCTTAGATAATGACACATTGGGAAGTTACTTCCACCACATAATGCTTGAATCTGTTAAACTTATAGCTAGATAGGCTCCTTTTGCCATGAGTGACCAGTTTAATTCTCACATATCACAATTAATTGCTTTTATGTTTTGAAAAAGAAATTTTGAAAAATTATCCCTCAAAATATCAACAGGCAAGCCAAACCTTCATGAAAATTTGGAACACTTGATTTCTACTACTGCTTTCAGTAGGGTGATTTTTGTAAATTGCATTATTTGGGTAGGCAAAAAAAATGTTTTTTTATCGTCTTTAAACACCATATGGTGCACTACCCATCCCTGGAAAGCATGACTCTTTCATCTACACATTCCATCAAAAGTCCAAATTAAAATTGATCAGTTAGAATACACACCCTCCTCTCTGTACTAATATCTGCATCATTCGCCTCTCCCTTGCTCTCAACATTTCTTCTTTCTTCTTTTTGTCTGATGGTGGTTTGGCTAATGAAACCTCTATATTAGCACCACCCATTTCCTGTCCATTTAACTCTTCCATTGCCTGGAATTAGTAAGGATTCTCATGAGGATGTAGCATGGAGTATTCACAGAGTATTCATGGAGTCACCTTTCACTACATGTTAACACTTACCTTCAAAGCATTCATCCTGTCTTCAAAGTGAATAAATGCATAGTCCTTAATTTTTTTTACCCTTTCAACATTGCCAAAAGCTTCAAAAGAATCTTTTAAACTCTCTTCTGTACAATGTACAGTCAAATTCCTAACATACAAAACCTTAACCTGCAAGAAGAAGTATGTAAAGGAAGAATTAAAAATGATACTCATTCCATTAACTGCATGCTGTGTCTCCGTCAAAGTCACCATCATTCTTAAACTCGGACATCACTGTCATAACTGACGATAAATACCTTGGACATAGTTTCCTCATCAGGCTCTTCCTGAGGGTCAGCCCAATCAACAATAATATCACAGCCCCAAACTTTAATCCTTCCTGTACCTAACCGTCGTTTTGCCAATGATGCTGCTTTGTGAGATTCATACTCCAAGAAGCAAAAACCTCTATTTTTTTTCTTATCATCAGGTGAACTATAGATGATGACCTCAGTAAGCCCAGCTGTAGGAGAAGACACTAAACATTAACAAAAATAAAAGCCACTAAAATATGAATATATAAAGGGGAGAGTGTGTAGATTGATCTCCTTTTCCTATGACTGCTATTTAGGGTTTAATTTGAGCACGAATCTTAAGCAGGCACACAAACCTGTGCAAAGTTCATAATTCCCTAAGAGGGCTTATGTGAATTTCCAATGGGTGCACTAATTTTTAATCCATTTAATGAGACTTGAGTGAGTTAAACCAATTTCTGTATCATTGGAAACATTTCAGTCCCTGATTCCAGCCAATTCAAAAGAGATAGAAATTAATAAATCCAATATTGATTGAATAACGTACCTTTTTTAATTTCATCCAATCGAAAGGGGTATCATAACTTACGTGCATGTTT
Organism: Ceriagrion tenellum; assembly: GCA_963169105.1. NCBI lineage: Eukaryota > Metazoa > Arthropoda > Insecta > Odonata > Coenagrionidae > Ceriagrion > Ceriagrion tenellum. The sequence continues at coordinate 106,369,748 of OY720638.1, read as the reverse complement.
GGAAAACTCTTCTAACAACTCATCCCGATCTCGATTCTTTGGTATATTTCCCACAAATAAGCGGTGATTGTTATACGAAATGGTTACACCAATTTTTTTTCCTTTTCGAATTTCATAGTCATTCAGCTGTAAACAATGCGAAAAGTAAAGATAGCCAAATTAAGTGTCTGCAAAGCGGCTGACACTTCCTGTTTGACGGGGGCACTTAGGGTGGATGACATTGAATGTGATTGTTTGAATTGTTAATTGCAGTTAATTCTGATGTGCCTCCATAAACGAGACTGATCTTACATCACACATCAACTCACCCACCCTAATCTGGTCCTGACGAATTCTAGGCTAAGTTACTTTTATCAGGGAGTTCTTTTTTACCTTTACCTGTTAGTTTACCGAATTCTTCCGTAATCTCCTCTTTGCCTTTAGACTTTGGAATGTTGCCCACAAAAAGACGGAGATTTGGAACACTGATGTTAACTTTCAGTGTCTTGCCTTGTTTGATTTCATAATTATCAAGCTGTGAAATGGAAGAGAAAATAAAACCCGAGAGTTGTGAAAGAAGCATGAACAATAGAATAAAAATTTAGGAAAGATAAATTTTGATTCCAATTTCAGAAACGTGACAGACATAATAATCTTTGAAGCAGAAGCGCATATTAAGTGGAAAATATGAATCCATCTTTAATCTTTAAAAAATTCTTTGAAAATAAAAACAAAATTTCACACAAACTCAATTTGTGCTCAACAGCAACTTAACAGTGCCATCAATATTCAACATCATTCTGCAGCAGAGATAATGTTAAACAAATTCAGAAAATCAAAGTCCTAAATTGTTTCAAAAATTAATGTCTGCCATAATTTTGACAAACAAGTTAATAATGAAGCCAGTTTTTGCAACAGAGCATGATAAGTTTGCATACCCATAGAAATAACTCCCCAAGTCCCAAATTTTGCCAACAACCAGAATCTCCGAAGTCCTACAACCGACACAGAAAAAATACTATAACTGTGTCAAGCCCCAATTTTGCCCAATGAGCAAAGAGAAGACCTGGAAGCAGGCTTGTCGACCATTCAAGGGGATATTGTTCTAGAACTATGCTAAAACAACAATCAAATTATGATATACCGTATTTACCCCATACTAAGGATTTCTCATTCTCAGAAAAATCCTGAAAAAGTAATACATAGTTACAAAAAGTATGAGTGAGGTGTACACCAATCCATGGATGCACAAATACCATTTCAATGTTTCATATCAATTTCAATATTTCACAGACGTCAAAAACTTTGGTTTAGAAAAAAAAACCAATGCTGGACGAAATATTTCTACAATAAAATACTTACAATGAGAAATGCACCTGTATAGTCCAGCACTAATTATGTATAAAATAAGTTTATTAAGACATGTCAATTGTTATAATTTAAAGTAAAAATTTATACAGCAACAAAATAAAAACCAAATTAGTGCAAGAATTGGAATATTACTTCAACCTGAAAAATCATGCATTAACAAGTAATTTTCCAGATTCCTATGCCCAGTTCTTGTGGTGCATATAAAAACATACGCAACTAAACAAAGGTTTAGCAAGAAAATAAGACATTACTTGACCATGATTCAGCCCTAAAATACAAACTAAATCCAGATAGATATGCCAGGGGCCAAATTCTTTTAAAAACTTAAAAGAGCTAACAAAAACAGGTTTACTATGTGCTTTATACATAACAAGGAGTAAGGTAAGTAATAATTTTCACAGAGGTCCAAATCGTGTTCATAATCTCCAGGATAGAGCAGAAGAAATCACTATTCACCGATTCAACCTCAACTATTAATAGCTGCAACTGGGTCAGTATTTCAATATGATTACAAACAAATGATAGCTTTAATTTTTAACAGCATAACATCATAATGGGGTACCAGCTAGACATAATCTACAGCCTAACCATACCTAGATTAGCCAACCACTGGCAAAAGAACAATCTTAATAATGCCAACATCCTTCATGAAACAAAATGCATGCACACCTTCAAAATGGCAACATCATGTCACTGTCAATTTTCACAGTAGAATATATGATCTCCTCATCGAGAAATTTGATAGCAAAGAATATATTAACAGTCACACAAACTTGAACATCAATGTAAAAAAAAACAAATAAAACAGAGGTTTTGGTTCCATGGTTTTGTTCCTAAATGTAATAATACACAGTATTGAATTAATTCCTTAGTTAGCAAATATTGCAATAAATATTAAGACATTTTTTTAATCACACTATTATTATTGACATTAAGATCTCATTAATAGTAGGCTATATTTCAAACTTGCCTCACGACACTGCAGTTAAATATATCATGGAGATTCTCTATCACTGATCATCTTTCGAGACCTATTCTCAATACTTCTGTTCTTCTTTGCATTTTAAATTCTGTGATTAGTAAAAATTCCCATGGTCTTCATTGAACTGCAGAACAGGTGATCACAGGAATAAAAAGAGCTATTGCTCCACTGGCCACACTGGCTACTTCTGCACTTTCAAAATAAGAAAATTGATAATCTGACATGAGCACCTAGAATGCAATGCTAGTACTCTTTTAGTTCGAAACTTTATTCAAGGTATTTAGGATATCTACAGATATAATAGGGATGGATACCAATACATTTTCAATCAGAAGCCGAGATAAATTAGCAACTTCTATGACTGAAGTGACCATCACTTATCTCTTGAGCATATATGAACTATATCAACTTCTACTTTTTGACAATATTTTTCCAGGCTACTAGGATTGAAACAAACCTTGCCAATATCTCAAATAAACATGACCTCAAATTAGGCATTCTATAGTGTGTATAATTCAACCTTAAGAACATAGAATTTAGCTTCAGCCACTGCCGCCAAGGGTTTCCCATTGCTAAGCTTGTCAAAATAAGCTTGCCTAAGGTCAAAAAAGGCATTTCCAAAAATTCATAATAACCAGGTTTGACAGAAAGGTCTCAAAATTTGATGTAGTCATCCATGCTGCAGAGTTAGCTGTGTACTCACAGGGAAAGGTTTGAATGTACCACAAACACCTTGGGGGTTTACATTTTCATATCAAAAACAGCATCAACTTTTAAGTTCTACTCTCATTGAAGCACAAGAAAACTGTCAGCCTCTCCTTATTTAATTTTTCTCCATGGCATCTTTCTCCTTTGAATGCATACCTCTGATTCAGTAATAAGTTGAACAATAAGCCTGCTTCACCAGCATTGTAAACATCATTAGGACTGTAACCTTCAAGCAACATACACAAGCTTGTTTTCTTACAGGTCTCCAAGACATCAAGGTTAATACTGGCTGCTTCACCATGCACACACCAATTAACTAATCCATGTCTCTTTTGGAAACCCCCGATCCAACCATGGAAGATATGGAAATTTTCGATGCCCATTTCTGCAGCCAAATGCAACGCCTTTCCTTCGATGATTGGACCATTTGACATTAGAACCATGGCACATTTAAACTTCATGCTTGTTTGCACCATTGTAGATCTAATTCTAGAAAATTTCCCATCATGAATGCCCTTACCTTTTAGTAACTTATGTTTTAGTGATTACTGACACTCATGCTTTAGCAAATGCATGATATTCAACCTTGGTTCCAATTTTACTAACTGTGTGTGTGGATTGCAGTCAACTTCTTCCAGAATTTCTAATTTTTTCTAGTCATTATCTGCTTCACGACTTGCCTACTCCCATTTTAACTGTCCTTACATTCACAACTCATGCAATACAAATGACCACCAGCTCAAGACCTACACTCATGTTAATTGGCTACTCAACTCTTTGCAACACACACAAGAGAAATTACAGAAATGCAAATGGATAAGCGTTAAAACGCTAAGGGTTGATGCACAATAAATGAACTCGAATGAATGAATGAAATAAGTGAATAAATGAGGGGTTTTGGTTGTCAGGGATAAAATATATTAGATAGGGACCTTCAGGTTTCTTTTAGGAAAGTTATTGAACGTACTAACCAGGAAAGCACCAGCGTTTAGAACATGGTAACCAAATAATTCTACCCAAACTTTGCCCCAATTGTACCAGGACAGTAAGAAATCGATGTGCCATGGAGGAAAACATTCAAAGGAGGGACAGAACATCCTCACCAGGTTTTACTGTATTTTAGATTAATTAATTTGCTAAAGCCCTGACTTCATTAATTTCAATTTAATACCTGTAAAAAGTGAATGTGAGATGGCGTAGTCAGGCAAGTGATGTTATTCACAGCCACAGTAACTAATCCCATTGTATTGCTTTCCTATGCCAATGACTCAGAACAATGGGTCAAACTGTTATTTATAATGAGTCACAGTAAACTGCCATTTTCAGGATCACAGTTTTCATCACAGTAAATAAAGATGTACCGTGTATTCCGGCGTATAAGACAACTTTTTAACCCAAGAAAATCTTCTCAAAAGTCGGGGGTCGTCTTATATGTCGGGTCTGGTCTCATAGTGCCGGTTTTCAAACTTTCGCGCCGGACTACAGAATCTACAGTCTACAGTCAGTGGGGGAAGCTCAACAACAGCCGCACCTGTATCTCCACCGTATGCAGCGACCCTATGAAAGCAGCAAGGGCAGCGCTGTTCAAGCAATAATAATATATAAGCATGGATCTATTATTCCATGGTACAAGTACAGTAGAAGAAAATCTATCTATCATCTGAGCTTAACCTGGCAGTGCACGCAATGTATGTCAGATATGGGCATGTTTTCATTGGCACAACCAATACACAAATCCTTCCTAATGGCTTCTATATCATCTTTCTTTTTCATATTGTTCAAACCTTGAAATCGTAGTCATTACGTCTCACCCACGGGCTCAAAAAAACCCTGGTGCGGAAGCCCGTATTGTGTCCCTTAGATACAATGAGCAGAAATGTCGGATATTATCCTGCTCACAGGTGACAGTTTGGCGGCATGCAAGTGATGGTTTCAAAATACAGTAGAACCCCGTTTTTGATTTCCCGGATTTTAAGTATTCCTGATTTTTGAACCATATTTGTAGGATCCCACCACATTCCTATCTTTCCAATGTATATTAAACCTTGTTTTGACACTAGTCAATTCGCAGTTTCCCGCATTTTGCACCATTTTTACCCCATTACCAGAAATTTTCAATTCTAAATTCAAAGTTGTATGCATATTAAACTGTAAAAAAATCACGCAAATTAGTCTAGCAGCAGAACTGTTTGAATCACGAATTTGAAAAGAGCCGGATCAGGCAGGATAGCATACACAGCGCTTAGTGGCAGAAATATGAACTACATCTACTCGTTAATAGAAGACTTAGAAGGCCATATGATCTGAAGATGTTCACAGGATGAATTGGTGGTGGCTATTAGCATTTTCTTGCAAGTTATTTTAAAAGAAATTAATAATACAGATACCAATGTCAAATGACAATACATAAGTAATAGACATTAAGGCTCTAGAAAATACATTGCATTACAATGTATAGGATAATACACTGAAGTATTAAATTGAATAATACCTTACCAATGTATGCACGAGCACCACAAGTAAATACCTACTAACTTCATCAAACATGTGATCTCTTTCGGAAAAAGTAACGCTTGAGGAAGAAAATTTAATGTCTTCTGTCAATGATAATTTGTGAACAAAGTAAGGCATAGATGTGCTGTATACGTTAGTTTAAATAGGTGTGATTTTAATTCATAATACCCAATAACCTCAATGGTAGGAGATTTATTAATTTTTAAAATAATTGTAATTTCGCGTTGCACCCGTTGGTGATGTTGACAAAGGAGCTACACTTTTCTTCCGCTGTTTATATTCTCACGCTAATTCACTTACACACGAATTGTGCTAAGTAATACATTCACTGTGCTTATAGCGCACACAGAAATGGAAAAGCAAAATACAAAAAGGACTTTATCCCTTGAGGAAAAAATCAAAATATTTGAAGTTGATAAACATGTTGGGACCAGTGTTGATCTGGCAAAACGTCTGGCATTGCCAATCTGAACTTTGAATACCATTGTGAAAAGACGTGAAGTGACGATGAAACATGCAAATGAATGCAGGCACATATCAAAGAAGCGAAAGTATGCACAGAATTCCAAATATCAAGAGTTGGAAAGCATATTAAGAGAATGGTTCATTGGCGCTAGGTCATCAAACATTCCTGTGAATGGTGTTATTTTGCGAGAGAAAGCTCTACACATAGCTGCAAGACAGGGTATTACGGATTTCTCAGCCTCAAATGGTTGGTTGGACAGATTTAAAATCAGGCAAAATCTTGTTTACAAGACCTAGTGCGGCGAAGGTGCGAGCGTAAACGTGGACACTGCAAGTAAGTGGAAGGGAGGCGAACTTCACAAACTGCTTGAAGAATATGATGCCAAAAATATTTTATTATTGAAATTATTATTTTATTTATTGAAACCAGATTTTTTTTAATGTGTTACCATCGAAAACACTATGCTTCAGAGGGGAGCAGTGTCATGGTGGGAAACATAGTAAACTAAGACACCATTTTATTAGTAACAAATGCAGATGGGAGTGAAAAGTAACAGCCATTGGTGATTGGCAAGTCAAAAAACCCAAGGTGCTTCAAAAACATTAGGACCTTACCAACTAAATATACTGCAAATTCAAAAGCTTGGATGACTTCAGAAATTTTTGAGCAGCAGCTCCATGCTCTGGATGCCAAGATGGGGTCCCAGAACAGGAAGATTTTATTGTTCCTTGATCAGTGCCCTGCCCATCCTCCAAACTAACCCTTGCGCAATATACAGTTAAAGTTTCTTCCTCCAAATTGCACCAGTGAACTCCATCCGCTAGATTTAGACATAATTCACTCATTTAGGACTCATTATAGAAAAATGATAGTTCAAAAGTTAACCTCCATGATTGAGGTAAGAATATAAAGGACTTCAAATTTAATGTGCTAGAAGCCATTCATTTAATATCATGGGCTTGGAAGCAGGTCGAGGCATCTGCTATTGCTCTTTTAAAAAGGCAGAATTTTTTGACAAGAATTTAGAAGCAATCCCTGATGAAGATGAAGTGACTGATAATGGTGACACCTCCAAGAGTGATTGGAGTTTATTTCGAGAAAACTGCTCATTTCCTCAATTCACTGATGTAGACTCTTGCGTTGTGACCACTCAACAACAGACAGTGGATGAAATTTTAAATGGCCACATGGAGGAGCGTGAACCAGAGGAGAGCTCGGAGGATGAAGAAGTACCTGTACCTTTTTATAAGGAAACTGTGCGTGCTGTACAGACAGTAAGGAAATATTTATTTGGAGGACAGTGTTGTGAACAAACCCTGGAAGACTTGCAAAAAGTTGAAAACGAAGTGCACATTATTTATAGACGTCAAAAATTTCAGATTTTTTAAATGAAGTAGATGTGATGTCAGTAAAAATCTTTCAACCAATCCTAAATTATTGTTTGCAGACATAAGAATTTGTTTCTGCCATCTATTTTTTAAGCCCATTTAGAAAATGAGATGTTAAGTTATTTTGTTTCCTATAATATTATTAATCATTTAAATTTTAATGGGTCAAAATACAATTGAAGAGTTTTTTGTAAAGTGGTTTATCAGTATTCATTTATGTTCCTAATAGATTTTGTGCAATATTATGTGTGTATAAGTAATCTTTTTTTTTTTTTTTAAATTTTGTTTTTGTTTAAAGTCATAATGTTTTCTGTTTAAGACAAAATAATTTACTTTAACTTTCACTATAAAATGGCATTTTAATTAATCATTGAATCATCAATGTTGGGTCTACAGTATCATGAAAAGTGTTTTTTGTTAAGTGTTTTATCAGTATTCATTGATGTTCCTGAAAGATTCCGAAAGTCTAGTAAAGTCATAATGTATTTTTTGTTTTATCGGTTACAGCAGCGTCTTAAACATATCTTTTTAATTATTCATTATCATTTAATTGTTGGGCCTACATAGAAAAAAGCACTGTTCAATTGACTGTAGTCACTTGAACAGTGCTTTGTTGTGAAGTAGTTTTATCACTTTTTACCAATGCTCTTAATAGATACTGTGCAATTAGATGAAGTCATAATTAATTTTTTTAATTGAGATAGAAAATTATAATTTACTTTTTTGAAAAATGTCTTTTTACTACTGTTCCATTCCTGATATCATTTTTACTCTTTCTAGAGTGTGTAAATGAGTGAAAGATACCTATTTTGCCTTTTCCCACTTTTTACACTTTCCAGCTTTTTGATTTTTTTTAAGGTCCCTCGAAAAACTAAAAAAAGGGGTTTTACTGTAATCCTTAAAATTTAATGCTCTCAGGGTACAAAGATGCTCAACTTGCCAGATGGAGTCAATATTGTAATAATTGACATTTCAGGCCGGTTTTGTCGGACAAAAAATTACGCGCACTGCCGGGCTAAGCTGGCTCCGTCCCATCTGACTTGGTCTCAAACAAGCTCCCTCTCCTCCCACCGGCACCATCCAACACAAAAACAGCTGGTCAGTGGCTAACTCACTTCCTAGCTCTCCATATGCCCCCCTCATTAAGTGACTAGGCCCGCTGGCCAGACAATGGCTCATGAAGAGGAAGGGCCTAGATCAGTCTGTCGTTGGGGTAGGGGAGGGGGGGGTCAGTCGACAAAAAAGTCTAATATCGTATGCCGCAGGACAACCAGCGAATGTAAAGGAGTCTCCATGATATGATATTTTTAATTTTCATTTAATGTGCGTTGGAAGAAAATTGGAGGTCGTCTTATGTGCCGGAATATACGGTACATACCTATTGAGACAGTTTTCTATGTTTTCCAAAATATCTACGTCAATACGTGAATATTAAAAAAAAATTATATTGGTCGCAACCATCACTCACTTTTTTCTGATAACTCTTACAGTTAACCCTTTCGCGCCGGACTCCTTCACGGAAAGATGGTTTTGGCTGTACGAATGCTTATAGCATTTTTTTCTTCGCCCTGTACGGAGCTCTCTCGCGGCAAGAAATCGTCCAGGTAGTCGCTTCCTACGCTTAATGACCTTGCCTAGCAGGGTGCCGGACCTTTTTCTCGGCAACTGACCAGATATAATCCTCGACCCTTTTCTCGAAGGTAGCCCATCGCGGTGTATTTATGCGGTCAGAATAGTGTTACTAAGGTGATTTAAATTTTTTTAAATTGTTGATTTTGCAGGGAATGTCAGTACACCAATGTATACCTTTCATTTTGCACTGCCTTTAGAAATTTTAAACGAAGTTCTACGGTTATTTTTACGGTTTTCAGCATAAGCGCTTTGTATCAAAGACCAACAAATACTTCAAGGGGAATGACAACTTTCAATACACGTCGCATATTCCTAGGTATTTGCACTTTCAGATATTCACATTTTAGATCCTTGATGGCCAAATCCACTCTCTCATCACTCGCATCTGGCCTCTACGATCATTCTTAAAATATGAGATTCATTCATTCGATATAATTCCAAGAAATATTGTAATTCCACCGAAACATCATTTGAAAAGAACTCCTTGCAGGAGCAAGGGAAATGCGTACAGGACGTTAACGCCTCAATTTGAATACACGCCAAGAAAAATTTTGAAAAGGTAATGAGTTCTTCCAAGAAGAGTGAGGTTATATTCTCCCAAATATTTCAGTCTTGCCCCAATATTTTCTTGGATATGCCAGTTGGGAGGTAATATGTTTTTCCAAGAAAACATTAGTGCACTAATGTGTTCCTATGGAAGCCTGGGTGGTGCACAGGCCAGACCACCTCCTTAATGGATCCTGACCAGAGAACCAGGATATGAGAGTAATTACCTGGGTGGAGCAGTTCTCTATCTAGTCATTGTATGGGCTGCTTCACACAGCATGTGTCTACAGAAACCATCCCTTATATAGGAAGCGGATTGCGTACAGAACGGTAACGACTACATTTGAATACAAACCAAGAAAACTTTTGAAAAGAAAATGAGTTATTCCGAGAAGAGTGAGGTTATCTTCTTCCAAATATTTCAGTAAAAGCCTACTTGCGCCAATCTACTCTTGGATGTCCCGATTGGGCAGTAATATGTTTTTCCAAGAAAATAATAATGCATTAATGTGCTCAGATGAAAGCATGGTATGGGCTAATACGTACAGCATGTGTCGACCGAAACCATCCCTTATTTTGTACCGTAAATTATAAATTTTGAGAATACGCATTTATTTGCGTTTATTGCGAAATGCATTTATAATGCATTTGTATTTATGTGGAGAGATTTTTGAAAAATGGTAACTGTAATTTTGGCTCACGGCAAAGAACTTCATACTTCAAAGAGAATTTGCATGTATGATTCAACTATTACAGTTTAACATCTAACCTTAACGTCTCCAAAATTTTTCCAAGGTGGTGATGAACTCCGTTAATATAAACGATAGAATTCCGTTTAAAATTTTGAACCGAACAGAAGAACATCGAGAATGTAATTCTTAGCATTGATTTCCAATAAATTCAACAAATACGTTTTTAGTTATTCCAACGTATAAAATAATAGTTGACTGTGAGGACCTTCCTTGAGGGGGACATTTAGTGCGGGAAAGGGCTGAGATAATCCCCTCATGGACAATGAGAAAGGGCCGGACCTCTAGCGCGTGGAGTCTCTAATGACGCTTGGGACCCTTTTGGCGTGCTTGACCGCGAAGCCGTGTATACACGGCCTTCGGCCTTTAGCGAAGAAAAATTCAAGCCTTGTATACACGGCCTTCGTCCTTTAGCGAAGAAAAATTCAAGCCGTGTATACACGGCCTTCGTAGGGAAAGGGTTAAACATAATTTGGGCAGATAAAATTTCACTAAATAGCCATCACAAAGTTACCCCTACATGTAGAAAAACTTTGCTACTGATTTTCCTCAATCACAGTTGACAACTTCACATAACCGCAAGCAGGCAAAATCTGACAACGATGTGTGGTTTATATGGGATTCAAAAGAAAATACAAGATACATAATTTTCATAGAATTTATATCTCTTTTCCCTCTTTTCTTGAGAGCATTAATACCACTCGCTATTTCTTTATCTAAGTACCAGATTTCATCCTCCCCATTCAGCCATCTCCAGTATTTGCCTGATCACTCCATCACATTCAATGAAGAACCCTATTTAACAATTTTGACTACAACTCCTGGATCATAATTACTCTCAAAAACCACAACAGTAGAGGCCCCTGGTTTTTACTCTTCAGCAATGATCACAGGAATGACAATTGCTTCTGATTCGCTAAGTAACACGCATTATATCCCTAGCTGCTATACATGCTCTCAAACTTCATCTTGGAAATCAAGACTTGCTCACCTAATCCTTCAATTGATGTATAAGACACTTCAATGGAATTAATCAGCTAAAGATAGCCTTTGACATGTTTTTTCATTATGGTATTAATATCCTGACTGCCACTGTAATACCCTTAAAAACTATATAATCATTATTACTACCCATTGTCATTTAATGATGCACCTCAAGTATTGCTGCTTATTTATTAACCCTCCAGCAGACGCACCCCTATTCTCTGACACTAGCAGGCGCACGTGGCACTCAGTGCAACACTTGGTTTTCCGCTTATATTAATTACAAAAACTGGAGTAAGGAAGCACGCATTCCTTTTCTTGTTTTATTAATGTAATTATGCATTGTAGTACACATGAAATACATACTTTTCAAAAATTTTTGCCATTCAAAACATTTGTTCTTATATTTTTTACTTTAAAGAAATGCCAAAATCTTTCCGCAATAGAACACAATTTCTAGGAAAATAAAAGCAATCATATCGCTTCAATATAAACATTAGCATCTCTGTCTCCTGTTAATGGCCTCCAGAGGTCCCACGACTGATCGGAGTTATGCCTGTCTCATAAAGTATCGTCGGATTTCAAAATCGGAAATAATTGGCCAAATACGCTCCGTTCTCCTGCAACTCTCTTTCTGAGCAAATGATAGAAACTACACAATTGTCTACAACACTCTGGGCAGTTGAAATTCCAGGAAATAGTTATCAAACGAAAAAACCGTAGTTACTGTCGTATATGTTCGGAATCGGGCATCTTTCGTGGTTTCCGAAGTATATTCCGGCGAAAAAAAATAATGCCTAAGAGCCACGAACCCGCATCATCCCGTTACGATACTGTATACCTAGACCTAGTGCCTTAACCACCTCGGCTATTTCAGCTGCTGACGGAGTGCGCGTAATCTTAAATATTTGGTTGGGACGAAATTGTTCATTGGAAATTTTCTCACGAACCCAGGAACTTGGTACAGAAAGCCTTGACAAATTTATGGCATTTTTACTCCACTTTCAGATAACATTCGTGAAAATTTTGTCATGTAAATAGGTGAATTTCATGAATGTATGAATAAGAGATGACAAAATAACCCCTCCTCTGTATGCTATCTTTGATGCGTGAAAGATATTTGAATTAGTATGTTCATTTGAGCGTCTCAGGTAAAACATTCTTTAGAGGTTGGCAAAGGTGACAGACTCTGACATGGAGAAACAAAGCAGCTTTGTCGGTCGATTCGGATGGTAGCTTTTTTCCTCAATGCTTTCGCCTAGACACTTCTTTTCCTTTCCTGTGCGAGGTTATAAAACAATAGCCGCGATATTACAGTAGTTTGCTTTGTTCAAAGTTCAATATTTAGTTCACAAGAGCGAGCCCACATATAATGAAGTTCGGATATAACGAAGTAAACTGCCGGCTCCTCAATTTCGTTATAAATGGGCTTAACTGAATTACACTTGCAGATGATCTACTAATGGACAATTGATATTCGTGACCATTTGTTATGGTTTACTTTCAAAAGTTAATTTTAGTAACAAGTTGTTGAGGCAGGCATTTTGATTCGGTTAATCACCGATTTTTCCCGTTATGTGTAAACTTGCCAATTAGTCACTTAGCACAAATAAATTTCAATGAGTGAAATATAAATTAGCCAAGAAGAGTTCGAAATTAACATCACATAAATTATTTCTCATTTATCCTACAGATGCAGAGAAATGACAAGAGCCAACTTGAAGGAGGCCTCCAAAATGTGCTATAGGACAGGTTATGATAGGGATTCCTTAAAAGTCTCTGCATGATTGAAAATAAGAATTGTTTGACTAATACGTGATTATGATAATTAAATAAAACTAAAAAACAGCAATGCCGGTTGATTTTCACTTGAATCAATCCTCTTGTCAATTAATGTTCCAATGAAGCATTGCTGGACTTATATCAGTGAATTAAGCTATTTGACAAAAGATTTCGTTGTATTTATTAGCTGCATATAATTATTACTTCTAACACTAAAATCCTTGCATGCCTAAGAGAGAAGCTAAATGCAGAAGTCAAATTGAATGAAGACAAATTGGAGCAAGTGGATTCCTTCACCTATCTCAGAACTACCATCACATGGGATGGAAAAAGTATAACAGACATCAAGCAAAGAATAGCCAAGCTAAGAAAGCATTTATGGTTAAAAGACAACTGCTGTGCTAAAAGAAAATAGGACTACAGACTAGGAAACAGTATGTGAAAACATTCAAGTGGTGCATGGCACCCTATGGATCAGAAACATGAACCATTGGATAAGCTGACCAGAGCAGACCAGAAGCCTTCAAAGCCTGGTGCTGGAGGAGGATGCTGAAGATAAATGGAGGGACAAAATAAAAAAGAAGAGTTGGGAATAACAATTTAACAAATTAAATTTAACAAATAATTAAAAATGTAGTAAACTATTTAATTCAACTGTTACTTTTTAGAAGTTAACTTTTCATTGTCAAAATTATACATTGACAGCTATAACACTAACTTCAGTTGATTTTTTGTTAATTTTTGGTGAATGTCGATCTTTTAATTAGGGTGCAAAGTTTGCCTGACAGACAAAGGGGAAAATAAAATGGTATCTAAGAATGCAATATAGATGGTAGTTGTGCAAAAAATGCAATAAATAGGCCCAGACAAATACATCCAAAATAAAGTGAGGTTGAATGGAATGACTGCCAAAGTTTAAAATGCACCCTCAGACAAGAAATCCTGAGACCACTTGAAGACCATGTCCGCGAGAGCATGAATGCCTTAAGGGGGGGGTTCACATGCACGCGTTCTACGCAAAACTAAGCGTAGCCTCTCGCACACAGCCAATCAGGTGCTTCGCCTCTAACGCGTGGATTCACGCGAGCGAAGTTGAGTTTTGCTCAACTTTCTACACGCACGACGCGCCAGACGCGTGAAACAAATGGCGGACTTGTGGAGTCGTTAGTATTTACTTTGACGATTTAATTGGATATATTAGCCTGCACACAAGATATGTACATTTCTGTGTATCATCGCTACAGTGCTTGATACGAGCCAGTTGTATTGCGGGCACATTAAGAACTTAATGGACTAATTTCAATGCATAAACACCCCAGGCGACTTTGGTACGCTGTCCAAATATTCATCATAATTTACGATTCCTGGGCCATATCCATGCCCAGAGCATGAAGTGGGGTCGGAAATGAGCTATTTATAATTGTCTTTAGTGCAAATCTTACCTTCAAGGAATGTTTACTGAGCAATGTGTGCCAAAAACTCTTCAAGACGGTGACATACATTATGCGGCCATACTCAGAGTACAAGCCGTAATATAATGTTTTCCAGCTTGGAGGCAGAGATGAGTTTGGCCCGGTTGGTAGCGCGCTCGCCTCTGACATCAGAGTTCGCTGGTTCAAATCCAAGTTCAATGATATTTTTTTCCTGACCCTACTATAACGTTATTTACAATGAGAGCTAAATATTTTTATTGAAGGGAAGATTTTTGAGGAAAATTTTTTTACCTCAATTTTCAAATTAATTTCTAAACCATCTCCCAGTCTGCGAGATAATTAGAGATTGAACAATGAGAGGTAAGTACCAAACTGAGGGGAGGGATGGATCTCGACGCTTGGTCAGAAAAATGAAATTAATGCGGTTGTAGCCAATCGTCTGCATTGTAATTTACATTTCTTAATTTTGAAAGAAATACGCAGTTCTCCACTTGTGTCCGTAAAATAGCTACAATGTAAGCCATACGTACTCTGAGTTCTAGCTTTCTAGAGTTCTAGTTTGTCATGTGGCCAGCACCAATTCATTAATTGAACAAAAACTGCACATACCTGCGTAACAATATGTTTACCATCAATCGCCCCGATGCAATTTGGAAAATTCCAACTCTCTCAAAATTGTGAAGATATCCTCCTCCAGTTCCCAACGGAGGGAACAGGAAAGACTCAATCCTTCACAGCTATCCCTATTGCCTCGGAAGTTTCATGTACGATCTTGCTCATGGTTGATTTACTAATTCTATACTGATAGCATAGACTTGTAACACTATCTCCAGCCGCTAAATATCTAAAATTCAGTACAGATTTGGGCTGTATAAATTCAGGCATACTTCTGCTGCAATCAGAATTTTATTTTTAAGCACAAGCCCCCATAAAGGAACAAGCAGATGATAGTAAAAAGAGGTATAATTACCTCAAAGTGGCACTGAAACGCTCACCAGGCGATATTAATTCTCTCGCCCATGATGACTTAATGATAGAAGGACCAACAAGTCTTAATAAACTGTCAAACATCTCAACTAACATCCTAGAGTAATTAAAAACAGATGTGTCTGGAAGTCTCATTTCTTGTAGAAGATGGTGGAAATCGCCTTGGTTTCTCCTTTCTTGGAAAATTGGACGGATCCACCACCTTCTGCGGGCAAACCGTCTTCTCCGTGAGAAGAGGGCTAATATAGCATTGAACCGCCAACGCATCTGAATTGGATCAAGAGGCAGTTTAACATCCATTCTATTATCGAAACAAGCGGTCTCACTTCGTGAAACATTAGCTTCTATGAGCAATGATGTACATGGAGTTCAACAGTACGCACGCAGATCTTCTATTTTTCACAACTTCCGCTACCCGCCGCTACATGTCGCCATGTGCAGTTGACGAGTAGCACGATGTCGACAATGCTTGCATGTGAACCTTTCGCACAGTTTAGCCCAAACCTCGGGCACGCGCCGCGTGAAACGCTTGAATGTGAACGGGTGACTTACTTACTCGGTGACATTGTGTCATTATTACTACATAGTTCAACACAAGGAGGGGAGACACCAGAAAACCTATGATGGGTAACGAGGGGGAGGGTTCATTCTAAGTAATGTATCTGCTACAATGCACCAGTCTACGTAGGTATGCCTTACTCGGCGACATTGTGTTGTCAATACACCCAAGTGGAATGTGAGAAAGGGTGTGCAGACACACCCCCAGCATCTACTGTAACTCAATAACCTAAGCCATTTCCACTGCAATGTTACAAATGTGAAGGAATGCATCACATTGAAAAATTTCAACCCTCTTGCAAATTAAATAGTGACCTCACGACAACGTTTTTCAAGCCAGTAGTCAGAAATAAGAGCAACAGATTAAGGTGGTTAGGACATGTCGAGAGAATGCCTGAGGATAGGATGGTGAAAAAGATATTTCGTGGTCATCCTGGTGGTAGAAGATTGAGAGGGAGACCCCGGAAAAGATGGTTGGATGATGTAGAGGTTGATCTGAGAAAGATGAGAATTAAAAGATGGAGAACGCATGCCAGGAATCGTGATGTCTGGGCTAACATCGTCGGAGAGGCCAAGGCCCTACACGGGCTGTGGCGCCGAGGAGTAAGTAAGTCAGAAATGTGATTAGAGGAGGGAATAAACAGAATAGACTCACCCAAAAGTTAAAACAATATGTTAGTGAGCGTAGAAGTGTTAATGAACTCTCAAGCACTATGAGAAACCTTTTTATCAAATACAACACCTGCATTCCATTATCAGTACAATGTGAAAGGATATTTGGTGCAGCAGGGCTTTATTTTCAGATAGGAGAGGATGGATGTCCGATACAATTTTTGAAATGAGAATGTTATTAAAGTTTAATGACTGTAAAAGTTAATTTTTCTTGAATTGGAAGTTTGTATTAGTTTTATCCCAATTGCAAAAAATAGCTTTTAAAAGTTACTTTTTTTAACTTAAACTTTTAATCAGTTACTTTTTCAGAAAAGTAACTTTTAACTTTTATCAGTTAATTTTTTTTGGTAGCTTTCACAACTATGACAAGAAATTATGCAGTATAAAGAAGAGGAAAGGACCATGTGGAACACCATACAGAAAAGTGAAACCAGATGTATACAGGCACAACATTTGAAGATTTGAATAATTTTTTGAAGACAAGCCTTTGCGTGTCTTTTGTGGACTTTTGCATTGTCAAGAAAGGGCATAGTTCTTACAGTGAGCACACTTTCTCCAAACCACAGTAACCATTTAACAACTATAAATGCCATAAGTTGGTGGCTCAGTTCAACCTTGGTCGAACCATATACTTGCGATTGATGGAAATTACACCGAGGAACTCATTAGAAGTTTACATGTTTTCAATGCCTCATACGTATAGGATGTGTAACAAAATATTCAAGTCTTTGAAACAAACATAACTAATTAGCAATCAATGGATTCTAGACTTTTTAAAATTTTAGAATAATTAGATTTCATTAGGAAAAGACTGTAGGTGTCACAGATGTGTACTTGAAAGACTTTTATGCCCAATTCCACACGACTGAATTGAAAATTTGTGATAATTGCATAAATAAACGAATTAGTATAGTTTGTCAATCAAGGACTTGTTGCCAACAAAAATGTAAATGTAATAGAATTATTTTTTTATTCAATTTGACATGATTCAACCTCTTTTGGTAAAGATTATAGCCTCCATGCAACATAAAAAGGGGAGGCCAACATTTCCCAATGTGCCAATGGAGGCTTAATATGGAAATTTGAGTCTTTAATTATTAATTATTTGAGACTTTAATTATTGTAGCTTCAGAAAATCATGAGAATTTGCAACTTCCTTAGCTGACCTACCCTTAAGCATGCTGGTACACCACCAGACAGACAAAACAGACCCAATCCACCTCCCAACCAGCCTCACATCCCCCAGAAATAATCTCATTCGTAGGTCAAAATTTTTCAAGGAATGTTCTATCTCACCAAGTGTATTCCAAAGAAGGTTCCTTTTCTCTTCTGTGCTTTTCTTGCTTTCCTGCACAAGGGGCATGCTTTGGCATTGTCGAATCAACATCAACTCAGGACAAATTTTTCAACCTTAGATTTACCTAGGTGGTTAGATTTCAATTGAGAGCACAGTACCATCATTTCATAAGCTGATAATGCTACACATGTTTCAGTTATCATTAAGGTAACTATGAAGAAGAGATGATAGCCTGATAGCAAATGCACAGCAGTTAGCAAGAGATATAATGAGCATTGAATAATTTCCAGTACACAATGTCTTCCCATTGCTTGAAAATTGATTAAATATACCAAGTCACTGATATTGCCACACAGTTTGTGAGTACTGTGCCAAAGTGGTACATTGTACACATTTATTGGAGGAAAGTTGATGAGTTCAATGAGTTACATTTTAAAATATCATATTTAGTTGGTTTTATTTTTATTGAACCACTATCATTCACTATAACTATCAACAACTAACCAACTTGGTTGACTTTCATGTGTTTCGTTAGTGGTTGATAGATATAGTTAGTGATAGTGGTTCAATAAAAATAAAACCCACTAAATATGATATTTTGAAAAGTAAGATGAAAAATAACTACCATTTAGAACGCATCCTAAAAGCAATAAATCGAGATAGACGTTTTTATCTAATGATGATAGGTGAACCTAAAATCTCGCATTTGCTTGGGATCTTTTAAGGTAAGCCAGGACATTTGAATAATTTTCAGCATGTATTCAATCATTTGTATTTACCCAAAAACAATGCACTAACTTTTAAATTGGAAAGTGCACACCCAAAATTACCGTAATCAGCAAAATACGAGTTATATACGGTCTTTACTAGGCCCACCATTTTATTGGACTAGTAGAAATCTTTGGTTAGGTATATCTGAGTAACCCATCCGCCTTGTGAAAATAGTCACATGACTTGTAATTTGTAGACTTGTAGCTCTGAGAAACAGCCTCCAGCTTTCCGTGCTTCAGCAAGTGATTAAAAAATGTATGGGAGTCCAAAAGAAAGTTTATTGTGCATTTGTTGATTTAGAGAAGGCATATGAAAGGGTAAATAGAAAGAAGTTGTGGAAGGTTTTGAAGGACTATGGAGCGAATGGGCAGTTATTGAATGTTATTATGGCAATGTATGATAACAGTAAGGCAAGTGTGAGAGTTAACGGGATATTGAGTGATTGGTTTGCAATGAAACAGGGCGTAAACCAAGGATGCGTAATGTCACCATGGCTGATTAATGTATTTATGGATAAATTTGTTAGAGATGCATGTAGTGAAAATGACAGTGTTTTGATTGGAAATGTAAGCGTGCAAGTCCTACTATATGTGGATGATGCTGTTTTGATCTCAGAGAGCCAACAGGGATTACAAATGCTCCTAGACAAGTTTTGTGAATTAACAGAGAAAATGGAATTGAGGATAAATGCGTGCAAGACTAAAGTAATAGTTTTTGATAAGGAGAATGGAGAGAATAACTGTATGACGAGGGCGAATGGTGAAGTAATTGAACAAGAGGATGATTTTGTTTACTTAGGTAAGATGTTTGCTTAGGTACTTAGGAAGATAGACGGATAGTTGAGGAGATAAAGAGACTTGTGAATACTGGAAGGAAAGTGGTACGTAGCATGTGAAGCATATCAAGGAATGAGTGCCTGTCTAAGGAAGCAAAATACACTGTGTACAAAAGTGTACTTCTCCCCACTTTGTAGTATGGTAGTGAAACATGGGTATGTCAGGATAGACATGAGAGTAGACTAAACACTATGGCTATGAGTTATCTGAGGAGGGTTTGCGGAAAAAGTGGGATGGATAGGGTCAGGAATGAGTGGGTAATAAATGGGATGAGCAAGATTCTTCAGATTTTGGTCTTATAATAGCCATTGGGTGTCAAATCCCTTCCTGGACTCCTAATATGGTTTTCTCAGAGCCAAAGGGCCAGATTAAGTGTCACACAGATGATAAACCATGAAGGATTGAAAAATGACTGCCAGCAATTCACGTCACTAATTACTAAGACTTTGATACAGAACCACTATCACCAAGACTAATTAGCAATCCTTGCTAAATGGTTAACTTTTATGGCTTTACTAAAAAGCTGTAACTCTTCATCATTGAAAAACCCCAGCCATTACAGTCAGACTCAACTACTATAAAAATTTGCATTAGCCTCAATGAAAAACATTCCTCCACATAAGAAGGCAGCAATCTCCTTGTTTTAACATGAAGAGCAATCTCCCTCAAATAGAAACAGTCATTACAAGCAAAATGAAGACTGATACCTATGCCATTGCAATTCAAACATATCTTAATCCATGTACACCAAAAACATGAACTGAGGTACCTCATGCAACACAATCACATGCCATCAAAAAAATGACTATTTACTAAGTAAAGGGAGGAAACCATGGCTTTTCAATGACTACTTGTAACATTAAAATCCACTATCTACAAACCAAACTTAACAACATACATGGACCAACAAATTTCTCTTAAATCAAAACATCACAATAACAAAATACTGAGGAAATTACCACGAAGATTCATTGTTTAGCCCAAGAGGAAATAAAGTAAATATGAGGGAATGACTTCATTAATTTACACAAAAAATTATATTACAGAACAAACATACCATCAAGTCATTAATATTAGCATTATATTTGTGAGCACTTTTTACAATGAGAATAACATGTTTAAACTTCAAATAAGACCATCGGTTGTAGAAATGAGAACTGAGCATAAAAATTCTCTTCATTAAATTTTGAACAATTTCATAAATTGGAGCAGCAAAAGTTATGTACAAATAAAATCCTATTCAGCAGAGAAAACTTATTTTACTCAGCAAGCATAGTCATTTCTTGTTCTTATTAAATAACACCAATTTTAGAGAACAGGTAGTCAAAGAAAAATACTCGAAGGACATAAGAGAGCGTACTGGCACAAACTTTGTGGAACCTATGGTTTTCCGTATTTGAAAATAAACACTGGTACAATTTCCACACTTTTATTTCTCCCACTGACCATGGTTTCAGCACATGATGTCATCATCAGGGTCTGATGACGGCATAATGTGCTGAAACCATGGTCAGTGAGGAAAATAAAAGTGAAAATTGTACCAGTTCATTTTCAAATATGGTAATTAAGGGACCTTATCCATCCTATACGCCAATCAATAATTAAAATATTGATGAATGGTTTATAAAGCCATTTCATATTTAACTTTGAAAATTATATTGAATGTACAAGTCATGGTGGAAAATAAGCAAAGGGAAAATGCTAAGTAGCAATTCATTGAGTGAAAGAATTAATTCAACAGTACCTAACCAGAAACTTGCTTTTCTACTAGCACCTCTTAACTCAAGATAAGAATTCATTACGTAATGCTAAACTTGATAACCATATTTTTTCATTTTCTCAATATATTTATATGCTGCCAGTTAACCCGTGAATAAGTTAAAACAGAATGATTATTCATAAGAAACATAACACAAAAAAGCTATCCAATTAATTATAAGATTCCAGCAAATGGTATGAAAAGATTGTGCTACATCAATTTCTGAAAATAAGAATAAATTTATTAAAAAATATTCATTCACACCAATTTTTTCAGAACTGCTAGGGAAGATAACTGATTTAATCTTCAAATAATAGCCAAAAAGGGTAGACATAAACAGAAGAATGGATTAAGAAGTGCATCACACTAAATACTTTTTCCCTTACATTAATACAATTTTAGAACTCTCATCAACTACGACTCTATCTCAATACTATTAGATATTTTATACAATACACATAGTTTGCTTTAAACTAGGGATGAGCCAATTCCACATTTTTTCGATTACGATTCCAATTCTGATTCTTTCAAATGGATTCCTGATTCTCGATTCTGATTCCATCGATTCTTATTCCTTATAACAGGTTGGATATTGATATACCAATAGCGTACTACTATTATTTAAATTCAAGTATTGGCTGAAATAAAATAACACAGAAAATAAGCAGCTCAAAAATTATATTTATTAACAAATAGATAATACATCCTCAGCTTATTGAGTTAGATAAAAAGTACAAATTGATAGCCTACACCCAAATTTACTGAGACAAATATGATGTGTAAATGAAATTTGATTTGAATATTTATCTCTCTGGAATCGGAATCGACTTTAGGCGATCAATTATCGATACCGATTCTAATCCTGAGAATCGGTGGAATCGAGAATCGACATTTGGATTCGACTCATCCTTACTAAAACTACATTGATTAAACAATTAGAATGAAACACTGAAGCCTAGTATGAATATTTTAATCAGTTTTAAGGATTTCTGTCAACATTTTGCAAATACCCTCTCAAGATTTATAAGCTGAACCAAGGCTCAGCTGCCATTCCCAGTATGTTCATTGCTGAGACATGTGAAAAAACCATCATATCAAAACGAAGCAGCTCTTTGTCCTCCAATGAAAACTACGCTATTCTGGCAATAGGAGTGAAGGAGTACCTTATATATAGGTAATCAATCAATGGAATATAAGCTTTATCAAACAACCTAATCGATATACCTTGAACATCATCAACTTTTACTTCAATTAGGGAAGGATGGAAAAGGCACCATTAATAAAATGTTGGATTTACAACACACTTTCGACAAAGGTAATTTTTTGTAAGTTCACTATGGAAGAAAATATGTTTCCTTGGAACAAAAAACTCTCAGTTAATTGGTACTCAACTGGAATTCTCACGCAACTGATATGAAAATTTGAGGTAACTAGATAGGAAGAACTTAGAATGGTAATAATCATCTCGTAGAATTTTTTCCATCTGCAATTATATCCACTCATGGACCTTGATGGGAAGTATCCCAATTTACAAACAGTAGATAATATCATGTGTTTAGGAAACATAAACGTCATTTTTTATTGTTCTAATTACTGCTTTCAGCAGATTTCAACTCTCACTACAAGATACTGATAGCTAAGAACAACCATCCCTGATAAAGTTTAAAATAAAAAATTGACATTTGTGAAGATTAGAACAGTTTGAGCATCACCATGAAAGAATAAAACATTGATTAATCTGCTGGAATTCAAACTCTCTAATGACAATGGTCAACATTATAGTCTCTGGCAATACCCGATGATGGAACATCCAACAATGAAGTGGTGTTGAAAATATTTCTAGTTGAAAACAACACACAATTCATTCCTTTGTGACAAAAATCAGAAAATCATTTGTGACAAAATATCAGAAATTGTGGAATGCGGCTCAAGAAGGCAGTTCATATTAAGTCAAATATTTCTCACAATGAATTAGATAAACAACTGGATGCTGACAAGAAAGACCTAGTTACAACAACATTAGACTAGAAGTGCAATCCATAAGATGAAAGTGATGATTAGGAAGAACGCAAGGAACCATTATAAGGGAATGCGGCACCTAAATGATTTGAAGACAAAATTTGTAGAACAGCAAACGGACTTCCTTATTAGTACTCACAATAGTTCAGCATTAGTATTAAAAATGTAATAAGCAAGAGGAATGGCATACCATTAGGTAGACATTTTAGGTTTAATTCAACGAACTGTCACACTACATCTCATCCGCCCTCAACATCAAATTTGCATGAAGAAGTGATTGCTGTCCAGTTCATGACTGTGGCGAAATATCAACCTGGATAGTATACTCCTGTGCAAAAAAAACTTACCACCTCGGAGCTGAAAATTTTTTAAGTCCCAAGTTGACGTCAATGTGACAACACAGTCGAACCACTCCCCATGTGCGGGAAGGCAATAAACTAACAGAATGGCACAAAGACTCTTCGCAGTTGGCGGGGGAGGTTAAGGGGGAACATGCTCGACGAAAAAATTTTGACCAGCAGAAGGAAATTCTTAATGGTGGAAGGAGGGGTTCTGTTGCTAAGTGTGTGAGCAAGAATGAAAGGGAGATGGCTCATTTCGGTCGCTCCAAGAGACCAAGACCCTCTTAATGAGGACTGCTGGGAGATGTGGAAAGCCCAACCTTTGTCTTCATCATGTGTAATGAAAGTTCATGACATCCACTTACATGTTTATTTAAACTCACATGTTACACAGTTACATGCATAAATGGAACCTGAAGATGCAATTAACTGCTGAAATTGACCATATTCTCAAAGAGAAAAATCGATTGCGTGGTCTTAATATTTTCAAATAAAAATTTATATTTTATTGTTGTAGCCAGTATCATAAAAATTTCCTCTACCACATTTGGAACAATGGGACTATGCATCTTGGAATTTTAACGTGATATTTTTTCCCACAAATAACTTTACAGCTCCCTCTTAGAAACAGTATTTGCTTCAAAGTTGGATTGAAATAACTCTGTACCCAATACTTCTACTGTCAGATTGCTTTTAAACCAACTTCCATCCACTCAACCACAGAATTCAGCATTCACTCAAATTTTGTTTCCCGTTATAAATTACTTAGGATTAAATGCACTGCTTGCCGCACAGAGAAATCTTTTCGCCAGACAATGTAAACACTTGGCCCTACTTCGTCTCATTGACATATGTTACACTGCAACCGTCTACTTCATAATTTAAAAAAATCTTTGGTCGAAGGGTATGTACTCGATCAAAATGATTTCCCAAGGCAGCTTTCAACTATCAACTCCACAACTTATCACAGTTTTTGGGTTGGGGATGTTATTTACATTGCATGTGGAAAACGGAGCATTGGCCACTGGGGTTCACATCACATGTTTTCTGCCATGGTCATTCAAGGAAGATGTGATTAAGGCAGGGTAAATACATCGTAAATATTCACTGCTCTAAAATTTGCAGATTTTTAACATTTAATTCACCTGGACATCCTCCCTAAATTCAATGACACTGTTATCATCTAGATGAGTATGAGTAAAAATGAAAAAAGCCACTGACATAGGAATATATGGTGGCCACCTTTGAATATCGGTAACATTCCTTTCGTAATCATTATAAAAAGGGTATAGCAAAGGAGACCAACTACTTTGGCTTCTCATCGAAACAGAACATTCATATTCCAAGTAATTATAAACAGGAAATATTTCCCAAAGGAAACGGTCGACTATACAAACCTCAATAATTACAGGATTTATAAAAACAAGTCATATTAATTCAATTTCCATACCTTCCTGATAACACATGATTTACTGTTGCTTAACTTTTTTTTGTAATGATGTTACGATGCCTCCATTTTATTTCTCATGAAAATCATTGAAATCGATGAAACACATAGCCTTAGCTCTTAAATCCCTATGGTAAAAAATAACTCTATGTCGCTTATTTGACTCTGAAGTGCCATAAATTCTATCTTCAGTACACTCAAATTAGTGAGTTCAGCCTCAACTACATTATCCAAAATCAAGCGTGTTGAGGCAACATCCTGTCGACCCCATATACAGTAGAACCTGGTTAGAACGTTCCTCCTTAGCACATTTTCCTCCTTAGTACGTTGATTTCTGGGTCAATTAACAGATAAAATTATTTTCTTGCTACGTTTTAAATCCTGGCGCTTTCCTGGTTAGTATATTCAGTAAATTGCCAAAATGCAACCTGCAAGGCTTCTCTTATAGTTTGGGTAATATAAACAACCGCCGCTCTCAATATAACATATAACATATCAACCCTAGGCATTTTAATTACAATCCATTTGCATTTCACATGTTTTGTGACAGCAGCCGATTAACGGGAGTGTAGGTCTAGAGCGGAGAGTATTCATATCGCACGTGAAGTGATAGTAAGCTCAGTACAATGGAAAGTAAGGGAGTTGAAGCAAATTATAACTGCAGAAAAAATGAAAATTCTGGAAGAAGATGACAAAAATCCACAAACAAAGCGAGTAGAACAGGCGCAAAGGTTGAATCTACTTTAAACATGATTGTCAGCAATCACGAAAATATCCAAAGTGGTCATTGTGACAGAAAGCAAAAGCGTATTCGTGATGGAGAATTTCTGGAATTGGAAGCTGTTTCACTTAAATGGCGCAAACAAGCACGGAGCTTAAACAAGCTGTTTGATGGTTCAATTGTAAAAGAAAAGGCGTTGCATTAGGCTGCAAAAATGGGCATCGAAAATTTCCCTGCCTCCAATGGTAGGATAGACAGGTGTGTTCGTGGTGAAGCAGCCAGTGTTAACCTTGATATCGTAGAAGCCTGAAAGGAAACAAGTTGGCCGAAGTTGCTTGAATATTTCAGTCCTGATGACATCTACAATGCCGATGAAACTGGTCTATTTTACAACTCATTACCTAATAGACCATATGCATTTACAGGAGAAAAATGGCACTGAGAAAAATTAAGCAAGGAGAGGCAGACAGTTCTCTTGTGCTGCAACGAGATTGGAACTGACAAGCTGCAGCCTCTTGTGATAGGCAAATCTTAACACCCTAGGTGTGTTAAAAACATTCGAACCTTTCCCTGCCAATACACAGCTAACCCTGCAGCATGGATGACCACATCAATTTTTGAAAACTTTTTGAGAGGGTTAGATGCCAAACTGGGCAGCAAATATAGAAAAAGTTTGCTGTTTGTCGACCACTGTGCTGCTCTTTTAATTGATACAAGATACCTCAGAAACATCAGGGTCGAATTCTTCCCAGCAAACACGAGTCACCTTCAGCCCCTTGACCAAGTCATCATCCGATGTTTCAAGCAAAAATATAGAAGACTGCTAGTACAAAAGAGGTTGGCCAGCTTACAAACAGCTGAGCAGAAGATTGACATAATGCATGTGATGCACTTCATTAAACATGCTTTGGATTCCGTGAGCAAAGAAAATGTAACCAGTTGTGTTAAAGCAGCTGGATTTTGTCGTGTGGGGTCGGAAATATTGGTTTACACAACACAAGAGGCAGAACTAACTCCTTTTCCTCTCGAGGAATGGCTCGAGATTACTGGAGAGGTGATATTCGATGAGTACTGTGAGTGCGATGACGATCTTAATGTTTGCCAGACCTTGTCGATAGATGAAATTCAAAAGCAGGAGTTGGAGGACGTAGATGATGAAGATGATTCAGAGCTAGGGTCTGAGTCTGATTTAGTTCCCACAATTCCAACTTTAGCCAAAACCGCCAAAACACTCATGGCCATGGAGCGTGAGCGCCGTTACTTAACTAGTGTTGTGGGAGCAGACAACGCCTTGAATCTCCAGACAAAGCTGGACACAAGAATACTTGAGCACAGAGCAAGAAATAAAAAGCAGAGTACCTTGGACAAATTTTTAGTGCAAATGTAAGCTTTTGGACAATTAAAATGAGTACTCAAAGACGCAGTTCTATTAGAAGAGTCATCGATCAATATATCGATCAATCTAATGTGCAATCGAATGTTATAATGTGGACAGTGAAAGTGAGGAAGTGAAACTGTGGATATGTACAGTGTGATACATTATTGGCCAATTGTATAATTTATTTAAACAACTATTGACATTATATTCATGGAGTCAAAATTATATTCCCAATATACATGACCTAAGAAAGAATATATAAATGTATGAGTGAGTGAACCAGTTATATCAATGAATACAGGCAAAGTGATGTCAGTTTTATTGACATTATTTTGCTCCTGGGAAAGCTGTGAAAAGTTATTTTCATTTGGTTTATATTTACTTGGCAATTGAAGGTTATTTTGTGATTTCATGCCTGAAAATATATCAGGGAAGCATTAATAAAAGAACTTAGGAGAGTAATAGTAATTGTTTTGACTTTTCCTCAGATTTTAACTACCTGGATTGCTATATTTACTATCCTGTTTAGCACATTTTCCTGATTTGTACGATCATTTTTTGTCCCCCCTTCAAAAACGTGCCAACAAGAAATAAGTACAGTGGAACAGGGTTCCACAGTAACATTCCACTCCCCACAATCCTGGATTGAGAAAAGGCTACTCTTCTGAAAGTGACCTAAACAGGGCTGCAGTTTCTTTCTTAGCTGTGGATGGGCAGGTCGGAGTAGTGTCAATGTCGGAGTAGTACACAATGTCAAGACGCCTCATTTGCAACAGCTTGAAGGTGCTGAGATGATATGTCCATTCAAGGTGATAAATACTGCTTTCTCTAACACCACGTTTCCTATCTCTGGTTGCCATCGTCATAAATCTTTCTGTAATTATTTTCTCCTCGTATTCTTAAACGTTACAAAGTATTTATGAGCAGATTAATACGTAATGCATTTTATTTTGATATCTGAAAGACCTCCGTCACACCACCAAAAGCGCTCTGAATATGGATAATGCTGACCAGTCTGACATCTCCATAGAAAACCTTTCCACTAAGGATTCCTACAAGTTGAACATTGGGGTAATCCTTATCCAGTCCAATTTTTCAAATTAGTAAAAATCTCACGATTTGTTAACGCAATGTTGCTGGAGTTTTTTGGGGGGACAATCAAAAAAAATTACTCTGCCCCAACATTTCGTGTTCTCCGCTGGGAACTTCAGCAGACTGTGCTAATGCCACCCTTTGTTACCTTACCATTGATGCAGGAAACCCCAAAGAAAGCTGGACATTTTATATTCTATTTTTTAAATTATATCTCCATAATCTTCTAACTAGGGCTTCACCATGACTCATAGTACGTCAACACAAAATGCAAAGAGTTATGCTTCCCTCAGAAAATAACAAGGATGCAACAAAGGCTCTACACAATGCAGATGGTAATGATGAATGTAGAAGACTATTAAAGAGGTGTATAGCATATTTTCCCATCTCTGCTCATCTAAGAATTCCACTTCAGTACACCAAAGGCAATACTAAGAACCCCCGATCTTGGTCCCCAGAAGGAACCCTAGCCTTCACGAACCTTGGGTTAAAGGGCCCAACCAACCACTAGCCCACTCCTTTTCCCCACTCCAATCTGGAAACAATGTCTCTGCCTCCTTCCCTTCCAATTCTTACACAGGCTTCGCTGGGAAGACAATGGAAGGTGGCAAAGAGGCTTTCTTTTGTTTTGGTGTGTTTAGAGTTCACATGGTTACGTTGGTGAATGTGTGATTTCAACCAGCACGGGCTTTCCACCACCAGTGGTCTTCTCACCTCACACTCTCACCACCACAGTTCTACAATTAATCAGCAGAGGCTGCCCATAGAAATTCAGTGATGGGGGATAAAATATTGAACATGACTTGGAGGATACAACCAATATCCTCTCAATTCCCAGCTCAAAGCTTATAAGCAGGCATGAAGCAATTCCCCCTGAATGAACTCGGCAAGACAAAATCAATTGCTGATTAGGACTTGAATGATAAATGAATTAATGTGAATTCATAATTGTATCTATTTTAAGCTACTTTATTCCAATTTACAAAAACTTTGTCCATTACAGCCAAATGATTTTCTTGAGGGCCACATTGTGTTGTTAACATTTTTTTATCGTCTGAAACGTCAACAATGTGTCACATAAAATATTAAACTATAATATAATCATGTATCATAACTCTTTAAGTGTAATAGAATGATTACATATCCAATTCAAACCCTCTGAGCAATGACTATCTGTGATTAATGCCTAGATAATGGAACCTCTATCGGTAATTAGACAACGACTTATTGCTGTCAGAAATGTAAGCGTAAAAAAAATTATTTCTGCATTCGATTTGACCCGATTCAACCTTTTCTCGCGACATAACTCTTACTGCGGCCTAAAAAGAGGAAGACTCATCAATTTCAGCGAAGGTTTCCTGTGTGCCGATGAAGACATGAAATGGATATTTGACTTCTGTCTTTTATGCCTGTAGCTTCCGGAAACAAGGACGATTTTGCGACTTTGTCTTCCGACCGACCTTTCTGTCTATGCCTCCCCACCCTTATGTATGCTGACACTGACAGGATAGGACCGATACAATAGACCCAACCCACCCTCACCCCACCACATAAATAATTTCTTGCAGGTCAAAATTTTTTGTCCAGGGGTGGGTGTTCTCTCTCGTCAAGTACGTGCCGAAGGTTTCTTTACCGTCCCGCGCATTTATTGCTTTCCTGCGTAAGGGGGCGTGATACGGAATTGTCACATCAACTACAACTCGGGACTGAAATTTTTTTGAACCGGGGTGTTAAATTTTTTTGGACAAGACTACACATTAGACTAAGTCAATGAAGGTCTGTTCATTCGGCCGTGCCATTCTTTTTCTTTATGTATTGCACCATTTTTGTGTCCATGGAAGCAGTTTTATCATAGTTAGACTTTCTGATAACTTAAGTAACCTTATCATTATTGCTTCTGACAGCAGAAAAGTATAAGGCTGTGAACAGCATCATCTGACATCCTCAAATCTAACTTTTCCAAGGACAAATTCTGCGGAGTCAATCTTTACATTACGAGTGCAGAAATCTCTCCACGTCTTACACATTAGTGCTGAGCAGGAAATTTGCAACTTCCACGATGTGAAATAATGTGACTGGAAGAATTATATTTTACAAGTTTATTACTGTAATTGTTACTTTAATAATTTTTTTTACTTTCTCATACTTGTATTCCTAACAATGATTAAACAGTGGTCCACCAATTTTATTTGACTTCTGAAGGCATTTACCTCATGCAACCAGCATATATTTATCTCACAAGCAATCACCATGTCCAATGCACAATGGAGAAATGTACAATTTTTTCAATTCCTCAAATAATATGCCATTACTTTGCTTGTCCTAGCTGGTTTATCATTATTCTACTCCATCAATTCCAGCTGACAGTAGTCGGGTGTCTCAAGCCAAAGCTTGGAGTATCAAAAATCAAGCCAAGCTGCAAATTCATAAATATAAAAAAATTAATGCGTAGCTAATAACGCACAACGGCTCAAATCTTGTCTTCTTTTTAGAGGCTTTGAGTAAAAGTTAATGCATTAGAGGCCTTAATGAATGGAGCAATAAGCACAGAAGAATTACTTGTCAACTTACAGTAGCTAGTAGTATTCACAAATGTTGTGACATACTATCACAACTTTATGGGCAAAAACTGTGTATGAGAAACTGAAAAAGCCTAAAATATTACCACCTATTCTTTGCCTATGGACTCACATTCTTCCCTATCAGATTACATTCAAACACAAGGACATGGGTAAATCATAAGGGTAATTTAAATCATAAAAAGTAAAACAGAAGATATAACTTCAAAAGTGAAACTACCTCAATTGCTGAATAATGTGATGTATTCCGTAATACTTAGCCGGGTAAACCTCCAATAGAAATTAGCCTTCGATAATATTACGTACAAGATAATTTCTCTGATTAGTTGAAGATAAAAGAGTATACTTTCTAGTGTTTCCTTACATGTGTTTGAGGCACCATTTCAATTAAATTACAGGGAAACCTCGTGTTATAAATATGCTAAACAAATGCTTTCCCTCAATTTATGACATAATCTAAGATGCCTCAACAATTCTTGTACCCTTGAAATGCTACCTTACCCTGCTGCTAACATGAACAAATTTAGAAATATCCCACCATTTTCAACAATTGATAAGGAGCAAGATGGCAGGCAGCCCTTGGGTCACGTGATATCTATGCAAAACTTACTCGACCCCAAGTTTGAAGCCGAATATGAAGAGAATGCACACGTAGCCCATTTCATTTTCTGTGGAATTCTGGTAGTTAAAATTTTTTCATTGCTGGAAAAATTGTTACTGGCATGGCCTTGAAAGAAGAGCCATTTTTCAAGCCTCTGGCAGAAATTCTGAAATTACCTAGATTACTGCATAATTCATCATGGTTCATTGCCATTGTAATTTAATAATTTCCTCAGCCTTTGCAAGTGATTTATGAAAGTTTTGATATTTAACTTAATTTGTTATTGAGCTGTTCTTCAATTTGCAGAGCAATTGTTTCTATTGGTACATGTCATAGGGACCTGATCATGACACCACTGCCTTCATCTTGTCTTCAGTATTACCATCCCAACACCTCTGAAAACATGAAGCCAACAGAATAATTGATCATGAAGTGATTTTTACTTATATCACATTTTAGCAAGGATTGTGCACATACTAGCTGTGCATTGCAAGTCCTCTGTATTCGGATCAAGTTTAGTTTGTTAAAAGAAAAGGCACTTCGTGCAGCAGCTATAATAGGCATTGCATCAAAGCATCACATGGCTGGATACAGTTTCAAATCTCAGTGTAGTATTGTGTAAAACAGCATGCGTGGTTAATCTGAAAGTGTAGATTCTGAAACATTTTCTCCATGTCCATGGCAGTGAGAGGAAAAACAATAGAACCCTATTGCCTACAACCTATGCAGCCAACATGAAAGATGAATGACTTCTAGTACTTTAGAAGGACAAATGCATGCCCTTGATGCAAAGACTGGTAGCCCAAACAAAAAAAAGACCAGAGTCCTTTCATGTGAAATTAAGAAGAAAAAAAAATCCCTGCCAATTGCACCAGCTAGCTGAAGCCACTAGATTTTACATATAATCCTTTCATCTTAAACAAATTTATGAAACATTTGGTAATGATTTTGCATCAATTTTCTGCTGATTAAAATTTAGACTCACACTTTCCTACAATTACACTTTTTTCTTTGTCCCTCTCAAAGGTTTTTAAAGAAGGGTTTCATGGAAGAAGCAGAAGCAGAATAAAAATAGAACAACAATGATGGCTGCTTGGAAAACTAGACAGCATCCGTTCATGGCAAGAGAGCATCCCTAACATTTACTATCTAAATTTGGAAGCCCTATGAAAGAATAACAAAAATTCAAATTAAACTTTTGTTTTTAGATTTAGATACTAGTGCATCACATTAAACTTCTCAAATAAAATATAAATAACTATTCCAAAACTTAGCAAAATGCATAATGCAAATCCAAAACTCTGGAATCATAAATTGAACAATCTCTACAGTTAACATTCTCTGTACTTGTCCATAAGCCATTATTAAAAGGTTTTTCTTTGGGCAGTTATTTCTCAGTTAGTAAAAATTCCATATTTTGAGTTACAACCTTAGAGCACAACAAAATGATATCCTCCTCAACTAGAAAGCTAACTGTCAGAACAATATAACAGCACTTCGCATGTCCCTCATTTATGCTTCACAGCATGCCTTAAGTTCCCACAAACCTAGTGTTTTCCAAGACCTCTTCAACGTTAATTTATTAACTCCAACAATAAAAATCTTTAACAAAGCCATGGGTGAAATGATCAACAAGTACACATTAAATATTGATTAAAACCATAACTTATTTTTAAAATTGACCCCAGTGCATCTATGAAATAAAGAAGTGTAAAGAATAATTTTGAGCATATTAAAGTATGAAAATGTTTCAATGACACTCATGACAAGATTCACACACCACCACATAACATAATAGTAGCCAAACAATTCCAATGAACTTTCACCACTAATCAGCTTTGAAAGTTCTTTGACATTGAAATAAGCACAAACTGATCAGTAAAATTCACTCCATATACAGTGTGCAACAAAATTGTTTGCAACAGTACCTTAAAAATGACTGTATATGAAGGAGACCTAACCTCAGTTTTGGGTAAATACGGTAATACCAATAACTCAAACTTTCTAGCTCTGTAGCAAAAAGCTTTCAAACTTGGTGGCCCAAGAAAAAAACTCATGAATCCAACTGAAACTCAACAAATTTGGAAGGCCAGCAAAAATCACAATTGATAATTAACTTGCCACAGAAATTTCAAAATTTGACCTTGATAAAACAATCTACGTGACATCTCACAAAATGCAATGAATGCAAACATAGCATAAGGGTGGAGTATCATATTAATGAGAAAATAAAAACTAACACAAAATAAACTTATATACAAAAATGCAATATAAAAATGTAACAAGAATTTAGAGTAATAAATGTGTCTTTACCTCTCTGACAGCTTTCTGGGCAGCTTCCTTGCCAGTAAATGTAATGAAGGCATAACCACGGTTCAGTCCTGTCATGGGATCCATCATCAACCTTAAGTCCCATATCTTCCCACAGTTTTCGAAAAGGGGTATTAGCTCATCTTCATACATATCACGGGGAATCTTCCCACAGAATACCTAAAATATAAAAAAGAATTCATTATGTGCATGAGTAATACAATCACAACTATGAAAATCTATACACCCTGAAACAAGGCATCAAAAAAAATCAACATGGGCTATTAGATAACACCAATCCACTGCTTTATGATTTCATTTATTATTCACCACAGAGTGGCTGCCAAGGTGAATAAACATGTATTTAAAACATGCTAGAATTATTTTTGCCATTGCATCCCTCAACACAAGTCAAAAACAACAACAGCTTCAAGTAACTAATGAGAAACCATTTTCTCACACCTCCAGAAATTCAGGTTTTGTGAAATCGTCCCACTTTTCCAAAGCCAAAACTTGTTGCTATCATAAACACATTACACAATATTACTAACCTTTTCAAACTCAATTGAGTTCTCCCAGTCTTTTAAAGTAGGAGATAATAGAGGAGAGAATCTGAGGAGGATATAAAGTAGCAAACAATTATGAGGATTACAGGGCATGCAAAACCTGAACGAGTAGTTGCAGGAAGAATGCAGTGTAAACCAATGAACAATGGCAGTAAACAGAATGTGCTCCTTCCTACTTTAAGGAATAGTAGTGAAACTTGGGTATGCTAGGATAAGCTCAAATGTAGGTTCAATGCACATAGTTTGGGATATCTAAAAAGCATTTGTAGATAAGAGTATGAGAGATAGGGTTAAAAATGAGTGGGTCATAAAAGAGTAAAGAAGGGTTACTTCAGTGATGGACACATTCACATGAAACAAGCATGCTTCGTTTTTGTCTTGTCAAAAGAATTGATCAAAATTGATTAAATGAACAGATTTATGATAGAGGAATGACGTGTGTAGGAAAGAGTAAACCAAGGGAGAATAAGATGAAAGACTCAATCAGTGGAAGAATACCAGCAGACTTGACAACCACATACCAGGATGGAAGCAACACCTGAATGTAACAAAAGCAAAAGAGGAAGTGTGGAAGAAATTATTAACACAGAATCCATTTCCTAGGCCTGACACAATTAATTATGCTCTTTTGACAGAGCATACTTCACGAGAATAGTGCATGACTAACATAGTTTTCTTAATGTATACAGTAGAAACTCGATACTACGAAGTGCAAAAATATGAAGTTTCGATTTCACAAAGCAAAACTGTCAGTCCCGGTGTAAGGCCTGTGTTAACACATGGCACTATTCGAAAATACGAAATTACAAACCTCAGACCCAGCCCCTCAAAGAAACTTGAGTTCGTATTTACGAACGATGGGGGGAAATCACATCAAAAAAGCTGTCTATTTCCCGACGTAGACACCTAACAAATCAGTGTTGCCAAATATAATCTATCAATTGTGTAAAATGCGTGAATTTTAGTGCATTCATCTATTACATGTGCCAGAGTCACACAGTTATTGATCAAAATTAAGTAGTGGATAATTTAGACCTCAAGTGATGGAGTCAAGTGATTTTATTTTTCTTTTAACTGCTAGCAGCATTTTCATAATATAAACAATTCTCTTTAAAAGAATTCAAATGAGATATGGTACTTTTTTCACAGTTTTTTTTATTTCAGATCGACCGGTTTCGTCACATAGGCGACATCATCAGGTGACACCTGATGATGTCGCTTATGTGACGAAACCGGTCGACCTGAAATAAAAAAACTGTGAAAAAAGTACCATATCTCATTTGAATTATTTAGAATGGATTTTCACAAAGTTAAGCCAGAATTAATCGAGTTTAATTCTCTTTTGCTTATAACTCATGTGTGGCACCACTAACAAACACACTGCCATGCGCTACTAGCACAAATTTTAATTTACTGAGCGCTTGAATGGAAAAAATGACATGATTAAATGATGGGAAATAGGACTGGGATACCTATTGCAGTCGCTATCCCTAAAATCCATGGCATCACTATGAATAAACCCACATTTACTCCTGCCATTTTCCATGAGACAATAGAAAAAAAAAGTTTCCAAAAATTTGCGAGGATATAGCCATCCCCACGATTGATATAATTTTGCATAAAAAACCAGTCATTTCAAATTTTAAAACAGATGACCTGATTGGGGGAGTGGCTCAACAATACGAGGTCTGTTCAAAAAGTTCCCGAACTTTTTGAATAGCGTGCCTCCAGTTGGTCTTTTTTATCTGCGAGGAGGCGTTGTGGCCGTGGAAACTTGCCAAATAACCATCTTCAACAATTTTGTACACATCTTGTTTTGTTGATTAGTTACGGCCATTTATGTGGAGGTGTGTTTGTGGAGTGTGGCAAAAATCAGATGCGCAAAAATGAGCTCTTTGAAGAATCAGCGTTGGTCTGTGAAATTCTGTATGATACACTGCAAATCCCTTACGGAAACTTTTGATTTGATTACCAAACTTAGAGCGAGGATTCTACGAATCATACCATGTGTCATGAGTGGTCTACCAGGTTCAAAAGGGGCAGCAATCAGTGTAAGATGACAAGCATTCCAGAAGACCATCAACGTCGACTGATGACACCAACATCGAGAAAGTGAATGATCTCATTCGTACAAATTGATGTTTGACTGTCAGGGAACTTGCAAAAGTGTGTGGCATCTTGATTGGCCCATGCTATGACCTATATACATCATATTCCATCTGTCCAAAAAAACCTCGCCATTTTGAACCAGAAACATAGTATACTCCGAGCTGATGAAGATATGGAAAATGTCCGGATCACGCCCAATTTGTCATCAAGCGATGTGGAAGAATCCACTGATAATGACCTGTGAAGGATTTAATAAATAGACTGAGTCCTTTACTCATTTTACCAATGACTGAACAATAAAGAAAGGGTGATTGGAAGCGCAATCAGCCAGAAACAAATGCCTCTTTTAAACACCCATATGAGTTGCACGTCCTGATTAGCCGCCAATTAAGAAAGCTTCATACAAATGGCACACCTTGCTTTATATTAGTCTTCTAAATTGGGCGAAAATTTTGCAAAGAAAATGATCGCCAACAAAAATCATTTCCATTGGGAAGTAAAAGGTGATAATTATTCCACGAAAATTAGCAAAATATAACAGCATTATTTTGAATGCTTTCACAAACGACAACATTAAGTTGTTTAAAAATATTTCCAAAGGCCAGAGAAGTCAAGGGGGAAATGGGAAATATTTTTCACAATTTATGAAAAAGGTTAGAATATATGAAAAACAGAAATACGAAGTGCCATTTTTTCATTCTGGCCGACATCGTATTATCGAGTTGCTACTGTAGCAGGCCTAGCACTTCAAACTCACTTGCTCACACTTTGTTTTTATTCTTCTCTAAAAGCATTTCAAACCTATGAACATAATATCAGCGAATACAACACTGTTCACATCACAAAGAATAGGTCAAAAATCTACATATCCACAACACAGACAACAGCTGGTGCTTGCCACCAATAATGTACCTATACCAGATAGCCTTGACTATCCGAAATTCAATTACCTGACTCAGATAATCACACAATCAGCCTCACAATTCCTCCCATACTCTTCCTTTCCATCCCCCCTCCCCACTTACTACTCCTTTTGTTCACACTCACAGCCAGCAGCTTTGTTCAAGTCAACAAAGTTGCATTTTGCTCACACACAAGGATTCCCAACAGCAGGCTGTTCAATTACACAAGTGACATTGTTGCATTATAGAGATTCCCTGAATCACAGCTCAGAACGTTCACAACCCTAGCAAGTGAGCTTACATTGCTTATACAGCCATTATGCATTTTCTAAATATCTTTCAGCAATATAACAAATTAAACATGTCTAATTCTTCAGGATGCTCTATCCTTGAAGCAGAGGGAATGGGACGAGTATATCAGAGACCAGAATGTGAATGATGCGTGGGAGTGTTTAAAAGGAGTGACTGTAGAATGTGCCTAAGTGTATGTAGAAAAGGAGTGGTAGGAAGAATGAAAGGTGATGCTTGGTGAGGTGAAGTGGTAATTGTAATCAGGGAAAAGAAAGAGGCGTACATAATATGATTACTGCCAAATCTGAGGAAGAACAAACTAAGGCATGTGAGATTTACAGAAAGAAAAAGAATGAATGCAAAATCGTTTTGAAAGAGAGCAAGGAAAGAATGCATGCAAATGAAGCTAGCAAGATGCAGAGCGATTTTGAAGGCAATATAAAGCTGTTTGGAAGTGGGTAAGAAGGGCTAAGATGGGTGAAGGCGGATGAGTGAATGCGGTAAAGAACAAAATTGGAAATATCGTGTGGAATGAGAGCAATGGGACTGCTGGAAGGAGTACTTTGAAAAATTATACAATAATGTTGCAGGCGATGAGGATTAGCCTTGCAAAGTAGAATGTGAGAATGTGAAGAAGGAAAAGGAAATCAGTAAAAATGAGGTCATAACAGCATTGAGAGTATTGAAAAATGGGAAGGCTGCAGGAGTAGATGGAATATCTAGTGAGATGTTGAAGTGTAGGTGAAATTTACTCATCTCATTGTTCACTATATCGACCTCCATTCCATCCATCCATCCATCATCCACTTCCATTATATCCATCTCCCAAGGAAAGGTCGTACAAGTGATAAGACAGCAATTCTTGACCAACGTTTGACTTGTACGACCTTTCCTTGAGAGAATATACTGTAATTTACTCATTTGCCGGTTGTATTAACTATATACGTTATGCTTACAGGCTTCTGTTATTCAAGTAGATAGGAATAATGCAACCATCGTTCCTAAGTATAAAGGCAAGGGAGAAAAGACAATATAATAATAACAGGGCCATTAGTTTATTGAGCAATCCGAGGAAAGTGTTCAGCAACATTTTAATCGAGAGAGTAACGAATATTACTTCTGATAGAATATGGGGTGTGCAGTGTGGGTTTCTGCCTGGGAGAGGATATTATGACCAGCTTTACATGCTTCAGCAAGTGATAGAAAAATATATGGGAGTCCAAAAGAAAGTGTATTGTGTATTTGTTGATTTAGAGAAGGCATATGACAGGGTAAATAGAAAGAAGTTGTGGAAGGTTTTGAAGGACTATGGAGTGAATGGGCAGTTATTGAATGTTATTATGGCAATGTATGATAACAGTAAGGCAAGTGTGAGAGTTAACGGTGTATTGAGTGATTGGTTTGCAATGAAACAGGGCGTAAAGCAAGGATGCGTAATGTCACCATGGCAGATTAATGTATTTATGGATAAATTTGTTAGAGATGCATGTAGTGAAAATGACTGTGTTTTGATTGGAAATGTAAACGTACAAGTCCTACTATATGTGGATGATGCTGTTTTGATCTCAGAGAGCCAACAGGGATTACAAAAGCTCCTAGACAAGTTTTGTGAATTAACAGAGAAAATGGAATTGAGGATAAATGCGTGCAAGACTAAAGTAGTTGTTTTTGATAAGGAGAATGGGGAGAATAACTGTATGATGAGGGCGAATGGTGAAGTAATTGAATAAAGGGATGATTTTGTTTACTTAGGAAAGATGTTTGCTCAGGTACTTATGAAGATAGATGGATAGATAAGGAGATAAAGAGACGTGTGAATACTGGAAGGAAAGTGGTACGTAGCATGTGGAGCATATCAAGGAATGATTGCCTGTCTAAGGAAGCAAAATACACTGTGTACAAAAGTGTACTTCTCCCCACTTTGTAGTATGGTAGTGAAACATGGGTATGTCAGGATAGACATGAGAGTAGACTAAACCTATGGCTATGAGTTATCTGAGGAGGGTTTGCAGAAAAAGTGGGATGGATAGGGTCAGGAATGAGTGGGTAATAAATGGGATGAGCAAGATTCTTCAAATTTTGGTCTTATAATAGCCATTGGGTGTCAAATCCCTTCTTGGACTCCTAATATGGTTTTCTCAGAGCCAAAAAGCCAGATTAAGTGTCACACAGATAATAAACCATGAAGGATTGAAAAATGACTGCCAGCAATTCACGTCACTAATTACTAAGACTTTGATACAGAACCACTATCACCAAGACTAATTAGCAATCCTTGCTAAATGGTTAACTTTTATGGCTTTACTAAAAAGCTGTAACTCTTCATCATTGAAAAACCCCAGCCATTACAGTCAGACTCAACTACTATAAAAATTTGCATTAGCCTCAATGAAAAACATTCCACCACATAAGGCGGCAGCAATCTCCTTGTTTTAACATGAAGAGCAATCTCCCTCAAATAGAAACAGTCATTACAAGCATAGATGAGGAGATAAAGAGACGTGTGAATACTGGAAGGAAAGTGGTATGTAGCATGTGAAGCATATCAAGGAATGAGTGCCTGTCTACGGAAGCAAAATACACTGTGTACAAAAGTGTACTTCTCCCCACTTTGTAGCATGGTAGTGGAACATGGTTATGTCAGGATAGACATGAGAGTAGACTAAACACTATGGCTATGAGTTACCTGAGGAGGGTTTGCGGAAAAAGTGGGATGGATAGGGTCAGGAATGAGTGGGTAATAAATGAATGTGGGTAAGATGCTCCAGTAATGGACCAAAATGAAAGGAGTGTGCTTCCTTGGTTTGGCCATGTTGAGTGAAGGCATGGGAGTTAATAACAAAACATATATAAGAGTGAAGTGAATGGTGCGAGAGGTAGAGGTAGGCTGAGAAAGTTGTGGTTGAATGTGGTCGAGGAAATTCTTCAGAGGAGGAATATTAGGAGTCTTAAAAACAGGAGGGCGTGTATGAAGCAGTGTATGGGGGTAAATGAAGCAAAGGAGCTCTGTGGTTTCAGCTTTGATGGAGTGGAATCAGAACATAACTAAGTATGAAAAAATAGGCAACTTCCACTGTGATAAAATTTATTCAGACTGGTTTCGCTTTTTACAGCATCTTCAGGTCTAAAGATGCTATAAAAAGTGAAACCGGTCTGAATAAATTTTATACAGTGGAAGTTGCCTATTTTTTCATACTTAGAATAAAAGAGGTTTGCAAGGATAGTTCAGTATGGAGGAAATTATTGAAGCGAGTTAGGTGTATATATATGTATTTATGAGTGAAACTTAGAGAGACTGTCTACCCCAGAAGGGGAAAAGTGTGGTTGGTATGTATGTGATTCTTCAGGAAAGAGGAAGTGCCTCATGACATTTCTGTGAAATTGAAGATTTTTGAAAGGGCAACAAAGCGGGATCACTGCTTGCAAGGGCACGTAGTAAGCATACATAAGACTAACCACTGATATTCCATATATTGAAGAGTATTCACTGCACTTAGCTAACAAACATAAATTATCACAGATGAAAATTTTTGGAGAAGTTCATGGAATGAATAATTTCTAGATAAATAATATAGTAAATCGATTATTTCATCACAGAATATGAAAATACAAACAGAAAGCATTTGCCTACTAAATGGTGTAATTTTTAAAAGCTAACAGAAACCAGTTTGATTTGTTTCACATTAATGAAAATAAGCCTGTATGTCTAACTGATATGCCCGTTGACAGTCAGTCCCTTTACCTTAATGTTGATATAATTACAATCAGGGGTCTGTTTCTCAGAGCTAGAAGTCTACAAGTTACAAGTCACGTGACTATTTTCACAAGGCGGATGGGTTACTCAGATATACCTAACCGAAGACTTCTACTAGTCAAATAAAATGGCGGGCCTAATGAAGACCATATATAACTCGTATTTTGATGATTATGATAATTTTGGGTGTGCAGGTTTTGCAATATTTCCAATTTAAAAGTTTGTGCAATGTTATTGGGTAACTACAAATTATTAAATATGTGCAGAAAAGTAATTTAACGTCTCAATGTACCTTAAAGGATCCCAAGTGAATGTGAGTTTCCGGCTTCACCTAACATAATAAGATATAATCATTTGTTTCGCTGTATTCTTGAAGGGTGAGCTCTAAATTGTAGAATTAATAAACCTTACATTTAAAGGTAGCATGTTTAGTTTGATTTATCTTTATTGAACCACCATTAATGGCATTGAAACATAATATTATTACGAAACTTCATGGTAACATACCATATTTCGATGTTAATAATATTTATTGAAACTTACAGTTCATATTTCCAATTTTTGTGATTATACTACTCAACAGAAATGAATTCATAAGTAGTTGTTTATTACTAATAAGTTAAAGAGAATGAACATCAGGATATTTAATTATTTTCCCTCGACTGCTGGACAGCTTGAATCAGCTTTTCAGCAAACATTACTTTAAAATATTAGTTATGCATTCTTGATGCCACCATTACAGTGTGGCTGATATAGTTATGCCCGGCAAGTTAAATAAAAATCAAATAGTTTCATTTGCACAGGTGTTACGATTAAAGCTTTATACAATGCTTGATTCAAGTGGCAAGCCTATTCATCAAATTATTCCAATCAACATATAACAACCAAGGAGTTCTTGCATGTTAGCCTAACACACATGGTTAAAGAGAAACTACTGTCATCAAATCAGTAACAATAAATGATAAGCCACATTTTTCTATCAAATTCATTCAACTGACCAGGCCAATTAATCTTAGCTCTTGGCATTATTACTCTATACTATCAGACAATGCTGCCTTTTCCAATGCATGCAAGTACAGCATGGCCAGTTCATTTAGGATTGTGGTTATACAGTAATGGAGAACTTGCAGATTTTTTGAAAAAAATTGAGACAATAGAGGACGATGAATCTTGCCCAACACAAAAAACCCAAGGTCTAAGTAATGCTTAGTTCCCAAGATATAAATTCTCAAAGTTGTCGAAATTCCAATGGCGCGAGAAACGGGCGAAAAGGGGGGCATGATAGCAAGATATTTTAGTTTCCTTATTATGTGTATTGTAACTCTAGGAATTTCATCTTTCATTCCCGGTGCAACGCGGCATGATTTCAAATGATATTACATTGGCACGTAAAGCAAGAAATGACTCCACAATAAGTGCATTTAATTATCACCAGATGCTTTGCATCTGTACGAACGCTGACCGTGTGGGTAACATAACTTGTGACCATTTTTGTATGTTGTCGAACATTAAGGTCTTCCGGGTTGGTTGATTGTACAAGGAAAACACTGCATGTTCCAACGATCCACATTTCGCTTACATTAAAAATGCAGTTTTAAATGAACCTCTTCACAAACCTCTGCTTTTACATACCCTGGGCACCTGTTATCAACTCTCTCACGTCAGAAAATTCTTCACAGTGAGCGAAAAGTTCATGTGATTTTGTGTGCTTTAATTAGCTCTAACGTGTTGTAATTAGTAATTAAAATAATATTTATTGTTCTTGGAAATTCGTTGTCCACTAAGAACATACAAAAAAATACAATATAGTAATGGAGCTCCTAGATTATATATTTAACTCTTTTGAAAATGTGGGAGCATATTCAATTGAGAATAATAACACACAATAATTCATAGGGTGAATATTTCTTATAGTTCCTTTTCTAGGACATAAAGATGGTAAAAAGTCTTTTAATTTAATACACAGTGAGGTGGAATCTTTTATGTCCTTACGGATATCGTTCAATAACCTTATACCCCAGCAACATGAAGAGCTCTTTGGTAAGTGGTCGTTCTATGATGAGGGGTGATTTGATAGTCGGGAGCCATTCTGATCGTAAAATTTAACTTCTCCTCCCTGATGGGAAAAAATTGCCACAAAAAACCCAGGTTGTTCATGTTTGAAAAGACAATACAAAAAACCTCCCACTCCTGATAAGCTGTGAGTGAAAAGTTGAACAAATTTCAGCATTCGAGTATAATTGCTGCTTGGTCGAAGGTAAGCTGGGATGACTTAAATCACTCCCTTGACCTCATCCCCTGGAGCGTGCTTTCCTCTTTGTCTCCCGAAGAATGTGTGGATTTTCTGTACACCGTCCTCGAGGGTGCGGTTAAAGATTTCATACCCATGGTCAAACCCAAGACAAAAAGGTTCCCCTCCTGGTTCAAATCAGATACTATTCACACTCTCGGGAACAAAAATAGTGCTTGGTATCAGTGCAAAGCTTTCCCAAATGAGAACATCCGTCATGCTTTCACTGAACTTCGTCGTTATTCAAAAAAGCTTATCTGCCGTGATCATAAGGAATATGTAAAGGGTCAATGCTCATCCATTTCTTCCAACGCAAAAAAATTCTGGTCCTTCGTAAACAGTCGCCGAAACCTCCCAC
Source organism: Ceriagrion tenellum (assembly GCA_963169105.1). Classification (NCBI taxonomy): domain Eukaryota; kingdom Metazoa; phylum Arthropoda; class Insecta; order Odonata; family Coenagrionidae; genus Ceriagrion; species Ceriagrion tenellum. The sequence goes on along the minus strand of OY720638.1, from coordinate 106,325,576 downwards.
GCATCCCTGATGACGTGTCCTATGAAAAATTCAAAGCTGTGGGTCAAGATAGGCCAAACTTATTTAACAAATTCTTCACTGATTGCCTGGTCCCCTTATCTAATCTCCCCTTTAACCGAGGACACTCTCTCACTCCAGTCCGTGATCAATGTTTATCTAATTTGCTGACTAATCCCCAAGAGGTATTTGAGTTCCTTTGTAAAATCCCTCTTCATCATGCCCTGACGGCCTCAGTCCCATCCTCATAAGAAATTGTGCCTCCTCCCTCTCTCTCCCCTTGAGCCTCCTTTTAAACCATTGCTTTTCCCTCAGCATTTTTCCTACTCAATGGAAAGTGGCTAACATCATTCCTATCCATAAAAACGGTCCAAAAGACGAAGTTTCTAACTACCGCCCGATCTCTTTACTACCCATACTATCATCTGTTTGTGAAAGGATTATTCTCAATAGGCTCTACTACTTTACATCTCCTTTTCTGTCTCAGAATCAACATGGTTTCCTTCCGGGCCGCTCCTGCCTCACCAACTTAGCTGATTTTTCAGCATCATGCAGTCAATTCCATTACCGACAAAAGTCAACTTGATACTATCTTCCCAGATTTCTCTAAAGCCTTCGACTCTCTCGATAATACTTTCCTTCTCCACAAACTCTCTCTTCGATTTAACCTGCAAGGTAATTTTCTAAACCTTTTCCTCAGTGATAGAGCCCAACGGGTCATACTTTCTGGCTCCTCATCCCATTGGTCACCTGTAACTTCTGGGATTCCTCAGGTGTGTGTCCTCGGACCATATCTTTTTAATCTTTTCATCGATGATTTAGCCTCCCTTAATCCTTCCTCACAAGCTCAAACCCTTCTTTACGCAGATGATTGTGAGATATTTAAGCAAATCAACAATGTCTCGGACTGTTGTGACCCACAGGATGCCTTAGAGATGATTGCTGCATGGTGCAATGTCTGGAAACTCAAATTAAACTTAAGCAAATGCAATACCATGTCAATTTCCCTTAAAAAATTCCCCCAGAACTTCCATTACAGCGTAAACTCCCAGATTATAATCGTGTCTCATCTGTGAAAGACCTAGGTGTTTTGATGGACCTAAAACTCAACTACTGCGACCATATTCTGGCAGTTAAAAATAAAGCTATGTCTCTCCTTGGCCTCCTCTACCGCTACACAGAAATTAGATCCACTTGCGCTACGCTCGTACTTTTCAACTAATGTCCTTTGCGACCATATTCTGGCAGTTAAAAATAAAGCTATGTCTCTCCTTGGCCTCCTCTACCGCTACACAGAAATTACAGATCCACTTGCGCTACGCTCATACTTTTCAACTAATGTCCTTCCACTCATCAATTACTGCTCCCCCATATGGTCCATCTCGGCTCCATCTAATATTTCAACTCTTAAGTGTGTTACTCATTTTTTCTGCAAGATAGTAAAATACAGAGTGCCCCATTTTCACAATATGGCAACTGATACCATTTTTTCTAGTCTCCTTACCTGATCTTCGGAAACTAATGCTCAAAACTGACCTTAAGCTCATTCATAGCATTCTCAACTCAACTACAGACTGCCCTGAACTGATCTCTAGCATCAGTTTTCGAATCCCATCTACACCCACCTGCACGAACTCTCTACTCCACCTGCCCATTCCCAGATTATCCTTGACCAAACGCTCCCTCCACTTCCGCCTCTCCTCCCTGATAAATTCTCTTCCTACCGACATTGATCTGTTTTTGCTTTCATCCGACACTTTTACACAACTCATTTCGCAAGCAATACTTAATCGCTTTTCTCCGCTGGTCCCTTAAAAAAAAAATGTTAATAAATTGTTAGTGATCTTAGTTTTGTTTGAATTGTGTCTATCTTCTGTGTTTGTTATACTGGGCCACTGTAAATTGGCAAGTATACTGTATGTGGACAAATTATGTAAATAAATTAATTAATTGCTAGGAAATCCTAAGTGAATATGTCTCTTTACGACAAAAATTACATCTTTGTCTGTTGTTAACACTCGTCTAAGAGACTCACAACCGATCGCAGCTCTCTCTCTTCCCTAAAATGTACCCTTGAATTTCAAAATGTGCGGCCAACAACACACCTTCCGCCTATTAAGTGTAAATCCAGGCGAACTATAGATTTCCAAAATTTGCTACTAAGTATACTCTCTTTGAAGGGTGAGTTGAAGATTCAAATAATGGTTAGAAAGTTAAAAATGATACAGTTACAGTTGTACCTGGACGGGATTGGGAAATTTTCTTAATTTGAAACATGTTAAACCAAAAAATAAATTACGGAGAAGGGCCACTACCTGTACTACACTAGACTCCTGTGCACCCTATGCCTTAACCCACACCACCACAGCAAATAATTGTGGTACGAGCATAAAGCCGTGTTACTTACACATGAGCAGATGCGTGAACAGTCACCATTAAAATTGCATCGTATTTACACCTAAAATTGTACCAATGAATGAACTCCTGAACAGAAAATAGCTCCTGTTATGAGATGGATAAAAATTTGAAAAAAATTTGCGGCAAATTGAAGATGAGCAAAATTCTAGAGTTACCAAAAATTTTCTCACGAACCCGAGCCGATGGGAGAAAAAGCAGTGACCCTTTTTCTACATCTCTCCCCAGTCGCAAAAAAATAAAATCTGTGGCATCACCTCATCTCACTGAAGGTTTCGCAATGTCTCCTCGTTAGACTCTTCACTGATCACAAGGCTAGACTCACAATTTTTTGCTGTGACTTTAAGTTGCGGGAATATTTCGCACATCACTGTGCATATATTTTTCAATATTTGCTACTGAATGCATCCTATTGCACAGTGTAACACTTCCTCATGGAACTGCAATAAAATTTAACAATCAAACTTTTCGAAAAATTCACATTTCTAAAAATGTCAAAATACTGCAATAGAAGTTTCACACAATTAATAGATACATTAATTTATAGGAAAAATCACAGTGAATAATTAATGAAGTGATTTAACAGTTTGTATTTTGGACTATGTCTACATGTTGTATCTCACTATAAGTACTCCATCATCACTAGAGCGTCAACTTCATAGACAGATTATCTGACTCGGCACGAACTTCCATGCACATGAAACACGAAGAAATTGTAAAAGTATTGCACACCAAAATACATATATACTTTCTGAAACTCAGACGCAATATTTCAACGAAATATCACGAGGCTAAAGATAAATGAACGGTGATACTCGAACTATTCGCCGGTATCTTGTATGTCTCATACGGTAGATGGCAGGTGTGATGTCACGCGTATAACTTTTAAAATGGCACACAAAAAGCTGCGTTTGAAACGACATCATCTTTTCAATTAACTGTAGTTCAATAAGTATGAATGGCTCAGATGAAAGGAAAGGATATATAGGAAACATATTTGGTTATCTATATGATGCATGAGTTAAAACAGCTGTAAAAAACCTTGCAAGTTCTCCATTCAGATTTTCAGTCCTTTAGATAGAAAACTGCCTACATCACTAAAACATAATACCAAAGGCTTGTATCCAATTGAGTACAGTAGAATCTTATTGTTAAGTATCTTGTTATTACATTAAACTTGTTCTTGTATAAAACATCAAGCAGACCCGGCCAAATTCAAATGTTAACTCAAGTAAAAGCCTTGTTCTTACATAAAATTAGTGGTTGCATTATTACGTAAGGCTCTAATGGCACCAATGGAAGTCATAACTTCAATACTGCATTATATCTTGAAAAATGTGACAACAAAGTTATTTTCAACAGGTTATTTTGTTTGAACCAAATGCACTTAAAGGCTTCCGATGACTTCTGAGGGCTGCACTCAGCTCTGCTGACCATTATAATAGTGTGATGGCACATTTGGGCATTCAATCTAATGACCAATAAAGTATTGGCCTGCACAGGGCGCTAGGTGAGGCAGAAATGAAGAACGATTTGCGATGCCATCATGGATATTAGTAACCTATGCAATGTAGGAGTTATGGTTCTTGATGCCATGTTATTACATGAAAATTGGATAGGACTTGCTCAGGTACCTGTTTCCTCAGCTTGGGACCAGACCCAGTGGGGACCCAAACCTTTTTCTCGGCCCCCGGCTGGAGATAATCCTTGCCACTTTCCGCTTGGGTAGCCCATTAGGGCATGCGGTCGCGGTCAACTATTTATTTATGCAATGGTTTTACTAAAGGAATAGTAACTTGTGCCTCTATACATATTTTATCGGAAATGAATACTTTTAGTTTTACAGTCCCAATACAGCTTTTAAACTGAATTCTACGATTAATGTTAAGCTCTTTAGCAAAAATATTCATATCAATGTTTAAACAAGTGATGCTGGTAATGTACTTTCCGCATAAAAATGGTTTTTCAGTTTGTCAACGATAGAAATTATAACAAATTTAAAATATACATATTCAGTCCATTTGAGCTAGTCGTAGAGAGCGCGGATGAAGGAATCAGTACTTAAAAATTTTCACCGTGTTAAAAAATGAAATGAGTGGTCTACGGAACTTTTTTTTGGATCATTGTAATTTGGTTATCATATTCTATTATATTCTAACAATGGAAATCCCTTGCCTTGAAGTATAAGCACAAGCACACACTAGAAGTAAAACACTCCACACGCATAAACCACGCAAGTAGAACTGAAGATAATCTGAGAGGACTCTTGATACATATTTCGAAAAGGATTCAGGTGATGTCATTCTAAGAAAAACTAATTACAATGAAACATCATTTCTACAGAAATTCCCGTAGGAGAGAGCAACAGTGCATTGTGAAGAAAATTTACACATAAGCGTGAATACGACCGAAGAGAAGATATGTTTTTCTGAGAAGAGTAAGATAATCTGCATGGAAATATATCAGCAGAAGCTTCAATGAGACAAATTAACCTCCAACAGAGACTGTGTCCTGGGCATTCATTTGGGGGTAAATGACTTTTTCTGAGAAAACATTAACCTCGCAAATGCATTTCAAGAGAAACTTGGGCACGGCATAGAGAATACTACCCCCTCTGGGAGAACTTCCACACAGCTTACCCACGAGAAAGGTTCTCTTTATTTCTATGGTCCGGTGATTTAGCAAGAAAATATCAAAACAATAGAGCTGATGCCATTCCATGGCCGACGGGCGGAGGTAACCTTGACCCTTCCTCGCATTGAGAGCTGCACTCCTGGCGTGTTTCAGCTGTCAATTTATTTTTTTGCTGCAAGGCATTTGCTAAATATATATTTGTTGCATACTTGGGGAATTCAGACTCAGAAGTCCATACTGATGGAATTTTTTGGAGCCGACCCAAACCAAAATCCATGCTCCACCTTGCATGAGTTATATGCAAGGAAAAAAAGCAATTAAACTCATTAAAATATGGCAGTCAACTAATATGAAAAAATAACTTTTAGTTGTTTACCTAACAATATAATATCTTCATAACTTACTAAAAAAACCTCACTAAAAATTACTCTATAACTAACTAAATAGCTATCAAAAAATTGTTCCAGTAATTCCATTACACACGCACTACCTCAAAAATAATGTTAGAGCTCTGTTTAAAATTTGTAATTGTAGAGCTAAACATAAGGAATGCAGTAAAAACCCTCAATTTGCAAATTACAGAAAAATTTATATTTTCGTTTTCCACTGCATAAACAAACAACTGACCGCGGACACATGCTGTGAGTGGGGCTCACTCTGCGACGAAGGGTCAAGATAATCTTCTCCCACAGACGGAAAAGGGGTAAAGTGTCCCGAGGAAAGGTCTTTTACGGCTCAGAGAACCTTTTAGGCCTGCAAAGGGCTAGCTGAGTGGCAGCAACGTTTATACATGTCGTTCATTTGTTTGCATCAGAAAATCTACGCTGTGGATAAACGTCGTTCATAGCGAAAGGGTTAAACGTAAATTAATACAATATGTAGCAAAAAGAAACTGTTTTCCATCCAATACAATTTATTTACACAATCTTCTGTAAATAGTAAATGATTTACTCCATTATCGCAAGTAAACTTAAGTACACGGGCATAGAATTGATGCGAAGAACATGGTTATGCGATCATGCTTTTTAAATGGACATCTAGAATTATATTCATGACATGATCGTGATCAATCCCATTGATGATAAGGTGTCAGCTAGAATAACTGTCGTCCTTTGCCATGTCTCCAAGACAGTACCGAAGATCGTACATATCGTACTTTAGCCCACATTAAGTTAAATTTTGGGATATCCTGAATGACAAAAAAATGTTAGGTCCTAATAAAAAAGGTAATAATAACCATTCGACAAATGTGGTTGTTTTATTAAAAAAACTTGAGACTGATTAGCTTTGTCGATACTAACTTGCGATAAGGTATTGTGCCATTCCATTCACCTGGCACCTTAGTAATTGTCCTGTGGGATGTATTAAGAAGCCATTGAAAAAGATGATTATTCATTATGTACCTATTTATGTGAACTGTCTGAAAAATTATCAATGCAAGTTTACTTACTGATAAAGATCAAATTGGATATCCAGCAGCCATCTCCATTTTAATACAATCAGAAAAGAATCACACTGATAAATCAAAACCTGCCACGTTAAGTTTTTCCTATAAGAGCTATTATTATTTACCTCACATGAGAACCAAAAATACAATAATAGATGGAAATTGTTATCCCCACCTTCAGAGGAAATTGTGCGATTTAAGGTTAATTTGTCAGCTACAGCAACATTAATGAAACAGTACAGTAACAGAATGTTGTCCATTCCTCACAACTAAGAATATTTACTCAAATGAAGGAAGATACCTTGTGAATTATTTTATTTGCATGTAATTTTCCATACAGAAAGTAAAATTCAATTTCAAGGATGCACAACTTCGAAACATTTCTCCAACGACGGCTTGTCTCGGTCGTATGAGGCGTGTGTATATATACATGGCTCCTCATAAAAACAAAAGACATTCCGGCACCCCGCATACTTAGCATGTCTTCCATTGATATGAACCGCTAAGATCTGTGTTCATGCACTAAAATAATTTAATGATTATTGTACAGAATCCCTTGCTGCTAACATTTATGACGAGCACACGAAAATATTGACATAATTTCAACCATGGGTCATTGAGTTTGCAACACGATAAGCATGTGGTAATTCAGTTTTTTACAATGTATACTTTTGCAAAGTACATCGTATCATGAAATAAAGTCATTGGAATACGGAAGTACAAACACTAAGTCACACATACAGTGGCTCTTGCTCAAGAATACTTCAACGCTGACATTTTTAGATATCAAAGTGATACCTCCTGCAACTCGAATTGTCCTCACTTGGGCAGTTCAATATGGACATGCCATTGGTAAAAAAAACCTAGGAGAGTAATTACACTTTATGAAAAATTAAAAATGATCCCATGAGTGAAATTGCTCACAGTTTTAATGTTCTGGTTTCTACATTCTCAACAGTTAAAAAAAAAAAACATTGAAGATGCAGTAGATTCAGTAAAATTGCAAACTCGAAAAAAGTTAGGAGGAGCCAAATTTCAAGAACTTGAGATTACTCTTTTTGATTTTTTCATGAAATGCCGTGAAGCTAATATTCCAATTGATGGGCCTATCCTGCAGAATAAGGCAGAAGATCTTACCAACAAAAGAAATAATGAAAATTTCAAGGCATCCCTTGTTTGGTTGGCAAATTTTGAAAGCAGGCACAACATTCCATCCTTATAAGAATGTGAAAAAGAAGAATCTGTGGGCATGACTGCAGTCACTGATTGGCACACAGTGAGTGAACCTAAAATAAGTGAATACAATCCCCGTAATATATTCAACTTCAATGAAATGAGGCTCTTTTACAATGCATAACCTAATTCCAAGCTTGCTCTAAAAGGATTATAGTGTCATGGAGGGAAGAAGAGCAAGGATAGGGTACAGTGGGACTCCGTGCTAACCAAACAGGAGAAAAAAATAAAACCACTGTTAATAGACAAACATGAGACTCCTAGGTACCTAAAATATGTTAACAAAGACAGGCTGCATGTGTTTCAAGAATTCAACAACAAAAGATGGATGAACAGAACCACTTTTGAGAAAACCATCCTACGATTAAATTAAAAAATAGCTTATGAAAACAGAAAAATATTTCTAATAGTAGATATTCCAAGTTGCCATAAACTGGAAAAGGAATTTTCAAATGTAGAGAATCTGTTCCTGCCACCATATCAATGAGTAAATCTCAGCCTCTAGATAAGGGGATAATCCAAAATGTTGCTAAAAAAAAACTGGCTAAGACCTTTCAAGTTTGATGCTGAATTACAATTGCCCTGTACAATTCCACTACATGACAAAAAAGTCATCCAATACCAATGAAGTTTGTTAGAGATTACCTAGAGTATAATAACGCAACAAGAACCCGCGAGCAGGGTGGGTCTTAGGTTTTTTTTTAAGAAGGTGGACATATTTTCACACACTCACCCACTGGAAGGTATAGCAAATGACATTGACTCTTTTTTGGAGTATCGCAAGATCTATTAAGAGGAATTTAAAAAATCTATAAAAATAAATATCTTAACATTGTACAACAAAAGAAAAGTAATATTTTCTCGAGTGAATGAAAACATAGCCTAGTACTGGAAACAATTAAATTCAATCCAAGGTAATAAGCCACACAATGATAAGACCACAACGAAAAGCATGGAGCGCTCTTTCATATTCGATATCAACATAAATTCATTAAATATGAAGATTTTGGTGTTCAATGGAGTAGAGAGCTTTAACATATAATTTCTAGAAAATCATTACATGAACTTAAGTCAAGGTACAAAATATAAATGAGGATGCGCCCCATGCTTCTCGTTGTGGTCTTATTATTGGGTGGCTAATTTCCTGGAATTGAATTCAATTATTTCCAGTACTAGACTAAATTTTCATTCACTGGAGAAATATTTTTTTTTGGTATTATGTTAAGATATTTCTTTTTTTTTAGATATTTTTGAAAGAAATAGATTTTATTGTGAAGCAAATTTCTGTTCAGCTCGATTGTTTTTTTTATAAACCTTGAAAAACTCATGGGTTCATAATTTTACAAGAAATTGTAAAAAGGGAGTGGAATTTATTTTTAAATATATTATTATAAATTTATGAGTTGGTAATGATAAGGAACTGGAAAATATAGCTGAGGGAAAGCAGGATTTGGATTAGAGAATTGGTATTTGAGTTCGATAAAAATAGGAGACTCGAATTTCAGATTCGGATGCCATAAGTTTCGCATTCGACCTATCACTAATAAAAATGCTATGCATTTGGGAAGGCAGACCATTTATCACACTATTTTGTTACACACAGCCATGAAGATTCGGCCTTGCCCTGGTGACATTCGTAGCACATGGGCACTAGCATGGGTACAAGGGCCAAAAAAAGAGACTACAATGATTTTGTGGATGGAAGATGATACAAATACGGTTATGTTATCACGCAAAATGAATCAATAAGTCAATACCTTTTGGATGAATACAGCAGTAATTTCCTCAACAAAAGGGTGTCCCTCTGCTTAGCAAGAAATGATTTGCAATCTCATCCACTTCATCTTCAGCTACTCCGGTCTACACAATTTCAATTTCTCACAGTTTTGCGAAAAATGTATCAACTTGTTCGCACATACCATAATTCCATTTTAAAATGGTATATCGCTTTATTCTAGCAGGTAACTATTTGTCACTTGTAGCTCTTCAAATACATGTAGCAAGGTAAATTGGCTGGAGACATGATTAAAAAGCAGTATTACTTCCCATGTAATGATTTCATTATAGTCAAAATATTTACTAGAAAATTGTCACACCATGAGAAGACTAAGCAAAATACTTATATGTCAACATCAGATTTAGGAAAGAGAGTATCTGACTATATTATAGGCACACAACTGTGCAAAGCTCAGTCACTACACTCCGGCTAGACTGGGCGGCAATCCAAGCAGTCATCAAGTATGTTAACACTCGCTGGCTGACCCCTGACTAGAATCCAGTAAGTGGCTAAGTGTATCCAGACTCAGTTAACTCCACACTAAAGTGTGCACATTCGAATGAGCTGGCAGCAGAGTGAATTTTGGCAAGTATAGAGGCAGTTTTACAGGACTCTAGTTGCCATGCCTAACTGACTTTAGTTCGTGTCTAAACTTTCTTCCATGTATAATTGTGCCTGCATGACATAAAATTTTTAAATCATCAAGTAAAGTGAACTGAAGAGACAGCACTCAGACTGTTAACTGTTGGCAGTCACAATGAGGAAAGAAAAAATAACTTAGTAAACTCCATTGAGTAAATGTTATTGAAGTGACCAACACTTCAACCCTCTGCCATCACGTAATTTGTCATTTCCTCAAAGATGAAATACTTTCCACTCTGGGCACTCTGATTGGCTGTCCAACTTACAGGAAAACATGAGTTTGAAACTCCTATACGGAGTATTTTATTAACCTTCCTCCCAAAGAATTTTTTTTAGATTTATATGTTTCGTACATCACATGAACAAGCCATGATTTTGTACACACACCTACATGGAGGCGAACACAGAGATCCATTACCTGTTACTAAAAGAGAGTATAAGACCATCCTAACACTTCAAGGACCTATTTCAAGCATAAAAATGAGCTCTAAGGTCAAGTAATAGAACACAGAACCGAGTTGGGCCGGCAGTTGATCAACTAAGGGAGTAAAAAATGTCTCTTGCATAATCATCTATTGCTATGGCAAATTGTTTATGAGGCTTCCTCCCTGATGCATTCTTCAAAAAATTACTACATGCTCATAGAATATACGTCGTACTTCACATATGAACAGCACTATGGCCTGAAGAACTAAAAAATGAAATTGGCATCCTGAAAAACTCATCACACAAACTATGATTTATGCACTTTATTGTGCTGTGAGGCATACTCTCCAATGCTCGAAACCACAGTAATCACCTCACCAACTTTTTCTTGTTAGTTGAATAAAAGACACAAGAAGCCATAAGTCAGCCCTGTTGGCGACAGGGTTAAGTCCTCACTTGTCGATCCGAGGGTCGCAGGTTCGAGTCCCACCCGAGTGGTTTTTCACTGCTCAGGACATGGGTGTCGTTGTTCATCTATTGTCAACATTAATCACCCAATGTTTAAGGCCTTCAATGTGCTGTTTTGTGGGTTGTGAGAACAAATTTTTAAAAAACAACTGAGTACCACAATATGGTGTAGCTGGCTAAGAGTAAATAATTAAAATGTTGAGTTTGATCTTGCAGCAATACTACACACCTCATCCGCCAGACTTGAGAAAAGCAATTCCATCAGATCTTTAGTATTTTCACTTGAAATCTCCATTATGGCTTCAGGATATCACCAGAGTTGAATCGTTTGTGACAGACCGCAAAATTTAGTAGCACCTCTAAACCAGGCTAGAATGTGTTAAAGAATCTGCTACAAAAATAGTAGCACATTTGTCGATGCTAAGTTTAGTAGCTGTCTATGAATACCACTTTGTTAGTTGGCAACTAGTCAATAGTGCTACTCAGCTGATAATAGCTTACTGAAGAATCTATGAATACGGCCTATGGTATGTGGAAATGCATATTCAAATGTAGTGCTGTGCGAATCAGGGATTTTCACTTCGAACCGAATAAAATCTCCCAAAAAATATTTCGAATTAAATCGAAACGAACATTTTTTTTAAATTTTGGTAGCGAATCCAGAACAAGAGAAGAGGAATGCTGACCTCTGGTGTGTGCCTTCTCCACGAAAACGTAAGGCCTCACTTTGCTCATTCCACAACGGAACTTTTAGATCAGTTCTATTGGGATGTTCTGACCCACCCACCTTACAGTCCCAACTTGGCCCCTTCAGACTTTCATCTGTTCACCAAAATAAAGGAGGGATTAGCCGGAGAATGTTTCACAAGTGACGAGGAAGTGAAAGAAGCAGTCACCAACTGGACCAAGGAGATGGCGGGAAGCTTCTACGAGGAGGGGATTTCAAAGCTTATTTCTTGGTATACGAAGTGCATTGGGGTGCCTGAGATTATGTGGAAAAATAATACATATTGTCAAGAACATTTCCTGTAAGTTTAAATTTTTTCAATAAAAACTATTTAAAAATGAAAAAATGGGACTTATTTTCTGGATGACCCTCATATGATAGGTGGGAGCAGATGTCATACAAATTTATCAAACCCATCCAAACTGTAGCAAAAAGGACTTTGATTTCACCTTACTTAGCTTATTTTCATGTGAATATTTACCGGCCAAAACCATGCTCCCTTCCTGAATGAGATTAAAAAGGTTTTGTGGAAGAGTATCTCACATGTCTTCCTCAATCTATTGAGCCCATTTGATGCCATAGATTCCATGACACCCATTTTCTTTGCTTCGTCTAAGGCTCACCTAATGGAGCTCCTACCCATATGGACCTTGCATGTACAATTCTGTCAAAAAGGGCATTTTTCACTGTTGCATATTTTGACTAATTTCAACATAACTATTCATAGTCCCAGGCATAAGACCAGGCAATACAATAGACTCTCATTATCACGAAGCTCATTGGACAAAAAAACTGGTGGTTCATAATAACAGGCTTCATATCAATGTATTTTTTTCATAAGCATCACAAAAATGTCACTTTGTATATTTCTGGTCTCTTCAATTGTTTGTGTGTTAAAGCCATGCTGTGGAATGATATCAGATGTGAAGATAAGATTCGAGATCTAATTATGCTATTATACTAAAAGATTTATAATAAGTAGTACAAAGTTCATGGTGAACCCCACTTCAGTACTTTATTTTCAAGTCAACAACTTCCAGGGAGTGCATGGTCTGAAATCTGACCTATTTCCAGATAATACATGCCAAGCCCACTTTAATAAATATGCAGAGAAATGTTTTGTGCGTTAGATATCTCTCATAGTGGGGTGGGGAATTGGAATGGGGTTTGGGAGTAAGGGATGGGGAAAGGGAGTTGGTGGGGAAGAGTAGAGCCTCAGAACGTGTGGCAAAGCATCTTGATTTATAGTGCAGCATTGAGGAGGCCCACATAAATGCTGTTATGTACGCGTCAAAATTTGTAAGAGAGTATATTTGCCTCCACAGAGACCAGGATTAAGATACGTAATTCCATAGCATCAGAAATTTAGCGATAATGTTTCTTTAACCATACATTTAGGTACCCCTTTGATAGGGAACAACGACTTACTTTGTAAAAACGAAAATTTCATATGAACGTGATTTTAAGAATGAGATTTTACTGTATAATATTCTTATTTTCAAGTACGTTCCATTAAAATGACAAGGCATAAATGGCAAGGTGCAATACTAGACAATTATCACAAAATATGTTAAGTATATGGTATCATATGTGAAGATAAGATTCGAGATCAGAGATTCGAGATCTAATTATGCTATTATACTATACTATATTACATGGTCTCTTAAGTTAGAACTGTGCCATACTCAAAAGCTAATGTAATTTTATTTCTTTAGGCCATGGCCAGTTTGAACAAGGATCAAGCAGTGAAGGAAGGCGAGGTTAACTGGAAACTTGGCATTCAGCCATCATCTCTGTAAACTATCCTGACCCTGCAGGCAGATACAATAAATGCTACTCCTCAAGATCCTGACAGACTCTCTCCAAACCAACATCAACCAGAGGCTTGATCGGATCATGTTCAACTGTTTGTCTCAACATAAAATACGTTGATTCCAGCCTTTGGACCCATTTTGCAGGAGCAGGCAAAGCTCAAGGTCTAAAATTAGCGATGTCAGCCTTTGTCATCTCGAGTGTTGGGCTCGAGAAATTTAAGAGGTGGAACTTGACAATGAATGATTCTGGGGAGGAAGCTTCCATTGTTTAATAGTGAATGATACAGTTCTAAGGACATTCTCAACAAGGATGAAACGGGGGTGTTAATTAACTCGTTACTTGACCATACCCTGAGTGTCAGAGGAGTATCCAGTCAGAGAAGGGGGGAGGGAGGGAAGACGAGTAGTGCAAATTTGTCACACCCCAGTGCTTCAAGAATGTCAAGCAGATGTCCTGTACCTATATCAACATCAAAATTGCATTGATGACCACAGCATTGTTTAGGCAAACATTGGTGGGGGTGGATGTGTGAAATGTGCGGAAAGGGGATGGAGGGGGCAAAAATATCCTGGGTTGGGCGAGCTCTCGGAGAACTTGCAGAAATCAGTGAGGGTGAATACCTCATTTGATGATTAGGGTTGAGGTCAATGACTAGTAAAAGACACGTCAAGACAATCAGTAAGGGCAAGGGAAAATCTGAAAGTGAGGACAAGAAGGAGATGGAAATTACTCGCTTGATATCTGCTACTATGAGCGAAGTATTAAAAGTGATATAAAAATGTCTGCTGCATTCCAAAAGTCTCTTGGATCCAATTACTCTTTCCAAGAAGTTGAAGAGATGTGGTTAACGGAGATATAGAAGAACACCAAGCACACCATCTCATTGTCTCATTTTACACATTACTAAACAAATGAATCTTGATTCAAGAGATATATGTACTGTTTTCTTGCTTTACACCTGATTCAATCTCCCACCTACTTTTAGTGATAGGCAGTTTAGCTGGAAGCTGGTATGAAGGTCATAGTGTGCATCACTTCTGTTCTGTATATTTTTAATACTTTTTATTTTGATGAAGTTCTGATTCTAATCACTTATATGCCAGAATATTGAATAATAGATTTTAATGCTGAATTTTCTGTGGCCTTGTGATGCCATCAAGCTTAATTTTAAGCATTTACACGAAAAGATAAAGAGCTTCTTCAGAGTGAGCACGAGTTGAGAGAAAAATAATGAAGAAATATAGCAGGGTTGCAGAGAATTGAGAGGCAAGCTGTTACAAAACATTCTTCTGATGGATGTTAACCTGATTTGATTGATGGGTATTGATTATGCAGATATTGCATCTAAAATATAGATTTCCTCTGAAAAAATAAAGTCTACTACTATATTCTCTGCATCAAGGCAATGCAAGTGCAAAGTACTTTAGTTCATTGAGGGATAAGGACACTGTTTTATAAGTGTTGTGAGAGGGTGAATCAACAGAAGTGAGCAATATGTCCATGCCGACTGCACTGATAACATACCCAATTTGAATTGCTTTTCCGGCCTTGAGTTTTAGGCATAGACCTGGCTTCGGAAGATAATGAACCAGCCTGGGGGGCTTTGGCGGCGTTTGCTTCCATGTTTTGCTGCTAGGGAGGGAAGCTAACTGAGCAGTTTGGATTTTGAGTGGGGGGAGGTACATTGTCGTGAGGGTGTGGATCCAGAGCACAAACGGGACTCCTTGTGAGATCATCCCATCCACCCACACTCTCATCCCTCCTATTTGCATCATCTCCGATGTGAAAAGGAAGGATGAGAGCACGGGTGGACGGGATGGGTCCATTTACTGCTCTCAATCCACCCCCTCACGACATCAGGGATTCAATTGCATGCAACTGCATTTCAAATCTATCATTAGCCCCAGGACCAATACGACCCCTCATGCACCAAGCAATGAATTCCTATTCAACAAACTCAGAAATGTTTGATCCCTTGAATTTGTCATACTGTGATTCCTGGTTATTTCTTACAAGGGTAAATGATGAATTTAGGCAACTTCATTGAGCATAAAAAAGTCACGAGTTATGGTGAAAATCTTGTGGAAAGGCAAGACAGCAGCAGTAAGATTTTCAGATCGCCCAAGTAGTTAGCACTGCATGTGGTGACCTGGGTGAACCAATTAATTTGTGCAGTTGTAACAGAACTATCTGTGGCAGACTCAGGAATCCTCTACACAGTATTCAGGGCTGAGGTTGCTTGTTGACTTTTGGGCTTCAGATAGGACACAATGGTTTGCGAGAGGGAAGAGTTAAATATTCAGATGTTCTACACACTTTAATTTATTAACAGTAAACAATGTACTTATTTCATTTATAGTAAGTGCTCAAATTTAAAATCGCTGGAAATACGAAGATTAAGCTTTGATTTCAAATGTTAAAGTCAACACACAATATGTTACCATTAAGTTTTCTAAGAATATTACGCTGTGAATTAGTTAATGGTGGTCCAAGAATGATAAAACCAACTTAATGTGATATCTTGAGATTTGAGATTTATAAATAACTACCATTTTGATCTTTTCCTTCTAGAAATGCAGCAAAATAAAAGATTTTTTCGTGAGATGTTAGGTGTCACCAAAAACTCATCTTCACTTGGGATCCTTTAAGGTAAGTTACGAAATTAAAATACATTTAAGCATATTGAAGTAAATTCTTCATGGATTTCCATCCGGGTAAGATGCATTGGAGGCAGATGGAGAAAATTAAATCCTATGTTTCAGCATATACTTTTATCACTTACATTTACCCTGAAACGTGGCACTGACTCGTGGATAAAAAAGATGGCCAAGTACTCTCTCAAAATATATGTTTAGCATCAAATATAAATATGGACTTCATTACTTCCACGATTTTCACTTGTGAGAACAGTTCACACTGAGATACAAGCCACAGACATCCGAACACCATGTGTCACATGCCTCTAAGGCAGCTGGCAGGCAGAATGCTGATGAAGATTAACTACTTGATGCCAGGAACAGACTTAAGATCATCCAACTTATGCATAAACATTTCCTGATCAGCTAATAATATCCTTATGTGCCTCTAATTTTTTCAAGACTATACAGGGGCATAGGATGATAACAAATAACCTCCAACATACACATACAGAGTAGATTAAATACCCTACCTGACCATTGGATTATAATCAAGGCCAGAGCAGGCTCTCTAGATGAGACATTAGACACAAAGAATTTGTAGTTTTTAGAAAATGGAGAGCAAAATGTATGAATCGTACATGTGGAAACTCCCTGACAGTTGCAAAATGGCTAACGTATGTCCTTCTACTGAAATTCTGGTTCGCATAAAAGAGAAATTTTTAGAATGCTGACTTGCAGACATTGTAAAGTTTTGATTACTGAGCATAATTAAATGTTAATTAATTGATAGCTGGTAGTGCTGCAAATAAGGTAGATGACATAGGTAAGTTTTCTTTGATTTGAATTTAAACCTAAAATCAATTTAATATGCACATTAATTCATGCTAATTTTCTAAATCTGCTGCCCATAGCCTGAACAAGTAATAGAAAAAATCCTCTAGCATACATTTACATATCATGACAGTTTAATGAAAAACTTCCCCAAATTGCAACTTCCGACTTGCAAATAGATGCAGTGCTCCAATTCTATATTATTTATGCCAAAACTTTACCCTATATGCCACACAAAAATGATCAGCTAAAGATCTCGGAAAAATAGGCAAAATACTTGTGTCCCTGACTTCAGGCAACATACATGCTCTAAAATATAACTAATAAATTCAGGCTTCACTTTGTGGAACCTCTCCATATCGGAAATCAAAAACTTTCATTTCACATTACTTGCAATTTTTTGATTTCCGATATATGCCCTCAAATTGAAATTGTACTGAAAGCAGAAGCAATTATCTAAATACTTAATAAAAAAATCCTTCAACCAAAAGCTAGAGTTAAGGAAAAAACAGGAAATAAAAAGCAAGGGTAGTATGTTGGATCTTATGTAAATATCACTCTGTCATGCAACAGTCGACACACCTTATCAATTCAGGGAACACATAAATGTGGTTGATTCACTACTTGTGATCTTTCTACTAACAAGATTTTATGATGAGACTTTCTCCAGTAGAAAACAGCTTTTCCACCCATTTTTTAAAAAATGTAATTCACCCACGTGTTATACCTATACTGTAGCGTGTATCATCACTATCACACCAACCTCATACCTATTTCCACACGAAGGTCCTGGATTTTGCAAATTATAACAAAAGCACGATTAAAAAAAAAGGGAAAAATACAGGACCTCACCACATGGAGATTTTATCATAGTGCCTTGTAAACATACATGTAAAATCTATACCATTGAACACCTACCCCTACAGTGAAGTTAAAAAAAGACGCATGATTTCAATAATCAACAAGTGTCAAATGGCTCCACATCCAACGTGCCTCATAATCTAAACACAAATACGTGATGGAAGCCTTGTGAACAAAATCAAATACACTAGTCTGATATCAAATTCATACATGTTACTTAATTGTAAGGACTGTGATACCCAAAATTATCATATGAACAGTCCCAGTTAAATCATAATAGCATAAAATTCCCACCCACAGGAGTGACACACAGCACAAGTAACAAATTTAACTTACCTCACAGCCATTGCCTGGAGTAGGACCATCCCATCCTGGGGGAGGGCCCCCATACTTCCTTTGTCCAGTAGTGACATCCAGTGTATACCCTGTCCTTTCCAATATTGACTGAGAGAAAGAGAAAGGTCATTACTAACAATTGCATCAAATGAAGTTGACTCAGCAGTGAAAATAAGTGCACATAATCCTTCATTGATAATACATCACATGGCACTGATAAAACAAATTACTATCTGACCTAAGCCTGCACAATTACATATCATTTTAAGAGTACCACACAACAATTAAGATCACAGGGCAAAGAGGGAGTTGCTAATGACTAGACACAGTTAAAATTGAAGTAATATATCAACCGAACTACTCAACTACCTACTGGATAGTCAAATTCCATCCCAAAATATTTATTCAAGATTAAGGGAGCAATAAGAAAGGTAATGATTACTTATAAAGGAAATTTATGATACCATGCAGGAGCCATTAAATTCTTTATGATAGCTACCTCATCATCATAAAATGTAAACCACCGAAACATTAATGAACAGCTGATAAACCAACATCAAGTGCTACTACAAACAACAGACTATAGTCACCATGACAGCTATGGAAATGTCAACCCTGAATTTGGAGTGGTAATGAATAACCTATTACCTTAAACAAAACTGCTATGAAACATATACATGAGGAGGGGTGAAAATATTATAACAAAAGCTAACCTATTCAAGTTTCCTAATTAGATACAGGTTTTAGAGGACACTCCTTAATCCCAGACATAAATATTGAATTTTCTTTTTAATTTCACCCTTTTTCCTCCAAGGACTGCACATATTTGTGAGGAGTAACAGAATTATTGAGCTGAGCTGGAACCGAAAATTGGAAGACGGAGGTCAAGCCATTCATGAGACATATATGAAGGCTCAAAATACTAAAGAAAGCTGTGATTACATTAAAAACTGCAAGAAATGAAAAATGCATTGCAAGAATATTAAAAGGACTACGCTTATCAAATATTAGAGACCCCAAACAAAGAAAATGTTCTCCACGAGGCTGATAATACCAGAAAAAAAAGTGTATACATCTCTTCAAATCTCCACACAAAAAAATCATTTAATATCCAGACTACATCATCAAAACTCACAGAAGGGACAAAATTAGAAAATTCACCTTTGAACAGGTACATCTAAGAATTTTTTTCTTCCTGCACACCATTTGCAATGACAACATATGCAGAGAGAGGTACCAATTAAATCAAACAGACCTCACTAATTATCATCCATCTCACTAAATCACCCACAATTCCTTTTCCTTATAACTTTCCATATTACTGATAGTGCTATAAAACCGCCAGCCATGAGAGTAACTTGCTCATAGTTTTAGGTTGTGTTACAACAGTGTGTCTATCTCCTTGTGCATAGGTACCTATGTGCATGAATATAGAATCCATGGGTTAAATTTGCCACCATAGCAGCACAACAATTCTAGCTCCAGAAGACACCTTTCCTTGCATGCGTTACAACAGACAAATTAAAAGAGAGGTAACTAAATCAAATGGTTAAGTTTTTCCCTACAGTATCTGAATTTCCCTTTCGCAATGCTGTCAATGACCCCCATTTTTTCATACCAAATTTAGGTTTATTAAAGTTAGTGGACTATACACAATAGAACCATGTGGTTAACCTTTCAGTGGGGGCATAAAATATTGTAGCACGATTAGGTGTGGGGGCCACACCGGAGGCCCAAATTCAATTTTTTTATTGCCAAAAATTTTCATTTTTTAATAAAATATTTTTACAAGCAATAAATTTAGACTATTATCTATCGATTATTTTGTTTTTTTTTTCACTATGGAACATATTTATAGTCATTAGTGGAACAAAACCAAAAGTCATTGAAAAAACGTGAAATATTTTGAGCATCAAACATCCATAGTAACAAAATTTATAAAAAAATCCAACAATTTTAATATAACTGATTATAATATTATAATGTATAAATAAAATATCATATAATAATGCCGACAGAAAAAGGTTACAGTGTCACGTGGGGCACATTTGTGGCCCAGTCACACAGGCTTCCTATCGCACGCTGTTTAATACTAACCCAGCATCAATTTATTACAAACGACCATGTGAGACTTTTGAGGAACTAATAATGTGCAGCTACTGAAACTTACAAGTATACAATGCCATCCTATGAGAAACGACACACGAATGAAACACTGTTGACCACCCCTGTGGCCTGCGTGCCTACTGAAGGGTTAATTAAATGCAGGGATATCCACTCACACCATTATTTACAGACTAAGTACAAAACAAATTAAGTGCATTTAATGAAATGACGGAGTACAAGGAAGCCGTCTCTTATTTTAAATTTGCACAGCAAAATCACTTTACCCACCAACCATTGTTTCATTAGTGACAAGCAACTTCTATAAGGCCAGTAACAAATAATCAACCAAAATTAGAGATCAGGTGCATAACAAAAATGAAGTCATTTCTAAATTACTAACACCATAATAGAACAATGGCATTATAATGGTGACAAAAGACTGGCCTGCCCTTTCGCATGGTTATTGCTCTTAAGAGGTTTGCAAATAACTATACAACCAGGGGGATTGTTTCTCAGAGCTACAAGTCTACAAGTTACAAGTCACATGACCATTTTCCAAGGGTTACTCAGATATACCTATCCGATGACTTCTACTAGTCCAAAAAAAAAGGCGGGCCTAATCAAGACCATACATAACTCGTATTTTGATGATTACTATAAATTTGGGGCGTGCGCCTTGCAATATATCCAATTCAAAAGTTAGTGCAATGTTTTTGGGCAAATACAAATGATTGAATATGGGCTGGAAAGTAATTTAATGTCCCAATTTACCTTAAAAGATCCCAAGCGAATGAGAGTTTTTGGGTCACCTAACATCATTAGATATAATCCTTTATTTCCATGTATTTCTTAAAGGATGAGCTCTAAATGGTAGCTATTAATAAACCTTACATTTCAAGATATCATGGTTAGTTGGTTTTGTCTTTATTGAACCACTATTAATTGCGTCACAACATAATATCATAACGAAACTTCATGGTAACATGCCTTATGATGGCGACAATAACATTGATTGTAACTAACAGTTCATATTTCCTGTTATTAATGATTATATTACTCAACAGAAATGAATTGGTAAGTAGTTGTTTATTGCGAATAAGTTAAAGAGGGAGGAACATCAGGATATTTAATCATTTTCTCTCAACTGCTGTGTCGTCGTTAATTTCGCCCGAAAACAAGTCATCAAACAAATGAAAGTAAACTAGCACATAATTAGAGCTTAAATTGTTTTTCGGGCAAAATAATCCCAGGTTAAGGAATCCCCATTATTCACTGATAACTGTCCATAACCTCCAGGATGCAATGACATATTAATAATTGCCATAGCTATTACAATATTAATATCTTTATCCACTAATCCACAAATTATTCATGGTCCATCAAAGCAATTATTGGCAACAGGTCGTGGTTTTAATAAGTCTACTGTGTCTTTAATAAGTTTAAGTGTGGTGGTTTACATCCAAATAAGCATTATGTTGATCAATTGCATTTTACCATATGCAGCCCTTAAGGTTATTTAAATAGAGGCAATCCACCAATACAGATCCAGCTTGTTAGTAAAAGTATAAAGCTTAACTTAGTGGCAAACTTCAGCATCAAACATTATTTAATAATATACCATGTTATACTCCACTCATAATTTAGCTTAATACTGACTAAGGTTTCTGCACTAGGTATCATTATAAAAGATGATAAGAGTTTGCAGGGCCAAAACCATGGTCTGTATTGAGAGAGAGAGAACTGAAGTGTAAAATATAATGCGTTATTTAATAATGCTTGAGTCAGCGCACTGCAGTGAATTATTGGAGGTAAAATATCAACAGGAAATTATAAGTGAGCTTACAACACAACTGACAAAACAGGTGCATGCTAATGGGCATTTGAGTTGTTATACTCAAGGGGGTCAAACTGGCCCTATTAAGGTCGGTATTCATAGACGGGATAAATAATCAATGATTGCTGAATCTACAATTATTTGTCAATCATTGATTGTTTGATTTATGTATTCATAGACAGTAAACAATCTCCAATCCAAGAATCACTGATTCATGAATCTCTAATTATTTAGGATAATCTGTATTGGGTGAATTACAGATTGGATATATGTTTATTTTTTAGTGGTATGAGAAATTGAAGAGGCAAAACATTTTGTGGGTATCGTTAAATTTTTATTCAAGTTGAGTATATAGTTTTATTAATTGCATATTGAAAAAGAAAATAAAAAATGGATTGGCAATGTTTTTTTGATAAAAATGAATTAGCCGTGCCTACATTAGAACTATTTCTTATGATTATTCAACATTAATGAAGGCGCTGCTAGGGAAAATCAACAAACACTAATCTCGTATTCTGGCTAGTGTTGATGATGTAGCGTGTGCTGTTTAATGTCAGGAATTGTCTGACCATAAGTGTGGTCTCCTCTTCTTTCTATTCTCACAAAGAGACACCTGAGGCACCTATTCATCGCCTGAACATCATAAGAAACAGGCGGTCTGATGGTGTCAGCTATTTGGACGGCCATAAGATTAGTTTTATGTATCACAGTTCTGGACACCGTTGGCTGCGAAACAGAACTAGCAATCCCTAAATATGTACGTAAAACACCAAAGACGACGAAGAGTAGCAGTAGCAGTATTTATAACTGATCATTACTGATGAAGAAAATTTGAAATATGTTTTTAGTAGAAATTGATGATAGCTTAAGAGTAAAACATTCATGGCAATTTCGGCCGATGTTAAATTCAGCATGAAGATTTTTTTAAATACAGCGTGATTAAAAACCGCTGATATATTTTTTTTTAATTTGTAATACGATTTCAACAATTCAATATTGATGCCTAAGCGTAAAATCTCAAAGCAACAAGCCACAGTAGCACAAGAGGAACTGTCAGTCCTCGCAGAAAGTGTCGATATATGAACATTAGTTCAAAGAAGAATACACTCAATCACTACGGGTTTTGAGAATCAGTATCCTCTATTAAACCCTTCGTCTATCAACACTCATGTCTATTGTTACAGCAAGTTAGATTACAGATTTTAAACAGAGATTGACGTATATCATAAGCAGTCCATCACCAGACCCCAGTGAGGCCATTGCCATTAAATATTCACACTGGAGTACTAATTTTGTGGAAAGTATCACGAGAAAAAAAGTGAGGTGAAGTCCTATGATATGACATGTAACTCGGAGGAAAAATATCTCTCTGGACGTGAATATAAAGAAGGAAAAAAAAAAGGGCCGCCTGAAGTCTCATACCCCCCTAACCTTAACGTACGATTCCACGGCACTAACCACCACACCAAACGATCATATATTACATGCGGGCAATAATAATACTTATAAGCAAAGTCGCTTTGAGGGTGATTGAGACGGGTGATGTGAGGCTCCGGAACAACCTAGCGAGAGTAAATTTTCCCAGCTTTTTTATACTAAGGGCGGATATTTCTGATTATAAACTGATTAATTACAATACAACTAGGATACACTTGACGAAGTCCAAGGCGAACTAGCCTTTGACCTCGTGCACAATATAGTGAATACGGCATTGAAATCGGCGAAACAGGGTACGTAGTCTCCCCATTTGAGTACTTTGGATTAGTTGGAGCCCAAATGTGTGTTTTTTGCAGCCTTTAGTGATATGCTGGTACATCGTCATCAGAAATCACATACACCAATATATCCGAACGAGATTCCATTGCACAGAAATCCTAATCAATTCAAGGTAATCAATAATCCTAATCAACTCAAGACGTTCATATAGAGTATTCTATGCCATTAGCACCGCATAAAATTGTAGTTGGAATGTAAAGACACGAATATGTCATAAAAAATCACAGAACTACCTACGTCCCACAAAGAAAAACTAATTAATTACGGTCGAGAGCTTAATTCTCAAATCAATGATTATTTGGCCAAATATTTACAGTTTGTTTGACTATGTATACTAGAACTATAAACAATGATTATTTGACGACAATGAATATGCATTAATCAGAGATTGATGAATCTCTGATTCAAGAATCAATGATTGACGAATCACTGATTCTTTGATGACTATGAATAAGAAACAGTAATTAATAAGAGATATAATCAGATTGAAACGAATCTGTAATTATTGAGGACTATGAATACCGGCATAAAGGTATTTCTTAAAAAAATTAAAGGTTCGATTCCAAATTTAAAGGCCGTTTTACACGGGGCATGTCATTGCACAAGCTACTGTATGTGCAATCGTGAATTTCAAAATGCACCGTGTAAAGCGGCGAAATTCAAGAACACATGCACGAATGCGAGACGTCAGAATAGCCCCTGCTTTAATTCGGTGGTCGCATTCTTGCAATTTGTACAAGTAGCACTCCATCTAGTGGTCGCAGAATTAACGACATCAAGTTCACAGGAATTTGACTGACGAAAAGGTTCGATAACCTGAGCGATGGGTGTCTACAGTAGGGAGTGTGAAGAAGTCATCTCTCATCTTTATGTGGGAGGATATTTGCAGTTACTTATATTGTTATTTATTTAGATAGATATTTTATAGCTCGTTAAATTGTTCCTCTGTCATCCGCATAAAATTGCGGTAGCCATTCCTGTCTTCTACAGCCGGCTCCTGTTGGACCATATTAAGAATGCCCGTTCCCTCCTCTCACTTATGGATCCACTCCTGCATCCAAAGTGCTCTTCTGGCTATTCTCCTACAGTTACGACTTTCTATGAGATCCCGATCATAATTCCCACTACTGCTAGCTCTGCAGCAATCAATCCAGCCTCCTCCTGATCCATTATTTTTCTCACAGAGAGAGAGTGACTCAATGTCAATATCACAGAATCCCACAATGACCACAACCTTATTTTTCACTGAATGTCAACAAGGTCGCGTACAGAATATCGTATCTCTCCTGTTTGAACAAAACACTCGCTCTTAGCGTACTTATCAGACGACTGGAATTCACGAATGAATGCATTCTTACGACCACCGTGTAAAGCAGTCACGCATTCGTTTTCGCAATAATTATTGCACGACAGATTGCAGAATTAATGCAGTGTTGAGTTGGGCAATTTCGTGCCCCATGTAAAACGGCCTTTACAAAGGCAAGACTAAAGGCAGCTACAGAGACCACTTAAGAGAACCAAAGAAAACTTTAAAGAGGGAATACTCGGAAATTAATGAACTGAAAGCTATTGTATAACTCTATGCTACTCATGAACATGATGGGCCACAGTGAGTCAACCGCTAAATAAATACAGCAATTTATCAGAAACTAATAATAACCTATGCAAAGGAAACTCAGCTCTCTGCAGGCAATTTAGGTTAACATAAAGCTACTCGATTGATAATGATTTTAGAAAAGGGCTAAGGTGAACAAAATAAAGACACCCAATATCAATTACGTGGCTGAGGTCACCTAGAGGTGAAGTTTCTTCCAATTGTAGATGGGCAACAACACAGTTAATATGAGAGTATCACCCCCCCTGAACTCTGGCCAAGCCCAACAAATGGCCAAACTCACTAAGGAGGAACTAAGGTATCTATCATGTCAGACTCCTGACATATCTCTTAGTTTTGACATAACCTTGGATGTCACCCATCACCATTGGGGAAGCTTAACACACTTAGTTCACACTGCAATGAATGCCTTAAAACTAGCATGCAGGTTGGCAAGTCCACACTTCAAATGTCTAGCCTAATTAGAGTGCAATCATTTAGGTACTAATAATTTGTAATGCAAATGATTGAACTAAATATGAATTGATTTTTGATTTGTAATCTACGAAATAAACAGGAACCTAAACCTGCAACTACCAAGGGGGCAAAAGTAAGTCACCACAAGCCCAAGTATAGACAATTATCTTCCCTGCAATTTAAGAGCAGAAAATTACATCCATACCTTAATTTTATCCTCATCAGGTGCTTTAGCCAAGTTATTAGGTTGTGACCCTTGCCCAGCTCTGCTTTTCTGTCGGTATGTCTTCATGACACCACATAGGTATGCAGACTTGTTACTGACATGCTCCAAGTTCGCATCCAATAGCTGAACTAGCACATTTAGAGCTCCTTCCACAGGAAATTCCTTCAAAGCATCCAAAGCTCGTTCATCCAAGTCAGCATGGGCCAATTTCCCTGAAATATGGAACACTTAAATGACCTGATGCAAAGAACAATGCAAGAATCATGCAATAATGGCTTCAATAGACTTCATCACTGTCTAATGGCTGTCATAAACTTTTCTATGTATGTCTTTCATATCATCCATACACAACTTATGATTGTAAAACAGTGCATTTTTCGACATTTTGGAGGTAAAAATAGAAGGCTGGAAACCTCAGAAAACTAGGAAATTGCTACTCATTCTGTAAGACTAATGTAATCACAAAACATTCTCAGGGTGAGATTACAGCAAAAACCTCTTGACTCTCTCTAGGCCGATTACAAAAAAATCAAATATAAGTTTTTTACTTTTGGTAACCTGGAAAACATCCATTAAATCAAATAACTCAAGGACTCAGCACCTCATCTTGACACAATGATTAAACCTGTCACATGCTATTCAGGTGTTGTCAAAAAATGAATGTTAAACAATAAATATGGAATGGTTGAAGTCCATTGATGACTATTAGAGACAGACTTTTGACAATGATAGTTCAAATATACTTTAATTGCCTTTCATATCACCATCAAGAGGTCTAACAGTCCATTGAAAAAGTTGAGCCAATCCAGTTTTGGAAGCTATATTCCCATGTCTCAACCAATTTAAGCAAAATAAAAACCATGTGCAAGAATGTTAATTTCATTTGTGGCATGTAGAAAATTCTCACCATCCTTATGTGCACTTCTTAAATATTTTCTTTGAAAAAGTTTTCAGGCATTCAAAATCTGACTGCTCAAGTTGTATAAGGCATAAGTAAATTACTGCTTTTCTCTTAATATATAACATAAGAGACCCGTAGTTCATATACATGTTAACTAATTATGTTTCTTACAAAATAAAGGAATATAATTATCAAGTTTTACATGAGCTGTTGCATAAGTTATTAACCTCCACACATTTCAAAACTATCAATGCTATTTAGGTTCAAGTTATACCATCATGACTGAAAAAGTCAGAATTGCAAACATGAGCACAGCAATCAGTAAATATACTAGTATTTTCAACAATTATTATTTGTATTCCCTGTCCACCCATCAAACAGCTAAGTAAGGTATGAGGACACATGGTGGGGGAGGTATAGAGGGAAGTCTTTCAAGAAATGACGTCCACCATTATGACATTCTAAAAATGTCATATCCATTTGAGAAAGCCTTACAAAAAAGCCTTCAAAGTAAACTGATGAAGAAATTGTTAGCATGCAACAGGTTTTAGGCAGCATAGGAGAGAAAAAAATGATTTCCCATAATCCAAGAGCCAGACTCTGCCATCAGTTACATCCTATTCCACCAATTAGGTTGAATTGAGATATTACAAGATATACTGAACGATGGTAATTAGCAGCCATGGGATACTTAGTTATGAGTAGTGGCTATGCAAAATCAGCACCTCCTTCATAGAAACCGAACTCAATCCACTTCTATAACTGAACAATAGGCAATGAAAGGGAGTTTTATGAAATCAATGAGACAATTAACCAACATCCTTATGAAAAATATGCAGATGCCACAGGCCATTTAAAAACCTATGTATACAACCAGGCTGAACAGTGCAATAAATGGTAATATTACAACAGAATGTAATTGATATTTTAAGACCAACAACACTTGATGATCTCCTTTTGAACCTCCCTTGAAATAATTTTTTCAGCTTCACATTATTTCTACCAATTACACAATTCATAAAACACAAAAAAAGCACTTCATGTAATCATGTAAGAACTCACACAGGAATAATATCTACACCCATAACTACCACTCATATCCAGAGGGACTTCATGAAGTTTCTTTTAAGCATTGCAAATGATTTCCACAAACACAACCTAGGTTTCCGCATAGCATTTCGTCATCAGGCACAATACTCACAGAAGACAAAGAATATATAATCACTAAGGCAGATTAAGAAATGGAAGGAGGAGAGAGAGGGATGGAAGAGGGGATGGAGAGGAAAAGAGGGGGAGTTTGAGGGGTGCTGCAGTGGAATCATGGGTGTGAGAGAAAGGAAGGTTATGAAGATTGGGATGTGGTTAGGAAGTGGAGGGAGGGGAGAAAGAAGACACCTGTAGGTGTAAGGGTTGAGTACGAGAGGAAGGGATGGAAAACTCTAGTGCACTCAATGCAACACCATGTCTAAAACAGGGGGTGAGATAAAATGTATGATCAGGTGCAGTGATAGGGAGACTTACATAAGGAAGGGAGTTCTAAAAGGGGGGACTGGGAAGGCTACATAAATTCATTAATGATTTCTTGACTATAAAGGACACTTTTCTAAAGTTTCTAACTGCTCTAATGAAGCAAGTTCTAGGTATTTCTATTCCAGGTTCAGGATCTCTGGTTTGAAGTCACTCTTTGAGCCCTATTCTGAACAAGTGTGAATTGCCACCAGAAGTCGCCCTTCTCTTCTGGGTCGCAATACAGTATTCTGAGTGGCAAATAGCACCGACCAGGATCGAAATAAAATAGTGTGGTCTCTAAAACTGGGCTATTCTAAATAGCGATGGCTATTTCTCAAACACACAGCACAATATCCACATTTCGTAAAGATTTCAAGTAGGGATGAGTCGATTCCACTTTTTTTCGATTCCAATTTTTTCAAATCGTTTCCCGATTCCATCGATTCTTATTCCTAATAACAGGTGGGATATTGATATACCAGTAGCGTACGACTATTATTTAAATTCAAGTAATAAGCTAAAATAAAATAACAAAGACAATTAAGTCGCTAAAAAAGTATATTCATTAACAAATAGCAAATATATCCTCAGCTTATTGAAGTAGATAAAAAGTACAAATTGATAGCCTACACCCAAAATTACTGAGACAAATATGACGTGATAAATGAAATTAAATTTGAAAATTTATCTATCTGGAATCAATGGAATCGGAATCGACTTTAGGCGATAGATTCTCGATACCGATTCTAATCCTGAGAATCCGTGGAATCGAGAATTGACATTTAGATTGGACTCATCCTTAATTTCAAGCATTTTCAATTTTTACATTAAAATCTCTCAATTAATGAAGAACCAAAAATTGCCTCTATGTCATAATAATTATATGTATTTGAGAGCATGATAGTCTATATGCCAATTAGATGCAGGTTATACAAAAAATTATTTAATCTCTTTTTTTCTTCTGGCCACTGGACAATATCATTTTGAAATGTAATGATAGTATACTTCTATAAAGTTTGCTCGCAAGTGGCAAGTATAACATACAATAATACAAATTCATTGGTAACTTCTAATACAAGTTCCTTTGTAGTATTCCATATTTCAGAAAATGAACACCAAATTTAGACAAACACCAAACATTTTGGGGCCTACGTCGGGTTACACAGAGGAGGATGTAAGATAATTTTCTATTACAATTTATTATTTTTTACAATAGACTGATTGCTTTCTTGGATAAATTTAATATTATCTGATTGCCAATGGGGGCACAAAAGATAGATCAACTGAGAAAGCACTCCTTAATACCAGAAACTTCGGGACTAGCTCCCTGGATATGAGCCAAAAAGTTTTAACTTTATTCTAGGATTTCTTTAGAGCATTTGATATGGTAGACCATTCTATTCTCCTAAGCAAGTGTCAAAGATCAGGTATCAGAGGCATAGGATTGGAATAGTTGTCTGGTAGAGTACAAGTACAAAAAGTTGAAATAACAAAAAATGGGAAATGTTTGTCCAACCCTTATGAAATTACTGCAGTGTTCCTCATGGATCAATTCTAGGGCCCATTTTGTTCACACTTTATGCAAATGACTTGCCTAAAACAATTACTCAAGTAATGTGAAAACGATGTAATTTGCAGATGACACAAGCCATGCTTGTACCATCCTTGTCCCCATACTTGCAGTCTACCTGTGAGCATATATCAGCAAAGTTAGTCATAGTCGTGTTATTAATCTATGTGATGAGAAGATGGAATATAAATTATTCCACTTTTACAACACCTCTGCTTACTACTCTGGGATGGCAATCAGGCATCTTTATTTTGTTCTCACGCCATCATCTCCACATCAAAACACCTCAAACATACCTGAAGAAACTTGATTTTATAAAGTGGCGTGGTGAGCTCATAAAAATCATGCACATAAATGTAAGCACTGAGCTGTGAGAGAAATAGGGTGGGCTACAGAGACTACTACCTTAAAGTAACACATAGATGACATATAAAGGTGATGCTGTTAACCTTTCCGCAAATAACAATATGTATAAGCACATTGCTGTGTTCTGCTTCCAAGATTATTCTTTGCTAGAAGTTTTGAAGCAGCACTCCCGGTCAAAGGCAACCCTCAGGAATTGAATAGCTGAATAACCATTGTTTAAGTATCCAAAGGGAGAAATTAAGCTCACAACCCTTTCCATAACAGCTGACCTGATTCCCAAGCTCATCTGCGTTGTTTCTAGCATGTCTACTGCTGCCAATGATCTTCCTTCTCCTAATGCCAAGCCAGCTGCACTGATATTATACTCCCAGTCAAGGATCCCTTAGAGATTGAACAGCCAAATAACAATGCAGATAGAAGCAGAGGGAAGAACTTTCACTCAATGCACTTTTCTCGGAACAGCTAACCTGACTCATCCTAGTTGGGAGAATTATTGGAGGTTGGTTGTTTACTTTAGGGGACCACAACCTTCATAATAGCATCCACACACCAAGTAAGAGAAAAAGAAACACGTAAGGAGAATACGGAGGCCATCAAAATTTTAATATAGAAATTACCATTAGCTAAAACTGAAACCTGGTGAAGTCATCATGAAAGTAATCCTTATCTCTTTGTTTTGTATAATTTGAAGGATAACTAGCATATTATAAGAATGAGACAACACGTTGAGATGTGGGAGATGTGATATCCTCCTTTCTGTATGCAGCTTAATGGCCTAGGGAGTGAAGTGTACTTTTGTAAATCTCAATTTTACCAAAAAACTGCCTTGAAAAATCTTTCTCCCTCACATGCAACCTCTTCTCACAGAACTCTTTAAACACTCTTCATTTCTCAAAATCAAATCTTTATAGGCAACAAAGGATTATAAAATTAAATACTTTTCAAGTGCACTGTGAATGACATCTACTGAATGATCTAATCTGCTAATGAGCCTCCTACTACCACATGATAATTACTACTAATGCAGTGGAAACTAAGATATTTTCAGTGACTAACACTAATAATGCAACCACTCATAGTCTGCATTCCATCTTCAAATAACTCTGAAATCTCAGAATGCAAATAGGTTAGCAGAGGGAGAAGAAAGGTTTCATTTGGGAGTAATTTGATATACATTTTCTCACTCAGACAACCCAGCACTACCACCCCAACACAACATTACTGTTAACATGTAGCATTGTGTTATTTATGTAAATTAATTCCTCATCATGACCCAAAGATGAGGTTTTCTATTAATTACATAAATTGTAAACTGAGCATTTAATGCTTATGAAACTAGTTTATCATTCATTTTATTGAAGCCATAGACATAAAGTCAATTCATAGCTTATAGACATCGATTCAAAACGATGGGACAGTTCCTGAGAAGAGGAAATAATAAAAATCCATCCGAAGGAATAGATACTGTACATCCAACATTCTGAGAGATTGTTTTAGAATTTGCTGTGAGTTGCACAATCTCTTCCATAAATGTCAACTCCCTTCCTTCCTCTCTGTCAACACCTGTGTTTGCAAACAAAGCAAACAATACATTTCAGAAGACGTCAACTGCCAAGTCCTAGTACATTGCTCCAACACTGAGTCATAGGGGTTATCTCAACAGCTATTTCTTGGCCAACCTATCTCATAAATAAATGAACAACAAAAGAAAACTTCAGCTGGAGGAAAATTGACTGATCCGGCCTCAACAATAAATGAGGGAAGGGGGTCCATGCAGGTTCAACAGGTGCGCAATAGGCAGAATTAGATATGAACAGCAAGTGTAATACTGATTCCATCATAAGAATTTACATTCAGAGGGAAGACCAGCAACACAGAAATAAAACAAATTGTCTAAAAAATTTGGCATTCAAAGAAAAGAAAAAAAAACACAAGCATAATGCAAAAAATGACTATTAAATAAAATAATCTGCTAAAGGAGAGTCAACATGTTAAGTTGAATTCTGCCTTCCTGCCTATACGATGTACTAAATAGAAATCATTCCTTTGCTTGATATGGCTTGCCGACCTCCCTCACGAAAGGAAATTGAAAGGACTGTTTCATCAAATAACAAAAAAAAGAAGACAAACTCAGCAAGGTATTTCAATGATTTGCTGCAAACCACACCACCTCATGACTTCATGTCACCTCCCAATGACATGGTGTCTCTTTACTGGCCACATTTCATAAGAAGACATGATGTAAATTTTATTCTATCCTAATAAATTTTACATCATGCACCTATGTGTACTCTAAATACAAATACATACAACAAAATAATACAGTGGAAATCAAAATACTCAAGTATTGGTATACTAATAATTGAATATTTTGATTTCCAGCCCTGACCTGACACCTTCAGGTCCTGTCCAGGACCTGAAGATGTCATTATGTGATGAAACCAGGGTCGTAAATAATAAATATATTAGTGGACCAATACTTGAATATTTTGATTTCCGATATGGAGAGGTTCCACAAAGTGAAGCCTGAATATATTAGTTATAAAATAATTTATGTTCCCTATCAGCTGAATTGCTTCACTACTAAAGCGTTACTTAATGAAATAATGGATCACAACAAAATAGGTCAATTCACATAAACTCAAACAATTATTTGAGGTTCCCACACTCACCATTCCAGGTTTTCACAAATATTTCCCTTTTGACAGTTTCATCCATAAGATAAGCAAAAGCCAGAAAATTTTTTCTTCAATCAAACATTTATAAAACATTAGGCTATGTATCCAAAAGGGCATGGAGGAAAAGTTAGTCGCCAGGTGAACAGGTGCAATGCACAAGCATGTATGCACACATGTAAAAACTAAAGCAAGAGACTAGTTGACCATACAGCAATGCACCATTCAAAAAAATTTGCCCTTCTTATACACGCCATGGCAACTTAACCATAAAGCCCCATTCTCAGAGTTGCTAGCAATCTTGAATCATTGAATCTAGGGGTAGTAACAACTTAAGAGTAGCTAAAAAATTGAAACCATGATATGCCATTTCAGGGTGGCAACCGATATCCAATTTTCAAATTCCCTGACCTTTCCCTGATGGATTTACAGATTTCCCTGACCGATCGCCAAAAGGCCACCTATTATTGAAATATTTTATCTGCTGAATTAAATTTTCTAAGGCAGGTTTAAATTTTCTAATCACAATCTCGTATTATTAGAACTGCAAGTATTTACTATAAGCTAGAGTGCTCCAGCTACTTCTCGTCCCAAGTTTCAGCATTAAAGAAAACTAGAGGTAAAATTTTCCGAACAACAGAGCCTCGGATTCCTTGTGATTAGCAAAATACATTTTGATCATGATTTTTAACAAAACTAGGCAAACATCACAATAGGAATATACAAAATGGATACATTGTATGCCTGATTCACAGCTAAATAACTAAGATTCTAAGATAAGATAAGACTGAGACAAGAAAGATACTAAATATTGTTTAAATTTAAAAAACTGTAAAAAGCAAGAAGAATATATAGTAATACTGATAAAAGTCTGATGAAGGGGTTTACAGTAGCATCAATGCGCAAAAATTTCATGGTCTTGGTCTTTCCAGAAAGAAGACCAAGAAGTAGATGCTGAGAGAAACAGAGAAACAATTGAGCCCAAGTTAGCAGCATACGCCATTTACCTGTTGGTTGTTGGAACAATGGCAAAGATAGTCTGAGTACAAAGAAAACTTGATGCAGTGACTGGGAACATCTGCATCACCAAAATATCCAACCTAATGAGACAACACAAGGACCACCTACCCAAGGGCTTACACGGGGTAAACAAGGTGAAATGTGAATATGGGAATTTGTACATAGGCCAAACCAAGCACTGAATGAAATGCAGCACATCTGAATGCTAGAGACCCATCAAAAACATGCAACCAAACCAGTGGAGAGTACACATGGAGCAGGCCATTCCACAACATAGATTTGGAGGCGGCAACAAATATTGCTGAGAAGACTGTATTTTCCCAAATTAATTAGAAAGGCCATTGAAATAAAAACAAAGTGGGTTTTTTGAGAAAAACAGAAAAGCAGTCCAAGATAAGGTGGAAAAGAAGCACACCTTACTGATCAATCAACTGCAAATGCAGCCAAACTGCACTGAGAGCACTTCAGACCTGAAGAAGTAAGAAGAAGCTGGAATGCTGGCAGAACCTTGGTCTTAAAAATGACACGACAAGTTACTTACCCAGGAAGTCATCAAATCTTAGCATTAAAATTAACCGAGTACTAATAAATCAGCAGTATCCGGCTTAACTTTGTCAAAATCTTTTAAAATTAAGCCAAAATAGCTTGATCACTTTTTCATTGTTGAAAGAAAAAATTCCAAAAAAAAGATACAACAACCATATTCAACAATGGGTCTTACGAGGGATACATTAAACATCCTTAGACAATAGATATTATTAAGGTCATGGCCAAGTCTTAAAATAAACCAGAGTGTTTTTTATGCCTTAGCCTGTGTAATACAGCAATGAGATGCAAATTGTAATTTTGGGTCAGAAGAGACCCCCAAATCCTTGAAGCAGTCAACCTTGGACACTTTCTGATTATTCATGGAATGAATACAAGAAGTCAATTGATTTGGACTTCCTACCAAAGGACATGTAGCAACATTTCTGCATGTTTAAGGCCATGGCATACTTTACTCCATGATGTCAATTCATCCACACTCTTCTGTAACAGACAACAGTCATCAATGGAATCAATTATAGCAAATTTTTTAAGGTCATCAGCATATAGTAGGTAATGGGATGGGAAAAGGGAAGAGCCAACATCATTTATGAAAACATTGAACAGAAGCGGTCCAAATGAGAGTCTTGAGGGAAGATGATCTATATTCAACAGATTTATTATATTTAAACAAAACAAACAGCCTGCGATTTGAAAGGTAACTGTTTACCCATGCTAACAATGTACTAAATATACCCAAAGCTTCCAGTTTGGCTAACAATAACTAATGATTAACCCTATTAAAAGCTATACTAAAGTCTGTATAGATTTGTGTTAGTAGATTTACGTTTATAAAACCAGTGTTGACGAGGATCAATTATATGTCTTAAAATAGGTTCTAAATTATCCACAACTTAACTTTCAAATATAAATTATTGAAATTAGCCTGAAACTAGGTGATAAGCTTTTGCAGCCCTTCTTAAAGATGGGGATGGTTTTATAGGTTTTTAGGGCCTTAGGGAAAATTAGAAACAGGAAGTGAATATAATAGATAGGGGTTCATCAATAATAGTACTAATTTAACAAACTAGTTTACTTGATAAGCCATAACTATCTTTACAATTGGACGAACTTTTTAATAGCCTTTCTGATATCCTCAGGTGTTATCTATCTCCATCTGAAGGGAAAAGGGGTAATACAGATATTGTTAAGAAACTGGGAGGCAGTTGCTTGTGTGCTGTCAGTTTTTGAGGTCAGCTCAATAATACACTTAATTAAAAAAACTGGTTCAGATTATCAGGTTTAATGGGAGTTGAGACACTAACTTTGGCTGTCCAATTTCCTTATTAATAACTTGCTTGCCAGGCTGCCTTGGTCTGGTTGTCAGAATCACTAATAAATTTAAGATTTCATGTCAGTTTGGCACTGTTAATTTTACTTATATACTCCTCCTTGAGCCAAACATTTTCGTCCACTTCAGTTCTAATTGATTTATAAGTAGAATGCGAAGATATTAGTTGAGTTCACAAAAAAGATAGCTTGGGGCTAAAACATTTTTTGTACTTTCTGCAGAGGTTGGATTGAATTAGTTTTTAGGGAAGAAGTGTTCAAAGAAAAGCATGAAGGTTACGAATAAACAAGAGACATTACAATGTCCATCAGAGCTTGTCAACATGGTGTGCCATATTACCATTGCTACCGATACACTTACAGAAGTTATAAAAAATATATATTCATAATACTAAAATGCAAAACCTGGATAGAAAAATAATAAAATACAATGAAAATAATTAACTTTAAACCATTTACCCTATATCATTACCTAAGCTAACAAAATACGACACAGTGAGAAAAATGATACAATTAGCTGCAACATTCCGAAAGTAAAAGCACAACAGTAACCTATAACTGACCAATCTCATCAGATGGGAATAATTGTAAAAATTATGACTACATTATGCTTCACTGATTGTTAAAATTCCAAGTCAAATTTAAATTCTACTTCCATGAAGCATTAAATACACATAATTAGTGCTTTAACACCACCGTGTCATCTTTCTTCATTATAACCAAATGTTTGATTAACAATCAATAATTCAATTTTGAACTTCTGTTGTTACACTCCCAGAAAAACACATCAGGCCTAGTGTGTCTAAGTAAAACAACCCAGTCCAAGTATACACTAATTACACTAACCTGATAATGATAGTTATCATGGTTGCTAGTAACCAATATAACAACTTCATAGAATATTTAGAGCTCAGATTAACATGAAGCGATTAAACAGTGGAAATACTGATTTCATCCCACTAATGCCTATGCCTCAATGAGTAGCACCAAATGTGTCCCTTTTAACATGCCTCAGATGGTACTGACATTCCAGAAGCTAAACTTGTGAAGATAGAGGTGGTAAATTATCAGACACCGTCCAAGAGATTTCACAGATTAGAAAAGTTACTATCATTCAACTTTTGATACCACTCTTATTACCCCTTCACTACGAAAGGAGCTTAAAACCCTTCACAAGAATTGGATCAATGCCTACCATATTTACTTTACATTCAACAGGAATGAAAATGTTAGGACAGCATAGTAAATGAACTTGAATTGATTTATAACCACAGGAAACATTCCCAAGCCGCTATACTCCTCTACTAACGCATACCTATGATTAATGAAGTCATACGTTTGTATATGTAATTCACTCCTTCAACTACAGAGCCTCTCTAAGTCACCTCACCTCCACTCACCAGTCAACGTACGATTCTAACAAAAACAAAAGGCTAGACGCAAATCATGCTTAGGGTAAAAGGGTTAACACCTTCGTTTAACGACGTTAAAATTCAAGTAAACGCAAATGTAAAGAACAGTTAATAATATTAGGTCAATTAAGCAAAGAAATCCGTTAATTGCCAAATCTACGCGACTTAATATGAAATACCTACACCGCTCTCATAACAGCCACAACTTTTACTTCAAGACAGCTGTGAAGTTACGCGGTCCCGACGAACCAATAACCACCCCACCCTCTACCAATTATAGTAATCGGTCCTAACGGATGCAATATCCGATGCGCCAAGAAGACACTATAACGTGATGATCAAGAAAAATAGGCGTATGGTGAGCATTTATGACATGTGAACCCAATTCAATGCAAAAATAAATGTTCACAAATGCACAACTCAATACGCTCTACTCCATGCTAAAATTTATGATATACCCAGCAGCAAAGGCGCATGAACATTAGGTAACATGAGATGCATGAAATGCCCATAGACTTCCCTCTCCCCTTACGCAGGGCCTGGTACGAAATTATACCCTCATGCATAATCCATTCATTCAAGTCTTTTTCCAATTTTCTTTCACACTGCTACACTGTAATATTTATATCCAACAAATGACGAGTTACGGCAGCACTTACCACATCGCGCGAGATCTCACATTCCCTATTCCGAGAATGTTCAATCATTCAAGCAAAACAATTTCTTCGTTCCAATCAACCAAATTTTATTATCTACCACCTATGAGGCATTTGGCTGCGAAGTTGCAACGAGAATAAATGTGCATAAAATTAACGCCCTACGTTCAATAGCATGAATGGGATGATGCAAGATATTTAAGAGACCTTGTAGGCTAACAAGAAAACAATGAAACCTCTGATAATTCCGCATCTTCAAAATTAATGATTGAATTAACTTCCGAGGAAAATACACGCAGCAGCAATACGATATTGGTTAACTTCAACCAACACAACGACAAATAACATCGATGAGAAGATAATGACAACGAAACACAATACCCTGACGGAACACCTTGTTATGCACTAACAATTACATGCTAAGTGATGCATTACTTGAGGGTGTTTCTCCTCCTCCATATTCAGAGCACACTGACTATTTCCATAAAACCAGCATCTTATAACTATTCATCCCCATTATTCTCGAAATGCATAAAGTTATGTGATGGCGCCACACACGCAGGTCTAAACAAAAACCAGAAATACCAATAAAATGACTATTTAAAACATACCTAAGCACCATAAACGCTATTCCAAAAGCATATGTGTGAACTTGTTATAGAGAAAACGAAGGGGATATCAGATGATGTAGCAATTCAAATTATCAAGAAATATAACATAAATATACTTGACAAGAACATCTCCAGATTCAACCCGTATTTCGCTCGATTTCCAGATAACGCTGCGACAATCTTTAGTTTCATAATTCTAACAGGATTATAGGAATATATACGCCAAGATGAGTCAGAAACATGCGTTAAAAGAAAACACGTAGCCCCGAAAGAAACATAAACCTACATGTTGCCAGAACTCCGGTTGACAAACGTTTTCCATGTACACGCTATATAGTCGTTAACGATATACTAATAACGATAATAAAAAAATCCTTTTTTTAATCAAATATTTAGATTTCAAAACAACCATGCGAGAAATTGTAAGGCACCTGGGGGCTATGGAAACAAAAATTGAAATAAGGCTGAAGAATACTGTCATAAACGACAGTACATAACCATAATAAATAATTTTCCACATACCAGTTTTGTAGATTTCATCTAACTTAGATGCAACTTTTTCATCCAGGCCATATGCAATTAATGTTTCATAATCCTCTGATTGATTTTTCTCTCTCATGAAGGGTGGCTGCACAACTGGCCCCAATGTAACCACAACACTATCGTCTCCAGATTCATCTTGATCCATTGTTGTCATCCCATTCCCTTCGGCCATTTCTGAAATGATTAGATTATGCACGTTGAAGAATGCTGAAATCCTGGTAGTAGATGACACACACACCACACAAAACAAGCATCACATGAATTGTCAAACACCGATCCTAAGTTGATGCTCCACTAACGGACTGCCTCCTCCGTATTGTTAATACGAATTACGCACGACTTTTCTCAACAACAACATTAACGGTGCATAATTAATAAGTTTCTACTATCTCCTACAATATTTTGCGGATGTCAATACAGGCAGTTTGAAATAAACTCGAAAATAAAATACGCAAATTTGATTACTTGCACCCCGGTTTCCACCGGCCGGCAATACACCGTACCAACACACCATTCACACTCACACCAAATAAAAATAATTCAAAACATTTATACCACGTAAAAGTGATATTACCTATAATAATTCTTCACTAAACACTAATAGTCCTAAATTTTGCTTCCTTATAATTCGCAAATTAATTCGACAGCATGTAACAAGGGCAAATGGCGGCTTCATCAACGTCAACGTGAACAAAAGGGGTTCACCAAACGACGCGCAAGGATTTCAAGCAGACAGCGCTACGAATTCGAGTGGCCAAATTGCTGAAGCTAGTAGACATTGGCGAAAGTGCGGAAGGGTTAAGATCGTGTTGCGATGGTCAGGATCAAGTTGGCCGATGCTGATCATGTTAAATTGTGACAGCGCTATCCCTCTCGCACAATAAGCTGCTATATAACATAACCTTGCTGTGTGAAGTGATTTCGCTTACAGCCATATAGGGAGAAGTGCGAAATTCTCAATTTAGGTGTATAGCAGTCCTTGCAAACGGTAGATAACATCTTGGGACGAGGACGTCCATCGACTGTGATGATTCATTTGCGAATTATTGTTGAAACTTCGTTCAAAACACATTCATTTATGATCGGGCTCGGCGGTGTTTTCATGGACACGATTAAGTATGAATTGGCATCTAATGAATCTGTGTACTATGTTCGCCGGTTGAAGTCGACTGATTACGATTAGAGTGGGAGGGATGAATACGTATTGGTACGGGAATTGTTTCAAACTTAACGATTGGAGAGACAGGTGAAATCAGAAGCTAACGGGCGGAAGCTGTGCCTGTATGATTTCTACTAGTAATTTAACGCATGTACCTCAGGCAAGCTTTTCTAACCACTTCAATATTGGTATGGATTGTGTCGGACTTATGTTTGCCTATTTACGTGATGGTAATGGCTGTAAGACCCTGATAATGTTGGGCTTCATACAAGAGGTAACTTAATATTTTTTGTTTTAGTATGAATTATTATCTTCGTTATACTCAATGGCTAATTATGGGGGTGTTTAGAACCCCTTACGTGAATGCTATTTTAAAGGAAAGTAGACAACGAGAAGAAAATCTTACAGAAGACCCGGAATAGCGCAAAAATGTTACTCAACGAGCGAAGACTAATACCCAGGCTGATTACAATAATAAGGTGATGTCCCGGAAAATAACGAGAGTGATTTTTTCACGCCACTTGATGCCTCCCTAGGGTAAATGGGCTGGGTGATGGCTGAAAGAGGGTCACGGACTTGCGTTCTTCCCCTTAACTGTTGTGTATAAATCATTATACAAAGTTTGTCCAGAGAATTGCAGTCGTGTTTTGCTTTCTCGGTACAGGATGAATTGTAGATCTTTATTGACCAACAGTGTCTCCAAATTAAGCATTGAACATGGTATATTCAATCAGCAAAACGGTGAAATAATAAAAGCAGCTGATGAAAATTATGCCCCGCCTCAGGCACTACCTTGCTGAAGGTTCAAGGAATTTGAGGATTGGTGAGGAAGCACTGAATATGAACGTAATATGATTTGCGTATATACTTACGGGCTAATAATTGGTGAAAATGCCATTTTCTAAGTTACTGACAGTATTTGATTTTTTTTTGCCAAACTGCCTTAGGTGAATTGAGATTATTGATCATCCTGCATCAAAACCTTGCTGAAAATCAAAGCCCTTCATCATATCATGGAAAGGTTTGACACTTCATCTGCCAATCGCCATTGTGTGGATTCTCCATGACCATACTCCCTGCTACACCACCTTGTCTATCTGCTAATTTTTGGCACCAAAAAATACTACCGAGATTCCATGCAGTCTAAATGACCCTGACTAGATTTGTTGTGATTTCTCTATATTTCCCCGAAGTCCACCTGAGAGGAACTTATTTCAGGACCATGAAGAGCATCAAAAAGCTGTTGATTGTACTCTTAACAACCTGCCTTAAAAAACCTCCAGCACATGTTTGATTAGTGGGAAAACATTGGAACCACTCTATTGATTCACTGTGGTATTGCTATATATTTGATAACATGAATTTGAAAAAAAATTAAATAAAAATATGTTTTGATGACGCTCATTACTTAAGTAACCAATCGCTTATAATGCAGTTGCAATGTGGAGGAAGAAAAAGTGAAGAGAGCCGGGAGTGCAGCAAGAATGTGCTCTGTCACCATTGATTCTTTACATTCACTTTTTAAATGATGTAAATGCAATGCCTTATCACTGCTGTGTAATGAAATTTAAGGCAACCCCTAAAGTAGCATACTCATGATTTTGAGAAAATATGTAGAAATTGTTAAATGTAAGTTATAATAGAGTATGCAAGGGTAACCAAAGCCTAGAATACCCTTGGCCTGCTTTCATTTGTCTACTTTGGCTAGGATTCCTTCTAAAAGATCCACGGTTAGAGCCTACTACCCACCACTAGTACTGACTTGCCTCAATTCAGTGAATGTTGAAACAGATAAATGATAGTCAAGGGAGTGGTGTGAGAGGAAGACAATATAAGTCATGGTTGAAAGTGGTGAAAGAGACTCTAGAGGATAATATAAGCATACTTAGGTTAAAGGCTAGTGTGTGCAGCAGGAAAAATCTCTAAACCAATAAAATTATAATCATTCACAGCATATATTTTTTCTACAGAATTTAATATGCCTGCTACAAAAACACCTTTGTTACAGTCTAAATAAACAGTTACAACACTCCCATAAACCCAATGAGTGATCACTTAGTGCAGCCATTCTCAGCAGCTTAGTCCAGCAACTCTTCCATGTTGCCAAATTTACTGCAGGAAGGATAAAGGAATGGCAACTATGCTGTTTTGATGAAACTTTTTTTCAATGCATTTTAATTTTCTCTATGTTCAAATTTAGGATAGGAAGTGCCAGGATAGGGTTATTGGTGAGCTCTTAAATGAATATGCGGGTAAAGAAAGAGTCTAAACATTTGCTGAAATTTCATTATAGAATGATATATTTCTCATTTGAAGTGGATGCCAATGAGGAGTAGGAAGTGCCTGATGGTCCCTTGCTCCTGAATAATAGAATTACTAATATCTGAAGAGAAGAGTTCCTTAAGTTCAAGTAATTGCACACAACTTTGTGGGAAAACAATTGTATCATTTTGTCACAAGGTGAGGACTTCAAAGTTACATCTACCTAGCATGCATTTCATGGCATGATCCTTCAGTCCCATATCATGCTCTATTTCTTTGATGTGTCTGCTGACATGCAGCTCAGAAAAGAACAAATAGTACAGTCTCATGTTAGTCATAAGCAGTACTTTGTTTGATAAGAAGATGAAACTTTAGTATGGATAAATGCAAGTTTTCATTTCTTTTCTTTACTATGAAAAAAAGGACAATATTCTCACCATCTATCTTACATTATCTACACTTATAATGTTTCAGCATTGGTAACTCTAATGTATACAATTATTGTTATTTTAGATATACATGTCACATTAGGTACGTGGCAATTCCCATGTACCTAATTTCATGTTACATGCATGATAATTACCATGTACTTTACATGAAATGAAGGATGCTAAAACTTAACAACATCAGCTTGAGCTAATGATCAGCATGATCAAATTCCTCATCAGGAACATCTGCTTCCATGGATGATGGTGGAAGGGGCTTTTCTCCAGCTCTCACAGAGCCATGATTAAATTTTAAATTATAGATGATAATGAGATTGCTCATTGGACATTCATGACTATACTCCAATGTTGTACTTCAATGTCCAAACATAAAAAGTTGTTTACATCTTTAACTTACAGTTGGTGATAATTCTGTCATAATATTTTTTTAAATTAATTTACCTATGGGTGATACCTTCTGTGATGCATATAGTAATAATTATTATTTATAACTTGCACCTCGTTGACGGAAGCGTTATTCGCCTCCTCGAGGGTGGTGATGGCTATGAATATCTTGGCATCCCCCAAAGTGTACCACCAGCCTCTTTGTGGTGTACCTGGTAACGGCTCTGCCAGCTAATGGTAGACATCTGCATGTGGGACTAACCACCCCACATGCAGAGTTATCTGATTCCAAGGAAGAATACGTGAAATGCCACCCACAACTGGCCCCTCTCGGATGGGGGTCCTAGTGGAGTTGGGTGTGGTAAAAACAATAACACCAAGAAGGGAGCTCGTAAGAAGCGGACAGAATCCCTAAGGGGCAACCTTTTTGCATGCTATGCTGCCAGCGAGCCCAATCGCAGGGGATATATGGCAAGGATGCACTCTTTGTGATGTGAGATGCATCCTGGACATAACCACCTGTCGCAGCAGAATCTGCGCAACTATGCCAACCACCTGCATATAAAGGAAACTCCCAAACAACCACGTGTTCAGAGAAATACACCTCCGGCCAGACCACCCTCCCCGACACATGCAGTCCCTCCACTGGCTGTTTTGACAGCCACTGCAACATCGGTACCGCCGACAAGTAGGGAGGAAGTAGATCAGGCCAACTCTGAACTCCGAACGCGGTTTTTAAATGAAATCACCGATGATGTAGGACAAGCCAGGCAGAGAGATATCCATCAGAAGATCTCTCTGTGGAGTAACATCCTGACCAGGTAGAATGGCTTTATCGCCGAAATCCTTTCAGAGACATCAGACCTCTGGATGGTCAACTGCATGGTCTATACTGCTGCCAAAATAATGGCCAACTCCCAAAAGCTCATCTCTTGGGAGGACAAAGTGGCAAAACAGCTG
The DNA here is from genome assembly GCA_963169105.1 of Ceriagrion tenellum. NCBI lineage: Eukaryota > Metazoa > Arthropoda > Insecta > Odonata > Coenagrionidae > Ceriagrion > Ceriagrion tenellum. The sequence continues at coordinate 106,280,966 of OY720638.1, read as the reverse complement.
GAGGCCAAGATCACACTGGTGAGACTGCAGGCTTCGAGGATTCAGTGTGTGATGGAGTACATCACATCTGGGCGGGCTTTCACACCCAAAGTCTGGCGCATAGCACGCAGCCTCAAATTTCACCATCACACACTGAACAAGAACGTGTTGCTTACCATAAAGCAGCATGTGGTTGATAGAGTTCGGGCACTCACCACAGCCCAGAAAAAGCTCCTGAAGAGGAGTAAGTCCGTGAGGGAGAACTCAACCATCCTCCTTCACCTGTACCATCTCTGTCAACCACCTCAGTCTGTCGTCGAATGTCCGCCACCTGTCTAAGAGGTGGAACGTTTCTGGAAGGATATCTATGAAATGTTGAAGCCATTCAATGGAGACAATCAACGGCCATTGTCCTCTTCAAAAAGTTTCGCAACTGCCATCTACATAAAGTGGATGGGCCTCTTTCAGTCACAGAGAGTGACGTGAAGAAGGCATTCTCTGGCAAGAAGAATTTCTCGGCTTCAGGAATGGATGCCGTGAATGACTTCTGGTGGAAGAAGTTCACTTCCACCCACAAACACCTTGCCTGAATCTTTACGTCCTTTCTCTCAGCTAGAGAAGCAATTCCACCATGGCTGAGTGAGGGACGCACGGTTCTAATAACTAAGAAGGGAGACTTGTCCGATCCTAAGAACTACCACCCTATGACCTGCCTCAACACTGTGTACGAGGTAGTCACTGCTGCCTCAACACTGTCTAATCCACGCTCGGATATAAGTGAAAGCTTCCTGCCGAGCCGGAGGTAGTTACCCCGTGGGTTTAGATACCCGAAACCGCTGTCTATGAGGCATTCACCTCCATCTTGAGTGACCTTATCCTCCAACAGGTCCAGCCGGTTTTGGAGGAGGTGTACGAGCAGAGGGGTTCAAAGTGTGGAATTGCGGGATGTAAGGACAACCTGCTCAATGATAGAAGTATATGCCAGGATGCCATCCAGCGTAAGCGCAACCTATCAATGGCCTGAGTGGACTACAGAAAGGCGTTTGACATCACTTCACATGAGCTCATTGTAGCCATGATGAAGTTGATGAAAGTCCACCCAAAGGTTGTGTCCTGCATCCAACGCCTGATACCACTCTGGAGAACATGCTTCGTCCTGACCGCAGGCAAGCGGTCGTTCTGGACAGAGTTGGTATCACACCACCATGGCGTTTTCCAAGGTGATAGCTTGAGCCCCTTACTGTTCTGTATTTCCCTCCTACCTCTCTCACTAAGGCTGCGACAAGGGAAAGGATACATGTGCGGTGTACAAGGTGACAGGAAGCATGAGGTCACCCATTTATTTTAAATGGATGACCTGAAGCTCTACGCTTCCAATACAAAAGAACTTCACATGGCCCTGGACACCATACTGGAGTACAGTGAGGCTATAGGGATGAAGTTCGGATTGGACAAGTGTGCATCCATCCACCTGGTGAGAAGAGAATTTCCAGAGAACAAGAAAGACGTACACCTCGTTGACGGGAGCATCATTCGCCACCTCGAGGGTGATGACAGCTACGAATACCTCGGCGTCCCCCATAGCGGAATGCTGGAGGTTGCAGCAGTGAAGGAAAGAGTCACTGCCAAGTACAGACTGACTATCAGAGAAATCTGGAGTTCTGAGCTGTCTAGGAAGAGCAAGGTTCTTGCCACGAACATGTTTGCAGGTCCCACACTGCTGTACACCTTCGGATGCACGAAATGGAACATCAACAAGTTGCAGAACCTCGACAGGGGAATGAGGAAGATGATGACCATCTGCAGAAGTCTTCAACCGAAATCTTCCGTCACCAGACTGTATCTCCCTTGCAGTGTAAGTGGTTGAGGTCTGTTGAGCCTGGAGTGTCTCCACAACATTTGTCCTTGGAACAGCTTGCCGCATGCTCAAAAGTTGAGACCCCTTGCTCAGTCTTGTAAGAGACCATGTAAGTCTGGCAGTATTCTCTTCCAAGCGGCCAAGAGGGATGCGGACGATACCGAAATGGACCTCGACCCAAATCAGACAGTAGAGGCAACAGCAAGTCCATCTTGTCGTTGAAGGCAGATGTCCTTAAGCTCGAAATTACAAAGGCCGAGCAGAACACCTTGCTCAAGGCACACACCGATAAGCCCATGCATGGATGTTTCTATCGAAACGTGGAGAAGTATAGGCTATTGAAGGAGGTGATGTTTGCCTTCCTCCGCTCCACTGGTCTAAAGTCAAGAGTCCGAGGGATTCGTCCTCGCATGCCAGGATGGTGTCATAAACACACTCATGTACCATCGCATTATATTCAAGATGGAGGTGGTGGACACAGGATGCAGGGCGTGCCGAGCCCAGCTGGAGACTTTGAGCCACCTTCTCTCTGGCTGTAGCTATTATGCCAAGTCAGTGTTCATTGCTAGGCACAATGCGGCCCTGTGGGTGTTATATTTTCATCTCCGACACCATTTTGGCATCGACGATACTCCTGTGCTGCCATATGCACCAGGAGGTATTGAGTCCATCATGGAGAATGATAAATGCACCATCTGGTGGAATTACTCCTTTTTTACCACCAGGAAGTTGTAGGCGACCAAGCCTGATATCGTTCTTCTAGACCACCTCTCACGCTCCATTTTCGTGATTGAGTTTTCGGCTCCAGCTGAAACCAAAATGGATACAAAGGAGGTAGAGAAATGGGCGAAATATCAAGACCTGCTTTTTGAGCTTGAGGCTTTTGAGCGGAACAGGACACTGTTAAACTGGTAGTCCTCATCATAGGTTTGCTTGGAAGAGTTAAGGGCTCGCTGCTGGAGAGCATCAAGTCCATTCCATCCTGTGTGGCACAGGCAGAGTCACTTGCAGAAGGCAGCTCGCATGCAGAAGGCTGTTATACTTGGGCCCCTCTGTCTACTTCGCACACACAACCCAACGGCAGCGAAGCCACAAATACGATGGGTGTCAGAGGTGGCCGCAATAGCTGCCAAACCCCTCTCGAGTCCTCAGCCATTATGACAGCAATGAAACCCGATGCTTGCCGAGGACTCCGAGGGAAATGTTACTAAAGTAAATAATAATAATTTATTCTTTAAGATGCAATTGAAAAAGAAGAGAACCATGTACAAATAAGGAATTTAGACACCCTTTTGAGACCTTAGTCTCGCTTTAGGGTTGCTGACTCACTGAACATTTAAACTGGTCTGTGAAACATTGAATTTGTTAATAGCACTTAAATGCTGGAGAATAATTAAAAGAAAGAACATACAAAAAATGAAAATGTATAAACAAGGAAAATGCACAAATAGGAAAATATACAACATTCCACTCAGACTTGCATCACCATCATGGGTTGGCAGCAAGCTCTTATTTCCTAAGAGCAAGCAAAAACTCAACCTCCCCATTTTGCAACAACCAAGTTCTAGCTGCTTTACAAAACTTTCATTCACTTTCTGCTTGAAACAAATCGGGCGGTAGTGAAGAAAAGATTTTTGGTCCCAAACAATTATAACATTGCCTACATAATTCTTTTTTAGGTATAGGAATCAGCAAATTATAGTCAAATCTTAATTCATAAGCCCTTGGCTTATTTAATTCACCAGCACTGTTATAAAAAATTCTTAAAACTTTGTAAATTAATAAATGACTCAAGGGTAGAACAGTCAGGTTCTTGAAAAGGGCAAAGGCATGAGTCGAGCCAGAGACATGCGACATTACCCTAATTACCTTTTTCTGAGCTATCACCAAAGGCTTGATATTCGTAATATAAGCGCCACCCCAACTCACATTTCCATATTGCTATCACGAATTAATAATCTGCTGTCATTATAGATGGTTGGACATAAATATCTTAATAAGTAAAATTTTCTAACGACAGATATCATTTCTGATTTCAACTTACGTGGGTTTTCCAGTTTAGCTGTTCATCAATACTAATTCCTAGATATTTGGTATGGCTAACTCTATCAATCTGGATACACTCATTACAGAATGCAACAGTCATTTAAACATTGTGTACACTTATAATAAAGCTTATTTTGTTCAGAGCTCACATACCTTAAAGAACCTCACTTAGTACTTCACATCACTCGCAATTTTATAACATTCCACCTCTTTGTTGTCGGCATGTCCAATCTGCTTTATCAAAGTTTGGCAATAAGCGCACTTCCAGGTTTGACCACTCACCACAATGCCCTCGATATCCTCCCTCAAAAGAGTCTTTTAAACACACTGTCCATGATAACTTCTCTTGCACTCAATACAAGAGATAGAAATTGAGTTTTGGGTTGACTTTCGACACACAAAACACTGTGACATGGTGTAGATACTGTAGGTAGCACTTTTGATCAGCTTAGCTATCCACTTAGTGCTAACCAGCAGAATTACACTATCATTAACACTGTTAATCCAGTTCCTCAGGAAGAAAATCGATGTTCAAACACAGATCAGTTTGCATTGCTACTTCAAGCAACACAAGACTGTATTTTTCAGAGCGACTTGGCGACCGTGAGTGAGTAATGCTTATGTATACCTGAATAATCATTGGTAATGCATTCCTCACTAATAACACTGACAGAAGAATCTCCATATGAGAAAAATGGTGGAGCAAAGTCAAAAATGTATTACAGTGAAAACTGTCTATTACGGACCCTGTATACAGCGGAAACTTGGCAATTATGGAAATTTTTCTTGGTCCTGACCTGCAGCATAGGAGTATCCATGTAATGGAACCTGCATATAACGGAACCTGCCCAACACGGAAACGGAAAGGTTTTTGATCAAAGAAATGATTTGGCCCCCTCTGTATTATGGAATTCCAAATTTCTGGTGAACACTCACGCTTATGGCTGGCTTGAAATCTCGTGTCCCATGCTCAGAAAACCATTTTTGACTTGGAAAAAGCGACCATTATCCCTCAGGACTTCACCCCAGGGAACCGACCGAAGGGAGAGGTTTGCCTTTTCCTCCTATTTCCCTCCCCAGAGTGCACCCTCCCCTCCACTTGCCACCTTTCGGCGCAGGGGGTATGCTCTTTCAAACAAGCTCTTCCCGGAGTTTCAGTTTCAAGGACAAATGCAAGGAGGTGAATGTGTTGAGGAATTGAATGGAAGGGATTACCACTACCTTGTGGTAAAGGAACATGGTGAGGGGTCTGACGGATAGCGAAAATGTTCCCTCACTCCCCTTCTTTCTCCTTCGCATGCTCAGTTTAATCATCTTAAAATATATGTGTTTTCTATGAAGTACTTCTACCCTGTTTATGACGGAAACTTGTCCGTAACAGAAAATTTTCTCGTCACCATGCGATTCTGCTATAAACAGTTTTCACTGTATGTACTTCATGGGATTGACTTTCAGAAAGTCCATGCTGCAGCTTTGATCATTGAAGATCAGTTGGAATATGATTAAATCTAAAGACTTTCATTGGTGGTGAGTTTTTGCAGTGCACTCTCTCTCTCTCTCCAATGGCGCTACAGCCCTAGTCGAGCCTTGGCCTCATCAATTTTCAGTCTCCATCATCTCGGTCTCTTGACTGTTCTCTCCAGTTCCTGATCCTTAATAGGTCTCTTGCATCCTTGCTTCTATTATCTTCCCACCTTGCCCTTAGTTTGCCCGCTGGACTCTTTCCTCCCATACTCTCCAAGAAGACTTTTTTTACCACTCTTGTCTCTGGCATCTGCTGGACATGCCCTACCCATCAGAGCCTCTTTAGCTTAATGTGTGTAGAAATTTTAGGTTCTTTGAACAGTTCATATATTTCATGGATGCAACGAATTCTCCATATCCCTTCACTGTTTACTGGCCCATAGATTCTCCTCAGCATTCCTTTCTAGGCTGTCCAGTAGTTCAGTAGATTTGGCCGTCATTGTCCATGTTTCATTTCCGCATGTCAGAATTGTACGTAGAAGGGTTTTATAGAGTTTGACCATTGTTTCCCTGTATACATTTCTAGACTTAAAGACAGGAAGTAGGCAGTGGAAGGTACGGTTTGCTGCATCAATTCGCTTCCTTATTTCCTTGGTCTCATCATTGTCTGAGGACACATTGGTACCCAAATAGGTAAAGTTGTTAATACCTTCAAAGTTGTAGTTACCAATGGTGATATTTTGCCCATTACTAGCTTTATGCTTTCTACTTTGTAACATAAACTTAGTTTTATATTCGTTTACTGTAAAGCCTAGATCTTTAGCAGCTGTTTCTAGGTTCTCAAAGGTTTCCTTTATTGACTGTAAAGATCTTCCCAAAATGTTCAGGTCATCTGCGTATCCTACTATTTGTTTTGATTTTTTTGTGAGGGTTGCATTAGTGTCAATTCCAGTATTTCTTATAACTTGTTTTACGGCCAGATTGAAAAGCATTGGTGCTAGTCCATCTCCTTGCTTTAGTCCTTGGGTTACTTCAAAATTGCAAGTTAGGGTTCCAGCTACTTTCAATAAGTACTAATAAGTAAGTAAGTAATAATACTCAAACATCCAATCTGTAATTCATCAATTATGGATTAGCGTAAATTATTAGAGGTTTATGAATCATTGATTCATGTATTGGAGATTGTTTACAGTATATGAAGACATGATCTAAATAAACAATGATTGACAAATAATTGTAGATCGACCAAACATTATTTGTCCAGTCTATGAATACTGGCCTTAATGCAGATATTTTACTATCTTTGCAAAAAATAATATTCGTATAGGGACTTGTTATTCAGTCTGACTCTCCTCTCATCTGTAACTTGAAAGCTATAACTTTTTCAGTTCTTGTTATACCAATGTGAATGAAATTGTTGCAGATTACATTGCTGATTTCCTGGAGGAGGAGCTGTCTCGGAAGGATATTGAGGCAGCCGTGAAGACGGCGATTACACAAAAACTCAATAATTTTTGTAAAACGGACATAGCCAAGGCCATTCATGCCAAATATGGTTTCCGGAAAAGCAATTATATGGAATAGTGAAGGGAATTCACTGTGTTTCTTTATTTTGTATGATGTGGAAGGTAGATAATTATAAATTCCATCCCTTCAATTTCAACTGTTATTTTTCTTAATATATCAGCCACTTATTTCCTTACACCAGTTCCATGTCATGCAAACCGAACATTGGTCAATCACCAATTGCTAGAGAGGACTTTCTGCTTTACAACTATCCTTTCACTTCCATATCATATGGCCACATTTGAGGCAATTTTCCTCTAGTGTTTGGGTTCTTCTCGGTGAGTTTTTGGTTGTAACCAACAATGGTATATATACCTATAATGACAGTGCATTTTACCAGAATTGCTTGGAAATTGGTTAGTGCCTGTGTGTCACTGCAGCTACCCAGGTTTTTATGGGAAATAGACTATCAGCATTGCTGTTAAAAAGTTAGTGGTCTGTCTGCATAGCAAGAGATTTAATGCAAGGGAAGTGTTTGGCCAATTTTTAATGAAATAAAACATTCCTGTGTTCAGTATTTCAGGTAGGAATTAGCATGTGAGGTGAATAGTTTTGAGTTCCGAAGACTAGGTTACATAACTAAGGGCTTTTTCTCATAAAACGATAGAGTTTTTGCCATAGTTTTTTGGTTTTGACCCCAAAACTAAACATCTCAAAACTAGAGAGTTTGTATAGTTTTTCCTATAGTTTCCGGTTTTAGTTTTTGGTCTGTAGTTTTTTTTGTATAGTTTTGGCAAAACTTGTTCCAATTAACTATAGGCTCAACTAAAGGAATTTCTATAGTTTCTGCTTTAGTTTTGGGGCCAAATTTTCTTAAGGGACCTTTGGACATCATTGACATATTGGCAGATACCACACAAAGATGATTACTTGTCCTGGTTGCAAGGCTATGTTTGCCATTGTTAGATGGAAATAAGGTCAAATTCTTTTTTACAAAAATAACTGAATTATAAATATAAACACAGGGCACTGGTAGAATGCCAAGGCTCTTGAAAATTGGTCTACAATGAGCTCTGTATGGCTTATTACACATAGACCTGAGCAATTTCTTTTGCATGATAAAAACATTGTTTAACATACTAGAAGACCCACTACCCCAGATTATTATGCCATAAGATACAATTGAATAAAATAGACCATAATATAATGTTTTTAAGACATCCATACTAACTGTGTGCTTCAAAATTGAAAGAAGATAGTACACTGAATTTAATTTTTTGCTGAGATATACGATGTGATGGTCCCACTTCAGGTGTTCGTCAAAATTTATTCCCAAAAATTTATAGTCATTGATGACTTTACAGTTGTTTATCCTGGGCTTTGAAATACTTGAATCAAACTGACCAGATTTTGCAGAGAATATCATGGCCTGTTTTTTTTTCATTAAGAATGAGGCTATTCCCACTGCACCACATGCTCATGTCATGAATAATGGATTCACCCAAAGCAATCACATCTTGAATTGACTTCTGAGACAGCACAATGCTCACATCATCAGCAAACATGACACAATTACTGTGAGGGTTTACATGGACTGTACTCGGTAGATCATTTATATAAATGACAAATAAGATAGGACCCAACACTGATCCTTGAGGAGCACCTTTATCAACTCTTAGTGGTGAAGAGAGACCAAAATTGCTATTTTCCTGGATAGCTACCCTTTGATGACGATTTTTGAGATATGTTCTCAACCACTGCTGGGCTGTGCCTCTAATATCCATTTTTTCACATTTGTATAAGTTTATCATGCTCAACCACATCAAATGCTCTAGATAAGTAAAAAAAACACCCATTACTTTTTGCTTTGAGTTAATTCTTTCAATAATGGTGTCAACTGTATTAAAGATTGCTTGCTCTGTTGACTTTCCTTTTCTAAAACCAAATTGTTTGGTAGAAAGTAAGTCATTATTTTCAAGGAAGTCAATCAGTCGTTTGCTGAATACATACTCAAATACTTTCCCTAGCTGGGGGATGATTGATATTGGACGATAATTTCCCACATTGCTTCTCCCCCCTTTGTTCTTATTGGTTGGTATAACCTTGGACACTTTGAGGGCATCAGGATAGACTCCATCTCTCAGACTCTGATTTACAAAAGAGAGTATGGGACTTAAAATCATATCTACTCAGTTATATACAATTTTTCCAGATATGCCATTTATGTCAGTTGAGGCTTTTTTCCCTACCTTGGAAATATGTGAGCGAAGCTCAGATATACAGCATGGTTTAAGAAATATAGTCTTTGGTGACACAGCAGATGAGATATTGATTTCATGAGGAGGATCAGGAACATCAACCATTGGTAGCTTCAAGAAGGAGCAGTTGAATTCATTTGCCAGTTTTATTGGTTCTATTGGTTTACTTTTGTTAACCCTAAACTGGGCTGGTAACTCCACTACATTAGAGTTGGAATTTTGTTTAATTATATCCCAAGCCATTTTAGTATAATTAGGAGCATTTAAAATACGTGTATCATTAAATTCTTTCTTTGATCTCTTAATGGTTAGATGGTACTGCTTTTTTAAGCTAGAATATTCATGGTGCATTTTTTCATCTTTAGAGGACATGTTATTGTATGACATTGTTCTTAACACTCTCGCTGCTGGGCACTTCTTGCTGCCGGACAGGTAGAATGCTGAGTATTTTTAGCTTTATCATGCTATCACAGAAAAATAACTGTATTACTTAGAAAATGCTGTTTATATTGCTTTAAAGCTTGATTCTTCTACCTTTTTTAATTGTAAGTTGGTTGGAATATGTTTCTCAGCAGCTAAGAAAACACGTAAAATGACGGGATTAGCAGCGAAAGTGTTAATACCATGGACATGTGCCTAATTTCAGGAGGGACCCAGTTTTCGTGAGTTGACTTAGAGGGCTTAATTGGTTCAAGTGGAAAGGCAGAATCAAAAGGAAACAAAAACATATTGTAGAACTGGTCTAAGGTTTCTGTTTAGGGAGTTTTCCTCTTTCAAAGACAACCAGTTTTCTTGGCTTAATAGAAATTGGAAGTAGCTAACATTTGACTAACTAAAGATTCTCTTCATTATGGTGGAGGAGCTGGCAACTTGAAAAACTCAGAGACATTAAAAACAGACGCTACTCCTCATGCTGACCTTTGCCAATTGTCAACCCATCAAAAACTCCCAATTTTGGTGGAAAAATAATTTAAATAAACTACCTAAAGAAATACAAAGAAAAGTATTTTTGCTAAAAAATTCAGAAAATGGATTGATTAGGTTTTTATTGGTTTCTATTTGATGTTATAGAACATGTATGGAACATATCAACAATAAAGAACATTGCATACATCGCAGTCATAGGTCAAGCGTGCAATACAATAAAATATACTTTACACAAAATCACAATTAGGTAAAAAAGAACAGTATCCAAAACGTCATTGAACATCAAACATCAAGAGAAATAGACAGATTCTTCAAGTCACACTGATAGATACAAAGAAACTGATTATGTTTTGACTTAGCCATTACAAAATTATCTATTTGCCTTAAATATCTAGATAATGCATGCATTAATCTCAACCTGGAATAACCAGGGTTCTTGGAAAATAATTTTGAATAGTGAGTTGCAATTCTTAAATCATTACAACTTCTTATAGTATTGTGACCATGCACCTCAGCTTGGTTTTTATATTAGGTAGCTATGCCTTGGCAGGCACCTGTTTTGTGTTTTTTGAAGGCAGTGCCTTGCCTTTGGTAAGGCGCATAAAAGCTTCAGTTTTCTCAGGCTAGAAGGGTTAGGAGCCAGTTAATTGCCCATGGGTGCCCGGCTTTAGAGCTTTTTTTTACATCTCAAAATTTAATACGTAATTGTGAGAATGTCTTCGATTGCCAAAGCCTGCTACGCCAATGTTTTTTTAAATGTTGCACTGACAACTCTGCTGCACCGTTGATTTTTGGGAAATTCGGATGTTGAGGCAACGTGCATGCAACTCTATTGCAACTAACATCAACAGTGTGTGGCCCTTTACCTTTTCCCATTGTAATGTTGCCTAAATGTTACATCTATGTCCTCTGCTACTTGGGGGGTGCTGGATGGGATGGTACGCAGTCCCAATGTAGCTATTTTGAATTGCAAATATGGCATTTCTAAGATTTTGGAAAGCCTATACTGTGATATTTAGGAAATTGCTAGGGATTTTTTGTCCATATTTGAGTGAGCACAAAGTTAGAAATTCATATTTTTTCAGTACAATATCCCTCAAGTAAGTTGGTGATTACTAGCACAAATTTTGTAACCATAGCAATGTAGAAACGTATAATTTTTAGAAAAAAGTATCCCTCAAGTAAGTGGTGATTCCAAGCATAAATTCTGAATTGGCAACCATGTAGAAAGTTATACATATATATATAGAAAGGCAGCTATAATATTTACGATTGTAATCACCAACTTATTAAAGGGGTATTATTTTCTTAAAAATATATGTTTCTGCATTGCCTAACTTTTTGTTTTTTATCACTGAGAAAGTCCAGTATCCAGTGCACTATTTTTTTATTAACTCCTCATGAATACATAGAATTGACTTAAAATAATATGCCTGGAGTATATATATTCAACAACAAGAGAGTATGAGTGAATATTAGCGATAATTGTAATTTTCAGGAACTGCGGTAAATTAAGTAAAATACCACGGTAACTTTCTAAAATAACCACAGTAATTTTCAGATTGGCCCATCTCCAGCAATCACTCCTTAAACAACCCACATCATTTCGTTATAAAGCTTCCTGTTTGCTTACTGGACTGAATTGCCGACCTTCACTTCAAATTTAAATGTTTCTATGGAATATTTATGAAATATATTACATTACTTTGGGAGAGTGCCTGGCATATGCATGCCATAAATTCAAATGAGTATATTGGTGACTTTCAGCGAGGTTGGATGGGGAAAAAAAGGTTCTTTGAAACTCACTACCTTGGGATAATAAATTTTCATCATCATGAGAATATTGCATTAATGTCATTAGCATATTTCATAGCACTTAACTCTCCATTGATCTGGAGATACAGTGAAATCTCAAGTTCAGACTTTGAGTTTCTGTGCTGCCACATCCTCACACAGGACGCCCAGGAAGGTTTTTTACAATGGCTATCCACCTTCCAAACACCTCAAGTGTTCACTGCCAGTTTCCAGAAAAATATGAAGCGTGCTTTATTCCTATCGTGCCAATCGTCAGCTATGGTGTTTGGGGATTTCCATACACAAATGAATGGGCGACCACTTTAGTCAATAGGTATTTACCTATGCAAAACAACGAACGTCCACCATAGCAGTCATGAGGGGTGGGAAAGTGATCGCCCCTGAGGTATTCAGGAGGGGTATTCTCTTACCCTTTCGCATCCCAACTCAGCAGGAGCCAAGACCTTTTCCTGGGCAATTCTGCTCAACCCACAAGCCCATTAGTTGCAATTCCCACAGCTTATGTTCATTGTCGTTAATTTTGTTGGGTAGTGGTTTTTCTAAATAAATATATGATGAATGTTCCAAATTTGTTAGCATTTCAATGAATTCCTTGTATTTTGCTAAGCATTGGCAACATTTAAGTGAAATGCTAGTGTTAATACTAACGGAGTGGTCTCTTTTTTTGTTGGAACGCAAGTTTCCATCATGTTATCTCCATAATTTTATCCTATAGATTGAATGATTTGTAATAACTTGGTGTAATTTTATAACTTAAGGTGATTACAGCTGGCTTCTACTTATTGGAAATTCATCTTAAAAAATTGACACACCCAATGTATTCTTTCTTAGTTTTTATTTTGATGACTTGAGAAATTCAGAAAATTTCCTCATCACATTATTTATATAAGTAGATAAATATCCTAAAACCGTTAATATTACCGCTAGAAATTCATTCAAAATTTTAGAATTATCGCAAAAACAAGAATTCATTTCAGATATCCATACTATCAAGTTTGCAAATGAGTGATTGTTTAAAAAAAAAAAACCACTTGAATGCAATAAGTTGACCGCAATCACATGCTGTGAAAGGGTCTGCTAATGAGACGGTGGGTCGAGAATGGGTGCCAAGGGAAGGGACTGCAGGGTGGAAACGATATGGTTACACGGGGGAAGGGCATGGTGTCCTGCTGAGTGGGGTTCCAAATCAGGCGAAAGGCATACCTAAGCGATTCATCCCCATGAGAGAGCTCCGTATAGAGGAATACAGAAAATTCTCATGCTACTCGTATCAGGGGAAGCATTTCTCTTTGAGAGGCTTCGGTGCGAAAGTATTAGTAAGTAAGTAAGAAAGCGATTAGTATGATTTGAAATGAGGAGGACAATGTTATTTATTGTCTTTTCAAGTCTCATGTGGTCTCCATCTTCTTGTGCTTCTCTAGGATTTTGTGGCTTTGTGTGTTTACACTGGAAAACATGAATCGCCAGGAGTCGGATAGGGAGTGGGTATAGGTATGAGGAGTGGATGGTTACATTGTTAGTAATTGCTTTAAAGATTAAGCATAATTCATTTATGTCTTAGTAGTGATTTCAGTTGGTTGTGATGTAGGTGCTGCCCCTATGGGTAGTTTTCTGTATTATGCTGTGTTTTTATTTTTGATGTGTTCTCCCGCCAACCCACTTCGGTGGAGTGTGTTATAATAAAGTTTCCGCTCTGTGTAGGACCCCAAGACACATGAGTTGTTGCTTGGATTATTACACCCCAAAGAAGCTTCATAATAAGTGTTGTCGTGCCCCCAATTATAACATACATGGTAAGGGGGGAGGGTGGAGGGAGAGAGGATATGGAAATCAACCCACACCATTACTTGTCCTCTCATAACAGTGAGCACTCACCTCAAAATAATGAAAATTCCTGATAAAATCTGGACATTCCTTGAAAAACAATCTCACTCCCTTTTATTGGCAACCAAAAGTTGCACACTTCCAAAAATCCATTGCCAAGGGATTCTTGCATTCAGGTGAAGCTATGTAAACCCAAGTAACCACTGCAACAACAATATACCTTGGAGCTTCCTCCTGGGGGTGTCTCTCTTTCCTGGGGGATCTCCTCCATCCAAGATGTTTGGCGATAAATGGTAACTTAAAATTGAACTGAAACTGCCATTGACATACGACTCTGACAGAGTCATCCTAATATAGAAACCCTTGAATGGCACATCCTTGAGGGGTGTATGCCCAGGCAGCTTCCTGATCAACCATCTTTCCAAAGATTTTTCTCCTCTCCAAGGATGGCCCACTGGCTCAGGCATTACATATGAAAAGCACCACAAAAAGCTCATAGTAAAGAGGGCAGCACACACTATTATAGCGTGCATTGTACTACCAGTGCCTTCAAACACATTATTACAATATTCGTTAAACTATATACACTGAATCCACAACTTTCATATTCAGCATTGTACAACCGTGGAGTGAAAGTCATGTAATAGCGAAATGAAATCTCATTCTTAATGCCTACCCATATTTAAAGACATATATAGTGGTCAATTTATTTATTTATTTGTACTCACAACCCCAAAAACAGCAGAACAAAGGCCTTTTACATCGGGTATTTTAACATTATCAAGAGACGAACACACTCCCATGTCCTGGGCAGATAATATTCTACCCAGGCAGTACTCGAACCCTCGTCCCTCGGGTTAGCAGGCGAGGACAAGCCGACCGGACAAGCAGGGCCGACAAGCATTATACAGCTAAAAGCTATGCCACTCCCAAATTCTCCATGGCAACATTTTAAGATGGTGAAGTGTTAGCATGTAGCCTACGATCTACTATCTCGCAAAAACTACAGAAACTTGAATTCACTTGCATCTTTACTTTAAGGTAAGAAGTAACCACTAATATTCAAAATTACATGGGGTCAAAGGCTTCATCCTAACTCGAATGACTCGATGACCGCGCGCGAATATTGGGGAGAGATAAAGAGAAATCGACTTAACTTAAGCGAATCCGCGGCAGAATTCAGTTAAGCCAGCTTAAACGTATTAATACTTACCTGTGGTTGTACTCACGAATGCCGTTGGTCCCGGAAGAAGCCGTGGAGATTTTGTGAATCTTAAATTTTGGACAAGATACCGGATAAGATAACGTACCAACGCTAAGATTATTCGGCTTTCCGGAATCTGGCAAGCCTCGCTCCTCCAATGCTAGGCTGTTCGTTGGTATATTTCAGCCACATTTTAAATGAGTGGCGCGATTTTGTTAGATGGCACCACAGAAGAGAGGACGTTTTCCATTACCCCCTAATTTTGTAATGCGAAATGCGCGCATCGGCCATGTTCCTAGCGCGTTAAAAACGGCGGGAATTCAAAATGGTCTATGTAGTATAGGCACAGTCTATCTAGACTATCAGTCTGCCTACTATCATATAAGCTATGGGAAACTCTTAGGTGCGTCAGCTGTCTAGCATGCCTAGAACATGGTGTACAGTGAGTTGAGCGGGAGTTTTGAAACTCGGACTTCCCCAGATTTCTGTTATATATCTTTCCTACCTACCTTTAGCTGATTTCTGTGATGGTAGCATCATCAGGAAATACCTCCTGTAATCCAATAGGGAGCATTCCATAGAATGGGTAAAAATAATAACACAGAAACTAATGTAGGTATATCTTAGAGCTTTAATTTCATTTAAAAATATTTCAGAAAAATACATGCAGATGTAGTACATAATAGTCCATTCCTTCTAGAAAATAATATGGCAAACAGGGCATAATCAGTAAAGCATAGGCAAGACTTCAGAACATGTAGAACTAAAGAGAGTACAAAAGAGAATTGAAAAAAATAATGATTGGAATATTTGTAAACAATGCCCTGATAATAGCAGTCACAACACAATCATTACAAGGCAAATGCATGGAGGTTTGAGAGGCCATACACTGGCATTAACTTCACCTTACATTTAGCACTACTAACAACCACAGATAATAGCAGCCAAAACCATCCTTACAAAATAAATACGTACATGGAGAAAGGTCAGATATTGCCTTTAACTGTACCTAACATATACCACTAATTACCATGGCTAATAGAATTTGGAATAAAATCTAGGAAAGGAAACACACAATCTAAGCTCACTACGAACTAAGTGAGTACATGGAGACTCGAAAGATCATGCATAGGTACTGTACCTTACCTTACCTAGGTACTGTACTGTACTGTACTTTACTGTACCTTACATATACTACTAATAGCTACAGGTCAAATGAAATGACTAATGACCATGGAAATGTATAGAATATAAGGAACATTTTCATGACACTGCTGGTTGAAATACTAAATGAGATGAATGAGAAACTATCCCTAACATATGAGTTATGCATCATGAGCTAAATTGTATTACCTCATTGCAACAAGCAGATTAATCACTGTATCATTTAAAATTTGAAGAAAATCAGGAAACACCAACAGCAGTGCTAGGCAAATGAATGTTCAGCAGAAACAGACACATTATTATGGTCATATAGATATTATGTTATGCAATAATACATGAAACCCAAGCAGGGGAAACTCCATTGCCACTTATGTAAAAGGCAGAACTAGGCAAATTAGTGCAGAATACCAGCAGGATGATGAGGCAATTAAATGCTCTGCAGTAACACACTAACATTACCACGGAGGTCATATTAATACAATTATAATATTACATAAAACCCAGAAAGGGGAAATTCCATCACCACTTACTTAAACGGCAGAACTATGCAAATTAGTGCAGAATACCAGCAGGATGATGGGGCAATAAAATGCTCTGCAGTACCACAGTCACTTTACTACGATGGTCATAAAGATATAACGTTACACAATATTATATGAAACCCAAAAAGAGGCCATTCCACCATCACTTAAGTCGAAGGCAGAACTATGCAAGTTAGAGAAGAATACCTGTAGGATGATGAAGCTATTGAATGCTTTGCAGTAACAGTGACATAACTACTATGGCCATATAGCTTAAATGACACCCAAATAGGGACAATTCCACCACCACTATGTAAGTAAAAGGCATGGCAGTCAGGCTACAAACTAGATAACACTTAATTGAAAATGCTACGGTAGAGACACTAAGTACAGTACTAGAACAGGAAGGCAACAGATAAATTTAAAGACTTATGAAATACAACTTAAAGTGCACCTCCTAATTCTATGGTGGTTCATTAATAGAGCAGCTCAATGAGAAATATTATGTGCATTGCACACGTCCTTGTAGTCGGAATGAATTATTTCATAAGTCTTTCAATTTACAGCAATGAAAATGTTTGCTATTTAGGGTGATATAAATTCCTAATCATACCTACACTTATCACTATGGTATATATAACCCTAAGTTAATAAATTAATTCAACCTCAGAGTCCTATTCCTAAACTTAAGACTATAGTATATCCTAATCCTAAAATAATATACTTAAACCTTTTTTAAAGGTGCTACACTACACAGTGGGGACCTTAATGTTGAAAGTGCCATTGCAAGTGACTTTGATATAATACCAATGCCCTCTTCATTTTCCTTCATGACACTTTCGCAAATGGTCTCACTTGCGAGAAGGTAGTCCAAGAAACCTATAGAAGGAACTGCAAGGCTCCTAAATGAAGAGGATTTATCAAAAGCTTTGAAATGTATAAACTTTTGATCCTCATTTATGAGCCCTTCACCAGATACCACCAGCTTTCCACATTGTGGGCACTGGTGCCACAACAAGAGTTTCCATAGCACCACTCCTGCTACATACGGAAATGCTTGCCTCTCACCTATGTCTCACTGCATTAATTCAGCCACTTTGTTAGCATCATCAGGGGCCTTTTTCTGAATCTGGGTCGCTATTCCAAGGCTCAGAACAGCGCGGTGCGGTATTCTGCATGGATGTGGGCAACCTCGGGCAATATATTGCCTTGTTCAGACTCGCTATAATAATGCAATAACAAAGCTCGCCCCTTCCTGTATGACAACTTCTTAAGTCATATTCAACTTAAAATTCAGCAGCCAATGAGATGCAAGTTTGTGGTTATTTCTCCCTCCCTTTGATGAAATATTATTTTCCGATTGTAATGTAGGACTTTTTTCAACTCATAAATACATTAAATTATAACTATAATACTTATTACGTATTATAAGATGTAAAATATGCATTAATGCACACAGTCATATATTCTGATAAATGACTGACGAAATTAATATTGCGGAACGGTGAATGTAAATGAATGTAAACATATGTCCTCTCTGTATACTCCATACTGGTATACTCTGTGGCACCACGAGTGACCACGAGAACCAGAATGACGAGAACAGCCTTTCTCGGCCTTCTCTCACGTTTATCTTCCGTCCCAGTGATTTCACCCATTTCACCTCTATTTCACCAAGTAGTTATCGTGTGACACGTTAGAGGACTCTAAATTATAGGCTGTGGCTGACATCTGGTGGCAGTCTTGGTAACTGAAATGGGGATGTGTGCATTTGAAATTATTGTTCGTCGGACTGGTGTAAATGAATATTTTAATAAAATAGCTCAACAAGTCGAGAATACTCGTATATAATTTTCCCTTCATGGGAAATTCTGACTCTGGAAGCCGGAGCATTCAAGGGATCTTGCATTTCAAAATATCGAAGGGGTTGTGGTACTCATGTTCTAAACTCATTTAACTGTGCCGTTGTCATAATGAATGCAAATATACAGGCGTGATATCTATTTGTATACGTAATGTATCATTACGTACATGAATACATAGCACTAATTATTAACCTCTTGCAGTACTATGATGAGTTTGATTGTAAGTTCCATGTGGAACTTAAAATGTACACAACTTTTTGCCGTTATAAATGACATCCGAACGTAACCAAACCGGAATGAGTACCGAATGCCATCATTTCCTTCGATGCATAATCATTGTATTCATGCTCCGCGGTTGCGGGAAACGAAAGATGACACGTTACTCCAAGCAATGTAGGGATTACACACATCCTTTTCACTAAGGGTTTTTAAATCTTGATTTATGAAGCTATGCATTTGAGCACATTACTTTCGCTCAAATGAGTTCAGAATATTTGCTAATGTCTGACTGATGATCATGCCAACGTGTTCATCGTGAAAAAATTGAAGCTCTCACATCCATCTTCCATCAGTAAAAGTGATATCCCATCCAGCTAGCTATTCTCCTGAGTAGCACAACCACTCGAAATAATCTATAATGTAATGCTTATTAGCAGGATGATAACAATCCATGGTTATCCTTCGACCCTAAAAGATTACTGCAAGAGTTAGCACATTCATGGCCTGCTGTTTTAATGAATATCGTCGAATATTTATGTCTTGTCAGAGCATGTTTTTGTATGAAGACCAATAATTTTGACAAACAACAAGAGTTGAAACCAGAGAATTTTGACAAACAACAAGAGTTAAAACCAGAGAATTATCATTTAATAACTTAACCGACGGTATAGTGTGTGACGGTAGAGCTCAAGAGGAAAGTCATATTTTCAGTGAAAGAATAAAGAAGAACAAATTTATTGATCATGGCATGGGCGTAGTCCAAGGAGGTTGGCAGGAACCTCCTTGACGTAGCCAGGATATATGCTAGTGGGGGCAGGACACCATTCCGTAGTTGTAGACACGGACTATAGAGATCTATTATCCTTGGTTGTAGATCTCCTTGGGGGGGGGGGGGAAGAGGGGGAAGCAGCTGCCGCCCCCCGACCATACCCGTGGTTCATAGAATAGGTATTACATTATTTTATAAATATTTGTATTATTATGTGATGCCAAAATCCAATATTTTCTGTTTCATCTCCTTTAAGGCATAAATATTTTTACGCATTATTGTTACACATTTCTTAAAATGCATGCTTTAAATGGAGTACTAATTTTTAATTAAAAACGGTAACTAACTTCCTCCCTTTGGTTTATTCCTGGAAATCAATCATTTGAGGATGCCATATTCCTAACTCTGTCAAATATCTAACTCTGCGATAGCATAACACTTTTCACCGGCAAGGAATTAGTTCTTACCTTGTCTTACCTTTCGCTACATACCTACTGCAATGATCTTTCAAATCAAAGATTACTACCCTTACGGTTTCAAATCTTCCTCCTACTAGATAAATCGAAGGTAAGAAGACTATCGACATTGGACTTTCATGAGAGTCGATTGGGTCGATAGGTTGTTTTCGAATTTCGATTAACAATTCGTAGTTTTCCCCTGATTTTCTTTAACGAGTTGTTAAGGTGTAATTGTCTGCGTTTCATTGTCTATAATACTATAGACATGTCGTCATTTAAGGGTGTTTCTCCTTTAAAACTCTAGAGAGAGACTGACGGGATATAGATATGTCAAAATATCTTAGTTTTGTAAGTAAATATCTTCTAAGATGAACGTGTTGGGTGTTATTGTTATTCGCTTTGTCAATTGCTTGTAGCTGTACACGTGTCTTTCCAGTTTTAATGGTCTATCATTAAATGTTTTACTCAATTGTGGGTTTTTGAGTATGTATCATGCTTAATGTCTCAAAAAGTGTTAATGCTGCGGCTAAAAACCTTCATGAAATACTAGTGTGTTTCGTGATTGTTCTCGAATACTTCTTTATGTGCTATTGTCATTGTTTGACGTTGACGTCATATGACATGAATATGAAAGTTTAATGAAATGTATGTTATTTAACACGCAGGGGAAGCCGTTAATTTAGAGTTTTCGGGTACTGTTGTTGCTTGATATTCTTCTTGTTGTTCTTCTAGCTTCAGGCCTTTCAGTCTTAATCAATTCGGAAAATGCAAATGGTGTGAAATGGCTCTAAGAGGCGACTGTACGAGTGTGAAAAAGGGACGTAACTGGAAGAAAGAAAATGAGGGTGGTATTTCAAATAATCATTCTAACCAGAGCGTAGCAAATGGAGATGAAGAGAACGTAGCGGAGACTGATGATGGTCATAGTAATGGCTTCAATACGAATTTAAAAACTTCCCCTGCCCCTGATGACAGGAACAATGTATACATAACTAATGGATCCAAAGAGGATATTTCAGCATCATGTGATGTTAGTGAGGAATCGGAGGAAAGACCAGTGGAGGATAAGGTGGGTATTTATATCTTTTGCTTTTTTAAGGTCAAATGTTTTTATATTGTGCCCATTGATCCTAGGGTGATCATTGCAGTAAAAATTGCCCTATTGAGGATTTCGTTTTACATTTAAATCCATTCTACCTCACCTTCGTCGTTGATATTTTATATCTTCTCCACGCGCAATATATGCCGGTTAGTCTAAATTTTTTCGTATCCTCGTAATTAAGCCTTTACTATATCCTACAATATGGTATTCATTTACAACGCCACCGGCGACGAGGTGTATTCAGCTTTCATGCTCAGTCTTAAGATGTATCATTTACCGGCGATATGTTGTACTTTTTGGAAAACAATTTCCGCATTCAATTGATCTCAATTTGAAGTGAATTTTATTAACAAAACGGATGCGGTTTGAATAAAAATTTTATTCATGTTAATAAATCTTATTTGAAAGACCCGACGAGGGTTATAACAGAAATAGTGATTAAATGTATAAAAACTCCTCTCTGCATGATGCCATTCCATTTGATGTATTTTTAAGGGTTTAATTTTGGTTAACACCATTCAGCTCAACGTTTCTGTCATGATTGCATTTTGACATGGTGGTCTGTTGTGTTTAAATTTTGTAATACGAAGTCTTTCTTACCAAAAATACTAGAGTTGCCTTTAAATTTAATTGGGTGGTGTCCTCCTTATTTGAAATTGACAGCATTTAGAAGTTAAAATCTTTTTTACCTTCTACTTGGTAGCACTTGACCGGCATTTTCTCCTCTTCTTCATTTTCATAAAGAAATAGGAAAATATCTTAATTCTATTAAATATCTGATGTATGCATGAAATTTTAAAATATTCCAGAAAGTTGACTCTGACTTCGGTTTTGTGGTCCTGCAGAACTGTGTAAATGCCAATTGTAAATGGTGCAGCAGCTAATAAGTAATGTAGTTAAATATACGAAAATGGCATGTGTTAACTTTGTGCACAAATAATCTTCCTGCTTTGAATGACATCAAATTATCTAGTGAAGTACTTAACTTACTATTCGATAAACTTGATATGGAGTTCTTTGTGTTACTTTAGTTAGGCCTGTTCTTGAGTAAGGTTCATAAATATAGAATCCTTATTGTTTGATATATTATGCAGCCAATGAAGGAGGTTAATAGCGATTTTAAGATCGGTTAGTTTCAAATTTTATATTAACAGAGATTTAATAGCTAAAAATGTTATATTTTTGTGATGCAACATTTGCAATCCAGAGTTAGACAAATATTATGATAGATGCTGTATATATTATTTGCTATGCTAATTGCAATTGAGTGGTTGGTAGGTTCAACCCAATTGGGATAGATTTTGTATTGTTGTAATAGTGGAAATTTAAATGAATCCATGAGATGTGTTGCTAAATTAAAATGGTTGTTGCAGTTACAATGACAGAGTGGCTGATTTGGGTAGTTTCTTTTCTATTCAAGGCATTACTCATGGCTTATATCTATGATGCAACGACGAGACTTCAGGAAAAAACAGCCCTTCGTCAAAAAAACCAACCAGGAGCCTTCACGAGACCGGATGAAAAGCACTTAAGGAACCTCGATTCCAGTTTGAAGAAGAACACTGCGTTTGTGAGGAAAATGGTAACTTTCCAGCTTTATATGTTATTGTATGTATGGTAATACTTTGCTCCTGTATTATTCTTTGTTAGCTCTGTTGCTAATTTTTCTGTGTTTGCTTCAGTTTTATGAGTCCAATTGGTGACTTCTGTGGATAGTGATATTATTGTATGGGTATATGTGCAGTGATTTTGGGGTGATATCATTATGTATTGGAGGTTATTCTCACTGAGGTCTTCCCCTCGAGCTACTCGATAAATTGTGATAGTGGCTATCAGTCCTTTTTGTTATCTGTGCTTAAAATTGTCTTAACTTGATAGAAGGAAATTATTTTTCTTATTGGCAATTTGCTCATGTACATAAGTGCCAAATGTCTTACTTGGCTGGAGTCGTACATAACACGCTGGGAAGAAAATTATGTTGAGGAAGATGCTTTCCACATATTGTTAGCTCTATTGTGATGTGCAAGGCTGTGCAAATTATGTTAGCTGTAGTTTGAGAAATTTATCATCTCATCAAGGAAATAACAATGTCACTAGATATCTTCAAGCTAAAGTGTCATTAGAAAGAGTTCCTGCTGAATTCGTTGACTTTGTGGAAAACAGTTTCGCCTCTGTTCCGATTGGTGTCTTCTGGTTCAAGTTCAAATCTTATGAAATCAGAGAGAAAGGCAATTATTGACTGTGGTTGAGACGTACTCGTATCGTTTATACTTGTATAGTCCTTGAGGAAACATTTGTTGTGTACACTTCTTAAATATGAGAAATGAATGTTATGCATGTTCCTCTTAGAAAATGAAAGAGCATATAGTATCAATAATCAATCATAGTTCTCAGCACATACATTGTGTATTTTAGGGTGAATAGGCATGTTAATTAAGAAATTTCTACATTTGTATCAGAGGCTCATAGGACTTCTCGTGCATGGGCTGAGAACTTAAAAATAGGAATGTACAGGAAGACACATGATCCATTCAAATAAAGCCATTCATTACTTGGCACTAGAAATGTGTAAATTACAGTAATTTTTATTTGAGGTACATAGCGTTGGTAAATTATGATATTTTCAGAAATTACTGCAATATTCTGGTAGCTTTTGCCTGCTAATAACAGATGTAATGGGGAAGCTAATAGCTATAGCAAAGGGTCTACGGCTTTTAAACCAAAGCAATTGCCAAATAATGTATTATAAATAAAGAAAATGTAAAAACAAATATGTAAGCTCACATACAATTAGGCTTTCTTTTGTTTGGCATGAGAAATTTTCGTTCTAACCGTTTAAATGGTAGCCCCAAAAATATGCCACAAATGAGTTGTATGTGCATTAATTTATAATTAAGATTGTATGAAGTATGTATAAAGACTGGGCTTAAAATAGTACTTTAGGAATGTATCAATATGAAAAATATCTGAGACGGAGGTGAATGTTACCAAAAATTACACCAATTTTCAGGGGCTGGGGTAAATTATGTAAAATAACATGGTCATTTTCAGTGGGGCCCATCACTACTTGCCACACCCTTTCTCTGTCTGATGTGGTTGGCCTTGAATTCTTATAAACCAAGGTCCATGTGGTTTTGGATAGCAAGTAATATTGTCATTTGCCTGCTCTACTAAGTCCTCCCTAAGCTCATTCCTCCCATCCAATCCTTTCTTCCTTCAGAAAACTTTGTGCTTTGGGTATTGCTGGCCATTATGTTTTATTAAGTGAGTTTGATTGTTTAATTTCTTTTTGAGCATGACTGTATAAACTCAGTGACCATAAGAACCTGTGTGAGTAGTGCAACCCACTTAATTTTTGCAATTTGAGGTTTTTGGGATCATAGTACTTTTGCACTGTACCAAAGCCTCTGCCTCTGTATGTGATACTCCCTCATAATTTGAGACCCATATCTCATAGGCATGAGTGTGTTAAAAGCAGTGTATGTGAGTTACACATTTGGCAGTGTACGTTATAGGATTCAACCAGTCGGTTTAATAAACCCTGGACATTTTCAAAAAATCTTGCTGTCTTTATTCTCTTATATTGTTTTCCAATCAACTAATAAAACCAGATGAAAAACATTCGCTCTACATAAGTGGAATGAACTCTTTAGTAATCTGAGATGAATTAATTTTTCCAGAAAACTTTCTCGGCATCACAGGCAGATTCATTAGTAAAGGACATGTCTGCTCTAAATTTGAGCAAATACATTAGTGAGATTGCTGCTGCCCTGGTGGAGTCAAAATTAAAAATGACAGACATTCCAGCTGCAGTCTCAGTATGCTGCATACTCCATAGAACCTATGCTGAATTTTCTGGCTTCTTACTGGAAAACTGGCATAAAGCCTTGGCTTTGAAAAAAGATGAGCCTGTGAGTATTTTTAGAATTGGAGTGTCATGTTAACATGCTCTCTGTACGTCAAGATCATGTCTTGATACAAGTGAAGTTTTCCCTGGGATGGTTACCTTGTGATTTTTGAATGATAATTAAATGCCTCCTACTTTTGTGGTTGCAATTTTCTGTTACTGTACAGTAGTCTTTGACAGGTATTAATTCTTACTTTTGAATTTTTTTTTCAGATATCAAATCCGAGTAAATTACGAGTAGACATACGTTTTTATGCCGATCTTGTGAATGCTGGAATATTTTCATTCAGAGAAGGCTTAGCACTCTTAGGAAGTGTTCTAACAGCTCTTATTCAAGGAGATAAAGAAGAGCATAGGAATATTAACATTATTCTTAGTTTTTGTAAACATTGTGGTGAAGATTATGCTGGTAAATTCTTTGTTATAAGTATTTTCAGTTGTGAATAAAGTGTTATTGAAATATTTTCTGAGAAATAGCTTCGTAACATAATGAAAAATGAAATTATTTTTTGTTATAGGGCTAGTCCCTAGGAGAATCCGTCAATTATCTGAGGAATATAGTACACCACTACCCAAGAGTGACCTATTATCACCTGAGAAAACAAAAAATGTCCGCCAGCTTCTAAAAGACTACTATGCCTCATTGTGCCGACATCTAACTAAGGCATGTTTCTGTATAAGTTTTACCTGTTTTTATTACTGGTGTACTCTTTACTCACTGTAGCTGTTTTCTGCAGGAGCACAATGAACTTCAGGCTTTTGAAAGACAAAATAAGAGAATACTTCAGACAAAAGGGGAGTTGAGTGGTGAGCGAAGAGAGAGGCTGGACAACTTGCAGTCTTCATTTGAAAAGCTACTTTCAAACACCATAAATTTTGCAGATATCCTTGATGAAGACATTCCTGAATTATCGTTATCAGGTATGCCTCTGTGTGAGGATGTGCTTATATGGGAAGGGCAAAAAGTTCCCTGCATTTTGTATGTGTGTATATTTGCATGAAAAAATTCTCAACCTAGGTATTAATTAGCTTGTTGAAGAGAGTACTTATAAGAGAGAGAGTTATAATAGGCTATATTTATCATGGAATGTAATTCATGGTGAAATGACCTTTTGCTGGCTATGTGGGTTCTTTTTTTGTTTTGCGCTCTAGAAATTTCATACAAGTTTTTCATTAGCAGAATTGATAAAGATTGGGTAAAGTAAAACTGTGTGAAGTGAGGGAATCTAAAAGTGGTCATGGTATGTGTGGAAAAGTCAAGAGATTTTTTAAAACACCCTGGTGTAATTATAAGCTTTCACCTTTTCTACATCTTTCTTAAATCCCTGCAGTTATCATTATGATTCATCAACATTCTTCTCAAGTTAATAAATAGGTGTTCTAATTAGACCTTTTATGAAGCATGATTAGTTGCATTCTACCATTTTATGTGCCATGGAGTTTGGGTACAAGAAGCAAAGTAACAAGAAGATCTGCAGAAAAACTAATCAAAACATAATTTTCCTCTTTTAATCATGTGCTATTGAGTGGTAAATTTAGTTTTAACAATAATTTTAATATTTTTTGCCCTGGGTGTAACATAAAAAGTATCACTTTTGGGTGGTGTTCCAGAAAGTTGCAGACTTTGATATTTCGTAACTCAAACTAAAGTTCTATTACAGCCATATTTAAATAATTGTTCGGTAGATGCATTTGCTAAGGATGTTTTTTTGTTTTAGGTTTGTATTTTTAATGGGAAAAAGGCTATACATTTTGTAAAATACTTGCATTTCAAAACTGGGGCATCATAAAATTTTGTTCTTAGTCCAACTGTAATCCACATCTCTGAATTCATCCTGTATGTTATTATATTCATCAATCTGAATTCTTCCTGTATGTTATCATCCAATAATTCGGAAAATGCAATTTATTTATATGGGTTGGTATTAATACTGATCAGGGTGACTGGTCCTGGCTGGTGAGCCACCTCGGCAAAGTGGTGCATTGTTGCTATGTTCCCCACTCAGGCTGCTGGCATTCATCATCCCCTTAAGGTCTGTATTAGGATACAGAGCTTTATCCTAGTACAGAACTATATCATGGCCTGATTACTGCTTCATTGACACAAAGCATGAACACATACACACACTATATTTTTCACATTTCCACTTAGCTTTCCCCATGAGGGCTTTCCAGCTCCAAAGGCCACTTTAGAAATGTGCTTTTTGTATATTATTTTTAATCTAAACATGTAAAACATCTCTATGTGGACAGCATATTTGCGTTGCAAATAGTTACGAAAGCAAGTGATAATCATCATTTGACAAAATGTGATAATTCAAATAATCATGCTTTACAACCTATTCACTATCAAGGGACCTGTTGACATCAATGACAATGGGCAGAATTAAGGGCATTTCTTGATTCATGAGGTCTTTATCACTGTAATTGTCTTTTTCTGACCCCGGTGGTGATGGGGTTAAGTCCTCGCCTACTTAACCGAGGGTCACGGGTTCAGATCCCGCCTGGGTAGAATTATCACCATTCAGGGCATGGGTGTTTTTGTTCGTATGTTATTGTTCTTATTCACCCAATATCAGTTGGCCAAATGTGCTGTATTTGGGGTAGTGAAGATAAAATTTAAGAAAATAAATAAAAAGTAAACTTGTGTTAATATGTAATGCTTTTTTCCATAATTCATCTGTCGCTGATGTTAAAGCTTTGTTGCATAGATCTCTCAGCATGCCCCTATTTCCCTTCCTATCAGCATTTGCTTGGTCTACTTTTGCCACTTAATTCATAACATATGTCCATAACTGTATTGCATTAAGCTTATAATGTGCCACAGATAGCCATACTATTTCCACATTTGGCTGCAATTCCTTTGTAATTTGGTCAAAGTTTTTTGAGGCATTGTAAAGTAGCATTTGGCGTGTTGGATGAGCATAGCTTAGGTTAATGATTTGAGGCTACCACTATATTCATGAAGCAAAATCTTTCTTTTGATTAACCATGGGATTATGTTGGCTTTTGACCAGCCCATTGTTGGATTATTTGTGCTGGAATCCAGCATTAGTATGTAATGGAGCCTGGTCGAAAACAATCAATAATTTATTTGGAATCACATCCAAAATCGATCTAAACCACTCTCCTGCTCTTGATAGTTAGCAGTCCCTTTCTTTCCAACTAAACACAAACCCACACCTCCTTAAACACCATCCTTACTCTTTTTATGTACAGTCCTGGACAACAAATTCTTACCACCGTGGAGCGAAAAATTTTTTAAGTACCGAGTTGACGCGGATAGACAACCGTGCCCCCGCGCGAGAAATAAACGCACAGACCGGAACGAGGACCATTTCAACCCGCCACTGGTGAGGGGAGGGACCCATTGAAGAATGATTTGACTTGCGAAGGGATTTTTTGAATGGGATGGGGTGCAGGCTGGGTTTCGGACTATTTTCGTAAGGGCTGGATGAGAGAGAAAGAGAAAGTGTTTTGAGTCAGCTCTTCGAACGTTCGTTGAGCTCGTTTATGGTGGTATACTACGGCTGATAGAAAGGTGCAAAAACAAAATACATTCTTCAGTTTCCGCTCAGGCAGTTCGTTATCGTTTTCACTGCACCAGTCAGTACGTGGACAATTGTTTATAAACACTTAGCAATTACGCGAAATGGCAGATATTACATGATGTAACTGTCTCTCTTTGTTAAGAACATATAAATACACAAGCGAGCCCGCATATTTTATGCAATGACCATTTGTTCCTGCCGCATTACCCCCTCCTTAAAATAAACCTCCCCCAACCCAAAACCGTTAACCAGCCTGGTCACCTTATCCGTCCTTCACCGTAATAAAGCACGATCCTTCCTTTTACTTTGTATCAACTTCCCCCACCGCCTCCACTTCGTCATTCCCAACCTTCAACCATATATTTACCCGGCCACCTGTGATATTTGTTACCTGATGATGGCACAAAGTTGCTGAAACCCGGGTCGCATGTGTAATAAAATTGTATTTTACGAAGACGGATAAGGTTAACGGTTTTGGATTGGGGTTGGGGGAGGTCTATTTTAAGGAGGGGGGGAATGCGTCGGGAACAAATGGTCATTGCATAAAATATGCGAGCTCGCTTGTGTATTTATATGTTCTTTACAAAGAGAGACGGTTACATCATGTAATATCTGCCATTTCGCGTAATCGCTAAGTGCTTATAAACAATTGTCCACTTACTGACTGGTGCAGTTAAAACGATAACGAACTGCCGGAGCGGAAACTGAAGAATGTATTTTGTTTTAGCACCTTTCTATCAAGCAAGTACTTAGGGGTCACAATTACTCACGACTTATGTTGGGGAAAACATATTCGGGAAATATGCGGTCAAGCATACAGGAAGCTAGGCTTTATCAAGAGAGTACTCCGAAAATGTGATGAGAAAGTGAAAGGACGTTGTTATTTTTCAATCGTTAGGCCTCATCTGGAATAAGCTGTTAGTGTATGGGATCCATACGAAACGGGGTTGATGTCAGAGTTAGATCGCGTACAGCAAAGAGGAGCTAGGTTTGTGAAACGATGCTACGATAAGTTGGCTAGTGTTTCTGGACTGTTAGAAGAATTAGGATGGGAATCGCTATCACAGCGTAGATTACATTATAGGCTTAACCTCCTACCTAAATTTCAGGAAAATCATCTCTCTGACGACATAAAAAACATACTATTAACCCCCTCGTACTACGGCAGATTGGATCGCGCCAATAAAATTAGAGAGCTAGATTGTAGAATCAATAGGTATAAAATGTCATTTTTTCC
This sequence comes from Ceriagrion tenellum, assembly GCA_963169105.1. NCBI lineage: Eukaryota > Metazoa > Arthropoda > Insecta > Odonata > Coenagrionidae > Ceriagrion > Ceriagrion tenellum. The sequence continues at coordinate 106,251,292 of OY720638.1, read as the reverse complement.
GCGTACCATTCGGGACCATAACAGCTGTGATCGTCGTCATGAATAGTTCGAATTGTGACAATAGGCAGGCAGTAAATCTTTCTCATTATATTCTCTACTTTCTTATTTATGCATGATGTAAATATTGATGTTCTTATTTATGCATGATATTTTGAATCTGTAGTAGTAGTAGTGTTTAAATCCCTTGCATGTTGGAGCGATTGACGATGGAATGTTTCTTGGTTAGTAGATTTTTAATTGGCTCTTTGCATGTGTGGTACGTGGGTTTCAATGTAATTTCGGTGTTCTACCATATCATTCATGCATGCCTGGTGTGGAAGCACCCCCTGCCACACACCCTTTGGGTGGCTTGCAGGGTATGACGTAGATGTAGATGTATCAGTCGTAGTATACTACGATTCTAGGCTCAACCAACGTTCGAAGAGCTGAGTCAAAACACTTTCTCCTTCTCTCTCATCATCCCTTATGAAAGGAGTCCGAAACCCAGCCTGCACCCCATCTCCTGTTCAAAAAATCCCTTCGCAAGTCAAATCATTCTTCAATGGGACTTTCCCCTCACCAGTGTCGGGTTGAAATGGTCCTCGTTCCGGTCTGTGCGTTTATTTCTCGCGCGGGGGCGCGGTTGTCAAATCAGCGTCGACTCAGTACTTAGAAAATTTTTCGCTCCGCGGTGGTAAGAATTCATTGTCCAGGACTATACCATAATTACTCACTTACCAGTGCCAGAGCTAACCCTGAAGCCTTGCTAATGAATTACCTCTTGAGGCTGCCTGTTGCATTGGTTATAATTAAAAAAGCCTCTTGTGTGCTTTTATTCCTTCGTTTGATGTTGGCTTGCCAATGTTATGTCTGTGTAGAAGATTTTGTGGTCATCACATGAAAGTCGTCGTATGATTCTGAGAAGTGTGTGGCAAGATGCAGCCATTAGTGTCAATTCCATCAGAATGGGCTTTCCATTTACTATCTTCTAGTGACATCTGATATTTTTGACGATCTTTCAAAGTTTGAAACTTGACATTCCTGTAAAGTCCAGTAAATTTTCCTTCAGTTTGGCTTAAAGTTTTTCATGTGTTAGGAGTAATTTTCCTCGATGAAATCCATGAAGTGATCTTTGAATTACTTCGGTTGTAAATTTGCCTATGTGAATAAATGGGCACCCTGCCAGTGGTCTCTTCTTCTTTGCTGGTCCTTGGTTTTCCTCACTCATGTTCTTACTGTTCTCAGAAGATACTTTTGTCACTGAGCAAAGTGGCACAACAAGACAATAGGCAACTCGCTGCCAAACTGAATAGCGTTATCTCCAAGTTTTTCTCCTAACTCAAAAAAAAAATAAATGACACTTAAAATCATTCAAATCATTCCATTTCGCACTCTGAAAACAGAGGTATCTTGAGCATCGTTCACTCCACAGTATCCTTAGGTAAAGTGAGCTCTATCGTGCCTAATAGGGTAATGGCAGTGGTCGACCAGTGCTTTCATGAGTGGTTTTGTGATATCTTTCTATGAGTCATCATAAGCAGAGCATGCAAAAGTGAATGTAAAACATGGTAAGGAATAGGATTACATTGTAATATGGGGCTGCTGTTCAGGCTGGCATGAGCTGGCACCAAGCACTGGTGGCCTGAGGGGATGAACGTGGCAATACTATATCACTTTGCACTGCCTGGTTGCCTCGGAGCACATTCTTGCAAAATTAATATTTAACTTTAAGTAACATCCTGGCTATCCCAGTTTTACAGCCATAGTGTAGTTGTTATGTTGAAGTCAAGACCTAGAAAATGGTGCAAATGACAATATTCATTGGGAAGTGGTTCAAGATACATATAATGCAGTTTCATTAATTGTTTTGTAATAGCTAAACATTAAGTTTATGGTTTGTAATTTCATACAAGTACTTGAGAAGAAATTAGCTACAAAGTGTACACGACAAAATGCTCCCGCTATCCTAGTTTTGTTTTGATGAAGCACAAAACATGCTGCACTCTTTTAGAAGTTCTTAAAATGGGATATTTTCCATTTTTAACATATATGCAAATGCTAAATAAAATTGGCATTGAACAGAAGTGTTTATTACCAGTCATGGTAGCATTTAATTAGCATTAATTTAATCTGAATATAATGGCATTTGGTAGTTTCTAGGCTATTATTCTTCTAACTCGGGTTACACAATTTTGAAACAAAAATGGTGATAATTTGTGAGTAATTTATTTAATTTCTTTTATTTATTCAGAGCCAACAAAGCATGATGATGAGGCAGCCCTCAAAGCTGGATCAGAAGTTGAAGAATTCCCTGTTGGTTTGGCATTGTGGGATGATGAGGAGTCTAAGAGATTTTATGAATGTATTCCTGACTTGAGATCCATTCTTCCCGGCTTGTTTCCTAAAGATTCCACTCCAACTTCTGACCAGAAGGTGAAATTTCCCTTATTTGATTGTACAGAATTGACTTTTTTGTATGCATATGAAAAGAATTTATTTGTTTTACTTGAAGTGTATGATTTTGACTTTTTTTAGAAAGTGCTGAAATTCATTGTTGTTTTTAGTGGTTCATAATTTTAACTTTTGGACTTTGCATGAATTGATATCAGGTGTGAATAGAGAACTTGCCGATATTTTGAAAAAAAAATATAGGTAATGGAGGATGATGAATCTTGCCCCACACAAAAACCCGAGGCCTAAGTATTGCTTCAGTCCCAAGATAATAATTCTCAATGTATGTTATTGAAGATTTAGGTCCTCTGGGTTTTCCTTCATTTAGGTCGATTGTGCAAAGAAAACAGTCCTTGATCCATGCTTACATTAAATATGTAGTTTTAAATTGAGTCCTTCACAAACCTCTGCTTCTTCATAACCTGGGTCTGTCACCTATCAGCCTAACTACCTACCTAACTTTGCACGATTCAGTGAAATGTTGAGTAACAAATATCAGCATTCAAGTATGATGGCTAGGAAACTCTAATCAAATACATTGCTTTGCGATACAAATTTACATCTTTGTTATTTGTCAACATTCTTCAAAGAGACTTGTAATGATGAGAGCTCTCTCTCTTCCCCTTTAAGTAACCTCAGATTTCTAAATGTGAAAATATTCGGCCAGCGAAATGCCCTCTGCCTGTTAAGTATCAATCTGGACAAAGCACAGAATTCCAGTATTGGGTACTTGGTATACTCTCTTTGAAGAGTTTGTTGAAGATCCTGGTAATAGTTCAAAGTTCAAATGATGTAGTTACTGTTGTAAATGTTTGGGATTGGGAATCTTGCAGTTTCTGAAACATATTCGACTGAAAAAAATTAAGCAGAAGGGCTTCAATCCTATGTTATGCTTTAAATTAATGCACAGAATGCCTCAACCCTTATTACCATAGTGAAGGATGGCTAAAGTAGTGTTAAGCCGTTGTTACACATGCACGAGCAGATGTGCAAACACAAAATTGGAACACATGATGACATTATGGATTCTTGGCTGCATGATATAGTCACATTATTTATATTTGAATTCTTTCCCTCCTATGAAGTTGCAAAAATTATGAACCCTGGAAGCCATTTATGAATGAAACACCCTTTTTCATGCTGAGTATGCATGTCAAAATAAAACTCTGGAATTTTATCTTCTCATAAAATATTGTACTTACGGTTTATGGCATGTGAAATGCATGCCAAATGCCAGAAATTCATGTTATTTTGTGAATAATTTCTTTTCACAAAATTTCAGTGAATTTCACAATTGTTGAAACAGTAAATAATAACTAATAATTTCTGTGCGAATCAAAATAACTCCTATTTTATTCTTTGAAAAAATCACTGTTAAAACCCTTTCACAAAATTCCAGGGTCCCTTTTTAATGGTATTCAAATACTGTTCAATTTTATGTGTGTTATGATGTATATTTGAAAAACTCTTGGTAAATTTTGACAACTATTGGTAAATTGCTGATTACTAGTTTATGACTACTTTTGTTGTTTTTCCCTATTTTAACCCTCTTAGTGCGGCGGGCCGATAAATCGGCTTTGGCATCTTAGGCATAAAGTGCTGCGGGCTGATATATCGGCTCATAGGAAAAATATTGTTTTACTTTTGCACACAAATATAATTACAATTATTTTTTGTACGAAGTATAAGCGTTTTTTATCATTACCTAATTCAATGTATACGCAATAAGAAAAACTGCATATGGATATTTTAAACAATAACTTTATAATATTTATTTTCCTAGAGTGATACATTTCATTAAGTTACCCTCCGCATTTCTTACTAGAACCGCTGGCAGGAGTCAGCGCTAAGAGGGTTAAAGCATGGGAATGGTTCCTGTTTGTGAGCAAAGTAACTGAGAAAAACGAGGATACGAGTGTCGTTCAATGAGTCCTTAGAAAAAGGTAGAAAAATAAATTATTTTGTGTACATTTTTTTTAGTTTTTCGACGTAATCTCCCTCTAACTCCATATACTTTTCCAAGTGTTTCTACAACTTTTTAAGCTGTCCAAAAAGTAGGATTTTTGACTTCCTCAAAATAGGCATCTGTTTGGGCAATGACCTCATCTTTTGACGTGAACCGTTTTCCGCCAAACCATTTTTTGAGTGTGGAGATAATGAATAGTCACTAGGGGCCAAATCCAGCAAATATGATGGATTTTGTTATTATTCGAACTTTGATTCCACAATTTTGGCCATCAAAACTGTGCAGGTGTGCACCCATGCATTGTCTTGATGGAGGAGGATCTTTTTCTTTTTCAACTGAGGAATTTTTTCTTGATTTCTTCATTCAGCTGGTGCAATGACGATGCACAATACACTCCAGTTATTATTTTTCCTTTTACCACGTAATTGGTGAAAATGATTCCGCGTGCATCCCAAAAAGCCATGGCCATCACCTTGCTGGCTAATTTCACCATTTTCGCCTTCTTCGGACCCCGTTCGCCTACAAAAACCCACTGTTTTGATTATTCCCTTGTCTCTGGAGTGTAGTACTGTATCCATGTTTCATCCACAGTTATGTAGTGATGCAGAAACTCGTCAGGGTTGCGACGGAAAAGTGCCAAAATAGTCTCATAGTTGACCACACATTTGCTTTTATTCTCCACTGAGAGCAAACGCAGCACTCATCTTGCCGAGATTTTTTTCACACCCAATTTTTCGTGCAAAATTGAAAACACTGTACCATATGATATGCATGTGGCCTCAACTATTTTGCGCACTTTGATTCGTCGATCAGTCAATTCCATATCGTGGATTTCACAATTCATTTCAGGAGTAGTCAATTTCACTGAACATCCTGAACGATGCTCATCTTTTGTGGATGTACTGCCACGTTTGGACTCATTTACCCAATTTTAAACAGTTGCAAATACAAAAGCAGATGTGCCATGAACTTCATCCAACACTGCTTTGTCTCTTTCGGTGTTAAGCCATTTAAATACAATTGTTTTATCTCCGCTCGAAACTCACTTTCTTCCAATTGTATAAGTGAACATAAGTTCTTTGCTTTGATCGACAATTAAAATGAAACCATGGTGATGTGTGTAACTGAGACTTTAACAGCTGACTTGTGAGTAATAATTGTTACTAAAAACAAACCATTTTTGGTACTACGAGCGCCAGTTATTGGATTTTCTAAGACTTATTGAACGACCCTTGTAATATCTGGACAAACCAGAAAAAACACCAGAAATTTGTTTCTGTAACTTTGTGGCCACACAGGCATTAATTATTATCTCTATCACTGCCTGCTGTTGATTGAATGACTGTTGTCCTTTCCGTTACATGGCCACTTTTTTTTTGTCATAGTCTATGTAGCTTGCTGCAAAGTTCAGGGATATTTTGATGGGAGAAACTGACTTGGGCCTTATTATTCATGCTTCTATCCATCTCTGGAGCTTCTTGCTTCCATTCGTGGGATTAATTATTATTTGAATGTAGGTGTAAGAAAAATAAAGGATCTGTTTCTGAATATGTGGGACTAGAGAAATCATTGTGAAAGCTGGTCTTTCTCATTATCACTCTTCTCAAAAATATTTTTGTAATGTTTGAAGCTTAAATTCAGCATAGCAAAATATTGATTATAAATTGAATGAATTTTTCTCTTTCTTAGGAAGGTGAATGTGACTCAGACCCGAAGCCAAGTGAAGACACCAAAGCAGTTGATGCCAGTGAGGCCTTAGTGCGTTTCACCTCAGGTAGTCCAATAGAAGGTTGGCTTCATGTTCATTTTTAATTGTGAAATAATTTTTTTTAAGGTTCATCATGAAATGATTACATGAGAGCTGTTGGCTTCTAATTGAGATGAAGTATTGATGTCTTTAGCAGAATAAATCTTAGTTTAATGAATGTTATTGTTTTTTTGATGATAAATTTATTTTTGGCTGGTATTCATGTGATCATTTTGATTTCAGAATTAGATGAGCATGAAAATGCAGCAAATGGAAGTGCAAAGGTTGTGATGGATTCATTTCTCACACACTTGTTAAATTGCATCAATGTGGAAAAAATAGATAATGCAGCAGTTGAATTTGGCCTGAATCTTAATACCAAGTACAACCGAAGGAAATTAGTGAAGTAAGTTTCAGTGAGTTATGCCTAAACTTTTGTCGGTCTGTAAGGAACCTTAGCTCCTCTTATAAAATGGTCCTGCTGACTAAATGGGAACTTTATGAATTACTTGGTTAAATTTTGTGAATTAAATTTTCAGATAAGATGATTGGAGTAAAATTATGGATGTGCATGCATTTATCTTAACAAATTTACTTACTTAATATTTTTTGTGACTGAGTAGGGAGAATTATAAAATGTTGTGGATTTTAGCTTTGTATGATGATTGTTATCTCACCATGAACTTCTATTTTGGTTTTTAAATCATCCATGTCAGGCTGCCTTTGTGCAGCATTATGCTTTGATCAGCAGATATCAGGCTTTTAGGAATGTGACTTTGCTAAATTTTTTTCTAATATTTGTTCACAATGGATTTTTACTAGCAATGCTTTGCTGGCACTTAATCTTCTGGGTGATATAACTCATTGTTTGCATAGCAGAGAAACCTGAGCTATGCAAAAAATTACTCTGTGTTAATCATTTCATAAAATCTGTGATTAGCCAGTAATTTTTTGAGAAAAACTGCCCAAAATTTTACTTCGTTTAATTCCTAGGAAAAGGTGAATGCCAAAAAAGTAAATGTTGCATTATTTCTTTTATACTTGATTTAAAAGGGAAATGTATCTGTAAAGGTACTGAAAAAAGTGTCCTATTTCTCCAAAAATAGTCCCCCCCACTTTTGAAGCTTCTGTTTTGGAAAAGCTTCAAATAGTATAGCAGGCCTTACATGTGTTACTTTCACTGCAAGAACATGTGCAGTGAAATTTATAAAAAAAAATCACAGTTTTAAATGCCTATTGGAGAACCAATTTCATGTATTTGACCATAATGCTTGATATATTTTTGCCTAAAAGGTTGTGACTGCCTATTGTGTTGAAGGAAGCTACATTCCCTTAATTAGTTGGAATGGTGAAGTGAAGAACTTCTAAAAATGACGAATATAAATCAGTCATTTTTTAAAGACCTCTAAAGAACATTTCTATCCCCTTGTGCTACCTAAAATAATCTTTTCAATAAATAACCCAATCATTACAACTCCCTGAGAGACTTCATTTTCATCAATCACATCTTTATCTTCCATAGGGTCTCATTCTTCATCATTTTCATTTGACTCTTGAGTCAGTCCACACTATCATTTTCTGAGCCATCATGTGCATTTTAAATTCTGGACTTTTTGAAACTTAAAGCAATTGCAGTTTCTGAAATGGAATTCCATGCATCCTGTACCCATTTCACTGCAAATGCCGGAGGTGGCCTCTTCAATTTGTGTATTCACTATCATTCTATTCTTTCACTCCCTTAAACATCTATTCAGCCAAAGTTGCCTTTAACCTGTCTAAATGGTTAATTTATTAAAGCATCCAGTTACTGAAGTTGGTGAATTCAAACCAGGGATAATAAGATGATCAGTTTTGCCTTTCTCAAGCTCTGTCCTGGTAATGTGGTTGTGGAGGGAAACTAGTAGCAGTATTGATGGTGTGTTTGGAAGGGCACCTGATCTCCTTTTCCAAACCACCTGTAGGAAATATTTCTTTAGGCATTGTTTTTCTTATACAATTGACGTAATGGGTAAGTTTCTTTTTATAAGCAGTGGTGCCTAGCATATGCATTATCCTATTTGTTTTATTGCCCAAGGTTTTCACTGGCTCTGATGTAGCTTCCCTGTCCTCTGCAGTAGTTGAGTTAGGCATGTCAGTATAATAATAATTTATTTTCCGAGGAGATACATTACAAGAGTTAAACACAAATGCACGTACATAAGGCACGTCATGAAAATTGTTATTAAGCACACTAATGTTTACAAGTTAAATAGTCATTGACTGTATAATAACAACTCTCTCGAAGATAGCACAAAACCAAACTTTAAAACATCATCAATTTTTTTCATTTTTTATATGTAGAGGCAGATGGTTATATTTGCACACATCTGGTATGGTCCTTTTGATGTTGTTTTGATGTTATACAGCAGCATTAGGATTCTATAATTTCACAAATCCACACAATTCTTGTATTAAGGATATGAAACATTTTTATTGGAAATTCTTATATGAAACTTTCAGGTGGTGTTAACATTGAATTAGGTTAATTAATTAAGGATGCTTGAATTAGGTTGTAGTTGTCACTGGGAATTATTTCAAATTTTACCATAAATTATTCCTGGATTTCTATGAGTCGACTGTAAAATCCACACCATGAAACTAGTTCAGGAACATATCTATTTTGTAACTTGGGAACTGTGTGTTTGCTGCGATATTTTCCTCTCTATAAGTTCCAGTAGATGTAGAGTTACTGTCAAGTGATGTTGTAGAGTGCATTCATTTCCCTTCATCATTTGCCACTGCTGGCTTAAAATGAACCCTTTTCCTTTGTTCTGCCGATTTCCTGGGCTACTGCCAACGCCTCCTTGCAAATCATTCTAGCCTCCGCTCTGTATTTGCACTCAAAGATGACAAATCACTCTCTTTCTTTAAGTCTGTCACTATGAGGACCCTGAGTGATTGCCCAGATATACTGGCATTTTGCATGTAAGGTAGCTGGTCTTGCCAAAGTTGCATAGACTCTTTCCACTTAAATTTTTTCAGCTGTCTCATCGTTTTCTTGGTCTCTAGTGTATCGTGCAGCAGCTATTTAATTATCATGAGTCGTTCAATCCTAAGATTGGTTGATTGCAGCCCTCCACCCATCCCTATCTAATGCTAGTTCCCTTACCTCCTGGTATCTCTTCCTATGTACTTTTCTCTTTGTTTGGTCCATGAATTTATTTCTGAGTCTTCCTTTTCCCTTTATTTTACCTTCAATTATGTTCTACATAAAACCATTGTGCCTCAGTGTGTGTCCAATCCTTCTGGTTCTTCTTTTCTGTATGGTGTTCCGCACGGTCCTTTTCTCTTCAACTCTTCTGTACCCTTAATTGTTTCTTATTTTGCTCATCCATTTTGTCTTCATTATACTCCTCCAGCACCAGATTTTGAAGGCTTCTAGTCTGTTCTGGTCAGCTTTTTTTATGGTCCATGATGTTTAATATTTGCATGAAAGCAGTTTGATGTTTGCATGAAAACTCTCTTTGACACTTCTTCATTGCCCAGGTATAAATCCTCTTACGTCAACCTATTCCATTGCCTCACTGTTATACAAAACATTATTCTTGAGAAAAGCTGACATAACATATTAAATTGATGCATATTGATGAGCTAGGTGCAGAATTGTATACTTTTCCCGAATAAAAATGAGAGATCATGCTTTGTAAGTTTGAGTACTGCTGTACATTGGGAATGTTAATGACCGAATATATTTTATGTGTGAATTGGCATGAATTTGTACCAACTCTCAAAGATTTTAATGGATACATCACTGTGTTCTTCAATACATTTGCTGGTGCATCTGGCCAGTATCTGTTGAAGGAATCCACTGGTAATTGCCATGAGAATTAGACTGTGCCTGTCTTTTCAGGCAGTGATTAGAGTGGACTCTGGTTTTTACAAAGTTAATGGATCAAAAAAATCAATGATTCGTAATGTTGGACCTTGAGTGAAATTTTTAAACAAAAATACCGTGAAAAAATATCCCTCTGCTATGTTTCTGGACTGTTCACTTTGTAGTGTTTTATAGCCATGCTGTGGAATGATTTCTTATACAGATGCATGATTAATGCTCAAATTAATTGCCAAAATGTGAAATTTAACAAATTTGGAATTATAAAGTCATGCATCATGCCATTTCTTGTTCTAATTGCTGCAAGCTGGGAAGTTAATTAATCTGGGAGATTAATGCCATGGAAAAACAGCTTAGCTGCTTGGGCAATCATTATGTTGCTTAATTAATGCAGGGTGGGGATATAATAAGTAAAGTGCAGAAGAATTACTGCAGAGTGGATATGACCATGTATGGCCGTGCGTAGAAATGATAGGGAGGAATATGATGTGGAGGAATGTTCCCACAGGTAGACAGCAGGGCCTAAGAAATGGTAGACATGATCTTATTTCTGTTCGGTAAGAATTAATTGAGGTTTGGTGCTCAGTGATGGACAATGGAGCAAATGGAGCAAATTGGTGGAACAAGCAATAGAGTATTTCTTGTTGTAGTAGTTAAGAATAGGAAGAATGCAGCCAGGGAATATGGTCTTGAGGGTGATGAGGTTTGTGATTCTGTAAACCTTTACAGTATACCCACACCAGACATGGGGTTAGATTTAGTTTTATTGAGGTGAGGGACAAAAGTGAGTTTGGGGTCGAAGGTGGCACCCAAGTCATTATTAGAGGAGGCAGTTGGTATCAATTTGTTAAATAGAGTGTAGTTGTTGGGAGGTGCTTTAGGTATTCAAGAAAGGGATATGTATTCTAACTTCAGAAAGTTAATTTTTAGTCGTCAACATTAGCACTACTGTCTGTGCAAAATTATGTAGACTCGAGTTTGGAAACTGATTAAAAATGAACTGTGGTACCTATATGAATGCGAGTTACTCCAAACTTCAGCTTGTTTTTCTTCTTCTTCTTTCTTCAGCTTGACCAACTCAGAGTTTGAAGTCAAATATTAAGAGAAGGCCATGGCCGATTGTCGTGGACCAAACGTCCACATGTTGCCTGTTTTATTTTATATTGGGAAGCTACAATTAAAATTCATCTATTGCAGTCAAAATTCAGTTACTGTGGTGAAACTGAAAAGAGATCCCATTTTCAAGCCTTGTGCAGAAATTCTGATAATTGCCGGATGACTGCCCATTTAAACTTTGTATTCACAAAGGTCGTAGAGATCGTGACACCATGGTGTTCATCATGAATTTAGTATTACCATACCAGTATAACTGGAAATATAAAGCCTTTGGAATTATTGATTGCAATTTTTAATACATCTCATTATAGCATGGATCATTCACGTGTTCTGCGGAGAGTGTTTTGCAAATTTGCGGCATACATATTGAGTTGAATGTTCATAAAAGATTAGGCATTTCATCAAAATTAGGTATTGATGACTTCAAAATATCATATGGCTGGATAGACTGTTTCATAATTCAGTGTACTTATGTCTAAAACAGCATCTGTGGTGAATGTGGAAGCATAAATCCCAAAACAGTTTCTTATTGGAAGTGTCCAACTTGTATAATCATGTTGATGGCTATATGATTTTAAAGTTTTACTTTGGACAAGGCAGATCTTTCTTGTGCTATACTGCTATACAAGACACAAGAACTCAAAGGGGATCCTTGAGAACAAACAAAGCAAGGCTCGCATCATAGCTTTGTTAAGAGCCAATGCAGATGACAGTGACAGACGAAGCCCTTTGTTTTAGGAAAGTCTTGAAAACTTTTTTATTTAAAGCTTGAGGACCGTATTGCCTACAGCAGTTATGCCGCCCACACTAAGGCATGGATGGCTTCTAGTATTTTTGAAGGACAAACGCATGCCCTTCATGCTGAGACTGGGGACCTAAACAGAAAAATCCTTTTGTTATTGGGTCAGTTCCCTGAATACCCTGTTAACTTGAAATTACAAAAAAGTAAATTATTATTTTTCCCTTCCAATTTATCCAGCTAGCTGTAGCCAAAAGGTTTGAGGTATTGTCCATTCAAATTAAAGAAAATTGTGAAGCAATTGGTCATGACTTTGCTTCAATTACTTGCAAATTAAGATTTCCCACCATTTACCCTTGTTGCTTTGCCCTCCTCGAAAGTGGACAAGAGGGGTTTCACTGTATTATCTGTGATTAAACAAGTGATATATTTTTTTACTTGAAGATACGTGGTATTTATCAGCAACTCACATTGAAATTTTTGCTTCATTTTTGCAGATGTTTTAAGTTTTTGCTTATTTTTGCCTCAATGTTTTTGCACTTGATTGAAATGATTCACTGGTTAAAACATCTGTTTATCATATTTGAGCTTTGGAAGAAAGTCACTTTGATTTTTATATTGCAAATTTGTCACCTCACGTGTTGAACTAATGTGAGTGTACGGATAGTGTTTCAGTTGATTGCTGGGAATATAACTCAGTACTTGTTGTTTTATGATAGTGGGCACCTATAAAAAATGTCCTTATTAGTGCTCACCACTTTCCTGTTGCTTTTCAGGGCATTATTTGCAGTCCCACGCACACGTTTTGATTTACTCCCCTATTATGCTCGCATGGTGGCCATATTAAATCCATGTATGCCTGACATTGCTTCAGAACTGAATTTCATGCTTTTACAAGATTTTAAATACCATGTGAAGAAAAAGGTTAGTATATGATTAAGTTGTAAATATATTGTTTGTGTAATGTTAACCTCATAATTGGTGATCCTTAAATTGTATGCTGTGTTGATGATTGTTTTGGATATGCATAAATAAGAAATAATCTCTTGTGTGGTAGTATTTTATCTAATTATATATGGAGTTAATGTTGATGTTCTTTCTTTTGGGGGGTGGAATTATTTTTTCAAGGATTAACCGTAAGAGTGTTCACAACATAATATTACATCCACGTGTGCTTTCTCGAAGGCAGTGATAGACATAATATTATGTCCTGTGAATTACGCCAATGACATTGAAAGCTTGTATACAATTACAGCTTCTACACAACTCTGGGATCTTAAATATTGTCTCATTTCATTATTATTCTTCCAATTTTCATTCATATATAGCTAGTATGGCCTAGTTCTATGCTTTAGTGGCTGATGTGGGACTAATCTGGCATGAATGGCATTGTTTTGTGGCTGTTGTCAGCTTCGTCCCTATGATTGCTTAGGAGGAATTACTTCGAGTCATATTCGTCATGAGCTTATATGATAAATGTTAGATATTGTAGTTAATAACAGCAACAGTGACCCTGAGGATGTGCTAACACCAGATTGTCAACTGTAGTCAAATTCAGGTAGATAATTTCTATAGTACGTAATAGAGTTTCAAGTCTGATCATTAATGCTATATTTTATTTATTTAAGAGAAAATAAAACTCTCCAAAACTTTGTGCGAATTTCCACAGAGAAAAAATCATCCGCCTTGTCATCATCATCATTCTCTGTGGAAATTCGCACATTTGTGCATTGCGGGTGACTCCGTAAAAAAGTGAAACTCCGTGGCTAGTCCCGGATAGCTTAAAATTTCTCCAAAACTTTGTTTAACACTAGAACCCCGGGACCTTAGGCCATACCTGCAACCCCGGCACCGGTCATTTTGACCGGTAGTATTTTTTTCCTCCTTATTCGAAGAGATTTGTTTTTATTCTTCTTGTGCGCCTTGATTTGGATAAAAACTTTTTTTATATAAATAAAATTTTTGTTAGGCAATGGATTTTAGCTAATATTTTTAGATATAAACTTGGTTGTCTACCATTTACATATAATAATTTGAAAATTTATATATTATTATTTCAACAAATTCATGCGAGATATCGTGGAAGTTCGTCATAATAAAATAGAAACAAAAATTGCACTTTTCCGCAGGGTATTTATTCCGTACTACTATTTCACTACTATTATTGATGATTTTGCTTCTTACGTTTTCTCCTAAAATTTCTATAAACTCGTTCTGAGTAGTAGGAGACAGATAGGATGTAGCAAACTTTTTTCCCAGCTGGAATCTCAGATGTTCTCGTAGCACTGGATCATATTTCGCCAACAAATGCGCTACCTCTAAAACATTTCCTCTACTTTCTGTTGCTTCAAGTTCAACATCACACTCGTTTTTCTTATGATTGACTCCTTCTCGATGGCCTCGTAAAGCCAAATTCTGTTTAGCTAGGAATCTAATAATATCAAGCAATCTTGTAAGGATTGCCTACCACTTCTTCACCTGGCTTTCAACAACTTCTTGTTCTTTTTTATCAATTGTTGCTCCACCAGCAATCCTAATTTCCAATTTCTTCCATTGTGTGAAATTTCTAACGTGATCTACACTGGACTCATGGTCGGATATTCTAGAATTCAGTTTCCACCATATATTGAATCCGTCCTCAGAATTAAATTTTGAGTTAATTCTTTCTGAAAACAGTTTGCAATGAAAGCAGTAAAGAGCTTCCTTGGAAGGGGAGTACACCATACAAGATCTCAATATTTTTTTCCATTAATTAGAGTTTTAAAAAACCACTCGCGAGTTAGTTTTCTAGTTTGTCCTTTGGTTGACACACCTTGACGAATTACTTCACCAAAATTATTATATAGATTTTGGACCACCCCGACAGTTGCTGCCGAGGTCATTTGCAGGGGCGGTCCCCTTAGCAACACGTACCAGTGTTGCCAAGTGTGCCCATCGAAATTATAACGAATAATAAAAGAGAAACACAGAGATGTCTCCCAAACCATGTCACGTCATTATCATTTCAAGTCTCACTCAACACAAAGAGTGGAATGATTGAATAAGATATGAACTATACATTGAATGCTTCCTTCAATGCGTGAACATAGTTTATCGTCCAAATGATATCATCATTTTCTCCATCTGAAAAGATCGTCTTGATATTTGTATAAAACATAAATTCTAAATTTGACCAGTCGATCTGAGAGCATCTCCCATCTTAGTTGCTGCAGAAGACTTGTAAAACTAATGGAACTATATTAGTGACTTATAACATATCATGCCGAAAACTAGCTTCATAGTTTAATCTGATATCAGCACCACTTTCTTTAACTCGCTTCATCTGAAAATGATGGTCTGTTAAAAATATAAAATACTTGTCTTTTAGAAAAAATTCATACAGCATGTTAAAAAAATATGAAAAAATTAGATCCAAGTGATGACTGATGAAGCTTAATATCACAAGATTTGTGATCCAAGTGACATGCCACAAATTCTACTCTGTTTTGACAAATAAAACATAAAGAAAAAACTCAGTGTAGCAAAAGAATGCTTCAGTGAATTAAAAATGTAATAGTATAATAGCCTTCTGCAGACCCCACAGTGCCGCCCCCTTAAAAGTGCACGATCGGGGCGGACCGCCCCCCCCCCCCTTAGCTACGCCGCTGACTACAAGGAAATTCATGTATTTTGCTATCTAAGTACGATGTAGTCGTAACATTGCTGTGAATCCAATGGGAGTTGAGATAGGGAAACTTGTATATGTAACAGTATATAATGGAAGCATAAGATCACACGTTCTCCGTGTCCATGCTGGACAACATTTGCTGTGGCAATGTCACGTGTAGAGGTAAATAACTCTTTGAACTGGCATAAAATGGTCCTTCACAGTTAGAAGTCCAAGGCGGTCGAACCCTTCAGTGAACGATTTGAAAGGTATTCCCCCGCACAATGGAACTCCATTTAACACACTTGCTTGTGGGTGTCCCAAAAGTGTTATCTAGTCTCTGGTAACAGCTGTGGGGACTCCTCTGTCTTGGTTTTTCAAGGTCAAGATTCCTGTGTAACTGAGCATAAACAAGTAGACACCTTGAACCCATAATTTTTCATGGTGAAAGAGGGGAAAGTAAAGTTGTAATGTTTGCCACTAAAATGCCACATTTCACTTTTTACAGTTGAATTTCACAGTATTGTGGCATGAACTTGAAGATTTCCATTTAAGGTAGGCAAGGATTTGGCTGGTTTTGCTGATGTTTCTGAAGTTCCTTGTTTCATTTCACAAAATAAAATCACTACCTCCACCAGGGACCACAACAGCCTTTCATAAGACTGTAGCATCATGTATGTATAAACTCAAAAAGTGATATCATAGAAATACTTGAGGAATGAGCTGGGAACGCTCATTTACTTGTGAGAAATCAAATTTTCCTTGAAAGCAGTACATTGAAAATCAAGATTCTACTGTATTAGTGTCATGACATAATAATTGTCTGAGCCGTCAAGAAGTTTTTCTGTGGGATTAATTTCCTGGCTTGTGACAATTAGGACAATAAATGGCACGATGCATGATTTTCTAATCACGAAATAGAATTTTGGATTTCGTATCTTTCCACATAATTTGATCATTGTTTCCTTCCCAGTCAGAAAGGTCAGTTTTTTGTATATTTTAATCCACACGATGAAATAAGACTCATGTGACAAAAAAATTCAATTTTCGAAGCCTATTTCTTGTATTTATAACTATTTAAACTTTTGACGTTCCAGAATGTCCTGCGTCAACAGAAAGACTGTTGTGCAGATTGCATGGATTCTCGTTAATTTCCTGTCATCGATTTTATGTGGCATAATTGAATATCAAGCATTCCTTGCTCTTAAGGTCATAATTTCATGATTTTATCCAGTTTATAAACTCTTCTTGTACATTGCTTTCATTTAATCCCCTCAGTTTTAAAATATGTCATTGATATCAATAAAATTATATAGAATGAGATTTATTTTGAAAATTCCTCCTTTGGAAGTACAACTGCCTTCTTGCTCAGTAGTTTGATTGTGAAAATAACCGAAGACATAATACATATAAGTTCAAGAAATTGATTGATTGCACCTTTAATTGAGAATAACCTTAGTAACCCATTTGCTGTGTTCATAAAAGTACAAAATTCCTACAGTCATTTATAAAACTTAAAATCACTCACAAAAATTAAAATCACCTATTAATGTCACCTATGGGTTACATTACAGCAACAATAATGATACTTGCTATATAATTATATAATAAATATATGCTGTTAGACAATTGTATGTACATGGCATAATGGACTTAGTGTTGGTATTAATATGTTAATCGAAGACGTGAACTTGGTAAGGCTCATTGTAACATCAGCGTCATGTGTCCTTATGCGCTCGTTAACTGAGCATTGAACAATATGACGCTGTAGTATTCGTCACTGGCGGCATCGTGGCGTATTTTTTTGCGGCGTGCGGCGGTGCTCCGGCAAGGAGTCCACGCCATTGATATCTACGGTGCTAATTGATCCATGACGACTGACTCCATGAAATACGAGGTTCAAAACAAAGATTGAGTATGCATCCTAATTCTGAGTAAAATTGGTGAGCTTCACACTCTGAATTTGACTGCGACAGCACGGTGGCAGTCACGCCGACAAGCAGACTCTGTGGCACAGCGGCGCAGTCTAAAATAGGGCAAAGGCACGGACACGATTCATAAAAAAGTACCTTTAGCGATATTAAAACCTATACATGTACCCATTATTTTACGGCCTGTGTTATTTTTTCTCCCATTCCATTAATTTCTCCAAAATATTTCGCCGCCCAACATTATTTTCTATTTCTTACGCGGAGTAACAACGCTCTCAATTTATGGAACAATCGAAGGTGAACCTTATTCACAGATGCGCAATACGTTCCGTTCCAATGCATTCACGCAAATATTATTATATCTACTTGTGGTATTTGAACGTCATTTCTGTTCAGTTGCCATCAGTAAGGATTTAAATTAAAGATCGCAACACATTGAGCGGTGTTTACTCGATGCATTTCTCCGCGCATGTTGAAGCGTGAACGTATTTACCATTAACATTTTCGGACGTGTTTAGTGGCTGTAAACAAGATCATAGACCACCTCAAGTCAGTGGGGCGTTTACGAAGTGCTACGAGCACTTGGTGGTGACTCCATCTTGAAGTGCTTGACTCCATCTCAAGAAGTAACTGATTTGGCTAGCCGCGCCATGCAGTCGCTTGTAGCAGCGTGCGGTCTCAATTCACAGATGCGCAATTCATTCCGTTCCAATGCATTCGCGCAAATATTATTATATCTACTTGTGGTATTTGAGCGTCATTTCTGTTCAGTTGCCATCAGTAAGGACTCGAGAACTCAAGACTAGGGTTGCACCGATAAGCAAAATGGCTGATTACCGATTAATCGGCCAATTATTAGCAACCTACAGTTAAATGCCCGGCTGCCATTTTTTGGCCTCCCTCGCTCCCGCCACACACCATTTCGTTTCTGGAGCATATATTGCGTCCTTAGACGGTGTATTGAGGGAGCCTACCTCCACGAAACAATATTCAGACTGGTCCTTAGTGAGAATTGAATGCAAGATGGGGCTTAGAAGACACCCTTGCGGCATCCACACAGGGTGGCCAAGAATTAAGGGGACCCCAAAACAACCCGAAGATCTATCAGAAATATATAATTTTCATTTCTAGTCTTATATTTTACAGCAATATGATAATTGGCCGATTATCAAAGCCAATTAATCGGCCAAATAGCCACTACCGATTAATCGGCAAATTGGCTGATTAATCGGTATCGGAACTATTGTCTATTTACCAATTAATCATGCAACCCTACTCAAGACGCGCTACCGAGTGGTCGAGTATGAGGGAGGACAGGAGGGTAGGGTGGCCCAAAAAAAACTTTTTTGAAAGTTAAATGGGTGGATACATTTTCTGGTGTAATTTCACAAATAAAAACTATAGAAAATTTTAGCATGATCGCACAAAATTTGACACTGCAGGAACAGAAAACTTACCAATGATGAACGTGAAAAACAGAACTTGCTATTTGTAATACAGACATAAGAATTTTTTGATCGGTATGGAAATGTTAAGGATAAGGAGATGTTATATTTAATTTAAACCTTTTTTAACCCATTAAAAATTAAGACTCAGTGTTTCAACCTGAAGGTTGGTGTGGATAGGTGAGGGTAGAGCTCACCCTGGACTAAGCCATAGGCGTGTGAATTTTACACATTCAGGGTAAGGGGGTCAGGTCCTTTCCCTGGGCCACCTCACACTTCGAGGATTTTTGCTCGGGGGTGTCCGAAGGCTTCGCCCAAATTTGAATCCGAGACCCTCTGATCAGTAGCAAATCGTTCTACCCACTAGGCCACCATGCTCCCAAACATTAGGAAACACACAAAATAGTAACATTTATCATCAAGGATTGTTTTTCTTTTGTTTAACCATTGTTTCTGCGGTAGAATCCTGAAAAACAGGAGATTTTCCTCTATAAATTAGGCAATTTGAGCCTGAAATGTTGAAACACGATTCGGCAGGGTCAATTATTTTGCAATCAAGCTGAAATTTTCTATGGCTTGTTTAATTATAAAATTGAACCAGAAAATGCATCCGTCCCCTCAACTTTCTAAAAATATTTTTTTTGCCCACCATAATGGGGGGGCATACGTCCGGAGGGGGTCAGGTGTCTGGAGGTGGAGAATAGGCATCTGGAGGGGGAGGACAGGCGTCTGGAGGATGACTCTGATGGGGGGCTAGTTACGGCAACCTCGCCACCCTGAAAAGGTGATCGCTTGCCCGGTCACGCGTTCACAGGAGTGAATTTCTTATCAATATAATAAAATATTTTATTACTTTGTTTTTTTTGCACTTTTTATTTTTTAATTATTTATATTTATTTGATATCTATATTTTACTAGATTGTGTTTAGCTAGGATTATCAATATTATTTGTAAAACGTGAAAAAATGTCACTTTGGCTCTTATGTAAACCGCGATAATATAGCCTGGAAATTTTTAAAAGTTTAGCCTTGAAAACATGGAATCATGCTTGAATTTTTTATTGTGACATTTGTGGACACTCTGAACTGAGTTTAGTGATGTACATACTTACACTGGTGAGCATAAATATTTAGATGATGTCATTCAATTGAAGTCGAAGGTTTTGCCTCTGATTGTAAGACAAACCCTCTTGTCTTTGGAAATCCAGAAGGGAAAATGACTTTGAGATTTGCGTGAATGCAGTATTCTGCAAAATCATAGCTCTGAAGAAGTGTGGAGGTCTTAAAATTTGCTACTCTCTTGATGTATAACCTTTGAAACCATTATTTAAAGGAAATTTTATTTTTGTGGAAAATTGCACGATTTATGTTTTCATCATGATATAATGGATGAGCAATATCAGAGAAGTGATATTTTGCGACTTTCGATGTGGGAAAGGCTATATTTGACTAAATTTTTCACAACAAGATTAATGAGAATTTTTAGTTAAACATGCAAAAATGGGCAAAAGTAATGGTCTGTGCTGAGTGGGCTGCTTAGCAAATGGCATGCTGTTACATTATGTGTGGTCTGCATATGCACTACTTGGTATTATTATTTTACCAATTGCCCATTCTCCCAAATCTCCCATTTATCCCAAACAATCATGACCCTGGGTTAATTAACTGTAGCAGAAGAAAACTTATGTATTTGGTCTGAAACTTTATCTGTCATTATTAGTGAATTCTTGAAAAATAAACTCATCATTTTTCCCAACCTTAGTAATAATAAGTATTGAATAGCCCTAGAAATTAAGACTTTCATGGAAATTGTCTGTATCGCTGAATGCTCTGAAGTTTCTTAGTTGTAATATAAACTAAGGCCTCTTACAGAAATGAGGGAAAAATGTGGAATTTCAACTGTAGTCTTTGAGGACTAATAGTGGCTGATGAATTAGCTACTACGATTTCTGATGCCTTCCAATTCAGGTTCAGTGATTCCTGGGAATGTTTACAAAACGACTTGAAAGTTTCAGGGGGTGCTAATAAGAAGCATGAGTATTGATGAGAACAAAATGGTGCTAAATTTTTGTCAACATTAATGGTAAAGTGTGTGAATTGAGTCACTGCTGATTGGGGGCAGGTATAGATTTTTCAGTATTTTTTTCTCGTTTAAATATCTCGTATCAGTGTATTGTGTTGACTTGAAATAGAACAGAATGTTGAATGGAAGCTGTTAAATAATACAAAGTTTTCAAATGTCAACAACTGACCCCACATTTCATGACATGGTCCTCAAAAAATATTGTTAACCTCCTTGAAAGCCTGAAATCCTTTTTAATTTTGGATATCCAACTCCAGTGGCCATGCTGTAAGTGCAAAACAAGTAGTCCCTGATGAATGATGGAGTTTTCACATGGTTGAACCCTTGATATTTCCTTGTGTCAAGTCTCTATTAAATTGACCTATAAATTTACTATGTGACTCCTTTGCTGTATTACAATTTGCATATTTTAATTGATTATACTCGCTGTCAGTGATATTTCATGTGTTTGGAAGAGGTATGCATAGTGAAATTCCATGCATCATGAGTGAAACATTGAAAGAATAGGATCCCTGGCATATGTTTTGTGTAGTAATTTTTATTTTACCTTGTGTATTACTAAAAGTGTGTTATACTCATGCTTTGTCTGAAAATGCTGCTGGAGCTGCCATCAATGTTTTCTGGAATGCTTGCTTACTATTGTTAGTAATCTCTATGAATAAAGTTTTATGTCCATTTTGAACCAATTGAGTTATTTTTATTTTTTTTAGGACCAGATAAATATTGAGTCTAAAGTGAAAGTAATACGCTTCATAGGAGAACTCGTAAATTTCAGCGTGTTATCTAAGGTTGATGCATTGCATTGCCTGAAAGTACTTTTGCAAGATTTTACACATCATTTCATTGAAATGGCTTGCAATCTTTTGGAAACCTGTGGAAGATTTTTGTACAGAAGTCAAGATTCTCATCAGCGTACAAAAATCTATTTGGTGAGTAATTTGTACCTTTTATTGAATTATTGTACTCTTGTCAGGAAGAATATTTTGTAATCTGCTGCAGTTATCTTATGTGAACTCAAGAATTTTTAAATGTGTTTCATTGTGTTCAATATAATTGTGTATTCAAGTATTCAGTGTGGAAAAAAAGTGCCCCTCGATTGCATAGTTCATGTTGACTGAAGTTTGACCTTTTTTGGCATGTATATTGTCATCTGCATTTCAGGAGCAAATGATGAGAAAAAAGGCTGTCTTGACTTTAGAATCCAGATATGTGACCATGATTGAGAATGCGTATTATCACATTCTGCCGCCAGAAGTAAACGTGACACAAAAGAAGAAAGAGAAACCGGTTAAACTTGCTTATGTAGACAAGTTGTTGTATCAGGATTTGGCTAAACCAACTACTGATAAAGTTCTCCGACAAATGAGAAAACTAAACTGGGATGACAATGAAGTTGCTCTGTATGCCATCAAGTGTTTGACACAGATTTGGAAGTATAAATACTTCAATATTCGATGTGTGGCCAATATGGTGTCAGGACTTGTTGGACATTTGGTAAAAATGTTTTCTTTGTGTCCCCTTTGAGCCTTTTTAAGCCAATGAGTTTGCCATTGTGTAAGTTTTAAATGTCTTTCAAAGATATTAGATGACTGATCTGATCATAATTCTACTTCTTAGGAAGGCATTGGTGTGCAGGTTGTGGATGCTGTTTTAGAAGACATCAGGATGTGCATGGAAATAGGCCATCCAAAATACAACCAGAGGCGTATTGCCATGATTATGTATTTGGGTGAGCTTTATAATTATCGAATGGTAGAGAGTGGAGACATATTTAAGGTAATTTTTATTGTCTTTACTGTGCAAAAATAGTCCCAATTATTGAATTAGAGTTTTAGTTTGTGTGCATTTTTTGTGTGTGCTTATGAAGGAGTTTTGAGTCCTAGTTGTGATTCCATTGTCATATAATCTTATTCTTGTAGAGGTGTTTTTGTGCTTTTTCCCAGTATGTTGTTTCAATTGAGCAGTAAATTATTACTCAAAGCTCTTAAGCAAACTCTTTTGAGTGTTGAAACCTGCCTTCTCCCAACAGCTGTGATTGAGCTGAGTGTGCACACCACTGCTAGCTTTGGTATTCGGGCTCAAGTTTGAATGTTTCTCTCCAACATGTTTGTCCTTGTTTATGAATATTTGCAAGTTAAACTTCTCTCAGTTTTTAAGATATGATTTTTAAGGTATTCAAGAACTTATATTTGATAAAAAAACAAGTCTATTGTGTGAGGTAGTAAAATATGCATGGAGTTGATGCTAATTAATGGTGTATCAAGCTCCTTTATTTCTTTAAATTAATTTCTAATTGATGGATTTGATTTTTTGTAGGTTCTGTATTCATTGATAACCTTTGGTGTTGGTCGAGACCATCAGGCACAGTCACCTCTTGATCCACCTGACAATTTATTTAGAATAAGACTAGTTTGTGTCCTTCTAGATACTTGTGGCACATATTTCAGCCATGGCTCCAGCAAAAAGAAGCTGGATTGCTTCTTTGTCTATTTCCAGGTAATGATAATGACTTTCTTTAGAAAAATTTCCCTATGCAGCTTAAAATTAAGGCTGAACAGTGTGTTAATATTGCATATTAATCATATCCTGGTGTTAATATGCAATTAATTTGTGGAGGGGGTAATGCCTGATCTATTGGTTGATTGGATGAATGAGAAAAATTTTTGGAAGTGATACAAATTGACCAAATACTGCAGCTGTAATTTATATTGGAATCTAAGTAGTAAATTCTTAATATTTTTATAAGCTGTTTTGCAGGAAATAAAGATAATGATATCTCATGCTGTCTTTTGCAGTTGTGTTCTGCTGCAGGATTTTCTTGGATGTTTTGTTTAGCTTAATCTTGATGGTGATGACAAAATTTTGGAGGTATTACAGCATCCATCTTCTAGTAATGAGCAAATTCTGGACTGAAGATGGAAGATGTGATGCCTCTGAACAATTGTTATCACAGTGAAGACTCAATGCAGCAAAATATTTAGGAAAATCCAATTTCAGTGAAAAATATATTTATTCTGTTCATTGATTTGTGAATTGATGGATATGGGACACTAGATGATTTAAGTACCAAAACAGATGCCTTGCAGTGTACTGAAAATGCTTTTTATATAGCAATCATAGCAATTTAATTGAGCTGTAGTATGACTTCTCCAATTAGATTAGAATACAAAAGTATTGGAAATTACTTCAAACGATACTGAAGAGAGGTTGTTCAGAGTATAAGATCTCCTCCTTTATAAGGCCTCCCTTCTTTTAATTCCATTGGAAAGGAGAAATTAGTTTTTAAAAAATTTAAATTCTGTACTGCCCTAATCAGCAGTAAAAATCTAACTAAGTAACTGGTATGAGTTAGAATTTTCTGTTGAATGTTAATCCACTCTGGAAATATGATTCCTTATGTATTAAGGTGCAAAAGAAGACCTTGCCATTCCTTAAGGGATTACAACCAAATCAGAATTATCTGCCCTCGTATCCTGGATTGTGTAGTGTCTTTTCATGCTGATATAGGGCTTTAATAACACTATCATGAGGAAATTAATGACTGGATATAAATAGTTCACTAATTCTTGAAACTGTTGTTGAATACATGTAGTCAGGGCTTCCACTGACTCACTTTTACTCACTTATTCGAAAACTGGGTCAATTTTCTTACTATTTTGAAAAAAATGCCCACTTTTTCACTATTTTCTTAAAGTGTTACCCTGTCAGAAAGGCAAAGGTGTTGAAAAGCTCCTTACATCCAAGTGCTATGAGGCGACTGCTAACGCCCTTAAGGATAAAGCCTTCCCTGGAGAGATAACCTTTGTCCTGTATAGTGCTCAAGTGTTTGAACGATTTTCAAAACTTTTCGAACATGATCAGCCTATGATCTATGTTTTTTATGAAGAGGTTGAGAGTCTATATTTCATATTGCTTAGTAGGTTTTGCAAGCCAGAGCTGCTTCCAAGCAAGCAAGAATGCATGAATGAAGCCTTCTTTCTCAATACCAACAATATTATGAAAATAAGTAAAACTGGATTCTTGTCAAATAGGAAAGCTCGCCTCTACAGAGTTTGAAGTTTCATCGAGAAGCTTTTAAACATGGCTGCGAGCCACCTCCAGAAATCAGTCCTGGCAAAGGAAAGATAGGCTCGCCACCGGAGATGTTTGAAGCCTCAAAATGTCAAGGAAGGCTCCTCGCAGAACATTGTATCTGTTTACAAGATGCTGATGGAAGTGGACAATGATGGCCTTTGAGACGAGTGGCGTTTGTTGCAGCTGGAAACCTTTCCACCATATGAACCTGGAACTAGGTTTGACAATTACTGGACCCAGGTATTTACCTAGACAGATGTTGCCTGTGATCCCAAGTATCCACTGGTAAGATAAATGGTGATAGCTGCCCTCTGTTTGGCCTATGGTAGTTCTGATGTCGAGGGAGGATTAACTTTTTCCAGAAATCAGCTTCATGCTGACTGGTCCGGCTATGCTGGAGTGCACTGGTAATGTCAGGCTCAACGACAGGGATGGGCTTCGAGACTACAGTGGCCTCCCTGAACATGTGTCCATGATGTCGCAGCTGCTCAAGCATGTAGTGGCAGCATTCAGCAAGTATGAAGAATACGTGGAGGCTCAGCCGAAACTTAAGGAACATAAGCTGAAGAGGTCGCAAGAAGAGGAGAAGTCTCGCCAGGAGAGGTGAGAGGCCACCCAGTTATGGGAACAACAGGCATTGGGCAAGCTGCAGGATGACCTGCATGCGACAAGTAATAAGGAGATTGAGGAACACAAGGCTTCTGATCAAATAGTCAACGAGGCAAAAAAGAAGCTGGAGGAGGCTATTGCCAAACAAGAAATGACAAAAGTCGAGATCGCCCAAGGTATGTTGGAGGGGGCACAAACACTACGGTTGTGGGCAGATGACTTGCTGAAGAAAAAGGAGCCTGTGCAAAAGAAAGTTGAGAAGAGGACATCGTCTATGATAGAGCATCATTTTAAGAATTACAAAAAGTGGTGGGATGATGATCCTGATGATCCCAAGGCACAGGTGGACACTGACTAGACTAAAATTATTAATGTTTTTAATAATTGCTTTTTACATTTGATCTCCTAATGTAAGGTACATTTTGTCGTTGGTGGCCTATGCCATACCTACACTGTGGGTGGAGTAAGCATAAAATCTTCAGATACAGTAAAATATCTTTTATTAATTTAACTTTTGATGTATCATGGGGAACACACATATGAAACATATGCGGCACACTATTGAAGAAACTAGGATTTGGTAAGCGTGTAATAGGAAGGTCCTTGGATGAAAAAGTAAAAGAAAGATGCTATTTTGCTCTGTTTAGGCCACACCTTAAATACGCCATGAGCATTTGGACCCTGGTCATAAAGATTTAACCAAAAAAATTAATGAAAAACAAAAAGCTCCACATTTTGTTAAAAACTGCTCCAACATGTAGTGTCTCACAACTTTTAGAGGGATTACGGTGGGTGGCCCTCGTCTCGGAGGCTACATGCTTGGGTTAGGTTGCTTGAGAAATTCAGAATGTGTGATACAGAGTGACCCAGGGACTATTATCATGATTCCTCACTACATCTGTAGGTTTTACAGGAGTGATAAAATAAGAGATATATTGCCAAGCAGATATGTGCAAAAACTCGTTCTTTCCACGCATAATAAGCGACCACTATAAAAACTGAGCTCCACTAAATACACTCCCATATTACGCATCACCGTTTCACCTCCCAAAGCCTTATCCCTTACATCTTTACACAGCTGATATCCTGACACCCCCTGCTACATGCCCACGTGATGGCTTGCAGGGTAGTATTTAGATGTACCTCATTCTTATCTATTTTTTATCCTTCATCTCTCGTAGAGATTTTTATATTTTTTGTTTATTATTTATGCCTTCTACAGTCTGAAATATATGTTTTCTTAGTCCAAATCTTTTTCATGTAATTTTTATCCCTGTTACTACTGCTTTCAATATGAGTTGTAGCTTAAAATATACCAAAATGTAGGGTTTCAGTCATTGACAGAAGTTTAATATAGGTTAAAATCGCCAATTTCCTCCTAATTTTTTCACTTTTTCCTCCCTTTTTCCACATTTTCCCCTCACTTTTTTGGCAAAAATTGCTCACTTTCTCACTTTTCTTTATCAAAAAGTGAGTGGAAGCCTGACATGTTGTTCATCTTTTTCAATGAGTTCCTTAGTTGTTCTCATAAGCATAGAAATATTTATGGCATAGTTGCATTGGTGATTACATTCTATTTTTACCAAGGTGCTATAACCATTTATATATAAGCCTTATAAGCCAATTTGTGACTGGTGCAAAGTTGTAATTACATTTGTGAATTTTATGATGGCTTTAATTTTCCTTTTTTTGTCTTTTTCAGAATTATTTCTGGTATAAATATTCTCATCCACATTGGAATGTAAATAATCCCTTCCCATTTGGAGTGACATTCATGTTCAAAGATGTGCTCACATCTTTGAGACCAAAGATCAAGCTTTACGAGTCTTACACTGAAGCACAAAGTGAGCTATTAGCATTGGAATCAGATCTGCGCTTGAGACTTTCAGAAGTAGCCCCAGAATTGGTTGGACTAGATGATTCAGATGATGTGTCTGCCTTAGATGCTGGAGATACAGATGGTGCTGAGGATCAAGATGATGCAATCTCTGGTGTGAACAATAATCGGGAGCGATCACCTATGCTGAATACTATTTCAGAAATTGAAGAAGGTGAGAAATTTTGGTGGGAGCCTGTTGAGTGTCATTGGTCACTAGAAAGAGGGGTGTGCAAATCACACTAATCCTGTGATATTGTTTAAGCGATGGGTAATTTAGATCTTGATCTGGTGGCTAAATGGTTTGTTAAGTGTGGTTAGCTAATTTCATAGCTATTTTTTAAAGAAACCGCTGGAAATTTTCTACCACTTAAGTATTCTGATCACTGTTGTGGCCAATCATTCTTGGAAAGGGAGTGAGTGTAGTTGGAATTCTGTTAATAGTACAGACTGTTATTAACTTGGGAAAATCAAGCATTCCACTGCTCACTTTGTAACTTGAATTTTATGTAAGTTTCATAACACCTGCAGATTAGCCTACCCAGTCAGTTATCACATCACTAGAGTGTATGAAATCATTTTTAATGCCAGTTATTTTGTAATTTATGGCTTATGAGATGTGCTTTTTGCCAACAAAACCCCAAAGAAAATCAAAACCACCCTGTCTTATCTGGTCAATGTCTAGTTCAGATTTTGCCTTATAGACATCCATATTCAAATCTCGACAATACAAATCTTACATTAGGATGTAATTGAAAATAAGTATGACATTCATGATAACATCATGCACTGGTATTTGTTAATGCCTTCAATTAAGATTGCTGCTCTGTTTTATAGCTAACAATGATGAAGTGATGGTGACTTGAAGATCAGTTGAGCCACCCACCATCAGGACTACACAGTTGTTAGAATCAAATACATATCTTGGGTGCCCATAGTTGTCTTCTCTTTACTGACTACAGATTAAGAAAATTAAAATCTATTACGATTTATTTTTACACAAGCTTCAGTTTTAAGGTACAATTTTAGCTTAATATACATTTTTAAGCTTGGTGAAAATTTTGCCTACACCATGATTCCAGACTTTTAAACCTTTGCTAATGGAACTATGATGTAATAGTTATTTTAGGATTCTTCTTCTTTCTCTAGTCCCCTCATGCTGTTAGGCGTTGGGGCCCCTCAGCCATTTTCTAAATTCTACCCCATTCTGAGTGAGTCGCTTCACTTCACTAATGCTCTTTCCATGCCGGGATGCCAATCTCTCCTCATATTCTTCCCACTCCAGCCTTGATCTTCCTCTTCCTCGCCTTCCTTCTGGTCTTGCCTCCATCACCTCTCTTGGCTTCCTTTCCTCCTCCCTCCTCACCACATGTCCATACCATCCCAAGGTTTTTCTTTACATCAATTCTGTGATTGAGTCTTGCTGGAATTAGGCTCTGATTGTGGTGTTTCTCACTCGATCTCTCCTTGTGCGTCCTGCAGCACGTCTGAGGTATCGCATCTCACAGCTTTGGAATCTATCGAGTAGGGTTAGGCTCTCCGTTCCGTATAGCAATATCGGCTGAAAAATTGTTTTATACACCCTCATCTTTGTCTTCTCCGATATTTCTCTCTTGCCTACAATTGATTTGCTAAGCTGATGGTATACCTGGTGTGCTTTATGGACTCTGTTACTCACTTCAGAGTCTGGTCTTCTGTCACAAGTAATTTGTGTCCCCAGGTATTCGAACTTGTCAACCTGTTCTAATACTTGCTCTTCCCATGTTATGTTCACCCTTTCCTGCTCCTCATTTTTTGACACTGCCATGACCTTGCTTTTCCCTACATTTATTCTCATTCCATGGTCTCTAATTACATTAGCCCATTCTTCTACTGCTGCTTGCAGTTCTCTCTTGTTCTTTGCAATCAATACAATGTCGTCAGCATATATTAGTGACTGAACGTAGACTGGCCTTAACCTACAGTTTCCTACCTTGCACCTTGCTGTTTTTCTTTTGCATTCTTTATGTATCTGGTCCATCAAAATTATGAATAGTAGAGGGCTAAGGCCATCTCCTTGCTTGACACCTTTCCTCATATCAAACTCTGTTGACGTTTTCCCTGCTATTCTTGCTACTCCTTTCACATTAACGTACATACTTTTAATTCTTTCAGTTAAGTCTACAGATACCCCTATTTTTTGCAGTGCTTCCCATATGCTGCATCTTGGAACAGTGTCAAAAGCTGCCTGTAGATCTAAGAAAGCTAGGCAGACTGATCCATTTCTATTAATATATTTGTCCATGACTTGGCTCGCTGTAAAGGTGTGATCATGGATTTGGCGGCTTTTTCTCAAGGCACATTGTTCTTCTTCTAGTTTTTCCTCAACCTCATTTCTGAGTCTTATTTCAAGGATTCTGGTGTACACCTTCAAAGCAACGGAGGGCGGACATATGGGCCTATAATTGTTGCACTGAGTAGTACTTCCTTTCTTGTAGATTGGTGCTAAAATATTCAGCTCCCAGTCCATGGGTATCTTTTTCACTTTCCATGCTCTTCTGCATATCTCCCACATCCAGTCAATCACTGCATTTCCTCCAAACTTGATCATTTCAGGTGACAGGCCATCAGCACCTGCAGCTTTACCAAGCCTAATCCTTTTTATCGCATCCTCCACTTCGACACGTGTTATTTCTTCTCCATTCCCTTCTTCTATTTGTGGGTTTGGTTCTGCAACCATTCTTTCTACTTGTTCTTGGTGTCCAAAAGTCACAGCAAAGTGGTTATGCCATACTCTTAGTACATCTTTTTCCTCAGTCACTAACTTCCCTGTTTCATCTGTTACTTTTCTTACTCTCTTGCCAAACTTTCCTTTTAGGCTTTTCACCGTTTGCCAAAACTTTCGCTGATTATGATGGTAGTTTTCTTCCACTTCATTTCCAAACTCTTCCCAGCATTCTTCCTTTGCTTGTCTCACTGCTTTCTTCGACTCATTCCTCTTCTGTACATAATCTCGCCAAGCCTCATCTGTTTTATCTCTGATCCACGATTTCCAAGCAACCTTTTTATCCTTAATTTTTCCTTTGACATGATCATTCCACCACTTTGTCCTTTTCACATCTGTCTTC
Source organism: Ceriagrion tenellum (assembly GCA_963169105.1). NCBI lineage: Eukaryota > Metazoa > Arthropoda > Insecta > Odonata > Coenagrionidae > Ceriagrion > Ceriagrion tenellum. The sequence continues at coordinate 106,220,653 of OY720638.1, read as the reverse complement.
AACATTTGCACTCCACAGACTTCTCTGGCTTTATTTAAGAGGGTTTCTTTCAGTATTTTAGGATTCAAATTATATAAAATTAAAAAAAATGCTTTCTGAAACAATGTCCATATGTCAATTTAGCACATTTTCAAAGACTACATAGAGGAAACTAAAATAATTCTTTTCAGGATTTATTAAACAGGTTTGAAAATGCGATGTGTCAATTTTTTGGTCCTGTTGACTTCATAATATTGAGTTACTACTGAATGTTCTTGAATGTATATGTGCTTTTATGCAGGGAGATCTCTTAGTGATTTTCAAGAATGTATTGGTTCACCTTATGGCAAAATTCAATCTAAGAGTAGTCATTTGAAATGAATTAATTTTGCAAAGCTGGGGTCTGCTGAGTTTGCTCTTCAAGGAAAATTAAACCAGTCACCATGAACTAGTGTAAAAGGAGATTTGGGGTAAAAATTTTGCTGATGGTGAACTTATTTTACCAAAAATTCTTTGGAAATGGCTGCAGAGGTACTTAGAGCTGCAGTGGTAGGTGGAAAACGTGATCAATGTAAAAGAGTTAAATTGAGTGTGTCAGGTGTGATATAGTGGAGTACTTCCATATTACCAAAAGAAAAGTGCACTTGTCCACTTAACTGGTGATAGTATCCTGAGTATACCAAAACTTTCTGTTTTAATGAAGTTTGTGAGTGGAAAGGTACCATTTCCTTCTTACAATAATAGGTACAGTTAATGGTAGGGCTCTTGGGAATGTATTGTATCAAAGTGTATATTTTTCATTCTCTGGTTCTTTGTTTGGAGCCCAAGGGAACCAGAACGAAAGAATCAAACTGACAAAATCTATTCTAACATTGCATGAATCATTTTTTCTTCTTCCAGACAATGATGAAGATGAAGATATCTTCACAATTCCTGATATGAACTTTTTTGGCACTCCGGGTGAAGAGGTTTCAAATTCTCAGCCTAGCCCTCAGGTAGTTTTTTTATTAATATTTATTTTATTCTCTTATTTTTAATTTTGGTTCTTAAGATAATAAAAATGGTTATCACTAAATAAGCATTTGCTATGCAAAGCAGGTTTTGTTTTGTATGGGCTAAAAGTTGAACAGGAAGAGAGTGGATGTTGAAGTCGACATATCAGGTTTTTCTATACTTCATTCAGTGGAAGTTTTAGGTTTATTCTATAAGCTTGCAGCTTGTAGTTTGTAGCTTACAGCTAGTTGTAGTTGTAACTTGAAGCTCGAGAGCATTGTCTAGCTCCAAACTCCAAATTTTATCTTGTGCTTGAAAGCTCAAGAACTTCTCTAAAAGAAAAGCCTAATTAAGCTTATCATTCTGTGACCAGAAGCTCTAGAAGTAGAGGTTGTGGAAGGTTCAAGTTACAAGAGCATTTGCTCTAATGTTCTCTAGCCACTTCCAAATTTTTTATGGTGGAGCCTGTGCTCCTTCATGCAGTGCTTTCTAGATTTTTCTTGAAGTGCCTTGTTCTTCTATAAATCACTTGAGATAATTTTCTCAGTACAGTAAATCCTTGATTTCATGTACTTGCTAGGTGCAAATCTCACATTAACACCAATGTTAATTGAATTTAGTGGGTAATATTCAGGGATTCCTTCATTACTTGTGGTTGCTGCCATAATGCTCTGTGATTAAGAGTAACTGTTTTAGAAGCTGCCAATCACAGTGTTCCCTGGTCACTAGGTAATATTCCTTGACCTGCAGTACCATGGTGGAATCACGAATGATAGGAAAGTATCTGGCAACACTATAGAGCACTTAGGATTTTTAATAAATACCAGACTCCCAGAAAGCTCTTTTTTTATTGGGAGCCAAAGCTCATCAAGTTGTTAAAAGGCCAAATAAGAAGCATCTTGGAAGGAATTTCTTGCCTCAGTCAACCACGGGTCACCTCTAATACAGGTTTGGGCTTAGGTGAGGAGTATCATGGGCTCAATAAATCTTCTTGGTGCCTCTTACCTTAAGATCGGTGGTAATGTTTTGACATCTCTCTCTAATATTGGCAAGGGCTTTGGGCTAATACTATTCAGGACCTGTGGCAGTACCTACAGTGCCTCATTCCTCTTAATAAAGTTGCACTATGAGTCAGCTCTATCTTTACTTAATGATAGCTGGTATGACTCTGATTGCAATGCACCCTTCTCATTTTTGGAACTGAAATCTGCTATTAGAGGTTCTCAAAACACCTCTGTAGGCAATAAAAATATCCAATATTCCTTCCTCTGGCACCAGCTGGAGGAAGCATTGAGTGAAATCTTTCACACATTTAACGAGGTGGGGACAGAAGGTGTTTCTCCTCCGCCCTGGATGGGTCATCGATAGTCCAAATCTCCGAGATCGTAAAAGACACCACAGGCCCCAACAACTATTAGCCTGTCTCATTTACAAGTGGTTCTAGTAAAACCTAGGAGACAATGGTTAATCGATGGCTTGTCTAATTGATGTTAGCGGTGTGTATCAGCATTCAAAGTATTTTAGACATATTCATTTCATGTGACAAATATCTTTGTGCCCTGATGACCAATCAATATCAGGATCATTTACTACCAAACCAGTGCAGACCGAGGGTCATTAAGATTTTGATGAATGACAAATTATTGCTGCAATCATTGGAATAAGCTAATGACAAGGGATATCTTGTGAAAATATTTTAGACTTCAATTAATCCCTTTACAGGTACTGACATCCGTGTCACTGAATAGTCTCGAAGATCATAGCAATGAGAATGTTGGTGTTGCTGATGAAGAGAGGGCTGTGCCACCTGGTCCCAAATTATTGGAGTGTGCAGAAAATGATGACTTCATGACAGCATTTGACAAAATGCTGACAGAAAACATCCAAGATCGAATGCGGGAAATTGTCAAGCCGCAGCAAATAGACATTTCTGTCCCTCTTCATGTGAGAGGCAACTTGAAAAAAACATATGGTATGGTCATTATTTATTGGATGTGGTATTATCCCCCACCAGCACACTAACGTTAAAATAACGTTAGAAAAACATTATTTGGTTAGCGCACGCCACTTGCGTTTGGATTCCTAACAATTCTAACCCAAACTTCCGTGAGCCTCTCATTGAGTCGTTTGAGAGAAACGTTACAATAACGTTTGTAGCAAACCTTCGTCGGAGTGTCTGGTGAAGAAACTGTTTACGTCTTCGTAACCAAGGATACTTCAAAGTTTACGGTGCTCACAGGAAGAGAATGGGAAGGCTTGGGGCGATTTCATAACTTAACGTTCGAGCTAAAAAGAGTCATATCAGCTGAATTGTGGATGATATTTCAAAAACAATTCCCGATGCCTATTTTGTAACTCACTTTTGAACGTATTTTGCCTCACGCTCAATCCTTGGCTTCGACAACAAAATAGCTGTCGAAGTGGCCACTCTTGATCAAAGAAGGGTTTGTTTTGGTTCTTAATTGATTGATATTTGAAGAGTTATAGTCGTCTGGAATGCTTTACGGACTGTGTATGAAATATAACACCCCATTCTTGACTTCAGTTACAATTGGTGGCCTAGATCCTGTTCAGTAATGTATTGGAAAAATATATCATTAACGCGTATTGTTACGATTAATTACAATATCCAACTGTCGCAAACTATCCTATTGTAGCGCTTTCTTTTAACTTTTTATTGCAGCTGGAAGTTCTAAATCTCATTTCTGCAAGGATATGGGTGTCATAATTGGTGAGGATAGTGAAAAGGTTTATCGTGTGTTTAAGCGGCACTGTTTGTTGTGGCCTACCAGTGCTTACATATGTTACTTATGTGCTGTGATGGATTGCGTGTGTGATCGTGGTGTTGTGTTAACATATTAAGGTCATATAAGAGATATGCTTCATCTCTTGAGATTGTGTGTTGTGACAGGTATTTATTTTATTTATTTATTTATTTATCATCACTACCCCGAATACAGCACAATGGGCTAATTTACGTAGGGTGAATAACATTAACAACAGATGAGAGACAAACACCCATGTCCTGGGCAGGTAACATTCTACCCAGGCGGGACTCGAACCCGCGACCCTCTGGTTAGCAGGCGAGGACTTTACCCCGCTGCCACCGGGGCCGACGGGTATTGTGCTTTAAGACTTACAAATCCGTAACAAATGTCGGAGATGACTGATAGTAGCAACTATTACGTTCCTCCATCAAATGTCTTACTTGAGATTGGATTCTATGTCAATTGAATGATGTCGGTGACTTAGGATAGCTTTTGAGTAGTAAGTGGGGCTTTTTTACATCCTTGATAAAGGATAAATATTGAAGTGTTTCTTAATCTTAATTCAGTAACTTGCCATACCAACAGTCATATTGGTATTACTTAGCAATATTGTGTACGAAATAGGATTTTGCCACAATATGTTTGACAGCTGGTGAATCCTTTTTTTGTTATGAATGGTATAGGAAAAATTTACTATGTGCAGATCAATTAAAAATTGGCAAGGGTACTAATTCTTGCTGATTTTCATTTGGAAGTTAATCTTTGTTTGGCTAGAGTCATTATTACTACCTTTCCCATTCATCTTAATTGGAATTCTTCGGAAATGGTGTTTAAAATGTGTTATACTGCTAAAATAGAAGATGAATCCTTAATGCACTTGTAAGAGGCTGTTCTTGTCAGATTTTAAAGTTTTGGCTTTTCAACGTGACCATATTAGACTTTTATTTCTGGTAGGAGTTAAGCTGGTGTTGACGTGTCCATATTTATCGAGGATAGACTTTTGAAGTTGTGTAAATTCTCTCTCAACTTCGTTTTCATGCACTCCAAAGCTCCGCATGTGAAATGAATTGATGTGTTGTATTAATTTCATACCAGTTAATGATTGGTCTTCCTCATCACTTTTAATTTACTTCTGACGAATTATTGTACTAATGCAATCAGCCCCAGCTTAAACATTTCATTGGCTGATTGCATTAGTACAACGACGTAATATTTAATTGAATCGAGTTGTATGACGGAAAGCAGTAATTGTAAATTATCTATAAAGTGTATATTTATGTATCTATGTAATGAATATCCCTTGGGTGCAATTCCTTCTTATTAAAACGTCCCCATACAATAGGACAGTGTCTATTTTGTGGGTAGTGCATCAAATGCAAATGAAAGTTTCTGGCGTACCCTTGTGAAACTTGTACTCGCTACTCATTGAACTGTAAGTTAATATGCAATTAAGCTACTATCATACACCAGGATTTGGACCATCCTTGTCATAAATAATGAAAAAGATGGTCGAAACCATGGCCAGTGATAAGAATTGCGGAATAGTTCTCGCACGCTGATTGACTTAGCATATCCTGATGTAATCTTCTTGACCGTCTTTTAATCAATTTCAACATAAAATTGAAAAAATCAGGTGGTTTAGAGTAGGCGCGTGGGTTTAGTAAAAATCACATTTTTTAAACGTTACATCCTAACCGTTATTTCAAAATGAGAAATAAATGTTCGAATGGTTAGACATTATAACGTGTTTCAAACCATGTTGGTTCGAACGTAATACTAACATTATTCTAACGTTTGTGTGCTGGTGGGGTCAGTGTATTTGATACTGTAATGTCTCTTCTTATGAAACAATACTGTGGACTCTCTTTAGAACATTTCTTTGTAGCACGTTTTCCTTATTTCTTGGATCATTTCTTCAACACTGTGTCACTACCCATGTAAATAATTATGGTTAGCACATTTTGCCTTCCTCTCTAGTACTAGTAATGTGGGACCAAACTTATGATTTGTCCATGAAACAAATAGCCATTCCTGTTAGGTTAATTTGATGATTGATGTCTTCCAAAAGTAAAATTCTCATAATACAAATGATCATTTTCACTTTTAGTAACATTCGGAACTGGCGAATAAATTTTCATATAGAGTCAGATAGGTGACATTCATGAATATTTGTATGACCTATTGTACGTTTTGTAAGGTCTCATTGAACTGCACATTGATACGCAGATGTTTGTTCATTTTATTAGTATTGTTGTCCATGCAATCAAATGTGGGTGAGCACTAGTTCTTGAATACTGGATCATGTCAACTCAGTACATTGTGAAGTACATATATCCATTGTTAGGTGAACCCATCATAAAGCTGGGGTTGCTGTATTTAGCCAAGCAAAGAATCTCTGTTATCTTAGATAAAATAAAAAGTTGTGTTTTTCCAAGAGGTAATACTGAGTGAAGATATTTGTATATCTTTGCTCTTGTCACTCTGGTGTTATTTGACCCTTGGGCGTTGTGTTGTGTATGTATTTTTGATGAAAACCATAAAATCCTTTTTAATCCTAGCTTCCATAATCGATGTTCAATTAACACTTGTAAAAGGCTGTGATTAAAAAAATGCTCATAATAAGTAATAATATCTTGAGATATTTGTCCATTTTTTTATCCAATTCTGTTATCAGTGGGTATAAGTAATGTTCCTTCCAAGAGAAGGGAGTTTATTAGGAAAACCAGCAAGAGTTGGGAAAAATTTAATGATTTTAAATATCTCTGTCAAGCTGAAAATTAAAATAGTGGAAGGCAGTTAATTATTATATCTTAGCGGATTGTAACTTGTAAATGGATTCCTTTTGGTATCAGTTTGATACTCAGTTTTAATGCTCTAATGCAAATGTGTACTTGCAATTACAGAACAGCTTATGGAACCTGAAGAGGACAAATCCACTGTGACCTTTGTCTTGATGGTCAGAAAGGGAAATAAACAGCTATATAAAAACCTGGATGTGCCCTTTGACTCACAACTAGCTATGAATCTTAAAAACAGAGAAGAGGTGAGTGTGGATTAAGTCAGTTCATGCACATCCTTAATCTTAAATTTCTTATAGAAACTTGTATATTTAATGGTGAGTCATTTTATTTTTGCTCAGTTAAGCTAAAAAATTTGGCCCAGTTTACAAGCCTGAGAGCTAATTTGTAAATTAAAATTGTTGGTAGATGTAAAATAATGTCTTTGCTGCTGCCATTGTATTTTCAGTGTGCAATGCCTGTATGTAAATTACCATGATTGGTCAGATCATGCTGTTTTTCCTTTAATGCTGATAAAAACTTGAGGTGCAGAGTTGGTGTTTTTATCTGTATCTATGGTTTGAGGAAATTTGTGGGGCATGTCTCCAACCAGGAAAAAAAATGCGTACTGGAAAAATTTTTTTGCCAAGCATAATACAGTGATGGATATTACAGGGGTTGCATTGATAATTGCAACGTTTCTCTTGTCACTTGTTATAACTTAATGAAGACAGTGATAAAATCAGTTGATAGATATAAATCAAGCTTTCACAGGTCATCGTCTTGCTTGAGCTTTTGCTTCACCCCTTGCTGCATGCCTTTCTGGCATGATGTTCCATCCACAGGGGTAGCCATGAAGCGCTCTCGAGCGGGGAGAATTGAAGCCATATTGATGATCACTTGTGTGCATTTAGCCATATTGTGACTATTGGATGATCCTATGCAAAAGTATTGAAATCTGGCGACTTTCGTGACTTTGCTGTGGTTCATTTGTGGATGTATTGAGTGTATCGAGGATTTTAGCCAATAACACATGCTTGTGGCTGCCTCCAAAATCAACACAAGTGCCGTAGTCGCACACTTTCATAACGTAAATTGGCGAAATATGGTGAGTGCACCGAACGTGCATTTGTGCGTGAAGAATGACATCGTGCTCTGTATTTGGCTGCCAAAACTGATAAAATAAGACATCTAAATGGCTACTAATATTATTATTGAAACAAATATTTGTCTTTACCAAAGTTCCTTGTTGTGGAATGTATTTATCCTCTGCATAGTCGTCTGTGTTCGATTTTATGAATACCTTTAGCTTTGTCCTTGTAGGGATGGGCCTCATGAGGGATTGAACGCCTCTATTTTCAATTAAGAGTTCATTAAAATTGATGATTATTGGTGCATTTTAATGAATGTTTATATTTTTTGGGCAGCTTTTGCCTTTCATTGTTACATTTATCATCTGTAATCCACAGGTCCGAACAGTTATTTGTAATGAAATATGATCCACTGTGATGGCTAACCAGTTGCCATCCACGTACTCGGCCTCTTTTCGTCAGACCATGCTCACCATTAGTATTGGAGAGGACTAAATTGTATGCATTTGAGATATCCATTTTTAAGCACATATGTAATTAATTGAGGACTATTGAAGTAAAAGAACAAACATTTGCACCCAACAAGTTCTATGACAATGATTGAATCTATTTGTAATGCGTAATGGACACGATCAGTAGGTATTCGGTTTTATTCGACATCGTAGCAGACGATATTTAAGGCATTCCTGATGTACGGCATAACATCCATTTGTGATAAAATTTATACACAGGAGTTTCCCTAACGACACTTGAATGTAGTATTCATGTGAAATGGGAGGATTCTGTAAGTATTAGGTTTCCCATGGTATCGAAGCAGACGATGTTGTAGACATATGTTATTTTCTCAATTGTTACGAACTGTCATGAATTGAAGAATCTAAGCAAGCATTATTTTAAGGTACAAAAGTTAATGTTAATATATAAATACATTTCACGTGTTTTATTAGCTCCTGGGTCCCGTATTTGGTTTAAATTGCACCGCTAAAATACGCAAAGTTAAAGGGATGAAGGCAATGTTTTCATAGTCAGAACATGGCTAAATGCGCAAGACTGGTGGCTTCATCTTTCTCGTGTATAGTTACTCCTGTGGTTCCATCAGTATGATGTTCCTCTCTTCCAATACACCTAATTGTGAATGAAGAAATACATATTTGCATTCTGAAGACAGGGTTTTTACATAAAGCAGCAAATGTATTTATTTGAGGGTTCATGTTGGAGTTTTGTCTGAACCAACTGGGAGAGATGTACATCCTGTACTTAGTGAATTTAAGCTGGTAGCTTTCTGAATTAATGATTTTTTTTAGGACTAGGTAGGTGCATGGTATTATGTGGCAACCCTTAGATGTCAAGTGTTAGTTCATGATGCATATAGATGCCATTGGTCGCCATTCATTGCAAATTTATCAATCAAAAATTACTGTAATTGTGTCGGTATTTCTGGGGAATGGCAAGCCAATAAATGGTCAGTTGGAAATACCTGATGATGGATAAGAAATGTAAATGGTGGAATGAGAGGCTTTATTCCAGACCGAATTAATTCATTGCTTGAGATGGGCATGAGGAATCACCAGTTACATACTGTACAAAAATGATAGATGCTGTCTATTCATCTGTGAATAAGTGAGGCTTAAAAAATGTTGCCATACAAATGACTGGACAATGGAAAAGTGAAGTTTATGGTACTTTTTTATGTCATGTGTCTGTGATTTGTTTTAAATTTAAGTTCATCCAAATTAGCATCACATACATTTGAGGTATAATTTCATATTTTAAATGTCCTCCTGTTCAATACTGAAAACCTTTTCAAAAGTAACTTGTTTGTATTTGTATTTTAAGTTAAAAAGATTCAATTATGGAAAACTTTAAAATATTATTCAGTAAATGACATACATAACCCAGATTTTAATGTTATAGCATCATCATGGATAGGGTGATTTATTGTGTGGTATTGTAAAATCTTTCTCAATTCCTTTTAATTATGGAATACCATGAAGTTAGTGAGGAAAGTGTTTTATTCCTCATAAACCCCTAAATTTCCCCTAGTTACCAATCTTCAAATGATGAAATTTGTCAAACTCCCTTTAATATCTGCATTAACCTTTCAATGCCAAAAGTGCCCATATGGATGATTTTTTCCTCTTGGCAATTTCATTTAATACCTTCACCGTAATCATGGCAGGTCTGAATATTTTGTATAAATAGAAGGCAATATTTAAAAAATTGAATCACGGTACAAAAAACTAATTAACTTGTCATTGAATCAATCATGGTATGTAAGTAACCATAGGGATTATGAAATCATGAGGAATTCTATGTAAAAAAAAATACTTCAACAATTCAAAAGCTTGAAACATTTATCAAATGAGTCTGAAATAAATGATTATTAATAAACAAAAGAAGCAGTGGGGATGAAGACAAAGATTGGTCTTTTGTATGTAAAGTTGGAAGGTTTCAGTGTCTTTCAGAATTTTTCGTCCATGGCAGATGTTGGAGCGACTGAAGCAAGTGCCCTCCCCTTTAAATCTCACACACATGAAGTAAATGGAAGCCTGGGCTCTCCCCCCAGTGGAAAAATACTTTCATAGCTCAAAATATTCTCTCTGTGAGTCTTCTCCCTCGCTAGCTGTGGGGAGAAAGGCCCTTGTTCCATTTGATTTGTTTGTTGCTTCCCTACACAGGGAGCATGGGTCAGCCATGTTGTCACATCAACATCAACTCGGGACTTAGAAATTGTTCGGCTCCAAGGTGGTTAGATATTTTCTGGAGAGGAATTCCTATTCTCCCAAAGCCCTTTCAACTATGCATACATGTATTTTAACGGAGGAGTCTCAATCTTTTTATTCATTACCGCATATGATGTGAATGATTCCTGCTTGAGTTTTCCTAATTTTTCGTATCTGCTACATTTTCAAGTGATTTCTCACTCTGTAGTTGCAATATTTATGCATTATTCTTTCATAAAAAGTGTATAATAGAGTATATTCTGTGATCAAGTTTGATCCCTCACTAAAGACACTTAAGTATCGGTGTTTGTAAGATACAATGAAGAGGCCTCAGCTTCTCTTTTATATTTATGTCATTGATATGAATGAGATTTAATGGTGGCTGTATTAGATGTAATGATTCAGAAAGTTGATGATTAAAATTTTTTGTGTTGATTAATTTTTTAGGCTGAACGAGAGGAGAAAGAGCGTGTGAAGCGCTTAACTCTTGATATAAATGAAAGGCTTGAAGAAGAGGATTATCTGGAGATGATAGCCCAGGTAGGAGTTGTTAATGATATTTTTGAATGGTGTGTCATCCCCTCCTTGATGATATTTTAGCATAAGAGTTGAGCAATATTTAAGATGATGATGAGCATATGCAATTGCTCTCTATTGTCTGTCCAAGCACTGGGTTGGAAAATTTACATTTGGGCAAGACTGTGCTGTCATAAGGGAATGCTGACTGTCAAAAGAGGGAAATATAATGGGGACCAGTTTGCATTTAGTTTTGATTTCTGATGAGGACTTACTCAGAAAGCACTTGAACTTCATTTTTCAATCTTAAATTTCCTCTTGGAAAGGGCAAATTTTAAATTTCTGGGAATAGTTGGGCAGTAATAGGTTTTTGAACTAAAATATATTATATTAATAGCTTAACTTGGTACTGTTCCATTATTTATGTCAGTTTCACCTTAATGTGAAATATAATTGCCAAGAAGGCCTTGGTAAGGCTAGAAGGTGCCTAATCTAGGTGAAATGAGTTGTAGATATTAACAAACTGTGGATGAGTACAAAGTTTTGCTACTACAATAAATGACTGTCACTTCCTTGTATTCATGCCTAAAATTGTCAGATCTGTGAGATGTTTTTCTCTGGAGAAATGCCGATTCTCATAATTGGTGAAGACTGTATTACTGGCTTCTTGGTGTCTTCTCTGTGAAACCTCCCATGAATGTTTTTGAAAGAACACACAATATTTTCAAAATCAAGGAAAGAGTTAAGTGGGGGAAATGAAACTTGTTTGCAAAATTATGTAAATATTACACATTGGTGTTCCCCCTATCTTTAGAACATTTGATCTAAACATTAATGTGACTTAAATTATATTGTCTTATATTATTAATTTAATCAACCAAACAAATACCTTTGCTTCCACTTCTCTTTTCTGTGAAAGCTCCCATGGATGTTTTTGAAAGAACACACACAATATTCACACACGAAATATAATTCACACACACAACATTTGAAAGAACACACACAATTTCAAAATCAATGAAAAATTTAAGTGAGGGAAATGAAACTTGTTTTCAAAATTATGTAAATATTACACATTGCTGTTTCCCCAATCTTTAGAACATTTGAGCTAAACATTAATGTCACTTTAATTATATTGTCTTATATTATTAATTTAATCAACCAAACAAATACCTTTGCTTCACCTTCTACCTATCTCAGCCTGTACAACTCATACTCCACGTAGTTGTACTGTTTAACAATATTGCCCATGTTATGAAATTTACAAATATCTACTGACAAGGAGACATCGCGTAATAGTAATTGAGGATGAAGACAGGACAAATCTTATTACTAATGAGTAAAAATGCCGGAAATTGGTAATGTCTTTCCGCCCCATGTTCCCGGGTTCGTGAGAAAATTACTAATAAACAATTTCATCCCAAGGAAATACTTACAATTTTGCGCCCTTCGCCACAAGGCGAAACGGCCGAGGTGGTTAAGGCACTAGCACCTAGGACACTGCTATTTTGTAGCCTTGCAATAAATTGTTTTACTTGTCTATAAAAATTAACATCGCAAGGCTGGCATAATGGGGTGGACTTGGCAGGTATCACTTTCAATGGGAAAACTGCTCCCAAAGGTGTTCTTGTGCATGCAATAAGCAGGGGGAGAATTTGGTCCGCATGTGAGGGAGATTGTGATTTCCATGGAGAATGAATACAGAAATGTTAATGTAGTGTGCTCAAAATCAGGAAAACTGACAAGTGCATCATATAAAAAGTTTTTAGAGAAGGTAATTAAGCCTTAAGTTTGTGGAAAAATTTTTTAAATGATGGTCGATTCCTGGGGAGGACAACAAATGCTGGCATGCACGATATACTATTTACTGATGTCAATGACGAACCTGCATGTACATTAAAAGTGATACCTCCCAAGTGCACCCCGTTATGCCAGCCTTGTGATGTTTATTTTTATAGACAAGTAAAACAATTTATTGCAAGGCTACAAAATAGCAGTGTCCTATTGAAGGAAAAAAGGGAAATTAAATCTCGAGAAGATGCCATTAAAATCCATTCTTTGATCCACCATCAGCTATCTTCACCATTGTTCAATGAAATGATAAGTTATGCATGGTTTGCATCAAAATTATTGGAGGAGAGGAAGGTATTTAGAAATGTAAGAGAAATGTGTTTCCCCCCAAGATCTGCGTACACGCAGATGCAAATGTTTTGTAGGAAATTCAAAGCAATCAGATCGCTTCAAGATAAACATTAAGATTTTTGTCTTACGTTAATGGCCTCCAGAAAGTCCCACAACTAATTGGAGTCATTCCTGTCTCCAAAAGTATCAAAAAGTATTTCAAAATCGGAAATAATCCGCCAATGACGCTCCTTTCTCCTGTAACTCTCCTTCCGAGCAAATGATAGAAACCCCACAATTGTCTACAACACTCTGGGCAGTAGAAATTCCAGAAAATAGTTTTAAAACGAAAAAAAAAAACCGTAGTTACTGACGTATACGTTCGGAACTGGCATCTTTCGTGGTTTCCGAAGTATATTCGAGCGAAAAAAATGTATGCAGGTATGAGCCTTGAACCCATGTCGTCCCGCTACAATCCGTCATAATAGGTGCTAGTGCCTTAACCACCTCGGCTGTTTCGCCTTTTGGTGAAAGGCGCGAAATCGTAAGTATTTCCTTGGGACGAAATTGTTTATTAGTAATTTTCTCACGAGCCCGGGAACATGGGGCGGAAAGACATTACCAATTTCCAGCATTTTTACTCCACTTTAAGATAACATTTGTCTTGTCTTCGTCCTCAATTACTATTACGCCATGTCTCCTTGTGAGTAAAGCTTCCCTAAATTCTGCTTCCCAAAGTGCAGATAAAAATTGACTCCGTTTCCAAACATGTACCAAAGTTCTCTGAATGGAGCATGGATTATCTTGATTATCATTGCCATCTGTGGCTTTTATTACAATTTTATTGGAATGATCAGAGCCTGAAAAAAACTTTCCAGTCATAACTTTGGATTTTCGTTCACTGTGGAGGCTTACCACACTTTTTGTTCAGTTATAATTGTACTTTTTGCCAGAATTAACCAGTGAACGCCTTCACTAAAATGCAGTCATACCTTGCATTCACCTATTTGAACCCAGGATTAGATCCTGATAAAATCCCCATCACTATTTCAAAGCTAGGCCTTCATCAGAAACATTTTCTACATCACATTGACTCACAACAGTCTGGACTGGAAAAATTAAGGGTGAGATTGGGGAAGTTTTAGTTATGCTCAAATTTGGGATTTGGCTTGATTAAACAAACATTGTAAACTCTGGGAATGCTATATCAATGTTTCATTGTAATTCATTGAGATATTCCTTTCCTTTTTAACTGATTTTTTTGCTTTTTGATATTTACTTGTATTTTATTCAGATATTCCTTTCTTAGTGAACCGATTTTTTGCTTTTTGATTTTTACTTGCATTTTATTGAGATATTCCTTTCTTTGTATGGATTGTTTGCTGGAAACTATGGTAAAACTGAAATGTAATATTCCACCACAAATTGTTAAGGTCAGACTATTTGCTAAAATTGACGTCACCATTAGGTATGAAATTTAGCTCCTTGCTCAAGGGAGACATCTGCTGAAGGAGGGACATGCAAGTAATTCAATTTAGGAAACTTTGCATCTAAAGGGTGCAAAATTGACTCTGAAAGAGCAAAAGATCAGAAGACTAAAAATGTGACATAATTTTATACCTGATGATGATACCAATGCATTGAAACTAGTTGCACCTCCAATGTTGATGGAAAAATACATTGTTGTTACTTTGGTTAACAATGGATTACCATTAGGTGAAGCCCATATCCTTGGATTGTATCTTTTATTGTTATATTTATGTAAAATTGGTGTTCTTTCTATCAGAGATCTCGTAGAAGAAGAAAGAGAAAGAGGAGAAACAAAAAACGTCGCAAATATCAATTCAAGTTTAGAGAATGTTTCAGTTCTTCTAAAAGTTATCCCAAAATGAGATGAAAGACAACCTTCAATTGGAAGATTAGGAAGGTGCCAAAATTGTGCATAGAAGAGAAGAGAAGATAAAAAGGTCAATTGAAAGAATAGGGAAAAGGATGATGAGTGACCTCTGTGGGACAGGATGGAAGGAATTGATTGCATTGATTAGAATGGCCTCTTCATCACTAAGATGTATCAGGTATATGTGTAATTAGAATTTGCTCTTAAGTAGGACTAAAGGTATTGTGATACCTTATGTTTAATTTCAGAGGAATAATTGAATCTTTTACAATGATGAGTAATTTTTTACTTTCCTCTTCAATTAATTTTAAATGAGTGAGATAAAAAAAGATAGCTGCTATTATTTTCTATTAAAGTGATATGTTGAATATTTCAGCATATGAAATCTTTTTATCCATGAAAACAGCAACCCTTGCCATTGATTTCATTGCCTTATACTATGAATATTTTTGCCATGTACCCTTCTGAATTGTCTGATTATTAATTTTTTTGTGAGAAAATTGCTTTTTCATACATCTCAGGTGTAGTTTAACCCTAGGATTATGTACATTCACAAACAATAAATACTCCAGAACCCTAGGTATCTTTCAGTATTGATATTTTTCATTTTGATAATTGGAAGCTCCTAGTCATGGGATAAAGGGTGGTCTTACTCTAAAACTTTGTGTCCTGTAAATATATTTTCCAGCATTTAATTCACTTTTGCAAGTATACAACCTTTAGTTTTGGTGACTGAGTAAAAATAACATTCCAATAAATAAATAACGTCCATATTACTCTTTCATATTGTTTATAGTGAAATGGAGAAGCAATCTTTTACAGTTTGCTGAAAAAAATACGGTGACATGACATGATCCGGACCATCATGTTTATTTTTTCATGTATATCATCGTAAGATTCATTTCATGAAGATTTGAATGATTGTTCTAAAAAGTGATTGTCTCTGCATATTGCAGTTTAAAGTTGCTTAAAGTTGTCACTATTAATACTCATGAAAAAGAAATTTCAACAAATACAGTAAAGCCTCCATATAATGAATTCGCCAGGACTGGAAAAATGATGACTTCGTTGTACGGAGGTTCGTAGTACAGAGGTTATGTGCGGGTTGCGTTGTTGCAGGAGCAGTCAAGCATTCGTGTTGCTTTAGGACGCGACACATTAATTTCGCAATCCAGTTTCGACAGACATAATAATCACAACTCAATTGCAGTATACCAATTACGATTACTCGCGGTAATTAATAATGAAATCTAATTGGACAATCCATTCATGTTCCATTTCCAAGTAGATTTGGCTATAGCTTGTATTAAGTAATAATTGAACCCTCACCCAGTAACAACGCTGTTTGTTTTGCTTTTCAGTATATTAACTAAATACATCCTTCTTAGTTCTTCATGGACCTTTCCTTTAGAAGAAAACATGGGCTGTTTTCAGTACTAAAGCTATGGAATGACGATTATTAGTGATTCAAGCATGATCTCATGGGTTAACAAAATTGTATTTAAAATTATGTAGGACTCCAACAACACCCTACATAAGAAAATGTAAGAGAGCCTGACCACCTCCCCATTCACGTCTTGCGTAGTACTTGAATGACCCCTAATGCCCCG
Organism: Ceriagrion tenellum; assembly: GCA_963169105.1. NCBI lineage: Eukaryota > Metazoa > Arthropoda > Insecta > Odonata > Coenagrionidae > Ceriagrion > Ceriagrion tenellum. The sequence continues at coordinate 106,204,178 of OY720638.1, read as the reverse complement.
TTCCAACTACTAACGTATGGATCATCGCCCCAACCAAATGTGAGTTCCCAGGAGTATTTCCCCGTTCACATTACTGTCCGTTACCATCGTCCGTATGATCGTACAAATCACATTTGCATTCACACTACGATGATAACATATGTGTTGCCCTCTAGCTCCAACCAATTAAATAAACAATTTCCGCAGCATATTAAAGAGAACAGAATGACAACAAAATGTACTGAGACTGTAGTGAATGGTCAAGGAAGGGAGGGGCAGAAAAGGTTCCCACAAATTTATGTGAATTTCTTCCGCCGAGGTAGGAGATGACAAATAAATTGCCCCCCTTTGTAGAACGTTCTGTCCCAATGATACCTTAAAACCCCTCCTCTGTCTCTCTCCATCACAACCATCCACCTGCCGCAGCAAACGAAACCCGACACAGTAAGGTGATCCGATACTTATTTAGAGTGAAACATTTGAGCTCTGTGGGAATCGTGAACAGTCATAGGCGAAACTATGGCTGAGGTTTTTCTTTGCAAGGAAGGGCAGTAACATCCCTCACGCTCCAATATTAAATTTCTTTCTTCTGGAGCCAGGTGCAACTTCGAGTTTTATATTACACAGCAAGAATGATTCTTTCTCAGGTTTCCTACCGGGTTAAAAAGTTACACAAAAATTTTTCTTGGGATTCTTATCAGATGCCCTGATGATGAGAAAGGAGTCGTGCCTCAAAACGTGGGAAGCTATGAAAATAATGGGTCAGGAAAATAAATTTGTAGTTTTCCACAAAGAAGTTTTACTTTTCACCTCGAATTTGGATGGCTATGTCATTTTCAAATTTTTGAGTGAAAATGACACACGAAAGTATAAAAGAGCGGAGTAGACTTGCAGGCCTTGTAAAACAATCGCCTCGGCTAGCCGAATTTTAGAAATACCTTAGGCTATCATAGAGGCATTAAAAAAATATTATACCGAAAAAAAAAAGACTACGCCAGATAGTCTTTGAAACAATACTTCATTTTTAATTTTATTTGGAACAAATTTGTTATAATTTAAGATCTTTTGGATGCAAATACTTACTTAGGCACGTGAGTGATTTACTTGGCTGCAATTTCGGGGTAATAATGGTACAAAAAAAGTTAGTATCTGTGTATTGTGTTGCACGTGTGCCCTGGCGCAACCCTCACCAGCACAGCTATTTGCCTCGACACTACTGGAAATTTGAAGCAATATAGCTATGCTCTCTCTTCACCTGTGGCGTTCCTTGCTCTTTGCTGTGTCTGGTGTACAGTGTGTGGCATACTTGGCTTTTCCAGCTTTTTTGAGCATAACATAGCGCTGTACCGGTGTTTCACAGGCTACATCACCGGCATTTCAGCATTACCTCTATGAGAAACCTTGCCAGCCACTTCAGGGCTGTGTAGCAGGGGAAAGACAAGTTACATCAGGTTGTATGGCTGAAAGTCAACGCAATTCCATCGTGTTTGGATTTAAATCAATCGGGAACTTATAAGTATCATGATTATGGTATATGTTTTCCATAAATGTTCAAGAAAAACATTATATTATTGAAATTAAAAGTCCACTGTTAGTCATAGCACTTGCCTCAGATCTGACACCTGTCAGCTCCTGACCCTTTGAGGTCTCAAAGTATGTTTCGTAACTTAACACGAGCGGAGATAAAGAAACTCAGACGGATTTCTTCTGATGTTAAACTTTTTTTTACAATTACATTACGTTAAAAAATCTTTGATCTAAACACATTGATTTCAGATGAATTGACAATTCCCTAAATTTGCTGAAGCGTTTCCTCAGTGATACTGCCAGATACTTAGAAAAGGTTACTCCTTCTCCATCATATTCATTTAAAGTTATAATGAGGCCATCAATAGCTGGTACTATTGATGATACTGATACATATTTGTCACCTGGAATTACCATTAAACGTTATTGCAATGAAGCCACTAGGTACATAAAATAATACCAATAGATCAAGGATTTCTCTCCTGAAAATAGTTTCACAAGTTCATCAACAGGCTCCAGAACTTTTACTAAGCCTTCAATATGCTTCCATTGACATGAAGTCAATGAGTCAATTTTCCCAAACTTAGATAACTAGAGACGCATTTTTTCTAGAAAAAAATCTCCCTCGGGACGGTTGGTCATTAAAAGGGTAAAATTTGGGGGTGGAAGCATGTAGGAACGTATATTTTCTACATAAAATCTCCCTGTAATGTAGGAAAAGTAACTAAAAAGTAATTGAAAGAAAGGTTGATACAGTGAGAAAGCGGCAGAAAATAAGTGGGCAATTGACGAACAAAACATGGAAAACTCGAGAGATCGGGTTGAGAGAATGCAGAAAAAGGTGTTATCCGGGAATGGAGATGGAGAAAAGTGACTTGAAAAGTGACGAAATGGGCATTAACAGCTTCGAATATGGTCATTTCAATGTCACGTACTGTCCTGCCCCAGCACTCCCGTTTCACTCCACAGGCCCGTAACCTTCTTTACCGGGGTGTGGGATTTTTCAAAATTCCCGCAAATCCACCATTTTCTTCACTATATGTCATATGTGAAAGTCCCTCGATCACTGCTCCATCTCTGGAAAATAGCCAATATGGCCGCATCACCTCCCATGTTCAAACGGTATTTCCGCACTTTAGTCACTTCTTGTTTTCACGGAAAAACGTCCGCTTGTATGCACTTTCCTCCGTACAAATTTTATTGAAATACACTGATTTCTAGGGGTCAAAAAAATTTTTTTCTTGGGGACCGCAATGTGCAAATTTACCAAACCTTGTACTGTGAGAATGCTCGGGTTTTAAGTATCAAAGGAGCATGCATTTCATGCTCGACACGATGATAATAAAATTTAATTATCATGCTCGTCGCAGCAATACTATGCCCATGAACGTATAATATCATGAATATATCCACTATCTGATGCTCCAATGGTCATATGGCCGTTAATGCCAATAATGCGAGCTGTGCGTATTGAAAAAGAAAAAAGAGCAATTAAAACAATTTCTTTAACTTTCATTTATATTTGATTTGAAGCTTTGCAAATGCCGATTCGTTCAAAATTTTTGTTGAACAAAATAAATAATTTGATTTGATTCGAAATTTTGAATATTCGCACACCTCTACTTTGTATGGATACCCTATCTAAATGGATTTAGAATAGCCCATCAAAATGCCAGGTTTTATTTTAATCAATTATTATGGCTCTCCTTAGGGAGTTTAACATGTTATTTGGATGATATTAATTATTTATACAACTTCCATTATTTATCCTCTAGCATTCTTTGCATTTTCAAATAGCTGTTAATTTTCTCCTGTTGCAGATTTCTCGTTTTTATAAAATTCAGAAGTTTATACACATTTGATGTTCTCCTCTAGTATCTGATATTTTATTGAGAAGAAATCAATGAACAAGGGTTGCTGTTTATGAAAGATTGGTTTTTATCCTCTGAATGCTCATCATTAACAGCTCAAGTGCTGTTGCCATGCTTCCATAGTGTTTTATGCTTGTAGACATAATGATGTGATGACATGCCAGTCAGAAGCATTGTAGCCAAAATATGACAACTAAACAGTGTGTGATTATTTATTTTTATTTAGACAGTATAGGCATGAAAACTATCACCATTCTGTGGTAGAAATTCTGTCTTTTGAGGGAATGCCTATTTTTTTTATAATACCCGGTTGATCAAAATTCTCTACGATAGATCAGTGTGATGATTTAAACAGCTATATATTTTCTTGGTATAAAAACTGAAGTAAATATGTTCTTTAGCCAACTATCTGATGCAATATGCAAATCCTAAACTCAGTTATGCTGTACAAATGCCTGTGGAATCAACGTATTGAAGAGGAAACTATCCTTCATTGGCTCATTGCAAGTTTGAATTCAATGCAAGCCCTCAATAACCCTTGACTAGTCTTATGGTTGACAATAGTTATGCAGAGTCTTGGAACTGCATACAAAGTAGCCTTTGCTGTTAATCCATGTGCATGCATATATGCATTTGGTTGAAGCAGTGCCACCAGTGCTACACACGCATATATGTGTTTGCTCCGAGCTGTGCCTAAGTGCGCAGCATGCATATATGCATTTTCTGTTTTTTACTCATTGTATTATTCATGCTTTTGGCCATCGTATGGATTTCAAGGATCTATTTTTGGATGTGATTGATGGTGTGGGGATGCTTCCATTCCGTTTGAACACCGAAGCAGACCATTTTATGAACATTCAAAATTCTTTCGCCTGACCCTCGTTCTTTCGAACTCTCCCATTCTCGTGAACTACTTATCGCTTTGAGGACAGGACACATGTGCATGTAATTGTATGTGCACTGCCTCTGCTTTGGAATTCCCTTCCACCCAGAAATTCGAAATAAAACCGGCCCTGGGTCGTGTTCGAGTCTTATTAAAATTTTTTTTAACCAGTGCCTTGCGAACTATGTTCTGGTGTGCGTGCGCTTTCCCTATCCACAGCTTGGGACTCATCCCTGCATTCACTGCAGAATTGAAGAGAAATCTGAGAAGGAAATATATAATTTGCTGACGAGGAGTGATAGTGTGAAAACTATTTCATTGGAAGACGATCAGACGATTCCTTTTGAGCCTGGAAGCAAAGATGACCCACAACCCTCCACCTCATGTGTGAAGCCAATGTCTGTTAGGCCCTCTGTGTTTGGATTCCAAAGATGAGGAATATGAATTGAAAGGCAAATTAATGGGTGAAGTTCTAACTTCTTCTAGGAAGATGAAGAATGAACAACTTTGTTGGGAAAACAGGAACTTCGTGCCGGAGATTCAATTCCTCCAACTCTGGAATCAAAGTCCCAGTGACTAGAGAGTCTTCCTCTTTCAATTTTTTCAAGCTGTTTATGCAGGAAAACCTAGTGTCCAAGATAGTCAGGCAAACAAGTATGTTTTATAACTACATTATGGACAATTCGCTGGAAAGTGAATCTTCAAGGCTAAAACAATGGAGAGAGGCAAGTGTTCCTGACATTTGTTGTTTCATATCAGTCTCTCTACTCGTGCCAAGAATGTGGAAACTGAGATATCAAGAATATTGGTCAACAGACTGGCTCTTGGCTACACCTGCTTTTCATGCTATAATTTTCATGGATAAGTAATTACTTATATTATGACTTTGGCACCTCTCTGATAACACTCAGCCAACTGGGGGAGACATACTGAAAAAATTAGGCTAATGGTTGATTGTGTGAGAAATTCTTTCAGAGGTGCCTTCTACTCCTGTGAAAATTTGTGCATGAACAAAAGTTTTATGCGCCTCAAGGGAACTTTAATGTTAAAACAATATATCCCATCTAAGTGAAGTGAAGTTTGGAGTCATAATATTTGTAATTTGTGACTGCAATATCAATTATATCTTGGACTTAATAGTGTATACCTGTGCTACCACTGATGTAGAAAAATCTCGGGAGGAGATAGGGAAATCAGGAGACATAGTGGCTTCACTTCTAAATCCAAACCTTGAGAAATGTCATGCACTCTTTGTTGACAACTGGTACACCAGCCCAGCTCTATTTTGCTGGCTACATCATAAGGCAACCAATGCATGTGGCACTGTTAGAAAGAATAAGAAGTGTATGCCAAAATTGGAGGAGAAACCCAATTCAAGTGTGGAGACACACTGCTACCATTGAAATGGTGTGATAAAAAGGGGGTGTGGATGCTTTCGACGTGTCACAACTCTGAGATGAGCAAATCGTCTTAAGTAGACTACAAAACTGGGAAAAAATTATGAAGCCCAATTGTTTCCTTGACTATAACAAAAATGTAGGTGCAGTGGACAAGAGCGACATTGTGTTATGCTCTATAGAATCTGTGAAAAAAAGGGTGAAGTTGTATAAGAAGTTCTTTTTTCATGTTGTGGATATGTGTGCATTCAATTCTTATGTTTTACACTGTGTAGCATATAGACAGCAGATTCCATTTTCCCCAATTTCACCTCTCACTTATTCAGGAGATGGTGGAAAATTTTTCACTAGACGAAGGAGAAGGGTCATAAAAAATTAAAGGAGAATGCGCCCTTGAGATCTTCTGGTTGATTTCTTACAAAGACAGTCGCATCTGAGGCGTGCAAGTCAAGATTACTGCAAAAATCATGCGTGTTGTGCAAAAACAAAGTAAAAGAAAAGAAGCAAGATATATGTGCAGTGTGGGTTTGTGTGTAGTGCCCTGTTATGAAGTTTTCCACCCAAAACAAATGTTAAGAATCAAAAATGAAAACTATGAAATTGACTGTTATTTTCATAACAGTTGGTTGGTAAAGGTTTCTGATTTTTATTGTGGGGAATTGAGATGAAGGCTCCAAGAAATTGGTTCGAAATTTTATGGGAGAAATGAGTACACAGTAATGTAAATGTCAACTAATCCAGGATAGGTAACATTTTCCTGAGGGATTATTCTTTACATACCTGGAGGTTAATACATCTCAGCATCTGCATCAAAGTCGAGTAATCTCTTGCATCCTGTGATGGAGGAGAGAGTGTGGCACAGCGGTCGACCTGCCCCTCTTGAGCAATGTCCCACTTCTTCCTGAGGAGAAATTCCCCCACAGCTGGGTCCCGCATTATCTATTCACTCTGTGTTAGGTCAGAGGTCATTGTGAGCTCTCACTATAAACCACTCACATGGTAGAAGGGACTACACAGAAAAAAGCAAGCGGGGTGTTTTTGATGCAAGGCATGAGAATGAAACTAAGCTACTGAGGCATCACTTCTCTCTGCCCAAATTTTTTCTCAGGGTAAGGATGAATAAGAAAGAGGAAGATAATTTGCAACAGTGTGTGTTACATCTGGCTAAAAGAAAGTGTTATCGAAACTCAAAGAAAGGAAATAGAACTTCACTGAAGACTGAAGGACTTTGTGTACTCAATTGAAGAAAATGAATGAAAAAGTTTGTGAAATATGATATGTTTCAAAGAACTTGTAGCCTAACTTGGTTGTGACCAATATGGACAAAGTAGGAGCCATTTTAATTGAAATGTACATATTAAAGCAAAGTATTGGCCAAGTTAATGTATTAGATAGGAAATCAAAACTAATTTCAGAGATTTTAAGGGACATTTTGTAAAATTGAGAGATGCCCATCTGATAGCCATGAGATTTTGCATTTTAAGGCTTTTTATTTCACTTTTCTATTGCAAATTGTTTGTAAAATATCGACCATTTTCATAAATGCACAAGTGGGTTCTAATGCCAAAAAATCATGTGAAAAGGGGATATTGAAATGCCAAGTAGTACCGCAGACTACGTGGTGCAGTCTCTGGGATGAGACATAGCAGCGAAATGGTTAATTGCCAGTGTTTCTGGAGTACTTGGTAGTAAATCACACTTCGTGTCTTCAACTTTTGAATATTTCTGGAGTACATCAAAAGTTGAATGTGACTGGTGTTTGCCAGGTGTCCAACTACTTAGATATTTTTAAAATATGAAATTTCTCTTGATCTTCATATATTAATGCATCATTGCATAAATACGGTCTCTCTATTGTATAATTGCACAATGAGTAGATCATGTTATGTCCAGAAATATTAGAAAGAGGAGCATTCAAATAATGTGACTGGTAAACTCAAAGAAGCTAACTGCTCAGATGGCAAAATTTATTGTCAGAATGCTTGTACAGTGTATGAAGTTATCGAAAAATGTGATGTTAAAAAAAATATTAAAAGGACTCATCACATGAATCTGAGCAAATGGGGGTGAAAACACTTTGGCCTTTTTCATGATCAAGGACAAAGTGGATGAAAACCAAACTGTATGTCATGGCAGACTTTGAGCACACAGCATTTAGTCTCACATTCCTGGGTTGAATTATTCCATTAGAAGTGCAGACAGTAAAGCTGATCATTTGCTGGAGGGATTAGTGTATTATTATTAGATTAGTGTCGCATCTGGTCATGTTGAAGTCTGGTTTGCATTGTTTTCATCCTGGTTTTTTTTTCCGGACTTCTAAAAAAATGTGAGTACATCTTATAATTGGAAGCATGTAGTCTACTTGAATCGGATTGTATAACCTAAAAAATATGCTCACCAGTATAAGTACATACAGAGTAAAATTATGTTCGAGGTTAAGTGTCCTTAACCTTATCCCAACTCACAAAATTTTCACATTATTGGATACAATTTGCCTAAATTTGATTGTATTGCAATAATGTTGGTGCATTGGATTCAGAGCATCATTAGGAATATATCATAGTTTTCTCCTGATTACATCAATCAACTCGGCGATGATTACACCCATGTGGTTTCAAGTTATCTAAGTTCGATTGTTGAAAGCATTAATGCCACCTTGCTTACATTTCCACCACATGTTTATTGTCATGAAAAAATTTTGAGTTGGGGATCTGCAGCTCTTGCCTTGGAGGAGAGCCTAACCTTGAGCACTGTAAATGATCGGTCTAAGTGCTGATCTTCTCGTTGTACATTGTAGCAGTGGCAAGCGCCTCTTGAAACGATGAGGAGCAACCATTGGTGGCTCTGTTGTGATGCACCAAAAACAAGATATGCAGCATTTTATATTTGTTACCAGTCACCAGATTGATCCATACCAATGCAATCTTAGAAGGTATTGCTCATATCTCAGTACTTGACACGAGATCATTCAGTGCCAAATGTATTAGTCCTTCAGTACCTATGAACATATTAAATTGGCTATGAATTCTACGTGTATAACTTGTTTTGTACTGTCGTGCATATTTGTCATGATAATGGAAACAGGGAGGAAATGTAATCATTTCTATGGCCTTTTGGTTATAATTTACGGAAATTGGATTGTGAAAACGCTGTACAAACTGCAACAACATCAGTGGATTGGATTCAGAACTACATTATGTGTGTGCCTTAGTTAACCCAGATTATTGATCGATTCAGTTATGGTCACACCATTATGGCTTCCATTTTGTGAAATGCAATTTTAATAGCATTAAAAATGTTGTGGTTTAAAATGGAGTCACATCAGGTACATTCCTCAGCTTTCCACCAAAGAGATAGATTAATCCAGTCATGATCACAACCTTATGATTGCTGCAATTTTCCATTACGTACAGGTTATTGCATTACTTTTTTTTGCCAGTACTAGCTACAGAAGTATCCAGTGATAGGCTGCATTCAGCTGCAGGGGATGTTTTTAATGTAATGAGAGGGAATATCCAGCCTGTAACTAGTTTCTCTGCATTAAAATTTGTTTGATTTCAACTAAAGGCACTTAGAAATGAAAGATAGTTTATTTCTAATACCAATTCATGTTCCTCTGATTCATTTGCTTTTTATATCATTTCTCAAATGTTTGGTTACAGTGAAGAAATACTTTTCTTGTATTTCACTAGTAGTTCATTGTTTACATGAAGTGTTATATTGCACTGCAAAAATACTGTAGTGGAAGTTTATTTATTGTGAGTGCATGCTGTATTGAGTGAATAACTTAGAAAAGTGGAAGTCAGTATACTTCTTAAAAAGATACAAAGTGCATTGATTTTTATTGTTTCTTTCTCAAATTAAGTCTTTCTTGTAGACTCAGGAAAGTCTTCTATCAAAATTGAGTAATTTTATTTAGTCGTTTTAATTGATGAAAATTAGTACATTAATCTTGAATTATACAAGACTGATGGATGTTATTTTCTCTTAAAATCAAAATTTGGCACTGATTCTTGAACTCGACTCATACTTGATTTTTATGTCAATGTTCGGCTTGAACACTACTCAATTTGAAAATCTGGTGTTCGTACATCCCCAATGCACACATTATGTACAGAATGTGAAGTAGTTCAAAACTGGGAAACAGCCCATGTCACACCAATAATGGTAAACATGTACTAACACGATCCAAGTAATCATCAATGAATCAGATTTCCTGCAAGATTCTGGAGAGCTTAGTTGGTGGTTTTCATACAAGTATGTCATGTGAAACTTGGCGTGGAGTATTTAGTATTAATATTCTTGTCAGGAAAAATAGGAGAGTAAGTTGATGCAGTGTTATTTGATTGACTAGCTTATGTTTAACTTAATTACCTGGTAGTAATTATTGTTGAAATCAACTACAATTAGGAAATCTGATTTTCATTTTGTTGTGAATTTTTTTGAAGAGCTTTTGTTTCTGCTGCTAATTCATGTGTTTGATTTGAGCTTTCTCTGCCTTTGATAGGGGCATTATCATCAGGAACAATATTTTGATTTTGGGCGAAATTTATACCATTTCTTTACCCATGGACACAGTGGGCCAGTCTCCGTCCTCAAGGTCCTCCCCCCTTTCTCCTCTGTCCTTGGATTGGAATTGTTGGCACTGCCCACTTTGATGTCACGAGGATTGTTTTCATCAGTGATAGTGTTGAATCCTGGGGAATGGTCTCAGGGCATGTGGACAAGTTCCTTCTATGTCATGAATGCACCTGGAGAAAACTCACAGCACAGAGGTTGGAGAGCAACCCATGACTAGTATAAATTTCCCCCAAATCAAAATCAAATTATTGTTCCTGATGCTACTGCATTTAATATAGGTGAATGCTCAAACCAAACAAATTAACATACAGCAGAAACCATTAGCATTTCTGGAAAACCTGACTGTGGTGTTGTCTTTTAAATGGTAAAATAGTGGAAATACCAGTTTGTGGAAACATACCATTTAAACAGTGTATGATGATCTTTTTCATGGTGAGTTTTCATACACTAATGACCTTCATCTTTCACTCATGTATGTGACTAAGTGCTATATTTATTGTATTACTTTGTTGCAACCTATTGTTTGATTATGTAGTGAATTGTGCAAGGAGCTTCCTTATTGGCACTGGCCATTAGTAAAAAGCAATTATTGATGGAAACAGTACCTAGTTATTAATGGTGTAAGTATTTGTAAATATAGACCATTGTCTGTTTTCTATTAGCTGTAATAGGGCCATGGTTTATCCAAATACGTGAAATGAATGACTGTGATAACAAGTGAGTGGTGTCTCTCAGCTTGACCCTTTTGCTGAGGAGTCATGCGATGAGAAGTGCTTTGCTTGTCTAGAGTACTGTGAGCGCAAACCAAAGCACGCGAAAGCCTCAGTATGAAATTCTCTTAGGGAAAGGAATTGTACAGGTGTGCTTTTCATATATTTGGGGGTTCTGATTCTCAAGAATCCAGGCCCTTTCCTCGGCTGGTGCATGGATGTAATTTTGATCCCTCACCCTAGACCCACTCCCTGCATGGTGTGTGTCCACTGTCATCTCTTTGTTCACCCAGTGAATTTGATTTAAAAAATTGGCAAAGATTGGATTTAGCCTATGCTCTGGGAATATAGACTCTTTATTCCTTATGTTTAAGCTTTCTTTTACACATTTTAAACTGAACTCAATGGTGGTTATTGACTAAGTTCTTTGATAAAGGATGCTCCCAACAACTCTGCTACAAATAAAGTGAAGAGTTCTGTCTAAAATTTTGCAAATTATCTTTCGAACGATTGGAACACACTTAAGAGTCTATATTTTCTAAGTGTCTAACAAGTAGTTTTAGAATCAATTTGTTGAAGAAACAAATGTTTGACTGTGGCCATATGCCATAGTAGTGGCTGCTGAGAGAATGGGTCAAGATAATCCCTGACGCTTGACCAAGTCTAAGGTCCCACGTCCAGCATGGTGGGGTTGCTGATATCACCTGGGTCCTCTTTCTGCCCTGTGTCTTGCTTGGTAACAGTGTGATGTTAACACAGCACTTATTCTCTTGTGTAGAAAAATTTACACCATTAATGTATGGCATTTATTCTCATGGAATGAAAAATCCATGCCATTAACATGCAGTCCATAGCAAAAGGGTTAAGAAGCAGTCACCAAATACCAGCCGAGCTTGTTATATAGAGTTTTCAATCACCATACATCATATCTCTACTTGGTTGTGTTGACTCAATGGAAAAGATTGGTGGTTTTCTTTGATTGCGTGTTGCATCAGTTGATAAGAGCATCGTCTGGCCAAGGGTCCATTGGAAGTTAGTGAAATAACTTCTACTTCCTAACTTCCTCCTTCATTGTGTCATGGCTGTAATTGATATGCTAATAGTCAAAGAAGAATGGTTAAAACCGGAAAGGTGCACTTAAATATGAAGAAGGTAACAGAATGGGCTTAGTTACATGAGAGCTTTTGATATCTTTGCTAAAAATTATGGATATTAATGCTGCATTAAGGATATGGAAAGGCTTCAGATGGAATGTACCAATTTAGTTTGTCTGAATCTTTCATAAATTTCACTCCCCATGACTGCTTCCTCAGAGTAGTGACTCAACATTTTTACAGTATTGCTTTTCTCAATATAAAACACTTAATAAAATTTTGCAGTTTTGGCTCATGCTTATTTAACATGCACTTTCTTTCTTTAGTTTACATCCCTATTTTAAATCCGCCAAAAAATGCTGATGAGATAGTGGTATAATGATGGTATGAGGCCAAGTTATTGATAGTGGTTACCTGTAGTTTGTAAGTCTTATGAGAATAAATGTGTTATATTGCAAGGAAATATTGGATTATTTTTCACTTTGCAATAATTTAGTCTATCTGATAATATATGTAATATACTCTGTCTGAGAAACAAATACCTCATCCATGCTGCTAAATTCATATTCTGTTGTTGCTAATACCTTGGAAGATGTTGTTCTTCCATGGTGTATTTACTTTAGTCTAATTCTTTTTTTCTTTTTGTGATTAACATGTATTATAATCATTGTGTGGTTAATGGATGGAGTGCTTGTTGCCTGTTGAGAGGGGTCTTGAAGTCTCATCCAGTTGTAGTTTTAGGACCCTGTAATTCATAGCTTCATAATTTTTTGTTCTTGGATTAATTCGAGGAACTAGATTTTATTGATTAACCCTTTCCAGTCCTGTGATTCCAAATGGGATCACGTCACTTTCCTGCGTTGAGCGTCGATTTTTTCATATGTATTTCATGTTGAAGATGATGTAATCTACGTAAGGTGAAAATATGTGGTGAGATAAAATAAATTTATGAATTAATGAAAGTCATTTGAAAAAATCGATGCTCGACGCAGGAAAGCGATGTGATTCCATTTGGAATCACAGGACCGGAAAAGGGTTAATTGGGCTCTCGGTGACTTAGGGAAAGTAAGTGACCCCCATTTGAATAATATATTTCAACTCAAATGGTTATGAAACAATTTTTAAGTAAATCTTAACCCATAGTTGGCTTGTATGATTTTTCATTGTATGTTTTTTAGGAATAAAGTTAAATTAACAATTATTAAAAACATTAATAAATAATAATTCAGAAATTAAGCAATATTTTATGTGATTCATGATAAATTGTGGTAAAAATTTTCAATTTAAATTATATTGAAGATTTTTTTATTTAAAAAAGTAATGTTCCATAGAATTCAATTTGCTTGTGACCTGGAAAGTATTTCCATTTATTTATTGAAGTTAAAATTATCTCTCATCTTCAAATATGAAGCTTTTTTTATGTTTAGGAAAAGAAGTTATGTGTAGTAATAATTATGAAATGCATTCATGAATTTTAATTCATTAAAGCAAGCAATATTTTATGTAATTCATGATAAATTATGAATTTTTTTGAAATTTCATTCTAGGCATTTTTACATAGAAAGTAAATGGTTAAGGAATTTTAATATGCATGTGACCTAGATGGTATTTCCTAGATTTATTGAAGTTCAGGCTATCTTTCATTTTGAGATATGGAGCTTTTCTATTGGAACTGATGTGCTCTGAAAGAAAAGTTTTTGAATAAGAAATACTGTGGTGATTACTGTTGCATGCAGTTTTTTTTTCTAGTTTTGTCGTTACTGTATATGTAAATACTTAATCTATTGCACTCTCTAGGAATTAATTAACATTTCTAGGATGGGTGTGCTTAGAGTTTTATGTTTTTGCTTACTTTTTTATCTTAAACTTCTTATTTTCCCCCATCCTTTATTTTCTTAATGACAGCGGCATATTCTAGATAATTTTTTGTGCTAGACAGTTATTTAAGGTCAACATCAATTAGAATTTAGGAGAATATACTTCTTTTTCTTGCTGTTATCACCCTCTCAAGCAGCCGTAGGTGTTCCATGTATAAAGTCCCTCCCTACTAGTGATGGGTCGTTCATGATCGATTCGTTCAAAATGATTGAATCACCAAGTGAGTCAAATGACTCATGATTCATTTCAGGAAAATGATTCGATCATTCAATCATTTTGTTTTTCCGTCTGCCGTGTGATTGAATGTGATATTAAGTGGAAAAACATTCACAAGTATGTTATCCGTTATGTCTAGTCATGAAATTTCAGAGAGATATCTTCATGGGCATAAATCCATTAATATTTGGTCAGTGAGTTTATGTTTGTATAGCATAGTTAGAGACAGGGCGCTCATTTTAAAAACGATGAAATTAACCCTTGTTACAATACCAGCGCATAATTACAGTTGGTAAACTTGATAAGAATTTTAATTACTTGCTCAGTTGAAAGCTCCTAATTGAATGTAATTCAATACTGCAGATCAGAAAACATTCATGCACATTAATTTGTGTAGTCTGAGCTAGTGATTTAATTTTCATGTACATATTTTGACGTTATTCTTCTTGAATTCAGAGTCTGTGACAGTTTCGCCTCTCTAAATATTCTCATGACTATAGTACTTTGAAGTCTCCAATTTAATGCGGATCCAAAATTTGTGGAATATGGAAATCAATCAGCCTTCCTAAATTTCCAAGCACGATAGTAATTATTCAAAATCAATTATTCAAATAGATTGATGGCATCAATTAGCATCATTTGAGTTTTTGAGTCTCTTCAATCTTGATTCATTCGAGTCTTTCGATTCACGTGAGTCTCGTGATTCATCTAATCAATCTGACTTACGAGTCGTAATGAATCAAAATGATTGAATCACTAAAATGATCGACTTAGCCCATCTCTACTCTCTACATCATTGTCGTTTAACCTTGTGTCATGTGATCAGGTGTGGGATAAGCATGAGTCACTTTTGACTCTGGTGCTTTGTAAGCGCCCTCAAATTTTATCTTGTGTGGGTGATTTTGCCTAACGTTAGAAAGAAAAAAAACTTTGTGTCAACCTTTTTATTACTCGATGGCATTCAAAAATTATATTCTTCACAAAAATTTTTAACTGGAAAATATTTTAACACTTTGAGTGCTGGACATTATTCTGCATGTTACTCCCTCAGTCCTGTTTATTTTCACAGCATAATCCTTTTTCATATATGTGTATGGAAATGGAATCTCAAACAAAATCACTCCAAATTATGTGTACATACAGTACAAAATTCAAAATTTTGAAATTATATAACCTATATGACCTGGAAAATGGAAGAAGAATTGAAAAGGTCGTCTTTTTGGCTGCAATTTTTTGATTGGCATGGTACTTTTTATGATTCTTACTAGGCTGAATTGCTTTAACTATGGTGAATGAAGGTGGCAACAGCACTCAAAGTGTTAACGACGCTTGTCGTTGTGAAATGCTTTAGATATATAAATGGCATGCCTCTGTTTAGGAGAAATTCCTCCTTTGGTTTTTTTTCTGTTTTCTCTTAGATGCCTGTTCAGTTTTCCTTTATTCCCGTGGTTGTTATTCCCAGCAGTAGTAGCCATAGAATTCATTGAATTAAAATTTTTCTTAGACCACAGTATCAATCACCTCTCCAAATTATAATCCAAACTGTTCCCTTTTTAAAAATTAATAATTTTAATAGTAGACTTCACTTTGGGAAATATGGTAATTGTGAATGAGCTTTTGTTTTATTTTATCTGATCCTAAAAATTAACTTGTTCTGTTAATGGTCATTCATTCCATGTAATTGGTGGCAATTTTCCTGGAAAACTTACTATCCTTGATTCAGGCATGTCTTCATTACTTCTATTGTACTTTCCAACAAGGAATCTCATCACAAGTATTGTTTCCCTTAAGGCTCAGCGCCCTGCTGTGGTTAATTTAAACCGTGAAAGGAAGCAGAAGTACCAGCATCCCAAGGGTGCTCCAGATGCTGACCTAATATTTGGCCCAAAGAAAGCAACAAGGTGAAGTGGATGGTATGCTTCAGTCATTGGATATTTATGGCTCATACATCGATGTTTTTTTAATATGGTACTGTAATAATTTCTAATCTTATATGGCTTTATATTGTGCTCTTTTCTAAGATAAGTATTGAGGTAGTGTCAAAATTAGTAGGTTGGTTATTTCAGCTGATTCTGGGACTTGACAAAATAAGTCCGTAGGGATGTATTTTGGGTAAAGAAATAAGGGGTAGGAATAAAGCCCTTTTCTGAGCTGAAAGAGGCAAGTGGTGGTGATAATCCTCTTTAATAATATCAAGGCTTCCCTTTTGAAACATTAGATTTACTTGATAGGTTTCCCAATTCTGAAGATGGATCTGTCACCAAAACTGGTTAGAAGTTAGAAAACTGGTGTTGGGTTGAGTATGAAATAAGTCTGGTCTTCATTTTTAGTTATCAAGGAAGAAGAGTTGGAAGTTGGTAAGATATTTGATGAATTGAAGTATTTGCCCCAGAAAATTAGAGTATCTGCATTGAGCCCTTTTCTATCTTTTGTGAGCTGGAGTACAATTTGATATTTGGAGATTATTTTCTAGGTATGCAAAACAGGTTTGTGAAAGTGCAATATGTTGGGTAGCTGCATCCCTTTGCAGGCCCGAGAGTGAGTTGTTGTTGCATAGTTTTTTTATTTATCACTAAAAGTGTCATTTCACTCATTGGTGGCTAAAGTCTCCTTTTTCCTTATTTTTTAAAATATCTACTTATTGTTGACATCTGTGCATTAGAGATACCTTGCACTAATTAGTATTTCAGTGCTAAAATTTGGTGATTTCGATGTATTTGTACACATGGGAATTGAATATTTTGTCACTCCTTAAAAAGCGATTACTTTGCCATCCAACTTCGTTTGGAAATTTGTGGGTAGTAGTTTTTTCATTGCACAGGATTTTTTGTCATTTTTAATGGGTATTTTGTGTTAATATAAATCAATCAATTCTGCAAAACTCTCTAATGATTGTCTCTTGCATTATTGTTTATTTTAGGTTGGATGCCTTATAAGGGATTGCAGTAAAATTGAAAGTGGGATCTGAATACTGATACAACCTGGCAGAAGCTTCCAGTCATGATAACTTTTTATCGTAGAAGTTTTTCTGTGCATTCAACATGAATACAACTCTTTTTCGAAAGTGTGTTGGTACAGATTGTGCCCTGCTGAGGTTGGCATTATCTAAAAAAATCATGGTGCTCCATGCTCTTCATGGAGTTTTGACCGAAAGGTTTACACTGACTCTAATTATCATGCAATGACATCATGATGATTTGAGTCAAGACGTTGGAAAGAGAAGGGTAGTAGAGTAATGATTGATATATCACCGTGTGATATTCATTTTTTAGGTTGTGATCCCCAAGGGTGGGTGTAAGTGGCTCCGATTTTGGAAATAGCTTTATCATCATGTGTAATCAGAGGTCCTGTTAGCTTAAGGAAACATCTGAATTTTGAGAGTTCAGGAAATGACCCGTATATGAGATATATTTCCACGTTTTGGAAGTTTTCAATGTCATCATGTTCCTTTTTGTATGTGTGCTGTTTTGCACATCCATTTTATATCATGCAATACTACCATGTTTTTGTACACCCCAGCTGTGGAGTCGCAGAGAGTAAGATTCATCTCGCCCCTTGGGGTTCCTGTTATTTTGGGCATTTATAGCACAAACCTTAAAAAGTGAACAATCATGTTTGACACTTTTTGAGGTATTTAAGTGACAACAATGCATAATTCTGGATTTGAGAATCTGGATCAGAGCAATATCTGATGGAAGGATTTTCTTTTTTGAAAATATTATTAGTTTAAGGGTTTTTGTTATATTATTTTGTGAAATCGTTGTACCTTAGTAGAAAGCTATTTTTAATAAGGCCATTTTAAAAAGCAATAAGTAATATCCTTTGAAGCTAAATCAGCTCTAATGGTGTCATACTATGTATTTCATCATGCAAGTAGGCAAAGACCAACAAATTTATTTTAGAATTATTAACGGTAGGATACATTGAAAATACGTTGAAAAGGGACTTTTATAGGCTTTTTAAAAATTGCCTTATTTTAAGAAGCATCATGAAGATAAAGTTGGTTTTTTTCTGATGCTCTTTACTTTGGTTATTATTAATAAAACTTGGTTGCACTCATGAGTATTAAAAACAAATTTGACTGTAAGGAAGTAGCCTAACATTCCTAGTGGCGTATTTTTAATTTACTTTGTTCATATTGATCCCAAATTATGAGGCTAGTCAATTTGTACAGGTTTTTTTATGAATATCTTATATCCTCAGTGTAAGAGGCTGTCAGCTCTAGTTTGGTTTCAAATGGAAAATGCTGAAACCCTAGTTGAAGAATTAAAGGGGAAAATATTTTAATTTTCTCATTGTAGGCGTAGTTTTGCTGGTGCTAGTTACTATATGTAGATATCTCTCATTAAGAGATAACTTTCAAGTGCTGAAGTGATATTTTTGTTGATTTTTGTCAGCATAATTAGACCCTCAGTTTTGCATAAAAATGCTGAAAGGTAACTTTTAATTTTTGAAGCCTCTAAAATAATTTGATACCCATTCTGCCTCTGCTGTCGTAAAATTCTAGCTTAATCATATTTTTGGGTATGATGTGCTTCATCTTAGTTCTATTTTTTGTTCAGTTGGTGGAAAATTGTAAAGAACTATATTTATCTCCCAATGTTTTTGTTGACTTTTGAGCATTCATATCAAGGTTTGAAACCAAATTAAAATATGTATTATTCTTTTTTTTATTGTGCATTTGCTGTTAACCATTTATGTTAAAATTTTAAATGGAATATTTATTTAATGAATCAGACAACAGTTTTTTTGAAGATTAGATCATCGGCTGAAATTTCTGAATGGTTTTTTTTGTATAACTATGCCTGTTACTTTTTTGGGAGTTTTTAATCAAACCCATGTCTGTTTTAAATTTTTCATCACCAAAATTGTATGTGCAAATTTCTGTATCTGCTTTATACACAATGCATAGCCGTACACGTAACATTCTGTAGAGTCAATATATTTCCAGACATCTGATATCTCATGTGATGTAATCAAATTGCTATTGCTGTTAACATACAGTTATTCAACATTTTTTCTGGATGGTGTTGATTTGGAATACACTTGATTGAAATCTGAGTGAGATGTTTTACTTCACCAGAGTATTTTTGAATGATAATAATGGTGTGTAATTTTTAGGTCAAAATTAGGACTTTGTTGTCCGCCGTACCATTTAACTCTTTCACATCTCATTAAAACACATACCCAGAGTGGCAGGGCTCGAGCCCACAACCTTTGGGATAGCTGGCAA
Source organism: Ceriagrion tenellum (assembly GCA_963169105.1). Classification (NCBI taxonomy): domain Eukaryota; kingdom Metazoa; phylum Arthropoda; class Insecta; order Odonata; family Coenagrionidae; genus Ceriagrion; species Ceriagrion tenellum. The sequence continues at coordinate 106,184,809 of OY720638.1, read as the reverse complement.
TAACCTCACCCTGCCAAAACATAGGCTTGCATGCAGGCAAAGGTATAACTCTTGCAGTCTCTTGAAATCTCAGTTTATGAGAAATAAGAAACCTTCATACACACCAAAAGGTATGAAATGCACCTTGAAAAAGAATCATTTGACTTGCCTGAAATACTTTCATACCGTATCCTTTGTGTATTTTGCAGTGATTTAGAAATCTAATGTTTAATTTGGCTTAGATATGTTGAGGATGTATTGAAATCATGCGCTATTTCCTAACACATGAATGGTTCAGGATTCAGGGATTGTGTAGGAGAAGCATGGATGAGTATATATATGTATATACATTTGCATCAAAAATATAACTAAAACACTTAAAATACACTGAGACATATAAAGAGGACACTCGCAAAAAATAGCTACATTTCCATGATCAAATTATTTTCTTCATCGGAAGAGGCATCATTTCTCTTCAGCCAACAATAACAGCTTCATTGTCAAGATCGTTTTTCCTAAGTTATGATAATGGATATACATATATATACATGGATGAGCATATATATATATATTCTTGTAAATATTAGTAACGTTTGATCTCAACTTTTCTGCCAATTGTGAACATGGATCAATGCTAGAATTTTATGATGAACAAATGTTTTTTGTGCATTTTAAGAATTGAGGAAGCATTTTATGAGCTGAAATATGAAGCAGTTGTGTTGTAAGTTTTCTGCAGCTATCTTCATCGGATGCCTACTATTTTGTCTGTTTAAAATATAAATTTATTAAAAAATTAATGTCTTTTGTTTTTCTGTCCTTAGTTTCCCCTACCACTGTAAGGAGTGGCTGCCTATTGCAGCTTAATTACTCTAGTCCTCCATAGTATTTGGTGGCTGACAATTAAGGAAATTGCAAAAGTTGGTGGTAGAGATGAAATGATACCTCTTTTCCCCACTTATGGTTCCCAATTCTCAGCTCCAGTTCTGCTCTGTACCACCCACTAGAAGACCATTCAATGTAATATACTGAAGCCCTTTTGCCAAAATCTGTAGAATATGAAATTGCCATTTTTGTTGTCTTTCTGTCCGAAGTGTGAGCTCTGAGGAATTAACTAATTGAGCTATCAATTTAACTACCTCTAACCTCATTAGTACAAGTACTGACTAGAGCAAGACCTATGCTATGACAAGGTAAAATTAAACTTAAATTAATGGCTGAATCATTTTAGGAACACCATCAGTTGGCCCCCTGACTTCCATGTAGCCTTCTATCCATAAAACTGACACCACACATGCAACGTGCTGGATGGCAAGTGTTAGCCAAATTCTGCTCAAAGAAATTTGCCTTGCATCCAGACATTCGGGCATAGCTTATCACCAAGGAAAAAAGTGAGACTGAATGTTCACATTGTTGATCGGTGGAAATTTAGTTTACAAATCATGGGCTGTGACTGTGCAGCAGCTATCTCTTCTCTTTTGTGGTACTAAGCAGTGGGTACATGGGGATAAAATAACCTAGAAGTTTGTTTGAACCAATGTATATCTAAACAACATAAATGTGTACATGTTATTTAATTTTATTGAAAAATTGATCCATCATGTTAAAATTCATAATTAAAATCGAAATACCTATGAATTTTATTACGAAAAAGTTTCAATGTGATGTGGTTTGATTATTAATGGAGTGCAATGAGTATCTGAAAGTAAGACTTCAATCTTGGAATCAATATAATCGCTCCTTTATCTCTGAGAAGTTTTAAATATATATGCCTTCAATTAAAAGTAGGCAATATGAATCAACAAATGCAGATTTACAAAATAATTATAAATAAACCTAACAAATTGCAGTAATTTACTCATTGAGTATGTAAGTATGATTTAGAGCGATGCATATAAGTGGTACAAAGCAGACCATCCACAGGAGAGGCTTGGGTCTTAAGGGAGCCAATCGTGGGGATGTCTTGCCAATAATCCCCAGACAAGTAAGTCTCTTTTGATGTGTGGAAGTTCATGAACTCCACGCAGGAAGAGGCAAATACATGGCAAAGCAATTCGCCGAGTCACAAACTTCCCATCTGCACTGAATTGAGTTTGGTGAACAGTCACTCTTGAGTTCTGGGATGGTCCACACCAGGGGCACCATCACAGATGGGACAGCGCAGCAATCCACTCTCCCAAAGGTAGGATAATGTTTAACACGTTCACTGTGGGGCTGATCTAAGCCATCCCTCCCACAGGGCGGTGTGGCCCACCGGTTGGTCACACTCATCCTTCTGCATGGGTCTTCTGCCCACCAGTGGGTCACAGTCCCTTAAAGCTTCTGACCGCTGCCGAAGGATGGTGGTATGAGCGGCAACATTAAACTCTTGCCTGAGATTAGAGGAAGGGCGAGGAAAGCGACTCCCCGCCCCAGCCCACCCTTCCGACGGCCTCGTTGGGACACGCTTGGGCGGGATGGGAAAGGGAGGGGCACCAATACAATGTATATACTTGAGATTTGCTGATGGTCGGAAAACCCAGGAGCCTCCCACCCATCTCTGTTTATTGCCCATGCCCTTGTCCGTGATCGTCTGTGAGACGTAGATACCCGTCTGGGTGTCTCCCATCCATGTGACCCATCCCCCATCCCGGCGCACTCTGACTATGAGGTAAGGGAAGGGGGATCCTTTGGAAAGAGGTATGAGTTGTTGACCTCAGAAAACAGTAGTGTCTGCAATTTGGAAGACGTTCGCCCGGCAAGGGCATGATCGCTCATCCACCCACTGAGGGATTAGCTCAAGAACGGTACACGCCCTTTCCCAATTTCTCTTCCAGAGAGGGAAGAGAGAGAGTCTATCTCTCACTCACAGCCAGCTGAGTGCTGTTGAGGTTGTTTAGTTTGCAAGCAAGTGAGGCATAGCCAAGAGGTTGAGGAGAAAAACGTGTGGCACGTGCTTATTATCAAAGCAGTCCATGAGCTTAATAGTCACTGTTGCATCTTGAAGCAATGTCATCCAGCGATGACGACATATTTTTTACTAAGTTGATATATACTTATTTTACTGAATTGAACATTGCTCATTCTTCTATGTATAAATCGTAAAAACATGAAAAAATAAACAGAAAAAGAAAACAAAAAATGAACATTATAATTTGCATATATTATGCAAATATATAACTTTGAACGTGACCCCCCGGTGGGCCACACCACTCATGCTGAAAAAATTTTTAAGGAGGGGCGGCGTGGCCCACACTAAGTGGCACATATAAGTTTATTATTTGACATGTGACTAACCTCTGGATGAAGTCACTCGAGAAGTTCTCGATTCCTACTCTCACAATACTCCTCGCAAGTTAAGATAATTCATTGAATCTTACAGCCACGCCACCGGTTGGATTAGCATGACCCACCGGTGCAAACATATTTTGTACTGATGACCTAACAAATATTTACCTATTGAGACATAAGAGGGTGATGACAGGGCCTGAAAAATATCTCTAAATTATTTGTTCAAAGTACACCTGGCATGAAAATTAATATTGTCTCAAGAATTATTTTCAGTCCATGCCAAGTGTTAGATAAGCAAGCAATGTGCTTCACTTGTTTTGGGTTGAATTCTCCCTTTGTCATATGAGTGACTAAATTTGCTGAGCTGAAATAACCTTTCGGATGTAATACATGTATCTGGATAATGCCTCAATGTAGATTTCTGTTGCTTCTGAAAGGTATGCATATTTTTTCAGTAAATAAGATGATATAAAGTACTCAGTCAAGAAAGAGCTATATAGTAAGGAGTCTTGAATGTGAAAAAATTGCAGGATTCTGCTGGTACCATATGGATTACCTATTGCTGGCCAGTATTTGTTTTAGAATTTATAATCAGCTCAGCCCTAGATATTTTATAGATTGAACACCTTTACAGGAAATGAATTAGAGACCATGCACATGTGATAAATTTCCAATTAAGGTGGTGGTAATATAGCATTAGTAGTTGTGTTTGTGATCTTCTGTTTGCACTACAGTTTGGCACATTCCATGTATACTTACGATTTGAAACAGCTGTCAACAGCTGTGCTCTTAAGAGACTTGCCAAGCAGATAAAGAACAAAATTGTTCATTTTTTAAATCTGCTAGCTAGTTTAATTAGACAGCAAGTGTTGGCTATCCAACGCAGCTGGATTCAAATGGTGAAGTTTTCACTTGGTGGAAGGTTGATATAGGAGTAAACAAAACTTTTGTGTCTTCAGCAGATTTATTATTACGAACACAGCCAGTTTCGGCAGTTATGCCATCATCAGTCACACAGTGAACCTTATGATAGCATAACTACCGAAACTGGTTGTGCTCATAATAATAAATATGTGGAAGACAAAGTTTTCTTTACCACACCAAGGCAGCTGTATGTATGTGTGAAAAGCCACTTCAGATGATTTCATTTGGGCACCTGTTGACCACTGACTGTAATCAGTGGACAGGTAATATCATGAAAAACGTCATAATAACATCCTTCTTTAAGAGAAAGCTGGGTGATATAGGGAGGCATCAATTTGATTACACTATGGTAATGCAGAGATATCTGTGTCACAAAATCATGAAGTTAATTGGGAAGAATGCAGACTCTGATCATATCTGGATGGTGGAATGTGGAACCATTGGAAAGGATTGAAAAGTAAAGAACACCAGGAGCTAGTGGGAAAGAGCATAAGTGATGCACAATAGTATGGTACCACTGAGGGTAGATGGGAGACAACAAAAATAGTATAGTATGAGGGACAAAGAGAAAAATAGGATGTGGAAAGGAGGGTAATGAAGCAGTGGGTTATGGAAGAAATGAGGAAACTGGAGGTGAGATGACAGTGGAAAAGTGTCAATACCAACCTAGGCAAGAGGAAGAGCAAGGAGTTAAATAATAAACACCATCAGGCAACGAATTATGTGAAGGAAAACTGGTAGAAAGGAGAAAGCAATGAAATGAAAAAGCTACAGGAAGAGGGGGAAGCGAGTGCACTGTACTTGGTAAGTGTAAGTGCTATCAAGCAATATGAGATGGCAAACTATTTCAAAGATCTAGGTCAAAACAGAGAAGACATATCGAACAGGAAGATACCCAGGGTAAGTGAAAAGAATATGTGGAAGAGTTCAGTGGTGGCAAAAATAGACCTGTAAACCTAATTTGAGAGGATGAAAGGACAACAGAAAAGGTAACCTTGGACCATAGTAACTTGACAGAGAAATAGAGAGGGCAATACTAGAGATAAAGACAAGAAAAGCTGAGGGAGTAGATTATATTCCTTTAGAGTTAGTAAAGAATCTAGGTAACAAGAGAAGATGATCATTTTTCGAACTTATTTTTAAGATCTAAGAGGAAGGAGTAGGGCCAGAGGAGTTAATGAAAATGGTTATAATACCTACCCCAATGACAAAGATGGTATCAGATTGCGAAGAGTATTGAACAATTAGTTTTATTTATCATGGGGAAAAAGTCTGCTAAAAACAATAAAAGGCTGGACAATAGCTGTAATTACCTTGAGGGCAATGACCAGTGTGGGTTCATTTAGAATAGGGCAACTGGGGGTGTAATTGTAGCATTGACAACACTAATAGAAAGAAGCATAGAGAATAATCAGGATAATTTTACTTGCTGAGTGGATTTTGAAAAAGGTATTAAACAAAATAAATTATGAAAAACCAGAGCAGATACTCTCCCCAAGGGCACTGGTGGTGATGGCTAATGGTCAATCAGGGTGGGCAATTACATGTCACAGGGCAGGTAAGGATATCATTTGTCACCTTTGCTTTTCAACATATCAGTTGATTAAATGGTAAGAAATGCATGGGAAGAGCTACACTTGGGAATCAAAGTAGGAGGTCAGCTGATAGAGTCTGTTATTATTGTGGACGACTAGGTTGGTTAGTGGGTTTTCAAAGGGATTGAAAGCATTAGTTGATGCATTGAAGAGGCAGTTCGAGGAATACAGGATGAAGAAAAATCATAAGAAAACAAATGTAACGAGATTATCCGGTACAAAGAAAGCAAGGCTGATAATAAAAGTAGGACAGCACAAACTGGAGCACGTAGTGCATTTTAATTCCTTGCGTAGGACGCTAGAAGAAAGTGGAAATAGTAACAAAGAAATAAGGATGAGAATAGCATTACTGAAGGAAGTATTAAGTAGTAAATAGAAAGGAGCTGATGAGTGGGACCATGGTTAAAGATATTAAGAAGAGGCTGCTGAAGAGTGTGGCATTGTATGGGGAAGAAACCTGGACTCCAAGAAAAGTGGATGAGAAAAAGCTGTGGGCATTCTAGATGTACAGTGGAGGAGAACAGAGGTGTGGTGGATGGAAAGGAAGACAAAGGAGGAAGTTCTTGGTATGGTGGGTGAGGAAGGAAACTTAATGGATGAGATCAGAGGGTAAGTGGCTGGAAGGAGTGATGAGGGACGATGGTTTACCCTAGGCTGTAATAACAGGGAAGGATGTCGGGCAAGCATGGTAAAGGATGAAAGAGAATAGTTTTCAAGGACAAGTAGAAAAAGGGTGGAATATACATGAAGATGAAGAAAGAAATTAAAGGGGAAGATAGGGTCATCCATTACAAAAAAAATCAGGATGATTTCCTCAGACTTTCAATAAAACCCAACTTTAACCTGTAGATCAATATAATAAACAAATAAAATTATTTTGCAGTGGTTCATCTCTGAGGACTTTCCATCACACATTTCATTTTATTTCATCTTTGGATCATGTCACAAGAACTTATTCAACATGGCACTGAAGCACACAGAACTACAGGGTTCTTTTGTATGATAGAACTGTTTGTAATAATTGTATCATGGACAAGTTAATCAGTGCTATTGAACAGGATATACTCATCTGCCACATTTCACCATAATCAAACAGGAAATAACATCCATATTGGAAATGAAAATGAGAGACCTTCTCACAATGAGTTTTTGCTTATGTTTGAAAATTTTCCATCATGGATTCCCTAAATTAAAATGAAATCAGGAGTTCCCACGAATACTCACCAGGAATAAATCACAAAGAGAAGAATATTTTCTTCTCGAAATAAACTCAATGAGATACTTTAAAGTAACAAATATATTTTCCATCAAGTCTTGCATGGATAAAATAATAGTCTTCAGATAGTTAAGCAACAAACATATCCATAGAAAATACTTTTCTCACAGATACATTTTACAAGATGAAAATACTGAATTGATAAAAGGTTGCAGTACAGCAATGAAGTTTCAAGTTTGTAACTTAATACACTCACACAGAGTACATACCAAGCATGGTACATAATAAAGATAATAATAATACATTGAGTGTAGGAACAATATGACTATACTCATAATCACAGACAAATCGTGCATTTAGATGCAAAAGATAGAAGCAAATCAAGTGAGTTGAATAATAACTTTGTTGGTATAAGCTACAGCAATGACGATGTCATATTTAAACAATCATTTCTCTATTTACCTAACTTTCATTATGGCTTCATGCAAGGTCATTCTGAATTAAAAACATATAACACAAAACTGGGCTCCATAATTATTTCCATATAAAACATTTCCTTTACAATTTCAATGAAAAAGTGTCATTACAAGACCTATGAACAATTCCACATCTCATGTTGGCAAATTCTTACTGCTGGTCATAGCTTGTACACAAACCCATTCTCATACATGACAGATCACTGACATGCTGTTCATAATAAACAAATGTATAAGGAGAAAAGTCTAAGCAAGTTATAGACCCCAATCTTGTGCAAGTAAATTTAGCATCAGTAAACTTCACCCATACCAAGGGCTAATTTTCTGATCATTTAAATTACATTTACCTTCACCCTGCACAGGTGAGAGGATTGCAACTAAGTACAAGCCTTTCCACAAAATGCCATGAACTCTAACTCCCAAGAAATATTCATCACACAAATTTCATAATTTCATTTTTCTCTTGAGACAACTTTCTTTGTTACCATTTGTTGTAAGCTGCAGCTGACACTAATGCAAAAAGTTGGAAATGGTATTGGAGCCTTTTCAATGAACAAAAAGTATTGAGCATTTATTTAAGAATTGCAACAGGATGGACAAGAGAAAATAAATGCACAATTTTAAGTAGTTGAAGATCAGCACCCTTGCAGTGTATCCAGGGACACTAAGACAGTCAGCTAATCACTCAGCAATCATAGGCACTAAACGAAGACCAATGAGCACGTCAACAACTATATTTAAAGGTGGTAAATTTGGTGCATGCAGTCAGAAAGATATAAAACTGTAACATTCTATTAAAAAAACTGCATGTAGAGTCTCCAGTCATACCAAAAGAGGGAGGAACAACTGAGTGAATGAGAACTCACTGGATAATGTTTCTGGAGTCTAACTGCCCAGATGGACTAGCAAATCATCATCATTCTAAAGCAGGGGATATATTTTTGGTATTTTACATAGGCAGGAGATGCAACTTATGACCTCAGTACATGAAAATGGGAAGAGCATTGGCATAACACAGCCATGAAAAGATTCAGGATTTTTATGACACACTACACTACAAACAGGAAAATTAATTTACCAGAATTAATACCATAGCAGTGTTGACATAAATTGAATGATTACAAAAATGAAGGCTTCCACTTAACTGTGATGCACTTCATACATTCATTAGCTGACATACAATAAAACTAGCTCAAGAACAATAGACATTAAACACACTCCAACACAAATAAGCAATCTACCACTGGGACAATATTTTCATGACAACCTGAATACTTTTTCTAGCTTCTGCATGAAGCTAGATTATAATTAAAATGCTTTTCATTGTTGATGTAGGGCATAATTTATAGAAACAGCAAACAGCTGCCAGAGGAACACAGCAATGAAGATTGGGCTTGAATGAGTAGAAAGTACATATAAAGAGCCATAGCTTTACACCTCCTATAACAAATGACCTCTACCTCATAATCATAGTAGATGAGCAAGGGCCAGTTAGTAACTAAAACATTGATATATTCTCAAATACTGAACAATACCTTAAAAATGATAATTGTTGATCATTTAGAGAACTCATGAGACTTAAGCAGTTCCGTTCATGGTCATTAAATAAAAACAAAGGATAAAACTCATTTTTAATGAAATTTTTATGGCCCATCACAATGACTACCCTGTTAAAAGAGTTAATACTGCAATGACATTTCAATTAGGATACTTCACAAGTTTCCAACTCTAGACCATAATGTTCCATAGTAAATTGTTTTTCCTTTTTGTGAGATTTCAGGTGAAAAAGGTCAAGAAAAATATGATTACAGCACCCACATTTAGTATTATGACTAAAAAAGACACAGTCATTAATGCCACAAGTATGTTTTTTCCAAGGTATTCCCAATAAGGTGCTCATACAATTATCCACTTGGCTTTCAAATGATTGGCAAACACTCAGGAGCTTGTGTTCACACGTTTGTTACCCAAGAGGCAAGACTGCCTTGCAAGTTCCAATGAATTTCAGTGCTTTCGTTACTGTTTACATTGATGTGTAAATACAGCTTCTTACAGAAATGTTGTAACTTCAGATGAAATGCACCGTTGCACATTTGGCATATAAGTTATTTTGTGATAGCACTTTTAGTGCTCATTTAACCTACATCACATTCCTTGGACTAGATATCCAATACTTTAAAATCACAACCTTTTTCACAAACTTCTGTATCTATTTTGTTGACTGTCTTTTCTGTACAATTTTAAGGTTGAATAAGTAAAAGGGATTGCAGATATTAGCACTAATATGAACCCCAGAGTTGGCCTATACCAGATCCAGGCCACTCCAATGATCAGCAAGGAAATTGAGAGGGAAACTGCCAGATTGAATGATCCCATATCCATTTTAAGGATATCATTCAACATGGAATACCTGTGAACTAAAAAGAATAATATGTTAGTTACAAGCATACATGAATAAAACCTAAATAAGTAGTCATGATTCAAATACATAGCTAAAAGACAAGGATACATTTGAACTTTAATATAGTAGGACCCCATATCCACGGTAGATACATTCTATTACTCTTAACAGTTAAAGAAAAATGTAGACACCAGATTATTCAGGTTAATATTATTCCCAATATTTTTACTGTACTACTGACTAGGACACCTCAAACAGGGTAAGAAGCCTGTTACGTGCACAATTATGTATTAAAATATTCAGAGTATTCGCAATAAAGTGGCTTTAACTAATGCTGTATTATGTGAATTGGACATTTCAATGCTCTAAGCAAACATTGGTGAAAACACAATGAAATACAATCATTCAGTTTTAAAGGCCACACTCAGGCAGACTACTTCTATTGCTCAGAATACAGAAATAATGGTGTGTTCATTTATATGAAGAATGAAGGTGTATACAATCTTCTATGGTCCTCTTTCCTGCTACCGAAAATGAGGTCTTTAAGTCTTTTATGGGTCTCAAAAGTAAATTATCGTTTGGAATTGATGACATTCCTGTCACTATCTTAAAAAAATGTGCTATTGAAGTAATTAAACCCTTGACTTTCATTATAAATGACACCTTCATAAATGGTGAGTTTCCAGACTACCTAAAAATCTCAAAAATCAAACTTATTCTCAAAAAAGGGGTTGAGGATGACATAAATAATTACCGTCTGGTGTCGCCCACAGCTCTATAATTTACAAAATAACAAAATGAGGAGGCTTTCCACTAAATTACATACCTATACAATTAAAAATGGAAATGATATTTCCAGTATAGGTTGGCATCTCTATTTATAAACCAATTTAAAAAGTAAGAATGAAAATAGTTTTATGACTATATATATCTCAGAATACAGTCCCCCATTTTCGGCCAAAATTTTCTGGAAAAAGTAATATCGTGAGTTGTAAGTTGGATATATGTGAGCTCAAGTAACAGAAACTTTAGAGAACTGAAGCTTCGAAAATGGTAGTGTGTACTGTATTTGGAGATAAACAGTAACTCAGCATGAGAATTTTAACTTACCAGCAGTAAATAGTATATTTGACAAACATGTGCATCCCAGGAGTGTAAGAAACCAGCCCACAAAGCGAATCAGCCAAGTGAGCCAAAACTTTTGAGAATGCTCATCATGAAAAATTTCTTCCACGGATAATTTCCCATGCCGAAGAATAAGAATGTCATAACCAGATAAAGTTTTGTACGGCACTAGTTGATTACCATTCTGCATTGCAACGATGGTCACCTGAAAATTGAGATGACACTTAAATTGAAGTTGACCATCAAATCCAAAGGCTAGGATATTAAAACATCAATTTTTGGTGATTTTATGAAGAAAAAAAAATGAGATAACGGGTAGGTCCATCTGCAGGACAAGGATCTTGTCTGATTGTCCAAAGGTGCCATCTTGGACATAATGAGTTAATTTTAGTTGTTAAGTCTCATGGAAATCTCACCACACTCAGAAAGATGGGAAGTTCAGGACTTGGGGACAAAGGGAACACCATAACCTTTGCAGTGACTTTTTTGCACTTTGCCCATAAAAATTCCTGGATCTACATTCCAGAGTGGAATTATAGAACTCAGGTCTGAAATAGTATACCTTCAGTGGCATGGGCAACAGTAAAAAAAAAGTTTGGCTAGATCATAAGATTCACAAGCAGTACCTTAATGCACGTTGTAATCCTCAGATTGGTAACCTGCTTGCATGTTACGGTCAAAGTTAAGAGTCTACACTCACAACACAAGAGGCTTTCACCATGGGCAATGTTTTCATCCGTTTTCAGCCATTTGAGCCTTGTCAGCCTCACCCTGGACTGGCCTCTGCCCAACACTGATAACATCAACAAGTGAAACAGTCAATGCCACATTGTTGCCTTGGGCATCTAGTTATTGATAAGAACCCTTAGATTTGCATGAATCATAGCATCTTTGTCATCTCATTGAAAAAACGGAGGAGTGAAGACAAACCTGACAAGCACTATTAGAATGTTTAAAGTATTTGTAAGTTCTAACTGATGCTCCTTTCAGTAAGGATGCATCTCCAATACTCAGTAAATCCACTGCCCACTAAACAAAGACCCCTCAAAATTTTGCATGATCTTATAAGGCAGAGTATCAAAGTAATAATAGAAATGAGAACTTAACACTTTCAGATTATGCTATGATGATCAACACATTGAAATGTCACAGCTGGCTGAAATAAAACTCTAGGTAATACATATGTACTACTTTTGTAGGTGATTTTTTGTAAATTTTAAATAGCATTGACATCCTTTTTACTGAAATGTGAATAAATGTTCATTTGGGCCTTGGGTGGATTGATCATACAAAATTCCACCAAGCGTGGTCCACCAGACTGGCCTCACCTCAAAGACTGATGGGCTGGCAAAAAAAAGGCCTATGAAGCCTTCTAGCTCAGGATTGAATAAATTTCGCTTAAAAGTGTGAATCAAACCTAAAGCCAGGCACACATCAATCTAATAAATACCAACCCAATTCGCCATTAAATATAATTTAGTAGCCGAGTACACAGCATGAATTACAGGGACAGTTACAACAATAACTGGAAATACATTTCAGGTTTAGAGAGCTAACTTTCGCAGTTTGAAATTACATAGGTAGAACCTTTGAAAATCTTCGCATCAAATGACCAAGTAAGACATACCACATCTCCAGAGCTCCCAGCATATGAGAACTGAATTCTTATGTCTCCCACTTCAGGGTTCCACACATCTTGACTGTGATAATATAACCCAGCATGAAGTTTAATGTCCCTCCTCTCAGGGCGTTCATCACTCGTTACCAGAACAAAGTCACTAAACTTGTCCTTGAGGGCATCACCCAATTCAAAATTACCAACACTTACATGCTCGCTGACATATATTTTGGATTTGAAAGGAAATTCTCTGAAATAAATGAAGAGATTTACCATTAAAATTTTAAGCACTGTAGAAGAAATTTTCTATTCCTCCATCAAGTACAAAATCAAATGACATACATTTTGACCGAGGAGCTATCATGAACTTACAGATCACATTCTTAATATACATATTCCATTGTGAATATAAAATATACTCCCAGTAAACAGTGACAGTACTCGCTGTCAATTCACTCGCTACGTCAAGTTTTAGAACTTCCGTTGTAAATAATAATATAAAGAGGGATAAAGAGCTATTTGCACCAAAGAAAACTCATTTTGCTCTAGAAAATACCTCAATATTCATGGAATTCAGGAGTTTTTTGTCCAAATTGCAATGTTGATCATCATTGTGACCATACATTGATCAGGTACTAAATATTCTTCATATGACATGACCACAAAAAACATTAGCACCCTTACAGTACATACATAACTGTCAACAATTTAACTTTGTGGCATACACTCACTTGGTAAAAAATACCTAGTAATTTTCTATTCCTTTTTTATGCAGTAGACATGACCAATTTTGAAGTTTTTCACCATTGATGCGACCTCTGACGATAACATACTATGTGAAAACCAGTCAGGTGAACAACAAAAACTGTGGAAAATTACAAAGTATATTTTTCAACTCGTTAACTCATGGTGTATTAATGGGTATGTCAATTCATACAAAAATTTTCCCTCTTGCCATTTGTAAGTTACAATTAAAATCCCACCAAAGGAAGTTAATAAAACTTATTTCATGGGAGATAACCATTAACTCTGTGCCTGTGTTCCCTCACTAAGAACAGTTTAGTTCATCAGAAGATCATAGAAATATTAAGTACTAAATATCTATTAATTTTTAATATAAAATCTGAGGATTCCTGCAAAATTGTGTGGAACTTATGCATGATGCATAATTGAAAAACTTGGCAATTTTCTACAATATAAAATTTACTTTGACCTAGGTTTCAATGTTTTTACATCATCATCAGGTACAAATGACGTTAAGCGTGCATAATGTATAGTCATGGAGAAAAGAGGGAGGGGGAAAAGGAGAAAGGTGGAGAAAGAAGGAATGTGGGGGAAGGGAGGGAAGTGGGTGGGGAAAAACTAAAGGGAGGTGACTGGAGGGAGGGGAGGGGGAGGTAAATGAGGCACATGGGGGAGATAGGGTGAACAACAGCAGGTAAAATTCAAATACAAATATGAGAAAAATCACTAAATAACTCCGCCCCACCCAGAACCTGGAGTGTGGCTTCTACTGGAGGTCTGCGAACGTTCCCAGTGACCTCTTGGAATGAGTCCGTCGTGCAGGCAAGCACGTAGATTGGTGATGGAGTTGATGAGTCCCATCCTCGAAGGGGGGGTGAGGGCTAATGGCGTGGGACACAGGTAGAAAGGAATCTACAGAGGGAGATTCAACTAGAGGTCCACAAACGCTCCCGGTGGCCTACTGGAGTGTCCCTGTGCTGGAAGGTTGATGAGTCCCACCCTCGACAGGGGGGGTGTGAGGCGCAAGCGTGAGACACAGGTAGAAGGGATCCACTGGGGGGGAGGGAAGGTGGTGACGGGTCTCCAAGTGGCACAGGGAGGGGAAGGGGAGAATAGGGGGCAGAAGAAGGGGTAGGGATGCACCGGACTGTTGGAAACACTAGTTAAATGTAACACCAAGGAGGGGGGAATTCCGGATACAATCGTGTTCATTGAGAAGGGGGAAGTTAGAGTCAGAACGTTGTAGAATTTCCATTTGTTCTAGGGCGTCCAATTTTCTCCCTCCAATGTTCGTTGAATCTTGTGATGAGATCACATGTGAGTGCCAGACCCGATATGCTGGGCAGACAGGTAGAGACTTCACCACAAGATTCAACGAACATAAAAAGTGTATCGCCTCAGGAAGTGCTGCATCCATGGTGGCGAAACACATTGTAGATAGTGGTCACAGTGCAGATTTTGAAACTTAAGTTCTCCATTTGCAAGCTAAAGGGAGAAAATTGGATGAAATTGGATTGGAGAAAATTCCAAGAGGTCATTGGGAACGTTCGCAGACCTCCAGTAGAAGCCACACTCCAGGTTCTGTGTGGGGCGGAGTTATTTAGTGCTTTTTCTCAAAATTGTATTTGAATTTTACTTGCTGTTGTTCACCCTATCTCCCCCGTGTGCCTCGTTTACCTCCCCCCCTCCCTCCGGTCACCTCCCTTCGGTTTTTCCCCACCCACTTCCCCCCCTTCCCCCACCACCCTTCTTTCTCCACCTTCCCTCTTTCCCTCCTCCTTTCTCCATGACTATATATTATGCGCACCTAATGTCATTTGTACCTGATGATGATGTAAAGAAATTGAAACCTAGGTCGAAGTAAATTTTATTTTGTGGAAAATTGCCAAGTTTTTCATTTATGCACTATTAATTTCAATTCCGTAACAAAGCTTCAGATCTTAGAATACTTAGACACTTTTTTTGATTGAGAATTCTTTCTCCAACACAGAATCACACAGGTTAGAAAACTGCCTCATAAAGAGTTATAGAAATGAGAAGAATCGAGAAGAATCAAGAAGCATTGAGTCACAGAGAAATAATTCGGGAAATGGTAGAGAGAAGAGAGTGAAAAAATGTTGACAAAAAAGGCTGGGGGAGGGATGAGGAATAATTTAAATAATAAACTTTGGTAAGTAACCTATCAAGCAATGAATGATGGGAAGGACAACACAAGAAAATTAAAAAGGCTACAAAAAGAAAGGGAAGTGGGTGCATTATACACTATAGTGATAATGTAATCTGGCAGCAAGAAAGTGTAAATGATATCAAAGGTAAGGGGCAAAGCGAGATCAATCAAATAGAAAGATATCCTGTGCAGTTGGGGGAATTAGTAGAAAAGCTATATGATAGCAGTAATAGACCTGTGAACTTGGATATGAAAAATGAGAGGTATACCAAGAAGGATGACCTCGGTGAAAAGATACTCTCAAGGGGAATGGAGAGGACATTACCAGAGATAAAGGCAAGAAAAGTTGTGGGAGTAGATAATATCCCTTCAAAGTAACTAAAGAATTCATGTAATAAGGGAATATAACCTATTTCTAAACTTATTCATATAATTTACCAGGAAGGAGTCTGGCAAGAGTACTACATGAGAAGTCTTAATACCTATCCCTGAAAAAAACATCAGAATGTAAGGAACATCAAACACTAAGTTTAATTAGACACTCAGAAAAAGTTATACTTCCAATAATTAGTAAAAGGTTGCAGAATAGTTCAAATTACTACTTAGGCAATGACCAGCTAGGATTCAGGAAAGGGGAGCAGTTAGGGATCCAAAAGCATTGAGGAGAACAATTATAGAAAGACAAACACGATATAATCAGCATGTTTTGTTTATTTCACTGATTTTGAATAAGTGCTTGAAGATTTAATTAGGAAAAACTAACGTAGATACTCAGGAAGGAATGAATAGATTGGTGAGATAGACGACTCATGCTAAAAATGTATGGCAAAGGGAGAAAGTGAGGGCGGCAGATGGAGAAGGTCGCAACTATTGTGTTAAAACATTTACGGTGAGGAAATGATAGGAGAGGCAGCATGGAAGGAGCTAGGGGTGGGAATAAATTTCCAGGACAAGTTATAAATCTGGTTGGGTTTGCAGAAGACCAAATGCTGGTGGGTTGATCGTAGAAGGGATAGCAAGCTTTGATAGATGCATA
The DNA here is from genome assembly GCA_963169105.1 of Ceriagrion tenellum. Lineage (NCBI taxonomy): Eukaryota > Metazoa > Arthropoda > Insecta > Odonata > Coenagrionidae > Ceriagrion > Ceriagrion tenellum. The sequence continues at coordinate 106,168,261 of OY720638.1, read as the reverse complement.
AGGATATCAGTACAGGCTATTTGGAATAAATATTAATCAACAGAAAAATATGTGATGAGATTCCATAGATGAGAGATAATGAGGCTGGTTATAAAACTAGGGGGGAGCAAATTGGAGCAAGTAGATCAATTTATTTACTTGGGTAGAGTGTTAGAAGTAAATAGTCATGGTAGTAGACACTGTTTACACTTGTGTATAAGCAGACCTCATGCATGGTCCTACCTTAGACTTTTCAGTTAAAAAATTGTACTTTTCTGATGATTCATGCATTGTGCAAACTCATAAATGAGTACTTGCGTTAAACCAGCTTGAAAATTTTTTGAATCTACTAAGAATAGAGCCTTTGCAACCAAATTATGCCCACCTTTCTAACACAACATGCACATTCTTAAGCATATACATTTACCATTACAATTTGGCTACAATTAAGGTATTATTGAATAATCACTGTAGCACTAGGAAAGACCCATCCTCCACATGTCCCTAACTACAGGTGGGAACAGGGCTCATCATTCGACGAATGATTTTTGTGTCAATCCTGCACTCCCTATCCCACATTAATTGATGAGCAACAACAGTAACAATCGTTAATTTGGTTACTCTGGTCATATGCCATACATGGATTAGATAAAGCCATTTAATTCTTCCTTCTCCCAATTCTCCCCACATAAATCCACTAAGTTTTTCTGTAAGGTTTCTTCTCTCCCTTTACTATTCCCTACCTCTGTTTGGATTTCCCTCCTGACCTATCTTCCTTTTCAGCCAAAGACATGACCGAGTGTAAGATAATATTTCCCTGAGCCTTTATAACCCTTTCCTCCCCATCATCCCCCATTTCTCTCCGCCTAACTCTCCTCTGATCCCACCATTATTTAATATAGTTTAAAAACAATAACAGCCTACCATACATGTCGTGCACATAAAATAGGAGTAGCTATTGAGGGAAAATAAGGAAAATATGATTACTTGAGGTTGTGATGGCCATAAGGAATTGAAAAAGTTGAACTGTCAATGATTTTGTCTCTCCATTCTGTGGCATATGAGTAGCTAGTTTCTGTGTGGACATGGTCTCCTTCATGATACTCCCTGAAAGAACAAAAAGGAATGTTTGAATCCAAAGGCTGGTAAAATTATTTACAAATATTTTCTCTAATAACATTATTCCTAATATTTCATTCTCCAAACTGAAACTTAAAAGCCTCCTATGCTTCGAGTTTTCACTCACATATTTTTAATGAATGATATATTAATACACCATCAACACCAAGGACAAAAATGTGGTACTTCATACAAGCAGGGCAATTAAATCTGTAGTGAATCTTATTCAGGGTCAGCAAAGAGGTACCTACATCAGAACTACTTGTAACAGACAAGTGAGAAAAACGAACTAGTCTATGGTTGATCCAAAATTAGCAAGGGTTTTCATACTGGAAAGATTACACAGTGTGATTTTTTTACAAATGAGAAATTTGGGAGACAATAAATGGAAATTTTCAAAGCATCAAGACTTCAGAATCCAAGAAATAAGACATTTGCTGGACCCATCCTAATTTGCAGGCATTTGTTCAGTTGACTCATTCCTGTTTCCAGACGTGTCCTCAATGAAGGACAGGGACAGGTGATTACCATCCTATCCAAGTTTGAGAGCTTTCCCTAAGAGTTAATAAATGATTATCATTGCCATGCAAGACATGAGAACTAATACTCATGATTGAGTATTACACATTATACCAGCTAAAATGTGATATATTACTGCTAAAATTTAGATAGGAACTGAAATGGAAACATTAAAAAATAAAAACATAAACATCACTCCAGTGTGATCTAGCCCCAGAACAATTGATTACTCCTAACACACATGACTGAGTTTAAGGATTTTTTTAAAACACCTCAAAATTTTGCAAGATGTGATGATTTTGGTGGCCTGTTCCAAGATAGCTCTGGAGTGATAATAGAGTGATGGGCAATTATCGAGTTCAAATATCTTGGGGGCTGAATGGCAGGCCTAAAATATGTGGGGAGCAGGAGACCTTTAGGACATCATGGAACTGTCTGAAGGTCTTCGCCGCCAAGGGGCAAGAGACAGAGACTGAGAGGAATGGCTTGATCTCTATGTTGCCAAGATTATCCCTTCTGCTGGAAAATCCACATGACTCATTGTGAGGGTGTCCCTCAAGCTTAATAGAGATGGGTAAATAGCTGTAATTATCATTTGAAGTAAATTACCATGGTAAATAATAGTATTTTTTTAATATTACCACAATTTTCTAGTAATTTTTAATTTTCTTCAATTCATAGCTATTGGAGGATTGATTAAGAAATCCAATAGCAATAGCAAGGGGTTAAGGACATTTAAACCATTACAATTGCTACATAAATGTATTAAAAACAGAGAACATTTAAAAACAAATACAGCAGCCCTCACACAATAAGGCAATCATTTGTCTGGTATGAGAAATTCTCGTTTCAACTGTTAAGTCTGTAGACTCTCAAATATTCTACCAGTAAAAATATACCACCAATGAGTAGCAAGTGATTTATAATTATGACTGTACAAAATACATAATGATTTAGCTTAAAATAATATAGTTGGAATATATGGATATGAAAAATATCTGAGATGGAGGTGAATATTACCGAACATTACAATAATTTTCACGGGTTATGATCAATTGTATTAAATGCCAAGGTAATTTTTAGAATGGCCTATCTCTAAGGCTTCAAAATTTGGCAACAGAGCAAGCAGGTAAATGAATAACCCCCAAGAGAAGTCGAAGAGTGACTGAATTTCTGAAAGGCTAGGGCTGGTATTCTAAATAGTATTGCGACGACACTTTCTATCTGAATAGTGGCTACACAATAACATGGCCTTGATATGCTATTCAAGGAAATATAATAATTGCTACCGATTCAGAATAGCAGGCTGGACTAGTTCCTACTGCATCCTAGTTGGCTCTGTTAAAGCCACTTACGAAGCAAACTCCTCTTCACTAACCCCCAGAAATTTCAGTCCTGCCTCAAAACTGAGGATATTTGAAAAAAATAATACACTAGTCTAATTTTCCATGACACATTAATGGATTTTCCATGTGAACCATTAATGGATTATACACACATTTGAATCTCTTTTCCTACACCATGAAATAATGAGAAACAATTGATACTGTATGGGAAGTCCTTAAACTGAATTTGATATGATTCATAGATTGCCAAATTATTAGAAAAACAAACAAAATCAATGGAATGAAGCTTACCAGTGTCTACAGATCAACAGCACATGGGGTGCCATGAGGAAATGCATTCATCTCGGCATAGTTGCTTTACCACACCTACACCAGAATTCTAATAAAGCTACTTCATCGACTAACACATGAAGAGTAATTCTTTTAAAATCATATATTTTCTTTACATGTTTATTTTAATAAATTTTAAACCAACGTTTTCTACGCTCAAACTTTATTATGGCACCCCATCATGTCATCCGCACCCCTCACCACTCATAACAATCACATTGGATATAGGTGAACATCTATAAATAAATCAACCTTGTATTTTCTTCTTCAATCCATTGATACATCTGTACTCTTCGTTTCAACTTAACAGCAGGCACTGACACTCCATATTCAAATTCTGTCAATGGCTCACTTATATCCAACGGCCCACTTAAGTGCACCAATTTCTGGTTGTTTTCCTCAACAATTGGATCTATTGAATGCAATGGTATTACGGCACTCATTCCTTCTTCGAGAGATCGTATAGTCTGAACAGCACGGCCCTTCAAAACAATGAAAACAAATTATGAAAGATAACAACCAGAAGAATATGAGAGCAAGAAAAAAAGGGAAATAAAGTCAAGTGAATAATATTTCTCACATAGTGAGCAATAATTTGTTCTCACCTCATTCCAGAATAAAAGCCACATTCCACCAGAAAACAAAGCACTTCCAATTACAGCTGCTAGCCAGGAAGCCTTTAATTGGTCCTTGACATTGGGGTAATTTCGAACATTTAATCGACTGTGGTAGGGGCCGGGAGCATTAGGATACTACAAAAATAATTAAGAAAAGAAGCACTTTATAAAAAAATGAATTAACAGAGCCAATTCATATTAAATACAACAACAACAAATAGTATACACAAAATTAATATTAGCCAATGAAAAGTATAGAAATAGACGCTAGAATAACAACAATAAGTGACAACACTATTGCAGCTATAAGCCAAAAGTTTTTCAGAGGCAACGCAGCACAAAAATTTAGAGAATATGAGAAATATCAGAACAGTAATTATGAAACAAAACGAGGTTTTTAAGTTACACAAAACACCATACAGGCTTACTAACTAACAAATAGAGAGTTCAAGTAAGAAATGTTGAATATTACTTGTACCACATTCAATCAGGCTGGTACAGATCATGAATTATTACTAACTACTAGGAAACAAAGAACCCCAAAATGTTGTCAAGGCTAAAAATTTAAAGGAGATAAAACGGTTTTCGAAACATTCAGTCGAATATGCTATAACTCACACCAAACTAGCGAGCATCAAACACTTTACAGTGCACAAAAGATGCCAGTTCAATTGTACACACAATCGACAAAAACGAGACTTCAATATCAGTACACACACCTACGTTTACAAATACGATATGACATAAATTACAAGGCCGCTACTCAGAGCTAGTTTATTGATTATACATACATGTGTTCTATACATGATCCTCGTACATGTACGGTCGTCTAATAACCTGCAAAAAACATTGAAACGATGTAAAAGCGGGTATTGCATAACGAAAGTAATATCGTAAATAATTCTTAACAGTTCTAAATCTTTCGGCATGAGAACAATGAACGGCATAAAAAAAGATCGTGATATAAGTTGGGTGTCACCTCCTCAATTCTCTTTCCCATCTAGCAATCTAGAGCACATCGTAAGAATGACAAAACTTACACAGCATATATTCATTTAATGTTCAATTAAGTTAAAGGTTACGAAAATAAACACACGATAGAGGCAAGTCTTTCTGATTTTCACTCATTCCCACCCACCTTACGCTCGTTCTCTCTTGTCGGGCTCAGAATTTCGACAAAAACTAGAAACCACAACTAACATAGCATATTAAACATGCACATTAAGTATCACCAATCGCACGGGGTGACTTATTACACTAGCTTGAAAAACAAATATATACACCCAAATATTCCAAATTGAATCGAAGTCTTCGTTTGTAAAATTTTTCATACAATTGACGGGCGGGTTCCGAAAGTCTGTGATGATGAGAACATAGAACGATGCGTGCTTTGTTGACTTTCTTACATGCGATCCGCATGTGTTTTCCAAGGTCTCCTCGGGATTCCATCGTTGGTTTACCGTCTGCGGTTGGTGAGTTTAATTTTCTTATTTATTTTGTACATGTTATTGATTTGCTGGTTCATGGTTTTCATCGTTATAGTGGACGATGTTTCATGCATATTTTGAATGTTACTATCGGGGCAAACAGGTGTTATAGGATGTGTTCTGTTGTATAGTTATCTTAGCTTACTTTTTCATTCATGATTAGGCAACCTCACGCGTTTCCGCTGTCTATTCCACACAAATCCGTTGTTAGACTCACAATAATGTGTTTCTTTGTAAATGTCTGTCTCTGGCCGTTGTCTATGGATTATTCATATAAATATGATGGAAGTCAATTCGAATATTGAGTGGAATCTCTCGAATGCCAATTGAGTTTTAGTTTCTGTCTGTCAACACCTAGTCGTTCGTCAATGCTTAATTAAAATGAGGATTTTGCAACTCCAAATGCTGTACTCCCGGTTTTCGTTTCTTTGGCGCAATTTAGTTTTCTCGATGAATGGAAATATCTGTGTTAAATACTGCAGAGCCAGGTCCTGTAAGAATTGTTTTCTGTTCAGAATTAATTCTTCTCCGTTGTAGGCATATTGTTAATTGTGACCCCCAATGCATGCCAAGGAAGTAATTCTTCTTATACCCAATTCCAATCGTGTCATGAGTAAAGTTTGACTTCAGCAGCGCACTCACGCTATTTTCAGTGTGACCAAGTAGCGCTTTTTTATTGCAACAAAGTGTCTGAAAGTGAGAGAAAAGGCTATTTTCGTACGATCCGGCCTAAGTTGAAGTCGCCGCTATTTCACGGTCGAGGGCCGAATTAAGTCCCCTTATCATATCACTGCCATCCTTTTAATATGCTATTCAAAAGCTAGAGTAATTTGTTCTTCGAATCAGTGGGAACCATTTAAGGCTATAGCTCCTATTTCAAATTAATATTGATTTACCCGTTTCTTCTTACGTTTAGGGTCTTTTTTCCAAATGCTAGGGGGGCCTCTCGGCGCAGAGACGTTTAACGTTCCGGAGAATGTTACTTTTATCAGATGGTAACCGTGCTTCTGTAAAATACTGCTTGTTCCAAACTTCATGAATATCTACGCGTGGTTTATTTGTGATTATTGATTTATTTTATTTTACCAATGTAACGTCGTCAATACTTATTTGAAACCGTGTGCTGCCCTGGAGGAAGTGGTTATTCGACATTAATGTGAACCCTTAAAGTGGTCCCCGGTGAAGATTTTAAGATTTAGCATCAGACAATGAATTACTCATTTTACAAGAAGGATGGGCTTGGTTGAGGTAAGGGGGCCGAATTCGTAGGAAATAATCAATTTCTGGGAGACTGAGTCGTGGGCCAGAGGTTGGCCGGGGTCAGCCACCCCCACCCCCTAAACGAGACATTTTATTCCAAATCTGCTATGCCGAGTCTGGATGTTGTCCTGCATCCACTTGGAGCATAAATCCTAGCAACGCCCATGGACCGGGTGGTCTATGTATCTAGTCTCTAAAGATATTATATAATCGGAGACCCGTACTCGCGGGGGGAGGCGTATGTGTATTTCAGCTTTCACCAGAACTACTGTAGTCCCGTCCGTATGGAGTTCATATTAGGTGGGGGCGCGCCCCGGGCGCCTCCTCCTAGATACATCTGGACCCCTGAAGCGTCAACGGGGGAGGGGTAGAGGTCTCGCCGAAAACGACCGGCAAACTCTTTCCAATTCCGAGAGAGAAAAAGGAGGAATTTGGAAACAAAGCAAGTGTATTGAATCAACCACAAATAAAACGAATATATTCCACCGTACATTAGACAAATTGTTGCTGAGCTTTGCCGACCGCGGAATGTGATTCAATATTTCGTGGTAGCCTGCGAGTGCTATCATCTCAATTTCTGTTGTAGGACTAACCTTCATTTAAATAACTTACCAATATTTACTTAGGATCGCACTTCACCGCCAGATTCAAGACGTTCATAACAGCAGTTTTTTGACAACAATTATGCGCCGCATAATTTTTAGCGGCCGTTTACATCGTTTCGCCATGTTTTGAGTTGTGCTGTGTTCCTGGATACTGTTCATTAAATTGCTTGTCGATCACGCTGACGCCGGAGGCATTTCAGCACAACATTCTCATTCGGTCGAGATTCACTACTAAAATTATGTTAGATTTTGATCTTCCTTACGATCAGAACCTCGCGTGGTAAAGGCGCGAGTCTTTTCTGATTCCTGTTGGCAATTTTTATTGCGTTCTCGTGATTGAAAAATGCACTGATATGCCTAAATTACTCTTCGTCCATATGAAATGACACTTAAAAATGCCGCAAATCTAAATGGAATTTATATGCCGGTGGCGGAAGCGAATCATGTCCCTAACAGAAAAAGTGTTCATATGGTGTTCTTTTTATGTTAATTTAGTGTTCAAATTATGTTCTTTTTATGTTCAGGCGAATTTTCGTTTAGTGTTCTTCAAATGGGTTTTGTGACAGATATAAAAATAAAGAACACTAAATGAGCACTTTTTTTCTGTTAGGGGTGTCTGAGAAAGTCGAGATGATGGCCGCTGTCTCCGCCTTATGATGGTGACAATAAAATTTACTTTTCATTAATTTCCTTGCCTAAGCAGTAAATTTCACCGAATTAGGGTTTTAAGTTTTTTGTTGTTGCCATAAGTGACTAGCCGTATTTTTGCTATCATGATGACGTCGCTTTTATGGATTAATGAGCAGTGCAAAATTTTGGCTCTAGGATTGTAACACGTAAAATTATTGAGAACAGTTATTTAAACTGTTGTAATACCTGGTGCGTATAACGAAGTTAGTAAGTAGTGAGATGAGGCTCAAGAGTTTTTAATCGACGAAGATATGTTAGCGAATCTGTCCTTCCAGGTAACGCTCGCCCTTGCCGTTAAAATTCTCAATTGTGAGAGATGGACGGAGTATTCTCTTAGGGTTGCATTTATGCTGTAGGTGCTGAGAACGGTTGCCTGAAAGTGTATCTAATCCGCTACATCCTCCGAATTTTGGGGGTGCTTTTTTCTTCTTTTGCCATATTTTACGTTTTCTTTTGATGGAAACAACAGCAGTTCCTCTGTTTCACCTGCGTAATTCATGTCTGATTGCGTTTATATGAATATTTAAACCGTGGTGATACTCAGTGCGTTCAAGGAAAGAAGTAAGTGGTCTGTTAGGCTCACTCCTCTGCACTATTATAACGGACGATTTATAATGCATTTTGCGTTTTACCGTCCTATTAGTCGGTTCGGGGTCCAGACGTCATGTTGGATCACCATTGGTAATTTCTGATGCTGCCTTTTTTTGCGTAGATGTCATGTCCGAAAGTGTATTGATAGCTGTGTTGATAATGTTTGTAATGAAATGGGTTAGTAACTATGGATCGTCTTTTACTCTACCTTCGTAGTATATCCCACAAGAAGTTAACTAAGGCGCGAGGCGATCGAAAGCGCACGTTGTCTTTATTGTAAGGTAATATCGATTACTGGGGTCAGCCTCGTGATTAGATTTTGATATATAACGAGAAATTTGGCAGAAAGAATATTATTACTTGTGACGTAAAATTTGCTCGGACTAATACGGTGATGTCTAAGTTTTCCTTTAGGCTATACACGATAAATAATATACACTTACCTACGCAAATTTACGTTTTCTATGATAGCTCATGGCTTTCCCTTGGCTGATTTTCCTACTTGTAATTAATGGAACTGGTATGTATCTGAACACGGTCGTATTTCTTCGGTAGCGTGAGTTTCTGTCTTCTGAATGATAATAAAAAATCCCTCAAAGAACGATGTCTCGCGAAAAAATCTATTTCGGCAGATGTGATACGAGCAGCGACGGTAAAACTAGCTGACACATTATGACCAACGACATGGCTTGCGCGATGGATCTTGATTGCCGTAAATGTAGTTTTAAATATATATACAATCAGCACGCATAGTCGGATAAGCCAACTCTTTGCGTCGATTTTATGCTTCTTAGGTATACACCGAAGCGTCGTGTGAACCTTGTCGTGATATCGCGGTGAATCATATGTTGAAATTTATATTTGTTACCAAAATTGCTCTGGATGATACAGTTGAGTTTCTAAATGTTTAATAATATATTAATTGACGTCTAACACTAAGTTTCATCAAATTAAACGACATCGATAAACATTCATTGAAAATCGCCATGATCACTGGTACTGTCTTTCCTTGCGCGGCGAGTAGTTTTCGCGTGTCATATGTACGAGAAGGCCTCCCCGAATCCCCCGAATCGACGCTTTCTGTTGAATGCGAGAATTTTGTGAGCCACTCGAATAGATGTGTTGAGACAACGGCCTCGTGCGAAGGCGATAAATGAATGAAGAGACGGTGTCTACGCTGTATAGTTATGGAGTAGCGTTGCCGGAAATAATCACCCATGAAACTGGTTATTGGTCGAGTTAAAATATATATCATACCGGACAGGAAATTTAACTCTTACCTTGCTAATAAATATCAGAAAGTATCAGAGTGTTGCGCAAACATGCCTGCCACCACGAGGCGTCAGAAAGTTAAAGTAGTTTTGCTCCTACGCAACCCGTACGCCCAGGGCCGTCGCGTGGTTCGAAGGCGCCCAAGGCAAGACTTTGGTCGGCGCCCCCCCTCCCCCCTACAGCCTTCTGAGCCGGGTCAGCTGTAGAAGTCGTGCGGAGCGGACTGTCGCTTGGAGGCCGACCTCACAAGCTTGTGCACACAGTTACCTCTGTACAGAACGTTAGCGTACTCAGCCATGTATCCTCTGTGTAACACAGAGACAGAAACTAATACATTCATTATAAATAAAGTTAGAAAAACGCCAAAAAAAAACATTTTTACCCACGGCGGCGCCCCCCCGGATCGCGGCGCCCAAGGCGACCGCCTCGGTCGCCCCACCCACGCGACGGCCCTGCGTACGCCATTCCGACGCTCCTCATTGCATCGGGGCTGCATTATGTTTAATTTTATTAACGATTTAGAGGTTTCATGGCGTTTAATGTTCCCTTTATTTTCAAAATTACCTGCACGAGGTATACGAAGATCCTTAGTAGCATGAAAGCGTCAATTTTTTCCAGAAAACATAGCTTTTCGTCGAGTTTGGCCTCTCCCTTAGTAGTTTTCTGTTATCAGTGAGTTTAACGGATTTTTGTCGTCAGATTTACCCATGCCTCTCGACGAGGAGGTAGCCGCATTCGAACCCCACTATCCAACGCCTGCAACCATTTAGGGCGTTATTTATTTATTTCAACTGTTGCCATCTATATTACATCCTACTAAGTGAAATTTTAAGCTATCCGGGACTAGCCACGGAGTTCCACTTTTACGGAGTCACCCGCAATGCACAAATGTGCGAATTTCCACAGAGAAAAATCATCCGCCTTGACCGGAATCCCGGTCAAGGCGGATGATTTTTTCTCTGTGGAAATTCGCACTACTAAGTGAAGCTATCGGTCTGCCGCCTGCTTCATGTGAAGCAGTAAAGCCAGCACTTGCTCTCATACGCGTGTATTCAAGGAAACGGTCAAGGAAGATTTTCAAAAGGGATGGCTCTACTTACGCTTCTGATTGTGGTTGCTCTGAAATGTTAAATTATTTGTTGAGGTGTTACTCGTTAAAGTAATCAAGGGCGTGACTGCTTATACTTATAACTTTAATAATTAAAAATTTACTTTGATATTATTTTGTGATGGTGGAGCTTGTAAGTATTTGAATATAAAACATGCATGTGCATGCAATTTTAATCAATTACTGGCATTTGAAGTGATTTAGTTATTTACCGTTTCAAGCAGGCCGTATGCTAATTTCTTGAGTCAATTTATATTTTGTCCTAGTGCTGACAGTGCTGATTCCAGATCTTTTGCATCAATTTCTATCCCAAGGAGAAAGTAGCTGTACAGAAGTTGCATCAAAAGTTTGACACATCTTGCCAGCTCAGCGGTGTGACAACGCGTAGCTATGTAATGCTTTTAGGGTTCTAGCTTCATGGCGCCTCCACGGCCGTATAGCATCCCTTCCCTCTTCATGCAAAATTTTTCCACGCTTATCAATCATTTTTTTAATCCCTGAGAACAATTTGTTATTTTTGATCTCGGAAATGGGGTTTTCCGTTTCAATTTTCAGCTTTCACGAGAAGCCCTACATAAGGGGTATGATATGGGGTCGCTATGGGGTATGATATTTAGAGAGGGCGCCACCTTCTAGATAGACTTTGACCCCCTCCGCAACATTTTCGAAGGGGAAGGGAGGGCACCCAGGCAGTCAGGACGCTTGTTGTAATGATATGGGCAGCATTTTGGGGGGAGGGTTTCACCGCGTTGTTGTTTTTAGTGACAGCAAAAACTGCTGCCTCCCAAAAAATGCTGCCTATATCATCGGACCACCGCGGAAGCCTTTGCACCAACTTCGCTGATTGTAATGTTTGCAGAGCACTCGGTTTGAGGCTGATGATTCACGCGCGTAGTGTTTTATGTAATATTTTATTATTTTACCAGCTTTGTTGTGCTGGTAGGCTCCGTTATAAACGCCGTGTGCCGTTTTATGCATTTTAAATTGATTGATTGATGTTTAAATATGTAGAAAGAGATTCTCGATAGAAAAGAATGTGTGTTTATATTTGCCCGAGGAATCCACTGTAATGTATTGGTGAACATGAAGTATCCTTCATTTGAAACGTCTTCCGTTCATCAGTGAGCGAAAACTAGAATGGATCTGGGGAAGTCAGCTGTAGTTTTTTCTTGTTACCACTCATGAGCTCATAGACGTGTTCTTATTTTTGACAAGCTAATGGCATAAGTGGGGTAATCTTTTATTTGAGATAGACGGAGAAGCTTCTGGATTTGCCTGAGAAAGAGCCTTGCCTTTGACTATGTGTGATTTTGAGTTAATATCATATATATTATTACAGTAAGGTCTTTTTCTGTCATTCCGTATATGCTCCGTTAATACTGCACCTACAGTGATAAATGAGGTATCATTTTAAACGTTGAATCACCGGCTTCTGACGAAAAATACAATCTCAATCTCAAATTTCACTATTTACCCATTAATTTGACTTAAAAGTTTCGGTTTTTCCATGTCGATTACTCGCTCGGGGTATATCGACTCCACACATTTTTATTATTCTAAACTTCAAAAAAAGGTTTAAAATGAAAATAGTACGAAATGCACATAGTGATTGTACATGGGTGAATGGTCATCTGGTAAGTCAATGCAATTAAAACTTTTTGATTTCATATTTATATGATGTATTCGCTCTTGAATTCATTAAATCCTTCAGGTCTCCCACCTCATAAGTTGTTGGTAAAGAAAAATGCCATAGTAATGTTGATCCGCAACCTCAACGCCAAGCAAGGGTTGATTAACGGTGCCAGGTTAATAATTACTAATTTAGGCTAATACACAATCACTGCTAAATTAATTAACTCTGGTAGACCAGTCATAATTCCGAGAATTAAACTCACCCCTTCGGATCCGACCATGCCTTTCCAAATGACAAGAAAACAATTCCCAATCAAAGTGGCCTTTGCAATGACAATTAATAAAGCACAGGGTCAGACTCTTCAGAGAGCCGGATTTTACTAGCCAGAACCCGTTTTTTTCGCATGGACAGTTGTATGTAGCATTTTCTAGAGTTCGCACTTTCCGTGATATTTATGTTTGTGTTAAAGAAACTCATAACCAAAAAGTTACAGACGACAACATTGTTACTTCTAATATTGTCTTTCAAGAAGTTTTGTAAATTGCGTGCCATTATTCAGTAACAGACCTCATGATTGTTCCTACTGGTACCAAACTCTCTTGCCTGTATTGTATTCATATGTTTTGTATATTTTTGCAAGAAAACAAGTATAAAGAAAGTACTTTATGATACACCTTCTTCTCTATTTAAAACCCAATTACACCGTTTCCTTAACATACTTTTTCCCTGATAGCGTGAAAGTGCGAAATTTTCGCACGGGTTACCTAGTTATGTATAATAGTTACTCGACCACTTTTATATTATTTATGTTAATGTATTGTTAAGGTACTTGATCAATTAATGCTCAACTAAACAATCTCTGCCGCCGAATGTTGGATCAATTTTTAAGCATTCTTCAGGGAATTACAGTAAAATACTGGTTTACCGTATTACTTTTGAGTTTTCTACCAGCTGACAGTTTTTATCACAACGTTCCATTTTTTGGCACATCGCTCCGTTTTCCCTTCAATGGATGACTCGCCATTAGATCCCACTTAAATTCCTCGTATCGTCCCCGTCTTCCAATTTCGTCCAGAATTTCTATCCTCTTCCTCTCTCTTCATTTCTTTCCCCAGTGTTCACCCCTCCATTGTCCTCTTCTGCTTTCTCCGAACCTCTGTTACTATGTTCATCTCCTCACCAACCAATGCCCAAACTAACAAGAGATCGACCCGTATAACAAAAACATTTTACAGCCCCAAATACCGTGCAACAAAGTGCGAAAATACTTTCCACTTCTCATCTTGTAAATTATGGAACTCGTTGCCTGATAGTATTAAATTCTCTAGGAACGTCTCACAATTTAAAAGGAGTATGGCTGACTTTTTATCTCCCAAATGTTCTCTCTCCTCTATATGAGAAGACATAATTATATGAGATGATATTGTTACTTGTTCACTATAATCATTTGCTGTTTCTCTGTCTTATAAAATATTTTTGTTTGTTTTTTAATTTTTTATAAATAGGTAATACAGATTGTAAATTTTTGTTTTAGCATATTATTTAGATTATTGATATTGAGACTTTTTTTCATTTACCTCGATCATTTGATATTTTTATTTGCTGACTTGAAAGTTGTTTGTTTGTTTTATTTTTTTTGTAAGACTTAGTGTTTTGTTTTGTATTCTATTTACCGTGAAGGCATGTAAACTGATTTAATGTTCTAAGGGACTTTGTCCCAGGACAATAAAATTGTTTTCTATTCTATCCTAACTATAACCAAAACTTCCTCATTCGTCCCTCTTGCCTCCCAGCCAACCCTCCCCCTCCAAACCCACATCTTAAATGCCTAAAAGTCTACCAATGTCCGTCCTTCGCAATGACCCGGTCTCCGCCCCATAGAGTGAAACGCTCCATGTCAAAGTTTTCACCAGTCTTTTCTTTACATCTCTACTCAGACCCCCTCATCAATTTTCTCCTCTTTGAAAATGGTTCTTTAGTCTTGGTTATTCGCCATCTTATGTCCCTAACACTTAACTCCTTCTCCTCCACAATACTACCCAGATAGGCAAACTGCTCGATTTACTCTATTTTGTCCACCAACCCGTATATTTAGCCTCGCCTTCTTCTGTATAGAGAACCTCATCATTTTCATCTTCTCACGGTTTATCTTCATCCCATACCTCTCTCACTGCACCTCTAGCGCATTCATCATTGACTGTAACCCTTTTGCTGACTGACAAACCGTTGCTTGATCGTCTGTAAATTCCACGGAATTTATCATATCCCCTCCTTCCTATATTCCTACTTCGATCTGCACCATGCCGCCCTTACCTTTTCCTCCGAATACACGTTAAAAAGCAGCAGCGATATTGGGCATCCCCGCCGCACTTCCCGTCCTATCACGGTCCATCCCTATTCCCTATCGGCTACCCTAACCTGCGCCGTCTGGTTCATGTGAAGATAACAGATGAGATGTCTGTCCCTCCAATCGGCCTCTGATTTCTTCTGCCCTTCCATTAATTTCGCCGAGTCCACCCCGTAAAACGCCTCCTCGAAATCCTCAAAGCAAGCAAAATATCCTGCTTATAGTCTAGGTTTCTTTCTACTAGCGTTATCGTGTTCGTCCCGCTTCCCCCTCCAACCCAAACTAGTTGTCTCCTTGACATTTGTTAACCCTGCTTTCTATGTTTACTGCAAGTCCTCGATTTACGTCGGAGATGCGTGTGGAAGAAGAGCGACGTATGTCGAAACAACGTAAAACGGATCCAGATATTCGTGACCACTTAAATCCCGCGATAAATCAAGGCATTAATTCGTTTTTTGCCTTTATCCTGGAAAAAATAGCTATTTCAGGTAGGATGATTATGCCTCAGTTATCAAAAAACGCAAGCATATGCACATACGGTCTTATTTTATTAGCATTAAACAGGGAAAACTTTCAGACGACCCTTGTTAGCATGGACGTAACATCGAATCAGACGTAAATCGAAACGACGCCTACCGAGGATTTACTGTCATTCTAAAGATTACTTAGACCGCGTGGGATGTTAAATTCATTGTCCTATTGAGCCGTGGCAGCCTCATCAAAAGGGGGCGCAGCTTGCCAGACCGGGGTATACAGGTGTATAAGTCCCGCGCACTTCTACGCTGGACGTCTTCCATCCTTTGCTTCGGGCGTAGTGCTGTCCAGCTGCTGCCGCCGTCTTCCTGGTGTCCAGCCCGTCGTCCTCGCGCTCTGTTTTGTCCCCCTTTTTTTCTTCCCCTTCCCACCTACCGGCCTACCAGTCACGCACCACCACCACGCCTATGGTTGTATTTGTAATGTTTATTTAATTAAATCTTCCGTCGACTTGACGGATATTCTGTCCACGCATTTGGATTTTTATTTAAGTGAGCCCCCTGCCCGGCCGGGTGCATCTCACTGTTGTCTTCGCAAGTTTTTGCCGTGCTCTTCTTCGGTATCGGAATAAGTGTTGTCTTCGTTAAGTCCTCCGGTCACTCTCAGTCCTCGGAAATCTTACAAATGAACGCAAAAAATTTTCCTCTTTCGTCCACCCCTTAGCTCTTTAGAAACTCTGCCGGTATGTTATCTATTCCCACCGCCTTATTCCTTTTCATGTCTCGTGGTGCTCTTTCGATTTCACTCTCAGAGATACCTTGGGGGCCATTTAAGTACATATTACGTAAGACGACTTTGGGAGTGGGGGGGATCATCTTACTTAGTCTTATGAAGAGGGGGAAGGGGGTCTGGAACCAATTTGCGTAAGATTTTTGTACGTCTTGAAACATTGTATCGTTTCCAAATATCCTGTGATTGTTCACAACTTCCTTAGCTGTGGTACTGTTTCGCTCTTAATGTTAATGTACATCTACGTCATACCCTGCAAGCCACCCAAAGGGTGTGTGGCAGGGTGTGCTTCCACACCAGGCATGCATGAATGATACGGTAGAACACCGAAATTACATTGAAACCCGCGTACCACATATGCAAAGCGCCAATTAAAAATCTAATAATGTGGCACTCCAACACTGCATAATTATACTATATCCAGTGCTCAAAGCTGTACGATGGAAAGATGAAACAGCAGAAAGCGAGCATTTAACAAAGAGTGGATACAAATGTCTAACGTCTTACGTAAGACTGAGAGGGAGGGGGGGTTGGAAAATCTTACATTGTCTTGCATAGGGGGAGGGGGGAGGTCCAAAATGGCATAAATCGTCTTACGTAATACTTGAACGGCCCTTAGTCCGATGTCCTCCTCACTTTCTACATCGGGGATCGGGTTGGTGTGGTGCTTAGAGTACTCGCCTACCACACGGGCGGCCAGGGTTCAAATCCCTGCAGTGGCGGATGTTTTTCAGAGGAACCCGTTCCCTACTTGAATGTCTTGTGGAGGGCACTTCAAGTGGAGTACCCCGTCTGTCGGATGAGACGTTAAGCCGTGGTCCCCGTGGCGCCTTTCGTTAAGAGCAGGCTAATGCCGACGCCGGGTTTCTATCCACCCTTCCTCCCATACCTATCCCCTATGGCGCAAATGACCTTAGCCGTCGGTCGCCTCCCCAAATATCCAATCCATTCTACTTTCTACATCTAACGTACTGAGCCTTATTTCCTTACCATAGAGATCTTCGAAGTATTCCTTCCACCTTCCTTGAATCTCTTTGGATCTACCATGCATGAACTTTCCTGTCTTGTTTGTTATCGTTGCAATTCCCCGTGCCCTGACTACCGCCCGCAAATTGATCTACCAACCCCGTACAATCCATCTGATCTTCCCTCTTTCTGAAAAAACTTCCTAGGAATCGTTCTATTCTATCCACTATGCTTCTATTGCTTTCTTTGTTTCTCTTCGGATCCTGTTATTTTATTCCCGATATTTTCTCTTGCCGAGCTCTAAGCTTTTGCTCTTACATTTACTTCTATCCGGAATCTCCATTGACACTTCCCTCGCAACCCACGATTTTCGAATTTTAATTGTTCTCGCCGCGCCCACCGTTGCATTCGCTGCCTCAACAGTTCTTTTTATCAAAACTCCCCATTCATCTTTCACTGGCCTCACTCCCCGACCCATATCGATGATTATATCCACCTACTCTCGGTACTACTTCATTGCCTCGGTCAATGCCTCTGTATTCCACTCCCGTACCCTCCTACCCTTCTTACCTTTTTGTGTGTAACGCGGCATTTCATCTCTCATAAAATGTGATCTGAGTGTTCCATATCCCCTGGATAGGTATGCGAGTTTTTAGCTCTATTCCTAAATCTCTCTCACCATTATATAACATATCTGGAACTAATCTGTATCTTACGGCTTTTTTCCAAGAAAACTAACGTCGATGATAATAATTATAATAATATTTTATTCGCCATCAAAATGGTATAAAAACCACAATAGACGTCTTCAAAAAAAATGAAAAAATAGGAAAAATAGATCTAAACATTACATTGAAACAGGTCATATTGCAGACTAAAAATATTAAAGAAAAATACATCAGTTAAAGTTGATCTTGAAATATCATATAACAGTGAAGTACATATTAATTTAAAGGAAGTTATCATTTAAAAATTCCTTCACTGAATAATATGCTATGATGATGGCTGAACAATGTTTTTGTGATTACCTACTAGACTATTTCTCCGCCCCAACTCTTCAGCTTTCTTGCCGCGGTCATTTCTCCTTCCCAGCCCATAATCGCCAGCCTCCCGCCCATTTATTCCTTCATCTACCTACGTGTTCCAATCCCCATTTACTAACAACTGCATGCTCCCATATATTCAATATATTATTTCATCCAGGTGACAATATCTCCCATCTACCTCTTCCTCTCGATCTCGAAGTTTTCGATGATTCGAGGTAGGCTCATAGACTTGCCCGGAGTATGACTATGTTCGTCGGATCTGCCTTTAGCTCAACGACTATCGTCTTATCACTCACCTTTTCTGCATAGACTACTTCCTACCGAGTTTCCTTTTCACTACGAATGCAAACCCCTCGCTGGCTTTCTTCCTCTCCGCTATATATCACTCTATAATCGTCTCTCTAAAAGTCTTCGCTTTCTTCTTATCCTACTACGCTCAGACCCATGACGTCTACACACACCTTCTCCATTTCTTTCTTTACATTCTCTAACTTGCCCGCCTTTGGCACAGTCCTAACATTCCTTGTGCCTATTCTCATTGTTGCGCTTCTCTTCAAGAGCATTCTAATTTCTTGAGACGAATATAAGAAGCATTCAAATTTCTTTTTGTTGCAAAACTTGAATTCTACCGTAAATCAGCATTTTAATACTCTGAAAAAGATTTTAAAAGAAATGGAAACGTCGACGGCAAAGATTGCTTTGCGTAAAATTCATTGATCAAATATCTCAATGATAAAATGACTAGGATATTATGTATTTGTTTCCGAATTATTACTGTGGTTACGTGTTTGACTGTAAGTTCTTCTGTGCGAAATTTCTCCTTGGATTGAGAATGTAAGTTCGTGGTCACGCCAGTTTATTCAGTTTATGTGCTGCATTCATGTCCCAATTCACCGAATGCCTGGAGTCCGTCTAAAATCATCGCTCAGTTGAAATACACTGATCTGGCTCAGATACTAATGAAAAGTGAACATTTTTTTATCGGTCGTTTGATTAAACAAAGGCCACCATCATAGATTCTTCGAATACTCGATTCCATTCCCAAATGGCATTGCGCGTGTTTACAAGTTGGCAATATTTTTGTCAAATACTCTATTATCTTGTATGCGCTGTATTAACCTATTCTTCCCCGCAACTTTTTTTTGCGAATTTATGGCTTTTTAAAAAAATGTGTTGCTATTTGAGCTATAAATCGCTGGAAAAATAGTTGTAAAACCAGTGCTTTGTACTCCCGGTAGCAATCGGGACGAAAGTCAACGTATGAGTTATTATTATTATTATGTATTCTACCGGTAAAGGTAGGTTTCATTGAATGTCAGAGAATCTCTTCCCGGTCTGTTGCACATTCAAGGGGCCTATCTCCCTCTAATATATCCTTTTTCGCCTCTGCATAAGATCTACCCTTCTTCATACCGTCCATGAAACCTATTCTCTTTCTTCCCCTTCCCCGCTTGCCCAACATCCTTCCCTCTATCACTCTCATCAGCAACCCTTCACCCTTTATTACATCCTTCAGTCATTTCTCCTAGCACGTTTAAAATATTTCGTGCAATGGTTCAAACTAATTTATTCAAAGTTTAATCAAATAGGACTTTGTCTTGCTTATGTATTTTATGAATACGTTTGCACTTTAGTCTTTTTTCATTGAGATTTTTCAAAATTTTGGCACTAAAATAAAGAAGCAACCATGATTTTACATTCCAAAAATGCCTGTTAATCCATTTGGGACATTTTGCTAATTAGGTTTAAACCTTTTATGATATTCTTTGAAGCACATAACAGAATGAAAACCCATGCTGCACTTATCAGAAATTGTCTTGGAGCTTTTATCTCAGGGACCGCACCGCAGTTGTATTTTTATTGTTAACATCCTTGGATTTTTACCCATTGCATCTCTAATCTATCATTGCCTCTCTCAATGTTTTTGGTATGAGTGATATTGTCTGAGTCATCATCATTGGCCGTTCAATCTTAAGGTTGGTGGACTGCGGCCCTCCATCCTTCCCTATCTAATGCTAATTTATGTACTTGCTTCCTCATAGCTCTTAAGGGTGAGCCCAAGCCATCTGGTTCTTCTTTCCTGTATCGTGTTCCATTGGAGTCTTTCCTCGTCTACTCTTTTATCTACTTCTTCATCTCGTATATTATCCGTCCTTTTGGTTGTCACCGTCCTTCTTCTACACCAGTTTCGAAAGCTTCTCGTCTTCTCCGGTCTACTTTTCGATGGTCCATTCTTCCGATCCATTGAGAACCACACACCGCACGAATGTTTTCACGTACTGTTTCCTCTTTTGAAGTCAAATTTTTTGTTCAGTAGTCGCCTTTTCATCATGGGCGCTTTCTTAGCGAGAGCTTTTCTTCGCTTGATGACCATCGTACTTCTTCGGTCCAAGTTGATGACACTTTGGATGGGTAGGTATCGGTAGGCAGTAATTCAATGACAATCTCTCACACAAATCTGTTTTATTGGTTTTGGGGTTATTGACTTGGAAAAAGTACCAAATGTTTGGCCTTATATTCACACGATACACTGCATATTTTTGATAAAATAAATCTGCACCTCCCATACCATGGCTGTATGTGCAACTTTTAGTTAGCATAATTTCACATGGTTTTTTACACTTTCAATTCCAACTAATGTGCTAAGGCATGAAACATATTCTGAGGTCATTTTTTGTTGCGCTGGTAACTTGTGTGTTGTCATTCCACCGAATTGGTGAAATAGCACTGTTCTTGTCAGTGGGAGCTGATAATGCACCCCTTTCTTTCTTGCTCACAACTACAAAAGGAGCTCCTTCAACTATATATTGTTTGAAGGTTCCAGTACAGTTTATATTATTTCCTTTCAACTTCTCTGGAAATCAGATTGACGTAAAAAGATCATTCCCCGACAAAATTGAACCATGAGGGCGATAATCTACTCACACAGACTATCACTGAGGCACTGAGAGATACGCCTTTATATCTGTATAGTTTTCCCGAGTTGACTATAAATTTAAGAAGACAACCTGCGGTAGGGGCAGCATACCATATTTGGCTACCAAAACGGATAGCCTATTTTCTTATGAATTCCTGCATCTAATGTCGCCCATTTGAGGTAACGGATGCCTAAGGAGCTACCACTGCGCGCTGATTTGACGTACAATGTCGAAGCAAATCACTAATGCTTGAATTACAAAATGACAGGTGGGTCCTTGATGTATCCCTCTAATAGAGCTTCTACCCATTAGGCTAATGAATTACATTTTCGCCCGGACTTCCTAGGCAATAAATAATGTTTTAGAGTTGCACCCAAGTGCACCCATTCATTGCCATAGGCAACAGGTTACAAAGAGGTTAAAACAAATTTTCGCCATTGAATTCTTATTTTGTGGCATTTGGCTGCCGCTCACTGATGAAAATGCGATACTATGCTCGGCATGAGATAGAGACGTGCTTTATCCCACGTTGTGTTTAAACACTCGCCAAGTTTACCACTTTGCTGAATTGTTCCAATTGCCTGTGATTGAAATATTTGGGGATTGTCATATTTCCTCAACATGAAAATTCGTGAACTTGAGTAAAATTTTAGCTTTTTCATGAACTGTAAGATAAAAATAAAAATTAAGGCAATAAATGCACGTGTGCTGTGATCCACTGTCTTCCCAATAATAGCCAGTGTGGTGTAAATAAGTGGCAATCCAAGAAATATATGTTTTCAGATATTCTGAAGAAAGTTTTGAATATTAAGAAAAAGTTTATCTTTTAAATGTTGAATCAAGATAATTTTTTGCATCAGGACATGCTTAGCTTGTTTTAAGCGCAGGGTAGAAAAAAATGGGTTGAAGAAAACCTTTGCATTTCTGGTGAATTCTCTGCTTTTTGGTGAATTAAATTGCAATGGTCTCTCGACAACCGCTGACCCCTCTTAAGAATCGGGTTGACATCTAAATCTACTCACTACCCCGTGAGTTGACACGGGGGCGTGTGGTAGGGGGTGCAGGACACTACCCATTAACAAGGGCTCGGATTAAGGAAAAGGATGTGAGGAAGGACAGAAGTGGACTGTATATTAACGCAATGGGTAGACGAGGAGTATTGAGTTGAAGGATGTGCCCACGCTTTGACCAGAATTGGTCCGAATTGACCCTCCATGGTTCCGGTGGCCCCTGATTCGATGACGTACTCCGGCAGACCGCACGGCGTCTACCCGGAAAGGGAGCCAAGAGGACACCCAATCCCAATAATTTTTGCAACGGGCTCCTCCGGTTTTCATAGATGTGCGGAAAGTTTTCGCATAAGCGAGACTAACGGCTACTCGTCTTACGTTGTTTGGGTAACCTAACTAATACGAGTACTTCGGGGAGGCGGAGGCCAAATTGAGGTCCTTTTGACCTCAATCCGCCTCTTTGGTGTCGGCCTCGAAGGGGTTGTGGCTAGCTAACTTTCCCTTCCCTTTTCTTTTCCATTTTTCCCACTGCCACCCTGACTTGGCGATAAGCGAGAGCTTCCGGCCGAGCGGGAGGCAGTTACCCTGCGGGGAGACCCGAATCCTCTCTGTATACAAGGCGTTCACCTCCATCTTGAGCGACCTTATCCTTCACCAGGTCCTGCCAGCTTGTGAGGAGGTGTACGAGCAGATGGGTTTTAAGCGTGGAATTGCGGGATGTAAGGAACACCTGCTTATTGATGGATGCATATTATAGGATGCCATCTAGCGTAAGCGCAACCTATCAATGGCTTGGGTGGACTACAGAAAGGCGCTCGACGCCACTTCACATGAGCTCATTATAGCCATGTTGAAGTTAGTTATGTTGATGAAAGTCCACCCAGAGGTTGTGGTCTGCATCCAACGCCTGTTACCACACTATAAAAGGCCCTTCGTCCATAGGCAAGCGGTCGGTTTGAACAGAGTTGATAATATACCAATGTGGCGTTTTCCAAGGCGATAGCTTGAGTCCCTTCCTCTTTTGTATTTCCCTCCTACCTCTCTCGCTAAGGCTGCGACAAGGGAAAGGATACATGTGCGGTGTGCCAGGTGACAGGAAGCATAAGGCCACCCATTAATTTTAACTGGATGACCCGAGGCTCTATGCTTCCAACGCAAAAGACCTTCGTGTGGCCCTGGACACCGTACTGGAGTGTACTCGAATGCAGAAGGTTGCAGCAGTAAAAGAAAGAGTCACCGAAAAATACTAACAGACTGTCAGAAAAATCTGGAGTTCTGAGCTGTCTTGCAAGAACCCGAATCCTCTGTATATTAACGTAACGTCTTACGTTTCGCTCTCTAGTGGTCGAATTCATTATTTGAGTTTGGTAAAAATAGATTTTTGTATATACCTATCGATTCGAAATTGTACCTCACTTGTTTTGTCACTTCCTTTGGTTCGGACGATTAATTTCGGGGTAAAAATAAGAACCCCCGTTAAATCCAGGAACTCGCTTGATCTGAATTTGACAAGTAATTTAGGCCTAGTATTTTTCCGTCGAGTCTCTTGCAGCTCCCAGCCATTAGTCTCTTCGTCACTCGTGCTACCCTCTCTCTTTGCTCACAGTAGTTTTTAACGCAGCCTGCGGCTTTCCTTTGTGCTTAATTTATTTCGCTGATTAAATATTTCTCTGCAGGGTCACAAATCCCTGCGGGTTAATGGATGTGGCTTTATCTGAGCGAAGTAGCGTCCCTCCTTCGCATGTTCATCCAAGGACCTTTCTAATTATCGCTTCGTTAACTGAGTTTAAATTTTAGCTCCCGCTCTTGACTTCACGTGTTAACTTAATTAAGATCCGCTTAGTAAACTTTTTTTCGATTTTGTTCCATTCGTTGTTTCGAAGTTCGATTTTGTGTCCATTTCTCGTTGGATGACTGCTACGTCAGCGAATAATCTAATATTTACTGCTCACTCTTGAGTTAATTTAGCTTTCGAAAGTAGAGAATAACCACCTGTCGAAGCTTTGATAATACCTTGGGTACCTTGGTACGAAATAGACTAACGATACAAATACAGCCCGTTACTCCTGGTTATGCCTCCCTCAAGAAAAATTTTGCCCGCGCTGAATCTTGTGCTGGAGTAACCTGGTTTGCATATCCGTGGATATTACACGTTTTTTTTGAAGACTCGGAATTTGCTGCAGGTTGAGTTTTTCCATACCTTATTAATGAATGTGCATCTTGATAAAATAATTTCGAAGTAATTCAAAGTTGGAGGACGGTCTTTTAGGGACAATTAGTGTTTTCAGGAATTTCCATGAATGCTGAAAACTGTAGTCGGTATGCTGGTGTTTCCGTGGAATTGAAGTTTTCCCAAGAGCCTAATTCCTTGGAGAAGGTTTTATTACATTATTGGAATTATTATCCATCAATTATTGTGAATCAATTTCACCCCAGCCTCCGGGTCATTGAACTTGTTCTCTTCCATACTATCTCGCAAGATAGTAATTTGTCCTTATCCATCTGCGAGTAATTCCAAATTAGGACACCTGGTGGTATCGTGGCCGGTCTCGTATGCTGTAGCTCTACAGAAAATGTGATGGTCACATGATCGCTGGCGTTATAGTCATCGATCTCCTGCCAGCCACTGTTACTTCCGGCTAAATTTTTCGAAGCGAAGGATGCATTTGGTTTTGTTACCCGCTGTTCCGCTCTTCTGAATGTCGTCTTGCCGTCATTTAGTGCGATAAGATTTAGTCTCGAGACCATGGCGACAATCCTTGTACCCCCTGGGTCGTACTGCGACGACCTCATTCTATTGCTTTCGAATTTAAGTCGCCAACGGCAATTATATGT
Source organism: Ceriagrion tenellum (assembly GCA_963169105.1). Lineage (NCBI taxonomy): Eukaryota > Metazoa > Arthropoda > Insecta > Odonata > Coenagrionidae > Ceriagrion > Ceriagrion tenellum. The sequence goes on along the minus strand of OY720638.1, from coordinate 106,143,320 downwards.
TCTTCTATATCTCTGAGCCGATCTTCTATCCTCTCTAATTTAAGGAAAAGGCTGCTAACTTAACTCAGGCTCACGTATGTTATGCCGGTGCTTCAGATCCACATGAAACAGTTGTCGATCCACATGAAGTAGTGTTCCGAGATTCGGATGTTTCTCAGATTTGACCCCATGTCGCTGCGACTTCTAGTTTTTCCGTCGGGTCAGGTCGGTCTACTTTTCTTCACATTTTCTGGTTCGCCTATTATAACGATATCTACGTCATGTTCACGGGCTATCTGTCCCAGTATATGCCCTCGGTGGGGCTGCGATGGATTTTACCTTGCACTTATTTCACCGTGCTGGTTGCTTTTCTTCTCGCTCGACGCCTGTTGGTAGGCAAGGCATATCCCTGTGCCCGAGTTATGAGTTAACTTACCGTCTTCTACTTCCAGATCAGCACAATTCACTCAGTATGTTTTTGCGTCACAGTTGGTTGCTTTGTGCCCGCCTTTACCGCACTATTAGTCCTGTCCGGCCCCTTGCAGCTGTGGGCAAATTGTCCGTAGCCGAGGCACTGAAGACACCTTGTCGCCCATTCTTACCTTCTAATCCTGCAGATCAATGGGTCACCTAACTAATAAAGCGTGGATCGGATAAAACGTTTATTTGAATCTTTCATATGCCCGCGACTACTATTATCAACGTTTCATAGCGAAAACTGCTACATTATCGGACATTTGAAGTATCATGTATTATGATTCTTGATCATATGTGATTAATGAATCATCATATATTATATTCCTGTGCGAGTCGATAACCTACCAGTGTAGGGTTAAATGTCCAACTGCGCTATACGATAAGCAGAGGACAGTGAAAGTAGCGTTCACTAATTGAAGGTAGCCAGTTGATGTGGATGTGGACGTTTAGTAAAGACTGGGGAAGATTCTGACATAGATCTTTGCGTTGTTTGTCGTAGGCTCCCTAGCTCCGAGAAGATGAGTGGAGCATTATCGAAGGATGTGAGAAGGCTTCGTGAATCAGTAAGATAAAAGACTTTTTTATGATTTGACGAAAGGAAGGGAGTTTTCAGAGGTGAAGTTGAAAATCGTGTGGAAAAGTATTTGCCTACGGTTGTGAATGAGATGGCATCTTTGATTTTATCGGCTGCCCAAATTATCCCTTTACAGGTGGATTCGCTGTAATGATGATGACAAAATTTTATCCTACCCTGTGTAAGTAAAGGGCAAATGAAGCAAGTATATAGAACTGGAGACATTAAAAGGAAGTTAGTAATACTCGAGCGGCACGACCTCAATTCTTGAGACAAATGAACTTGGTCACCTTCGTCCTTAATACCGTTATGTGACGTTGTATAAAGGGAGAAAATTGGGGAGAGGCGGCATCTCTTTCGGGAATGTCGGTGGAGATGTAGAACACGTGTCGTTTGAGTTTTAATTCATTAGGACCCAAAAATCGAATCCCTGCGAAGTGTTCTGTGAATGATGCGACGCATGCTCATTCCACGATCTGGAGAACAATAAATGGCGTCATCGTTCACGACAGTGAGGTCTCTAATTGTTTTAGGGTGCGATTCATAGTCGAGACTTTAGGCTAAAGTATACTTTAGATGGGCTAAAGTACACTTTAGAAGGGCTAAAGTATACTTTAGAAGGGCTAAAGTCACCTTTCCGCGTTACATAGACCTCTCTTTAGACGAAATGATGCTAAAGTCTCTCTTTAGGTAAAGTATGGACTGGGAGCTAACTTTAGGTCGTAAAGTGAGTGAAAAGAGAATATTTTGCCATTGACATATAAGCTCCTGTTATGGAGGATTAGTCTTGATATTATAAATAAATGCACTCAACTCTTTCAGCCAAAGTTTCGTAGATTTATTTACGCATCATCAGGGGTTAGTATAAAAGTGAAAACATTTTTATAAGGCATAAAAAGTGGCAAAAATCGACTGACATTAAAGATTGACATTGACGGCATCGAAAAACTAGAGGAATGGTCAGATTTCGCGAAGGCATTGGAAATACCGGTAATGAATCACTCCCGAAGGCACTATGTGAGGAATAATGAGAATCCCTTGGAAAGTCAATGTGAGGAGGAAATCATTGGGCGTAATGAAAACGACATACAAACTAGAATGATGACGATGAAGTATATTACACATAATGAACAATGTGAATTCATGTCATGTTTTATAATAAAACTCGCACATAACTTTCATTTGATGGCTGGGAATATGCAGCAGCGTAAGCCATACCACAATGTCAACAGTTATTAATAGGGTCTACCTGCATTGCTAGACTGATTCCCCTGCATGTCTCATTGATGAACGATGAAAGAGTACGGTACAATGCTCTGCAGTTTCTCGGCTGTATTGATGGAACTCATACCCAATTAATGGGCTCCAGAGTAAATTTGGTGAGGTTAATTTTATTTGAAATACCTGTTACATCCATCCATTTATTTTCTACCAAAGCACGGTACCTCACCGCGGGCGTCAGCAAACTCCCCTGCTCCTAGTTCGTGACATGAGGCATTCTTATGCGTTCAGTTTCAATTTCTGTCATACCCAGTCACCATTATAAAATCAAATACATATCACGAAAATACAGGAAACTAAAAATAACCCTATATAGGAAAACAACAACTCACACATAAAATTATAAATGAAGACAAAAAGTAAGAAACTAATTGTTGTTAGAAGCTGGGGGATAATTACAATTATACGATATATAGAATGAATGTAACCATTGCCCTTCTGGGTACATCAAAATTAATTCACTAGCGACTCAACGAAAAGGATTAAATAAACCCGACAAGAATATCCACCATCATCTTAAATCTTAATATAATGCTTGAATAAAGAAAACAATACCAACGTCGGGGTAAACCCAAAATGTAAACACCCGTACCCAAAATGAAGAGTAAATACAATTGAAAATACTAGATATCAGGCTAAAATAAAAATAAAATATATAAAAACCGTCAAAATACCCTAAAGAATAACATTTAACGTAAAAGTAAGCCTCTAATACTAAAATCAACAATACGGTATTCGCACATATAAGTAGTCTGTCATATTTTTATAATATCGATTGTCGACTTATTCACTGATTCCGCTACCAACACACGAATGTATAAATAAAAATCTACACTTTAAGTAACAAAGTCGTACTTTATAGAGTAAGACATTTTAGGCGTCTATGGGACACTTTAGATAAAGTCATACTTGATCGTAAAGAGACTTTGTAAAGAGAGCTATTTCAGCTTGGACTATGAATCGCAGTGCTCGTTCTACCCTCTCATCCCATTAGTGGTAATGTGTCATTGAATTCAAGAGGATAGGAAAGCGTCTGTGATTGCGGGAATGGGATGCGAAGACATAAACTGGAGCAAAGAGGAAGGGATCCCAGACGCTTACTGATGAAATTCCGGCTGAGTATAATGTCATTGCGACAGTGGAAGGTGAAAGAGGAAGGCTCTAAACGGGCATTAAGAAGTACCCACCCCCTAGAACATACCCCCTGCCGAAGTAAGCACCAGAAAGCCATTGATCATTATACAGTGTGCGGCATTGTAACTTCCTTTTTTCAAAACCCAATCAAACCCATTTTATGAATAAGAATTTTTTAATTTTTTTATAATGTAGGTACATATCTAATGTTATGTTTTACACAGTTTTGAAAATCATTTCAGGTAGGTGACGCCTCCCATTGTCCATACACTGAATAAGCCGATTTCTGGCGTTTGTCATGACCCTTACTTGCATAGCAGGGGGTATGTTGGAAATTTCTGCCTGGATGTTGGCCTTCAGGTTTTTTGAAATCCCGTGTTGAATTCAACCGTCCAAGGACCTAGCAAGACCTGAAAGCCAACATCCGGTCAGAAATTGCCAACTTGCCCGCTGCTATGCTGGTAAGGGTCATGACAGACGCCAGAAATCGGCTTATTCAGTGTATGGGCAATGGGGGGCGTCACCTACCTGATCTGATTTTCAAAATTAAGTAAATCATAACATTAGATATGTACCTAAATTATAAAAAAATAAACTTTTTATTCATAAAATGGGTTTCATTGAGTTTTGAAAACAGGAAGTTATAATGCCTCACCCTGTATGACTGAGGTATGAATGAGGGGAGGGCATGAATGGGGGTTAACACAACACTTGGCGTAAGAATATGTGGCGGAGAGAGCATATCCTTTCATTATTTCGAGTAGAGGGTGTAGCCCACAAATTGTACAGGGTACTTTTCGGAGTAATGTTACTACTTCATGACGTTATAAGGGAAAGATACGCCGAGATAAGAGACAAGCTATAATAACTGATTGCCGTGCGGAAAGATGCAGAAGGGATTTTATTGGAGAGCTTTCTTCATCATAGGTCGTTCAATCCTAAGATTAATTGACTGCTGCCCTCCACCCTTTCCTATCTAATGCTAGTTCCCTTTCTTCCTGGTAGCTCTTCGTATGTACTTTCCTCTTTATTTTGCTCTTGAACTTATTCCTGGGTCTTCCTATAGGGTAATTTCCCTCTATTTTACCTTAAGTTCTCCACAAACCTATTGTGCCTCTGAGTGTGTCCAGTCCGTCTGGTTCTTCTTTTCTATACAGTGCTCCAAATGGTCCTTTCCTGTTGAAATGATAAACTTTGTAAATTTCACACAGGTGACTTTAATAACGATCAGTTTCGTCGCTGTGCGACATCATCAGGTATGATGTCGCTGATGTGTCAGCATCAGGTATGATGTGTTGAGACCTGATGATGTCGCACAGCGACGAAACTGGTCGTTATTAAAGTCATCTTTGTGAAATTTACAAAGTTATTCATTTCAACATGAAGCAATTTCACCAAGTCATGCCGCAAACCATTCAGTTGGTCATTTCCTCTTAGACTCTTCTTTTTTCTTTCCTGACGACGATATTGTCTGCGATGCGGAGCATGTTTATTTTTTCTCCGTTAATCTTAATGACATTCAGTCCACTTCATTGCGATTCTCTTATTGCCCCCTCCAAGTACTTATTGCCCCTCCAAGTATGATAAAAGAATTAGAGCGCGTGCAAAGGAGATCCGCTAGGTTTGTTAAAGGCCGTTATGATAAATGTATAAGTGTTACGAGCCTAATAGAAGAACTCGGATGGGAATTACTATCAGAATGCAGGTTAAAATTTAGGTTAAACCTTTTAAGTAAATTCGAAACCGTTTTGTTCACAGATGACGTTAGATATATATTAAGAACCCCTGCGTATTATGCTAGGTTTGATCATCTTAACAAGATTAGAGAGATAGATTGTCGTACCGATAGATTTCAAATATCATTTTTCCCGCGTACTATAAGAGAGAACAATAGGCAGCGTAGCAAAGGGATAGGTAGGTGAAATATAGTTAGAGTAGTCTGTAGTGCATGATGCATGTAATAACAACCAATAATCCCTTCCTTATTATGTAGATACTAACCATCTAGCTCAAAGTGACCCTATTTTCTAGCATGTCTCATTTAAATATCCTAGTTGCATGTCAATAGTGCATGTTTGGTGATCTTAACCCCCTGCCACACACCCTCGTGGTGGCTCGCAATGTATTACGTAGATGTAGATGAAGTACATGTTGCTGATGAGAGGTTTATTAACGTAGCGTCTATTTCTCTTCCGTCTCTCATTCGAATTGTAACGACTTTCTTTCTGTATAGCTGGTAGATCATTCCTCCGTTGTAATCCACTCCGAGTTTTTCCAGCAGCCCGAATATCTTGTTCCACTCAAAACTGTCGAAGGTTTATTAGGTCCACGAATAGGTCCACGAATGTCACATGCCGTGGCGTATTATTTGCCTACGTATTGTGGATGCATGTGATACTAGACTCAGGGTTCGGTGCTTCTCATATTTCTCAGTCCTTGTCTTCCTCGATATCGCCATCAATACACTCCTTTGAAAATCTTCCTGTTCCGAAGAAGAGCAGAGCGAAAGCTACCTAATATTTAAAAGCAGTGCGTTGTTTTATTGCTCGCAGCAAACTTATGTATTGTATCATTAACATAAGGCTCTATATCAGCGTAGATACAAGTGTATCTTTAGGATCGGAACGGGAATGTATAGGGATATAGAATGCTATTGGAATGAAATTTTGAATATGGAATGGTTGATATTCTAGCTTCTTACTTCAAGAAGACTTTCGATTGAGAGGATCGGGCAAAATTTATGATAATAATGCAGAAACTCGCGGAAAAGTGAGAGAAATATAAATGTCTATATGCATCAGAATACGTTTGTAATTGTGGGAGACAGTGAATTGATATTCGCCACGATAGGACGAGGTTTTCCACTATTGCTGGTTCTTTTCTTTGCGTACGTGAGGAAATCGTCAGAAATATGGAAGGTGATGGGAGTGAAATTCGGTGGGAAGCTGATAGATTCGCAGATGACAAAGCTTTAGTTCAGCCAACGCAATCAAGTCAGTGATTGGTGCGTATGTACAGTGTAAAAACATCAAAATTATGATCAGCAATGAAAAGGCAATGGCAAATGGCAATGAGATTTTTTTTCGGAAGTTTTAAGGCCAGAATGATTATAATGACCGGCTGGCATAAATGGAGCCAATGGTATGGTTCATGTAGGGAGGAAATATTTTGAGTTTAGTTCTTCACGTACGCGCTCAAACACGTAAAATTCCCTTTATTTATCGCTCAAATCCAATAAAAAACAAAGTCAACTTTTAAAAGTTATATGCTCGTAAAGTTGCGAATACTTATTATATGTTACCTCCGATTGAAAATATTGAAGTTAGCTTTTCGAAGTTTGTTCTTCATATACTTCAAAATTCACGTGAAATTTCTCATATCGGGCCGCTCAATTCTGATAACAAAGTCAAATACCGTATAAACCCGTGTAAGACGCGCACCTCGCTTTTATAAGCGTTGGAAAAAAAATCGGCGGCTTTCTTCATTCTCCTAGCGCGAGGGTTTCTTTTTTGGGGCCGTAGTACTTACGACTAATACCAAAGATTTCTATTAGCGTTATTGTGCTTGTTGTTCCACAATGGATTGATAAAAGTGATCGTTTCTTATTCAAATGAAACTAGCCCTACGTTGTTTAGTTTGTGAATACGGCTTGAGGCACCAAGTTGCGATTTAGTAGTTTCTACCAGCTACCATAGAGGTTTGCAGGAAAGGCAAAGAGATGAGGAACTCGTGTAACACGCGCACCCCCCTTTTCAACTAAGATTTCTGGGAAAAATGGTGCGCGTGGTACATGGGTATGTGCAGTAAGCTAAATCTTAATGGTAAAATGCAAGTAGAATTGTTAGTATTTATTGTATAACTCCTATGGTAACATTGAAGATGAGTTTTAGAAGTTTTAGCCGTTCGTTCTTCCTCTAATAATCTTCCGCTGATTTAAATTCTGTTCTGTTCTGTTATGATGCAGAACTTTAAGCTAGAAAATTTTCCTCCGCCATCTACTTTTTCCTCTACCAGGTCAAGTGTTTAATTAGAAAAACACATATTGGGACCTCCTCTATGCATACTCTATGCATACTTGTCGGCCCCGGTGGCGGCGGGGTAAAGTCCTCGCATGCAAACCCGAGGGTCGCGGGTTCGAGTTCCGCCTGGGTAGAATATTATCTGCCCAGGACATGGGTGTTTGTGTCTCGTCCGTTGTTAATATTATCCACCCGACGTAAATTGGTACATTGTGCTGAATTCAGGATAGTGAAGATAAATAAAAAATAAAATAAAAAATACGAAATTCACGGAAAGGCTCGGTTTTCAAATCCCCTTGTTACTTGATCAAAGGCTAACGCGTGGCTCTTCACGGACTTCTCAAGTGATTCTCTCCCCAGGACGTTGGGTAACCTCCTCCCTCCCCGCTACCAAATTTTTTCCATAATTCTTGAATGACCGCAAGCTCAATAGTGTGGTGCCCCGAGACCCACCGATGGTTTTGGAAATGGCTCGAGGAAGGGGATTCACGGTGCTGATGTAACCGGACCTGATCGAAAGTCTTAAAACGCTCATTATTGCTGTAAAACTTATGTGATGTATTCTCAGAAATTTTCCAGTTTATCTTGTATTATTAAACGAGCAATATTTGTATATGTATATGTACGTTTATATATATGTAGGTGTGTGATTATGTTCTCGAAAACTATTTTTTTAATATTAAATATTTTATTAAATATTGCATATTAAATATTTTATATTAAAACTATTTTTATAATAAAACCGAACCGATTTTCCTGCGAGTCGGTATATAAGGGTTTTAGGGTACGAGATCCTTTGGAGCGAAAGCCTTAGGGGGCCATTCAGGTATTACGTAAGACGATTTTGGGGGTTCGGGGGGGTTGGGATCATCTTACATTGTCTTACGTAGGGGGGGGGGCAGGGGGTCTGGAACCAATTTAAGTAAGATTTTTGTCCGTCTTGAAATATTGTATCGTTTCTGAATGAAATTTAGCGGTGACATGGAGCTTCCGCTCGTTAATGGCGTATTTTCCGTAATCTCATTGCTACCCCAATGCTATTCTGTCGCCTGACTGGTTAGCTACATTATCTCCATGTTTAACCAAAACTATTATTTAGCGCTGAGTGGATTTCAATTTCTAACGTCTTACGTAAGACTGAGAGGGGATGGGGAAAGGAAGGGTTGGGGAAAATCTTACATTGTCAGACATAGGGGGAGAGGGTAGGGTCAAAAATGGCATAAAACGTCTTACGTAATACTTGAACCCTAGGCCCTAGGGCCTAAGGGCCTAGGGCAGTAAGGGCCCCAAGTCCCCCAAAATGGTCCCATATCGGAATGTATGCAGAAGTTTCTTTTTTTTGCTTTTTTAAATTACTTGCAGTCAAGATGTAAGGTTTGAATTTTCACTGCCGGATGGCAGAGTTCAATTCTTGCAATTTATTTCATGATACAATTCGTTTTTGCTTAAAAGTTATGTTTGAATCCATTCGGCCAAGTTATTTACCGTAAGAGCGCTCAGTTGGCTTACAAATTATCAGTTACGCGGAGCTATACGCGGACAATAGCTATTATGTTAGTCGCGATTTAATCGCGACTAACATAATAGCTATTGTCATTAAAAAGAAGTTATAATCGCAACAAGCCTATTATGTATCGTATGTAAACAATTCTAACGATGAAATCAGAGTTTGGCTCGAAAGCGTCTTACTAGCGTGAGGTTTTCTCATCCACTGTAAAGTAGCAATCTTTATTTATATGTAGGTGCAATGGAATGATTATATTGAAACTATTTATCCGGTCTACCGGAACGTTGGCATTAAAGGGTTTTGCTGTACAAGAAATCGATAGGGATAGGTCCCTTATCCGCAAAAAATTGGTTTTATGCAGATGTTAAAGAGTCAAATTCCCATTAAAAATGCGTAGATTCCTACTTCGGTTACTTTCGTTTGGCTTCGATGAGACGCTTCATTTATTTATTCGTTCATTATGCCCTACACCAGTACATGGGTTGGGTATGTTGATTTAGTAACAGCAGAAATGTAACGCTTTGAAGGAGGCGTGGCAGGTATGGAAAGGTGTATGTATATAGAAATGGTCAGCATCACTTTACGAGTCAATCTGGCTATGTCCGTTTGTCCGTATGTCTCTCTTCGCACGATAACTGCCTCATAAATTGAGATATCGAGCTGAAATTTGGGTCATAAGCCTCTAGCAGTCCACAGACGGCTCAGTTCTCATATGGGTCGGATCGAACCAAAACAGCGCTTTTTTTAAACAAAATTGAAATGGTGTAGGGTATTAAAGCTTCGGCAACGCCGAAGATAATTTCGTTACTAGTTGTATTTCCTCAGACGCACCCTGGAAGACCTCAGGGTGACGCGACTTTTATTTTAGGGGACGATCACGATAAAATAATCATTCTGTAACTTTCTATTTTCTATAAAACCAATTTATGACATTATTAATGAGATTTAAAAACTTAAGATACTCAACATAAACAGGTTTATAAACTTATATTACATCATATAAATTTCCATTAAATAAAAAAATAAAAAATTCATATAGTGTGCCGAAAAAAAGGTCAGTATCCCGTTAGTATAAGTTTATATTTTGTATGTGTGCAATTATTTTCTCGAAAACTACCGAACCGATTCCCCTGAAAGTCGGTGTGTTTGTGTTTTCGGGTACGAGGAGTCTATTGGAATAAAGGCCTCCAAAATGGGCCCCTATTTTACTCTGAATCATTGCATTTGCTTTTTTATTTTTTTGATATCAACTGTAACAGTTTGTTCGTTTATTTACTATTTAAAGTAAAGGCCCGGTAGATGAAAAAAAACTGGCGAATCATTGGCGTTGAAATATAAAATAATTTTGACGACCACTCAAGAAACTTGATCGATAAAAAAAAAACTGTAGGACACTTTACGGCATCTTCATAACGGTAGATATATTGTGTCTGACGAGACCGTAAATCGGTGAAACGCGTCGTCCAAATAAAATACTGAAGAATGGCGAACTTTACTGTGGATATGAACACTAAATACTTCTACGAAGTGAAGCATGCTAAAATGAAGGTTATGGATACTTTCTGTAATTTCCTAATACTCTATTTAACTTCATCCAAACAATGGAGAAGCACAAATAGCCTTTAAATAGGCTGCTCCAGATTCAAGAACATTCCTGATAGTGGCCGTATAATTTTCACTATTTACTTAAGTTTTGCATTACAAAAATTTTTTATAGAAAATTACACTCTGGATTTGCTTGAAATGTCCTCTTATTTCGTGGGAAGCTAGGACAATAGGAGAAAAAAACTTAGGTTATCCAATGTTCGTTCGAGCTCATGGGGCTTGAGCCCCATGAGCTCGCCGTTGATTTTATATAATTGGCCCTTAGAAGCCGCGAGGGAATTAAAGGCGATCGTGGCACTTACTTCTTCGAACAAGATTGGGACGCGAACTAAATTCAATGCATTTCTTTCTACATCGAATGTAATCTCCCTAAGAGGCATGTTTGCGGATACAAACTTCTGCGAATTTAATTCAAACGTCAGTTATGGGTGACTATAAATTTTGAAGTAATTGACCATTGATGAATTCGTAGCCTTAGGCTTCAGTTAATAGAAACTATTCATCCTTGAAATTAAACTTAACCTGGTGTTCCTCAGAGTTTTATTTGAATTTTTTTGTTCTTGACTCAAAGCTGAAATTTTTAATGCATTATGTTAATCATTTAGAGTGTCCCACTTTAAAAATTAGAGTTATTTGAGCATAGTGATCTTTTTATATACACCTGTTAGGTAAATATAAAATCACTGTATCCGACGTCTTAATTAGTCAAAAGTCCTGAATTGTTTGTCTATGTACTATAGAGTATGCTGCATCTGAGTGCTTACCGTAAGAAACCTACAAGCTATCACTACTCTACTATTGAATCACTATAAACTCGCCCACCAACAGTACTCGAACTTAACCCTTCAGTGCGATCGCCTATTTCACAAATAAGATTCAGGTCACTATGTGTCGGCCACCCAGGATAATTTAATATTTATTTAATGACTGAAAGTATAAGTTTACTCTAATTTTTCTTACTAACTAATTTTATATATTGTATTAGACGTGCGGCATCCTTTTTTAAATTTTTCACTACCCATTTTTACTAATATTTGATGCTCTTGTCGTGGTCACTGCCTTTCAGGCTATCTATGTCGTTTGTATCGGATACATCGCCAATAATTTCCTTTCCTCCCTTCGTAACCTCTAAAAGGAGTAATATTCACTTTTTCCCTTTTGTATACTCTATGGAAAACCAAAATTTACATTTGCTATTACCCAGGAATTAAATGATAGGAATTTCAACAGTTTTAAGCTTTGGAATATAAAAGCAAAGTTGGAATTCTCATCAAACTGCAATATCCACGTGTGATGAGTAACATACAAGCTCATATTTCTCTAGCGCTAATCGCAGCTTCCACAGCAGAAGTGGCTCGTCTTCGGAATCCAACCGAATTTTCACACAGAAAAACACGTCACAAGGAGGCAAGTCTAGCGAGAGCATTATTCATCGGCTGAGAAGGATTTTCAGGCCTCTTGAAGAAGTCTATCGCAGGGTACGTAGCGTAGAGGCTGTCAAAATGAAATACAGACACACAGTCGCACATATTGCAATACTTAGAAAGACGTCGGTTGGTTTGGAACTAAAAATCTGCAGGAAGGTTCAGCTATGTGTTCACATTCCATTCCTGTACAGGTTGGCCTGTGGAAAGCCTCAAACCCTGGTGCATACTTTGTTTTCATGCCGAAAAAAGAATGAGTATAAGTCACGAAGGCCCCCCTCATCTCCTGGCGAAGGCCATAACAAAGGCATCGTATTACAGGCATCGTACAGCGAAGAGGAGCTAGGTTTGTGAAACGATGCTACGATAAGTTGGCTAGTGTGTCTGGACTGTTAGAAGAATTAGGATGGGAATCGCTATCACAGCGTAGATTAAATTATAGGCTTAACCTCCTAACTAAATTTCAGGAAAATCATTTCTCTGACGACGTAAAAAACATACTATTAACCCCCTCGTACTACTGCAGATTAGATCGCGCCAATAAAATTAGAGAGCTAGATTGTAGAACCGATAGGTATAAAATGTCATTTTTTCCGCGTACCATTCGGGACCATAACAGCTGTGATCGTCGTCATGAATAGTTCGAGTATTGACAATAGGCAGGCAGTAAATCTTTCTCATTATATTCTCTACTCTCTTATTTATACATGATGTAAATATTGATGTTCTTATTTATGCATGATATTTTGAATCTGTAGTAGTAGTCTTTGTATCCCTTGCATGTTGGAACGATTGAAGATAGAATGTTTCTTGGGTATTAGATTTTTAATTGGCGCTTTGCATGTGTGGTACGCGGGTTTTAATGTAATGTCGGTGTTCTACCATATCATTCATGCATGCCCGGTGCGAAAGCACCCCGTGCCACACACCCTTTGGGTGGCTTGCGGGGTATGACGTAGATGTAGATGTAGATGTATTAATTGCGCCAGGAAGGTCAGAGGAGACTATGTGACCGCGGCTAAAAGAGGGACAAAGTTTGTATCACCTATACGGTCGGTGGGTGCCGGACATCCAGATCTGCAAAAAATATATTTTTTTCTACAGAAAAGAATTAAATCAACCAAATACATAGTGCGTTCAATACACTGAATGACTTAAAACTCAGCTACTGGATTTGATAAAGTGGACGGAATAAAAAATAGAACCTTTTTAAACTCCTCTGAGTGTTAAACACCCAGGCGTCCGTACTCAAGGGTTAAATTATTAGGCAATGGTAATAGCCGATGGATGAAGAATAAGTTTGCCTCCATCGTTCCAAGGATCGGCGCCCTGTCGTTCAATTCGTTCTGTTCATTACATAAATAATTCCATAAATTTTTTCTTCACGTTAAAATAAGGATGTGATGTTTTACATTGCTCACTGCTCGTTAATTCAAATAATTCCGTAATTGGGCGCACAGTAACTTTAACGGAGTTAATTGCTAACTGTCAAATACTCGAGTGGAATTCACTCTGAAAAAATTCATACGCCTTGACTGGGATTCTGGCACAGCCCCCTCGATTTCACGCCGACTGCTGTAAACGATTTAGTTGCCCAGGGGAGCTATTCTGTTTCTACATACGCTATCATAACGCGGTGATATAATAGTGTTTCCTAAAATCAACGATGCGCCACGCACGATTCTGTTTCTTCTGACGTTACAACCAGTGCGGCATTACGATAAATAAGCGTTAGGTACGATAAAATGGCGCCAGATCCGAAAAACAGAATTGCATTGTCGCGAAGCTACTCACTGTTTTTCCGTATGGCCACGTCGCTATGGCGTTATGAAGATACAGAATCGCAACCCAGGTTTCCTTTTCCACAGTGAATATCATGGAGATTAGAGCACTCGGCGCGAAATCTAGGTGTCTGGGTTCGAATTCCAGTCCAGGAGAATGATTTTTTCATTTTCAATCTCACACGAGAGCCCGTTAATTTTTTCGAATACGCTGATAACACATTGCGCGGCTTAAGAATGACAAAAAGTACATTCACCCCGACAGGTGCCCTCAGATAAAACTCAAAGACAAACGAGGAGCTACGCATTATTATTCCGGAGACAGCTGCACCCCACGTCGCTCAGCCGCCCTTCCTCCAACGGACAGGTGTGGGAACCCGGAGGTGGACGGGAGAAGGGTGGGAAGAGGGCGGGGGAAGTAGAGCCCTGCTTGCTGGCACGATTGTGTGCCCGCTTCAAGTTTTCGTGATTAACTCCGCCCACGCATTAATGCATCGATGTGATCGAGAGCGTGCGGTTTGTTAGGGATTTAGCAATCGAATTTATCGAGACCATAGGCGTGGCCGGAGTGAGCGAGGCATCGGTCTCTCCCCCTACGCCCTCCCCCTCCTCCCCCCCCCTACAACACTTCCCTCGATCGCGGCAAGTCCTCGCTCCCCACTTTTCCGCGGAAAATATTTATGTGGCGATTTTTTTATGCACACAACCAGTGGCTTGGAGGAATTCCCTGATTAAATTTTTCCACCGAGAGACCTTGGCCCGACTCGAATGGAAATTCAGAAGAGGATCAATGATATATCATATAAAACGACTGCTGAAACAATCTCCTAATAGTCAAAAGCCTTCGCAACATATTTCTCAATAAGTTTGTGATGCAAAGTTGGAGTTACACCAAATACGAAAACTTTTCTTGGTAGGTTTGTCCATTTCAAGGGGACGGGAGCGAGTCGAATAGTTAATGATAAGAAAAGTGAATGGTTTTAGAGGAAGTAGAAGAACTGAAAGTCAATGGAAAACGTCATAGAATAGACTTTAAAGAGAAATATTAGAAGTCTAGAATAGTTGGGAGTAGGAAGAATAGGAGAACGTGTATGAAGCAATGCATGAGTTTGAAGCATTGTACGGAAGAAGCGAAAGTGAATTGTACGGATAGGGTATTGCCGAGTAAATCCTTTGAAAAGAGCCAGTTTTTATGGGCAAACTGCAATAGCGAAAGCCTATGCTTTGCCCACACCCAAAGGGGACGGGTAGTATTACGTACAAAATACACAATTAGAGACTGTAGAATCTGAAAAATAACTCTGAGTTAAAATAACTAATGATCTGCAGAAATGATGAAAACATTTCTTAGTTTATTCCACGCTTAAAAGTTTATTTCCGACCTAGGTTTCGACTGCATAACAATCATTATCAAGGTACATTTGCATCCTATGCGAGTCAATATATAGAGATGAGACGAGAAATGAAGGTGCTTAATTGACGTCAGAGACGTGCGTCACGGTCAGGTTCGGTCAACGGGAGGTGGTGGGGGATATGTATAGATAATAGAGGAGCATAGGAGGGAAAAACACATTCATTAAGAAGTTTCACATCTTTTTGCTAGCATCATTCACAATTTCAAATTGTTCAAGGAAGCCCACTTTGGCCCCTTTTCTCTCAATGTGGAGAAATTCAAGCCAAAAGTCACTTTCGTGGTCCTTCTCGTTTAAGTATTTTGCAAAGGATTACGAAATATCTCCCTTCAACCTACAAGTTTTATGTTCCCGAGCCCTAATATTAATGGCTTTGACCAATGACGACCTTGACCAATATTTTGGGAAGTGAAATTGGGAGTAGTAAACTTTAACCTATGTACGCCATTTCTGTTTATCCTCGTCACTTCGTCCTTCGAGTTGAATAATAATTTGCCCAATGTTTTTGGGGTGTAAAAAGAAACATGACTTATTCTGGGGGGGGGGGGGTCAATTAATTTTGTGGTTTCCGGCGATACTTCATGGAATTTGCTAAACATTTTGAATGAATAGAGTAAACTTTGTTTTTCCACAATGATTTTAATGACTTACGACCATGGACCTGATGATTACGTTAATCGTCGAAACCTTGGTCGTAAGTCATTAAATTCATTGTGGAAAAACAAGTTTACTCTATTCATTCGAAACTTATGCTTGCAGACCGTCGATTGAAAAGTAGACTCAATCTTTTACCTAAATTTAAAACCGACTTATTTTCAGATGGAGTTTTCAACATCCTACGAACTTCAACACACTACGGTAGATCAGATCATGAGAATAAAATAAGGGAAGTAGATTGTAGAACAGAAAGGTTTAAAATGTCGTTTTTCCCGCGATCGATAAGAGACCATAAGGGCTGCGTTAAGGCTTTTAAGTAGGTTAGTTGACTAGTTGTGTAACTGATTAATTCATATTCGTCCTAATGCACGTTTATGAATCTGCGAAATAGTGCTAACACCATGTTTTGCATGTTCCCCGCATGAATCTTGTGTCACGTTTTCAAAGTTACATTATGGATCATTTTAGTAGTTTATGTAGCATTTGTAGTAACCGATAGTGTAGTGCATGTTGTTGAAAGTTAATTTCTTCATTCTATTTCATGTTGGTGGTAAGTCACCCACTGCTTAACACCCTCGTGGTGGCTTGCAGGGTAATAAGTATATGTAGATGGATTCATGTTAATTGATGCTCAGCCAAGGGTCCGTAAAAATACGGTTAATACTTATACAAAGAAGTCAACAAGAAAGGCTGCTGTCAATCTGAATTAAGCTGGGCGGACAGAATCTATATTTCAACTCTCTAATGTAGATTGCATAATGTCATTACATGTAGAGCTATGTAGTTCAGGAACAAAAACTTGCTACATGTAACTTTTACTTATCACCGGAGACCTTTTATAAAATTCTGGCTTCTGATTTATGCATAATAAATTGACCTTATGTATAATAAATTGACCTATCTTTGAAATCTGCAAAATTCAGCCATTTAACTAAACAAATGTCGACACTGTAGGCTCTATGATCAGTAAAAAAATAAATATCAGTTTAAGTGGACACCTATTAAATATTAATGAATGAAACGGGGAACAATATTTTGTGAAAAATAATCATGGTGCTAATAACTAACGACACCACAATTTTACTCAAAAAGGCATAAAAAATCAAGTAAACATAAGCATTGATTATATTTGTCTCCATTAAAAAACTCAAAGAATTATTTAAGGCCTCATTTAATCGATCCAGTATAAATTCTGTTAAGTCTATCTATATCTTTTCCCCTATTACAGGCATTAGTGTGTTTTGATATTTATATAATCTTTTCAAAAATATTTTGTGTAAGCACGGCTAGTAATAAATAATTTTTATAAAATCGAAACTATGGGTATTATGAACGGCATTATGTGCGAGGGAACACGTTTGTAAAGGTGCCCTCTCACGGTCAGTTATGGATTGATGCCGGGCGTGTCAGTCCAGCTGTTAATTCCAAAACCCACCGTGTGTGAGGCCACTTGCACCGAGCACGATTGCTCATCACGCCGCTTCACTCCAGGAATGGTGATTCCTATCGGTTGGCATTCCAGGAGTGACGACACGCTAAAGCGACCGTGTACAAGCGACGTGTAAAAGCGACCGTGTAGGGGTCGTTGCATTCCTGGAAGGACATGTACGCGCACATTGTATCCTTTTCAGCCGGCAAATCTGACGATTGGCCGTAGATGTTATGACAGTGTAGACGTCTTGCTCTCCTGAAACGTTCACAACTCATACTTCACATACGATATGGTCTTCCAAAAGGCTCCAAAAAGTGAACTCACAATCAATTGAATTCATGACGGTTCGCGGCCCAGGATTGACGTACTGAAACGTGAGCAGCGAATTCCTTACGCGCCCGGAATGACACGCCCGATATATCACGCCCTGCATCAATTCGTAACTGACCGTGTGTGGGCTCCTTAAGGCTAATTGTATTGATGATTACTGCTGGTTCTACTTAGCTTTGAAGTGCTGTGACTCATGTTCGATATAAGCGTTACTGCATTTTAAGATAGTGTCTGTAGTACGATGAAATGTATAGTGCTATTATGGTATTATAGGGAAGTAAAGGTATATTACTATACTCTGCATACGAAGTATTCTTACTCTCATTGAAATAAAAAACAGCCTCACCCAACTCGGTGAAAACTTGTTTGGATACTTGTGATGTAGTGCTGTGTGTGTATATTATTTCGTAAGCAAATGACGAGATTCTTTCACCCTGCTACCGACCTCCGGAAGCAGCCGCTCCTTCCGGAACCCAGTCTAGCGAGAGCGTATCAGTGGTTGGTTAGTGCTCGCCTAAAACCACGCGTAGGAACGCGGTGAGATGCTTGCGGTGCGATTAGTTGTGCCGTTCAAACTAATTTTGTTCCGGTTCTCCAAAAAAGGTTGTTTCCGAGGAAAAAGGTTTATTGCCGAAGCTCGATTGCCAAAATAGCTTTGATATCGTCCTTGGCTCTTTTTCCATGTCAACAGATATCGATTGAGTTGTAAGTCTAGTTCGCATTTAAAAAAAATGTTTGTTTGTGATCCTTGCTCAAGTATATAAAATTGTTACATCTAGATCTACTCACTACCCTGCGAGCCTGCGCATGGGCGTGCGGCAGGGGGTGTTAGGACACCAGCCGTGTAAAGTTGTAGAGGATAAGGTTTTGGTAGGTGTGGTGGTGAAGTCTTGTTATGGGTGTATATTGAGTGGAGCTCAATTTTTATTATGATCATTTTTTCTGCGTTGGAAGAACAAACTTTGTACCTATCTGTTCGGCAATATATCTCTCTTATTTTTTCGGTTCTGTCGGACCTAGAAATGTAGTGTGGTGTCAAAAGGATATTCTCTGTGTCGCTCTGAAACACACCTGAATTTCTCTGTTCTGAATTTTTCAAGCAAATTAAGCCTAGCGTGTAGCCTCTGAGTCTCTCGAACCTGGTGTTCTATGTCACTAGTTGTCACCACCAGATCGCCGGAAGCGTACTTCTAGGCTATTGGTTCGGCCGAAGTATTGCTAACATCCCGGATGACCTCACCTCGGGTTCAGTACTTATCGCGGTGCGTTACTTTGTCAACGTTTCTGTGGCAGCCGTGAGGCCTTTATTTGACGCGACGTGCTGTCGGTAACGGCGGTCTTATTTGCCAATGACCTCTAATGTTTTGTTAAGTACCCAGTTGAGTTATGTGCCGAATTTTTCTGTTGAATAGTGTGTTATTGCGTTTCCCTCTGTCCTTTTATAATTAAATTCGGTAATTCTACGGGAGTCGCGTACTTGAAGACACATGCTTTATAAAGTTTTTGTTTTGACAGGAGTATTTTTTATTAAAATCTTTTGCATTCAGCATAAATTGTTGTCATATTGTTGTCGCTTTGAAAACGAAGCCGGCTTGCAATAGGGATACTGATCTTTTTTTATGTATCTTCACCTGATGATGACGTTAATTGTCGAAACTATGTTCGCAAGTTATTAAATTCATTGTGGAAAAATAAAGTACTCTATTCATTCAAAATTTTTAGTTAATTCCATAAAGTATCACCAGAAACCACCAACTTTAAGGGATATCGATCGTTTGTCTTAGAGAAGGACACTCATGGAATAGGGCTTTGTTAGCATGGGTTATTTCGCTGGTGCCCAGGTTAAATTTATCTTAAAAAAACGGCGTGTTTATTGATTTAAAATAAATTTAAAAAAATTGCGAGGCTCAGTCTTATTGAGACCCCCATTCTGAGGGGTGAATAATCGAGGGTAATTGGCATGAATCCCGACCTATATTCTTAGCTCGCGGAGTCGGTAACCGTTTTGAAGCGACGGTGGAAGAAACTCCAGAAGACTGTGCTGTCAAACGAAATCTATGTTAGACTTTGCTGTGCGGAAACTTCTTCGAGCAAAACGCCCAAAAAGGATCCCAAACTCAGCTCCAACTCAGCACGGCGAGCTCCGAGTATTTCATCATTTCCACTTGGGTGAGGCTTCAGGGAAGGAGGTATGTGTCGTGAAATGCCACAAAAATCGCGCGAGTGCCGACGTATCGCCTTTTATCTCATTTATATATAAGGTATGAGACTGGATGAGTCGTTTTACGGCATGCATGCTCTTTCCCGTTATCACCTTTCTGTATGCGGTATCATAAAAATAGTAGACGTAAGGTTTTGGGTGATGCAATTGCTAACATTATATTGAACCGTTGATCCCACAGCCTTGATTCTTAGTGAAACAAGGCGTTTCTGCTCGAGGTGGCAATTGGTTGAAGCGAACTATTGACTATCATACAGGCGCGTTGCCGACTTGGTTACCTTGGCCGATAATATGTATTGTAAATACATTTTAATATATCGACATGAACTCCAAACAGCCGCACTCTCACCCTAAAACGTTGCAGAGTATATGTTTGTGTATTTTCATTCTTCCCATCACCCTCTTCCGTTTTTCATGTTTCTTTTGTTTTTTTTTCTACCCGACATCGTGGTGCATATAGTGGAAAAGGTATTATTTAAAACGAACGATCTGTCAAGTCGATGTGTGCCTCCCTTCTATTCTCCTCTTCCCTAAAGAGCTAGTCGTGTCCAATCATGTCGGAGATTTGCTAAGGGGATACAACAGCTATTATTTAGATTCATCCCATGAATAGCTAGCTGCCAGTACGTTGTTTACTTTATTTTGTTTCATCTGACTTGTGTTATTTGTAGCTTGTTTAAAATAATCTATTCATTTGAATATGCTAAATATAAAAGCCTTATTTGGCTATATTTTAGGTAAACTTATTTAAATAAAAGGAATTACATCGGAGCAAATAGTAACCGTGACTCCGCTCTCGATACAACTATTTGTAATTTACATTGCTGGACGATGCCTTGGTTTTCCGAGCGTTCCGACATCACGATGCGGTGTCGCGTGAGCATCGCTTCCGCTCGTTCCGGACGAATGGAACATCGCCCACGCCCCCCCCCCCAATTACACCCCCCTCCCAAACCCCCGCTACGGCACGGGGTGCGGTCCAGCCGCCGCGTCCGGCCCGAGCGCCCGTGTGTCGCTCATCAAAAGAGCCGGCGGGGAGTGTTAACACAGTGCTCGACGCTATCACCTAAGGTCATCTCCTCGCCATCTCTGGTGGGAGCGTCTCGACTCGAGCTCACATGTCTCTCGCCTCGCTTTCAGTTGGCCGCGGCTCGACCGATTGAACGGACCGGCGGCGCCGCGGGAGCATCCGGACGAGAGTGAACGAGTGTGTCGCAGCTCCCAGTACTGATCCAGCCGTCCACCATGGCCGCCAGTTTCGACAGTGAGTACACACCCCTCTCTTCCCACTTGCCTTCCCACGAAAACCCTGGACTCCTCCGATTCCTTTTGGAGGCTTTCGCGAGGCCTGCGTTGCGACGCCCTCCGAGTGCTTCTACTCGACGAGCGTGCTTCTTGTCTCAATTTCGGGGCACATTGCTGCTAAAAGATCCTAGCGCTGCGCAGTGGACGAGTTTGCGACGTGGACTACGGAACTTTCAGAATGCTGAGAAACGTGGGAGGAAGGTTGTTTCGTGTGAAGACCCTGTGAGAAAACTTTTCTAAATTGGTTCCAGCGTAAGCTCTTCGAGATTTCGGATTGCTCACGTCTACCCTCCGTCTCTTTTCGATTCGTCTCTCGAGTAGACCTCAAGAGAGGTCCCAAAGAGAGTCATAGCGATGGGTGATTTTTAACCACTTTCCTCGCATGGAAGTGCCTCGTGTTTGTTCGTGAATTAATTGGTTCCTCTGCCTTTCTCTCTCTTCTCCACCGTTCTTCCGTTTCATTACCTCCTCTTTTACCTCCCCTCCTTGCCGCGCAGGTCTGCTCCAGGAACTTTAGCGGAAGCTATGATTCTCCCAGAGCGACAGTGGGATTATGATTTTGTTTTACTTGTTGGACGAATGCTACGAACGAATGGCGTATTGCCGTCTCTTGAATTCGTGATGAGGATTCTTGTTTTAAGTCTCTCCTTATTGCCTGAATGGCTGGGTCATGATCGAAGACGCTAGTAATTTTGGAGCATTTACTCTGTGGACTTGGGTCAGATTGTGCCATTCCCTTTCCCGACTGAAGAGTAATCAGAGCGGTGTCCTGCTGGAATTCAAAGTCATGGTATTTGGAGCAGCAGTGACTTGTTTTGGATGCGTTAAAAGAGAAGTGCCAGAAATCCGGGATGAAGATGAATCATGAGAAAACAAAAGTAAAGAGATTCTCTGGGATAGAGAAAGCGAAACTGGTCATAAAAGTAGGAGGGAAGAAATTGGAACAGTTGGAGCAATTTAATTACTTACGGAGTACGCTAGGAGAAAATGGGCATAGTGGCAAAAACAAAGGAGCATAGCGCTAGCGATGTAAGCGTTCCATAACAGAGGGGAGCTGATGACGAGCAACATTTGTAAGGATGTGTGGCAGAGCTTGAGTTGGAGTGTTGTGTTTTATGGGGCAGATACGTGGACTCAACGAAAGGAGGAAAACAAGTGACTGCAGGCTTTCGAGATGTGGGCGTGGAGAAGGATGGAGAGGGCGAGATGGACGGACAGGAAGACAAACGAGGAAGTGTTTGGCATGGTGGGGAAGGAAAGGAAGAAAATGGATGGGATTTGGAAGAAGCCGAGTAGGTGGTTTGCGGGTGTAATGTGGAGCGAAGTGTATGTTGAAACAAAAATGAAAAAATTCAATGTTGCGGCTTATTCTTTTTTTTATTCTTCCCTCCGCGATTTTATGGAAGTGGTGGCTTGAAAATGTTTGTATGAGTACTCGTAATGCTTACAGGGTCATAGCACGAGCGAGCTTTCGAAAGGAGGGGGAGTAATGTGAAAGGAAAATCCTCTTAAATCTCGTTCTCTTGGTTTATTTATTAGCAGACAAAATGTATGCATATGAAAAACAGAACATATAGAACATGAAAAGAAGTTTTCGTACTCAAAAAGAGCCTTTAATCTATGATTCGCCAATACTACTGCTAAGAGTACGTCTAACTCATGCACGGAATAAGTTAATTACCCGTATACCATTAATTCATTACTCACAACTCGGATTAAGAGTTTTCAGCGCCAAACTATTTTATTCCAACCATTCTCGAGGAGGGTAGAGTAATTTTGAGCCACCATAAACCTTTTCCCTTCGAACATGAAGCTTTTCAATGCAGTCCCATGCCCCTTGCGAGGATGAACCGTGGCATATTTATTTGTGCTTCATTGAGCAATATTTGGAGCTGTCAAATGATTGCCAGAAATGCGGCCAAAATGCTTGCGTAGTTTTGAGATAATTTGGTAGCTCTTACGACGAACGAAAATATTATTCACTCCGCTGAATCTCCCTATCGGTGGTAGCAGAGGTAAAATTTTGTTGCCATTTCCTATTGCTTTACTCAGTACTTGATAAAGTTTACCTTTCATCGATGGAATTCCTTTATTGGGTGCGTAACGTTCTTTCTAATTGTCTGAGTCTGGCGGAAAGTTTTGGAACCAAGTTGTAATAATAAAATCAATGGCTTGATTCTTGTCAACTCTGCATTTAAATTATGACCATGGCTTTAAGAATTGATTACCATTTTTTAAGGAACTTGGCTAAATGCCAATTAATTACAGAAAGTATGCTCGGAAAAATGGATTAATGCCAACCTGTTGGGGCTTAGGGATGAAAAATGAAGAGTTGTATATTTGTGTATGTATTTTATCGGTGAGGCTTGAATTATGTTCTGGTGATTTTCGTGTTGCAGGCATGCATTATGTTCTCTAGCAATTTTTTATGCGAGATGAAGTTCTGATTCTCATTAGCTCGTGAATAGTTTCTCTAGTCGTAGACCTGTGAGAAACAGTTATCGACAGCTTAAGGCTGAGTTCACGGATGGTGAGAAGGAACGGCGGGGTGGTTATCCGCCTTAATGTGTGTTCATTGTATGTTGTGTGTGATTTCCTCTCGCTCAGTTGCAGGCTGTAGATTATTCTTGGACTTCGAGGATATGTTGAGGAGGATGAAAAGGGATGTAGAGACAATGAGATGGGATCGGTAGCGTACTTCACTCTTGATTTTGGCCGTTGCAGTGAAAATACACGATATGTTAGCTCGTGCGAATGGCAGAAAATATAGAAAAGAGTCTCCTAACCCTGTCTTTAAGAGTGTAAATCTCACTCCTTCGAGTCCGAGAAATGGAAAGTCCGTCCGGAACGATGGGTTCCAGTGCAAAAGGAACGTATTGGACGCGTCGTTCCAGCTCGTAATTCGTTCCGCTGAAGTATTTAAGCGAATTCAACCGGAAGGTTATTAATCGAGCGGAAAAAGTCGGAATTCCTGTTTCCGGGAACGCTCTGCCGGCTGTTACTGCGAACTTTGAATTGTAATCAATAAAATAGTTACAGCTTTTATTGTGTAACAGTTCACAGTACGGAACTTGTCGGGAAGCTCTTCTTGCGTATAGTTTCCCTTAGTGCGCTATTTTTGCCTTAATTGAAGATATATATTATACCTATATATATATTTATTGAACCTATATATTATCGAAAAGCTTGGAGAATGAGTCTTGACTCCCGATATTTTCTCTTAGACTTAAATAGTTTTTATTCAAAAAGGCTAAAATGTTGGCAAAAATTTAGGAACTCTAAACAAATTCTGCTTTAAGATTATCAAGCCCGGTTGTTGCAGAGCTCGTGGTTGTAAATCACGTTTCTGGCTTATATGAGCTGGAATTAAACTTTCTCTTCGATAAGATAAGCCTCGCTGCTCCCAATGTTCGGGGCAAATGAATTATTTCGCATCTGTCATGCGCTTAAGCGTATTAATGTCTTAACCTTTCGCTTGCGCGTGAAAAAAGACAATCTCTATTGTAGTTACCTTCTACAGAATTATTGAGAGTTGAATTCTCAATTGTCAAGTTCTCATTCAAAGCTGTGGTGTCTGGAAAGAATTTTGTGTATTTTTTCGCATCATTCTGTCAACAAAAGTGATGTCCAGCTGTCGGTATTTTTTTAGAAATATTTCACGGCTTCTTATTATCATATCGTATCATCCTTGGTAGACCATTGATCGCATGAGATCACATTTGTGCGTATCGCCGATCTAACCAGTATTTTATATCTCTTCCTTGTGTCAATTTTTGAGAGTATTTATTTCCAGGCTAGACACATTTCTAAGCCGCCTAGTCATGGAATTACGTTGATTACTCCAAATCCACAGGAATAGCCTTTGTTTTCAGTTTCATGATCATAGTCATCGAGTGTGTTTTTATTTTGCGTTTTCTACGGACGGAGTTGGGTTTAGATATAAATGAAGGTACTTAAATATTCTCTTTCACCTCTGCTGGTACTTGTTTCTCCCAACGGTTTACTTACTTAGCCCAGCATGCTTTTTACCCTCATATGTTAAATCCAAGAAGCTTCATCTTTACTTTACTCATTCCCACTTAACTATCTTTCCCCTTCTACATCCCATAGCTGGTGATAATCTATCCCATTCTCTTCTCGCCTCCGTTGCAGTTTTCTCCTCCAACTTCCTTGCCTCATCTACCACTCCTACTACTTCTTCGCCCTCCTTCCTTCTCTCTCTCCGTCTTCGTTTAAGTACGCATCTGTGGGGCTTGCGATCTATTTTAATCCTCCCTCTGTAAGATCCCGATTTAGCATAAGAGTAATTTTCATTTTGTTGCTTCCGGACGTTTCGAAAACATTCCAATGCTCTAGCTTCCGTTTGTGGTGGTGAGTCGGTCATTTCTCGGCTGGATGTTCATTACCCTGTATCAAGGGGTACGGAATAAGCATTTTCGTTTCCAAAGCATTAAAAAATGCATCCTATAACGTGAAAATTCTCTCGTCGTTTCCCGCAAGCGCCATTGTCAACTCGGGTTAACTCTTGGCAACTGGAGAATCAAAACTGCCCATTCTCAGTTGTGAGTGCCTACTCGACGCAGTCGTTGCTTCGTCCGTGACTCTAAACAAAATAATAAATGCAAAAGATTTTTGTACTCTTGCTACCATGTATATTTAATGGATAATAAGTATAAGACTATGGTATTTTTTCCCTTCTCGAGCTAATCCTGTTGTGAGATTCCGATGGAGTTCGCTGGTCCCTCCAAATGTTCTCAGGTGTAGATTTCGAACCGAAGTGAAATACATTTGTGCGTAGGAAAACTCGAGAGATATAAGTATACTTAATTTGATTGATCTACATTTTTTTAAATCTTGAATCTTGTTTTGAGGGTGCGATGTCGTATTGACATATTGTTTTACTATTTTACCTAAATTTTGATAATAGACTTGCCGAATAATGCTTTCGAGTTCATCCGAGACGTTTTCTTTCTTTTTTTTGGCCGATGCACATGTGGATTCAAACAATCCTTTTTTTCTGTAAAATGTTTTGGATTATCAAATTTGAAGATATTATGTAGCCTGATTTTAAGGTTCTGTCGCTTCATGAGGAGAGGTGATTGCCTATCGTTTCAAAAGCAACAAATGGGAAATGAACAAGACTCTTTCGAGGCGACAGGCGACTCCGATTGAAGGTTAAGCGACTCGTTGGTGACGGATTTAGAACTGATGTGAGCTGGTCTACGAGAAATGGAGAAATTTTTTTCGGATGACGCGCAAAATTAGGAAACGATGTTTAAGCAATTCAAACGTTTCCGTCTGGTAAATATGATAAATGCAACTAGTACTCGTTAAATTGTAGTTTTTAAAATGCATTCTTGTCTCTACACATTCTCCTTTTTTTTTGGTCGTGTTTCTGACGAAGGGTTCGAAGCCGTCCTCCTCGAGTTGCAAGGCGAGTGAGGTGGCCATTGTCCGTTCGTATTTCGCATTTGTTTTCCTTCGTCTTCGTATGGTCTTCAGTGATTTATTGCTTGCCATTTTGTAATTGCAGTTCCTCGAAGACTATTTATAATGCTAATGTTTGACCACCATGCAGATTCTTCATTTAGTCCTTAATTATCCGACATTTCGATAATGCATGATTCGTAGTTATGATAGGGTCATTTTCACGGTTCATCGTCTCTCATCTTTTTTGGTAGGTTTTTCTCATTTTAAGAGCATTTGTGCCTCATTTTAGCGTAATCCTCGCTTTACCTAAATTGAATTGGTGCGTGAAAGCTGTTTTTGAAGGCATACGAGGGAATGGCCTCCATTAAGCCATAATTTGGAGCTTTATGTCCCGATTTTGAGTAACCCTTTTTATCGCTCTGTGGGAGAAGAGTAATTACTTAACTGACTCACTAAATAACCATGAAATCTCAAAGAATGGGACCGATTGAAGCTCTAATTTTGTTTCCCCGAGCAATTTTCCTGCATTTAGCTTATGAATCGAGAGCTTCATTTGAATTGAGTCGTGTGATTCCCTTGTTTTTATTTTGTATGCCGAGGAAGGAATTAAGGAATTCACGGGAAGCCACTTTATTTTCTGTTTTTTCCGTGATGTTTATTACCTCCATTATCATATGCCTCGGAGTATGTCTTTCATACCTTCCGTCAATAGCGGTATTCACAATTTTGTTTGACCTGGTCCTAGATAGGATAAAGGAAGCTGGTCCAGAATTCGTAGCGTCCATTAAACCAGTATTCGTGGCGTCGTTTTATCTTCGACTGGCATTGGTCTCGGAAACTATAGTCTGGAAAGCGTTAAAATTTTGCCTCGTTGTCTTAACTTTTAGCGTTAAAGCTCGTGGCGTGGAAGAGTATCAATTTTGAGACGCTCAGGAATTAACGCTGAGATCAGGGTTAAGCGTTTGAAACCTTTTATAGACGCGTAACTAGGGTCTGTGAATCCGACCATGTGTGTCGGAGGGGATCGGATTGGTTCAATGACTCTAGAGTTGGTTTTCCATTCCGGATCCGAGATGGACTTCCGGCAGTGATAGATATTTTTTACTTGAAATACCGACCCCTAATTGGGTTTCATGTGGAAAGCATTCAAAGTGATATGATCCGTCCGTCGAATTGGATGTTAAACCGTGATCTCCTGGGCGCCTTTAGTTATGGGTAGATTAGCAACGACGCTGGGTTTCTCTTCACCCTTCTCCCATTCATCTAGTAATCTTTCCCTTCCCCAGTGGCGCAAATAACCTCAGCTGTCGGTCGCCTCACCCTAATAACAAATCAGCAAATCAACAGCCAATAGTTAGAATAAAATTTCAGTTCCTCGGAAGCCGGGTATGTGTAAGTCAGAAGAATACGTTTGTTTCGGTGCTTCTGTTATTATTTTAAATATCGAATCCGTGTAGATATTTTACTACGCGTGTTATGAATTGATTTTGTATAGATATAAAATCTTTTTTGACTAATGTGTGTGGAAATATTTGCATCAAACGTCTCAATGAATATGAATTGAAATCATCATTAAATAACCCACCCCGCATTAGAATGTGTGTGATTGTGTGGGAAGACTGACTTGGGAGGAGTTCTTAAGTGACAGCCTGCGAAACTTTCTCGGTCTGGTGCTGTTGCTGGGTCCTTGGGAGATCGGGAACGAATCTCAGTCGAACCGAAGCAATTTTTCCCTGTGAATTCCCACTCTCTTGCGTTTTACGGATGTCTATTTTTTTGCTTCTTTTGGCCTTTCCATCGTTGTTGGTATCTTTGTCTTTATGTTTTTGATTCATAAGGGTGTTATTTTCCGTAAAGTGAAATCGTGAGTTTCTACTCGAGGCGAGACAGTCATTGCCTCGTCCGTGACTCGAAACAAAGAAATAAAAACAAAAAAGATTTTTCGTGCTGCGCATGTTTAATGGATAATGAGCACAATGACATATTATTTTTACTCCTTTTCGAGTTACTCATAATACGATGGGGCATCGGGTTGGTGTGGTGGTTAGAGTACTCGCCTACCACACGGGCGGCCGGGGTTCAAATCCCTGAAGTGGCGGATGTTTTTCAGAGGAACCCGATCCCTACTTGAGTATCTTGTGGAGGGCGCTTCAAGTGAAGTAGTCCGTCTGTCGGATGAGACGTTAAGCCGTGGTCCCCGTGGCGCCTTTCGTTAAGAGCAGGCTGATGCCGACTCCGGGTTTCTATCCACCCTTCCTCCCATACCTATCCCCTATGGCGCAAATGACCTTAGCCGTCGGTCGCCTCCCCAAATATCCAATCCATCATTATGATATCTCGATGGAGTGCGCGAATCACTCGAAAGGTTCTCAGATGTAGATTTTGAACCAAAGTCAAGTCTCTCCGTCGTTGCTAGGATCCTCGCCTATCTGTTTTCAAATGATTAGGGTGTTATAATCCGTGGGTCAAAACCATAAGCGCCGACTCAAGTGGATGACAGTTGTGTTTCCCTATCTCCCGCTTTCGTTTTCGCCAGTTGATAGCGCATAGTTTCCCTCGCATCCCCACCCACCACCTCCCCCTTTCCCGCCCTTCTCTCTCTCTCTTACATCCTCAAGGCTTCGGCATTCACTTCGCTTCGCTGAAGCCAAATGCTAGTCACAGCCTTGAAGCTTTGCAAAATCATTCCCCCATTTTTGCGTTCTCATCCTTGCATTTATCATTCGTTTTCATTTTTTCTTTCCCCGATGTCCTCTCCTCCATTCTTTTTTTAAAATACAAAGTTTCCTCGGCAGAGTAAGTTGATTCGTTGGTGGCTATATTGTGATTATCATGTGCTGTCATCGGAGGAGAAATTTTTTGCATAATTTATTGAATATGGTAATTAACTTGAAATAATTATCAGAGACTGCTCAATCGGGCTGTTGATTAGATATGTATTATCCATCTGTACCCTCATAATGGACTACGACCTTGGCGTGATGGATGGGCATGAGAGTTCCGATGACCACCAGAGAGTGGCGGGGGTAGTGGTTATTAGAGGTGGGAATTTCGGTTCATTTTGTGGATTCGGTTCATGGGATTTGATTCGTGGCAATGATTCGGTTCTTTAAATCGTTCATAATGAACCGAATGAACCAAATCCACGAGTGAATCTCGAATCCATGTGAATCTCGAATCCGTGTGAATCTCGAATCCATGTGAATCTCGAATCCAAGTGAATCTCGAATCCATGTGAATCTGTCGACTTACTGCATTTCAAATATTAGTGTGCGAAATAACAAACAAAAAGGTGAAATGTGATGCTCCAATTAGGAAAGACAAGACATTTGACAAGGTGTTTCAAGGGTATTTACAGGGTTCTTATTGAACGATTTGGATTTGGCGGATTCGGAGATTTGCTAGCAGAATCTTCCACACAAATCGTTCATATTGAACGATTTGGATTCGGCGGATTTGAGTCTTCCATCAAATCGTTCATTTTGAACGATTCGAGTGGAAAGCGTAGATTCAATTCATTCGGTTCATGCCATTGAATCGTTCATTCTGAACGATTCATTCATGAACGACACACCTCGAGTGGTTATACTCCTGGCCGTGATCATGGCAGCCGTGTCAAATAGGTCGAAGGGTATTAGCTGAACGAGAGGCAGTCCGTTCCGTGTCGGTGATGCGGCGGCTAAGGGACATCCCTGTCCAGTGGGGAGGCATTCCAATCGACGGCGCGCCGCGGCGTCGCGTTTAAAACGGCATTCAGGAAAGCGGTGGGAAACTATCTCAATGGCCTATTTCTCCCATGAAAATATGGACGCAGAGAATAAACCCTGGTTGCGACAGGACTTTGCTCCTCTGAGCGTGTGTCGTGCCCGGCTGTGTGGCTACGGCTGTTATCCCGTGACTTCGTTTCCCTGCGACTGGTATTATAAAAACAGAAAGGCTATGGAGAGTAAATATTCTCTAAGGAGAAGTTGTTGTCCTGTTGTGACTACGCTAAAATCAAAAAAGATATACAAAATGAAGCAGTAACAAGTAGTAATTTCTCCAAATATTTGCAGGCTTGTGCGGGAGTAGGTGGGAGGACTTTGGTGGCGATTGGAATGATAGTTAGGGAGTTACTTTATAATGGGGAGAACAACAGTCAGCGTAAATTTTCTGTTTTATGATTACAGTGAGCGCAAAATTTGCGAAAAAACGGTTGTGAATAAAGAGTTGGTGAGGTGATAGAATACTACAGGGTGTGGCAGCATCATTTGCTGATTTGACTTTTAGTACTGTACTACATATATGCTGAATGTATTTATGTACTGTATGCTGTATGTACTTTATACTGCTTGTATGTATGTATTGCTGTACTAATGTGTTGTATAATATGGAAGAAAAATAATGACTACGATTCCTATGACATTTTTTGTTTTATTGACCCTTCAAATCAGCATATTATGCTGCCGCACCCTGTGTAAGTGTAGTTGGAATAGAAACGGATTCTTCGTTATTAGTCGCGCTTTAGGTGTACATGTTGACTTGTAACTTTAGAAACTGGAGTCAGCGACGAACAGCTTGAAAAAATATTTGGGGAGAAGGAACCTGATAGTGATGGAGCATTGAAATTTGATTTTAGGAGAAAGGAAAAATATATTTGCTAAGGCAAACATATAGCTCAAATGCTATTACAAGGCGAATATACCGTGGGAAAAAGCACTGTGGTAACAATAGAGATTTAGGGACCATTGAAAAATTCCTACTGATTTTAGGGCGCAGATGGTGACTCCGATCGCAAGTATTTATGAGTGGTGACACAAGATTTAGAATAAGCATAGACGAGAGAGGAAGAGGTGGTGTAATGTAGAAGCTTTACCGGGATCGAATGGAGATAGGAGAATACCTGGGGTTAGTTGGTATTAAGGTTATCAGGGGGTTATTTGAAAGCATTAGCAAAGATAAGGAAATGGGGACCATGGAGGAAAGAAGAGGAAATATGGAAACGAAGTACACAGGGGGAGCAGCGGGGAAAGCAGTGAAAGTAATGGATTGATAGGCGCTGGATATCGTAAGAAGCGATATGAGGCAAGAAGAGAGCGGGTGAAGGTCAACGCCTAATGAGACCGATGTGGGCCTAATCTTCATAAGCAGTCATCAATCCTGTGATTGGTTGTATTGCAGACTCCATTCTCTTCTCGGCCAGTCACTCAGTTACTTCGTGATTCCTTATTTTGACATGCTACATGATTTTCCCCACATTTTCCATCCTTGGCCTTTCTCGGGTGTTCTTCCCGTTTGTTGCTCCACTTTTTTAGTTTTCAGGTGGATGTTATGGCTTAAAATGTCTCCAGTCTCGTCTCATTTGCAATGTTTTCGTCAATCTCCTTCTCTCACCAGCTCTTCTCAGGATTTTTTCGTTGGTGATTCCTTCTATCCGTTATATCTCACCATAGCACCACGTTTCCATGGCTTCTAGACTTATTTCCTCTGATGCTGTGATTGTCAAAGCTTCGGTGCTATACGGAGTAATTGATTGCTCCCTGCCGACGTGGGTGTGAGGAATTACCTGATGAACTCGGGCAGTAAACCAATTTAAATTCGGCTAAGGAGACTGTGTACTGTACTGGTTATGCTTCGGGAACGCGGGAAGTGATTACATCTCCGCGCTCCGCGCTTGGATATGAAAAGAGATGGAGGATGATAAGGATAACTTTGGCCTCGGAGTACTGTTTCGCAAAGTATTAGCTATAGAAAATAGTATTGGAAAAAGTGATATCCTCTAAGGGTCGTTGAAACGTTCCAAAAGAGAAGTATCAGGCTTGATTAGGTGGAAAGAATTCATCATAAAGAATGAGAGCAAGGCAATTTGCCACTTGGATAAATTGAATTCGACCAAGTTTCGATGTACTGCATCATCATCAGGCCTGATATTCCTTACTCTCATTCTTTATGTTGAAATTTTCAATAAAACGGCGTATACGAAGATAATTCAGACTTATTCGTTGTATCTCTTGATCTTGATTACGCAAAAACAGTTGCTCCATTCCAAAAAACAGAAGTTTTAGGATACGGAAACTCTTTAACGTACATTTACGTTTCTCACGCCGAATATGTATTATAGTTAGTATAAGGACTTTGTAGAGGATAGTGAACGATTTTTTTGACATAGACCAGTTCTAATGTAGAAAGGGAAGGAAACCAGGGATGAAAGTTCGTTGACGCGAATGCACATCAAAAGAAATGTAAATGTATATGCAAACATTTTAATTACATTTCAAGAATCTATTGGACTGAGTAAGTTGTTAAATATTATTTGAATGTGCTGGAGGGAGAATAAGGGAGGTTGGAAATGTGTCTACGCCCGTGCAAGTTTAAGTGGGGGTAGAAAAAGGGTAATCAGGGTAATGAAAACCGGGGAGTAAGGCTGTTGACCGTCATCGCTTCTGGTGTCCAATATTTATAAGAGACAGGAGCGGGAAGGAGAAGAGCTAAATGTTGATTAAAGCTTGGAGTTGGTAAGATTTGCTGATGACCAGGCGTTAGCTTGTCAATCAGTCAACGGATGGAAGTAATTTTTAGATACATAAAACTGTCATTACGAGAAATATAGAGAATAGAATAATAGAATAAACCTTTATTATACTCTGGGACAGGTCCCTTAGAGCAACAATACGATACAGTGAGGTAATTAACAAATGATTTAGTTCAAATCAGAAAATAAATGGAGCTTTATAACATAGAAAGAGAAATACAGAACCAACTACTCTCATTGAAAAAGAATAACTGTACATGTGATACAATTGAATTCAGAGATGGGTATAGATATGAGATATAGACTAGATAATCAAAAAAACATGAATAGACCATGAAGAAAAGTTTTTGTCAGGATTTAAAAAATTGGTAATGAGAATTCAATACTGAACAGGCTAAACTATTCTGGAAAACTTTCATTAAATAAAATTTCATACAATTTAGATTGAAAAATTTCCACCGAACGAGATTTCCTCAAATCAATTGAAATAGAATTCCAGAGTTGTGAGGCGGCCACTACAAACGACTTCTAAGTATTTATTGTTATTTTGTGTTATCATATATTGTGAGTTATGTATTGTGTATTTATCATACTTGAAACAAAGTAATGAGATACGGGGAAAGCGGAGTTAATGGTTAAATGAGAAGGGGATAATGTGGAGCAGGAGAACATTGTTTATTCTTGGGATACATCCAGAAGGAAAGTGGGCGAACGAAGGTTGTTGACATAGTATGAAAAAGCAGTCGGTTCAGTGAAGAATTACTGCTAGCGTGGAGACATTTTAAGGCCGAGGACTCCGATGTAGTGAATGACTCGATGCTCTAATTTCTTTAAAGCTCGATATTTTCTCTCCTAAAATTTGTGCCAACTTAAATTCACATTTGCCTTTAATGTTTGTGCTGCCTTGTCGGTCAGTGTGTTTATAATATAATCAGCTCTTAGCGGCCTGTCATCGCGACCGATGCATTTGCGTAATTTTTTGTTGTTTCAGAAGTCTACTGTCATGCTTGGGCACTTTTAAGTGCGCATTTACGTAAGAGCACTGCGTGTCTTTGTGGAGAAATGATGAAACTTAACTCACGAGCGAGTTTTACGTGATGCCACATCAAAAGGCTAGTCATTATTGATGAGCTGAAGTGACCTTGTGGCTTATTCTCAAGCAATAGTCAAGGTTTTGTGAAATGAGATGATCTTAGGCGTGATCTTTTGGAGGTGGCGGATAAACCATGAGCGAAATCCTCATCCCTTTTCGCAGTTTTTTGGAAAAATTAATACAAATTGTTATCACCGGTATTCCGTCTAAGAAACTGCTCACACCCATCCAGGGGCGATCCCAGGTATTTATTTCGGGAGGGGGGGGGGGTGGAGAATACCTGAGTGATCGGAGTGTTCAATGTTTTATTTGATGACTACATCTGGTCGTTAAAATTGTTTTGTGAAACCCTAAGTTTTCGGGGGGATACATCCCTTTAATCTCTCCCCTGGGATCGTTCCTGTACCCATCATACCTTTGCAGCCGTTAAATGGTCGCGCAGCGGTGGTGGAAAGGACACAACGCAAGCACTTGCCTCAGCAATCGTAGATTCTTGTGAATTTATTTCAATGGAAGTTGAATCACATAACGGCTTCTGTTTGGAAACTGTCAGAACATTTCACTTACAATATTGTTGTGCTTTATAATATGCGGAAAATAACATATCTATTTCTATGGTTCACTTTATTCCCGTTGGATTTAAATTCTCTAAATGGAGTGAAACATAAACGATTGTTGTGGTATCTGAAGTATGCTCGAGTTGCCCATATCTTTGTTGCCATCTTCTACTCTCTAGTTTCCGTGGTAACCACATTGATGTTTAATTATTGCCAACACCTTCGCGTTGACCGGCTCATAACACCATTCCAATTGGCTCTCTTCCACATATCCTCCCGAATAAGATCGTCATCCCTCGATCGGACTTCGGTCGAATAATCGCCTCGGCACGAATTCTAACTCGAGGTGCATATTATAAAGTTGGAGCGACCCGATGCGGCTACTCAATGCTTAGCCAACACGAGACATCGGGGAAGGAAATAGTCGCCGTGCCTGAATTCCTGACAATCAGCTCAATGGCTATTGTCTATGTTACAGCTAGTAAAGTTGGGCCATGATTATAGCACAATTTATAGTTAAGAAATGCTCCCTATCAGTGCACACGTCCAATGTCATTTGGGAAAGGGATTCACTCGTCCGAAGAATACATGATGGTAGCCTTTGTTTAAAAAATACGGTCCAGAAAAAAATTGCTAATTTGCATTCGCTCCTAACCAAGTCAGTTTATTTCAACGGTGACATTATCTTGGATGGACTTCAGTGAGCTCGCAGTTGCATTGCCGGCGCTGCTCGTCGATCCGGATGAAATTGCTCGGTGCATTCAGCGATAAAAAGCTCCTGGACGTGTCGAGAAAAATGCAGCACGCCAATATTCCAAGTCATGCCATCGACAATCACGCTTAACCTTGGGCCGTGGTGCGGTCGAGAACGGTCGCGTGGGGTGCCGTAGCTGCACCGGCCAATCCGAGCGCTGCTTCTCCCGCCTCCACCTACCGCCACCACGGCCACCATCCACCCACCGCCCGCCCGTCCTCGCCTGCCAGGCCGGAGAGTGAAGAGCCGCAATAATAATTATCAAGTGGAGTCTTCTTCTTCGTCGAGGCAGCGGGGAAGGATCGTGGCACGCCTCCCCGCGCCTTTCTCTCTTTCATTCGCTAATGTAGCTCGCAAATAAAATCGCCTCGAGCTCCCGCGAAACCCGCAATCTTGTATTTTTAGCTAACACTTGATCCGATTTCCTACTAAGCACCCTGTCGTAGCATGAAATGAAGGTAGGTGAAGAATGAAAAAGAAACGAGGAAAATTACGAGGGGCGAAGAATGAACTTGAAAATGCTTTGCGGAGATCTTGACTCTATTAAAATTCACCTCGAGCTCCTCGTGCTACAGTCGAGCTTTTGAGCGTTTTTTGCTCACGCTCCTTTGGATTCGTGTACCTTGGTACTTGGTTTTCTATATCACGCCATGTAAAGTTGGAAAGCAAAGGGTGTACAAGCTGGGAGGCAAT
The DNA here is from genome assembly GCA_963169105.1 of Ceriagrion tenellum. Lineage (NCBI taxonomy): Eukaryota > Metazoa > Arthropoda > Insecta > Odonata > Coenagrionidae > Ceriagrion > Ceriagrion tenellum. Next base: position 106,107,144 of record OY720638.1, on the reverse strand, counting down.
GAGCTGACTCGGAAAGCGTTATAAATGTGTGACAAATATTATGCATCCCAACTTAAATACTATTATTTATGGAGCGATGTGTGAACGTAATTTTAGAATTGCTTTATCAAAGTTTGAAGCACTCTTTTCAAGCTACCCTTCCAATGCCACGCGTAGAGTGGGATAATGGCAAGGAATTTTCACCCTCTTGGGGCTGTTAGGTGAGGTAAATGAGCTCTTTGGGCGTCCCTCCTGGACGCTAAGTGTAAGCAATTTTATCCTAGTTTGAATTTCCTGGTAACTGCAAATCTCATCCACAAGGAATTGGTATCTGCTTGTGTTTCCCAAGTATTTTTGATCCAAAAACACTTAACCCAACGCCCACCAGCCGTACGCTTTAAAACCGTGGTCTGTATGACCAATTAAGGATTTTATAGTAATACAGCTAAAACAGTTATGATTGGAGTAATATTTATTTAAAATCCAATTGATGGCTAGTTTAATCATCCCCACACAGGCATGTATGGTACCGTTCGATGCGGACCCTGCCTCCAGCGCCCCTTTTTTATTCCGCCCTCCTAGATGAAAGCAACACCCCAGGGAGCGGTATCGCCCTCTTTGGGAACCTATGGTTTAAACCAAAGTAGACTCGTATCGAACTACAAACAGTGGGGATTGATTTAGAAGCCCTTGAAATGTACTGGTGATTCGCTAAAACTTACCAGATGTTAAATATTTTTCTAAAAATCTTATGCCATGTCAGAGCATTTCGTCGCGATGTTTGGTTAGGTATTGTTCAATTCTTCATTAGTTGAGCACCCAGTACTTGTATGTGTGTATTATCAACGTTAATTATTGACCATCCTTGCGGGAAATATTGTTGTAGCGTGAAATACTGGGTGTATATGGTATTTTAGGCTTTATCTTATTGTCGCATTGACCTTAACGTTAGCGGTTTTCTATCGTCTGAGGAATTTACATGAGCCGTCGAAGGCATTCACATAAAGTTTTTTGTTACCGTCGGGCTCATTACTAAACGAGGAGCGACCATCTTCCCTTGAATATTGCTCGTAATCGTGTTATACTTGTGTTAAAGCTGTCGTCGAAAACTTTTGCTTTACCGCTCGTAAATATGTTTTATGCTAAGTTGAAAGATCTAAAGATCTTTTTAATACTCCTGGTACTCTTCTGTAAAGCTGTGATTACTTAAGATCTTTGTTTCTTCGTCTAAAAGTGTTCTCAATTTCAGTGAAGGATAGAAAAAAGGGCAAGGAGAACAGGAGCCATTGAAGCTGTTTTCTATTATCGTGGATTGTGAAAACCGTGAAATCCATTTGGTTGGCATTCGGTAGATCTAAGAACTTAATAATAGTGAATGTCTTTCGCCGTAAAGGCCGCTTTACATGATACATTTTATTGTGCAAACGAATGTATAGACTCTTTTATGAGGAAAATTGTACCATGTAAAGCGGCATATTGTATGATTATCTGACTGACTGAATGGGAAATAGAGCCTCCTCTAATTCCATTGCTTTTTTATACAATACATGATACAATCGTTTATGCAATAAAATGTACCGTGAAAAGCGGCCTTAATAAAACTTCGCGAATTTTTCGGTGCGTAAAATTCACAGTGAAACATTAACTTCCGTTGTATGTCATTAATTTTGAACATTAATTCATTTGAACGGTAAATTAAGTTGATACTTACTGAAAGTAAAATAAACTATAGCACGCTAGACGACAGATGATTTGGTGTGGGCGTTTATGATGAAAAGTTGTATGGTCAATCGGGCACAATCGGAAACGCGAATCATGCCCAATAAAACTGGGCCTCGGAGAAAACATCTTGTGGATTATTGTGCCGTGTGCGGTATCTACACTAGGCGTCGAAATGTTTGTCATTCTGGCGATAGCTTGTGTGGTGCAGCCTCCACTCCCCCACTCCTGTCCTCCTTCTGCATTCCCGACTCCCTCCAGACTCCAGCCCACTCCCCCCCATTCCGGCCCTCTCCCCTCTCTCAGCCATCTTTCCTCTTTTACAGCCCCCTATACCATTACCTCTCCCGAATTCCAATCCCTATCTGCCTACTGCTGCCCTATTTTAGACCAATCCCACTATTTCAAACGCCCTCTTCCATTTCCGCCTCCTCCCTATTCCCTACCACGAGCCGCTTTCGTGTCGCCCAGTCCCTCTTCACCTAATTCACTCTTCCTCTCTCTATCAGTCCCTTCCCCATTTCAGCTGCAATGTAAAATTCCAGGCATCTTTTCCCGCCACGGCCCCCCCCATTTCAGCCCCCCTACGCCGCTCCGTACCCGCTGCATTACTTCACCCTCCGCCGATCTGTCTCCTCTATTCCTTCCCGTTTGGAACTCGCAGTGATTATAATTATAGGAGCAGTCACCTCCGGGCTACTCTGGATCGCCACTAGGCGATGCAGGCTTGTGCGATGACCAATTTTGCCCATTGATGGTCGATGAAAAAAATTCCGGCCAGAATTGCCGGCCCCTGTGGCGATGGGGTAAAGTCCTCGTCTGCTAACCTGAGGGTCACGGGTTCGAGTCCCGACTGGGTGGAATTATCACAATCCAGGGCATGGGCGTTCTTCTGTGTTACAGTTATTCCCCTGATATAAATTGGCCCGAGGTGTTGTATTCCGGGTAGTTAAGATCAAATAAAAAAATAAAATTCATCGAAATGGTTCGGTTTCGATGATTTTCATCGATCATCGACGGTGATGAGATTCATCGGCATCGTCGAGTCCATGAAATCATCAAATGAGTAAGATTTGCTTGTAAATATGCACGCGTGTACTTATTAGAAATATGTAAAGATAAAGTAAAAGCCATTGATCGGAAAAGCCCACCCCTGAAGGTGGCCCGAGCGATTTTGTATATTCACAGATTTGCGTGTAAATATGCACACGTGTACTTATTAGGCATATGTAAAGATAATGTGAAAAATTGCATGGTACCGAATTGGTTTCTTAGCAATTTAATGCTGTTTTACCTCGTAGCCTTACGGTACTTGACTTCCCTCGAAATAATTCGTTTGCGTAAGTGAAAATTTTCTCCAAAATGCTGACTTATTCGTTTCATATTGTTATAATGGTGGCGAACAAATATTAATGTAAAATTTCGAGTAAAATACACGAATTTACTGACGGTTTTCGCTTGAATTTCGAACTTGTCGCCGTAAACCCTACTAGTCACAGCAGTAGTCACATCAGTGCAATAATTAAGGCGAAAATTTTCAAATATTGATCCTGCATTATTTCCTTTACTTCCTGAATGGTGATTTCCACCGCATGAACAGGTGAAATGTGGTCCAAGAAATTTTTTTCTACTCATGCGAAAAAGTTATTAAAAATATGCACTCAGTGAGCCACAATTACCGCTTCATCCGCCTTAAGCCTTACATTTCGGCGTGGCGGCGTGCGATCCGGCTACCGCCCCTTGCCCTACCCGCTCTGCTTTGGACTCCTCCTCGCGTGGCGGAGGAGATTCCGCTGCCCTCCTCCCCCCGCATATGGGAATAGTCGATCGCGGATTATCCGTCGACGGATCGGCCCTTATCCTTAGAACGCCGTTCGCCGCTCGATGGGATTTAAGTGGTGTGCCAAACGCATTCTCGCCCGTGGGGTTCACCATGCGACTATTTCATCGGGGATCTTCGAGGGATCCTGGTTCTAGTCCCGATTTAGGTGAATGGTTTTTCCTTCTCGGAATTTCGCACTTGCATGCACTTACCGAGCGATTCCGTTAAGGTAATAGCGTTGCTAGTCCTGGTATTCTCAAAATTTGCCAAATAGAGCGACCATATCTTCGTGTTCAGAGTTTGACTTTACCTCGTGGACTGTGGTGCCCAGTGCACGCTTTGGTCTGCTTCGTGACGTTGTATGTTTGGCAGTCTTGAATACCTTGTTCCTTTGCACCCCAAAAAATCCCAAAAAGGGGAAGAGGATGCCTCGATAGCTTAATTTGCTGAAGCGCTCGACGCGTGATCGAGGCTTCTGGGGGGTTGTATTTGAATCACTCGAGATCATCTCGATCACGTAACTAAGGAGTCACGTGGTACAACAACGAATGGTTCGAGATTTTGGTGAGTTTCACTGACTCAGATGGATATCTTAAGTGTCTGGGACGTGATTTATTGCGTCTCTAATAGGGATAAAATAATCCATTTACAATTATACCGCGAGAAAAACTCTGTTGAGAAGGCTGCGTGAGATTTTTACCAGTGGTTCACATACATCTAAATCTCGAACCTTTCGTTGTTGTACCACGTGACTCCTTAGTTACGTGGTCGAGATTGACTAGAGCAGCGGTTCCCAAACTATGGGTCGCGACCCACTGGTGGGTCGCGGGAGCAATTTTGGTGGGTCGCGCAGGGAAGGTGCCTTTTAAAGTAAAAATTAAATCTTAAATAATTACCCAAAAATTCTCTTCAAATATGTTCTAACGCTAAACTAACAATAAGAAACGTTAAAAATAATAAAGTGAACATAGACTATATAGTCAGTCGAGACTATTTCTGTGAAAGCGAAGAGACTTCGCTATGTTGTACGGGTCTGTTGTCTTTTGTCTCGCCGGCGCCGGGTAATATTGGGTCGCGAAAAATATTCCAGGTTGGAGGTGGGTCCCAGGACAGAAAAGTTTGGGAGCCGCTGGACTAGAGTGATTCAAACACAACCCCCCTGGGGTTCGAATTCTTTTCATAGCTAATTGTCTTTCCTCCATGGATTACCTTATTTCATTAGGTCACTCCGTCTCTCGAATGGCGTTTTCAAAGACGATTTGCCGTTCATTTTTTAAGTATCCATTCCTGTGAATAGCCAAGATCATTAAAAAAACAATCCTTTGGAGTCGACAGTGAAGCAGCTCTCTCCCAGACATTCATCCGTTGCCTCTCCGCTGTTTAAAAGTAAAATCCTTTTTTTTTTTGGAATCCAAACCGCGAGCATGACGGCCTTCTACATCTACTGTAAGACATCCCTGTGATTTCTATTATAGTTCTTGTAATAACTGTATGATTAATAGTTTTTGGGTCCTTTTCCCATTTCCCGCTTCACTGTGAAGTTTTCATTTTAGAAATTTTCATTTTTACCTTGAACACTTGAAAAAATGAATAAAACTTATGGCCATAGTTAAAATAATGCTTAAATTAAAAATATCTTAATTTTTTGTTCAATAATTATGTGGTGCTACTTTTCATAAACGTTAGCAGCGTGTGCTGTGAAATGTAATCGATGAGAGTTATTACCTTGACTATGTTTTCCTACTTCCTGAATTTCCATAGGGATCAGTTCAGCGTAACCTACAGCGAAAATAAGTTCTTGCATCGCGTGAACAAGATTTAAACCAAACAGGGGCTTTGTTTGTGAAATGAAAATTTAATTACTAAGGAATTGGAAAAATAATCACGACTCCACGGGAGATTTTATACGATTCTTAGATTAATGTTGAGAGTATTTCTCCTGTAATGCTCGTTAAAGTAGAACAATACGTTTTCAATCTAATTGTTTGTAATATAATTATTAGGCTCCAGCAAATAGCTTTAATTATGACTCTTTGTGGTAACAGTCGGTTGCAAGTCTTCATCTGTATTGGCGTCGAATTGCCTTGCTTGTTTAGAATACATTACTTTGGGAAACTACCTTGTAGTCATAGTAATGTTAGTGTGTATCGTATGGGTATATTATCAGTTGCCAGTGATGTCCGTATGAATGTAGGAACACCCTTTTCAAGGATGATGAGAATTTCCAGCTAGTTTTCTGGTGAAATTTATGCGCCCTTTATTCCTATTGAATATTCTGGAGACCAAAATGTCGGACTGCGGCGAGGGCGCAGGCTGGTGAAGCAAAACGGGGCCACCCATAAAGAAAACATTCGCCGGGCGCGGTCTCGTAATTCTTCATTTCAGACCTCCCGGTGTGGGCAATACCGCGCTGTTAAATCCACCGTTTTCCACAGTGCTGTTGGAATAATTTGTTCTTAATTTATACGCTAACAGTTTTATTCTTTCAGGTAGTTTAAATGCTACAGTTCGAAACAACCCTGTTTAAGTTATTACTCGAGTTTTGTTGAAGTTAAAGGAATCTAAGGCTCTTGGGGAGGACCTGCATATATTTTCCTGCATACATCTTAAAGTTTCTCATTCTTTCAAAAAGTTTATTTAATCATAATTAATATTTTCCCGAAATTATTTATCCTGAATGATTATTTATGTCGTCATATCGCTGATTTATTTTGTTAAACGGGTCGTATCCATGTTTTCTCACTTGAATGGGCACGCAAGCGTTGTACTTCCAACGCTAAATTTTCCTGAACAAATTGCGTTTTCAGTTGAATCGAAAACGTCCGTTGCAAGAGCGGGGTGTCGTGAATAATTGTGGGCGTGCCTATGCTATGCTGTCTGTTTGTTCCCGGTGACCTAGTAATATGCGAGGCTTAGAGCCAGCAGGCAATTTAGCCTGCGTAGCGCTACTGACTCTACTCTCTTTTGTACGAACGATTACCTCTGTTACTGCATCAGTCATCGGAAAGTTGCTTTATGGCTAATCAACTTAAATTTATAACTTATACTCCTGTTTATTTGGCCTCACTGCATAATTGGGGTCATCGCTGCTATCCACGAAAATACCTATTACAATACTATTATTCGTGATGTAATCAATGATTTTAATCGCGGCTGTCGACTATTCAATGAAGCCAATGGCGGAAGCACTGTTCCGAAGTAATATGTAGAACCGGGGAAAGAATCACACAGTATAAAAAAATGGTGAAAGATTTATTCGTGAGGAAAAATTGACTGGAGTATTTGTGGGGCACTGAAAATGGATAGCTGTTTGTTATTATTTACATCCTTGGTTTGATATATCAAGAAAAGTTGTGGTGCCTGTATCATATTTTCAGAAGAAGCTACCTGCTTAAGGTATTACCTCTTTTTTATTTCTTTCTGGAATGTTTGATGTCAATTTTTTCGAATTGTTCTTTTTTCTGAGGGGGGATTCCATTCCCCTAATCGGTTTCTTCACTGGCCTGGATTTTCTGCTGATTTTAGAGTGTATATGTATTAATATGAAAAAAATTCGTCCCAATAAATTAAGCATCAACGTCAATTCAGTTTCTACCAGAGAGTGATTAGATTTCATGAAAATACAGGCAAAGTTTAGGCTAACTCTTCTGGATTATCCATTGCCAGTAAAGACAAAATACCGCGTCAAGTTAATCAATAGGTATTTATGAATACATCAATAGAAAAACAATTATTATTCATAAATTTTAATCCAACAATTTTTATTAGTTACTAAATTTATCCCCCGATTAAAATCCCGATGGGGATTTGTTTAGAAATCATCACGGTTTGTGAATGGTATTGGGGAAAAAACTATTCCTCTCCAGTCATATTTGTTTTCCTTTTCCAGGAATATTCATTTCTATTGAGTAAATGTCTTCGAATCTCTGTTCATAAAAATGGAATGGAAATGATCCGGATAATCCGCCTGAATACTGAAATACTTGAACAAATGTTTTTACGTTTCAGCGTTTTTACTTACATTTTATGTGCGAGGGAATAGAAAAAATGGATTCTTTTTGTCAATTTTTACTATTCATCTGAAAAATTAGTCCGGCCGATTTTTCTTTAGTTGATTTAAGTTTTAAGCATAGTTGTTTTCCATCATATCTAAGTTTTTTTCTCGCCCTTCCTGTTGGCCAAATGTTAAACTATTATCCGTTCCAAACACTCTTTCGTCACGACTTTAACGTTCATTGATATTATTTGCCCATGTAATTTTTTTACGCGAGGATTAAAGCCGATGCTTTGGGGAATGAGTCCGCGAAAACCGAAGACAGATGTTCTTTCGTTATTGGCGTACTTCGATTTGGCACGCCACATTTTGTACTCTCCCAGAATTTCCCCACTTCACGTAACTCGTGAGGGAAGATTATTAAGGCAACAGTGTACTATCCTCTGATACTCAAGCCTGCAGCTTACGGGCACCGTGAGCACCTTACTCTCCTTTATTGTTCCTCTCTATGGTGGCTGTGGGCGTAAGAAGGGATTGAAGTCGTGTTTCCTTCGTCCATGGCCATAGTGCTATCACTAATAAGGTCCCACCAGTTGAGTAGGCTCTATGCCAGAAAATTGAGATTTTCTTTCTGCGGCTTGCCGTCGCGTTACCTTACGTCTCCTTGTTCCTTTGATTCGTTGAACTTGTGAGAAACTTCATGGGTGTACTCGTTATTGTAATAGTTTCCAGTCACCGGAACCCTTTAGCTGGATTTTTTGAATTAGTGAATTCTAATGAGTGATAATTCAGGGATGATAAATTTAGTAACTAATAAAAATTGTTGGATTAAAGTTTATGAATAATTATTGTTTTTCCATTGATGTATTCATAAAAACCTATTAATTAACTTGACGCGGTATTTTGTCTTTACTGGCAATGGATAATCCAGAAGAGTTAGCCTAAACTTTGCCTGTATTTTCATGAAATCTAATCACTCTCTGGTAGAAACTGAATTGATGTTGATGCTTAATTTATTGGGACGAATTTTTTTCATATTAATACATATACACTTTACTCTAGTTATTTTCTATGTGTGTCTTTTAATTGAAGAACTCTGTGCAATTTATTTGTTCCTCTAATTTATTCATTTTGCTGGGTTGCGGTATTTTTCATTCAATCGTGGTATCGATTTTAAATATTTATTTTACCGGAAAGAGATATCTGAATGGAACCATTTTGTTTTTATCCATTTACTCTCACTCTATGTCTTTGTTTCTCGTTAAACGGTTTTTATATATATGCATTTATTTCTCTACCTTGGTGGTATTAACAGTGGTGCAATTTTTTAATTTAACGTGGTAGTTTACTTTTTTACTCTAAATGATTTTCTTGATAGGTGCTTTATGTGCCATCATATCACTGTGGATTATATCCGTTAAGTTCATTTTTAATTGCATTTTGTGCTAACGCCACGTCGTCGTGACTTCAGCACTCAGGGGCGTAGATGCTATATATTCCTAATCTTTTTTGTAAATCCCACCGAGCCTTAATTATGGCGAGTACTACCCAAGTTATGCTTCAAAAAATTAATCTTCAGCCTTCCCTTTCCCGCAGTATTCGAGCTTCATAAGGGAAGCCGACTTAAAGAAATCCGGCGAAATTAAATTCCGCACGCATTCCCTGTCTCCCCTCCTCCTCTTGGGATTTGGTTCGCATTGGAGCCGACGTCCCCGTGTCGTCGCCCTCCTCGCTCCTTTATTTATGAGCCCCGTGAATTAAGACGGGATTATAACTAAGAAAGGAAAGCAGAAGATTTTATTTGGGTCGACCGAGTTCTGATTTAACATCAGGTACTCTGGAATGCGGAAGGGGCGTGAACCGTGTGAAATTGAAAAAAGTTGTAAATAGTTAATGATGAGAAATTCTTAAGTAAGCTTCGTTTCCAAATTGCTATTCAGTGGACGAGTGCAAATTAAATTATTCGTACACGAAAATTGGGGGAAATGAGGACTTCATTCATGGAAAGGGATAGGGTGCGTCTTTATTGCTCGCTTCTTGCCCTCGAAACTGGACGTATCTGAAAGGCCTCTCCTCGGTCTAAATTGAGAAAAATATATTGCCAATATTCTTGGAATACATAAGAGGATGCGATAAAAGGACGCAAAAAACGGAAAATGATTGCATAGTCGTGGATTTGGCAAGTGTAGTTTCTTATCGAAGGCGAAATGGATCACATGTGGAATATTTTCTTTGGATTCGTGCGTGAATTTTTATGTAGACCTCGAAATGCAGTAATAAACACAGCGGAACTTCTCCTATATACGTCGAAATTAATGTGGTTTAACTCCAGCACCTCTTTCGTCGTCACGTCGGCCCCGGTGTCGGCGGGGTAAAGTCCTCGCATTCTAACCCGATGGTCGAGGGTTCGAGTCCCGCCTGGGTAAGATTATTCACTTCCCAGGACATGGGTGTTTGTGTTCGTCTAATGATATATTAAAACACTTGTAATTGGGGAAACCTGTAAGTGTTAAAGAAATTATTATTATTATTGATATTTTTCTGGCGGGTATCGAATAATTCCAATCGGGGATAATGACATGATGAGATGAGCTGAAGGCGTGATGAAGATTTTCAGTGAGTATTTAAAAGACTGAATCGTGTGTGTACGTAGACCTGGTTTGCGAAGCCGAAAATGGGGGTTGGGAATAACCTTCACTCTGAGTTGTAATGTATGTGTGTTAAGTATTACGTAGCTCTTGGCCCCTCGTTCCGTATTTAGTTTCTTTTTGTGAGAAATGTCAAAGTGGTGAGTCTTCCAAATATGAAATGTATAGGAAATGTTTTCCCGCTCATAGTGATTTCAACAGTTACCATAGTGGCTCTAGTTTAAAACTCGATTGGAAATTTGGTGAATACCTCTTGGGAAACCTCTAATGGTAAAATTTATTGTGTGTTCTGGGCGCTACTTCTGATTTGCGGTGCATTCGCCGAGGTTCTCCTCGTGTCATGCGTTTTTGTGTGGCAAAGCATCCGGGATCTTATGAATATTTCACGCTTTAGGCAGTCTTTTAATGCTGGCACACTGTATCGCTGGAAATTTCCAGTCGCTTCGCTAGAACGTGTCAATGGTTATCGGATTGGGAGTGAGAATTTTCTCGCCCCGAAAATTTTAAAAGTTGTTTTGCATTCATCCGGAATTTTATGATTTGGTCGCCCTGGTTTGATGTTAATCAGTCGCTCGAGTCTCGTTTGCGTTCACTACCTGCGTTGCCTCACTGACTTCTCGTGAGGTGGAGCGCAATGTTCGGGCCCTATCCAAACCCGAGCCGCCTCCAGCGAGTTCTGCTGCTCTCGAGATCGTTCCGCGTGTGGGTGGGGTGGTCGCGGGCGAAGGGGTGGAGGGCAGGGGGTGGTGGGCCAGGTGCATGCCCGCTCCCACCTTCTGGACAGCCTTTCGGGGCGGATAGTGGCAATTTGCGACGGCGAACTCGAAGGCTAAGATTTTATCGATGACTGATCAGAGCGGCGGCTGATCGCTGATCAAAACCGTTCTGAACGTAGCCCTTCCGGCTATAATTCCTGGCGAGTATCATTATTTCAAGTGTAATTCTTGCATTTTTAGAATACTGTTGACCTCCGTCAAGCGGTTGTCCATTTATAGTTAAATTATGTGTGTTCTCTTGTGTACTTTATTTTTTTTTTTAGTTTTATTAGAGGCTTAAATTTTTGACCGCAGTATCCATCGAGGCTGATACTAAATTCTCAGTCGGTACGTATATACATTTAGGAGCTCTGGTTGCCTCTTGGAATTTTCATGAATTTGTTCGGATTTATCGGAGTTTTTCTGTGGGGAATTTAATTTTCGACTCGATGGAAATATGATTTAGAGCTTGGTATTGTTAAGTTTTGGATGTAAATTGATTCCCTGTGTATGTGTTATAAATTGCTGGTGTTAGTAACAGTTATGTGTGTCAATTAAGAAGATAATATTGTGTTAAATGTGATGTTATGTGACTGTGTTGTTATAATGTTACATGAAATACAGCATGAGCTACATGGAGAGGTATTTTTGTCGTTTTGAATATATTGTATCCGTTTTGGAGATCCGTTTGGAGATGGAGAGAATGAGCGACCAAGGATCGCCTATTTAATTGGGTCATGGGTCATTAGTGGAACAGTGGTATTAGGAATCTGAAGCGAAGAAACTTTTCTTGCGACTGCCGAAGTCTGAGCAAACGATTGATCCTATCTTTTCTATAGTGTCGTGAAAAAAGTACTGTATTCGGTGGCGATATATTTTAGCTCCTTGGAAGCACAAGTAATACACTCAAAAATAGATATCTTGACGAATACATTTTGAATGGATACTCAATTTGCCTGAGGATCCGATCGTAACGCTAGTCTGTAGAGCAGTAGTAGCGATAACATTCTGATAGCTAAAAGTTTCAAGATGGAATGGTGCCTTAAATTTATTTCAATTTAATTTCTTCGAGGACTTCACAGTTTTGCTAGGTTTTGGCGGTATTGGTAATTTTGGTAATACAGAAAAAATACTACCGTTACCCTGAGTGAAGCCGGTAATTTTTAGGATTTTTTTATATCTCCTGAACTCTCCTTTCTTTTTTTATTCGATGAAAGGTTTACCGAAGAAACTTTATTTGTCAGCTTATCGTTTTACGTTTGAATTTTAGCAATCTAACCCCAATAAGCTGAGAACAAAAGAGTTGGCTCTGTTCTACCGTCACTCCGCGAAGTGGGGTGATGGTATTACGCCAACATTTTTCGTTTATTACCCGTGGACATTGACTTCTATTTCCACATCAACCCATTAGTTTCATGCTTAGTCTCATACGACTGACTATGTGCATGGGAAACGCCATATCAGTCCTGTGTACCTTACAAATTTTCCGAAGCGTTTACCTAGTCTCGAAGCCACTGCAATCTAATTTGCATCTTTTGGTGGAGATCGTCTTGATTGTCTCCTCGAGGATATCTGATTCAAAGTTTTCTTTGGCGGTGATGCTATCGCAAAGTGAAAGTTTTAATTTTAAACTCCACTCAGTTTTACATTACCCACCGAGGTATCGACAAATTCATGCCACTATCAAGATACTTAGGTTCATTTTTGTGTGCTCATGTATGTTTAAACATGAAATGTTTCGCTGAAACATACCTATATAAGCTCGCAAAAATGAGCCTATTCGCCTTGATAACGGCTTAAGTTTTTCGAAATCTAGGTCAGTGTTTAGAAACCGAGTAGAAATGTACAAAGTATCTGTCATTTTATGATAATGTTCTTAATACTTCGTTTCCTTAATGTTTAGCCAGTTAAGTTAAACTTTATTTTTTGGCAAGTCCGTAGTATCCAGAAGCATAGGATCCAGAGTGACGAAAACAAGTAATAATCATAAAACTTCGATGCACCGCATTCACCCCTCTTTCAATACTTTTTAGACATTTTTAGAGAAGAAACAAAAGTAGTAGACCATTAATTTACTTTTCCAACGTATAATTACGCTGTAATAGTTTCTCGAACGAATTTTGTGATGAAATGGAACCTCGTAAATAAGTATTCATTTTTCTCTCGTTCAATTTTCCTTGCTAATGATCGACGAAGATGACAACCTCTGATAGTCAGATATTTATTTTGATATTCATGGCTTGAATCTAAAAGTGACTTATGTGCTATGTATTCTATAAGCAAGGGAGCTGCTAATACCATCTATGGGGACGGGTTTGTGGCTTTCGTACTGTGCACAGTGCTTGAAGAGACGGCAATCAGTCAGCACATCACTATCACGTGGCCGGTGCGTGCAGCCATCTACCCGCTGCATGCTAGATCAGCCGCTGGCTTTGGTTCCGTGTGTCACTCGCGAGCCGAGCTGGCATTGATTCGTCAATCGTCCGGAATAAGTTAGCTACTGATAATGATATGAGCCTGATATAACTGAACTTTAACTTCATTTCCATGAAGATATTAAAATTTACGAGTTTAATGGTTTCGACTTTGATAGGACAAGTGGGCCATTCGAATTTGGTTCCAGAGAGAACGATTCAAATTTTCTTTGAGAAAAAGGTTTCGATCACAAGTTGGTGTGAATGCTTGCACCAGAAAGTGCCTCGGGATTGCAAGGGAGCCCACCATGCGGAAGAATCACGACTATTGAAGGAGTGATGAGGTAATTTCTCGGAGACGCTAAGTCTGGCTGCCTTCCGAGCCGCTGCACCTCTCAAGTGCTCCACATATCCCGAGTGAACCCGTGCTCTCTTGACCCACAAACTTTAGTAAGCCTTTGGCAATCCTCGGTAAACTTTTACGTGGTCCACGAGACTCCTTTGTCTTGTCTTCTGCGCCTAAATTGCTGTAGGTCTTGAACGGGGAATAGCAGAAAATTCAGTACTGGCACATGAATTCAGGGACACCAAATATTATTAGCGTGTAATTTGTATTCACTGAGAATGCACGAGTGATGTAATATGATAATGGTTGCAAAGATATGTAAGGAAGTGTATGAAATGCAACATTAAAGGTATAAGATGACTCGGTGGTCTAACTGGTTGACACGCTGGACCGATAGTCTGAAGATTCGAATTTGAACCTCGGTGAAGTCAAGTGGTTTTTTCGTGGCGGATTCCATCCCCTTTGTTGTATATAATCGGCTAACTTTGTTAATTTCTATAAAAATGAGCTCCATAATTCTCTACCAGCCTTAACTACGATGTTAAAGACCGTCTGCATAGGAAATAACTTTGTTGAATACAGCTCAAATCCATGTGTGAGGCAAGCGAGGGCAAACCGCTCCGAGAGTGGAATTTTCGTCGCCCTTGCTGCGCAGCGGATGAAGTCGAGTGCTCGGAGTTTCAGGAGCTCGCTCATCCCTGCAGATGAAAAAAATGGAATGTATCATATGGCAAGAGTCCGGGTGTTTCTCTGCAGCGAAGGAGGAATAAGTTCCGAAAGGAGATGCGGACTCGAGGGAAATGCCCGAGTTAGTAACTACTGTGCCTCTCGGAACCGAAACTGCGGGTCATTGCAGGCATTGAAACTGTCATCAATCACCCCCTCCTCCTACTCCACTTGCCGTCGCGCGGCACATACGTGCGCAGCCCTATTTTTTTCACGCAGCACTCATCGTGGGTCGTCAAGCGGACCTCTCAGGCTCTCCAATGAGAGCCATGGAATTTCGTGAGTGTATCTTAAGCGTTATATTTTTCTCAGAATCATCGATCACTCACTATCCTTTTTGCTCTCATGCATTGAATACAGTGTAGTTCTGTTGTTTTTGGCATAATTCCCCCGTGACCGTCGTTTTCCGCCGTTGCATTTCCGTCATCGATATTTTGTCCGCTGGCGTATTGTTTTTCATCGTGGTAAATTGTTTTTCAGAGGCATGAAAATGGGTGAGTGATTGAAGAGAAGGACCACAGATACTTCATGTGTCAGGATAAGCCCCATGTCGGCGATCGGTGCCCCTAGACTCAAAATTAATTGCGCGTCCGGAATATGACGGCGGGAGTCCTGCCAATTCTAGCAATCAAATTGAATTTTCGGTGTGAGGAAACAAGTTCAGCCACCCGTGGATCCAAATGTTCCAGGCTTTTTTTGCATTGGAGTTGAGGGACTGCAAAATCAACGCGGTGTGCTTGTGGCTCCGTGTTTATAATAATAATATTTTCTTATATTTTATCACCTCCTGCCACTTACGAAATATTTAATATATACTTCGGCGAACACACAACCATTAGCATTCTCCATCTTGACCTGGAAAAATATTCTCCGAGCATTGTTTTAAGAAAGGAACTTCTCCTCCATGTGATTTAATAAACAGTTTCGAAATTCGCGGTCAATAAATAAGCCACCATGACATAAATTACCTGGTTATAATTGAAGGAAGATTTTTGCGCATAGACTTTCATGACCTTCGATTAATGGATAGCGCTCCAATATAGTTAACTTGGATGTGGTAAGATAAGTGTCCACTTCTAATGTTTTTAAACCTAAACCTGATGGTCTTTATTGGAATCAATTTATTTACACATTATGGCGGACTCATATAAAACAGCTTTTGATATATTTTCCTGAATCATCTTTGTTACTAATTACGGAGAACGTTGAAGCCCCTTTAATCAGCACATCTGCAGTCATTTCGCTCTTCCACGAGCGGGATATCGCAGTCGTTCGCTTTTCTCGACCCTGGGCATGGTTGGAACCCGAATTGCGATTCATATTATCGTACGAAAGAAAACCAGTGTTTAGTTAAGTACCACCTTGCGGGAAGAGCACCGTCTCAATGCATCATTGCGGTTCGTGAAATGTACTTAAATTAATATATTTTGCGATTACAGAAATGAAACGGCTTTAAGGACCTATTCTATTTTTCGGATGCATTTTGAAGATGCCGGGACTAGCCGCTGTAATAAATTAATGTAATCACCCGAAAGTGCTCACGAGTGCAAAATTCCATGGAAGAAAATCATTCGACTTGACCGGAACTAGAACCTGATTATCTACATATCTAGGTTTGAGTCTTGGTTAAGGCTAATTACTCGTTCGGTGTGGACGTATTTTTGGATGTTTGTTTCTCCGTAAGGGTGAATGAAAATTCAACTATTTTCCCGCATGTCCCGTTACTTTTTTCGGGAAGGAGACCCCATCTTTATCGCATGTTCTCCTTGCGGAATCGTCTCCGCCGGTGAAACACGCTCACAGCGTCCTGTGGGACTCCTCCGCCTGCGGTTTTTGACTCGCATATCATCGGAAACAGGATCTTACATCGCTCTCTCGTCATATTTCTGGGTCGCTGCGAAGAAGACCCTCGCCCTTGTCCTCAACTTCCTCCATACTCGAAACCTATGTCGCTCAAGTGGCGACCATCCTCAGCCTCTTCACTACAAGGGGTTGATTCCTGGCAGATTAGATGAATGATTTCCTCTCAGTTTCAATGCAAATGTGGCTCAAGTATTTGAATTAATTTAAGTACGCTCTAATGATGCTCTTGCTCTAACCGTTCCGAAATTCTGTTTCTCTTTTTGAGCTTTCAGTCTAATTATTTTATTTTAGTCTCGCAGATTTTTTTCCGCGAGTCAGTGGGACTTCTGAATAGCTTTTTTTTGCCTCTCCCTCGGTTGGGATGAAGGGAAAAAATATGGTCGTGCTCTTCCATCTGATTTTTCTTCAAGGCCCAACAAAGATACTTTTAATGACTAATGGCCTTGAACCACATATTCTGAATACATGGGAACCCCTTTTTTCCGACAGTTATAACGAAAAATCAATCATGTTAGACGATCTCTAGAGCCAGGGCTTCATTGGTTTATGGTAGAGGTTAAGAGTTTTCTTGACTTTCACGGCAAATTGTCATGGGAGAAGGCGAATGAAAAAATGATTGGTGAATGAATTAAGAAAACCTTTTTGCGCTATGTGTGAACCCTACTGATGAAACTGAAAACGGATATAAAAAGGAATAAAGATTTGGAATTAATAATCTGCATAGCTTTCTAGTGGTGAGGTATGCAAAATATTTCTTCATAGTAATACTTAATACGATGTTTGAGCATAAAAGTTTGACACCTATTCATTTCCAGAGAGTCCTGGAGCAGACCTTCCAATTCATGTTTACAAATGAATAAAATTCTAACTACATATGTATGTTACTCCGGTAAACCAATGAACTGTAAAGTTGGCTGTGTTTCTGTCAAAGCTAACGGCCAGGACTTGGTATATCGTCCCTACTGATACATGTCAAAAAGACCTGTGGTTCCCAAAGTGGGCGCTACCGCCCCCTGGGCTGCGTTGCTTTAATCTAGGGGGGCGAAAATAAACAAGGAGGCACCAGGGGGGCGCTAGAGGGGTGCTGGAGGCAGGGTCTTCACTTAATGGTAACCATAAAAAATGATAACCATTGTCTTTGGCAACCATCCTTTACTATGTTGAAACTACATTGTTCTCCACCTTCTCCAGAGAGGTTTTCTGCTAACCCCACTCTTTCGTGTCCTCACTTTATAATGTAATGCAAGACGTTCCATTATGCATGCGCCAAATTAGCGTTTTCCCAGTACTGATAAGAAATCGATACAAGAGATAAGAATTAACTGTGCACCGGGAAACGCATTACATCTTCACTCTTCAAAACCCTTCCATGTCTTATCCGCAATTATCAGTTGGCCGACATATAAGGGGAAGGCAAAGTACTGCGATCTCACCCTTACCAGACCTATACCAAAAGTGGGACACGTATGAGCGTAGCTAGTATGCATTGTATAAACAACAGAAGAAAGAAACAAAGACGGTTCAGTCAGTGTTGGCGATCTCGGACAGTTGGTCAGGATGAGTTGGTCTTTGGGAGGACTCCTAATTATTTCAGCCTTTAATATAAGAATGATATAAATTTATTGTATTTACATATTGAAAATGTGGAGTGATTCTGAAATAAATCTCCTGGCTTTAATTATAGTAATACTTTCAGGCTACCCGATATTAAAAAAAAACACTTCCAGAAAAAAGTATTTAAAAAATCCTTGTGTCTTGGTCCTAATCTTCCCAGGTAAGCAAAATAAATGCAAATTTTCATATTTTTAAGTCTTTGTTTGAAGTTATGGGATAAACATATAAACAAACGAAGTAGGTGTGAAGATTTCGTGGCGTTTGAAATGATGAGGCTGCATTCTCGGATTCAGACCTGAAGACGCCAGCTGTGACGCTGGCGAAACTCGTCAACAATGAACAACATACCTACGCGGCGGAAACTGGAGAATGCGGCCTCATCATTCGAAAATATATTCTTTTAATGTTTTTCATTATTGATATTTGACATTTTCTTAAAGTATTCCACTACTTAAAGATCACAACCGCTTCTCATACAAACATTCAATTTTTAACGTGAATAAATGTTATTTTTAACAAAATTTAATAACTAAATCCTCGTTTCAGAAAAATAATGGGAGACGCTGAAACATTAAAGAAAAAATGTAGACAGTATATCGTGGATTATCTTAAGTATGGGTATATAGAATCGCCTACAAACAAGCACATACCGATGTTCTTAATATGCGAAATGGTATTTTCTAATGGAGCGATGAGACCTTCCACACTAGGTGAACACTTGAGAAAGGCACATCTTGACAAGGCGCAAAACAATGTAACATTTTGTCAATTTCTTCGTGGCAAATTGCTAAATCGTCCAACGTTGTCAAGAATGTTGTGCGCTAATTCAAAGAAAATCACTGACGGTTTGCGTGCATTATATAATTTTTCAATTTTGATTGCAAAGTCTGGAAATCCGCATATAATTGGTGAAGAACTCATATTGCCAGGAACAAGGGAAATCCTGAGTACTGTTCAATATAGGTCACCACATGATATATTAATGAGTATTCCTCTGAGCAACACTTCAGTGTTAAGGCGGTTCAGTGCCTAGGGAGCATATGTGATGACGATCTGAAAGAAGATGAAATGGCTGAAAATTTGGAAGATATTTTGCGCGGAATGTTTAGGACAACTGCATTTGCATTTCAGCTAGACGAGTCAACTATGCAAGGCAATGAGTTCTTGCTTCTAGAGTATGTGCGATTTATCAAAGATGAACATTTAGCTCAGAAGTTGTTGTTTGCAAGAAAATTGGAAACGGATGCAAAAGGGGAGTCAATATTTCGTGTTGTTCAGCTGTTCTTCAGGGACGAGAAAATTCCACTGAGCTACATACTTGCTGTTGCGACGGATGGAGCTCCGTCAATAACTGGTCGTTACCATGGGTGAATTGCATACTTGAAGAAATTGGTATATACGAAATGTCTTCACTATTCATTTTGTCATTCATCGACGACACCTGGTTGCCAAGAAACTCAGTGATCGCCTCCACAAGTCATTACACACTGTAATTACTGCAGTTAAGAAAATCAAAGCCCATGCTCTTAACGATCGACTATTTCAGGATTTGTGTTTGGATAATGATGAACCTTTTCAACGTTTGTTACTACACGCTGAAGTTCGTTGGCTATCCAAAGGAAACTGTTTAAGGCGCTTTTATAATCTTTTTGACACCTGCGTCGAGTTTTTTGAAAAGAAAGATGCTATGCTCAGTGACAAACTTAAAAATATCAGACATGATATTGCGTATTTATCAGAACTATTTGCAAAGTTCAATGAACTGAATTTACAACTGCAGGGAAATGAGATTAACCTAATAAAGGTAAATTCTCTGGTATCTACTTTAATTTTAAAACTAATAATATTCAAACGCAATATACAGGCCGCCGTGTGCTACACCAATTTCCCTCCCTGCATGAGCTACAAGAGAAAGCTGGTATAGGTGATGATGATCTGAAAGAATTTTGTGATCATTTAGACACAATGCGTCAAGATATGTCTGAACGATTTAAGGATCGTCTTTTTGATGGAAGTTCCAGATTGGTTAATTAATCCATTCTGGGGTCCATGAGGAAGAATTGACATTACAACATGATATTGAACTGAAACCGAAGTTTAGGAAAAGCTATCAAGAATGTTGTTAACTGAAGGAAGTTTACGATCGATATCCTGGACTATGGACGGTGGTTAAAAAACTCCTAATTGCTTTTTCAACTTTCTATTTTGTGGAACACGGTTTTAGTGCAGTCATTCAACTTATTTCGAAGCAAAGAAATCGACTTCAGGTTTGTGAACGAGGCGATTTAAGACTCTTGCTAGGCAACTTCAAACCGGATGTTGAGAAATTGGTATCATCTCATCAAGCCCGTCCATTGCATTAAAACGTTATTTGACTAGAATTTGTTGTTAAATTCCATTCCCAAACTTTTCATAAATGGCTTTAAGAACTTGAAAACTATAATGAATCGTCGCTTAAGTTGTTAAACTAATAAAAATAAAACATTTATTGGTGACTCTGTTTCCACAAATTGCAAATACTCATAGGACCATGATAAGATAAAGTTTAATTATAGAGAGAAAGCCTAATGTCAACTTTTTGAATTTATGTATTATATTTTTTATAGTTAATTTTTACTCCAGGTATAAAATCGCAGTTCCTTTAGTTCTATATAAATCCCACCTCGTCTATCTGCGTGCATACAATTCCTTAAATAAATATCAGATGAATCATTATTTTATTTTATTAACTCCCAAATTGTTCATGTAGTCTTTGATTTTTATTACAGTTTTTAGGGTTACGGGTGGGGGGCGTTGGGTATAGTTTTGCGAAACCAAGGTGGCTCGAAAAAGTTTTGAAAACACTGAGTTAGACCATAGCCTTTATGTTATGATCACACAAATCGTAAATTTTCAAATGTTAAAACTTATCGCCCAAAGGTTTTATTTTTAGTTGCTCGCAGAACTGGGCGGTTGCTGGAAAACATTATTTTTACTTTTCAGAGCATTTTATTCAACAGTAAAACTTTTTTCCTTGAAAATTATACATTTGGTATGTGTTTTTTAGTCTCTCTGTCTGCACCTGTATCCTCTTTAGTGTCTTTTCATTTAGAGGTAGTTACCTACTCTTAGCCTACATTCTCTGTTGTAAGAAAGAGATTCGTTGAATCAGACTTGTTTTCCCATAAGCCTTATAAAAGGTTTCGCTCCAGGTCCAGTGAGACCTCTACAGCGTAACTTTTATGGACTCCATATTTACATCATTTGCCTTGTGAAGCATTCTTTTGCGCGTTAGACGAGTGCACCAATTATTCATGAAACGTTTACGCGTGGGCGGGAAAAAAATTGAAAGTTTGAAAATGAAATGAACATATTTATTACCCCGTGAAATGACTCTGAACTACGGGAACTATCGGTTACCGCAGGGTTTTTTGAGGGAATAAAGTCCTCTTGCTCGACCTCAGGTGTGAGGCGCGAAAAGAGTGCAAATTTGGACTCCCAGAGGAAGCCGCAGAAATAAATCATTTTGCGAATGAATTGGTTGGTGGTCAGCGTGAGGGGAAATGGGAGCTTTATTTAGCGGTGCGTATGATGAATTACAGAAGTGCGTTATAATAAAAAATGCATGTGCCAATTATAGCATTGACTGCGGGCCGAGTGAGGTTCCGTCGCTGGTGAATGGAGCCGAGGGGCAAAGTTCAAGGGAAGCTATTCAAAATCGATGAGAGGCCATCCGACTCGAGTGCGTGGTTTTGAAGCGTGATGAGCGGGGCTTGCGTCGGGGAGGCTGCGGCCGATCCCCTATTTTTAAATCTTTAAAAGTGGGAGCATTCAGTTTATTCCGCCCGTCGGTGTAATCATCATTAACCATGCTGCATTGGAAAACAAGCATGCTCAATCAAATCAGTTTTAATGAGTGTAATTTATCAAACCTTCCCCTCACATGCGTCAACGTATTTTACAGACGACCAATCACTGCGCTTACTGCAGCATTTTGATTTCTAATTGGATTTAATTAATAGAAGTCTTGTACTTGATGACCACCCCCATAAGGTTGGACAAGGTTTCAAATTAGCATAGCAATTAATTAATTATTTTCTCTCTATGTGTTCATGTAAGTACATTTGGACTTGAGTGGAGACACAGTGGGGGCGCGTGATATAAATTCCTCTTTTAACTTTTTAATGAGGAAAACAATGAACTATATTATGTCTATTTTCTAAGCATGATCTCTTACAAGCTTAAGTGCTTCATGCTGCAAGTAGCTTGATGGTTGATTAAGTTTACAGATTTGAATTTTTTAAGATAGTGTACGTTCAAACACTTTTCTGTAGCACTGAGCCATCGGAGAAATTTTTATAATGACAAAGTTTTTTTTCAGTAGTAAAAAATATTTCATTCGACTGCATAAGTTTGAATAGTAGAGCATAAAATGCAGTGTAATAAAGGTGTGAAACACAAAAAAAATTAATGTGTGAAAGTTGAAAAAAAGCTTTTCAGAACCCGATGCATCTCATAATGGGCCGTATTTTCCTCGAGGCTTTATGCTTGAATTCGTTTTTGGAACGGACGTCAGAGTTTTGTGGAGATCGAGAGAAGGAAATGGATTAGTTGCACTCCGGGTGTTCTAGTATCCTATCTATTAAAGAGTCGGTTCGAATGAACCTTAAGTGTTTCTAGGCGTTCCGTTTCAATCGGAAGCGTCTGTCTTCTAAATACCATGTCAAGTCTCAGCTCGGCACACGTCTCTCCTCATTCTGTCTCTTCTCCTCATTCGGTCTAAAATGCCCGTCATTATATTTCCACTTCTTTTGTTTACGTAACAGCATCCCTTCTTCTCGGCCATCAACATCCCACGGCGTCTGATTACCTCCTCCACCCGCCCCTTCTTCTCTTCCTAATTGCCCCCATCCCTACCCCCAGCTCTCTCTGTCCTCATCCTATTCCACTGTTAACGCTGGCCTCTCTTTCTCTCTTTGCTTGCTCATCGTATACCCTTCCGGCCTTCTCCAAACTCGCGTGGCTAGGGATGCCAACCCCGGAAGAATTGATTCAACGAGCTTACCTTTCCATTGGTATTGAATTATTGCAGATTTCGGGAGATCAAGAAAAAAAATCATTACAACTACCTTCGGAAGTGCATCACTCGTCAGTGGCCAGCACAATCAAATGATTTATCAGACAACAATTGAATTACATCTGCAGAGAGATGTAATGACGTAAGTTTACAAACTAGCTTACAGCGTTACTATTTCTAAAAATACTCGAACTTAAATACAGACGGAGTAGATTATGAAAAAAAGTAATATTAATCATCCCCGCCCAGCATTTATCATTCCCGCATTTAATTAATAAATTAAATGCGGGGCTGATAAAAATTGTAAATGAAAGAAACTAGATAACCCGAGCGAATATTTCGCACAGTATGCAGCTTCTTCCTGTTTCATCCTTCTTTCTTCCTCTTCTTTCACCTGTTTCTTCCCATGGACAATTATATGTTATTTATGTTTATGTTAGAGATACATAACGTAAATAGTAAATGGTCACGCTGATTGCATGTAGAATGTAATCAGTCTATCTGAACAATGTGTTAATAGATGCCGCCTCCTACAGTCTTTTAAGCATGTAACCATTGCCAACATATAAGTTGATTATATTGTCAACAGATGGCGTTGTATCTTTTTTTAACACAAACGTTAATTTTAAACAATTTGTCTATTTTTCATCAATATCGGGGAACATAAGCTTTAAAACGATGCGACGTTAGTTATGTTGTTGCGACAAAAAAAACACCTTTGAGAAATAATATATACGGATGTGTGGAGTCGATATACCTCGAGCGAGTAATCGACATGGAAAAATCGAAACTTTTAAGTCAAATTAATGTGTAAATAGTGAAATTTGAGATTGAGATTGTATTTTTCGTCAGAATCCGGTGCTTCAACGTTTAAAATGATACCTCATTTATCACTGTAGGTGCAGTATTAACGGAGCATATACGGAATGACAGAAAAAGACCTTTCTGTAATAATATATATGATGATGGATGGTTTTATTTGAAAATCTATTAGTTTTCAATGGTCAAAACCAAAGAAAGGTGTAATAAATGCATTAATTATCCATGATAAAATATAACACAACAATAGTAATATCCACACTTTAATATATTACTTCAACACCGACCATGGTTTCGACATACTGTGTCATTTTCAAGGGCCACGGGTATATTTTATCATGGATATATCGCATTTCCACCATGTAAAGCCTGAAACGATTTCATGCATTAATTTTCAATGGTCTAAACAAAAATAAAGTGTAATAACCGTACTGACAGTAATTAGTTCGCAGTGCATGACTCTCAAAAATAAAAAAAAACGATATACTTTCCGGTATTACTCCTTTTGTCACTAAAATAAAAATATCATAAACAGTAATTGATATGTGAGAAACGTAAAAATTAAACTTTCTTGACGGCAATGATAAAAAGTTTTAATACGGCTTGCGATGTGATAATAGTGGAAAAAATATTTCATTTATTATGATTTTTAACTTAATGCCGGAGAAAAATGCCTCAATCCTCGAGGCAAGAGATTTCTAGAACCCTTATCCTATCCCGGGAGAGTTGGCGAGTCGACTCACGTCTCAAAGGACTCAAATTTATTCTCATCTTCTCCACCTAAAAATGAATTCACCCCATGAGTACGAAGCGGCAAAACGTGAGAAATGTACCGGGCACATTTACCTGCAGCGGCGAGGATTCCTCCGCGGCCCCTCCTTCACCGCTCGCCGTTATTGCCGGCCACATTCCGGGTCGCTCGGAGCTTAGAATTCACCGAGGGCGGAGAATTTGAGTCGCCCCGCTATTGCCGTACACTATTTCGTGTGGCCACGCCCTCATAATCCCTGGCGACGCCTGCACCCTCCTCGGCCACGGCCGGCCACACCCACGGCTAGAGTGGATACGATTGCATTCTACGATTGCTGTTTGCTCCCGTGAAGGCTATGAGCGTCACCTGGATTCACTTTCTTTAAACTCATTGTTTTAGAAATCGTTCAACGATTATGATGCTATTTGGAGTTGTAACTTTCACGCAATACTTCGTCTTTTATATCTATGTAATATTTTTGTGAAATAGTCGTAGCTATCAGTTCAGTGAGTAAATATATTTAAATTAATGCACATACAAATATCGTATTCGATTGATACCAGCCCTAAACAGGGAATTTTTCATTCTTTTATACAAATTCTTTTACTTTATTGATGATTTTCAGAAGACTTGATCCATTTACTTGATGCAGTGTGGTGTATAAAAACATGGTTCTGAGGGTAATTGTATCTTGGTAAAAGAGAATATGGAACATTTATCATCTTTCAGCTATCATCTCCGAAGCTGGAAACCATGAGCTAGCTTTTTCAATATTTGGGAGAAGTTTTGTACTTAACATATCTGGGAAAAGTCCTCCGCAATATCTCTTCAATATAATTGTGGACATTTTTTTGACGTAATACCATCAACCGATTTCAGTCTCAACGTCGTTATAATTCGGTAATCACGTAGAACAAAGAGTATTTTTATCCGTTATTCACGCAAAATCCTTCAAATACCCTCGTGACGAAAATGCATCGCATTAATCTGAGAGGACCGTTATTTTCTTTGTGCTTTATAGCGTGCAGGTTTGTTTGTGCGGAATGTATGACAAATATTAGTTGTAGTGTTGACTAACCGAAAATTACCCCTTGGACCGCGTACAACCGATATCTAATAATATGTCATGTCCGCTTTAAATTATGATTGTACCTCGCGTTTTTGCGCATGCATTCTTTTGCACCTATCTCACTAATAGTATAAACACTCTTGGGTACACTTGTCTGCATAATCTGTATTCTTAGCGTTTGTTTAGAATGAGAGTATTTTTTTATTTTTGAAAAGTTAACCGGCTTTACATTTTGTTTTTTTTGCACTTGACGCGGTAAGGAGCGGAGGACTTATGGGTTGGAAGCTGCCGTGAAGGGGTCTTCGGTGCTGGAGAGCTTTCTCCACATCGTTCATGCAAATGTGGACTCGTCGTATGCGGGATTAACCTCACGCACGGCTTGCTCGGCTGGGGAACCCCGCATGATGTGCGGCGATCCCGAGGTGCGTTGGCTTGAATGCGGCCCGTGGCTATTGCGATATCCTAACGAAAGCGATATCTCCGTCTGTTTTACCTTCGAATATTTGTTCATGTTTTAACTAAGAACTTGCGATTCATTAGCTTAATGAAAGCCGTTTATCTGCAGTATTTGCGCAGGCAACATTATAGAAGGTAGTGTTCAACTGCAGCCGATTTTTTGCGCGAAATTTCATCATCGTGGCTCTAGCTTTCGGGGGTATGTTTTGTTTTCGCGTTTCGCATCCCAGCATTTTCACTTTAATTTAAACTGCTGGCCCTTAAAAATCTTCATTTTGCGTTTTTTTTCCTTCCTCCGTTAGTCCATAATTGGCATTGCAAATCAGGGTCTAAAGTTTCGCCTTCCGTAAAAAAAGGCGCTGGCTGAGGGTTCAAACTTTCGGATCTGATTTTTGCCCTGGCCAGTAAATGTGAGTTGTAGTTCCTATCTTGATTAACAAAATATACAGTCTTTAGATGTCTCATTAATTTTGCACTCATGTAAATTCGGTCGTCAGTGTTTTGAGCATTAATCATTAAGGTTGGGTGCTGTGTGATTTGATATGTTGGTAGCATTTGTGGTCATGAGGAAGACAATTATAATCGTCATGCTTCCTAGTCAATGTTCGATGACATCGTTATTGCATCCCTGACATGCATCCATGAAGATCATGCTCGTAGGGTTGACGTGAAATGTCAAAATTAAGGATGAATCCTTTTTAACATCAACTCTGTATTAACTTCAATCATTAATGTCTTAAGATGCATTTTAACACTCCTACCAGGCATTTAATATATATCGAAGTTAAACAGTGTTATTTGTATCGAAGCGTATTTTCTCATCGATATCCCAAGTCGGTCCATAATTGTGCAGATGTGTGATGTGAGAGGAAATTTGTTTTATTTCTTGCGTCCCCCAAGTTTTTCAAGTTTAAGTGTCAGGTTGTGATTTATTAAATTATTATGAAGACCGTTTACTGTGTTTCTATTTTTTTCGTAGTATGTAACTATGCCATATGGTAATCTGCTGACCTAGGTTAACATATTTCTAACCTTTTCTCTGCTCAAGTACAGTTTTTAAGTGGATTCGACGACTGTGGAGCTATCTTTCTCCTAAAAGTCTTTCTCCTGTTAGTTTCGGAGTGAACTGGTTCTGAACGGGCATGGCGTGGGTCATTATCTCCGCTCTCTCGAATTTACCGCCGAGCGAGAATCAGTGCCGAGAGGCCCTTCGATGTCTTACCTTATTTCTTCCCCTTCTCGTGGATCGCTGCTTTAAATTGGTGGGACCTGATTTTACCCGGCAAAAAAGCTACGACTCCGAAGGGATGAAGCCCTTTTCCCCCTTGAATATGCCACCGGTCCCTAAATTATGCAAGACGACTCCCATTAAGGCCTGTCTTTTTTCATTTTATACTCTACTGAACAAGCGAATATAAGATTTCAGCTTTTTCGCTTAACTTCATTATTTATCCGGGTGTTTTTTTTAGGGTCCTGAGTCGCTGTAATGCTCTCACGGAGTTATTTCCTCCAAATAAATTGAAACCATTCCGAATGAGTCAACTTTAATTACGATGAAGTTGGCGGAGTAGGATCAAGGATATGTTTTATTCCATTCAGAGTTCATGGATTTTTACGATTTTCAAGCTCGGAATGATATAAAAAGTAATTTGTCGTAAATGAAAAATTGAAAAACTGTGTAATATTCCACCAATTTACAAATTTATCAAAATAAAAAATATTTATAGATTGGTGGAATATTACAAAATTTTTCAATTTTTCATTTACGATAAAATGAACTTCCACAAAGCTAAGCCTGAGACGTTAGAGATAAGTAATTTGTCATTACCGTATGCTAATTATTACATGTATTCGCTATTATTTTACCTGATGCGTTTCGGATATCGTATCTTATCGGTTCATTAAGGGTATCGAGTTGGTTAATGGTTTTTGCGCGTGGTGAACGCTGCGTTGACCCTTCGGATCACACCACGTATGTGATCATGTTATGACGTTTGTAATTACATATTTTTTCCTCACCGTGCATTGTGTATCAGTTTTCTCATTTGAGAGAACAGTTACTTTGTGACTTACTCTGTGTTCATCTATGTGTTTTTCCTAAATGTTGGTCTCCAGATGGATTTGTCCTTCGGTGCGCTATATCGCACCCCCCCCCACCCTCCAGGGAAGGATGTAAGAAACATGCATTCGGGATTAACCCCTCCGTTCGTCAGGCAAAAATATTGCGGAATCCCGTCGTTTTTTTTTTTTAAACCAACTTTTTGTCACGTAAGCGCAAGTCTCGCCTTTATATTTTATTTCAAATTTCTGAAGGGCTATCGAAAGTGTAAGCAGTCGGAAAAACGGTCGTGTTTTTAGGCATCTGCAGAGAATGAAGTCGAGAGGCCGCGAGCCCAACACCAACTAGGCGGGCACGAAAAATAAATATTCCCCGAATTCCATATTTCATTTCGTGGCGTCGGTAGTTACGAGTGTATTCATTTCCCGACCGAAATATGTTCCCCTCCCCCTCGCCCACCACTCCGCCTCCCCACGTCGGGTCCACACGTACACACACACACTCAAAACACATACACACGCTCGTGCGCACCATTCACACGCGACTTCCCTTGAAGTTGACGTCGTAAAAGTTCCCCCGTGCCCTCGGTAAAGCCCGTGGATTTCATTATGCGAGGCCATTTTAAAAGAGGCGAAACGGATTTCGGATGGAACAAAGAGGTTCGTTAACTCCGAGAACCTTACATCCCCCCCTTGAGGGTTTGAAGTGGACGTCTTAGCGAAACACGTGCGTGGAGTGAGTGCTCAGGGGCGGCGGGGCTGGTGGGGAACAGTACTCCTCCCTGCGGCGAGGGAGCGAGCGAGTGGCCCCTGGCGTCAGGGGTGACATCTCCCTCGCGACCCCACCCTCCCTTGGGCGTCATTCTGTCTCACTATTTATCCGCGGCGCGGCGGGAGATGATTAGACAAACTGGGCTCATGAGGGAATATTTTGCGTCTGGGATGTCGGAAGAAATGACATCGTTTTGAAACCATGGCCCTCGTGGTTTTTGGAGCGTCGGTGTTCGTATTCGGAAATATCCATAAGACGGAAATGGAACGTCTTGGATGTATCTATATATCGTCGTAGCAGTTTTAACTTACTCAACTACGCTTAAGTTCGTGCTGTCCATTCAAAGTGCGATATTCCCTATGGTCCCATGATGTATATTGTCTCATGTCACCGCGTAATATCCTCCAGCCCAACTTTTTAGTATTTTCTTCGTACTTTCTTCGATGGTCGCATATTCAAATGAGGCATCGCACTCCCCAAACGTGTTACCAGTCTGAAAGACGTGCAGTTTCAAACATTCTGTGCGTGCGGTGCTTCTTCATCCGTGGGTGCGGTGCGTGCTGCGGTGCGACTCCGTCAGAATTTGGTGTGTCGATTCTGATATTCGGGTATTGGTATTTCCAGCGCGGGTGTATCGTAGCCGTTGTGGGTACCACCTCGAAATACTTCTGTTAATCGGGGGTCAATCTTAGGATTAGTATCAATGTCGCGCTTCAATTACTTCACAGCGTGGCTTCGCGTGGCGACTCAAAATCACTCTGCGATATCGTTTTGAGAGTCACATCTCGTTCGGTTCATTGTACTGTCCCGCAGCTTGTACTACTCATTCTTATGCGTTGCTTATTCCTCTTGCGTCGCTACTCACGTATTTCAATTCGCCTTCCCTTTCGTCGTAGAACGAGCCTTAGATAAATTGTTCTCATGGTTTGGAAATGAATTTTTGTACAGGTTTCTAAAACATGTGAACCATATTTTTTCCTGCCCAGTTGTTTTCATCGATGGGTATTTTTCTCCACACAACATGATATTTCTGTTCGTTCGTAGGAGGAAAGTTGCCATTGTGTAATTAATACAGTTATTGCACAACATAGGACATTGTAAGTGAGAACATTGAAGGTGGATACTATACCACGTAGCTTGCAAAGATGATTTAAAAATGTATTTAATCGCCCTTCTTCTTGCGAAATTTATTCATTTAAACCAGGGGTCTCCAAACTTTTCAGCCCGAGGGCCGCATTAACTATCAAACAGCTGTTTGGGGGCCGACTACACA
The DNA here is from genome assembly GCA_963169105.1 of Ceriagrion tenellum. Classification (NCBI taxonomy): domain Eukaryota; kingdom Metazoa; phylum Arthropoda; class Insecta; order Odonata; family Coenagrionidae; genus Ceriagrion; species Ceriagrion tenellum. The sequence continues at coordinate 106,077,010 of OY720638.1, read as the reverse complement.
CTCGAGGTCCAAATAAAAAATAATCAAAACATAGATGTTGTTTTTTATTATTTATTTAATATTATTTTATGCAGTTATTATTTGATAACACATTGATACACTACGCATGAACACCTGTATTAGTGGGAATGGTGAAATTTTTTCCTGGATGCCAATATAGCAGACATTTCTGGCTTTAGATTTGATGTCCCTAACATCAACAGTGACCTGAGATTATCATCAGACAAATTTGATCTCAAATTGTTCTTCATGTATTTCTTGAAAATGTTTTTTCACTCAAGTATTTTGTTTCAAAGATTGAAAGGTACCTGGATTCAAAAGTTTTGACATAAGGAAAGTCTTCCTTTGGCAAAAACTGGTAAAAACCCACCAGTCCTCCTTTGAACTTATCCCTAAGGAGGTCATTTACTTGCAACTCAATGACCTCCAGCTGCAGTTCATCTGGACAACTGGCCACATCTGCTTCAAATGGGTTTTGAAACAGTCTCACTTCTTCTGCCTTAGAATCCAAGTCAGAAAACCGCTCCTGAAACTGCAGCTAGAGGTCTTTGATGATCTCGCATGCAAATGGCGTGGGGAACTCCGCTGTTGCTTCAGGCATGAAGACCTTGCACTGCTGAAAGTACGTCAAGTTGTTGGCCTGTTCTTGTTTAAAAAACAAGACAAGTTTAGATCTAAAGACCTTTAGGTGGGTGTATAGATCAGAAACTAGATTTTTCTCTCCTTGTACTTTTAGGTTCAGAAAATTTAAATGACTAGTTATGTCTGCAGCAAAGGCCAATTTCCATACCCACTCTTCATCAGACAGTAATAACTGTGGCTTGCCTTTACTTTCCAAGAAGTTACCTATTTCCTTTCTCAATTCAAATACTCTTCTCAGAACTTTCTCACAACTTAGCCATCTTACTGCTGTGTAATATGGTAAATCTTGCGATTCTGTGTCTGTATCTTTCAACATGTCCCTGAACTGTCTATGGTTGAGCCAATATGACCTTATTAAATTCACCATCTTCACCACAGGATTCAGTACTCTGCTAATGTCCACATATTTAGCTCTCAAAGCGTGCTGGTGAATAATACAGTGCTGAACATTGGTTGTGGAATGTTTTTCTCATTACACATCTGCTTCACTAGTCCAACCAAGCCTTTCTTTATGTTCATTCTTCTCATGTTATGTCCTCCATCAACAGTCAGGCAACTGAGTCCAGTCCATGTTATAATCAGGAAATGTTTTTTTCAATTCATTGAATATCTCCTCACTAGTAACAGTGCCATACATGCTATGTAGGGAAACGAGCTCTAGTGTTATGCTCATGTGTTCATCCACACCTCTAATGAACACAAGCAGTTGAGAGGTTGAATAGCTGTCCAGCGATTCATTCATTGCAATTGATAAATGGCGTAACTTGCTTGAAGTTTTCGCTATTTGAGTCAAAATGTTTTCACCCATGTCTGCAACATGGAGGGCAATAGTATTTGCACCCAAAGCTACATTTTAAAGTTGTTTCGACTCTTCTGGGCAAAGTTCCTCAGCCACCTCCAACAAACATTCCTTCACTACTTCACCATCTGTAAACGGTTTTCCACTTTTAGCCAGGACGCAGGCAACTTAATAACTGGCCTTAATTAAGGATTCATTTTCATTTGAGGATTTACTGAACATTGTCCTCTGAGATGTGAGTTGATTTTTTAATTTAAATTTTTTTCCGGCACCGACTTTCCCCTCCAACTGTTTATATTTCTCCTGATGTGTGCTTCGGTGGTTACTGCACAGGTGTATTCTTTCATCACAGCCACGGTTTTGTTGCAAATCACACACAATGCTTTCTCGCCGGATTTGATGAAGAAGTATTTCAAACTCCATTCTTCTTGAAATTGCCGACACTCATCGTCTGTTTTTCTTTTCCTTTCTCGTCCATCGTTGGGCACTAAAATAAAGTGACTTCAACATGAATAAATAGTGAAACTGAAAGTATCTTGCACACAATATCGCATTATGTGAACTAATTTTGTCGCAATATAGCTGCAAATGACCCGAAACAATTTATAAAAATCTTATGATTTCTTAAGTTAAACTTACATGAATGTAGTCTGCAATTATATCCACTTATGGTAGAGAGATTGTTGCTTTTAATGTTTCCTCTTCAGAATATTCGGAAAATTGTGGTTAAACTAACGACATTCCCAATACTTTATACACTCTGGTAACTAATTACGCGAAGGAAATTATCACTAAATAAAATAGAGTACAGCATGTTTCGCAATTAGACGCTAACTGACACCAACACCTCCTCATCGCAGCAGTCAACCGCAACTGGCAAACTGTGATCAAAATAATCAACCCTTGAACAAGCAGCAAACCATTTAAAAACTCTACCACTAGATGGCGTTATATCATCTCATTGACTGTGAGCAGAAGTAGAAAAAGTAAGCCGCGAATAGGGTTTTGCAATGTAGTGATCGGTTGGAAAACATAACGCACTACTGCGCGCCTCTATTTTAATTCGGTAAAAACGTAACGTCCACGTAAGTGGCTGATCTTGGCAGGATACACGTAGGTTTCCGTAATTTTTTTCCGTAGATAGGAAGGTCTCCACGGGCCGGATGAGAGGACCTCGCGGGCCGCATCTGGCCCGCGGGCCGTAGTTTGGAGACCCCTGATTTAAACCATCTAGTATCCTTTACTACGACTCCAAACTTGCAGGTCACCGATATTTACGTGAGTGGTTGGGATTTCTAGGATGTTCCATGCGGTTTTAAGGACTACTGGTTTGTTATCATGTCTTCCATTTTCTGTATTTTTCGCTTAAATTAATCACTGATCTGATGAAATAAAAGATTTGATTTATATTCACAGGGTGTGTGTCATTCTATGTGAACAACGACAATCGAAGCAAAGGAGTCAAAGAATCGCTTCTCTACAGACGCAACAGAGCTTGGCGGATAAGGCTCACCTCCTCCCGAGTCAAGCGGCGTGTGAAGCGGACAAATTTGGGGAAACTGGTGGGCGTTCCTTTCTCTTTCGGACACTCAGAAAAGCACGTCGCGATGGTTTATGGCGCGTGTGTTCCACAGGGTCACTCGGGGATTCTAATCTGTGGCTCCCGCTTCCATTGCCCAAGCGCTCTGCACGATGAGCTACCATTCTGGCATTACTCTTACTGAAAACTTGTCATGGAGAAATAATCATTCTCCTTGACCGGAACTCGATCCCAGATCATTCTATGTGCTTACTCGCTCGGCGCTTTATCGAGGGATCTAGTTTCAAGTCCCGATGATGGTGAATGATTTCTCCTCTAAAGCATTACTCTCTTGTGTGAGCTTGTGGATGACTCCGTGAATGTAATACCATGGCTAGTCCCGGTATCGTTAAATACTTGACATCTTTAAGGTGTTCTACCTGTTTATATATCAGTTGGTTCAGGGACAGTTTCTACCCAGCTTCCATCCCTCCGAATCATTGGTCCAATCTAGCCCAGTTGGGTCACGAACCATGGCTTATCTCGTGCTCATAGAGGAAGGTTTGAGCAAGATGTCGTTTTTCTTAAAGAAAAACAATGAATTTTCTCTCACTTCAAAGAAAAATATCACACCTCTCCTAGTGTACGAAAATATCAGCCCCTTCCCGCTCTACATTCCGCGTTATTTGCCAAAAAATACCAGCCATCTTACGTGAGAAATGGTGCGTGTATGCACTCCAGAGAGACTAATTTGTTTGTTTCCTAACAGTTTGTTTTAAAGATAGCTTTTTCCCTTCTCACTTGTGCTCTCTGGTTTTATTCTGAGCGCGCGCATTTGAAACGGCCCCCGAGTCCACATTGGATGCCGGCGGGCCGCCCTTCGAGACGAGTCCTGTCGTCCTCTCTTCTTCCCACGATCTCTCCCGAGGGAGTCCAGCGTGGAATTTCCTCTGGCGTCCCCGGCCACGGAGGTCCTCGAGCGCCTCTAGGGGTCGCTTCAACGCTCTGTGAAGTGGGGCGTCCGCCCTCCGTCCCGCCCCTCTGTCACCGCCTCCTTCTCTAAGGGTCGTCGCCTTGCACCTCTCGTCCAGCAGGCATGGTAGGAGAATGGAGGGGGGGGGGGTAGGAGAGGGGTCGGTAAAGTAAGTGCATCAGTGGCGTCACGTGTAATCGCTTTGGCGCGGAGTGCTATCCGAATCCGCGCCTTCGTAAGTGCTTATCTCCTCCTTCCGTGCAAATCAAACGAAGTGCCGTACTCGGTGTCGACCTTTTTAAATGCCAGTGGGCCGACTGCGAACGCAAACACGTGCCAGCAGTCATCCTTTGGCCGTCCGTGCTTTTCATTATTAATGACTATGTAAATACTCCTACATATAGATCATTTTTACGATGCTTTTAATGCGTGTTTCTCTAGTTGTTACATAAAATCAATGTAAGATAAAAGTTTTACTTAGCAAACATTAATTTCTTGAGCGCCGCTCTATTGGCTAGGAATGCGATATTCAGGGATCTCTGTGTTGGGTTAATCACACATGGTGTGTCGATTGTTGACCTTTGCGCATCCTACCTCTTCCGTTGTTGCCATTTCAGTACTCTAAAATGTTATTGGAAACGTCCCTCTATGGACGAGTATTCATTTTTATTACGCACCGGTCACACCAAAAGTCGCACTTCGCTTTGTCTGTCGCACATATTCTACCGCCCACCATTGCCGCCCTCTCGTAGCCGTATTTATTCTATGACGCGTGAGTGGTTCAATGACCTGCACGGCCGGTAAGGTTTCTACTTCTGTCCTCGTCAGCAAAGCCTCTTTAAGCGAATTCGACAGGTGTATCCATTAATGACAATTGTGTTGATAATTAATCGGTTTGAATGATCTGTTAGTGTTCCTCTGGCTGGCGGGTTAGGTTAAAACAGCTAGAAAAAGCGCGTACTGTTGAATTTAAATGACCCTATATTCCCTTTTTAGTGACGCAATGCTTTTGGGCGATTACTTGGAGTGTTTCGGAATTTGGCACTCATTTTGTGGTGATTGAGGTAACTTGAACATTTGGTTTGTTCCTTTCGTCGAATTCATTCCAGGTAACTATTTATTGTTGGAAATGTATCGTTCGGATGCCGCATATCCCAATGGGTGTATTCATTGGTAATCAGATGCATGAGTGAAGTAAATAATCTTCGAAAAACCCTCGACAATCTTTTCACGCTGTAATAATCCATAAAAAATTCTACGACCTTCGTGATTTTTATACTCTTTCATTCATCTTTTATTTATTTTTCATTGATTAAGTCACCAGTTGCAAATGGAAGCCATGACGACTAAAACCGAACCCATTGGTTGAACGTCTACCTCTATCTAATCTTGAAAAGGCTGTTAAAGGCCTTATCCGCTTGAACAACTCGGAAAGACTCGGAGGAGATTCCGAACGGCTCCAGAATAAATTAATTTTTTTCCGATTGCTCTCGGGATAAGTCTTCTTCCAAAAGTATCCTACACCCAGTGACAGTTGTCGTTTTGGCTTATAAAGGGCTCATCGTTAAAGTGGGTCAAGTCCCGCGAAGAAAACTTTGAAGACAACGTGTTCGATGCTCCGCGTATTCCTCCCGTAAATCAGCTGTACTCAGTGCTCTCAAGAGCTGCGCCCAGGAAAATATAAATAGTCGAACTTTGGACATTTTTCTCTGCCGCACTAAAAGTATATTGCTATTAATATGACAAAAATGGACTTAGTCCTCTTTTACACTGACCCCAGCGTATGGATTTCTCTGAGGTACCGATCGCCCTTCATCAGACGAATCTTCACAATTATTTTCCCTTACATTTACGGGAGTTGTGCAGAAAAACTGTTGGATGCAGACTATTATCTCTCTACTCTTTACGTGAGTTGCTACAACTCCGGTGAATGAGTATGTGTAACTTGGAATCGGGAAACTTGGACGACCAAATGATTCCTCCATAATATTACGTCCAAGGCCTCCTGATATACTCTCACGATTTCTCCACCCTCTCTCTATTGAATGAACGCGTTAGATACTTAACTTTCCTCGCCACATGTCTTTTCGTTTTTTTTCCTATTAACACGGCCGGCTGAATGCGACCGGATTCTTTCGTCACGCCAACTTCAGACGCGGCAGTCACCTTAAAAGGAATCCTGTTTGACGTAGGTTTTGAAGTATTTGCATTGGACTCCCCTTTCTCGCAGAGTGAGATGAATGTCCAGTTGACAAGGCTCCCGTGCTCGTGGGTCCTCGCCCGCCGAGCTCACCGTCTCTCCAAGAGGCGGCCGAGAGAAGTAGATTCTTAATGGCGTCGAGTGTACGTGTGGTCGTCGAAAATGTCTCTCAAGGATGTCTTAGCAGTATCCTTCCTGAAGTGTATGTGTGTGTAACTTTTAAAGGGTAAAGTCGAGAACAAAATTTTTCTCGTCTCGTGAGCGTTTTCGGGCCGTGATTGCTCGAACAACCATGTCACACCTTCCAGACAACATTATGGTACTCATTCAATTGATCTAATGGATTTCGGCCGCTCTTCTAGGCCGATAAAGAGACTTCACCTTGCGTGCCATGGATTCCGGTTTGAATGGAGCTTCGCCGCGTGATAGATTGCCCTTGCCTGAACTTGTGATTCGATCTGGCCTTTGGCCCGATGTCCGATAAATGCCCTTTCCCTAAAATGTTCCTCACAAAGGCACGTCTCGGCTCTAAATTTGGAAACCGCTTAAGAGTAACTGAATTTCCCTGCCATTTACCTTAGTGCTCGACTTTATTGTCCTTATACTCGATTTCTTTTTTTCTTCTCTTCTAAAGGTTATCCTTGTTGTTGCAGGCACGACTTCCAGCAATCTCTCTCTTTTCAGCCTTCCTCTTCATTTCATTGTACGAGGTGCATCCCATTTTCATCGCCAATACTTATAGGTATGAAGTTCTCGGTGGCCCTCTCTGTCTTTTACCTAGAATTTTTCCTTCCATAATATTTTGTATGAAGTTGTCGTGCCTAAGTAAGTGTCCGATGAGCTTTGCTTTTCTGATTTTAATTGTTTCCAATATTTCTCTTTCTGTATGTACTTCATTTAGTAATTGCTCATTAGTTTTCCCGTCGGTCCACCTAGTTTTTGTAATCCTCCTCCAAAACCACATTTCTGCAGCTTCAAGTTTGGTCATTTCACTCTTCCTTAGTGTCCATGTCTCGCATCCATATGTTAGCACACTCCATACAAAGATTTTCAGGAATTTCTTCTTAGTCTCAATACTAATGCTGTTATTTACTAGGAGACTTAATTGAAAGGCTTTCTTGGCTAACGTTATTCTTCTTTTGACCTCAGAGGAGCAGTTGTTATGATTCTCTAATATGCTACCCAGGTAGCAGAACTCTGTCACTTCCTCCAGTCTCACTCCGTCTGTACGTATATTCGTTATCTTTTCTCTTCTCTTTCTTTCTACCACCATGATTTTTGTTTTCTTGGTGTTTATTTTAAGATTCATTTTGAATAAAATATTATTTAGAATCTTAAGCATTCGCCTTTATTCCTTTTCTGAGTCAGCTACTAGAGCTATGTCATCTGCAAATCGAATGCAATGAATTTGTTTGCCATTTATTTTAATTCCTCTTGTCTTCGTTTTCATTTCAGACATTGCTTCTTCTATGTATAAGTTAAACAAGTAAGGCGATATTGGGCAACCTTGTCTAACACCTCTTCTTATTTTTGCTTCTTTCTTGGTGCCACTGACTTCTATTTCCGTACTTTGGTTTTTGTAGAGGTTTAAAATCAATCTTTTGTTTCTCCAATCCAACCCTAATTTGCACATTGCTTGGAACAGTAGTCTCCAGTCAACATGATCAAAAGCCTTTCCCAAATCAACGAAAGATATATAAGTTTTCCTGTTAATTTCTAGTCTCCTCTCTAGGCTTTGTCACAATGCTAAAATTGTCTCTCGAGTGCCTTTTCCTGGTCTGAAGCCGTGCTGATCACTATCGAATGTCGCATCAATTTTCTTTTTTATTCTCTTTTGTTATAACCGATAAAATTTTTGAAGCATGGGACAGAAGCGTTATTGTTCGGTAATTCGTGCAATCCTTAGCATTGCCTTTCTTGGGAAGTGTAATGGTTCTGCTTTTTGTGAAATTATGTGGTACTTTTCCTTCCTCATAGCAATTCGGTACAATTATGTAAAGTTTATTCTTAATTTTATCACCACTATTTTGCGGTAGTTCTGCTGCAATGTTATCCAATGTGGCTTTATTTTTCTTTAATTTATTCAGAGCATTGTTAAACTCAACTCTTGTTATGGGTGGCACTTTGCTATCAGCGTCAATAGAATTTTCCTTCTCAATATACTCTTCTATTTTTTCAATTTCCTTACCATCATTCAAGTCTTCAATATATTTTTTCCACCTATCACACACCTCCTCATGCCCAAATAATAGTTTCCCATGTTTATCTTTCACTAGGTTGCTCTTAGTTTTCGGCCTATATTGTAATGTTTTTACTTTGCTGTAGGCTTTGTCAAGTTTCCCCTCAACTAAATTTTTCTCAATTTCTTTGCTTGTTTCGTTCATCCATACTTCTTTCTGTAACCTACACATTGTTGTTATCTTTTTTTTAACAGCCTTGTATTTAGTATAATTTTTGGACCTTAACTTATTTCTTTCTCTCTTAACTTATTTCTATATACTCGATTGTGCTTCTGAATTTCTGATGAGAACCAATACTACAGGTAGCAGAAATATTCAGTGTTTTATTTACGATGGTTGAAGCGATTTTCGTTTGCGTACAGATATGCGTGAAACGTTTGCGTATTCTTTTTTGAGATACCTGTAGATTAAAGTGAAAAAAAGTCATCGTGCCGATTTTTTAAAAATTTGATATTATTTTAACTCGTAATTTTATGGCACATGTCATATATGTTGTAATAATGTGATTGCACATGTTTAGATTTTCTTCTGCACGCAAAACAATATATTTTTTTATCATTATAAGTGTTCCTAACAAGTGTCAAGGTGTCACAACGAGCCCAATATTGAAAGACGGCATATTTCAATATGATTGCGTCTACCTTACGAAGATGGCGTCGAATAATCTCATTTAATTTAAAGAAAACAATTTGAAACATAATTTTTATATTCCATTCCTGCCTGTATAAAGAGTTTCAACGCAGAAACAGATAAAATTTAGTGAATTTTGGCCGTACAATTTTTTTCCTTACAAAAATTAATAAAGTGTGCACTCAATGACTCAAAATTTCCGCTGTCCACCTCAAAAATGGAACTGCGGGTTTTTTTTTTAAATAGCAGTGGAAACGCAGCCAAATATTTTTTGTTGCATTCCATTGCAAGCATAAAGTGTACAACATTCAAGTGGGATAACTTGCAATCACTTTCAAAATATGTTTGCACTGCACAGTTGAATTTTAGCTCGCTGTATTTTTAATTTTTGAACCACCATTTTTGATATCGGGGGAATTAGTGCAGTAGCCGGGGTGGTTAAAGCCATCATCAGTTTGGAGATAATGTGGCGGAATTCAAATCCTCATTAGGGAATTTTTTTGCAATATGCAATTTCATGTGGAATGGGTGTATGAGAGCCCCAAAGATGCACTCATTAGATCAACGCAGTGTATAAGGTTGACTTGAGATATAGCGAATTTTACAGACAGTTATTTACACTTTAATCTGCGTAAATGGTGAATAGCTTCTCGGCCACACTTTTATCAACTGATTTCAGTCACTAAATGAAATTTAGCGTCTAAAGTAGCAGTGGTTGCAGTGTTTTGGCCTTGTAAGGGATTACTATAAAATCTCCTTGTTATGAAATATCCGCCCGTCGATTTATTCTCTCTTTATAGCCGAAGAGAGTTGCTTTCCATCGCTTTTCATAATTGCCATCTTATCTTGAACAGTTAGTTAGGACACTGACTGTACTTCCATTGAATTGATTGATATTAGCTATTTTACCGCATGTCACCTGACGATTGTAAATATTATATATGCACGATGGAAAGCGATTTTACCTACATTTAAAAAATTACGGAAATGCTTCTTTTACATTTACCGCAATTTTTCTTTTCCCTCCTATCTCGGGTCGGTTTTCCGTTTTCCTTCTTAGAGTAATAAAAGAATAATCCTGTTGGTTTGTTTCTCATTCAAATTTAACCTTAATTCAATTTTACCGAGCCGTATTTAAACCCGTTAAACGTAGATTTGGTGCCAAGTATTTCCAGAGACATTCTCTGAAAAACACTGATACAGTTGATGTCAGACCATTGTTGTGGAACGTGCTCCGACTTCTGAGCTTTATGTCGTGGAAAGAGGTGTTATCGCTGGGATGGTAGCCGCAGGTGGGATGGGTGTTAGTGGAATCACCGCACAGAAATGGGCTCGGTATTATGCGGACGGCGACATCACTTTGAGGAGTAGGCCTAGACCGGGGAGGCCGCGCCGCGCAACAGCAGCAATTGATACGGACATTACTCAGTACCTCTGGGTGAACCCTTGGGACCACTCTTATTTTGCGGACAAGAAAACATTCAGGAGTGACTACGACGGCAGGGTGCACCGTGCACCTGTGGCGTCCTCTTAATAAACTGTAAATTATCTCAGTGCACGTGCATTTAATTAGAAGTGTACTGATTATAAGTGTGCTCTTTTTTTATAACTCTTTACGCAACTGTATTGGGCTGTCTCTTATTTGGTATGAATCTTAGAATATCTGGAGGAATGCAGGATCTGGTCGAGTATCGTTAAGCTTTTGGAGGTGCATGACTGTTGCCGGCTCAGGACGTTTATCTTGCATCACACCGAGAATGACCGCACTTTACTATATCGGCAGTTTCGAAAATTACTTCAAGCCGTTTGTCAGAGAGGTCGTTCCGGAGGGAGAGGTGAGATTTATCCACGACAACTTCCTCCTGCATACCGACGCTTTCGTCAACAGTTTTTTTCATAGAAACGATGAGATTTTGGTCCTACCATGGCCGCGGCTACTACAGCAGTTCCCGCGGTATTAAAAATGGTAGGAAAGAAATAATCCGGTTGGTTCCCATGCATGGACGTGAGTTTCTTTCGAGGGCACTCCTTCCGCTGGGTCGTTCGCTGCGGAGTATATTTGACTCCAGTTTCGCGATCCCTGTTGTTCCTCACCCTTCCTCGTCGTCTCTCGGCGACGTAAAGCTATTCCAGAAATGGCTGTAGCCAGCTATGCGTACTAACTACCCAGGTTTTTTTTCCGATCTGGCCCCATTCCACCAAGCCCGTAAAATGTCCGGTGGGAGTGTGCATATTTTTGGAAGTAATAGTACAAGGAACGGATTGATAGCATTTAACGCTCGAGCATGTGGAGCACGGGACCACAAAACGTTATTGTGGGGAATACGTGACTCCAGTTCCCGCCTCGACGGGCAACGTGGTCTCGTGGAGACCATTCTCCAAGAAGACTGTCTTGAAGTTTTATTTTATTCCCCGTTCCATTGGAACTCGGGAACGTCGAGGGGGGACTCCAGGGTTTATTCTCCGCGTCTCCTCTCCTCTCCCCCCCTGAAACTCTCCTCGCGAGTTGACTCTCTTTGACTCGACGCTGTGTGTACTCGCCCAAGAAAGACTTTGGCCGCGGGCATGTTTTCTGCACGGATGTTCGGTGGAGGGGACGACGGAGAGCGAAAGAAGCGTGTGAAGAGGAGTTAGAAGAAGTATAAGTGGAAAGGAGAAGAGGATGAGATGAGGAAGGGGTGAGGTCGGCGTGGCCCACTTCTTCTCTGCTCTCCCCCGTCGCCTCTCCCGAAACGCAATTCCCTCTGGGCACACCGCACGCCGCTCCAACGCAATGGAATCAATACGCTCCGCGGCCTCGGCACTGCCGGCTTCGCTCCCCGCCGACCCACCGTTCCTTCCTTGCGTCCGTCCGTCCTTCTTCTCGGGCTGACCCAAATGCCGCCGGCCGGCCGGCCGGCCCGCGTGTCGTCGTCGCCGCCTGTCCCGTGGGGAGGTGAGCCAGCGACGATATGCCCACCACGCCCACGCCTCCCCGCCCCCCTCCCCATTTTCCCTTTCACCACCGCCACACCAGTGGCTCCCCCCCTCGGGTGGCGGGTGCCGCGGGGCCAGCTGCCGCCGTCGCCAGTGTTCCAAGCGATCCCAAGAGTGGAGGTCGGTGCCGCGCGCCCGTTCGAGTGTGTCGACGACTGGAGACAACAGGCGAGGGACGGCGATGAATTCCCCGGAGTGGAAGCGGGCCCCCCCGAGGACCCTGCCTCGTTTCGGTATGTCTCCGCCGGGTTCCTCGTTTGTCGCTTTTGGGAGTTGGGACGGCGGGCGGTGTCTTCCCTCCCCCCCCTCAATAGTCTCTCTCCCGCTCCGAATGAAAATAAGAAACACCTCCATGCTCCCGCCGCCCCCGCATCCACCCACCCACCAACCGCCCCCCCCGCCCGCCCGCTCGCCCGCCCACCCACCGCCCCCGCCTCGCGCGCGAAAAGGGACAAGGGCCGGCTCTCGTCCTCCCCACCCTACACCCCCGCGGACGATTGTGAAGAGTATACTGTACTCCACTCTTTTTATTTCGAGGGGTGGTGGGTAGGGCTCTCTCGGAAGCGTCGCGACGAATCTACAATAATCTCTGGGACGAGAGGTGAGCGTATAGCATCGCCATTTCCGCTCTCTTATTATTGGTTCGTTGTTAAGCGTTATCAGGTTTAACTTAGACAGATATTGTGGTTATCTCCAATGAAGTAGTTTGTGATCATTGCATTGTTTTGAGTTATTTTTCGTTCCAAGGGTGAGAACTATTTTCGAAATTGTGTTCAAAGGCGTAAAAAAAGTCACCCAACACGAAGGTCGCGGGTTTGATTCCCCCCACACTTGGAAGACGCCATTGTCATGCCCTGGACTTGACAGAGTTAATTTAACGATGCGTTCTGTCCCATGAAACACCCTAGTTCCGTTACTGTTTCTCCCATTAATTGGGTAATGTTTACATTGGTTAATCGCGTATTTGAATACTTAATCCATTTTTATATGTGGCTTTATTTAGCGCAGCAGCTTTCTATTTAGAGTTAAAAAATATAACGGATGAATGGGGGAATCGTTAGAGTGCGTAAAGGACGTGAAACGTTGATGAAGGGACTTAAAATACAATGACATATTATTTCTCCTGAAAGGTTTTTTTTGGCGAAGACGGAGATAATTCGAAAAAGTGACGGAGGGGTGACTTTGGAGCACTTTTGATTGATATTCTCTTGGTCATGCTTCGGGAATCGATCAGGTTTTTTTTGCGCGAGAACTCGGGCAATCTAATGACCCTATTACGAGTGATTGCTTTCGTGAACCCCTTTTTCATGGGTTGGGAACCCCTCCGAGCACGTGAAAACTTTTTTTGTTATACGTGCCCGTGCGTCTAATCCCGATGGCTCCTTAGCCCATTTTTCATCCTCGCCCCGGGATTTCTTTGCCTCCACCACCGGGAAGGAGGCAATCCTTCGGCTTCTTTTATCGGCACTCTTTTTCTCCTCCCGGCCCGGAAATTGGATTCTCGCCCCGGTCCGGACCCGTGACACTTGAACGATTGGTCTTCGGCGGAGTTTTTTGGGCGATGCTTGGCCGCCGCACGGTGGCCCTCTCCTCCTGGCTCTCCCCCCCCCTCCTCCTCCACCTCCCCCATCGACGCCTTCCCTACCGGCGACCCCCTTCCCCGTCTCCATCCTCTCCCTCTCCCCCCCCCCCCCGCCCCATCCCCCGCCCCATTTATGCATATTCTTCGCCTTGGGCGGGCTCGAGCTCTCTCAGGGAGGTCTACCTCGGTGATGAAAGACTCGTCATCTCCCCCCCCCCCGCCCACCCTCTGCCCATGACGCAAACATGCTCTTTTTTTTCTCTCTTCTCAACTAGGCTAGAGTGCAAAACGACGCATTCGTTCCGTTCGGTGTTTTTTCCCTTTAACCCTCCCCTCTCCGCCGGGGGTCTTTATATTTTTTTGAACCCCAGAAGCGCTGTCTCGGATAAGAACTATTGACGTACGCCCGAGAAGGAAATCCATCTAGGTGTTCCTTCAATAAACTTCACCATTATATCGGTCAGTTTTTCCGATCCAAGTGGAAAAATATTGCAAATTTTCCTCTTTCGACTCGTGTTTGACGCCGAGAGGAGGGCGTGAGACTTAGGGAAGGAGAGTTTCGCCGCTTTGACGACCATGTTCGCGTTATTTGAGACTGACAATGTTGCAGTTTTAATGTACTGTGATAATTTGAACCCTTTGTGTTCATAATACGTGACAAAAACAAAAAAGAATATAGCTGTAACAAATGAGGCGTACATCGTATCTGACAAATTGATTCGGAATTTTCTTCGGTTCAAAATTCGACCCTAGGTTGGAGTGCGGGTAACCCTTTAGACAGGTGTGCACATACGCACTGAACTGTCCTCTCGGGACTCGAGCCCGGAACACCAATTTGGAAGGCGCCTCGGAAAACTAAAGGTGCGTTGGTGTTCGCGAGCCCTTTAAGCCGAGACATAGTACTTTTATTGAGATCTTAGGTTTAAAGCCGGCCCCGGTGGCGGCGGGGTCAAGTCCTCGCCTGCTAAACCGAGGGTCGCGGGTTCGAGTCCCGCCTGGGTGGGTTTTTCACCACCCAGGGCATGGATGCATGTCAAGTTCTGTTGGCCCGGTCCCTGGAAAACCTGATGACAGGCTCAGCAGCCTATCGGGATTCCGGGGACATACGGGCCAACGGAATCGTCAGGCAAAAAAAATGAAATGTGAAGGCAGTCTTCATTTTTTTTTACTTGAAGAGTACACTCCTCACGAGGGCGCTCGTGACTCTCGCTTTGCCGTTACACGAGGACTAATTCAAAGGCGTCTTGCGGGACGCAGGGGTCAAATTTGACGAGGTCATCGATTCGGCCTAATTACCATGGTTAGGGAGAAGGAGGGAGAGATGGAGGTAATATTCGCACTGACATTCATCATTGCACTGCTCTTGCTTATGTCTTCAGGTGCCGGTAGCACGCGTATATTCCTCCCGCGTCCCTCGAACGGTGAAGTCCATCTCACGGTTTGAATGTATTTCTTTCTTTTCTCTCCTTAAGAGCCACGACTAAAGCGATCTCGTGGCCTATTTCTTTGAAGGAATGAAAAGAGGAAAGGTTTTTTTTGTTTCGTCGTTTCTGGCGAAAGGGGGAGGATAGTGTTGGAAGGGGAAAGGCGTCTAGTCCCGCATGATTATTACCTCGCACGGGCCTGGACTGCATAATCCCTCGTTCTTGTGCTTAGGTTCGTGCGGCACGAGGCGGAATAATGACGTAAAATATGGGCAAAGCCAATCGGCTACGGGTTCACGACAGTTGCTCTCGCGATAGTTATTCATGCGACATTTAAATTTGTCAAAAGTGGATATTTTCCAGACTAATCATAGGTATGAGAGCTATAGTGCCTTTCACTCTTGTGCTCCAAACTACATACTTGGTTTTCCCTCGCATCTAATCTATTTGGTCGTCTGTGTTTCGCGACCAACGAAGATGAAATTTCATTTTTATCGTTTTAATATTGCTGATACTGCAGTAGAATTAAAAACATGTATCCGAATCACATACTTTAGCCGGACCTTTGTAAATTCATATCAAGGGGCACTGGCTTTAACTTTGTCGAAACTTTTAATATTCATCTTCAAAAGAGGAAAAAGAAAACCACTGGTACTCCTCCACTCTTACATTAACAACAGATCATGCTTTCGGTATATTATGCCATTGTTACAACCCTGGGTTCACTACCCTGATGATGGTACGACGTGCCTAAATCGTGGTCTGTCGATAAAAAAATTGTGAATGTTTTTCCGGTGTTTTTCTTCTTCCTCTTTTTCCGGTGGACTGAGTGAATTTGCTGTTATCGGTAAGCAAAGCTGATGCGGAAGATCATTAGCGGTCTCGCTGGGGACTCCTACTGTCAGTAATATTGGAGAAAATCAAAAGCACGTATTTATTGTCCTGTCATCATGCGCGGGCACTTCCCGTTTCGATAATGAAGAACAGTAAGAACAAATTTCTATGCAATATTAATGGAATTCGACCGTGGTTTACATATACTGCATCACCTGACGATGATGTAGTACATGGAGAACGTGGTTGAATTAAATTTATCATGTGGAAAACTGTGCTATTTCTGATAACATATGGGAAGGCTTCCAGTGATCCACCGCGTTGAATGTATTTTCGTCCTCTGGATCGAGGACAAAGTAGTCGTCAATGAAAGACGTTCAACGCGGTGGATCACCAGAAGCCTTCACAGATATCTTCATAAAACACCGCGGAAGCCTTAGTCAGAACGCCATTTCTGTTCTTCAATACGTTAAAATCCCACATCATCACCTCTGATGTTTCTTTTTTCGCGCTTCGTTGTTGCTGCACGGCCTCTTTCCTACCCCGATGCGGCGCACGCTCTCCACTGGTGACAAATCGCCCCCCGCCCCCCGCAATTTCGCATCCCCTTCGCGGTCCGCTTCACGCACACCCACCACGAAAGGAGTACCGTGGAGAGCGTCAGCGTGTGTCGTCCGTCCCGACGCCGCTCGCGGTTCTCTCCTCGCCTTGAACTTGTCGCTCGAGCGGCGCGTCCCGAGGGGGGTCGTGGGGGGGGGGGACTCACTCGAGAAGGCCTAGTGAAGGGAGGTATGAACGATTGAAGGAGGAGGAGTAGAGAGAGAGAAGACTCACCAGCGGGCTCTTCTCCTCCGAGAGGCGGAACTCGGTGATCACCTCGACGCACATGGCGCCGGCGCCGCCGCCCGCCGAGGCCGCCGCTGTGTCCGTCGCCACGCCGCTGCGGGGAATGTGTGTGTCCCCCTTGGGCGGGGAGTCGAACCGGAGAGGGGCGGGCGGGGTGGGGGGCCGCGCGCATGGCACCCGCCGCCGCCCCTCGCCATTGGCCCGTGCCGCGCCGCGGATCTTTCGGTGCGCCCTCTGCCCGCGACTCTCCTCAAGCGACATCCGGAGACACGTGTGCCACGCACGTGTGCGACCGCCTCGCCTACGTTTGTACGACCCCAAATTTTGGCCATCGATTTTCGATGAAGAGAACTTATCGAAATGCTTCGACTTTAATGGTTTGTCATCGATCATCGAATAGGGCAAGTGCAATGATTGATGATTGTCGATGGGCATCGATGATCGATGACTTTCGATAAACGATTAATTTCGATGATCGATAAATTAAGAGGATTGGGACAGAATGTTTCGTTTGGCAGTTTGATGTGCTCTCAAGTGAAGATTTAATTGAATCAAACTATATTGTGAAGGACTCAAACTTAACTGTGAGGAGGATGGTTCGCATCGACTCTTATGCATGGAATATCGATGCATATGAGTCGATTATCGTCGACGTCGACGATCGATAACATCCATCATCATCAACGCGATCCTATCACATTTTCACATTGGCCATTGGCCTCAATTCGGGGTTAATTACTGACGGAGGTAATAATTCCTCAATGTCAACTTATTTTTACCATGCATCAGCTCAACGTTGACATATCTGTTCGATTTTATTGCTTATAAGTGTTGGCATTGTTGTGATACATCGACCGCCGTTTGCAGTAGGCTTACTTTGGGGAAAATAATGCAGACTATGAAGCCGTGAAGTTGTAGCCTCAATAGTAACGTGAATAGAAGCCTCTTGTCATCATGCTTTGTCACATGACTCTCTGTTATCTAAAATCACCCAATTTCATTAATCGATGAATGCATGCTAAACAACGATCAGAATCGAAACCAAGTATCACAGTGACTCAATAACTTATGTGATGTTATTTAAAGATGAATTAACGCGGAGTAATGTGCTTTCTCGATGATATTTTGTATTCGAGATTTCTTAGTGTATTATTTATTCTTTTTATGGGCGTACATTCATAGTAATTTGTTAATATATCTATATTATCCTTCTAGCCTCTTTGAGGGCATTCGGGGCATTTAATCTTTTGGCTCAGTTTCTATTGATTTGCAGGATTCTTTTCTCCGTTTATATGCAAGATTTCATTTAGTTTTGTATTGCAGAAATTTTAGAATTTCGGATGATGGTTAGTAATTTAGTGTAGATATGAAACGGATATTACTTTCTACTAGAAACTTTGTTTTTCTGCTAAATTTCCTTCGATAATTTCATCAATTGTACGCGTGTACACTTCACTTATAGGAGTGTTTAAGTCACTGTAACCCGGGAATGTAACTGTAGGTCGCTGTAACACCGAATTTTTTGCATGCTGTCTTGTTGCAGGGGTATGTCATTTGTGCAGATTTCTCGTCTCAAAGATTCTTCGTTCATATTTCTCGTCTCAAAAATTGGAATCCTAGAAATTTTAATTATTTCCCTTAATAAGTTTAAGTCACTACTGTCCATCTTTCGGGCTAAGGCGTCCGGAATATTTCCATGGAATTATTGCAGGCAAATCAGGATGAAGTTCACGTACTGCGGTCGTAATTATCTTGTCAGCGGGAGTGCGCAATGCTGGGTGCACTATTCCTGCAATGGACGGGTGCTGGAGTGCATCACTCCTGTAATTGAAAGGGAGCGGGCGGAGGGGGTGTGGAGTAAAACGCGACTCCCCGCCGGGATGCAGGGCGCCCGTTGCGTCGCGCTGGGGCGCGGCTCGTCGTGCGTGTGATCCGTTGAGATGCCTCGCCGACCGTAAAAATGTGCCGGGGACGCGAGTTTTTGAACTGAAATCTCAAGCAATGCTCGTTATTCTCATCGCTGATGCGTTTACTCCTTGGAGATGTGTAGGGCTCGACGATATTATGCTGAATCGTCTGGGGGTGATCGATTTTCGCGTGATATCGCGTAGCCATGTTGAGCCGCCGAGGAATGAGGTGCAAATCCTTCGCTGCTCTTTACACTGGCTATATTTCTGCTTCCTTTTCCACTTCGCCCGTGTCCCACTCCTATGTGATGTCGGCATATCCTTTCTGTAATCTTTTTCTCCATTCTTCTCTGTTTTGGGCTTCCTCCTCCTCCCAGCCTTTCTCTATTTGGTGTTCTGCTACCTAGTCTTTCTATCTAACTTTGGGTCTTCTTACCCCCAGCTACCTCGAATCTTCGCGCTTACTTTCCCACGTTCTCATCTCTCCTGTAGCCATGCCAAACCACCTCAGTGTCTTTTTTTATCTTTTTATTCACTGGTCTCACTTTTAGTGTCCTCTTAACATGTTCATTTCTTATTCATCGCACCTCTTGATTCCACTCATCCGCCTCGGCATATTCTTCTGTCACCTCAGGTTTCCTTTCTCGTGCCCTGGTGGTTGCCCATGCCTTTGCACTGAATTGTAGGTCCCTACTGTTTGGTACACTTTTTCTTTCATTCAGTAGTTCATTTTCATGTCGCAACACATCCCACTAATTTTCCTCCAATTTTGCCGACCACATTGGATTCTATGGGATCCCTCAGCTTCCAGGATTGCTCCCAGGTATCGGCATCCTCTTCGCCCGCAGGACTTCTCCTTTATTTCCACTATTGAATCTGTCGTTGGAGAAAATTCTTAGGAGGAGGAATATTAGGAGTCTTAAAAACAGGAGAGCGGGTATGAAGCAGTGCATGGCAAAAGAGGTTTGCAAGGATAGGTCAGTATGGAGGAAATTATTGAAGCAGAGTTAGGTGTACAAATATGTATTTGTGAGTGAAACTTGGTGACTCTACCTACCCCGGAAGGGAACGGCGTGATTGGCATGTATGTATTGACTCTGTCAAGATAAAAATATCCAGACTTTGGACTTTTTCGTTCAAGGTATATGCATTACGATAAATCGGTATTTTTTCGGTAGAAGGTAGGTTTAAGAAATAATTGATCGTTGTTTCCTTATCGCAGTCGTTTCGCAATATAGTCATTGCTTCGTCAGTATTCCGTACAAGTACTCGGTACTAATACTATTCTTCAATTCTCCATACAAATCATATAAACGTCTGATAAATCATAGTAGTTATGATAGATTTAGTAGCTTCATCGTCAAGACCTTTTACCTATCTTGCCGATTCTCGCTGTACGCGATCAAATTCAGTATTCAAACCTACCTTGTTGGGGTCCCAAATACTGGCAGCGTATCTCTAGTATCCCTTCTCGTGATGTGTAGCTAAGTAGTCATTGGCTTTAAAATTGACCTGTATTTAACCGACGGGTATTTTCGAAGCATTACTTGTACCGGACGGGAAGTACCGACGCAATACTATGGGTTAACCGGTATTTTTATTCTATATTTTTATTAATAAGTGGAAAATTAACGCAGATGTGACCTCATTTGTCCGGTATTTTCGTAAGGTGGGATAAGTTAATTTCAGTGCAGTGGATAATTTCGTAAAAATCGTACACGTAAATAGAATTGATTCATTTTGTATTGGTAAGTGGCATATTATTAATTATGCGACTTTCGTATGTGTAATATGTTCTTCTTAATTGTTTGGAGCATCTTAGGTCTGATCTAGGAACATTGGAATACACCTAATTGATGAGAAAGGAGTAACCGTGCTGTTGTTGAAAATTTTGTTAAGGAAATTAATTTGAGAAAAATTCCCGTCTCACGGAGTTGAAGAAGATAATGAGCTGTCTTAAATTATTCCAAAGGAATGTTGTCATAAGATTGGCCCATTATCAAGGCATCTTTTTTATTTTTCCATCAATATGTTTGCAGTAATAGACAGACCGAACGAGTGAGAGACTGATGAATATTGCCTCTGCCTCTTTGATTTGTTTACTGGTGAACCTTCACTCCGCTAGCTGCTATATGCAGAGTAGCGTTCTAGTCCGTACGCCCCAGATTTTCGCCCCGTATTCAAATTTCCTGTAATGTTTTATTTGATTCCCTCTCTCTCGCAGTCTACGCGTTCGAATTGCCGGAGACAATTGCAAAGCAGAGTTTTGACTCGTGACTATTCCCGAGTTCCTGTTAATGGAGGAAAGTGATCGTGTGTCTAGGAAACCTTTGATGTTGTCTTAAATTGTCGACATATGAGCCACTCGGGAGAGAGAGAAGTAGTTGTAAAAAGAGGGTTATGATGTCGAGGATGAAATATATTTGCAGGTAATTCAGGATCCAGCATTTCACTTGAGTATTTGAAATGCATGTTTATGTGATAGAGGTTCGTCAGTTTCACGAGTTCGGTTTAATCTCCAGTGTTTTCACTTTGGCTTTTGAGCGTAATTTCTTGTTATATCTGAGAGAAATATTTCCACGCATCTTAATTGCGTGTGACATTGTGATAAAACCAATCGAGTGCCTTTGGAATGTCATCTAATTCCAGTGATAACTTATGATTTCTTTTGGCGTGCATTGGGAAGCGAATTCCGTGCATTATTGCTGTATTTTTGGATGGTCTTTTTTGTCAGAAGTTTCCAATAGCAGCCTCTAAAGGGAACTGAATGACAATTACTCCTCTCAGTCATGAGATCCGTGATAAATATTTGTATTTTTGCTTCTGAGATTCATTGAAAAACGTAAAAAATAATATCTTTTAGTAATTTTTAATGGAAAAATGAAGCAAAAGACTGAGTAGCCCGCCGAATTGATCTTGCGACTCGCCAAGTGCCACAAAGTACTGACACAAAGTCTGTCGTTGCGGAACGGCGATGTTGTGCGAGTTCCTGAAAATATATTGATCCTACGGAATGTATCCGGTTTGCAGGATACTGTATTTCCGCCTTATTGTTGGCTATTCAATAGCTGATATCTATGTTTTTTAATCTTTTATGTTTGAATAGCCTTTTTTAAATGCTCTTTTATACTCGGATAGTATTAAAATGGATTGCGTGTTTTCATTTTTAATTCGCCATTAGATTAACTTTTCATAAATCAGAGGGAATGTTTCAACTGGCGGATGCTTTTTGACGTTTGTCACCGGAGAAACCATATTAATTTTGTAAAAAACTGATAATTTTTTTACTTTTGCGGGTTTAATTTTTCCATAAATACGCAAAGAGTGCGTTTATTTTGCACGATTATTTATTTTAAATGGCAAGCGGGGGATGTTTTCAACCATGTTGCACTTCCAGTTTTTTATTATAAATTTCACCAGTGTAAATGAAATGACCCTAATATTAAAAAAATGAAGTCGCGGGACATCTGGACTGATCGGAGCTCTGCTTTTTTTAACTTTTAATTTTCAAATGTATTGATGTGTAAATTCATCCATTTATCAGTAATTTTGTGCGAATGTGCCATATCCATATCAAACAATAAGTTTTTTTTTTTGGATATGTGACTCTGTTTTACTAATGCTCTATGCTCTTCTATTTCGATTATGGTATATACAATTCAAAAGCTGTCAAAATAATTTTTCAATTGGCCAGAGCATTGTTTTTTGTTATATCATGGTCAGTTGGCTGAATTTATTTTTTCATTCACTTCAAGTTGACTAACTTACGAAAAGTCGGAGAGAATTATTATCTTTAGATGAATGGTAATAAAAGAATATTTGGCCGGTTCACTGTACTCTTTGACTCTTGACGTGGGAAAATGATTAACACTCCATCACTCGCGTCTCTTTTCGTGACAAGACTGCTCGCGTGTTGGATTCTGTCCAACAGCTGAGTTCAATAATATTTACCTATACTTTAAGGAAAATAATTTTTCTAGAACAATATTAAACTTTATTTTAAGTTAAGAAGTACATAAATGTGTTATATTTATTAACGCAGAATTTATCAACAATTGGAAAAATCGAAAAATGTCACATTAAATAAAAAAGAAAATAGATGAAATATTGAAACTGACTGCAAAATTTTATCGCAATCAATATCGCGTTGAAATAAGAAATTGAGCACGTACCTATCATTTTCTTATTTGCTTTTAAATTGAAATCAAGAAATCAACAAAAAAGGTAAATAAATTTAAAAAACGAATGCAAATTATTTTTTAAAATTACACTTCATTTTCATGCTGTGTCTGAAAGTATCTACCACAAAAAAACATTGGAATGAACTTTACAGGTAAAATTTCCCCATCTACAACATGTTATAGTGGCGTTACTATTTTTCTGTCGTCCAACGCAGGTTCCATTTTACTTCTTCTTTTCTGGCTTTCTACCTGTGTCCCCTTCACTTTCCATTGGCACTGTCCCGGAATTTTCCTTTTATTTGGTAAAAATTATAAAGTAATCTCCCTTTTATTTTTTCTAAGGGTACCTATTGTCGTGATTTTACGTTTTTTTGTAGATATTTTGAGTGTGGAATTCTGGAATACCAGTTATTCGTTGTCAAATTCTTGTTGCATTTATCTATTGGTTTCACCAGTCATTTCACTATTTTCATTGCCATGTTGCACCTCTGAAAAGGTGGATATTTCTCGTCCTGTTGTTCAAAGCATATAAAAATAAAATTTACTCTTACTCTGGAAAAAAATTATTAAGTTTGAAATGTATTGGAAACATATTATGCAGTAAACAACAATTTGTGCGTAAAATATACTTATATTGGAAAAAATCACTCGGAAAATCAACTTGAGAAAAGAAGTATCTTACCTTATTCGCCTATCTGTTGTAGCCTTTATCTCATCGTGAGCACTTCGACATTGAGGAGATGAAAAATAAGAAAGATATTAATTATTCCACTGCACGCATATAAAACTGAGAGTAAATGCGCGTTCACTACTCGTAACGCAATGGCGCTCCTTCTGTGAGAGATAGCGGAATGTGCGCGCACCACTGCTCGCGTGCTGGATTCTGTCAATCAGACTCGAAGGTATCGCTTCCGAATTGTCCAGTGAACTAGTAAGCTAAGTAACTGGGAAAAAACATTTTGAAACTCTTCTACAAACTCCACTCGTCGAATAGAAACAATGTTTCACATTTATCAGAGCCCGAAGTTGATTTCCTACTTACAAGTTGGACACAGTCCAACAGCTGTTAATTTGTAAGACATTTTTCCTACTTACTAATTTACTACTACTACATTTACTAAACTACTACTACATTTGACATTTTTTCCTGCTTAAAAATTAACAGCTGTTGGACTGTGTCCAACTAAATTGTCCAAATGTCTATCTCTATAGTGTCCAAATGTGAATTTGTAAGTAGGTAAGTAGATTGTAGTGAGTGACGGAGTGTTAAAATCAGCTATGTGGTCGGAATTTGAGGATTCGTTCGAATATAATGGAAACCATGGATTCGAGATATGCGGAAATACAATATCCCTCGTTGATTTCGTTAATTCCAGTAATGCATTTTCTAAATACGATAAAACGCATCTGCAAAGTAGTAAAAGCTTGCTAATTTACCAAAAATTTACACGGGAAGACTTTGAATCTCCTTGTTAGAAAATGTCCCGGCAATGACATTTATGGATATACTATTGAGTTGTGATGGAATTTTTACGGATAAAAAAATCAGGTTAGGTACAGCCAAAGTAATAAGGCTCCATTTTGTTTGCACCGTAGTAGTTTGCACCGGGTAGTTACTAGTTAAACTTGTTTCTTCATTCAAGAATGATAAAATTTTTTGTGGGATGGAAATTCCTGTTATTTTATATCTCTTTGAAATCTAATTATTGTGGAATTTCACAATATGAAACCGTTTCCATATTGCTACGGTGTTTCATCATGTCAAGCCAGATAATTCGATATATATTAAGCTACTTAATTGAATTTGTGGCTGAGGATAACGTATAACTACGTTTGAGTTCATAAAAGTTCAGGAGAAATAGAAATAGATCTGGGTTTATTTTATGTGCGAATTTATAATAAGAAGGAACTTGGAGTTATATAACAGTGATAGCTATATTTGGATTTAACGTTCGATGAAAAAAGACCCGGATTGGTTCTGATTTGACGGACGCTCGAATACGAACTGTCACTGATGACACTGCATGGAAACGGTTGATCTATAAATTTGCTTGAGTTCCTTGCGATACCATACTCATCTACTCTGTGTTTTATCCGAGAAATTATAAAAATTTGGCCATTAGGCCCAATTGTTTTTAAATATATTGCCGCACAACAACGCCTGATTGGATGAAAGTCGGTTTTACAGTGCTGGAATATAGATAAATTCCATCTGAAATAATTAAAGCTACGCTTTGATCTTGTTTCAAAATAATTTTTTTAATGCTTGAGTCTTGGAAAATATATTCAGAATTAAGGAAAAGAGAAATCCATGAACGATGTATACTATAGATTTTTTTCCCTGCTCCAGACGGAATGTGCTGTATTTAAATGTAAATCAAGATGCCATTGTTTGTCAATTCCTCCTTTAAGTCTCGCTTATGTGTTTTCGCACCATTGTCCATTTTGTCTCGTAAAATGTATGCGAACATATTCTTAATGCGAAGTATTGTCTGATGGTGAGTCACATAAGGAGATACCTTAGAGAGTCAGAAGTTTATTTTTTTGGAAACACATTTGTTGCACTTAGTAATGCTTTAAGGTAGTCCAAGCGAGATAGTTCCCTAATCATAATAGAGACCATATTCGATATATACGTTTTTACCATTTAAGGTAGGCCGAGCGGTATATCATTTTACTTAGAAATCAATGAATTTGGTCTCATTTTAAAGAAAAATATATCACCTACACAATGACACCATAAATTCTACCCCTTACCACATTACTTTCGGAGATATTTTCCAAAAAATACCAGTCATTTTACATGGTTATAATTTCATAGTTACATGGTTATACATATAATTACATGGTTACAACGTTATAATTTCACCAACTGTGAGACACACGAATTAAATATTGCATTATTAATGGTGCAATAATATAATTTTATATGAAAGAAATTGTCAGTAATTAAATTAAAATATCTTAATAAGCCTTTAACTTGACTCATTTTTTTCACGCGGTACGTTTGATACTCCATCAAAACGGAAGGCTTTTTGTGATTCCAAAGAATTTACTGTGGTGATAGTATGATTAATTTTCAAATATAGTTGAGAAAACATACAAACTGCACGCTGTTAGTTTTTTTACGACATCTAAATGGTATAAATACCTCACTTTGTAAATATTGTCTCTCTGAAGTTCATGCACGTACCATTTTCCATGTAAAATGACTGGTATTTTTTGGAAAATATCTCCAAAAGTAATGTGGTAAGGGGTAGAATTTATGGTGTCATTGCGTAGGTGATATATTTTTCTTTAAAATGAGACCAAATTCATCGATTTCTAAGTAAAACGATATTTCGCTCGGCCTACCTTAAATAGTATCGGGCGGTTTTAATATGAGGGAGAACCTTAAGCCATCGATAAAGGAGGCTTGGATAGGTATTGAAACACTTCGAGTATTGCCCTTAATAAGTGGGACGAGAAATATCCAGCGCTGGCATTGATGGCGACATCAGGCAGGATTTTCATTTTAATACAACGTTAAATTAGCGCGACGCAGCGTTGGTAGACATTTATTACTTCTAGTTGAGGACTGCCGAGTGGGTAGTTTATTTGAATGACTTGCATTCACAAGAGTTTTTGGTTGGAAAACGTATTTCTCATAACTTGTTTTAACGGCAGGCATTTCATTTGAAAAGAGAAACTCGTTCGTTTTGCTTGACGTGTTCGACATAAGGAGGACTTAAACTATAAACGTTTCTCTGAGGTAAAT
The DNA here is from genome assembly GCA_963169105.1 of Ceriagrion tenellum. Classification (NCBI taxonomy): domain Eukaryota; kingdom Metazoa; phylum Arthropoda; class Insecta; order Odonata; family Coenagrionidae; genus Ceriagrion; species Ceriagrion tenellum. Next base: position 106,050,500 of record OY720638.1, on the reverse strand, counting down.
TTTTCTCGGCCTATAAAAATAATTTGGAAAGAAATTTACTCTCCTCATGACCTAAAAAATCGTAATGGATGCAAGCATAAAAACGTAATGACCGGATAAAAGTCGATGTATTTTGCTTTCTTCTTGTGTTTTATCACAACAGACCAAGGTTTAGGCAGCTTTTGTCCTTATCTAGGCTTTTTCAAGTTATTGAAACCATGGTCGATTATTCTCATATGAAATGTGACAGCATATCTGTTTTAGTTTTATCCCGTCTAAATGAAGAAAGTTTTATTAATTGACATTAGGGTTTATTTTCTGTAAGAATATAACTTCTGCCTCAGTAAATGGTAGAAAAAAGTATCCTCCTATGTATCCTGGGTGCGGGTAAACCGTGTGGATTTACGCTTCATGAAAATGAACTTTAGAAACACACTACAAGAAATTGGTGTGTTGTAATATGACACAACAAGAAACAAAATACAGAGACTTTTATCCGGTCATTATGTTTTTATGCTTGCATCCATTACGATTTTTTAGGTCATGAGGAGATTAAATTTCTTTCCAAACCTTTAAGTGTTGAGAAAACAATCACTTGTTTCGGATTCGGAGTTCATTTTAATGACGCATTTGTAATTTTTTAGCCTCTTGAAGTGACAAGTTTCGATTCGTGCACGTACTTGACGCCAATTTTATAAGTATGAACATGAATGAATACTCGCGTACAATAGTGGCTCATACGTTCCATCGTACGAACAATAGCTGCTGGAATTTGTAATTTGAATACGCGGACCATGGTCATCCATAGTTCCTAACACCGTTTTTTTTACCGTGGTAAAGCGTTGGTGTCGCGAGCGGAAACCAGTAATGATGAATAAACATAGTAAAAAAGTCAATCATTGAAGTGAATCAGATGATGTTACTTTAATGAATAAGCACAGAAATATGCCATTCGCTTGAATAACAATTCGAAAGCCTCAAAAGTCCGCCGGAATATGGTATTCCTTATTTTGCTCGCTTGCTCTCCACTTACTCATCGCGATGCCCTGGTGAGGGGGGTCAGGGTACCGCTGAGTTTGCGATAGCAGTGTGAATGCATCCTTTGTTGCTACGTTGGTACGCACGGTAGTAGTCAGATCAAGGCGTTACTGATCATTGTATGTGATACGGTGTGTCTTCTAGTCGAAAATATAGCCGACTCGTGGTCGACAGTCGACGTCCGTCAAACGATTATCGACTGGCACGCGCCACTTTCCCTAGAACGAGTGTCCCCGTCCTTAGGAGCGCTTTGATACATTGGGCTGGGCTGGGATTCTGCGGACGCAGAAATATTCAAATCAACTCCTCCGCCATTCCATTCGGTCGTTTGCTCCCGATCGCGGCCGGACATGTCCGCCTTCGCAGGCACACCGCGTGCCACAAACCAGTCTTTGGATTGCGCAATGAGGGGATGAGAAGCATCTCTAGCCGTCTTATAAGATCCAGTGCGCACTGGGGCTTTCGCATCGCTGCTCTTTGAGGCCGCTCTGTGCCGGCCATCGCGACGATGCGCCGCGCACCGCTCGTCCCTTTGGGCCGGTCCTGCTGGGCAGAGGAAAATTAATCTGTCGTTAATTTCCCCCGATGTTGCCTTGAGCAGTGTGTGCCAGTGTTGCTCGATGAGATCGCAGTATTTTCCAGACGCTTTTAGTATGCATCTGATACTAAGTGAGTTCGGAAAACACCGAGCTGAAATCCCTTGACCGACGTGTTTGTTTCCTGAAGTTAAGCCGGAGAGCTCTGTTTTATTGTGCCATTGTTGTCCATTGGGGTCAAGCTACCCCCACATGTTTTTGCTATTGGACTATCGACTGCGTTGATTGATTGAAACTCTTCTTTCTTCACCCTATTTATATCGTATTTTTGGCTGGTGGTTTAGCGCACCCCACGACTCGCCTTGGTACCGACAAGCCAGGAAGCGTGTAGTTGTAGGCATACGACGGGAAAGTAAAGTTAAGAGAGAGCGGTATAAGGAGAAGCCGAAGGGCGTCTGGTGGATGATGCATGCCCATCTGCTAACTAACTACTCCCTGAGGGGGAGTATCAGGGGGCGGAGATTTACCAGTCATGCATATGGAATAGGATAACGGCTTCGAGAGCAGGGATGAAGCGAGATGCGAGGTGTTTATATGGTGGAGTGCCATGCTCAGTTTTTCTTACAGGTCCTCACGACGAGGAATGCAAGAAATCACAGGAAAATTACAAATGAAGTGATAGACAGATATGATATTATTATAGCAAATATTCTGGTAAGGGGCATTGTTGAAGGTAGATAGTGGAATACGAGTTTCGGACTAAGAAATGCGTGCTTATATGCTCATCGATCTTAGTTGAGAATATTGACTGTGATAACGCACTCGGCTAGTCTCTGAAACTAGAAGTCACTCAGTATTTCTTTGTGATGACATGTGGCTATGAAGTGATACCATTCTCTCGAGGTAATCCTGCCCAAACACACGTAACCACTCAAGTCGTGGGTGTTTCCAAAAATCTACCTTATTACTGGGAAACCACAGAATGGATAAAACGTGATTATTTTGATGAGGATACTTAAATAATAGGTCGGAAACAGCAACAGAGTGGTCCATTCTGACGCTATTACTCCATGACTGATATCATGATTGGCATGAAAGTGTAATCGTTGGGTAGTGTTACAACTGGGTGTACGACAGCAATGCGAGCATGACCTGTAGTTGGCACCGCCATTACGCGAGGCGTGAAAGGAGGTTTGAGGCCACTGGTGGCCATGAACCAAAATTTATTTACGGAACATCTTACTCCATCCATGTGCTATCGCGCTGATTTTGCTGGGAAACGAGATATTGTCGAGATATTTGTCGTATACCCGAAAGCTGACTCTGCACTATATTTGTTGTGACAAATTAGCAATAAGAAATTAAGTTTCAAGTTGTCCATTATTGCCGGTAAGCCCGGAGGAAATATAAGATAGTATACTTCTTTGAATTGGGCGTTCAATTACCCACCAATCCGATGCATCCGTGGCGGGACTCGTGCGACGGCTGCGGGACCTTCGGGAATTCGACACGGCTCGCGCTGCAAACAGCGGCGCTGGCTCATCGATGGCCGCCAATTACTACCCGCTCACGCAGGAGTATTCACGTAAATCACGGCCGTGTCCTCAACATGGCCACACGGGAGGTTTTATCGCCGAAAATTGGGGAATAAAATGATAGGGATGGGTACTGCCGGAGTGAATGGACAGGGGTGATGAGGAAGCCAGTGTGAACATTAGAGTTACTCCTGTGGTCGGAGTTTGAGACGATAGCAGTCTCATCGGAGGTGCATCCCGGGGATGCGTTTTTGAGAATCTCCGTCTGCCTGCCGCCTCCTCCCCCCTTCCTCCCCCGCCCCCCGCGATGTCGCCCGGGAGGCGTAAAACACTTCGCTAGGGAGGAGGAGTCTCCCGGCTTGCACGGCGAGGCCACCGGGATGATGGAAATATCGCATTTATGAATTTCCAGGGGGCCATAAAGTGTGGTGTGGTGCCTGTTGCAGATCGCCCTCCATCTGCGTCGAGCAATAACTCATGACAATGCGTGCGACCGAGTTGAGAATAATATCGGGGTGGAGGTGGACGGGTGTGACCTGTATATACATATGTATATATTTTCCGCTTTGGGGAAACGGTGGCTGGCGTGGCTGCGCGGTTTTTTTACCCCCGTAAAGTTGGAAGTTTCGCGGGGAGGCGATGTGGGTGGGCCTTGGGGCTGAATTTTCTCGGAAAGTGCGGCGTAGCCGACCTTGTTTTAGTTTGCCTGTTCCTTCTTCTGGAACTTTGGTATTAGGGTATGCATGGGACTAATGAAGACCTTAATGATTAATTTTATGGAATGATACGAGCTATGTACTTTCCTGTACGTCTGACCTTTTTGCGGTGAATGTATCTGAAAAACAATTAGCTAATTAGTAAATGCGTTACCCTATAAACTTTTCCAAAATGGTGATACTAATACCTTGAGTGTATGCTGATGTCATGTTATGGAAATAGTGATTTGGGTATTTAAAATGGCTAAGCTAAAGTAAGAGCGTTCTGCCATCATTTCGTCTTATATTAGTACTCAATTGATTCATGACGAACATGGTAGCGAACTGCTCTCACGACTTATCCAAGTACTTCAGACCCACTCCGCTCCCTGGCTCGTTATCTTTTGACGTGCGTCATCCATGGCATGAAAGGTGACCTGTGTGTGTACCCCGTCGAATATCCTGAAAGGGGCAGTTGATGTTGGCGTCGGGTTTCTCTCCAATCCTCATCCCCTCCAGTAGCTCACTTATTTTATCCTCCTGTCGTAAGCGATGCAATACGTGGCGGTCACAGCGTCTCTCTTGGATATTGCTTGGGCGATCGCAGAAGTATTGGAGGGAGGTCTACCTACTCACTGGATTTTTAGTCCGAGGATGCACTTTGCTGTAGAATCGGCATTTCTGCCAGGCACGTGAAGCAGGAGCCTCAATCGGCCACCTCTCTTTCACCGACTTCAGCTCCTTGCCTGTGTGTTTTTACTTCTGCAATTACGCAAAATATTATCGAAGTATACACGCCATTCATTTGGAAAAATCAACTCCCTTAGTCTTTTAATCCCAAGTTTTAACATCCGGCAATGTGTAGTGATAAAGATTAGGAACTGGCGGTAAGTATCGGGTAAAAAAAATCAATGCCTGAAGCAAATATATCCTTTGCCAATTAAGTTGGATACTCAGTGTGATGCGATTATTATCGGAGTGGAGCTGCGATAGTGGAAATGGCAGGTGTTTTGGAACCCTGAACGTGGTCTGTTTTCGCTACGCTGCTTCTAGAGAGCACTATCATCATCTATTGATTCATCATTATTGATTTACGTATTTTTTTATTGATCTCTGCTTTTAAATTTGAAGATATCGATCGTCGAAAAATTTGTGTAGGTAGCTCTAATGATTGGTGAAGTTTTTTTTTAATCCGTCTTAAGGATTTAAATAAATAAATTAATTCGCAAACTTCTGTTAATACCGTGTATCGCATGCTTTCTTCATGTGCGTGCATTTTTGTGGTTGCAAAATGCAAAAGTACTCATAGCTTCTGGACCATCGGTAGAATACAGTGTAGTGCGTGTTGTTGCATAATTGTCCTCCTGCTGCACACCCTTGGAGTTGCTTGCTGAATACTATGTATATTTAGATATGTGTGGACAATATATGTGCAGCGAGGAATATTTATGGCCGCACAATTGCACGTTAATGTCCGAATGCGTGCGAATTTTGCCATTAAAAAAATCGATTGTAGGCATGGATCATCCCGGTAAAGCCGAGTGACTTGTTCACGGAGAATTCCTTCGCATTTGTGATTGGCTAATATTTAAGTGACCAGGATTAGACGGAAGTGAGAATGAATTCTAGCCAAGTACTCTAATATTGATCACTCCGGCGCTCCCCGGAAAAAAATTTTCTCGCGAATGGTGAGCGTATATTATTCTTCGGTAAGTGCGGTCTACAGTTGTGGATTTGCTTAGGTTCGTTTTTTGCCGACCCTCAATTCACTTTTTACTCCCCGGCGAACCGAAAGGGAGTGAGTATCACGCGGCAGAAACGTAATCCATGCACTCCCAACGTTTTTGTATTAGGCATGCAGAGTGACCTAGTTTTTTCTGCTCGTGTACCGCACTATTTACTCGACTCCACTGGGCGCAAAGTACGGTTGACGCTTGTAGTTCGGTTTTTATATCTTCGAGAAAAATTGTCGTCAAATCTCGTGAAAGTGTGACGGGTTGCATTCCGGATGGAGGGCCGTAAATTAAATTACCCTGGCCTACATCGATGGATGGCTTTAGATCGGAATAAATTTTATCGGCGTCTCGTGGGCAATGCGCTCAGGTATATTGCACAAAAGAGACTCGGAGCGCGCGCGCTATCGCCCCATGGGAATGTTTGAACGCTTCCCTCTGTCGATGCCTCTCCGCTTCGGTCGTCAATTCTCGCGAGGCTCTTCGAAAAAATAGCGTAAAAATTATGAGTGCGGCTATTTTAAGCGGATATTCTAGTTGTGTAAAAGTGCTCCATTATGAAACCCTGTGTACCTAACCGTAAGGAGAAATTAACGTCTTTTCCCTGTAAACGAACATTTATTAGTACATTCATACATGTTTATTAATATAGTTATACGCTCTGAAGTTGACTGGAATGTAGCGGACAGAGACACAGAAAAGAGACGAGCACTAACTGTTTGCAAACTTTCGGACTGGGGATCGTCGTCTTGGCGATTCCGGACAAGAATGTTGTCCTTGCGCTGAATGACGGGGAGGGGGTTAAAGGGGAATTTGGCAGATCGCGATGTTTATAATATGAAATTCATTTGGTGTGGCGGTTATGAGGAGAACAGAAAAAAGAAAAACTCACTCGAGAAATTTTTGAATGTTCGAATATCTCTCTGGTATTCTCGAGACGGAGTAAGTCGTCCGCACAATATATTTTCATATATTTTAATTCCCCTTTCAGTTACTTTCGTATTATGCGAATTTGCCGCGGTTCAGTTAAGTAGAGTCGTTCACAATTTCAAGTCTGCAATGTACGACCCCGAGTCGTCTGTAATCTCATAAAGGGTACTCTAAACCTAAAAATACCACCCTCTAATTGCGTGTTTGATAATCTTATAATCCGACTAAATTCTATATGCCCTCCTAAGAAGCGATACATTCTTAAAAATACTTCCCTTGCCTTAAAAGCTAATTAACATTCTCAGTTGATTTCGTTATGGGCCAGTATTTTCCCTATACATTCCTGAGAGGTTCGGCTACAACAATACTATCCGTCGTCAAGGGAATTTTTTTTTACCAAGAAGGTGGAATTGTGAACGTTAAAGGAGCATAATTAATGCGCAAAACGTCGTAATATGATTAATACCATGATTAATTACTGATAGGAACTTTGTCTCCCAAAAAATATATATCTATTTATATAAATAAATAGAGTTTGAGACAAGAAATCATCAAATATTTTCTCTTAGCATTTGTGGATGTTCATTATTTTTGTGCTGCATTTCATTCAACGCTTAATACTGCCTGTGTTTTGATTTTTTTAAACTTATGTTTCTCTTGTGATTCATTTCTAGAGCAGACTTGAACCCTCAAAGCATTACGCAACTAATATAGGCCGCAAACCGGATATCTAGTTGTGAAGTAGTCAAGGTATTTAGAGGGAGAGAGGGGTGCAGTGATCGACTGATATACCTGTCTTGAGTTACGTGGTGTGCTTACTCTTATGCTGGCTCGAGTCGGAGTTATAGCGCCATTTTTTGATCCATGAGCTCATACTGAGGTAATGGCAGTAGGTCAGACCGTACTGAATATAATTACGTTGCGCTATTAGTGTAGAGGAAGTGCAATAGCTTGTTTTGCTTGTGGTTTGAGTTAAATGCGAATGTTTTTGTTGCGACAAGTTTCGTATAGTCTAAATGAGGCCATAACCTCCGCGGGGGCGTAATTTTCCGTGCAATTACTGAGTATCTTCCCTTCTTTGATGGCGTACTCAAACTTGTCATCTAGAAACTTCATTCGTTGTATATCGTCGTAGTAGTATTACGTTTGGTGACGAAAAATATGGTATTGTTATCAATAAATTGAGTATAAACTTTACACCTTTTGGTGTCACTTCGTGCAAGTATTTTATACTAGAATCCATATTAAAACAATCCTTGTACTTAATCACTAATATCTATTAATGTACTGCGCGTTTCGCAGCTTGCTGCATCCTAAGGTACAATTGTTTACATGTTATTTATTGATAGTTACGATAGTAACTAACGCCAATAAGCTGAGGGGGGGGGGTTTGGAGAACAAACTAATTTTTGGGTGGAAAGGACGGGGAACGTAGGTAAGGGGCTTGTAAAAAGGGATTTTTTTTCCTTTTCTAGGAAAAATGTCTTATAGGATTTCAAACCGCCTTACTTTATGCCCTAAGCCAGTATTCTACACTCACATAACGCTTTCGAAATTTTTAATAAACAAAGTTGATTAATTATTGAGATCGCGTATTTACAAAATAAAATGTAATAGTTGTATTATAGGTTGCATTGGTCAAACTGGACGAAATTTTAAGAGACGGTTCAAAGAACTTCAACAGATTCAGGCGAGATATCGTGGAAGTTATTCATAATTTAAGAGAAACAATTTCACTTTTCCACAAAATTGTTTTAATGCGTACAACGCGTTTCGGCTCACAGAGCCATCATCAGGTACAAGACAAGAAATAAGAGAGTACAACACATATATATATCTCTTCAGAGGAGGGGGGGGGTTGTGGGAGGAGACAAGAGGAGGAGTGGGAAGGAGGAGGTAGTGGCGGAAGAAAATTGGGAGGAATCAGGAAAAACCAAGGGAGGAAAGGGGAGGGGGGAACGGACAAACCGGAGAGAAAGGCCAAGAAACAGCAAAAGGGGGGTGAAAAAGGAGGTAGGGAATAGGCATGTCATTAGAGCGTGGGGAAGCGGCGCTAGGGAAAGGAAGGGGAAGAATGCATCTGAGGGTAATTAGGAAAGGGGGTATGAAAAGGAAGGGATAAGGTGGGCACCGCCCGGTTAAGGGTGGAAGGCTTGGGTGCGTGGATGAGAAAACCAGGGAGGAGGAGTGGGAAGGAGGAGGTAGTGGCGGAAGAAAATAGGGAGGAATCAGGAAAAACCAAGGGAGGAAAGGGGATGGGGGAACGGACAAACCGGAGAGGCCAAGAATTTTTCACCCCTTTGCTGTTTCTTGGCCTCTCCGGTTTGTCCGTTCCCCCCTTCCCTTTCCTCCCTTGGTTTTTCCTGATTCCTCCCTATTTTCTTCCGCCACTACCTCCTCCTTCCCACTCCTCCTCTTGTCTCCTCCCACAACCCCCCCTCCTCTGAAGATAGATATATATATATATATATATATATATATATATATATATATATATATATATATATATATATATATATATATATATATATATATATATATGTGTTTTACTCTCTTATTTCTTGTCTTGTACCTGATGATGGCTCTGTGAGCCGAAACGCGTTGTACGCATTAAAACAATTTTGTGGAAAAGTGCAATTGTTTCTCTTAAATTATGGTTCAAAGAACACTCACGAAGTTATTTCTATATGAAAACCTACTCAAAATTTGCTTAGCATCTGCTGGATAATAATCACGAAAGTGTTTTTTACCCCCGAAATTCTACATGTCCTATCAAAAGGTTTAATGATAGATGCATTGGAGCAAATGGAATGAAATTATCAGAGAGTTAAGCAACTTTTGCAACGAGTTTCTTTTTCCGCACCCCTTCCCATTCCTTTCCGAAAAAAATTCCCTTTTTAAGAGCCCCTAAGCTATGATCCCCTGCGTTTCCACCCAAAATTAGCTTGTTCTCCATGCCCTCCCCCCCCCCCAGCTTATTGGCGTTGGTTACTATCGTAACTATCAATAAATAACATGTAAACAATTGTACCTGAGGATGCAGCAAGCTCATTAATGCATGCAGCAAGTACATTAATATGCAGCAAGTAATAAATGAGGATGCAGCAAGTACATTAATAAATATCAGTGGAAAAGTACAGGAATTGTTTCAATATGGATTCAAATTGAGTAAAAATAGTTATTACCTATCCGTCCTGTAATTTTGTTATATTATTGTGGCGAATGCAATAAGTAAAATTTTATCATCGCCTTACTAGCGTTAAAAAATTAATTTTACTGCTATGAAATTAATTTTTTTGCTATAATGTGTATTTGCGGAATTTTAATATTTAACAACCCATGGATGTCTTTATATTATGAAACCATAGCTCTGTACATTTTCATCATGCCCTTATCACTACAACCGTGTATCATGATGTGCTCTGAGCTGCATGCTTTTCATGTTATGTTCGGTATTCTTCATCAGATATTCTAGTCGGCGTTCGAAAGGTATCAGCTCTGCGGCATAAGTATTAATTTCTTTTAGCGAACATTCACCATGGTTATTACTGGGAGTAATATACAACACAGCTCTAGTCTGGTATGGTATACTTCTACTGTAGTCCTTACTATAGTACTTCACTAAACGATCCCTTAAAAATACTCTGGCGCATTGAGCACTCAAATATTGTTTACATATATGAATTCACCCATTACGCTATTCCCTTTCGGGGAAGGCAAAGTCAAAGAAATTAGATATTGCGGTTAGCCCTATTGAACTGGCTTCCATTTAATAATTAAGGCGGGGATTATTAATTAGGAGTCCATTTTCTCTGGATTACGGCTGCAAATAAATTCTTTCACGCTGAAAGGGAGTGATGTAATGGGTATGTTAGCATGTATTATTGCGTGTGCTCAATGTTCCAGGTTTATTTGGAGGAATTTTTTGGTTAAGTATATACAATAGTACTTTCACTCATATCATTTTTAATTTGGTATAATTTTGAACCGCTGTTAAACTGCATGGTTACTGAGTATTTTTATGACAGTTTTCATTAACTGTGACCTTACCTGACCAGTTTAGAAGCAGGAAAATTAACAGTGTCCGCACTGTATCTTTTGATCTGATCTTCTCCGAGGAATTCACTCTGGATGGAACAGTATGCGTCACATTTCTGTAAGCGTGAGACTTCCTCACATGTTCAGTCTCCTTATTTGATGAAAGAGGAACGTTCAAAGTTTGGCAGCAAGTTAAAGATCCAAGAGTATGTGGTTACGTTCCGTTTCGACTTTCTCATTGGCTTTGGCATACGAATTTCCCGGATAAAAGCATCTTGTTCTTATTCTTAACCTTTTTTATCTGAAATGAATTTGGTCCTTAATTTACCATGACGGTGGTTGATATGTTTTCCAATTTCTTAATTTGCGAGTTTTAGTACCTCTTTATTATTATGTAATGAAACCCTATTTGGAGAGTCCTACTTCCTTACACTTTATCGTCGACTTTGAATCCGAATCTCTCGTGAATACATCAGTGGAGAGATGTTTTGTCCCATAAAGCCTGATTGAATGCCTTAGCCTAGTTGAAAGCCTAATTTAATGACGGCAAAAAGCCATCGTGTGACGCGTATTCTGTGACTTATTTTCTTATATTTTGTTAATATTTTTGCTGACACAGCTTCGGTGTAGAAAGTAACAGAACGTGTTTGGTATAATTTTGATGCAGTATAATTTTATTTCTTTGATTTATGGTGTAATTGTCTCCTTGACGGTGGCTGCAATGTATATTATGTACGGATGAATAGCTCAGGTGTAATAGTTACGGCTGAGCTATTCAGGGGGAGTTGACGATATTCTCCGCTTCCGTTTATGCAGATGTGCCTTTTTCCCCTCGTCCCTTTCGCCATTAGCCCTGGGAGCTCCAGCCGGGGTCGCCCTTTCCGACGAGGAGCCTTTTAGGTTTGAACCGCCGCTTGGTGCTTGGCGGAACCCACAGCATTTGAGCCCTTAGAGAAGATTTATGTGCTATTATTTGCCTCCCTGTTGTATGATTTTTTTCATATAATTTTTCCAATTGTTCTTAAAATTGATATAATAGATTCCTTGCTTTCGTATTCCCTTCGGCACTCCCGTTATACCTTGAAAACGTAAGGATGTGACTATCATCTCTCCTTCAGGTAAAGGCTCCACGGTGGTAGAGCTTGACCCCTGTGATTATATCAATGAAGCTCTTCGGAAACTCTCGTACTCTTCCCCCTTATCCCCATCCCTAAAGACCCCAACCCCAATTTCCATGCTGATATCGTCTCTTCCCTTCAAGATAGAGGTCGTGAAGAGGGTCTTACTTGTAGAGATCGAAGTCCACTGGTGACTCCTTCCCGCCCTCGTTCTCTTCACTTCTACGTCCTTCCTGAAACCTTCATGCCCACCACCCCGGGCCGATCTCTTCCCCCCACTCTCCTCCTGAACGGCTTTCCGCCTTTGTTGACCACTACCCTCATCCTGTTGTCATCCCCCACTGCAGTGAAGTTGATAAGTTACTACTAACTCTGATAAGTACTCCATTGTATTCTTTGACATGTCACTTTTCATTAATCAAATTTGAGCATGCAGCCTTAAACTGAATTCTAATAATTTAATTGCAAAAAATAGTCTTATTTAAAACACTAGAGAAACCCCAGTAAATAGAAATAAAAAACTTCTGAAATGTGATATGTAAACAATGAGGGCTCCATGAGATTCCAGCTCTTACGTTTGGCTAATCGTTTGTCAGTTTCAAAAAGAAATATTGTTGAAGGAAAAACTATACTGGTGCCTTACCACCTTTGAATCAGAGCCGCCTGTTAGCTTGGCTGAAAGTCCTCGATGCCATCTCATTCGTCATGAAGATTTCTGACTGTTAATTTTCGACCTATGGGGAGTTGTAGGAAGTGTTCATAACGATAAACTTATTGGTCTTGGATTTGTTATCGTCTGATTTCACGATTAATTGGTTTCCGTGGGCGCTACAGTTTCCCGATTCCAAAGCGCAACCACACATTCCGAAAAAGGAAACCGTCCCATGGGGATGAGGAACTTCACCAGGAGAACGAAGAGAATGCGACTCGAGGTGTGACAGAGGGGTAAGTGACCCCTAGCGATGACGCCGCGCCCCCCGAACCCCAAGGGCACGGCTCCCCGCGTCACAAGCGCCCTCGGACCGTGGGAGCCGAGCGCGGACGGGAGCGGCTCGCCGACAAAGCGGTCAGGGGACACGCGACGGACCCAACCCTTTGATCGCGCTGAGGGATAGTGGGTCACGAAGCATCTGTCACTTGACCTCGGGCTAAAAGCCTCGCAAATTTTCGCTTCCCTTTCTCTTCGGGTCTGGCGGGCGGGGTTTGTCCGTCGGCGAGTGGGTATGTTCTGGTCCATTGAATAACGTAGAGAGCAGCGAACGCGTGAGCTCCGCGCTGACCACGGATCAAAGCTAATGTAAACATTTCACGAGCCAATCTTATCGCGAGGCGTCGCCCAATTTTCCGCAGTTGGTCACAATTGTACCAGCGCTGTTTTCTTACCGAGATAAAATTGCAATCAACCGAATGCACCATTTAATATTCCGGAAATAGGGAAAATTGGTTAGTCTCGAAAGAGGATACACCCTAGTTTATGCAAAGAAATACATACAGCAAGTATTCAAGTATTATGTAAGACGATTTATGCCATTTTTGACTTCCCCCTCCGCCTATGTAAGACAATGTAAGATTTTCCCAACCTCCCCCACTCCCCCTCTCATTATTACGTAAGGCGTTAGATATTTGTATCCACTCTTAGTTAAACGTACCCTTTCTGCTGTTTCATCTTTCCATGGAAGCCATCGTATAGCTTTGAGCACTGGATATCGTATTATTACTCAGTATTGGAGTACCTAATTCGTTAACGTTAAGAGCGAAACAGTACCAAAGCTGATAAAGTTGTGAAGAATCACAGGATATTTGGAAACGATGTAATGTTTCACGACGGACAAAAATCTTGCGTTTATTGCTTCCAGACCCCCTGCCCCCCTCTTCATTAGAGAATGTAAGATGATCCCAAACCTCCTCCCCCCAGAAACGTCTTACGTAATATCTACTTGATTGGCCCCCAAGCATCAAGACTTGCATGGGCTAAATCTTTTGGTGAATGTTCAATCCTTTCTCGCTACCTGCTAGCCATCTTCAGGGACAGAGCATGAGGACGAAAATCGACAACTTTATTCACCGTTCGGAAGTTCATCCATAATTATAAGGAATGACACTTTCGGAAGATAATGATTTACATGATAAATGGTACTAAATGTTGGATTTACATCGACAATTTTTGTGACAAAAATTGTCTAGGCTTATTTACTGCAAAGAACATTTCCTTAATATTCAGAGGCTTTCGCTTTCGGAAATTAAGCTCAATTAGATGAGTAAATCTTAACGTTAATCGTTTCATGCGCAGGAACATACTTATGTACTCGGATGTTGAGCAAAATTATGTATAAACTTGTATGGTTATTACTTTATCATAATCTGTGAGAGTTTAGAGATTTGCTTAGACTACTTATCTTAGTTACAATGTAATAATTATCATATATACTCATCAGGCTTTAGAGGATAAGGTTATCGCATTGATTCAACCCCTTAGTAAAGTCATAATTTTGTCTCAAATCGTGAAAAAAGAATTAAGATGAAGTATTTCACCGGTAAAAATGGCATGCGAGTTCAAAAATTAGTATCTCCTTCATTTGAGAGTAAAAAGAAATTTTAGTATACTCAACTGGCAAATCAGTGTAGATTCTCACTGTCCACTTTTTTGGAACTAAAAGGTTCTCGATAAATTATTGCAGTGACTTTTTTCTTTCTTGGCATTTGTTAGAGTGTTTCCTCTCATTTTTTTCTGAATACCTTTAGCGCTGTCGCGCGTCAAACGCAAGTTATCACCGCAGGGGAAAAAAGAGGTAACGAAATTCGACCGAAATTTAGTTAAGGGAAATCGTTGTAGTAGCACACAAATTGTGGTTTTTAATCCTCTGATTAAATTTGTCTGTTTTATTTTTGTTCCTTATATGAAGTTAGTTTTGAAGCGGTAATTACTTTTTCAGGTTGTAACATCCGTGATTGTGAAAGAGCCGTATTCCGAACTCAAATTGATGGCAGTGAACGTATAGCTGAGCTATCTCTCAGATGAAAAAATCCTTGCGAAAGGATCCCGAATCTTTTTGAACCTCTTTCAATTAGAACACTGAGCGTGCGTCATCGTTACGTTATTACGTCTTTACGCTAATAGAAAACCATATAAAAAACTTCGTAAAAGATGTATCCTTTCTTCGTTCATTTGGCGTCCCATGCGAATTACTTGCGGAGAGTAAATTGCCATCAATATCTCGAGTACCCATGCTCCTCGTTGAAATTCGTGCAGTCTTCAGTGAATAATACGAACAGGGTCCAACGGTCAGTTTTACATTCAGGGAATGTATTTCCCCGTTTCCCTTTCGGTTAGGGCGGCGGAGCCCCTAACTGAATGAAAAGACCATAAATTCTATAATTATGAGATGTATGTTCCCAAATGAATTTCTGGGATTTAATATTCCGACGGAGGTTGCATAAAGAGGCGTTTTGTGTGTCCATAGTTTTGTGTGCTGACCAATATTATTGATCCCGATTACGAATGGTATGGCACGATCCAATAATTTGAGAAATCGGCAGGCATTTCGGTAACTTGAGTTCCTTGGGAACAGCCAGTAATGAGAGTCTCTAAGTATCACTATGAGGAATAGTGCTCTCTCCCCAGCCAGTATTCATCAACTAATTCAGAATAGCCTTCGTAGGGCAGAGTCGAGTGCAATTTTGTCTCTTAAGTTCAGTCGATCCGTCACCTCGCCAGTATAGTGTCCCTCGCCATTATGGCATTTATAATCTGATTTTGCGATGAGTGTTTCACCCTTGGATCATTCATATATCTATGATTACGACGATGATATCACGATGAATAGAAACTTCAATTTTGTATGTATTGCCTTAAAATTCTTGAAACATTTTTAATGCCGACCATTCTCTGACAATTTTTCATATAAACATTCTATGGAGCACTATTGTAATAATGGAAAGTAGAATATAGGTGGTGCATTGGATCTGGAATATATACTGGAATCAGGGCAGCTCTTTCAATCCTCGACATCGATGAGCTTCAAGTGACGAAGATTCCTACTCACGATGTTTGAAGCGCGAGGGGTTGCAAAATTTTTGTACAGATATTCTCAAATATAGCTCGTTACGTTAGGAAGATGCAAAGTTTCCTCACCCTATGCCTGATCGCTTCCATTAGGAGTACTTTCTTATCGTTTTTTAAACTCTTCCCCCGTCCTTGTGGCTGGACTCATTACCCACTCATTTTAGCGCCAAACGGCGCTAGTCCCCTTCCAATGCCTGAATTCTGACATATTTTTTAAACTAAATTCACTCGTGAATGCTTTTCGTTTGAGTCGAGTATTACGTTAATGCGTTTAATGTATTTATGGTTTCCAACTTATTTTATGTTTATTCCAGGAGTTGTCCTTTTTCCTAATAAGTAGTACTTGATATTCCAGAATATCAAATTGAAAATAAAATTTACAGCTAATATGCAGTATGCGATTTCCGCCGTAATTAGCAGCTTATTTCGGTAAAAGTTATCAATGTGTAAGGTTGGCAAGTAACCTTACTGAAAATCAGTAACAAAAATTACTTGATGTACTAAATTTGCACGAATAATTTAGCTCAGGTATGAAAATGTGCGACTTATATGTTATTTTACTTATTTCCTTGGAAGAGCTATTTTGTCGCAGCTAATGAATATTAAACCAAGTCCCTTTCTTTACATAACAATTATGCCATACTTTTACCTTGCATTTAAGCCACAGTAGTTTTAAAGGAATCAATACACAGCAAACCATAATCCAAAGGAATTCACTTGTACCTATTAATTTTTTTTCAGGTTTTATATGCTTGTGATGCTTAACATGTTTAAAGAATAAATGTTAAAATTTTTCCCTATAATCAGTTGTATCAGAAGAAAATAATAGATCGATAGAATAGAAAATGAGCGATAGTGCACGAAACGACAGAAAAATGCCCCAACCGTGGGGGTTAGAGATGTCATAAACCCTTGTTCAATTCCAGGAGTCTAACAGAGACTTCAGGATAGTAGGCAACACTAATCTATACCTTAAAATCGTTAACTCCTGGTTATCAGCGGTTGATGGCCGCCTTTTTTTATTTTCCACTTCTCTGCATCCAGTATGCAGTGAAATAAATTCTTTTTCCCATCATTCATTATTCGCCTCGCATATCCTGCTGCCTCTTCTCAGTACTCTCTCCACAAGGCTATCCCCTTGCTCCACTCTGCCCTAATGAGGCAAGTACGCGACGGACATTCGCGACTGTCGTCTACGAAAGCCTTCCTGGGTCTTTCTTATGTTGTACCTTTCGAAAGCACCTTTGCCTTTAATCTCTGCGCTGCACATTTACGTGAAAAGGCGTAGACGTGGTGCTGAGAGCATATCTCGAGTTCAACTGCTACCGTTATTTTCTTTAATTATTTATGTTAATGTTATATTCTCATTATTATTCTGACGCTCCAAATAAATGCAGATATGAAAATTTGGCTCGCTCGGCCCTCGTAATTCCACATTTATTTCGTTTTTAATCTGGCTTGAATCAAACAAGCTTGGTGCTAGGCTTTGGTTTGCCTTAATTTTTTTTGCCTTTATTTTTTTAAAATTTAAATTTATAATTTTAATATATAAATTTTATATATTTAAAATTTTTCTATATTTAACAACTTTATATATTAATTTAACATAAATTTTAATTATTAATTTATAATTTATTTAAATTAATTTTAATTTGCCTTAATTAGCCGGCCTCGGTGGCGGCGGGGTAGTCCTCGGATAAAAATCCTCGCCTGCCAAACCGAAGGTCGCGGGTTCGAGTCCCACCTGGGTAGGATATTTACACCTCTCTGGGCATAGTTGTGTGTGTTCGTCCATATATTATCTAGTAATTGGCTTCGAATGATTCTACCGTGGTTAAGTGCTGCTGGTTTACAAGCACTATATCACTTGAAATCATTTCTTTGTTAGTCCTAGTATTGACGATACTTGAATGGATTAGTCTGGACAACAAAAGCGAATACAGTGAAAGCTGTATTAAGCGATCACCGACGGTTCCGCTGAAAACTGGTCGTTAATAGGGGTGATCGTTCGACAGGGGGTCAGTTTCTAGAAGTATTATGCCAGTGAACGGGTGGCTGATTTAGAAAAAAAGGAAATACTCTTAAAGCGACGGTTTTTTTAAAACCTAGACAGATCAGGCGTTTATTTTCTCACAATTTACTTGCTGATGGGAAATTTCAACGGATATTGATTCAATGTACACGTACAGTGAAACCTGAATTAAACGACCACCGACGGTTCCGCTGAATAACGGTCGTTGAGAGGGGTGGTCGCTTGAAAGGAGTGGTCGCTAAGAGGGGTTTCACTGTACATGCAAAATCCGTCGTGGTTTATTAAGCTCGACCATATAAAACTCTGTCTTTTGTCACTTCCCGGGTGTCTCTCTCATATTTAATCATGTGGTATTTTAAATGTTTGATGAATAAAAATTTATTAAGCTATACTGTTTCAATTGACCAGATATGTTTGGGCAAATTGTACAAAAATCAAAAGCAAAAAGCACTGTCCTAGATGGTTACTAAAGTTGGTGCCATTGGTCTACGCCATGTGGTATTATTAAAAATGCCTATTGGGGTAATATGTTCATGATAAAAAACTTTATGATGTAATTTTAAGTGAATATTCCCAGCGATGGGTGGAATGCTCATTAGGTTGATTGAAAGTTAGTCAGTGATAATTAGTGATGTAATTTGCGTAATTATTTACATAATCGGAAATCGCGCTTATTCATCATAAAGAAATAAAGGACTAATTAGGTCAGGCACTCGTTATTTCGCGAATGATCAATACAAATGAACTGTCAAACGTGTCATTAAGCTGGTATTATTTCGTCGAAGCTACCGGGACAGAACACAATATTGCGTTCAAGTATTTATTTGTATATTAGAAGGTTTTGTGGGATACGTATTATGCTTTAGAATCTTGGGTCTTATCGACAAAAATCTAAAATTGTTACATTAATGAGTAGCAGGTATCCTTTGGTGCACTAAACATTCAGGACTATTTTCATAAGATTTTTTTGCATTAAGGTGCCCAAAAATGTTACCATTGAGTTTCAAATGTTGTCTTTCAAATGACTACCAATCGAAACTGACGCTAAATATGGTGAATCCTATTTCTCTCGTACCATTACAGGTGCGGTAAACGAGTTAGTGCTTTCCTATTTAGAATACTTGAAATCTTTTTAAGGGCCATTTAGAATTTCCCATAACTTGATAGCAGTGCGGCAAGTTGGCGTAAGTTTCCAATAGTGGGTTAACTTTTGATGCAAACACATCGGTCAAGCAACACAATATGTAAGCACAAAGTACATGCAAGTCTACTGTAATTAAGATACTCATACTTGCATGCATGTAATTTGTATTTACGTATTGTTTTGCGTGGCAACTGTCAACAACTTAAGTATAGTTCAACTCTACTATTATTTTGAGTGAACAGATTTTAAAATTAAGCTCCAGGTTATGAGAACAACAGCTTTTCTAGGTTTCATAAGTGTATTCTATACATTTTTAAACGCACCTTTATGCGTTTATGTTTAATGCGTTTGCAGAATTACTCTATCGCCTTTGCTTTCAGAGATATTCAAGCTCAAAAAGACCTTAAAATTGCCATTTTGACCGTTTAAGGCTAGTATATCTCAAAATCCTGTCGTAATAGGCAATTTTTAGTGTACATTAGGACTCAGCGCACAAATTTACGTTGGAAACGGCTCTTCGTATCAAAAAGTATCCGAAATCCTAAAATTTGCAGGTCTGTGCTATCAATGAATGTAATTTCTGAAAGTTTTAGGTCTTACAAAGAGGCATACTAGATTGTTGTGGCTGATGTTCCACTGTACTGTGTGAGTCTGTGCAAACTTTATGTCTGGTTTTTTATGTGGTTGAAAAATTCTGGTATCGGTGAATACGTGGTTACCTATTGAGAACCAAAAGAAGGGCACCAAATATGCGCATAATTCCGCGAATATACTTTTAAAGACCACCTTTCCTGTTACTGAAACCGACTGCTTCGCCATTTCTGCGGAATTACCACGTTTTTTACTTCTATTATCACAGTAATTGGGTAATACCTCAGAGAATTCGATGTTAAGATAAGTATACTTCATTTTTCTTCATTATCTTTGGAGTTTTCTTATAAGCAGTTTCCCTCGAAAATGACGTTTATGTTAGGTGGTAAATTCTAGTTCTCCCCATGCTTCTGTCATTATCCCTTAACACAAAGTAATTTTAAATTGCATTTGGGAGAAAAATACTGTGGAATGGTAACGTTTTGTTGTCCGTGCCTGATAGAAGATGATACAATAGAGGAAGGCTATGGACAGTGAGATTTCTACTATGAGACAATATGAATTGAACTAAGTTAGAGGCATTTAACGATGTAACAGCCTGAAGTCTATTTTTCGTATCATTAGCCTTGCTTGTATTTTTTACTGTCGTGAATGTGACTCACCTCTGAATTGTCAATACCTGCTTAGTGAAACTGCCGATGTTTGGATTTTTCCCTTTTCATCCGTCCCCTCCGTCCCTAAGCACCCTAGCTATTCCAATTGGTGCGCTTTGCATATGCATCGACATTTATTACCCGCATAAGGTTTATGCATCGTTTCTTGGAAAAAACCTTCGGGTGTGAATTGCGCATGTAGATTCTGCCTAGCACCTGTTGCCTGCTGTTGGTGGTAAAGTGTAAAAAGAGTCTCAGAATTTTTGAAGCTCGTTGCAATTACCGCGCTGGCACTTAAATTATATGCCTGTTGGCCTTATCATCGGCGAAAACTTAAATAGCATATCGTGTTACCTCTTTTAATCTTTCTAGAATTATTTCAATGAGGCTAGTAAGGAGATAGCTGGACGAAACCGATCGCGTTCCCTTGGGCTAGAGGCGGAGAAGTTCTTGGATTAGATTCTTTGGCTAAGATGACAATGTCGTATTTTGGACAAAGAAAATCTTGAAGATTGCGCGGCGCAACTTTTCCGGTAATGATTTGAACCACTTACTCCTCAGTACTGCTGTCGTATCCGCTCCTGGTTATCGATCATTTTTTATCGTCCAGTGGAGTGGGGTGATAATTTAATAGAAACTTGTTAAGGGAAAAGTGGCTTTCTCTAATGGTATATCTATGCGTAGGTACTGCCTTTAATTTTTACGTGTTACGTCTTGCGATGTGCTGTGGAAGCCCCTATCTTATTTATTCTGAAGCTGAAAAAAACGTTCTGCTTACTAGAATTCTTGATGTATTTTTCATACCAGCATCGCCAACGAAAACCTTCCGTCCTCGGACTGTAAGCGGATTTATTTGAGAAGCCTTTATGAAATTTCACAAACTGTTGGGAGAATTTAGCCATTGGCAGCACCAGTTGCTACCAAGAATTCTGCGATTATCGTCCAGATTCGTGCACACCAGCTTACCTACACTGAACGTTTTGAGCGCTCGCTTGACGAAATTAAACCTCCCTCCTTTGAATTTTCCATGGATTCGGCAGTAGTTGAAGAATACTTAGAGGAAGGTCTTCTTTGTTTCTGTTTGCCGGTGAGTCAAAATGAGGCGATGAATTAGTCTCTCGTGCAGGGTGTCTTACATATCCCGGAATCGCTGGTAAACCATGCTAGGCGATCAGACAGAACGCAACCGTAGCCTCCGAGATGTACAGGCCGAACACTCCAATGCAGATCGTCTTCCGCTGGTAGGAGGACTAGCAGTCCAAGAATTTTCAATCCCCTAACGAAGTTTAGAGGGAAAATGTTAACATATGGTTATTTTAGCATCTAGGATTTGTCAGTTCTTTAAAGTTTTTTTGAATTAGATATTGAATCGTCACTGATAGCTGCAGGCATTCTTAACCCTCTGGAATATGCCGTAATAACGGCATGAAGATTCACAAACTGAAAACGATTATTCCAGATCAAATTGTTTTTGTTTGCAGCTTATCTGTATCACATGCATCTGAAATAAATAGCACCTTAAGTATCATAAAGCGGCAGTCGGTTGTGTTGCGAAGGAAGTGACTTGAAGAGATACAACTTTTTGACAAATGGGTAGCAATTGAGTCTTATTGTTTATCAACCAAGAACCTCCTCTTAAACTTGTACGTTGCATGGCAATCAGAAGCCAATTTAAGTTTCAATTCTCTCATCAACTATTTTGTGTCATGTAATCTTTTTTGATATCCATTCTGGTGTCAGGATGTGTTTATCGATCATACAGCTAGCTAGCCGTTAATTATTATCGGTTTTATCTGTCAACTGTATGCCCACCAGTTTCATGATCAGGAGGGCGAGGACTGATTGAGATTAGCAAAAATGGAAGGGAAACTGTGTGGACTGACCAGCTAGTAAACTCATCAGACATAAAGTAAGTTGTAATAAGTTCGCTTAAAAATTGGCTGAAATGCCTTGCTATAATACCGCTAATGTGTTTCCAAAGTCGCACTAAAAGTAAAGTGCCCATTAAAATGTGGAGTATGGTTAGAAAAAAATGCGTATCTTTTTGGAACCTCGCCGTTAGAATATCACAGCAAGCCCAATCCCTGCACTTTTCATAGGACTAGTAAATCAAAGTGGAAAAAATGCCTATCTTTTTGGAACCTCCGCCGCTTTTTGGAACCTCGCGGGACGGTAGTGTTACCGGGTGTACATCTACGAGTGCAGGGTGCAGTCGCGCACTCATAGGGTGACCTGCGCAGCGCTTCGATTCGTCCCGCGCGAGGTGTGTCGGGCGGATTCAGCGTGAGTGGGTGGTTCGGAAGTGGGGGAGTGGTGATTGATGGAGGGATCCTCACCTGGTGGCGTGGGGCGTGTGCCCCGAGGCCGATGGCGCTCGCGGGTTCCCCGTCGTGTGCTACCACCCCCCCACCTGCGTTGGGGGTGGCCGAGTGGGGGCAGGAGATGCGCGGGGTCCTTTTGCCACTCGGCGCCCCCTTCTCGCCCCTGCCCCCTTCTCGCTCCTGCCCCCCCTTGTCGCCCCTGCCCCCGTCTCACCTCTGCGCCCCACACGACGACCCCACTCGCACCCAATGGCATCTTAAACTAGAAACATTCTTTCCGGAGGTCTTTCCAAGGGGTGGAGATTGTTACCGTAATTAGGCACGCAAGTACCGATAATGATTAGCGGCTGGCTGGTAAAATCATCAGCCTCACCTAAAACGGCCAGTTGGAAACTCAACCAGCATTTTCCAGTAAAAGATACTGTACTCTCACTGAAAGGTGAAGGTTGAGTTGCTTTTACATCGTGTTGTTACTTTCCATTTTGCGATACATATGGTATTAAGCTATCGCAGAAGTTAGTGTGTATATGTAGTGGAAAATAACATCTGTCCCGTATCTTTCACGTCTACTGCGATAATTTGTCGGAACACATTGAACAGTATACTTAGTATAATACGCAATAGATTGAGATAAATCGTGGGTGACGCTTCTCTATTATTCTGTTCTATGGGTTCTAGACATAGTGTTCGATGGCCCATTACATAGTATCGGAGAGCTGCACTGGAGTAAAGCGCAAAATCAATCTTTTCCCTCAGTTTTTTAGAACATGTAGCTCATAACCTCATGGCCCATAAGATTTTAAATCTCTCCTACTATTTTTCTCTATGTAAAACTTTTACAATTGCATTCATTATCCATTCTTTGACATTAACTTGATAACATTTTCGTTTTTATTAGGATTATGTGACAAAAATAAAGGCTAACTGAGGGGATATAATCAAGTTAAGCTTGACTTAAAGGCAGTCAATACTACCGCAAAAAACAGATACTTCTCACCCCTGTTCTGGACCATTGTGTGAAAATGTAATTCGAGTGAATGGATGGTTTTATCGATAATATTAATTATAAATTGATGGATAAAAGGCATACAAATGTACACCACTTCATCGCAGCATTTTAAAGTTTGAAACTTGAGATTCATTGGCAGCGACATCG
Organism: Ceriagrion tenellum; assembly: GCA_963169105.1. Taxonomy (NCBI): domain Eukaryota; kingdom Metazoa; phylum Arthropoda; class Insecta; order Odonata; family Coenagrionidae; genus Ceriagrion; species Ceriagrion tenellum. Next base: position 106,026,938 of record OY720638.1, on the reverse strand, counting down.
ACGTTTGGCAATTTATGATTTTGTGTGAGTATATGTTTGCATGATGGGCTTAGATGAGCCCTTTGCCCACCATCTTTTGATAGTACCTCGCTCACTTTAGTGGAATTGCCATGCGGCAATCTATTTATAAAAAAGAAAACAGGGAAACAGCGGAGTCAAGGCCTCGGGCACGATAAGGGCGTGGAGCGTAGAGTGCTGATAAGATTTTTTGATCTGGCGGGGGAAGGCATCGCTCGAGCTTCGTCAATCTCATATCTCTAACCGAAGAAAATACGAAACCGTGTGCTCATAAGAATGAAGGCAGTGTCATGATCCTGGGTGAATGTCTCTTTAGGTCATAAAACAAACACGTTCTGGCCATTTTCGAATATTTTTGAGCACGTCATGAGATGGGTTCGTGGCGAAGAAAGTTTGAGAATTGTAGATTTTAAATAGGAACAGTTAGCAGCCGTTGATATAATGGGGGGTCATGTGTCTCATGATGCTCCCATCCCACCCCAGACGATTCTTTTGTGTCACAAAAAATGTTTCTGAATTTTAAATTAAATTGATCGCATTTAAACGTTTGTTTAAACAGTTAATAGCAATGCTGCATTAACATTTTGTTTGAGAGCACTGTCGCAATATTTTGTCCTTTTTTTAGTGACATGAAAACCGTCAATTTCACCGGCTCATTGCTGAAGAAAATAAATACGCGACGCGACATAATATCAATATTGTTTTTAGAATGGGTCATTCCATATTAACTGGTCTACGGCTCACCATTAGGCTCCCTGGTATTTTTATGAATTTTTAATTGCTAAGCTTCACATGTCTAAAACGAATTTGTAAATTTTTATAATTCAGCGATGGAATACTTTTGGAGATAAGTCTTTTGTGAACTAATGCCTCGGCCTCGCGCAAGTTGGCTGAAATTTCGGACCTAAAGGCGTAGTTTATGCGTGGGTTAGATTTTAAAACAAATGATTCTCTGCTTTATTGTAAAACGCGTGTTGCTCAGTTTTATAAAAAATGATTATATTAGACTGTTGTAATCAGAGTAGGTAAGTTTCAGCGTGATCCGCCCAAAAATTAGTCCTCCAAAAAAGTACAAATTTTACTTGCTATAACCCAATCAATAATTATTCCAGGAATATAAAATTCCGTCCACAATATTTTAGCAGACATAACTTTTATATTGCACAATTTCAAACTCCTGGTATGGTCCGTTGGTTGGAAAATCACATCTGATGGTGACGGCTTTTGTAGAAAAAGTTTAAAATTTGGGTTTTTCAGCCAGTTTTTGTAAAAATTATCCACTACAATAGCAAAATGAAGAGCTTGAGATGGACTGTCCACTATTTTTACTTTGTTTTGTTCACTGTACCTGATTATGGCAAAAAAAGTTCCGAATCACGTGTTTTAAAGTTTTTTGTATTAAAAATAGTGGACAGTACAACATCTAGTGCTCTTCCTTTCAATATAATAATGCAGTTCCACAATATCTCGCTTGAAACTATTGACTACTACAATAGCCTTAAAATTTATCTCATTAAATCGAGTATTTTTCATAGGTCTCTAAAAAAATGGGTTTAATCAACTAACCCGGGCACATAATGGCGGTGCAAGAACGTTTTTGGGTGAGATACAGCGTTTTCCAAAAGTTTTGAAACAAAGTGAAGGGGACCTATTACGCTTCTCAAGAAAATTGAGTTTTACTGCCAGAATTTTTGTTCTTACTTGCGCACCGCGACCTATTCAGTTGTTTATGATTGCATATGAATACAATATGCCTGAGAGAATTTGATAAGTAAAATGAGTGTGTTCTAAATTATGACCGTGGACCTGCTTTAATGAAAGACAGACCAACGGAAATATCTTTTTTTTTAAGATTTAGATTTGAAAATAATGTAATATCTTCATCGAATTTACACGTTCAAGAAAAGATGCCCGATGACCAAACGCTCTAAAAGCAGCTGAGGAATGATAATGCCTTTTACGCAGAAGGGAGGATTTCTTCATAAATAAAGAGCGGCTTACGCGAGTGGTCACATAGCATATCATTATCAATAGAACACGAAAATAAAAAAATCGCGGAACATAACCAAACTAGATGTATGCAGCAGCAGATTTAACAGTTCCCGAACTTGGACTGCACCTGATGATGATACTAATGTATTGACACCCTGGCCGTGTTTTTGTGTTTTTAATTCTGTGGTGTAGTAAAAGTTACCATTAAATACGATTATGGAAACAATCCACAAAGTTAACCAAGATACTGTTTTATTTGTACGTAGCGTGTAGTAATTAAGCCCATGGCCTTAATTACTACACGCTACTCCTTAGACTGTACGAGTTAAATCAAATAGAAATTTACCATTTCTTAGATAATATAAGCACTTCGGTTTACTCTAATATATACTTTCAAAAAATTAATATTAACTGTGAAAAAGTTGGTCGACATTAAGGGGATAAATCTAGACCAGTAGCGTAATCGAGTACAACAAATGTCTTCACGCATCCCTGGAATTCGTAAGAACCACCATCAAAAATATTACTTGCACTAACTATATACAGAACATTTTCGGTGATAAGGTATGACCGTGATCTCAATATAAGTTCACTTAAAGAACTCGAGTTAACATAATGACTTCCTAATTCAGAACGTGTCTTCAAAGCTATCCGAACGTAAGCTTAAGTAGTACAAACCTTTGCATTCTAACCTCAATTTTCAGCAACCTCAGTTGATCCAGACAATGGGTTACATACTGGTTTCCGAACAAAATTATGATCAACTCTAATAACAATGATGTTTTTCGATATAATAATTGGTTGATACGCCATAGGTTATTATTAAACACAGATCCTTCATCTTGTACCGTTCACGGCAAATATTTGCGTAAACTTCTAAATAACATGTTCGATATAGATTAATAAATAATAATTACTCACTCATGAACATCCGCCTTGACCGGGATTCCCGGTCAAGGCGGATGATTTTTTCTCTGTGGAAATTCGCACATTTGTGTATTGCGGGTGACTCCGTAAAGTGGAACTCCGTGGCTAGTCCCGGATAGCTTGAAATTTGTCAAATAAGAGTGAACGCCTCTCTGTGTTCAAAGTACGATCTTTCCTCGTGGGCAGTGGCGCTAAGCGCTCAGTAGGGACTGATAGTTACATTGTATGTCCGGCAGACGAGAACATCAAGTCCGGTAAAGGTCACAAAAATCCATAGGGGAAGAGGACGCCTCGGTAGCTTAACTGGCTAAAGCACTCGGCCGGAAATCGAGGGATCCGGGTTCGTAATCCGGTCAAGGCGGATGATTTTTTTCTCTGTGGAAATTCGCACATTTGTGCATTGCGGGTGACTCCGCAAAGTGGAACTCCGTGGATAGTCCCGGATAGCTTAAAATTTGTTACTGAATATAAAACTGAATACGATTAGGCGCTTAGCAAGAATAACAATTCAGTAATTGAAACTCGTTTTCCGTGAGAAGCACGAACGTTTTCTATGCGTTTTGTCCTAAAACTTAGGGAAAACGCTGGACATTCAGTATGAGACAGCTGTGGCAACGATGATATTATGTAACTACTCGCGTGGGTCGTTATGTAAGCGATTCTCTGAGCGCTCGTTTTTTCATCACGCCTCAACAGTGCAATTTGGAAGTCGTCACCATTGCAACGGCATGAATATCAACGGGAAATATCGGTAATAATTCAGTAGTAAACGACTTAGAACGTGCTCTCTTTGTTGCCATAATGAGGAGCGCATGAATGTATTGTTACTTTTGAATATTCCTAATGTAAGCCCAGCGCAGCACATGGCATTGAGAAATAATAATTCCAGCAAAATCTATCAGCTCAATCCTGATCGGTGACAGACCGCGACGCCGGTATCCGCGACGAGACAGAGCCAGTGCCCATGCCACGACCTCATCAAGTGAGAGGGATCAATACCTACCGTTCATATTCCTTTACTTAGTGACTGTGTATGGTTTAGGATGAAGGGACAGTGACTTTATAATTTTTTCAAATTGAAAATTGTGAAAAGAGATGGTGATGGCGCGAGTGCGAACTCCTCTTCTATAGCTGTCAGTGAGTATCTAGAACAGAACCCGAGTAAACATTAATTAACTTGATCTATGAAACAGCAAGGCGCCTGTTTTACTTGACCTCGTGAAAAGTAATAAAAAATAAGCAGATCTTGTAGCAGCACATGACTTGCCTGAACTCTAAAACATGATAGTTGACGAATAAACTTTGTGGAATTGTGATATAATAGTTGAGGAAAAGTAACTTAGGAATTGTCCATACTTTCATTGTCATACATCTGACCAGTTTCGATATTTCTTACATCATCATCAGAGATCCAACAGCTAAGGCAGTTACAGAAGGCGATGTACATGTGGGACAGGATATGGGGGAGGGGTTTGATGTGAAGGGTCTTTGGAAGGAGGGAACAAGATTAGGCTGGCTCGAGGGGTATGCAACTCTGAGAAATGGTGAACGCTTGTTGAGAAATAGTCGCGAAATGGATAGAAATGGACAGAAATGGATAGAAGTGGACAAAAATGGATAGAAATGGACAGAAATGGATAGAAATGGACAGTAATGGATAGAAATGGATAGAAATGGACAGAAATGGTTAGAAATGGACAGAAATGGTTAGAAATGGACAGAAATTGTTAGAAATGGACAGAAATTGTTAGCAATGGACAGAAATGGACCGAAATGGATAATAATGGACAGAAATGGATAGAAATGGTCGGAAATGGACAGAAATGGATGGAAATGAATAGAAATGGCTGAAATGGAAATGCGGTGTACACTTGTTTTTGGAGTTGCGTACCCCTCGGGCTGGCTATACAATGGCTAGGACAACATATCCAAGGGAGACGTAAAAACAAAAAGGTAATACATTAACCCTCAACTGCTATCTTTGGGTCTTTTTTGACCCGACGTAATTTGTTTTCTTTTGTGGAGGTAAAACGGTCGCTCGCAGCACAGTTGGCTCCAATGTAATCGTAGGGAAAGTGGGGGGGGGGGAAGCGAGCCAGTTGAACTTGAGACAGTGCGGGTGACGGTTGATGTTTACGAGCAATTAAAAAAATGGGTCAAAAACACCCGAGGATAATGTGTACGTGGCCAAAAACCACGATAGTAGTTAAGTGTTAAAAGAAGAGGGGAGAGGGACAGTAAAATTGGGGACAAATTTTCAGGAATGAAATTATTTGAAAATGTATGGCTACACATTGTAAAAGCTGAAGCAATGTCAGCATTTTCAAAAAATGTAGCTCAAGACCTTTATCACGAAAATGTAAAACAGGTCAGAACTAGAGGAGTGATCTGACTCCAGCAGATGATTAGGAAAAACAGAATTACAGTCACGATTAATAAATCTTGTCGAATATTCTGTCATTCTCGTCTCGAATTTCCAGCCGGTTTGGCCGACGTAGAAATAACAGCATCCGAGAGAATCACATTTTACCCAGTACACCCCGCTTATATCCAGATTTTTATAGTCGTCTTTTGAATTATAAATAAGTTTTCCAATGGTCACAGAGTTATACAAATAAATATGAAATTGTCCTTAGGCAGTAATTGACTGAGTTTCTAATGTAAATGTGAGCAAAGGGTAACTTGCGCCATCTCATGGGATGGTCTGGGGAAATACGGGCGGTGTGAGTGAAATTCAGTTTGGCTTTCGCAAACTTGCGGCATTCCATTCACTGCTACATCGTCTCACGAATGTTCCTTTAAGTGACCGTGACTTCGTTGCGGAACTTAAGGTTATCAAATGTATCGCCTCACGCTGTGGCTATGAGGAGGATTTAATTAGATAAGCTGTTATGTCGACATTTACCTTAAAAAGCCACAAATACTGCAAATGTGCATTCAGAAATAGGCCTGATGGTGATTTAAGACTAAAAAATGTGGTTTGAAATAACAGTACCTGAAAAAATTTTTTTTCTCGAAACAAGTCAGTGTCAAACATGTCCGAAAAATTTTTCCAAAAAAGAAATAAAAAATGCTCTATTTATCGAATTGGTCATGGTTTTTTAAAACCAAAAAAGTGCTATTTCTAAAATTAAGTCGAAAGATTCTCGCGTCGCGAAAGATTCAGCGCTCTTGTTGTGACTCCCCCCAGAATTTCAGTCTGTATCTGCCCAGTAATTCTCAAGTAGTCTGTATTTTTGTGTACATACTAGAATAATGAACACTTATTTGGTAACGAAACATGAACATCAAATGTTACTGTTAGTTTTCTTTAGTTCGTGGTTCTAGAGAAAAAAATTTGAGGAACTTAAATGCTATATTTTTAGAGTACTTGCGAGCGTGATGAGAAATTCCTGCCCCCCCCACTTCGCAGCAACCTTTTGAGAAATCCTTGCGACTCCCTTTGTTGTATATTAGAGGCGCTCCTCGGCAGCGCTTTGAAGCTGCTTCCGACCTTGTCGGTTCCCTCTGTCTCGTGATATTTTTCAAAACCGGAAATGTATTTTTCGACATCGACAATGTTAATTAAGGCATATTTACTATGTTTTCGCTTTTAAACGAAGTCATGGCTTGTAGGGTCCACGATTAGGATGGTTAACCATAAATCTGAACGTGAAAAAGTACCTTAATCTGACGAACAATCTTCGCTCGGTAAACCCTTTTGCTCGTAAATAAGTTCTGCTCAGATAATTTATCTGCAGCTTGGCTTGGAAAATTGAAAGAAGAACCATTCAACTAGCTGTTTAGCTATTGCGCACGCCGTAATGGCGGTGCCAACGCTGAAGTGATGAAGCGGGCGCACGGTCGTTAACAGCACCGCTAACCCCCCGCACCTTCGTATCACATGCACACGCTTCTGAATTGGCAATGCCGTTGCGTTGTATGAATTACTCTCTAACCGCTTCTTGATTGGGTCTTGTTTCAAAGTGACCATTATTATTCGCACAAAAAACTATCGCTCCATCGCGAAAACAAATGAGAAATTCGTCTCGGTTCTTAACCTTTTATCCCCTCCTCTCAATGTCCAAGTATGGGAAATTTAATTTTATTGAACCCCCTGTAGAGGAGAGGAATTTCGATGGTTGCGGACGTGGGCCGCACTGATAGGCACCGGTGCACGTTTCCCCGGCCTGGCCGCCGGTTTTCGCGTTGAAATCACTCGGGCCACTCGTTCCCCGAGCCGCACGCGCGGTCCCGAAGCGCAAGTCCTGCCAGCCTCCTCGTCCATCCCGCGTGCACCAATGCCTCCATCCTCCTCACGGACGCGTCACGTTTTTTTCCATCTCGTTTCCCTCCACTCACTCCCTTGCATGCATTGTGATGCGAGACGTCTTCTCTGTCGTGGCGGGCCTCCCCGTGGTCCGGCATTGTGCGGGGTGGTGGGAGGCAAGCACAAAAGGCGGGGGGGGTGGTGGGAGGGAATGAGGGGAGACCCTCCCCTCCTTCGCCATCATCAAGATCTCATTGTTTTGCTTTCTTCTTCGTCCGAATGGTGGGACCGAGGCACGATTGGCCCCTCGTCCGTGCGACGCTTGTAGTCATCGACTGTGCGGCGTTTATTTTTCATATCGGCGTGGATATTCATCGGAATTAGTGGGATATATCCGAATATTGCCAATTTTTGGTTCCCTATCGGTAATTATTGGTAATTTCCTTCATATAAAGGGGTGAATTTATGATGTATCATTAAGCTATACTATCGATTAATGTCGGAATGTTCATCATACATTACGTCATCTGCATCATTCAATGCGACATGTTAGCGATTGGTATCCACAAAATCGTGTACTCTAAGTAGCATATCGTTCATATCTATGCTTACGATCGTTCATATATGGACCACAATAATCGATATTGGAGGAATTGTTTCCCATTAATTATGTATGCCGACCTAGTTTAGAGGAAACATGTGTACTTACCGTCGCGGCACCTCATATCGCACGGCCTTGCTATGGTGTGGTTGACGCCTTCAGATAGATATATTTGTTCCTCTTGTAATGCGGTTTCCGCATGCATCCTTGACTCCAGGTATCTTTCTCCAGTCCAATCCAGTCCAGGGTTTTAATGCATGTCTATGTCCCTGGTGAAAGCACTCTGCAGCAGGAATAGACAAATAGGAAAGGCTATAGGCATTAGTGAGATACGCCTGGAGGAAGTTTGTCGTTGCTCGAGACAGGAGGGTGAAGGAACAAGTAATGGTTGGAGGTTATCGATGCTCGTAATGAAATGGGAATGGCTTTTCAACATAAGTGGAGAGACTGTTGGGGAAATTTGTCCAAGCAATTTAGGAGAAATGGAAGTCAAGCTACTAATATAATCTCATAATATTAAAGATATTCTGGTCCAGGATTCAATACAGGGTATACATTAAGGGAATGGGTGATGGCGAAGGTCTTCAGGGAGTTTTTTTTCTATTCTTGCATATACTGAGGGATGTGAAACAATGGGTCTAAAGCAGTTGGTGCGGGCATTTAAGCTTTTCGGGAATCGGAGAGGATCACAGATCACCGGTCATGTAAGTGATTTTTTTGTAGTTCTGGAAGGGACTGATGGCAGAGCTACGGGCTCTCTGGAATATGAGTTCTTATTGACTTTTTGTTTTGAAATCGATGCGTTCGGCAGTGGTCAGCCGGTCTTCGTCAGGGCTTTGCCTGTTCAGGACGGATGATCGGCACCCAATGCCCTCGAGCGCCTCTCCGGCTGTTCCCTCTCCTGTAGTCAGCCTCGTCAGGACTTGGCTTGTACAAGACATGTGCTCGGCATCTCCTGCCTTTCCCCCACCTGTGGTCAGCCGTTCTTCGTCAGAACTTGGCTTGTGCGGGACGTGTGCTCGGCATCACCTGCCGTTCCCCCACCTGTGGTCAGCCGGTCCTCGTCAGGGCTCGGCCTGACCGGGACGTGTGCTCGGCACCCCCTGCCCTCGACCCCCCCTGATACTTCCCCCCTGTTACTCCATCCTCCCCCTGATACTCCCTCCCCCCCCCTCTACTCGACGAGCGACCGCGTGTTTCGTCCAGCGGGTGTGGAAGTGGGACGAGGGAGAAACACTTCTCGGTTCCACCTCCTCTCTATGGCGATCCTCGCCCTCCCTCTGTCCTCCCTCCTCTCCTCTCACTCCTTCCGGTTCATCCAACTCCTCGACGTCGTTGGCGAAAACGAGGTCCCCTCCCCCCTCCTTTGCCCCCCCCCCCCGATCCCCCTTCACTCCCGCGGATGCGGCGACAACGGTTCTTCTTCCTATTCGCAGCCGTGGCGTGCGCCATTCTCGACAAGTCGGGCGAGCGTCCGTCGCCTCGTTTCTTCCGCGCGCGCATTTTGCAAACGCGCTTCGCATCCGCGTGCGTGTGTCTGGCAGCGGTGCGTGCACCGCCTTATCCGCTCGTGTTCCTCGTGTGTTTACGTTTTCTTTTTCTTTTTGCCGATCGTCATCCTTCTCTCTCTCCTCGTCTGGGAATCTGTGACTCGGAGGGAGGTCTAGGGATAAGCCTTTCGGAATGCTGTCGAACTCGAAAAAAAACCTCCGACGCGCACCTGTGAAGGAATGTGGACCCGAGTGCGCGCACATGTGGTCTACTCGCCCGCGCTGGTGTCTGTTGTAGCGGGCGGTGGGGTCGCCCGTTCGGGAGACTGCATGGCTGGGTGTATTTCAGCCCCCCCCCCCCGGTGCACTGCCAGTGCACATGCTGTCTGCCGCTCTCCCCCGCGACTGTGGAGTCTGCGCGAATTTAATCGGTGCCGGAATCCAGTCGGGCTTGCAAAGCGTCCGTCACAGATAGTGAAAGGATAAGATTGGGTAAGCATGGACTGTCTGCGGTTCCGTATGCATCCGTAGAAACACGAAAACACGCTGTCGATTTACCGGTGTCCTATTAATGGGCAAATACAATCAACTGGTTAAGGTCCTCGGCTCGAATCGAAACCAGAGCTGAACACTAATCATTAGAATCGGCTATCACTCGAAAGAACCCACTGTGCTTGTCATGATTGCGTTAAATGTCTCATTTGCATAAACTTTACACCCTCAGGAGTCACTTTATGGAAGAATTTTACACTTGAATTCGTATTAAAATTATTATATTAGTGGAAAAGTACAAGGATTTTTTTAATATGGATTCAAATCTCATGTGCATTCACTCGCTTCACTGGTAATCCTTAGCGTGCGTAATATATACTCTCATACTTTTTTTTTCTCCTTGGAAATAGAATCTTAAATACCAATTATTTAAATAGGCGTAATTTTAGGCATTTTTAGGCAACTGGTAATCTGTTACCTCTATCCTCTCACTAACATGTTTGTTTATTGTGTTGAATTTTCCCCTAACATTTCCCCGTGCCGGTCTTGCGTACGCTCTTCGTTCAAGAGTAATTTTTCTCTTTTTGTACTTGTGAAATTTCTATTCGGCCTCATCCCCTCTTCACTTTTCCGGTCCCCTTAGCATTTAATGAGTTTGCGCTTCGATGCCCTGCCCGAGGTGTGTGCAGAAAGCGGCGAAGCTCGACGGCGATTGCCATTAGCGCGAGCCCGAATGCTCGGTGACTTGGAAGGAAGACTCTTCCGCGGAAAGCGGCCCCGAAGAGAGAGTGCGGCGCAGCCATACTTGAGCAACTGGGACAGCTCCGCGGCTCGCGCACTTCCGGTTGCGGCCCGCGGGAGGTGGCGCGCGGCAGTCCCGCGGAAGAATTCGCAAAAATTCAGCGCTCTCCATTCCTCCTCCCCGGAGACTTTCCCATGCGGGACGGAGGCCCGTCTCCGACCCCTCCTCGCCCCACCATCCCTACCCCTCCCCTTCGCCACGCGAGGAGATGCCGTGCGGTGCGCCCCCCTGTCCAGGTGACGCGCGTGTCGTCACGGCTCCTCCCGCGCTTATCTGCCCCCTCGAGTGCGGTTGCCATTGACGTCGCCTCTCCTAACCCCCCTCCTTACCCCCGCGAGGGCCGGGGAAGAGGAAATATCCCGTGGGGTGCACGCGGGGGCAGCAGAGACGCTGGGTGCGACCTCGATGCGGCGCCGCCGCGCTTCGGAATCGAGTCGTTTTTATTTCGACCACACCTCCCCCCCGGCCCTCACCCCGCGGCCATCCACGGTGCCCCCACCGCTGAGTGAAAGGGATCCCCCCCCGTCCGTCGGGAGATTCGCTCGCCGGGGAGGAAGGCTTCGGAGGGCTGCCGCCGCCCCGCCAGTTCCGGTGCGGCCGATTGGCTGTCGACGCTGTCGGGAAGGAGTGCGAGCTTTGTTCGCGAGGAGGGCCCGTGTCGCCTGCCGCCGGCCTCTTCCGAGTGGCCGTCAGATGACGCTGCCGCATGCGTCCTGCTGTGCTCTCGCATCTTTGTCGCAACCGTGGAAGCTAGACCGTTGATCAGGGACCTTGCCCTCTCGTGGACGTTGACGGAGACTGTTTTCGGGAGACGACGGATCGTGAACGCCCGAAAGCCGCCTCAATCATCGATCCAAAGGTTGGTTTCACTGTTGGGGGCGACGGAACCCAACCTGCTGCGGCGTGTGACATTTGCGACGTTCGTGAGACTACTGCCGATGGCTTCGCAATGGTCTTCAGTGGTTTTCCGGGAGACACTCGAACCGTTGGAATTAAATAGTTTTTGTTTAAGTGTTTAAGTTTTTTGTTTTAGTCCGCTGAATGTTCCTCTTTCGACCTCAGTCGGATGCCGTTAATGTTAATATCCGCATCGGTGCTTTGTTCTCTATGAATTTCTTAACCTAAACATGATCATTGCCATTGAATTGATATTTGATTCTTACTGTGTTTAAGAAACGGTATACTCTGAGACGTTTCACACCCCTATCAAAAATTTTAAAAATCAAAATCAAGGTAAGACGGATATATTTTTTTACAAATCTAGCAGTATTTTAGATCTCTCTTCATTGGGCCCATTATTATATACCGTACGGCAGCATATGGTGCAACTTGGCCGAAGGTTATTTTCGAATTTTTCGGAGGATGATACTTGTTTTATTTGGTGGATTCTTAGTTTTGCTAAAAACATTCCATCCTCCCAGCATGCATCGTAAAGATTCGTGGGACTTACTTAAGCCCCCAGCTATTAGCGTGAACGGATAATAAAGGGCTTCGGAACTTGGGTTCGAAACCCGTTGTTAATTTATTTACAATGAAAGTTTTAATTTTCATCACTAGATGGCAGTGAGGCCCGCTTTAATATATGTGGTCAAATACTTCATCGGGATGAAAACTTGACCTAATGTATTCTCCCAACGTTAACGCTCACGTCAACCAATGAAATGAAATGAACAAAACTAGAATTCTGAGGTAGGACAAAATTGACGGTATAGCTACGTAACTTGCGATTGTAATTAACTAGGCATCATGAAACTGGGCCTAAAAAGGGTCAAAGCGATGTAATTTAATAAGTTATATTTATTAATTAATATACAATTTGTTTGACTGACTTCTGAACTGAGATATATCTTTTACTGAGAGGACGCAATTAATTAAGCCCAAGTCTTATACACGGATCAGCCACGATAAGTGGTTCCTGGGTGCGATAGAGGGCGAGCGGTAACCAATCTATCGGGTGCGATCATCATGACTATCAGTGTCAGGGCCATAATCCATGCGCCCGTTATCAGCGTTGTCGTCGGTCGCCCGAGGACCGGCGCACGAGATAAGCGCGGCCGTCGCGTTTGGAATTTGGCGCTCTGACGAATTGACGGCCGTCATTGGCTCGCGGCGACCACGTGGCCCCCACGGGATGCGAAATCCTTCCTCGACCGCGCCCTACTTTCATTCAATGTTTTGAGTGCTCGCCACTCTCCTGGGTCCACTGTGTGTGTGTGTGTGAGTTCAAGTCTTAAGTGCGTATAGGTTAGGCTGTCATGAGTAAACTTATGCTTTGTTCAGGGTAATATTAGGACCAACTCGTGCGTAAAATTTTTTCGCCGCCGTGTTGCCTTTGGTTAAGTTGGAAAAATAAATCTTGCGCTCTTTTTAGATAAGCTTGATTGTTATGATTAGTGCTCAGTTTCAGGCGTAGCAACATTGAGAAACGATTAAACGCTTACCTTAAAATGATCAGACTTCTTAAATAACCTATTTTCTGTATTTCGTCAGTAGGTGTATTCTACTTTCGTGAATTTCTGTGATATCCTCTGATGGGAAACAAATGGTACTTGTTTATATATGTATGGCTCATTTCATGAGGAGTATGATGCCAAAATGGTGGATATTGACCTATTCTAGGAAGGATAATTAACTCTTTTTTACCCCAATCCATGCCTCCAGCAAACGAAAATAAATAGGAAGTATCGAATGGAAATAGATTCGGAATAGTCCCTCCATTCACCTTAGAGATAACTCATTTCTTAAGGATATAGTGTCGCCTTTTTTAAAACACGTTGCTACCACGATTTTATTCATGCCGACTTCGCCTTAAGCGTCTGTCATGTCCGTCCGGTTTTTCCATTGGCATTGGGTTTTACTCCGAGTCGTCCCATGTCTATTTCGATAGTTCGCTTGAATGGAAAAAAACGTCGTGAAGAGTTTTCCTGTGTGCACTGTGGCCTGGGGAAGTGGATGGCGTTTCGTCTTTTTTTCCGTGGGGCGGGAGGGTCGCTCGTCACTCCCAAGGACGACTATCAAGTGATGAGTGTTTCACAACAAAATGGCGAGATATAATGATCGCCGGTTGTGTTTGTGCACCCGGGCCCGTTTATCAAAGCCACAGTCAGGTTTATAGGACCTTGAATTAGCAGTCGTTGTTGTAATACGCAACTTGGTACGAATGAAAGAATTAGTTTGTTTCCGGAGTACGTCAGGTGATTCAGGATATAAAATTTCTTTAGATTTCGCAGCGGTAATGACATGTAGAATATTGAGCAGCTATGAGAAATGGTAACGGGGCCCTAATGATTGCTCATAAGTGTCCTTTAACACCCATAACGTTTAGCGTTAAGGTAATTGCGATTTGGTGTAACTTCAGGTTTATTTGCATTGTAATTAATATTTGATCAATCGTACCTCAGCAGTTCGAAGTATTGTGCCGTGTTAACTCTTGTTAACGCTCATGGCAATTCTCTATTGACAGCCTCTAATCACATACCATCCCTCATGATATTTATCGAATGTGGTCCTGGATTACAAGCTGAGGTCCTGTCTATCCGAAAGAGTGGCGTGAAGTAGCGCGAAAGGGTTCATGACAGTGGTTCACGTGTGTGAATCTAATACTAGTTTCACGCGGGTGATATTATATCCAGTAAGTGGTATGTCCCATGGGGAAGCTGATGACTCTGCGTGGAAGTTTCTCGCGGGAACCTAGATGAGGTCGCGTCCCACAGCGGGTCAAATTACTCGGGAATCGTGTTTTAGCTTCGGGAAACGGGTCGCTGGTGGAAGGTGTGTTACCAGGTTATTTAGGCCTGTGTTGTCGGTACTGAACCGCTGCAGTGCAGAAAGCCATGATTCGCGCACATGGCGCTTGTTGTGTGTGCTGGTTCATGCAAGTGGCTTTCTGCTCCAGGATGAGGGCCTGGAGAAACTTGCTCTAATCTGCCTCTCCCCCTCCCCTGATTCTGTCTTCCCCTCACCCGACCCCACTCCCCCTGGGAAGTTGCGCCGGATAGAGTCAGACGCAGAACCCTTTCGCCGGTATCTCTTTATGGAGAAAAGCTTCATCATTACGAATATATCGGTGACATGGGACGTTTTTATGTTTGAAAATGTATTGCTTCAGAAAGCCTTGCTTGACACATTGTATGCGCGTATATAGTTTATGGAACATGGAGCGTTGTTGAGGTGCAAACGAAGGATATCTGGTCTAACATCTATATTCCACTTATTCAATACTTTTGGTTTATTGTTTTCATATTTTTGTTCTGTTGTCTATGTATCAAAGCTCCCACTGATAACAAAGATAATCTAGTGATCAGGGACACATCCTTGCAATAACTCTGATAAAATATGTTTTGAATAAATCTGATCTCTATTGATTTTTGTTTCTCGGCATATTGATTTTACTCTTCATTAGCTACAGAAGCGATGAATTTAAAAATTGCAGAATCAGTCTGTTCTAGCTGTGAAAGACATTTTTTAATTTGGCCCTTTCACTGCTAAGACGTACTGAAATGCGGAGATTCGCTTTTATTATAAGTTTGGCGTTTCCATTACATATTTATTTTTGACGTTAATGGCTCTTTTATTAGTCATTACTTAAGCTGCCAAACCTGAGCATTTAGTCTAGGCCTAGTCCGTTGAGGACCTAAATTCTCGTGGCGGTTCGGAACCATGAAGTAATTTGTTTTCGAATATGCTGTTGTTGGCCTATGCTGGGGCTGCTAGTCATTATAATTTGACACCTCCATATATTCCTGGACAGTACGTAATGTATGCATCACACTCGTTCTACTTAAATATATATTTTCTTCGTACTTATTCCAATAGAATACATTTAATATTATTTGCATATCGATATCGTTTGTATGTAACTACTACACGCATCAATATATAAATACATACAAATAAAGGTTCAAACAGAAAGGTAGACCTTTCTGTTGGAACCTTTATTTGTATGTATTTGCCGCTGAGCGGTCTGAGTGAATGAACGAACGATTATATATATATATATATATATATATATATATATATATATATATATATATATATATATATATATATATATATATATATATATATATATATATAATTATAAATATATATATATATATATATCAAATCGTTTATTATATATACATACACACATACATATATATATACACACACACAGGGCGTCGTGTGATGGGTTATCATCTCCTCCGACTACCTTGATCTGTTACTTTTTCGAAAGTACTTGATGCCAAGAACGCGATCATTCAATGTCTGAAATTGAGATGATATACTCGTATCCGCCGTGCATTGATCAGTCACTGGTACCTTTCGCCGTAGAAACTGGTTGAGTGGCCTATTTAGTGAATTATTCAAAGTTAGGAGTTTAACCATATTCATTAGTTATCATTATTAATCTGGGAATGTGGAGACAATTCTGTAGACAGATAATTGTTGCAATTATTGGGTGGAAAAGAATTTAATTTAAAAAATACTAATCGCCCCTGTATTGGTGGGGAAAGTAGGAAACTAATTCCGAAAATATTTATAAATGAAGGATCCTGGTTTCCCTAGATTCGTGATTCGAAGCATGCTGCTTCTTCGATAGTGGTCAGCTTTTATCCTAGCGTTAAGGCTCAGCACTCCATCCTTCTCACCATTGGAGGTTGAACACGGTGTTTTGTTCGGAGATGTGTCAGAATTTCACGTCCAAACCTTGCAGTCACTCCGGTGGAGCTCGTATCATATGATGTGTACAGGTGCATTCAGATGCACTTTGCTTTTTATGCATTTTATAGCACTTTCTCCCGCTTTCTTCTCTGCATTTAGATAATTCTCTCTGTCACGGCTGTGGGGGCAATGTACTCTCGCACAGCCCTTACATCATTTGCCATGAAAGTTAACCAATATGAACTAGGTGGTGCGGAATTTTCATTGAGTCGGTTTTCAAAAACTTTAAAAGTCATTGCTCACTCATAATCGAAGCTATCGTATTTTCGCTAGCCATCATTATCACTGCGTTTTCTCCGCCTCATTAATTTCTGAGATGGCTGTCCTTTTGATGGGTGCATTGTTCGAATTCTATCTTAAGTTATCGTTCTAAATCATTCTTGCCTATCATAAACGAAACGAAATACCTTAGAGTATATTTTTTATATCGAGAATTAAATAATTCCTTGTAGCGGAAAGCAATTCGAATGCTATGCAACAGTACCGATGAGACGATGCAGTTTTACCAGATTTGAATGGACGTGTATATGTGCTGCATGTAATCGAATGCCTTTTGAAAGAATCTCTCGATACGAGAGAAACCGACCTGTCAATGGTGCTCCTAAGCAATGCACTCGCAAATATTAATTGAAAAGCTATGCTTCATTGTATTGTACTATGCCAGTCAGGTTTTTCTGGTCTGATAATTATTCAAATGACTGAGCTTAACTTGTTGACGATTGGATGCAAATTTTGTCCTCTATATATCTTCTCCAACGATCGATCTGTCGAGAAATCGAATCGGGGTGTATCCTCAGCCCCTTGGATGGACGACTCGAGACGGACCAATGAGGTGGCGAAGATATAAAAGCGTTTTTGGCTCGCCAAAGTGCGTCACAAGAATTTCCGGTCCTCCGAACTTACCCGCTCGGCACGGGTGGTGGTCACGGTTTGTTTACGTCGGGCGTCTTCCCGTGTCGTCGCCCCCCACCCCTCCCTCATTCAGGGGCGTGTCACTCCCGGTAGGGGAGGCCGGTCGGAAGTGTGCGATCTGGCATTCCGTCCTTCCGGATGGCCTCCCTTCCCTTCTGCAGCTCGCGGAATGTGTCACGCGATCGCTCAAGAGCGCGTGCGGTCATGGACCGAGCCGAAAAAAAGCTGCGTCCCCGCCGACCGAACGTCCGACTCTCGTGCGGTCAAGGCCAAGTGGCTTCGCGGGGCAGCCCGCCCTCCGCCGCTCGCATGTTGCCCGAGGCTCGCGCAGTGGCGGCGCCGTTTGAGGGCAGCCCCCGGGGCTGTGGGGAGTGTGGCGAAAAGAGGATGATGACGTTGGCGCCGTGGCGAAGCCATTGCCTTGCCCGGGAGTTCAGAAACTCTCTTATGAGAGTTAATTTTTACTCCCTTTCCTAGTTGGTGCCGTCGAGAGTCCTCATTGGTGGGTTGACGGTATGCATGGTTTTGGCTAGCCGCTTAGCTTCGTTGACAATTTTCTCGTCGACGGTGTTTATGTCGACCTGAGTCCCTTTCGCCAATTAAATAATTGTATTGACAAAATCATGGAGATGAAGAACATTGACTCCTTCCAGCATTTGACGGCAAACTTTGTTGAATATTGCTTTCGTGGGGAAACCGACATGTTGGCGTCATTTGTTCATTAACTCGGAGTGTCATATGAGAGTATACTGGTGTTAAATGCAATGAAAACTGAAAGACGGCGCCCTGTTACTGTCAATGAAATGAATAGATCGGTGGTAGCTTTTCACTGATAGTGAAAACAAGTCCAAATTCGTTAAATAGTGAATAAATGCATTGAATATTAGTTTCAGACAGGCCTCGGCTCATCAGTCGTTTACTTGGGCGACAGCAATGCAAAAATGTGAACTGCTTTCCCTCGTCTCGGCGAAGATTTGAAACATGATTCTAATCTGAAACAAGATGCAGTAATTTAATGAGAGTATGCTAACGTTTGTTGTGTAAAATTTATCCTTTTCATCTTAAAGTTGCTCAAGGTTATCCGTCAGTTTTTCACTGTGCAAATGTAATTTATGACCGGGAGATGGAAAATATTTTAAATTTAAAGTCTCTGGTAAACACAGCTCGAAATTGAGGTGGGAATTAATTGTCGGTCTCCATTCACTTGCCTTGAACGTAATACTTAATACGGATCGCTTGGGCTGAGCCAGTGGAGTTGCGCCACGGAGAACGGGACGGGCACTCTTTCTTAATTGTTCGGTGTGGACGCGCCGAGGGAAAGATGAAGCTTAGGAGAATGTACTTTTTCTTCGGGGCAGTGAGCGGCATCGCCCAGGGCGCTACCCCCTCCCCTGTCCTACTCCCCTCGCCTCCTCCCTCTTTGCCTCCACCCCCTTTGCCTCCACAACGTTCCGTCTTACGTTCGTACCCTGCCGGCTCAAAAACGTCTTCTTATCCATTCGAGCCCGTTGCTCGGACCACAATTGACGCCGCGTCTGCTCGGGAAATTTACTTAATCTCAACCCGGTTGCAAGGGCTAGGCAGTGAAGAGAAATGAACGCCTTTTTGCTCGCGCCACAAGGGATCGCTCTTCGTAATTCAGTCATTCCTTTACCACTTTCGCCACGCCCGCATTCGGCCTGCTTCGCGTTTCGCCATCAAAAAACTTTTCATTTCACGGCATGCTTCAAACGAAATGAAGGCTGTGGTATAAAAATATAAAATATGAGAAATTCGAAGAAGATAACAATTTTTCTATCGTACACCTCTATACTCCTGTGGCATACTCTTGGATTCAATATTTTGTTTTTTTGAATTGAAAAATAAATTGGAACTTAATTTGACTGGGGTAATATCGAGAAAAAGATGGCGTGAGGGACTATTATTCATGGACGTCAGTCAACGGATATTTAGTAAACTTGGACAATATTATCGTATTTTAGATTTTCACAATTTTGTAATAGGTGAAAGAAATAGCGGATTTCAGTTAAGTGCTAAATCTCATCACTAATAACGCCTTTGTACATTTTTGTTAGCTTTATGCGAATACAAATATCGTACTTTTGTGATTCCCTTCACTAATTTATGATACTAGCTTGGTAATTTTGAGAAAATAAATATTTTCAATCGCTGAGTTAAACTCAATGGTTTATCATCATCTGTGTTATAATACATTCTGTCCAGTTCCTAATAAATATAAAAGAGTCTTCAAAAAATAAATGGAAGCTTAAGAACATTGACGTCGCTTATTTGCTCATTTACGGCTACACAATTCATTTATAATTGTCAATATTAAATCTTCAGTAGTTGTTGAATCTTATGATAAACTACCGGGAGAAAATCGTATACCCCTCTACATGTTCCGGATGTGAGAACAAACATTTCCACAGTTCTAGAATGCATTGTCTCAATTGCTCTTGGGAAAATGTCGTGGAACGAGTTTTAAAATGTCATGAAATTAAGACTAATAGAGATGAGATACTCGTAAGTGCGGGAAACTCGCAAACTTTATCATGAGCGTACCGATGTCGCGGCATTATCTGTGTTAACCCTGATATTAGGTCCGGTTATTCGTGTCGGGAGCTGCAAACAGTTGCCCTGCCTCCGGCACTCGCTTTGCTCTGCGCCGTGTGCCGTCGTGCCAAGATCGCCGGTCGTGGGTTCCCGCGGAGCTTCCGCACTCGAGCGCGGCCGGGGTGCGGCCACAGCTCGAGACACAGGACCGCGCTAGCTCTTGTGCTCTTTCTTGTTTGCCGTTCTCTCGCACGCTTCTCTGAAGTGAACGGAGCGTCCACCGAAGGATATTTCGGCGTGATTGGGCTGTCGTCACGCTCACGCTTGTGGCGTCGCTTTGAAATGGGAAACAATCCCCTTTAAGGCCTGGTTACACGATACATTAACCCGTACGTGTTCATGTACAAGTTCATGAACGAATGCATGAATCGAATAGAACAGGTTCTATTTTACTGTTCACGCGTCCATGCATTCGTACAAGTTGGTGTGGTTACACGATGAATTTTCGCCTTCATTCACGCGTTCATGCATTCGTACATTAACTCGTACGGGTTAATGTATCGTGTAACCAGGGCTTTAGACCCAAGTTGGAAAGTCAAATGTTCCTTCTTGTCTCAAATTCCGTTTTTACCCTAGAGAAATTTAACTTTCGGTCCTGAGGAATCATCGAGAGCCGTAAACGTGGCACTGCGATGTCAGCCTTTGATTTTTTTCTGCATCTGCGGTAATAGAAATTGTGTCACTTGAAAAATAATTTCTTGTTCCATGACCGTCAAGCACCGTACCAAGATCGCCGGTCGTGGGTTCCCGCGGCGCTTCATGCATTCGTACAAGTTGGTGTGGTTACACGATGAATTTTCGCCTTCATTCACGCGTTCATGCATTCGTACATTAACTCGTACGGGTTAATGTATCGTGTAACCAGGGCTTTAGACCCAAGTTGGAAAGTCAAATGTTCCTTCTTGTCTCAAATTCCGTTTTTACCCTAGAGAAATTTAACTTTCGGTCCTGAGGAATCATCGAGAGCCGTAAACGTGGCACTGCGATGTCAGCCTTTGATTTTTTTCTGCATCTGCGGTAATAGAAATTGTGTCACTTGAAAAATAATTTCTTGTTCCATGACCGTCAAGCACCGTACCAAGATCGCCGGTCGTGGGTTCCCGCGGCGCTTCATGCATTCGTACAAGTTGGTGTGGTTACACGATGAATTTTCGCCTTCATTCACGCGTTCATGCATTCGTACATTAACTCGTACGGGTTAATGTATCGTGTAACCAGGGCTTTAGACCCAAGTTGGAAAGTCAAATGTTCCTTCTTGTCTCAAATTCCGTTTTTACCCTAGAGAAATTTAACTTTCGGTCCTGAGGAATCATCGAGAGCCGTAAACGTGGCACTGCGATGTCAGCCTTTGATTTTTTTTCTGCATCTGCGGTAATAGAAATTGTGTCACTTGAAAAATAATTTCTTGTTCCATGACCGTCAAAAAAACAATTAAACAGCTGCATGCTGTCTCAGAATTTGTCGTGTTTTTGACTCTATGAAATCACTCTTATCACCAATTGTTTTTGAATGTCACGACTTCAACCAATCTCATGATTTTCAGAGAGATAATCACAGTGACTTTGAAAATTCAGTGGAGATGTTATCGATCGAGAGACGACTTATCGGAACAACATACTGAATCATCTCTGGCCAGCAGAGCTGCTCCATTAAAAAAATGTTTTCCTATCTTCGGCCAGAATATTATTTCTATTATGTCGATACTCGGTGAAAATGTTTGGCTAATCCAATCGTGACACGAATCATCTGTTTTTTTCCATACTTTGAGATGATAACTAGAAAATTTTTTATTGTCTCTTGGAGATCTATTTAACTTTGGACTCGAAGATTGTTTCAACTTATCAAAATGGGATTTACTTTGTGGAACTACTCTTACTGCATTAAACACTGTTGCTGTTCTTTATTCGCCAGTTTTTCGAATGAAAGAGAGATTGCTATCTCGCAATGTGCAAATACCTTGCCCAACTGAAATGTCTTGCATTTTTCATACCCGACAAAAGGAACAATCATTTCGGAAAGATATAACCTTGTGTTTGATAGTTATATTTCGGAAACGTTTGAGTTGCTCGTAGCAAATGAGAAAGTGGCAGAGGTAGTGGCCGAGTAAGCTCTTAGTAGATAGGCGGATACATTTTGGCACGAGCTCTTTGCACTGTAACTCGCGTAATATCAATTTGTCGCCGGGCGAAAGAGTTCGGGAAGCCAAAGCAAATAAATGACGCTTTCGGTTAAAATTACTGTATGAACGTAGACCTTAAATGTTCATACCTATAGGATTTGATAAATTGTGGGAATCACGAATATAGTCCTGCGAACACCCTCTTGTAGTCGTAGTGATGTCTCGTACCATACACCTTAGATCGAAGTTAAGGTCCTCTCAATTCACGGTGCAGTGGAATGGGTCTCTTCATCCCGACAGAGTGAGAGGACCAGTGCCGTGTCCTTGAACGATTGTGGTGATGTAACTGTTCGAGTAAAAAAACGTGCGATGAAAGATAAATCTGTTCTCGCTTGCGTAATTATTCTCGTAAAATATCTCAGTTGCCTTTAAAGTGATTTCTCCAGTAAAATATTGTCCCAGGACCTTCTTTATGTAATTTATAATGCCAGAATCCCAAAGTGAGAGAAAGGATAGCATGCCGGCACACGAGAGATATTTCGTTAATCGTTCTGTAGGACTCATTTTTAGGTGGCCTTCTATTGAATATGCACTGAATAGCTACTCCCGGTGTCTGACGGGAGTTTCCAGTTCAGCTGCAATAGGTACTTTTTCGTTTGGTGTCTCTGGTTTGTTTTGCGTTAGTGTCAGATAACTTTCAGAGCGTTCTGGCTATTGTAGGGAAGTTTTCGCAGCACCGAATGTATTGTTAGAAAAACGCCTGTTGTGTTAGAATTTTTTTAGTCCAACCATTGGAAAGGTGAATGTTGTTTCTCCTCGACTGTGTTGGCGTCGTTGCATCACCATCGCGTATAATCATTGCGAGCTCGAGTTATCATTCCTGCGGATTGTTTTGGCCCCGTTGCGTCATCGTCATGAATGACAATAGCGCTTTTCAATTCAAACCGGTGGGATAACGCTGTTGAGCCAGCGGAAAGTACCTCCAGCGCGAAAAATAAAGAACTGACTCGATGAATGTATTATATTATTGCAGAGCTCTCATTAAATCTCTTAAATATTTTTCGGATGATGATCAAATTGAGTAAAATATATTTATTGCCTTGTTATATCTCATTAAAGTTAAATTAGCGGTCATGGTTAGAAGAAAGCACCTTTGCAGTGGTGATGATTTTATGGCTAGTAATTTCAGGTCATTATTTGTCAATGCCTGTTCCGGGTCATTTAATGTTAATTTTTTGGGTTAACATGGTTATAATTTTACATTTATTGCATTTCATAAAATTTTAGATGAAATGGAAGAAATGATTAACAATTTAGCAATCAAGACAATCACTCTAAATTGTGGTTCGAGAAGTTACATTTGGCGGCTGTATTTGCTGTGGGCATTTTTAGGGTTTCGGCTCATTCACAGCATTTTTCTCTTGAAAATTAAAATATTTGCACTCCCAATCTCATACAGATAAATTAGTATTTGATTGAGTCCTCCACTAAATTAAACCAGGAATTAGGAGATCCGAGGATCCTAGTCCGACTTCGGTTGCGTTTTCTTAAGCAAGTATGGGGGCTGCTTTTGATAATTAGGCTCTTGATCGGCCGAGTATATTGGAATTAAAGATATGTCCTTGCTGTTCCAGTAGTTGGCCAGCGGTTACAGATATTTTCTCTAGTCGCACGTGCATATGGTCGAAGAGTTTCAAACAGTGCTGACCAACAAGTTATAATTTATAGTTTATAATTAGTTTAAGACAAGTTATAATTGCGGTTTTATTCTCAGTATCTGTCGGTTTAGCAAAGATTAAATCGATTAAAAGAGTTGGCAAACAAGAGATGTTGATGATCTTCTGTCGCAGCGCAATGCTCTTTTTGAGTATTCATGTCGGTGAAATAGTGAAGGACAATTGAATGCTAATTTAAATAATCAGTGATCGTTAAGCTCATGTCCTTGGTCTGCATGGCCCAAAATTGAGTTGTAAGTGTGATTGTGATTGATGCTTTTGTTTCTCTGCTATTCACTCGCGAATCAGCTGGGATTGTTGGCTGTGGATACTCTCCTATAAAGTTTGAAGAAGAAATAAGTCACATCCAGGGACGTGACGTAAACGTTTTCGTTGCACTTGTGACAAGAGGTTAAGTCTGAGGCGAAAACTATTCTAGAAGATGGCCAGTTTCAAGAATGGTAAGAGTTGAATTGAATTATTAATGGAATTCCATCCTCAATACGCTTAAATGGACCGAGATATCGTTGCAGTAGCTTTGAATTTCTGAGACATTTACACGTGTATTAATCGCTGTACCATATTATTTCCTTTTCCGAGTGGCGGTAGTTTGTTACCGTGGACGAGCTACAAAGCTGGCTCTTGGTGTGGGAACAGGGTAGCATGGGCGGTTATATCCTGAAAAAAGTTGCGCGCTCTGCAATTACTCCGTGTTCGACGTTTGGAGGACTGATTTAATGAGTAAAAACTTTCCACGTGGTTTTTGACCTTCACGCGTAACGTAATTCTTTCTTTCGTCCGGACCCGCGGGGTGAATTCTTTTTTTTTTCGGGGAAATACTTCATTTTTTAGGAGGTTGTCACCGTGGAGTGTCTTGGACCCTGAGACTGCGGTTGCGGTGACGCTAGTGGCAGACGTCGTGTCCGAGAACGCGGAATCGAGGTTTCGCCTCTCTCGGGAGGCATTTTGGATCTCAGGACTCCGCGAGATGTCAACCTGAGCGTCGACCGAGGTGTCATTCCGCTTAAGAACACAGCGCGGTGACAACTGGAACGAAGGTCGTCTTGCGTCGCGTTTATTTCTTCTGCGAAAGGGGAACATTCAACAGTCGGAGGTATCCCCTATTGTCCAGGGTGTCCAGCGACCTGGAAAACTGGGAAAATCCAGGGAAATATTTTGTCCTGGATATCTGAAGGAATTTTTGCTATTTTCGGAAAAACAATGGAAATGAATGGCGTTCGATATGTATTGGAACGGTGAGTGGGTTTAAAACTGCACCGTAGCTTATCTTCTTCTCGGCTCAACTTAGTACTGTGCTCTCCATTCCTACCAAGTGTACTCCGCCGCCTATGGTCGCTGATTCCGCCTAACACGATTCGTTATTTTAAGTGGACTGGAACTGAGAGAAGTGGAACGGAAACCAAAGCTTACTATACTCACTCTTTGATTAATGCTCTTAATTCGTTTGGAGAAATTGGAGCGCTAAATATGACAGCTCTATTCGAAGCATTTAGCTGCGAAAGGAATAATTCTATGTTAAATATTACGTTCCTCAGACCCTTTTAAACAACTTGAAATTGTACTAGTACTATTGTAATTGGCAGTATTCCGCGGAAATTTAGTCTTGGCTTAAATCTTTGATTCCTACGATTTTTGGTGCAAAAAGGCATTTTGCCAAATATTAGTCCTTTGTTAGTAAAATTAAACAATTTTAACTACAGAGTGCTACGTGATTTTGAGTTGGTGCAAGATTGGAATGAAAAACTTTGTTTAATCCACATATACAGGTATTTTAATGTCGACCAAGGTTTCGTCACTGAGAGACATCATGAGATCGAGTTTTATCATATAGTAAATAGTTTCTGCTTACTCTATGATATTATTTATGATCTTATTTATCTAACTCTCAATCTCATTCTGTGATGTCCTCTTCTGGTTATTTGTTCACTAAATAAAACATGCCCTTAAGTGTGACTCGTTTCCTCTTTTACATAACTCTATTTAGGCCTCAAATTTTTGTTTTTTTTCGTATCGGCAAATTATGCAGATTTAGTTCAAGTTCAGTAAAAATGCGTTAGTAACGAAATGTAATAAGATCCTGGAGGAGTGCAATAATTTACCTGGAAAACCTGGAAAACTCATAGAACAAAATGATTGGACTTTGAATAAGAGTTAGTCTAGACTAAACTGAACATTCACCTCAATTCAACTCACCTATCCTCTGTCTTTCAGATGTAAACTTGAACTTATCTATTGAAGCTTGTGTCCTCTATGGTCATGGAATTGGACACCCTGACTGTATATCGATGTTCATTTTGAGATAGTGCTGCCATGGATTGGCGCACATTTGTGGGCATCTTAACGTGACGAATATTTTCTATTAATTTTTTTATTTCAATCTCTCAACCAGCTATCGTAGCCCCTGACGTCGCAGAGTTGTAGAATGAGACAATCGTTTGCAATAATTGCTATTCACCGTAATTTAACCGTGATGATTTTGTTTAAGTTTCTGGTAAGAACTTTCTCATTCCATTTGTCGTGGAAGTTGTTTTCAGCAGAGCAGTAGCATCGTGAAGCCTTACACAATTCATTACACGAGTTGAAAGTTGTGACTGAATGGTGATGAGTCTCAATATGATCTTTGAAATGGTCACGGTGGACTGCTTGAATCGACGTGAAGTTGGCGGCGAGGGACTCAGCCAGGTGCAAGTGTAAGCCTCCGTGCGGGAATAAATTACGCGTTCATAAAATTGGGTTAAATCTCTTCTCTCTCGACGCCAACGCTTTCCTCGATCAGTGCGACTTCTAATCGCGATCCTTGTTTCACAAATGCCTGGAGTATTTTGTCATGTGGCCCTGCAGTTTGCGATCGAATATGTAACCCGAGAGAATAAAATGATCAATTTTGCATTATTATTCAATTGCTGTGAGCCATCAAATAGTGTTAATCGTTGTTGATTGCACCGTATTTGGAGTTTTAGTTTTACTAATTTCATTTCTCTTACCAAAGCAGTTGGGGATCTTAGTTAGTAGTTAGGTGTTAGTTAAAGATTATCTATCGGCTCACTCAAATGAGTGAGAAATACGATATCATTGGTGAGCCATGTGTTATATAGAACTCTGTTCGTCAATCGTCCAAACGTTAATTCAGTCCGGCCAACCTCTTTAAAAATCTGGAACTTCTTTAGAAATGCCTACCTCCTCTACAAATCGTGGAATTTTCTTTCATTTTTACGCAATTAGGCATATTCTTCTTGCATTTTCCCGCGTTATTAAACGGCTAGGAATGCTTATAGAGTCATTAAGAAGAATAGCCCCTATACTAAGTTCGTGAATCCCATGGAATAACTTTACACGCCGCAGTAAGTCACGGCCAAGTTTTACTTTCAGCATTTTTTTTATTATATTGCGCTTTTAACTTTGTAGCTCTTAGTAATTATCCCCTTTTCATTTTCATGATCTTGCTCTCGTCAAAACATATCGGCTACAAGATGATCCAATCCCCTCTGTGAGTCTTTCTTACGGATGTAGCCGTAAATGCTACAATAACCTATCGGTTGGTTGCCTAACAGAGAGTGTTATAAAAATGCCTTCACTTTCGGAAGTAAGAGAATGAATGATTGGGGTAAATTTTACTTTTTCCTTTCTATTTCTTTCTCCTTCCATTTGTATACTTAAGTGGGGTTTCAGCCAAAGTCCGTGGTGCTGCGTCGTGTAAGATTTTGGGTTATGGGGCACTGAACATTCCGAGTCCTGTGAAACGGGGAGGAGGGTGGTTCAGTGTGGTAACTTCCTAATTACTACCAACTCAAGCGCTTGGAGAATTTGGGATGGCTCACAACTACCTGATATCTCGTTTTAACTCGTCTCTCAATGAGACCTCATTACTGGGTCACTAGAGTCCGTAAAAGATAAATAGGGCAGTTGAAATGATTTGGCTCGGGGAGAAATGAAAAGTAATAAAAATGTTCACGATATTGGGATTTAAAAAATGTCACAACTGTGGATTCTTCGGCCACTTGACTCCCTTCCCTAAACGGTATTGTACGTGTTTATTTATTGACGGAGATCGGGTTGGTGTGGTGCCTAGAGTACTCTCCTACCACACGGGCGGCTAGGGTTCACATTCCTGCAGAGGCAGATGTTTTTCAGAGGGAACCCGATCCCTACTTGAGTGTCTTGTGGAGGGCACTTCAAGTACAGTACTCCGTCTGTCGGATGAGACGTTAAGCCGTGGTCCCCTTGGCACCTTTCGTTAAGAGCAGGCTAACGCCGACGCCGGGTTCTATCCACCCTTCCTCCCTTACCTATCCCCTATGGCGCAAATGACCTTAGCCGTCGGTCGCCTCCCCAAATATCCAAACCTTATTTATTGACTTCATTTTTGTCAACTACGCCATTACCTTGGACGACCACTAATCTATGACAGTCACGACGATGGGTGATTTTAACCACTTTACTAATAGTTGCGTTCCAGATTATTTCCCGAAGTGGTTTTCCTCACTCTATCTCGCGTCTACCTCTCTATTTAGCTCCTTCCTTTCCCTTAACCCGCTCTACTTCTACCTCTGCCACTTGCCGCGAAGGTTTGAGCCACGAACTTCTGCGGGAGCTCTACCTTGGAACATTGTCTCACCTATCCTCTGTCTTTCAGATGTAATGGACCTCTCAGTCCACCCTCTTCCTCTTTCTAACTGATATTGCTGTATATTTTCGACGAATTCCCGTTCGCGAACTGCAACCTCCGTTGAGTGTCCCCCAGCCAACGTCTGCATCCCCGCGCAAAATTCAAGCTCCTGCAGGCGAGAAACCGCTCGTTCATCTCCTCGTCTGCGGATGCCTCGTTCGTCGGACGACCACTAATCGCGGAGGGAATGCATTTATATCTGGGAGGAGAAGGCAGAATGACATTCAAAGCCTTTTTTTTTAGACGTTGAGATGCCCGCGTAGGAATAGAAAAGTTTTCATCTTAATACTCGAAATACATTTTCATTGAGGTGGTTGGGACGAATTTCATCTACTTACGGATTAGTATGAAACTTTGCACATGCGTGCTTATTGGTGATATCTATACATTACAGTGGCAAGAAGCATTGTACAGATTTCATTTTTTGGCAATTCTATGCGAGTTTAACACTTAACCTTAATGATCATGACATATATTTTGTAATACTTCGAAGAGTACAAATAAACAGAATCGCCTTGGTGTTCCGTCTCTCCCGTGATTACGGTAGGCGTGCGGAATCAGACCTCGTCCATCAAACGTGCCAGAATTAAAGCCGCTGATATCCGCTCTTGAGTTTCGCTGAAATGGTTTAAGTTGTATTTTGTAAGTGCTAAACCAAGTGGACATTTCTTTTTGATGTACCAGTTAATGTGTGGAGTACAGCGGAGGATCTTTGGTAATTTCCTTTATCGGTTTAATGGTAGAAGTATGCGCCGAGAAAACAAATGAAATTGGATTTTCACAATGCGGGAGAATATAAAAATTATGCTTAGAAAGTGTTTCAGTTCGGATAAACGGCTGTAGTCAAATCCGCCGTGTTCTGTTTTCCCCCTCTTTCGACGTAATTGCTGTTCCATTCATCTCCTATATTCTTTGTCCATTCGTTCCTTGCCGTCCGTCTTCCCTTTCTTCCCAGTGCCTCGCTCTGTGGACATTTATGATTTGCGGCTTAGGGATAATTCTTTTCCATAAGGGTTTTTTCTCTGTTTATGTTTGTCGATCAGATCACGATGTAACAGTAGGGAAATTTGTTCCAGGTCAGAGAGTTTGGAGAACTTCGTAGGATGGACTAATGAAAAGGGATGAGTGTAGGAGGGATTATTGCAGTGGCGAGGAGAGCTCTTGCTTCTACGGAAAGCGCTCCAAGGTTTTTGCTCTTTATTTTCGGAAGCGGAGCGTTGTTGATCTTTCATAGTACGGGGCGGACTTAGCGTAATTTATCCCTAAGCCTTAATTCCCTTTCCCCGGTGCTGTGAAGTTGGATAAAAAGAGTAATGGCTATGTTTAACTATTCAATGGCCCTTCTAGTTCTATAGAATCTACTTTGACTTCGACGTGGTGAAATTTCTTTCTGTACTTATGGTTTTCATTTGCCGTTTCATTTTGATGAATGGTAAAGGTTCTCGTAATTAGAAAGAGGGAGCATGCCTTCTTTGGATGAGTGTTCTGCATGTGCAACTGAGCAAAAATTAAAGCGCCTGCTATTTCATTTTGCGAGGCCGCACTGTGTTAATACTGAGACTGATATGTGGGTCATATGTGTGTTAGTTATGGGGTCAGGTTAAGTTCAGAGAATTGTCGATCGGTCGAAATACCCACGATAAGAACAAGTTTCATGCTAGAACGTAAGGGAAACTAAATTTAGTCCCCTTCAGTCAATATTGTTAGACTAGTAGTAAGGCATACAGAAAGGCGCGCGACCCTCAAGTTTATTTACGGCTTTGAGGGAGTACATTACCTTCTACTCTATAGAGTGAATTTAGATTATCAAGATGAAAAGCCGTCCTTCAGTGAAGATTTAGCTACTTACTCCTGCAGAGCTTGCGACCTCTTCGAAATCTAGGTTGAACCGTCTAAAATATGTGAAGAAAGGGCTTTTTGGGTTATGCGTCGGTGTTTGTAATGGAAATGAAATGAGGACCCCAGAAGTCAAGGGGTCTAAGTAACAAAACCATTGTTTAGAGAAAACTTAAGTCAAAGTTGAAAATGTTTGGTACAACCCATTAAGTTGTTAAGAGGAATTACCCTAGATAGCAGCACCTGTCAATAAAATCACTTGGGTCCATTTACCACCTAAAAGATTAATATTTTTACATCCCATTCCTGTACCTGACTTATTTTTTTCAAAAATGTCACTTAGACCCCTTGACTTCTGGGGTCCACAAATGTAATGTTAATGAAAATTTCTCATCATTCCTCCTTTCAAATTATTAAAATTTTTTACCCCAGCCAGCCAATCTAATATTTATATGCACGTTGAAGAATATGATATAGATATCGTGTAAGAGGTTGTGACTTTGACCGTGCTCGTATCACTGGCAGCCCCTTGAATCGAGCCTTTGAAGCTGCTTCTGCGGTATGTGGAAGCATCGGTTAGGTTTCCTGTTGACTAATGAACTGTGGGTCTTTGGATTCAATTCGTAAGCTTAATAATCAGCGAGAAAATTGATGAACACTTTAGGTATTCGCCAAAGCACTCATTTTTATGATTGAATTGAATGATATCCATCATGATAATTCCTGAATTGTGAAGAACTTTCATAATCGCATAGGCATTCTAATAAGTGTCATCCCGTGAACTACTGTTCACTGAATGACTTAGGTTCTGTGAATACGAAGCCATTCATTTTATGTCAGAGGAAGTCCCTCAACTGTTGCCTAAAAAAACCATTGTGTAAGTGTTGCCTCCTAGCGGTGAGGGGATGCCAGCATTAGAGATGACGGTATTCCGAAGTGATGAAACGTTGTATTTCACCATTTCATTGCGATATCACTTATCACCCCACCCCGTGCCATATCATGGATATGTATTATATTTTGTGTAAGCTATTCCCTAGACATGAATGAAACAGTCAAATTCCAGGTAGTACATTTCGAAGTGGAATCAATCGACTATTTCGGCTGCGAGAAATATACAGCCTTGCAACTCTGTATAAAATGCATTACTATTGCGCTATCTGTGTTTTTCTCCGAGTTCTTTTTACCTTTCATCCACCACACCGGTAGAGATAAATAGCTCTGTCAATTTTCAATGAGAGATCAGTGTTACGATTTGGTGTCGTTATTGTGTATGATTCGATTGGTACTCGAATTTCGCGATCCTGCTCGACTCGGATAAAAAATATTTAAGTAATCCTATTCGAATGGAAAGGCGCAAAAAATAGCTTACTATTGACCAATGCCACTCTCGCACTTTGCTGGACAATCTGAGGTATCACAAAATATGCAATAACTAAGCGCCGCCTTCTATCCATTCGCCTTTTGTGTGAGTCGAACGACCTAGTTTTTCCATCACTATCTATTCCGTCACATCCCTCCCACCTCAACACTCGTAAACCCTCGAGGTAGTTGGAGCGAGACACTTACTTCTATAAAATTGGCCTCATGGATGGGAAGAAGATCTCGTACTTAATTACAGTGGCACATTTATATTTACCAGCTACTTACCTCTCTGATTTACGGGATATATACCAAAGAATATCGGCCGTTATTTATGGAATACGGTCTTTCTTTGTGCTCCGGTGAGACAAATTAATTTTGAAAAATAAAGATCTGACTCACGGATCACGTCAGAAATGCAGCGGTGTATATAGTCGTATTTTTCCAATCATTTTAACATATTAAAAACTACGTGGTTCTTTTATTCGATAGGGAAAAAAGACCTTAGATTTTGCCTTTTACTGCGAGAGTGGATAAATTTAAACCTTAGATTCTAGCTCCATCGGGGGTATTTTCTCTCAACTATAGACTAGCCTGCTAGCCTGTGATTGGTAGTTGGATCCTGGAATCGTATGGGAAATCAGTTACTCCTGTTTAGATTTTGCTGGTTCAGTGCACTCCTTTGAGAAATAAGCCAACTCAAAGCCTCAGATTGTATGCTTAGTCAATTATTGAGAAGTTCAGTTTTTAAAAAAAGTTCTGCGGAACTGAACCATGGTGCCAGTAATGTCATTGATCTTATTTAATGCTGCTTACAACTGCTTATTTTTAGAGTTAACTTTTACTTTTGCAATAGTGACTACAGAAAACTGCCACTATGGCTATCTTGGCCTGTTTCAGCGAATAAATTGTTCAGGCTAAGGAGTAACGGTCACGACCATTGTTCAATGCGATATTGTGCACTGTGGCACACTTCACTCTTCTTTACATTTCCCGACCTTAATTTATGTTATTTCTAACGGAAGTCATAGGCAACACTTAAGTCAGCTCTGAAATCAGTACCGGAATTACTGGAATTTAAAATATAACTCAATGCCGAGCCTGTGTTCACACAATGTTAATTTTCGTGCGCGGTGGAATTCTCCCGACCGGCCGAACTACGCTACTTACATAAACTTCGAAACTTAAATGAAGTTTGCCATTTTGTTGTAACATATGCTCTTTGTTGTTCACTAAACATTTTTAACATGCTGTGGTTCATTCTAAACAAGTTAAGCATAACCTCCAGTGAACCACTTCTGCGTAACTGTTATTATTAGTCATAGTTATTAGGATCACGAGAGTGGATAAATTTAAACCTTGGATTCTAGCTATACCAAGAGTTTTCTCTTTCAACTATAGACTCGCCTGCTAGCCTGTGCTTGGTCGTTGGATCCTGGAATCGTATGGGGAATCAGTCACTATCTTATTCCTGTTTTCAGTACCTATGATTGAACTCGATTCTAGCATCGGATACGAAAGACTACGATTTTTAGCAACCTCACTTCCATTCGATTTTCCGCTCTAAAATAATATATAAGGCGCAATATAATTCGATTCACGTATTAGACCACATTATTCCGTTCTTTTAAAACATTGCCACCCTTCCCTGCCATCCGCCCACTTCTCTCTTCAGTGAGGAGTAGGCGTTCGCCTTTAGGTGCACTGCTCTGTAATTTGGATCCTAATTTCCGTGCTGCCCGCCGATAGCTCTTCGTGCGGAGTGTAGCCTTGATGTGTTGTCCTATGATGCGATGATGATGATTTTTTGATCGCTCACATTTCTCCTTCAGGAAAAATTTGATTGCTCGACGCTTGGCTTATTGCTACCCTTGGATATTGGTGCGTGCATGACTCTGGTGAGTTCAGCATGTCAGTTCCTTTCCCCATGTGAATGGAACCCAGTTAGAAGACGATGTTAATTTTCCTCGAGCGTGGGTGTCGCAATATGTAAAATTCACCTATTCGTGCTCGGTGCTCTGTCGTGCTCCGCTATTACTTTTCTCCCTTCTCATCTCTGGGGTGGGAAAGTGGGGCAATACTGCTATCGGTGTGATCCGTCGGACCCTCCGCAGCGGCAGAACAATATTTGC
The DNA here is from genome assembly GCA_963169105.1 of Ceriagrion tenellum. Lineage (NCBI taxonomy): Eukaryota > Metazoa > Arthropoda > Insecta > Odonata > Coenagrionidae > Ceriagrion > Ceriagrion tenellum. The sequence goes on along the minus strand of OY720638.1, from coordinate 105,993,285 downwards.
GCCATCGCGCTCTTGATCTAGTGGGCGTGATCGAGGAATGGCCGCTGACTGCAACCTCACCTTGCGAGTAGTTCTCCCGGTGGAGACTGGGATCAAGGTGGAAAATCGTATGCTTTCGCGTGATGGGCGGCTCCGATGCCGATTGAAAGCAGAAACCATGATGAAGCATTCGCCGGCATGGTGTATGCATGTGCCATCACTTTCAAAAGTCGATCCACGAGTCGAGCACGGCAGACTCAGCATTTCGCCGAAATGGAACGCCGCCTATTGCGCACGGGTTCTGATTGGGTCGAATTCGTCTGTGGCGCGGTGGCATTCGCATGGAGTGACCCTCGCGTGACCTCCCCCAACTCATTGCTGCATGGGAAACCCTGATTCCGAGAATTCGGCAGGAAAAGAACGTGCGAAGCGTTTTCATAACATGCGGGGAGCGTTCAGCGTGCCCCGTGCGAGGAAGATGCTCTAGGTGAGGCGTAGGACGTGAAGGCGATGCACATTTGAGCCGTGTCAATGATGGGCAAAATTCGCAGCAGTTTTTAGTGAGAGGAGAAGCTGTGATGTAGAAATTAAAACGGCATCGATTAACGACTATAAAATTCTACAAATAATTTCCTAGGTAAATTTCATGAATTACGACCAACGGTCTCGATTTTTCTTACTAGAGTTGTCTTTTGACCGATTCGGGCGAGAAGATTTGAGAAATTTCGTTAACTTTATTATTATCATCATAATAAGAAGGATGTTAGTTCGCAGGTTCCGCGGCGTTGATCAAATGATTTAAACATTTCTCGGGTTGCATCCGCGTCAGTTGTCATTCAGCACAACAGTTTCGCCAGCTATCCTGCTGGCGTCCTCAGGTGAAGGATGGCGAGAAGGTTTTGGTCCGTCCTTATATAGGCCAAGTTAGGCGCCAAAAAGCGATCAATGCTCCGGCCAATCATGGAGCAGCGTCGCTTTTGCGCGGGAAACTGACTACTCTCTTCCAAGCGCTGTGCAATGGGTATCCATCTTCTCTGTTAAAATTCTTGGTGTTTTTACGATTTCTATAGCCTCTCTTATTATTCTCGGTAAGTACCTGTTTTCCTTGGCTATTATTTTTGCGTCTTCGAATTGTACGGTGTGTCCCGGTTCACTCCATACGGGACACACCGTACAATTCGAAGACGCAAAAATAATAGCCAAGGACAACAGGTACTTCCCGAGAATAATAAGATAGGCTATAGAAATCGTAAAAACACCAAGAATTTTAACAGAGAAGATGGATACCCATTGCACAGCGCTTGGAAGAGAGTAGTAAGTTTCCCGCGCAAACGCGACGCTGCCCCATGATTGGCCGGAGCATTGATCGCTTTTTGGCGCCTAACGGCAGGATAGCTGGCGAAACTGTTGTGCTGAATGACAACTGACGCGGATGCAACCCGAGAAATGTTGAAATCATAATAAGAAGGAGCCAAAATTTTGGAAATCAGATGAGTGTTCTAATTTACACCATAGGCTTTCGGTCAGATTAACCTTTGATATGAACAGTTAAGTAATTACGTTGGTAAACCAGGATGAAGTGAGAGGAAACATTAATTTCTCTTCGTTTAGTGAGGTAGCCTTTAAAAAGCTTTTACTTAGGCTTACCTAAATGTGCATTCCCCCGCATTGTTTCCCAGTCGTGATTATGTTTCAGTAAAAATTTAATTTTCGGATAGGAGTGCATTATTTTATTCATAGTTTCCATTTTATGATTCCACACACCATTTTCTCTGACCGACCCAGGTTTCGGCAAATTATGCCATTCTCAAGGTTCCTTGAAAATGGCAAAACATGCCGAAACCTGGGTTGTGAAGAGAAAAAGTGTGAAATCAGACTGTGCCACTTTTTCGTTATGAAGAACATTACGGATTCCCATTTTATCCGTATCAGTGTACTTGGTAAAATAATTCATGACGACGTTGAATGGTCAAATAAAAATTTTGTGTCGAGTAGTTTGGTGCAAAGGATGTTATTTTATACTCTGGGAGACTACTTTACACCATATGTCGGAGGGTAGCGTCCCCTCGCGATATATTACACTCTGGCTCTCGCGAATGTTTCTGGCGCAGCCCTGCGCGGAAAGGAGGGAATCGAGAGATGGAGGGGGTGGAGGGAAACGACGGGATGGGAAGAGAATAAGGCAACGAGATGGAGTGAGGCAAGGGAAGCTGACCACTTTGCGGAGATGAGCCGAGGTACACTCGCGCAAGTCAAGTGCTTAAAATTACACTTCGCTATGACCTTTCCCGGGACCCTATCATGAGGGCTGATTGTCATCCGAGCTGAAGTGGAACGGCGGGTAGTGGTATTTCCACTTCTTGAAAGAGCTTCAGCATCACGTTTGCAACAATTAGAAAAGGATTTTATGGTTAACCGTCCACCCTAAGAAACCTTCCTTCCGAGTTTCCCAGGATCCTGACTGTGGCTTAGCCCGTGTCCCAAAATCATACGCTGCGCGGGGCCAGGAACTTCTGCGAGAGCCAAGGCACTCCTTAAGTGAGGTCATTTACAGCGTTTGACGATTATGGAATCTGGAGGCCTTGCGAGGGTCTTGCGGGCGGGATTCGCCTCTTCCCTCCGTCGAGCATCCGCACCTCGGGAGTCTCCCATCGCGGGGGGGGCGGGGATCGCCGGTGCGGGCGCCACCTCCCCACCCCCGCGGGCGGCCAGCCGGCCGCGTGGACCCCCGCCCCTTTTTCCCGGAGCGAGGGAGGAGTCGCGCGCGCTCACACGGGCGAGACCTCTTGGGATCTTTCGAGACCTTTGCACCGTCTCGGCGGAGAGACGACGACGAAACCGGCGTGCCTGCTATTTCCATCGCCCGAGTCTCGCTCATATTTTCCCTCCTCTCCCGAGAGTTCACTTATATATTTTTTTGCCCCTCAATGAGGAAATTCTTTACTCGCTCGGGGCAGGATCGTCAAGAGAGCTAATGCTTATTTTTTACACCCTTAATGAGCGTTCTTCCCTTTCCGCATCCCAGGGTCACGGCGGAATATCTGCATCTCTGCAGGCGACCCTCCATGCAGTCGCCCGGTGCGCAGGATATTTAGGGGACGCATCCATTACGACGGGCCGATTCGACGATGACAAAGCGCCCGTGGGTGAATATTTGCCCGAAACTGAAGAAAGCGATTAAGATAGCTTGAGCGGGATATCGTTTCACCTAGAAATCGATGAGTTTGGTCTAATTTTAGAGAAATATGTCTAACCCTTCCTAGGATACCAAAATACCAGCCCCATACTGCCCTAGTTCCCGAGATATTTGCCAAAAATACCATTTTACTTGGTGAATGGTACACGTTAGTCCTCCAGAGAGACCATATTTAAAAAATGAGGAATTTCTTGTACCTTGATCTCGTCAGAAATTTAGCTGTGTGTAGTTTATTTATTCTCTCAACTATTTTTAAAATAACTCACGTGCTGCAGCATTTGTTTCAGAATCACGAAAAACCTTCCGCAGTGAAGGAGTTTTAAACTTACCGCGAGAATAAAAATTAACCTAGTCCAAGACTTGTATGGTTATATTTATTCTCTTGAAAGAGTATCTTTGCTCAATGAATGTAGCAATATTTACCCCATGCTCCACACAGATGCTGAAATTAAAACATACGATTCGAACATGATTTATTTTATGGCTGGGGAAAAATCAGGCTTAAATTACCTTTAAGGGTAAGCGAGAAAATACGTAATGAGGCGATGATAGAGAGTGAAAAAGTCGCTCCATTTGCGGAATCAAGGCTTCGGTCAATAGCTCACCGTAACCCAGATTTTCTGTTCCTATCATTTACTTGTAGTTGTAAAAAAATCTCACAACTCCCTTATTCAATTAGCTGGCTCCCCCAGCAGGGGATACCTATGACGTCAATGCCGCCACGCGAAGATCTTGCCGAAAAAACTGGTTTCGAAAGCGTAGGCATTTCATTTTCAGATTAATTTAAACAATACAATTTTCTTCAATTTCAGCAGTGTTTCAGCGGTGTCTCAGCAGTGCGGAATACATTAAAAATTTACTCTTGAATTTCTTACTTCCAGATTTTCTTCCGAGCTTTAACTTCCCTTAAAGTGTTTCTGAAATTGCATCCCGTCAGTTCCTCGTATGCCGGAACGGAAACTGGGAGTCGGATTTTTCCTCGGAGGCTGAGAACCCTTTCAAGGGTCCCGAAGCTCCTCTACTCTCAAATCCTCCATTTCTCAACGTTCTTTGTCGCCTGAAAAAATGGCCAAAAAGTCCATGTTCGTGAAATTTTCACGTTAAATTATCCCGTACAAGGAATGTTTCAGTTGCAAGTGGTGTCAACCATAGAGTTAACGGCATGTTAACAGCGTGCTACGATATGGCTTGGTCGTGCTGTAGAGAAATAACTAATGCGCATTAGACCAATTAGGGTTTAGGGTCCGATTCCAGGATATTATTTTGATTTTGCTTAGTTTTCATAGACTTAGAAAACTTTTATCTACGATTCGTCCTTTACTTAAGTTATCCATTAGCGTTTTCGTTTTTCACTATTCAGCTTCGTTGTAGATCAATTTTCTGTGATTCAGTGCTAGAAGAACGGATGTGATATTGCTCTGATTTATGTCGACACATCTATGTTCAAAATAATTATGGGCGGGCGTAATACGTTATGTTCCTGGATGAAGGGCGCACCACTTATTTGAGCTTATGGCGCGGAAAATTGTATTCATAACTGTGTGCCGAGTCAACATCTGTTCTTAATTAATGGCGCACGGTCAAATCGATCGTTTCTGATGACGTCCAATGTTCCTTCGGTTCCCCTTTGTAATTTGAGGACCCTCGGATCCCCCATTTAATCCACTCTCCTCAGTTACCATCAATGGTCATTAATGTGGTAGCAATTCTGTCACAGCTTCCTGCTTATAGTCCTCCTTTACGTATCCTACTGATCGAATATCTCATTATCGTATCCACCGTGTATCCATTCAAGAAAAATCTTCGCAGTTTTTCCCCACTTCTTTTTGCCTCTACAGTAGAGGTGTGTCGTTCATGAATGAATCGTTCAGAATGAACGATTCAATGGCATGAACCGAATGAATTGAATCTACGCTTTCCACTCGAATCGTTCAAAATGAACGATTTGATGGAAGATTCAAATCCGCCGAATCCAAATCGTTCAATATGAACGATTTGTGTGGAAGATTCTGCTAGCAGATCTCCGAATCCGCCAAATCCAAATCGTTCAATAAGAACCCTGTAAATACCCTTGAAACACCTTGTCAAATGTCTTGTTTCCGAATTGGAGCATCACATTTCACCTTTTTGTTTGTTTTTTCGCACACTAATATTTGAAATGCAGTAAGTCGACAGATTCACATGGATTCGAGATTCACTTGGATTCGAGATTCAGTTGGATTCGAGGTTCAAATGGATTCGAGATTCACATGGATTCGAGATTCACACGGATTCGAGATTCACATGGATTCGAGATTCACACGGATTCGAGATTCACATGGATTCGAGATTCACTCGTGGATTTGGTTCATTCGGTTCATTATGAACGATTTAAAGAACCGAATCATTGCCACGAATCAAATCCCATGAACCGAATCCACAAAATGAACCGAAATTCCCACCTCTACTCTACAGTATACCTTTCGCGAGGGAGCTGTCGGTCTGAAAATGTCTCCTGGGAGCCAATTCATGCGTGTTTTCTGTGTTGTCGAAGGATTTCCTTCTCTCCAGCTTTTCGAGGCACTACTTCGTTAGCTATCCATTCCGTTCATTTGATATTCATCATTCTTTTGTGCTGCCACCCTTCAATTACTTCCCCTCTTCTTTTCTCTGCGTCTGGCCGTGTCCTTGACTCGCATCCGTGGAGAAGTGCCCCCGGCGTTTTGTTAGTCGAAGCGTCATCTGAGCTCCTCCTGATAACCCTGGGGCAGAAAGGGGCGAACGTCCTCCCCCTGCATTTGAAATGTACCGTCTGAAAGACGATGGCAAATTTCTGAGGTAAAGGCCTTGTATTCAGTAAAACGGTGGATGTTTCCCCGGAAAATCTCGCTCAACTGCAACGCAATGTTTGTTAGACTTCGCCGTTTTTACTTTGGTTTTCGCCTCTTCTTCGAAGACGGGAGGCAGTTTTATTAGATCGCCCGAATAATTGCGAGAATCACCACCCTAACGGGACAGAAGCGTGGTATTTTGATGGGCCCGAGCAGAAAGTTGAAATTCTGGCGAAATACGGAGTGCTTCGTGAAATTATCCGCCCGCTCTTCCTGTCGATTTGTGCACCGGTTTTTTCAAGATACCCGTGTCTCATTATGTTCGAGTTGATTAAAGTACGTTGCCTGCTCAGCCAGGTGCGTCTATCAAGCTGTGGTGTGGAGACCCGTATTATGAACGACGTCCAGAGGAGAATACCTGGTGAAGGGCGCGTGGGGGTAGATGTTTCCGCGGAAAATCTCGCTCAACTGCAACGCAATGTTTGGTAGACTTTGCCGTTTTTACTTTGGTTTTCGCCTCTTCTTCGTAGACGGGAGGCAGTTTTATTAGATCGCCCGAGTAATTGCGAGAATCACCACCCTAACCAAAGGACTCTAACGGGACAGAAGCGTGGTATTTTGATGGGCCCGAGCAGAAAGTTGAAATTCTGGCGAAATACGGAGTGCTTCGTGAAATTATCCGCCCGCTCTTCCTGTCGATTTGGGCACCGGTTTTTTCAAGATACCCGTGTCTCATTATGTTCGAGTTGATTAAAGTTCGTTGCCTGCTCAGCCAGGTGCGTCTATCAAGCTGTGGTGTGGAGACCCGTATTATGAACGACGTCCAGAGGAGAATACCTGGTGAAGGGCGCGTGGGGGTGGATGTTTCCGCGGAAAATCTCGCTCAACTGCAACGCAATGTTTGGTAGACGTTGCCGTTTTTACTTTGGTTTTCGCCTCTTCTTCGAAGACGGGAGGCAGTTTTATTAGATCGCCCGAGTAATTGCGAGAATCACCACCCTAACCAAAGGACTCTAACGGGACAGAAGCGTGGTATTTTGATGGGCCCGAGCAGAAAGTTGAAATTCTGGCGAAATACGGAGTGCTTCGTGAAATTATCCGCCCGCTCTTCCTGTCGATTTGGGCACCGGTTTTTTCAAGATACCCGTGTCTCATTATGTTCGAGTTGATTAAAGTTCGTTGCCTGCTCAGCCAGGTGCGTCTATCAAGCTGTGGTGTGGAGACCCGTATTATGAACGACGTCCAGAGGAGAATACCTGGTGAAGGGCGCGTGGGGGTGGATGTTTCCGCGGAAAATCTCGCTCAACTGCAACGCAATGTTTGGTAGACGTTGCCGTTTTTACTTTGGTTTTCGCCTCTTCTTCGAAGACGGGAGGCAGTTTTATTAGATCGCCCGAGTAATTGCGAGAATCACCACCCTAACCAAAGGACTCTAACGGGACAGAAGCGTGGTATTTTGATGGGCCCGAGCAGAAAGTTGAAATTCTGGCGAAATACGGAGTGCTTCGTGAAATTATCCGCCCGCTCTTCCTGTCGATTTGGGCACCGGTTTTTTCAAGATACCCATGTCTCACTATGTTCGAGCTGATTAAAGTACGTTGCCTGCTCAGCCAGGTGCGTCTATCAAGCTGTGGTGTGGAGACCCGTATTATGAACGACGTCCAGAGGAGAATACCTGGTGAAGGGCGCGTGGGGGTAGATGTTTCCGCGGAAAATCTCGCTCAACTGCAACGCAATGTTTGGTAGACTTTGCCGTTTTTACTTTGGTTTTCGCCTCTTCTTCGAAGACGGGAGGCAGTTTTATTAGATCGCCCGAGTAATTGCGAGAATCACCACCCTAACCAAAGGACTCTAACGGGACAGAAGCGTGGTATTTTGATGGGCCCGAGCAGAAAGTTGAAATTCTGGCGAAATACGGAGTGCTTCGTGAAATTATCCGCCCGCTCTTCCTGTCGATTTGGGCACCGGTTTTTTCAAGATACCCATGTCTCACTATGTTCGAGTTGATTAAAGTTCGTTGCCTGCTCAGCCAGGTGCGTCTATCAAGCTGTGGTGTGGAGACCCGTATTATGAACTACGTCCAGAGGAGAATACCTGGTGAAGGGCGCGTGGGGGTGGATGTTTCCGCGGAAAATCTCGCTCAACTGCAACGCAATGTTTGGTAGACGTTGCCGTTTTTACTTTGGTTTTCGCCTCTTCTTCGAAGACGGGAGGCAGTTTTATTAGATCGCCCGAGTAATTGCGAGAATCACCACCCTAACCAAAGGACTCTAACGGGACAGAAGCGTGGTATTTTGATGGGCCCGAGCAGAAAGTTGAAATTCTGGCGAAATACGGAGTGCTTCGTGAAATTATCCGCCCGCTCTTCCTGTCGATTTGGGCACCGGTTTTTTCAAGATACCCGTGTCTCATTATGTTCGAGTTGATTAAAGTACGTTGCCTGCTCAGCCAGGTGCGTCTATCTAGCTGTGGTGTGGAGACCCGTATTATGAACTACGTCCAGAGGAGAATACCTGGTGAAGGGCGCGTGGGGGCTCTTTATCCATAGGCAGCCGCCGTTTTTCTGTGCTTGCGGGCCTGGTACCTGATGTGGTGGCCCGTTGCATGAACGAGCCGCCGAGGGGACGTTGTCATGTCTTTGTGGAAATGAATCGTTTTCTGGGAGTCTGGGACTTTGCGGTACCTACTCGTGTGCTCTTCAACGGCATTTTGAGCTCAGCAGTTTAAGAATGGGGTATAAAAAGTTTAATTCCCTGACGTTTTACTTTATGAGTATATCATTTAGCTTTTGATTATCTTTCCCTCACATTCGGAATGCAGAAAGCTACTTCAGGTGCTGGAGGTACTATTAGTCGCTTCTCTTGCTGCGGAGTAGTTTCTTACGCTATATCAATGCATCTATGTTGATATTTATCACATTTATGATATGGGGGCACGATGAAAAGCCGCTATTAAAGGCATTTACTAATATTCGCGTTGTAACTCGAATTCCTCTTCGTGTACACTTACGTGGTACATTACGAGCTGCCACTAAGCCGAGGATATTAGATGCTTTCTTCTCTGTGTATCAGAAAATGAAAGTCTTAGTCTCAAATTTTGCTCTATAAATGTGAGGTTATGTATCGTGATCTCTGCTGTATATTTCCCACATTCTTCTAAGTGCTAGAATTTGTCGATTGAGTGAAGCTAATGATCTTCTCATGGTTAGAAGTAAATGCGGGTTCCTGGCTCATTTTCAAAAGCCTTGATCTCGCTTGATTTGTTCGTCAACAAAGGGACATCCTAGTTTTTCAAAATAATCCCGTTACCATTTTTTCTCATTGCGCTGTACCGATCTGGCGGATTCTCTTTCGATTTCACCGGATACCTGAAATAAGTTTCTTTAATGGACTGGAGTAACCTCGGCACCTCTAGTGCCATTTTCATTTATCGTGCTTTGACTGGAGCGGTGGTCCTGTCACTGAAAGAAGCTCTGACGATGCAGCCCAACAACTTTTCGATACCGATGTCGATATACGCTGGTGATATTTGCTCCGGCAGACCACCGAAAGAATATCGATCACCTCGAACTCTTGATGCATTACATCCCCGTGAGTAATGGGGGTGTGCATTGTTGTACAGTCTCAAATATTTCAAATCAAAATTGAAACTATTTGATTGATATTATTTTCTTATTCCACATTCGTTAAAAATTGTTCTTGCGACAACTTCTCCATATGTCCGCCATAACGCAGTGAAATTTTAGTTTACCAAGCCTTCTATACATTTAAAGTAGCTTGAGCGAAATGTTATTTCATCTGAAAGTCAATGAATTTGGTTTCATTTTTGATAAAAATATCACACTCTTCCAAAGATACTAAAATGTCAGTCCCTTACAGCACTACTTTCCGAGATTTTTGGCAAAATATACCAGCCCTTTTCCATGGGAAATGGCATGTGTGCACACTCCTGAGAGACCTTATTAAAAAAAAAATGAGGAATTTCTAACACCTATATCTCGTAAAAACATTTACTCTGCGTAGAGTAAGTATATCTTTTCTCAACTATTTTTGAAAATAAATCATATGTCACCGCAGTAATTTTTTTAAGGATCACAAAAAACCTTCCGCTGTGAAGAAGTTTTAAACGTATCGCGTGAAAAAAATAGTTGATAAAAATAATCGAGTCAAATTTAAGACGTATGTAGATACTTTTGTTTAATTATTTATAATTTCAGCCATAGAAAAGTATTCAATTGCAGCATTAATAATGAAATATTAAATTCATGCTTGCTACTATTGCTGAAATTGAAACGTATAATTCGAATATGGTCTCCATTTTTGGCTAGGGAACTATTTCGCTCAAACTACCTAGCTAACAACGATTGAAAAATCCTCCCATTAGGCGTAATACCTTGCGTTAATATTGGTGGGGTATAACTTTGGAGTTGCACTGCTATCGTTATCATTGTTGGTGTCTCTGATCTTGTTAAAGTTATATTTTTTCCTCTTGTCAAACAAAGTATCGCCCTCTGAGATTATTGCGACTATGAAGTTTCAACTGTGATTGTTCAACACCCTTACGTTTGACATGTGTGCTGGGTAAGTTCGTTGACCAGAATTGGTGACAAAAATGCATAACAAACGTAGCTCAGAAAAACCATAATCCAGGTTTGGTATCTCTACTGGGCAAGGAAGCAAAACCAAAATTGAATTTTAATCATGCCAAAGTTTTCTGTCCTTTTGGAAATAAACATTATTAAATTTTTGGATTTAGCGATGTATATTGAAGATTAAAAATTCACATAGTTTGGTTGAATATGCTCCGAGGCAAAAAATGAGCACGTAAAAAGGTATTTTTGGGGTTAATTGTCGTTATGGGTCACCATGGCTTGCAAAAATTTAGGAGACGGTATTTTTCGATTCCTAATTCAGTGTCAATGCTTGTGGCTAAAAAGCGCAGGCAAAAATATTTCACCTCATTATTCGGTGAGAGCATCCATCCGTTCTATACTTTGTCCGACGATGGAAGACAATGCGATGCGTGTATGTTTTATGCTGAATCTATGTTCTGGTGTTTTTAAAATAATACTTTTCTTCTCCGGGAAAGGCGAGAGCGACGCCGTGACACAATCTAGTCCATGGAATGGACGCGAAAGCGTTCACGTAAGCGACCCGTTTGTGCCGCACTGATTTGTGTTGCGGTCGTAATATTATTGCGGTGAACTAGAAGGGAAATCAATCTCATACGCCGTCGTCGGAATTCCGAGTCATTTCCTGTACAAAATATCCTCTTCCTTAAGGTGGTTGGGTGGGTCAACTTTTTTGTAAAGATTTGCGTGAAACTTAGCATAGCTACGTGTACTTGTTAAAAATGTAAAAAGGTAAAAGTGAAAAAAATACATGTTACCGATTTAATATATTGGATAGATGTAGCAATTTTAATACGTAGCCAAATGACGCTTGACAGTGTTTTCAAAGTACATAATTCGATTCTGTACTCGCAGGTTTTCCCCTGAGCACGAAACAATGCGTTTAATATTAATTCAATAGTTTCTGAAAAATATATAGGTATCATGCGTAGTATAAAGCATGCATTTACATATGATTTTCGCGTAAATTTCGAAGCCCGCTTCTTAAACCAGCGTCGTAACAATGCTTCAATTGAAGACGAAAACTTGAAATTATTATACTTTCCTCATTTGTATTACTACATCTATGGCTATTTCCATAAACTGATGCACTTACGTGGATGTTGTCCGACAATCTTTTTTGATTTGCTTTCAGAGGTATCACAATGTGCACATGGCTCACGATGAGCACCCCAGCCGCCTTAAGTCCTGTCATGTGTCGTGTCGACGCGACCTCCGCCTCTCGCGCCTCGTATTTACCTTACCGTACCTATGTGGCCACCCAAACCGAAGTAGGTTTATGGGCTCACCAACAACTTGTCGCCATCTCTTCTGCTTTCCATCCATTCTTCATTCGCTTCAACTTTTTGATTTCCCTTTTACTGCGGTCCCACCGTCGAAGTCTTGGCCTTCTCGGAGGTCTTTAGCGACTTTGCTTTCCACGTAAAACCATTTCAAGCGTCGAATCTTCTTCCCTCCTGCAATCATGTCCATCCATCTTTACAGTCTGTATGTTTTCAATGTTATGACATCAAAATCGGTGTATACTTCTCTAAATTCTTTATTCGATCTTATTCTCCTCAGATCTTTTCGTTTATTGGCCCTTTCTCAACGTTCTCAAGACTTCGCTTGCTAAAGTGATCAATCTTCGTTCAAATATTTGGGCTCAAAACCCATAATTTTGCTCCGTATAAGACCACAGGTTGTACTATTATTTGTATGAATTTTTTGCTAATGAAATGTACTAATTATGTTTGAAGTAATTTAGTTATTTACCATTTTAAGCTGATGGAGTGTACTAATTTCTCTAGTGGGAGAATAACTCTTTAAATCTCCTGTGTCCCAGATTATTGTTTCCCTCCTTCTCATACTAAAAAATTGCAGCAATCGGAAATATTTAATTTTAACTTAGTGAAACATTATTCTTTTACCTAACTTCTAACATTTTTTCAAATAAATCAACCAACATTATCTAAAATGATATCTCTTTGTGGACAGAGTTCAATTGCACGCTGAATATGTTTAGTTATGAGGAATACGCATTGTACGGGAGTGTCGCTGTGTTTTTAGTCTAATCTTCCGGAAATTTCCACTATTGGGAAGAGCTCCTCCAGGGTATAACTCTGCAGGAGTGAAGTGACACCACCCCCAGTTCGTGCGTTGTCCTCTGAAAGCCCTCTACGAGAGATATACCGACAGGGCCCTCTTCAGGTTCTGCTCCCCTCCTGTGCACCACGGCCTTCCTTTTGTCTGCACCATGTGTGATGCGTACACCTCGTCAATCATTCCAGCCATCGCCGAAACACGCGGGATTTTGGCCCGCGTGATGGCGAGGGGAGGGGGCCGGGGGTCAGGAGTGCGTGCGAGGGGGTGGGCGTTTCCCCCGACCCCGATGGTGACGTCACTGCCTCCCCTATGGCAACGGCCGGCCATGACTTGAGCCAGACAGCGGATCGTTGTTGTTTCGTCCGTGCAATTCGTGCCGCAATGCAGAGCAATCATGTCAGTTTAGTCGATTAAGGCATCCCTGGCAATATCGTGGTGGTAGTATTTTTGTAAAATATTCTTCGACGCCTAAGGTCATCGCACACATACAGCGCGCTCCCACTTGCCAGGGGCGGATCCGGCGATCAGTCTTTTGGGGGATTTATAAGTTTTGTAGGAGTGCATGTTCTATGTGGTTGCTTATGTGAGTCGTACGTCATACGCAACTATTACATTTCCTCATAATTTTACCTGTATATTTTAATGAAGCCAATGGGTTAGATTAGGATTCGTAAAAAGGGTTCTAGTTAAATGCGATGAGAGAGTAAGAGAAAGAAGCTATTTTACACTTGTCAGGCCTCATTTAGAATATGCCGCTAGTATATAGGATCCGTACGAGGAAGGTATGATAAAAGAATAAGAGCGCGTGCAAAGGAGATCCGCTAGGTTTGTTAAAGGCCGTTATGATAATTGTATAAGTGTTACGAGTTTAATAGAAGAACTAGGATGGGAATTACTATCAGAACGCAGGTTAAAATTTAGGTTAAACCTTTTAAGTAAATTCGAAACCGATTTGTTCACAGATGAGGTTGGATATATATTAAGAACCCCTGCGTATTATGCTAGGTTTGATCATCTTAACAAGATTAGAGAGATAGATTGTCGTACCGATAGATTTAAAATGTCATTTTTCCCGCGTACTATAAGAGAGAACAATAGGCAGCGTAGCAAAGGGATAGGTAGGTGAAATATAGTTAGAGTAGTCTGTAGTGCATGATGCATGTAACAACAACCAATAATCCCTTTCTTATTATGTAGATACTAACCATGTGACCCTATTATCTAGCATGCCTTCATTAAATATCCTAGTTGCATGTCAATAGTGCATGTTTGGTGATCTTCACCCCCTGCCCCACACCCTCGTGGTGGCTCGCAGGGTAGTGCGTAGATGTAGATGGGCGATTTATTTTGCGTCTTTAACCATGGGTTTGTTTACTCCCCTTCGCCCATTCAATCCGCGATCTGGCTACACAACTGGCATGTGGTAGAGGGAACTGCGGAATGGAAAGTTAGCAACATTCAACGAATTATCTGTCTGCGTATTCCTCTCTTCATTTTTCCGACCCGTCATCTTCATTGCGTTCTCGCCAATTACCTGGATCACTACTCTAAGATAATCTTCTTCTCTTCAGTTCCTCTTTCGTTGAGCTGTAACGGGAAATTGCATTCTTATGGTTTATGGGGCATTGACATTCTTATTTTATTCTTATTTTTACATCATTTATAAAAAAAGTGAAAAGAGTTCAGCGTAACTCCGAGTCCACGACCGACGATTCAATGGCGGCCGATGTATATGAATATAAAATTAGAGGGATGTCACACCAGTTCAAGGAAAAGTGAGATTCCTTTTTTTGATGAACTTGAAAAGTTAATATTTGGATGATCTTTGAAATCATGTTGTACAGCTAACATCCAAGAAGAAATATCTCATTAGATCAATCGTTGACGGGTTTACTTTGTGGAAATTCATTATAATCAAAGATAACACTTTGTATTTTCCACGCTTTTCATTGCACCTCGACCGGTTTCAACGCTTACACGTCATTTTAAAGAGGAAGCTTACACGTCATTTTCCTCTTAAAAATGACGTGTATGCGTTGAAACCGGTCGAGGTGCAATGAAAAGTGTGGAATATACAAAGTGTTATCTTTGATAGTAATATCTCACCCTATTTTGCTTGGAGAACCGAATACTTTATACTTGAACGAGGCGGGTTTGGAATGTTGCTGGAAAAACAAGGTAAAATGCATCCTGATGAGGCGATAGGTAGTCCGAATAAGGGATTTAAAATATAAAAATCAGTGGCTGGGAAAGGAATACCCTTTGAAGGCTTTAAAAGTGTGTTGGGGAGGTGAAATAATTGCCAAGTGACAGATGTTTGTTTTGAAAACTTACAATAAATCATACCAACTTGACGACAAACATATTAACGAAAAAGTAGTCTCTTACGAACGACAAACAAATTAACAAAAAAGTAGTCTCTCAAAATTTGCCCACTTTAGGTGTCCGGAATACGTGTGTTCATCCTGGCAGGAGCCTCAGGCAGACTCACTATGTGCGTACGTGTTCCTCAGTACAACTAGGAATTTCAATTTCTGGGAGGCAAGCTGAATAGGATTTTGCGAAAAGAATAATTGGTGTTAACTCAATCCTGAAGTTACAGAGGGGACTGCTGCTATTCGAACATTTCCTGCGAACGATTGGAGAGTTGTGCAGCATTCGATTTTGTGAGTAGTTGGAGAGCAGTGGATGATATCCGCTGTGATGGGGCTCTGACAATTTGAAGGACAGTTTTGAATGACATTGCATGGATGTAGTTGACTGGGACATTTTAGTCCATTCTAGGCTCTTTCTTCTTACCCAGTGGTTGTGGGTGTTAGAGGTTGGTCGTGCGATTTCATCGCCAGTAGAATAACGGAGAAATTTTCGATCTCTTTTTCGTTAGTTTTCATGTGGAATTACCCTAAATGAAAATAAGGAACCGCCAAGGCAAAATTCCGGCTGAGAGTTTGTCTGTACCGACGCACTTCCTATGGATATGACGAAACGTAATCAAATTTACGAACTTCAGGAATACGTTGAATGAATGAATTAAGGCCCATGCATTTTTTGCGATTTCTCGGTAAAGTAAACGGGAGAACAATAATAAAAAAGGTTGTTTCGTCATATTAAAAAGATAATAAAAATAAGCTGTTTACTGATGGCATGAGGAAGAAATTCTCTTTGAAGTTTCGACCTATCAAATGATTTTTCGGCTCTGAATGCTATTTCGACCACATGCGTATTCAAAGAGGTATCTAATTTTTCAAGCCAAGCCGAAGTTAATCACAAATTTTTTACAAGGTGTAACTTGGTTTTCGACAATTTTAGAGAGCAAAAATTTAAGTCAACATTATTTGGCACATTTTTACTGCCATGATAATGGATTTCGTCTTATAGTGAGATTAAGTAAGCGGGTGGTGATCTAATTTCTGTGGACAATTTGGATCCTATGAACCTTAATTTGTTAATGAATCGTTTTCGAGGTTGCCTCTACAGAGGTGACTGAGAATGAAAAAAGATACAAATGCGCTGGAGGTTTTTCATCCCGTGATAAAATATAGTGAATGTTGTCAATAATTTGAGGAGTACATGTTCACTATATCTCACGTTTTTGGAGCTATTGGGGATATTATGAGGAGAAAAGTAGTAGAAGTGAGACGAAATATGTTATGTTTTAGTTATAAATTGAGATCTATTAAACATATGAATTTAAACTTACCATAATTCATACACGCACTGAAATACTATCGAATAAGTTACTGGCATGCAGAGATTCGGGAATATAGTTATAATATACTACAGCTGTGAGGAAATATTTCAAATCCTGCAAAATGGTATTATAAATCACTCTGTCCAGGCCCGTGATCGTATGGTTAAGCGAAAGAGTACTCCGGTGAACTTCAAAAAAATAGAAATATGATTTGTGGCGCCCAAGGCGTGGAGCCCGAGGAGGAGTCCACCGGACAAAGCAAAGTGACATTGAAGGTCGTTCATTCAATAGACATAACCAGCCAGCCAAGCTTATCTCTCTTTACATCACGGATTAGGTTTCATGTTGTGAGATCCCCAAGAATCGCTCACGGTTCATAGATTGGATGAGGCAATTAACTGCGGAACTCTCGACGCCATTGCTAAAAAAAATTGCAAGTACGATTGCATTTACGCGCGATCAAGAGCGAATGAGAACGAATTCGCGCCCACACGGTCACCCTCTGCGACTAACGCACTGAAATGCCGTGTGTCAGCCCGCGCTCAAGGGAAGTAGCACGCAGTCTTGAGAGCTTTCATTGTTTTTTGTTTCTTTTTTAAAGAGTATCATCATATAACACTTCCTCACCTGCTTGCAAATTGCAAGCACCCATTTACTCATTGACGTTTATTTGAAAATGCCCTTTTGTACTTGTTCTCTCGCTTGAAACAGCATCATCGTTCCCGCTGCATTCCCTAAAAAATCGTCAATGTAAGAAAACATTTCGTTTTGTATTTCACTTATTGGAAGTATATCCCTAGAATTTAGCCTAGTTGTTTTCTATCGCACACTGGCTGGATTTGTTGACGTAGTGAGGGCTATTTAGTGAACCATATATTGAATTATTGGGCCATTTTGAACTTATTGGGAATCATTTTACTCAATTCTCGGAAGGAAGATCACCAAACGTGTAGAAGAGACACCATATCTAAACGGAGCCAAGGGGCTTCTATCGGCCCATGTCAAGTATTCCGTAAAAATATGCCTAGAAAGTGATGAAGAATATGATGTGTTCATGCACGTTGTCAAGTGCAAAAGATATTATGATATGTGCAATTTACAAATTCCTCCTTACGATTTCTCAGACAGTATGTTCACGGGAGGAATCCTGCGTGTAAGAGTTAAGTGGGCGCCAGTTATGAATTTACGGGCGAAAAGAGTAATGGCGATACATTTCAAAATCTGTGACTTTATACGGGAAGGTTATTTTGGATAAATGTCCTCCGTTTTCGCATAGGGTGGGTGAATAGTAAACCCCGCAGTATCAAGGGGAAGAAGGGATTCAACCCTCTCCATTCCTCTAGCTGTATAAGTAAGAATGCCCTCAGTTCATCTTCATGCGATTGAGGCGGAATCGGGGGATAAATTTTCGATGGAACGTATGAGTTCCGTTGTGTTTGTGTACTCTGCTGTGTAGTATGTGAGGATATTGTTAAAAATATCATCTTGTGCATCTTTTCAAATCTTGTGTATTTTCAAGTCACTATAAACATTTTATTTGATATGGGGTGAGACGATAATGATTGGATAATAAAATTAGAAGTATACTCGTCTCGGCAAATTGTGAAGCAGGCGGTGCTGGTGGGGCTCCAGGTACTTCCTTCACAGTTCCTATGACGGGGATTCATAATATGTCGCTTGAAGTAGCAAACGATAGCATCTACATCTACATACTACCCCGTGAGCCGCCGCATGGGCGTGTGGCAGGTCACCAGCCGTGTAAAGATGTAAAAGTTTTGGAGATGAAATGGTGACATGAATTATAGGGGTGTATTTAGTGGAGCTCAATTTTTATTGTGGTCGCTTATTGTTCGCGGAAAGAACGAGTTATTGTACCTATCGGTTCGGCAAAGTATCTCTCTTATGTTACCGCATCTGTCAGACCTAGAAATGTGGCGAGGCGTCATGAAAATATTCTCTGTGTTGCTCTGAAACAAACCAGTTCTGAATATCTCAAGCAGCCTAAGCCTAGCGTGCAGCCTCCGAGTCTCTAGGGGCTCCTACCTTAATCCCTCTATCAGTTGTGTAACACTATATATTCGTTCGTAGCAGTTTTTAACGAAGCGTGCTACTTTTATTTGTATTTTGTTAATTTTGTTGGTTAAATCTTCATGACCAGGGTCCCAAATGCTCGCGGCATATTCGAGGTATGGCCTAACCAGAGCGAAGTAACATCTCTCTTTTACTTTTTCATCCGAGGGCCTTCCTATTATACGCTGAACAAAACCTAGTTTCTTTAATGCTGTGGCGCATATGTTTTGTATGTGTGTTCCCCACGATTTAATACACATTTCCAATGATATACATCGCCAATGAGCCGAATTCATGTCGTGTGATACATTCCATTTCTTGGCGACACGGCGTTCCGGACTGCCGCGCGCCGCGCTCCCTCTCCTCGGCCGCTTCGTCAATCGACGTGGATGGGACACGGTGGCTCTCCTCGCCGTCGGAACGTGTGACATTGAGGGGAACCCAGGTGTTGCGCGAGTTTTGCATTTCGTCGGTTTTTGTCGCTTCCGAAAAAGCGGGAAGCGTCACTCGGCGACAGCCTCTCCCGCGTGGGTGTTCTCGCGCGATTTATGGATAGCCCCACCTCCTCCCCCTTGAGCTGGAGTGGGTGACGCATCTTTTTTTTCCCGCGTCACGCTCCCCTACATTACGCTGCCCGGTGTTGATTTTATTTTCCTGTTCCTCCGAGATTACGCTTTCGCTGATCGTTCTTCACGCCACCGTGTCGCGTATCCGGCGGCTTCCATGGTTTGAAGATTATTTTCTCCGACGTCCTAGTCCGAAAAGTGATCTCACTTTTTATCAGCCTGCTGATAGTATTTTAATTTTTTCATATTCCGACTGTTTTCTCGGAATCGATTTCGTCTTTTACCTAACAGTCCTAAATCTTTGGAGACGCAGTATTTAGTAAATTTTCAGGAGTATCAATTCAGGTTTGTTCTGAGAGGGCAGAGACTACACCAGGGTTAGGGGCATTTATTTATTTTTGGAACAGAGCTCGGATTATATTTCTTCAGCGAAAATGTATTAATTAAGGTCTAATGCACAGTTATCTCATTTTTCTTCAACGTATTCGCTTTCTCATGCGCAGCTTAGTAGAATTATGCCATTACTCAGAGTAAAGCTCCAATGTCTGTATTTTTCCTCTGCGGCTATTATTCAGTCATCAATAAAACAGTCTTCTTTTTTCAACCTCTACAAAATATTTATGAATATTGTTTTTGAGTGTTAAAAAATACACCAATGTTCGAAACCAATATCCAATACTTAATTATCAATATTTTGTAATGCCATAAATCTCTAACTTGAGGGTTATTTTGGAAGAGTTTCTGTTCTTATATGATACATCGTAAAAGATGTAATTGAATAGCTCGTCGCCTTTCGGACGGTGGGCTACAAGACGATGGGGCTGATAGATTTCTTGGGTTCGGAGACCTTCTTCACCGTCGATGGGCTCTCCGCCCGCGTAGCCTCTACAGTGGCGGTCCCCACATCCGCCTGATTGACCAAAGTCATTCACCCGGCTCTGCTTAGTCGCATGCAAATCCTAAGGCCATGAAGGTCACGGTAGACGATTGTGCTAAACGTGGACGTGTTGCAAGCGAACCTTTGTTTTACAATCATCGTTTCAGAATAGTCTTTTTGCATGGCCGAGCGAAAGGGTGCGGAAAAGATGCCATGAATATTGAAGGCGGTGGGCTTTTCACTCGCGAGAGGTATAATCAGTTGACCTATCCATGCCCGGTCGACGACGTTCCGGATCGCGATAAGTATGCGATATCGAGAAAAGTTAAAAAAGTTTTCTGTTATGTGCTTGCAGGTGGTTACGTGGAAATTTCCCTTTACCATAGAGGAATTCCGGACACAGATCGTTGCACTGAACATTTTTGACGGTCCATTTCTTCTACCTTTATCTTCAGAGCATCTACTCCTGAGGTTGGAAGGCGATGGACCCGATAGATTCCCGCGGGCGGATGCACGCGTGCAGTGTGCCCCAGTGCACTTGCTCTGCGCGCTCTCTTCTCTCCCCTTGCATCACCAGTCACGCTCTGTTTCACCGCGAGCGACTTCACAACCTGCACCCTCTCCCATGATCCGTGCGAGCGCAGCGGGTTGAAGTCTGTCTGTCAGTTGCAAAGCAAGGGGCGGTCCTGTTCGTCTTATGAGGATAAAGTGACTTGAAAGTGCACTTATATCGCTCGCTACTCTAGGAGCCCAAATACCTCTCTTGCGGCTCTAAAGCAATGATGCATGGCGACTTAGTCCGGCCTGAGCTCCCGAGGCGGTTAAGGGCCCATTTTTAGTGCAGTGCCATGTTTGTCATAAAGTCATGGTCGCGAGTTAGAATCCAGCTTCTGGCTTGAGTGATGTGTAGAAGTAGTTATGCTTGATGTCAAATCGTGATGGTGGACATACCCCCTGCTGTCGAAGTCGCCGCAGTTCTCTCCGCTTCTGCTCAAATGATTCCTAAAATAAATTAACATATCCAGGAAGTAAGCAGAAATCAGGTATCCAAGTAAATGTTTGGCATATCCTTGGAAATTTCAGTTTATTTACCGAATGTTGCTTCAGGAAAGGTACCTTTGACCAGGATTTTAATCTGTTAATGTCACAATTATATTTTGCTAATCAATTATCCATGGGGAAAATTTCAACGAGTAGGTTTACGTTCTAATTTCCATAGTAAGCTTGTTCATATGCAGCTCATAGCAATGGCATTGCTGTGTGTGAAACTTTTCATAAGCCTTTTATGAATGCTCTCTGAGACCTAGAAATCCTGTAATTCATTCTCACCAGTGTTAGAAGAGTAGTGGAATAAGGCCATTAAAAAAAATCCTTTTTTCTTCTCATTGGATGGTAATGTCTGTGGAAAATACCTTCAAGTCAATGGCTGTGGACTAATCCCTAAATTATCTTGGCCAAACCATACTCAAGTGGAACATGGGGATGATGTTGAGGGAGAATGCTAGTCCTTCTGAAAGTCTGCTGAATATCGTACTAACATAAGCACTTAAGCTTTGGCTAAATGTTTGTTGCGGCTGGCTTCCATATACAAACAGGCTGCAGATGTTTTTGGAAAAGAGGAAATTCATTCTAGGTCACTCACATGATGCTGAGCACTTTTTTCCTCCTCAAAGCACCCACCATGGCTAGTTTGAAAGGAGGAGTCAGCATGTTGAGGCCCTATTTGCATTATTCAAAGGGAAAGAATGCTCAAATTTTGTGCTGGTGTACTGATGTAGAGGGGACCAAGTCGTGGGAATGGGGGCCCAGTGGCCATCACCCATACAAATTCCAAAATTGGGTGGAGGCTTTAAGTTGATGAATAAGAACTTAGTGCATTTAACAGCCACACTCCAAGAAACATTACCTTTCAACATGGTCTCTGGAGGAAGTGCCTACATCCTGACCACCAAGTTGGCTCTGTTTGGAGACTCAGTGGAGGGAATGAGGTGTAACTGATAACAACATGATTGTGTGAAATTGAGTGGAATGGTGAACTTGCTTTTTGAGAGATAAGATAGCCATACTGGTAGTTTTAAGTGGAATATTGCTTGCTTGCTTGGCACTTGGAGTTTCTTTTGATAGTTTGGAATTATTTAGGGAATATGAAACCCTCATTTCTTTGAGGTTGTGTTGTTTATCATTTGTGCTCATGACTGTATCCAGGGATTGGTCTTGGAGTTTGAATTACATTCCAATTTTCAGGGTCTTTCATGTGAAATTTTGTGCAGTGATGCTCATGTTTCCTATTTGTGATGTTTATTGTCCCTCATCGTGGTGCCTACTTGTGATGTAGTGATGCCATCATCACCTTTACCATTTGGCTGCTAGAAGGGATTCTTAAACTGTGTAAAATTCTCTAAAGTGGCCCAGCTGTTAATTTTCTAGTAGGATATTGGACTACTATTTATAAAGGTTGTACTTTAGCAAGTTGCTTCTGATTCCTTTTGTGTCTTTGACTTATACTGTAGGATCCAGTTGGGTGAAGAGTTTATTATGTGAATCTGAAGTTGAAATGGAAACAGGTTAATGAATTATAGTCTTGATTTCTCTTTTATAAAACAAATAAGTGTTTATCCTTTCGACAATTCTGTGGAATCTTTGTGGTCATTAAAAATATTTTACTGATATATATGATTACCTCCATTCTGAAAATAAATTATTCTGGTGAGCATAGTGGTCAGATTAAAATGTATCTTTATATTATTAATAGTTAGTGTGTGATTATTCTTCTATGCTCAAAGAAAACTTCATTGATTACAAGATGCCTTAAGATGATGAAGAAATAGACTACTGAATTTTTAAATGTTTCTTTCAAATCTGAGCATATGCAGAGTGTCTGAGGTATTCTTTCATGGGTAACCCCTCCACTTATCTAGGGGCTCTTGATCATCATCAGAACTCTTGGCCCCCACTCACACTTCTCTCCATGCTGCAGTCTGATACACACAATCTGATTTGATTTTTTTAATGGTGCTTTCTCCAAATGTTTTGTTGATCTCAATGAAGAATCCTATACATAAGCATCCACTCCTGGTTCATAAAAAAACAGTCTGTGGGCAAAATAAAAGGAGAAACAAACTGTCTGCCTATATTTCCTCTGGTCGATCAGTGTTGATCTACTTCATCATTTGTTTAAGTCTTATTTTCTCCTCTTCTGGCTTCAAAACAGACACCATATTTAGGTTCTTTTGCTTGTGTTCGTGATTGAAGCCGATCGTTAATAGTTACTAACCTCCTGGAATCTTCCTAAGTTAACTTTAATCATGATCTAATTGAAAGAAGTTTTTTAGAATTCCTGCGTATGTGAATGCCCACCATTTTCCTGAAATAACCCTTATTCTTATTACATATTCTTGACTATAAATGCACAACTTAAAATCAGTTGATATTGTCAAAATGTATTCGTATTTATAGTTAATAATGCTAATGTTATTATCTCAGAGACCCAAGGTACATGTGTTCTTTTATTGGTAAAAAATCATAATCAGCAAATGTATGGCAATAGCATTCTCAATTTGTGAATCTGAAACTGGCTGCTTTTAGAGTTTTATTTTGACTCTGCCATAATTGGACATTAGCAGTTCCAGGTACTCAAATTGTTATTAAACCCTCAGGAAGGGTGATTAAGGTAGTTAACCCTTTGATTGTAAAAGGCCATCTTTTAAAGCATGGATATATATTATAACTCAGGTGGTTGGGCAAATTTTAATTGAATAGTGTTTTAAAAATTGCCGAAACATTACAGTTTTCTGGAATGCATGTTTCATAGGAAGTGAAAACAGAATACTTTAGGATTGGAGATCATGTATCAAAAGATCAAATAGACTGTTAAAATTGAATAATTATAAACTAGTTTCATGTATTAAAAACTTCCACAACGTGTTCACTGCCGTGACCCAGTGTCACACATCAGGATCTTTCTGGCTAGCAGGCTCTGACAGTGTGTCACTCCCTTACTTTCAATGGGCGTGGCTCTATTTGACCCAGTAGCCCAGCCCAGCATTGTAGGAGAACAGTGGCTCTGTTAATCACAACTTTCATGAGAAGGATGGAATATGCAAAATTGTTTGAATTTTGGTATGGAGTTCAGTAATGGCAGGAATATATTATTCGAAGGATGGAAAAACTCTGAGCCATAAAGTGTGGAATTTTATAGGTGTTAACCATCACATGCCATTGTGGATATAAGACATATCAATTGAAGTTTAGTATTCCTAAAATTTAACAACCCTTTGAAAGGTAACTATCTTAAGAGCACTGATAGGCAGATGAATACCCATTTCTTTATCTTCATATTGTCAGTTTAGAGGAGCTTCATGGAAAAATACCTCACAAAGCCTCACAATGAATGCCAAGTGTACTCAGCTGAAAACAAAGAAGTGATGAAGTTTAATGATGACAATGGGGGTAATTCTGGGGAGGGAGAAGGTGGGGGATGAAAAAGACCTGACTCTTCCCAGAAGCAACTTTGTGAAGGGTACCGACATTAATGTACTAGAAAATGGTAGACTATATATCTTTAAATTCTTCAGAAAGGCTTGAAAATATAGTTATTAAAATTTTCAAAAAGTTCCCAAACTTTGTTTTAGGCTGACCCTCTTGGACTGAATTTTAGGTATACCACTGCAGGACCCTGGCTGTGATAGAGGTCCATGTTTAAGAGATTTCTTGAGGCTCAATCGCTCAATGATTAGTTTTGAAATTCAGTGTTGGATGATTAATGGAGAATGTGATTTTCAAACTTATAGTTAGACACTAAATCTTCGTGTAGGTATAGATATTTACTCTTATGTGCTAGTTTTTAAAATTCTAAATATTAAATAGCCTAAAAAATGCTTTATTATTTCTCAATGAGCGTGGTGTGAATTTAAAAAAAATTTCAACTTTTATCGCTTTGAATTTGGCCTCGGAATGCCAACATGTTGGCTGCGTGGAAGGGTTAATAGAATCTGAGTGGGATTTAATTTATCTTGATACTCACATTCAGTTGGTGTTGAAAAACTTGACTGAAAACATCATTGGCCATTTGGATTGAGCTGTATGATTATGCTAGTCTAGTGATTCTTGTATGTTGGGTTTATTACTCATTCTGAGTGGTGGAGCTTGTAACAAATTGGCTGATAATGCATGGATCTTTATAAGTTTGATCATGTTGGTTAGTCTTGACCAGGAAAAGTCGCTAAATGCTTCCGTATTTTTTCACTTTCATTGCAGAAGCATCATCTCCTGAGGAGTGTCTCTTGCTCCTACGCAAGTCCTTGAGGTCTCCCACAATGGACACTGGATCGAAATTTGAAGGCAGCGTTCCTCATATTTTTGTGACACTAGGGGCTTCAGTAAGTATTCAAGATGGTATTTCTAATTTTCTTTTGTGAAATTTGTAGAAATGCATTGATTGCTCATTACAAAATGGGCGTTAGTCTCTAAATTAACTGGCGTATGTTAAATTGTTGAATGTGAGCAAAATCAAGTCCTAAGAAACGTCAATTTTCTATTGGCTTCAACTACAGAAAATGTAAATTATATTTTGTTGGAGCTGAGTTAGAATTTATGAGACCATACAAATATAAGACTGGTGTTATCCTCCTTGATTAACGTTTGACCAATTCCTTAGACTAAATCTTAAAATCAATTTTAATATGTTGCCAAAATGTACTTGGTTTAAGCCAACATTTTACAATGATTTCTCAATTAGGCAATGGATTTTTTAAACTCACTTGCTAGAGTGCTTATGGTTGGAAATGCTTATGAAGTTGACTCAATTTTTACGTCAGTAAAAGTAATGAAAACTGTGAGCCAAAATTGAATGAAATATGTTAAAACAAGTGATGGGTTGTAGCATGACATTGTTTAGACATTATTGCTTGGAATAAAACTGTATTTAGCTCTTGTTTTAGTTGTGACTAATGTCCCCATATATGGTATCTTTAGTGATACAAAAATGAGTGTGAAATTCAGTTTTATGCCTATCAAGTTTGCAATGATCAAAGTCATACTACAAGTTTTATGGTATTTCTTTATCAAGAGTAAGGTTTTAATTTTTTTAGTTTTGAAGTAATATGTTGCTGCTGTAGTGGTTCTGGCACCATTCATTTGAATTATTAATCTTTGTCCATAGTGTAACAGGTATTTCTAATGAGAATTTTCTTAAAAGGATCTAGATATCTGTAAATGAATAAATTTCTCCTATTCTTCAGGGGGATCTTGCTCGGAAGAAGATATACCCTACCCTGTGGTGGCTGTACCGGGATAATTTGCTGCCTAACATGACTGTGTTCTATGGCTATGCCAGAACAAAGTGTACAGTCAATGAACTCAGAGAGAAATGCCACCAGTATATGAAGGTAGCTCCCCTATTTTAAATGAGATCATCCAGGTGTGCTTTTATTTTCAAACCTTGCATAATTGTGTGCTAATTTGTCATTTCATATCCAAATAATTATTTCCTAGCTGTTTGATTGCGAGAAAAGTGTGCTCGGGAGAAAATATATTGATTTTCTCTGCTGTGTAAAGAGTAATAAATGTGAAATATGAAATGCTTCTTCGAACTGGTGTAGGGATGGGCCAAATGTATTCTTTTACTGGTTAATAGAGTACCAGAACAGATACCTGCATACCCAGACGAGCTTATGAGTACTCGGATGAATATTTGGGTTCTCACCCTGGCATTCTGGTATTCATTTGAATTAATCATATGAATAAATTCACGTAATTATAAAAAATCCACCTATTCATATGATTAATCATTCACGTCATGGATTCATATGATTAATGAATTTGTTTAATCATATGAATAAGTTGAGGCCCTATGCTCCACAAGGAGATACAGGACATGATGATGATGATGATATGAATATGTGAATACCCGGTTGAATTGCATGGGTGAATCTGAGTGCCGCAATGAAGACTTGAGCACCTGGGTGAATAGGTACCACTGAATACGAGTACCCAAATGGAAAACGTAGGTAGTACCTAGAACCATGCCATTGGCTATGGCATTCAACCACCTCGACCAAGTAAGTACTTGAGGACTGGACTATTGGAAATAAATATCCTATGCCAAACTTTCCCCCTCAGCCTTACTTGAGGTGACTTGCTGGTCACATGAGAAAGAAGCAGACTCATATTTGCTTGCCTTCTTGAAGGTTCTCAGTCGTCTATCCTCAAGGTTATTAGCATAGCAACAATATTAACAAAATGCATCCAAATGAATATCTGGTATCCAGGTATTCATTTTGGTACCCAATCATTCATCCAAGTACTTATGTACTCATCCGGGAACCCAGGTAATTGTTTGGGCTTTCTATTACCAGTGAATGAATACATTTGGCCCATCCCTAAATTGATGCCTCTATTATATTGGCAGTACATATCCCTTTCAAATAAGACCACGCTTTAGAACTGGTAGTCACACAAAGAACTTGAATATGAAATTACAGAGCTTAATGGAGAGTTAAGAAAAATCTGTTTTTATAGTTCACCAGTTTAGCAACCTTGGTTTCAGCAACTAATCGTCATTGTCAAGGTCACTATTTAGGCCATGCTATTCAGAAGTAGTTACTGTGAATGCTCATGATCAGCATGCATTTAATAATATGCTCATTCTGATATTGTGATGTATCACTTGCTAAGCAGACATCTGAACTGCTAAGATATTTTTATTGAAAAAGGGATGTTGATTTCTTTCATCGTTGTGAATTCCCCGCGTTTAATAATTTCATTCTGATTCTAGGTGCATCAAAGTTTCAAGTGTTTTTTTTAAATATGCAAGGCTTTGCAGAAAAATCATTTTTGGGGACTTTCTTTGCATTGGCAGTGGGATAATCATTATTCCTTTCATTTGCGAATTGGTAAAAAACAGGAAAATTTCATGCATGTCCTGTAATACCTTCCTTCTGCTTTTTTATCTCAAAAGTGAATATAAATAAACCATCATTGACAAATTGTGAAAGCTTTTGGAGATTTACCTGAAGTGTGTGAAGAAAATAACCATAAATAATTTGAACTATTTTTGTCGAGAAAGGCAGTGTATTAAAATGCTTCTTACTTAAGGGAATCGGTATGGATTTCTTATTTGAAAAAGTTTGGCATTTAAGTGTAATAGTTAAATGCATTTTACTTAGAGGGATTGTACTAGAAATTGTCACTATTAATGCATGAACCTTATCATTTCATTTGGAGTTATTTCCAAAACATAATCTATGATAGCCATGTCGAGTGATGTTTGCCAAAATGATCAATGTGATTCACTCCCATAAAATAAAAAGCAAGGAATGTTTCATCAGTAGTCATCCAGAAACATGGTACTGGGTGGAGCATTCTTTCTTTGAATTGAAACAAAGCAGAAAATAGGCTTTGCATATTTTGGTTATGATTATTTCTTGGATAAATTGGAAGAGTGGAGTCAGATGGAGAGTGTTTCATTCAAAAACACTAAGCTGTGCAGTTTTCTTTTAAAAATTAGTTGGTGGTTACCATGCAAATTCAAATTGGCAGCAGGCTCATGAACATTGAGTATGGTCAAGAGTACATATATTGAAAATATAGAGGAAATAAGGAAATATCATTATAAACGTAGAGAAATCGTTTTGTATACATATATTTTAGTTTCTCAATCATGATTTGTGGCAGAAGGGTGGAGAATGGCCATGCTAGATTTGGTGAATTATGCCACCATTAGGCCCAGTTGGGTGTTCATTTCATATGAATGCATGATTAGATGGTGTACTATCTTTTCAGAAGAAACTTTTCATTTCTTTTCAGGTCAAACCTAGTGAAGAAGAGAAGTATGAGGAATTTTGGAAATTGAATCACTATGTTGCTGGAGCTTATAACTCTCGCCGAGACTTTGAGCTTCTCAATCAGGAGCTCATGAAAGTTGAGAAAAATATGGGTGCCAACAGGCTATTTTATCTGGCTTTGCCACCATCAGTATTTGAAGAAGTCACTGTTGTCATTAGAGAGACATGCATGGGGGAACAGTAAGTTGAAAACTTATTATTTTTTTCTGCAAATGGTTACCATAGGAAGTGATGTTTAATTTCAGTTGAATTTTCCTACTTCATTACAGTCGGGGATGGAATAGAATAATAATTGAAAAGCCTTTTGGGAGGGATGCTGACAGCTCTGCTAGACTCTCAAATCATTTGTCCAACCTTTTTAAAGAGGACCAAATCTATCGAATTGATCACTACTTGGGGAAGGAGATGGTGCAGAATTTAATGACATTAAGGTAAGTGAATTGGAACTTAAAGATGTACTAGTTTTTTATCTTGCTATTTAGGGCATAATTTCTTAATCCTTTCATGATAGGAAGTTATGTACCATATTTATAAAGCTACAAAATATCTGTATTTAAAACTAAGTTCTTGTACAGTTCATTTGTGTTAACCTGGCCAATGAAAACTCGTGAGAGGGGAAATATGTGGAGGAGAGGGGGAAAATTGGTGGGCTATCTGCCCACCATATGGTCATTCACAGTAAGTGATTTTGGTTCGGACTAGTCCAAGTTCTTATATTTTGGCCCATTGAGGGGTAGGGTTTTCCAGCTGCATGTCGTTTACCTCTTCCCTGATAGTGTTCTTGCTTTGGCTCAATCAAAATTACACCAACATAGTTGCGTTTTGCAACATGCAGGCATAAACAAGTCAGCCCACTCAACTTCAGATTTGAAGGTGAACTGTCCTCCCCTGCTTTCCCCCTCCCTTTCCACCATGGGAAAGCTGTTCGCACATGGCTTCACTCTCAATAACCGCTGCTTCCCCTATTATCTGAGTTGGACTAGGGCCGCCTGCACAGTAGACTATTAATATCGGGCAAGTTATCGCCAATGAACTGTAATGGTGATTGATTACAATGAAGGAATACAGTTTTTTTTCTACCTGTGCAATGGCTTTTTATGTTTATTCACTCTTCTATTCTTTGTTTCTTAGGTTTGGTAACAGAATATTTAGCCCTACATGGAATCGGGAGTGTATCGCATCAGTTTTAATATCATTTAAAGAACCGTTTGGAACTCAAGGTCGTGGTGGCTACTTTGACCAATTTGGTATTATCCGTGATGTCATGCAGAATCATCTCCTCCAGATATTATGCTTGGTGGCCATGGAAAAGCCACCTTCCATTCACCCTGATGATATTAGAAGCGAAAAGGTATGGTTTGAACATGGTGACTTTTGTTCTCCCTTATTTTTTTGTGAGTCATATTTTGGTCGTTTTTCCCATAAAATTTTCATGCCCCTGGTGAATAAAGAGTGATTTGTATATTGATCCATTTTTGCTGCACCATGACCTGTATAAATGACATTAACCATCATGATTGTTTTTTTAATATTGAGCAGTTCAATTTTCTAAGTGGAGGCTTATCAACTTTTTGAGGATTGAGATCACAATTAATCAAATTTGGAATGCTATTTAGGAGGTACATTTTAGCAAGCTTCAGCTCACCCAAGCTATACTATGTTTATCCCTTATGTCATAACTCCTCAGACACACATGTTTGTCTTTCATGTCCACCGCAACCCACTTCTCAGAGCAAATGACATGCTCACTACATCCTAATAACTTCTGGAATCCATGCCATCTCAATAGTGCCTCATGTCTTAACTAGAGTTTAGATCTTAAAGTGAATGGAACTCTCATGACCCCGCTCAAAGTGAAAGCCATGCGAGACATTTGTGAGGTTTTTAGCTCTTTTAATGGGAATGGGAAGCTTAACATTCCTGATTAGTTATGAAAACAAATGGATAGAAAAAATTGTAAACATCCTTTTCTTAGTGTAATAATGTAGTATCCTGATTGACCATCCTGATTGAAATACCTATAGGCTTAAAATACGAACTTAGGTGTATTATCATATAAGAAATTTTTATTTACTTGAATCATATCAGGCATCTAATTCTTGATTGTTTTATAGCCATAAAAGAACGAGTGCAATTAAATATTATTTTGAAGTCCTCATTAATTGTCTTGATTGTGTTGTCAAAGGTACATATGTATACTATAAATAGTTTTAAAATTTTGATGAATATTCTGATTATAGGTAAAAGTATTGAAGTGCATTCCTGAGCTTGAATTGGAAGATGTGGTCCTTGGGCAGTATATTGGTGATGAAAAAGGAGAGGGAGAGGCAAAGCAGGGATATCTGGATGACCCGACAGTACCAAATGGTTCCACTACCCCGACATATGCCCTTGCTGTTCTCAAGATAAATAGTGAGAGATGGGATGGTGTGCCATTCATCTTACGCTGTGGGAAAGGTAATATTATAGTACTTACAACTCATAGTTCAATGACATTTGAACTTTTTTAAGCTTTTTCAGTATTATCTTGGAATAATAATGGTAATTAAGTGCCTAATGTATGTTCTGTTGAAAAATTGTGATGTTCAAGAGGAAATTCTTGGGTTAGTGTTTGACAGGTACGAAAATGAAACAACCATTCATGTCATTGTGTTGGAAATAGTTGATCAATTGTGACATCACAATAGATGTTTACAAAGCTTCAGTTTGGTGAGTAATATGTGTGGTAAAAGTAATAAATACATTATGATTGCAACACACAGCGTCTGTCAAGAGACATTTATTGATGGAAATCCCATCTAAACAGTATTGGCTTATTGAATGTATTGAAAGTGTCGGGGTAATGCTGTCTTATATGGTTGCTTGATTTAAGCCTCATTTAATGTACAGTCAGCTCAAGTGT
Organism: Ceriagrion tenellum; assembly: GCA_963169105.1. Classification (NCBI taxonomy): domain Eukaryota; kingdom Metazoa; phylum Arthropoda; class Insecta; order Odonata; family Coenagrionidae; genus Ceriagrion; species Ceriagrion tenellum. The sequence continues at coordinate 105,961,636 of OY720638.1, read as the reverse complement.
ATTGACAGATCAGGCATTTTCAGCAAAATCCAGAGTACTAAAACTCATTTATAATGGTCATACATGTAAAGAAATCCTGTATTTAACTAGTACAAATGATACAAAATCCCTGCTACAGTGAACTGTTCTTTGAACACTGGGCCAATTTTTTTCCTCATTCATAACGAAATTATCATTATCTCAGTAAAATTACCTCCCCTTTTGACATCAAAGTTGCTCTAATGCATGGTAATCATGAAAGCCTACCTCAGAGTGACTACATTCAGTGCTGCAGCTGCCTGGAAAATCCTGCCCTTCATATATTTGGTGTCAAGGAAAACTCTTCATTGAAAACTGTTTATTGCTCTGTGAAATTTTCTTATAAATTTTAAAATACACAGACTCAGATTTTACTATCAGCTATTTAGATGGCAGTATAAGCTCTCTGATGAAAATTAACCAAATAAAAACACCCAGAAAAGAGTAAACTGAAATTGTAATGAACATTTACTGGAAAAGTTTGCTCTGTAAAGTATGTACCTCATCAGATTTTGCCATATTCATCATTCATTTAATCCTAAGTTTTGCAAAAAAGAGCCAATTGTTGATTGGCATTTCGTATTGTCTGAGGCTGCAGAGGCAGCATTTTCAAGATGTTGAATCATCCTTAACTCTTCCTCACCCATGTTTATCTAGCGCACACATGACCGAAAAGTTTCCAGTGCCTCTATCCCCTCCACTCGAATCACTGATGGGCACTCTTCATCACAATTATTTATGCCATTCAGTAAACAGAGTTCCTGTCATCTTTACCTTAATTTGGTACTTATATTCAGATAGAAATAATTTTATATCCTTAAAGCCCCTAGGTTTGGTGGATTTTCCAGTGACAGAGGGCTGTTATTTCTCTGACTCGTCGACATTTCATCACTAAAGAATGGTAACTCACTCTTTGCAGTGTTTACCTCTGTGGCATGACTCCATACTCCACCATGCTCTTGTCAGGAAGCAGATGAAGCACAAAGCCCCAATTCAGCTGCATTGAATGTGTCTCTGGGCATATGTCCCACGCCTTTCATGGGAAGAATTCCATTTGCCCCAATGTCAATTGACATGTAATCAACAGCCTGGGATTCACCACTTATTTGCCAATACAAAATTTCTTTTCTCCTAATAAACTGATCCAGCCATCTTCTGGTAGCTGCATACCCTTGAATATGCAAATGAATATTTATTTTATCTGCTTCTTCTTAAAGGTGTTGAGTGCTGAGATGTATGTTGATGGCTCTAGCTTAATAAAACCATTTAGGAAGCACACCCTCTAATTCCTCATTCTTTGCCTTTTCCAGTTTATTTTTTGAAATGTTGACTTCAACTGCATCTTTTTCAGTGGCACCTCTTTGAGCTAAAACAGCTGACAGGATAGAAGATGAGATGTCATATTTCTTTGCTATTTCCTTTTTATAAATTTTAGGATTATTGGCCACATAGCTCAGAATTTTTATCTTCTCTTCAATTGATAGAGATTATCTCTTAAGTTTTATTTTTCTTTAACTTCACCTGTAGCCTGAAGACATTTTTGTGAACCTGTCATCATGGTTGAGAACACACACCTCCCTGGCAGGCAACATTCTGGGCCCTTGAGTCCTAATGGAGTATTGCATAAATTTATAGTGGGAGGAAGATGTGTGAGATTAGAGATAATCTTACTCACAGCCGATAAGAGTTTTTGACAAAAAGTAGTCAAAGAACAACATGTCAAAATCTACCTGTAAGCAAAGTTCAGCATTGATTGCTAGTAATGACCATCTGATGCAATAATAAGTGTGTTGTAAATTCCACTTTCTCTGGCGAGATTATGTAGAAAGGCATTTTAATGATACACAATCACAGTAGTGGGGGTGGTCAGGGGGAAGGATTGGAGGGGAAGAAGGTTAAAATCATCAATGGGATAGGATCCTTTGTTTATCCAAACTAGTTGCATCAACACATTGGATCTACGTCACACTGCGTGGATATGTGAAAGATCAGTCGTACCTGAAGATGACTGATATTCAGTCGAAATACGTGTGGTACGAATTTGTAATTTAAGTACACCAACATAGGTACGTAGTACGTATCATACTACATACTACGTATTGTACTATGTACTACCTATCGTACTACGTACATTACGTAGTATGATATCCTTTACGTATCAATAAGAGTGTTGGTTTACATCCCACAGCATGCAAGTCTTAGGTTTGCTGTGAGTGCAACTTTATATCACTTGTTGTGAACTTGAAGCTACATTGTCTCAATTGCTGGCGATTTTGCATTAGGCTTAAGAGATACTGATGTTGCGATATGTTGATTATTTTATGTCAGAAATGCAGATCTCTTGGAGTGATCGAGAGAATGTGCCATCTTCCTACCCCTCAGTAATTTTCGTGGCACAAAATTTTGTGACACCATTGACTGGATAGATTAGATATTTGTGGGAGCGACCGATAGCCAAGGTCATTTGTGGCAAAGGAGACAGGTAAAGGAGGAAGGGTGGATAGAAACCCAGCATTGGCATTAGCCTGCTCTTAATGAAAGGCACCAAGGGGACCACAGTTTAACGTCTCATCTGACGGATGGAGTACAGCACTTGAAGTGCCCTCCACAAGACACTCAAGTTGGGATCAGGTTTTCTCAGAAAAACATCCTCCTCTGCAGGCATTTGAACTCTTCCCATCCTAATGGTTAGTCACCACACCAACCCTATCCCCACATGATTGATTTCATCGACGATGTATAAGGACTCCGAGGGCCTGATACATTGAATTTCATTACATGGTCTTTTGTATCTTTCTTGTATTTTGCACTTAAAATACTCATATGTTGTGTTATGACATAATTTTTCTCTTATTGTTAGATTTCTGCATTTTAAATTCCTTGAAGCAAACAGAACCTGTGCACCTCAAAGATAAATTTGAAATTTAATAGTCCATGTGTGTGTGAAATGATAATGATGCTGAACTATAGAGATTGTGTGAGTCAACAAAGGAGAGTATGTAAATATCTATTTCAAAATGGACCATAGCAAGGTGCTCTTAAACCAGAATAAAATGGGGATATATTTATTTTTTATTCATTAAAATTCATAATGCAGGAACAAATTATGTAGTATGCTGTTAAATGATTGATGATTTGGTATCAATAAATGCAATTACAAATGGGTAAGCAATATTAGTATAAATGAAAAAAAGTTGATGCTTTGTGACAGATGGCAATAATTAAGGGTCTGTTGTGCTAGTACAGACGATTAGAACCCTGCAACAAGAACCCTGGGATCCTACAATGTGCTCGGCAAAGAATGTTGAAGTTTGGATGTAATGAAATCCTGTTTATAGCAAAATATAAGGCTGGCTCCCTAACATCTATTTTGTGTGATTTTTATTGTATATGTTTGTGTATGTATACTGTAATGCCTGGAAAAAATTCCTTAAAGACTGATTGGCTTATGAGTTTGGCCACTTTTGGTCAAAAGTGTTTTATGCATAAGAATGACTTACAAATTATGCAGTGTGTTTTGGAGGAAATGTTTGCATTTCACAACAAATGTATATACACTTTGCAATACTTTTGGCATAGAATTCCATTTCCGTAAATTTTGCTGTGGACTTTTGACTTGGAAGTAGTTGATGTTGGATGGCCCTCCAATGGTAAGAAAGATAATGTGGTTCCAGAGAAATGGATCTCATTTTATGTATACCTACCTTCAATCTACTCAAAATTATTTTAAATATCTTATTAACTCTCTGATTGAGGGAAAATATCCCTTGGGTTCCTTGAATGACTCCTTGTCAGCCTTTGCTCAGAAAACCCATCTTCAGTTTCTTTTACTTATATTAAAAATGTAGCAGATCTATAAATTTCTTGCTGCTCATTTCTTCCAAGCATAAAATCTTACTGTATATCAAAGTTATATATTATTATTGATGATTGATAAATATGATGATTCCATTTTGCTTGGCCTTGCTGACATAATTACGGTATTTCCGTTTATCTCCTAGCTATGATTTTGTGTGAATACACAGTAAAGAAGCCTGAGGAAACGCAACCCTCGACACCTCTGTGTTGTGTGGTTTTGCCTTGTATGTTTTTTCTACTGGGAAAGTAGAAAAGTAGAGATTTTTGGTGGAAAAAATACCTTCCTTAAATTTAAATCAATACTACAAGCATGAAACCACCCTTCTTAACTACCCAGAAAAATAATTTTTGTCTATTGGATTGTACAGCTTGAATGTGAGTGTAAGAATTTCAATTCAAAGAAACCCAATGCATTGTTACTCCATCTTATCCTAAATTGTGCTGATAATTAATTAATTGAAGTCATGGATAGTTTTACTGATAAAATGTGGCGGAATTCATCGGTAATGTTTAATATTTCGTACTGTCTTGTATTGACTTGGTTTGTGGGGTCCAGAGTTCGCTTATAAAAATGGAATGTCCTTTAGTATTCCCAAGGAATCATTTTGCGTTTCAAATTTTCACTATACCATGGTGCTTATGAACAAAGGGTGTTGCCAGTTCTATGTCCATGTTTACCTCTCTCTCCATTCATCTTCAGTCAACTGCTCATACACTGCCTTTATCAATCTGAACCACAAATTTTGTCTCGTCATCTTTGTAGAAATATTTGATATTATTTAAGCACAGGAGTTATGTCATAAATATACATCACACAGCTTCATATTAAAATTCTACAGCTTTTAAGTGCCTATCATGCCCATATTGGCTCATAAAGAAAACTCTGGTTGGTGCTTTGCATGACCTAATGGACATGCAATGCATGACCACCTTTAACTTTATGCCTATCAAACCATGGAGGGTCCAATGGTTTGGCAGTGGTCTCTATGTTTTTCTGTAAATCCATGTTTTTATTTAAAGGCTTGCATTTGATAGTATATGATGCTAAGAGCATTTGTGTATCCCTTTCTAGGCTCTTAAACTTCAATGATAACTGTATGTAACATTTGTCTGTGGTTTCTGATATTTTGATTACATCATCCTCAGTTATTTATTATTCACACTGCTAACTAATGCATTATGTATAGTGGTTGGTATTGTAGTGGTCTGGCTTGTCCATCTGGATTTAGGCCAGGGTAGAATGTACACCATCAAACTATGTGCTCCCTCCCACATGAGATGGGTGTAGCAAACCAGCATCACCTGTCATATTGACATGAGACCCTCAAAAGGAGGTGCCTGTGCATGGGGGTCACCAATTTTATTCAGTTCTTGAACCCTAGCTCTAGTGAATTGGATTGGATTTTGGGGAGGCGACCAACAGCTAAGGTCATTTGTGCCATAGGGGACAGGTGAGGAATAGGACAGGAGATGGATAGGAACCCAGTGTTGGCATTAGCCTGCTCTTAATGGAAGGTGCCAAGGGGACCATGGTTTAATGTCTCTTCTGACAGATGGAGTAGAGTACTGTGCTTAAAGTGCCCTCCACAAGACACTGAAGTATGGATCTGGTTTCCTCTAGCTCGACTTTTGAGGCTGGATGGCACTAAGTAATGAGGTGGGAAGGGAAAGGGACTTTGCCAAATCTCAGCCCACTGGGTTAGAATGACTTGCTTCATAATACAAACATTTGAATTCAAATAATATATATGTAATTCTTGATAGCAACTGCTATACATATTTATGATGATAATTTGTTAAACAAAAAATTGTAATAAGCCCTTACACACTGAGTGATGAAGGCGATGAAATGATGAGGGAAACAATTATTACACTGGTTGATGACAATCGCAGGAAAATCTGTTGGGTACCCAGGGAAAGGCAAGTATTCCCTTTTCTCCTTAGCGTTTAAAGAAGCAAATGAAAGACATGGGTGCAGATTTGATTTCTAGTTATATGTTCAATGAATGGAAGGTATTTATCAGTCCCTCCCTTAATAATTACACACTTATTTCTCAGCATAGGATACAACATGCAGAGTTCAGTTATTGCTTGACGCTTCGGCATGTGATCTGGAAATACCACTGAGGGAGCTTGGTAGCAATAAATAATAAAAAAAGAGAGGGGGACATTAGTGGGCAATGATCTTATGTGACCACAGACGACAATGATTCCATCACAGATACAGCAAGTAGGCTGGGCAGTTTCCTCTTGATAAGTGGCTTCCTGAATACAGGGATGAGTGGCTAACATGTGTACAAACAGCCTGTGATGCTTCTAATGCGAGCTAATGAATCCAGGGGTAGGTCCACTGTGGGGATGATTCTGACTCTTGCAGTGATGGTGCTTCCTAGCTGTCTCTATCCTGGCTTCCAGTCTTTTGCCTAAATGGGGACAGAGCTTCCACATGTGTGATTGTTGGAATTCTTAGTCTCCCTCTTTTGCCTCTATAGGCTATCTGAAAGGTCTCTCAAAGTCTGGGAAGCCACTGGAAAGGGAGTACTCTGCCTCCTCAAAACTTGTGAACTGTAAAGGACCTGGTCCTCTGGAGCCCACCATCATTGGAATCTAGTCTGCGGCCACTGAGACTGAGTTGTGGGAGTCTGTGGCCAAGGGATCTGGTCTTTAAAGGTCTATCTCAACTCCTATCAACTGTTTGTGCAGGAAAGGACTCGAAGATGACTATGCATCTTTTTGTAGGTTTCTTGTGACATGAATTAAAAATTGACAGTGAGTCCACTCTTGGAGCTTAATCTGCAGGAATAGTGAGAATAAATCATGGGAAATAGCATTGTTATCTTATGGAAAAGACCCCCACAAGCTTCAGAAACCCAGTGGGCTATGTTTTACAAATGATATATCTTACATTGAGAGTACATTAAGTGTTTCTCCTTTCTTGTTATAGCTTCAATATTTGACCATTATTAGGTCCAAGAATGGCCCAGGTATGTCAACTAAATGTAAAGGGGTCTGAGGTGGCATCTGACGTCCAAGTGGAAATGGGCTGAATTTATTGATGTATTTTTAGTCTTTGGAAAAAGAAAGGGGATGTTTTTGTCATCAGCCCTTTCCTCTTCCCTTTGTTTTTCTGGTTGGTGGGCCAGAAGCGGTATGTGGAATCAAGGTTCTCCGAAGAGGGAATGTTTATACTCTTATCATGAAAAGAAAAATGGGAAATGGTTTGTGAAAGAAGTACTTAGAATTGGATTGAAAGCAAAGTGAAGAAATTAATTGGAAGATTATTTACCTCTAGATTTTCTTTTTACCTCTGCAATTTTCACCATTATGTACAGTCCCTTCCTCCTTGGTAGTTGTCCCTCTCACAATCTAAATTTTGTAGAAGTAATTGCTTGCCAGCACATCTGATGTTCATTGATGTTATTATTCAGTGCTTCCTTGTTTGAATTAAATGAAATGAGCAATAACTTATTTGAGTGCTACTTTTACTCATTGTTACTAATTTATGCCCTGTAAGTATATGTATTGAGTATATTAGTAATCAAAGGACCTTCAGAAAATTGGTAAATTGGTACTTGGAGTGAAAATGCATTATATGATGAATCTTTATTTATTAGCCTAACATGCATGAAGCAAATATAGTCTGTAAAGTGTTCCAAAAGAGCTAAAACAACATATGTTGTTGGGTTCCTCATGCAGCGGTGGCCCGAGACACATGACCATGTGTCTTTTATTCTAAAGATAAGAATGTATAGTTTGTACCCAGTCCCTTGAATTTGCCATGAATTCAACTGGCTTGGAGGTGCTACTCGCTGACATATCTGAGCAGCAATTAGAAGATCTAAGCTTCATTGCCATGCAAGCCAGAATGGTTTTACCACACTTGTGCCTTTTAGAAATTCTGTCAGTATTATGAATTTTTACTTTTGTTTTCTCTCCTTAAAGTGATAAAATTATACCATTGTAACCAAAATGGCACCAGCTTTATCAATACAGTACACCCCTGATATAACGTCAGCTTTGGTTGTTGCCCAGTACCAACGTTATAAGCGGGAAACTTAATATGCAGGAATGTTAATAGCTGGGTTTTAAATGCTAGATTTTTTCAGGAAAACCTATGACCTACATTATGTGTGGGAAAACGTTATATCGGGTGGACTTTATACTGGGGGTATACTGTATGTACATATCCATTAGTCAAATAACCTAGGATTCCCAATAACGATTTTATTTCTATATTTATTACACGGCTCTCTACAGAAGGAACGTTGACACATCGCAAGCTCTGAATATTCCCTACCTCTTTATGTGTACTATTTTCTTTTCCTATTTGGAATAAAATATGCAAGTAAATATGTTCTGTGATACCTTTCTCTTTCAGCACTTAATGAAAGGAAAGCTGAAGTGCGTATTCAGTACAGGGATGTGCCTGGTGATATTTTCAATGGCAAAACAAAGAGGAATGAATTGGTCATTCGAGTTCAGCCTGGGGAAGCGGTTTATGTGAAGATGATGACTAAAACCCCTGGAATGAGTTTTGAAATGGAGGAAACTGAATTAGATCTTACTTATGGAAGTAGATACCGGGTAACTATGCCTTTTGAGCTCTCTCTACTTGTGTTATTGGATGATATATTGTAGTTTGAGTCATGTGGATAGAAATCTTTACTCTGATGTAATTAATTCTTCCTCCCTGTAATAGTGTGGGTTGCCTGTAATGCAGGTGTACATCTGTCCCATGAGACCTGCATTATTACCAGATTTTACTATTTATGTCGCCTTGAAGTTGCTGGTGTTTGAGACATTTGCATTCTATTCTTTAATACACTTGTGATTTTGTTTTTTTCAGGATGTGAAAATGCCTGATGCCTATGAAAGGCTCTTACTGGATGTATTTTGTGGTTCACAAATGCATTTTGTGAGGTCAGATGAACTTTCTGAAGCATGGAGAATTTTCACCCCTCTGCTTCATAAAATTGAAAAAGAGAAGCCGAAGCCAATTTTATACAAGTGAGTCTCTTTTCAGCTTGAATATTAAAACATTTGTGAAATTCAGCTGTGGTAGCAGTTATCTTAGTTTTATGCAGCAGGTTATCAAAAAAATTCAAATACTCTTTCAAATGCTGAAGCACACAAATTACATAAGTATGCTAACTTGTATTTTTAGGATGACTAATTTGAGAAATTCTCAACGGACTTCCCTATCATTCCCATGGACTAGGAACTGAAATCAAATCCCCCTTGTTCTCTAACCAGTAAACACTCCCGAACAGTCTCTATCCAAGTGATTTTCACTGTGGCTCTAAAGTCTCCCTGAAATAAATTACCCGGTGGACTGAGATGCCATGTATGTGAATAGTATTTGTGCATGACATATGGTCAGCCCTTGTCTTCTTAATGTTTCTTTGACAGATCTTTAAAGCCTCTCTAAAAATTGCTGTGGAGGAGGATACAGGGTTAGTAGGGTGGTTCATATAAATCATAAGTCTTCAAGATTTTCACAGTGTCCCCTAATTCATTGCCTAATAACTAGAAAACTCATTTGGCCAAAGATAAGCTCAATATTTGAACCAAGAGCCTCGTTCCATATAGTTTATTTTTTTGCATAAACATGCTTAAATCATATTAGGTAGGAAAAATGGATAAGGACATTTTATTTTCAACCCCTAGTTTTGCTAATCATTTGGCATTGAATTTGGGATCAAATTGAAAAATGTCAACTTTTGATTTTTGGAGAACACCTTTGTTAGCATTATTGGTCAGGGCACTTGTCCTGAAATCAAGGGATCTGAGTTTAAAGCCCAATCCAGGTGAAAGATTTTTTTTGTGAGAATTTTTCTCAGATTATGTCCTTGATGGATGATGCTAGAGAATTTATACTGCCTTGAATTCATGGGTACAATTGAAGCCCTTCAGTTCATTTGATTTCTACCCCTGGACTCTCAGTTGTCCCAGGTCATTGGCTCCCTCACTGTCTTCGTTTCCATCCATTTTTCACTTAACCATGCCACTTCCTCTTCTGCCACTGTTTGGCTAAACCTGAAGCTGAATGTTATGAAGTGAATGCAACTGGTATGGTGTTTGTCCGCGTGATTGTCAGTCCATTTACTAATTACATAGTGACTTTGCATCCTGTGATGTGAGCATCAATCAAGGTTTGAATTGAGTTCAAGCAAGTGCTTCATTGAAGTTGAAAACCTCTCTTGACTTTCAACATTTGAAGCCTCATTCTGAGAAAGAACACTTCTTATAAATATCTTATGCATACTCATGCATTATGTATCCCAATCTAACTAACTACAGCAAATATTTGTTGCATGATAGTTACAGAGTACACACTCTATAGTTATGCTCTTCCTTTGACTTTTTTTAAAATTATGAATAATGGAAACTTATTAAGAGCTATTGATAGGTATTAATGGTCTAATAAACTAGGAAATATTAGCTCTTCTCCACGTTTCAAATTTGTGGTCCCATCATTTAAATGTTATTTATCACATCACCATTAGAGTACTGTTGTATTTATGTAAATGCTGTATTGTGAAAATTTCATTTTCAAATATATGGCCATGTTCCTTTTATATGGTGGTGATACTGTGTGTGTGCAATTTACTGGTGACTCAATTCTATTTTGTATTCTTTTCTCCAGGTATGGGTCTCGTGGTCCAAAGGAGGGTGATGAAATGTGCTGGAAGAATAACTTTCTCTATTACGGCTCGTACAAGTGGGTGGAGCCTAAAATGTGATCATTGCAATAAAGCAAAGGTTGAGTGGATGAAGGAGGGCTGTGCTAAACTGCAATTCTCAAAAGACTCTTGGATTCAAGTAGAATTATGGCTATCTATTCAGGGATATTCAGTGTGGATAATTTTTGTAATCTTAAATCAATGCTTCATAAAATGTACGTTAGACATTGCTTTAATATCTGTTCCCGGGAACCAGCGTACTTTACCTGCTGAAATTAGTTATTTTCTTGGGTATGAATTGTGGAAGGTTGACATACCTTATAAAATATGATATTTACTAAGGATTACTTGGGTCTGTTCATTGAATGCTTTGCTCTTACATCAGTTGGGTGTTTGATGTATAGATGTATGAAAACTCTGATATTTTCATATTTTTATTTAGTACACCTATTTAATGGTGATAAGCATGGCACAATAATAATTAATGAAATTTGCACCTTTACACGAAATATTAAATTAATAGTCGACAGTCTTTTGTCAGGGTGTACCAGCAAGTGCCTTCATTTTTTTCCAACCTGGCCATCAGAATATACCAATAATACATTCCTCATGTGCCTCATTTTGTGAATTATAATGAATTTCATTGGCTTATGCTATGCTAACGGAAAGATGGTTTGATGGAGAAATATGTTCTGTGGTACCACTGATCTTATTGCTCTGTATCGTGTTTGCAATGGTATTTTTGAAAATTTGTAATTGTGATATAACCTTATCTGTAGGACTAGGTTTACCATTTTGCCTTATGAATATGAATTTCATATGAATACACTTCTGGGCCTGATTCAGATATTGCTTAATATTGTTTAATGGGAGGCCTTATTCATCTTACTTCATGAATACAATGCACATGACCTTCCAAGAAAGATATTGAAATATCTTATAGCCTTTGGCTCATGTGTGTTAAGTGGTGATTGTTATTTACCCTGTTATAAATTTGCATGATGCACTCACTCTTTTTTCCCCCTTCATGCTCAGAGGTTTTTGCTTTGTGTGGATATATGTGCTTTAAGGGTTATGGTTGCAACTTTAGTGCTGGACATTATACTTTATTTGAAGCACATGCAAAAGCACACTTTAAAATTTTGTTTGTCTTAGAATGGACTAGCTCCTGCAACAGATTCCAAACAACTAAAATCCAAATGTATTTGGTGACAGTTAGCTAGGCATGAATACTTGTTCTTGTTTGGTTGATGAAGAAATATAATGTTTGCACTGTATTCTGATGTGCCTTTGAGAAATATGATATTTTTAATTATATTTATTCTCGTATACGTAATTTCAAAGAGGATAGACCAGACTTTTTTATCTAGGTATGTGATGGATTAGAAAATAAAGCTATGGTGATATTTTTATTAGCGGTTAAAGTTGAGATTTCCAGGGAACAATTTTACATAAGTTTTTTGATGCAATTTAGCATATTAAAAATGATGAAGAGTATACTCTATAATAGAATTGTTGCATATTTTCTTTCTTTGGAGAAATATAAAAACTTAATCTGCATGGCATAAAAAACTTAAGCTTTCAAATATTTGTCTGTGTAAACATGGATATACTTTTGAGGAACAGTACCCACTCACCTTAAGAGCACTAAAGCCAAAATAATCCTTGAAATATTGTATTAATCTGAATGTTCTGGTTAAAACCAACCAGAATTTTTGAAGCATCTAATGCCAGACTTTAAGTCATGTGTGTTGATAATAAAAATTCAAATATATGTCAAATGGGTCAGGATAATGTGTATTATATTTAAGATGTTTGTAATCGAAAGTGCTTAGCACTCTATCATGTCAATAATGCTCACTATGTCTATTGTGCAATTGACATTCAGACATTCCTTTTTTTGCTGTGTGGTAAACTCATGAAGGAATCATGCTAGCTATTTATATTTTTGTTACTTTGTTTATATTGATGGGCTCAGTTTTCAGCCTTGATGTGCATTCATATTAAAATATTTGTCAGTTTATTTGTGTCATTTCATTATGCCTTATCTTCTAGGTACAATTTTGATGATGGCAAATATTTGTGGTCAGAATTTGATATTGTTAACTTATTGCTGCTGCAATGGTATTCTTCCTCTAGGAGCACATTTTCACTCTGGGATTAGAGATCATAGATTTAATAATTGTGATCCTCTTGTTTTGGTTCGTACATTCCTTTTAGTCTTGTTGTATGTAGAGGCTAAATGTAATTAATTTCCCAGAGAAAAACTCTTAAACTGTACATTTTTATATAACCGTTTCTGCATGACCCATTGCACTTATTTCTCACCACAAAGCATGACATGCTTCATCAATTATTATGGAAGTAATGGTAATGCTATATTGCATTTGTTACTGATTTTCTGCTAGTGTTGAAAGCCATTTTAAGGAATAAGGTTTAGTGTGACTTTTGATTCCCTTTAGAATTAGTTTTGCTGTCGATTTAAGAGAGATGTAAGTATTTTCGTGTTAGTTTAAATGAAAAATTATCAGGTAAAGTTTACCTTCTTGGTGAATTCTTCTCGAGCTTCCTACAATTTTAATGTCTGCCACATGGCTAATATTTCAATGGAAGCCTTTTCCATTATCTTATGGGCTTTTGTGGCTGGTGTCCTGTGGTTTTTAACTCTCCCCTTCTTTTTTGATAATTCTAGATTTGCTCTTATTCTCCTGCCTTCTTAGAATTTTAATGTTCTCTGGTGAGGTTTTTGGTGTTGAGGCACATTTCCATGAGCCCTTTAGTGACACTATCCCAGTATCCCTTGGTCTTGCAGAGTATTATCATGTGATCCTCATTGTTGAGATGAGTGACTATGCAATGGGTGATTACTCAAACTGAGAGAGTCAGAAGTGGTTACTCAAACTGAGAGAGTCAGTTCTTCTGTGGCTTGGTCTCTTTGGTTCTCTCTGTCTCACTAATATAGACCTTACCACACTTGCATGAAATGTGTTGAACTCATGGAATGTGGCACTTAGCTACTGGTGGTATCCTTGGCCTGCAATTACTGGCTCTATAGTCGGTAGGAGAAAGGTCCTCCATGGTACACTTTTTGTGGAAGTCATCACACCAACTTCATATCTACTCTTTGGATAGAGTTTGCGTTAAGTCTTCAGAGAAAGCCAAATATCATGGAATTACCTTAACTTCAGACATATCGTGGGGAACCAATGTTTAAAATGAATGCGGCACAGTAGTTAAAAAACTAGAATTTATCAATTGTATAATAGGGAGGTCCTAGAATGAAAAAGTAAAAGAGAGGTGCTATGTCACTCTGGTTAGGCCACACCTCGTCTACACTGCAAGCATTTAGGACCCTAGACAGAAAGATTAAACAAAAAAAATAAAATGCATAGGAAAGCTGCACGCTTCATTAAAAACTGCTATGAGCAAACATAACAGTGTTTTACTGCTTTTAGAGGAATTAGGTTGGGAGCCACTTGAGACTTGGGAGGCTGCACGCTAGGCTTAGGTTGCTTGAGAAATTCAGAACTGCTATGTTTCAGGACAACTCAGGGAATATCTTTTTGATGCCACACTATATTTATTGGTCTGACAGATGCGATAAAATAAGAGAGATATATTTCCGAACAGAGAGGTACAAAAATTTGTTATTTCCACTCACAATAAGTGACCATACTAAAGCCGGAGTTTTAAACACACCCATAATACTCTTCACCATTTCTCCTTCCAAAACTTTATCCCTTACACCTTTACAGGGCTGGTGTCCTGACAAACCTGCCACACACCCATGCGGTGGCTGTCAAGGCAGTATGTAGATGTAGAAATAAGAAGTGAACTGGATAACATCTTCGCTATCAGTGATAGAATGAATCCTAATCTGAACCACCCCTATAGAGATGTGAATAGTGTGAGCTCACAAGATTGCACCGCCACATATAAAATGGCTCCTTTATAATCTATTTGAATTGTATCCATTCTGTTATGTATCGAACATTAACAATTTCCCCAAAATTATCCATCACAATTACCCCAGTACCCTCAAAAAGATCTTAAAAATTGAAAATAAAAAAATATCTAATTTAGATCTAGCATTATACATACATACCAATCATGCAGTTCCCTTCCAGGTTAGTCACAGTCACAAAGTTTCACTCATAAATAGGTATTTGTACACCTAACTCTGCTTCAATCATTTCCTCTATGCTGACCTATCCTTGCAAACCTCTTTCGCCTCATTTACCCCCATGCTCTGCTTCATACGCGCCCTCCTGTTTTTAAGATATACGCCCTCCTGTTTTCCTAACATTCCTCCTAAGAATTTCCTCAACCACATTTAACCACAACTTCCTCGGCCTACCTCTACCTCTTGCACCATTCATTTCACGCTTATATATCTGTTTCATTATTCGACTCTCATCCATTTTCTCAACATGGGCAAACCAACGAAGCACACTCCTTTCATAAGTATATGTCCATTGCTGGAGCATCTAACACACGTTCATTTATTACCCACTCATTCCTGAACCTATCAGTCCTATCTATCCATCCTTTTGCTGCAAACACTCCTCAGATAACTCATACCCACGGCATTTAGTCAGCTCTTAAGTCCATCCTGACATACCCATGTTTCACTACCATACAACAAAGTGGGGAGAAGTGCACTTCAGTGTAGTGTTGTGGAAAAAATTACTCCTAAGCCATACCGATCGAATCAGAATTATCCAAAAAAACTGAATCATGATGATTTTATCAACGAATTAAAAACAAAACACATACGAAAAAGAAATATAAAAGTGCATATTTTTGTTGGGGCAAGCAAAAAAGCAAGAACACTGCATATAGTGTTCTTGCAGAAAAGTACCAGAAGTAATAATATTATTAATTTTCCTAACGATTCTTGGGTGATTGAAATGTTTGATTTAATGAAATAATTTAAGTTCTGCTGAAATCCTTTCCACACCAATTTTGTCTATTTAATATATTGCAAAATGCAAACTAATACATTATAGCTTCCACAGTCGGCGGTGGTGGTGATACTCCAGTAAAATATCTGGCCAGGTTGTCAGTGGTAGTGGCAATGCCATTGAGAATGGGACGCAATGGTATCCCAAACTTGACAGTATTTCGCGCCCTATACATCCTAAGAGGAGATGGTGCCTGGGGCCATAGATTCTATGAAGCTTATCCACAGTTCTCCACTGAAGCTGTGCCATTGCACTATGAAATTTTACTGTGTGGAGCTCATAAATATGGTAGGCATTGTGTCCAACTGGATTTATTTTTTGCTGATAGTCTCCTTTGAAGTCATGGTGATGCCTCATCAGTTATGGATTAATTCTCTCTACTGGAACACTCTGGGTTAGTGGAACAGGAAGAGAAACTGGCTCTCCTATCTCGACTGTAAGATTGTGCGTTTGCGATTATCGGTAATAGGGCTTCATTCCTAACTTGAGCACAGATAGCTCAGAGGTTGTAATAGCGAAATAATTCATCTGTTGGCCAGAAGTATCCAGGGATGCCCATCCCCCCTAATGCTGATGGTGCACTCCCCCCAAAACCAACAACCCTCCGGTATATTGCTACTTACCAGGTTATAGTTTGATAGCCTGTCCAAGATAGTATGGAGTAACGCCGATGGGAACGGAGGATTCAGGATGTTTTTTTTAAATTATTAGCTTCACAAAATCGTATTTAACACTTTGCTGGCAATAAAATCTTAAATCATCGTACATGTTGTCGACCACTGTGATATCCATATTTTTAGAGTTAGTTTTGAGGGTTTAGCTACAATGATTTATGATCAAACCCTCAAAAACACTCTAAAAATAGAAATAGAATCTTAAGCAAACTATTGCGCTTAAATGGGGGAACTAATTAAAACTTAATACAATGCTACAAAAAACCGTAAGGGTGTGAGAGTTTATTTTTTACGATAGCATGCTTAAAAAAGCAATAAATTGTAATAATAAGAATCGTTTGATTCTTATATTTTATTAAAGTTACTGAAGGCTTCTTTCATATTTTAAATTAACAAAAAATATGGGAAATATATTGAGTATTGCGCTCCTTAATCTACACAGCTGGATCCTGCATCTAACAAAATAGGCGATCAACTTACTGCAAAGACACTATTTTGATACTTTATACCACACCTTACAGCTATATACAGCTCTCGCGAAAGCTTATGGCATTCGGATGCGCAGCATTTGTGTTGTCCGCGTCATACAAATTCCATTTTTTGAAATGCACTCATGCATGGCACAAATGTCTTCGCTTTCCCCTGCGTCCCTTTTCCCTACCTCTTCCACCAAAATTTACCCCTGCACAACGTCTTTTTCTGCGCATCGGAACGCCATAAGCTATCGTGAGAGCTGTACCAGTGAAATGTGCAAAAAATAAGGGCATCTACATAAACCAAACATTTTAAATTAAGATTTATCTTTGATTAAATGGAACCCATTTACGTCATTATTCATAGCTCATATTTGCAAATTAGACTGGTAAAAAACTCAAATAATAATAATAAATTAATACAGATAAAATCAGTACTGGTGGTGGTGGTAACATTATGACTACCCTACCCTTGATGCCCTTTATACAGTAGTAGTTTTTTTCTTTGCTCACTTGACAAAGCAAATTTTTCTATAACATTACTGTTATGAATAGATTGAAAATATCTTTTTGGGAAGAAAGGGCAAGCATGTCGGGGAGCCAGACATCTCCCATGGTACTTCCAAATAATACCGCCAAATAATTTTCTTTCTACGATAATTTTAACTGGAGAAATTGTGTGTCCAAACGGATAAAGTGTAACACCATTCTGTCCGGAAATTGTTCGTTTTAGACCAATCATAGCCGATGAAAATTAATCCCAAGTAGGGAATCTGCTAAAAAGAGTCTTACACTTCTATTTCAACAGTTAGGCTATGGGTGGTTGAATGCTACCGTGGTTGTTCCTCTTTTAAATGTGAGTCAGACGAATGAAGGCAAAAACTTCAATACAAATAATAACATAAAGGAAGTGTAGTAGATGATGTCGGCCTATCTGGGATTGAAAGAGCATAGGCCGTTGGTGTCTCGGGAGAGCATGTGAGGTTCATTTGATGATAATAAATAAATACGAAAATAATCTACAAAACGGCTGCCGTATTACTTGACTGATGTACGAATAACATTTACAAACAAACTTCACAACAGTTTTTAAAAAGTTTCCAACCGATTTTGCGCTCCGATTCGGTTCCAGAAAGAGACATGGATCCACCACTGCACGCTTAAAATGAAATACAGATGAAAGCAGTGAGTTAAAGTAGGTGCTCAGGAACAAAAAGACGACGTTAATTTCATCTGCCGGCAAGGTCATGGGTTATGTTTTCTGGAATGCAAAAAGAGCCTTTTAAAGTAATTAACGAAAAAGGTGAAAGAAATAATCATTCAATGCTGCGTAAGTCTGCCAGGTCAGCTGGATGCAAAAGTTTCAGATCAGGCCTGGATCAATAATACTAATAAAATCATTGATCAGGACGATGCACCAGCAAGTGAAGGTCCTTGAGCAATGATAAACCTGAGGGATTTTAAGCATGAACTGTTGAAACATCCACCCGTTTTGTCAGGTTTGGCTTTCTTTGGCTTTCACCCATTCCAAATCCTAAATTGGTGGCTGGAATACGCTGGGGATCAACGGAAGAAGTGATTGCAGCTATAGAGAAATATTGAGCAGACCTTTCTGAATCACACTTCAGGAATGGAATCAATTCAACGGGGAAGCATAGGAGCAATTGTTTTGTTTCAAAAGAGGACTGTGTTGAAATTAATCTCATTTCAACTAAAAACCACAGCATTTCTCCGTCATGCTGAGAAATTTTCACCTTACCCTCGTATTAAACCATTATTCAAAAACAAAATCCTAAATATGATTTTGGTGACTATTAAAAACTATCAGAATGTACGAATATGCACACAAAAACGAATTGCCACCAAGTATTGTGTGAAGTCCCGTTAAGCAGTTGAGAACATACTGCATTTGTACGTATTTTAATGCATCATGAAAAATGATAATTTTATGGGGAATAAGACTATTAATTACACTGGACAAATGAAGGGAATATCATTCATAAGGCACTACTAGATGTTATCACGCATGCACCATTAAATATTATTCTCTGCCGACTATCTAAACGAAGCTCTCCGGCAGTTGTCTGACAGAGAGCTCTTACCAGCCCGTCTCCTAAAACCCTAATCCTTTTCTGGAAAACATCACCTCCTTCCTTAAAAGAAAAAGGTCCCAACGAAGGCATCTCTCCCCAAGCTACCTACCTTCTCAGCCCCCCCCCATACCCTCGCACCCCCAATTTCTACATTATTCCCAAAATCCACAAGCCACACGACCCTGGCCTCCCAATAGTTTCTTCTTATAACTCTGCCAATGAACGCATCTCCACTTCTGCTGACCTCTACTTGCAACCCTTTGCCCTCTCTCTTCCTTCCTATATCAAAGATACTTATCACATTCTTGAACGCCTCCAATCTACCCCACTCCCTTCTGACTGTGGCATTTTAATAGCCACTATAGATGTTACCTCTCTTTACACTTCCATTTCCCATTCCGAAGGACTTTATGCTATCCGTCTCTTTCTTAATCAACGCCGTGATTCTCACTCTTCAAGCTCTGATTTTCTCCTTGACTTTCAGAATTTAATACTCACTAATAATCGGTTCTCCTTTAAGGGCAACTTTAACATCCAAATTAAAGACTGTGCCATGGGCAGCCGTTTCAGCCCTTCCTCTGTCGACCTCTTCTTGGGTGCCTTTGAGCAATCTTTTCTTTCATCTTGCACTCTTTAAACCTCTTATCTGGATTCGCTACATTGACAATATTTTCCTTCTGTGGCCACACGGCATAAATTCTCTCAATACTTTCATCTCCCTCCTCAACTCCTCCTCCTCTGTCTCTTTTACTTCTAGTATCTCTGCCTCTGATATCACCTCTCTGGGTGTTGACATCTCCCCATGCAACTTTAAATTCAACACTTCCGTCCATCTCAAGCCTACCAAGAAGCAGCAATATCTCCATTTCAACAGCTGCCATCCCTCCCATACGAAACGATCCCTCTCCTGCTCTCTCTATCCGTGGCCATCGCATCTGTAACAACCCCGACTCTCTCGACCTTTTCCTCTCGAATCTCCACCAATCTCTACTCTGCAGAGGCTATCCTGAGCGTCTCCTTCAGAAAAAATCCTAAGACAACCCTCTTCTTATAAACCACTCCCTCATAACAACCGCCCTCGAGATCAAATCTCACACTGTACCACCCATTTCCTTGGAATAAACTCAACGAAGTCCGGCGAGATGTTGTGGGACTTTTTGTTGAGAGAATAAAAGAATAAAACTGGTAAAAAGTAGGCAATGTCCACTGGATTTATTGTAGGTACTACGCGTTTCGGCGCTTATGTGCCATCATCAGGTACCCAACCGATGATGGCACATAAGCGCCAAAACGCGTAGTACCTACAGTAAATCCAGTGGACATTGCCAAGTTTTTACCAGTTTTATTCTTTTATTCTCATTTCTCTGGAGTTCACTCTCTCCGACGAATGATTAAAAACCTCTACCCTATCCTCTCCGACAACCTCACCGCTTTTAAAAGCTTCCCCCGCTGTCCCTCTCTCACCTTAAGACGCCTCCTAACCTTTCCGCCCTCTTTAAAATCACCAAATATATTTACAAATCAATCATTACTAATACTAAATCCCCTCCAACCCCGTACAATCGCCCGCGAAGCATAAGTTGTAGGATCCTTATCACCCAGCCTCTGCCTGACAAATTCTTCGCTTTTTCTCTTTCTTCCGTCCCCTCACCTTTTTTCATCACACTTAATATTGTCTATATCCTCCTCTGCCAATCATGTCCTAGTTTTTACATTGGCCTCACGGATATTCGGATGAATGGCAACCGCTCCAGTTGCGACGATCCGCCCTCCCTCTCCGTGTCCCTCCCAGTCACCAGCCCGTTTCCTCCCACAACTCCACTTTAAATAATACTTTTAATGTCGGTATTCTCGCCTCCCTTCCCCTCTCTTTCTCTACCCTCCAAATTAAAGACCTTGAGTCTTCATGCATTTTCAAACTTTCTCTCCGCCTGGACTCAGCAAATCACACTAACATCCTCCATCACTTCAAATCAGACAAACCCCTTCCTTTTAAATTCCCTTTTCTAACCGCCTTCCTGCCTCCCTATATTCCCCACTTCTCTTCTTGTCCTTTCCCTTCCCCTCTGTCCCTCCCCTCCTTCCTTTCCATCCGCTTCCGTCCTCCCTTCCCTCTTTGTTCTCAATTTTCCTGTGAAAATGAGGAACGGCTCGTCGAAATATAAGGAACTTTCTTGTAAGAGTTTTTTCGTTTATGTTTCTGCATTTTGCGTCTGCCTCCCTCTAGCATTTTTCTATCTATACGTCGTTACTCGAGTAATCCTCCATAAAGTGCGGTCACAAGTTGTGGAAACTGGTGGACGAGGGGCGGTGAGTTGGAGGGAAGGTCTGGTGTATTTCAAAATGTCTTGCAGGTTGGACGGACGTATGTGAAACATCGGAACAAAGGGGTAGAAGTAGATTCTGCGTTTTATTGTGGGATAAAGGTGTCTAAGTATGTTTTTGATTTTTTGTGATCCATGGAAGAATGTCGTGACAAGTCTATTTGATAAAATCCTGCCCCCCACTGACAAACATACCCCCCGGAATAAGACCTACCAACCTGACCAACTCAACCTTGTCACAACATTCTGGAGGAATTGCTGCTTATTGGTAGGTTTAATGTCGACAAAGGTGGTGAATTGATGGTTATAGAGTTAGAGATGGTGGAGAGAGATTGGTGGTTAGAGAACATAATAAACAAATAGAGACGCAGCCGTTGTTAGCTTGTGGGACCGATTGTTTGGTTCATGGAGGAAAGCTTGGGCGGCATCGTTTGCCGCATGTTTAATTTTCTGCGGTATACGTTTCAAACGTGAGACTGCAGAGTTACATTTTCATCAATTATATTGAATATTTGAAGCAGTGAGACGAAAACATGGAAGGTTTAAAGAGATGGATTGGCTAATTAAAATATCGGTGCTTAGACGAAAAAAAGACACTGCTCCAGTGAGAACAATTTGGCGAGGAGATAGAATAGTGCACAAACCAGAAAATATCGACGATATCGGCCGGATGAATGGGTGGTACGCGTTGAAGACTGCTTAGGGCCTACGTAATGAGAATTATGGTACACACTGGGCTATATCAAGAGAACCATAGGTATATGTTCGACCAACTCAAAATTTTTAATTTAGCGATCAACTCATATCGAGGAAAGATACATCCCGTATACATATCCATACTGGTAAGAATGAAAAGGCGATAGTAAATCTCCACACTGTATAATAAGTACCGACCATGGTTTCAACACTTTATGTAATTCTCAAGGTCATTGAGAATGGGAATGAGAGAGAACCTTGAGAATGACATAAAGTGTGGGAACCATGTTCGGTATTTATTAAACAGTGTGGACATTTACTATCGCCTTTTCATTCTTACCAGTATGGGTATTGAATATTTCCATCAAGTTACGCCTGAAACTCTTTCATGCGTCCGCATACATATCTTGGTTATATCCTCCTCTTCCTATAGTACATATTCTGAAATTTGGAATTTTTGTCCCTTTTTATCATTCCAATTATTTACTTGGGAGTGGTTTGAGAGAGGCTTGGGGTTATGGCAAAAACTTGAATACATTTTTCGGAGGAGACTCAAGATGACGAGCCCATTCATTTGAAACCGGTACTATCAGGCTGAGGGGAGTTCAATTTGGAAGCAGTGTCCTGTATAACTTAGAAAACCTAAGCTGTATTTGCTTTGTGATTATACTATCCATTCCAGGAATTGTAGTGCAGAAAGAAAATCCATGTCAAACCGATTTAAGCTTTTTTTGCAGAATTTGGAAGAGTCCTTCAGTCAACAGAGATGTTCTGACGTTCAAAGCTCTGATCAGCAATAAAGGCTAATGCTACTTTAATTTATATTTTAAAGCATCTGTTGTTCAAGCGGAAGTATTTACGTTTTGTGCATAAAATGTTTAGTCATATTTTTAACTTTATAAAGCATTTTAAAGTGTACTTAAAAATGAATTTGATGCGTTTTCAATATTTAAGAAATTATGCGAATTAGTAATCCGAAACTACCTTAGTACTGCAGTACTTTAGAAAGGGAGTTTTTATCTTTTAGACCATCTCATCGATGTTGCACGCGAATATTTCAGGTCTTATATTTTCTTATAAATTAAAGAGAATTATCATGGCCGATTCACCGATCAATTTCAATATTAAACACTTAAAAAAACTACAACTTTTATTAGTATGACGCTTAGTCATTATCGTATTTATAAGTATGACTATAAAATGAAGTGGAAACAGTTATGCTATATGATTTTTACAAAATTTTTAAGTTTCACCAAAGCTGGGGAAATGGATTAAAATGGGGCATACAGATTTTGTTTTTGCTCTGCCGAAATTCTTCCTAGGGAAAATCTACAGGGAATTTTGGAACTATGAAATGAACATATTATCAGCCTATTGACCGTGATTACCGTTATATTCTTGTTGCTTGATCCACGCAGAATCTACGCTCTTGCTAACTTCCTTTCGTTTTGAGTAAGCCTTCTCCCTAGGATTATTTTCGCCAGGGAGTCGGAGATCCTCTCCCTCCCTTTCCTTACTGCCCCATACTTACAGCATTTCATTTTTATCTTGGTGCAAGTAATCATTTGTGATCATCAACCTCCATTTCTTCATCCTCCAGTATCCAACGATAAAATTCTGTATTATTGTAAAATTTCTGCATCAACTCTTCCACGTTTTCACCATTTCTCAGAATTTCTATCTTTTAATCCAAAATTTCCCTTAACACATTTTGATCCTAAGCACTCTTCTAGAAGAGTAATAAGATGCTATCAGTTGACGAACACCGTGCCAGAAGGGCATTATTACGGACTCAAATATATCAAAAAGAGCACTTTGTCACTGAAGAAAGTTAAGCAGTTTTTCTTTGTCATCGAAAATATTAATAAGATATTCTTTGAAGTGACTTCTAATACTTACTGTTGACAGCTCTGATTTTTTCCTGGGATAACTTTCTCACATATCCTTCACATTTCTCTTCAATTCTTCCTTGGAAAATGTTGCCAAATAGCTAATCACATATCGCCATTATGTACAGTTGCTTTTCTTCTTCATATTAGCATTTCAGTTTTTGATGGCTTTGTTGACTCTTCAGTGTCCGTTACTTCAAGTGATATTCATTATGCTTTTCTCTTTCATTTATTTTACTTTTATACCTTGTCTACATTCTATCAGCTTTCTTTGATGCATGTTAAAACATTTTCCACCTCTTTTACGTTGTATTAACTTCTTTGATGGCCAAGTCAGTGTTCTATTCTTCTCGGAAATATCAACCTTTCTATTCTCCATTAATCCTAAAATTATTATAACTATTGTTGACTTTTCACTGGGACCAATTCGTTAACTTGATTAATATGATTTGTTGCATAAGGGTGTTTGTTGGCGGTAATGAGATATAACCATGAAATATATACCAAATTGTATACTTTCAAACAACGTCGTTTTTCGCCCAAATTTGTGTCCTGTTCATATTGGAATATATGTTTTCGTGCAAATATTTAAAACAACATCTACGTTTCCCATTCAATATGACAATCTGACTTTTTGAGGAAAAAAGGCAGAGTAAATTTCTGTTACTTTCTCTCCCAAAATTATGATTGTTGCCCATTGACAGGCCTTTGCAACGGATGGGTAATATCCCATCAAGTTTGGGATTGGCGAGGATTGGTGGAAGTCCTTATCGAGTGACGTCCGTTTTGGTGAGGTTTATTGTACAATTGATATTCCGATTAACCTAGCCACATTTCTCGGCTTTTCTTTCATCAGTAGCTGAATTATAGCTCGCTTATGCCATAAAAACTTACCGTTTCCACCGAGGGTCAGCAGATAGAAACAGCAAACTTTCCGGATAACTTGTATGAATATTTCTCGGGTTCCCTTCATTTCATCAGGGAATCAAATTCCCTGATGAACCCTGATGACATGAGTCGTATTGGATCTCGAAATGTTGGCAAATGGATCAAATAACCCGGAAGGAAACCCGAGAACTATTCATCCAACAGATGCGCCGGGAAATCACCATATCTTTCATATCCGGATAAGTACAGATTTTCACCAAAATACCAAGGAAGACCGCAACCTTAGGACGTGGCATCTTGGTCCTTTATTTGAAGAAAATATGACCTTCACAGCGGCACAAAGCTAGAAAGTCCTTTCATGCATAACTTCATTAACACATTTCCTCTAATCGTTCTCGACCCAGCAAGATTTTTTTAAGATAATTTAAATGTGCATTCTATGATTGATAGTGTTCTAGTGTTACTTCCCACCTAGTTATAAACGAATTTATAATACAAAAAATTATCAATAGAATATTGAAATAAATTTATGATAAATGTCTTACCAATATTTTTGTTTCGATAATGGAGGTAAAGAGGGAGCAGAGTCGCTTTGGCCTGAAAAATTAAATTTTTTCAAGGACAGCTGCAAAGCGTAGACGTTCAGCGAGCATTGCGAAGTACTTCATGAAACATCGTTGTCTGTAAACTCCACAACATCTCGAAATCTCAGTTATCACCTTCGACGGCAGCGTTCAAAATCCTTCGTTTGTCGCGTAGTTTGTTCAGAATTCCGCGACTTCGCTTACGATCGGTCTCGAGAAATGTTAAGTATGCAACTCCGCGTAGCTGTACTGATTAGAAAGTTGCATACGCGAAAGGCGACAGCCCGTATGTCGCAAAGAAAGCGAGGCCATTCCATTACGACGAAAGAAATGAAAACGTGAAAGGCGAATGATACTCATCTCTCTTCTCTCTATTATTTTTTAAACGAGTAATTATTTATTCCTAGGCATTTAACGACGAGGTATATATTATTGAATGCTATTTTCTGCTCTTTTTCGTTTAAGTTGTGTAAATGTTTTTTTCATGAAGTAGGTAACCGACCTTTTCACAGATAAAAAATAAATTGGCTTTCTTTCACTGATTTATTTTCTTGGCACTTGATGTTTCGACACAACAGTATCGGTATCAACATCATATGGTACCTGATGATGACACTACTTTGAACTATTTGAACCCATTCCTACCGCTTTGAACGGAGCTCGTTTACCCGATAATTATGCAATCTCTCCCACTTGTAAAATCTTATTTCACACGCAGATTCCTTTTCAACCGTCAAGGTAGTACCTGATGATGACACCGTCGTGTCGAAACATGTTGTACCAATAAATAAATCAGTGGAAGAAAACCAAGTTATTTTTTCAATTGTGATAATCAACTTCCACATAGCCTGAAACTATGGAACGAGCCGAGATTTTTACGATAATGAAACTTAAGAGTGTAATAAAATATTCCAACCACTTTGAACGGAGCTCGTTCACCCAATATTATGCAATCTCTCCCACTTTTAAAAATCTTATTTCATTCGCTGATTCCGCAAGGTGATCTTATTTCCCTCGCTGATTCCTTTTTAACAGTCAATTATCGTGCTGAATATACGACCGTGGCCTCGCGTGAAACTCCGCGAGTTGTTTACCATCGTTTGCCGCCCACCCTCCGAAATCACCCAATGTATACTCTGCCTTTTATATGACATCACTGAAATTTGATATCCTCCAGTAGACTTCCGAACCATAATAAAGGATACAGAGCAAGCAAACATGATTACATGAGGCCGAAAGCTGCGATGGGCTACAGTGGTATTAACGAAATCCATATCGGACCGACGAAAGAGGCATAATTACCGCCCAGATGCTAATCATTGCAGCTACGTAAGCATCTAGGAAAGTAATGTTTCAATCAATCATATCTTTCTGTTAACAATAACAATAATTTCGTCTTTATTGAGCGATATTAGGGCTATAAATCCCTCTCTTACATATAATTCATTTTACGTCACACAAACAACCATGTCCTGGATGGAGAAAAATCCACCCAGGCGGGACTCGAACCCGCGACCCTGGATTAGCAGGCAAGGATTTTACCCTGCTGCCACCGGGGTCGAGTCAAAGAAATCAAGGCAATAGGGAATTGGAGGGAACTGTAAATTATTGCTAGTGAAAATGATATTTACAAGGTTCGTGTCGATACCAAGGTCGATGATTTTTTTGTTTTAAAGTCAGAAGGGAAAATATGAAGTCCTTTTTCTTTTTCGGGTAACTTATAATTATCTTGTTATTAATAGTGTAGTTAGTTGTTAAAAGCTTTGCTTGTGACAGGGTTTGAATCCTCGTCGTTAGAAGGTACCGGTACGGCGAAGTCTAGAATGAACTTTAGTGCATACTTCAGAATTTCTTAAATTAAATTGGCTCTTATAATGTTTCACGAGGACATTAAACGTCATTAGCATCGTATTTTGTTTTTACAAATCCAAGCATTGTAGGTATATCACAGATCAAAGTATAATATTATTTAAGATACTATTATAATTTATAGCTGCAAAAGTAACTTTAACGAATTCATCCCCTGCGGAGATGCATTGAAAACAGAACATTTAAACAGTGGCTACAACGGATCAGTGAAATGGCTGGAATGTAATTTAAGCAGAATGCTAAAAACGACAGTAATTTCAATAATTTAGAGTAGTAAAGTAGTTTTCATAGAAAAGCTGCTTGTTTCCGACGTGCATATTACTTCTGAACTTTCAGAAGACATCACATATCAAAGCTTAAAAGTTTCTACTCTCAAATGCTTGAGGTAAATTCACTGAAACCGTCAGTAGCCGCTTTCACATCGGTTGAGAGAACTCATTGACCTCGTATCTATTTTACGAACAAATGGATGGAAGGAACATAAACACCGAATGGCCGGAATTGGAAAGGTAGATGAAGTAATAGAGGAAGATGCAAAATATTAGGGATGGAAGCCAACTCTCCAACTAAGCCCAAAGCTTTCATTCATCTACCGAGCTTAATTCTGCAGGATCCTATTGCCTTCGCGTCGGTCACAGCTAAGGGTGAATTTGAGAGAAGAAGAATATAGGGTTTGGTGTAACTTTTTGACCTCCAGCAAAAATACCGTGCGGCTCCTGTGCTATAATCATAGAAAGCATTCACAGAGATAACAGCTCAGCATCCGAATTCGAAATTCTTGTCTTCAACTCTTGGCTCTGGGAGGTCTTCCAGTAGGGTAGATTAATGAATGCCATTCGAGCAGATACCTTGGATAGAACAACAGAGCTCAAACATTTCCCCTTTGCTGCCACTTACGGAACGAGGGTGGCCTCTGGTATCTAGGCGCTTACTCATGGCGGCCACTGGCAGTGAGGCCCAGCGCACATCCCCTCGCCGAACTTGGGAAATGAATAACGAATGAACGACTTTCTTTGCTAGAAAGTAGTTGCAAAGTATTACGCACATAATACGTAACATCGGTGCCCTTATATAATAGGATATAGCTCCTGAAGTTAAATCGAAATTCATGAGACAAATTGTCGAATAGCCGGACTTGACATAGTATTCAATGTTAAGATCTATTCGATGAGCAATAGTTTTCATAAATGGGTAGTAACGCTGATAAATTGTGAAATTCAGGAATTTTATGAAGGCTTATTATTTGCACATGCTGTCACCTGTTTCCGTAAGAGGTTCTAAATTGAATCTGGTGGATGAAACATTGCGCGACAGAATTTATGATGCACAACAATCCTGCTTTATTCGTGACTATTTGTAGTTTTTTTCTGTTTGTTTCCTGTTGAAACCCCTTTTAATACTTAACTTTACGTATTTCTACTTGCATAATTCTTACATCAGGCAGAGGCCTCCCTATTTCCGGTTAGCAGGAAAGAACGGGTATCGGGCTGGTACGATGACTAGGAAATTGACCTCCCATCCCTAGTGTCCATGTTTGAATCCCGGCGGTGGTGGAGATCTTTTAGAGGAACCCCGATATAAATGCAATGTCGAAGGACTTCAAGTATAGTGCAGCGGCCGTCCGATGGGACATTTAAATGTAATAGCCATTACTCCTTTCATTCAAATGTGACCAACTATGACGTCTGGATTTATTCCGTCCCTCCTCTATTTTATATCTAATCATTCTCTTAACATACCGAACCACTCTTATTTTATGGCCCAAATGATTCGTCAGGTATCCTTAAGCTAGCCAACCGGAAAATGATAGTTTGAAATGATTGGGAGACGCCCGGACGCAATCGTCACCGTCCAGGTCGGGAGCATCCCAAGCGTCGTTGGCGGCGTACCGCAAAGAGCCGTTTATTCACTCTCGTTGACGGGCGACCTCCCCCCGAATCTCCCTGCCCCCCCTCGAACCTCCCCGTTCCCGAAGGGGGTCGCTCAGATTAGCGCTCGCCTCGTGCGCTCTCTCGCGCTAGCACTTCCTAAAGGGCCCCGCGGGGATCGCAAGGCCGCGGGCTACTCAGACGGAACCCCACCTCCCCCGGCCGCGTGGAGAGCGGAACCAACCATCTCCCGCCCCCCCTTCTCCTGGCCGGTCCTCCCACGCCCCCCTGAGGGACGCCCTCCGCCCCCCCGCGGCGACGCAAAGCCCCCGCGGCCGTCTTCCGTGTAATCGCCGTCGCAGGAGACGGGCGGGCGGGGTTGGGGTGGGCGTCGGGGGCGGGGCGGGGGGGAAACACGGGGGAGGGGCGGAGGGGGCGGCGCGGCGTCGGGGTGTGGCGTCTTACCGCGCCACGGCGGTCCGACTTGGAATCAATAGGAGGGCGGCGGCGGCGGCGGGAGGAGAGGCTGCGCCATTCCGCCCGCGGTGCCTCGACCGAACGCCACGTGACGACGACGCCGGACGAGGATGCTGCCGTTGGCCACGCTGCCTCCGCTTCGTCTTCCTCGCTCTTGACGGCGCGGCCGAGGATCAAGGTGAGTGTCGCGAGACGTGCTGCGCGAGGGCCCCCGCCCCCTTTTGGCCGGCTGCCGGTCGTCGCGGCCGACACCCACCCCCCACCGTGGGGGTCTCCCGGCACCCTCGCCGGCATCGGCGGCCACCGCCTCCCTCTGCCTTCGGGAGGGCGGTCCACCGCCGACCGTACCACAGGGCGAGGAGCGTGACCATTGGGGAGAGGGTGTTTACCGATGGTTGCTCGAGTTGTTCCTCCGCACGGCCATGAGTGAAGCCTTCTGGTGGTTGTCGCGACGCGCACTGAAATGTTTCTGGCATACGATTAAACATGAAAGAGCCGTAAGTCAGAAAATATTTTCGACAGCTCGGTTTGCACGAACCGCCGCCCTCTCGGATGAAAACAAAGAGCGCGAGGATCATGTGGCCTGGTGGGAGGAGTTGGGGGTGTATTTACATCAATGCATCGAAGTGGTAATACCCCCGTCCGTTTTGTGATAAGGGAGGGATCAAATTTAATGCAAGAGTTGTGCGGTTTCCAGTTCTCAGTATCTCGCCCCTTTCGTACTAATTATTGTATGTTAAGACAAACCTCCAAAATACCTTTGTGTCCAGCTATATTAATGCCTTTCATATTTCGTAACATATTCTCGTTTGAAGGTAAAGATATATTTAGCTTTATTCCAATTATCTTGGTGTCATACTTCAAAATTATCCCCACGAACTACGTATTTCGTTGCAAATAGTTTTCTAAACTATGGAAAGATGTTTCAAAATATGTGAATCGAAAGATCTTAGCGTAAAAATGAATGTGCCAGAGAAATTGAATACGGGCTTATATGCACAGATATTAATGCTATGAATAACTCTTAACGTTTCAAAGACTATGTTTCCGTTTGAAACCAACCCCAAGGCGATTAGCACATTTTAAACTTACCATTTTAGAGTTCATACCACGGGCATTGAAAGTTTTCCCTCATTGCCCCTCAAGTAACGAATTAATAATAGCTTTTACAAAATTTTCTATCACTAAATTCGTACAATTGATTTTCTAGCGTCATAAAATTGATCATGAGCAACTGTAGCAAACATTTCGAATGGGTAAAGCCATAGTTTCTCGATCCATTACAATTGTTCATTTAATTCATTTAGTCTTGGTGTTTACTCATTTCTCCCGGCAGTTGTTTTCAACTGAAATCGCCGACGTTCTCTTTATTCAGAAAATATAAAAATCAAACATTTTCTGTGAAGAAAGGACTTTGCAATGATAAAATCTTTATGAATCGTTTTACCCTGAGGTTGAATATAAAGAGTTTCAGGAGTTGTTTTACTTGGGCACTATTCATTTCATCGACTGTTTATGTGGAATGGGATCTCCGCGTACAAAAAGCTGTCTCATGAATGTATTGATTTCATCGCCAAACCGCTATTCTTCTAATATAATTTATCTGTGGCTTAGCATTCGTCCTCTTCCCGTTTTGTTATAATCGTTGAGAATTTAACTTGAACCAAGAATATAGTCTAAATGTGATTAAAAGTGTCTATTTTCCACAAGAAACACAATTGACGGTCACGCTTTTTCACAATAAGACGTATACGACCAGAAACAAGGTCATCGGAGAATGCCGCAATGGTGTGGTAGCCGAGGAGAGGAGGGGTTACGCGGCAATTGCTTGATCCCATGCCATCGGGCCCCTGCTGCGTCCGGGCGGGTAGCCGCGTCGCCCAAAGCCTCTTTCCTCCCCCTTCCCCTTGAGACAAATGTTCATTAATAGCTGTTGATTAGAAGACATTTACGGTTAATGATTGTCGAGTACGTCATCTAACTTTATTCGCGAATCTTATAGGTTTTAGTGTGGTGCCGGGGAAGCACAAATAATTTAATTTCCGCACTTGCTGATTCGTGTGTTTTTGGTTACATTTATTTTGTGAATTTTTTCTTGTACCATCATTTAAGACTCTTTTCGTGCACCCATGATTTATCTCTTTTTATGACTTTGCATGTGTCCGCAAGCATGGTAACTTAGAGCGCAGAGCACTCCGTTTCGATCGCAGTGCCCTAGGTTCGAATCCGGATGATGCTACTTGATGCCCTTACCAAATTTCATGCGATGCCATAGTCAAGGTTCCGCAAACTTTTGCAAGTTAGAATGAATCGGCCCTCTCAAAAATATTTTAAAAAGTTAGGTTCTATTATGCAAACGGTAGCTCGGTGATAACCAATTACTATTAACTTCCGGTTTATATTAGTTTTCAGCGTTGGGAGCGATTTGAAATATGGCATTAGGATTCGAAAATTAGAGTGCAAGATAAGAAGGGAATAATTAATGTCAGAAAAAATAAATTTACCTCCAGTACAATTGTGCATTATCGGTGGAATTTATTTTTAGATCTAAAAACTTAGTTCTTGGTATTTAAATTTCAGTTATTTGGAATTTTTGTCATTTTTGCACCATTTTATCGCTCTGTGAATGAGAGGGCCCTCGAGGAGGCCGCGTGGAGGGTCCGCCGACCCCAAGGCGATCGTTTGCCTCGAACTACTAGAAACACAAACGATTTTCCCCTCACAGTGCTGTGGCCGGCCAATGAGGGAGGCGGGAATGAATCGAGGACGCCCAAACCCCCCCCCCCACCACTTGGTTTCAGTGACCAAAAAAGCGAAACGATGGAATAAACAACCAAACGACATAACCCTTCGTCATGGCGCGTTAAATTGATCGCCATTCCACGAGCCGAGCAAAAGAGCACGTGATAACGAGCTATTAGTCACCCCAAGACACGCCAACTAAGAAAATTTCTCACACCACTCCTGAGCGGCTTTAAACCACTCCCTTCCCCCTCTCCCACTCCCTCATTTACCCCTCTCCCTCCCATCTCCTATTCTCTTCCCACTTCCCCCGGCACCCCCATCCCCGTCCCATTTGTCGCGCGATGGCAAACACGAGCAGAAATGTGGGGCGGCGTCGCTGGGCGGGCCCGTGAAATGGGGCCGTTTCCCCCCCTTCGAGGGGGGTGCCCACCCCCTCCTCCCCACGACCTCCTCCCCTCCGGCCCAATGGCTAAGCGGTCTCCAGAGAAAGCACGCGCCGCACTCACAACATAACGTTTAAAAGATGCCGCTTCTCGCCGCCCGGTACATAATGCTCCATGTGTCGGAGGGGAGAACCGCTTTGCGGAAGTGGCGGACACCCTAGCCGACTCGCCCCCGGCCCCAGGGGGTCTGAGTGAGAACTCTACAGAACTGTGATTTCTTCCAAAGAGTATCACATCGAAAACATGTCCACTCCTTCACGTCAGTAAAGATGGTCTAAAAGTTCTCTAATTGGTGATTATTTTCATTTTAGGTGGAGGTTGGATCTCCCGGTTTCCATATTTTCGGCGAGTCGCTCCAATCGTGGAAAATATTTACCTGGCTATCCTACAGGTTTATTCAGGTCCGGTTGATCTGAAGATATTCATATCTGCCGCAAGTACATCGGTGAAGAACGTGGAAATTGCCACGAGAAAAAATCAGCCTGGACCAGGAATCTAACCACGTAGTCATTACTTTTCAGGCCAATGTACTGTCACTTCAAAAAGTAACGCGACACACTACGATAGCGATACGTGTAGGTCGGCTATCGAAGCTTGATGTATATACGTCGGCTATCCTGGGTCTTCTTCGGTGACTATGAGAATTGTCGGGTACACCACAATATATATTCTAAGTCAAGTGAGACTAAACTCCGACGGAGCTATCGACTTCTTTCGCGTTGGAAGGCTAACATTGAAATGAATTCACTGTGGGAAGCAAGGGTATTTGCAACTCAGAGGCATCTAATCATACTCGGAAGTTCTCTTACGAAGATGAAAATGGAAAGAGCCCCTCTTTGCGAAACCAGCACAACCCAGTGCGCTCTGATGGTGGGCTTGGTGAGAGGCGGGCGCTCGGTGTCCGAAGTGGCTGCCGAGTTTGGAGTCCATCGTAGCCTTCTTCACAGATGGCCAAGAAGGGTAAACGAGGATGAGGTTGTCCAAAGTCGCGCTCGATGTAGAAGGCCCCGCTGTACCTCACGAGACGTGGATGAGTCAATATTTGCCTCAATGAGGGGTTCTCCCCTGACGGTTGGTGGCATACCAGCTCTTCAAAGGCATTTAAGATTACGCACTGATTTGTAACTACACCCAACGGTGTAGTTAACACTCAGTGCGTAATAGATTGCACGAAACAGGCCTGCCACACAATCTTCCAGCGCGGAAGCCTTTAACGGAGGACCAGAGGGCCGCCCGTTTGGATTTCACCGCAAAAAAATATCATCAATGATCAAGCCTTATGGGCCCTCACCATATTCTGCGATGAAAAGGTTTTTTCTGGTAATGAAGACGGAAAAATTAGCCTTTGGCGTGCAAGGGGAACTCGATAAATAAAATCACTGATAATTTTAATTACCTATTTACTTGTGGATGAGTGACATATGCATTGTCACGTTTATTTTTTTACAATTGCGTTATTACTTAGTTGTGACTTAATTACGAGGTGTGTTCGACAGGTGAGCTGCTGATATTTAAAGGAGTAAAAATGGTTCTTTATCCTTTTCAATCTACTTACTCCAAATTTTTTTTCGGGCAGGTTTTCGTCTTCCCATATCGTGGAACAAAATAGATCTTGGAGAAAATCAATGGTTTTTTGGGACGCAATGTCGGCAGCAGGGCCTGGACCATTTATCAGAACACCTTTATGAATGACAGCGCAGGGTTACACCACTTTGTCGGAGGAAATTTTTTTACCATACATTAAAATTGTGGTTCCGAAAGGTAACGAGGTTACTCTCGTACAGTGGCGGAAAAAATTAGCGCAAAACGCATTTGTGTCTGAATACGGCGTACACGGGAACTAATTGAAATCGCTTTTCCTTCGACGACTTGACAACACTGATACAGCCAATGGAAACGTGGAATATTCAAACTCTGTATGAATAGATATCGATTTTACGTGCCACATAAACAGGAATACTAATAAGACTCACATTCGCGAGATCGTCGAGGAGTTATAAACATTATGAGTTTTCTTCGCCTTGCAGCCAGTCGAGGTCCCAAAGTCGCAGTCAATTATGTAGAGATACTTGCCATATTTTTTTTAGAGGTTTTGACCCTTTAAAAAACATTTTCTCGATTGAAACTTAAGGATTACGACGAAAGAATTATTAGTTGGGACACACAATGCTTTTATTCCTCAGATCAAATCCACTTACAATAAAAAGTTTTTTCCGCGTGTAAGAAATTTTTGTGGATGAATGTCGTTTTACTAGGTCTCAAAACTACTTCCGAGAAATATCATGCATTTCAACTAACAATTTGGTGTATTATCCTGTAAGTTCCAAGTTAAAATATGGAAAATCTGGTAGAATAAAATGGTTTCCAGGAGGAGAAAGTTTTTCCTTACAAGTATTTCCGATACCTTACTACCCTACCTAAGTTTCCATCATCGTGCATTCAGGAGGTCTCAAAACTCAAATTTCTTGATTCCTCCTAATGTGATATTATTTACTTTCTGAAAACTACTTTCAAAAGTCCAGGATATCTTATTTGGTTCAGTGTTTATAGGAAACTTTGGAATTTCCTTTTTTCGATGCATAGTAAGAAACAATGGACGCGGACTTATCTTGATCCTTGCAGTAGCTTAGAGATAGAACGTTCGTCTGCGGCCAAGAAAGTCTGAAGTTCAAATCCGTGTTGGTGAGGCCCCTTCTGGTTCCCACATGATTATTCTATGCGATGTGACTTTGTTGTTGCCAAAGCTTCGCAGGAATCCGCGGACGGCCCAGCGAATGGGTATCGACCTCAACCATGAGTGTGAGAGTTTTACACATAATCGGGCATTGTAAAGAAATCAGTACGGTCTCCTTGATCGTAAAATGAAATGCTTACTTCCTATTCTCGGGTACTCGGCCCCAATTGATTTCTACGCCGTGCTTGTAGTATGATGTTCATATCCAATCACTCGCCAATTTATCAATCAATAAAAAGCTATTCACGAACAAGACCGGACCTCTGACTGTGTCAATTACTCGATTTAGTGAACTTACCTGAGGCTATTTACACTTTTTAATTACTTTAGAATGATTAAGTAAATAGGACAGTTATTTTTATCAGGAATAAGAGTTTAGTTCCATCTGCCGAATTTGTAAATACCGATTACTTATTTGAGTGAGAGACCAAATAAGTGAGGAATTTTCTTGAAAATATCCTTAAAACTAGAAAATATGTTATCGTTTAATGGTAGTGAGAAATAGGATTTTTTACATTTAGACACCAAACAAAAGTTCAGTGGGAGAAAGTGGAAGGTGCGACCCTATCTGGTAATTTTTGATAGATGTATTAGCCTTTAACACACCTACAACTCAATTCCTCCTTCTGGGAGAAAGATGAGGCATTCCTAAAGGCTAATAAGGTCTTTTTTCCGAAAGAATTTACGGAGAGGCCGCTATAAACTTTGAAAAATATCTCTGCTTGCGCTGTCAGCTCTGCTTGACCTTCTGTCGACGCTCGTCTCAATTAAGTAGTCATCAGTAAACCTTAGTGAATTTCTGGGTCGTGGTGGTCGGGGTGGTTTGTTGTGTGAATGACGCACAAGTTTCCAATACTTGCTGCAGTAGAAAGGCTCGTCGCGCTTCAAAAAATTTGGATGCACCCGTCGAATACTTTTGAGGAGGTGGAAGAAGTGAAATATGACTTCTTTCCTGTGGTTTAAACGACTGGCGTCCGAAACATTATCTTTGGCTGAAAAGGTGCCTCCCGCAACATGAGGGAAAAGGAAGCTGTTATTGATGGCATAATGCGTCCCAATTCAATATTATGCGCCCTTCGTGCATTCCGAGTTTGAATGGATCAGTATTGGCGGAGCTTCACATGACACGGAAAAGCCTTTTGGGATATTCAAGAGTCTCACAAGATTACTCGTTGCTTTAACTCGGACTTATGGTAACTGGCCTCAAAACCCATGCACGATGGGAACTAATGGCGTTTGATTGGAATGGTCTGGGCTGATGGGATGAAATCCGAGAACTACTGCTTTCTGTTTGCATGCTAGCGAGAGTAGTATGCTTTTTCCTTTCCATATATAGTTCCATTAAACGATCGCAGACAATATTACCACGCATTGTAGAAGCAACTCGGTTCACAGAAATGCATATGGACGCAAATAAATGCACCGAAAGGATGCGAAAATCCATCTGAAATTCACCTTGAAATATGAAAGATCGGTAGTTGTAACTGGGGATCAAACCTGAATCGTGATAGTGGTTCTTTACAATGCTATTATTCAATTGCGCTCATGATTTAGAAAACGTGATCGTCATCATGTAATATAAGATGCTTCATAGCAATGGAGCGCGCTCCCAGGACTTTGAGCGTTGCCCTACCAATGCGGCTTGCCTTATAGATGACGATAACGACCACGAGAAGGAAAGAAATGTGATCCCACCCCTGGTCGAGACATTTTTGAGTTCTGAATTCAATTTTTGGTCGAGTAAAATGATTTTGACATGCCGAGTTTTATCTTTTTTTGTATTTATAAAGTTTCATATCATAAGCCAGTCATCGCAACTACATATTACATTCATTCACATCGCAAGTATAAGAGAATTCATTTAAAGACTCATATGCATCCTTTACAAATGAAATACGGACCACTCTTTTGATGGCCAAATACGTCTTACAGCTGCAAATTGAACCGTTACCTATTAATTTATTACATTCATGACATTTTACTCATTGACATCAATTTTTGTTATTTTTGTATGTGCGGCGAATTTATAGCTAATACATATGAGAACATATTATGCAGTCACACGTAAACTAGTTGTTACTTCATAACTACCCCTAATTTGGGTTAAATTTTTCTGAATGTTTATTTGTTTGTTCTGCATTTACTAGATAAAGCTTCAAATTGAACTGCTCGTCACCAAGTTTCCTGTGATAAGATGAAAGAAACGTCGGTAAAATATGCCTAGATTATTCGGTGTCCATGAGCGCACATATATTTTTAACTCATGAAATTATATATTTACGTATGTTTTCATACTTTAATCCCATTCTGAGGAACTATGGACGGATTTATACTGGGTAATGAACGATTCATTAATGAATATCCGTTTTGAGATCGGAAATTCATCAATAAACAAAGAGAAAATCGTGAAAAATTACATCACATAGACTGTACTCATTTTAATCAATTTTTTTCCATCAACGTTTGGTACTAATAAATCTCGATTTGTATTATTTCGGAAAAAGAGACACAGGACACATCATTCAAAAAGATTCTCGGAAAGTAGACCACAATAAATATCCCTTGATGGTAGCAGATGAAGCTTTCAGCATGTATTCCGAGTTAGGTGGGATAGTGAATATTTTTTATAATCAGTATTTCTGTAAAAATGATATTACTCGACGTAAGAAACATGCTGACATGAACACAGAGATACACCGCGACTGAATGTGCGAATAATATGAGAAGAAATTTCGAAAAAGAGGCGATTGATGAGTAAGTTCTAGGCTCCGGCAAATGTAACTTCCATTGCGGATTTTAATATTTGCGGTGGACGATGTCTTTCTCAGTGTTGCCAGTCTTTCGTAGTGTGTTTTTCTTCGAGAAGGTCCCAAAACTGCTGCATTATGGCGTGCAAAAAATTTTGCGTTAATTTCTTCCGCCACTGTGCAAGACAATTCAGTGGTTCACTCGGCAAGGGTGTGTCGTTAATATTTGGAGAACTACCCAAAAATAAATCTGTGGCCAGCGAAATTACCAGACTTGAACCCAATAGTAAATCTATGGGGACTAATGATTAAAGAGTGTCAGGGAGAGGATGATGCCATGACAGGGGTTACTTTAGAAAATAAGGTGAAAGAAATTTGGACCTTCTTTCAAGGCAGGCCACTTTTGTGTCAAAATCTTGTGCGGTCGATGACCATGAGATTAAAGGAGGCCATTGATAATGAAGATGGACCCACAACATATTGAATAATTTAATATGTCCCTATTTCCATATATATTGCCGTATTTATGGCAATAATTCCCTCAAAACTCTATAGTGTTCCTATTTACCAATTATTTAAAACCACCAGTCAAGCATGGCAAAAATTGATTAAAATTAAACTCTGCGCTGGTAGTAAATGAATAATTTTTTATCCTATTGTATTTTTCATAAATATGCACGAAAATGGTTTCACGACTTTAGAATACTATACACCGAATTAATAATACTGTCCAATGGCTTTGGTCAATATATCTCATTATTTTACATTAGGCGGACAACTTAAAATATCAGCCTGTGATGCACGAAAGGCTCACCAGATCGCTGAGCCTAGTCGATAGCAGTTCCCAATCTCCTTGGGGCCAATTTACTGACTTAATGTTCGAATGTAAAAGAGTCAATCCAGCTGAATTGTGGGTAATATTTCGAAAACAATAGCGGATGCGTATTTTTTAACTCACGTTCGAACGCATTTTGCCTCACGCTCAAATCCTCGGCTTCGACAACAAAATACCTGTCGAAGCGGCCATTCTCGATCAAAGAAGGGTTTGTTTTGGTTTCTTAATTCAGTGATATTGAAAACCTCTCGTCGTTTGGAATACTTATGGACTATAGATGAAATAAAACACAAAATTCTTGACTTCAATTACAATTGGTGGCCTAGAATGCTGTTCAGTAATATATTGAAAAAGTTTTTCAATAACGCGTATTTTTTTGATTAATTACAGTACCCAATTGTCTCAAACTATCCTATTGTAGCATTTTCTTTTCACTCTTTATTATAGCTGGTTGCTCTAAATCTCATTTGTGCAAGGACAAGGGTGTCATAATTGGCGGTGATAGTGAAAAGGTTTATCGTGTGTTTAAGCGGCAGTGTTTATTGTGGCATACCTGTGCTTACAAATGTTACTTAGGCTCTGTGATGGATTGCGTGCGTGCTTGTGGTGATGTATTAACATATTAAGGTTAATAAGAGCTATTGCTCATCTTTTGAGCTTGTGTGCTGTGACAAGTATTGTGCTTTAAGATTTAAAAATACGCAAAACATGTCGAAGATGACTGATAGCAGCAATTATTTCGTTTTTACATCTAATATCTTAGTTAAGATTTGGATTCAATGTCAATTGAAATGAGGTTGTTGACTTTGCATTCCTTCTGAGTAGTAAGTGTGAGTTTTTACGTCCTTAATTA
This sequence comes from Ceriagrion tenellum, assembly GCA_963169105.1. Lineage (NCBI taxonomy): Eukaryota > Metazoa > Arthropoda > Insecta > Odonata > Coenagrionidae > Ceriagrion > Ceriagrion tenellum. The sequence goes on along the minus strand of OY720638.1, from coordinate 105,921,921 downwards.
AGGATGAAGTTTATATTGTATTTTATCTTAATTCTGTAACTTGCCATAGCAACAGTCAAATTTGTATTTTATTGCAATTTTGTGTACGGAATGAGTTTTTGCAACATCATCAACCCATCTACGTTTAAGGAAAATTATAGCTAATTAATTTGTTCTAGGCATTGGAATATTTGTCCATGACAAGGCTTATTCTCTTTTAGAGTAAATTGTGTGATCGTTTACGTCCAAGTGAAAGGGTGATGATTATTTTGTCCATTTATCTGTGTTGCTTCATTCTGGTTTGAAATATTGCGTTTTATACGATCATATCCTTAAGTAGTTGTTACGAATGTTAGATGATGTTCAAGTGACTTTAAGTGATAGAAGTTGCTATACATGTTCTGCAATAGATTACACGGATGTCTATGGTGATAATTCTGCAATAAGAGTGTGGTAACAGGCAATTTGACTTCAGATGAGTAGCGTTCGTCAGTGTGTTTAAGTGTTGTTATAAATCAGCAAATATCGTGGAAGACAGTGATTGCTGACTACAAAAAGAAGCTTGGTGATGGAATTGAAAATAAATGGCAGACAGTTAGCGACACTATTAAATTTGTTTTCTATGGAAGTCAAGTGATTTTCGCCTAAGTGAAAGCTTGTTAATATGTCTATGCGATGTATGAAATTTCATCATTTAGCATTGTTTGAATTGTGCTTCCTGAACCAAGTGTTTTTTGGATTTATTTGCCCTCGTGTTATTAGCAAAGACTATTTCATTATTTGAACAAAACTAAATTTAATATTGGAGTGTGAGCTTGTTGGAATTATGGCAATTATAAAAAGATGCCCGAAAAATCTAACGGAAGATATGATATATGCTGCAAGAACTAGACTTGTGAAAGTTATCCACCTAGTTATTTTCAATTTCACCTGATGACACGCTGTTTATCTTTGAATATAGTCATATAGGTAATGTGAATGCTTTGGGGTAAGGGATTTTAGGAGGATTGTCGTTGAGTATCAATAAATGTCCAAATCAATTGATGTCGGAAGTTACATTTCATACTATGTCCAAGATAACTTAAATGAGTTCTATAGAGCGTAAGATTTGGACATTAACATTTTAAGAGAACCGTCACGCTTTAGCTGTAGTTAGTGAATATCTGGAAAGATGTGGGGATATCGCATATTTATGAGAATAAGTTTGCTCTTTTCAATAAGTAAAGTTCCATTGATTTTCCATTGGTCATTTGCAGTAGCTATTTTCTTTATTCAGAAGAATTTTATTGATATTTATATGCGCAGAATACTGTATTCAGAAAAATGCTGTTTTTGGAGTGGAATACGATTTGATAAGAACGGAAAAAGAATAAAATGCTCTTCGAATACATCATCTTCATTAACTGTAACTGGTGAGAACTTCGTACATTATGTTCGCCGGTTTGATCAATAAAGTCTATCATTATTCATTAAAGAAGGTTAAGATACAGCCACACTGATATATCATATTTTGTCTGCTTTCAACTTTTGCAAAAAAATTAAAAATTTGCAAAAAAATGAAACATTGCTAACAGGCTATTGAAGCTGGTTTAATAGTTTTAATCCGCTTAAGTCTTACAATGACCAGATATTAGGGCTAAAATTATCAAATGAAGGTATTTAGGGCAATTTATAACACTCGTGAGAAAGTATAAATTGATTTAGTATGCATTGAAAATTTAAAAATTCTTCTTACTGGCTATTTAAATAAGTGCGATCATTCAAAACTAGACTCATTGCGCATGCGTTCAAGAGAAACAAGTGAAAAATATGTTATACATCTGACAACAGCGTAACGTTCGAGGGTCTGCTGTACGATCGCCCATATAAAATCACTCGAAAGACTTCACTCGAATGAGGTGAGCTCGATCGAAGGTGAGCGGACCCCTAACGTTTGAACGAAAGCAAATTTATAAAATCGGCCCCCTTCATACATTCATTGGAGCTCGTTTTCCCATGCATTCGGCACTTCTTCGTTTTAGCTTCCTGCGACTTGATTCGCATAATACTCCATTCAATATTACCTTTCCACCGCATTTCCCTTCTTACTTCTTTCACCGAATACATTCTGAAGGCCGATTATTGGAGCAAGTCTGTCCTCGCCTTTGTACGAGAGCACTCCAAGTCCCACTGAACCTGGAGCTTTGTCTCATGGGAAATGAAAAGTGTATCTGCAAATTCTCATTGCTACCAGAGACGGCCCAGGATAGCCAACGTTCTTCGAGCTTCGATAGCCGACCTATACGAACCGCTAGTCTAGCGTGTCGCGATATTTTTGAAATGACTGTACATACATTGTACATGTACCCTACGTAGACCTATATGATTCACGTCTGACCCTTAGAATTGTCTTGAGTAGCGTGGTAGTCCACTCATTGGCCCGGCCAGATGAAGGTCCGTGGTTCGAGTCCAGGTCTATGCTGTTTCTTTTGTCGCGGCATTTTTTACGTATGCGACAGACCTTTCGCAACGTGCGACTGAAATTCTGGAAAGCGTAAGATCCAACATTCGTCTAAACCCCGTGGATAGCTCCATTAAACTTCATTTCGAACTTTTTACCTTATTTATGATGACTTGGTTTGTAGCTGATATTGATTCAAATTATTCATAATTTTCGGGTCACATTCGCGGAATGGCCAAGGCACTGATTGAAGGGCCCTGGCTATAGTTACGATGATGGAAAATTTTCAGAGGTGATCACATTCCCACTTGGGTGCTTTTGGTTACATCTCTTCTACCTACCAATCCGATCCTACTGTCTCGTTCCCTATCCTCGTTCAAAGCCATTATTCCAAAACACTCTGGCTGTCAGTACCTCCATCGCCCCCTCTACTCAACCCCCGTGGGGGCGCGGACTGGAATTGGCGCCTCAGGAGTCACCGAAATCCGACTCAACCTAATGATTTTTTGAGGACCTATGTCATATTGCGTGACTAAACCATGCATGGAGATGCCAACGGTGCCATCCGAGTAATTTGTTAATGTGAAGTATTTAAACGTACAATACGTACGTGATTTTCTTTAAAAATCCACAAATGTAATTAGCAGAGCTTCCATTCACATCGAGGTATTAATGAATGATTGTCCTCGTTCTGACTGTTTCCCGGCTCCCATTTAGAATATTGTCTAATACATTACGTACCTAATAATGAGTTGAAATAAATACACCTCCTCCGCTTAGACTATTAACGTAGATTCTTTTATTCCAACCTCTCCCGCCGTACGATCACAATATGAAGGGAATATTTTTTCAAGGATATTCATCGTAAAAATTACTGTGAGGTTCCTGCAGAAGGGTGCATGGCAAACCCGTGGTACCTATTTTGATGTATCATAAGTATTTTGAGTTTTATGGCTGGCGCCTTCATGCATAGTTTAGTCCCCCAAATAAGAGAGATGATAAAAAAATTTAATAGTTGAAATTAATGTCCAAAAAGTCAGCATCGTGAGCATCTAATACCCAAGCCAATTCAGCAATTCAACCCACAAATCATGAATGATTTAAATTAAGATTACTTAAAAACAAATTCAACATAAATCAAGAAATATAATGTGACATAATCATTACTGTCATATATATAATTCGAATGCAAGGCTGCATCTTCATGGGAGGTTAATGTGGTAGTTTCCCCGTTGCCCTCTACATCGCAGTGCCCCGGCCGATTCTGTGAACTTCATTCTCGCCCGCAGCTGTGACTGTTGATACTGGTCCGACCGTCTTTAACAGCGTCATCAGTACCTTCTACTGAGACTGCTGCATCCCAGTAGTGGGCCCAGTTCGAGTAGCATGTAAAAGTTGGATTTCACATATACAAGATATAGCCCGAAAATGCAATCCTACTTATGACTGACGCCAATATTCACGTAATTTAATACATGAAATTTAGAAAGCTCTGTGATAAATAAGTAAGCTCTTCTGCTCGTTTATTTGGATTTCCATCATTTCACCATCCAATGCAGTCATAAAAGACAGACCAAGCTACTACAATTTCCAAATCACTGCGAAATGCATGAAAGACAGGATGTGCAGCTACGCTCTCGGGTGCAATGTTAGAAATGAAATTCGTCGCAAAAATAATTTGACTTGGTTCGGATAAGAACCCTGAGCTCCCGCTTGCCGGTTAGATGTGTGAACCTGTGACACCACCTAACTCCCCCAGAAACTGTGACATAACTGGCTTCACCAGATCGGCAATTTGGAGATTTGAATTCGAATCTCGATCAAGTTAAAGTTTTCTTCGAGGAGATTTTTATCCCTTTGGGCCCTTTAGAATCCGAAAGATTTATTTTGTCTGGACTTAGACGCGGAAAGTCTACCATCCAATCAATCGAACAGTCACACATTTCGTATTTAACTTTAACTTTAACTATACACTCTGCATATTCCCATGTTTCTCGCCTCCCCTTCTTGACTTTCTCCATTCCACCCCAATCTCTGCACAAGACTGCGCTCGAAACAAAGCAACCACGAGTCATAGTACTTCTAGGGTGTCCCACTTCGCATCAGTGTCTGAATTTCACGGGTCTCTGGATCTCAAATAGTGACCTTTCATGAGAAAATGAGTTGTACAAAAAATTTCTGAAATCGGATTATAGTTAGGGGTCGCGGATGCAGATTTTTGTTTAATATGGCGGCTCCCATAAGCGCGCGCCGCCCGTTTGTAAAGCCCGGGGAACAATTAAACTAGATATCGTCATGTATGAAACTGAAATCACCTAATTAAGTATCGCGTCTAATTACATTAGCGGTTAGATAGATTGGCGCACAAAACTCGGAATACGTTTGCTATCCTGGGCCATATCTGATGACGATGAGAATTTCCGGATACGTTTTCCACTCTTAGGAGGTATTGCTTGCTGTTCAGTGGGACCGAATTAAAAGGAGTTCTTAGGGTGTCTCATTTCTCTCTTCCATTTATTAAAACTTGCATTCTTTGAGAGTCACCTCCCGGAAAGTGTAGCCCGATCTATGTAGACATTATTTATTAATATTTTTCGGCATCAACAGCAATTGCAGCTGAATATACGTTGACATTATACATATTGCCATGGCCACAAAAAGTTGACAAATCGGACATGTATGACATGCAGTAACTACAAGATTAAATGCAAAAGTTATGATTTGTGCCTCTGCTTTATTATTTAATGAACCCTCGGGCTCAGAGTAGTTAGAACGGCAATAGGTCAATTGGGCGCTCGTACAATGTCTTGCATGGAAAATATGTAATGAGGAATGCGTCTTTTTTATAAGCCAGGGTTTGAAATTCGCCATGAAAAAATGGTTTGACTTGACCGGGATTCGAGCCCGGATCTCCCAAATTCCGGTCAGGTGTATTAGGCAGTTACACTACCAAGCCATCTTACTTCAAGGGGATTTTTGAGGGGGATTTACGTTAACTAAATGATAATCAATAGAACTGGCCTCAGGCAAAAGGAGGATAAGTCTATCTAATGGATGGATGGATATTTGGGGAGGCGACCGACGGCTAAGGTCATTTGCGCCATAGGGAATAGATAAGGGAGGAAGGGTGGATGGAAACCCGGTGGTCTACTCTTAACGAAAGGCGCCAAGGGAACCACGGCTTAACGTCTCAACCGACAGACGGAGTACTCTACTTGAAGTGCCCTCCACAAGACACTCAAGTAGGGATCGGGTTCCTCTGAAAAACATCCGCCTCTGCAGGGATTTGAACCCTGGCCGCCCGTGTGGTGGGTGAGTACTCTAGCCACCATACCAACCCGATCCCCTCGCGTAGTCTCTATTTGTAGTGTACCCACGGGCAGACAGGTTTGTAGTGTACCCGTGTAAACTACAAACAAATGATGCATCATGCAATGCAGATGGGGGTGATTACTAACTAACCTTCCTCTACGTTACATGGTGCGAGGGGTTTGGAACCCAGTAGCACTAAACTTGTTTCATTGATGAGTTGAAATACTTGTTCATCTTCAAGCTGATTAGATGGCCTCGGAATTGCGTTAGATTATAGTCCCAAGCGCTGCGTTACGTGCTGACGGAAAATTAGGAATTAGGTCAAATGACGAGTGTGTGTGGCAACATCCAACGGGAGTTCAAACTTGTGTTCCGTGATGGAACCACGGAATAAGAAATATGAAGTATTTGAACAGAAATAAATAAAGCATAGGAAAATTTTACTTTATCGGGAATTATTTATTTAAAATCTCTCAGATTTTTACCGCCCATTTAAGCAAATATTCCGTTTTAAGATCACTCATGCTCTCGTTCTAAAGTTGAAAATTCCTCATTAGTCTCCGCCTCACGTTTTCGCTCCGCAAAAATAACCTTTGCGGGAAAAATGAATGAGGCAATTTGTTTTGCGTTAGGAAATAGCTGAAGTAACAAATTTAATTAAAAAAATAAGTAATTGCACTATGCAGGATATAAAAAACTGTTAATTGGTCGGATACAGCATACAGTGTGTTAACAAAAGTACCAGCGTATTCGGATATATTTTGCTGAGTGATTAGATTCATTATTTTTTTTCACACTCGCTTCAATGACAACTCATCAACAATTTCCTTTTAAAAATAAGCAGGTACAAACAGTTTCCTGATGTGCGAATCCTCATGTTTAATTTCCCTGCTGGTTTAGTATTTTCAATACCATATGTCATATTCACCCATATTTTTTTATTTCAACACAGATCGTGTTTTAAAGGATCATGTTAATGAAATTGGTTTCACTCTTTTCTTCGTTTCTTTACAATTCATCATTTTAGCAGGGGTATTGAGATCAAGGTTACAATTGCAGATATGCCAATATTGGGAGTGAGTGGGAGGAATTTCTCTGGGACGATATAGATATAAAAGGAATAAACATTTTTAACTTAATCAAAGGCCTTTTATTGCATTGAATTATGACTTTAGTTCCGTAATCCATTATCATTTGAGCAGGTGTTATATAAAATATATTTCAAAGGGGGGTAGTTTTGACGTACATACCGCGCCAGAAATGCAGCGGTATGTTTTTGTATGTTTTTTTAATTATTCAAAATACTTCACTCGTCGTAATACTTTTTACAAAGCAACTGAAAAACCTACAGTAAGGAAAATTTTTTTCAGAGTAAAACGTAAATAATATCAATTTAAGCTTGATTGCAAAAATATTTAGTAAATCACTCGGGAATTTAGTCACTGAAAAACAACCTTTCAAAGTCTAAAATACGGCTCTAATTACATCATGCTTACTTAGTTTATTAAAAAAAATAGAATTTACACATATAGCCTCTATTGTGACTATATAAAAATTCAATTAAACTAGGTTTGAAGGCAATGGTGACGAGCCCATCGGTCATAAGGATATATCAGTTGAGTCTGAAGCCGCAAATATGTTCATAGAACGTACAATATGTACAATGGGGCCCAGCGAGGATGAACTAACTCACCTTAACTCGCATTTGCATAACATTTCGTAAGATTTCAAGCACCGACATCGACTGGGTTTCCATTCATCTTTGGATGTCTGAAAGTGTTGCAGGGAAACCGCGCGCCTCGATGAAGAGGCTTCAGGTATCGAAGGCCTCCTGCTAGCCAGTCATCGTCCTTAGCCTTTTTCAAAGTCCAGCGACTTCGCTTGAGTCCTTCCTCTCTCGTAATGCATGCACCTCAACCAACAATCGCCTGCGCTGGTTTCCAAAGAGTTATCTTTATCTTTCGAGTATCGATTGTTCTCGACTTTCGCGGCGACGTACGACTCAATTGAAAAACTCGCTCAAGTCTTCCGGGAAGGCCGTGAGAGGCACTGGAGCTTTGGCCTCTCTCCGTGAAGACTACCGTCAAGTCTTGATTTGCGCTCAATAGGTTGGCTGAGGTGCTTTAAAAATCTCACCCTCGCCAATGACACTTCAAAAATTTCCCCGCGAACAACGCAAAGTCCGTATGTCAGTGCTGCACACCCTAGGAGGACTCTTGAAAAGGCCGTTGTGAAAAGAACTGGGCCCTCTCTCGCAGAAGTAGTCGACATTTCCTCACACGAAGATGGTGAGGGTCCACCCTTTGGGCAGAAAGTATTTTTTCCCCATCCTTTTCCGTCTTAGGTATCTAAGGAGATGCTCTGAAACAGATCCTGATCAAAAGAATTGAGTGCATCACTTGGAAAGAGAATGCTACCGAAAGGTAGCGTGCTTTCATTCGTCAGCACTTTAATGGAAGACAGAGAGCGGAGAAATGTGTTGGTTTCTCGATCTATACTCAAAACTGGAAATATTCCCATCCAGAGCTGTGGTTATATCCATTTTATTGGAGTTTTACTTCTCATGGGTCAATTTCCGGAACTGCTTGAAAAGCCATAAAGGCATTTAGAGGAGTCAACCGAGTGAATGGAACGGAGTTTAAGAATGATGAAATTCCTCACCCATTTGCGGGGCAATGTTATCCCTGATTCCGTTCTTCTCTGGCCAGAAGATCAAGTACTGACGTTTCGACGTCTACCTTAGTCTTCGACGGAGTTGATGTCAGGACTTAAGTTTTTCATACCGTTGAATTTAAGGTAGTTTGATCGAAATATCATTTTACTTAGAAATTAATGAATTTGGTCTCATTTTAAAGAAAAATATCTCACCCTTCTAATGACACCAAAAATTCAACCCCTCCCGCATTACTTTTGGAAATATTTACCAAAAAATACCAGCCCTTTTACATGGGAAATGGTATGGGGTATGCACTCCTGAGAGGCATAATTTACAAAATGAGGCATTTCTAACTCTTAAGCTACGTTTTCATGGACGCGTCAGACGCGCACGCGCGCGACAAGACGTGTCATTTCTTCGCGTGAACCGTTCCCATGCAAGCAAACCTGCGTGTAGGCAAACCTACGCGTAGGATGTACCTGCGCCCTATCTACAACAGAGAAGAAATGGTAAAAAAAACTTCTGGGCTTCTTTTTGTCCCTCACATATTTATCCCGGAGGGCTTTCCACCGAGCCGACACATTTTTTGCTGTAAAACGCGATGATATTACCACCGATGCATCAACACATGTAAGCTTTGAGAATCATCGGAAATAAAAGTTGTTCTTACCTTCCATTCCAATGGATACTCCTATCTCCCTCCACGCCTTCTCCCTTAGGTTTCTATCCTCGTATCGATAGTCCTTATAATTGTAAAGGTACGTGTACTTCTCTCGAAATTCGGAGATAATCATTTCATCCATGGAACCTACCCTTCGCTGGTCAGCCATGTTTGTGATTTTACGCGTTCCACGCGTCGAAAGTTGAAAATATTTCAACTCGGGTGACGCGACTCTACGCAAATATTCGCGAACTCACGCAAAGAAATCCGGGCTTCTGATTGGCTGAAGATCTCACTTTCGCGTCTCTTCGTCTGAAACGCGTTCATGAAAACGTACTTTTAGATGTCGTAAAAAGCTAAAAGCGTGTAATTTGTATGTTTTATTAACTATTCCTGGAAAATAATCATATTGTCATCGCAATAGGTTCTTGGATATCACAAAAAACCTTCCGTTTTGAAGGAGTTTCAAACGCACCGCGCGAAAAAAAATTAGTCAAGTTAAAGCCTTTTTTTGTATTTTCATTTGCTTACTAGCAATTTCTGTCATATAAAACTATATTATTGCACCATTAATAATGCAATATTTAATCGATATGTCCTACAGCAGGTGAAATTAAAACGTATAAATCGAATATGGTCTCAATTATGACTAGGGAACTATCTCACTCGGACTACCTTAAATCAAAGCGTCCCTGTTTGGCTTTTGCACTAAAATACATTAAACTTAATTTCCTTTACTTTCTAGGTAACTGGTTTTCAAGATTTGCTTTGCACCTATCTCATATTTCTGACGAAACTCTTCTTTCTCAGCCTAATTCCTTTCCTCAACAGAAACGGCTAAGCTGCATTGGTCCCGTTATTTACTGAATCATGACGGAGTGAACGGAGCGGCCAGAATGTAGCCAACGATGGAAAATACATGTTTGGTGCCAAAGCTCCTCTCAGCAGCCAATCAGTTCCGTCCCAATTTCAATTTACCAGTTTATAATACAGTAAAATATTGATCTTGCATCAACTCCCTTGAACACGATGACAGAGTCAAGCATCGAAACGTCGCAAAATTTCCTTACCTGGACTAGTGACTCGGCTAGAAATCCGACAAGAGCTCAAACTACGCCGGGAGAGCTTCAAATACAACTCATCAAACTAACCCTACGCATAAGTTTATTCACTCCATATTTTTGTATTTTGTATAAACCACTCTCTTTCTTGAGTGTGGTATATAATAACTCTAATTTACAGAGTGCCGTATACGATATCTTCAAAGGTGTGCCGGAAACATTCACTTTTACAGAAGTTGAGCTACCCAAAGAGTCAAGTATTATTAAGAAAGCAATTGCTACAACTATTTCAACTTTGTTATCTAGATTTAAACTTCTTGCTATCATTCTGCGGGTACGGAGACTCATAGTCTGTGACTGGAATGTCGCCAGGACGTTATAATTGATCGGATGAATAAAAAACGGTGGGATTGTTCCAAGTGTTTAGTTAATGATGGTTAACGAAGTGAACTTTCACATAAAGACGCATAAATTCACCAATATAATCCATAAAGTCCCGACCGAGCTTTTGTCAAAGGAAATAAATCTGATTGAAATTGGTTTCGAGGTGTATATTGAGTGTTGAATCGTCTATGAGCCAAAATTACATATATACACGGTGATAAACTTCCTTCAGGGGCGTTGATTTCTCCCCGCACAAAAAACTCTTAAAGAAATTCAACTGGCGTAGTGGAAAACACTCTCTTCGTGTAAAAGTCAAAGGAAGGGAAGAGAGCAGTCACTGCCCTCACCCCCGTCTTAAATCCTCTCTCCCGTATGAATCGAGTTAGTCCAAGAGCGACAGTTGTGGTGCCATTTGGAGTCAACGTAAGAACATCGTGGCATCACGTATTACGATGGTTTACTGGAACAGCCATTTCTTCAGATAAGGAATGACAAATCCTATCTCCAGCTTCACTTTTGCATGTTTACACCAACTCCCTTTCTACTTATTTCCACTCGACCCCCACACGTCAATTGTTAGCATTCCTATATTGCTATTTGACGTTGTTTGGGAAAAGAGGATGCCTATGCGCATTTTGAAAGCATCAAGATATTCAAAGATCTTTTCTCTTTCTCCGGCAAAGGGACCACCATGAGCCCTTTCCTCAAGGTCATGCAACTGTTCCTGATGATGACAGGAACAGTTCTTGGAATGTTAATTCTTCTGCTCGTGACCCCGGATCTAGAGGACACCATGTTGAGGGCAGTGAGGCGGTACCACAAGAGACACCAACAACCTCCACCACCTGCCGACGCAAACCGGTGAGTTGCAATCCTTCAATGTTTGATAAAACTGATGCACTTAAAAATTATAGAACTAAAATATGTAGAGATGGACAGCTATTGATCTTATTTATAGATTGACGTAAATTTATTCAGAAATTAGTAAAGTACCGCGAAGTCAAAGTAAACCGGAGTTCAAAACAATGAATGTAATTTCTCAAGTCAAATATATTGATGCAAATATTCAGGGGATGATGATAGAGTAGAATCTGGAGTTGTCTGTGAGAGCAAAATTGAATGAATAAAGTGTACGCCACCCTAAGCTTATCCCTGGAATGCTAAATCTGGATGTGTGTGAGGTAAAGCACGTTTAACTCAAAGGCAAGCTCTATGTGCCAAATCTTATGATGATAATACAACTATCAACACAAAAGTTCATATGAACTTTTCTTTACATTGTTGAGAACATATATGTCTATTTATGTCTCATAAAAACTATGTAATGCCTTCTATGACTGCTTTCCCTATCAGACTCATCTTTCCTCATTTTGTGGAGTAGATATTGTTTTTACTTTCCACTCTGAAGCACTATCTTTCATTTCTCTCATTCCAGTGATCCGCTGAGGATATCTCTACTGTCATTCTTTTGCTTGTAATAAATAGATGAAGTAATGCATGTATTGTGTGGTATTTTGTGAACGTAGATAATTTAGAGGTGGTAGCTGATAGTCAGCATTTCAAAAATAAATTAAAGATTGTAATGAAATTATGTAATCAAACGGTAACTTAAAACCTCAAAATGACTCAAATATAAATATTGCTCTTTAAAAAATGTAAATTTGAACGGTGGGAGGGCCTTCGCAAATATCGGATGACGGTGCGACCAAAAGTGGTTACAGGTCATTAATGCGCAGTGCCGTGCGCTGTCTACCCAAAGTTTTCCAATGCCAAATATTTGTGATGATAGGATAGAGAGTGCGAATCGTAAATTTGAGTAGGTTGTAATCAGGATCTATCGATGACTAGGTGACAGCTGTCAAGGAAATTGTTTTAGTTGTTTTGGCGAGAGCCTATGATTCGTTGTTTTCCAAATTGGTATTTTGCGATAATATTTAGAGCGCAAAAACTATCCTTATCTCTAGCTCCAAGACGAACCCCAAGAAATATTTTATCCGGTTTTGAGTGCATACATTTTTATGAACAAGGCCGAGTGGCGGGGGCTGTTTCCCCATTTGCCACAAGGCCAATACAATGAATATCTGCATAAACGGTGAAGAATTTTTCAGAAAAATCGTCATGAGTTGCGGTATTGAGAAATAAACATGGCAAAGGTAACCAGCGTGAGCAGACTACGTTTGTAAGTGAAAGTTCATGGACAGTGGAAAGAACTGAATGATAATTTGAGTATAATTAATAAGATGAAGAGAACTATTCTCTAGGAAATATGACTTTTGTTTTCCCTTTAATTCTTTTTGGTGGAAATGCTATTGAAGTAACGATTAATATTATTTCCGCTTACTTTATACGCTACACTAAACCTTTATGTGCAAATAGATATCCTTTAGAGGGTCATATTAGATAACTCAAAAAAGACTTCTCTTACGTCAATTTTAAAAATAAGTGAAGCTGGATTTTGGAAATTGGAAAACCTGTCTTGAAAGTGAAGTGATTTTTTTAAAGACTCAACCTGTCGGTAATGTAAAGAAATTAAAATTAGAGATCCTAAACCACTAGATAAGTTTTCGTCAAATCTTTTATCTTAAATCGATTTAATACTCTATCGACTATGCAGAGGTGGAGGGAAATTAGCCTCCATTCACAGGGCTGTGTAGTTTGACTCGTAAGAGACAAATAGGTATTTTCCATGGACTGCTCATTGTCTACCAAGCAATTAAATCAATTGAAAATCCCATGAAACTGTTCGGTTGTTGATAAGGTTGGCTGTAAATTGCATTTTAAAGAGTTTTATGTCTATTAAGCGTTTTAACTTAAAATATTTTACGACAATCGAGGGCTATTGCCAATGGTAGAGAGAAAAGGATCCGATGGGAAATGAGTCTCTCTCGATTTTAAGAACTAACTCAGTTACGGAAGATCAATGCGCCAAGTATTTGTGTGATCATAAAATTGCGCCTTTGCATCGCATTGCTCCGATTTCAGCCATAGATCAGCATAAGTAACATTGATTGCCTCCCCCTTTCTTTCCCTAGCTACAAAAATTTCACTAACGCAAGATGGATGGTTGTGATTACTGGCAGCATATCAAGATTAAAATTATTATCGTCGGCTGACTGTTGATATGAAGGGACACTACATCAAGAGTTCTGACCATCGATTAGTCTATTTATCCCATAATCCCATATGATTCCCAGCAGGGAGGCTCTAGGACACATGTCGTTTTATTTGAGTTTAGAACCTCAATTTGGAATTTCTTCAACTTATATTAGTGTAGGATGTCATCCGACACTAATTGTTACCAATGGACACGATTCTATCTCGGATATTATCCTAATTGATGAACTAAACGTGAAACGTTGACTTGAATTTTTTAGCAAATACAAGGATGGTAAAATTACATTTTAATTGAACTGCATGAGGAGAACCAGAATTTCATATTATTTTGTCTTGTGAAAGATCGTTTGCTCTTACATTAATTCACTGGAAACGAAGGTAATTGAGGCGACATCTCTTTTACACAAATCCTCAGTTAACTTTGGTGAGTTCGTAATTAGTTCCTGTTTCAGAAAAAAGTCTGTTCAACTTTGTAATGATTGATCTTTGGGCAGGTACGTAATAGTGGATGCATGAGAGATATTTTTCAGCATTTGGATATTGGTAGGCTCAAGTCCCGACAAGCGTGCCTGATCAAGGCATTGTCACGCATAATATAATTAATTATTCAGGTGACCATTTTCTAACATTGGCGGTTCGAGAGTTGCAAATTCAAATATGGCCGAAAAAGTTATTGGATGAATGAGTTTACATTACGTGAATATGTTGATGGGAGCTTGAAGAAAGAGGACGTATATATTAATGGCGTGACTCCTTGATATTTTTAGAAATTATTGTGTCAGTAAATGCAACATTTCGCGTTTAATAGAAAATTTGTAATTTTTAATCAAATACTTACGAAATATATGTCGCAAACTATAAGGATAGACGTTAAAATAGATTTGAAATGCCAAAAAACCATATCGGTAGGGCGCATTTCTTCCTTTTATCGTCCATCAGCACCAGTTTGCACCCGTATTCGCATTTGTTTAACGAAAATCTTTGCATCAACGAAGATTTCACTTCCTTTAACGGCATTAAATCACAAAATTCGGCTGAGTGGGTGGTGGGCTGCACGCTTCTTAGAGCGAGCACCAACAACATGAATTAATTTGATGAATGAAAATTGAACATGAATGGATCATCTTTACACTTGGTTATCCGATTGGGCTTCGCCTTCCAATAGCTTGGTCAATTGGCGCTCTATTTTACTCGATTCTTATGGTTACGATAGCATTGTACGAATACTCTTTCTAGTAAATTATCGAAAGGAAAGAATCGAATACGAAAACAATACGAAAGTACTTGGCATCGAAAGAAATGGATGTATAACAGTAAAGTATCGACACTTTTGCCGTATCCCCGGTGGGCATAAAGGGACGGCACGAGAAGGGGGGCGAACAAGTCCTTCCGTCAAAATTGCGACCACCTGTGATTGCGCAAACATCGCGGTGAGAGAAATAAGTAGCCCTCGATAGACACCGCGGCGGCGGGGTGAACTGAAGGAGATGAGCGGTGGAAATTCAACGCCTGTGCTTCACCGGGAAAGTAGGGTTGTTAATTTTACGGGATGAAGGAAGCCGACCTTTCGCCCTTTCCAGGGTACCGGTCCCATCAGCAGACCATCAAAGAGCGCGGTCAGAGGGTCAGAGGAAGTCTCCCCGGGCAAACACATCTTTTCTTCTCCGCTTGATGCAATGCTGTGGGACTCGAAAGGCCTCCGGCCATTCCGTCCCCAAACCGGGACTTCTTGGCCCGGCAGCGGCCCACCGCGCCAATGGATTTGAGGCTCAAAAACGAAACTATTCCATCTCTCTTATGATACGGTATACACTGAGTTGTACGGTCGTGCCGCGAGAGAGTTGCAGTGTTTTTCTCACGTCGGATGTGAGAGGGATGGAAGGGTCCATGGTACTAATACATTGAGTAGGTTGCTACGCATCTTAGTCAGCTGTCGATATCTCGTAGATGCGATAGTATCGACCGTGTGACGCAGCGTGGAGGGCAGAACTAGATTATTCCGTGGCTTGAGCACTGTGGGTTTTGCATTCTGATTAGCTTTTCGAGATAGTTTTTATTATTTGAGGAAAATATCACCGGCTCTTTTCTGCGCCTAATTTGGTTGCAGCAACAACCGTGGAAATGGTAAGGGAAATTCAAGTTTTTTTTTCGTTTCCCTAGAGAAACTTCAATGAAACTGGAGTGGGTTCGAGAGTCAATGTCCACGTAAGGGTCTGCGCCGGGGTGCGAGGGAATGATGGGTGGCTACTGATGAGCTGACTAATAGTGGCATCGTCTAGAGTGTGTGTCAAATAATGGCCATGTACTCTGAGATTCGCCCTACCAGCAGTTTGTCTGGTTTCCCTAGTTTCCCTGGTTTGATGCGACAGCCGATCTGGGAAATCCGTTCACACTTGGATGTTAGGTATATCGGGAGCCGAGTCAGTTTTTTCGCTGAGACGCTGCGTGCGGATCCTACCACGTGCTTCGCATCTTCCCATCCTCTTTCATCCTTTCAACTGCTTTGAGCTTCAATGTTTATACTTGTCAATTTTTTAATATGGAAGCCGCGCACCGCGGAACTCAACGAAATCAAAGGGTACAACAGCTTTCGCCATCAATGCGAATGTATACTCTTAGCGATCGCTAAATTTCAAGTTGCGTCACAAAAATTCTAAAAGCCTTTTCCGTAGAAGTGAGAGAAGAAATTTATGTGAGCCCATGGAGACAAGTATGCCAGAATGATCGTTAATTATGATTTTTCATCAAAGCTTATTGATGACTAATGCGACACGGCGCAGTAACTCTAGTTATCAAAGCGAGCTACTCATCAGAGGCGTATCCAAATATCACCGTGAATAATCCGCTGTCCTGATGCAACCGTGGGATCCGTGACCTTCCACTTAGTCGGCGCGGAAAATTCTATTAATATGCATTCTTTTTTATGCTGAGAGAAGAGCGTAAGAAGAGTAGCAAGGAAAGGCTGTAACTCTGGTTCACCTGAATAAATAAATGTTTCCCCTGGGATGTGATTTTTAAAAGGCGGGTATAAGTCAAGCAGTACTGAAGGTCTGATGAATAGAGCACATTTTCGAATGGCCGTTGAAACAGGGAGGCTACGAGTCTGAAATTGGAGCGCAGCATAATTTCTGAGATCGGCTTTGTCATCAATCTTGCGGCGCAGCAGCAATGGAACGGTCAAATCCGCTGAAAGTAGGCTTTCGACTAAAGAAAAGAAAATACTTCCCATTTATGGAAACTTTAAATAGCAATAGTGAGTGTGAGAATTTCAACAGAGAAAAAATCATCCACTTTGACCGGGATACGAACCCGGATCCCTCGATTTCCGGCCGAGTGCTTTAGCCAGTGAAGCTACCGAGGCGTCCTCTTCCCCTTTGGATTTTTGTGACCTTTACGGGACTAGATGTTCTCCACTGCCGGACATACAATGTAACAATCAGTCGCTACTAAGCGCTTAGCGCCACTGCCCACGAGGAAAGATCGTACTTTGAACACAGAGAGGCGTTCACTCTTATTTGACAAATTTCAAGCTATCCGGGACTAGCCACGGAGTTCCACTTTTACGGAGTCACCCGCAATGCACAAATGTGCGAATTTCCACAGAGGAAAAAAATATATCGTATCTCGGTCAAGGCGGATGATTTTTTTTCTCTGTGGAAATTCGCACATTTGTGCATTGCGGGTGACTCCGTAAAAGTGGAACTCCGTGGCTAGTCCCGGATAGCTTAAAATTTAGCAAAAGTTAGCACTCATGCTCAGCCATCGCGTGAAATTTAGTGAGCTTACTAGTTCAAACACCCATATTGCAAGTGCGGACTCAATGGAGATTTTGAGGAGTAAGTGAAATCACAAGAGCACTAAATAATTATCCTCTGGGCCTCAATTCTAGGCCCAGGGCTCACCCTGCTTCATACAGGACTCGTGGGTATAATTCTGTAGCAGCAAAAATATACCCACGAGTCCTGTATGAAGCGAGTTGTGAGGAGAGAGCGTAGTTTGCCTGAGGCAAACTGAGAGAAGATTTGGCAAACGCCGATTCTAATCGGAAGGTAAACCGTATATCGATTCACACGACGGGAATTAATTCCTCTCGATTCGCTGATATGGATGGACAGATAAACGGTGGTCGAGGAAGGGTGAGCGTGAGGGTGGATGGGTTGTGAGTGTGGGTGGGAAGGGAGGTGGGGGGGAGTAGGGAGGGAGGGCTCCACGTGTCGTGAGGCAGGGGGTGCTTCAATACACCCCTCATTTATTCAGTCACAGATTTCACGCAATAGCTTCAATAAGGAGGTCATTTCCACTAAATTGTGTCCCCGAATTCCTTTTTGGCGAATGAAGGACACTTTAAAGACCAAATTTTTTCAGGGTAGTACAATAACATTGAAAAACTTGGCATCAAATTATAAATAATGTCTTTTGCTCCGCTTGAGTCACATAGGAAACTACATACCCATGAATGAGCTATCTTTCAATATGGAAAACCGGGTTGCAGTTGGTAAGCAGGGTGAAGATGGTACAACACGAAAATTTCGAATCTGGAAATGATTGGCGAGCTATCGGAAGATGGTGGTAGATGACGGCGGCTGGTCCATGTCCTAGACATTTGTTGGGAATGCCGAATAGTGCTTAAATTACGATTCCGAGATTCATCTCCAGTTGTTTGTCTTCTGTGTAGCCCCGTTATCACTACAACATTGCCAAATCACAGTTGTTACTCCTTTCTGGTAAATAATGCCGACAAGTTAGTCTATTTACCTTGCCAAGAAACTATTTAAGTGCAATAATCCGTTAAGAAAACATAAATATATGCTTCACAATTATTGTACTCCCTAAAATGCCTTAAATGTGCAGTTAGCGAGGTGAATATGGTACGTCGATGTTTTGAGTATATTTCATGTTTTCGTAGTTCTAGTTTATATTTTTCTGGATGGTACTGACTTAACGAAAGAAAATGAAGTTTAACTTATCAGGCGATTCCATTAGGAAAATTGGAAGTATTTATAACATCGTCAGAAAGTAAAATATACTTAATAAATTTTCTTACATTTTTATTACACAGATCTAGGTTTCAACAGACTTATGGCATTATCAAAGTACCTGGGTTCAGTATTGTGGATTCATATATGGTTAAACATCGAACGTTTCGCTAAACATAGAAGTATATAAAATTTCGCAAAATTGAACCAATGTGCCTTGTTGGTAGTATGAGTTTGTCACAACCTAGTTTGAGGTAAAATAATTGAGGAAATTTATAAGTATCTTTATTGTGTGAGAATTTTATTACCGAAGAATATTAGGATACAGAAAAACTTGAGGAGGCGATCTAGGTGATCGCCTCAAAATATGCAATGAAAATTACAATGGTTTGAGATTTGAGAGAAAGGTTAACATTTTGCATTGGAAAATTTAATAAATACGGAGGGTAGGTAAGGCGTATTCCAAATGCACAGTCTGTCGGAGTTCAAGAAATAAACCAATCGGGTGAAGTTGAAATAGAAGCCAATTTATATGAGTTTTCAAAGAAAAACTGTGGTGTCTCATCTTTACCCCAATTCGCGGGGTGCAGGCAATAAAAGTGCAGTATTTTTTCTGAGATTCTAGAATTGTATGTCCAAAATTCAGGCGTAAAAAGATTAACTGATAGATTCAGTATCTTCAGTGCACATTTTTTTCAATTTAGAAAGTTGAGTACAGGAGACCTCCAACCCGTCAAAATCTATGGTTCCTCGGTTTTCGGTGGATCAAGCAGAGGGTATTATCAGAATTGCTGCGCAATTTGGCTGATGTTATCCAATGAGCTAGACCTCGAGTTTCTCAGAATTTTGTGGAGGCATCGTTGGCTCTCTTTTAATCACCTCATCCTCTCCAGGAGGCAATTTCCATGGGAAATGGAAAGGTGTTGAAATGCTATGCTAAATAAAAGTTATTACGATATTGCCACCAAAAATCAGATATAATTTATGCTTTCTTCATAACAAACTGCTGCAAACGGAATATAGGTATTTTGTCCTCCTATTGAGTTTCCAACACCTTAGTTCACGGGTTAATTCTTCCGATCACGTGACCAATGAGTGATCTCTTCCAAGGCAAAATTTCCTCCGTTAGTTTAGTCGGGTAATAGGAAGCTATTGAACTGTGACGGGCCTCACCGTGGCATATGTAACAGGTCTATTCTCTTCGTATGTGACGCAAAATCCTTTGAAATGTTCTTATGACCCTCATAATTTCAAAGATGTTTGCTGTGGACTCACCGAGTATCGAAGCGGTGGTGGAGAGTTAACTATATCGACAAGTTCCGATGTCGAAACCTTGAAATTTTTCATAGAGTTCCGAATATTTATTATCTCTCCTCATAAAGAATTCTAGGACATTTCCTTCCTTCGGTAATGAAGGATCTCTGAAAGAGAGTACCACTCGAGCCAAAATGCACGCATTATTGCGCGAAATATCCCACATTGCGTTAGCCGCTCGGCGTGGTGAGATGGCGGGACTTCGACGGCTCGCATTGCCTCCCTCTCTGCCCTCTTTGTTCTTCCGCATCTGTGATGACCGCGAAATTTTCTCGAGAAGCACAGTGGACCCGAATTGAAAAAAATGGAAAAAAATTAAGACTGTTGATATTTCTATATTCATACTAAATTTGAAGGTTTTACTTCCAGGTTTCGGTTTTGCTGAATTTAAAGTTATTTTTACTTTAACTTTATTATCGTAGATTTTACTGGACCAATCATTCAAACAATTAAATTGAATAAATGGAATTTTAACTTTATTAGTTGTTCCTAAATATTTTCAAACTGTTGAATTTCAATCCAAAGTTTATCTGCTTTATCTCCGAGTATAATTTTTTTCATCGAGATTTTGTTGAAAAAATCGATCTTAACTTGTGAAAATTGAATATTAATTGATGTTCCTACATTTTTTTCGATCCGCGGCGGGAGTTAGGGGCGAGTGCACAGCTAATGGGCGTGCGATCGCGGGAGAAGGGAGACGACACCTCAGGAGTGGGTGGACCCAAGGGGTGTGAAGGGGTGTGGCTGAAAAGAACTGCCACCAGAGCGTGAAGCTATGATCACTTGATCCGGAGATCTGTTTTCATTCCCGGTGTTACAAAATTGGCGATTAGTATTACAGCACCCCTATAGCCCGCCGGATTGCGAAGTCTACCTACTTGAGGATCAAATGTAGTTATTAAGGCATAAAATATTTTGCAGTCAGTAGTGATGGCCTTCCTGGCTAGAATCTGCATCTAAATATTTGCAGGTTTCAGCGAGTCTTTAATTTCTTCGTGAAATCTTATTGTAACAACATTCCCTTTGCTCTGACTAATCCAGTTTTGACCCTCACTTTTAATGATTAACCTTGTATATTCTGTCCCCGTAAATCTCACTTCTTAAGTTTCTTGTAGTTAAACCGTCGTTTCTAATTTCTTTTACCGATGTTCTCAAGTAGCACGCAGAGTGATCCTCCGGATTATTGACCAACTAGCGCCTGACCGTCTGCAAATCAAACCAACATTATCGGTTCCTTCTTTTAATTTTATATCCTTGTCCTTTCCGTCCTTAAAATTCATTGGCATTTACGATAGGATACTTGCCGTGTGGACTACATTCAAGTTCATACGAAGTGTGTTCTCTCTCCCTCTAAGTACTCCTTCTACAAGTATCTTCATTAGTGTTCCCAAATGCTCTCTGTCAAAGATATTTTCGAAATCAACGGAACAAGCAAAACCATCTCTCCACCCTCTATAGCCTTTATGTAAATGTTCTAATTTTTCAGGACAGAACTTCGAACTGCATTCTCGAAGTTGTCTTGTCGCACACTATTCCCGTCGATCCCGCAAATTATTTCAAGTATTTTCTTGTCGCACAACTTCCTCATTTTTTGGCTATCTCTGAAATAATATAGTATACTTCCACAATTTTTCTTTTCTTCAATTTCCGTGATGCCAAATAACTATCACTGTATGGTAGAGGTGTGCTATACTGTTCTTTTTGGTGAACAGTTCATTTAGGTTCAGTTCAGGGATCAGAGCTGTTCAAAAGAACAGATTCACAGGAACGTACATTACATTCTAAATGTGGGGGGGCGGAATTTATGAAGTTTTAGTTATCAGAATAGCATATGAAGGCCATGTATACATTTATAAAATGATGCTAAATGGAGATTTTCATCAACTCCAACTGCTTCAGGTTCCATGTGATCACTTATAGTATCCAAATTAAAGTAACGATAATTAAATAAAAATTTTTACAATATAATTGTAAAGTAAAATTATACTCCATGGAGCATCTTCAATTCCTTTTATAATTCACGCATTCCTAACAACCTCATTACATTAGATGATTGAACTTCAAAATAGAAATATATTGGAAATTATGATTCCAAGTAAAGTAAAAATGGTCGTTTAAAAAGTAAATGACGTAAGAATGAGAAAAAATATAAAAACTACCTTCCTCCGCAAAGCGATAGATTATAATGTGCAGAAATGACACCTACGGTAGTTTTCTCTCCACTGAAATGTCTATTTGAAATACGGCTCCAAGGGCAATTATAACTGAGAAAATACATATGATTGAACGTTCGCAGTGCAAACTCCTAGCAGATATCACTCCGAAAATGAATACTCAGTCGTTTGGTTTCGAGTTTTATTATCACCGCCTTACAGCAAATTTTGTATTAAAATGCAGAATTCATGTAGCGATAGCTTCATTTGGTGAAGTACGATGATAAATGGCTTTTCGTCATTTGTTCAGGTTGTCAGATACTTTCGATTAGTGGCAAAGAATAATCATGCTTAAAATAATGTAGTATAGAATGATTAGGTTTCCGCTGTCTTACTCAACATTCGACCGTAAACTTAAGAATAAATTTCCTTTGTCGAACGAAAATTTTTCTTAGTTGAACGTTACATGCCCGTAGAAATTCATGTGAATAAAACAGCTTTACATTTTTATTTTCCTTAGAATCGAAATACATCCCACACTAAGCATGCGTGAATGATTTCCGATCAGAATAGGATCGAGCAAACATACCTATTCAAGTTTTTTTCGTACGCTAGCTTAGCTGAACGCCCTGCTGTACAATGGAGCTTTACGAGAAGCTCTGCGGTTGAACTCTATTAAACATAATGTCAACGCCTCTTTCTGAGCAGTGTACTGTAGCTGAACTGTATTGAGCATGCTATTTTTTCTGATCAGCGAGCCATAGCTGAACTCTGTTAAGCATGCTGTTCTTTCTGAACAGTGTTCCGTAGCTAAACTCTACTGAGCATGCTGTTCAGGTTCTTTCTTGGAGCTCAAGGACAAGTGTTAATTCTGCCCTCCGCGAGGGGCGTTATCTAATAGTTGTGTGCATTGTGGCTCCAACACCCCCCTCCCCTGAATGGCGCGCCTCTAGTCACGTCATCTGGTCGTACTCGAAGAAACCTGATGCACACAATTTACGACCCTCCGCAGCTTCGATCTGACAATGTAGCACTTGGCTCTACTTTAAATAATTGTGTGGAACAGGTAGTTTGTGTGAATCGTTCATTTACTGATCAGTTCATTTCTTGGAACTGTTCCATTTGAACAGCTCAGTTCATTTTGTTCCGTCTCTACTGTATAGTATCTGTCATTTTCCTCAAGAGTGATCTTCTTCTCCAAATTTAATTTCCTGAGTCTGCTATCTATTTCATGTAGTTTTTCACCAGAACCTTCACCAATGCCGAATCTCATCTAAATCCATCACAATCAATTTTGTCTCATCTTTATCTATCAACTGCCGAATAATAATTACCCTAGGGTCTCAACCTAGGGTCAAACCTAGGGTATATACCTTAGGGTCAAAGATTCTTTCGGTTGCTATTCTATGTCATCTCAATTTCTTCTCCACCAATTTTCCTTTGCTTTATTGTTTTCGCATCAAATTATATTTCCTAATACCTCATTCTGCCTAGCTTTGTGCGGACGTTTTCCTCTTCCTTTCTCTGTTATATTTACCCTCTCATTCATCTTTGATCAATGGCTTCTGATACCTTCTCTTTCCCATTAATCCAACTATGTTTCCTGCCACTCTCATCATTCTCATTTTCTTATACTTCCATATCCCCTCTGTCGTTTCCATTTCCTTAAATTCTGTTACGCAACCGTACAATAGATCCTCATATTCCCCCTATTTTAATAAAAAAATAAAAGCTGTTTTCTAATGGATATGATACAACTGTCAAATCCTGAAAGGCAATATTAAACAATTGGTAAACTTAAGACGCATTTATCACTTAAGAAAGCAGCTGTATGTACCATGAAAGTTTTCTCGATCGTTAAATAATAAATGGAAAACTCACAACATAAATATTAACAAAACATCTAATACCAGTTCATTTATCAAGGGATTTTCTACGTACGGGGAGGAACAAGTGGGTCAAATGATGGCATTGAATCTGTATATTCTATTAATTTTACTGAGAATTTCCATTACAATATTTTTAGATGGATACAATATTTTTGTACACAATATATCTAGATCAATATTTCTATATATATATATATATATATATATATATATATATATATATATATATATATATATATATATATATATATATATATATATATATATATATATATAAGTTTGCCAGAGGAAGGCAGACGACAAACACAGAAAACAAAAAAATGATGAACACACTTACAAAGTTTCTTGATATTTCGGTGCCACTAGCACCTTGCTAGTGGCACCAAGGTGCTAGTGGCACCGAAATATCAAGAAACTTTGTAAGTGTGTTCATCATTTTTTTGTTTTCTGTGTTTGTCGTCTGCCTTCCTCTGGCAAACTTTTATATATTCGTCACCTAAGTGATCCTAAGTGCATTTATATATATATATATATATATATATATATATATATATATATATATATATATATATATATATATATATATATATATATATATATATATATATATATCACTGACGAAGGTGCGGGCGACCCACCGACAATTTTAATCTCGTGAGTTTGCTTTTTTATGTTTTATGTTTAGTGTCACCCTGTGACGAAGATTTATATTATATATATATTATGCTTCGTACAACGGCCTACATTTTAAAACCAATTCCGATTTTGGTCTTAATTATAACAGAAAAATCTCACTTAAACCACTATATAAACTTCGTCGTTTCGTCACGCACCCTAAAAAAGTGGTCCCATAAAAGACCGTCTATGGTCCGTAAGGGCAATTTCAGGAAAGTGCCACCGCTCTCTATTTTATATAAAATTCCGAAGGGTTACATTGAAAGATGATTGTGGAATAATTGAAAAGGACCTTTGATTTTTCATTTGTAAGCATGAGTTGCATGGTGTGCATATTTATAGACATACAGATTTTATCCTTCTACAATATTTTGGGAATAAATGATTCACTAAGGTCGTTTATGCTTGTTTACTTTGCTGATTAGCAATCGATGAGCAAAGTATTCCCCTCAAGGGGAGTAGAGGGTTCGGCGGAATCGATATAAATGGCGTACGGAAAAGCTTAAGAAAGACGCGAACCCCGCAATATTCAGTCTCTTGATCGCATTTCAATGAAGTATCTCAGGTTTTGCGAAATATTTACAGAAAGCAATAAGAGGGCTCATCGGTCGCGATATATTCGCCAGATTTTCATCGTCGGGTCTTCGCAAACACTCATCCGCTGTGTTCCACTCGTTCCTACTTTTCGTTAGCTCTGCTTATGTCTCGTGTAGTGCCTCCAACTTTAGATTAGTTTCGCGTTCCGTGGAAATTTCACCCAAAAATCCCGCTCTGACCGGAACCTAATTGACCTCGTTGCACGGAGAATAGCTCGTGACGTCGTTGGTGCTGCCGTGGAATGGGTTCGAGGCGATGGCGACGGAGGGCGGTGGGGGGGAAGGTGGGATGAGGAAGGGCTCGCGCTCACGACCCGGACATTGGGACATCCATTTTATCCTGCAAGTCTTGCAGTCTCCATGCAAGTCTTCCGAGATTAGAGCCGACTGGAATATCCGGAAAAGCTGACGCCATCAGCTGGTGCCTTCATGGAACAGGCGCCACTACTCAATTACCATCTATCTAGCCCGTCCAATGTGATCAGGATGCGTAGAGACCTCGTCCCTCGGGATTGGTAGCTTATCATTTATTTAAAGTTGAGAGGAACTGATCCATGAGAGATATTCGAGAGAGATATTCCGCTGTACACCGGTGCTGATCCGTGAGAGAGTTTTCACTATGTGTGAAATATTTATCCTCAACCAAGGCAATACTTTCTACCCCCGACGCACGCCTCTCAAAAGATCACGGTATCATTCTATTAATGCATGCACATTGCGCAATTGGGTGCCTCGTTTTGCCACTTTTTTCTAGGAGCGAATCGTAATGCCCGGCAAAAGTTGCGTACCCGGATGGGTATTACAAATCGGTTAATATCTTCTGTTCGCATTTTGGAAAAAAAATCTCTTTTTCGCGTCATTTATTGCATGCATAGCGTAAAAATGAGGCGGAGTGTTGCGGGTTGCCTGCCCATCAAAAGTGCTTCGAGGACACCATAAAAGGTCATTTTCTCGATAATTAAAAGCAATATAGCTGACTTATTTGGTCTAAAATATCAATTTAAGTCCTAAGTTATACCCTATTGCAAAAAAAGAGTGCTCGCTCAAACCAAATTTAAATTATTTACAATGTTAACATTTTTCGTGAAAAATTTCGAAATTTTAAGGCAAAAATGCAAACAAAAGATAATAACCGATTTGGAAAAAAAATCATATTTGTAATACCCATCCGGGTACGCAACTTTTGCCGAGTATTACGATTCGCTCCTAGAAAAAAGTGTCAAAACGAGGCACCCTATTGCGCAATGCTCCGAACGCTACGAATAAAAAAGTATTACATTTCCTTCGCTTTCTGTCCTCGTAAATGGAAAGATAACGGAAGATGACCGGTATTGCAGATTGGTCCGTCCGTATGCATTGAAAATTTACGGTCATCTACGCAAGGGTCTCAATCAATGTTAAAAAGGTAGGGGTATTCCCGAGACCTGAAGCATCCCTAGCCGGAAGGACTCTGGTGAAATTTCTTTTGACGAGAGTGCGAGCCTCTGTCGAGTCTTTTGCCTCCGATGACTATGGCACATGATGTAACTTTCCCCTTCTCCTCACTTCTATTCACCGATTCGTAAAAAAATTACTAGTTGCACAATCATCGCATGGGTCTCCTGATAGAGAAGAGTGTTCCAAAATCTCTAATACCTACACATCGTCCAATAGACGTATCCGTCATGTCACATTAGTGCCTGGCTTCCTGAACTATCTCTTATCTCTGTGTCATTTCATATTTATTGCCATGAAAGTGTCCCCTTGGAGATTCAATTATATCCCACGATCAAACTTATTATTATTACAAACGAATATTATTTCCATCTCGAGTAATAGGCAATTATTTAACCAAGGCATGTTGTGAGTTTCTTAAGACATTAAAATTCTCTTTTATGGAGAGTTTCCTCGGATATAAACGCTAATCAAAGAGAATTGGAACAAAACCACAGATTTTTACGGAATTCATATAAAAAATAGCCGTTCTCGCGTAAAAGAAACTTTAAATAAATGATAGGCTACCAATCCCGAGGGACGAGGTCTCCACGCATCTGAGTATTTAATACCTTATCTTACGCCCGTAGCCACTCAAACCGTATTCGGTTTTTCGCCTCACGAACAACTTATCGCTATCTCATCTCTGTCTTCCATCCATTCTTTATTCGCTTTAACTTTTTTGATGTCCCACTTGGTGCGGTCGAATCTGGCACCATCGAAGTCTCGGCCTTACCAGCAGTCTTTTAACTTGGATTTCCATGCAAAACCGTTTAGGGGTTGAATATTTCTCCCTCTTGCGTACAGCATAGAGAGTTGAGAGAAATATTTAGCCATCTTCAGCTCCAGTGAAGGTAGAAAACCGCTGCTAATAAACACTAAATAAATCGACTTTCGAGAATGAATCAAAAATGTACGACGAAATAGAAGGAGTGATAAAAGATATTAAAGGAGATGAAAACCTGGTTGTTATGGGAGATATGATTGCCTTTGTGGGTGAAGGAAGAGAGGGTACTGTAGTGGGTGATCATGGGCATGGGAAAAGGAATGAAAGAGGTAACAGATTGATTGAATTCTGCCTGAAAAATAGGCTTTATATTGCAAATACCTTTTTCTGTCACCATTTTAGAAGACGGTATACATGAAAAATGCCTGGAGACAAGAGACGATTTCAAATTGATTATATAATGATGAAAAATGGGTTTAGAAGTCAGAGTAAATATTGCAGAAACAACTCTGGAGCAGATGCAGATAGTGATCATAACTGGAAGATGGCAAAATGTGTTCTAAATTTAAAAAAAACTACAGAACACGAAATAGATAAAATGGCAAATTGATAAACTACAGAAAACAGAGACCTCCATATTATATCAACAGACATTAAATGAAAGGATGGATAAACATAAGGAAGACAAATAAAATACTAATGATGCATGGGAGAGAATGAAACAAGACATACTTGAAATAGGCGAAACAATAGTGGGAAAAAAGAAACATCTAAACAGAAAGGAATAGATTACAGAAGGTATACTGAAAATGATCGAAGAAAGGAGAAAGTTGAAAAACTCTCAGAAACTAGAAGATCAAACTAAGTACGGAATATTGAGAAATGCTATTAATAGGAAAGTTAAAGAAGCTTAAACTGGATACGCTGAGGAAAGATGCACAGAAATTGAAGACTACACGAGAAAAGGAAACATGGAACCGGGATATCAAAAGGTAAAGAAGTATTTTAACAACCAAAGACTGCAGTACTGCAGTAAGTGATGAAAATGGAGGGTTAATCTTTGGTGAAACACAAATAGGAAAGAGGTCGGAGAGATATATTGAAACACTTTGGGATGCAGAACCAATAGTAGAAGCAGTTATTGTAGCAGATCTAGCATATGAAGAAAAGGAAAAAAGAAAGAGAGAAAAAGTGAAACTATTATGAGAGAAGAGTTTGACGAGGCTTTGAAAAACACGAAAGGATAAGAAGACCCCGGGGATAGATGGGATTCCTGCTGAACTATAATGGTGGAAGAGCACTAGAGGAAGAACAATATCTAATACATAATTAATAGCATTTATACACAAGGAAGAATCCCACTCGATTTTGAAGAAAGTAAGGTTGTCCCAATCCAAAAGAAAAGTAACCCAAATTAATGTGAAAAGTATCGTACAATTAGTTTATTACTTCTAAATTGCTTACCCAAATCATACATAAAAGGGTGGAGAGTAAAACAGAAAATATGCTTACTGAGGACCAATTTGGATTCAGAAAAGGGAGGGGCACAAGAGAAGCAATACCAGCCCTAAGGCTAATGATACAAATGAGGATGGAAAAAGGAAAAGAACATTTCTTGGATTTGTAGATATAGAGAAAGCTGTCGATAATGTGAATTGGATAAAGATACTCGAAATACTTAGGCTCAAATTGACTCACAAGATAGGTGAATGATATGGCAAATTTATAAAAATGAGACGGCAGTGATAAGGGTTGGAAAAGCACAAGAAGAAGCAAAATTATGTAAAGGTGTTAGGCAGAGCTGCAATCTGTCACATGCTTTATTTGGCATGTACATAAAGGATGCCATTAATAAAATTAATGATCTAACTTATGGAGAAGTGATAATACATGGAAAAAGAATTAGTATGATACGCTTTGCAGATGACATTGCTACCATTGCTGAAAGTGAACGAGAGTTGAGCGAACAGTTACAAATAAAGGAAGACACTCTGAACAAAGGATATAATTTAAGGATAAATATTAGAAAACAAAATTCATGGTCAGTAGCAAACATGGGCAAGACAATGCAAACCTATCATAAAATGGACAGAGGATAGAAGAAGTGGAAGAATTCACCTATCTGGGTAGCAAGATTACTAAGGATGGTCGGAGCAGGAGAGGCATTTTAAATAGAATTAGACAAGCTAAAGGAGCTTTTAACATTAATATAAATTGCTTACTGCCAAAGAACTCAACCTAAAACAAAGATAAGGTTCCTAAATACTTACATATGGAGCATAGCACTATATGGCTGCGAAATATGGAGCATTGGGGTATTAGAGAAGAAAAGACTTGAATCATTTGACACGTGGTGTTTCAGGAAAATGTTGAAAATACAGTGGACCAATAAGGTTAGCAATGACAAGGTTCTCTATAGAATCGGAGAACAAAGAAAATTATGGAATTATATCGTGAAAAGAGGATGCGAGCTAATCGGTCATATAGTGCGCCATGAGGGAATTGTGAAAACTACACTGGAAGGCTACATTAAGGGAAGAAGATGCCGAGAAGGACCAAGACTGCAATTCATAAAGCAGATAATAAATGACGTCCATTGTAAGTCCTATGCAGATGGAGCGGAAGGCAGAACCGCGATTCATATGGAGAGCAGCTGCAAACCAATCTACGGATTGACGACTGAAGAAGAAGAAATCGACTTTTAAAGCAAATAACCTGATGATATATTCAGTATTTATCTATTTAAAATATTTATTACCAAAATTCTACTAGAATAATAAATGGCGATATATACAGAAGTAAAAGACAAAGAATTCCGCAGTAAACAAAAGTAATTTCACTGTAAAAACTAATAATTTTACCTGTAGTGGTTCAGACTTCCGTGGGGCTTGGATGGAGGTTGAGTCTTCAGTTTTCCGGGTTCCCCGCCGGGTTGTTTCATTTCGAGGACGATATTTCGCCGGCCATCATGCAGGATTCCTCAGGACCAACCTGGCCTGAGACATGAGGACCTGAGGAAGGCTGCAGGAAAGCCGGCGACATATCGTCCTCAAGATGAAACAACGTGGTGGAAACCCCGGAAAACTGAAGACTCAATAGTTTTACCTAATGATAAGGATATGAAGCAAAATAAGAAGTATTAGATTTTATCTGCGCCCTTCAAATGAAAAATTATGTTTCACTAAATTACGGTGTTGCGACGACTTTAACAACCTCGAAGCATTTAAGCGTTCAGTTACCCACGCCTTTGTTTTTCTGTTATGTATTATGATAATGGTATACAAGATGCTTGTGAGATTTATGGCAATCAGTTTACCTGGAGTAACTCTTTGAATACAATTTACTGTCATGAAATACAAAGATGCGTATGAAAGACGAAGAAAGATATTTTTGATGAGTTAAAACACAAACTTAAAAAAAGATAGTTCGGTTTTCATGAAACGAGGTTAGTAATATTTGGAGACTGTGATTCTGCGCAGAACTAACTGATCATCTACAATTTATATTTAATTTATATATTATATATAAATTTATAAATTGTAAAATTTTATTAAAAAATAAAAAAAACAAATAAAAAAAATATAATAATTAATTTAATAAACTCTTTTTCAGTTTTATAAATGATATATTCGATCCTCAGTGTGATATCTTACTTCCATCTGAATGTTGAAGGAAGAAATCCTATTTTTAGAATATGTACTTCGTGTTTTTATGCTGTTGTTTAATTATGCAGCATTAAAAATAGTCAAAAATATAGTACACAGTGACCGCTGCTGATGAACATTTTGAAACGTTTTGTCAAGCTACGGACCTTGAGTGGAAATCAGCCTCAAGGAAACACCCAGGAACGAGTAAAACTCTTGGTAAAGACGTCCATTTCATGCGGATGACTTTTTTCAATTTCGATTATAATACATGTCGTTAGTGATAGTAGTTGACAGTGCTTCCTATCTCTTCGCTGAATAAATCCTCCCACGGACGGCTGCGCGCCTCTGCCAGCCACTACGCGGCCCTTACTAGTCGATTGAAAAAATGATTGGCATTTGGATCTGATTATCAGAGCGATTTCGAAGATATTTTTAGAGACTAAGATCGTGTAAGGGAGTGGATTGAAAACTCGTCTGTTCATCGGCTTTAGGTCGCAAAGACAGGAGGCTCTTGGCCGTTACGATAATGCATTAGCTGCCACATCAGTTATCGACGTTTTCACCAGTTTTGAAAATACCTTTTGAAGACTCTGCTTTGAAATATTCTATAATTATTATAAGTTTCGACAACTTATAGACATTATTGCACGTGTTTATGCATAGTTCCTGAGTGAAACCAATAAAATAGTGAAAATTAAAAGCATTTCCTTAAAAAATCTTGAAAAAATATAGGTATAGATTTCCGCAGTCGTTTCACGTCCTCAATAAGTCGTTAATACGTAGTAATGACGTTTCAATGACGTGAATGTCGGAGTGGTTGCCTTGTGCGAAAAGGGCGCATTGAAATTTCAGTTCTTTGAGAGAGATATGACCCACCAAGATATCTGACGTCCATTCTTAGAGGCTCGTGTATTAAAGGGGATCGATTCCGACAGATGACCAAGTTAAAATTAAAACGGGCGGAAAATTCGATAGAAGCATATTGAAGGGCTTATAAATATAATCGATTTGTGGCTAATTCGAATACCGAAACACAAGCAGCGATATAGAGCTACCTTCAGTTTTGTTTTCCTTAAAATTAAATATATATATTTTCCCCAATAGTTCACGAAGTGAAGCATGCATAAAATGTATTCATTATACTTGAGTGGTATACATGAACGCAAATCGTAATGATCTCAAAGAAATAATTCGTACTCATAGGTATCGACCACAGGAACTAATAATTGCTTTTAAAAAGTGAGTACCTATAAATTTTAAAAATTCACCTGATCCAATACGACTTCCCATGGCTTGACGTCACTGCACGGATTCCTTTTTTTCTGCTAGTGTAGGTACATTTAAACAGCAAAAATCAAATGGTACTAGGAAATTTTCTTTCCAAAAGGAAATGAAAACAGTCGTTTTCGTCAAATTAGGATAGTATGTAAATGCGTCACATTGCTGGCAGCATTACAACTCTATGACGCCATTCTCCGGATTCTGGGTGACGTAATGTTTTTATGACGTCAAGCGCGCGAAATTTTCAACCGGCAGTATTTCCATACGTCGGCATTGCTTGTCAACCACTATTATATCCTGCATATTTATAAATATGAATTTCGTAGAAAAAGAGCTTGAATAATTACACATGTCCTGCATTTTCATTTTGAAATTACGTGG
This sequence comes from Ceriagrion tenellum, assembly GCA_963169105.1. NCBI lineage: Eukaryota > Metazoa > Arthropoda > Insecta > Odonata > Coenagrionidae > Ceriagrion > Ceriagrion tenellum. The sequence continues at coordinate 105,889,202 of OY720638.1, read as the reverse complement.
GAAAAATAAATAACGCAGGAAAATTCGGGGAAGAGGGAACACGTTACTGTCATTAAATTCTGTCCTATCCAAAAAGTAGTGAATTCGAACGTTCCTCATTATCCGAGCTCCTTCTGGAAATTTGACGGAGCTTCCTCCCTTTGCTCCCACATTGGCTGGCCGAATATCGGTGCCAAACTAAGCTGAGGGTTGATTGGTTACACCTACCCACCCCTGGTTAAGAGGCTCGTGTTCTTTTGCATCCGTCTACCGCTTCGTTTGATTAGGTCCCATACCGCAGTGTGTCGCAATTATCCCAAAAATGTTGGGCGCTTCATCATCACGGACTCCCGAGCGTGGACAGACCGTAAAATGAGTGCGCTTTTCGCCATGTTCGTTTACCTCCTCTGCGAGTCCCTCCCCTGCTTCCGGACCCATTCCGGAGAATGCAATCCCGCAGATGATGAGGCGTCCCCCAAGCGTGGCGTTCCTCCTTCGATCCCTCCGCTTCCGGAGATCGATTGTCGTTCAATCAACCCTCCCAGTGCACGGACAACGACCGCGACTTGTGAATCAGTACTGTTGAAAATTGGCCCGGGACAAATTGACCTAAGAAATACGCGCTCAGAATTTACTCATTTCTTCCCACCACATCATATATTTATCGCCTATTAGTGACTTTTCTCTTCCTTTTTCAATTAAATCATGAGCACCGCATTGTCCTCCTTTTCTGAATGAAATTAGGAGCACTACGATGTGCCATTTTTGTAGATATCAAACCAGATGGGTGGGTACCTATCGGCAGGATTGGGAGAGATTTCTTTAAGCTAAAGTTGGTGGAAAAGATAAAATTCTTATCCTCACCATTCGTGAAAGAAAAAGATGAAGAAAAGCCTACCTATATGTTATCTACAAATTTTAAATCGTTGCAAAAGGAGTCGACAAATACTATTTTTGTTCCCATTAGTGAGGGAAAGATAATCATGGTAAAACAAATACTGTATCGTGCTTTTCAATTTTACGCCTTTAGCGTGAAAGATTTCATGATGGAGAACCAACTTCCTATATCGATGTTGCCTTATGAATCATTCTGCCACTATGGAGAAAGTCATTAACTCTTAATTTGAAGGATTCGTGGGGTAAGATACTTGCTTCACGAGGACATGTCGGTCATGTTTAGAAGTACGTATCTCTTCAATGCAGGATGGTCACTTAACTTTTCTACATTATTTCCATCATGTGTTTTCCAAATTCTTCTGTTCCAAAGGACTTGATGTACGTCGGAAAACCTTGCCTAACACTGATAGGGCTTTACAGATCATGTGAAAAACTGTTTGCAGTTTAAACCCCTTGAATTTTCAACACACTGATGCGCTTATGGAGTAGATTGCTACATATGTTTTTATTTAACAGAATTTATCGGCGCCTGTCTGCATTCAATATGCGTATTATTTCGAGAAAGGACTGATTAAGTGTCGTAGAGGGCATCCCGATTCGAAATCACAAACGATGCTCATCTGGCGCTTGCGTCAGGTGCGCTTCGTGGAGCCCTCATCCGCCCTTAAGGGATATCCACCCTGGAGAACCGCATCGCATTTTTATTGGGTTCCCTGAATACATGAGGTAGCGGGAAATTCACTCGGTACGATAGCTGCAGAATTGTAACACTATGGGCTAAAAGGGCTTTGAATCAAATCGTTCCCATCTACTGTGCTGCATCAAGGATGAGAAGCACTGGAATGCGAGAGGGGAGCTACGTCCACAGGGAACTCCATACACGTGATACTTGGGCGTACCAGGTTAAGCGTGATGATTCACCCATTTTTTAGTGAAGATATTTTTTCTCTCTATCAAGACGAGGTTTCATACAGAATGCATTATTTACGAAAAAGCTCTGGTATATAGGCGTGAATTTTGAATCTCATTTCATGTCTTTTCCTAAGGTATCACCCTGGTAAACGTAATGCTACGGATGTATCTGTTACCCTCATTACATTTCTGATGTATCGAGCTTGCTTAAAGTCCCCCTCCTGTGGTTGATTGCTGTCAATTGCTGCGAGAGGTCATTAGCAACGAGGTTTCATTTTTAATCTTGTCTGATAATAATTTTGATGACAAAAAATACTCACTGCTCGAAAAGGAGTTGATAAACAATGGAACGCGGTCGGCTTCGCCAGCATCATAAGCCTCGCCGCAAAGAGTGCGAAATCGATTTTCGCGTCAACGAATTCCGAGGTAAGAGCCCGGAATAATTTTACTTTGAAGCAAACACGGCCAACTCCCGCGCGGAATCAAACCCGAGGCCATTCAATTTCTTCCCGCAGATGAGCTTTCACTCGGCTGAAAGACGAAATGAAAACGAAAATAGTCCCCTCACGGGCACAGAATATTCCACATTCATCGGACGATGAATAATTGGTCTCGCGCCCGCATTCGCCCGCCTGCACCAACCGTCACGACGGCGGCGCCACCACCACAAGGCCGGTGCTACCTCATATTTGCATCGCATCGCGAGCGGCACTTCCTGGGCTCGAAAAGTCCCGCGACCGGAGGCGGAGTGGGGCGTCGACTCCCGCGGGCCGCGCGAGGCCCACGTCGTGACCCAGGGCGATTGACCGACTTGGACGCTGCGCCTCGGGGGGTGAGCCGAGACGTGGATCGGGGAGGGTCAGGGAACGGGACGGAGGACGTTGTGGGCCCGCTAAGGTGTCCTTTCTTCTCTTAAGGCAGTGCGAGCGAGATAGTTCTCTAATCATTATAGAGACCATATTCGATATTTATATTTTAATTTCACCAACTGTGAGACACACGAATTAAATATTTCATTATTAATGGTGCAATAAAATAGTTTTACATGACAGAAATTGTAAGTAATCAAATGAAAAGATCTAAATAAGTCTTTATCTTGACTCATTTTTTCACGCGGTACGTTTGAAACTCCATCAAAACGGACGGTTTATTGTGATCCCGAAGAATTTACTGCGGTGGCGATATGATTAATTTAAAAAAATAGTTGAAAAAACACTCAAACTACATACTGTTGATTTTTTGACGAGATATTAGTATAGGAAATGTCTCATTTTCAAATAATGTCTCTCAGGAGTGCATACACGTACCATTTCCCATATAAAAGAGCTGGTATTTTTTGATAAATATCTCGGAAATTAATGCGGTAAGGGATGGAAATTTTTATGTCAATGGAAGGGTGATATATTTTTCTTTAAAATGAGACCAATTTCATCGATTTCTAGGTAAAATGATATTTCGCTCAAACTACCCTAAGCGACGAGGCAACCGTATACTTTTCATTGCTGAATGGGAATGAAGCATTTTCCGAGTGCGTGGGACGTAATCCTCTCTGGAGGGCGAAAGGTCGCTCTCTTTGACGAGAAATACCGAAGTTTTCTCGTTCTCTGCGTAGAACCAGAGCGCGCTGCAATGCAAAGCGTGAGCCGCTGCGGATTTCGAGTATTTCTCCTCGATTAAACGAGAGAGAGAAACGATTCCTTCGTCTCTGGGGAGACTTTGTCGAGGAATGTCCTTCCCTCGACCCTTTTTTCGCGTGACGGTGACGTATGCGGACATGACGTCATCATTAATATTCATCCGACGTTTTTCATCGATGTCAAGCCCAGGCGATGGGGAGGGGCTGCCTTTTCCCTCTCCTTTTCAAGGCTCTGAGCGAAGGAATGGGGAAATCCCATTGGCCAGAGCCATTTTGGTTTCGCATACGGATTGTCTCGAGTTCCCACATTTCTAATAAGGCAACGACCACCTATGAACGCGGAGGAAAATAAAATGACCGACCATTGAAGTTAAACAATCTCTTCCTCAAGTTCCACCGTTTTAAAGGTCCTACAACTGTAGGCGCTGGAATCCCCGAGAATGTTGATAAATACATCGGTGATAAATGCTTTAATTTACTGAACCAGAATTTGCAGTTTTCCGTGATTAAATTCTATTTTCAGTTATTATACTTACACACTAGTACATACTTCTGAGGGCTGCTCCATTTACGGTGGCGTTAAGCCCTCTCTCATCTCCCAGTGTCGCTGGTTTGAATCCCCATTGTATGAATTTTTCACCCTCCTAGGTGGGTATATGTTTGTGTGCGTTCGTCCTTTGGTAGACTTCGTAGTCAAACAAGGTACAAGGCATTATCGGAGGTTACCGAGGCGATTGATATAAAAATCCATTTCGTAAATTGTCCGGTTCGTGATCATGACGCTGTACCAACGTGTGAAGTGCAAAGAAAGCATACATTCATAAAAAATTTCAGTATCGTTCAATATGATATTTTAGAAAAATTTTAGCCTAGATTCAGCTAAATATGTGTTTCCAATGGTTTTTCAAAACATCCAGACGGTCGTGAGCAAGAATTACGTGAATGTATAGCATTCCTAATCTTGCTTAATTTTTTACTGTCTTCTTTCACGTTTTTTATGAAAAACCAAGTTTTTTTACAGAAGATAAGTAACTTTTTAAGGCCATCATTTTACAAAATAAATGATTGAGGAAGTTGGAGTACACAATGGAACAGCAAAAGTGTCGATACTCAACTTAAGTGACCTGTCAAGAAGGTTGTTCCAGGAATTTTATCACGGCTACTTTGGATCAGGAGAACTTCCGTGTAAGGAACAAAATTCAAGAATGAAGACAACTAGATTTATAACTCAAGTAAACTTAGAGAGTAAATTCCGAACACATGGGATCACAAGAGATCTCACACTTTTCCCGTTGAAACAGTCAAGTTTCACACCGCACTAAAATTTATAAAGATAAAAGCGATGTTTGGACGCAAGCCTAACGATGCGCTGTGCTATTGCCGTTCAATCAAATTTATTTAGAGCCAAACAATGTGAAGTTAGTGCTCATCTAGTGACGAGAAATACCGGGAGGATTTGTGGTATTCAAGTTCTTTCTTCCTCATGTGCCGAGAAAACACTGTCTATTTTCTCGATCGATCCTCTTCAGGCATTATTGGTCCTAACCTTTTTTAAATCATTTTGTTGCCTCCTCGAGAGTTCAGTAATATCCCTTGTGGGATTTTGAACGGCATTTCGTTAGCTCTCCGCTGGATCTTGGAACCGAGGCTGTCTGGACGGTGACTTCGTCCTTGAAACCAGCAGGGAACCTTTGGTAGGTAATATTGATTGGATTGATAAGGACCTTCACCAATTGACAAAGAGAGATTGCGAGTTTAAGCTTGGCAGTGAAAATGTCATTGTTATCAAATTTCAATTATGATGCCACAGGATGATTATGTATGATTTTATCGAATACAACAATGCTTACTTGCATCCAAAAGGTTGCCATTAGCTTGCGCTGAGGAGTAGAGTAGCAATGCATCGACAAGGGTAGCCATTACACAAGAAAAGAGTCGTATTTCAATTGTTTTTTAAAGGCTTTGTGCGTATAATAATCATTTCACATCCATATATAATCACATTGATTCCTTACTTTTCAACAGCATGCTAGAATCTGTGGAGGGAAGAAGGGAAAATGATCTTGGTGGTGAAGGCGCATTTTTGGAGAACGAAAAATACCATCTCGTTGCAGGTAAAGTAGGAGTTCATTATTCAAAATTTCGTAATTTATCTGCTAAGGAGTCAAACCTTATAAGTCCAAATCATTATGCTCATTGGTGGAAGCCTACATTGTCGGTTGTTCTTAAAAATTTATCTCTCTTTGTATTATTTTGCGAATCACTATTGTTCATATCACCTTTCTGGAAGTCCCCACCCTTTGAAATGTATAGTAATTATTTCACGTTTCCAAAATGAATTTGATTAAAACAGATACTCAAAAGGTTATGCATTTAAGCATTTAAAAGTATTTTATGTAGCGTACGCCAATGCTTCTAAAACCGACATTTTTACTCTGAATTGCAGCATCTTATATCAGAGTATGAGGGGTGGAGGGGAACTCATTCAAATGGTTGAAATCAATATAATGAAGAACTAATAAGTGATTCCTCAAGGCTTGAAATCCATTGATGTATAAAAGTGCTCATCTCTGAGCTAATATCCATGCTTGAGGAACAAAAAACTAAATATCTACTTGGTGCATTTTTTAAGCCTATTTCCTATGGCCCATGAATAAAGATCTAGAATTAATAAATATATCGATAACCTAGCGATATAATTTCATCTTAAAGTTTAACGATAAAGGTATATCTGTTCGGTTAGAATCCTTCCTTCAAAGATATGCTGACACATATAATATTTAAAAAATTAATTATATATTTTAATTTTGATAAAATTTGCTATTTGAATGAACTTTCACATTAGTGGAGGATGCATGGATTGTCAAATAGTTTTAATAACATTTTACGTGGATGCCTAACAATTTTATAGTTCAGTATTCACTTAGTGGTCACATTAGTTAGATTTCTACATATTTTATGTGTTTTTAAATGTTTGTCCTTTCGCATAGCCTTAGTCACTTGTACTTGCTGTTGTACTTAATGTGTTCATGTCATACCTGGAGTAAGGATGGAGTCGAAAACTAAGTAGTACTGCCCAAATATGGCTGATGTCTTACATGAAATTCACAATTAATTGACTTTAATTTTTGTGTTCATTTTCCGTCCAAGATAAAAGCGCAGTTGAAATGTACTGATTTGGCGTTGAAATTAATGCTATGAAAACGATTTTTTCACGATTGTATGATTTAAACAAAGGCCATCATCGTGGATTATTCGGTCACGTGATTTTCTGCCCCAAACAGCATTAGATGTTGTTATTGATTGGCTGCATTTCTGTCTCTCAACTGCGCTGTTGTCTCGGACGAACTCAAATACTGTGGTTAATGATGACGATGAGTGAAAAATAATTCTTGCTTGAATCACTTATTATTGTCCCCATTGTGGGCATTATACTTTGCTCCTGTTAAGGCTTCATATCAATTAAAAAACGGAATAAAAACAAATTTTAGAGATAAATATTTGTTAGTTTATGTTCAGCAAGGTCTCAATAGAGCTCAATTTTATGTGATTTTTCAATTCACTCTCCATGATTTCGTAGACCAAAGAAAATCTATGCTTGAAAAAATATGAATTTTAGTGTTTTTAGAGCCATGATAAATAATTATATCATGCAACTTATATTTTTTCCATTTGCATGTAGGTAAAATGCACATCGTTCCGTAGCAACTGTATCTCACAAAATAGGCTATGCACGAAAGAAAATACTCTCCCTTCTCAGCATTGTTGACGGGTGGCGGGCCCGCACAAATATTTCTTGCAATCATCTTCAGGTAATTGAGAGTTTGAATGGGAATTTCATGGCTCATTATTTTATAATTATGAGTGCAAGGAAAATTCGGTAATTAATGTAGGAATAGTTCAAAATTACAACTGAATTTAAAAGGCCTAACGTAGTGTTATGGTTTAAAACCGCTCTATCTAGTTCCTTTTTTTCCCTCTTGTGAATAAGTAAATCCCTACTTCTTTCAGACTGCAAATTAACCTGATGACCAGATGCTTTAAATTTCTTAATATTGAGAGAGGCCTCATTTCCAGCATAGTTGAGAGCGGATGTTCCTCTGAAGTTTTTGGTAGTCAGCCTTTCGAAATGATGTATCCAACATTTCACTTGAACGGGGATAAGAGTGAATGAAAGCCGTGATCCAAATCGACCTGGGAGCACTCCGAGGCCATACGAACGCTACCATTTAGGAAAGCATTGCTCTTTCTCACTTATACTTCTCTCTATCGATTCATTTTCCGAGTCCTAAAATTAATTTTTCCAATATTAAGCGGGAGGACGGTATTGTGGCAACGGTCCGAGAAAAATCGAATGAATCGAGCGCGATGGACCGTTTGAGAGGAGTATCAGAGTAGGAGGGAGAGGGTCAGGCGACCCAATCGAGGGGGAAGCAGAAAATCAGGAACTTGGCGAGGTTTGACGACGAGAACGAGAGATATTTAATTATGAGTGTCCCAGTGTGCCTTTTGTAGGAAGGTCCCAAATCGAGGAACCTCGCGAGGAATTTGCTGTCAATTTGCCTTCCACTCTGAGCTCGTCTTGATGGCTCCGCAAAATAAATTTCCTCGCCTGGTAGTAGTCATGGAAATTTTGCGACTTTGTGGTATATGAAACACAGACAAAATTAATTTTTAACTTATATTCACCACCATTGTCATACTGGCACATCATATTTTGAAAAAAGCTGCTCAGAAGGTCTCCTGAAGGGCAGTTGATTTTATACTCCTCACATTCCTTCGTCCATCAACAGTTATTTGGTGACACTCCGTGTATCAATACTGAGTTCTTTTTCATGTGTCTGATGCTTTCTATCTCTCTAATATATGGATTTAAAATCTTCGATTTGCAACCCTGTGACATTTCTCAGTAATTGGCATACGGTTCCTGACTCGTAGTCACATGCCCATCATAGTTTGCCGTTAAAATCTAATTTTATTTTGTACCGTTAAAAGCTAATTTGAACGAAGTCTGGCAAAAAAGGAAAAATAACGATGCTAAATAAAAGGACCGCTGAGATGAAAAGAGGCATTCATCGCCCATAGTTAACTCTGCTAAAAGTGTTCCAAAGTAATCCCATGCATACGTTGAGGCTTGAGGGTTGATTTGATGTGGAATAAAGCAACTTTGGAATAAAACTATGGTGTGGGTTTTGGGGCAGATCGGTTTGGAACTTCATAGCTTACGGATACGCGATTTTAAATTTATTCGTACTCTATTCATATGCCCATGATAATGATTCTAGAAAACATGAGAAGTTACTTTGCTTTTAAATGGTAGAGTCTTTTCATTTGAGAATGTCCATCAGAACTTTTTCTCTCCATTCAAAACGTTCCACGAGAGTAAATTAAAAACCCTTAGATTTTTGTATCAAACTGCTTCGCCTGCCAATCGTACTCCCTCCTTTATACTCTATGGAAAAGAGCTTTCATTGTGAAATCTCCAACTGTCTCATTTCAACGTGAATTTAACGCTTCTCTTGTAATCTTTGTGGCTCATTAAGTATCCTTCCTTACACTTTGTCCATTGACTCTACTTACCCTTCATACCCTCCTCCCAACTTTATCTCTCGACGGTTGTGCGAAGAATCAGTATTCCCCTGCGTCCCTGCCTCTTGGTCAAATCACAATACTTAATAACACCTATTAAAAATAAATCGTAGTAACAAACAGCCCTGTTTCCTAATTAAAAGCAACTTATGCTAAAAATTACCAAATATCTCATTCCAAGAGGTTATCCATCCAATAGCACAGTAGTCCAATATCTTATTAAGGACATCAGAATTCCTCACACTTTCCCACCCGCTTTAAGTCCTGCGGCTATATTTGTGTCAATGGTTCAAGTCTTCTCTGGAGAAGTCTTCATCCGTATATTCTAATTCATTCATCAGGGAGAAAACAAAATCCTTGGCGCCAAAATCAGCGCTTGTTTTTTCACTGTCTCTACTCTGTGAGTAGTGGGAAAACGCAGGCTTTTGGGTGGCGAGGGGATCGCCAGAGCGAGCCATTTGACTCGCACCCCATTCGATAAGGGTCTCCATCCGAGCATGATGGCGTGTGTGTCACTCGCTTAGGGCAGGGGCCGCAGCTGGACCTCGGCCGAAGGTCCTTCGCGCCGTGGCCCGGATCGGAGCAGTGCGGCCATTTCCATGTGCACTTTGCCAAGCAGAAGTCGCTGCCGATGACGGCGTTGGTCTCCTTCCCTGGCAGTGGGAACACGTGGGTCCGCTACCTCCTAGAGACGTCGTCCGGCATCTTCACCGGGAGCGTGTACACGGACAGACAGCTCATCAGCAAGGGTGAGTACTTGCCCACCGCACCGGCCTAACAAACAGCCTCTGGACTGGGGTTGGCACACCCGTGAAATAACTTGGCGTGGGATGACAAGAATCAGGGTCACAGCATAAGAGGGTGTATTGGCACTAGCTTTGTGGAACTTATGGTTTTCGGCCACCGACCATGGGTTCAGCACATTAAGCCATAATAATGTTCTGAAACCATGGTCGGTGGCGGAAGATAAAAGCGTGTAAATTGTACCAGTGCTTCTTTTCAAATATGGCAGACTCACAGCGTTGTATAACATGTCTCGTGGAAAATGAATTCTGGGAAACTTTTCATGGGGAAACGGCTTCTGCCATGTATTATTTAAGGTTTATGAAGTATCTAAGGAGTTGAGCTAGATGACATTTATACTTTACCATCGTCTCATCCTCACCCAATAATACATTTTTGAGAGCTACTAATCACAAAAATTTGCTTTTATATAAGTGATATAACCTAGTTACGCACTAGTTTGTGACTATCGATGTAGGTATCCGAGGACTGAAAAAAATTATTTAGTCGCCAGTGAAAGAATGTATAAAGAAATTTAATTAGGGAAATATGTATATTTTCTACTCATCCATGTATATTGAAGGCCATTTATCATGACATCGTATTTTCATACAAAGTAATCCGTGGGTGGAAAGGACGAAGGGAAAGATGTCAAATAAACCTTGTCTCTAACTTAGTTGTATCTCACATTTGAAACCCATTGAAATTCATAAAGGCAATTACATCTCTAGAGATTTAGGGACGGAAACTTGAGCAAGATTTGGTAGATAGAATGAAAAGGTCTGTGATTTAGCCAATGAACCATGATATACGTAATACATTGCAAGGGATGAGTTGGGAAGAGGCTCCGAGGATTGAGGCGACGGGCTCGAATCCACCTCGACCCTGGTGTTTGCTCGGCCTGTTTTCCGTCCACCCATGTGTTTTCATTTCTCTGGCGCCTATGGGGCTCGCGCCTCACCTCCCAGCCCTCCCCCTCCTCTTGAAGCGCCCAAGCTACCTCTTTTCGCGGCCCAATCCGCGACTACTCCCTCAGAGTGAGAAATCATCCCTCACTCCTACACTTGAAACCGGTCACTCGGCTTGCTAATGAAAAACTCGGGGACTGGCTCTGCACGTTTGTTCCATCGACTTAATTAATTTTAATACACCGAGACCCAGTGTTTCACGTGCATGTGTTGTAGATCAGGGGCCATATCTAATCTTTACATTTGCTTTTCTGCAGCTGTTATCCCACTGTTACTCTTTTGTATTTTTCACGACTCGGTTAGCGGAAAGTCCGGCGTAATCTCGGTCAGTGGCCCCTTGCTCCCGCCCGCGAGCGTTCCATGCTCTGTCCTTGAGAGTGGAGAGCAGCGCAAAAAAGACAGCCCTTCAGCGCCACTCCGCGCCTCGGCGCCTCCCGCCAACCTCCGTGTACTCGTCGCTCTCATACCGCTCACTCCCTTTCCTCGTCCCCTCCCAACTTCCGTGCACATCCCTGATGCTGTCGGGAGCATTACGCAGTGGAAGTTAACCTAGTGTTTTTCTTTACTAAAAGCGCTCGGGAAATGGCCGTAGTCTTATATAAATATGTTTCGCTAACTCCTGGAGAACCATATACAGTACAACATTCAAATTTTAAGGATTATTAAGTATCTTACCTGTGCAGATGATGGACTACTTTTCGTGTGACTAATCACCTCCGGTTCGGCCCCAGACGAGTGAAAGCGTTTCCATAAGAAACACATGATAAGTTCATTTTTAGAGTCTGCAGACCTTTTTTTCTTTTGCATATTTAAATTAGAAATTATGGTTTCACCAAGTCACGACAAAGACCATGGGAAAGGGAATTAAATAAATATTGTAATCATTGCAATCAAATTTTGCTTTTCTTCTGATTTACTGTAAATTTGAAAAAAAAATCATTCATAAAATTGCTGAAAATTGAGCGGTTTAAGGTAATATGCCCCCTTGACAACCGATAGCATTATTGAAGACGACCCTATAACATATATAGGGTGAAAAAGGCCCATTACGTATCATTTGAATTGTAAAATAGTTTTACTCTTGGTATAGTATGGGATAGAGCAAAGGCCTGAAAAACCCGAAAGACCTGTTTCAAAAACTCTGCCATAATGACGGATTTTTACTGGTTCGAAAAAAAAGAATTTCTGTGAAATGACTTAAAGATATGTATCATTTAGTTACTAAACGGGAAAGTTTCACTTAGCAAAAAACCACAAGGTGAGTAGGAGTATTCATTTTATGAGTAAAACTATCAAAATGCCGTAAGTGCTATGTAGCAAATGTCATTTTCTGTTCAGTTTTGCCATTTTCATGTATATCATTTGGATATCATAATTGCTGTTTGGTTTTCCATTGTTTCCTTTTTGATGCTTACTCAACAGTTTTTCTTTCCCTGTCTAATGAAATCCTTTTAAATTAAAATTAGTTAGATCTCATTGGATTTTATTTCAATATGTTTCATAGCAGTTTCTCAGTTGCTGCCTATAAATGAATAGCTGATTCATTAAAAGCGCGACATAAATTTGTAATTGTGATATTAGCGTTATCCGATTCGTCATTGTTGAGTTTTTAATAAATTGACCTGGCAAAGTTTCACTGAACGGAGTGTGATTTCGGAGTGGTGTTATTGCAGATACAATGTATCCATTTACGGTTGAATGTTGAGATCGTCACTGTCTAAGTCGCTTCGATTCCGCTATGAAAGAATAGATGTGGCGAAGTGTTACTGAGCGGATAGCGATTTCGAAGTGGTTTTGTTGCTGCTATAAGTTATGCATTCACGTTTGAATAACGAAGCAGTCACCGCTCATTTTAGAATTGGGAATTTAGACTCTTTTTGTATGCATCGAACTACCATTTGTATTATTTTTTTACTTCTACCCCTCCCATGAGAATCAATGGGTATTAATGCTATTATACACTAAATTATATCCATGGAATGATCCACATACTTTTCCCTTAAGCCTTTTTACAATCTTGTTGAATGTAGGCGAGGAATATCCGCTTTGTTAATTTCATTTAATGCCCTGTGGGTTTCCATGCACGCAGAGCATGTGAAATTGACTGTTGAGGACCATACCGGCTGCAAATTACTAACGTGGAGTAGTAAATAATACTGCCAATATTTTCCTGATTTATTATTTACTGCATTATGAGGCGATTTTTCCTTGTATTGAACCATGATTTTCTGTATAGTATTTGATATACAATGGAGTTTATTCTAAAAACTCTCAGATTCGGGTTCAATTTTACATAATAAGGATAATATAGAATTTGTTGATAAAAATACAAATATCCGATGCCCTTGCTCTCTATTCAGTAAAACGTGGTACACACGAATTAATACAACTCTTAACCTATCTAACTCATATTGAGTAAATAGATAGAAGCTAACCAATATTCACAGGTTGTTCGATTAAATGAATTTTCGGGCAATCTGATGGCTATTTTCTGGCAAACAATTTACGGATGATAAACGGATAATGGCTCGACCAAATAATGGCTAGACAAAATAATTAGCGGATGATGGCTTGTAAACGATTATTTTGCTTAGGCTCTTTGTGGTTAGGATTTTCTCTTACAGTGTGAACTTTATCAAACCATGCGTATATTGCCATATTGTATTTTAGATTTTAGACTCGGGGGAATCAAATATTAATCATTTAATAAAATAAAAATTCAGGAGTTTATTCCCTCACATTTTTTCCTCGTGTCCTATCAATCACTACCCATTAGTTGGATTCCATTTGCTCCTGTCAATCATTTTTTTTACTATCTGCCTCTTTCCTCTTTCATCGCATTTTCATGTTTCACCGACGTACAATCTTTTACTTCATTGTGGAGTGCGTATACTATCCCCTGGCTCTCAAATGACCCTCGCATTCTTCTTAGCATCACGTTTCCGTTCTTATGCTAGTTTCTCTCCGAAGTTTGTATCTCACTGTTCAATGCGTCCTTCCCCCTAACACTCAATATGCTTTCTCCCTCACGCTCTATATCATTCGCTCCTCTTATCTTCTTAGTCTCTTACCTTGTGGTCGAGGGCTTCCTAATTCTCGTGTTTTTTCGGTTTGTCTCTACAGCAGCTCTCCATACATATTGTTGAAGTTGTCTCCATACATATCTACCTTCTTACACCATCCCCAATTCCGTTGCCTCATACGAAATAGTGTATCAGATAATCCGGGCACTTTTGTCCTTTTTGGTACTGATCATTGTAGTATTCCCTCTCTTGGCGCTATTTTATTTTACACAGCGTTTCATGATACTCTGATTATGATTGCAATCTGCATCTATTGCTGGAATAGTGTGGAGAGGCTGCCCCTTAATCTATTTCTATCCACGTATAGAGATAGTCTTGAGCTAGGTATGTGTTTTTTCAACCGCTTATCTACAGAGGCTAATTGTTTCCTTCCCGCGTTCATTTCTAGCTTCTGACCATCTTATTCCCTCCAAATTCCTTCTTCCCCTTCGCTTATTCCCTCAACCCTATTCCACATAGTGACTTCACTTACTAAGCGGAGATTTTCCGACTATTTCATCGTGTTCATTGAGTGAATAGTCCACTTTTTTCCTTCCTGACGCCTTGCTGGCGTTTCACTGAGATTTATCAATGATGATTTAGTCGGATAAGACTTGGAATAGTAATATTTTACCTTTCACAGCATCTGTTACCATTACCCTTCTCCGTATGATTATATTTTAAGCAACGGCAACCCATCGATGATATCTTCTGCTCCCTCGTTAATTACTCATTAGCTATCGCATTAGTAGTCCCCACTCTCCCCCAAAAACTCCTCGGAAAATCCTAACGTATCCCACTTCCCAAACCCAGTAAATTGCTTTGTCGCTTCTCTACCTCTAAATTGGTTATTATGGTACTTCATGTCCCATCGGCTGCGATCCTCCACTGCTTTTATTGTCTTCCCCTCGGCTCAATCTCCCCGCAAGAATGCCGTATGACCGTGACTGACTGCCCTCGGCCGCGCTGCCAGGCACGGGCCTCGCCTAAGTGGGAGGAGACTGACAGTCGCCGGGATCCATTTTCTTATTTTAAATGTGCGCGAAAAGTGGAGAATAAAGCTGATGTGGTTCTCTTACTGTTCCTCAAAGGAGCTTTGTTTATGGTACGCTCAATTCAAAGGCCACCACTCCGGGATCAGTCAGTTAATCTTCAGCCTCTTCGCTGTGGAGAAAGATCCTTTCGTTTTAACTCGAATTTGCTAACAATGGGATTCTGTCGAATAATTTTGAAAAGTTTACAAGTGTGGCTCACTTTACACGGAAAATATCCTATTTCCTGAAATATTCTTATGAGAATAATGATTTTGATTTTTTCAGCAGATTCAGGCGAGATATCGTGAAAGTGCGTCATATTATAACAGAAACAACAGTTGCACTTTTCCACAAGATAGTTGAATGCGTACGACGCGTTTCAGCTCATAGAGCCATCATCAGGTAGAAGTCTTGTACCTTATGATGGCTCTGTGAGCTGAAATGCGTCGCACGCATAACATATCTTGTGGAAAAGTGCAATTGTTGTTTCTGTTATAAGATCTTGATTTTTATTGTTGCCTTAATTTTCTCTAACATAAATTTTTATACTCAGCTGCAGAGGGTAAATGAGCGATTTTTCTTTTGTAAGCTTTCCATTTAGTCCTCTCATTTGTAATATTGCAAAATAGTCCTTTAATGCGAGACTTCATTTATTAACGGAGGGAAATATCATTCTCAGGACAGTTCACAGTACGGGATGCCTCTAAATTCATTCTCCTTACATCCATTCTACCCCAAATCCAAGTAACTTTACTCTTATACCTTTATCAAGGTACACCGCGCCAACACGGATAACACTCTGCTTAGTGAAATTGGCAGCATACATATTACCACAAAATACACAGGGTGCATAGCACAAGGATTAAGTGAGTTCTCGGGTCAAATGCTAATAACCAGAGATAGTGAAAAGGATTTGAGTTTCCGTAAGTGTCTTGTCCCCTCTTCCACTGAAGGTACGTAATTAAGTCAAGGTTGTCGTTGGCGTGGACTTTCTTCCTATTTTTTTTGTCAACGACGCCCCGAGTCAGTGAAAAGTTCATCATGAATTGACATGATTTCATTAATGTCCTCTCAGACAAATTAATTGCGCGCCCCGGTATAAAAAAGCTACATGAAAATAAAGAAGAGAAACCACCAGTGACTCATAAGTGGCCCTCGAGGATGTGAGGTGTAATTTTTTATTAAATTTTTCGCAAAAATCTAGGGTAATGAAAAAATATGAAAATAAAAGAGATATGAATGTCCTTAGCGACCCACGGTAGAATTGACAGTCAGCACATTCTGTACTCGTGTGAAGGTGTGCTACGTACTTACTCCCTTGCGTCAAAAATTCGTCTGTGTGCAAATGCGCCGCCGTGTTTGGCTGCAGCGCATCGACTGGCGGTTTGTACGTGAGGCATTCCTAGTGTGGTAATGAGAAGTCGTTAACGTGCGCCCACAGTTCCGCAGAGATTTGCTTCGCACTGGAATGAATGGTCTTAGGAGCAGAGCGTGGGGCTGCTGTCTACTGCGACACTCCGCCCCTCAATCAATATGCCGGAATCGTAGTTTCGCCTGCGGTCTGTTTGTGGTTTTGCGAGCGCGACTAAGACCCTTGGGAGCGTATAAATGAGGGATTATCGACGCATTAAGTTCAATTTGTTCTCGAGATTAAGAGTACGAGACATGCAAAGTTGCTGGTAATTTGCAATGAAACGTGGATTGAAGTTATGGGCGTATACGTCGCTCAATACTCCATTATCGCACAATAAAACCTTGCATAAATGAATGGATATCATTGGTACGAGTATTCATTGGCTCGTAAGTCGGTCTGGTTTCATGACAATTCTGGTAATGAATTTCAAATTATTTTTCTGCGGTTTTCGGTGATGAAGCTATATGTTCGTGCGTTCGCATGAGTGCATAATATTTTATTTTTTCTTCCAAGAGAGTTATGTATCATAGAGTTCTCGTGTTACGATGGATGTAGTTATTTTATTCGTCTTTTCGTCAGAGTTATATTCTTGTTCACCAGGGAATCAGTAGATTATTACGTCCTTTAACTGAAACTCGTATTCGGTTTCCCGTGTTCGGAGGACTCCCGCCCGTGGTGGAACCGTCGCGAAAATAGAGGGTATCATTGGTTATCAACTAAATCAACGCGATTGCCAAATTTTCATAGGTCACACTGTAAGTAAAATAATGCAATCGTACTTCACCTAAAAAAGGAAGTTCCACACAGAACCTTAATTTCGCAGCATTTCAGTCATGTCTTTTATATTGAAGAATATGTTATTAAGTTACGAGCATTTACAAATATATCGACTTCGCTCTCCTTCTACTCAGTCAAGTTGTTGAGCTTTGTAAATCATCGTATACCTGCGCTGTTTTATTGCTAAAATTATTTCCCGCCGCTGAATTCCTTCTATAAAACTGCACAGGCCTTAGTCTACATTATTACCCTTTTGTTGTTTATTTCTGTGAAGTGACAGTCCTCATTCATTTAAGTCAGTATCATATGAAATAATTTATCACTTTGTCTATTCCAAATATTTTTATTTTGAACGAGCATGGTCATATAATGGCACTAATTTGGTTCATAAAATTAAGAATATATGAATATTCTCATGTGATTCAGTTCCGTAAAGTAAAGGCTGAAGGACTACCTCGCATTTAGAATTACACATTATATTTCAACAAAACGAAACTTAAAAATTTCACGGTAACTGTCTTCAAGTCCTCACTATTGACCTCCTCTAGAAATGTATTATTTCGGAGAATCCGCTTTTCAGAATGGAGCCTCAGAATTAACCATGCTGTCATATGCGTGCCACTCTGTGCACTATTTACATTCCTCTTTCATAGCTTTAGATACATGCATTTGCAATATTCATATGTGAGACTGAAATTACTGATGCACTCAAGTAGTAGTTCATAGTAAAAAGGCGGATGTCAGCAATAGCATAACTACCAATATTGGTAAAACAATGGCTCGTGATAATCAGGTGAATAATGATTGATAATGGAGCAAGGTGACATAGGAATGGACTAAATGCATTCATTCACTTGTTGTCGAGTACTCGAATGGATACCTCGGTACCCGGACGAGTACATGAGTACTCGGATGAAAACTTGGGTGCTCGGATGAAAACTTGGGTGCTCGGATGAATACTTGGGTACTCAAATGAACAGCTGGATTACAGCTATTCAATAGGATGTATATTGTTAACGCCGTTGCTATACTAATAACCTTAAGGATACACGAGTGAGAACCTTCAAGAAGGTAAGCGAATACGAGTCCGCTTCTTTCTTATGTGACCGGCGAGTCACCCCAAGTAAGAGCGAGGGGTAATGCTCGGTGTGGTACATTTATTACCTATAGTCCAGTCCTTGAGTATTTACTCGGTCGATGTGGTCGAAACTCATGGCCAATGGCGTGGTTCTTGGTACTCGTCTGCGTATTCCATTTTGGTACTCGTATTCAGTGCTATTCACCCAGATGATCAAGTCTTCATCGCGGCACTCAGGTACTCGCCCATACAATTCGACCGGGTATTCACGTATTCATATAAGTACTCAGATGAATACGTGATGCCCAGGAATTCAAATGAATATCTGGTGTCCAGGTATTCATCCGAATACTCATATACTCATCCGGGTACTGGATAACCAGTGAATGAATGCATTTGACCCATCCCTTGGGTGGCATTGCTCTTGCACTGCCGGACTGGAATATGGTTAAGCGCGGTGTAGCAAAGAACGGGAAACGGTGAGTGAGAATCATTGACACTAGGCGAAGTGAGCATTGGTGGGTAAATCTTCACGGACGGAAGTTCAATTCAGGACATTAATTTCAGAGTAATAATCGTAAAATATTTTATTTTGAACTGCAGTTTTTAGATCCGGTAATATGCAATTTTGAAATTTACTTCGCCACGGATGTTACACAAGGGAATTTATCGTAGTTGGTAAGAGTGGGCTCTGTCGAAACCTTGAATGGCTCTCGGTTTCATGGCACTAGTGGATATATCTCTCGAGACCCCGGCATTTCCAAAGCAAACGCCGCGTGTGAAGCGGCATGCTCCGTGCACCATGATGAGGTGCCGGACTCACTCTTCAATCGGTGCTGTTCGCTACGTCCTGCTCAACTTGGACGTTTTTCATGTCTAATCCACCGATCTTAATAACCCATGTAGGGGTACAACTTTCCTCATATCGAGTTGTTGAACAAAAATCAAAGAATAGATTGGTTGAAACGCATGATCTATTTTTGGTAAACGGAGTTTTGGCATCATAGATAAAGAATTGAATCTGAAAATTTCCTCGGTGTTTAGACTGTCGGGTGTCCGATTCCGGGTGTTCCTCCGCTTGTAGTCTCTTTTAGGAAAAAATTTCTCCAGCCATCCTGCTGGCGTTTTCAAGGCAGAATTTTCTGATCCGAAGGTTCAGAGGGTTGACATCTGAAGACTCCAGACGGACAGCAGGAGACATTGTATTCCTAAAGAGACTACTCATGGAGGATCATCCGGAAGCAGGCACCTGACGTAGATAAAATATGCTATATGATGATAAATACGCATATTTAGCAGGCTCGGATAAACCTATGGATCCTCTCTCTAATTTTAAAGAAATTTATCAACGTTGTTCACTGATTCCATTACTCTGAAAATTAAAAGTGGTCATATTATGATAGGGACTACTAAACACTACCACGCTTGCTGTAACATGGAATATAAAACGACGAATCTTTCTAAATAGTGTGTATCCGGGGCTTGCATTGGGAAGGGCTCTTTCCCGTATGGAATCGAATTGATGAAATAAAAATCAGTCAATTTTCTTTCTCTCAAGTTACATGTTATTGGTTGGAAGGCGATTTCTGATTTTTCTGAAGAGCCCGACCGACTGCTGATGACATTTGACCGGAAGCCAAACACGCATTTTCCATTCCCCTCGCGAAAGCTCGACAAATATTGCGCATCGGAAAAATGTAATTCGCTAACAACGGCGAGCCGATCGGAAGACTAGAGGTTATTTCGCCGCGAGAGGCGTACCGTCCTCCACCGGAGGAGGATCTCAGCTCTCCTACCCCCCTTATAATACCTCGCCCCTCTCCGCCCCCGTTTCGCCCCGCCCACCCCGAGGGGGCACATCCCCTCGCCCCTTCCGCCATTCCCCAGCTCACGCCAACGACGAGGCCCAGGTCTCTTCTTTTCGTGGGGTCAGCCTCTTTTCGACGACAGTCGTGGGATATGCCACTATTTACTGCCATACGTTTCCCCCAGGGAAGTATCCGCAAAGGTTTTCCCAGATCACGCAAGCTACTGAAGCCCCAAGGTTCGTGGGAATGCTTTATCTGTTCATTGATGGGAGTGAGATATATTGCTCTTGCTGCCAACACTTAGCAGTGATATGTGCGTGCTGTGTACTAGCGAGCAGGGCGATCATCTCCGTCTCTTGCCTATATCCTTGCACCTTTATTAACTTGGAGGATTGAATTCAGCGTTTGCGTCTTTCTTTCCACGTTGAAGAGAGTTTTTTTCTGATTTCCTCGGTACCGATGTGAGAGATTTGGCTATCTAATTTTAATTATCTCTATCGTCTCAGGCTTAACTTTGTGGAAGTTCATTTTATCTTAATGAAAAATGAAAAACTTTGTAATATTCCACCAATTTATTTTACGGTACAACTAGTTTCGTCCTGAAGATGTCGCCGCTGCGACGAAACCGGTTGCACCGTAAAATAAATTGGTTAAATATTACAATGTTTTTCATTTTTCATTTACGATCTAATTTTAAATTTATTTCCGGGTAATCATGGAGATATTGTACGTTTTCATCATCAACAGTGATCCCTTATGTTCTTTTCGCAGTATATCATATCCATCAACGCGGGGAAAAGGTACACGGTACAAGGTTACGGTACAACTAGTTTCGTCCTGAAGATGTCGCCGCTGCGACGAAACTAGTTGTACCGTAAAATAAATTGGTGGAATATTACAAAGTTTTTCATTTTTCACTTACGATCTAATTTTAAATTTATTTCCGGGTAATCATGGAGATATTGTACGTTTTCATCATCAACAGTGATCCCCTATGTTCTTTTCGCAGTATACCATATCCATCAACGCGGGGAAAAGAGACCGAAAACATTTTTTCTCGGGGTATACCACAGAATTATTTGTGTCAAGTAGATCACAGTTTTCAGTACTCATGAACAAAATTAGAAGAGTAACTTAGTTTGGAATCCCAACTTTGCAGCATGATTGGGGAAGTTTGAGAGTCATCGAGACCAAATTTTGGGGAAAAACTTAGAGGAAATTATAAGTGGAGACCTCATGATTCCACGACCTTAATAATGGTCTCTGTTATGTCTAATCGTCCAGACGAACGCACCTACGATGGCACGTTGATTCCGCCAAGCAAAAGTGACATTACACTGATACTCACCTTGCATTATAGCGAAGGATGACACTCTCCTGCAGTATTTGGGTGGATTTAAACGAAAATATCATCCCCACTGACCGAAGCTGCATGTTTGGGATAATGAAGAGGAGCTATCTTTTCTCTCGTGAACACAATTCCTCTGATTAAAAATTACGGATCGTATGCACCTCTCTTCAACGCCATTGTAAGTAAATGGCGTTCATCTTATATAGTCGGGCATTAGTTCATTACCATTGACTAGAGCGATGTTAATGTTTGTCTGACTTTAGAAACAAATTCCATCAACCGTCGGAGGGATCCTTCCAGGCAGGTATCTTGCCAATGTAGTCGTAGATGTAAACGAATGCAATATTTTCTTCCGGTAAATCTCAACTGAGAGGAAATAGTTTTCCATGGATATTTTCACGTACTGGTTAAAAATTACATTTTCATACATTCACCATTGTTTCTCACTCTCTGAATAATTGTTGCTTTTTCGTAAATATTCCTAATTTTCATTGGGAAATTCTTCTCTTTGGAGATTAATTGAAACAATATACGCTAGTTAAATGAAAGTACGAACGCAGGAGCTGGTATCTCTGTCTAGGACAATCAATCAACCCTCAGTCATGGTACTGAAAGGCAGATATTTCTCCCCAGGTAAACACTGCCCTTTGAATCAAATGATATTTTTGCATCATGGAGAGTAATTTTCATCATGTTTTTACGAGTGGAATCGCAACTGACAGGACACCGCAAGACTCTCTTTGTTATGCGTGACAAGTCTCAGAGTATTGAGGCAAAATCAAACGCAATACATGGCATTACCTCGCGCGCTGTAATTGATGGAAAGTCTAGTTTACCTTTACGTAAATACGACAAATGAGCTTAGCCAGCAAGAGTTGACAACATTTCGAGAGGGAATAAAGCCTTTTCCGCCACTGAAGGGCTTGTCGCCCAATTTTCGCATGCGCATACGAGTACCTATCGCACACCACCTCGCAGGCATTGAGATGAGCACTCCTTTCTGTCGTAAGTAAACAATATTTCGTGCTCCTTTCGTTTCCTCACTATGCTCAAAAAGTTCTCAAAAACAGTGCTTTAGTTACTTAGTACTAGGTGTGATACGAGTGTAATATCACTCAGATCTGTGCTCCTCCTTGGTCAAATTCCATTTAAGTGTGCCTTACTCAGTGTGCTGGGTGCAATTATGGACATTAATCCATCTCAGGTGCAAGTGAAAAAAATGATGATGAAAGCATGATTCTCCCTAAAAACGATATCTAAGTAAGCACTCGAAACATTGGTGGTGAGCAAAGGTGTGATCCGGTTTCAAGCCCGAGCGCTCTTTATCCATGTAAACTTTTTAATTAAACGTGATGATAACATAAATATATATAAATAAATGTTTGTTTATTACTCCGATAAAGAATGCATACAACATAATTCATTTAATTACATGGGGAGTAACTTTAGGTAGCCATGAAGGTAAACCTGAATTATGGCTACCATCGTTTACAAATTAGGTTATGCATATATATATTCTACCTTTAATAATATTTTTAAGGTTGGTATTCTCGCCTCCCTTCCCCCTTTCTCCTCCCCCCTCCAACTCAAAGATCTTGAGTCCTCTTGTATTTATTTTTTCACCGATCCCACTGTCTGCCTTGGGTTTGAAGCGGTAGCAGCTGTCAATGTCATCCTTTTTGACATTGACCCCCAACTCAGTTCCAATTTTACCGATGATGCTTGGAAGGTCTTCGTTGTTTTGGCAGGGATAACCATGGATTTCAATGGAATTTGTAAGGGTACGTTGCTCAAGGTCATCAGACTGTTTGGTAAGAAGCGTAATTTGCTTCTTTAGACAGAGATTTTCACTTTCCAACGACTCTATTTTAGCAAAGCACTCATCAAATCGCACACTGTGAGCCTGAAGTACCGAAGATAATTCGTCAAGTCGATCATACAACCCATTAATGGAGTCGTACAGGCTTCATCTACGTCTACATCTAAGTAATACCCTGCGAGCTACCACGAGGGTGTGTGGCAAGGGGTGAAGATCATCAGACATGCACTATTGACATGCAACTAGGATATTTAATGGAGACATGCTAGATAATAGGGTCACATGCAGCTAGATGGCTAGTATCTACATAATAAGGAAGGGAAGCCTCGGATGGAACATTCTGAGACGAACTTGTATTTGGCACACCACTCATCCTGGACCTACGAGACGCTGTGCACTCACTACACCGCCAAACCTGTTTTCTGGTAGCAATTCCATCAATTTCCTGCTTCGATAGAGGTGTTTCGGCTCTCGCCGCAGGATTACAACTATTATTATTTGGGATTAGGTATCTCTCTGGCTCACTTTACGGGTTTACACCGTGCGGTCTGCCGAAGTACGTCCTCGAGTCGGGGACCACCGGACCCATGGAGGGTCAATTCGGACCAATTCTGGTCAAACAAAGAGGCGGGGTTGACGAGAACTACTGAGAGAAGGGTTGTACCCACGCTTTGACCAGAATTGGTCCGAATTGACCCTCTATGGGTCCGGTGGTCCCCGACTCGAGGACGTACTTCGGCAGACCGCACGGCGTCAACCCGTAAAGTGAGCCAGAGAGATACCTAATCCCAAATAATTGGGCAACGGGCTCTCTCGGTTCACAAAGATGTGCGGTAGGTCTTTCGCGAAAGCGAGACCGACGGCCACTCGTCTCAGTTGTTTGGGTTAACCAAACTAATGCGAGCACTTCGGGGAGGCGGAGGCCCATGAGGTCCTTTTGACCTCAATCCGCCTCATTGGTGTCGGCCTCGAAGGGGCTGTGGTTTAGCTAACCTTCCCTTCCCATCCTTTCCTCCCACCTCTTCCTTGCCCCGGGTATAAGCGAGAGCTTGAAAACCAGGGCGGAAGTTGTAATCCTGCGGCGAGAGCCGAAACACCTGCTTCGGTAGAGGAACCACTAAACAGTTACCATGGAATTTCCCTCTGCAATCTACACACTCTAATACACTTGAGTTGCGTACCGATTTCCGATACACCTT
Source organism: Ceriagrion tenellum (assembly GCA_963169105.1). Classification (NCBI taxonomy): domain Eukaryota; kingdom Metazoa; phylum Arthropoda; class Insecta; order Odonata; family Coenagrionidae; genus Ceriagrion; species Ceriagrion tenellum. Next base: position 105,864,896 of record OY720638.1, on the reverse strand, counting down.
GCACAAACTCATATTCGTAGCATTATTCGCACTCTCTCTTATCGAGGCATAACCTTGACTCGAGCGGAGCAAGACAACGTCCGAACTCGACGGAGGCCTGAACTGAACTACTATACTTTCAGTTAATATGCTCCCATTAGTTAAACCTGCCCAGATAAACTTCGTGAGGTCGTAAATATTGTTCATTACCATATAAATTAAATTAAAATACCCAATGTTTATCTGAGTAAGTTATCCGCATTCGTCTTCCTTTAAAATAGGGAAATTGCATTCTTTTTAAATTTAGTTTTATAGTATTCTCCAATCATTGTTGAGAACCATTATATGATTATTTTCGCTCAAATCTTAGGTATAAGACTTGAAAATTACCTCCGGAAATCTTCCGAGTTTCCTGCGCTAAAAAATTCCGCCCCCACTCAAATACCACTGTGACGTCACTATGTTGTACAGGCAGTAGCTGTGGTAGCTGCTGCGCTAAGGGCCGCTTTACACGGGGAATGATTGTTCGAATGATCATGCGAATGATGTTCATTCATCGTGTATTAAGGCCGCTTTACACGGGGACTGATCATGCGAATAATCATTTCAGAATTAATTCTTGAATGAATTTTAGAAAAAGAATATATTCTAATTTTGCTCGAATGATCATGCGCATGGTTTCTCATTCGCCGAATTTACTCACACGTGTTGATGTATGAGCACATTAAAATTGTATCATTGAAAACATTGAAACAAATTACCCGTTTTCATTTGGTTTTCATTTCATTTTCATTTTACAGCGCCATTTGGTGACACCTGTCAGTAACGACTTCAGATTTCTGTTGTTTGTGGCTTCTCGCTTGCGATTAGGTGTGTTTACGTGCGACTTGGTGTTTAGTTATAAATATTTTGACATCTGCTTTCTTTGGACCTCTACCATACTGGCTTGAACACCGCACCTCATGAACCACTCTCACGGATTGTTTTTAACTCGACCTCTGCTTTCTTTGGACCTCTACTCTACCGGCTTAATCTCTGCACCTCTTGGACTACTCTCACGGATTGTTTTCATATCGACCTTAGCTTTCTTTTGACCTCTTCTCTATCGAATTGAACTCTGCACCTCTGGAACTCTCTCACGAATCGCGTAGGTGGCTTAAGCTTCTCGATCAGTGTTATGGAAAATATGGCTGGAAAATGTAAAAGTTACAAGTGGTGCATTGTTCCAATGTGTAAAAACACATCAAAATGCACTCCGAACAAACTTTTCGTTCATGTTCCGAAGGAGCTCAAAAGGAGAGAAACTTGGACGAATGCCGTTCGTCGAGATGGACGTTATGGAAAAATAAGCCACAAAACGGTGTGCTACGTTTCTGTAGAATAAAATAGAACCTGTAGAATATTGATGGTTAAATAATTGCCCCTTATGGGAATCAAACTGATGAATGTGCATCATTTTCATCTTCCACTAAAACTCAAAATTTCCCTTCAACTTTGATGAAAGATTACGAGAGAAATACATCGATTTGGAGGAAATTAGTCTTGCAGTGCGTTACAAATAAATTATTCTACTCGATTTTGCAATTTACATGGCAATCCTAGTCTGATACAATTTCCCTGCTTGGGTGATTTTTCAGATTTAAAAAATGTACGAGCTTGTGGGCTGACAATATTATTTTAATTTCTAAGCCCAGAAAAACAATAGTCAGGCATGAATATTTTTAACGACCAATTGTGGAAAGAAAATTTATAAAAAGCCTTGTCGAGTATATCGTTCGGTTTCTTTCATGAGAAAAAGGATAAAAAACATTCCCTTTGCTTTGTTCTTGTTTCGCAAGCTGACCGCATCACTTGTTCATGGATCGCTGTGCTGACTGCGGATTTGGGGCTCATAGATTGCATGGAGCTTAATAGCGGGGAAGCGGAGTAGGTTTCAGTAGAAGGGTGTGAAAACATACTGATGAGGTGCTGACATGCAAGTATGTCAGCACCTCCAAAGGTTAGGTTCAGATTAACATGAACCCTCTCTCCTTTTCGTTCATCGTTCCATAAAGCCAATGGCATGCTCTAGGACTCGAAGTGATGTAATGATCCGGACTTTAAAATGTCCAGCGTTGGTAGTTTCGCACTTTCCGAGAGGTTTCCGGTCTAAAAGGATATCATCTGAAGTAAAGTACTGTCCTATCTTATTTATTTCAATAATTCCTGTCATAATTCTTCAAGCCTTTTGATAAAACTCTTCGATATTCAGAAAACTAAATAATATTCTCAGTAATTTTGTCTTGCATATGGAGATTAATCTTTTGGTTTGGAACTCTTGCAAATTATCTCTCACATCATGACTTAACACTTTCTTATTTTATTTTTGAAAATCAAAAACGGTATCCCTATTGCTACAAAGATACTTTCTTTCATCTTGGCTTCGGCTTCGCTGCTCTGAAGACTGCGTCGAATGAGAATCAGCTTTTGAAGGAACGTGAAATATTTGACAGTTTGAATACAGACAGACAGTAATAAAGCATCACCGTAATATTTCAGTTCCTAAACCAAGATAATAACGGCAAAAAAGATTGGTTTTACATGTAAGGATCAAAATCTCTCACTCGTTATTTTACCAGAAATGATTAAAGAACGGCTACTTTCTCGGCAAAATATTAAAAAATTATTTTGAACATGTATTTGGAATATATATTCTTATGAATTGTTTATTAATCAGCATTATATTAATTTTTAGTGGCAGTATTTTTTCTGCCTCATGATGGTGGCCAAATTCGTGGATTAGGTACCTTTTAGTCGTCCTAAAACTTCCTAATAAGTATGTTAATCAGTGCTTTGTACAAATATATGTTGACTATATTTTTGGATATAATGAGCACAATATTGTTATTATTTGAGGGAAACCTTAAAATATAAATGATACCTTGAACAATTACGCACGGATGTTTTCTGGCAAATCTTTGTGTCAAAGAATTCCTCGTTCATCCTGCATTGTGCGTCTTCTTTGTCTATCCTGGTCTCACTTTCTCTCTCTCTCTCTCTCTCTCCATCTGTGCAGGTTTCTATGGAGAGGCCGTGCCGGCGGACTGCGGGTGCACGGCCGTGCAGAAGACCCACGGGTTCGCTTTGGCGGGTCGTGTGCCCGCCGGAGCGGTTCAGCGGGCGGCTGAGGTGGCCTTATTCCGGGGCCGAGCCGTGCTCCTCCTGCGCAATCCTTATGAGGCGCTGCTCTCTTACCGAAACTTCCTCTACGCGGGCCACACTGGGTTCGCACCGCACGACAGATTCCGAGGCCCAGGTCAGTATTCTAAGTGGTGGCCGACCGATTCCCTGGCGGTCAAGATTTTAACAAAATGTAACACTCGCATATTGAAATGGAAGCAATCATTTTGCCGTTCCACATGAAATTTAGGCGGATCAACAAAATTATAACTTTCATTCTAAGATCTAAAGCGAATTCCAAAAAGCTTCAGAGACAGGGGAAGGTGGTTGCCGCGGCAGAAAAACATCTTTCAGAGGCAGGGTCCATTACCCACGAGCTAACTCAGGATTTCCAAGGTTCCCAAGTTCGCAAACATTTATCGTTAAATCCAGTTTGATGAGTCTGTGATTCACTGCAGCAAATATGCTTTTCATGACTCCTCATGCAATAGTTTGGACAGGTGTTTCGGATCACTCCGCGGGCTAAAAACCTACCTCCTCCGGTCGGAAGCCTTCGCTTATCACCGGGAAGGGTAAGTAGTGGGAAATGGTAAAGGAAGGGGATGGGAAGGTTAGCGAAGCACAACAACTGGGAGGCCGACACCATGAGACGGATTGCCGTCAAAAGGACGACAACGGGCCCCCGCCTCCCCCCAGTCCTCATAGCTGTTGGGTTCCCCCAACAACGTTAGACGAGTCACCGCCAGTCTCGCTTGCGCGAAAACTTACCGTACATCAATTATAGTTTGGACAGACGTCTTCCAAGGGTCGCGAACACTATTAAGTTACATGCATAAATTGTTCCTGGGTTTCCGCCCGAGTAAGGATTTTGGCTGCTGCCAACGTTTTCTCCTCAATACTCTTCCATCGTCTTCAGAGCAATGATTCCCAGGACATTCTGTCTACGCTTATATGTATATCTAATTGGGGGGGCATTGTTGTCTCCTTTTTTCCGTTATTTTTTTCATTCACGGTCTCTATTCCCTGCATAGGATGCACCCAGTGTCCCAATTTAAGGTGTTGTTTCCCAACCTGATTTCAATAGCTTCTTACAGTGGACGTTCCCAATACCCATTGGCTTTGGAGACCAGTTGAGCATCACCAAAGGAGATGAAATGGTCTTCTGATAGGCTATGCGCAGATTTTTCTGGGTTGAACAGCCTAATACACCTCCTGTGTTCTTTTATTTGGTTCTCTATCGTGCGTCCTGTCTCCCCGATCTGTATTTTACAACACCAACGTGGAATACGGTAAACTCCCAATGTCTTGAGTCCCAATATGTCCCTCACTCGCACCAAATAGCCACACAGTTTTTAAGTGGTCTGTGAATTGTTTGTATGTTCCCTTTGGCCAGGATCCTAGAGATTTTCCCCGCGACAGTTGAAACATGTACATCTACTTATTACCCTGCTAGCCACCACAGGGGTGTTTGGCAGGGGGTGGAAACAAATGGGAGGCAAGCTCTGGTAATGAGTTTTTTCTCCTTAGTAGACATTTTAGGAACGTATTAAACGTGCTTGGACTAAAGCTCTGTGAGTCACGACATTTTCTAGCGAACTAATTCCAGCGTGTTTGTAACCTGTGATCTACAAACGGCTCCAAACTAAGTTCCAGCAGTTTTTCATGCTTTCAATTTGCTCGAAGTATTTTTAAACCATGCGCTCGGCTTCTCTTCGTTCTTTGTTTCACTCTTGGATTAGGTAAATATTTCTCTCATGGGTACCAGATGCTCGTGGCATACCAAGTACGTGGCCAAACGAGAGTGAGAGATCAGTTTTTTATTATTTTTCACGAGCCTCTTTAAGCACAATTTATTTTAAAGAATTTTTGGACTCTTTGGGGGCCTTTCATTGCATGTAGGCAAACATCAACGCTTTTTTTTCGTCCTTCCTCGACTATCCAAGTAAGTCTGCCCTCGCACCCGCTTTGGCGAATATGATCTCAGCTATGAATCTTGTATCCTTCTCACTACTCAAATCCTGCCCATTAACTCCATTTTATTAAACAGTTTTTCCTCGGAGTATGGATGAGTTGCTACAACATTTGATACTCTTTATCGTGGCACTTGAAATTTTTATGCATCATGATCTCAGTAGAATTCCATGAGAAACATCGTGAAAGAAATAAACGACTATTATTTTGGATTTTGAATTCGAATTGAAAGACAAATCAACTTCCACGATAATCATGCACTCATATTTATCATTGATCCTGGTGAAAATAGTTTACTTATCGGGGGAATCCCTTTTCATTAAAGACTATTTTCGGAGAAGAAGTGTGACAAGATTTCTTCGAACTTTAAACACTATATCCGAACAAGAAGAGTGACCACTAGCTCGTAGGCTTCCGCGGATGCAGTTTTGAATGTTCCTTTTTCCGGGATTCATTCCGCGATGTAAGTTTTAAAACAACAATATTTCGCTGGTCCTCCTGCCAGCTTCATTCAGCTTGTTCAGTTAACCTGATGAAGCTGGCAGGAGGACCAGCGAAATATTGTTGTTTAAAAACTTACATCGCGGAATGAATCCCGGAAAAAGGAACATTCAAGAGTGACCACTCTTAAGCAAAATGCAAAATTATGACCATTAAAAATGATCAGAATCAAAGAGAGTGAAAAAGAGAGATTGATGTGATTTTAAGGTCTTTTCGCTCAGCTCATGACATGCGTTCCGTTTGTTCACAGAGTGGGAGCGGTTCGCCAGCCGCCTCGCCGTGGTGTGGCGGGAATTGGCCGCTACGTGGATCAACGTGAGCCGCAGCGGCGAGGTAGCGAGAGGCGAAGTTCAACGGCCCGCCGCCACCGTGCTGCACTTCGAGCGGCTGCGGCTGGACCCCGGGGGCAGCCTCCGCCGCCTGCTCGCCTTCCTTAAGCTGCCCCGGGACCCCGAGCGCATCGCTTGCGTCCTCTCGCACCTCGACGGACCCTTCCGCCGACCATTACACTCCCCGCAAAGGGCCCTCTTCCAGATCAGGTGAGCACTTGAAAAATAGATTTGGAAAGAAATCACCGTCGATCGTCAACTCATTGCCGTCAAAATGGTTTGAAGAAATCTGTCACTTAATTAAGCAAAATTTATTTGATACAATCAATAAATGAAAAGTTTACAGGTTTAGAACACACATTAAGTACCCATTCATTATACACAACTGGTGTTTGAACTATCAGAAAATTTTTCATCGGGGAATTTTCATTGGAATTTGCTATCTCGTTAAAAAAAAGTTTCCTTCATTGCTGCAGTTTGGCCTTCGATTGAATTTTTTAAAAAATCTGAAGTACATGAGAAAAAATATACTGCTGCATGCAATGAAATGCTTCGAAACACGAATTTTTTGGAATGCGTTTTAAATGCATCTGTTGTGTCCAATTTAGGATGTATACCTGAATATATTATTTAGTATACTTTTAATGCTTGAACAAATGAATCTGACAAAAAGAGTTTTTCAAATGCTTATTTGAATATGTTAAACATAGGGTTTAAAAAATTTATTTTGACTGAGGCATATAAAATGCACTTAAATGTTTTTCCATGTGCTAAAACGCATTCGTTTTTTTACTCAACGAATATTTCTACTCTATTAGGGAGACCAAAACTAATTTAAAATAGCCATGTGGTAAAAATCTTAACAAGCCTTTGTCAATTAACGAGAGACCGCACTCCAGTCACTCCAGACACATGCCCTTCGCAGTGGGATATAATGTATGATGATTTTTACGAAGAAAATTTTATACTCGATCTATTGATTGAGACGACAATTCAAAATTTCATGACTCACTAACAGATTCAATCACTTTTAGTCTCAATGCAAGTAGGTTGATAGAATCCTCAAAATCGATTTTGATATTACCAGGCGCTCTTCGCTGAAGGACCCGCCACTTCAATCCCTTTCGACAGGCTCAAGCTGGTCAGATAAGCAATAGTCCGGATAACTCCGGACATATATATCAATTTTGGGTGAAGGCTGTGGATTGCTAGTCACCCCGAAACTGATATCTTTGCATTATCTGTCAGGGTTACGCTGCATGACTAGTCGGTCTCCTGGCGTTGTTATCAGCGTCCAGTAATCGTTAACTCTCTCTAGTAATCATAATTTCTCAATATTATCTTCTTGTAGGCGTGAAAGGCGTTCAGGACACAACGTTGACCTGTCTGAAGAAAGAATTTGCTTAGATACTTCAGGGAACCCAACGTGATTACACCATTATAATATGGCTTCATGCGTTTCTTTGACGGCCCAAAGCGCTTTAATGTGACTTGAATTGAACGGGAGCTGAACTGTGCATATGTTCTGTCAGTGATTTTTTCGTGAAGACTTCTGCGGTGTCTTTGAGATGAAGAGAATTGTTTTTCGAGTCTTCTTCCGCCTCTATCCATTTTTATGGACCATATTTCGCCAGCGTTATAGCTGGCTTCTTCAGGTCCGCTAAAGCATTGATACAGAATTGAATTGAATTGAAAATGTTTATTGCCATTGAATAAAATAATATATACATACATTCATTAATAATTTTCGATAGTGTCAGTCTTCTACGTTCTTGCGAACAAGGTGCTAGTGGCACCGAAATATCAAGAAAATCTGTGTGTTCATTTTTTTGTGTTTCTGTGTTTGCCGATTGCCTTCCTGTGGCAAACTGTTTATATATTCGTCACTCGAGTGATCCTTAGTCTAGTCACACACACACATCACAATAGCCCCCACTATATTAAATAATTCCTCTTCAGGGTTAGTAAAATGGAATTTATACATATTTAATTACTATATATAAGCGTGTCGCAGTTTATTTTTTAACATTGGTTTGTGATTCTCTTATCTTTCGGGATGGCTAATGGTCCAGCATTCACCCGAGGCATGAGGGAAACCGGCATAACCCCATGCAGACTGCCGTGTAGTTAACAGCTGTTTTAAATGCTGGAGGAGGGTGATGGATTGTTGTGATGATTCTTTTCTGGTGACTTTGGATCTGGTGTTTTGGGTGTTGCTGCCGGAGATTCTTGTGCACTGGATGTTTCTGCTGTCTATGATGTACTGAAATATATACAGGCCAGATTACTATACATATTTACACTTGAATTTCAAAAAATGCCAGTGAGATATTAAAATATATATGTATAATTCAATAATAAGCATGATATATTATTTACATTAATAGAACTTTTATTATTAAGAGAAATTTTATTAAGTGAACTTGTTACTCTATATTTATTTCAAGCATATCACAAAATATCAGTTAGGAGTTAATTAATAATGAGTGTTTATGTACAAAAGCATATTTCAGCTGTTAGATTCGTTAATATAGGCTGAGAGGCAGGTCGAAAATCGAAGCATAAACAGCCATTATTTTGGGCCAGCGTCACTCTCTCGACGGCCATCAGCTGCTGATTCCATGAGTAAACCGCCTGGATGGGAGTATCCAAGGGTCTCGCGGGCCGTCTCGTCTAGGACGTCCGCAGCAGCCTCTGCCGGGTGCAGGTTGGCCAACAGTAGGCTCAGGAAGCGGAGGAGGTCCTTCCTTGTCAGCGTCTCCTCTGGGGCTGTTGGCTCTGAACCTTTAGGAGGAGGAGAAGAAGAGCAGAAGGTAACAAGTTGGGCCCTGCCCAGCCCTGCCGGCTCCTTAGGGCGCTGAGGGCACCGAAAATCACCAGCATGGTGCTCGCCGCCGCCGTTGGCGCATTTGAGTGCCTCCGATTTGCACTCCGCGGTCCTATGGCTAATCCCGCATCGTGCGCATCGGAGGTCTCGCCTGCACTCGCGTGCCCCGTGGTCAAACCCGAGGCACCTACGACATTGAGCTGGCTGGGCTCATGGCGGTCGGGAGGGCTCCACCCGGTATCGCTTCCCGTAGGAAACGACACCCTCAACCAGCAGACGGCTCGCCGTTGCCTCATCCCTCGTGATGACCCGCATGAGGGTCGTGGGCCGTCCGGTCTTCCTCGCCGTTATCCGATAGACTTGATCTATGGACATGCAGTGAGGTCGGCGAAGTGAAGTCCCTCGCGGATGTCGTCCTCGGAGGTGGCCATATCCACGCCTCGGATCACCACTGAAAAGGAGGAAGAAGAAAGGCGTCTTTTAGTGCTTTCCTGGGCGGCAGGCCTGCGTACAGAGACATGCACCTTTCGCCCAGGCGGTGGTCCAACTTCTTCTCCTCTCCCTCAAAGAGATGCGCAAGCGACGCGGGGATGCGAAGCCTGGCACTCCTCTCTGTCGAGAAGAAAGACACCTCGGCACGGGACAGGGAAGGGTTGGTGGTTAGGAGACAGGAGTGGAACATCTTTTGGGTGGTGTTCCTGGGAAGGGAAGTAATGAACACCAAGGTGTTATTACGAGGAATGGGTGAGGGTAGGGAGGTTTGCGCCGAGGAGGAGGGGTTGGAAGTTGGGGAGCGAGCGGGTGCGGGAGATAGGGTCTTGGAAGGAATGGGACGGATGGATTGGATGGGGGTGGTGGGTGAAGGGGAGGGAATAGGTGGACGTTTGCCGGTGCCGGAGGTGCCGGCTGCTGATTTGGCTGCAGTCTTGGTGGTGGCCGGCGGAGATTCTGGGATTGTGGATAGAACCAATCCCTTAACCACCGCCTTCTTCTTCCTTGCTGTCTTCATCCATGACACGCCTGCGTCGTCGTCCGGGGAACGACTACGCAGACGGGTTTCCCGGCCGGTCATCTCTCCTCTGTGCTGCTTGAGGAGGAAAGGATGAGTCTCGTTAAGACTTCCTATTCTCTCTCTGATCTTCTCTTCTCTCTTTCTCTCCGTCCTCTTTCCTTCTCCTTTTCTTCTTTCTCTCTCGGTTTTCTCTCTCATTCGGATACCGTCCGTCGTTTTATGCTACTACGTTTGGCGCCTTCGGGTAGAGGTGGGTCCTAATTGGTCCATTCTACTGAAGATCCATTTCCACGTGATGGCGGTAGTGTAGCCGTCCTCTAGGTTGTAATATTTGGGCGTTTTCGCTACTTCTATCGCTTCCCGTATATTATTAAGGAAATTGCGGCCTTCTTTTGTCAACAGTGTGATATTGTCAAAGTTAGTGTTGTGTGTGGGCTCTCTCCACTGATGTTCTGCGACCGTCGACTGGCGGAACTGTCGCTTTTTCACGGCCCGCTTATGCTCTTGGAGCTAGCATTTCAGTGCTCTTGACGTCTGACTGATGTAGAAGTGGCCACAGTGGAACTTAATTTAGTATATTTACCCGAACATGTCTTTCAGGAGGCAAGGACCGCCTCCCGGAAGGAAGTAAGTTCATTTCGAACGTTTATGAGAGAACCCAAAGAAATTATATGGGATCATTGCCTAACAGTATTACAAGAGGAAAATAAATTGGAGGCATTTTCCAGATGATTGACAAGATGTCATGAGCAATTGGCTGTATTATAGCCAACTACTCTTCTTATTGTCATAGTTGTTAACAATAAATTTGCTCTCAAATGGCATTTTTTACTTACAAACAAAACTTGGAGCTGGTGGGACATCCTCTTATATTTTTTTGTAGGTGAATGTATAAACGAAATTACCCATGGGCTTTCAATAAATTACTGAAATCATCCAAATGACAAGATTTGATGCAGCTAGATGAAGTGAATAACTTGAAGGAACCAAATTTCGATGGAATCTATTACGACTCTTCCAGTATTTTTCGGCGCAGCTCTCAGCAGCAGTGAATGGAGGTATCGTAAAAATACAGCTTAATTACTGATAAATCGAATAAACCCCGTCGATGCAACAACGTTGTAATAGGGAGTTTTGATAGAATTACCAGACAGTAACATGGCGGCATCTTGGGTCAATTTTGTAACGTGATATCAGCGCCAGTGAACCCTATAATGCAGCGGTTCCCGCGGACCCCTTGAAATGTCACTTTTCCCTACCTTCCCTCCTCTATCAACCCTCGCCAATAGGGAATATGCTTGCCATTCTTCCACTATTAATGAGATGTTTTTGCGTAACCCTAAACCAACAAGTGCGCACTCATTACAGGTAAGTTTACCTCAGGTTGGGCGCTGCTACTCTAAAAGAATGGTGTGTAACATATTCGCTCTATGCTCCATATCGTCTTCGAAACCTTATCGTCACATTGGCGATACCATTCGAATTTCGAAGCACCATCATCATTTTACATTTCTTTTCTGAGGTCAAAGTCAAAATGTGAATATATGAAAAAGAAATGGAACTGTATTAATAGAGTAAGGCGTCACCTTGTGGAAATTTACAGTGTTAAGCATTATAAAAAATACTTAGTGCCATTCCACCCTTTTTTATTTATAGTGCTTTAATTAAGCATTTTCAACAAATTACTTAGTGCCGTTCATCGCCTTATTGTTAATATTGCTTAACGCACATGTTTTTATTTATAAAAATAATAAGGTAGCTACCTTGAGAATGACACAAAGACGTTGAAATCAGTCGGGTATATAAAAAGGATGGAATGGTACCAAGTATTTTATTATTAATACTTAATCTTGAGAAATGGAACGTTGGCAGATGAAAAGTCTGCATTCCAGGCCCTTTCCAATTTTCTCTCTCGCAGCTAGCTTCAGTCCCCAATGAAGGGATGGAGCACCTCTGGTTAAACTTCTGTCAATACAAGTCTATGCAAAGTAATTCTATTAACTTGGTCATGGTGGGGGTGGGGGGGGGTCAATCCGCCGCCGCTTCACCTCTCACTTGTGCCCACCCTGTGTGTGTCGCCCGCAGGGACCCGTTCTCGGCCGACCTGCACCGAATCCTGGACGCCGCCATCGCCGACGTGGACCACATGCTGATCAAGCGCGGCTGGGGCCGCGCCCCCACGCACCTCTACAAGTTCTACGGCGGCGGGAACCGGAGGCGGGCGCGCGGCGAGTGGCGACGGAGCCGTCACAACGCCACCCGCGCCCTGCACCTCGCCTACGCCGCCGCCGTAGCCGAGAGCGCGCCGGCGGGCTAGCGGGACACACCCGGAAGAGGGTCGGGTGCGGTGCCGGGGCGGCGGGGGGAGCCGCCGTTGTTGAAACGCTCAAATGAATTCGCTTTGCTGGAGCAAATAAACCGTTTATATACAAATATATGTACATATATATGCATGTATGTATATGTACCTATGTATGTGTATGAAAAGTTTACACAATAATGTGGTTCGATGATGCAGGCGAAAATGAGTGCCCAAAAAATGAATGTAGGAGGAAATGTTCGTTGAGTTGGGCTGGTTCCCAAAGGTAAATGGTCTCGAGGTGGGAGGAATTGTGATGAAGCGGTTAGACTCACGGAGTCTTCTCTAGGCATAGGCCACTCTCCCTCCCCACCCCCGCCCCCCTTATCCCCGGGAAAAAGAATGGAGCGATCCGACTCTCGAAGTCGATCTCCGAATTGGGGACCGATAGATAAGACAAACTATAATTAGCTTAAAAGTATCCGATTAGCACAGTCGCACAGTATTTAGGCTCAAACTTAAAATATAGCAGTTAACCGGCGTTAATAGCATCATTCCCTTTGGATGGGATTGAAGGAAAATCTGATAATGAGTTAGTTTTTTAAGGCTTTGACATGAACCCCAGCCATAAAAATACTGCCGTAGTTACTAAAAAAAGTTTTACCATAAAATTAGAAAGCCTACAGAAATGAAAAAGAGGTCAAGCAGCCACCGAAGACTAATTTTTGAAACTCAGGTCTACATTCAATGAAGAATGGTTGGTCCCATGATCGAACTTATGAAAATTCCTAGGTGGAAATACGATTCAATGGTTTGAATGGCCTTCATATTGCAGGAATCATTTGTTATGCCAAAAAGAACCTTTCTGGTGCAATGATCAGGAGCCTAATTATAGTAAATTAAGTAAAATAAGACTTGGCGTGCCATTAAAAATTACTAGGAACTTTTGTTATCTCGTAAATAACTTTTCCTGCATTTAACCTTTTCAAAATTTACTGATGAAATTAATAAATTAATTTTATATGCAATGGAAACATTTTAATTTCCAGAAAGGAAAGAAAAACTTAACAAAGAGAGTTTTATCCAAAACGACGGGGAATTTTTCATTGTCTGAAGTTCCTCTGATGCCCAGACCACTATTCCTAAAATGTAATGCATAACATTATAAGCTTAATGCACAAAGTCATGAATGCACACTTCATAATAGCAATATCGGAGAAAATTGATAATCCATGTAAAAAACAAATGTATGTTAGCAATTACGCTCCAGCTATAAGGTGTAAAAGCAGCGCCAATGCGGCATGAAAGTTAAGTTATTACTTGTTATCTCTTTATTGACGACAAATGTTATGAAAAAGAGTTCATATTCCTCTGCATGCGCAAATAATACCGAGCAAGGCGTCTTTGCATTTCCGTCCAGCTCAGCACTTTTTAAATATGAACATGTATTTTTAGAGTAATGTTTATGTACCATCAAGTGTATATAATTCTTATGGAATTTTGTTCATTAATTAATTATACCCCAAATGTTTTACAGTTAATAAAGTGATTGATTCAATTGTGACTTCAATATGTATATTCAAAGATGATTAGGTGCTTGGATAAAATATATCGCTAAGATTGTATTTTTATAGCCAAGGAAATACTTTTCCAACATTCTGACTATTGGCTAGCTGCTTGTTGAATTCCCTTTCTGACTTTGGGAATTTGGCTGTGTCAATTCTCTAAGAGTCCTCATGAATTTTTCTGCGAGCATGATTTTTCCGGCTTTCAGGAGAGTATTAGTATTTCAGGGCACGTTAAACCTTGTATAACGTCGGAAGATTTCCAGAGATTCAGTATTTGCCGATCAATGCTCTTGTTAATACTTTTGCGCCCTACTGTCAAACAATCCGCAAATATAGCACCACTTTACATTCTAGAAATTCCAAGCAATTTATATCTTAACTTGGCTTATTTGTATGGAGTTATTAGTTAAAGAATATTTTGGTTGGATTACACAGTGGGTTCGAAGTACTCTTATAGTGTAGGACAAAGTCATAATGGGTCTTTTTTGTCATCATTGGCTATATCCATCAAATTCATAATGGAGACCTAGTTTACAAAATACCGACGATGAGCGGTGGATTTTTGGTGCTTGAGAGCCGCAGTCAGTAGAGCTAAAATGAACCTATACTTGATGATTTTATTGATTTGATACATTAAAGAATACCTACTATATTTATATATACTATCAATAACAGTGTACTTGCTTAGTAACAGCATTTTTAAGTATCATGTATTATTTTTTTAACTAAACGCATATCCTACATCTACATCTAAATGATACCCCACGATCCGCTGCATGGGCGTGTAGCAGGGGGTGTTAGGTCACCAGCCGTGTAAAAATTAAGTTTTTTGCAGATGAAATGGTGACATGAATTATAGGAGTGTATTTAGTGAGCTTAATTTTTATTGTGATCGCTTATTGTTCGCGAAAAGAACGAGTTCTTGTACCTATCTGCTCGGCAGTGTATCTCTCTTGTTTTATCGCGTCTGTCAGACCTAGAGATGTAGTGAGGAGTCATAATAATATTCCCTATGTCGAATTCTATCATTATTAACAATACTGCTATTCAAGAAAGAAAAGTGTTAATATTAATGACAGTAGTTTTACACTTTTATTATTTGTTTGACCAATCACAAAAAATACATGCATAAAATAAAAATTAGAGGGGGAAACCACATAGGGAACTACTCGTGCAAAAAGTGCGCTAGAGGCTCAATAAATATTAAAGTTCTTTCAATCAAAACATGATGATGCAGGTGGTATGTGTTTTGATACCTTTATTTGAGATTCGGTGGGCCCCTTCGGGTTATTGTGACCTGGGAAGCCGCCCAGTCTGCAATCAATGAAATTATACCCCTCTTCCCAAGGTTGTTAATGTCACTCTCCACTGTAAATTTCCAGCCACGAGTGAGCCCACAAGAGAGAGATCTGAAGCAGCGGATCGGCCGACAAATTGCGTGAGTTAAGAGGTAGAATGATGAGCACAGAACATGAAAAACGGAACGACCCCAGATGATGCCTAAGCCTGATATTCAAACCTAGAGGAAATCTCACTCTGCAGAGGGTCCACTTAGTTTCATTCGTAAAATGAAGCATTTATCGAACATCCAAATAAGAATTTTTAAGCAGCGTAAAGACTGGAAAAAGAGATTCTGCGGAGTAGCGTGGACGAGACAGGTTCGTCCGGGTTCACTCCCGCGTGTTTTCATCCCTCTGGACCGCCGCTGACAGGTTGAATTCACATGGAAGAGAACCATGAATGCCTGTCACATTTGCGTCTCTCGACGAAAGCCCTCCCTCCAGTCGGTAGTCTTCTGAAAAATGGTGACGGAGTATACGTTATTCGATTGTTTTGTTTTTCACCTGTTTTTGATACGGCTCACTTGCGACACACTCACTAGAGACACGGAACGCTTGGAAATTCCAATTTTCATGCCATTACTTCACTTGAGAAATTTAGAACAGGTGTGTTTCAGAGTGACACAGAGAAGATAATTTTGAAGAACGATCGAAGGTTTTCCCGGTGAACTATGGTGTTGAAGATTATTCGGGATTTCCACCGGGTCAGGTTCTTCATTTCTGCCGACGTTTCAATCGACGAGTTGTCTTTGATCCTCAAGGCATGATGGACATGCTCTGAGGATGATGGACAACTCGTCAATTGAAACGTCGGCAGAAATGGAGAACCTGATCTGGTGGAAATCCCGAATAATCTTCAACGTAATGTAATTTTGATGCCACGCTACATTTTTAGGTCCGACAGACATTATAAAATAAGAGATATACCGAAAGTTTTCAGAAATGATTGGTACAAAAATTCGTTCTTTCCACGCACAATAAGTGACCGTTATTAAAGCTGAGCTCTACTACCAACACTTAACACTCTCACCATACATTTCGCGATTTTCCATAATAACTCCTGAGCTCCACTCAAAACACACGCATAATGCACTCCAACCATTTCACCTCCCAAAACCTCATTCTTTACACCTTTACACGGCTAATATCCTTAACACCCCCTGCCACACGCTCATGCGGCGACTCGCATGATAGTATATAGATGCAGATGAATGAAAACGTTGCAGTAAGTCCATTATTTGGGCTCATTGCATGGATATCAACATATTAGGTAATTTTTTCGGAGGTTATTACGTATGGTGGTCATATTTGATTCTATCAGTAAATCTGCTGAAAAATGGGGAAATTAAATTGAAGATAATGATCGCAATGCTCACCTTGACTCTTCATGACGGTTTGTATACTGAGAAGAAAGTAAACGAAATGAGTAAAGAATAACCAGCGGTGCACGAGAAGTAGAGATAACGATAAACATGGTGTAACTGTAGAAAGACGGCTTCGCTATCAAAGACAGTATAATAACACCACCTAGTCGGTATAGAATATGGATGTTAAACAAAACTGGAGCCAACGTTTAGTTTTGTTCCGGAACGAAACTATAAGATTTATGATGTAATAAAGTTTTGGTTCGGAATTAAACTCTGTCTTTCTAGACTTTAGTTTCGTTTACGAAACGAAAGTGGATGTTGAAAGAAATATAGCGCTCCGGAACTGTTCCTTCTCTGGAATGGCTTCAGTTCTAGTGAAGTGAGGGATGGACTTATAGTTTGTACTCGCGGTTGCGGGTCTGATTTGGGCAAATCTCAGGGAATTGTCGTGAGTCAGGGAATCTGGAGGGAGTCCAGAGTCTCCTTTAGCCAATGCACCGCCATCCTCTGTTAAGATCGCGCCCAAGCGATTACATCTGCCACACTA
The DNA here is from genome assembly GCA_963169105.1 of Ceriagrion tenellum. Classification (NCBI taxonomy): domain Eukaryota; kingdom Metazoa; phylum Arthropoda; class Insecta; order Odonata; family Coenagrionidae; genus Ceriagrion; species Ceriagrion tenellum. The sequence goes on along the minus strand of OY720638.1, from coordinate 105,847,997 downwards.
AATGTCCAAATACAGTGGCCATATTCCTCTATGTAGATGCGGACAGAATCTTTGTTGTAGACCTCAAGGAAAACAAAAGACATTAAGATCAAAAGGGTCACAAGGGGAAGAGAATTTAAGGGTTTTGCCATTTCTGCTTGAGAGCTCGACCTGGAATCTATTGGGCACCATCCTTGGGTCCCGCATATCTGATAAACAAGTTAATAGTGGTCAGGATATCTTTATTCTCCCTCCCTGCTTCAAAAGAGAGGGAAAAAAACAACAAAAATCATTCCCATTCTGCCCACAAACTCGTTCAATCCGGACCATGACCACTTTTCTCCCTCTAACGTGACCGTAGAGACGTTTGTTTTTTAACCCTCAAACTATTCGCGCTTCTAAGCCTTTCCAATAACGTCTGTGACCCGCACCTCTCCATTAGGTTCATCTTTTGGGGAAAACTCTGACTCTCGGTTTGTTAACGACCAAAACTGGCCCGCCAAACTCCAGCCGGGGAATTCCAGTCGGTGAGGGAGGATTCGGGAAAAAGGGAGGGTGGAAGAATAAGAATAAGGAGAAGGGAAGAGTTGACACTCTCAAGTTGGCACCACTAAATTTAAAAATTCCGAAGAATGGGTTGGAAATTTTAATCGTAATACGAACACTACGGAAATAACCTTACAAACACTGGAGGTGAATTGATGTACGTGTATTTATAAATGTCGAGTGACTAAAAGTTTACGGACGCTAAAAAAACCGGTTTGACCAAGAGTATTCCTAAAAGTTCCGTTGTAATAGTGTTACTCACTTGAGATCGCCTCCATGGTAGAAATTATTATATTTCACATTGTTTTTAGTTGTTACGCGTTTCTATTGATTAGGTTAATAAGGCATCTATTGTAGAAAAACGTAAAAATGTTCGCTGTAAAGATGTCTGAGAGTCCAATTATTGATGTTTTTTTAAAGCTTACTCTTTGGGAAGACCATTTAAAATCCAATTGTTTGCGCTGTTGCTATGCTCGTACGTGAAGGGATAGTTGTCAACGACTCCCTGAGATCAGCTCCAATCGGGCCGTCGGACATTCCCCATTCCTGATGGCAGATTGCATTTCCATACACAACACACAGTGAACCCTACAATTTCTCCCACGGCAATTATTTCTTCCCATTAATTGCGTAAAAAATACTGGTTTATTTCCGCTGCTTTCTATTCTTACCTAACATGATGAAACACTCACATTGACACCCCAAATACCTGAAGTGGCAAACGGGGCTTATTGGAAAATCATTGCGACCTTTTGAAATCCCTCGGTGCCGATGTCGGACCCACAGCGGGACAGCATGAACAAAACTTTTCCTAGTCCAAGACGAAATCGGAACGATTCATTTATCGTTTCTTGGAGCTTTCGTTCAAACTATTATCGTTCCACTTTCGTTCCGTGCCACTCCCGGTCCCTCTTTCGGTTCGGTTTCGCTATCTATTACTTTACCTGAACCCACTTTGAGCCGTTCTGGAACAATGAGTTTAGTTTTGTTTCAACGTCCCTGGTATGGATAATTTGTACAAAAAAACTCGAAGACGAGCACTGGAAAAATAAATATGAAACAGAAGAAAAAGTAATTATAGTTTATGAAACTAAAATAAGACTACGAAGAAGAGAGAAAACTTTGAAACTGAGGCAGCAAAACGACCGGTAATAGAAATGGCAAGCCATGGAATTTAACGTAGGCCAATACCATAAGCTATAAAATAATAGAATAGGCCAACCAATGAGTTTCATTTAATGCATATGCGTCTTTATGTGGTAAATGAACGGGAGGTTTCCATCGTGGAAGAATAAAATAACTTTGTTCACTCCACTTGTTGCTGATGCTAAAGCTGCTAAAACCATTTTCCCATTGGAAAACCTTCAATAACGAATTCCAGATGTCACAAGAGCTTAAATGGAAATCTTCCATCGCGACTACGATCAGTCTTTTGTGGTCAAACATCGGAGAGATTAATGTAATTATGATGAGAGAGAGAGAGAGTTGAGACGAATACTACTTATATAATCTATTCCATTTCCTTCTAACACTGTTTTTCCGTGTAACACCACCCCTTTCAGGATACACAAAGGAGTAAGGAGAGTCATTTTCATGATTTAGATGACAGGTGAAACGGTATGGAGGAGAAACGGTGGGAGTAAATTTTGCAAAATAATAAGCGTCTAGATGGCATCCATGAGTGACATTCAACTACTGCAAAAAAAATAAGACACGGTAAAGCTTACGTGTGGAATCCATTTACGCGAAAAAAATCGAGTTAGTGGTCAGTTTAAAGGTTACATCAAGGATGCTGCTCCACTATCTCTCGTCAGATGTAGAAAGGTTAATTTGAAGGTGGAGAGTAATGGATGAATTAAATGAGAAACAGGGAAATTAACGGGTTAAGAAAAGTTGGAGATGTCGTGAAATGAACGCAAAAGATTCAAGTGATTGGGTGTACTAAGAAAAGTGAACCTAAATGGAAGGGAATGTTTCTCAAAGTGGAAACATAAGTCAAATACGAGGGCAGACCTCTGAGGGATTGAAAAATAATGGTCAATGAAAGGACTGGCATTTGATGGAGAAGAATAGAGAGCTGCAGCCAACCAACCTATGGATTGAACGATGAGTCCGCTAATTCCTTTTGCTCCAGTTATCACAGGACTAAAATGTCGTCAAGTAGCAGTGGAAATTGCGGAAGAATGGAATGTTAGAAAAATGGTTGGTGCAATGAGGTAAGTAAGCAATTGAATGAGTTCCAAGGAACTTCACGGTATCAAAACACTGTCCTTCATATTTCAATCCCAGTTTTAACATTTTTCCAAACAAAACCTTTCTTTGGCAATTTTCCGCCTTTTTCTGTGAAACATCCTTGAATTTGCTAGAAAATATTTGGCTACTCTCGTTCAAAGTTTAAAAAGTCTCCAAGGATGAATATGTGGTCTCAAGCTTCTTTTACGATTTCAAGAGAGCCCTCGATAAAATTACAGGACTAAAGAATTTTTATTTAGTGTTTATAATCCAGTCACCTCAATAAAACACTTTTTAAAGCTGTAGTGATACAGTTTGACTGGCTAATTTAATGAATGGTGCGTAAAATTAAATCCGTTGTCGAGACTTATACCCTAAATTTTAGGGTGATTTGCCATATATTTATTTAAAGTTTAGCAAAGCAAAGGATGAGATAAGCTTTTATACTATTGCAGGACAAAACTTTTCTCTCTTTATGGAAACCTCTATCATATCTATCTAACCTCTCTATTATATTTTCATCGTGTACTGTCATCTAAAATCAAATTTTCTAAAAAGTTGGAGAACTGTATTTAAGCAAAATAAAATTTTTAAAACAGTACTCTTGGATGCACTTAATATCCTTAATGTCTTAAATGATAACTTGAAAACCACCCGAATGCATTTCAATGTATTAAAGACGAGCTCGCACACTCGGATCATTTGTGCTGAAAATGAAACATTTGGGCTACGAGGGACTTCTCAATACTTGACGCATTATCATGTTGAAGATTCGGCTCCCTGTATACTTTATCTTTCACTAATTTTATCAGAATATCTTCTCCACGCCACTGTAAAACAGTAAAGAGAACAACCAAATGGCTATTTGAAGGACTTCTGGAACGCTGGTTACTCTCCGGTGAAACGCGGCCACCTTTGAAACGGTTTTATCACTGTTTAACCACGGCATCATCACCACCGGAAGATCGCTGAATTTTTCTGGTGATTTCTGCTAGTGTTTTTTCCAATGTTGCTTCAAAACTGCTCCAAACTTTTGGTCATTTTATCGGAATTGAGAACCTTACTTACTCGTTTTTCACTGCTTCTTTCCGGTCATTACTGATACGACAAGTGGCGCAAGGCGGAAACAAAGACGATTGTGAATGAAAAAATATACATCACCAATATTTCCACGTCTCGATCATCATTAATTGCAGCGTAAAAATTATGGATACTTTAAGAACAGATCAAGCACCAAGAAAGTTCTATGAACTTGGCGCAGCTCTTTGCTAAAGGAACTCAATATTTTTGAAGCATTAACCAAAATTTTAAAAATTGTTTCGTTTACAATAATGGTGGTCCGTGCAAGATCGTATATTAAAATAATTTTTCGGTCAACTTGAATAAGCCTGAGGAAGTTAATTGACTCAACCAATTAAAATGAGGTATTTTAATTCCTGTTTTCTTCGCTCCAAAAACTTAATCACCGAGTATTTGTTGATATTCCATCATTTAAATCATCTCTTTAACCTAGACTGAAACAGTATCTTCGTGCAAATGACCCTCTATCTACAAAAGATGATACTATCCTGACCACTGCTATTTTCAGCATAATTTCTGAAGCCAAGTCTCACAGCCAAACTTCGTGGCTCTTGATATGAGACGGATTGCCTGACGGTGACTGCCGATGCGCTCAGATCGGCTCCAAATAATTCGTCCAGCAAATCCTTTTTCTTTCTCAGTCCTCTCGCGAGCCGCAAACGGCGCGCGGCCCTCCGCGAGCCGGTGCTCTGACAGCCACCCCCAAGTTTTGAAAGCCGCGCCCGTCACGCTCGTGCCGCGCCCCGCATCCTTTCCCTGGCCAAACTCATTGACTCGGCAGGGCATCCGTGGGGGCAATAAAACTTCCACCGAAACCCTTCGCGTAGTAGTTCCCGGAACTTTTCCGTCTCGGTATTGCGTCCCTCGCCCTTCCCTCCCACGGGGAGTGCAGTGGACGGAAGGCGGGCGGCGGTGGGCAGGGGGTGTGAGACGACTCTTGGTTTCCTGGAAAATCCGCAGAGCGATCACCGCGGGGCGGAACAATTGATTTGCGACTGAGGGAGGAGGTGGAAGGCCCTCGACGCCTCCCCCGCGACCACTCCCCTGCTATTCCCCCCCCCCCCCAACACTTGGGAATGAGTCCGAAGTGGGAAAAAAGGGAGGCGGAAGCAATCTGCCGGGAGGAAGAAATTTTGATCGCGTATTGATTCGTCCGAGATGCCTCTCAAACAAAGTTTCGGCGTCCGCTTTCGCGCCGTGAGGTGGCGATTCCTTCGAGAGCCTCACCCTTGGCTCCCCCGCCGCCACTCGCCGCACCTGCACGTGTTGTCGATCGGCACTCTTCAATGCTCTTGACCAGAGGACGTTGAGTTGATGACGGCCAAACGAAAAAAGATCGGCAATGCAGGGCGTACATAGATGGATGGCAAAAACATATCATTAATATCCGACCATAGACATCAAGGTCATCAATGAAATCCTATCATCAGCGGTCGTTCACGTATTCTCTCTTTGGCCTGCTGGGTTTGTCTAGAATCGAATGTCGGATGAAACAGCGGTAATACAGAAAACTTCGGAGGCAAAACTTAAGTGAATGATATTTTGTGGACAATAGGGGCATTTGGGTAATACAGCATTATATGGCATTATTGTTCCCCTGGAATGTATATTAACTGATAAAACTGGTACTTTTTATACCCTTAGAGTTTGGCAGATGAAATTATTAAATAGACAATTAAGATGTTCTTAAGCTGCAACATTTCCAAAATAAACTTAACACTCAAATATTACCCACCAAACCGACAGTGTAATGTCTACTTTTATTTTAACATTATCAGTGAGATTAAAAAATATTTATTTCAGTTCGAATTGAGCTAGCTCATACATTTAGATGTAATTAGATCGATTTGCATTTTGAAACAGGTACAAATTATATTTGGATTAAAGCATAATAGAAATAACAAGCAAGGCAAAATTTAAATAGATTACATTTAGAGGGTAATTTAAGGAAACATATTTACTGTATAATTAGAATGGATAAGGAAAAGGACCAAAAACCAGTAATTAAAAGTTCCACATGGGTTAGATGGAGTTCGTCCAAAATAATGGTGCAGTTGACAGAAATATAGCCATTCTGCTAACTCGTCCAATGCCTCTTGGGGAAGGGAATCACGCGACCGAAGAATATATGGCATATGAATATACGATCGTTGCAATATTGTTTACTTTTTATTTCTTTCTAAGCCATATCAGAGTACTTAAACTGCACTATTATCTGGGACGGACTCTAAGGAGGGAAAAATGATAAATTTATTATTAAATTAGATTGGTGATCCGTAATTTAGAGTGAGATAAACATTAACTACCGGTTATAACGAAGATAGAAGATAGGTTATCGTAGATTTGTTGTTGAAGATAGCATTTATTGGGGGTTGAATGACTGAATCAGTCAAGAAAGTGGTACGGATATGAAAATGCTGTGAAGAGAGCGACGTAATAAGAAAAAAACTTTAGTGTGAAAGGCAGACGAAGTGCTCTACATGATTGAAATACTATCGTTAGGAATAAATAATGCCAAAGCAAATTTAAGCGATGGTATCGGCATTGGATTGATTGATATAAAAGGTATTCAGAGGAACATAATTTGAAAGAACTTGATATACATTCAAGATGGTAGAGATATTCAAGCATAGATGATGGGACAGAGGAAATGGGTGAACGAGAAGACCCTGGCTTCTGACCTACTATACAGCTAAATAGAAGAAGTTATTCGCTGCCGAAAGCTGAAAAGACTGTACTTATAGAATCTTTGAGAGACTAGGCTGATGCAATTGATCGAAGTAAGATATTTTTCGACATAAACTCGCTCTAGTCATGGTACTTGGTGAAATACGTCGTTGGATCTGTATTGAACTTTATGTAGATAAACGAAGAGATGAATATCTTGTGAAGACCGCAAGGTGACATACAACATATCGTCCATGGAACACGACGGATTATATATATTCAATTAAGTTAAACAGATTAAGGTGTTACATAGTGAAAGTTGATCATAATAAGAGCAACAATGGCACTTTTTCACATTTTTTTATTATAATTACTCCGTGTATCGACTCACGGAGTATTCATCAAGTACAAGACAGTTAAGCACAAGAAGGCATCATATTTATTTGGTAAACCCCTCCTTTCAGATAAATAAATACGATGTATCCTGATTCTTAAGGTGCCTTGTACCTATTGATGATGACTACGTGAGTTGAAATGCGTAGTAATTGTAATCAAAATATGTGGGAAAGTGCAATTTTTGCTCTTATTATTTTGAGATTTAATTAGATTAGCGGAAAACTATAGGTCCATCCGCCAACTTATTTCAACCCGTAGCAAAATCATATAATATGTGATGAGGGTAAATTATAAATAAAACATAATTAATGGTAAAGTAAAAATAATGTCAGGTTAAAAATGGTTAAGGCAAAATAATAAAATTTGATTAGCACATAGAGACGGCAATACTACGTTGTGAAGGACATTTTAAGAATTCATTAACCAAGAAAAATTATCGTAAAGAAGGCGGTCGATTTCAAGGTTTCAAAAGAATAATTATTAACAAGTTTGCAGAGGGAAGTACTGCTCCATGATCCAGAGCCTTAAAGCAAAGAGGAAGGACGTCGGCTATCTTTGACATAAGATTGTGGGAAGGGAGTGAACTGGACAGGGAGGGGGTAGTGCGGTGATGGAGAAAAAAATGCCTCACTGTGGGGCGGTAGAGTTTCTGAGCGAAAATCGAAGGCGAAAAGAAATCGGACAGATGGAGATGTTGAGTGGTTGGCGAATGTTGTTGTCGTTCGTAATGGAACGAAGGAAGTTTGTTCGGAGCGGAAGAAGAAGGAAGAAGGCATTGGATGACGGTGGTTGGGGAGCGAAGAATGATGAAGAGAGAAAGAAAATGGCAACGCGTCAATCGGTACTCGAATGCTGTAGTAAAGAAAGATGAATTTTTCTTCGTTCAGTTATATTTTGCAGATGTATAACCATCTTATCTTTTGCTGGAATACGATCAAAGAGGTAGAATACTTTGCTCTTTGTCTATTTTGGGAGGCAATCCTCGGCTGAGGCTGCTTGAACCATCAAGGATCGCTAAATATATTCGTAAGGGAGGATTTACGTGGAAAATGGTGGAAGAGTGGAAAGAATTCCTATATCGGCATTAAAATGATCGCGCTAAATGTCGCTAAAGGACTCTTACTTTAACCTTCCATCCGACAGAGAGTGTCTTGCACTCGGAGAGCAGTCTCCAAGGAATCGAGGCTAATCCAATGAAAACCTTCGCCACTGCCACGGTTAGAACCCGGATGTCGGAGCTGCTAGAACCTGTACCTTATGGGTGGAAGTGCTGAACAATAGTCAATAAAAACACCCGATTAAATGAGACACTCATTCTACGTATACAATGTTCACTACTCATATCGAGCTACCACCAGGGATGTTATGCGAAACTAAAGTCATGGTTCCGGAACGGTTAGGAGTGGGTTCAGAGGGTCCAGTGGGACACGGAACCAAACCGAAAGTAGGAACGAAAATCTCGGAACGAAAGTGGAAAGAAAATATTTTCAACGAAAACCCATAGGAACGAAAGGGGAACCATTCCGATTTCGGTTCGGGCTAGGAAAATTTTCGTTACCTCTTTCCCCCTTATGGTTTCGACTTTTGTTACGAGGAATTTTACAAGCATACATTGATTTTTTTAAATGACCTGCCGTCACGTATGCCACTTTGGCTATAGTTTGGGGTGCGAGTCAAGGTGTTTCATCATGTTTGATATGAATGGAAGACATTGGGAAGAGATCAGCATTTTCAATGTAATTAATGTCGAAAAACTTTAGCCTATGGGGAAATTATAGGTTATATTGTATTCTGTGCAGGACAGTACAATCTCTCAACCGGTATGGAGGGGATGTGCGACGGTACGCTCGGGGTCGATCTCAAGGTATCGTTGACGAATATCCCTTCACGTACTCGTACAGCAACAACGTAAACAATGGGAATCCTTATGGTATACCTGCAAATCAATCTTAAAAACAGCACAAAAATGAAACTCTCGGATATCTGAACAGCTAACATGCTATGTGTCTCAGCATGTGTCCAGGGGAAATGTGGCGCCTGCCTTAGTCAATGCGCCAATTCTCCCCCCTCACCTCCCAGTCCCCCACAGTCAAGAACGCATCCAAAGAATCACGAGAGGAAATGCAGAGGCCATCGTCCTCGAGTATATGCATACGAAACATTTGTAAAAGACTTCAAGCAAAGCAAAAGACAAAGAGAGAACTAGAGGGGATGGGAATTTTAGTTTTCCCATTGCTGTTTGAGAGCTCAGCCTGGAATTTATTGAGCACCTTTGTCCTCCTCCTTGGCTGCTGCATATCGGATTAACATTTCACAAACGGTCAGAGTTTTTTCCATCTCCCTCCCTTCTTCGGAATAGACCTCCATCCCTCTGCACCATTGTCACCAATAGTCACCATTGTGTCCTCAAACTCCTATTCACGCCGTGATTTCCTCCCATTTTCCTTTATAACCCTTTCGCCATACAGCCCTATTTACCTTTTCAATAAGACCAGAGTCCTGCATCTTAGCGTACGAGCGTCGTCTCATCCACCTGAGAAAATATCTCACGCTTACGGTTTATAAGCCGGTAAGACTGACCCCCAAACCCCTGCCGGGGAATCTCAGCCGATGGAGGTGTGGGGGTGAGAAAGGGACCCCTCTCTTTCTCCCCCAACCTCATAACAGGGGGAGGACAAGAAGGTGCGGAGATTAGGGAATGGGGAGAGTTGACACTCTTAAGTGAAGAAACAAGTCGCTACAATATAACATTATCAGGGTTCAATCTCTTTTCACTCATAATAAATAGAAGTTTCTAAGCAAAATAATTTTCAAACAGTTTTCACTTGTATATGGGATATTAATCCTAAAATTATCAAGTTTGCCGGACGCAAGTGGGCAAAGGGCGCTCGTTTTACATTTGAAGCACATTATAAACAAACAAGGGAGCATGCTAGGTATACGATTGATGATATCTTGAAATCGTGATATTATTAACGGAATTAATAATTTTCTGTGAACAGAAATTATTTTGAAATATCCCATACATCTCCGATTACGAAGATTCCAAACAAAATTTAATGTCGAATATTACACTCGTCGCCATCTCTGAAAATATTATATTTTATATTGTTTCTAAATGTTAAACGTTCTTGATGCTGAAGTTAGTAAGCCGTCTGTTGTTGAGACGCGTAAGATGCTCGCTCTTATGATATTCCGATAGTTCCATTTTTGCGCTGTTTCCAAGCCTACTTTGTTGGTATACTATAAGGATTTTCATTGTTTATGCTGTTGCTATGCAAGTAATGACAATGATTCCCTGAGATAAGACCCGATCGAGTCCGGAACCATGACTGCGAATAGAAAGTCCATCCACTACTTCACTTGAACTGAAGCTATTCAACAGAAGGAACGGTTCCGGAACGTTATATTTCGTTCAAAATTCTACTTTCGTTCCGTTAACGACACTAAAGTCAAGCTGTACATAAGGTTTCATTCCGAACCGAAACTATAGTAAAAGAGAAAGCCTATAGTTTCGTTCCGGAACGAAATTATATGCTTGGTTCCGGTTTTTTTAACATCCCTGGTTACCACCTCCATTAATCGTATTATATCTTGTTCCTATGCCGTTTTCTATCACTTGGTATCCTAACACCCATGCCTTTGAATCATGACGTTGTGGTGAAAGTGGACATAACTTCCTATTTACTCAATTGAAATACATCTTTCTTTGGGGAGAAACAAATCGTCGTGTTCAACATCGGTGCCAATCTTAAACTCGCCCTGAGGGGTTAAGTCTCTAACCTATTTTGCGCGTCGACAAATGTCAAAAATCTCTCATGCGACCCTAAACGATATTAGCTAGTCCATAGATCTCACATTTCTCGATGGTCGACAGTTTTGGTAAGGTCGCCTGTAGTAAAAAGACTTTCGTCGCTTATTTTACGTGCAATACTCACGCTCACTCATATCAGACCAAGAGGTTAGCCTACTGTCCGAACCTGGTCTGGATTATATCTGTCGACTATAACTTCCGCAAGGTAGTCAACGTCACCGAAACGTGGACAGTTTGGAAAGAAGAGTTGTATAGACTCCGTATTGTCGATGAGTCCCAATGGGATGACAAACGTTTGTTGATGGGAGACAACATTTATAGACTTCCACCTATTGACTACATTTGTCTTAAATACAATATACGCATTTATTTTAATCGATTTTTATCCGACCATCATTAGCAATGACTGCTAAAAATCGACGTAAGGAATATAATCAACGATTTCCGTTTATGATGAATTCATCATTTATGCCAAAAACAGCCTTCTCCCAACTAGCAATGATTAATTCAAGATTGAATGAGAATTGGTCGAGCATTAATGACTGACAAAATTATGTCAATATATACTCTGGTGGAAACGTTCACTGTCCCCAAAGTTCACGTAAAAAAATGAGATTTTTTTCGTAAAGGACGACGGGCAAGAGTTAGTAAGCTAAGGGGTTTTGCAGATGACTGACGTGTGAGATAACATAAAATCATCAGAAAGCTCAATTGCGCGCCCGTCGGTGGCTACCCACATCCGTGACAGCGGTGATTGCAATCCCGGCTGCGATCATTGCGCCCTCACCTCGCTTCCACGCGAACCTCCTGAGTGCCATCGCCGCTCGCCGTCCGTTGCCCGTCATGTGGCGCCCGCGGGTGGTTGGAGCTGGGGGGGCGGGGAAGGGGGGACGGGACGGGGATGAAGGCACGGATCCATCCACGCGCGGCTGGGCGCGCTCGGTCACATGCCCTGCATCGCATTTCATTCAGTCTGCCCGTCAATTGTCGCCGATTCGGAGAGGAGTGTGATTTCCACGCTTGGCACTCGGGCGGCCTCGAAATGTCGCTGTCAGCTCCACCACACCCTCGGGAGGTATCCCGATTTTTGCCGATTAATCCACGTCACAAATACATTTTATTCCTCGCGACGGAGCTGGTTGCCACGCCAGAGAGTCACATTTATTGCACAGATCGATATTTGAGGGGTATAATGCCGTGTGCGAGACCGGATTTGGTGAAAAAAGTTTCTAGTTTAAGGCTCGGGTTCAGAGGCTATCCCGCCAAGGGTCAAAGTAGCAATTTTGCTAGGATAAACAGAGAATTTTAGTCGAAAGGTGAATTTTCAGCTAAATTGCCGTAATGTTAGCAAAATTACTTTATATGCATATTGGGTCTCGGTATACCAAGTGTTACGCTAACCCACTTGTCCGTATGTACTCATTCAAATCGGGAATTACAAAATAAACAAAGCGGAATATGTTCATATATCTCTTTGCATCCTTTCATATGGCTTATGAGTAAATCAATTTATTAATTACTCGAACTCTCTTCGCATGAGTAGGGGCAATTATGAAACAGAACGGAACGTAAATTTACAGGGTATCCTTGATAACATGCAACCTGAAGAAACTAAAAGCAATGAAAGGTGGAGCAGCAGTGCAGGATATCATTACCTCCTTCCAATTTATCCTACCGTTAGATTACTGCACGATAGAGGCGACTCTTTGCAGTCATTTCATCTTGCATCTCGACATGAAATTATTATTTTAGCACACCTATTAATATGTAACTCCATATGTATGTCATATCAGCTTATTGTTCTCCCTAAATTCGTTTAAGCTACAAATTGATACGATATGCATGAAAACAGTATAACGTTTAGGTAAATGGTTTTGGATGGAACCAACTTGAAAATGGTAATATACCTCAAAAAATACTAAATGAAATGATGCAGTTGGATATTTTGAGCAAGGTACGATATTCCCGATTGTAAAACCCGTCAATAGATTTACATTATCATGAAAATTACTATATTTTACAAAATATTTTAATTAATTAGGATGTGGATTGCCAATTATGAGATCTGATACCAATTATTCATTCTAATAACTCGTTCTCTCGTCTCATAATGATTGCGGAGTTTGTACTTTCGTTTGCCAATAATTTTCTTCAAGTTATAACTAAGTTGATAGCTCAGGGCAGGCATACATGGTGAAGTAAATCTATTCATGTTAAATATATTTCAAGAAGATAACGGTTATGATTTACTCTCTTTTGAAGATGACGGGAGTAAAAAATGATAAATGAATTGCAATACTATTCAACATTGAAAAGAATGAAAACTAGCGCAGAAAACTGATCAGATGACCTTTGGTTTGATCATGGCGAAACGGAACATATTACGTCTTTATTATGTTCTCATGTGGGCATTAAAAACAATAAATAGTAGTTTAGATCCTTTTCCTCTTTTGAAAATCATTAGTACTTGAAATTTCAGTCGTTTTCAATGCCTTTTAATATTATTGTGAAAAAAGCCTCAGAAACGACTACGCACGTGATCCATCTATTACTAACCGTGGCTCATTCCATTATGACCCTTCATTAATCTCTTTCTTAAATGTTACTTACACTCTATCGGGGGTCTGTTGTCATCCTTCACAAGATTGCATGATTCAAATTTTAATTTTATAATTATTAAACTTTACATTTTTAAGCATTCTCCAGATAAAAGGTAGGTTTTCTTGAAAGGTAGAGAAGTTCCAACAGATTTTCTTCACTTTCAGGGCCCTATATACCTCTTGTATTTCCTTTTACGCCTCAAAACGCGATCCACCCTTTTATATCCCGTCCATTTCATCAACCCTCTTTCTTCCCTTCCCCGCTTGCCCAATTTTCTTCCCTCGGACACGGACTTGAGCAACCTCTCTTCCTCCAGCCACCGACCCCATCTACTGCTGATTTTATTCAGAAGTTTCCTCTCCTCGCCTACCATACTATTCTCTTCCTCATTTGCCTTCCTTTCCGTCCACCGCACTATCTCCATCCATCTCCGTACTCACATCTCAAACAGCTGAAATTTATTCATGTCCTCCTTCCTCAGGGACCACGTTTATGCCACATACAGTGCTACACTCCATATCTAGCTCTTTGCCAGCCTCTTCTTCACATCCTTACACAAGGTCCCCGTCATCAGCTCCTTTGTATTGCTAAACACCTCCTTAGCTAACGCTATTCTCATTCATATGTCTTTGTCTCTATGCCGATTTTTTCTAACGTACTAATCGAGTAATTAAAAGGCTCTATTCGCTCCAGTTTGTGTCCTCCTATTTTGATGACCGGCCTCGCTTTCTTTGAAATAGAGAATATCATTAATTTAATTTAATTTTTTTTCTATATTCCGTACTTCCCGCACTAAAGCTCTAAAGCAGCTACTAAAGTTTGTAATTCCTCTGAAGATCGGCTATTCAAAACCTGATCATCCGCGAATCTAACCGACTTTATCAGCTGCCCTCCTACTTTGATTCCCACATCTCGATCTTCCCATGTCTCTCTTCCTTTTCGAAATCCACAAAGCAAGCAAAAAATTCTAATAATACTCTGTTTCTTTCTGTAAGTGCTTTCATAACCGCAATTGGAACCCGAGTAGACCTTCCCTTCCTGAACACAAACTGGTCATCGCCCAAGCATTAATATGCTATGATCTCCATCATTCTTTGATTATTATCAGCAAAAATTTGGGTACGTGTTATATCAAGCAAATTGTTCTATACTCATCACATTCCATCACTTTCTACTTTTTCAACATAGGAAACCGGATAGCTTTCACTTAGTCCTTTGGTCCATACATAGTTAATTTTTATGCACAAAGACTATGAATATTTTGAATTATAATTTTAAATAACATATTAATAGTACATGGGACTACTAGTAAAAACCACGAACGGATAGTTAATGCCGCTAAACCTACTGATTGAAATTTCACTCTCTCCACTATGGATGCACGATTCTTAGAAAAATCGATTAGTCTCTTATCAATTAGTTGAGGAAAAATGGATTCTTTGATAAATTGATCAATTGATTACTATTTACTATGAAACAAACTCTTGGTCATTCCTTAGAAAATCTCCATGTGTAATTATTATTCTTTTATGTCGTAATCACTTTCCCATAGCAGCCTCTGAATAGACTTAGAATGCCTACAGGGTTTTACGTTGAGTACGAAACAAATAGTGTGTCCATGCTTTCCTTTTCTTTCTTTCTCACCCCAACTCACTGCACTTAATGCGGACCTAATGGAGACATCAGCGGACATACAAATGGGGAAGCCATCGACAATATGGCCCAATTAAATCATCACTGGTTTTAAACTCTTGCACGGGCATCTAGCCAGTGCTGAGAACTTTCGTATTCACATACGCCTCCAACATAATTTTGATGTACTGAGGGAAAGATCGATACAAACTTTTATTTTCAAATCCCCATGTTCGTGAATTTGGAGTCACTGAAGTGATTGGGAATGCTTGAGAGTGTTTGCCGCCACACGGGCTTACTGTGATCGCAGCACTGGCTTCTTATCTGGAGATCCTGATCCCTGGAGGTGGCAGAGATTTTGGTGGAGTGTCAGCGTCGGGTTTCTCTCCAACCTAACCAGTTGTATTCAAACAACCCTTCTTAACTCATATTGCCATCTTGTATGGTGTGGTTGTATGAATAACCAACCATATGGACTTATGCTTATTTTCTCTAAGTTTTTTTAGAGAGAAGAAGCAAATCTAACGAGGATTTGGAGAACTTTTGAGTTATACTTTCAGAAATTACTGCTGTTTCTACAAGTACATTACGACTCTTCCAACATTGAGTAAATTCGTTGTCCAACCATCATAGTATTCAATTTTCAAGCAAATGCTTGAAATAATTAGATCAATGATTTACAATCGTAAGAATTCTGTAAAACAAAAAGTTCATTGGACAGTCTATTGATATGATTGTCATGACCAGAGGTAGTATCTCTTGCGTTTACCTTATAAAATGATCACATTTTCCATTTTAAATATCTTTTCAGCTATTCTTTTTCCTCCATTTATAATAAATTATTCCCCCAATTATTTACCTTTCTCTGCAACGCTTCTCAGACATTCATCCCACTATCACTCTATTCACCATTCTATTGCGTTGGAAAACTTCATCTCACTACTGTTGTTACTTCCTTCAATAAAAAGGAAGAGCAGAGTCTATTCAATTGATGGTCATCGAGTAATTTACCGTGGATGTGAGGAATGCCAACGTGTAGTTACCGTCTATACAGCGCCAACAGGAGAAGAGAATAGTAAATATGGAACATGAGATAGATTACTAGTAGATAAAGTAAAAGCGCAACCGACTAAATTCTTCGTTGTTCAGGTAAAATTTCCTTCTAATGACCATCGCGAGGAAGGTATAGAAAGGTATGAGGTGAATAAAAAGAACTTAGAAAAGTTCTGAGCCAAAGAAACGTAAAAGTGAAGAGGGATAAGAAGGCGTTAAAAGCGAAATGGAAGAACAGAGTTATAGAGGGAGAGAAAGAAAAGAATATAATTCAGTTCTTCGAATAGTTTTGGTTTAATAGCAATCCGACTAAGCTTTCCATAGCTTTTAAGGTACAAATAGCCTGATTTGTAAGAAGTGAATAAATAGATCAAAGCGGGGGCGTATGGACCTAATTTAAGAGATGGCCTTGATGAAAAAACGTTGAAATTTGGCATTGTAAATAAATCTGTGATGAAAAGTGCATTATTTAGACATGACAACAGAAGTGCACAAGAAAAATACTGGAAAAAACAAGGAGATAAAATAGCGCTCATATTTTGGTGTCACTGAGGTGTAGGAACAGTGACAAAACTTCACACATCATTTCCAACACGGAATAGTTATCTGGCCATAGTTTTGTGCTTATATAATGTTGTTGATATTGGATTAGATATACCACGGAGGGAAATGGAGAGGAAGAAGGACATGCTTCAATCTGGTCGAAAGAAGGGATATATCAAAAGTGGGAGTATAAGAGAAGATAATAAACTGGGGACGATTGAGGACCAGTAAGAGAATTTAGAACGGCAATAATGAGAGCGACGGAGAAAAGAGTTGAATCGATAGAAACGAGGATAAGCCATGTATTATGGACCAAATGATCAGGTAAACCGAGGAGAGAAAGTTGTACGATGAATAGTAGTTAAAATACGCATAGTAGTTGTTCGGTGTTCATGTTGGCCGCCCAGAGAATTTATTTACTTCTTTTTTTCCAAATGTGTTTGTGATGGAGCCGTCATCGCCCTTCCCCTCGTTCCCCTTTCTAAGGACAGCATTGGTGCGGACTCGGCGGTTACCTGGCCTTCTCTCTCTCTTCTCTTCTCCTCGTGCACATTCAGAGCAGTCGCGGCTCGTGTCTTCACCCCGCTCTCCGCGGTACTCTCCACAGCTGTTGCAGAAGGCCGTCGACGCTTGCACCTCCAACCGAAATTAACCCCCTGCGAGAAGCTCGCTGGTCCTTCGGTCGCCGCTGAAATATTGTTCTATTTTTTTACGAGGCATATGGCCGGAGTGTCTCCGTTGAATGGCTTCGACGTTTCGTAGATATCCTTCCAGAAACGTTCCACCTCTTGGACGGGTGGCGGAGAGTCTTGAATTATTATTATTATTTCGTATATTTCTGTGAGCCACTGGCCCATGAGACAATTACAAATTACAATTAAAAATTGACACAAGAGTTGAGAAAAATAATTAAATAAAATAATTACATTTAAAAATAAAGAAAAAAAGCAGTTATAAGCAGAAACATTGTGTGCGGACGGTTAACATATGTAACTAAATAAGGTTATGCATTGAATTTCATACAGTAAATTGTTACAGTTCATTAGTCAATCAGAAAAAAATATACCGAACATTACACAATACAAAGAATATGAAGTTCAATGATACATAACTATTTAAGGACATTGTAAAATCTTGAGCTGTAAGTTTTTCTCAATAGTTATTACGTGAAAGATCACCCTTTTTCAGTAGCTTACATACGTTGTTTTTTATCGATTAAGAGTTTTGACGTGTCTTATTTGAACAGGTAGCGGATTCCAAACTCGAGAGGTTGTTACTACAATGGATATATTCAAGTGGGAGGTGCGGTGTTGAGGGATATGGAGGTCAATGACATGATTTCTGGTGGATATGTTGTGCAGCTATGATTTTCATACAAACATGACGTATAGGTAAGATGGATTACCAGTGGTTAGGATGTTGAAAGCCAAAGTTATTAAAAGATAGACACGACGCTCCTTATATTTGAGTCAGTTTATGCGAGTATAAGAGTCGCTTACATGGTCCCATTTTTTAGATGAAAAATGAATCTAACAGCTGCACAAATGAATCTAACAGTGACCTGTAGTTTATTATTAATGTCGTCGTCAAGGTTTGAGAGCAAAGGAGCGCAATGGTCTAAATGTGGAAGGACTAATGTTTTCACCAGAATAGAGGGTATATCAGGGGGGGAATAGCTCCTTCGCTCTAATTAGTTGGTGTAGAGATCCTAGGCATTTACGTCTTACATGTTGGGTTTGTGGCTTCCAGCTAAGGGTACGATCAAACATAACACCGAGGTTTTTAACTGTTTCTTCATACGGAATGCTACAACTTCCAATGTGAATTTTTGGCAGAGATTCGAGGTCTATTTGGGATAGGAAGTGATTGTTCCCGATTAACATTGCTTTTGTTTTACTTTCATTTAGCACTAAATAGTTATTCTGCGCCCAGCGGATGATTCACTCGATATACTCATTGATGAGTAAAATGGAAGATTATATCTGATACTGATGAGTGGCAATAT
Source organism: Ceriagrion tenellum (assembly GCA_963169105.1). Taxonomy (NCBI): domain Eukaryota; kingdom Metazoa; phylum Arthropoda; class Insecta; order Odonata; family Coenagrionidae; genus Ceriagrion; species Ceriagrion tenellum. The sequence continues at coordinate 105,829,449 of OY720638.1, read as the reverse complement.
ATTTGAAAGTCATCAGTATACAAGTGGTTGTTGCAATACTTAATAGCATCGGGCAGATCGTTTATAAATAACGAGAAAAGGAGCGGGCTGAGAACAGAGCCCGGGACAACACCGGTGGAATTTGGAATTCAATTTGATTGCATATTATTTGCACCCACCAAAGCTTGAGTGCGACCGTTGAGGTATGATCGAAACCAGTCGACGGCGCTCTTAGAAAAATTTAAGTCGCTCATCTTGTGGAGGAGCAATTCATGACAAACAGAGTCGAAAGCCTTGGATAAGTCAAATAGAACCAAAATCATCACTTGGCGCTTGTCGATTGCGCCTCTTATTTCCTCAGTGATTTTCAAAATCGCCGTTTGGGTGCTATGGCTACCACGAAAACCAGACGGCAGGGTATTTAAAAGGTTATTTGCGGAAGTATAGCTATTTAGTTGCTGCAATACTATTCAATCGAATATCTTGGCAGAAGCGCATAGAATGCCAATTGGTCTGAAATCAGCCGCTTTATTTTGCTCAGAGCATTTAGGAATTGGATGAATAAGTAAATTGCTTCCAGGTCACAGTGAACTGTGCAGTTTGAAGGGAGGCATCAAATATTTTCAGTAATGAGGGAAGTATGACCGGGAGAGCCTTTTTGATACAAGACATGGGGATCATATCATGACCTTTGGCATTTGATATGATTTTTTTGCATGCGCTAGTAACTGAGGAAGGTAGAACGTGAGAGAAGAAAAACTGTTTTTGATTAAATGGTGGGGGAGTGTGGGGTTTAAGGGATGTTCCCGGTTCGCTTTGGACAAAGTGGTTATTTTATACATCTAGATGAATATTTAGAGTATTCTTATTGGTTTTCGGAGGTATAATGCCGAGATTGCGAATGATTTTCCACATAGCTGTGGAATCATGAGTTTTTACTTAGAGTCCGTTTGAAACTTACAGATTTTGCATTACGTATCAGATTCTTCACTTGGTTGCGCAGTGTTTTGTGCGTGTTGAAGAGGCCCGGATCTTTGTAACGCCGGAACATAGCCCTAGTAATATTTCTTTTTTTAATTTTCAACTTAATTTCTGGTATAAGCCACGGTGCCGGTGGGTGGGTGACACGTTTACTTCGGATTGGAGCGTGCGAGTCCAATTTGTTTAGGAGCAAGGAATTTAAGGTTGTGACTTTGTTGTCAATCGAAATCTGTTTATTGACGGAGGACCAGTTACATTTGCAGAGATCAGTAATGAATTTTTCTTCATCAAATGTTTTGAAGTCTCTGAAAGTCATAATTTTTGGCAGGATGGATGGAATGTCATGTGTTTTCCAAATTAAGTGTTGATAATTTAAAATTTGTGGTAATTTACGCCATAGTAGTGAAGCACAAGTAGGAGCATTCGCTGATAGGAGGGAATTAAAGATCGGGATGTTGGGTGAGAACGTAACGGAAAGACTGACAAAGATTTGAATGCAGAGTGTGGCGTTGTTTGCCTTAGAAATATGAACCCTGAGGAGAGAGAATAAAAACGGTTAATAGAATTTTTAAATATAGGCATGGAGGGGAACGGAAAATGTTAGATTGGCTGAAGGGAAGACGAGGCTCGGCGAGGAGAGGAAACTTCTGGAGTAGATTATGAGGAGGTAGGGTAATGATAATAATAATAATAATAATAATAATAATAATAATAATCACCATCAACACACTGCAATAGAAAGGTTTATGCTGCCCAGAAAAGGAGGAGGAAGAGGTTTTATCGACATAAAAAACTCACACCAATCGCAAATAGAAAATTTAAGAAAATACTTCTACTCGAGAGAAAAAGAATCCCAAATGCATAAAGTCTTGATACAAATAGATAACTCTCCCTTGCAACTCAGCAAAAGAAATACAGTGATACAAAAAGATTCTGACAGTTTGAAGCTTGAGAGGTGGAGAGCCAAAACGCTACATGGGACGCATGCTAACCATCTTCTGCAACCACTCATTGACAAAAGGGCATCAAATAAATGGTTAACATCAGATATCTTTGCAGAAACAGAAGGATTTATGATTGCCATACAAGATAGAATAATTAAAACAAAAAACTACAGTAAATTCATAATTAAAGAACCAAACGTGAATGACAAATGCCGAAAATGCAATAGCAAGACAGAAACAATAGAACACATCACAAATGGATGCAGTGTACTAGCAAGCGTGGACAACACACAACGACATGATAATATATGCAAACAAATATATCTTGCATTAGTTAGTAAGTACAATATTTCCCATGAAACTAAACCATGGTACCTAATGACACCACTGCCTGTAATAGAAAATGAAGCTGTCAAAATATATTAAAATAGAAGTATTATAACGGACCGTCCTCGCCCAAACAATAGACCGGATATAACTCTTCAATTGAAACAAGACCGGAGAACATACTTAATAGATATATCCATTCCAAATACAGAAAATTTAGAGGCTAAATACAAAGAAAAAATACAGAAATATATTCCTCTGGCTGAAGAAATAAAAGAAATATGGAACCAAAAATCAATAAAAATTGTACCAATAATAATATCCGCGACTGGTGTAATACCTAAAAGCCTGCTCAAAAGCTTGGAAACAATAGGAATAGAAAATCATTTGTACATGAAAATTCCAAAAACCGCAATAATTAATACGTGCTCCATTGTACGAAGATTTTTAAATGAACATTAAAACAGGCTAATCCCTTTGGTGCCTTGCACCCGGGATAGGTGAATGTTTCCCAGCCCTTAAAAAGGCGGAGAAGTGAAGAATTCAATAATAATAATGACGCATATCTAACAGCCGAAGCCATTTATTAGACATATAGTATATTGACGAACATACACAACCATGCTCAGAGAGGTGTAATTATCCTACCCAGGCGGGACTCGAACTCGCGACCTTCGGTTTGGCAGGCGAGGACTTTACCCCGCGGCCACCGACGCCGGAGAAAGTATGTGGTTGGAAGAGGAAATATGGGACGATGGGATGCTGAGGGCCATGATGCAGCGGAGAATGTTGGATATGCAGGGAAGGGGAAGAAAGAGGAAATGCTTTATGCATAGGGTGAAGAAAGTTAGGAGGTTAACGGAGGTGGTAAACGAAGCTGTATAAGGAGATAGGATCTCCTATAAGGCCAATGGGTGTAGCCATTTTCCACCCAAACATCAATAGTCATCGAGGGAAGATTACATTTTAGAACACGGAAGTTATGCAGAAAATGAAAATACCTCTGACCTCTCTTTTGTATGGTAGTGGACCTTGGGTACTTTAAGTGTACATTTTCGCTGAATTTAATGGCTGCGGTGTAAGCGTTGAATGTTTTTACAATATTCAGGAGGGGTTGGTGAGGAATGACTGCATCATGAAAGAGGGCAGCTGAAGGAGGCAAATATACTGCTTATTATAATAAGTTATTTTATCAAGAGAAGAGGATGAATTGAAGACCTATAGCTGGAAAATAGTATAATACAAACGATGAGATTGGAAGCGATCGATAGGGGAGGAGGCGTGTGAAGGGAGATAATATCAAAGGATGAGGCTTCTCATGTGATAGCAAACATCCGTAAAAATTAATGTTATGGTTACGAAATGTGGGAATTATGAACGGAGAAGAGTAAAAAATAGCCAAAATGACTCGGCCACTTGTGTGGAATTACAGCAACTAATTAGGCCTTTTATGACTACCGAGAAGGGAACGGTGCACGCGAGAGTTTGTAGAAAATTCATAAAAGTTGATGCGAATTCTGTGGGGCGGATGTTGGTTAGCGGAAAAAATACTTTAATATGTATGTTTCTGTGATAGAAAGACGAAAGATGTGAGGAAGAAAGTTCTCTGGGGACTTTGAACGAACTAGAAGCCCGCTGGTTCATTAAGTTTTCATATTTGCCGGAGGAGGCTGTTTCCCCTGCATTCGTACTTTGCATTTATCCGTATTTTTAGTTAAATTTTCTTTACCTTTCATGCAATTTTGTTGGAAACAGACCCGGATTTTTGAAATCACTCGTCTCAGAAATCCCTCATTGTGAAAGTGTCCCTAACCAATCAGTGGCACCACGTGGCCCCTGTAAAATGACGTATGCATTCCATTTTAATGCTTTTCACCTATTTTGTGTCATAAAGAGATTGAAAGTACACATTTCACTGTCATTTTAGGAGTTGTAGCTGTTCAAAGTAATTAAAATATCTATGAGCCTCTTCAGAGAATCGTTTTCGCGAAAGAAGGGGATGGGACTTCGAAATGAGTAATTTTAAGAGTGATGTTCGACTTTGACCGACAGATCGAAGACACCGACCATAAAATACTCTCCTTAGCGGTCACAACTATAGAATAGGATCACAATTATTTGCTTCTTATTCTGAAAGTGTTATGAACTTCTTTCGGGGAGGCTATTACGCAGAAATTGGATGGGCCAAATTTCCACAGATTCGGAACGCAATTCTCGCTCAGTGAATCCACCTTATCGCAGGCTGCCATGGCGATCTGTTCCCGACTTTTATTAATCCCCGTTTTAATTCCCGGTATCTAAAGGCACATGATAAGGGGTTTGACGGGGACAATATTGTAGTTTATCGAAATAACTTTTATTCCATCGAATATATTAGAGGTTTGCCCATACATATATGGAAATACAAAAACGAGCAAATAAGTTTTTTATCAAATTTCTTGAGAGTAAATTCCACCTTCTTAGGCAAGATACTGTGGAACAGCATTTTCAAATCAAGCACAAAGGATATCGTACTGTCTACTTTATTTTCAACTCGTACTACACGTGTTTCAACTGACTAGCAGTCATCATCAGGTACAACCAAACTTCCACGTATCCAGACACATAAAAGAAAAAGTTGGTGGGAGAAAATGGAGGTGAGGAGGTAATGTAAAAATGGTGTCCAAAATAGGGGAGTGACAAACGATTTCATTCTCATTTAACGTTGAAGAAGATGTGCCAATCCGCTAAACGGAATATGATAAACAGTTTGAAGTATAACTTCACCTTTTAAGAAGTAGTTAAATGAGAATGAGCTTGTTTGTCACCCCCCTATTTTGGACACCATTTTAACTTAACATTACCTCCTCCGCCCTTTACTTTTACCCTTCCTCAGTTTGACGTAGGTCCGGTATGATGACGCAATTTGTTTGGAAGAGCAAAGGATCCTATCCCAAATATGATTTTAACCTTCTTCCCCTCCTATACTTCCCCCGAAACTCCCCCACCTACTTTGAGTTTGCAATATATCTATCTATATATTTATATGTGTCTGGATATGTGGAAGATTAGATGTACCTGATGATGGCTGCTAGTCTGTTGAAACACGTGTAGTACGAGTTGAAAATAAAGTAGACAGTACAATATCCTTTGTGTATCATTTATTCACGGAAGTAACTTTTTCCCTTTAATGCAAGAATTGTTTTATATTGAAACCCGAGTAATGCCTAAATAAAACTTACAGAATTCGTTTCAAATTTATATATATATATATATATATATATATATATATATATATATATATATATATATATATATATATATATATATATATATATATATATATATATACCTTGGTCGCAAGAGCGAAGACTGTCAGTCTTCGCTCTTGCGACCAAGGTGCTAGTGGCACCGAAATATCAAGAAACTTTGTAAGTGTGTTCATCATTTTTTTGTTTTCTGTGTTTGTCGTCTGCCTTCCTCTGGCAAACTTTTATATATTCGTCACCTAAGTGATCCTAAGTGCATTTATATATATATATATATATATATATATATATATATATATATATATATATATATATATATATATATATATATATTTACTACACTTAGGATCACTCGAGTGACGAATATATAAACGGTTTGCCACAGGAAGGCAATCGATAAACACAGAGAAACCAAAAAAATGAACACACAGAGTTTCTTGATATTTCGGTGCCACTAGCACCTTGGTCGCAAGAAAACATTGCCAAATATATATATAAACATTGCCAAACTTCTCCGCAAAACCCTTCATATCAGATTATTTTCCTTTTGTGATAAGCGTGATATATCCGAGCGTTAGTTACTTTTAACGTCCTCCGTGTTGGGTTTGAACATTTTCCGATATCGTGAAGAATGTTTGACTTTCTTAACATTTTCACGATATAATAAATAAAATAATAATGGCCAATCATTCAACGCGATAGGGGACCTAATTTTAAAAATGTAATACGGCCATTATTTCCCGAATTTGAACGATTTAATATTCTCGCCGTTACCCTACCTTTAAGCACTCCACAACGTAGAAATTTTACTCTTCACTCAATCATTTAAAAATACTTTTGAACGAAAATCTAGAGAGAGAAACAAATTGTATGTGAATGCTTCCTCAAAATGTATTCTACTTCAACATGTATTCTTCTTGGGAAAAAAAGGCTTGGGAATGCCAAAAATAAATTCCGCTGTCAAAGAATATTAAGAGCACATTTATTCCGAAGTACATTTCCTTTCACGAAAACTGGTTTCTTAACCCGGAAAAATTCTCATGGTTTCTTTTCATTGATTTTCCATCAGAGATCACCAAAAAAAGAATATGTATTACAAAATATAAAGTCAAAAGTTAATATATGTATGTAGTCATGTACTGGAAAACAGGTCGCTTTTGTGGCTGCAAAGGTGGTCGTTTCATTGGAAAAACAAAGATCCTCCACAGTTGGGCAAATAACTCTGGGGGAAAACAGGGATGTTGAATGCTTCCCCAGCGGGACTCTCAATACGCCCTGAAATTGCCTTTGCAGTTTACAGCCGAATCTCGTCTCCATGGGAAAACAGTGCAATCTTGATTCCTCGCCGAAAAAACATCGCATTGGGGACACGACCTTCCGCGGGGGACAGAAAAATAAGCTCAAATTCGTTGGCAGGTGTTTTCCTTCCACCAACTCTGATATCCCCGTGATTTTCATCAATTCCCTGGTAGATATTATCCAACGAGGAACTCGGTCGCGAAATAATAACGCGAAGCTTATGGGTCGAGTTTTGCGTGTGCCATCTCATCAGGCGTGGCGTGACAATTAGCTCGGCTAGTAATAATCTGTCCGTTCCAATGGCCCTCCGTGACAGCCCGCCGGCGCACGTATCCGAGGGCCGGCGGATCGATCGGCCCGGGGCCATGGGTGCGCTCACCCGGCTGCGCGCGCACGCCCCGGCCCGTCAAAACACACGAGGCTCACTCGCCGCGACGAATTCCCCCGTTTTAACCCCTAGAGAAGTTTGGTCGAAGAATATTTCGGCGGAGTGGGAGTTGATTGGTGAGTCATAGCTTTGGGGCAGAGGATTTCTGATTAAAATCTTCCATGATCTACTTGCTTGGAAACTTGGTGTACCTAAATAGGAGGCAAAAAGCTTAGGAAAGTTATTAGATTAGAATTGCTCACTATTTTTGTGGGCTAAGACTGCGATTAACGTTGAAAAGTTGACACAATTCATGAGGAGAGAAGGAATTAACAACGCAGGGCAGGCGAGAGACGGATTTTAAAGTACGTTTTCGACTCTCCAAGCTGCCTCAAGGAATTCAAGCCCAACTGAGTATATCGTGGTGAGCACGTCGTACGTGTAGTTGAACTTATTTACTTTTGGAGAAAAATAGTTGAAGTTTGCTGTAATTTCAGCGTGAATATAATAGTTTTTCTTGATGTAATCACGAAAGTTTTTACTTTTTTTAAGCTTAGCTGTCCATTTCTATGAACGTGACCTACGCCAGTTTCGGTAGCCTTGTTTCAAATCTATGAGGTAAAAAAAACCTAAAATTTTGTCCGCCAAGTTATTTCCTCTGTAACGAAGGCATTTTAATTTTATATTTCTCACTGTGGAAGAAACCATATTCAAGGACATGCTGCTTCATATTTTCATAAAAGGGCATTTTTTTCGACCGTTTCATCTCCTAAATGGAGCGATTACTTATTTTAGTAGCGATAGTACATCTTGTATCTATTCCTCATTAACAGTTTAGGTATTTAATAATATACCGAACCTCTTACCTTAAAACTTAGCTTCCATAAACTAGGCTTACAAAGACATGAACTCCTCAATCCCCGTCTCTATAAAGAAGCTAAGTAACAAATTGATCCCATTGTTGGTTACGCTAGAGTTGCAAAGACCTGTTTTCTGGAAGGGAAAAGAGATTAGGTAATTACGTTAAAATTTTATACAATATATTTTTGGATATTTAAAATTTTCGGAACTAAAATCCGAAAGTCTTAAAAAAGTTAGGAAGTTTGAAGTCAAAAATAATTCTATTCGGAGGGCGATCATCGATTATTTACTTTTGAGTAGTTTTCACGCGTGAATAAAAATCAAGGTGGCAGGCCTGATTAGCATGGTCAGCATGTTTCCTTATTATGGAAGAACGGACGAATTATGGACTTTCTCAGCGGCAGATGAAGGCTGTGAAGGGAGTGGCCAACTAACGCTCTGAGAAGCACGTGGTTGCTTATATCGGCACGAATGTCGCTCTGAATCGGGAATCAGAGGAGAATTTGGATGCCGCAGGGGATGTGCGCCCCACTTTTTTCACTGAAAATCGTGTGCCGATATGAAGCAGATGGTTTAAAGCTTGGTTCCTATAATAGATCGCAGTGTGCTTACTAGAGGAGCTCTTGGACCAAACACCGGGGTTACATTTATAACTGGTATCCTCGCTACGATCGAAGCAAGAAATGTCACATGGCAATCGTATGCTATGTAGTTTATACCGTGTATGGCGAACGCACTCGAGAGGTTGAGAAGATGAGGATATCATACAGTAGGTCGTGCTGAAGGTTTTCCTCAACAAGAAATTTAGTTGGACAGTGAGCATCAGTTGCATTTTCAAGTGATAAAATCAACGCATTGGCGCGTCCAGAAAATTAAATTTCACGATATTAGATCGCATTAATTATAATTTTATTAATACCAGCCGTGGAGTTTAAAAATATCGGATTTTCCGAAAGGGGAAATCCACATTTTCCAATTTCAAATCCTAATAGAGTGTTAGTCAGAACTTAGTTGGCTTACAACGATTCAACAGGGAATTTTTCCCGAAGGATAACAACCTTAATAGGCGAGGCAACAAATACACTCAGCGAAGGAGTAGCTACCGAGGTCGGCTTACAGTTTAGCAGTTGCAGTTCTGAAATTAATGATGAGGATGTTGAAGGTGTGGTGTGACATTAAGGACTACGTCATTTGAATCGTGTTACGTTTCTCTTTTCAAAACCCCTAGACTCCTATTTCTGCTGGAAATTCAAATAACAACGCTCAATAACAACTCATAGAAAAGCTCAAACATTCGACGCTAGTAACTTTTATCTTTCTATAATCGGTGGAAACTTGCACTGTATAAATAGGGGCGAAGACCGCGGTCCCTGTGACAAGCTGATGAACATATTTCTAAAGATTCGTCGGACAAGTCGTTACATTACCAAATCCAGGTAATATTAGATGTAATTGCGGCCAATTTGCTGGAAGTAATTATAAACATAAAAATTTTATTTATTGCCAAGGACTGTAATACCATTTTCATTTTAATTAAAGAAAAATTTACTTGAGCAATCTAAGAAAATCCTAAAATATATATCTTTCTCTGTCTATTTTATATGAATTCACTGATCATTAACATAAGAAAAACATTTTGTCATTATTATGAAGATTCGACGCATTAATGTTCTGAATTATACTCCACCTATATTGGACCTCTACTTTCCTTGTATGGCGCAGGAAATCTGTAGCAGTTGCTCGTTTACTTCCTTCATATTTTCCTCTGCGTGGCTGTACGTCGGCATGTACAAGGGCAGTTTGACTGCGTCCGTTGGCTGTATCTCTAATTTCATCTGCATGATCCTTATATACTACCACTGCACTTTCCCCGTCTTTACGTTTTTAAAGCTCTCCTATAAACTCAGGGTCCTCATGTTTCATTGCTCTATCTTACATTTACCGCCTCGAACTTCTGTTGCTAACTATAATATTACTCTCTGCATAATTCCTCGGAAACAATCCATCACGCCGAGTGCATGAGTGCGAGTTTGCATCTACTGGATAGGTTAACCTAATGGTATCCGGTAGCATTCCTCGTAAATTGCACCTTTAAATGCTCTCTTCAAAAATGCAAGTCTACCATTACTACTCCTATTCTGTAAATAATTTCAAAGAGTTAAAATATTGCCGTTTTACTCTATTTGTGCATGGATCATTTACATAAAAGGATTATGGATAATTATTGGAGGACAAAATATGACTCATAGGGACTGAAACACTAAACGGGAAAAAACAGCTAAGTTGCATCAAAAGTACCGTGATTCCTTCTTCATAGTCCTGAACGCATATATTTTTTCCTTTTTTCTCGAAAGTTTCTCCTTCCCTATCCTTTCATGAATTTCCGTCGCAGCCTTGAGTGCATCATAAGTTGCCTCAGACCCAGACAACTCGCAATGGGTTAACGGGAAATATGATCATCATTTCAACTTCACTCGAAGAAATAGCTTCGATTTCGGGGGCGATATAACGGTCAGTCGTTCGGTAATCACTAGGCAGGAGTCATTGGGGGGATGGCACGAAAGCAGGTTCTAGACCTCTGTACCCCATCCCCACTCCACTAAAAACTGAGCATTAAGCTCAGGAGGACATGCGGTGAAGAACAGTTACGTTCAGTGATTCTTGGTGTCATCCCATCTCTAGGGCTACTCTCAAGTCCTCAGAAATTTCCACTCGAACGAAAGAAGAAATATGTGAGGCCACAGACGGAAATAAGAGATGTCTAAAAATCTGTTTACCACACGCGCTCTCCTGATGTTAACCTCTTGATGGAATGGGTCAAATTCCTAAAATATTCTAACCAACTACTGTGTTTTCTCCGCAGTTTTAGGCATAAAAAAGGCAAGATAACGTGGAATGTAGCTTGTAGATCATATTTGGTACTGATACCTGACGCAGAATGCTTGCGAAGGTTCTCAAAAATCGACGTCGTGACAAGTGTTAGATTGTAAATTAATTTTCTGGGAACGTTGGCAGTTTCGAGAATCTCGGCGACGAAAGTGAATAAACGAAGAAGAGATGGATTATCTAGGTTAGAATCACGGCATTTGTATCTCTCAAGGTAAATTAGTCAAAATAATAGTGATAATATAAATACTCGATAATAAATTACTAATAAATATTCATGTTAAAATTAAGCTATATGGTCCACGAAGGATACAGTATGATAACTTCCTAAACGAAAGCTCTACCAGAGTGCATTTAGTGAACGTAGTGCCTGATAATATACGATTTTTCCCGTGAAAATATAGAAACCGCTAATTTCCGTCATTCTTCATCACCCGGCACGGAATGGTACTGCGTCGTAGTACACAATAATCGCCCTACTAAGTAAACACCCAACGATTCCATGTTTTAGTTATATCCATTTATAAAAGGCATGATGGGACAATAGCTGCTTAGAGTGGTAAAATATACACCTTTGCAATGGCTGTTGCATTTCTATCGAGGACAAAATATTAATCGGAAAATACTCAGCTACATTAACCGAGTCAGCTCTTAAACCTCATAAATCAGAGGAATGGAATAGGTATCGTTTCCGTAATGTACCAATCATATTGAAAACAAGAGTCTAATCTAATTAATGATTCCAAAGCTCGACATAAGAAGCATCGCTCAATTCTGTAATACCCATTTATTCAAAATGATCCGGAAATTTTTCAAAAAGGCATGCGGCAGGAGGTAGTAGATAGAATGAACCAAGGCTTGACAACTTATGTTTCCTATTTAATAATAGCAATGAAAAAATCTAATTTCGGAGATTTGCTATCTCTAAAACAATTTATTCGCTTTTTAACAACGTAATGGCTGTATTAGAATTAGCTAAAATTGATCAGCTCTGAGATGACGTCCTACTTTACACTATCTATTTCGACGCAATACTGGCAAGGGACGAATTGAAGTTCATTTGAGGTAAACCGCTTGGAAGAGCTGAATGAAAAGATTTAACAAGCTGAAACAATAATTTTGGATCAATAAGCCTTAGAATCCTGTAGTAATATTAAATTTTAGGGAGTGTATTAAATTTGATTTCATAGTCATTTTTTTTCATGAAAGTGGGCACCAACTGAGGTGTTTTTATTCAATTCTCACATGTAATATCAAGATAAGCAACGGATGCTGAGTGTCTTAAGAATAAGGCGGGAGGAGCTAAATATTTACCTGGCGAGTACAAATTGGAATACGGAGAAAACTTCTCCCATTTCAATAGTAGTGTGAAGAAAAAATGGGAGATATGAAGGAGAAAATTTAGAGAAAAATCGAGTTATCTTATGGATCATTAGGCAGGAGTGAATCGATGGCAGGAGTTTGTAGAGGGGGCGTTTAGAAAAAGGTGAGGAAAGCTTCATCGTGGAACCGTCATCTATTAAAATTTGTCTTTAACGAAAGAGCGTGAGCGGGGCTTTGGAGCTCCTTAGGTGCGGACGTGCGGACGAAAGAAGGAAAGAACCGAGACGGAGAGGAAGACAAATGAAGTGCTGGATGAGGAAGCGGATGAGAAGGAAGGCGGGGGAGATTTCCAAGGTGTCGGGAAAATTGGACGATGGCGGTTTTTGCCGGATATAGGATATTGTGCACGATGAAGGCTATAATGGCCGTAAGAATGCCTGGCAACAAGGGCATGAGATTGTACTGTGCATGAAGAGGGGTTTCAACAAGAATGGACTCGATAATAAATTCATGCAGCGCAACAATGGGGGAGAGCCAAGATTATATTTCCCCTACTCGCCTGAAATGGTGCGGAGGGCTCCGAAGACGTGTATTTAAAGTTTAGTTTGTGTTCTTCAATATAAGCACTAAAACATTCCGAGTTCAAGCTGATCACTTAGGGGGAAAACCTAAGTTCGAGGTTGGAAATGACAAATGTTTGTATTTTAGCATTGATTATTTGGTTTAATTATCTTAAATCTATGGAGCTTTTATTGGTGGGGGGACGTCATGAGACCGCAAACGCTTGCCGTTCAAGGCTCACGGGGCGCTAAAACGCTTGCCCGTCCGCATGTCGCGACGCCACTGAATACGCCCACAATCAGAGTACTTGCCTTAGATAAGTTTAATGCAGGAGTGAGTACATGATTGTGGTGAACGGGGAACACGTGGATTATTTCGTGTATCTTGTTACCTTCTTCGTGTATTTTTCGTGTATCTTGGGTTGGTGGCGAAAGATGACCAGGCAGACAAAGAGTTTGGGATTCAGACGAATGCAAGTGATAAGGACGTTGATAGCATCTCATGTGTGCAAAGGAACTAAAAACACCTAAAAATTCAATGACCGCTGTGTATGAGAAGATATGTGATGTGATCCTCCCTAATTCATTCAATTAAATTGAAAAAAGGGTACACTACGACAAGCATAAGTGTTCGAGTAATGTAAAGATTGAACGTGAATAATTATCGTTTCGACTTTTAAGGAAATATCAACTACGACTGATCTGATGGGTAAACAACATCTTTTAAGAGAATTTGAGAACCATTTTTTAATTTAAAAAGTCGTCAATTATTTTTTTTCAGTATTTTTTCGTATTCATTTTTTTATTTGCCACGTTTCTAAATGGAAAATTTACTCTTCGATGCCATATTTTCTTTTTTCAACTATAGCAGAGACGCAAAGTATGACACAAAAGTCAGCTACAAATATATTTATGATGAAAGGAAACGTTATACTTTCAACCAGTACCTCTCATTCATTTCACATGACTGAGCGAAAATCCGCTCAGATGCTTATCCTAATATTTTGTACGAGTATTTGTGACTGATAGGTTTTTGATGAGTAAACAAGCGGAATATTTTTATGGAGTCGATCGGCATCAAATTCGTAACTTTCCCTTCAATTTGTATACTGTACATGATTAGTCCTCCTCCAAGTCATCGCTAATTCCTTATCTACCATATTTTCTATATCGCCGCTTTGGAAAGGGTGGAAGTTGCCGTGGATTTAAAGTGTATATTTACAGCTTTTGACTCTCATTATTAAGACTTTTGTGATGTTTTGAGGTGTCTACAGATTATTTATTTGTCACCATTTGCCTTGTTTTGCGTTTGCTTAACTGTATTTAAACTGAGCTCCAAACCATGGCCGCCCGCACGTATTTAAACGAGGCCTCTTAAATAGGCGTACAAACATGAGACGCGCTAAATGACGCCGCTAATTATATGCAGATGAAGAGAGGTCTCGGCGACACGATGAAGTAATTAACTAGTGACGCAACCAAAGAGTTTGTGCAGAGATTTATCTCCTGATATCTCAGTCTTGACTCAGTAATGATTAATATCTGGAAATTTGACTCTCGGACTTTTCCGGCCTTCTCCTCTAATAGGCGTAGATATTCGAATTGCATTGCGGGCCAATATGCTTGAATGCAAAGGCGTTCTGTTGAGAAGACCTTCGTCCCCTAAAGTAGGATTAGTTTTGGGCTACGCCGTCGAATATCTTCTAGCGATAACTTGTTGTGTACTTATATTCTCATGATAACTAAGCGCTCACGTTTTCATGTGTTGTCATGATCATTTTGACCGACCTCAGAGCAAGGCTACAGATAGCGCCACTTCATTGACGATTATACCCCGATGGTAAGCTGTTCATATAATAGCGGTCAAAAGCCTTGATATACCTCCGGCGAGCAAACCTTTAGCGTCAGTAACGGTCGAGATCTGTGCCGCGGAGGTTAGCTGCCCTTGGTCGGGAAGAGAATGGCTACGAAGACTGCAGCCGAGGAGACTAAGGTAGGCGATTACTGTTTGTAGACATTTATACTCCGGGTACATCAATGTAGGACTCGCCAAGTGGAGCAAATGTGAAATGCAAGAGCGACGCTATGTACTCTAGAGGGAATTACGTGCAATGTTTTGATTTCAATCGCCTCTATATTGACTTCCCGGAAGCCGCCGACTGAAGGTCGAATGCCTTTCAATGGATTAAAGTTCATTTCTTACGAGCGTTCCGATGATAGCTGTATCAGTGCAGTTTTCTTTCATTCCTGGAATGCAATGAAGAATTTCTGTCTTCAGTGCTTTAAGACAAAATAGGAATTCATGAGTGGTGCTAGCGGAAGGACTCTCGCTTTGTGCTTACACAGGATTTACTTAGCAGCGGATGAGTATTAATAATCGTCAATTATTTTTTAGAGCTGAGAAAGCGGTCAGTGTGTGCGTATGTCGATGAATGTGGTGAACAGTTAGGAAATATGTATAATAAACTGGCGGTAAGTGTCGGGGATAAAAAATATGTATTTACATACATTTCAGTCATAACGCTCCTGGTGACGTATAGTGCCCTTTGTTGTGGATACAATTTGTTTTTCTCTCATGCCCCAGTGATTTTAAGAATTTAATTTGTCAAAAATTGCTTACGTACTTGAGAGAAATTACGTAAATTTTAAATGAAATTTGAATCGAAGCGTTTATTTGAACCGAAATGTGGTAAACAGTTAGGAAATATGTATAATAAACCGGCGGCAAGTGTCGGGGTTAAAAATAATGTATTTACATACATTTCAGTTATAACGCTCCTGGTGACGCATAGTGCCCATTCTTGTGGATACATGTTGTTTTTCTCTCGTGCCCCAGTGCTTTTAAGAATTTAATTTGTCAGAAATTGCCTACGTACTTAAGAGAAATTACGTAAATTTTAAATGACATTTGAATCGAAGCATCTCGTTTATTCAAACCCTGACTTAAGCGCCCTAAGGGGAAGTTAGTACTTAGCGCGATGGGGCCTTGGATCCATCGGATTGATAATTGTGATGCAAATATGTGATTATTAAATTTATTGAAATGAAATTCAAGCATTGAGTGAAGAGTGATACAAAGACAACTTCGCCATCTAATTCTATCCTTTATGTTATGGACCGTGTAGTATAACTTATTAAAATATTCATATGACTTCCGATTCTCTCATTAAACGGAGACAATTTCCCGCATTGATTCGGTGCCTTGAATTTTATTTCATCTGATTTTTAACTACCTTGTCGTCCGTTAATGTCGTGAGAGGAAATGCGGAGGTTGAACACCTTTGGTTCCGTGAAGTGGTGAGTTAGTTGACTCATGGACGTGGGGATGCGCGAAGATGATTCCACCTTCAAGGGGGTCACGAAGGCTGGGTGTTGTGGAGGAACCAACCCCAGCGGGATACAAATCGACATTGGCGTCCTTTAAAATAGGTATATTCACTAATTGATGTCATGTTTAAATGAATCTGAACAAGTAACGTTAAAAACCTTAAGAGCTGTAACTAAGTTGCTGTAAATAAAATGCTACGACCTGAAATACTAAATTCCACGTACTCTTGTCTAACACCTTATTTTAATGCAAATGAAGAAATGCAAGCATTAGATAGTTCGTCACTGCACAATTTCATTCCCAAAAGGGCCCAAGGCCTTTTGTTGACTGCTCATTACAGGAAATTTTATCGTTTTAACTCCACCTCGCATCAAGAGAACTGTTAAAGAGAAACAATGAGAGGGGCAATTTGCCGTACTGATAGTTACCAAAACCCTTGCTTTTCACATACCATTGATAACTACCACCTGAAATGGAGCGAGACGCTAGAGCACTCCGGTAAAATGCATTGTAATTTCGTCCTCTTGATTACTCTTCCGCATTCCATTCTTCTCACAATGCTGGCGTCCCCACCCACCCATCCTGAAGCCCCGATGGCAGGACGAAGGGTAGTATGTAGATATAGGGGAATCAAAAATCTATCGTTTGTAAGATCTGCGGATTAACCACATTGATCTAGCTCAGCTGGTCTAGTCTAACTTGGAAATTACCACCAGGGGCTGGTGTATAAGGCAAAACTAAATCTGAGCATAAATTTTTTGCAGAAAGTATTGTTTTCAAGTAACCTCTCCGGCATATTCAAAATAAATTGAATATCAATCGGTCTTATATTTTATTTTATCTCGAGAAATTATCGGTGCTATATAAATCCAAATAGAGATTTCGGAAATCTTAGACATGTCTTCACTTCATAATTCCCAATGTATGCCTCCCTATCAATTCTTCTTTTAAAATTTCAAAATTTATTCATTCTTGTTTTGATGCAGAACAGAAAATATTGTTTTAATTGACTTGGCACGGAACATGTTTCGTTTGTGTTTATTACAAAAAATTAAATTAATTTAATCAACTTTGGTTTTTGCCAAGATAAATTAAAATGGAGGGTTAAGAAAGAATTCAGTCTTATTCAAAGAATGCAATTCAACCAAACAACCTAAGGATTTGATTCCGTTGCCTAATAGAGCAACAGCCTCTGCTTGAGCCAAGCCCTTTAAATAGCGATTTGAAAGGGGCGCGGGTGTTTGAGATGCATGCATTGCGGCTTTTGGCGACCAGAACCTCAAGGCCACCACCAATTGTTTCTCTTCATAATGTGCTTTGCAAAAAACGCGAGGAATTTTGTATTCTTTGGAATAAGTTGGGTAAATGCATGATTGATGGTATAGCAAACAAGTCGTGTAAATCGCACTCCCAAATCTGAATAGAGCTACTTAGTTCCCCGCTTGGTGGTTATTTGCGGAAGGTTACCGGCAACCTAAGTTATTTTCGCCAATGAAGACAGGTCCATTGGTGGACTGGTAAGGGAAGGATAAGGTTTAGGCAATGAAGGAGGGGTTGGTTGGAGAACAACCGCAACGGGCTGCTCTCCAACCCTGCCCTCTTAACTGCGGCGTCGGCATTAGGACACTCGTTATTAGAGGCACCAAAGTGACGCACATTTTGACTTGCCATCCGACGTACGAAGTATTACTCTTCAAGTGCCTTTTGACTGGTTCAAATTGGTGATTTGGATGAAATTTTTTAAATATCTGCCTTTACCGGGATGCAAACCCTTGCCCTCGCGAAGGGCCTCCCGTGCTCTGTCCGTCACATCAGCCTGACTCCAAACTCTGCTAACAGATGAACACATCAATACAAATCTCTTCCTTAAATTCATCACTGATCTCACTGAAAACTCAATTATTTTTTAGAGAAATAGATGTCCTCATATTCTATCATTTATAACAAAATAGTTACAATTCTTCGTTTAGTGTTTGCCACGCTGGTAGAATTTAAAACTAGATGGTTTCATATTTATTCAGTTAGCCGAATTCAGATAAATTCATCCAAATTAAGCTTAACTCAAAGTTGCATTCTCATTGCTACCTTCAGTTTGATATTTTGCTAAAAAGAGCGAGGCATGCATGAAAATTTTTGTAAATTTCTGTCATTCGAATCGAAGCAAAGTTATTCGTCTCCTCTTTCTCCCCGCAATAATGGTTCGTCAGTGTGTAGGGAAGCAGTGGAGATAATAATGAGGTCCATGATCTTCTCCAGTTTCCTACGAGGAAAGGGTCTATCGGCGTCTCGATGAATAGTAAGGACCTCTATAGCACTCCTCATTCAGTGGAATTAAAGCATGCATGGAATGGAAGCATTACAATGGAGCATCATAAGTGACCACAATGAGGAGATATTCACGGGTAGTCTTCACCTCAGAGAATCGTCCGCCCACCATTACTTAGGTACTGCACTTCCGCTCTCATTCCCCCATCCGCCCGTTCCCCCTTAACTTGGGCGCGGAGTTGGGTGCATTCGATGCGTTAGTCCCCTCTCCCCCACAATCCTCGAAGCGTAACGCCAGTCGTCCAGATTGGGCGCACCCGCCGTCCCCCTGAGGGACGCGGAGACCCTCCAGAGTCCCCCGTAGCTCTCCCAGGGTCGACGACCCCTGAGTCACGCGGCTGCTGAGTCACCCGTTGGCCGCGAGGAGAAGCGATAATGACTCCAAGGTTATTGTGGCCCAGATTTTTCTCAGAGGGGACTGTGATAAACCCTATTAACCCGCGCATGGACTCGAACAATCGTGAGTAAACTTATGCGCTTTGGGGGACATGTTTCCCCAGTCATTGTAGAGACCATATTCGACTTTTATATTTTAATTTCAGCAACTGTAAGAACAGCATACTTCATATTGGGTGCTTTCGATTTAAGAGTGGCGATCGCCGGCAGTTGCGAAAATCGATCTTGCTTTGTTCGGCTCTCCTCATAGCGGAGAGCCACCGATAGCCGGAGATAGACTGCTATTCCGCTAAATCGAAGGCACCGCAGAGTGGCGATCGCCGTCTATCGCTGGCTATAGCCGCAAATCGAAAGCACCTATTAACGGCACAAAAATTTAGTGTTCTATGTATTAAATTCTCAATTATAAAATATACATGTCAAGAAAAGTCTTTAACTGGAAGTTTTTTCACACACACGATGAAAATGTCTTCCCAGCAAGTTTATTCGGTAAAATTTACTGAGGTGATCGATTTAAATTAATCGATTACCTCAGTAAAAATAAATTGATCGATAAAAATAGTCGGAAAAAGATGCAAGATTCACAGAGATAAACATCTAGTGAGATTTAGATGTTTTTAACTCCCCATTATTTTATAATAAAGTCTCTCTAGAGTTAATACACGTGCCATCTCCCGTAGATAACTGCTGGTTCTCTTCGGCAAAGATCTCGAAAAGGAGTGCTGTAGGTAACGTACGTTTTGATATCCTAGGGAATTCCATGTGAAGTGATATCTCGGTCAAACTATAATAATTATGTCATTGGTTTGCATGCTGCCCAAGCGAATAGTTGAGGTATCAGAGTTTGAGACGTATACTTTCGATAGACATTGAACCAATTGCAATGAAATGAACTACATATAAATCAAATGCTATAAATTTTTTACGTTCCAGCCGTGGGCATGAGTTATCTGAGGAGTATTTGTGGCAAATGTAGGATGGATAGGGTCAGGAATGAGTGGGTCATGAATGAATGTGGGTTAAATGCTCCAGTAATGGACGTGCATGAAACGAGTGTGCTTCGTTGGTTTGGCCATGTTGAGAGAATGAATGAGAGTCGAATAACGAAACAGATATATGAGAGTAGAATGAATGGTGTGAGAGGTAGAGGTAGGCCGAGAAAATTGTAGTCGAATGTGGTTGAGGAAATTCTTAGGAGGAGGAATATGAGGAGTTTTAAAAACAGGAGGGCGTGTATGAAACAGTGTATGGGGGTAAATGAGGCAAAAGAGGTTTGCAAGGATAGGTCAGAATGGAGGAAATTATTGAAGCAGAGTTAGGTGTACAATTATGTATAAATGAGTGAAATATTTTGACTGTGCCTTCCCCGGAAGGGAACGGCGTGATGGGTATGTATGTATGTACCATTAGTGCGAAAACTATTTCGATCGTAGTTTTAAAATTTTCGAAGAGTTTCAGCTTTTGCTACAGAAAAAACAGTAGCACCGGTTTGAACGCTAACATCTCGAAAACCGCGCAGAACACCTGCATGAACTTGACTTTAAAACATACTAAGACGCAACTATTAAAGCATACAAATGGAAGCGTAATGTTGGATGAGCAAATTAAATCTCTATTTGATTTTTTGCTAGTAAATATAACCATCTCAAACTTTTGCAGAGGTAGTGATATGTTCGCATCATTAATTGTAAGTATGTTGCGACAGACGGCGTAATGATTAATTTGCTAGTTCTAAAAATTCATCCATTCATAATGGCTTCAGGAGGGATAACAAAATTGGATATTTTTATGCGTTGTTTTTAGTAGTATCATCATAATGTTTTTCACGTGTATTGTACTGAAAAAACAGCACTATTTTGTGTTAATTCACTGATAGTAAATTGCATTAGTGTATAACGCTAGTTTGTGTTGTTTTTTCAGCACAATACACGGTGTATAACAAACATTGTACCAAACTTTAATGATTAATTAACTTCACTATTGAGAGTTATCATTTTGAAAACGGAAAGAGGAGTGTAGGGAAATCGATTACAATTCAATCAGGCAAAAATACTGTGATACACATCTTTTGATTTGCATCAGTCGATTACCACACTCAAGGTCCTGGGTGGGTATCGGAATTTCAAATGCAGAGCTCAGTCCCTCGCATGAAATGTAACTTGTAGACACCATAATGACCCTCGTGAAGTTTAAGGTTATGTTCACATCAGGGATTTCTTACACCTCTCGACCTCGCACAATCTACCTGATTGCACATCAGTCATCCAGTTTTTAGGAACAAATTAGGACATCGGTCTAATTTTGGCTAAATATATCCACGCTTTCTCTGTAGACATCCACGGGTTTTGCTGAATTATGCCTCTGAAAGGTATACTAGTGTGCGTTATGAATACGCACCTACTACGAAATTTCGTACGTATGTTACGGAGGGAATACTCGACTGTAGAGTGAGAAACTTCTAGAACTGGAGGAAAATAGGATTTCTACTATCTCCAAGCATTACCAGAGACATTGACACATGTTTAAATCATGAGACCTCCTCGACCTACTGTCATGCGTTATCAGGCAGCAAGTCAAACGTCCATATGATAGGTCACACGCTCCGTTGGCAGATTGAACGAGCAAGATCTTCGGTGTTGTAGAGAAAGAAAAACATACATCCGCTGGCTAGAGACCGTGAACAAAACGGCAGGCTTGTAGTAATTAATCAATCTGATTTGTTTTTTTCTTTTTATGATTTATCCAAACTTCAGGTGAATGAGATGGCGCTAACTGAAATGGAACGGTTTTGGACTGGCGATGACCCAGCTTGAGAAAAGAAATAAGCTGGATACACAAGTTATCACGCTCTTTACGTTGTACTGGACATGCTATAATTTCAGTTCCGTGTCGACGTAATTAGTCAATGCTAGCGGATATTTTCTGCACATCTCCCATCTACTCACATTCTGTCATGAAGAACGTCGGGGCTCGATGGAAGTGTTAAAGAATCGCCATCACATTACAGCTAAATGCTGAGCTGCATAAATGGACATGAAGTGATTCGTGAATACATGTATTTGAGTCATAAAATTTAAATTTCAGTCGAGACAAAAGTGGAGAATCATCAAAACCTAGTGATCTTTTTATGACTTCATAATTCCTTTTCACTCATCGTACTAAGTATCTTTCTTTTTAAGTTTTTGGAACCAATTGTTCTTCTGCTACTGTCTTCAGCTTTCAAACGCACCGCAAAAAAATAGCAGAATTAACTCACTGTATTTCTAAGAGATTCGACTCATCCATTAGCTTCTAAACACTATTGATTGGCGAAATTTTATTTCAACTAATAAAAATGATACATTTATTACTGATCATCTATCATCAATGGCTTTCCTGTTATAGAAAACTTCATTTTGACGAGCATTCAGCAGCCGCATTAATGGATAAACAACCTATACCCATGAAATTTCCAGCTCCACCCATAACATGGGAAGGGCCTTCGTTGCAAAGTTTTTAGAATACATATATTAGGCCAGGAATATTCTGAAGCGCCAATATTAAAATTCAAGTTCGCGGGTCTGCTGTTGACGAGCAACTACGTGTCCTCTGTGATTCGGGTAATTTTTTATTGCCCGAAACTGTCTACCTCAGCTGCTTCCGATACCATTGAAACTAAGAAATACTGGTTAAAAATAAAAGTTTCAGCGACGGCGTCAAACAATACCGTCATATGCTTCCTCAAATTCCAAATCGAACAAGGAAACCCTAAAAATACGCCGCATCTCTTTTTTTCCGTTCTCAGGTCTGTTTAGGTAGTTAATGGTTCACTATGCGCATAGACCTGGAAGGCGAAGGAACAATGTTTGTGCTCTAGAAATCAAGGATGTTTAACATCGGCGCGAGGAAGTTGGAAGTGTGAAGGCGCATAAACCTACAGGAGCAAGTAAAGTTGCAGAAGTCTGTAAAAGTAGGGGGACTTATAATGTCACCATTGTTTTTCAGTCAACCTGTATAAGAATATACTTAATGTCTCGTGATGCATTTACGCGACCGAAATCAGATTTCTTCTAATGTCGTCAAATAACCGTCCGGTCTGGTGCCGCGCTCAAGCAGTGTCCCTTACCTCGGAGGGGGAGACGGGTTAGGTCCACCGTGACATCGTGGCATTCCCTCGGAGATTCGCTGCTTGTGGCGTCACGCCGTGCCAGCCACAACTGAGCGGGGAATCAAGGCTACATGTAGCATACACACGCGTGGGTTAATGCATGAATCCATGCCCCGACTAAAACTCATCGCGTATACAAAAGTTGCAAGTATACGTGAATGCATGTCCACAATGCGGGCTTCCCATTCAAGCGACTCCTTCGTCTCTGACTTGCAAGAACTCAAGTCCGCATATGTCATCTCGATTGGAAAGCAAATTTTAGATACGCAATAGTTGATGCGCCGAGGGCTTCCACGGAGACTTGTTACTGGTACGTATTGGTGATATTTTTTTAAAGATAACTATGCAAGAATTATTAAATTATCCTCTGATTACACTTTTTTGGTGCTTGAGAGAAACACGAGAAAAATGTGGTAGAATATTTGTGTGTAGATATAGATACACATCTCCAAAACCGTTAACGTTGGCTTTATTATTAAACATGTTATTTTGTTACCCTGTCCATTATGAACTCTGAGAATATTTCATGAATTAAGTTTCCACGTTACCCATTTACCTTTAGGGGTATTGTAAATTCATCTTTAGACTTGCCATGCGGGATCGCTTTTTCCCGCGCTTAAGTTGGCATAGATGGATTTCAGAAATCAGTTATATCTCTAGATTATCTGTGGATAGCCAAATATTGGAGTAAAATGTCCCATGAGCAAAAACGTTTTATCATTAAGTACAACATGGTATTTTTTGTTTGTGCTCAGCGTAAGGTTTTAGATTAGAAGATTAAAAAGATATAAATACTATATTATTGCCAATGCATTACAAATACCAAACATAATGCTCATTTCAAAAGTATGATATTATCTTCAATTAAAAAAAATACCATTAAAGAGAACTCCCTCCAAGCCAAAGAAAAATCGTTCTCCCGATATATGCCCGTCAACCTGCGCAATGAAGTGCATCTTGTCAACCGGTCTTCAGAGAATTGCGATTTTCACTCCCGAGCGAGTCAAGTAAATTTCAGCAAACGAGCTAAGGCCAATATCCTTCTCAAAATAATCGTAAGCAGTAGGGCAATGTTAGTTCAAGGGCCCTTTTATTATGGCGTGAAGGGGTGAGGCCTTGTGGCGCTTGGAAGAAGCAAATGAAGATCACCAAACGACGCTGAACCAGCTCTGCCCCAGCAGCAATCTTAGACCGATATTACAGGTTACGCCTTGAAATATTTCTTATTAATGAATTTAAAATTACTCCCCTAGATATAGACCTTGAGCAGATGGAGTATGACGTAACAAACATGAGGTGCGGTGCTTACTGTTGTAAAGAAACATTTGTAGAAGGAAGTGGAATATCTCTGCGCAGGTGAGCCATCCTTGTGCAAAACCAAGTTGTCGTATTACACGTAATTCTATACTACTTTAAAGTTTTAGATTTAGAAGTTTTTTAGCCGCGATGTGCGGAATTGAATGGTCTGCATGACTCGGTCATCTTACCAACCCAATTCTGTCGTCACTCATCATTAGATCAACTCCTGAATGTGTTTTGTCTGTCATCATTGAGAGTTAGTTTTACGTCTAACGAAGAGCTTAAAATAATTGGATAGTAGCACTGAAAGGGGATGCGTTCGTGCCAACGTCATTTACCAAACTTTGTTGGAAAAATTTTTCGAGAGAATTTTCATTAAAGGTAGATTCAGCGGTCATTGACTTGTGGATTATGCTACTACTTCTAATTTTGTGTGCTTTTCTTGTTTGAAGAAGGTAAATAACGCTCGGAAACCGTCGAAAACATGTAGTTTCAACTGGACCTACGCAGTGCATCGTGGTGCCAGCCGTTAACGGATGTCTGTTCTCTCCTCGATAGATATTTCCCCTGTATTTTTTCTAATCCATTTATCGTAGTCATTGGTTTTGTTTTTTTCTCCCAACGCTTCATCCAAATTCGACACGGTTTTGATGGACAAACTTTTGATTTCGCGCATTATTTTGTGGCAAGTATGCGCGCTTTTGTGAATGAGACAGTTAACTTCCGTCCGCGCGTCCGGATAAAGGCTAATATCAACGTTACGGAAAGCCACTAAATGTTCGTTGACGTGAGGCCTGTGGACACGCGAAAGGATGCGTGAACATGTAAAAGAATGTTCAGAATTAGAATAAGCTGTTTGTCGTGAGTTCGAACGCCAGTAGACGTGCTGATATGTTGCTATTTTACTGGATCATTTAATTACACATCAAATCGCACAAATATGTGACTCGTGTAAACAGGCCTTAACGATGTGTGAAAAATCACTGGTTCACTAATCCTGAGAGCACGACTATTTAGCATGCCTTACATCTAATTTCACGATAAGGCCTCGCGCATCGAAACTATCTTCGAATTGATGGCAGTGGTGCCGTATTGGCAGTTTTATCGGCAATTTTTCACATCATCTGACGTGGGCACGTTTGGCATTATATATTTCTTCACTCCTGCAGTGATAGGCTTCCTGGTAAAATTATTTAGTGTGCAACTCCACTGAAACTGATTCGGAACTTGGTGGATCTAGGCGTCTGTGAACGGCTACCCAGATACAAATTTTTGCTTTCCGTTACCTTTCCAAAGTGATTTGAAAGCAAACGGAAAGCAACTTTACTTTCCGGTTGCCTTCCATTGCTTTCCGGTTGTCTTTGCGTTGTAGAGGGTTGCTTTCCATTTGCTCTCCATTTCTTTTCCTCTACCTGATTGCTTTCCGCTTCCTTTCCATTTGCTCCAATGTAAGGCAATCGAAAAGCAGTTGGAAAGCAAAAATTTTTATCTGGGTAGTGACAGGGAAGAAACAAAAACAGTGTTGAGGAGAAGCCTGGTCCGGAAGAATAATTGGTAAACTGGTTTGAACAGAAAGGGTTGATCTAACGTGGAAACGGTCTGTATTGTTAGCCATGAAACTGTTATAGACTAGTCAGTCAAAATGCCCTATGTGGAAACCATCAGGTCTGTGAATGGTCTGGATTGACCTGAGCCCCATTTGGGTAATCAGTATACTTTTCCCATCAGAAAGTACTGAAAAAGTCTCACTCTCTGATTATAATTCCCCACGTCACCACTTGTCACCCACTTCTTTAGGAGATTTTGTGGCACATAAAATTATGAAAATCATCAGCTGAAAACCTAACTATCTTGGCAGTGATGTAAAGTTTTCAGTGAAATCCTGGTCCCTACTGGCTCCCTCCAAAAGAAATCAGCCCTCTTTCAGTTGATAAAACATAGAAATAGAGGAAAAAAGAGGTGGCAATTTTGGGATAGACGAGATCAGGGGCAGTGAAAGACTTGGGCAGTCAAGTAGTACAAGTTTAATGCAACAGGTATGCTCCAAATATGAGGTCAAATTAAACAAAAAACTTTGGGTTATAATTATGATATTAAATTACAAAAAACTCTTTACAATGAAAAAGTGATAAAATTACAATTATATTTTACTGATATCAAGATAATAACCATTGATTTGTTTACTGAGAGATGTGTAACTTTTGGCCTTGAAAGACAAATCAGCGTGGGAGTGCAAAAAGTGATATATCCTCTCTGACAGAATATCCTTGAGCTTCTGTTCTTTGGAGTGTAAACTTTGTTCAAAATATGAATGTAGATTGAGCAAAGGTTTCTGCGGTTGCTTCAAGTACTGCATCCTATATTTTCAGGTGCAACTTCATGTTCTAACATTTAGATGACAACTGTTTCTCCTCCATCACAGGAGACGTCCTCAGGTGGTAGAAGAGCTGTTGGACTGCCCAGATTATATTGGCAGACTAGTGAAGCCATAAAACATACTCAATTGAATTCAATTTTCATTGGTTGAGGGCTTAAACTGCCTTTCATGACCAGTGAATATCCATCTCCCCTGTTGAAGTTCTCCAAATTCTTCTCAATCTCTAAGGCTTCATGATTCACTATTAAGAATTATCAACTTTCTTTAATGTCCAAGTGGTTTGTAAATCAATGTTCTGGCCAGGTTTGAATCAGGCATGTTTGGCAATGGCTGAGGGCCAGAGATCAATTTTTATTCAGTGCTCACTCAATCTCTCTAATCTTCAAATGCTCAGCTCTGCCTGCCTGCCAAATGTAGACTGTCTCAAGGGAGCACTTCACTTCAAAAATGCCTCCTTGTAGTTGAGATGAGAGGCAATCTTTAGGATTTTAAAGGAAATCCCTTGTCTTCCTGATTGCCATGAAACTGGTTGTCACCTTTACTTTTTCAGAATCCTTTGCATGATCACATGCAATTGAACCTGAAAACCTAGGATCCAAAATATGTATGTTATTAATGGAGTAAATTTGTGGAATTCAGGTGGTTTATTTATTGAGAGTGGGAATATTTCTGCAGAAGCTTGTTCAATAAATGATATGTGGTCCTAAGGTAATTAATTGAGTTTGAACTGGTATATGCTTGTTAAATTTTTACCTGGCTGTATTCTGAGTTTATGTTCAATTGCATCAAGAAAAACTTTGAAGCACCACCATGTGGAAATGAATTGTGGAAAGTGTTTTTGGAATTTGAAAGAAAATATGGCATTGCTAATTAAAGGAGTGATCTAAAGTTGGATTCTACCCATCATCTGGGAAACTTGCCAAAATTATCATGATACTGAGAAACACAATGCTCCTATCTGACCTGGCATATCACTGCCCAATAAGCCTCATTCCCGCCTTAAGCAAGCTGCGTGAACATTCAATTCTCTGGAGAAGGTTGAATCATAAAGGAAATCATCCCAGATTTTCAAATGGGCTTCTGCCTGAAGTACTCTACCATTCTCCTACTTGTGCACCTTGTGGAAGGCAATACCAATGTAATATGGTCGCCATCTATGAGGCTGAGAAAGCTTTTGATGGAGTCTGGCCCAGAGGATTAATCTTAAAATTAATCCATCACCCCATACCTATCCATCACATCAAAAGCATCTTTTCCCATCCCTCACTCCAAATGGTATCCCTGAACTGCTCCACTTCCAAAATTTTCCCCATTCCATCTGTTCTCTCTCAAGACTCCCTTGTATCCCCTCTCCTTTCCAGTTTATCACCTCCAACTTTCCCTCCCTCCTTTGTGTGATCATTAGGGGGGGACTCCGTTGAAGTTACTGCACAGCTAGTTCCATAGTTCTTCAAAAGTCCCCTCCTTCCTACACACCTCACCGTTTCTCTTTGCTGACAACATTGATATTTCACCCAAAGCTTCGTCACCTTGCATCACCTCCAGGAGACTAAAACCAGCACTGGAAGCACTAGAAGATTGGCCCTGAAAATAGATATTACCTATAAACCCTCAAAAATCAACAGCATTAGTCTTCAAATTTTCAAAAAGTTACTATCTGCCTTCTCCCATTTGCCATCGGTGAAAAATAATCCAGTACAATTCTAAAACTAAGTACTTGGAGTGACCCTGGATAATAGATTACATTTTTAAGATTATATGAAGATAAAAGATAGAAAGCCAGCTGCATGTTTGCCAGATGTATCCAATTATGGCGCAAAACCTCGTCACTAACTTTAAAAGAAAAACTTCTCATCTTCAGAGCCACAGTTGGACCTGTTCTGATTTATGCAGTGCCTGTCTGGACCTTCTGTAATAAGTCCATGTTGAAGAGAATCCTTGGAATTTACCGTGGATTATTTCAGAAAATGTTTAGGACACCCTGGTTTATGCACAATGACCTAATTATCCATGACCTTGGCTTTCCTCTTCTTCCTACCACAGTTCATATAATATTCCAAAAATTTCAATCCTCACTAAAGTTTACTGACAATCCTCTCATACCAAATCAATGGAACTACAATCCCTATGCACCTTCTCCTTATCCCTTCCTTAGACTCAAGTCAATACTCCCTAATCTATAATCCCATAACCCCTGTGCAGAGATTTACTCCACTAGAAACCAATAAATATGAAACACTCTGTCATTGGCCCTAGGCTGGAAGCAGAGCATATAAAGTGGCCACCAACCACTGTGACTAAATGATAGCCAAAATTGAATTCTAGGAATGGTGTGGAATTTTGTCTTGCCATCTGATCATGACTGTCATCTGCCCCTGAGAAGGATGCACATATGATTCATACTTGTGAGTCTTCCTCACTGAAAGGGTTTCACTTGCTTGAATCAATGTTTTACGTTAAGTGTTTCTGTGATTCTGCCATTAGTCTTTATAGACTGCTCCTCAATTGTTAATGGTGAACTTAGCTCAAGGTTTCTCTCTGCCACCAATTTATTTCTTCTACTCCCCAGTCTCCCTACTTATTTGCAAAATACATTACTCAATGATTACATTTACTGAAGTTATGAATTCATTCTCTTAGAGGACATCCAATCCAAGAGAGGCCTATTTTGGATCATGCCAATGAGTGTAAAATAGTTATCAGCAAATATAAGCTTTTGATATGATATAAATTTACATGTATTTTCAGCTTGCATCAAATAGTTTTCTCTTTTTTTTTCAGCCCTCTGAGGGCTTGGTCGACCCATGGTGTTCATCTACTAATCCTCAGAAGATTATGTTTGAGGATATAACTTCGGCTGCTTTCAAAGTGAAGCAGGGTATTCTGGTGACACCATGCATGGTAATAAAACTTTGCTTATTGTGTGGATGAAAAATGATGGATTATCTTGTAAATATCTTGAGTGCATCACTCTTTAGAGGTTTTGCTATTAATTATAGCCTGTGATAACTGGTTTCCTTAAATATATGTAACAATTCATAGCATATAATGAGAATTCTTTCAATGATCAACATGTTCCACATACAGAAATTTTGATTTCATCCATATGATATTTAATGCATCATGCTGTCCATGATATTTATGAGTTTATTCCCTTCATAAGGGCCAGCTAAGATATTTATTTAGGTTATACTGATATCCATGTGGTTTTTCTTAATGGCCCATTTCTTTTACTATGTAATATTATTTTCATTTATTTGCTAATTGGTTACTTTTGAAAGGGAACATGACAGTTAATGCATACTTAACTAATTTTAAGTCAACTGTCATGGGAAAATAAAAGAAATGTGAGTTGGCTCTACTCCTAATTAGATAACTCAATCCTCAATGCTTTATGATAAGAAAAGAGTGTTTTGCTATTTTTTATTCTGTGTTATACTCCCCATAGTCATCTTGGAATTTTGAAAAACCATATAGCTGGAACCTCAAGAATTCATGAAACTAGAGAAAGATGTTTTAAGTAATTTTATATATTCCTGTACTTTCTGGAATTAAGAGTAGTTATTTTCAAAAGATGTCTCATGAGTTCAAAAGTCAACAGCCACCCATTGATTTAGATTTCATGACAGAGGACAAGTCATAAAAATGTTACTATACATATAACATTTGCTTTCTGGGACTTCATATTTTAGTTGCCATCTTATGATCTCTATCATCAGTTTACTATGTAATTATTAAATGGAGAATTTCCCTGAAAGGTAATTGAAGTGCCAAATGTCATGATATCATCAGTTTCCTCTGGATTTACTCCACATCTAAAATTGCTCTCCTCCTGAATTCCATGTGGTTTCTATTCCCTTAAGCCAAAGGTACAAGCAGCATTAGTCTACTTTCCCTGCTTTCCTAACAGTCTCTGTTTTATCAGTCTTTACATTCCACTTAACCCTTTTGCATGGAATGCCACTCATTCATACACAACATGGATATTCCGCATAAATGAAAGAATGCCTACCATATGTAACATGGGATGAAGGGAAATGATGGCTGCTAAAATAACAACCCCAAGCATGCAGTTGCCCCTCGAGACCCAGCTTTTTGAAAGTCCAAGCCCCTTCCTTAGCAACTCAGCTCAAGCCTTTGTCTCATTAGCTATCCTCTCCTTGTAGTCTACTACTGCTATTTGCAGAGCTTTTTCTGAACAAACATTTGTCGCATACTCTAATAATGTAAAATTTGAAATGATTTATGCTTAGCTTGGTAGAAAAAGATTTTTTAAAATTCTACAGTTAATACAAATACAGTTCTAGAACAGAACTTGACACGGAAAAATAGTCATACGTCATATGTATTTGACGTATGCACTGCTGGGGGAGAGCCGAGATGAAAAAGGAGGTAGGTGAATATGTTTTTGCAATTTTAGGAGGAGAAAATGTAAACTCATAATTAGCAGTGTCAGGAGATTAATATGCTAAATCTGTCAATATTAACATTAGAATTTCATTAAATATTTTCACACTGTCAGAGAGACACGAGGAATTCATTTTCAAGTTCAAATGCTTCATGCCTACTACAAATATTTGTTTACTTCAGCTTGTACAGTATTCAGCTTGTTTTCTGAATCACTATACACATCAAGATCTTCAAGGTTGGAAATCTATTCATTATAAACTAGGCTTTGGAATGATGACATAGTACTTTCCAAGGTGCATTTTTCAGGGTCTTATACAAAATTTTCCTCACATTTCTCTTCAATTTCTCTTTCATCTGCTATCTCCTCTGAATTTTCAGTGGTACTGTCAGCAGAGGAAATATTAAAAAATAATATTAGTGGTAATTCTTGAGTTAACTCTGTCATAATGATAAAGCCCTTTTTCCAAATGCCTCAGCCTTTTTATTAGATAATGTGAAATAAATATGTCATACTCTTCTTTGCAGAAATCACATATGTCGGAGATAACTGGTATGGAAGTATATCTGAAGAAAGATTTCCTTCAGTACACCGGAAGGCAAGTTTTAATTAATTAAGAATTAAATGATATATTGTACTTGAGTAAGATATTTAAGATTTCAGAGTACAAAAGTTAAATTTTCATTTACAGCTTTAAGGAAAGAGGAGCACGTTATGCTTTGCTTATGTTGCCTGAAGAAAAGAAACGAGTAGGTGTCATTTCAGCAAGTTTGGGTAACCATGCTCTAGCCCTTTGTTATCATGGAAATAGATTGAACATCCCTGTCACTGTTGTCATGCCTATAGTGGCCCCAATCATGAAAATTCAAGCCTGTCGGCAATACGGAGCAAATGTTGTTGTCAAAGGAGGGGATATGGGAGAGGCTAAGACCATAGCCATGTCATTGGGAAAGGAGAAGGGGCTGACCTACATAAATGGGTATGAGTCAGAAGTAATTTTAGCCTATTTTGTAAATATTTTATTGTTTGTATTCTATTAATGATACCACTATACCATTATATTTATAGTTATGACCATCCGCACATAATGGCTGGCCAAGGTACATTAGGCCTCGAAATTGTTGAACAGGTGCAAAACCTTGATGCTGTAATTGTCCCAGTTGGAGGTGGAGGTCTCATTGCTGGGGTAGCATTGGCTGTTAAAACACTGTACCCTGATGTAAAAGTAGTGGTAAGGACAAGTGAATACACCTTCTCATTTTAATATATTAATATTATAGTATACTATTTTGTCATCCATGTCATTAATTGCAAGTTTTTGCTTTGCACAGAAACTTCATAGTTATTGTAGTGATTTATTTTAGCTGTAATATGTCAAGCATGCCCACAGTTGGCTGTGGTCTATGTTCTCTTTTAAGTGAATTTATCAGTATCTCCGGTAATGTGCTGAAACTAATCAGATGCATTACTCACCAACTTTAAAGGCGACCATTTACCTTCCAGGGTGTTGAATCGGACAAATGCCCAAGTTTCTCCAATGCAATGAAGGCTGGTAAACCAGTGATGACACCTATTGATTCAACACTTGCTGATGGTCTAGCAGTTCCAATGGTTGGCTACAATGCATTTGCTACAGCTGCCCCACTCATTGATAAGATGGTAAGTGAGTTTGAACATTATTTAGCATTTGATTGCTTAATGGAAGTTTGTTTTCTCATGAAAAAGATCAAGAAATGCAGTATACTCCAGAAAGGAATTTTTAATGAAAACATTAATATCTTCATTGTTTAACTGGAATGGAGAATGGCCTCATAGTAAAAATGATTTCATTTTTTGATAGAGATAAGTCCCTTTTAACAATAACCTTTTCATCAGAAAAATTTTTCCGACATATCAAATGGCTGATAGGTGGTGATAAAAGAAGAATGGATTGCCATTGCTATACTTCGGCTGGTGGAGCTCGAGAAGTGTGTTGTTGAAGGGGCTGGTGCCGCTGGATTGGCTGCCATACTTGCTGGAAAATTGGATGAATTTAAAGGAAAAAGGTAAAACTCATCCTCCTAATATTGTTTTATAATTCAATGGAAATTTTTCCTAGATGCACTCATGAGCCATTCTGGGGGTGAATCATTGTCGAAAGATTGAATAGAAAATACTCTCTGTCATTTTCCCTGTTGAATCAGACAGTTTCATTAAGAATTTCCTTATCATTGCATGGGTACCTTATGTATACCAATCTCCTTGTTGCTATTAGAATATTTTCCAGCATAGTTTTCATTGGGAAATATGATTGGAGAAAATTGGTACTGTAGCATGTATTAGCTGTGATAACATCCTAAAATGTTGTGTTGATACCAATTGTTACATCAAAAGATACATCTCAGTTTTATCAGTGTACTATGAGATTATAAAGAATCACATAAGAATGAGAGGAGTTTCTGTTGCTCTGGAAGAGGAATTTGTCATTCAACCTACTGGTGTAATATACTTGGCTCTTAACAGTAGTGAGAGATATTCAAGCAAACAGTAAGGTTGAGGTGGACTCATTGCTCAAGTTCATGATGGCTAACCAGCTATTAGTACTATTTTGCTCTGGTACAGAGAACAGTCACATTAGATTAGATTTACTTGGTTAAAAACTGTTATGAGCATATAGACATTTTTATGCAGTCAGTGGAAGGACCAGAAGAAGTTGGGAGCCAGCAGAGATTTGGAGACTCTAGGCCAGGCTTAGATATCATGAAAAATACAGATGAAGTGAGTTTCTTTGTGACATGGAGGATATTATTTTGACACTTAAACATTTCTAGAATGCCTAAGTGGTCTAATGAGAGGGATAAACTACTGAAATTTCTTCTTTCTGTGGACCACTGGTGATAATAACATAAATGGTGTGACAATAATGGATGACACACTGCTACAAACAATTTACTTCTGTCTCTTTCCCTTCTCATTTTCCTTATTCCCTCCTCATTAAAGTCTGGCATCCCAACTCTCCCTCATACCTCTGTAGTGACTTGCAGAGTTGTAGGTATCCTCCTATTTGTCTGCAAGCTGTTTTGCTCTGGTTAGGCCAAATCTCGAATATGCCGCGAGCATTTGGAACCCTGGTCATAAAGATTTAACCAAAAAAATTAAGGAAATACAAAGAAAAGCAGCACCCTTTGTTAAAAGCTGCTACGAGCAAACATATCATGCCTCACACCTTTTAGAGGGATTATGGTGGGAGCCCCTAGAGACTCGGAGGCTAAACGCTAGGCTTAGGTTGCTTGAGAAATTCATAACTTGTGTGTTTCAGAGCGACACAGAGAATATTGTCATGACGCCTTACTACATCTCTAGGTCTGACAGAAGCAATAAAACGAGAGATACATTGCTGAACAGATAGGTGCAGAATCTCATTCTTTCCACACACAATAAGAACTGAGCTCCACTAAATACATGTCACTATTTCAACTCCCAAAACCTTACATTTTTACACGGCTGGTGACATGCCCTTGTGGCAGCTCGCAGGGTAGTATGTAGATGTAGATACTAGAGATAGGTATGGGTAAATATCATAATTCTTATTTGAGGTACAATACCATGGTAAACTGTAATTTTTTAAAATTACCATAATTTTCCATTCATTTTTAATTTTCTGCAATTAATAGCCAATAGAGTATTGAATAGTAAAGCCAATAGCAATTGCGATGGGTGAACAGCATCTGAACCATTACTGTTGGCAGCCCACATGCAATGTGACATTCTTTTGATCGGTGAGAGAAATTTTCATTCAAAACTTTAAAATGAAAGCCCCCTAAGTATCCCAGAAGTAAAAGTATTCGACAAATGAGTTGAACATGACTCAAAAATAAATAAATTATTAATGATAGCTGTGTGAATCATATATAGACTGGCCTTAAAAAATATATCTGGAATATATTGGTACAAAAAAAATTTGAGACAGAGGTGAATATTACCAAATCATAGTATTACAGGAGATAATTACCAAAAATAACAGAAAAGTAAAAAAAACACTGGGATGTGGTAAATTGTGTAAAATCCACTGTAATTTATTAAAACTACCATGGTACATTTCACAATGGCCTATCTCCAATTACAGAGTGCTAATTAATAGTTCAATAGAATGAACTGCTGGTGTGGAAAATGCTAAAGGAATGGAAGTGGATGGCTATCCTTCCCAGGCTTGAATGATATTTCCATTATCTTCCTGTGCATTTGAGTTTGAGTCCCCTTGAATGAGACCCAAGCAGAGAATGGCCATCTAGGTATCTTCCACTGGGAATAGGGAAATTAGAGTAAATTAATGAAAGGACTTGAAAACATCCATCCCATAGATATCATCATGCATTCATTGTCTTTATGCTGCTATGTGTGTTCTACTCTTGATGTTTGGATTTAGTTTGGCAGCTTTTTCTCATAAGCTTGGTGGTAATTAGGAGGCAAGGCACCTGCCGTAAGTACTCCTGCAGAAAACCTGCCAAAGGCCTCGAAATGAAGGCATTTCTAGCCAGTGAAAATCTAGTCAATTGTAAACTTGCATGCTCTTCAGTCTTAGCACAACATGATAAACGTTTCCTGATCTATATACTAAAGCAAAGTGGGTACCTATATTAAGTTTCATAAGGCTAGTCAGATAAAATATGATTTATTGTACTTTTAGTGCTTGTTTAAATTGTAGTATTTTATTACAATATATTCATGCTTCTAAATTATCATCTAAAAATACAGGGTGTTAGTGGTCAACAATGCTCTTATAATTAACCTGCTCAAAAAATATTATTTATGAAAATGAGGGTGAAACTTGGCTTGAGAAATTTATTATGAAATGAGCTCATGGATAGAACAAAAAAGTGTGTATGGCCTCTGAAAAATGATTTTATGCCCAGATGGCCATCCACTTCTGTTTTAATAAGAAAATTATTATCTCTCAAAGCATGATATATACTTGACTATCTAAAAATTGATGACATTGCTTGGAAATTTAGTGTTTTCAAATATAGATTGTTGTTATATTGTCTCAGGTGTACCAGGAAGTTACTTGATGAGTATCAACTGATACATGAGTTTCATCTGTAATTAAAAATAGGAGCAAATTTTACTCATTCCTACAGTATTCTAGCATTTTGTCATTGTAAAATTATTATTGCATTCATAACAATTCCAGGTTGTTGATATACCGCAACCATGTGTATTCTAGCCAAAAGCTTATAGCCGATGATATAAGTATTGACTGCCAGTTTTGTGTCATATGGTATGAACACTAATTATGTAGTTCATTTCACTACTGTTTAGTTTTGAATGAAAGCCTATTATTATTACCATTATTTTATCAGTCTGAGAGGAAGTTACCTTCTGCTCCCTATTAACTTCAATATTTGTGTAAAATTAATTTTTGGTCTGTCTAATAGAACTTTCTGATTCAAAAATACTCTGTTTTATTGCTTTTAATTGTTAATGAATGCCAGTCATGGCCAAAGGTTATTGAAATAAAGTAGGTAGTTTTTATTATATTCTATCATAATAAATATTCCTTTGGCTTATATTTTATTCAACAGGTTTTTTATATTATTGGAAAATGAAGCTAGTGAGAGTGAATTTAATTTCCTTTCTGATTTTGCTATTGATGAGGGTGAAAATATAATGACAATCATTGCAGTAACCTAGTACATAACATTTTCAACCTTGATGACATATATTATTATTAGCTCTACTCATGATTTTATATCAAGTTTTCTCATAAACACTCGTTTTTCTATAATATACACTTAAATATTGCTACTTTTATGCTTGATGGCCAATAAATAAAGATATTATTAGTTCTTTTGGTGAGACTGGCAAACTTTATCAAATGACAAAATATGATACCTACCCACAAGCACTAGGTGAATCATGTCCCCAAAATTCCTGAGGAGACTTCAGAGATGATATGGATGCCATCTCCCAGGAGAGGAAAGTCTATTTAGAGATGGGTCGCTTCTGAAAATTACCTCAGTATTTCTTACTATTACCATGGTATTTAATGTAATTTACCACAGCCCTTGAAAATTACCATAATTTTTTGTAATATTCACCTCCCTCTCATATATTTTTCATACCAACACATTCTGAACATTTAACTTTAAGCCAAGTCTTTGCATATATTTCATACAATCATAATTATAAAATGAGGCACATATGTGCCTCATTTTGCCTCAATGAGTTGTATATACAACTCATTTGTAGAATACTTTAACTTATGGACTATTTGTGGGGCTATCATTTTAATGATTTGATCGAAAATTTCTCTTACCAAACAAAAGAATGCCAAATTTCATGTGGGCTGCTATACTTGTTTTTAAATTTTATTTATTACTAATTCATTAATGTAGCAATAGTAATGGTTTAAATGCTGTCAACCCCTTTCTATTGCTATTGATTTTCCTATTCAATCCTCTATTGGCTATTTATTGAAGAAAATAAAGAATTAATAGAAAATTACAATAATTTACTGTGGTAATGTACCTCAAATGATATGGTTACTTGCCTATCTCTAAGCATATCCCCAAAAAAGGGGGCAGCATGAATATCCTGAGGATATTTGATGTAGAAGTGTCCATAATGTGGGGGATATGCTTTCCATTGCCATGCATTTGTGCCTCTCAAGGAGCCAATAAGTACACATGTTAGATATGAAAATCAATAACACGCCACAATTCAGGAATGCCATGAACTATGTGCATTGCGGGGTACTTTGGTGCCACCTATCAGAGGTCCTAGGAGCCTATTTCACATCCTGCTATCCTCAATATAATATTATAGCTGTTGTTTACTTCAACCAGTCATTATGAGGGGTCCTGTCTTGATCTACTATCAGCAACACCAAATCACAACATGCATGGGATTCAACATACCAATGTCCACTTTCAAACAGCAGCCATCATTATGTGTCACCAATGAAGCACCTAAATAGAAACACCTTGACAATGAACAAAAGGGGAATTTGCACAACCACTTATAAAACACGCATAAATGAAACAACAGCAACATCCCAGGTAAGGCATGTAAAAGAAAAACCAAACAGATATTATAACATACTTCCCAAAATCAGTTAATTGACATAAGATTCAGTAAAACTAATGAAATTCATAATTAACAATTCAGGCATTGTAATTAACAATGCTGGCCAGGCATTATGGCTTCCAAGATAGAATTTTTCAACTGGTTTCAAATGGTCTGGGACAGGGTGGATCCCAGGAATTTATTTGGGGGGGGGGGGGGGGGGGAAGACTACCATTAAATTATGGCAATTTTCAGTCATCCTAAAAAAACTATAAAACTGTTACATCAGTTTATCTATATAATAATGAGCATAATAATAACTATACTTTTCAGATCAGTGATCGAAGTGTTTAATGTTGTATTTGATAACTACGTCTAGTTGTTAAAATTGTTTTATAAAAACCCAAAATTTTCGGGGGGGCGGATGCATCCCCTATATCCCCCCCTGGGATTGCCCCTGGTCTGGGATAAAATAACATGCAATTAATTCACTACTTTCCATCGTTTTTGCCTTAAAATATTCCATAAGTACAGTATTCAAATAAAAGTAAGAAAGAGGATCGCACAATCTGGGCATTAATGGTGACTCTTGCTAACTTTAACTGGGTTCACTAAACATGAGAAATGTATGCATACAATAAGAGAACCATTTTAAATCTTTGATATATTAATTCAGTTCTCTGTGGAGGGGTATCAATAGGAGGGCAAATTAATACCTATATAGTTAGAAAAAATGCATGAACAAGTTTTTACGTAACCCTCTAGTCCTAAGTGCATTGTACATTTGTCTAAACTGCAAAGCAATATTTTACCGCTATATTTTCTCCTAGGGTGGTACTTCCACTCTGTGGTGGAAACATAGATACAACAATACTGGGAAGATGCTTAGACAGAGGATTAGCTGTCGATGGACGTCTCCTGAAATTTAAAGTTACAGTCAGTGATCGTCCTGGAGGAATAACAGAGCTATGCCGTCTCATGTCTACCCTTGGCGTGTCTATAAAAGACATAATGCATGAACGTGCATGGCTGACTTCTGATATTTTTAGTGTTCAGGTAAGACTCAATTGTGCAATAAATTTAGAATGAAGTCCTGTGAATTTCTGTTGGTATTCTTGTGCGAAAATAGTTGATAAATAAATAGGTTTTCCAATGAATCATTCATATGTAAAGTTTAATTTTATAATAATGAAACATTTTTGCTTGAAGGTTAAAGTGGTGTGTGAGACGAGAGACATGGAACATGCTGCTCAGTTGAAGCAGGCTCTTTTTAAGAACTACAAGTCAGTGGATTTTGGCCAGTTTAAATCACTCACATATGGAGTGGAAAGACTCCGAGCAAGAGGTAATGGTTCTTTGTCTTATCATTAGCATGTGATAAAGACATTAAGTTGGTGCATTGGTAAATAGTGGTTACCTGTGGCATTGCCATTGGAATGAGTTTTAGCATGGACAGCACAGAGAGATTTATTCTCTTGTTTTTTAGCATCATTATGCTTTCATGTGGAGTGGGAAAATGATCTAATTGTGCCCAAGTAATGAAACTCGCCATGGGAAAGATCATTTGCCTTGAGCAAGGTTTGAGCATGGCTCACCTTACATCTAGTCTCATGTGCTACCATTCACCATGCACTTCAACAATCACTTACATTTATCATGAACGTTTGTGAAATTTAAAATTAGCTGAATGATCACATGAAATTATTTTCTCTCTTTGAAGGAATATGCTTGAAAAGTGGTAAATCTATTGTGTGTATCAATTGTTGAGTATTGATATGTAGTACTATAGTGAAATCTCTACAGTGGGGAAGAGATTACATAGTATTTTTCCACTTGAATCCTTCTTGGGATTCTCTGGAAAATTTCAATGCTTTCTTTGCTGTAGATGATTTATTCTCATTACATGCCTCTCATTCTCAATTTATGTTGAGTCTTGAAAGATGAACCATTAAATTGGTGAGGGCTAATGAGGGTGCAAATGAAAACAGATGTAGATTACAGTGATAGAAGGCTTTTTGAAACTTAGGTATGACTCAGATGATGATTAAGGGAAGGTGAGGGAGAATCAGAGTATGCAATAATAGGCCATCGGTAAAAATTAGGTTGCCATCTTTACTTTATTATTTTCATATCACCTAAGGAATTTGTAAGAGAGAGACATGGGAAGAGCTTGACATTGGATTAAAAGTTAAGTACTGTGCGGACAGCTGATATTCTTCTACAATCCCCAAATGACAAGGGAGTTGGCTACTCAAGCATCCAAAGGAATGAAGGCACTGGTGAATTAGTAAATCAATGTAAGATATTCAGAATGATGACCAATTACCAGAAGACTTGAGTGATGCAGTTTTCTCGGAAATAGAAATTTTAAAAGTAATAGGGCACAGAGTGAAGCAGGATACTTGGGTAGTGTCTTGGAGGAAAATTACCATTGTAAGTATATTTGGAGGAGTATTGTTTTCACTTAAGAGATATGAATTTTGCCTGGGTTACCAAGTGAGAGCTGTGAGAGGTACCTCGTGCAAGTATGTAAAGAAGATACTGGCTAAGGGTAATATGGAGTGTAGGTATTGTTTGGTGCAGAGACCTGCACATGAAGGACAGAGGTCATGGATAGATTGGGGGTGTTTTTAGATGCCGTGAGGTGGAGGATGGAGAAAGTGCAATGGATGGAATGAGAGACATATGGGGAAGTACTTGGCAAGGTGGTGTGGGGAGGAAAGTGCTGGAGGAGATGAGGAGGAGTCATTGAGCTGGTGATGAGATGCAAGAGAAGGGTGTTAAGGTTGGGGGAAGGGGGTGTATGGTGAGTGGGGAGGGAAGAGGACAGGTTTTATGGTCAGGATGAAGAGGGGTGAGATGGATGCCAAGCTATAGAATTATATCCTATTTGACAGCTTTTTAAATCATTGATTGCTGTATCTGTAAATGATTGATGGAGCTAAAATTTTCATCAATACCTCCCTGATAAACTGATAGATTGCCTATAAAAATCATAATTCGCCATCTAACTGATCTGTCGTAAGTTTTGTCTCGAGTCTCGGGAAAAGCAGTAATGGTTGTCATTATGTCCCAGGAATCCATCAAATGACTGGTAAACAGCATTTTATATGTTATAAACTTTCTGGTATGAATTTCAATGTCAAACAGCTACCAAATCCATTAAATGATGAATGATTGGTACTTGTTATTATCTACTATTGCCACTACTGAAAAGTTCCTTCATATGTGTATTCGTATTAATATTAGCTAATCTTGAATTCTAATTTTTTTGCATTGACTAAACATTTCCTCGCCATATATATCTGCACTGCCACCTACTTTCT
Organism: Ceriagrion tenellum; assembly: GCA_963169105.1. Lineage (NCBI taxonomy): Eukaryota > Metazoa > Arthropoda > Insecta > Odonata > Coenagrionidae > Ceriagrion > Ceriagrion tenellum. Next base: position 105,788,024 of record OY720638.1, on the reverse strand, counting down.
TTTTCAGATGTCTCTTTTACAAACCGGTCAAGAAACGATGATATATCATACATTAAGCCCTGCATATCCTTGTAAACAATGATACTTGACTATGAAAACCCTTTCTTGATTTATAAATAGTGGTATGTCCATTTGATATTTAAATATTTTATTTTAATATAGACTTTTTCAATTGGCATATTCATTCAATGAATTTTATGTATATAACCAATGATCAGGACAATTGCAGCAAAAACTACACCCTACTTCAGTACTAAACAGTACCATGGTTCCTAAGGCTGCGAACCTTCATTGCCAAATTAAAGATGGTCAATATTTCATTTATTTAAGCTTAAAAGCACCCTATTGATCTTAATTCAATTGTGTGGATGAGCTCCTCCATTGGGTTGCAAATCATATCCAAGTATTTTGGTTCAGCTTATTTCAGATTGCATTGCTGGGTAACCTACAGCTGGCACTTTCCAGTCCTCTGAAGTTAAATCATTTACGTTGGTAGTATTGCCTGTCACATGCTGTCTTCTCTTCTCCACTCCTTTGTTGACCCCTCCCTTAAGGGCTAACTCCTTTGTTGACCCCTCACAATTGTGAGGTCTCCTCTCTTTGATGTGGCGCTTCGAGCAACTGACTGCCACCTCGTTTTGCTACCACTATAACTGCTCTACTTATCAGAGCACTGGGGACAACTCTTTTAATTGGGTTGGTTGATTTTTTTGGAGGAGCTTACTGACAACTGAGGTCGTTTACGCCATTCAGGACTGTGGGGTTTAATGGTAGGGAAAAGATTATTTGGGGAAAGGAAGAAGCGTGGAGAATAGCCCAACGTTGGCATCAGCCAGCTCTTCACAAAATATGCCAATTTGACCACAGATTTATTCCAATGAACAGAATACTGAACGTTATAGGCTTTTCCTCTCACACCCACCCTGCTGACGAATATCTGGCATTGCCAGGATTACAACCCGGGCCCTCGGAATCCAGTGCTAGTTACAATATCAACCCAATCCCTCCTTTCAATTTTTGCTCATGGTCTTCATTATTTTACTGAGGAGGTCGGATCCAGTAGCAGTGAATTATTCAACGCATTAATTATCAGTTCAGTGTGTCCAGGACATTTCCGTTTCTTCATCTTCCAATCAATCTTGTTCCTTTGGCGTTTGACTGTTTGTAGTATTGCCATTTATATTCCTATTCGCCATAGATGATTCACTTTCCCTATATCCGTTGCTTAATTACGTACTTCCACATCCCAATTAATATCTCAGATGGAATTTTTGGGGCACTAATTCTTGTTGTCTCAACTTTAAATATCTGAGCATGAATTTTCTGACTCGGATAGGTCGACTTGCTATTACTTGGGATCAGATATTTATATTTCCTCCTCGCCCATCCTCCATTTTACCTTAATAAAGATATATATTTTTCAAATTTGCCGTTTTTTGGCGCACTCAATAACCCCGGTCTCAGGGCCGCCGCAAGTTGCTCCATACATCCCCTCTGTGAATTTGGGGGGGGGGGGTGGATTTTTAAAATGCATAATGAAATTTACTAAATGTAAATATTTTTACTCATTTACAGTAATTTATATACGTATCGAAATGTTATAACGATAAATGAATGTTAAGCGTTAAGTGTAGTACATATAGTAAAACATCGTGCAGTTCTAGAGAATCATTCAGGCAGCCGGAAGCTTCTTTTATTTCGGTCTCGTCTCTCTATACTCTTCCTTGGCTGCCGCACCGTGCTGTCGTCGAGGCCACCATAAGATCCCCGAACGCAACCCAGTACATAGTATAACTGACACAGCATCCCTCCAGTCTTATTCCCGCCCCCTCCTCCCAACATCTGCCCACGAGTCACATCACAGTACAGTCAAAAGGCTTAGACTTAGGGATCGTGCATATACTGCACGTTACCTTTTGTGGTGATTTTATTACTCCCACTTCCCCTTAGTCGACAACCGTTTGCATTTGTCTCAACCCCTCGTACCCTCGTCCCCTTCGACAAGTAACTTTGACTCTACATAGGAAAATTTCAGTTCAAAAATATTTTCTTATTATTCAGTAAGTTTATTTTTAGGGATGGGTTGAAATTAGGCAAATTAGCAGAGCTAGTTATGTCAGAATAACGCTATTTTCCGTTTTTTAATTGTAAAACTATTAGTTTATCATAAATATTAAATAATATTGACGTCCAGCGCTCCCCGCCCCCACCCCTTTCCCTTCACGAGCGCACCCGCGTTCCGAGGAGGTCGAAGGAAAAGGTACATTATGCATGCACACAGATTCTAAATAAGATCAGAAGTGAAATAAGCGAAAATAAGATCATAAGTTTACTTTTAAATCCTTGATATCCTTAAGTCTTCAGCCGCGGGATCGGTTTCAAGAAAGGTCTCTGAATATTAGAAAACAAATGTCTTACATTTCCCACGAAGGTTTACTCAATGTTGTTCAAAATATGGATAGTACCCAAAGGCCGATTCTTGTCTGTGACTTGTGTGAGTACTACGGAAACGATGGTGAAGAACTTTGTGAAGAAATTAATGTATGTAGTCAACTGTACAAAGTTAGCTACCCGAGCAATCACATGCGCTGAGCATGAGTGACGAGAGTCTGAGCCAAAATAATGACGAAAGTGACGCCCAATATTCCTGACGACAAGCCTGATGGTACAAGTACAGATCCTAATATAACAGAACAAAGACTTCTGTATCAATAGGTCCTTGGGCCTTGGGCAATATTTCTTGGGCCTTATAGGTGTTTATTAAATATTTCTGGATTTCCTTACCTAACGATGTTATACCAGATACTTCTGGCATTGTCAGCAACAAGTTGCTCGGCAGAGAGGGTTATGAGCAGATTAAGAATTGTAAAAAATAGGCTGACAAGCACCATGGGAGATGTCTGGCTCTCCGACATGCTTGTCCTTTCTTCCCAAAAAGACATTTTAAAACCCATTCATAGCAGTGATGTTATGGAAAAATTTGCTTTGTCAAGTGAGTAAAGAAAAAAAAAACTACTGCTGTATAAAGGACATCAAGGGTAGGGTAGTCAAAATGGTACCACGACCACCAGTACTGATTTTATCTGTATTATTTTATCATTATTATTTGAGTTTTTACCAGTCTAATTTGTGATTAAGAGCTATGAGTAATGACGTAAATGGGTTCCATGTAATTAAAGACATCTGAATTTAAAATGCTTGGTTTATTTAGATGTTCATATTTTTTGCACATTTCACTGATACAGCTTTCGCAAAAGCTTATGGCGTTCGGATGCGCAGAAGAAGACGTCGTGCAGGGGAGAAGTTTGGTGGAAGGGGTAGGGAAAAAGGAAGCAGGGGAAAGCGAAGACATGGCATTTGTGCCATGCATGAGTGCATTTCAAAAAATGGAATTTGTATGACGCGGACAACATAAATACTGCGCATCCGAACCCCATAAGCTTTCACGAGAGCTCTGTATAGCAGTAAGGTGTGATATAAAGTATCATAATGGTGTCTTTGCAGTAAGTTGTCTGCCTATTTTGTTAGATACAGGATCCAGCTGTGTAGATTTAGGAGCGCAATGTTCAATATATTTCCCATATTTTTTCTTAATTCGAAATATGAAAGAAGCCTTCAGTAACTTTAATAAAATATAACAACTAAACGATTCTTATTATTACAATTTATTCCTTTTTTAAGCATTCTATCGTAAAAAATAAACCATCACACCCTTACGGTTTTTTTGTAGCATTGTATTAAGTTTTAATTAGTTCTCCAATGTAAGCGCAACAGTTCGCTTAAGATTTTATTTCTATTTTTAGTGTGTTTTTGAGGGTTTGGTCATAAATCATTGTAGCCAAACCCTCAAAACTAACTCCAAAAATATGGATATCACAGTGGTCGACAACGTGTACGATGATTTAAGATTTTATTGTCAGAAAAGTGTTAAAAACGATTTTGTGAAGCTAATAATAAAAAAAAACTTCCTGAATCCTCCGTTTTCCTCGGCGTTACTCCATTTTACCTTGGATAGGCTATCAAATTATAACCTGGTAAGTAGCTATAGACCGGAGGGGGGGGGGAGTTGTTGGTTTTGGGGGGAATGCACCATCAGCATTAGAGGGGATGGGCAACCGTGCCTGGACTCTCCCTCTCCCCCCCTTCCCGTTTTAAACACCTCTCGAATTCTCAATGCATGCTCTTGAACGTAACCAGTTAAAGCCGAGTGGGAATCTGATTTCCTTGGGAGAACTTCAATTTTTGACCAAACTATCGCTGAGTATGCTTATAAAATAACTCTTTTTGCGATTTCCTTAAAATTCCTTCCGGCAGAAATGCTTTTCATTCGCTTTGTTTGTACTTTCCGTCCTCTGTAGACCTGTCTGAAATTACCTCATACAGTTTCTCGAGAGGATGATCCATTCTTTCACACACTGTTGCTCCCATCTCTTTCTTCAGTGGTACATTTATATCATCACATTTTAAAATGTTTTGTCGTTTATTACGCTGTCTCCGCTATCGTTAATTTGAAGACCACTCTTTACCCGCTTACTTTTCATGATTGTTTTGTACCGAGAAACTCATTTTCCAGGGTAATTAAATCATATGGAGGTATCTTGCAATTTAGTGTGTCTCGCATATGCACCTTTTGCCACAGTGAGATGGGAAAAGATACGAACATGACAGAGGCACTTTGCGCCCGCTAGTTAGTACTCGTTCCATAGTCATACATGAGAGCATGCTGTGTATGAAAATTTTGCTCTGAAGTTATCTTTCGTGTTCCCGTACAAGAAAAGGTTTCTTGTACGGGAACATGAATGCTACCCTTAACCATCATCTTTGACGCGATATTCATATTTATGATGGATTTAATTTTCAAATGAAACATTTTCTTACAGATAGCTGTAGTGAGTCTCCCAGTACTGACCCAAAAACAAAGAAGTGATGCATCATGAACAGAATAAGACCATCGCAGCTCAAAACAATCATTTGAACGAAGGGGCTTCCGTTTCATAGCTCTGTGCTCATCCCAGTGGAACGTTGCTATCTCTTCATCCTCCGCCACGAGTTTGGAACACATCCACGCACAGACCAATGAATGCTCATCATACAGCCTTTAAAATTTTTATCCGTTTTACCGAAATTATTGACAGTGTATTTTAAATAGCAGATATGAATAAAATTTCTCTCCTTTTCCTATATCTTTCCCTAATAGTCAAGCGAAAACTTCTTTGTGTTTGAAAATAATAATAGGATTATCTACCGGTAAGGGTAGGTTTTTCTAGAAGAGTGAAATCCTCTCCATTTTTCTAGGTGCAGACCTCTATGAACCTACTCATTTTCTTTCTTCATTTAAGTGTACGCCCTACCACAGTGTGACCCTCCCTCTTAATCCATTACACTTGCCATCTTTCTTCCCCATCCCCACTTACCCAACATCTCCACCTCCACCACGGCCTTCCGCAGCTCTCCTCCTCTCATTACCTCTTCCAACCACCCACTCTGCCAAATGTCCTTCAGGACTTTCATCACCTCGCCCACCGTACCGAGCGCTTTCTTGTTTGTCCATTATATGTACATATACGTACATGAACCACATTTTTAGCTCCAGATTGTCTGTCTTCGGTGAATGCTAAAAATCGTCTCCGTTGCCTAAAACAGTTTCCCAGTGCTGCTCCCCAATCCTCTCCGGTTCCTGGAAAGAGACTTCCCTTCTCCATTTCAGGGAGACCGACCCGGGGCCCTGCTCCGTGGCATTCTTTCCCGGATTCCACTCCGTTGCGTCCCATTTTTTTCCTACCCACCCACATTCTTGGCTTGGACCATTGTGTCTCTTATGGTTTCCTTTAGCGAACTATTGGACCGGAAATGGAACACCCAAGTAGCACGCGTCCACAAAGAGCGCCGCCTATTGCGTGCCTTTCGTCGGAAATATTTTACCCTATATTTATTGTTCCAAAGCTCGTCTTCAGTTTAGAATAGTTCTAGTGTTAAGGATCGTTTTATTTTTCGTAGAGTCAAAAGTTTTAAGATTATGCATTTATTGGGTGTTAATTTTTCGAGCGACCTCTTTCGTGTTATTCCTCTATCTGTATCCAAAGAAGAGAATTATCTTGAAGCGGTATGTCTTATGATTACGGTTAAAACAAAAGGCCTCTGCGGTGTTCTAGGAATAGAAACGAGAGTTTTTCAAAGTTCTTCACCGATTATCAATGGAATTTTAACTATAGTTCCTTTGGTAAAAATTTTGATGGTTTTTTTCCTCTTATCATTGATATAGCGATTTTGAAATACATGCATAATTGGTCAAAGGTCATTAATATAACGCTAAAAAATTGTCAAAGCGACTAACTTCATCCTTCATTCATCGTAGTCAAAGAAACATGTATTGCTATGGCGGGTTTGTGTTTCTCTTACGAAGCAATCCAGTTGTTGAATGCAAGCGGCTCGGCACCAGAATCTTGCTGGCAATGGAATCAGTAGACTGGAAGTATGCCGACACGTTTAGAGGGTGATAATATGCTAACAAGTGGAGGATTCCAGTGAGTTCATCACTGTAAGTGAAGTTCAAACTACTGTCCAGTGGTTTTATCAACTTCTTGGATTACTCAGAATTAAGGTAAGGGTCTTGCGCTCAAGGAGTAGGAAATACTACTCCGTGCTTGTGCGCATTTTCCCAGCGTGGAGGTGAACTGGATTGATTGCAAATTCGAATGGACTGAATCATTTTTCCGAGGCTCTATATTCTCAAATATTCAGCTCGGAAAAGTTGCACATATTAGCAGCGTGGATTTTCGTTGCAAAAACGGAAACCAGGACCAGTATTAAGCGCTCAAATAAATAAAATTATCATAGTAGGTGATAGAAACTTTATTGCCCAAATAGGGAGGTATAGTCAGGCCTAATATTTTTAAAACCCCCTTTGCCCTCATTCAGTGGCGTAGGTTTTGGCTTGGGGCGGAAGGGGGGCTGTGTCTGAAGCCTGAAGAGGTCCTTCCTTGGCACAATTTGTTGCGTTATTAATTTACTTATGGCTACCTTTTTTTGTAGAAAACTGCTATTCCTACCTTTCCCTCCTCTTACACGTGTGAAGAACCCCGCTTTTCATTCATTTGGTGTAAACCTTGCATTTTCCTAATACCCTGTAATTTCGGAGCGGGGATGTTGGAACTCTCCTCTGCCCCCCCACTACGTGGCTGCTCTCATGCTATTGCGGGCCACTAGTTTTCCTGTAGAATCCATGCATTTCATAAATAAGTACATTTAGGAGGACCTTTTGTTGGTATTTCAATTTTAGGGATCGGATCTACTCCAGCACCAAAAAGAAAAACGCTCGTATCCCAACGTGTTTTGTTTTCGAATCGCTCCTTTCGAGTCTTAGATTGCCCAAAAGTCAGGAGAATGAATGAACGAAGAAAAATGACCATCGAATTTCTCCTCCATCTTCATTCTAAGTTACTGTTTAGAGGAAAACTGCATTCCGAGTAGGACTAAAATTTAGTTGGTTCATTAAAAAAAAAACTGGTTTAGTGTGGTAATTGCTGAAGAGCAGCGGATATGTGTACCAAACAGCCTTATTTTATGCAAGAATTTCAATGCGCGGTCCTTAGTAACGGACACTGCTTTAGGCGCTCTCAAATGAGATTATATCTCATTTGAGAGTGCCTAACTTTGGATGAACAAAGCACACATGCCCGAGGGGTCATTCGCGCTAGCAATGTTTTGAGCTGGGATCTATATTTTCCTCGGGCATTAACGGAATGCGTGATGGATAATGGAACGACGTAGTGCGAAATCATTGACCTTCCCATGTGGGTATGGTGTAGCTCAAGGAAGTCAATGGTTGAATGAGTCAGTAGTGAAAATTTGCTTATGTAAACATCAATAGAGGGAATGCCACTTTGGAAAAGTATATTGATTGCCTATCTTGTGGATGAATATGATTAGTAAACATTTCATGAAAAGCTACTTCATCGAGCAGCTTTGTAGGGGAAACGTGTCACCATCTTGGATGCGGAGTAGATGATTATCATATGGACTCCTCGCATCTGCACATCCAAGTCTGAAATTACTCGTTAAGGTTCTGCAAGTCATTCCTTGCCTGCAAGGTATTTGCATGTCTACCGGCCGACCTCCGTAGTGAGCTCTTTACTAATTAATCTTAGCAATTCTGTGACTGAGTTTAAAAAGAGGTAATTTGGCTTTAGATTCTGATTCATGCCAGAGTTTTGTGAGAAACTACGTCACTGGGTTGAGATAACCAATATCAACTGTTTCCTTCGGGAAATGTATCTGAGCTATCTTCTCTCGGGTATACCCTTCCTCTTCCACTGATTGCGTCCCAGTAAGTCGTAATTTTTTCAATACCCGAAGGATAATTGAGGAATTATCTGCCGCCAAAGGGCTTGGCCAAAAACTTGGCGAAGAGATTACCCGATTTCAAGTACACGCAAAAACAGCCCTTAGAAAAGCGTTTAGTGAATTCAAGAGAAAAGTACTTGGAGAACAACTAGAGGGAAATCCGAAAGCAATTTGGTCATATGTTAGGGAAGTACAGGGAACTAAAAAGTCCACGGTTAATTCCTTGAAAAACAATAGAGGCAAAATAGCAACTTCCAGTTTAGATAAGGCTGATTTGTTCAATTATTTTTTTCAGAGCGTTTTTAATCAATCTAAGCGTAGTTTGCACGAAACCATACCACACCGATTTCAACAACCAATGCCCCCGGTCGATATATCTTGTAGCGGAATCGAATCCTTACTAAATAAAATTAGCCCGAACAAGTCCTCAGGTCCTGATGAAATTCCAGCTCGTGTGTATAAAGAGTTAGCTCTCGAAATGGCTCCGTATCTTAAATTAATATTGAACGAATCCCTCGAAGAACACGCGGTTCCCAAAGACTGGAAGATAGCAAACGTGGCCCCAATTTATAAAAGCGGAGATAGGGAACTGCCATGTAATTATAGACCAATATCATTAACGTCACTATCATGCAAAATTATAGAGCATATAATAGTTACATCAATAATGGGAAACCTCCACAGCCATGATTTATTGATAACAAACCAGCATGGGTTCAGAAAGGGACGGTCTTGTGAAACTCAATTAGGTCTTGTTGTTCATGATATTTTAGTTTCCGGAGAAGGTAACGTACAGGTAGACGCAGCGTTTCTTGACTTTAGAAAAGCGTTTGACAAGGTTCCCCACTGTAAGTTACTCGCGAAGTTAGCATCATATGGGATAGACAGTAATATAGTAGGCTGGATAGGAGACTTCTTACATGAACGCGTTCAAATGGTGGTATTAGATGGTGTCTACATCTACATCTACATCTACGTCATACCCTGCAAGCCACCCAAAGGGTGTGTGGCAGGGGGTGCTTTCGCACCAGGCATGCATGAATGATAAAGAATAAATGATGAAGAACTAGGACAAGTTACAGAATACAGCTACTTGGGAAGCAAGATAACAGAAGATGGAAGGAGTAAACGAGAAATTGTGAATAGAATACAACTAGCAAAAATAGCTTTCAATGATAAAAAGACTCTACTGACTTGTAAAAATGTTAGTTTGGAAGTAAGAAAGAGGGTTCATCTACATCTACATCTACGTAATACCCTGCGAGCCACCACGAGGGTGTGTGGCAGGGGGTGAAGATCACCAAACATGCACTATTGCCATGTAAGTAGGATATATAATGTAGACATGCTAGAAAATAGGGTCATAGTTTATTAGTTACTACAGTAGATTATTAGTTATTGAAAGTAATTGCAGTAGTTATTACAATAGAATATTAGTTACTACGGTATAGTACAGGTTAAAATCTACATAATAAGGAAGGGATTATTGGTAGTTATTACATGCATCATGCACTACAGACTATTCTAACTATGTTTCACCTACCTATCCCTTTTGCTACGTTGCCTATTGTTCTCTCTTATGGTACGCGGGAAAAATGACATTTTAAATCTATCGGTACGACAATCTATCTCTCTAATCTTGTTAATCTGATCAAACCTAGCATAATACGCAGGGATTCTCAATATATATCTAACGTCATCTGTGAACAAATCGGTTTCGAATTTACTTAAAAGGTTTAACCTAAATTTTAACCTGCGTTCTGATAATAATTCCCATCCTAGTTCTTCTATTAAACTCGTAACACTAATACAATTATCATAACGGCATTTAACAAACCTAGCAGATCTCCTTTGCACGCGCTCTAACTCTTTTATCATACCTTCCTCGTACGGATCCCATATACTAGCGGCATATTCTAAATGAGGCCTGACAAGTGTAAAATAGCTTCTTTCTCGGACTCTCTCATCGCATTTGCCTAGAACCCTTTTTACGAATCCTAATCTACGGTTTGCTACACTAGTTATTTCCCTGATGTGTTTCCCCCATGACATGTCTTCACTGATGGTGACGCCTAAGTATTTAATTGATTCTACGTTACATATTTTGTTTTCTTTGATGCTATAATTATTCCGGGGAAGGCCATTCTTTTTCCAAAAATTCATAATCGCGCATTTCTTCAAATTTAATTCTAGCTGCCATCTATCACACCAATCATCAATCGCATCTAAATCCTTAGCTAAACACTGTCTGTCCTCTTCATTTCTAATTTCTTTATACACTACTGCATCATCGGCAAAAAGACGGAGCTTGCTATTTTTTACTACACTATTCAAGTCGTTTACGTACAGAAGAAATAAAATTGGGCCTATCACGCTTCCCTGGGGAACACCCGATGTAACTTTTACTTCGCCTGAGCTGACACCATCTAATACCACCCTTTGAACGCGTTCATGTAAGAAATCTCCTACCCAGCCTACTATATTACTGTCTATTCCGTATGATGCTAACTTCGCGAGTAACTTACAGTGGGGAACCTTGTCAAAAGCTTTTCTAAAGTCAAGAAACGCTGCATCTACCTGTACGTTACCTTCTCCGGAAACTAAAATATCGTGAACAAAAAGACCTAATTGAGTTTCGCAAGACCGTCCTTTTCTGAACCCATGCTGGTTTGTTATTAATAAATCCTGGCTGTCGAGGTGTCCCATTATTGATGTAACTATTATATGCTCTATAATTTTACATGATAGTGACGTTAATGATATTGGTCTATAATTACATGGCTGTTCCCTATCTCCGCTTTTATAAATTGGGGTCACGTTTGCTATCTTCCAGTCTTTGGGAACCGCGTGTTCTTCGAGGGATTTGTTAAATATTACTTTAAGATACGGAGCCATTTCGAGAGCTAATTCTTTATAAACACGAGCTGGAATTTCATCAGGACCTGAGGACTTGTTCGGGCTAATGTTACTTAGTAAGGATACGATTCCGCTACAAGATATATCGATTGGGGGCATTGGTTGTTGAAATCGGTCTGGTATGGTTTCGCGGAAACTATGCATAGGTTGATTAAAAACACTCTGAAAAAAGTAATTCAAACAATTTGCCTTATCTAAACTGGAAGTTACTATTTCGCCTCTATCGTTTTTCAAGGAATTAACCGTTGACTTTTTAGTTCCCTGTACTTCCCTAACATATGACCAAAATGCTTTCGGATTTCCCTCTAGTTGTTTTCCAAGTACTTTTCTCTTGAATTCGCTAAACGCTTTTCTAAGGGCTGTTTTTGCGGCTGATTTACAAATTTTATAATGCTCGATGGTATTTTTTAGGTCGCTATTAGCTACATTTTTCTTCATTTTTCTTAGTTTCGCATGGCTAACTCGTTGGCGTTTTAAACATTTTCTAACCTCCGCGTTGTACCACCTTGGTTCCCTATTCTCGCTCTTATACTTATGAGGTATATATCTGTTGACAAGTGACCGTGTAATTTGGAGGAACTCTTTCCATGTATTGTCTGTATTGCTGTTTTTGCTAATGTTCTCGAATTTTTCAAAAGATGTCTTTAAGTCAAGCCTAAATCCGTTAAAATCTGCTTTACTAAAAAGGTAAATCTTTCTTTTTAATTTAAAATTTTTTTCAGTGTTGAGGGAAAATTTTACGTATACTACTTTGTGGTCACTTATTCCATCGACATTTTCAACTTTAATTACTTTTTCAGGGATGTTTGTGGCAAGTAAATCGAGAACATTTTCCCCTCTATTAGGCAAATTTACTATTTGATGTAGTGCGTGTGATGCGAACAGGTTAAGCAATGACTCGCAGATTTCTTTGTCCCTACCTCCAGACTTATGACTGCATGTTTTCCAATCTATCGATGGTGTATTGAAATCTCCACCTACAATTATCTGTCGTTCGTTACTATGGGAATTAATGGACCTGATCTGTTTCTCGAGTTCTAATACTGAGTGTACATCGGAATGGGGTGGTCTATAGTAGGCACAAACATATATTACTTTCGAATTAGAACATTGAATGGAACACCATACACTTTCTATTATATTATGGGGAATCACTTCTATTTTGCTGACTATTGTGTTCTTAACTGCGATAAATACTCCCCCTCCCAGTCGACTCTCTCTATCTCTCCTGTATACCCTAAAATTTACTGGAAAAACTTCACTATCAGCAATATCGCTTGTTAACCAACTTTCGGTTCCTATAATTATGTCAGAATTAGTACTCTCTATAAGGTGATGAAATTCAGGTATCTTGCTTCTTAAACTACGACAATTAACTACTACTACTGAAAATTCCTCTATTTTAATATGTCTGCCTACTGTATTTGTGGGGTTCGTGTTTTCTAAATTATTGGGAAAGTTACAGTTTGGAAATTCATGGGTGTTGTTTTGTTTTGTACGTTTTTCCTTTTTCTGTGCTTTCTTCCGTCCCGATAAACCTACACTGTGTTGTCTGGTCAACTTGTTATTCTTTGCTATCCTGGTGAGTGGCATGTTATTTAATGGCCCACTATTTGACCTACTCTCTTCCCTAAATATTTCTAATTTATTGTTATCTATTAAGATTTTCCTAGGCACTAAGCTTTGTGTACTCTTTATTATCTGACTTTCCGGAAAAGCACTGATTTCGCCCCCACTAACTGACCTACTCTCTTGCCTACCATCTATGCTAAACTCGCTGGGTATGCTCAAATATCCTGCACGCTACCTTCTGCGATGCCTCGTACGTATAATGGACACCCGAGCGGTTTAGTGGCACCCGACACGAATTCAGCACCGGCCTGAGATCTAAGAACTCCGCTCCCTCGCTCCCACAGACTTCACGGAGTCTTTGGTTTATGCCTTCCACTCGGCTCCAAACCATCGAACCCCGATCCGTCCTAGGTACCAAGCTGCATATGGTAAGCCTCATATTGCGACTCGACCCTCCGCGAATACGGCGGAACTCGGAGCATAGATCTCTCACAGAGTCTAAAATCTCCTCTGATCCCACATCCACGGCGTCATTGGTCCCAACATGGGCTACCACATCCAACTTAGAGCAGCCCTTGTCCCCGACCGCCGCCTTCATCGCCTTCTTCGCCTGTGGCACCATTCCTCCCGGTATACACCAGGAGGTGACCCGTGCATCTCCTCTCTCCTTGCGGGCCTTTACACGCAGTGGAGCCGCTATACGCCGGACATTCGAGCTACCTATCACTAAGATTCCCTCCCTTCCCTCGTCACTCCCTCTCGGCAACCCACCTCCCAGCGCTAGTTCCGATGGCGTAGCCTCCGCCAGCACATCGAACCTATTGCTGACGGGGATCGGCTCAACCTCCGCACTTGCCGTTCCCCGTTTTCGGAGGGTGACCCCATGGCTACGCCTTGAGGCCACAATCCATGCGTCCGAAGCAACGGAGGGAGACTCCTCCGGAGGCACAGAAGTCTGGGGAAGTTCCTCCACCCTCCATCCCGTGACAGTGCCCGAGCTTCCCCGGACCTTGACACGTTTGGAGGGTGTTGGGCCCTCCCCATTCCCCCGCGACCTTCCAGGACTTGCCACCAACCGCTCCACCATGGCACGGAGCTCGTCCACCGTCCTCTCAAGCCCAGCGATCCGAGCCCCTAAGGACTCGCAATCGGGTGAGCTCCTGAGGAGGTTAAGAGCAGACCTAAAGGAAGCCATCCTAATCACAAAACCTTTTTTTTTTTTTTTAATTTACGCTGAAGGCCTAGCAGATAATTTCCTGCAGGGAGTGGCTAGGGAGCTGACAGCGGGAGGTAACTGACTTTCACTTTTAGGACGCTAAAGATAGGGGAGGAAGGACAGGTGATGTAACGCAAGTGAGCTATGAGGGGTTGAAGCACTGACGAACAACGCGAGAAAGATCTGTGTTTTTGGATTCAACCTAACTAAATGTTATTATATTAAATAAGTGCAAAAGTAGTAATTAAAGAGGCTTTAACTGGCTATATGTATAAATTACAATATCAGTCGATGGTTTTACAAACGGTCTTAGGTAAAGGTTTTTTTTTAATAACGTTATATATACTATATAAAAAAGGGAGATGGAGAGTAAACTATTTAACGACTAGAAAAAAACAACTATCAATCAACAAGAAAAGAAATGTAGTTAACTATTCAGTATCAGTGGACTAGGCGTAAAACTAAAAGTTCAAAACAAAAGTTCTAAACTACTAAAGTTAAAACAACTTCACAACTAAAATAAACAAAGAGTTTTCAATAACGATGATAAAAAGAATATTATAGACTCAGTAATAAAATATATGTACTTAAGTAAGAGTTAGGTTATAATTAAGTTCTATTCTAATAAGATTCTCTTACTACCCGAACACCAGAATCATAAACTAACGATATGCAATAACAATTTACGTACAATAGTATGAAAATATACGTGAGGATAAACAACAGAGATAATAAACTACAAAATTAAGATATGATAATAATTTGGCTTCTACTTATCACTACCAGCAAGCACTCTCGACAGACACACTCGGCGCACGAACCGGGATAACACGGCAGTGAAGAGATTCACTCACACACACAACTCACTCTTAACTAACACTAATAGAAGACCTACTATATAACGACCGAATAAGTGAATAACGATGCGATAAATAAATAACTTGGAATATATAGCTAGGAGAAATAGAATTCACTACGGCTAATATATATATATATATATATCACTACACTAAGGTTGCAGCTTCAAGGCACTGAGCAGCAGGTGCACAGCGAGCAGGTAGGCAGCCGGGAACCGGATTAGGGAGCGCTCCGAGAACACGTCCGTACCCTTCAAGAGCAGGCGAGAGAATGACAAGTGTCAGCTCAGGCGAAGTAAAAGTTACATCGGGTGTTCCCTAGGGAAGCGTGATAGGCCCAATTTTATTTCTTCTCTATGTAAATGACTTGAATACGGTAGTAAAAAATAGCAAGCTCCGTCTTTTTGCCGATGATGCAGTAGTGTATAAGGAAATTAGAAATGAAGAGGACAGTCAGTGTTTAGCTAAGGATTTGGATGCGATTGATGATTGGTGAGATAGTTGGCAACTAGAATTAAATTTGAAGAAATGCGCGATAATGAACTTTTGGAAAAAGAATGGCTTTCCCCGGAATAATTATTGCATCAAAGAAAAGAAAATATCTAACGTAGAATCTATTAAATACTTAGGCATCACCATCACTGAAGACATTTCATGGGGGAAACACATCAGGGAAATAACTAGTGTAGCAAACCGTAGATTAGGATTTGTAAAATGGGTTCTAGGCAAATGCGATGAGAGAGTACGAGAAAGAAGCTATTTTACACTTGCCAGGCCTCATTTAGAATATGCCGCTAGTATATGGGATCCGTACGACGAAGGTATGATAAAAGAATTAGAGCGTGTGCAAAGGAGATCCGCTAGGTTTTTAAAGGCCGTTATGATAATTGTATAAGTGTTACGAGTTTAATAGAAGAACTAGGATGGGAATTCCTATCAGAACGCAGATTAAAATATAGGTTAAACCTTTTACGTAAATTTGAAACCGATTTGTTCACAGATGACGTTAGATATATATTGAGAACCACTGCGATTGTGCTAGGTTTGATCATATTAACAAGATTAGAGAGATAGATTGTAGTACCAATAGATTTAAAATGTCATTTTTCCCGCGTACCAGAAGAGAGAACAATAGGCAGCGTAGCAAAGGTATAGGTAGGTGAAATATAGTTAGTCTGTAGTGCATGATGCATGTAATAGCAACCAATAATCCCTTTCTTATTATGTAGATACTAACCATCTAGCTGCAGGTGACCCTATTATCCAGCATGTCTCCCTTAAATATCCTAGTTGCATGGCAATAGTGCATGTTTGGTGATCTTCACCCCCTGCCGCACATCCTCGTGGTGGCTCGCAGGGTATTACGTAGACGTAGACATACCGTATTTTCCGGCTTTTAAGAAGCGGGTTTTTTTCGTTTAAACTATTGAAAAGCTATTCAACGTCTTAAATGATCAATTCCTAGGTAAGATTTTTCCTTTAGACCTCCTTATTGAAATCTGCAAGATACGAATTTAACAATGAGACGTAAGTAAAAATAAGCACGATGACGCAGCGGATGCCATGCTGTGTCACGATGTTTTATATGGCATTCCATTAAAGATCGCTTCCCTATTTAACCGGAAACTTCATCGAAAGCAAATGGGAAGGATATTTATTTTTTCAAAACCTGTAACCTAAACTACGGTACCTCTCACATGAACTTTCATCTAATGAGCCGGAAAATACGCTGACCCCTTCCAGTTTACAATACGTCAAAATGTGTTTGTGTCGCTTTGTTGGCAACAAGATATGTTAAAAGGAAATTAACCCACTTTCGGAAATTATACTAGACCTTACATTGATGAAAACGTAATGAATATTCCTTGGCGTGTAACTTTAAATTATTAACCTTGATATTTTTGCTGAATGTAGATTCTTGGAAATCAATACAAAATATTTATTTTCAAGTTTATGTCCACGCCACCTTGCCTCATTTTATAAATGGAATTTACAATAAATTGCGAACTTGTCCTCACAGGTACTGTTGAAATCGCGTGTGAGAGGCGTCAATTCAAGACAAACGGTGAATATCATTATTTTTTCTCAATAAAATGGGTTACCTATAGAGAATATTAACGTTTGCCTTGCCTCACACCGTGAGGATGATGAAAGTGTCGCCCAGCAAGCATGAGTTTCTTTAATTTTTAATGCATTTTGTGATCCGACGACTAAAGAATTGCTATGAGAACATTTATGGAAACGGTCGTGCTATGCTTCCGTAGGCTCCGTGTATCGCGTTGGTGTTTCCCCCTCCTTAAGAAATATCAGCAAAAGACCTCAGACAAGCTTCTTATCGTCACAAAACACGTACGTCGGTTAACCAGTCGTATCTCTGGATATCGGCGTGTCTCTGCTGCTTACACTGGCCTTCGAGTTCCCGCAGTACGCTGACGATCAGCGGCGTATCAGCTCACTTCCTGGTGTGCGGCCGGCCCTGTCTCCCACAATTTTCCTGTTGTACTTGTGATGTAATCATAAAATAATAAAGACCAGAGTTTTACAGAAACTCCTTCATGTTTCTCTGTCGGTTAAATTTCCGGTAAAAGTGAAAACAGGCGTGGTGGATACTTTGGCAGACTCTTCGTTGAGTATGTTATTGGTCATTTAATGTGAAAACACAAAGAAAGTTTGAAAGATATGAGTGCACGTAATAATAAATAGGTATATTTTCATATAGAAAATTCCGATGTGCCTTCTCTTCACTTCAGTATACGCTACGGGAATAGCGTCATAGCATTTCAGTCTTTCTTTACCTATAATGCAATGTGAGCCAGAGTATTATGTGAAACGTGGCACAGCCGGCAAATAAATTTATTTCTTACATAAAAGCTTCAGGTAATATGCATGTTGTATTTCTTAAGTCATTGATGCCAAAAGCACTGTGCTTTAATTTTACCAGCAAAATCATCTGACGTTGTTTTGGACAGGTTAGAATTATATCTCATTCTCCGTGGTTTTCTTGGGTAAACATTGCAAGTTAATTCGTATAAAGATGAAAAATGTTCATATATAATTCTCATCTCAATGCCTAGCAGAGCCATATTTACTCTTCATCAACAGGGCAGCTACGAGTGAAATAAAAGAGAGAAAATCTCCAAAAGTCGTAAACAATAGGCACCCTTCGTCAACAAACACCAAATTTACTGTGTTGGTATGCTGGGAAAACCACAGCAGAGACCAACCACAGCCTCTCAACCAAGAATACCCCCCTGTGTCGGTTTACGGGAATGTTACTTCCTTGCCAGGGACCAAACACAGACGCACACACACAACCAAAACCAAGCAGCTGCGAGTATTTTGTATTTAAACGTTACGATACCTACGACTGTGTCTTGTAGTTTTCTTTAAGTATGTACAACGTGTGCTGTGCAATTAAATGTTTGGTCAGCCAAAATATAAAAGGGCTGTTTGACATCACAGTAAGAAGTTTAATCGACATTTGGTCGCACCTTTCTCATGGTGCCTGGACTTAAAAGGTGGTAGATGTAATATATCACTATCATTTATTGGGATGCTGTGGACAGCAGCGTTATCAATCAAAATGCTTAGAAAACGGCAAAAATCCATTCAGATTTTCTCCCTCTGGTACACTGCCATTGCCGGTACAATTGGTTGCAGCAATTAATGCACCTGAAACGTGTACTCACGCCCTCGTTGTGGAACATCACTTCTGATTCTGATATCTCTCAAGTTTCTTTATTTCCATTTATTACCCAAGTTAGTGGGTGAAAAAATGTCAGCCAAAATTGTTAGTTTTTAATTATCGTTCAAAATCGATGAACGCGTGAAAAGCATTCTGGTAAATCTCACCGTGCCGGTAATACCCATACAACCATGTCTAGTGTACATTGGATTTACATCTGGTAGCATTGAGATCTGTATTTTAATAGTGTCTGGTTCATTTGAATCCTTGGTTAAATTCAATCAACTTTCATGGGGAAAGCTGCTTATTTGCAATGTGACAGTCGCCAGTCTCTCAGCAACTCGTTTAGCTTTCCGCAAAATGTTTACATGTAGTTTCAATACCAATGCTAAGTCGTCTCATTTTTAAACCACAGTTATTAAAATCCTAAGATCAAACATTAAATATTTCGCTATGGAGTCTGAGATAGTAACAGATGGATATAGTGAGCTAATTATCTTGAAGAATATCAATATAGTAAGCTACATCCGCAAGGGACTCGTGAGGAAAAATATGTAATAACATTTTCAAAGTCATCAAAAACTGTGGTGAGATATTTCACTGGCACGTGCACTTAAGCATGTGGCAGAGGACGTTAGAGAATTGCGTGCTTGCCCTAAAACTATTAAAACTCATTGCAAATTCCTTTAGCATATAAATGTGGGTATTTACGAGTTTGGTTCTGTTGTTTCCCTGAATTTTTCGAGAGAAAAGAGGAGCTTTCAATCACCTTAATCGCCTACGGCCTTTGTTTTGCTTCCTTCCCTCCGTCACGAGACAAACGGCGGAAGGCTCTCTCCCGATTTCCTTGCACATGGAAAGCCAAGGAGCAGCACCATAGCCACGCAGACGGACAACCCACAATTGTCACGTAATGATGCTCCCTATGATTCTCTCAGAAGGTGCCATCGCCTTTCAAATGATCATTGTCATTGCTGTCAATGTCATTTGATGTGACTTGAGGTAAAGATTCCTCCTTAGATATTAGAGGGGTTCAGTTGCTCTATGTGTTTCGGAATCATTGTCGATTAGTCTCTAGAGCATTATTGTGGCTCATACTAAGTGAAACCAGAGTCTTTGGGTGTGTCCTTCTTTTAAGGACTCCTAGTCTCTTGCTCCCTCGGCGCTCAAAGTCGGGGTTTAACTGGCAGTGCGGGTATAACAGTGTTGGATTACACTTGAACAGGGGATGAAAAAGTGCACTTCCTACGCTATGTGGGGCGATTTAATGACTTAGGCGAGCGAGGCAGAGTTTTTTGGGAGTTTTCGGGGACCACCATGAGGTGAAATTTCATATGGTCTCTTGAGGAAGCGCGCATTTTATGATAGAATATTTCTAAATGGTATCCATCCCCATGAAATTTGACAGATCTCGTAATGAAAAGAAAGTCAGCGATGAAGTGAGAATTAATAGAAGTAATGTACGGAGTTAGGAAATAGATGTGAAGTCTCAAATGACCCTCTAGTCGCCCGCAGCCTTTAATCCCGCCCTCAGCCAACAAAAAATTCTACCTGCCTTCAAATTGCCTCTCTTCAAATTATTCTTGGTGGAAAAAATAAGCCCGTCCCTCGCCCTCCTCCGACTGCATTCTCTCAAGGTCAGCTTCCCTGACGAGCCTAAGCACAGCTTACTAGCCATCAGGGGCGATGTCGAAGGGTGTCGTTAACCGCATAGTTACGAGTCGCAAGCTCAATCTACGATTTTGATAATATTCCCTGTGATAAGGAATATCATCTGGAGTTATTCTGTCGTGTGGTAGGCTCACTCATGTTTGACCTCCATGCCTTTCTGTCCTGTGCCAGTCTCTTAGTTTCGTCGAACTTTCCTCCAATCTATACATCGTAAACCTTTTTCTTCCTCGTCCTCTCTTCCCTTCTATCTTTCCCTCTGACGCAGTCCTCAGCCAGCACTCATTCCTCATGCAATGCCCTGGCCATTTCATCTTTCTTTTCTCTAACAATTGTCTCTCTATTCCAGTGTTTGTAGGGCCTCCTCATTCTTCACTCTACTCTCCAATTTAATGCCTTCTCTCCTCCTCCATACACACATTTCTAAGGCCTCTAGAGCTCGGCAAACAGCAGATATGAAATATGTAACACGAAAAACTACGCAAAGCGAGTGTTGCGCTCGTCCATCATTTTATTCTTCTTGTCTCTTGTCACGGTGTGTTGGATGAGAGCTTTAGTCATTTCTGCTATGTAAGTGATTGATCGCTATCGATTTTGGGCCACGTGAACAAAGGAGCGAGTACGAGGAAAACAACGCCACTTAGTGCATAGAGCGAGAGCTGTGATGGACGCAGGCGTTTCTTAATTGATCGGTAACGGAGGGACAAGGATTTCCTTCCGAGTTAGGAGGATTTCCGGGGCCAGGTTTACGTCATTAAGAGGGAGCATTGTGGTGGGAAGCGAGAGGTATGGCGATTGGGTGTAAAGAGTGGGTGCCCGAGATCCCATCGTCAAAATGCGGCGCAATACTGCATTCTCACTCATGAAATAAGTCCGCGATGGGCGAGCATAGCATAGTGGCTCCATTGCCGCCTAAGAACGCCTAAAATTCTGGGCAGAAATTGATTCAATGTCTATTTTCTCTCATATTTTACTATTGTTTTTAGACTAAGTATGCCCGAGTTTGGACATGTGTCGTCTTACTGATGAGAAACACGCAAAAGTTTGAAATTTTCTGAAAATGCTCTCCATTTGCTCATAATGCTGTCATACTTCCTCTCCTCAAATACTACTCGTTGCAGACGTTATGTTTATATCTTTACCAATTATATGGAAAAATGATAACCAAGGAAGGTGGTTAGGTAAGAAGTAATGGTCTAATCCAAGTTATGCTTTATTATGCAAAAAGAATTGATTTTGTAAATTTGAAAACATTTATGCTTTTCCAGACGCAGACGACTGTCGGATATTCTGCAACAATATGTTGTAAATCGAATTGATTTGAATGAAGCCAGCCAATGTCAATTATATAAACATAGCGTTTGGTAACAAAAGGAGCATTTATTTGGTCAACTGACTAAGATTTGAGTCTACTGCACCTCATGTCTCTTTTATTGAATTCCAAAACATTTTCCTCCTTTTATTAGGTACAACTCGAGTAATTGCATTGATTACATGATACACATTCAATGAGTGTGAGCTACGACACTATGGATCATTCTATAGCTTTATGTCTAACAAGTATTATCCATGTCTTAGAAAAAAATAAAATTTAAATGTCGTCAGGGTGTCAGCTTTTCTGGGAGAGTTATTTTTCCGTGATCTGGGAGTACTTAATTAATAACGAGGACCTGTCAGTCACAGAAGTATAGCCCAATCAATGAGTTATCACGATCTGTCGGCAACAGACCTGTCTGTGGTGTGTGACTGCAGAAAGTAAACTGCACATAAGTAAATGCATGAATTGGGTTCTATATAACTGAGTTTACCATATCCTCGAAGGAATAATGGGAAATTAACATTGCATATTTATTTATTTATTAATTTTCACTGCCCCGATTACAGCACATAAGGCTATTGTACGTCGAGTGAATAACAGTAACAACGGACGAGATACAGACACCCATGTCCTGGACAGATAATATTCTACCCAGGCGGGACTCGAACCCGCGACCCTCGGGTTAGCAGGCGAGGACTTTACCCCGCCGCCACCGGGGCTGTATTGGGCCATGGTCTCGGCCAGCTGGAGAACTTTTCAGGGCCGCGTATTGCCATATAGAATACTGTCTAATACCCTAGAATTTTCGCTACGCTCCTGACTTGGTAAAATTTCATTCACCCCATGAAATAATCGTGAAAGAGAAAAAGATAATGTAACGGCAATCAGTCTTACACTGACCAAGTTTCTGCCGAGTCATTTTTTCCTCAAAAGTTTCTTCGAGAAACGAAAATCAATAGCAAGTTGGATAAGATTCAAGTTCAAGTCGCTCGCTGGCCAAGGCTTGAGTCACGCATGTGAAAGCTACCTTAACCGTGAATGCTTGGAGAAGGGCACCTGTGTCAGTATTTGGCGGGTTTCAGGGAATGAATGTTTATCTAAAGAAGAATAAATCGTCGTGTTGACTCCTCTCCGCCTTATTGTGCCTTGGTGATTCCTGTGCATTCCAGAAGAAACATGAATGTCGGCTTAGTGCGATGTTTACAGGGCACCTGTGCACTGTATGTTGGACCCATTCGTCCTGAGTGGACATATCGATCAGAAAGTTGACGATGCAATTCCCTCGTGGTTATAATAGCGTGGTGTTTTACTGCTGCCTGGAGTAAAGACATGTTTTAAAGGCTTTCAGGGAATTTCGCTCACATTGCAAAATGGCAATTGAAATACTTTCAAAGTTGATCATGACTTTCGCAACCGGAAGGAAATACAATGAAGCATCTAGATGCTAGCCTCGCAAGCTCTTTAACCGTTAAAAAGCCTTTCCCTGTTTGGGAAGCAATGGGTAATGCTTAGTTATGAATCGTAAAAAACCTATATCCGCCACTTTCACGAAGTCTTAGAATTAAATTTATCTTTTTCTCCACTCCTATGGGAAAGTCACCATTTCATCATTTTATCGTCATACGAAGAAATTTTGTCGTTTTTATCATTGCTCTTAACTCTTTCGGTTCCGTCGGAAAATCCTTGACAAGAAAGGGATAGTATTTAAACACTTGTTTAATAATTCAGATCGTCAATACGGATTTTTTAAAACTAAGTATGATGCCTTACCTAAGCACCTGTTTCTTTCTGAGAAAAGCCATAGTTAAAATGAGAGAAAATCACTGGTGACGTGAGTAGGTAAGAAACTGTTGGTGAGGAGTGCGATGTTATCCTCAGATCGTCCTTCACTGTTTTAATATCCTCTTCATAATATTTGGGAAAACGAATTTGATTCATTAGGGTTGTATTTTACTTGATCATCCAATCAGTGGGCTATTTAGTTTTAATTAGCTGTTGAGGTATCTCAGGAGTAAAGATGACAATCGGTGGGAAAATAATTGCATAATTGCCTGAAGTGCTGATTCAAATGACTTTCGATTGGTTGAGATTCGCAAGAATTTCAAAGCATCGCAAATGAGTTAATTCAGACGTTATTTCCGGTTGAAAGAAAGGGCGTTTTCCCTCAGTCAAACACCAGCGATGATGGCATCAGTTGAAGAGAACTAAGAACTAAACTTCTCTTCGACACTTCTTAAAGCGGCGTTTCTCATTCCCAGAAGTCGGAAGTTTACAACGAGAGCTCTTTATCGCGCTGTTTTTGCATGATTTCCCCTGCCGCGTCTGAGGGCAATTGAAGTTTACTAATGGGATTGCTTGACGGCGAATTCCCGAGATAAAAGTGCTTATTCAAGGCGAAATCCGAAGGGCGTGCGCTTCACCTGCCCACCGCGATGCCACGGCTGCGGGGGCGCCGGCCGCCCTCCCGGTGACTGTCGCGTTGAGTTTCGACAGAGCCGCCGTTGTGCTATAAACTAAGCGCATGGGGGTGAAGGCGGCGGCCACAGGACCGCACAATATCTAGGCCGACTCGAGGAATCAATGATCGTGGCCCAGTGCTTCGGAGCTGAACCATGCGATTGGTAATTAGCACTCGACGGACATGAAAAAATGCTCAAGCCGCTAAATATGACGATGGGAATGCAATCCTCGATCCTCTCATGCTTACAGACTGGCAGTACTGACTTAACACAATTTGACCGCCCTACATCATGAATGTAAAGCATTCGGTCATCTAATAGCCAATCTTGTGCGGATGTTATGCAAAACAAGGCGGTAGTTATTCCTCACCTTGCGAGGCAGAAGGCGGCCAAACGCTGATGCATGATATTAACGGACAAGATTTCGTCTAAGTGACGGATGTTTGGGCCGATTTCCGCAGTCCACCCAGCCGTGTGATCCCCTGGCGCGGTACGATAGAACTTCAGCGAAAAATACCGAATGAGTGCCCTTGAATGCAAAATAGGTGTCATTCAGTTCCACGTCACGGCTTCAATCACTAATGAGTCTCGTCAAAGAATATTTTATGTAACTAGTTAATACTTAGGTCTCGAATGGAACGTAAATTTGTTTTATCGAGATCGGATGGAATTAGTGGCGATATTCACGTTTTGTGTTGTTACTAATGTAAACTTAAAGTGACTCCAGAAATTCATCAATCTGTAGTTATCGTTATTTTCATATTACAGATATAATTACTGTTGATCTCTTCCCATGTTCAACGCATGCATAACATTTCGTTCGCTGTTACCATCTAGAATTTCAAAAAGGAATATTTAAAAACTGCTTCGCGATTTGTTCACTTGGGAATCCTGTTGAATGCCTATCATTCAAGATGACCATCCTTCAAGGAATTTTTTTTAGCTCGGCCAAGGGCCAAAGCGAGGGCTTAAAATGGGATCTGAGCATATTGAGCTTTTCGGACGATGTTTCCCAAATGAAATTTAGCGAAAAATTCGGTCGCATGAAAATACTTTTCAATTATAAACTCATAGGGGTGGCATGTCGTAGTCTTTTAAACTTTCTTGTCTCCGAGTATAGCTTGGTTGAAAGTTCCTGGCACTTTCACAGAAACCCATTTATGTCCTGGGTGTGTCTTATTTTGACAAATTA
The DNA here is from genome assembly GCA_963169105.1 of Ceriagrion tenellum. Classification (NCBI taxonomy): domain Eukaryota; kingdom Metazoa; phylum Arthropoda; class Insecta; order Odonata; family Coenagrionidae; genus Ceriagrion; species Ceriagrion tenellum. The sequence continues at coordinate 105,762,798 of OY720638.1, read as the reverse complement.
CGGCAGATAGAAGGGGTGAATGAAAAGGATTTATTTTGAATGAAAAGGGTTTATTTCCTGGCTTTAAATTTACCACTTGCGATCGACGCCAAAGTCACCACATTTTCATCTTATTCGCATGATACTGAAGTTTCAGGAACTTTTAACCGAACTATACTCTCTTCCTCTCTCGTAGCCTTTTGCGCCGGAATCCCTCCTCGCCTGCTTCTCTCTCCATCGCCCTGTCCTCCCTTCTGACACCCTTCACTGAATTGTCGTCTGGCGTCAGACTGCGTCCATTCCGTTTCCCTCTCCTTGTTTTCATGACCCACCGGTCGCTTCTCCCTATACGCGTTGCCTGGTGAGCTACTTTATCGGCGACCCAGTGCGCCTATTATATCATCATTCGTCTTGGAAGGTAATTGAGGTAGACAGCAAGAGCCTGTGGTTTAGATTGTGCAACAATTAGTCAATCGGTTGATATGCCATCTATTGCTACTGTATTGCTCTGTTAAGTAGTGCTGATGACACATTTTGCATGCCTCTTGTAAAACTACTATAGAGCCGAGCATTTATGTACATACATACATACCCATCACGCCGTTCCCTTCCGGGGTAGACACAGTCAAAATGTTTCACTCATTAATATATAATTGTACACCTAACTCTGCTTCAATAATTTCCTCCATACTGACCTATCCTTGCAAACCTCTTTTGCCTCATTTACCCCCATACACGCCCTCCTGTTTTTAAAACTCCAAATATTCCTCCTCCTAAGAATTTCCTCAACCACATTCAACCACAACTTTCTCGGCCTACCTCTACCTCTCACACCATTCATTCTACTCTCATATGTCTGTTTCGTTATTCGACTCTCATCCATTCTCTCAACATGGCCAAACCAACGAAGCACACTCCTTTCATACACGTCCATTACTGGAGAATTTAATCCACATTCATTCATGACCCACTCATTCCTGACCCTATCCATCCTACTTTTGCCGCAAATACTCCTCAGATAACTCATACCCATGGCGTTGAGTCTACTCTTACGTCTATCCTGACATACCCATGTTTCACTACCATATAACAAAGTGGGAAGAAGTACACTTTTGTACACGGCGATTTTCGCTTCCTTAGACAAGCACTCACTCCTTGATATGCTCCACATGCTACCTACCACTTTCCTTCCAGCATTCGCACGTCTCTTTATCTCCTCATATATTCTTCCATCTTTCGCATACAGCTTACCTAAGTACACAAAATCATCCACCTGTTCAATTACTTCACCATTCGCCCTCATCCTACAGTTATTCTCCCCATTCTCCTCATCAAAAACTACTACTTTAGTCTTGCACGCATTTACCTTCAATTTCATTCTCTCCTTTGATTCACAAAACTTATCTAGGAGCTTCTGTAATCGCTGTTGACTGTCTGAGATCAAAACAGCATCATCCGCATATAGAAGAACTCGCACGTCTACATTTCCAATAAAACACCGTCATTTTCACTACATGCGTCTCTAACACATTTATCCATAAATACATTAAACAGCCATGGAGATATTACGCATCCTTGCTTTACACCCCGATTTATTACAAACCAATCACTCAGAACCCCTTTAACTTTTACACTTGCATTACTATTGTCAAACATCGCCATCATAAAATTCAATAACTGCCCATTCACTCCATAATCTCTCAAAACCTTCCACAACTTCTCTCTATTTACTCTGTTATATGCCTTCTCTAAATCGACAAACGCACAGTACACTTTCTTTCGGACACTCATACATTTTTCTATCACTTGCTGAAGTGCAAAAACCTGGTCAATACATCCTCTCCTAGGCATAAAACCACACTGCACACCCCATATTCTGTCGGAAGTAATATTCCTCACTCTTTCGATAAATATTTTACTGAAAACTTTTCCCGGGATACTCAATAAACTAATGGCCCGATAATTATTACATTCGGCCTTTCCTCCCTTCCCTTTGTACAACGGAATAATGATAGCATTCTTCCAATCCGCTGGAACAACAGAAACCTGTAAGCATAAATTGTATAGTTCACGCAGTCTACAAATTAGTAATTTACACCCACACTTCAACATTTCACTGGATATCCCATCTATGCCTGCAGCCTTCCCATTTTTCAATATTCTCACAGCCGTTGTGACCTCCTTCTCACTGATATCCTTTTCCAGCATCACATTCTCGCATACCACTTCACAAGGCTCATCCTCAATGCCTGCAATATTATTGTACAATTCTTCAAAATAGTCCCTCCAGCAGTCCCTGATATTGCTCTCGTCCCACATGATCTCTCCACTTTTGTTCTTTACCGCATTCATTCCCCTACCTTCACCAAACTTAGCCCTTTTTACCCACTTTCAAAACAGTTTTTTATTACCTTTAAAATCACTGCATTTTGTTAGCTTCATCCGCACGCAGTCTTTCTTTGCTCTCTTTCACAACGATTTTTCATTCATTATTTTTCTTTCTGGAAATCTAACATGCCTTAGTACGCTCTTCCTCAGATTTGGCGAGCAAATACGTAGCTATAAATAAGTTAATAATCATGGTGCTTATACCATTTTCAGCTTAGAGTGTAGTGCATGTTGGCGAGAATCCATCCCCTGCTATACGCCGTTAAGGTGGGTTGCAGGAGTCCATGCATATGTAGATGAAGTGTAGGGACCCGATCACTTAATAGAAGCAAAAGGGGTTATGGAGTTTATTTTATGATTCTGAAGGAGTTATTATACTTTCAGAGGGATATTATCTATGTATCAGAACAGGTTGCAGCTAATTGACACCTGGTTTTGCGCATGATACTAATCACCCCCAGGCAATGTTATTGATAGAGGCCCTTCATTCATGGAGACCGCATTCATTTCTATGACGATTGACTTTATTTACCATGCTGTAGTGTGAAATTTACAGTGGAAAAATCATTCGCCTGGACTGAGAATCGAACCCAGATTCCTCGATTTCGTACCTTCGATTTTCCTGAATTTCACACAATTGTATGACCTCTAGTGGGTGACTCCGTTAAGGTCACTGCGTGGCTGGTTCCGTAGTTCTGTGAAAATTACCATGCTGTGACTTGGAATTCTATAATCATGGAATTACCGAAAAGAACAGAATATTTTAGCAAAAGAATCCCTCAGCAGAAGTGGAAACGTGATTAAGAGACCTTTAGGTTACTGGTATGCCGTATTTAGAGTTTCTATGAAATAGGGTAGTTGTTAACAGCTAGTACGAATGTACGTAATTTTATGATCGGCACAAAGGCTTTACTGAATCAATTTACGATCGATGATCATGTATTTTTCTTTGTGATCTATTGCCTTTTGCCTTTGCGCTTATGCTCTAATCCAAAACCGAGGACACGGATCTTTTTATCTGTTCCATCTTGGTCAATATCAAGTAATAATGTTATCGTTCACCCTCTCATTATTGGGAGACTTTCAGATAAAAATAGCCTCTAACCCAATAATATTACATTTGTGCTTTTGCGTCAAAGTTTTCGCCTCAGTTACGAATATATCATAAAGAGAGTGAAAATCGCGTTGGAAGCGTCCTGGGCTTAGACTACTGTAGACAAAGTGATTGTCGCAATTCCACGTTGAACTCGCCAAAACTGAGGAAATCTTGCCCCTCTCCGCATCCATTCTCGGTGAGAATGTCTCTTCAAATTGAGTGAGCTCGAGGTACCTTGCTCTCCCTAGAATCTAGCTGTCCAAACACCAGCCTTTGAACATGTGCCTGAGTGGCACCATGTTTCCATCTCTTCTAATACTTCTCCTGATACTAACGCTGCCACGATAACTCTCACAGCTGAGGGAAAGCGAGTTGCGCAAATAAGTTTGTATTTTGCCTGAGATACTGCCATTTCACTTTAATGGCCATTTCCTCTCAAAGAAAGGCTTTTCCGTTTCGCTTAATTTACGCTCTTTTTTGGTCCTTTTTCGGCCGGATATCTCTGCCCGTGCGGCAACAACTAGAAAAAATCTACATTTTCATTATACCCTGCGAGCCGCCGCATGGGCGTGTGGTAGGGGGTGTTAGGGCACCAGCCGTGTAAAGATGTAATTTTTTTGGAGATGAAATGGTGACATGTATTATAGGAGTGTATGTAGTGGAGCTCAGTTTGGTCGCTTATTGTGCGCGGAAAGAACGAATTTTAATACCTATCGGTTCGGCAGTGTATCTCTCTCTCTTATTTTATCGCATCTGGCAGACCTAGGGATGTAGTGAGGAGTCATGATAATATTCTCTGTGTCGCTCTATAAAACATGAGTTCTGAATTTCACAAACAACCTATGCCTAGCGTGTAGCCTCCGAGCCTCTAGGGGCTCCCGCATTAATCCCTCTAAAAGTTTTGAGACATTATATGTACGCTCGTAGCAGTTTTTAACGAAACGCGCTGCTTTTCTTTGTATTTTATCAATTTTGTTGGTTAAATCTTTATGACCAGGGTCCCAAATGCTCGCGGCGTATTCAAGGTGTGGCCGAACCAGAGCGAAGTAACATCTCTCTTTGACTTTTTCATCCGAGGACCTTCCTATAATACGTTTAACAAAACCTAGTTTCTTTAATGCTGCGCCACATATTTTTTGTATGTGTAATCCCCACGATATTGCAGATGTTAAGGTAATTCCAAGATATTTTACTTCATCTGAAGATTTTGTTTACTCCATCCACAGTATAGGTATGGAATGTTTGTGATGACTTTCGCAGGAAGTGGACTATGGTGCATTTGCTGATATTTAGTTCTAACCCCCAATACTGGCACCGGGAATGAACGTTTTTAAGGTCCGATGACAGAGCTTCAAAGTACGCGTCTTGGCTTATTTCACGCTCTACACCTAATCTAAAGTCGTGTATTATCATCCGGAACTAAGTCGCCTAATGTGAGTCCTATGGAGTGGCGAGATAATTTAATTGACATATTTAATCTATTCATTGAGTCCTGAAAAAATACCCTGTTAAGGCCCACAGTCGACTCAAGATATCTGATTGTATATCAGTTCAATTTCAGCTGCCGTAAGTGGGGCAGATTTTTATGGAATACTTGATGGGTCCATTTATTCGCCATTTGAGTCCAAATACCAGCGCATATGTTTTCCTTTGCGCCACTGAATTAATTGATTCTCCACGTGCATCGATTTAAAGCGGTAAAAGTGAAACCTCTCTTTTCAAAATCTTAAACTTGGTGGTTGAATTTTATTTTTATAATTGGAAATTTAAGCTTCGTCTACTTTCGGAAGCTAAGGTGGAGTCGTTTGGAATCGGCATTAATGTTACTGCCAGTTATTCATTGCAGCCTTAAAGTGGCAGACCTTTTCTATCTGAGTGATTCATGCCTTGTTCCCACCTAGATCATGCAGAAGAATTACTCCAAGTACTGGTATGAACTCTTTCGATTTCCCCAGGCCGCATATCAGAGTCTAAAGTAGTGAGATAATGTGGCTCCACGTCACTACACCAGTGGCCACCGCGTGGCGTGGTGATTTCATAGAACACCAGCACACGTCGGAGACAAACGGTGGAAAAAAGGTGGCCAATTATCCGGGCTTACTTAAAGTAGATTATTTTTCGTTCGTCAATCGTCAATCACTACCCTGCAATCAATGAAGGGAAAAATATCAGTGATCAATCCTCTGATTTTGGCTTTAATTAAATCATTGACTACAACTGTGGCTGACGGATCGGTTTGCCGGCGTCGTCGATAGACCAAGTTAAGAGAGGATTAGATCAGAAAATTAGCACTTTGAGGCGATGGTCATAGAGTAGTTATGCAATCCTCACATCGTTAGCGAATTCCTTCCGTATCCACGACTTAGCCATTCCTCAATGACGGCATTTACTTCTCCCGATTCGCTTGATTTTCTTGAGTGCATTATAAGTTACGTAAGCGGTTATCGACTCGAAGAATATTCTCTATTGATTCTTAGCTATCATCTTCATTCGTAGTTCACCTCCCTTTCGTCCGATTGATCTCCTTTATCATATGCCCTCCTCCTCTGCACTACTTTCCGTCCAGCCGTCCTTCCATTAATATTTTGAGCCGACGTTTGCGTGACTTGCCTTATTATTCGTATGAAGTTTTCATAGCTAGTTCACTTCGTTTCATTTTAACGTTCCTAAGTAACATCTCATAGCTTACTTCGGATGTTCGTTCTTCGTTAAGTTATTGATTCATCATTTCGATCGTTGAGTGTGATAAAGGTAAGTTTCGAAATGTTTAATGTTAATGGATTTTTATATGGGGTAGACTGGGAGAAGATTTTTACCTTGGGGGAATTTCTCACGCTTGGCGTATTCTATTTACCATATCTGTCTCTCTTCTCCCGTACCGATTCTGTTTCATAAGTAACAACAGTCTTCCCTACATAGTATTAGCAGCTGTACATGCCACAGTTTAACATACTGCGATAGGTTTTCCCGCGCTTACTCTGCAATCAGAAATTGCGATACAGAAGATGTAAAGAAACCAGGGGTATGTTAAATCGATCGACTCATCAAACACCTCTGCTCGATCAACTCTATTTAGCCCTATTTCCCTCTCACTCCGCGGCTAGTACCGTCACACCCTCTGCCACAAACCTTAGCGGAGGCTCAAATGGCAGTTTCTCAATGCATATGCGTATCAAGCCGAGTCCAGCAATGATAAACTTCAATGGTCGAATATGTTTTCATCTGGCCTTTACCCTCTTCTTCTTGTAAGGAAATTTTGAGTCTATCCTATGTTCACATTATCATATTTATTTCTCCTGCAAACCTTTATTATCTTTTGCATTTATTTTGAAGTTATATCCTTTCTTTTTCATGGAGTTTAACATCATTGCCCTCACAATTTTTTCCGAGTCAGTAATGAATAATGGCATACTTTTTCCCATTTTCATTCCACTATTTTTCATTATGAAAACTGAAAAAGATCAGCGGCGTTCTTGCGGTACTCAATCGGCTTTGTCTCCTCAGCTGTCGATTACCTCTCCCCCCAGCTCTTCTCATCGTCTGAAAGCCTTTTTCGTACCATTATATTCACTCCTATTACTTTATCATAGTAAAAATAAGCTGCCACCCACAACCCCATCCAACATCCTGCAGGTATTTTTTTTAACTTTTAGCATCAGTCGCAGAATGAAAAATGGGGAGAATAACTGTATGATGGGGAATGGTGAAGTAATAGAACAGGTGGATAATTTTGTGTACTTTGGTAAGATGTTTGCGAAAGATGGACGGATAGCTGGGGAGATGGAGAGAAGTGCGAATGCTGGAAGGAAAGTGGTAGGTAGCATGTGGAGCATATCAAGGAATGAGTGCCTATCTAAGGAAACGGAAATCGCCGAGTACAAAAGTGTACTTCTCCCCACCTTGTTGTCTGGTAGTGAAACATGGGTGTGTCAGAATAGACTTTAAAGTAGACTAAACTCCGTGCGTAAGAGTTATCTGAGGAGTGTTTGCTGCAAAAGTAGGATGGATAGGGTCAGGAATGAGTGGGTAATAAATGAATGTGGGTTAGATGCTCCAGTGATGGACATATGTGAAAGGAGTGTGCTTCGTTAGTTTGGCCATGTTGAGAGAAGGGATGGGAGTCAAATAACGAAACAGATATATAAAAGTGAAATGAATTGTGCGAGAGGTAAAGGTAGGCAGAGAAAGTTGTGGTTGAATGTGGTCGAGGAAATTCTTAGGAGGAGGAATATTAGGAGTCTTAAACATAGGAGGGCGTGTATGAAGCAGGGCATAGGGGTAAATGAAGCAAAAGAGGTTTGCAAGGATAGGTCAGTATGGAGGAAATTATGGAAGCAGTGTTAGGTGTACAAATATGTATTTATGAGCGAAACTTTGTGACTATGCCTACCCCGGAAGGGAACGGCGTGATTGGTATGTATGTATGTATGTATGTCTGTAGCATTGGTCTGCTCTCTCCTTCTCGGATATAGAGACAATCAGTTCCTATGGACGCCCATGGAGAATTTATTTTAGTTTCATACACGGTATCGAGGGAGTACATCCTCGCCAGCAAAACTTAATATTTTTCGCGAACTGTCGCCTTTCGGATCATTTACGTATTGGTCGGTCTCTAGGTTGGCGCATTAGAAATATGTATCTCTCGCATCATCTCACATTTCAAATGGTAAAAAACTATTACCCATTAAGAAAACTGCGCTTCGAGATATTTGCTATAAAAATAGAAGCTTTTTTCATGTGATGTGCTGCGGCTGTAAGCTCCCGTGTGGCAGTGCATAAAAAATGATGTTCTGACGCACACATTGTGACAGAGATCTGTTTCTCTCTGATGAGGCCAAGAGCGTTGGATTTTATGCGTTGTTATCTCATGCTAAAACTGCCTTCCACATTGGAAATCAAATGAAGATGTCATTATGTGACGAAACCCGGGTCGTAAAGAATAACTCTATTTAGTGGACCATTACTTGAATATTTTGATTTCCTGCCTCCCACATATTTCACCGATGCCTGTTGAGATACGGTGGAAAGCCAAGGTTTTATAAAATAAATGAAGCTTTTTAATGTCCACTCAGTAATTCGATTGTTCATCGCGCTTGACGCTAAGACTTCGTCGTAAGTTTCGTGTACATGATGATGACTCCTTAGCGTCGAAACACGTTGTACAATAAAATTACTCAGATGAAATTACAAATATTGTACAAACCCTATTATGCATGTCGAAACTTTATTTGTATTGAACTCAACATCGATAATAATGTAATGTATTTTTATTCCACACGTATGCGTTTTTATGAGCGTCCTGAATTAATTTTCCATATCTCCGAATATGCTCCCCTTATGGCAGTACTCAAAATTCACAGTTGATCCGTTATGGGCCATTATTTCCTATTAATTCCCTTGTGAGACTCGGCTTCAAGAATGCTATCGGTCGTCAAGGGGGCGGTCTAGCAAAAACGCAGAATTTAGAGCAATAATTTTGATTTTATCCATTTTATATCAAAACGTTATAATTTTCGAGCAGTAAACGATATTCGTATGGATGAAAAATAATTCTAATTATTTTCATTTATATTAGGCTTCCGTCTCGACCATTAATGCACAGTATTTATAATTTACCTATGCAAAAGAAAAAAGACCGCGAAAGAATGTAATGAACTCCATAGTTGTATTTCTACATGGATATTGGCGGACAGACAAAGAAACTTTTCTTGTCACATTAATACTTTTACCTTCCATAGTTTGTAGGCATCACGATAACGCGAATTTTTCGGTCCATGTGCATAGTCGTGAACGAAGGGTCGGATGGTCGCCAGGCTGGTTTTCTGAACAGGTGGCGAACGGGAATCGTTCGCGTACTGGGTATGGTGTGTTGGTCGGTGAGACCGAGACGACTCGGAGTACTGCGGGCGTTAAAATCGCTGCCGATTGTTTCTTATTCACGAGTTGAAGACGGAGTTATGAATGTAAAGACGGAATGAGGACCAATGATATGGCTGTCATAAGAGCCATAATTAATATGGATGGAGCCATAATTATGATGGATTCCTATCAATAAATTATCAATATATATATTTTGGCTGAGGATGTGATTTCTGACTAGACGCCGAGATTGAATCGATTTGCGTTTGGATTCAGCTTGACAAACGGTTTATTCCAAAACGATTCCACAAGATGGTTGATAGGACGTCACGCAGGTTTGGTGTATTTCCTTAATTCAAGAAGAGTGAGGTAAAGCGCAAAATACGAGGAATTTAATTCACGATTACCATTTATCGAAGGGCGTGAGTAAAATTTATCCATCTGCTCGATTAAACAAAGATATCTATTTTTACGAACGAAAGAAAAACGATTCTCTATAAAATGGTGACACGTCCGAGAAAAATCTATCACATTTTCAATTTTTGTACATACCTTGATTTTTTGGAAAAATCGTTTGCGTCCCAATAAGTTACTGGTGGCGTTATTAAAAGAAGATCAGCTTTTTCTAAATGTATCCAAATCGATCCAATTTTTTATCCTCAATAGTAAGACATGAACTCCCATATTAATCTTATATTTATTGGATACGATATCCTCGTACCGTTGGGGGGAGGGGTGCACAAAGAAGCAATTCCACATTTTGAGAAATGTCGCCGTCCGCATTAATTAGAGTCAAATTTATTTTCATCTGTTTATTAGAATGATTTCCGTCCCAACACATTTGTGGCATTGCCAAATTGGGCAGGGCGGGCACCGTAAGATGCCATTTGAATTCAGTATCGATTCGCGTGAATTTCATGCGCATTGGATTTATCATGAAAATACATGCTGAAGCCTTAAAGTCTGTTTCGAGACTATTTGGCCGGTAAGGATGGTATAATTTCGGTGCGTGGGACCGTTCAGCCAAGAGGTACTGCAATTGCGACCGGACTAACTTTTACATCTATAATGTCTACCCTGTGAGCCGCTTCTAGGACGCGTGGCGGGGGGAGTTAGGTCTCCAGAGTTGAGAGAATCGGGAGAACGAATGGCAAGAAGGGGAAAAGGGAGAGCAGGATAAGCTTTCCCTTTTCCTTACGTTTGCGGATTGTCCGAGTGCCTCGCTCGCACTTTGTCGTGGTCATGTAAGGTGTGTGGGAAGAAGGGATTTTTGCACACATCAGTTCGGCATCGCAACTCTCTTATTTTGCCGTTGTTATCAGAGTTAGAGGTGAGGTGCGAGGCTGATTTAGTATCCACCTTATCATCCTGAAACTCGCATGATCTGAATTTTTCGAGGAATGTAATTCCGAATGTAAGCCCAGCGTGTAGCATACGAGTCACCATTGGCTTCCTATCTAATCATCCCGTCGGCTGTATCTCGCGCTCTGTATTCTCATGGCAGTTAAAATTTTCCAATGTGGATTTTTCACGTGAATTCAATCTGTATTTTCATGGGACCGAATTCTCGCAGCTTATGCGATATGAGACCTAATCTGACTCTCTTACACTCGTCCCTGCGAGAACCTTCAACTATACGCTTGCTAAATCCAGGTGTCGTAAATGAAGCGCCAGAAGTATTTCATTTGTGATTCCGCCTTCGTTAAGTATGAAGTTACGGTTATTCCCAGGTAATGGACTCTATATTACACTCATACTTACTATGCATCCTTATAGACGACTTGGGACGTCACTATTTGATGAAGATACTCGACACGCAGTGATATACAATGCTAACTGTTCATTAGTTTGGCTTGAAGCCATTACTATAGCCGATAAACGCTCACCATCCGGTCTTACGAGTTACGTAACAACCCTACCGGTTGGGCTGAAAAGGCTGGTGGGCGATTAGGGAGGGACCAGTGGGGAGGGGTAGGAGATGGGGGTAATGGCAGCCGAAGATTCTTGGAGGAAAGAGGTTTTTAATCATATCTATGGCGTTACATAAAGATGTTCGTTATGCTGGAGGAAATGCCCGTCAATGGTAGTTCATAGCGTTGTCTACTTAATATAGCTCAGTCATAGCGGAAATTATGGAAATAGACTGCTAGACGGACAGGTTTAAAATTTTATTATTCCGCGTGCAATAAGGTTCCACCATAGTCACCATTCAGACCTTTTTAATTACATTTTTCGACTAGTAGTGTCATTATTCTGTTTAATTGATATATGATGCTTTTCTCATTGATATATTTAGTAATATTAATGTATAGTGTGCTTCCTGGATAAATATTGTTTCTCTGTCCTTTGAAGTAGTTTCGAATATCGTGAACATTCGTAGTATCTTTAACATTTGTGGAACTCAGTGGAGACTTTATTGACGCAAAATTCACTCTCTGCTACCCACCCTTGAAATGGTTGGTGAAAATGGACCCATGGTATGGAATAGCCGGGCAGGAAACGATGCCCAGTCCTTCTGCCTTCGTCACCGGGGCTTCAGCTGTTTATGCTCTGCGCGCGCGGCGTGTTGAGGTCTGTTTCGAGACAAGTCATGGGCGAGAAACCTGCTCAGGGTTGCATCGCGTTCGGCTTTGCCGGGGCAGAGGCGCTTACATCTACGTATACAAAATACTCATCTTACTTATCACCAACATGAGCCAAATTGTGCCATAATAAAGTTAATGAAGCCACTGCTACTGGTGCCTTGGAAAAACATGCAAATACTTTTCAGGAGGTTAAATTTCACCAGCATATATTCACTAGAGGCATGTCACCAAGCTAGAAAAACTGTTTGTATAAGTGTGTTTTGCAATTTCATAAATGGCCAGATATACAAGTGTTTTACTGGAAGCATATACAGCGTTCAGTTAGTGCTGGTAGTGGTTAAGAAGTAGAAGATAAATGGAATAGTTGATAAGGAGTAGAAGAATAATAGCAGCATTAGGGAGTAATTCAACTAACTGGCTGTATTACGCATTTAAAAAAACTAGTTGAAAATCTCATTGGCAGTGGACCTCACGCTTGTTGTCATTGGCTACTCTCAAGTGGTGAAGGCGCAAATTATCCGAGGAGTTTGAAATATAAAGGCACTGCTGGTACCGTAAATAGCACGGGAGTGTGGCGAGAAGGGGTATCGTGGTGAGGAATCACTTACTTTGGCCGAAACATTGAAATCGAAATGGTTTTAAAGGTTACTTAAAGTGTTAGAATCCGGATGAAATATTAGCCGTGGGGTCCGGCCTTGCATGTAACTTTGCAAAATTGATTTATGTCTGTTCTATAATTCTGTTTTGTTATGGTGCAATGCGGTCAGGAAAATCCAATTTATTTACCGTGTTTTCATATAATGATTTGACTAAACGCCAGCGGATAGTTAATTGAACACTAGAATTCCATATTATTCATTGAATAACATTAAGTTCGAAGATAGGAATTAATATAACTGGTTCAGGCTGGACTGGATGGAAGTTGTTGATATTTAAAATGAAGACAACACTTTGTAAGAGCTTTTTTGCATAAAGAATAAATGTCTTTGTGAAACTCAGAAACCTGTGAAAGATTACAAAGTGTTTTATTCGTCATGAATATCGAAGAAAGGATATAACTGTATCGAGAAATCATGAAAACACTTTCTTCTAAGAGTTAGTTTATGGGCAAGTTTTATGTTAAGCAAATCATCAGCACCAGAGTGCCTGATGATGATGCTTTAAGCATTCAAACACGAATCGTTAAGTTTGTGAAGATTTCTGTCGTCTGTAAAGGTTTCCTCACGAAAATAAATTCCAGATAGCGGTCTCCTGTCCACACCGGAATCTCCTAGATAGCCCCTCCTGTACATTCAACCGCTTTGGAATATGCAGAGGGTAGCTACCCCGTCTTCTGAGGACTCTCCCCTCTCCATAGCCCACTTCTGTCCCACGATAAACAATTCCAGGCCGCCAGATGTCGACCCGTCCTCGGCTCTCCTCCCACTCTACAGCACCCCACCCCAAGCCTCCCCCCTCTCCCCACACCATCGTTCCTCTCTGGTTATATAACTTTGAGTTCTGCTCTCAGACACCGGATTCAAATAATGATCTCTAAAAACAGTAGTGTATGCCATATGAAACTTTCTAGTCCCGATCCAATGAGAGGCGGTCGTGAGAGACGTGTTGTGACATCTTTATTGCTATTTAAGAGCTTTTGATGAGCAAAGTGATAATGGAATCGTAACTTTCGGAAACGACCCCGTGACGTCAGCATGGCACGATTTTCTGCACTTCAGAATGCCATGGGTTAGCAAAGCGCGCCGAGCACGGAATAACCGTTGTGCTTTATCTAGAGGGTGATAGCTACAAAATGGTTACGAAATATCTTTCACGAATTCGCATTCAAGCCTGTTTATTTTCATCCTTCTGAGTTTTAAAAACAATGATTCAATTTGAAGGTAAGAAAGACTTACCCCGTAGCTTGTGATACCAAAAAATGGCGGGGTGAATAGAAAAAATTGCGTCACCAAATATTCTGATCTTTTTTGTCGATCGAATGATCGACTACCCGAGAGCAGGTAAGGAGGAAGATACGAGGTCAGGTGCACGAGGCCAAGTCATGGACTACACAAACCTCCGGCGCCCTGAAGTGCCGAATGCAAGAACACCAGCGAGCCATATAAAGTAGGAAGCCCAGCTTGTCATCGATTGCGAATCGTTTTTGCAATGGACGTTTTCACAACTTGCAATGGAACCTGAGGGAAGCAAAATTCATTCCCGAAGTGATAAGATTTTTGCCCGTGCTAATCAGGGAAGCGGCATCGCCCACAATCCTATTAGCTTCAGCTGAATATACGGGTACTTGCTTCCCAAACCTTGGAAACAATTATAAAAACAGCCAATCACAGCGCACCATGATGTAAGAGGTGCCTTGATGAAGCGATCCAAATTATTATTGGGCAGTTCTAAACTTAAGAATCAAGCTGGGACGCCAGTCAGGCGTCGGCTCCAGATACAGCAAAGCGGAAGAGAGGCAGGAAGATCTTCAGCTATGACTAATGCATGGGTGATACGATTGCAGCAATTTTCACCAACTTAAATGCTTAATGTCGTTCTTAAGAAGTCGCCTCTAATGCCTCATTTACATTCACTAGGGTTAGAATGAAAGTTAATATGGCGGCTTAACTAACTTGCGTTGCCACGGCATTCTTTAACCAGAGTTATCTTGCTGGTGGCCTCTGGTTGAGAGCTAAGAAGGTGATGTAGCCCACAGCCCAACAAAAATCGTAAGTCGCTTTTCATTTTTTCAAGGGCTATATTCACGAGACTTGTGTGGGCGAGAAAAATGATTGGATATGCAAATGCACGGAAATGCACGGTTAGAATTCTCATTCATGAATATTTAACAATGTACTTATCATTTCAATTCTAGACATTACTTTATGCATCGAAAGATGAAAATTGAGAGAACAAATTTACCTAATAGAACAACGTGTCACTATGCTTTACTTTACCTTGAAGAGACCCCGAGAATATTACGTTTTTATGTCATTTGCACTCTTTTATTATAGATAAAAACAATTCAAGATGTTATACTTATATTCAACATTTATAATTAAATTCCATTTCAAGTCCTTGCCTATGCAGCGGAATAAACGACATTTTCTTCCAAGTTCTGCCCATGACCCGTCCTCGCTCGCGCATTTAAGGTAAAATTTTTATTTTATTTTTTGTTTATCATTCACTCAGGCATTTAAATACACCAGGCAACTTGGCACTGACGCATGGATACGGAGTATGATAATATAAAATCTCGTAATATATTGTACGCTTCAAGTAAAAGCTACAAGTGGTCTGGATCACTTAACTCCTACTCTAACTAACCTGCGTTTACACGCGTTTAAAATGATGGTAACCAGCGCCAACCCTAGTAACGCTAGTGTGGTTTAAAAGTTGACTTCGGTTAGCACCAACCTGTGTTTACACGACGAAATTTTACTAGGGTAGAGTTAACCTGGTTAGAAAGCTAATAATGTAAACAGGGCTTAACCCAATTGTCTGCCTGCCATTTCTTTAACCCCGTCACTTAATCCCTCTGAGGCTGTCGGGAAAGAAATAAAGACGTGGGTGACTTGCGTCGAAAAACTATTTTATTAAAATTACAGCGGTAATAATAGGAGTAGTGGAGTTATGTTTTAATTGGGTGTGCTGACAGTCAGAGTCATTTTGCATCACTATAAATACGATTAGAGATTTTTCGTAGCATTTTGCAAAAAATAGTGAATCTAAAAACAAATAGCTCATAATTTCGGTGAAAGACGAGTGGTCTTGAGATTTGGCAACACTCGCATCTGATAAAATTGTCAGAGCCATCCCTTGGAAAAAATTCTACATCCTCCGTGATGCTGAAACCTTTGCGTGAGGCGATTGATATCCCCAACCAGTCACTGCAGTCTCATCTCTCGAACTTCTTCCGTCGAATGAAGGCCACGCCCATTGAACTGGCTTCACACCTTTCAGTTTATTGTTCAGAACCGTCCGCCATCGTAAATTATGCAATAAATCAAAACGACAGAGGGCTTTGGCGCAATGAAAAGTAAGATCAATAGAATAAAATAAAGCCTGGCCTAGTAGCTCAAGTATTCTCGACTCGTTCCGCCTCAACGTGCCGGAGTTACATCGAAACCCTTGGAACACAATGCGTGGAAACTCAAAGGATTCTCAATATTGGTAATTTTTGGCTTATTACGTTCTGACAGAATTTGACCCATTAAAAATTAAATATAGGCTAAAACCATTAGTGTCTTCTCAATCAGTCGATCGTTTTTAGAAAAATTGCCACAGAGCAACAAACAAAAACCCTTAAAAAAATTTCTTAGAAGCTGTTCTGTAGAACGTAAGGAATCTGTAGAAATTGACTCTTTTTT
Organism: Ceriagrion tenellum; assembly: GCA_963169105.1. Taxonomy (NCBI): domain Eukaryota; kingdom Metazoa; phylum Arthropoda; class Insecta; order Odonata; family Coenagrionidae; genus Ceriagrion; species Ceriagrion tenellum. The sequence continues at coordinate 105,746,542 of OY720638.1, read as the reverse complement.
CAGAACTAGTTCATTTTATAAGGATCTGTACGGAACATGAGAGCCTGACTCTATAGAACATGTTCTGTAGAGTTATTTTCTACAGAGAAAAATAACTCCTTACAAGTTGGTCTGTACAACTTCAGCAACTCTACGGAAATTTGTGAGGTTTCCGTTGACCCAGTTCCTTTTCTAAGGACCTATATGGAGAGTCGTAGGGAATTCCACAGGACGTCGTGAGGAATTCTGCAGAACGTCCCAAGGTATTCTTCAGAACGTCGTAGGGAATTCCGTGAAATAGCGTTTTAAAACTTAAAGGAATATGTACTAAACTTTTTAAGAAACTCTGTATTTATAAGGAAACTACATAGAGTTATTATCAGGTAAATACTCTGAGGACGTTACTCAGTGCATCGGGTATTGCCCGTATGCGTTGCATTATCTTTAGGCCAGTCACTATTCAATCTATGGAGAATTAGAAGAAATTTCCAAATCTGGTGACTATTATGACAGTCTGGACCTAGGTTAGTCACAGATAATGAACATTTTGTTTTTTAGATAAAGCTTTTTTTATGAGTGAACGAACATACGTATTTCACCGACACCAAAATTACAAGTTCCCTTCACCGTCTATCTTGCCTTATTTAAGGCTTGCTCACGCGACTTGTATGCATCTGTTTTCTGCTTCATCTGCGACATGGTATTGCGAACTAATTTCAACTTGCTCAAAAGCTCCACAATCAACCAAATTTCCATCAATGGTTCCTTAGCTTTCTCCAAATTCGATTCAATTCATGGAGAACTGACACGGAAATTACCTTGGAAACAGAAATGGCAGTTTCCACTTCGATAAAATTTTATCCAAGTGAAAAATTGCCATTTCTGTTCCTTATTATTCTGAAATTCTATCATATTACACCTGATACTACTCTTTTTGATTCTATTACCTAGAGGCTACGACCTTCTTTGATGATTATTTCAGTTTCCGCTCATTCGGCGGAGTTCAGCCCGTTGGATTTGGCTCCAATTCCGAGGAATGATCACCACTGTCGCCAATAGTGCTGTTGTCTCTATCATTGACTGGCAGACAGTAAATGCGAAATTATGTTGGCCTTAGAAGTATGATCAATTGAAGTACTTCTACTTCGTGATAAAACTCAATTTTGCTCTAGTAGAAGGTTTATTTGTAGCTTTTACATAACAGAATTAAGCTCCTGTTTGTAACCGTTGAATTGAAGGAATATGATTATGGACTAGAATTTCATTTTCCGAGAATTTTCTAGGTGAAAACAGCTTTCCTCGTTGAAAAATGAGTAATTCTTTCTTAGAAATGAGAAAGCTTAAAGACTTTCTTTTCTGCTCGGCTGAACTGAGATGACTGCGGAAAACCCTTGAATGTGAAATTAAAAGCTGAAAAGAAAATCGAAGAGATATTTCCTTCAAAGTGCCGAATCCTCTGCCCCTCCATTTTCAAGCGAATGAAGGCGTACTGCTCGTCCATAATGCGTACTAATCAATGAGGATTAGCATTGCAAGCATTGAGTGAGAAGCATTTCCCATTCATTTTTAGGGTAACTTCCTTTCAGCTGGTGTATCATTCCGTTATCATTCTTTAATATCCCTTGAACAGGAAAAAGTAGAAATGCGATAAAGTGAAGCGATATCAATTCGTGTGTCACCTAATCGTTTGTTCAGATAAAAAGTATTCTCTCTCTTGTGGGTTGGCTGAAGTGCAGCTGTCACTCACCAAATTGATACGCTATGTATGTACATATAAAAAGAAGGAATCCTAGGCATGACATCTTTATTTGCTGATACATTGATGGTCCTTTAATCCATCCCCCAGCGCCGTGCCACTAAGCTCACTCACAATTACTGTCGCTTGGTTTGCTAAACTTTTGTGTTCAGCAGTCAGATCCATCGTCGGGGACTAACTGAGAAACAAGCAGAAATAAGGAGAGCAAGTTATCGTGCTTTCCATCTGCTTGAATCGAGAGTTTCGAATAAATCAAAAACTTAGGAGACTTATCTGAAGATAAATTTTCTCGAGAAAAATAGAAGTTTAGTCAGACACTGATATTTTTCTAAGGAGACTATTTCCTTATCAACAATTTATTTGTATACTTTGATCATTTTGCTATTTTTCAATTTGTCCTCCTAAATATTGTATTCCAGAATTATTCTGACTGAATAACAGTTTGCGATTTTTGCAAATTCCTCAGAGATTGCTGTCATATTAACTATTTCTAATTAAACTATTTTTTAAATTTAAGACTCCATTCATAAGGGCCATATTGAATGACAGCTTCTCTCTTGCTTCACAATCCGGTCAATGGTTGACCCAGTAAATTTGGAAGTTGCCGCGTTAGCAGAAAACCTGCTTGATGCGCAATCTAGGGAAGTGCCGCACGGTTTTAAATGATTAATAAAATGGTGAACCTTACTTCCTTACCATTAAATTAAACTGACAATCTATCTCATAGATGATGAGGTCGATTGATATTCTTGCTTCGGCCGTTTAAAACCCAGCCTCTTGAGCTGCTGTTTTTCTGTTCTAAATTAGAGATCACTCGCAATACTTCATAATTCTAGTATGAATAAATTCATTCTAATTTCTAATTCCGGGGGTGCTCGTGGCCTGATTCGATAATCAGGCAATTATTGTCAAACTTTGAAGAGTTGAAGAGCCTTGGGATCAGAAAGCTTCTAGTTACAGAATTTCGAGAATTTGCATTTCAAGTTGTAGCAGATCATTAAATTAACGGTACGAGCATTTAATATTGTGTAAATGAGTGAAACTTTTAATGCAAAAAACTTCTGATTAAATATATGGGAAACTATCTTTGATTACAACAAATTTATCTTTGAAAAACGCGAATATATGTAAACGTCTAGTTAAATAATTCAAATGAAATAAAAATAAGTTGCTTGGTCGAACCATTGGCGGCAGCAAGAGTGACTAAAATGAGAAAAAGAACGTATGAACAATATGATGATCATATTTCCATCAAATGTTCAGTCTTTTGAAATAAATTAGAAAAGCCTCTAGCTGTTGAAAGAGCCTGTAATGCTTCGGACCCGTAAGGGGGAACTGTACGAAGAAAATTCTCTTCCGACTCTGGTTCCGAATGATAGCTTATTGCCGACGATGACCCGATGATATCGTTGCCTCCAGGATGCTCAGCTAATACCAAGCCCTCGTCCTTGTTACCGAAAGTTTTGTACTCTTCATCACACTATATCAATTGCTTAAACTTCTTATTCTTCAAGTGTGAAAGTGTGTCTTCCCCTTCTTTGGCCCTTGAATTATTATTTATGAAGCCGGCTTTGCTTATGAAATTTGCAATCTCCCCTTGGTTCACATCTACCTCAGACTTTGGAAGCAAAACAAATACTTCAAAAATACTGATGTCTTACAGTGTTCTTCCATTTTCCAAGTTTTGTCAAATTCTTTGGGTAAATTTTTCCGGCATAGATACTTAAAATATTTTATTACTTCTTGATCCATCGGCTGCGGTTTAGATACCATGTTTGGTGGCAAGAAGATCACTCTAATTAGCACTGAGTTCTTTCATAATCTTGAGACGAGCAGGGAAATTATGTAAATAGGATTTCTTTACCTGTTGAATGTTTTATCCTGCCTGTCTCACCAGGATTCATAACTTGTGCTCGTCATCCATTCTCTCTTATAGTGATCATAATCTGAGGGTTAAGTTATAAAAACAGCTCTTCAGTATGGATTAACCAATGTTTTTTGCCAATTCTTGGCTCCTTTTCCTACTTGACCATGTTCGTCCTCAAATGCAGTTGTCTTTTCGGGTAAGCACTCGAAGGAAAAACCTGTTTCATCCGCATTGACTACATGACATACATTGTACCCTTCAAGGAGTTGAAGTGCAGACTCCTAATTTAGACTTTAAACTCTATAAGAAAGAAAGTTTAGACTCTAAACTTAACATTTTACTTAACGTAACACTTCATTACGGTAATAGTTTCAGTAAGACTCGGGAACTTTGAGCGCCAGTGGACTCGCTGGAAATGATCCTTCGGGCGATCCCACTACGATTTTTTAATTTTTTTAAGGAATTGCTAGAAGAGACTCAATTCCCATGTTTCTGGAAAACTTGTTCCTTCTACCGGAATATTATATGGGATATCATAACCTCTGGCATTCATCATCCATTGAAAGAGCTTCTCCTAATTTCGGAGGGTTTGAAATTTTCAGTCTTTCCCTACTCGATGAAAAACGCGATTCGTCGAGGGCTTGACGAATCTTCTCTTTGTTCTCTAGTGTCGTCGACAGCGTGCTTGAAGGAACTCCTACCTCCACTGCCTCATCTTTCTTTTTTCACTTCTTCCTCAGCGTTACGCATTGTTCTAATTTGATCAGTCATGCTCTAGGATTTAGCACACGTTAATCCTTATCCACATTTTTACTCTTTAAGAAAAACTTATGCAGAAGAGCACTTGTGAGATCTGAAATGCTCGGATGTATGAGAAGCAACTGAAATCGTAGAAACTCACTGCAGTGATGTTGTTTTGCCAGCAAAGAGGTCACTTTGAGCTGGAATTTCTACTTACGGAGTTGGCATCCGCAAAACCTGTACCAGGCACGCGGAGCATGCTTACAAGCTAGGATCTTTGAGAAGTCCCTCGGGCACCCAGCTGGGAAGGTGTAATCGCTAACGAGGTAATGTAAAGCAATTCCTGAGGATTAATGAAGAGCTTCTCTAGACAAATTATAAAAATATTCTTCCTAAAAATGATTTGCTTTAACTCATATTTTAAAAAATGGATGGAAATTCACTTCGATTAAGAGGTCATTTTCGACCTTTAGGGAACAAATTATTTTTCAAATAATTGAAAATACTAGTTATTGAGGTCGAGATACTGAACAAACGCTCCACGTGAAATGTATAAAACTCAGACAGAATCCAAATTCATATAGAGACATCGAAAATTCGAATTGAAGACCTTCGAGTAATAGATGTTCGACTGTTACACGTTTAAGCACACGTCATTAGCATAATTATCTAGTCATGATTTAGGTGGGGCTGTATTTACTCAATTAAATCTTCGTAAAGTTAAATCGCTATGGTTTATGCTTGCCACATATATGCCAATGTGAAACCTATGAAGAGAAACGTATCGCTAGTACAATGGAAATATATTATTGTGCTTTTTTTACATAAAAAAGCATTTATATAGGCGTGTCTATGCAAAATTGAATACATTGATGGAGGTTGAGAATAACATCGGTGTTCAAAGCGTCATGCTCATCCAAAAAATCAATATCGATTAAAAGACCTCTACCGCTCGTTATTTATCTTTTAAGAGATCTCAAAAGAAATGCTGCGTATCCTACGAAGAAATTTCAGAACTCTTTTTTTTTTCATTTTAAACACATGAATTTAACGAATGGTTAAAAAGTAGCTAATACTCTATATTATATCTGAGAAGTTCCCTCTGTAAAAGATAGTAAATGGTACAACCATGGGTGTAGCCAGGATTTATGTTAATCGGGGAGGATGGGGGTAGGGCATCGGTCTGTCTGGCTCCGTATAGCAGATTTGGTATGAAATGCCTCGTTCACTGGGGGGCTGCTGCCCCCTCTTCGTCCCCCTGGCTCGGTCATGGGTACAACCGTATTAGTGATACTTGAGGCTCCTCCTACCATGAGTAGAGCAACAATGGACGTTGTAAATGCATTGGCCATTCCACTCTAACTTTAACGACTCAATTTATTAATCCTGGATATCATAATTTGGTCTTCATACTGGACCAGTAGACTAGAATATGATAAAATGATTCTCGTACTACTTAACTAAACTTTCCATTCCTCAAAAAAACTGGCGCAACAAAGAGCTAAATCCTCACAAATATCACCAAATACGACAGGGATGCACTGAGAACCAGTAAAAATAAAACGTAATGAGCATGGGACAACCGTCGGCGTTCCCCAGTTTATCACTTGGTTGAATTGAAATGTAGGGCATACGTGCTGCGTAATCTGCTGATGGCATCTTCAATAACAGCTGTTTCGAAAATACCAAAATTGTGATTACTCTCGACGGAGGGTAAAACTTTCTAACATGGTTTCTGAAAAATATGAACACCCTTTTACTGGTGGCTTTCAAGGGGCATCCGGTTTCTACACAGCTGAGTCGCTAAAAGTTCTGTGAATGAATACTAGCTCCAGAAATTATTCTTACCATTTATCCGAACGATCTACAAAGCATTCATCATCGATTTATTATCTGGGTGAAACGCTATCTACTTACGTAATTGCATTAGACAGGTGATTAGAGTTCCCACCAGGGAGAGAACGTAACTCACTATCGTAACACACACCAAATATGTGATTTTGTACGAGTATAACATGGCGAGAATTGCATCCATCAGAGTCTTCAGCTAATGATTTTTAGAATGAGTTTCGGTTGTACCAATGGATAACTAAAAATGGAGATACAACTGCAGCTGAGATGCATGCAACTCGTCAGTCCTTCGCAGCAAAGCCCTTTCACAAACCTCCACCGCTTCTTGGTCATGGCCGGTGGCGCGAGACTGCCATCCCATTGCCACGTGCCCCTGTGGTGCGATGCTGACGTCGCGGTGAATGTTGGTGGGCACCTGTGAAATCGCGACCGCAAAACAAGGTCGAGAATCCTACATGTTTTATGGAAAATAATTCTCCCCGCCTGTCTTTTCTTTGACATGCACTTTCTCTTTACCCGTAGATTCTATCTGAGGGTCTTATTAACGTCAGTTTATATCGGTAGTATCCCAGCGCCTACTGCCGCTCACCAACCTCTCTCCCCTCAGGATATGAGGATGATGTTACACGTGCTGTAACTATCACTCGACCGCGGAGCAAAGTAGTTTACTATCTGTACCTTTTACCATGGTCTGTAGAGTGTACCTCTGTAGTGTGTTATAACCAATGGTAAATGGATATCTGGCATGGATACAGTAAAAACTGCAGTGGAAATACTTTAATCGGTGACCATATAAAGTTCTTATTAGCCTAGGTAAAGTTGATGATTTCCGGAGATACTTCATTTTGCGGTGATTCATTGTGGAAAGGCAAAGTTTACCCTATTCATGCAAAATGAATAGCTTCGGTAACATTCATAATTTTGAAGATGTAACTTTCTTTCAAAATTTTTAAAGGGAATTAACACTGACGCTGAATCTACCGAAAGGAATATTGCTGCATAAATTTGACTTAACTGTAGAAAATTGTCCAAAGAAATTATAGTGAAGAAAAAAGAGCTAAATGCGATGGTCCACAATGAAATTTTCGCACACGACTACATTCGAAAGACCTATTTTAGTATTGCTTTGAGATATCTTTGTCCTTTTCCGAGTACCATTAATCAAGTATTCTGTCTCTAAACATACGCCTGTAAGTGATTAGCACGCGGAAATGTTATCATTGAAGTCTCTGATTGATGCTTTATTGCACGAAAAACACTTATTTGAAGCAATGTCTTTGGTGCTCCAAGATTACATTACTATATCTGTTGGAAATAGATATCGCAAGAGATGTTATTCAATTCAATACTGATGATTATTTTAAAGAATCTATTACTTGGTCTTTGAATAGAGATTTCTAAAATCTAATTTATGACACTAAAGGAGTTTAAGCGACATATCTCTACTCATATTCTCCTTCTTTGGTGGATCTGTCCTACGACAGGTTTCAACTAAACTTCTCCCTCCATATTACTCTGTCCACCTCAGCTCTTCGTAACTCATGACGTTTTATATGTCCGTCAACGTATTATTTCTTCGTCCTCCTCTCCCTGTCTTTTCCTCGATCTTTCCTTCTATTATTCTTTTCAGCAGGCAATTTTTCCTCAGGACGTATCCCATCCAGTTCCCCTTCCTCTTTCTGATTGTTCTAAAAATATTTCTTTTTCTCATTTTTCTTTGCCAGCACTTCCTCGTTTTTCACTTTATCACTCATACATATAATTTTAATTCTTTTCCATAGCCTCATTTCAAATCACTCAAAATATCTCACCTCTTTCCTCTGACTGTTCATGCTTCTGCTAAAAACTCACAAAACTCAATGAATTTGACGTCATTATATGCATAATAAAAAGATCTCACTCTTTCAATGGCAAAAAATATCAGACACTTTTCTCGGTGCCTTTCATAGTATTTACCGAAGAATAAAAGTAATTTCCCTGGATATACAATACGACTATGCGCTCCTGTAAATCGTTCATATATATGTAAGTTTCAAGTAATAGATCGCGTTGAAAATATAACTTTAAAGTTTTCTCAATATTTACGAAAATAAATGCATTGCTCTTTATAATACCTTTTTATAAAACTAAATAAAAAATTCGGCTGTGAAGTCGCTTTCAGTGTACGGCGTGAGGCAAACAAGTTGAATTGAAGCCAAAAGTATATTAATTTTGTTGGCAACTGAGAAGATCAATCATAAAAGAAAACATTCTTGCATCATTAATATTACCGCATTTGATTAAAGTTTCTTGCAACTGCTTAAGATGTGTAATTATATTCGAATATTGCCTCTGTTTTGTAAAACTCCCATCAACTATTCCCATAGATTATCCAGGTTTTCCACAGGGTTAATCAGATGTTTCGATAGACGAGTCGTCCATATCTTCGGCCCTGAAAAACTCATTTATCGAAACGTCGACTGCGAAAAAATAAATGAACCCGTTGGAGCACCCGAATAGCCTGCATGAACTGCACACGCTGGAAAAATATGAAATTTTATTTTACTTCCTTGAACTGCCTTGGAAGTAATACGATTGTTTTTGGTGAGGGACATGCCCTGCCGCAGACTCTTCCCTGCGCGGTTCTCTGTGAATGTTGGCGTAAAAAAATGAGTTCACGCAAAAGGTTGCGTGATCCTTCTCTCCGATTGCCCTCGCGGGCGACGCAAAGGCATTCGCATCGGCCGCGGAAGCGTGGGGTAAGAAAACCCTTTCGCTCGCCGCAAGGAACACGAAGAGCCGGGTGGGGAATGCAAGGAGCGATATTTCCCGAAGCTTTCCCCGCCAATTACCTTTCCCTCGTCAAATCACTCGCTTCCCATCCGAGTGTACAACTGCTGGGTTTCTAGGCCCCGGGGTCGTTGGGGGCGAGGGGGGGGGGTGAAGAGGGGTGGGCGAAGTGCCCCGCTTCCCTCTTTCGCACTACCAACCCCCTCCGTCGCCGCTGGCCGACGTCACATCCCATAAGTCGTTGTGCAACAACGCATCGCTCACGGATCAGAGCGCGGAAAATATTCTTGCCGATCGAGGCTTTCACCAGGCGCCCCCAAGGTTACGGCTGCAGAGTCGCCCGGAATCGAGCATTGAAGCGACTGATTCCCGGAGTCGTCTCCGTTAGTCATCATCCCTCGGGTGGGCGGGAAATCGGGGAACTCCATGACGTCATGAGTGGGCCGTAAAGTATCCGCATGCCGCGATCTCCTCTCCTCAGCATCTTCTAACGCGACTCGGCTGCTACAGAAATACACTCGAAAGATAGTTTGTTCGTTCACATCCCGCGTTGCTCATGAGCAGTTTGAACGGAGGGAAATTACCCTCATCCTCATCTTTCTTTGCTCTAAGACAGAACTCATCATGCTGACGAATATCAGCGGTGTATTTCTGGTTTTGTAGTGAATATATGGCGTATTTTATTGACGACATTATTTTTATTGCGTTAATTCTTTCGCTATAATTACTTAAGGGGCGAAATTTATGTCATGAACAATAATTATAATATCGGAAACTTGCTCAAATATGCACACACATTCACTTCGGGACATAGGCGTTATACCTAGCGAAAGACACATTTAACGCCTGATGGGACTGATAGCGTAAGTTTTGCTATAATATTGGTAAAATTTTAGAAGTTCACTTATTGCTTTAAGGTACAGCCGAGTAAACCGTTGCTGAGGCATGGATATTAGTCTTCCAAAAGCAGTGAATGAAATTGCACTAATCGGACCACTCTCTCTTCTGGAGAATGCCCAAATTACAGTTTATGTATACACACTATCAAGTTTCTCTTTTCCAATGTTAACCTTTTGACGCTCGCCGTGCTGATGTATTGGGTTCCTTAGGTCATCGTGGAAGTCCATCAAATATATCGACAAAGATAATTCTTTTGTTTACACGTCGTTTTATAAAATATGAATGGTAATTTATGCCATATTGTTCTTTTTATTGAAACTGCAGTTTATCATTAGCATCTAAAATTGATATTGGTTTATCGATGGTTATAGGTTTTTTATGTTTACAAGGGAGTTGTCTATGCCCCCTCTCTGCCCTGGCCTCGCTCGCCTTGCTGCCCCTCATGCTAAGGGTGGAAAATTCTAACTTTTCTTGCTAAACAATACGTTATTTAAGCTAAGAAAGAGTTCTTGGTGAAAATCCATCGGTAATGTTCAAAGAAAACAGGACTACAAACGAGGGAATAGTAAGTGAAAACATTCGTGCGGAGCGTGGCACTATACGGATCGGAAGCATGGACAACTGGAAAACAGGCTAGAAAAGACTAGAAGCTTTCTGAACCTGGTGCCGGAGGAGGGTGCTAAAGGTAGGATGGACGAAAAAAGAAATGATGAAGTTTACAAAAGAGCTGAAGATGATGGAAGGCCATACGAAGAAACACTAAACAGAAGAAGAAACATATAAATTGAAACACCCTGAGACACTTTGTTTTTTAATCGAACATTATTGAAGGAAAAATTGGAAGAAAAGTCACCAGAGGAAGATCCAGGAAATACATAGACTAAATTATGAGTCAAGTTCATAGGAAGAGCGACAAGGAAGTAAGGGAACTAGCATTAGATGGGGAAGGGTGGAGGGCTGCAGTCAACCAAACTTAAGATTGAACGAGAATGATGGAAACTCTATTTTAAAAACTGCGATTTCTTACGACCGCCATTATTAATTTAATATGGAAAAAGAAATCATATTATAAAGAAAATTTATCTCCCGCAAACGATAATAGTGATATTTTCCCTAAAATTTTACGGAAGTTGAGATGAATAATTCGAAGTTGAACCTAAATAAATTCTTTCCTTGCAGCGCCCATTGGTTTGGCGGATATTCCGTAGTACTGAAAAATTTCGCATTTTTTATTGTGTAGTCACCGCATTTCTTACGGAAGTTGGTGTGAATGATCTGGAGACAAATTTGAGACTTTTGATGTGCAAAAGAGATCATACTATCTGAGTACTGGCGACATTTATTAATGCCCAAAGTTAAAAAGTTCTTCTATTTGTTGGTGTGCATCACATAGTATGCTTTCACCAGTAGTCTACCCTCCAACTCTCCTTCACTAGCACTAGAAAGGTAATATTGGTCGCTTCACATTTCGATCGTCATTTGCCCCAAACTGCAATTGCACACCAATGAACGTTGAAGGGGTGGACTTGAGTGGCACCGTTGTTGTGACCTTGTTTTATGTGGCGAGAGGCCATACCATTGCGTTGGTTGAAGTTCCTCAATTTATGGTACTGGAAAGAACTGAACACAACAACGCCTGAAAACTTTCCAGATTATCTTTTAATTTAATGTTGGATTTGCTTTTTTATATTTTACTGAGGCTCCACATTTTCTCCCGCGGCCTAAAAATCCAAAGAACGGCCCCGAAGCCAATAATCTAAGTTTCCGGCAGGTCTGAGCTTCATGGCTGGCCATCTGAGGGCAATGCGGGGCTCTGTCTGGGACGGGGTCACGTGATTCGGAAATTGTTCCTCGAGCCGATGTTGTCGAGTCGGGGGAGGGGGAGGAGAAGGAGTGGGGGAGCCTCTTTTCTCCCTTCACGCAGACTTGTGTGTGTGTGAATGGGAACCGCCTCCGGGGATGTTGGAGGCTTCGAGAATCCGAACGAGAGAAACGGTTTCCTTCGGCCGAAGGAAAATCCGAGGGCACGGCAAATCCCCGGCGGATCGCGGATTCCTTTGTTCTCGCTCGTGACAATGCTTTGCCGCCGTGCATGCGCTATCGCCTTGCGACATAAAACGCCGGCCGGAACGAGAAAATGAAATAAAGCACAACATATTTACCTTGAGTTATTATCACGCTCCCGTCTCTAGTCGAAGTGCTTTCCATCCCAAATCGCAATTTTTTTCCACACGGGGATTTTAATGTGCTCTCGGGAGCGGGCAAAACGGCCCTAGCCTAGTTCTCAGAAATGAGTTAGGCTCGACAGACATCCGCCGGGGAATGTTTCCGGGAAGAGGTTCACGCCTCGATGTATCCGAACTCTGATTGCAATAATGTGCACCATTGCTCAACGAAAATTAGCGGAAGGCAGTCGATTTTGAATTTTTGGAAAGATCATTAGAGGACACCAAAAAATCTCAGACTGCGGCATTTCTTAATAACTTATGAATTCTTTGGACGCATTTCACATTGGTCTCGGTCCGGTGAATCACAGATTCAAGTCGATGATACAGCTTTGGAAGAACTAAATTTAATCATACTTATCCATTCGGAGACCAGGCCGCTACCCTCGAAAACGAAATTAATTTCAAAACTGTAAAAGAGTAGTTGTCATCGTATATAGTAACAAATATTTCGGCACATTACTGTTTGTTAATACCATTGGAAGTTTTCTTTGTTTGTAGAAACTATTTATGACCGTTCGATTACGCGATTTTAACAACAACGATAACGTCAGTAGTATATTAGCAGTGGGGCTCACAAGTCGTGTAAGACGATACATTTTTTGAACCGTGGTGAAGCCGGATTCAAATTCAGCTAATTTCTCGTTCATACATTTCTGCACATGAATGACTATGCGATAAATGAAGGAAATGTTAAAAATCTATGTATCATCACCAAGGATGAATATTTTAATTTAATTTTAATAATTCATCAGTCGTGTCAAATCCATTCTGAAATATTTGTACATACATCATACATACATACCCAACACGCTGTTTCCTTCCGGGGAAGGCATAGTCAAAATGTTTCCCCCATTAATGCACAATTGTACACCTAACTCTGCTTCAATAATTTCCTCCAACCTGATCTATCCTTGCAAACCTCTTTTGCCTCATTTACCCCCATACACTGTTTCATACACGCCCTCCTGTTTTTAAAACTCCTAATATTCCTCCTCCTAAGAATTTCCTCAACCACATTCAACCACAACTTTCTCGGCCTACCTCTACCTCTCACACCATTCATTCTACTCTCATATATCTGTTTCGTTATTCGACTCTCATCCACTCTCTCAACATGGCCAAACCAACGAAGCATACTCCTTTCATACACGTCTATTACTGGAGCATGTAACCCACATTCATTCATGACCCACTCATTCCTGACCCTATCCATCCTACTTTTGCCGCAAATACTCCTCAGATAACTCATACCCATGGCGTTGAGTCTACTCTTACGTCTATCCTGACATACCCATGTTTCACTACCATATAACAAAGTGGGAAGAAGTACACTTTTGTACACGGCGATTTTCGCTTCCTTAGACAAGCACTCACTCCTTGATATGCTCCACATGCTACCTACCACTTTCCTTCCAGCATTCGCACGTCTCTTTATCTCCTCATCTATTCTTCCATCTTTCGCATACAGCTTACCTAAGTACACAAAATCATCCACCTGTTCAATTACTTCACCATTCGCCCTCATCCTACAGTTATTCTCCCCATTCTCCTCATCAAAAACTACTACTTTAGTCTTGCACGCATTTACCTTCAATTTCATTCTCTCCTTTGATTCACAAAACTTATCTAGGAACTTCTGTAATCGCTGTTAACTGTCTGAGATCAAAACGGCATCACCGCATACAGGCGAACTGTAAAGAAATAAAAACAAATATACCGTGATTCAGAGTTATTTAGGCATTGCGTTGGAGCCCCAAACTGGCCGAAGTTACTTCTTAGTCTTGTTAAGTTTTTGAGTCGGGGGAAGGAGAATCAGCGATCGCTCTATTTGCAACGGGAGCACTATAAGTCGATGGTAAGCAGTGTTATGTAATGCGGGGCCGTAATATATTTTTGTTCCGCAAATAAAAAATACCACAAGTGACGCAATAGCGCGATTACAGCATTTCTTTTGAGCGCACATACGTCAGTGAGAATGCGTAACTGTTCATTCGCCATGCTCGGCCACACTGAATTAAGGGGAGCGTTTCTCGTTTCGCGGAATCTTGAACTACTGCATTAAGCAGAAATTTGTAATTGTACACCTTTGATATTTTAGTCCCAATAAACGTCCCAACAAAACACATTCCATAAAGACTGAGTATGAACCATTATTTTCACCGTGAATTCTGGTTTTCCGCCGAAAATGTATGAACGTAGAGCTGGGCACGTGTTTTGGGAAGACATGCATCGGAACTGAATAATGGATGAAGAGAGAGTGGCTGTCAATGGCGAGGACTTCGGGAAGTAATAGACATAACGATTGGGGTATTCAGAAGAGTGAGAGATGATTGATCATTTGGATATAGTTCCCACGCCCCCGTCCTGTAAATAATTTACGAATCCCAGGGTACGTGGCCCCTTCAGGGTCGACAGAACCCAAATTGAAAACGTACCGGAGCAGAGGCAGCCTGGCGGGGCGGAAATATAGCTAACGGTATAAATTTGTCATTTTAGAATTTCGAATCCGTCAGAATGCTCTCAACATCATTTTTATGGCTCCGTCCTATTAAAAAAACTGGTTCCCGCCCTGGCACATGATTTGACTGTTGATAATTATGAAGGTTTTATGACTAAAATTCTACGTATGACTAAGTGATAGAATTAGCTCTGGACTCTCAGCAATGTAGCTCAAATTCTCGGCGGTTGCTGAGTTCTTTCTCCATTCCGAAAAAGCAAGAGATATCTAGTGATGATATTAACACGTCAGTAATTACCTTTTTGAAGGAAAGGCATTTTTATGCCAAGTGTGAAGTACTTATTATATCGTTGGTTTAGCAACATTTTCCGTATTCTTACTCACTGGTTTCAGAATTTTAACCTGTTTTTACAACTTCGTCGTAACTACGCTCTTTAAATAGATATCCAAGACTTAAACGCTGCTGTTCTATCCTGTATATATAGGGCGTCAAGTATTTGGAATTAATTTTTTTAGCTAGTGAAGGAGGAGGGTTAGAGAACTTCTAAAATGGGCTTTTCCTATTTAATGGACTATTCTAAACGAACCTTCATAATATCATCAATAAATGAAAAATGGCCAAGAATTCCAGGAATTAATGAAAAACACTCACTGGCATTGAAAGAAAAGGAAGGGTGGAACCCAAGGAATGGATCCATTTCGCGGAATCAAGGGAGGCTTCCAAGTTGTTGGCTCGTAAGCCGTTTTTAGCGTATACGTCGGAGTTGGATGCACCATTCAACTCTCTGGTATTCACTCTTTGCTTGATAGTGGCACCCGAATAAATATGGACAGCAATCCAAGGATACATTTCGAATCAAAATGAAAATTTCCAAGGCTTAAAATGCATTGTTAATGGTTTTCTTAATATGGCTTGAACAGTGTTGGCGGGCCATTGAGTGAATCTTTAAATGATAGTTTAAGTAAGTCGAAAGAAAATTCGTGGATTTCATTCCAATAAACTGCATTTGTTTAAACGTTGAAATTCACCTTACAGGCTGCAAGAGAAATGATATGAACTATAAAAACATAAAAACATGTTATGATAATAGTTTTCGTCGCTATATTTGAAATTTAGGCGAAATTGTATTGAAATATAAAATGAAATCTGTACATATGTAATACGAAATATCTGGCTATGGAAAATCTGAACATTACTCTACTACCCTCAAGTTTTGAAACTCTGTAAAAAATATTGACAATTAAGAAAAATCAACTGCCAAGGGCCACAATTTTAGACCTTTCAGTACCTTTACCCATCTACTCACTACTTGCACGAACCGCTGCTGGGCGCTCTCACCTTATCACGGCGAAATCTTAGCCATCACACTGGAATTTAAATGAATTTGACGTTTTTTGTTAAAAATGTGAGATACGTAATTCTTGTACCACCTTCTTGCCATCCCTTACGAGAAGAATGCATACTATTTGCGTACTCTACAACAGAATGTATGAAATTCCATGAATATACAAGCACATTTGTATTTTAAACGTGTAGATTTCGCTATGGCAACCTCTCCATAGAATCACCAATTCACTGCTACGTATGCATCCTGTATCATCCGTCGAGATGGCATTTCAAATGATTTGTATAAAACTGCGTAAAGGTCGCAGCCAAATTACCTTGTGTCCCATCTTGCATTGCTCTGGATAGGGACTCCGGCCATCAAACGAGTTGACTGTCTAATCCTACAGGATGTCTCGAGGCTCTTAGCGGGTGCTGTAAACACCAACGCAATGATGTGCTTGTAACTTGTTGAGCTACTATTTAAAAAAGGTGATGTGCACTAGTACCTGAGATGTTGCATCGATTTGAGCTGAATTCAGGACCAACTATTTACTATCCAACAAAAATTTTATTCCTCATCTAACCTCCAATTTAATTGTGCCTAGTTTGAATATTTTTCCGTGTAATGGCGTCCTGTTTTAAAGGGAATAGCTATTGGCATTCACCCTGCGTCTTCTTCTTTTTGAAAACTCAAAAGTTTTTTCTCGAAAGATGGATGGCTTTTCTGTGCTCTTCGGCAATGGAGATTCGGCATGAGATTTGCAACAATAAAATGCGGAGATTGTAGACATGTAAATCCATGCAAATCGCCCCGCACAGTTGTTTACATATTTCATTGTATAATAAGTGTAAAATACAAATTTGGTCTCAAGTAATGGGATAATTATGGATGAGTTCAATGAAAAATTATATAATCATAGGTTAGGCTGATGAGCCTGATGGAAGGTAAGATAATGAATAATGCGATCAAAAATCAGAGGAGAACTTCAATGACCCTCTTGAATTAGTTGTGAAATCGGGAAACGAGATACTATGGAAGTGGGTGAGATAAACGCTTCGCAAAAAGGCTACTTCTTGGCAAGGTACTTCCTTAATTCTGTTCTGCGGTGACCGGGAACCGTCCAGTTTTCTATGCCCGCGTCCAGCTATAGATCACGGCCCTTTTGCCTGAAATCAGTTTAGCTCCTCAACTCACCTCTGATGTCCTTCTCTATCCTTTTAAAAGGTCTTTGCAGGGTGAGGAATCTATATTTCTATTCGGAAAATTCTCTGAAAGTTTTTCCAAATTATTTCGGTAGCTAGCTTGATTGTGTCGTAGTCATCATGTAAATGGATTTAAAAACTGACAAGAGAAATGTGTCCTCACAACAACTGAATTAAAACAGATCCTAATGTTGATCTAAAACGGATTTGGCTAATAGTAGTAAGAATCAATTTATTGAAAGACATAATGAGCAATTGAAGTTGGTGAATGACGAATAAATTCATTTATTCGATGAAAAGGCTGCTCATTCAGTCTTCGTATGCAATATAGTACTTCGAGGCGTCGAGGAAGGGATGTTCAACTGAGGTACCTGAAAATACTGATATCAAGGAAGGATATTTCCTAGCGAAAGAATAAAGCTACGCGTAATCGAAGACTGTGGCAATCAGCGATCGTAGTTTCACATTTGATTACTGGGAGATGAAGCAGTGAAATCGTTTACATAACACTTTCAGAATTTTTCTTGGAGCGTAGTGAGTCACTCAGAAATCAGAGACGGCTTGAGAGCCACAGAAGCCTGCGGGCCGAGGGCTTCTGGGCTGTTCCATAAAAATCAAATCGGCAATTCATTCGCCGGCTAAATATTGCTTCATTTCACGTGTAACCGTAAGTCTTGGTTTCCATTTTTAATTCCGTTTTAAAGGCAAATAATGCCCAAAGTGGATAGTGACGAGCGTAATATCACCCTGCACATCGTATTTGGCACCATGACGGTGTTTCCGTGCCAAAATCTTTTCCTTGCTCTTATCAAAAGTGGATCCTTAATCTCGGGCATACATCTCAGCGATAGTATCACGTACCGTCGTATAATGCAAGTATGACGAAAGCCGACTCCCTCGTTGCCTCGTCCTTCGACAAGTCGGTTCCGGTAACCATCAGCTGATGTAACCCGCAATGAAGAAGACGACGCCCGTGAGAGCGTGGTCGAGTGACGTGAGCGCACTCTCAGGATGACGAGGCACATTTCTTGCGCAAGGCGCGACTAGGCGGAGGCCGGCCGGTCGGCTCGGCGGTTGGCCGGTCAAGAAGGCCGCCCGCGACGGGTACGAGCGCGATTCACGTTCTCCCGGGCGAGGGTGGGTTGACTTTCCTCGGGCGCGAGAACTGTATCCGCCTTATCGCAACATGCATACTAACACTTCACTCTATTCTCAGGAATAGGGTGTTGGCAGAATGGTCGTGTGACGTGTATTTAGTTTTGCAGGGGACCAAGACATGCGAAAGACTGCAGGTGATGCAGTCAAAGTTGGTAACACCAGTATTCTATTTGGCCGACTCCCGATGTTATCCTCAATTTCTTCTGAAGCCAATATGGGTATTGGGCACAGTCACGTGCAGGAGTAGGGTTTTCACTCTCGCATTACGTCTCTCCTAGTGCAATCAGAATAAACAAATCACCGGTTGTGGGTGAATCAATAGCTTTAGAGCCAATTGATAGCCTAAGAAAAAACATTACATAATTTAAACCGTGACACCTTTTCGCCAAAAATAATGCAAAAGTGATGCACGGTTAGTATTACTGCGTAAAACCAACGATAAATTGATCCTGTGTGCTCCAAATGGCCAGCCTTTATTTCCGGCACCATCGTTTAACAGGACATGAGAATGAAGTTAACAACTCAAGGAATACTCGCTTAGCTAGATAAAATGGTAGAAATTAATAAGAGCTGTTAACTTTTGAGTTAGTTTAATTTCCTTGGCCAAATTAAAAGTGAACATTATACCTGAAGGAGTACGCTTTACCATGGGGAAATTCGTTTCCTAGAACGTTATCAAAAACAAATTTTGCGCTATAAGAGATTAAGAGACCTTTTTCTACTCTCCGTCTAAGGCGTTCGAGTTGCCATTTCATATAAAACGTAACAATCGGCCATGCCCTGCGGCGAGAGGAAAACGCTGCTTAATCTCATTATTCTTTTCCTCAATAGTTGTCCTGTGAAGACTTGGTTTGTATTTTCTTCTATTTCCCGATCCAGCAAATTCAATCACAACGCCCAGGCAAGAATTGCGTGCTAAGAATTGTTGGGGGGTTTAGCTCTAGTGAAAATGGATCAGACCGCATCGGTGAAAATGAAAAACAGACAAGACTACCTCGTTTCAATCACTCTGAAGTGGTCTACTTATCCAGAAGAGTTAATCTATGAACCACAGTAAAGTAGACACATACTCGTTCAAGGTTTAATTTTTATAGTATGATTATGTATGTGCTACCCAGTGATATTTCTCCACAGTCGCTCGAAATTCTGTTACCACTATCATAACCAATTTTGTTCTCGGAGGTGCCTACATGTTTTGAGGTAAAATAAAAATTTGTGGAAAGTGAACTGATTTGAGTGGAGATATTGTCTTCTGCTACTCCTTCGTAATTCCATTTTAATTCCATCTAGTTCATTGGTTCTCTAGAGGAAAACATTTTTATTATCTGCAAGTAGTGGTTGTAGGTTCTCCAACTGCTTGTATCGCAACACCTAACCTATGACCTTTAATCCAAGAATATACACGACATCTATTTCCGGAGTGGGACTCGAACCCGTGACGTTTTGGTTGTCAGGTCGGTATCCTACTGACCAAACTTACCCTATAATCGGTTGCATACGCTTTCTTTGAATCAGACTATTAAGTCAAATTTACCATCAATTGCCTTCAGCGAGTTTTACCATAATGGTTTAGTTTGTGTGGGAAATGAGAATATCATATATTTACTATTAGTCAGTATAGAACGTAAAAAGAGTACCATATTTTTGTGAAAAGTAGCTCATCACGTGTGCTTGCAGCTTAGGCGCAATACAGGTAACAAATTATATGTTGTTACATTAAAAACCACCCTGAACCTGTAAATTAATGAATTCTTCGCCTCAAGTTGGCAACCTCATTCATGTGAGTATTCTATCACCTAATTTGCAGGCTTTTTGGTAGTCCTTATCCTTACATTCCAATTTCTGGTACATTTTTCTGTCAGCTTTCCCTCCTTTAGATGCCCCACCATTACACCTCTCTTAAGTTCCTCATGTCATCTACCACTTCGTCCAGAATTCCTATCCTCTACCTTTCTCTTCTGTGCTTCCCCAGTTGTCTCTCCTCTATTACCCTCTTCAACAACCTCTCTCCTTTCAATACGTCCTCCATCCGTCACTTCTTCCCACTCCGACAACCTTCTTCTTTTCCATCTGGAGTAGGCAATCTACGCGGAGAAAATTCAGTCCAATTGTCCACAGGTTCAAATATTTAGTTGCCCTTCAATGTGGCATATCTTTTAATTTTTACGGCCATTCATAGGTCACAACTCAGCAGCTGACGTTTTTACTTGAGGTGACTGCGACGGGAAAGTTTATCTTTCCCGGAAATGTTGATTGTTTTTTTAATGGCTTCCTTTTCCTCCCTTTGTATGTAATTATCCAGACTATGGGAGTATTATTTCGAAGAATTGCTGTATTTTTGCACATACTGATCTTTCACCAATCCTCAGTATTTCTAGAGATTTCAGTTAAATTCTCGTATTTTATCATTTCATTTATAATTTCATTTTGTTTGACTTTCTCACTACCTTTGAGAAACTTTTGAAAATATCCAATGTATCCGTGGAGTTTCTATTATGACATTAAGAAAAACTTTCAAATTAATTAGTATAATGCAGATTTGCATTATACATAAGCAAAATGTTAGACTTAATTCAAATAATCGTCAATATAGTGAAGTGAGCAAAGGATATATGGTGATTTCAATTGAAAAATGGACTATAATTCAATAATCATTGAATTTAGAGTGGTTATAGTTAATGCCTATCACAAGGAACACAATTTGATTAGAGAAACATTAGCATGCATTATCACTTGTTGAGTAAAGAACATTTATTCTGCCTGTGATGGTTACGTGGATTAGCGTTCTTGAATTCCAGAAAAAAATTGCATGCTACTATCTTTGCCGTACAGATGTGACGGCATATTTAAAAACTTTAAAACACAATTAATTATTGCGCAGTCGGACAATGCAATCGCTGTAAGGTGAGCATAATGCGAGTACAGAAAAAGCAAGAAGGCTTGGAATAGTCAATAAATGACACCAAACCGAATTATACATGGAGGATGTCATTCAGTACGAAGTGGTGCGCCTTCAAAAAAGTTTCATAATTATTTCAAAATTTGAGCCTGCTTCCAAAGGATAGTAAAGGTGTTTAAAATATGATGTTTTTTAAAATGATGATGATGATGGTGTTTAAAATATTCGTTATACTTTATATATTTGGTAAGCTTTGGTGTGCGTATCAAGGGTTTTGGAGGAGTCAGGGTACAAGAGTCCAAAAACGGTGCAACTTTGAATAACTAATGCGGATTTTCGGTTGACCTTTAGGTTGAAAATTTCTTCGGAATTTTGTGATTTGTGGTTATTTTTGTCATGATTATTAAGATTAATATCCCACTCTTAAAAACTAAAAATGAATTATTTTATAGAATTAGGATGCCCTGGGAACTGTGTGGCTTACTTTCCTCCTCAAAACAGACTTGTGGATTTGTTGCGCATGCTAAGTTACATTTAAATCATTAGAACTTTGGGATGAATACCTATCGATCAAAAGGGTTTTGTGGTCACAAATTATTACGCATTTTTATCCGAAATTCCTATCCTCAACACTTTTTAGCGATTCACAAGGCTTGTCGATGATATAGTATCCGATGTTTCGAGGTTTTTAGCCGTGTTTTTTCACCATTCATTTAGTGACTCGTAGAGCGTAGGGCAAACCGTACAGTTATTGGCCACTTTAGGCAAATTTCGTGTTTTAAGTTCAATAAAAATCACAATAAAACTGAAATCAAAGTAACTGAACTCATTAAAAACCTCAGTTATATCAATTTTGAATATCGTAATGAAACTATGGAACGAACTTTACAGATGAAATATTTTAGGCATAGGGCTGTACATTAGTATAGTTATTGGCCACCTCACACAGAAATTGGCCAGATGACTAATAGTTGTTGGCCAAGTTATTTTTGCTTTCTTAGAAGTAATAAGTTATTATTGCTTTCGCAAATTGTTTCAAGTACGACAACTTTGTGGACGACTCGTCATATTTCTTCAGTTAATTCTTTATTGCAAGCATGAGTAGTTCATTTCTCTCTTCATCATCCTGCTCCTCTGACTTTCATTAGATAACTTACGATGACCTTCCTTCTTTACTCATATTTTTAGTAATTTGTTAGTTACAGTTGAAAGACTTAGGACGATTCCACCGTCTTTTGTAGTTTGAATATGTTTTTGTGATGCTAATGCACGCATAAGATATGAGTGAGCTTCTGACACTTCTAAGATCTAAGCATTAAGTCTGGTCTGATTGACTCGCCGGATATGTTACACCATGAATTATTCATCGCTATATGCATACGTGTGCTGAAAAAGATTCCTTCCGCTTGATTTTCCAAACATTTCCTCCTTTTTCTCTTCTTTCACTTTGGCGCATTGTTTCCTATCATTTTTACCTTAATATTCTTCTTTCCCGATCATGAGTTTCTTTTCAGACTCACCCGATATTTGTTACCTGTAATAGCTAATGTTTATTTCCTGACAGATTCCATTTAATTTTTTGTTTCCAGCCGTGTAAAAAAACTACTAATGCGAAGAGTGCCTTCAACCCCTGAAGCAGGCGAGATTCCACTTCTCATGGTTGCGTCTTTTTCATAGACCCTTCAGGGGCAGCATTTGCTTGCCAAGTACTATCCTTAGAATTTCTACTTCTCAATTCCCATTGTAGTATCATTCCTTTCTTTAGTTCCAAATGGCGATGTACTACCATCTATAGAGTTTTCTCTATCTGGGCAAAGGAGTACGATTCCCATTCCGTTCCTCATTGGAAATTTCAAAATTTAGTCACTTAAAGATGTGAGGTTCTTTTTCCATTGGGCAATATGAGAATTTTTCATAATTTCGCAGAACATAGGAAGTTTTATTTTGAAAGGTTTCCTCTTTATAATACAACACTGAATCACAACTTTGATTCATCCCTTGCCAATCCTTCAATGGATTAGGTTTTGAGTGCGTGTTCAAAAGCTCCTGAACCTAGGAAATTATAGCCTATGTTGTAGCGATATCCCTATCTAGCCACATCTTTATCTACCAAAACAAACCTACATGATATATTTCAAACGGTCTTACACCCAATATAATGGCCAGTACACCCACACCAAACCATCGTGTTTTATTAATAAAATGGAGGGAACTGGTGAAGGGCCACTAGTATTTCTCCATTCAAATCTATTCCATTTAAATGATGGGTTTCATTGTGGAACTCTATGTTTTTGCTTCCGTGGCATCCATAGCCTGGGACCGGGGTGGCCATTAATTGAAAATGAAGTTAAATGGGATAAGTTATTGGCCAACGTCAGTTTGGATGACTTGACATGGCAAGTTGCGTTAATCACAAATAACTACTCAGAAAGTACCCTAAAATAATCCCTCAAAATGTTATAAAAGTGGTTTTGTGTCTGAGAGTGATGCCCTAATATTTATCTTAAGAGAATGAGAAGAAAATCCTCCGTAAATGCCCCCACTTGAAAAACAATGATTTCTCACGGAATTATGTGACATGTGGTGGTCATTCCAAGACAGCTGTAGGCACAGAAATATATGGAAATTGCATGTAGCGTGTAGGTGTAGACCATTGAAACTTTGGTCCAACTGTGGCCTGATTATGCTCTTCAAAACGCAAAATGGCCAATAACTGAGCGGTTTATCCTATATCGCGTTGAAGAATGAAGATGTTTGAGTTGATGAGACAATATTTTACGATATTACTATTGAGCATTATGCTGGAAAAGTTCAAAGGTCACGAGGTGAGGGGAGAATAAATTGAATTGCAACATTAGAGATACCGTCGAGGAATGTGTCGTCATGCATCTCCAAGGTTAGCGCGCCACGTCATAGTAATGCGTTATTTGCTTTAATTGCTGTACGAGGCAAAAGAATTATAGGTTGATGTTTCCATTGTTCCCGTCACGTCATATAAATGCGTGGTTTGCTGTAATTTCCTCTCAGGGCAAGAGGATTAAACAATGACGTTTTCATTATTCCAATATCAACATTCCGACCGTATTTGTTGGGTGCGTTGGAGCATGCCATGTGTCGTCGTCACGGTGGAGGTTGTTTTATAACATAGGAGTCTTGGAATGCCGTAGAGATACTGCCGCTTCCTTTTCTGTATTAAAAAAAGAAATAACACAAATTCTAACGAAGGAGTCACCATGCCAGGTGGCGCTCACCGACTCATTTCTCAATCTACACCTGTCTCCATTCTACACCATTCTCTCTCGTCCTCGTATCGCCCTGTAATCCTCCAATGGACGCACAAATGAAAAAATAATTATATCTGTCGAGATTGGATAATTTCCTTGGAGAAATTGGGTAATTTCCTCATTTCATTTAGAAATTAAAGTGCAATGGCAACTGAATTCCCAAAAACTTTCTATCGAACATCGCTTTCTGATGAATCTCTATTGTGCAAAGATGGTAGGGTTCTTTTTGCATCGAATTCCCTATTTATTGCTCCTTACTTATCTCATTTTGGCCTCGCTCATGTGTTGCAATAGGAAGATTGAATAATTTCCTTGTTGATTGGTATATTAGAATTGTGCGATTGGTAATTTTTGCGCGGGTAACCTTTGTGCATCGTGTGGCTATCATCTGGCGATTTTTCGACATCGTAAGGTACAATCCACTCGTTCATGTCCACACTGAAAGATTTAATGCATTTCTTTATTTTTGTGGATTCGCACAACCAAATACTTTCACCCAGGCTCGGAGTGCACTTGGGCGATTAAAGATTCGTCTATACTTATGGAAGAATTTCAGGCATTACTTGGTGGAAATATTCAATATCCATGATGGTAAGAATAGAATAACTCAGTCATAATTTTCACTCTTTTTAATGCTTACCGGCCATGGTTTCGGCACTTAATATCATTTTCGAAAATTACATAAAGTATTGAAACCATCGTCGGTTTGCTTTAAAAAGAGTGAAAATTACGACTGAGTTATTCTATTCCTACCATTACGGATATTTGTCAATGCTGTTCGCACCGTTCCCTGCTGGGTTAAGCGCCGAACTAGCCTAATCTGTTTTTCAACTCCGAGGATACTGGCCCTGTTTTTCAAATTCAGTCTATAGCTCCCTCAAAAGTTCCTGGCGGAGACCTGCGCGGCAAGGAGGGGAGGGGTGGAATTGGAGGGGGTGAAAGAAAAGGACGGAGGGGAAGAGAGGGAGGCTATGAGAGAGTGAGTTTGGCATGAGAACTGCTTCCTGAAAAAAAATCTCGATGCGCTTGTTAGAAATGATGGTAATCTCTGATTTCAAATTAACAAATGGTGCTTTTATTAGCGCGAAGGCACGTGCCCACACGTGAATAGCTCAACACTGCCCCTCGTGTGACGTGGTGACATCGCTTATATATGTGGAGCCCAGAAGTGAAGGGGTCTAAGTGACATTT
This sequence comes from Ceriagrion tenellum, assembly GCA_963169105.1. Lineage (NCBI taxonomy): Eukaryota > Metazoa > Arthropoda > Insecta > Odonata > Coenagrionidae > Ceriagrion > Ceriagrion tenellum. Next base: position 105,720,931 of record OY720638.1, on the reverse strand, counting down.
TTGAAAAAAATAAGTTAGGTACAGAAATGGGATGTGAAAATATAAATCTTTCAGTTGGAAAAGCGATTTAAGCGATTTTCTTGACAGGTTGTACTATCTAGGGTAATGCCTCTTAACTACTTAGTGGGTTGTACCGAAAATTTTCAACTTTGACTTAAGTTTTCTCAAAACAACGATTTTGTTACTTAGACCCCTTGACTTCTGGGGTCCTCATATCTACATATACAGAAGGTGGTGACGCCATCTTCATTTCACGGCACCTCTCAGGCAACACCTCCAGTCCACACCGCTAGACCAACTTCACCACCATTTGACGATGAAGGCGATGGGATCCTCAATCTAACACGCTTACAAGCAATGCAAGTGTTTAAAGTCTTCCATCGCTATGACTTGGACCCTATCTTGAAGTGCTATTGTGAGACGAGTCGAAACGGGACGACTGGTAGTAGTGAGTCATCTCACTTCTCGAAACTGCGTTGGAAGAAAGGTTTTACGACCGACCCTTCACTCTAAACAACCTTTCTCCCCCGTTTCCCAGTATTTTTAGAGTTCCGCGCCTCATACTACTACGCAGTGCCATGAACTTATGTCAGAATTATAAACATCCAAATCCATGTAAACGTACTCCTGTCGCTTCTAAATCGTCAACTTGGTCATTAAGGCCCCGTGATTTGTATTCCTCCTCTTACGCCCGCGGACTTGCCATCATTTTCTCCCGCGCCGTCGTCTCTTCCTCGTCGCGTGTCCACACGGTTCGATTCGACTGCCGGCCATTCTCTGCGCGGGGCGATCCTTCTCGCACTCGGCCGCGACACCCGAGATGAGGCTCCCCTAGTGGCCCTCTATACTCTCTATGGTAATACAGCGCCTCTAGGCTCCCCCACCGAGCGACGCCTCCCGGAGGAGGGGGTGGGAACGAGGGAAGTTGCGAACCGTGCGCCGGGATGATCGCACCCGCGAGCGGAGGAGCACGGAGCGATTCTGCCCGCGGCCGCGCCACGCACTGCTGCGAGTGACGCAACGGCGATGAACTCTTTCGGACTGGTTGATCTCCGAAATGAGGCCGAGTTTTGCAACCACAGATGGGGAATCAGTGGTGGGGGCCGACCCTTCGTCGCTTTTCGCGTTTCGGAAGGTTCCGCACCCCGATTCGAAAGGACCGCATCACCCAGGAAGAGATACGGGAGCGGCCGCTCGGTAAAGGAGTCGGCCGCTCATGATCACGCAAATGTGTGCAAAATTCGATGTGGCAGATGTTAAAAAGATTTCGACAGGGGCTCGGGAGCTTCGTTACCCTTCGTTATATGGACGAAGGAGTGATCCTAATAAATGCTAAGAAGCTCTATACTTATACACACTAACTATACATACATAAAAAATATACATACTAACACAACTTTTACTTTTCCACAGATTTTATGATGCCTCAAGTCGGTAAAACGCGTTGTACCAGCTAAATAAAACCCGTGGAAAAGAACAAATTTCATTCTTTTAGCATGGATGCAACTTCGCTCTAGTTAGGCCACACCTCGAATACGCCGCGAACATTTGGGACCCTGATCATAAAGATTTAACAAAACAATAATGAAATACAAAGAAAAGCAGCACGCTTCGTTAAAAAGTGCTACGAGCGAGCATAGTGTCTCACAACTTTTAGAGGGATTAAGGTGGGAGCCCCTAGAGACTCGGAGGCTACACGCTAGGCTTAGGTTGCTTGAGAAATTCAGAACTGGTGTGTTTCAGAGTGACACAGAGAATATTATCATGACGCCTCACTACATCTCTAGGTCTGACAGAAGCGATAAAATGAGAGACTTGCACTGCCGAACAGATAGCTATCAAAACTCGTTCTTTCCGCGCACAATATGCGATCAAAATAAAATCTGAGCGCCACGAAATACATTCCCATAATACACGTCACCATTTTTCCTCCCAAAACCTTATCCCTTACATCTTTACACGGCTGGTGACCTAACTCCCCCTGCCACACGCCCATGCGGCGGCTTGTAGGGTAGTTTGTAAGCTCTCGATAACAGTATTTATAATATTACTATGAAAAAATATAACTCAGCTAAGAATATCCCTCTTGGCTCGGATAATTTTCACTGCGTTTTCTTTGTAATTGGTAGCGTTTTTCATTGCGCTCATGAGCTGTTTTGGAACAGACGATGCCAGCCAGTACATATTGCACTTCTCCCTCTACCTGACATTCGACTTCCGGTAGTGGCATTCGCTGCTCCTCGTTCCCTTTCAATGCCTCCTTGCTAGACTATCCTCACTTCCGTAGATGCCCTACCACAACCTCTCTCATTCCCTTGGCTTTACTTGTCTTTCATACCGCTTCTATTTTCTCCAGTTTTCCTCATTCCCTTGTCTGAAGAGCCAGCGACTTATTTCCATCCTTTTCCCTCGCATGCTTCAGTTTCCGAGTTATGCCATGCTAAGATACATATTATTTACTTGGCGGCTCTGATTCGTAATTAACCTACTCCTTACTTGGTGTGACAGTTATCCTTTGGTCCCTGGAGACACATCCCGAAAACTTGGTAATTATTTCTTTTAATTTTCCTGGCTTGCCTATGAGATGCGGGGCCTGGATCATCGGCCGCGTGTTAAACCTCATGATCCATGCATTTGAGATACGCTTAGTCGTCGTGCCTTCTTTGCTCGTCTCCGTTTGATTACGTTTCGGTATGAAGATGAGTTGTGATCAGATACGAATCCAAAATTTTACCAACCACGCACTTGACAATCATAATTAAGGATTATGAATTGAATCCATAGAGAGGAATAGATTGAAGATACTCAATGTACAGGAAGACGCAAAGATAGATAATAGGCGTCATGTAGGGATGATATTTATTCGGAAAAATTACAGACAGGAAATAGGACGGTTGATGAGGCTAAGTGGCGGAGTGACGAAAGGCAAAATAGAGAGAAGTGGTAAAGGATAATGAAGAGAACAGGCATGGCCAATGGAGAATGAGATGGGAACTATGATGATGAGCTGCGAGTAGACTGTCACATCGGTCGGAGATTTCAATGGAGATCGGAGACACCACATTTTGATGGCTACGAAGGTTTTGAAGTGTTTCAGTGGGACAGTAGTAGTTGTGGTCTACGGTTTAAGATGATCCTCCGTCATCGATTACATCGTCTACTCTGGTCTTCACACCAGTTAATCTTTCCATCCACATGTTCTAATACTAAGGCTAAGATAAAATCCATACCCGAGGTGGGATTCGCTACCGTGACTTTTGAGATGCTAGGCCAGGACTGTAATTGACGTCTCTGATGATCTAGCTATCTTCTACGATGACCAAACCAGCACAGTACGTAAGAGCTATACTTTAATTATCTTGGTAACACTGATGAAGCGGACGGAGTAAAAATAAACTGAGAATCCAGTCACTCAAAAATATTTGGTAAAATCTTAGCTATTCAATTTAGTGTCTATCATTAATCTTAGTGTCTCTCCACCCATGCTTGCGAGATGAGTAAAAATATCTTGAGATCCAAAAGTCATAGTGTTGGCTTTGGTTTTCATACGAACTAAGCAGCCGCTTGACTGATGGCGCGTGGCCAGAGTAGGTTCCGTCCGTTCATTTGCTTATCCTTGTCCATGTCAATGGGAGTAAGTCTTCCCTTTGAATAGGAAAAGTAATATAAATGTGGATAGTGTTTAAAATCGGCTGGGCCGCCGTCCAATTCGAGTGGGCCTCGGCATAGGCCTGCGTTTGCGCAACGCTCGCGTGCGGACGCGGCACTGTGAGAGTCCATTGAATACGGGCCCGGGAGTCGATGCCTCCGGGACGTTTGACCTTATACAGCGTTGCAGGAGGGAACTGCTTGTGACCAAAGCCTTACGTAAAACGGCTTATATAAATCTAGGATTCCATGAAAACGGTAGGCGGGCGTCACTCATTTCACTTTTAGCGTTGGCGGAGGAAAAATAATGCCCATTAATGTCGTGCCATTGAAAATAAGCCTGCGGAGGAGAATAACACGATATTAATCATTTTTAGATGTTTTGCTTGTCAGAAAAATTGAGTGTCGAAATAAAACTATGGTCCATGCAACTGAACCGATTTCAGCAGATACAACATGCATCTTTCATGAACCCTGAAGATGGAAATATTTCATAGCTCGGAAAAGATAAAAGTTGTACGTTAATTAAAGCTATGTGTTTATTAATAGAAGGCTAAAATTGTATTCGGAAACGCATATTTCAATACTTGGATCTGAAGAATGGAGTTGTAATATCATGAATTGCAGCAGCATTATATAGTTGCAGCATCAATACTTACGTTGGTCGGAGGATACATGATTGAGTAACAGAATAAGCAGATGTCTACGTACTTTATATGCATATAGAGAAGGTAATAGGACAGAAAATATGAGTGTCAATGTGAAGAGAGAAAATACGAAATAAAAAGAAGCATCTCTTATGGAGGATTTAGTCCGCTTACGAAAGGAAGTTTGAGCGAGATATTCCGTTAATCATAATGGAGACCAAATGTACATTTTTTAATTAAAGCAACTGTAAGAAGCAAGATGGAATAATTGCAACATCATGGGTGCAAAATTTTATTCTCAACTCCTGAAATTCTCAGTAATTTCCTTAATAGACATGCACGTATAACATTTTAGCGACTCATCTATTTTCCCGCCGCCTGCCCAAAATGTCTTCTCATCCGAGGATGCCCTTACGGTTCGATAAAAATTACTGCGGGAAATAAATGATTAATTTTTAAAAGTACTTGAGAAAGCATGCAAGCTGTTAAATTTCTGACGACATATATATGCGTCAGAAACTTTTCTTTCTCATTTTTTAAGCTATCCGGGACTAGCCACGGAGTCACCCGCAATGCACATTTGTGAGAAATTCCACAAAGATAAAATCGTCCGCCTTGACCGGGATTCGAACCCGGATCCCTCGATTTCAGGGGATAAAAATCCACCAGGGAAGAGGACGCCTTGGTAGTCAACCTGGCTAAAGCACCCGGCGGTAATCGAGGGATCCGGGGTCAAGGCGGATAATTTTTCTCTCTGCGGAATTTCGCACAATTCTCTGTCTCAATTAAAGACTCCCTGAAGTACACACCCGTACCATTTCCCATGTAAAATGGCTGCTAATATTTTGGACCAATATCTCCAAAAGGAATGGGGTTAGTGCTTGATATTTTGTTTCCAACGAAAATATTAAATAATTCTCTTCTCAGCGACGCAAAATTCATCGCATTTTATGTAAATACATGTTACAATGCTTGGAGTACTCGCTTTTTTCACGGTAGAGTACTGTATCGTCTGCAAATTATCTTAATTTACTTCTGACTCGGGAAATTAGGTCATTAATATAAATAATGAATAAAAGAGGGCCGATCACGCTTCCTTGAGGAACACCGGATGTGACTTCGACCATATCAAAGCTGAAACCATCAAAAACTACATTTTGCTGTCGATCACTGAGCAAGTCCCTTATCCAATTCACTCTTTTTTATTAACTCCGCATGAATGCAATTTATAAATGAGATTTTGTGAGGAACCTTGTCGAATGCCTTATTGAAATCAAGGAATATCGCGTCGAATTGCTTTTTCTATTCATCTGATTTTAGGATATCATGCAGGAAGACCGCAATCTGTGGACCGTAACTTAACTTCTGTAAGGGCAGTACCTGCCCTAACGGAAGCCTGGCTGACTGCTATTTAAGAAGTTACAGTTATACAGGAATGGCATAATATTTCTAACGACAATGTGTTCGAGGATCTTGCAAAAAAAAGTGTTGTCAACGATATAGGACGGTAATTTTCTGAGTCATTTCTCTTTTCTTTCTTAAATATCTGTGTGACGTTGGCAATTTTCCAGTCTTGGGATACCTTGCCTTCGGATAATGATTTGATGAATATAATTTCTAAGAATGGTGCAATCTGTGGCACTGATTCCTTGTGCACGCGTGCAGGTATTCTTTTTGGACCTGAGGACTTGTTACTTTTAATCGAACGCAGTTGTTATTCCATCACGTTGAATTTTTATGTCAAAAATCGGCTCGTTAAAGGCAGAAATGTCTAAATGGTATGTTACGTTATCCTTAGTGCATACACTTCGAAGTAGTAATTTACTAAGTTGGCTTTATCGATGATGTTGGTGACAACTTTGTCGTCAGTGTCCAATAAATTCTACTGTCGATGAAACGCCCTGGAGCTCTCTCGCCTGAGACCAGATTGACTTGTGGTTTTCATCTTGTAATTCACCTAGGATATTTTTGTTTAATTTCGTAGAGTAGTGCGCATATTTTTCTTCGTTTTTGAGCATTGAGCAACGTAAATGTCTCTCGCGCAAGTTCCATTGATTTGTTACGTGACTTAATAGAATTTTTATATAGGTTGTGTAATTGCCTTTGTCTCCCGAGCTCCCGTCTCACTTCGCGATTATACCAACGAGTTTCTTTACTCATTCGTTTGAATTTGTTTGGAATGTATTCATCTGTTCCTTTACGTAGTATTTTCAAAAAATATCTCAATGTTACTTCGGTGCTCTCTTCCTTCATTGTGGCTTAATATTTTGTGAATGAAGTTTCTTACGTATCTCCAAATTTTACGAAATCGCAATTTTTCAAATAAGTAGACTTAACCTTTAAATTTTTACGGTGGACTCTGCTATTGTTTTCAAAGTCAAAAAATTGCTTAATGATCATATATTACTTCAAGGATATCGACGTATTTAATCATTGTAGGGTGACTAACAGCTAAAAGTTCTTATATTTTATTACGTCTCGTAGATTCGTTCTCCCGGTACTTGAGTGAGTGGTGCGAAAGTGTTTTAAGTATGACCTCACTTGTATCACGCTTCCTAGAACTTGTTTCAACGCTATTGGTTTTCCAATTTATAGCCGTGAGGTTGAAATCTCCGCCGATTATTATCACACTTCCGTTATTTCTCAAGGTAAATTATGACAGTTGAGTGTCTAATTGATAAAAAACGTCTATTTTGGAATCCGGTGGTCTATAAAAGAATATATATGTATATTTATTTTGTTTTGTTGTTGAATAGCACACCAAACACTCTCTATTTCATTGTCGTCTAACATGTGTGCGGTACTATTGAAATATGATTTCACTCCTAAGAATGCTTCGCCGCCAGTCCTATCTGGTTGATAAGGTTATAGATTTTAATCCTGTTGGAATAACTTACATATTGTTAATATACGCTGCAAGCCATCTCTCTGTTCCAATTACTATATCTGCGTTTTCAAATATATGCTTAACTTCAGCATATTTTGTTCTTTACGCTACGCAAATTTAGTATTATTAAATTGATATCGCTTAAATGCAGAATTTAGCTTGATGCATGTTGGTTCGGTAATTTGGTACTTGGGTAATACGTTAGAAGGAAATGGCCATAGTATCTTGGGCATCAGGAGGAGATAGCATTAGTTAAGGATGCGTAGAATTAATAGAAAGAAGCTAATGACGAGGAGCTTGAGAGAGGACGTAATGAAGAGGCTGGTGAAGATCCTGATATAGAGTAAAGCGTTGAATGGGCAGAAACGTAGACCCCGAGAAAGGAGGAGATGAACAGACGGCAGGCGTTTGTGATGTCGGTTTGGAGAAAGATGGAGAAGGTGCGGTGGACGGACAGGAGGACAAACGAGGAAATGGTTAGTATGGTAGGCGAGGATACTTCTGAATGCAATCCAGGATAGGCAGAGGAGGTGGCTGGAGGAAGTAGTACGGGGATTGCTCAAGTTTGTGATAGAGGGAAGGGTGTTGGACAAGCGAGGAAGGGAAGAAAAAGAATAGGTTTTGATGGAAGGGATAAGAAGGAGAGGTGAGGTGAAAGGTGAGGTGAAAAAGGAAATACTTGAGGTCGATAGTTCCCTGAAAATCTGTAGGAGTTTCTCTAACTTTCAGAAAAACCTTCTGTCTGTAACTATAAAAAAAATCTTTAACCTATAAAATACTTTTTTTTAAATCTCGCTCAAACTACCTTCAGCCATTTCCTTTCGAGAGCAGCGTGCTTCAACATAGATTCGATTAATGGAGAGAGAAAATGGTTTGGAAATAATGCGTCGGGCTCAGAGAGTCACACGACGACGCGAGCATACCCCACGGGGCGGCTATGCCTTTAGGGAGCGGAAGGGGGCGTGACCACGCGGGGGAAACTTTCTCCGCTGCGCACATGACTCCGCGTCACTCTGCTCGCTGATTGCGTGCGGGAGGAGGGGGAGAGTCTTTGAACTTGACCCACGCAAATCCAGCCTCGGCTTTGAAGCGATGTATCGCGGCACCTCCAAGTGAGGAATCAGGGATCGGAGTGCTGTGAAAACGAAAGCACATCGCTCTAACATTCCGTCCTTCCGCAACGGCTATTTTTCCAGGAAGGTCTGATTTGCAAAGAAAACAAAATTTCTAAAGATATTGTGAAAAACTTTAAGTACTTTTCTCACGTTTCAGGCTAATTTTCTACCAAGTTTTCTTTCTGATTTAAACTCTTATCATGGCGTTGGACTAGTTTTTTGTGCCCGCGTCATACAAGTCAGCCGCCTGTGAAGAATACCAGTGTGTAACCGCTGTTTTCACTTCCTCATCGGTGTGAAACCGCCGACCACCGAGCAACTCCTTCAGGTTGGATAAACAGCGGTAATCGTTCGGCTCAAGGTCTGGGCTCTACAGTGGGCGGTCCATTTTCTCCCACCCTAGAGATCTCAATAACTTTTCAGTGTGAGCGGCAGAATGTGGTCGTTCATTGCAATTGAACCCCAAAAATCCAAGTGACAGTGTTGTTGTGATATTTAAAGAGCTACAGTCAATGAAATCTCACTTTAAAATACTCATCGTAAAACAAGTCTCGTTTGCTTTGTTGCGGCTTTCAGCTGCACGTTTGTATGCGTCGTTCTAATTTTTGCATTTGCACAAATTTTCTGATACACAGTGTATGCTGCCATTATTATTATGTTTTGCCATTTCCATTATGTTTTGTGTAATTTTATTTCCTATGCGACTATTTATTCTTTTTATGTTTTATAGGACATTATTTCATTTTGTATTTCCATGATTAATTGGAATTTATAATCCCAGCTACTTCCTACGGTAATGTTATTGCTTTTCTTTCTTCTCTTCTTTGTGACTTCTCCCATATATTTTCTTTTTCGCGGGCGTAGACTGCAGAAACTTCAAACTTTGGAAAGATCTGTCCAGTCCATGATGAGGATATGAAGATAGTGCGAATAGCTGAATTTCATCGCCCATACAGTACTCATTTAAGTTTTCGGGCATTTACATTCACAGTTTTTCCTCGACGATGGTATTGACTGATGTTATCATACAGACTATAATACATTATCTCGGAGATATTTTTCGACGTCTCCTTTGTATTCTCTTGGCCAAACATACTAAATAAATGCGAATTATCTTTCATTTCATGTTTTAACAACATTCTTCGAGACCTTTTTCTTGCTCATCCTGGCTTATTTTTGACCTTTTTAAAAATAATTCTCAATAAGTAAACAAAGGTCGGCATATAATCTTAAAATATGCAAGTAACATATCAATGGAGTTGGTGAAGGAACTGCTCCAGCCTTGCCCTTCACGTGGTAAGATTATCTTTGTCGCTGTTTTAATTTTTACTTATTGTATCAAATTGAAAATAAAGTCGGGAAAAGTAAAGCAATGTAAAGTACAAAAAGAGGATCTGAAGAATTATGCAAGTGTAATTGAGTAATACCAATCACGCCGTTCCCTTCCGGGGTAGGCAGAGTCACTAAGTTTCACTCATAAATATATTTGTACACCTAACGCTGCTTCAATAGTTTCCTCGATACAGACCTATCCTTGCAAACCTCTTCTGCTTTATTTACCCCCATAAACTGCTTCATACCCGCCCTCCTGTTTTTAAGACTCCTAATATTCCTCCTCCTAAGAGTTTCCTCAACCAAATTCAGCCACAATTTTTTTGCCTACCTCTACCTCTCGCACCATTCATTTCACTCTTATATATCTGTTTCATTATTCGACTCTCATCCATTCTCTCAATATGGCCAAACCAACGAAGCACACTCCTTTCATATATGTCCATTACTGGAGCATCTAACCCACACTCATTCATTACCCACCCATTCCTGACCCTATCCATCCTACTTTTGCCGCAATACTCCTCTAAAAATAATGTATAGTTTTTGCGTTTTTTGTCCAGGATATATAAGAGAAACTCGTGAACAGTTCTAAAAAATAATCTATTTCAGAGTGATAATGCCATTGTCGGGGATGAGCAGGTATTACTAATACCCGGATAACTTATGTTCTTAGCGGGTGAGTAGTGGAACTCAAGTATAATCGTCATCTTCTTAGTCTCATCACCGAATGGCCATGTCTTTTAACCCGCCGTCTGATTCTTTTGGTCATTCTCCAGCGACAAAGTTGCCGCTGGGCCACTTGGTGGAGCCCGCCTTCTGATGAGTGTCGGACGAGTGGACGGGCGAATTTATTAAATGTTTCCCGCGCCCGAAGACTGGGAGGTGTCTTCAATTGCTCGACGAGGTGGTCCCTTGCTCGCCCTCGATGTCACACAGCCGTGTAATGAGAGAGAGAGGAAATCCATTTTAAAGAGCGACTGCCGAGTGGTCCCATATCTCAGTCTAACACGGTCCACGGTTGTCGAATCCACTTTTGGAGATCTGCCAGCTGCCTTTGGGACCACCGCCTCCGGGTACGGACGCAAGGAAAGTCATGAACTCCCCAACCAAAACATAGCATTTGAGGACATACTCTCTCTATCTAACCTAGAAAAATAGAATCTCTACCCTACTCCTTCGCACAACTCCCCGAGCCTTCACAAAGGCGTGTAGCAAGGAGTGTTGAGATACCGGCCATACCAGGGGAGGGGCGACGAAAGGATTTGAGGGAGGAAAGGATAGTTAACGATGCTTGTTTCCGTTAATTTAGTGTCTCTATTATCTCTTGTCGCAGCTATGAGTGTTGCGGGGTAAAAAAGAATTCTTGAACCTATCTGTTCATCCGTTAATGGCTCCAATGTTTTTGCTTTCGTCGGTTTTGCAGGTGTGGGTCAGGGGATAAGATTATCCGTCGTGTCGACCTGACAATCGCGGTTGATGAATTTTTCATTTTACCTTTGCCTAGCATCTAATTCAAGTCTCACCTCTGTCATTGCGAGTTAATGTAGTCCATTGACGACGACGCACGTTGAGTATCAAAGACAATTGTATGCTGTACTAATAATGTTTGTACTTGCTTATTTTCATCTAAAATTTTGGAGTGTCCTGGACAAATCCGGGTTATTTTAGAGTGCTCGAGTGTATTGGGTGGAAGAATTATTGCGAGCATAAATCAGCGCTTCCCAACCTGGGGTAGGCGCACTCTAAGGCGCTGGTGCTTAGTGGTTTATTGGTACTGGGGAAAAGTGAATTAATGGCAGAGGTATGGTGTAGACATTTGAATTGTTCTCTGAACCTAGCTCTATGTGGCTGCATGCTGGGAAATTAGTGGTCAAGGAGTGAGCACAACAAGAAAGATTGGGAACGTTAAAGTAGAATCTTTAAATGCCGAAATATATTTGCTTCATCTCACGTGGGTGGCCTAATATCCTTTAGAGATATGGTTTGATGATCAATTAGCCCAGTTTCAGTCGATCCAAAGCGGTGTGCGGATGGCTCCAAGATTTTTCGGTTGCCTTCGCGTGGTTTACACCTTTTTGACAATGCTGCCACTAAAGCTGTAGTCTTCGCTTTCAGGGCCATGTAAAGTATTATGTTCCGTCTGATGAGAAGATGCTGACAGAATCTCCATAAAGAGAAAACAGCGCGGAAGCAGCTCTCAAAAACCTTGTTATAGTACATGCTAAAGTTTTAAGCAAATCAGGATGGTAGGCTTTAATTCTACATGGAGTTACTCAATAGTATCATAAACTATTAATGATATTGTTTTAAAGAAGACCAAGTTTGATCCATTATCTATTTAGAGGAAATTTTGAGAATAACATTCGAGCTATGTAGTGATGTAGAGGTTCTGGTTTTGTGCATGTACATTTTGTACATTTACAGCTACAAGTGACCCAGCAAGCCGACTCAAGAGTGTGATTTATCACCAACGTGTATAACACTATACCCTATCAAAGTTGATGCGGCTACGCCTATTAACGCATTTGCAAAAACCTGCAAATACTTGTCATGAGGCGAAATTTCACCAACACCCACTGCACTATAGGTATGCCACCGATGATGCAGAAACTCTTTGCATCAATATTTTGTACCACTAAATAAATTCACAGATATAAAAGAGTGATACAGGGAACATGTCAGACGAGCTTTTAGTGTAACGTAGTGGATCAGGATACACATAAGGGAGAAAATAAACTCACCAGCTGCTCTACCTTACGACAAAACTAGTTAAGTCAAACTGCCAGCCATAATGGTCTCTTATCATTCGCGGGAAAGAATGGCTATATAAACCTCCAGCTGATTTCCCTAATTTTATTTTCATGATTTAATCCACTATAGAATGTTGGAGTTCGTAAAATTTTATTGACGTCGTCAGCGAATAAATCGGTTTGAGACGTGCAAAAAAAAATTAGTCTACATTTTAATAGACTAACTATTTAATAGCCAGCTGTTGCAGAAGTCTTGAATTTTAACGAAATATTCCTAATCCCCTTTTGCATATGTAACCAATCTTCGCTGTACGCGTTCTAACTCAGTTTTTGGCCGACCTTAGGTCGCCAAGTCGGTCTGTAGCGCATTCCAAGTGGGAGAAGGAAGAAGTAGATAATTTCCCTAAATTTATCGTCGCACTTGGCAAACTTTCTTTTATTCCAATATATGGTTTGCTTGATCAGTTATTTCCGAAGATTTTGATGTACCTTTTGAAACGAATTGATAATATGATGGAATGAGAATATGGACCATGGACTTCAATAAGCGCTAACTCGTTTCTTTTTCCATAGAACTATTATTACGTATACGTTACTGTTGCATTAAACTCGATTAATTCTGCTGTACCCCTAACTGTCTCATTCATTTCGCTGTTCGTATCACTAGTGTTATCAGCTCTACTCTGAGTAAATCTCATCTGTTAATTAATTATGACATTATACTGCATATCTGCATTTAGTGGCAGATAAGGTTCCGGTGATATATACAAATGAAAGCTTTAAGAGCTGATTAACATTCAAACAAATCATTTGAGACCTATCACTGATAAGCTACAAGGTACCCAGCGTTAAGTCTATTCACTATTGTACATTGGTTTTGTCTTGATTGTTAGAGATATTGACAGATAAGGCTCCAAAGATCTGAGAGCCTTTTGAAACCTTATCAGCAAAGAGAAAAACCAATCTAAAATTCGATTTTAATGCGATTAGGTGCACCCGAATTTATCGTAGTAAAGAGGTTTTCACAAGCTCTCTTCCCGTTTCATCTCAAGCCTTCATCCGCTCTCATCACGAGCAGTCATAACCCGAAGACTGGTTAAGTTCAGCTCCACTAGCCTGTTTCTTTTCATCTTACCTCTTCATTCTCGATCCTTTAGTTTAACACCCTTCATCGTTCAATTAATTCTTGATCTGCCTCGGCAATTCTTCCATTCATTCTTCTTTTTTCATTTTTTTGTTTCATTTCAGGATATTTCTGCCAAAATGCATCCAGCATTGTGCCTCGAACGGTTTTCATAGAGTAACTTTCATCACATACTCTCCGGTGAACTTCCACTTTGGTGATGTCCTCCATCCATTTGATCCAAGTCATTCTTCTATAGCTACGTAATTTCATCATGTCCAACCTTCTCTCCTCTACAGCTGCAATTTCTCTAGCCTCATTATTAATGTAAGAGTATGCCGACAGCATAAGAAATGAATGTTTCGAGGAAGTGCTCCTTACTTACAAGTTAGTGTAATTACCTTTTGATAGAATTTTCTTTTGGTGGATAGCTTGTCTACTTGGGGCTGCTTCGCTAACGATACCTCTCTTATTTCTTCCATCATTGATTTTTCAGCTTCCCTGATAGTGACATTCTTTCACTTTCTTCAGCTCCTGCATTCCAAGTGTAATGGTGACATTATCACAATGATTTCTTCTACAGTCCGTTACTTTGTTATTCTTTTGTTTCATGAATCAAAATGCTATTTTTCTTAGCATTCTTACCCACTTTTTTTTCTTCTACCTCTACATCTATGTCATATATGGAGCATAACATGTTGATTATTTCATTACTCATGCTTCCCGTTCATATTTTTTCTTAATTGCATTTAATGTTTTTTTCTCCAAGTAAAAACACTCTCCTCATGTTTTCCATTTTATTTGGCATGCATGTCTGTCTCGGTTCTGTTGCAGAGGGATGCTCGATGGCTGAGGTCACTGGCGCCTTTGGCGGCGAGAAGGTGGTCCGGCGAAAGCACGGATTGGGGAGGGATGTTCAGAACGTATCCGTTATCGGCAACTCACGGAACACGGCGCGGGGCTCCAATTTCGCCAGGCATCCCGAGTTTGGCAGTCTAGTGGAAGAGCCCTAATGAGGGCTATGAAATTCGCACAACTGCATGAAATCTCAAGTCGGGCAGTGGCGGATTTCATTACATGCGGTCTCTGGGAAGTACATCTAAAAATGGACTTGAACAGAATTAACATAATAAAAGTACTCATGAGATCCGTAGCAATGCACTTACAATGTGACTGAATTTTCTAATTTTATTTTTTAATTAAGCTCGGAATTTTATGAAAAACGATATTAATATTAAAAAGACCAGTAGTTTTATGTTTCTCTTATTTCTTAGATCACGAACAAATATTTGCATAAATAAAAATAAAAATCACACCGTAAACTCACGAGTATACAATGGCGTATAAAGAATGCGGTTACGGGCTACAAAAGAGTGCGGAAAACTCGGTAAAAATTATTTCTTCGATTATAAAATTATTGTGAGAATAATATTTTGGTTTAACATTCTACAAACCCCTCAGGGTTCGTTGTCATCGCGCAGTCGCCCAGCCGACCCGCCGCGGAATCCGATGAGACTGTCCAGTCGTTGGTAGCCGGGGCGGCGCACAGCGTAGAAAAGTAGGGAGAAAATTTTCGTCAATTTCGTACAACGTTCATAATCGAGGTGACATTTAAGTGTGTGATTTACAATAAATGTTGC
Source organism: Ceriagrion tenellum (assembly GCA_963169105.1). Lineage (NCBI taxonomy): Eukaryota > Metazoa > Arthropoda > Insecta > Odonata > Coenagrionidae > Ceriagrion > Ceriagrion tenellum. Next base: position 105,705,786 of record OY720638.1, on the reverse strand, counting down.
CAGACCAGAGTACCCTCCTCCCAAGGAACGAGGCCTCTGTGGTGAAGGCCTTTACTAATTTTGGAACCAGAAGTGACTTGTGTACGGCAGTTGTCTTTCGTAAATGTAAATAGACATTATTGATCGTGTGAAACGGAGATGAGCAGACCGGGAAAGCTTTCCCTTGCTCCCACTCTATTGCGCAGATACCACGTCAATCTATAAATTCGTTATTCTTCCTGAGAGGAGGCGTATATACCTCGAGGTGGCATTTATTAAATTCCGCGTGCATGCCAGGCAGTGCACGTAATGGTGAACCTCAGCGGGTTGTCTCCACCGTCAGATGATTTTTCTCCTTCATTCGTTCCCAGAGTAACCCTTGCTCCCACTGCCAGCACCCCTCTTCTCTAAATGTCCCACGCCATTATCGTCTTTTCCATCCGAAGGCGTTCTCCTCCGTTCACCATTTCGATTAGAGGTATTTTGAACGCTATTTTAACCTACTCACAATCGAGACCATAATGAGTTAGGTTTTTAAATTTAGCAGCTTTAAAAATCATGAGGTAAAGATATTAATATAAATGGCGCAAAATATTGTTTTATACTACTGAAATATCCCGTAACTAACTCAATATGCACGCGTAAGTGTCAAACATGAATTATTTTTTAACGCCGTACGGTTGAAAAGCCTTCCATACGAAACGATTTTTTTTTCAACTTGTAAAAGTTACAGCAAAGAGTAATTTATTTTAAAAAATAGTGGATAAATATGAAAACTACACACTGTTAAATTTCTGGCAAGAGATATATATATATATATATATATATATATATATATATATATATATATATATATATATATATATATATATATATATATATATATATATATATATATATACATATATATATATATAAAAGTTTGCCAGAGGAAGGCAGACGACAAACACAGAAAACAAAAAAATGATGAACACACTTACAAAGTTTCTTGATATTTCGGTGCCACTAGCACCTTGGTCGCAAGAGCGAAGTACCAAGAGACCAAGGTGCTAGTGGCACCGAAATATCAAGAAACTTTGTAAGTGTGTTCATCATTTTTTTGTTTTCTGTGTTTGTCGTCTGCCTTCCTCTGGCAAACTTTTATATATTCGTCACTTAAGTGATCCTTAGTGCATTTTATATATATATATATATATATATATATATATATATATATATATATATATATATATATATATATATATATATATATTAAACATTATATATATATTCATCATGTTTCAAATTAATCGCTTTGGGATGCCTAAGCTTACCGTATCCCTTGGTAAACGGCTTCAACTTTTGACAAATATCTCGTTGAGTAGTGCGGGGAAGAGCTGATATTTTGGTATCTTCGGAAAGATGATATATTTTTTATTAAAATGAGGCCAAATTCATTGAGTTTTATGTGATATTATATCTCGCTCAAGCTACCTTGATCGGCTTTACGCATGTTGGTTGACCTATATGGAATTGTTGAGCGTGGTGATACCTCGATATGCAGCGCTACTTGCAAACCATTGTACTGCTTAGGCGTTAATTCCGCATTTCCTGCAAGAAAGTGCGACTGATATAAAATAGCATTTGAGCATTGCAGACAGCGGTTTTCATGTACTTTGTTGAATTTAAATAAACTAAATCAAATGTAAATGTGTATATATATGTATAAAGCGTATCAAGCTGTGGACAAATTTAATTTCTCATTATTCAAGACGAGAGCATTCACTAATTATACTATTAAGAGGCCTCGAATCAAAAGAAACATTTCCAATTTAATATAAATATATACGTTTCAAACAATAAGACCTCCTATGATAAGCATATTTGCTATTTAAATTTGAATCACCTCTTGCAGTCATGAGATCAGGATCACGGCGAATAATTATGCGAAATTATTGCAGAGTTGAAATGCTGCTTTTACAGGCAAAAGTATTAGCCAGTCCATTTTCCGTGGAAGTGCGAACCGTGGTTGATGGAGTAGCAATTGCAACCTCTATCGCCCCCTACTGCCATAGAGGTCCGTGACTTCATGTGGATTGCCAGCGACTGTTAAGGATTCTGCTATAGAAGTAACTTCCTTTTGCAAAGCTGTCTTTAGCCTTCACTTGCTTGAACTAGAATCTCGACGGTAATCGATCGGTCGACCGCAATCAAACTCTCGGTTAACATAGGAGTGCGGAAAAAATCGGACTATGCGCAACAGGCTAGAAGTCCGAGGACTCCAAGAACATACGTAGGTAACGATCTTGACGGTGTAAATCGTGTTTTTGCTTCTTGAGGAACAGGCTTTAGAACCACAATATTTTATAATGCTTCAAACGGTTTGATTATAGAGCTTATGGAGTAAAATGGAGTAAATATTTAATATTATTTCTTGTCGAGTTCAAACTGCTTTGGGCCAAGTCTCTCATTCTTTTCTTCATGCTTCTTCATCCCCCAATTTTTTTTATATCCGATGCAACATTTTCCATATACTCTTCTCGTGGTCGTTGTCTTTTCCCGTTCCAATATAGTTGCCATACCAACACTCTTTGTGCTATCGGAGAGTATCCACTCCATTTACATGCCCGTCCTGTTTTAATCATTCCGTGGGCCTTTCCTCTGCTTGCATCCTTCTTCTTAGGCTTTGGTTTCGGAATCGTTCAAAACATTATACTCTACTGCTTCCTCTCAAACTTTCTACGTCCTCCAATTCGTCCGTCTCTTATTGTCTTCTCTCAAGTTTCCCCACCCAATAGTAGTGTTCCCTTAATTGTTTGATGTGCTTGAATTTTTGCTTCTTTTAAAACCTTTTGACTACATTATGTTTTCTATATTGCTGTTGTTTGATTTACTTGAATTTCATTGTTTACGTAATTATTTCTAGTTCCCAATTACACTCGTGACTACTAAGCTTTAATAGTCATTATAAACTTTCAAACTCTTCTCCAATTCCTATATCAGTCGTTTCCGCATTAATTTCCTCTTGGTTTGGGTGAGGTCACTTTCATGTCTTCATTTCACCTTTACCGTTACAATGTTCAACAGTTTCCTCACCATATCTTCCGCATTTTTATTTATTCATGGCTCTATGATCCAATTATCTACGAAGAACAAGGTGTGAAGCTTATAATCCTCGGTTACATCTCTAAAACAGCATATCTCTAAGGCCTTCCTTCTTTGACCAAGTGCGTCATTTCACATGTAAATTTAATGTAAATTTCTTTTTGGAACGATTATTCCTCATGTTAATGACGGGTTGCTCGAGGTGCGACTGACCTTTGCCGTCGACCCACCCAAAATACCCAACTCCCTACCTCGCGCAGCAACTGTGCACGCACCTCTCAAACGCTACACTTCCTCCTCTGTCGCGCCTCTGCCCTCCTCCTCTCAATGTCTCAGCGCACCCTCTGCCACTCCTTCGTGCGTATGGACGCGTAGTTGGCCATCCGGCGCGGCTGGCAGTCTTTGGCCCAAGTCCGGTCGTTGACTGAACCAAAATCGATTGTTTCGCGTCAATGTCTACTTCTTGTTAGCCCCGAGAGAAAAAAGTTGGGAAAGCCTTTTGTGGAGCTTTACATTAGATTCAAAGCCCGGCTTCTTCGGGCTCTCCAACGGAATCCGATGTACTACATTCCATAATCTTGGGGTAGATCTGGGAAACCTTTTACTGAAACCGTGCCACCAAGTGACATGGGTAGCATTGTGTCCAAGAAAACGTAATGCGTGAATATTTTTTGATAGTTGTCTTGGTTACTTGTTGTGCTTCACCCTCATCTGACCAACTATCGTGAGAAAGGATGTTCCACTCCCAACAGAATTACCGTTTCTTTAATTTTTCATTTCGTCCAAAAGTATTAGGTATTATGGTGTATTTTTTCAATTTCCCCCGTTCTTGGGGAACGCTCAAGGGCATGAAATATTTTGGCTTCCGAGACGGCTCACCTTCTATCTTGCCTTAACTTACGTTACTGCTGCGCGATAGAATGTGTTTGGAGCAGGGTACGAGGACATACCCCCTGGAGACAGAGTAAACTCGCTGATTACCCATGTTCAATTCCCATTGCGACTATGTATAATGTTTAGCAATCTCTCTGCATCCAATGCATACGTACTTACTTACTCTTACGGCCATTTATATCCAAGTGGATATTTAGACGCACCAACATATCCCCTCCATCTCTTTCGGTCCATAGCATCCTCCTCTTCAGCTCCAATTCTCTCCAAATCTAACTTTACTTGGTTTCACCATCTCTGTTGCGGTCTTCCCCACGTCGTCTTCCTTCTGGATTTCCCCTCTTTTCTCCTCTTTCTTATTCAGTTATCATGTTTCGGATCCATAGAGCGACCGGGCAGAATATTGTTTTGTACAATCTCATTTTTGTTTTATACGACAGGGATTTGGAAGGTAGGATTCTGTAGCGTGTACATTAGCATCTATTGACTAGATTTATTTCGTTTTGTATCTCTGGTTCTTCTCTGTTGACATCTAATATAATGACTCTTAAGTATTTAAAGTAGTCTACTTTTTCTCAAATTTATGCCTCTTTATCTATAAGGAACCTATATTTTCCTTTGGAGTTCTCGAGAAATTCATGTACTTTGTTTTTGAGTCATTTATCTTTTTTCCTATTTTTCCGTTTCTTCCATAAATATTTCTCTTAGCTTTCTCACTTCTTCTAAACTTTCTTCGAATATCGCTACGTCATTTGCTAAGGCTAAAATGCTTATTTTGGCTCCAATGCTGATACCAAGGTTCAACTCTGTTACTTTTTCCAGTGCTTCCTCTCCCGCAAATTAAATAGGATAAGGGAGAGCCCGTCTCCCTCTCTAACCCCAGAATTAATTTCAAATGACTCCGAAGCGCTGCCACTAAGCCCGTCCACGTTTTCCAGAATCTGTAACTTGTTTTCAAGTTTGAGCTTGAATTCCTCAGCTACGCATTTGTCTGTGAGTTTTTCGATGTCGATTCTTCTGTTGCACTTCTCCTCATTCCTTTTCTGACTTGCTATTCTTTGAGTCACTTTTACCAAAAGTTATAAATGGTCAGTCTCACATTCTGCTCCCCTATTTCTTTTATCATTAGTTATACAACATTTGTGTTTTTGATCCACTAGCATATGATCAATCTGGTTTTTGGTAAGACCGTTTGGGGATGTCCATGTATATTTTTGGATATCCTTCCTCGGGAAACAAGTGCTCGATATTCTTAAATCAATTACCAGTAGCTTTGTAGCTTGCCAGTTGGGTTCCGTTGTCATTTGACTTCTGATGTAAACTTTCATTTCCCACTGCCAGTTTCCACGTTTCCTCTCTACCGACTTTGGCATTTGCGTCCCCTAGAATGATTTTCATGTCATAGCCTGGTAGGTTTTCGATCTGATCCTCAAAGAGTTCAGAGAATTGGTCTTTTTCTTCATCGTTTATATCTTCAGTTGGTGCATACAAACTCACTAGGGATATATATTTAAATTTTACTTTGAATCTAATACCTATTGTACATTCTATTATTTTTAGCTTCGAGTTGTATAACATATTCTGCAATTCTCTTGCTTACCGCAAAATCTACTCCACCATAGTATCTGTTTTCTTCAAAGCCACAGTAGTAAAAATTAAGTATTTTATGGTATTTTTTCTCCCTGTACGTGGCCATCTCGTCTCTGGAAGAGCCACCACGTCCATGTTTTATTTGTCTAGCTCCTCTACTAATATGTCACTAGCTCATGGAACTGCCAGTGTCCTTGTGTTCCATGTACCAAATCGTAATCCTTTTAAGCGAAGCCGGGTCTTAATCCGTTTTTCATGTCCTGTTTCCGAGGCTCTCTGTTGGTGATTTTTAACATATTGGTTTTTATGAGGCGGGTTGTCAGCCCAACGCTCAACCCCCAACCTGGTGGACCGAGGTATCTCTCTTTGTCTGACTCCTACCTCATGAAGACCTGCCCGGCATGGGAGGCCCTGCCAGTAGCTAAGCTACCGCCAGCATAGCTCTCGAGGTCGCTGGAGCACGCAAGCCTACCCGCCGCATCAAGGTGGAGATATCTTTGGGTGGGATCCAATGCATAAAACTTTTTAAATTGTTGCACATCAAAAGATCTTGCCTCATAATACGCTTCACTTGCCGTATCTACAAAATAGGAGCGAAGGGAATGTATATTTGAATTGAATGCCGTCAACGCATCGCCAGGGGTAACCATGAACTCGTTGAATAGAAATTTTGGGGCACCATATACGCATTTCCAGCGCCTACTGCTCACTTCAGTCATTCGCTCTAGATAAAACCTGCACTGTACTTGTTAGAAAGAGTTGAAGATGCGTTTTTTTCGTGCTTCACCTTTTACGTTGTCATGTTTGTGTCGGCTATAAGCGAATAAAATAGTTGAACTCTAGAATATAGATTATTTTACCATCGGCAGAGCAAATTTAGGTCGAATTGAGGGTTGATTTACTATCGATCTTAGATCGTTTCTTTAAATATGCATTGAATATTTCTACAGTCAATACAGTGGGTGTGCTATCATATTATGGTCGCCTAATATCTCATTGTATGCCACTTCTTTTCTACTAATCACTAACGTCGACCGTACTTTTTTGCCAAGTCTCATCTGGAGGCGAGGAGAAGCGGAGGCGCTGACCCTGAAGCAAAGTGATATAGGGAACCGGAAGCTCGGCATTCAAACGATTATTGGCGCATGCATGGATGCGTTACGTAATTCTTACTGGTCCATTTCCTATTCAGAAGCTTTGCGAAATAATTTTGTCGGATGGTATCAAATAAAAAGGACGATAAACCGTTCAATGTGCCTCTAGCGAGCCTGCATTTCACACACTGTTCAGAATCTTTAAAAACATGCTTTAGGAATTTCAAGCAGCAGAGCTTATGAGATGCTATGAAAAACGGGCCGGCAGTATTGTTGCTTCTTCTGCGGTCATTTCCCGCTGCATTCCCGAATCTGTTTGAATTGGAGGGAGTAAGCAATTGAGAGAAATTTCATTGATTGGATTACGATCGAGGGCCTTATACGCTTTTAAGATCTCGGATTTTTGTTTGAAATAGAGTTTACAGAAATCTTTCACTTTTTAATCTCTTTCAATAGTTTAACTACCATATTAGGGGTCAAATAAGCAAATATAATTGAAACTACCTCTGCTGCGTACGCTGCAATATTTTCTAATTACAGTGGCTTAATCTGCCACCTATAAATGTATATTGAAGGGTACCCAACATGACAAACAAGCATTTCATTGGCTAAAACGGTGCTAAAATGACAGTTCTATTAGGAGACCAGTCACCTAAATTGAACCTCCTTTTAAGACTTTCAACTCCCTCAGCCCCGTCTTTTCCCCTTGGTTGATAATGAGCGAGCAATCACATATGCCTTCAGTTGTTAGAAAATAATTGGAAGTAAGTGGCGGATTGGTCTTTTTGCGCGTCTATCAGAATATCTGCATCATATCTTGGAGGATTGCCACTATTTATGGCGAGTAGGAAAAGGTCGTAGTCGAAGGACAAATAATGGGATACGCTAGAGGTCATCTCTGCCTCTAATGGCAAAGAGTCGTAACCTCACTATCCACTCTACTATCCAGCCTAGCTTTAAATACTTGCCCTGTGATTAGAGGCCTGTGTTAACTGAGCGACGATGCGTGTGAGCTGGGGACTCGTTCACTGTTTGGCGACAGTGGAAGGGGCGACTGCACGATTGAGTCACCCAGCGGCCGCTTCTTCAAGTTCGATCCGAGCTTCACCTATTATACCACGCTCGAGTGACTTAAAGTCTGACTGAGTGTAAATGAAGTGAGGCTGGGAATGGAAATGACAGCAAGGAATCGAGGGCTTCTACCAGGATCTCTGAGTTCATTGTTATGCTCAACGATGAAATTAAAACATTAGCGTCTACGATAGAGGATTGTTTACCCAGTGCGCAAGAAAAAATGAGTCGGTGAACATTTATGGATAAGGTATTCAGTACCCTTTCTTCCACACATACGTCGGGCCGTCCAAGTCATCGAAGTGATATGGACGTAGGTGATTTCGCGCCACATAACAGGTTAAGAAAGCTTAATGCCCCGTTTTCAGTACTAACTTTTTACCATGGTTATCTTTAGGTCTCATAACCTACCCTCATACCTATTAACTACGTTTTACCCTTTGTTATCACTTGTTGCGTGAAGTAGCCACCACAAACATTTCAGAAAATCGACAAACGAAATTAAAAGGCGCACAAATTCTTTCATGGTTTATCTAATAAGAGCACCTAGTTGCACCTGCCTCGTAATAGTTCTCGCGAGGGAAATTACATTCTATTTTTAGATAATCACTCGAGAGACTTCTTGTGGCTGCAGGAATTGAAAACGTTGTCTCGAAGCCAAAAGCCCATTACTTCTAATTCTTTCGTGCGCTTTCCCTGGTGAAAATTTCGCACGAGAAGTTTGATTTCATCTTCATTATCATTTTGTGGGAAATATTACAGTATCAAAATAAATAATGGATATCTTACCTCTTAACTCAAAAACATCTCTCTTTTTTCCGCCTTCTTGTATCAAATGTATAAAGCGGTGCCTTCAACTCAGGAAATTGTCTCAAACATTACTAACGATTAGTACTTTCATTATGGATGAAATTTTTACGATGATCTACTAAGACTTAACATTCATTTTACTATTCTACCAGCCGATTGGTAGGTATATGGACAGTAATTTTCTGACGTTCTTATTTTTGGCATATCGTTCTGCTTTCCCTTATATACGTGATCCGCCATTAGATCCCTCTTGAAATCCTCATATCGTTTTCCTTTTCTTATATCGCCCATTAATTCCTATTCTCTTCCATGCATCCCCAGAGTTCTCCCATCTATTACCCTCTTTAACATTCCCTCTCTTTTCAAAACGTCCTCCATCCATCTGCCCCCTCCAAACCTCCTCCATTGGCTTTCTCTCCTCTCAAGCCATATCCAATACCTCCTCGTCTGTCCATCTCGCCATCCAACGCACTCCCTACCATCCTTCTCCACACCCAAATCTCATCTACATGTCACCACCACGAGATAGGCCGCTCCACTGGAGTCATGACGTAACAAGCGGCTCAGAAATAAAAAAATACGACAAAAAAAACAAAAACACGGAAGTTAAAACGGACGCTTCCGCAATGACGCGAGGTCGCTGCCGAGCTTCAGGGTGGTGAGAACGCAGCAGTAGACTCACTCAGAGCTTTCTTCGTTCGTGATTTGTGACGCGGGATCCAATACACCGCGTAATTGATGCATTTGTCGATGGCTGGTGTCTATCACCAGTTCCCAATAGAGGACGTGGATAGTTTTTGGTGAACTCTATGAAAACTTTGGATAATTGTTACACAACTCACCAAACTATTCTGATTCATAGTCCCCAGCGCAGAAGTTTTAAGGATTCACTATTTTTTCAATCAATTGCTGACCATCTTCCTGGCATTAGCCTGATGGTTATTTTTTTCAATTCTTAATAGATTTTCAATAGGCTTAATGATTTGCGCGCAAATCATAAAGCCTATTGACTGATCGTCTCTCAAAATCTCGGTGTTCACTGGTTGCTTCCTTGCTTGTTCTTTTAAGATCTCGGATTCTTCCGCCAACCCATGACTCCATCTTTTACACTATCTCACTTGCTCGTCTTGTGTTAGGGTGCATAAGAATGGATATGATAATGAGCAAACTGTGCTAATTTCATTCTTGAACCACAATATACACAACTCTTGCTTCAATGCCTCATTATCATCATCAGTCATCGATTCCAAGATTGGTATAACTACAGCTGTCCTCTTCATTTCCTCCTAAGCCCAGCGCTTAGGTCATTCATAATTCCTCTGTTGACTCCCTTCATAATTTCAATTTCTGCTAGAGGCTTTCTCGTTTCGTTATCTTGATGATGACGTCTCGTGGTCAATGCTGGCCACATCTTCAGATCAGGTCCGAGTTGGTCAATTCCACCGGTCGGCATTCGCACTTGTTCTGAAGATGTGGCCAGAATTGGCCTCGAAGCAATGGAATTACCTCCCTTCATAGTTTTCATCATGTATTTCATCCTTGGCCTTCCCAAGTGATTCTGGCCTCTTGTTTCTCCCTCCTTAGCAGCTTAGATGCAATTATCATGTGTGAGAATGTGCCTAACATGTTGATCATTTATATCTCACTGAATCGGTTGTTACAAAGGAAACGCAAATCTACATTTAGCTTCATGATCTTGTCCTAACACCGTGTGCTGTAAACTTATGCTGTGGATTTCCGGACATTTTTGTAAATGAGTGATTTTAATTAGGCCTATCACATAATAGCTGCAAAGGTACTGACTCAGATTTGATGATGGTATGCAAACTATGAGAATTTCACATTTTATATAATCTGACTATACGGTTTTTTGGATTTATAACGAATACTTCTGGATTATCTCGAAATATATGGTGCTGGTTTGTGGGACTCCTCGCCCCATTATCAAGTTAACTCAAATAAATTTTTTAACGCTGGCATATTTCGTGCAAGTCTCCTTATGCATGTTACAACATACAACGGAATCCCCCCAATTCGTGACATTTTTCTCACAAATTACGTTTAAATTTCCATTGGCTTTGAGTCCAAATTAGGCGAGACACGTAAGAATATCATGCATTTTCTTCCAATGCCATTCTTTCAATAAATATTTTCGCGAAGAACATTTTTCCTTCTAAATATGCACATTCACACGAGGGCACCGATTAACCACAGTTTCCGAAAAATCGGAGAATTCCTGCCATCATGAAATGAAAAATGCGTTCCTTAATTTGGACTTGCACTTTCCTCGGCCTGGAATGAGTGCACTATGATTAATGTATTATTGGCTCAATTTTTAGAGATGTGCCTCTGCTTTGGAACAGCCGAGGCATCTTGTGAATTATGGCAGTATTTATTCAATGTTGTAAATCCCAAAACTTCTCATTTGCTTTGACGAAGCGTATGGTTCTTAAAATAGGATATATAGATTCACACAGTGAAAATAGTTAAACCGTTTCTCACAGCGTAGCGGTGTCGGTTGAAGAGACTCCAGAATCAGGAAAAAAACTCGTTACAGTCTAATAATTTGTTCCTTAATATGCTGTGAGTAAAAACTTTTGACTACATCGAAGTTTTTCGAAGCGAAAACTTTTGACTACATTGACTACATCGAAGAAAATAAAACCGTTAAGTGGTTGAACATCTTACCTGTTGAATTCAATGAGAAAATGGTTTGAAATATTATGCTGTTGCTGTTAGAACAGCTCTAGAAATAAATCCATCTGGAACGGCAGTAAAGCAACGATTTGTGACAGGCCAGAATAATTTGTCAAATTTAATATCTGTATCTACTTCTAAAATCCGTCAGGAAACAATACAAATTGTCTGGTATTCACATAAAGGATTTCGATGCACTCTTTAAGGTAGCTGGAGTGGCATTCGTGGGTTGTTGAGTGCACATTTTTATAATTTTATGGTAAAAAAATTCTGGGCCTCATTTCAGAAAAGTGCTTTTTGCATGATGCATTGAAACTCACACTTATCAACGGAAATTATACAAGATTTATATTTTACATGTTTTCCTTGAGCGTGTCATGACTGGAGTTTTCTGCGCAATATTTGAAATTTAGATGAAATTATGCTGAAATATGTTGTCTTAGAGTATTGAACTCGGCGTGACACCTTCATTGTTGTAGCCATATTTATAATAATACTACATACATGCATATCCAAATCCTTTTCCGCTCAGCGTGGGTCTAGGAGTTCACTAAGCCTCGCCATTGCCCTCTATCGTTCCATAGCTCTTGTCGGACAACTTCATCCCAATGGTACCCTCTTGCCTCCACGTCCCTACTCACTTCGTCAATCCAACGTCTCCTCGGCCTTCCTCTCGGTCTTTTACCTTCCTCTATTGTGCTTAATATTACTTTTGGCATCCTTGTTTCTTCCATTCTTTTAACATGTCCTAACCATCTAATCCTATTATCTACTATTTTTTGTCTAATACTTTTTATATTTAATTGCTCTCTTGTGTTGGTATTTCTCACTCTCTCTAGTGTTGTTTTCCCCAGCGTTGATCTCAAAAACTTCGTTTCTCCTGCTGTTACCCTACTCCACTGTCTTCCCGTCATTCTCCAAGTTTCAGCTCCATATAAAACTATTGGTAGATGGTAGGTCTTGAACATGATCATTTTTGCCTGTTGTGGAATCTTCCTATCCCATACTAGATGCTTAATACTGTGATATTTAATAATAATAAATGCTTTATGGTGAGTTAATAGGAAAACCTGCAGGTTATAAATAAACGGCAGATTATAAATAATCACGAAATTTATATCACGTGCAATGAGGCTTCGCGTTTTATTATATCACTGAATTACAAGATTTCCTTATCTATTTCCGGATTTCACTCATGAAAACGCGTATGGAAAGTTCCTCGCAAATCTGCACATAAACTAAATCGCTGCAACCACGTTTAGCCGCGCACTTTGTTGTCTTCCAAGTCTTCGTGCGTCCTCGGTTTGTGGCGCCGCGACGGGCTCGTGGGCTTCCGACTTCCTCGTCTGCGCGAAAGGCTGGATCCCATGTGACGCGGGGGGCGGGGAGATGAGAGAGCGAGGAGCGGGATATGGCCGTGGGATTGCCATGCGACGGAGGAGTGGGGACCATCTCACATCTGATGTGAGAGAGCCGCGGGGGCGTGAAATGCTGCGTTCGAGGCGGCGAGACGGCGCAGCTGGGCGACGGCATCCCTCGCTCGCTCCGGTGCGGTGATTCACAAAGGCACGCCCGCGGGTGTCAGCTGCGCGAAGCCACGATATAGTCGGCGGCGTTGAGCGATTCTGGTGCGATACAGCATTGCTGTGGCTGGCCATCAAACGATGCCATTCGTCGCCGGGATTTATGTCACCCCAGATTGATAGATAGATAATATTTATTCCACTAAATTTTACTACAAATAACTTGGACAATAGATTAACGTATGGTGGAATATAGGCACCCCTGTGGTAAACAACCAGTGTTGGAGTTGCCATCATGTAAAGTTATCTTGACGAGAAAGAAATAAAGAACCAGCTGGCTGGTGCGGCCCAAAACAGAACATTACAACTTTGATTTTTTACATGGTCAAGAAACAGTATTTTTTAAATCATGTGTTCATTACATGAACAAAAAATATTAATTACCAATGGTCATGAACCAGAGTATTAACATACGAACAAATTTACAAATTATACACTATTCCCTTCACTTTGTAGTTCAATATTTAGCAATATTTTTCAATATTGTCTATAGAAAATAACAACGTTTTCAAGTCTCGTAGAAATAATTTAACATGCTTTGCAGAGGCAACATGGAATGGTAGGCGATTAATCATTGTAGTTGCACAATACAAGAAATTACGCCATCGGCAGTTTTTACGGCAGCGAGTTCGGGTTGACAATGCAGCCTCAATGCCTCTGAAGCCTATTTCCTAAGTCTCAGTATTTAAACCATAAAGTTCAGTTTTCTCTAACTGATTGAGTTCAGCGTGCAATCCACGTGCTTCAAGTGAATCTCGTGCTAAGTTATCAAATCACTATTTTATCAAATCTGTTCTTTCATTGTGACCAGACTGTGACCGATTGGGCATCTTTCTTATGATGTCATTCCATTGCAAAGTCACTCAGCGCCAGGTTTCGGACTCGAGGCATGTCCTAGATGAGGATTTGAACAAACTGACTCCTCCCCATAGTTATGTCATTCCAAGATGATACGAAACGCCTCGGTCATGAGACGTGAAAAACGAATTTCACCATAATTTTAGAGTTGCTGTCGTAGTTTCTACTAGCCAACCTTTTTTCAAGGCATTGGGTGCTTTTCTGGCTTGACCACAGTTGGATTATCTAGATGAATTCGGGTTGGCTGGAGAGGCGCGTATTAGAAATTATAAAAGATTGGGCCAAGAGTGGTCTTCTTCCCCTGCTAATTCCAAATTTTTTTGTGATTTCATTTCTCCCAAGTGGTCGTATTTCGGTATTTAATCCGCGGGTTGCTCGGTAGAAGTCATCAAATTTTATCCATGCAATGCAAATCCCTACATGACTTGATGACTTTTATCCTTTTAAAATTCGAAAAATCAAATTGCCTTAGTATTTTTTTCAGATTTATCATGAACGGCGACATCTTCAGGTCAGCTGAGGATTTCGCCTGTGCGAATCAAACCGGTTGTTCAATATAAAATTATCTGAAAAAATGACCAAGTCAATTTGGTTTTTCATCATTTGATATTGAAATGAGTTCCTTTAAATTCTGATATGTGTCAATAAACGCAAAAGCTGAGGACGGGCGAATTGCTGACAAGATACTGAATTTATACGTCTTGTGAATACGGAAATATATCGTTTCCTACATGACCCTTGGGGCCTGGATAGGTTTAATCTCATTAAGGGCTCGTGATTAATACAGGTTTGATGAATAGCCATCGCTCAGATTACCCAGGTGAACCAGTCATTGAGGCTTTGTAAACTAAGTCAAACATTGAGTTCGTATCTTCCATCCACCATATCCAAGACACCATCAGTGAACGAACAGCTGAAAAACTTTAAATTGAAATGGGGTGCCGGAATAAAATTTGACTCTGCTTTTGAACTTTCAACTTAGCGCTTTGACCCTTCTTCTCTTTCAGTCATCTCCACAGCCGTCTTATATATCTTCCCAACCAAAAGACCAAGTGCCTAGTGGTGTAAGGAGCTCGTGAGGATGTGAGCATGTAAATTTCAGCGAAAATATCTTGGTGTGCCAAGTGCTACGCCGAAATCGCTCATCAAATTTTTTAATTTACTTTTAACCTGGACTCATTTAAGTTCGTCCCCGCTTCATGCAGTGTGGATGCAATTGCCCCAGCGGTCCTCATCATTTCAATAATCGTAATAGCTGCGGTAATTTTTTTAAAGTTTTAGAAAAGTGATCGTGGTCATTGGGCTTATACGTTATTATTGGGGATACTTTGTAGGTGTGGAACGGTATGGCTAAATGCTTAAAACCGACAAAAAGAGAAGTACCAGGCGTGATATGGTGGCAATTCAGCATAATGAATCACAGAAATGGCAATTTTTCACTAGATAAAGTTTAATACGACCATGGTTTCGATGAACTGCATCATCCTGCAACCTGTGCCTAACGTCCTGTGTTATTTTTGTTTTCCATGTAATCTTGACTCGCGTCATGGTGACTCGCTTTTGTGGTGCTTCCTTTCACCCTTTTCGTGTGTTTTCCCTATTACTCCTCCCTTTCACCCCCCCCCACCTTCCTTTGTCAGCCTTCCCCATTTCCCTCCCCCTCCCTTCCTTCACTTGTCCCTCCCCATCCTCCCCAACCACCTCCTACCTCACACCTACCCATCCCCCCATCTTCTCCTCCCTACCCCACCTCCTCCTCTGCAAAATTTTATATACATACCCGATCTGTTTTTGAGTATGTACCCGATGATGATGCAGTGCATCGAAACCATGGTCGTATCAAACTATATCTAGTGGAAAAATGCCATTTCTCTGATTCATTATGCTTAAAACCGATTGGAGCGGTCGATTCAGCGGGCGTCACTAATTGGTTGAACGAAAACAATTCAATTCATTTGACTTTTTTCCCACAAGTAACTGGATCTGTGAATCGAACCGTTCCATTAATGCAAAAGTAACCGAATCTGCCAATCCACCCGTTGATATGGTCACGTGAGTGAAAATGGATTTTCTAACCTCCTTGCATTCTCCCATGAGCCTCTCTCTCCGGCCCAGCCCACTTACCCCTTTCGCGACAAAGAAATATTGCCCTGATACGTGCGCCCAGTCCATCTGGTCAGTCGCCTCCACTTGGCCTCCACACGGCCTCTTCCCCGGACCATTCCCTCGACACTCACTTTTATCTCTCCATCCGATCTTCAGCATCCGCAGCTGTGGCCGCGGGTGTCCTGTGCCCTCTATCTCTCTGCTCTGATCCCGCCTCTGCTCTTGACTCCCTCGCCCGACCATCCCAGCTCCTCGCCCCGAACGAATCCCCTCCCGATATCCTTTCTTTCATTCATCGAATACACGCTGCCGCACAAAATGTGTACCCTGGCATGCACTAAGTTCCTTTCCATTTCATGAGGTTGGATTGCGTCCATTGGTTGGACCCTGCAAAAAATTCTCTAGTTTCCTGAAAATACTTCTGCAGAATTTCTAAAAAAGCGTCCATTGGTCATCGGCGTTGTGCTGTGACCCGGATATTGATGGTCAAGTTTCCCTCTTTTCATGATGGAAACAGTTGGATTTCCTCTATTCTTAAGCATGCATTCACTAGATTTCTCTTTTGTATGTTATTTGGTAGATATTAGAATAGCCAAAGAGAAACAGTCTAGGAAGTATAACCTATCACTTTCCTTGACGTCAATCGTCACCTAGTCGAAAACATCCGTCTTCGGTTTTCCTATATAATCGCACGGAGAGATGGTCAGTGGTCAGTTGGGCCCAAGCGGGTCAGCTAGGCCCAAGCGGGGCAGTTGGGCCATTTTGGTTTGGTTTTCCTATATAATCGCACGGAGAGATGGTCAGTGGTCAGTTGGGCCCAAGCGGGTCAGCTAGGCCCAATCGGGGCAGTTGGGCCATTTTGGTTTGGTTTTCCTATATAATCGCACGGAGAGATGGTCAGTGGTCAGTTAGGCCCAAGCGGGTCAGTTAGGACCAATCGGGGCAGTTGGGCCATTTTGGTTTGGCTTTCCTATGTAATCGCACGGAGAGATGGTCAGTGGTCAGTTAGGCCCAAGCGGGTCAGTTAGGCCCAATCGGGGCAGTTGGGCCATTTTGGTCATAATACGGCTAAGCCATGTAGCCAATTGGAGGAGTCGAGGCGCGGGCCATCATCATTTTAGTTTCTTTCATAAAATGATCAAATGCTTGATTTAAATAAACTTTCATTTTCCTTACAAAACCTCTCTGTGATTATTTGATCCTCGACCCCAAGGGCAAAAATCCAAGACTTAATTAAAGCTGTGATCGGGTCCCGTCTCGCACAGGGGGGCCCCCGTTCATAACAGTTGGATAGGTTCGCCGGATACGAGGAAGTGGATGGTTGACTGATCAAACATGTACGTTTCGAGTTTAAATTCCTGGACGGCTACTCCTGACAAATATTCCCCCATCGTAGTGGCTGGAGCGGTATCGTGGGTCATTGAGTGCGAATTCAAATAATTTTGTCAAGTGCGTCGAAAAAAATTCTTGGGCCACATTTCAATTCAGTGCATCTGATTTAGCGTTGGAACTCACCGTACGAGCAGTGATGGAAATGATACACGAAATATATTTTTATGGTTTTCCTCAAGAAAAGTTATAACTTAAGTTTTCGACGCGGTATTAAACAATTACACATAATTTAAGTTTCGAAATATGTAGTTTTTTTTGTACCATGGGACTCGGGGTGACAACTTGATATTTCACGTCAACAGACATAATAATTATAAATGCATTATTTCGCGTGTAGAGGAAAATATGAGCATATGCAATCGAATCATTACGAAGTAAATGTCATGTGTCATAAGGCTTCGTGTTAAAAGGGCATTGATTTGCCGGAAAGTCATATCGGTATGAAGCAGTTTTTTTGCTGCTATCTACAATAATCACCAAAAAGAACACCTATTCCAAGTTTCACGCAAATCTGTTCGCGAACAAATATCGCTCCAACCACCTTTATAACTTTTCCGTTTTGATTTTAAGGGCAGATGATGATTGTCACTGGCTCACTACACTTGACGAACTTGTAGGATTTTCGTTTTGTGTTTTCCGACGCAATAGTGAAGGACAAAATTCAAGTCTCGGAATATCAACGCCAAAATCCTAGGTATTTTTGGGATTTCCATCTATATTAAACACAATTAAGGGTTGGACACATTTGAAACGTAGCATAAAATGTACACGAATGTACTCCGTTCAGTGTCCCATTTTAGTTCATTTTGCTACGGTCTATCTATCATTTTATCTATTATTTTCTATCTATTATTATCTATAAAGCTATCTATTATTTTCTTTAAAGTATTCTTGAACCGTTGTATTGGATCACCTTGGACGCATTGAGGTTCAACGTCTCACGTTCAAGGAAAATTAATTGGTGTGAAACAGGCTTAGCAGGCATAGGTTTTAAATGTCGCGTGCCAGCGGTCCCCAGCCTGTGTTACGCAGACCAACCCTGAGGGCTATGCTGTAAAGCTCCGCTGAGAAGGGTCTGACGGGAATAGATGGGAAAGGAAGGACAGGACCTCGACTTCCCCTGCCGCAGTAGTACGAGAGATAAACAGTGTGAGGAGTGAGGGAACGGACACGGTGACACTCAAAGTAAAAGAGAGCCGATAGGGAAGTCTCATCTTTTTGGTGGACACAGGCGCAGATGTAAGCCAGGTTAAAGAGTCGTTCCTTAAAAAGGGAACAGAATATTTCTCTGATGGTAGAATTGACTTGAAGGGAGTTACGGAAGGAGTTGTGCGCACACTAGGAAAAATAAGGCTCAAGCTTATTGCTATGGAGAGGGCGCGAAACCACGAGTTTCACTTCGTCGATGAAATGCTTTCCTTAGAGTGTGATGGCATTTTAGGGAGAGATTTCTGGGAGGCAACCGAGGCCCAAATAAGCTATGCTTGTAGGAGCATAACAATGGAGGATGATCTGCTTCCCTTTGATGAGAAAAGTCACCCGGAGTACACTAAGGGTGTTGGGTACTTGACCTTGCCTGCGAAAAGCGAGGTAATTGTGAGGTGCCCCGCGAAGAGAGACGGGGAAGGAGTAATTGGAAAGGAAGAAATTGTACCGGGGGTCTACCTGATCTCATCGCTCACTGTGAGTGAAGATGGTGAGTGCATAACTAGCACAGTAAATGCTACCGAGGAGGAGTTAAAGGTGGAATCCCCCACGGTTGAATTGAAGGAAATAGATGAGTTAAAAGTGGGCGAAATTAATGAATGTAAAAGAATTGATTCGGAGCTAGAAAGAGAAAAATTGTTGTTCTCAAAACTGCGACTAACTCATTTAAACAGGGAGGAAAAGAAAGAATTAGTGAGTTTAATTCAAGAGTTTAAGGAGGGCTTTTACCTCCCAGGATACGCTCTCTCGTGCACCAGGGCAGTAGAGCACGCGATTCCTACGCCGACGTTGGAGTCGACGCGGGAGATAAAATGTTAGCCGTATCGGATCCCGGAAACGCAGAAAGAGGAGGTGAGGGCGCAGACAGATAAAATGCTGAGCGATGGAATCATCGTTCAAAGCAATAGTGGATGGAATTCCCCGTTTAGTGATACCAAAGAAAATGGATGCCTCAGGCCAAAAGAAGTGGAGGATTGTGGTTGACTTCCGGAGGCTAAATGATGTAACGGTTGGGGATGCCTTCCCCTTTCCCAACATAGCAGAGATGCTGGACCAACTGGGTAGGGCCCGCTATGTTACCACCTTAGATTTGGCAAGCGGCTATCATCAGATCCCACTGCGCAAGGAAGATCAGGAGAAGACTGCCCTCTCCTGACAACCACTATCACTACTTGAGACTGCCGCTTGGGTTGAAGGGAGCTCCGGCCACCTTCCAACGGCTGACTCTACTCACTGGGTGGCAGGTTGTTTGGAGCAGGATTGACTGCCTGAACAGGAGGCTGTGGGAATTCTGTGTAGCCATAGGAGCATAATTCGTAGATCTTCAGCCGGTGCTCGGATCGTGCCGGGCTCCCCTCAACCGTTCTGGGATCCATCACCCAGGCGTCAGAACGGATGGCTCGCAGAATTTTTTAGCATTGTAGGTATTTTTTTGGCTAGAGAGTAGGTAATTCAGTTGGATTCAAAAGTATACACCCGACAACAGCCTCCGAGTAACATTAACCTTCATTGCCGAAAAAACTTAGGAGAAGCACAAATGAATAAATATTACTCCCATAGCAAAAATAATTCCATCACACGCTCTCTAGATAACTGCGGAACTTCAAAGAAAAACTCGCTTCTCAGTGGATTCAGAGAACATCAAAAAGTAAATACACGGAATCACTAAAAGCAGCGAACCGACAATCATCATGCTAATTGCGACATAAATTTTGTAATAATTTCCGTAGCGTAAAGAACAAACGTGCCAAGTTGAGCATATATTTGAAAGTGCAGATATAGTAATTGAAACAGAAATCTTACTTTCAGAGGATATTAGCGATAGCGAAGTTTTTCCGACAGGATATAAAATCTTTAGACGGGATAGACCAGATAGGACTGGCGGCGGAGTATTTTTAGCAGTTAAATCGCATTTGAATAGTTCCGAGCCCAAATTAGACCACAATGAAATAGAGAGCCTATGATGTACTATTAAGCAACAAAACAATAGAAATATACATATATGTTCATTTTACAGACCACCAGATTCCAAAATAGACGTTATGCACAAATTAGAAACTCAGTTATCATCATTTACCTCGAGAGATAACAAAAGCGTAATAATTATCGGTGGAGATTTCAACCTCCCGGCTATAAATTGGAAAACCAATAGCGTTGAAACAAGTTCAAGGAAGCGTGATATAAGTGAGGCTTAATTAATATACTTTCACACCACTCTCTTACTCAAGTTGTAAATGAACCTACGATAGGTAATAAAACATTAGATATTTTAGCTGTTAGTCACCCTACTATAATTAAACACCTCGATATCCTCGAAGGCGTAAGTGATCAGAAAGTAATTTTTACGACTTTGAAGACAACGGTAGAGTCCACTGAAAAATCTAAACGGAGAGTCGACTTATTTTAAAAATGTGATTACATAAAATTTGGAGAGATGTTAGAAGCCTCATCCACGAAATCCGTAGCCACAATGAAGGACGAGAGCACCGAAGTATCATGGAGATAATTTTTGGAAATAATACGTAAAGGAATCGATAAATATATTACTCGCAAATTCAAATGAGATAGTAAGGAACCTCGTTGGTATAAACACGAAGTACGGCGAGAGCTCAGGAGACAAAGGCAATTACACAACCAATAAAAAAATTCTATTAAGTCTAGTTACAAAACAATGGAACTTGCGATGAAAGAAATTTACGTTGCCCAACGCTCCAAAACAAAGAAAATCATGCGCGCTAGTTTACGAAACTTCCAGAAAAAAATCCTAGGTGAATTACTATATGAAGACCCTAAGTCATTCTGGTCTTACGCGAGAGAGCTCCAGGGTGATTCTTCGACAGTAGAATCCTTATTGGATACAAACGGCAAAACGGTCACAAACAGCATCGATAAAGCCAACTTATTAAACCTCTACTTCGAAAGTGTATGCACTAAGGATGACAAAATACACCATTTAGACATTCCGGACGTTAACGAGCCGATGGCGGACATCAAAATTCAGCTTGATGGAATAATTAAACAACTGCGTTCGATTAAAAGTAACAAGTCCCCAGGTCCAGAAGGAATATCTGCACGCGTGCTGAAGGAGTTAGCGCCACAGATTGCACCATTCTTAGAAATTATATTCAACAAATCATTATCCGAAGGCTAGGTGCCCCAAGACTGGAAAATAGCCAATGTCACACCGATATTTAAAAAAGGAAATAGAAGTGACCCAGGAAATTATAGGCTAATATCGTTAACATCACTTAGATGCAAGATCCTCGAACACATTGTTGTTAGCAATATTATGGCATTCCTGGATAATCGTAACCTCTTACA
Source organism: Ceriagrion tenellum (assembly GCA_963169105.1). Taxonomy (NCBI): domain Eukaryota; kingdom Metazoa; phylum Arthropoda; class Insecta; order Odonata; family Coenagrionidae; genus Ceriagrion; species Ceriagrion tenellum. The sequence continues at coordinate 105,684,104 of OY720638.1, read as the reverse complement.
CAGCAGTCAGCATGGCTTCCGTAAGGGCAGGTCCTGTGAAACACAGCTTGCGCTCTTCCTTCATAATATCCTAAAATCAGGCGAATCAAATAAGCAAATCGATGAGATATTCCTTGATTTTAAGAAGGCATTCGACAAGTTTCCTCACAAAATAACTCATTTATAAATTGTATTCATGCGGAGTTAATAAAAAATACTGAACTGTATGAGGGACTTTCTCAGTGATCGAAAACAAAAAGTAGTTAATGATGGTTTTAGCTCTGATATGGTCGAAGTCACATCCGGAGTTCCTCAAGGAAGCGTTATTGGCCCTCTTTTATTCATTATTTATATTAATGACCTGAATTCTCGAATTAGTAGTAAATTAAGATAATTTGCAGACGATACAGTACTCTACCGTGAAAAAAGCGGAGACGCGGACTTTGAAGTTCTGTCATCTGACCTTAACAACGTTCACTCGTGGTGCCAGGAGTGGGGTTTAGAACTAAATATTAGTAAATACACCACAGTTCACTTCCTGCGAAAGCCATCACACGAAAGCCATACCTACACCGTGGGTGGAGTAAACATAAAATCTTCAAATACAGTAAAATCCTTGGAATTACCTTAACTTCAGATAGATCGTGGGGAACACATACAAATCATATGCGGCACAGCATTAAAGAAACTAGGTTTTGTTAAACATATAATAGGATGGTCCTCGAATAAAAAAGTAAAAGAGAGATGCTATTTCGTTCTGGTTAGGCCACACCTCGAATACGCCGCGAGCATTTGGGACCCTGGTCATAAAGAGTTAACCAAAAAATTAACAAAGTACAAAGAAAAGCAACACGATTCGTTAAAAACTGCTACGAACGAACATACAGTGTTTCACAACTGTTAGAGGGATTAAGGCGGGAGCCCCTAGATACTCGTAGGCTGCACGCTAGGCTCAGGCTGCTTAATAAATTCAGAACTGATATTTTTCAGAGCGACACAGAGAATATTATCAAGCCTCACTACATTTCTAGGTCTCACAGCGGCGATAAAAAAAGAGAGATACTCTGCCAAACAGATAGATACAAAAACTCGTTTTTTCCGCGCAAAATAAGCGACCTGAATAGAAACTGACCTCCTCCAAACACTCTCATAGGATATGCACCATTTTACTTCCAATACTTTTACATCCTTACACGGCTGGTGACCGACCATCCCCTGCCACACGCCCAAGCGGCGGCTCGCGGGGTAGTATGTAGATGTATCAAATGCCATGTTTGCCGGAATGATGTGATGGTGTATGGTGAGTCTTTGAAATCGCAATGGGAAGCTAAGAGAACACGAGCTGAAATTACACCGGTCAAACCGGACCCGGAGAAAGTGAGAAAGGTGAAGTAGTTTCCGAGACCCGCGACAACCAAACAACTAAAGGGATTTCTAGGCTTGGCGGGATATTATAGGAGATTCATCCATGAATTCAGTAAAATTGCTAGAACCCTGCATGACCTACTCAAGAAAGGAGTTAACTATGAGTGGGGCCGTCAACAGGAGGTGAGTTTTGAGAGACTTGAATCCTTGCTGACTAAGGAGCCGGTTCTACAGTATCCGGATTTTATGCGAGAATTCATCCTCACGACCGATGCAAGCAATTAAACATTGGGATGCGTACTGTCGCAATGGGTGATAGGGCAGGACAGGCCGATGGCGTAAGCAAGCCGAACGCTTAACAAGGCCGAGAGCAATTATTCGGCAGTGGAGGAGGAACTTGGAAGGAGAAGTTTATATATGATCTGGAGTAATCCCTCCGCAAAGCATGGTGGAGTATGATTTAATGTATCATCGTGTGAAAGTCATCTATGATTTCTTATTTTTTTTAAATCATCTCAGAAAATGTTTGTATCACATACTAAATTTCTAAGTCAATATATATGTAATTACACAATAATAATATATTCAATTATCGGTCCAGCAAAGCTATAATTAGCTTTTCAGCTGGTCCTTGTATTTAACTCATAAATACATATTGTTTTCTATATAATGACTATATAATTCGAACGGTAAAAAATATGGAACAATTTCAAAAATCCATTTATTTAACATTTTAAGAACCGTTTTTATTTTTTTTAACTACTCTTAATTTATTTAGATTTTTTAAATTATTGGGCATATTATCGAATATGAAGAATGAAACATCGGAAGAGGTTAGGAAGTATGTCTAAAATAACAATTAATGCAAATAGTTTTCCATATAAAATTTACTGGCCGTTGGGGAAAAACGTGTAAATTACGGCTTTTTAGTTAGCTATACCGATCAATTGGCATAAGAGGCAGACTTACAGAAGATTTTCATCATTTAGGATCGATAAAAAGCAAATAATAGCAATAAAAGTTGGTGAGTGATGATTTATAATTCATAGTAGGGTCACTTACGCATCATTATGCGCATAGAACTTCCATTAAAATAGCTATTCCGTTTGTCATTCTGAATTTGAAATCAAAAGTTCATTGTACAATTAACTTTTGGCTTGGTAAAGTGACATTGAAAAGGGCTAAACAGCCGAAATTTGTCGTGCCTTTATAATATTGTGGAAGTCACAAAGCGCAGGCGACCATCTAAAATAAAGCATTTTTCCCCAATTTATTGTACACATTGCCGTGAAGAAGATGCCGTAAAATTCATTTATAAAGAAACATTAAGCTTCAATTACCTCAGATATTTCACTTGAAAGCAGGAAACACAATAACTCGTCTTCAGAATAATCTCACTATCTCTTACGGAAATCAGGGTTCTTACGGCCACTCGATATGGTGGAAAACTTCACCTGAAATTTGTCACGCCACCTCTGTTGAACTATTTACTCTAAGGTTATTACACATGGAACTCCATTTAACTTCAAGAGCTCCTTCCAACACGTGCGCCCGTGTATCAATGGTTGAAGTGCTCTCCAATCCGCCCATCCCTAAAGTTCTCTGTGTATCTGCAAGAATCTGACTGAAGTGGCCCCATTCTTGTGGGCTCCGCTCACGGAATGGACCTCGGTCCTTTTAAATTTGCGGTGAGAAACGTTATGTGGACACACATTGGCATCCTCAGCCACAAGTGTCTTCATTAAGTGGCTTCTCAGGATTTATCTGATTCTATTGGAGATTCATGTTCACTCTTTCTGTTTAAAGTATTTAAAGTTGATTCATGTTGAATAAAAACACTTGGTAATCTCCCACAAATTTATTTTATAGCACGATGCGTTTCACCACACTGTGGCATAATCATGTGCGGCGTTCTTCGGTTAGGATCGTAGAAATATTGCCCTGGACCGAAGAGCTGGGAAGGGTGGGGGGGGGATGGGAAGGGAGGGAAGGTTAGTGGAGTGGGAGGGGATGGGGGCATGGGAGTAAAAATTCTTTGAGTGGACCAAGGAAGAAAAACATAAGAACGGCGGTTGTAGCTTGAGACAGCTTGGAGGCGGGAAAGGGGGGGAGGAAATGGGGAAGAAGGGAGGAGTGTGGTTTTAAATGGCAACTTCACCACCCCGGACCGGACCCGGAGGAGGAAGGGTGGGGGCAGGGGTGTTTAAGTCATTGGGTCACATGTGGGAGGGTCAGCAATGGTTTGGGGTGAAAGGGAAGCCGGAGGGTGTGGTATCCTTAGTTGGAAGGGTGGAGGTGGCAAGTAGAGGGGAAGGGTGGCTGAACAAAAAACCATTACAGAGCTGCACATTGCTAAATTTATTATGCTTTACAATTACTAGAATTTCAAATGCGATGGCCATTGCTAGTGAGTTGTGTATCGCTAGTGCATTTACTCCCCCCTCCCACTTCACTGGCCTTCCCTCCCTTCCCCCCCTCCCATCCTTCCCAACGCTTCGGTCCAATATATCTACGACCCTAACCGAAGAACGCCGCACATGATTGCGCCACAGTGTGGTGAAACGCGTCGTGCCAGCAAATAAATCTGTGGGAGATCACCAAGTGTTTTCATTCAATGTGAATATAGACAACTTCCACCAAGTACAGCCTGATACATTACAATATTTATAGTTGTTGTTACTTTGTGTTTATCATATTGTGCATTTAGGATTTCGCATGTTTTACGTAATTTTCACTTATTAAAGCGACTTTTGGTGTTTATTGATATATATACCACGATTTTTAAAACCTTTTGTCATGTTCCACCATATTTCATCTTTTCCACATGTAGAAGGATGGATCAGTGAGGGAGAGAGGGGGGTGCATGAGGGGAATGGAACCCACACACAATCCTTTGCTTTCCCAGGTTTTACGCTCAAGTCACTGCCAATTGTCAACCTGAAATTCATCGTCTTCACTATTATCCATGATGTTGGATATGCAGATTTATTAAAAGCCATGCAGAATAGACGTGATTAGGCCCCGAACTGTTTTGATTTCCTTCTCTATGCAGTGGCCGACGGGATCTTCATCTTTGAAAGGCTTTTTGATCACGACATCCTAATCTTGCAAATTTGGTGTAATTGCTCCGGCAATAAGAACTAATAGACCCACACGTGTTTCAGCCATTCAATTGTTCGCCTATTTTCTGGTGACATTTGCAAGTGTTAAATGCGAGCGATCCCCTTTGGCGTTGTAACGGACCTCGGCACTGACCCTAGATGACATTCAACCTTTCGTACATAGGAATTCACATGCTAGCACGTTGACGACCGATCGCGGAGATTTCCGTGTTTAGCCAGCCGAACGTTGATAACCGGTCACGGAGAATTCCGTTTTTCGACACAAGGGTGTTTTATAATGTTTATTATTTTAATAAATCCAGAGTGGCGAGTGGCTTTTTTCTTTGCTTGAATTTAAGATGGTTTTATATACAATTCAGAGAGTTTATATCTTATTATTTCATTTCATACATTAGGTATTAGTGTATTGATCTTTCACGTTTTTTGCTATTCATGAAGCATGAAAACTACGTTACCTTGCTGAGAACTGTATTGCAAGAAAATCACTGTACGTACTTTTCCTCCCAGAGTAGAAAATATAATCCCTCTAGTATACAGCATGCATTGTTGAGGTATTATTTTCTTCCTCTTCCCGGTCCTTATTTTCTCGCCTCGCATCTTTTCACGAGGTCGCGTCGCTCAGACCGTAAACAAACCTGGCTGAAAGAGAATAAGGAGTTGAGTCAGCTTTCATCGCTTCCCCTATCGTTGGCGACTTGACAGATAAGGACCAGATGCTTATAATGCGTATAATAATAATAAGTTTATTACTTCCCAAAAAAACAAACATCACAAATGAATTACAGGTTTTTTTTATCCATACAAGGGGAAGCTTTAGGTAGCCTCTAAGAAATATCTGTGATGAGGCTACCATCCCAGAATATATAGCTGCTTATTGCTTTTAACTGAACAATACAAATCCATTATATATACAAAGTAGTTTTACAATAGATTTCAGAAAGAACCAAATGGAATACAATAAATAGAAAAAGAAAAAAAACAACTTCATACGATTATTACGATAATATTAAAGAAATTTTCTACACTTTGCTGAGTAAGAATCCATTCCGCTATTAGTTTGAGAAGTTTATTTTTAGTATAATTTTAGTTATTTTTAGTATCTTCTATAGGGTGATGAGTTTTCTAGTCGAGGATGCGTATCAGTCTCCTTTTGGGTGTCCAAGTGTGCAAGTTAGATTTCGGACGCAGTGTGAGAGTTCGGTTGTGCGTTCTCAGAGAGATTTCTCAGACATCTCAAGTGACGCCGTGAACTGAATTATCACGTCTTTAGAGACATTTTTTGGTTCTTTTAACTTTTGAATATGGGCAATTACGTTAGATCGTGTTCTCACATCAACAGAAATTTTTTTGTGATAATAGGTACATCGTATCTCCAAGAAATTCCCCGGTTAGTTTTATCGTTCATTTGAATTCCAAAACCATAGCATCATCGAGTGTTGGTGCATATTGCGGAATGACGGAGGAGCATATATACGCACAACTTTGTGTTGATGCATTATCTGATGTACCAGATGATTGTGTAGGAGAAAGTGAGGGCTTAGATCAAGAACTAGATCTTAAGATTTCTGGAAGACGTCATAATCGAAAATGTTCCCAGTTAGTTCATACTGATTGCGACGCTGAAGGGAATGAAAGTCACTACATCCATGTTATGGTTGTAGTGATACGTAAAACTTCTCTTAATTGCTGGGAGTTCATGATGGCATAGCAGAGAGCTGTCATAAGTGAGAGTGTTGGAATAAATACTTACATTCAGCAGTCACCAAAATTAATGAGCATAGAAGGCCTACCATATCCGGATTAGAGTAACAACATTCATTGGATACATTTATTCGACCTTCGTTTTCATATGAAGGATGAAAAATGGTGGTCCTCGTGTACCTGCTCAGCACTAAACCGTTATATCGCCTAGTATCTCATTTTGGAGCTTATTTTGATATTTTCTCGCGGAGGAAATTTCTTTCTTATCTCTCGCGCGCGTGCATGTAGTCCTATGTTTCTCGATTTGCCCCTCCGCTCGATTGTCAGCTTCTTCAACCACCATAATTCTTCGAAAGATTTGGTTCATGGTCTAGTCAGCCAATGTTCGGCTTCTTATACACCCCACATAATGTCTGCTAAGTAATAAAAAAACCCTAATCAACGTGCGAATTTTTCAAAACGTACAGAAAAATTACTTTGTTTTTCTCTTCTTTGATTTTCAAAGGAAAAGTTGTGTGGATATCTCTCATGCGTCCTCTCAACGAATGTCTTGTCATATTTTCAATAATTTTTCTTTTTTTTTAATTCTTCAGTTGTTGCCCCTTTCTTCAATTCTTCTCGTAGCGGCAAATTTCCACTGTAGACCTAGAATTACTAACTTTTGCACCGTTGCTGAATCCGATGTGTTTAAAACTGAACGTCATCATCCAAAAACACCTTAACTGTAGGAAGGGATAAACGTGAGTCTCTGGTGCTCTAAACGATAAGAGTTCGTGGAAGGAAGTTAACATCGTTCTCGTAGCTAATGAATGCTGGAATAATTAGGACGAAGTGTTTACATAGGTAAATCACGGAAGCTGGGCATCTTCTCACTCGTATTTGAGAGCACAGGTGCTTAAGTAAAAATCTACCAGGTCATTAGTTTACAGAACTCGGCAAAAAAGTACCCAATAAGTTATATCAATTCCTTTACAGGAAAATATAACGTGCAGCCCTTCATTAGGTTCTGAAAACTCGTTTTGGACAGCTAGAGTGCGTTAATGTGCGATTCCTTTGTTAAGAAAAGAACGTTTGCGATGTGTGCATGGAGAAAGGAAATGACTAGTATCAAATATATTATTACCACATGGCGACACAGAAAAACTGATCTGAAAGGATTTTTATCGGCCATAGTATGTCTTTTTCAGGAAATTAGGAACAGCATACATCAAGAAGAGAAATCAACCTCTTACATTTGAGGAGAGTATTCCCGAGGAATATTTGAGGGCGGCTTCGGATCGAGAGAATGTGCTAGTCACAAAACAGATAAATCTACGTAAGTGATTTCGCTCAATGAAAATATAAACTGTGATTCACGGCCGTACCATTCTGAGTCGCTACGACCGCCGCTGGGTCAAAATGGCAGTCAATAAATCAATTCCATTGGCGGCCAAATGTCTTCCCTGAAGGTCGCTGAACTTTTATAAATCGATGAAGTAAACTCGCATGGAATTACTGGAGTGATACAGGAGTGCTCATCAAATCATCCAATTTGTCGAGATAATCATTCCTTTTTTATGTTCGGGAAAGACTGAATAATTCGCTCCAAATAACTTATTTCTGAATGAGGTCATCTGATGAGTGTCTTGCCGGGTACTTCGCCTGGATGAATGCAGCTCAACACTCAGGATTTCTATGGAATGAGCATCTTCATAGCATAATTTTATGGCCCTCCACCTACACTGAATGTGGGAAAATATTGTGTGAACGCATTAGGAACAAAGTATCTTAGTTACGTCCGTTTGGAGATTACACTTCCAGTAACAGGACTTTTCCTATACATTATCAACAATCAGGGGTGAATTAAGAGGGGTTCAGAGTGGTCGTTTCCTCCTCCGATATCTCCCAGGAAAGTATATTTACCCTTTGAGTGCGGCATGACATGATATCACGTCATGTTTGTCTTTACGCTGGTGCTGATGACGTGATATCACGTCAAGGGTGCCGTGAGTGTTCCAGCTTGCATTAGAGAACTTTCACTAGGCCCCCTAGTGAAAACTGGAACACTCACGGTAGCCATGACGTGATATCACGGCATGCCGCACTCAAAGGGTTAAATGTAATCATAAGGTTTTCCATACCCCTAGACACCACAGGAAAGAGGCATTGAGCCTCCTCCCCTCCCCCAAAACCAATATCCTTAATATGAAGTTACTTTCCTGGATATTGTAGGTCATAATTCATATTTAAACTTTTACTCTTTTGCCAACATTGCGCATATTTATTTATGCTTAATCAGGGCTACAATGATAATTAATAGTTGTATGGTACTTCAAATGAATCCAATTTACAATTTAGGTATTTAGTTTTTTTAAATATTTAACATAAGTTTATTTCGATTTTTTTAACTCCTAAATTTATAACAATTGACAAACAAATAATAAATAGCAACGAAGGTATCAACAAAAAGTAATTCAAAAGGAACTCTCTCTGAGGTAATAACAAAAATCACATGTATACATATATCCTTTGGGAAATACTATTACTTGATCACTATCACTATTTCAAATCAAACCTCCGATGTCTATTTGAACGAACACAAATCACAACTTAATTTCAAGCTATATAAAAATATTTCTTTCACTCTGAAATTGAAAAACAGTCTAATAAATGTATTCATCGTGTTTTTATTAGCAAAACCATTTATTATGCCATCAATACATATCATACAGACTCCGTAACTTCGCTCAGACAGGATATGAGATGTTTTAACCGTTGAAAGAGGAAAAAGATAAAATTTGGGAAATGCTCAAAGCTAAAAGTGTTTATTATTTTATTATAGGCCTAAATACCACCCGGGGTGGACCACCCTCGCCTCTTCATCTTGCATTCCCATCCCTGAGGCATAAATTTTTCTTGGCAATAAAGTATATCTTGTAGACTAAAGATTGATCGGGGAAATTATGTTAGATGCCGATATCGACTTCTTAAGACTGCTTTTAATTGATCACTTTCAGTTCACCTTCTCCGAAATATGTGACAGCTCAAGCAGGAACTTTATATCTAGCAATGTAACCTTCAATACTTTAAAAAGGCCGTAATTGTGAATTCAGACGCACCATTGATTCCAATCAGGTTCAAAGGGTGTTGACTCGGGGACCGTACTACTATGTTTGTTTCGTACATGGATGTATTTTGATTGCTTAAGCCTTGTCTGAGTTGATATATTTAATGATCATAAATGTATGCAATAGCTTCAGCCTTTGTACAATTTTCAATGTTCAGGAATTAACAAAATTTGTAAGTTTTACTTAGAGTAAGTAACTCTGAGTAAAACTTACACATTTTTGTTTATTCCTGAAAATATCCATGTATGCACGATTGGCATTTACGGGCTACTATATAACTGTGGCAGATAAACCATCTAAAGAGTTGTCATTATGACAAAAAGACACGGATGAGCCAGATTCGATAGAAGATGAATAAGAATCGAGCACTCGAATTCAGAAAAGTAACGGCATAATTTCTAAGTGAAATTTTCCAATTTCAAGACTACAGCGAGTGTATCCGATTCGTGGTCAACGAACATGATGGCTACAGGGTGAGGGGGGAAGAGAAGCGGGCACAGGAGGGGAGTTATGTGCCCGCCCGTGAGTTCTAAATGTCTCATTCAAGCTCTTAGGCCGAGTCTCTTAGATCCGAAGGGCCTTCAATCGATTCTCAGTTGCTAGTTTCCGAATACCGTGAAAAAGGGTGAGTTTGATCAGGATGTAAGTGCTGGGAATAAAACTGAATTTCGCGCTCAATTAAAGTCCGACACATGCAGTAAAGATATAATGTGTGGGACGCAACTGAAGTCATATTCTTCTCGTGCTTTGGGCCGGAGTTTTTCACCTTCATCATCTTTTACGGAACACCTTGCAACGTTCGATGATAGGCTACTACTTTTTTACTGATTCCAAATCTTTCTTCACGTATTTTCATCGGTTACACCTCAAGAAAATACCACATTTATAAGAATGCTTTTTCGCACGCGCGTGTGCCCCGTTTTTATTTCCCAATTTGGGTTTTTGATTTGGATATTTTACTCTTCGATCACTGCGAGATTTCCCTCAAATTGCTTTCAAAAAGAGGTTTTTACCCAGTACCAGAGGTTATTCAAGAAAAAAATAAATAACATAAACGGTTTTTGACGGTTATGTGTTCAGTGAAGGAAGTCTTCCGGTTCATAGGAGTATTCTGGGATGACAGGTCCCCCCCCCAAAAACTCTGGAGGAAAAATATTTTTTTAAATCTTACTAACGCCGAAATACAATTTTAAGAAGTGTTTTTTTCTCTCCTTAACGTGGCTGAATAGCGTTATGAAATTAAAGTAATTAACATAGAATATGACTGGGATAGTAGAGAAAAATAGCAATAACTTCGTGGTCGCAAATTGCCCTCGAAAAGTTTTCAAACCTACCTATTTACCCTGACCCCCCGGTAATTTATGCCCCCCAGTCAAAATGCTCAAATGGAACACATAACCAACATTTTCACTCTCTCCCAATGACTTGAAAATGTTGGAACGTAAATTTTACTGCGTCCATTGCGCTCATCAGACTCAAAATAGCCGTATCGAAAATTTTTGGAGTGTTTTCAATTTAAATGCTGGAAAATAGCAGAATCTATGATTTTTTGAGATGATATTGAACTCAAATTACCTTGTTCAAGTTTTATTGTGCAAATGATACATTTAAATTGGTCAAGGTTACCCCTCATGTTTCACCCTTATCTGGTATGATCACTACTTTTTGCAATTATTTTTATAATGAAGTGTTTTGCAATAACTTATGAAGTTAGAAAATTTTTACCATGACGATTTTTTTTATTTCCTAGTTGAATCAGTTGTATTTCAGAGAATAAAATGAAGTAACACAGCCTCTTCAGGCCATAAAAAGATTAAAAATGATCAAATCCTCCCCTAAGTTTTATGGTACGAGGGCTAAATGCCATTAGTTGGGTGGGAATTGTTGACTGTTCAGATCACCAAAGTACAGCACAATGCAGATTTTGATCGTATGAGTAGGATTTTCTAGTCCTATTGGAACCATATTCGTATTTTATTATAAAAATTCAACATTTGGAGAAATTATCTCCTCTAGATATCCACAAGAGTTTGGAGTGTACCAACTAATTTTAACGTGTTGTTCCAAATATATTCAGAGTGATATATCAATCCTAATTAATGTTAGTGAGAAGTAATTAGGGAAATTGATAGCAGGAACTGACAGCTTCCTCTAATAGAATTGAGGTAACTAGACTGGGTGACATTTTGATCAACTGCTGCATAGAGAAGATATCACTTGTGAACTACTTTCCTACTTCAAAATCCTATCCAACCTCATCAAGATACTTGAAAAAACCGGTCATGATGGACCACCAGATGAAGTTGAAAAAAAATACAATTCAGGCTCTTCAGCTAATGCATGCATGGCATACAAACCACTGACTGTAATTGCCATCCACTGAGGTATGTTACGCTACTTCTAAGAGGGTGGGTAATTCTTTTGGGTGAGTAATGTTACAAGTCAAAATTATTTATCAAACAAAACTTGTTTATTACAACTTGCCATGGCAAAAGTAATATTAATATTAATATCCATATATATATGCAAATAACATGTAATAGTAAATAAATGTAAACAATACTCAAAAGTTGAAACATTCACTCATGCATTGACAGGAATGGTTTAAAAAACAAAGTTTAAATTTTCACAACACATCACACATCAACGAAGTACTTCACTGCCTACTAACTAGCATAAATAATTTGGACAATTTCTAGGTTTGAACAGAATCCTTAAAATATTAACAAGATCATGCTCATGAGAACTAAAAAATGTTCTAGATCCATTCATTCTCATTTCATTCCTTCCATTGTATCAATCCTGAGCCTTAAAGTATTCCTTAGATTTTGTCGGCTCTGGCACCATAGTCTTTTTTCCCGGCCTCCAATTGGCAGGACAAACTGAAACAACAATATCACCATTAATATTTTATCTCCAATTGAAAATCTTATCAATCGATAAGTTTCCAGCATTATCCAAAGTAGGTACTATAATATTTGCTTATTACCTTCACCATTGACATCTGTGAATTGGAAGGCCTGGACAAGGCGTAGTGTTTCCTCCACACTTCGCCCAACTGGGAAGTCGTTCACTGTGGCTTGCCTCAGCACTTGCTTTGAGTCTATAATAAAAAGCCCCCTCAGTGGGCACCCAGATTCCTCATCCAATACTCCATAGGCTCGTGCAATTTCCATTGTCTTATCAGCCAGGAGAGGTATGTTCATTGAACCCAAACCACCTTGCTTTCGAGGAGTATTAATCCTGAAAACAAATTTATAAAATTTATTTAACATATTTTCGCATAAAAACAAACATTTAATTTGAGCAAGCCGCATGAGTAAAAGAGGTTATTTTCCCTGAGGCGCAATTAGGATTGTAAAACAAGAGAAATAAATATTCAAAATTCATATCAGCTGAATTTTGTAGTATATCATTTTATGAATATGATACATGAACTAAGTCTGATATTGCTAACTATTAACAATTATTGCTCCCCATCTCTTCTAGTAAAATGACCACTGGCAATTTTAGAGAAATTATATTAAGCCAGGATTTTGAGGCTGCAATCTGATGAGTAACAAATATTCACAAGTTTTTTAAATGCAAAGGGGAGAAAAAAATTAATCTTCTATTATCTAGTATAGAAAGTAAAAATTGTAATGAACAAGTGGCAGAACATTTTCTGTCATTCTAACATAAAGGTAAAAAAAAACACTTCATTTGAAATCCTTGATCATAACAGACCAATGAATTTCTGAAGGAGTGAATGTGAGTGATTACAATTTAAAAAAAAAACTATTAAAAAAATGCCACATACCAAGCCAAATGAGTATAATGACTATCACATGATGCCCCAACCACCTCACAACCAATTTTTCTGAATTCTTCAGCACTCTCGGAGAAAGCAACAATCTCAGTAGGACAAACAAAAGTGCTGAAAGTGAACAACAATGGAGTCAGTACACTGAGCAGCACTTTGAAAGTATTTTATGCAAACTCCATGATCTTTCAAATCATGGAACAAAATCAATTTCATTTGATTTTTTTTAATAAATCAAAACTTCCTTAGTGTTAACTATAAAACATTTTCATTCTATCATATATGGTACTTTGTCAGAATCACTAAAGAAATAATATGAACAAAAATCAGCTGTTTACTAATAATAAAAATGGTTTTGCCGTTGATTATAATACTAAAAATTGTTCACAACAACAAATGTTTTAGGAAAAAGTGGTCAAAATCGTAGTGTAAACAATACAAGAGTTTCTCAAAAAAAGCACTTTGGACTATGACTGCACAGACAGCTTTTTCAAGTGCAAAAAATTTCCCTCATTGGAAGTTAAGAGGTGATAAAATAACATACTTAGGAAAATACAGACTGAAATGGATTTAAGTTTTAAAATGTTTAAAGACTTTGAAATGGAAAACAGCTACTATCCGTAACACATTGAGTCAAATGGCATAACTATATATCCAGTACAGCACACTGACAGCTAGGTGAACAATTAAATTGCATTAAATAGACGAAAAATAGGATATCAGCACAATCAAATTGTTCACATACATTTAGCTTATTTACACAAAATGAGTCTTAATCAATCCTCAGCTTATTTTCATGGTGTTCGAAATAGCTTAAGCATAACACTTACAAATCCATAGGATAGAAGAACAAAACCAAGTATTTTCCTTTGTAATCAGAAAGGCTTATCTCCTTAAATTGCCCATCTACAACAGCCATTCCCTTGAAGGCAGGTGCTGGCTGCCTGACCTTTGCCTGAGACATTTTTATCAAATGGTGTTGAAACTTTTCACTGAAATATTGATCAAGAATACAAAATAAAGTATTAATACAGACTTATTCCAATATGTAATGAGTAAAAGTCAATTATTCTGATCACTGATATGATCTCTAGCCCATGAGTAACTTAATTGAGCTAATTTTAAAAATCTAAAGCTAATATCAGAAATATGCAGTGATATGCTATTTATGAAGCCCAAGCAAAAGAAGTATGGCTTTTCAAAAGTATGGAGAGAAAATTGAATGTCCTCAATAAACTGCTAATTAGGGCATCCTCCCAATAAAAGACCAAAGATTCGTCAATGAGAGAGAGAGAAAATACATAAAAGTAACTTAGTATAATCTCATTGAATATCACTTTATATTAGACTATATACCCTGGGAAACTCTCACATTGACAATTGACAGCCTGCATCATGGATCATAAAAGCGCTAAGGTTTTACGAAAAGTACCCATGTAGTTTTTTCTACATGAGATTTACTCCCCCAGAAGTAAGTGTGAAACGATCGTAATGTGGGAATTCCGACTGTACTCTTGTGCATATTATTGTTATTAGGAGAAAGGCCAGGCAACAGGTCGTTAGCACCATAAAGGAGAGCACAAGTGTGTGCCCAGGTTTTCTGCCCCGCACCCCAATCCGACCCCCACGAAAGCGGAAAGGATTGTAAAGGGGCCCCATTGCGACAGAAAATTCATTAGCCTTAAAACCTCTACGTGCCATTATCCACAGAGACTATTTTGAGCCAAAGACAAATTTTCAATTCTTTTTCGAAAATGCGGTGATAAACAGGCAAATTCCTCTGCATGTTGTGTAATCAAATGCTACGTCGCCCCCACCGCGATGGATACTCCTTGGCTGGGGCCAGCCGTGCTACCTGCTAGGTTTACCGCTGCGCGACAACTAGGTATAAGAGACATACTTCGTATAGGGATTGAATTTATGAGGTTACCACAATGTCTAAATTATTTGCACCGCAGCTGATAGAGTCACGCATAGTTCTCCACATAGCCGTGCGTAGAGGGTATGCCATACGCTGATTGGTAAGATTAACACCATAATCCTCGACTGCTAGGATAGGAAACGAGGCCCTACAAAATGCGAAGTGTGAACCTTATCTAGCACAGTACCGTGTTATCGCATAGTCGAATCATTTGGGAACGGACAAAAGCAATATTAAGAGCGATAGGTTACAGGATTGTTAAGTTTCTCCACCCATATTGGAATCTAGCGTATTAATGCGTATACCATGAATTTCGCATAACCGTAGTTCTAGAGTTAATACAAGGATTGCGAGGGCGCCGGTCGTTCACGCACGCTCACATTAGCTTTAAATCTTTAAGACAATTGACCAAAACAGCAATTATTAATCCCTACGCTACGGACAACTAGGGTCCTCCGAAACTATATTATTTGAAAGATAATTAAAACTTGTGCAAGTCGGATCTAATTTCTTCCGACAATTCCGATGGTGTAGGTTTAAACAAGTATTGGGTAGGCGCCAAATCCGGACTGCGAATTAGAGCGCTTTCCTTAAACGCTTTCAATCTAAGTCAAGTAGCGTCAATGTGGCCGCAGCCAAGGGCGCCGAAATAGGTAGAAGCTGGATCAGCCTACAATTGTATTCACAATTTGTACGATCAATCGTCTCGGTAAATTTCGGATGAAGTTTAACCTGCTGACTTGAGGAAAGATCATATCATCCGCAATCAGTAACTTTCCGCAAAACTGGCTTCACCGCGGAATCCGCTAAAACACCTGTTCACCAGTATAATGCACGTGTAGTTGAGGGCTCACCGATTCACGACCTTCGGAGGAGTAATGAAGACCAATTTAACCTGCACAAGATTATACTTCTCAGCAAGACTATCCACAGAATCTGACGCCAAAATAAGACAGAACAGCAAGCACATGAGATGGGTAAAAACGTACTTCCGTCGTCCTAAAACTTCGCGTCCCCCCGCAAAAAATTTCGTCGCAATTGTCAAGTAAAACACCAGACTTAAATATATGCTTAGTAAAATTTCGCCACTACAATACTTAATACTTATGTATTAACTATTTTAGATCAGTTATCATTATTACTAAGGCATATTTGCGGTAACAGCGTTCGGACACAAAGCCGGCAAACAACAAAAACTATCCTGGGTGTAATTGGGCTTCGATTGCTTCGCGAGAAAAATCACAGGGATCAAGGAATGCAGTTCAGTCTCTGTAAAATACCACGTAAATTTTTGACAGCTAGAAATGTGGGACATAAAGCAACGGAAATTACGAATTAGTTGATTTTAAAATTCAAGACTGTTGATTCATACTGACCGAAATACTTCTGAATATGATTCTTGACGAAGTGCTATAGTAAAGGTTCAATCGAAAAATCTTCAATAATACTCGATACCAATGTTAGCATTCATTAAATGTACTCACCGAGGAGGGCTACAACCTGACTCCACAGCACCGTCAACCAAACTGAACTGAATTCTTCCGCCGCGGAAGCCAGCCTACACAGATACTGGCCACCTAGCGGCGTGCTCAATTACCACAAAGCATTGCGATGCCGCGAAGCCGCTGTTTTGTTTTTACAAAGATAAATTTTGTTTTACAAAGACAAATTTATTGTTAATGATTTGAATTCAAGTCCAGGAGGATAATATTTTCACGGTGGGTGTCATGAATTTGTGGTCAAATTAAGTGTTACTGTCAAGAGCCATCACGAGTTCTGCTTACAGAAATACCATTCATTTATGGTATGTTTTGCTTTCATAGAGGCCTGTGCAAAAATTCTTTCTGGATATTAATTTTCCGAAGCTCGGTTTATGTTTACATCACCGCTTCAAAAAAATATTATTGATATCAATTTGCTTCAACCCGCTAGTATTGAAGTGGAAATGAAATGTTTTTACATATTCCACGAACTGTTTTTGCACGTTCCATCAGCCAACTTTTCGTATTATGACAATCGTTCAATTTTTCTTATTTTGTCAAGAGAAGTGAGTTTCCCTTAGTTTATTCGCTATATTTCAATGGATATTATGTGTGAGGTGATCTTGATTTTGACTACTACTCCAATTGTCATAAAATATCTATATTAGCTGGTGGCTTTTCAGCTTTTTATCTTTTTATGATTCAAATATTTTCTGGGAAAATCATGCACCTAAGAAAAGGAGGAAGAAGTTTATGAGGACTAGAATGACAGCATTAAAAGTCTTCAATTATCTTTAGGCTACTTAGAATCTACTTTCCTCACTTGCGAGGCCGTATAGGAGCGCATATATTTGGTGATAAATCAGAATCTGGTGATATTGTGAATTATATTACTTAGTGGGAACAAATTATTCAGCTAAATGTGTTTATATTTTTCAATAGATGTCTCTTCTATTTTGGGGCAAAAGACATTCCTCAGTAATTGCCATTTTAAATCACAGTTTTAAATTACCCTCCACTTCATCTGGAAGTGTGCGGTAGAAGTTTGAATCATCAACGTTTGTGGCGCTTAGTAACGTGACTTGACTGTGCGCCTGCGCAACCAAAAGTTCGCGCTGGGTTCGAGTTGTGTTATCAGTATTAAAATTTTAAATATAATTCAACTCTCCGACGGTACAGCCATGATAACCTTACCTGGATTTATGACGAGGTATTTGGATTGAAAATTATTGTTTTTACGTGACTTGGCATCGGAAAAATCGCGTGGGTAGCGCTGGGTTCCAGGCGTGTAAAAATATTTCAACTGCAAGTTTACGTCCTTGGTGTGACGCGTTGAAGTCATGGAGAACGACTTGGATTGACAATCATTATTTTTCCTGTTTTATTGGTGGCGGAATTGCTTAAAGGAACTTCAATTCATTCACACTTAAATCCACAAAGGAGCATATCGAGTACAATCATTACTCAGGAGGCCCAGCCGGTAAAGTTAATTAATTTAAATATAAGCTTTCATCTGTGTTCGGAGGGTGCCATTTTTGGCGCAGTGTAAGATATCTACTACCGCGTGAAGACGTTAAAGCACCTTAAAACAGTTTAGCTAGGCTATTTTCAATAGTGTTCGCATTTAAACATTTTCCTTATCTGTAATATGGCGAGGTTGTTGTAAGAATGATTATTCAATAAGAATAGGTTAAATGGTTGTGAACTTTCCATTACTTCTACTGTAAAATTTTCGCATCCACAATAATAGTAGTATTTTGTCGACTATTTTAGGTGAAATGAGTTATAGAAGTAATCCATGTCATAATATATATGCTTCTCATCTTCAAAATATATTCAGTAACCATTCATCAAATATAATTTAGGTCAAGGGCGTAACCATGTTCCTCATGTGACGCCGCAGCGTCACATCATTACATCCGCAGTCTTTTAGCCCATCTTAGCTAATGCTAGGACAAATTTGATTTGTATTTAAATTTTCACACTAGAGAATTTTTTTGTGAACACCAGTTTGATTCAATTTGCTTATTTTCTAATAGTTATCTCGTATTTAGTTCCAGGCCTGCCTGCTGGAATTTTCTTTCAGTTGCTGTCTGAATATCTTGTGGAAAACTCTTAACTCAACAACAATTGGAAATTGTATGAACTTCACCTCCTTTAGGGGATTTTTTTGATAAGATGGTGAGTACCCAAAGGAGCTATTTAGCTTCTCTCCTAAAATGCTGGGCTAGTATCTTCCGCCATTTTGTGACCCTTGCCTTTCTATCAAATAGCCTTTATAAATGGATTTTATTTTTCGTTGAAGTTGGGATGATTGTACACAAATTTCCTATGAAAATTTTAGATGGTGGCATAAAAATAAATGCAGCAATGTTATAGAGTTAAATTTTATTGGAAGTATCAACTCAGAAAGGAAGGAATATTTTAGCATTGATTGTTAGTAGCTAACTTAGAGCACTTAACGATAGATGATTAGGTGACAGTCCTGTAGTTGAAGCCAAAGTGAAGAGTAATTCCACTTCTGCTGTAGTTTCCTATCAAAGACTAAAGCCAGTTAAATTTGCTGTATTTGATAGTGTGGTCTGTGCATCGGGAGTTCTTGCTTGATTGCTTTGCTCAATTGAAACCCAAATGATTTAATACCTAAATGGTATGGATGGCATGCTGTAGTTGCCCAAATTGGAGAACCTTCATCTCCATGTATTGAGTGCCATGAAAGCCACCACTTGGGTGTGTGGCATGGGGTGACTCCACATCAGGCGTGAAGCACTTGTCCCAGTCCAAATCAGAACCTTGCATGTTCCCGTGGTGGCCACTGGACACTGACAAATGCAGTCAGGAGAACAATGCATGTCCATACCAGAAACTAGGAGAGTGGTGAGCAGACCAAAATGCAAACATACAATACAGCTGTTAAGATACAACTACTGGTTGATATTTTTAATGCTATTGATAAATTTTACTACAAGTCACTAAATCATGTGGGACATATAAATGGGGGTGAGTTAATAATGATGGCATTTTATTAATCCCCAGTACAAAGTCTACTTAGTGATGGTGGGAGTTATTTAGAAGTGATCTATTGCAACTATAATGGTCCCTTAATATTTCTGGAATAAATTACATTTCACATATTTTTTTTGCAGTCTATTTCCTTTACCTTATGCCTGTGATCATTTCTACTGTAATAGGTTGGCTCTAGCAAAATATGTTGAATGTCCGACAAAAAATTTTTTGCACATAGCACAAAATATTTACAAAATGTCTACAAAATATCTTCAATGTCTTCTACTAATATCTAGAAAATGTCTTGTAATAACATGTAGACATTTTGTAGATATCTGAATGTCCGCTTTTTCGATCTCTACTAGATGTCTTCACTAGATATCTTCTAGACATTACTGAATATCTACATTGGGTATTTTAGGACATAATAAATGAAATAACAACTAGTTTTCATATATCCCCATTTATTTGGCCATTCTTGTTTTTGCATTTCTCAGCCAGACTTTGATGACAGATGCTACACCATCTTCTGTTGCTTCTGGATTATGTTTTTGTACAACATCTAGAAAATAAAGATTAATCCATCATTATAACACTTACGTTATGACATACAATGATATGAAATTTAGAGTGATTAAGAACATCAAATAACCATTTTCATGCAAAACAAAAAGAGCCACTAAAAACAGACAACTCCGCCTATCAGCCATCGCAGAACACTTCTGGGAAGGCCCGTCCCATAACATCTACTTTGACGGGGCAAGAATTATCAAGAATGAGAAAAGATACTTCCCGACACTAATTCATGAGGTCATTGAGACAACAAAGAAAAAACAAAACTTCAATAGAGAAGAAAGTTACACGCTCTCAAACACTTATTATTCCATGGTTGCGTGTTGCAAGAATGGCTGGTGGCGCATATGATAGAGTGCGGAATAGTAGATTCGATTCCGAGCGTATTGCTTTAAGGATTTCAAATAGAAACTAGCATTCATCAGGAGACATCTCATCGTGTATATCTGTGAAGAAGCAGTTTTCGGAAATATACTGAATATTCACTTTTAAATAAATAGAAGTCCCCCCTGTCATTTGCAACTATATTTAATATTGCATTGATGAATTTTCTTTAGGAAACAAATACTAATCGTGAAAAGAATATGATGATGATTACCACGAATCATAACATATGATAAATACAAAATGTATAATATGTTAACTTGAGAGATTTTAGATATTTTCTAGACATCTTGTAAACATTGAAGATATCTAAGACATTGAAGATATGCTGTAGATATCTAGTAGATATTTTGTGCTATGTGGGAAGGCAGTTTCAAACTTGGCAGAAGACTGAACCTATACCTTTCCCTTCAATCAGTTGGAGATTCCCATCCTAATGCATCTAGCAATTACATATAACTAATAAGTTTGTGTGCATAAGCTGCTCTCCACTGTATTTGATCGATTTATGAGACTACTCCTAAGTCATATGGATATATTGCTTCATATGAAATTGGCTAAATAATGGGAATACTGGGCCAATGTTGCCATTATGTAGCCAATTTCGGTCCAATATCCAGCTGAAATTCATGGCTGCCTGGGTTAGTATTCCCCAAATTTCATTGCTAAGCTTTGATGGAGTATGTCATGAGGCTTTGAGGGGAAAAATTTATTGAAAAAATGCATTTGAATTTTTTAACTCCATTTTTGACTACTTTTCTAATCGCCCATCCTTTAAAAAGAATGTACAATCTGTTCATGAAGTCTTCAAAAAATTACCCTATCAGACAAACCTGACCTTAGGTGACTTTGTAACTTAATTGTCACTCTTTGTATCTAAGTCCAGAAAATAGCATGCTATCTAGGATCGTTCTCTATTTTTGGGGTATACATTCGATTAGTTTTTTCAAAGAAGAAATGTTCATCTAAAATTAGGGGTAAAATATTAATCAATTGTACTAAGCTTGATTTTGTTATTCAGGGCTTGAATATCTACTTTTATGTTTAAGGTAGCTGGTTAGGCTGGTAAGGTTGAGCTGTAGTTAGCTAGGGTCACAAAAATCATAGTTGCCTCTAGCCTGCGAGTCCCTCAAGACAGTGTTGTCCGGGGCCCTGCAAGCTCTAGGGGCAGCCCTGCTTGTGGGGTGTGTTATTTCTGACATAGCCTCGCATACAGTCACAAGTAACATTATGGAATGGAGGATTTTCTTGACTTGCCCTCAGAAATTTTTTAAAAATTCTTGATTTTATAGGTTATTATTTGTTTTGCCAAAGTATTATCACTGCATTGCTATTTATAAAGTTCAGATAGAACAAGTGCTACTGTCATCTTAGTTTTAAAGCAATCAGTAGTATAGCTACTCGCAAAAGAAATCTTTCCACTTTCTGATGCAACACACTTGTCATTCCAACCTATCTGGTGGCATATGATCATTATGGCACATGGTTGCCCAGCATAAGGGTGCGATTACTTGTGTTTCCTTAGAGATAGGGATACAGGTATGGATTCTTTAAAAAAAGTTGAGGGAATGGAAACAAAGGAGTGGGAATTCTAATATTGAGAGTCATCTGGTGAATGCCAAAAATCATGTCATAATTGTTGCCAAGGAAACAATATTGTATGGCTTGAATGCTAAAGAGAATGTCATTCAAATCAGTTCTGCAGTTAAATGTTGGATAGAAACAATATCCCCAAAGTAGTTGTTTAAAATACCCATAATTTCAAATAAATCCCTTACTTGGATGACCAACAGGAGGAAAGTGTTTTTTCATATCACTATGAATTGGTTGAATAAAGTGTTTGCTGTCACATGTATGGGTGCAAACATGTACTCTCACTAAAGCACCTGTCCATCAATTGTGAGATCTGGGTGTGAATCCAAGTTAAGTGATTTTATCTTGGAGGAGAAAAAGTGCTTGTGGTTATGAGGTTAAATAATATTTTTTCACAATGATTTTTGGGGAATGTGAGCTGAAGTTAATGTGACACCAACCCATCTGGTGATTGGAATTTGGAAAAGTGCACTGGTCAGTATGAAATTGTATGCTCTCAAATCAGCAGTTATGTCTTTGACAGGGAGTAAATGGACATAATTGTTGCCTCCTGTCATGGAGAGGCCTTAGAATAAGAAATAGTGCATCAGGAAAACATAGCTAAATGGGTTTAATTTTTGTGAGAAGAAAGATTGCTCCATTTCAGTTTTTCATCTCCAGTTGTTAACTTCCACATTAATACCTTCATGAACATTGCTCTAAAGGGGTGTTTTACCACCCGAATAATGCCCTGGTCAAGGGGCTGTAGAATGTTGGTACAGTTTGGGGAAAAACACTAGTTTGACATTCATCAGTTTTACGCTGGGATGAGCGGGACAGCGATCAACAAACAGCACAACTTTCCTATTTTGTCCTTCAATTCTTGCGTCAAGTGCCCAAAACCACTGCGTAAAAATCTGCAATGTCATCCATGCTTTGGTATTTTACTCGTATGTGCAGGGAATATTTCACTAGTCGCAAAATGACCGAGGATGTGCCAGACTTACTGATTACAAAAGGCTTCATTTTGTCAGTTCCATCCATGTTTGTGCAGAGGTAATCTGTAACTCTTTCCTTGATTCCTTTTCCACCTTTGCAGGGGTCACACTTGATGGCCAAAGATTTTTCTGGCAGTAAATTATAAAATAGGACCATCTCACCTGCATTATAAACATCCTAAATACTTAGGTGGAAATCATTAGTATAAAATTTCCATGAGAATATTTTTAAAAAATTAAAGAGAATTTTACACCAGTGCTTCTACCAAATTTTTCTCAGTAATTAATTACGTTTGCCTCATACCTAACCAATATCAAATTTAGAATTGGCATCCAATCCTCCACAGCTTGAGCACTTACATGAGTACTTTCGCCACTGGTATAGCAGCACTGATTCTAAAGAAACATTTTCAGCCGGTCGCAGTTTTTTACTACTCCCTACAGCATTTCCAAGTTTATAGGCTGTAGTTATTTTGTCTTTGTTTTTTAAAACCGTGAACAGGGTTGACGGAGTTACACCATGCTTCTGGACAACTTCTGTTTCATTGGCATATTTCTTTCACACTCCTGTATAATTTGGAATTTCTCAGCCAAATCCAAAGACTTCCTTTTCTTTTCCATACTGATGACACATTCATAATAAAAGAAACAGCAACCCTTAGGAAAATCAGGATCAAGCGTGTCTAACCAACTGTTGCGAAGCACTGCTGGCCACATATTTTGCTGGAATGGCATTCAGTGAAACCCCTCTCTTGACTACCCCTCTCTGATTGTTCCCCCTTCCTACTACTCCCCTCTTTTCTAATTCTCCCCTTTGAAGACCTGGGAGGAACTACAACGAAACAGGAGAGCCCACTACAAAACTAACTTAGAAGTTCATTCGTTCAAGTTTGATTTATCTTTCGGAGTGATAGGTTGCCGCAAATTACCAAAACTTTGCATACTTGTCTCAGTCTCACCAGTGGCAATTGACCCCATATGCTATGTAACCTGGACAACAATCATGCTGAAACAGACTCGTTATGGCAGTCAGGCAATAAAAAGCCACTCGCAATAGCTGACAAACTGTATACTTTTAACGTTGTGGCCAACAATGACTAAATAATTGCTCGCTATATGGCCCTCTCGCTATAGGCTGCCCTCATAATAACGGCCTTCTACTGTATTTGTTTTATCATTCTGCTATGTATGTTTTCACTACCATCTTGTCATATCGTCTTCATATAAAAATATTCTTAAATCTCTTCCTCTCCCTACTTAAACCTTACCTCTTCACTTTAATCTTACTGATAAATGAAATACTTAGTAATTACTTTGTGGACACTAGTGTGCATTATCACTTTCTTGCAGTGCGGAGAATTCAATTTGAGACAGAGGAGGTGATTGTATCTTTGAAATATTTTTTTCCCATCTGGTCCTACCTAAGATGTTATTCGAAGTTCTCCATTGTTTTGCTGAGTTATTACCGTTATTTGAAAAAGTGTCAAATAATGATTCTTTGCACTTAGCAATGAGACAGGTCTTATAAGCTTTATAGTATCGTTTCAATTTTTCATTTTAAGGTTGACTCCTCATTTTTTTTATATAAAATATTTCTTTTAGAAATACTGTTACATAATTCCTTTGATATCCACGGTTTTATCTTCCTGCACTTATTTCTTATTTTAGTAAGTAAGTAAGTAATAAACTTGACAAAATCCATGCCTCATTCAATTATTTCTAGAAAAACTGCACAAGGTTAGGTAACATTTGTTTGTTTATGCCCATCATCCCAAGTACATTGATGAAAATATTCATGCAAAGAATGGTGATCAATTTTAACAAGCGACTCATCAATCATTTTTTCGTATTCATTTCTTGAATCAGTTTTAAGTTGCATATGATCAGGTGATGATCAGTTATACCTAGATGTACTACTTTGGCTATGCATTCAAAATTATCCCTTCTCCTATAAAATGCATGATCAATGCAAGACTCAGTGTATTTAGTAATCCGTGTAGGAGTACATATTAATTGTTCAAGCTCATAACTCGCCATTATCATTTGATATTGATAAGTATCATCATTCTGGCTCAGAAGACATAAATTTATGTCGCCAATAACTATAACATTATGAACTTTAGAGCCATCTAGTACGCTTTTAAATTCTTTAAAGATATCATTAATTGACTGGAACTGAAGTCTATAAATAGCTATAACAGTTAGTGAGTGACACATTGGATTTCAAGTGAACATTTTTTTTTACTATATTAGCAGATGAAATTTCAGATAACATATTTGAAAGACAAGTATAAGTGTCTAGTACACATACAATCAGTCAGCCAGCTCTATAATTATTGTTACATTCAACAAAATAATTATATCCATTTAATGTATAAGCCATTACTTCATAGTCATTAATCCGCATTTCTGGCAAAATTTTTATGTGGGGGCATGTACTTTAAATTTCCAAGTTGTAATACAAAATTATAAACTTTTCTCGTAAACTCTGTATGTTTTGATGTATTATCTTATTATTACCACAGACATCGACTTCTTGAATTGAACAGTATTTTTCTCAACTCTGAGTTATATTAAGAATAAAGATTAAGCACTCTCATTTAAACTGAAATTTTTAATTTTTTCAAACAAATGAATTTGAAGAATACAATTAATGATGGGTAGCTAAAACGATCTCAAGAAAGAAAAAACTAATAAATTACGACTTAAGAATATATCTGGATATGCATTACCCAAGAATGAAAGTAAATGCTTTTGCCGAGATCATCAATAGATTTTAGTGTAATGACAGGATCTTTCTCTTTCTTTCTCATCAAAATTGTCCCATGTGTAATCCAGAGGTATTTATATCCTTTTTCATCTTTTACATCGCATGCTGCGGTGAAGCGTTTCTTCCTTCCAGGACTCAGGCTTTCATTGATATACAGTGGGGTGTCATTTGCAAAACCTAAGTGCTGAGTTGAGAGGGTCCTCTTCACCTGCCTCTCATTGAGCACCTCTTCCTTGATGGTTCTACAGATGAATTTGACAAATATTCCATGCGGTCCTCCCCCTTTGCATTTCTTTCTCATGTGGTTGCACGTGTTCACCATCTCATCCATCTATGTAACACCAGGGGCAGTTCCCACACTCTTTATGATCTGAAAGGTATTCTCGTCATGTTCATCAGGAATGCCATGAATCTCAAGGTCATTTGAGCAAACATTTTAAAGGTTCTGAGGTCCATGTCCCAAAATCGGCCATGGCGCAGCACCAGGTTCTTTTGCAACTGCTATATCCACTGCCTTTAGCCCACTCTTATGCTTACCCTTGCATTCCCTTCTTAAAAATATTGCATGCAATACAATTTGGTGAGGAGCTCCCTACTTTTTGAAACTGCAATTTTTGCTACCGTAGACAGACAATCATTTCTTTTTGTTACTCAGCATACTACCTGCAGTTTTCTGTGAGATATCTCTACTTTGGTTTTGAAAGAATTAATCCTCAATTCATTCTCTCTGTTGCATCATAGCAGCCCAATGACTATTTTTCACTGCATTTCTCTCACATTTATCCTTAAAAGCATTGAACACCTGCTGAAACCTTACTCATCTTTGTTTTTTGCTTTGCCTTTGGAGTCGGAGAGAGATGGTGGTGAAGAGGTGTTGGAAAATTTCTTGTCTGATGCCAGAAAAACCAATGACTATGTGTTTATCAACTTGAATTTGCCATTAGTGCATTAAGTGGCTGACATTGAGGAAATGGGAAAGAGTATTGGTGATGGAAATGAGGGGTCAGTAAGATATTGTGCGGATAGTGAACCTGAGGCCTTGGCTGAAAAAATAACAGATCACAAATGCTGAAGCTTTTTGTCAAATTAAACATTATTAGAAAATTCACTTTGCAAAAGAACACAATGAACCACGAAGTAATTTAATTGATTTGAAGCTTCATTTTTAAGAAAGATTTTATAACTATAATGAAATCTCCTGAAAATCTTTATCTCTTTAAATCTTCTGTTCTATTTGACAATTTTCATAGCATGTTATATATGCATTAATGTTCTGTTGCAACTTGTAGTTGTTATCTTTGTTTCCTTGCAGATTTTGAAACATTACCGTCATACATGTGACAGAACATTTATGTATCAGTCTTCTTGTTAAACCTTAAACTTTTGGAAACATCTCTCATAATGAGATGTTCCTGTGGACGACTGCTGTCCATAAGTGAGAAATTTTACTATTCATTCCCATAGGTCTACAAACATATGGACATTAATATTGTTTTATCATTATTTTTTTATTTTGGGACTCTGCAGAATGAGTCTTCAGAGGATGGACTCAGAGGAGACGTGATACAACACTACTACTACCCCTAGAGTTTGCTGAGTGCATGTCGAGTGCAGTAACTTCCATTGCTGCCTCATCTTACCCTGCATCCATAGTTGTGGAGTTCAACTGAATGGGAGAAACCAGATAGCAATCTTGGGGAGTGTAATTTGTAAGTTTGGTTTGATTTTTATGGATGCTTTTGTGAATCTTATGTCAATCATTTTAAATTTACTGATCAATAAGCCTGCATATTTTTACTATGCTAATTGACAATATATTTAGCATGATTAATTAAGGATTTTTTAAAACTCCTCTTTGCCCAGTGTATTTGTGATTTGTATTTGGTCTAAGGATCCTCAGAAGGATCCCTCTAAGGATCCTATGCAATTCAAATTCTATCATGGATAGGGACCAACATATGATGAACTACCTGTTTGCATACTCCTCTCTTTATTCTCCCATACCTATCACTCATGCATATGCCAACTGGCAGTAACCTGGCAAAAGTATGTACATGTCTGTTGCCGTTGATTTGTGTGTTCTTGTGGTTTTTATTGAAGGAAATCCTTACCTTCATATGTATTAGTTTTGGTCACACAGTCTTACGTAAATAAAAGCCTGATGCCTACAGTTAAGGATATATTTTGGTAACTTATGCCATCTTACATAAAAACCAGACTGAGGAGGAACAACAACAAAAGGCAGAACAAAAAAAACACAAACTCAGGGCTGCGAAACAATTGCCAACTCAAACTATGTACACTTACACTTCTCCTTGTTGGGATTTGTTTTAAAAACATATATATCACATTTTTTTTATTAAGACCAAGGTTGCCCACTATATCTTTGATTTTAGGACCTGGTAAGGCCTTGGTAAAACGATCTGCCAAATTTTTCTCAGATGCGATGAACTTAAAATTTACCTCATCATGTAACACACTTTCCCTTACAAAATATGCATCTATGTCTACATGATAATAATATAACAATATTTTTATTTGCCCATAGGTCACAATATTACAGTTATTAATACTTGATATAAGGCATGTCATTTGTATTCAAATACAGAGTCAACACAATACAAATATAAATAATGAAAAATGTAAACGCAGGTACAAACGATATGTTTGATTCTTTCAGATTTAGAGACACTATTAGACAAAGTAATGGCACCTTGGTTATCACCAAACACACATGGGGTACACATATAATCAGAACAGTTCATCTAATTAGAAAGGTTCTAAGCCACTTCAGTTCCTTAGTGACTTCTGTCATGGCCATTAGTTCAGCCTCCACAGCAGATCCTGACACTTGTTGCTGTTTCCCACACTTCCAAATAATGGCTGCACCAGCCAAAGATATTACAAATGCAGTGATGGATTTGCGATCAGAAGCATTATTGCTCCAGTAAGCATCAACATAAACTTTTATCGACCCACTTCCCTTCCTGTAACATAAGGTATATCCCTCGGTTTTCTTAATATTCCTCAAGGTATGCTTAAGCTCCCTCCAATTCTTAAGACTAGGATGTACATAATGCTGGCTGAGTCTGCAAGTTACAAATGACAGATCTGGCCTTGTATTATTAGATAGATACAACAGATTTCCTATAGCCTTTCAATACAAGTAGTTTTCACATGGTTCATCATCACCTTCCTGTTTTACCTTCTCCTGCAAGGGTAATGGGGTTGACACTCCTTTACAGTCTAACTTTCCAAAGTTGGATAAACATTTCTGAATGAATCACCAAAACATCAACAGGTGGTTTACATACATTAATGTTTTGAGTGCTAAGCATTTCCTCCAACAGAGCCTCATGCTAAGCGCATCAGTTTGAGGCATTTAAATACCCCCAGCGCGCATGATTTTTGGGAGCTTTAAATACTTCTGCTCTGTGTTATACAATTCATTATATTTTATGAACTAAAAGTAATAAAATATTAAAATAAAAAACACTATTCAGCCAGAATTGCCACCAAAAACGTAAAAGTATCTTGAGTTGCAAACGAGAAAAATGGAAGTAAGAATTTTATAAGCAATATTAATTCATATATATTCATAATAATTCATATATATTCAAAATAAAAAAAGTGGTGGTCATGATTATAAACAGTTTCAATTCTTATTTCATTGTAATCATAGATCCTTTATTGTTATTTTTTTACCATTACAATAGGATACACTAAAAAGAATGATATTTTTTACTAATCCGATTGTGTTCATGTTTATTTGCTCACACACGACACTGATGCAATTTCTCATGATAAGATGTTGTAAGGTACGTTTTTTCATATGGAAGTGGATTCAATTTGACGGTACAATATATATCTATTAAAAGCATATTAAGTGTCCCTATACAACTGCATCTCTAGGGGGAATAAAAGACGTTATCATGTTGGACGACTCATCTTTAGAATCGACACAAAGAAAATACTTGTGACTCTGCTCTTAGTCACCCCTTTCATGTACTTTTCATAAGGACACTTTCCTCATTCAACATTTGCTTTCAAGTTTACAGCCTATCGGCCGTTGGGCTCCTAACAGTTGAGGGAAGGGGGACCTTTTCCGTCAACCGTAACAAAGCAAAGGCAAGAAAAATGCGTTTCATTTGCTTTCAAGGTTACGACCCATAGGTCGTCAGGCTCCGAGCAGTTGAGGGAAGGGGAACCCTTTCCATCAAATAAGATGTTGTTCTCTCTTGGGGTGCGAAGCGGGCTTGAGATGAGGATCTAGAGGAGCTTGCTTATGACCGCTTCCCCTTAGTTGGTCTTGATTACCTGTAAGTCTAAAAAGTGAAAATGAGGACTTACATGAAGAAATGAATAAAGCATATAAAATGAAAAAAATAATTTTATTGAAAAATTAGTCTAACAATTTTTTTGCGCATGGAATATTTCAAAACATGGGACAACGTGCAATGCCACCCCACCACATTCATTACACATGTATCTCGTTTCTCCTCTTTTCCTTGCATTTTTGCACACCACACATGTTTTGCGAGGTAAACTAGATTTAGAACCCTCTGATGTTATAAGTTTAGGAAAGTGAGGACCAGAAAGACGCAGAGGAACATCTTCCGCTGACTTTCTGCCACCACCTCTTCCTTTAGGCCCTACAAATTTTTCCACCATTTCCTGAATAAGGGAGATGTGAAATTTCACCATTGGAATTTTTTTATTATTTTAAATACAATGTAGTATGTGAGCATTGAATACACACACGTCCACAACATGAAAAATAAATTTTTATACCACTTCACTGTTTTTCACACCGACTCTATCGAGCTCAAAATCATATCCTTTTGGTCCATCCTATTATTATAGTCAAAAACACATTTTGGTTTAAAAATTTTTTTGCCCGTTTTGTAATCCACTTTTGAGGATTCCACCATATGGGAATTGTGGCAAGTGGAGAGCATCCACACCTCCCTCCTATCGCACAACTTCAATGCGAGAAGAACGTTGGAACACATAAATTGGATATTTCCTTTCTTTTAGCTTCTCCTCCATTTTCGGCATATGCTTCCTATTCTTTCTCACCATTCGACAGGAATTTGTCGCCTTATTATGCAACCATAAAAACAAGGCTGGACTTGAATACCAATTGTCCATGAACAATGTATGTCCTTTCTCAAGGTAGGGCTTTATAAGTGTTCCCACAATATACCCTGATTTCCCTAGCTCATATAACTGTTCATCAATGTCTGTCGTTTCACCAGTGTAAACAATAAAATTTATAATATAATTTGTCTCTCAGTCACAGAGGACGAAAATTTTTATGCCAAACCTACACTGTTTAGATGGAATGTATTGTTTGAACATTCGTTTTTCCCTTAAAAGCAACAAACTCTCATGAATGAACAAGTCCTTATTGGGATACAATCCATTCCTAAAAGCACTCCTTAGGGAGTCAACAACTAACCTAATTTTCTTTAGTCTTATCACTTCCTGTTCGCTCTGAATTATCACTAAAATGCAGCAATCTTAGTATCAGCATGTATCCATCCCTGGACATGATAGCTGGGAAGGCAGGAGTAGGCAATAGCCAGTCATTCAACCAATACTCTTTCGAGTCGAGCTTCCGCATCCTTGGCACTAGGAGTGAAACTGCCAGGAAGCAATACAATTCTGGCGAGTTTGTCTCCGTCCACCTCTTGAGTCGAGAAAATTCACTTTCCCCTGAATGTCATTTGGAGTAGTGGTAGAAAATGTTCCTTTCCAAAACAATTTCTGATACCAATTTCTCCAAGAAAAACAGTTAAAAAAATGTGAAGGGTGAAGAGTCATTACTCACTGGCGCCTTTATTCCAGAATTGGAAGAATCAAAGGGGTCTTTCTTTTCAAAGGGATCTTTGGTACTAAGTCCTTCTCTTCCCATGAAATCTCCTCTTGCTTCCTCATTTTCAGCAGAGAAGGAACTTCATTCTCGTCTTCATCTTCAGCATCAACTTTGTCTTCATCTCCATCATCATCCTCATCTTCGGAGTCGAACACGACCGAAGCAGATACAGGCATGTGCAATGCCCGAGAAGTTGAAGGTTGTGGGTCATCGGCACTCGGAATGAAGTGTCTCAAAAGTCCCACCTTCCTCAGATGAAATCTCATCACTATCACTTTTTGTTAACATTTCAAAAACTTCCTCATCCAATACTTTACTTCATTTCATTTCAGCTTATGAACGACTGCAAAATATCGAAAACTAAAAAAGCAAGTGCCTGTTCACCAGTCCACAGTTCACTGTGTAATGGCAAAAGAATTCCTTTAGGACCTCTTAAAAGATATATTCAGAGGTTAGAGGAAAGGAAATAATACCATTATACAAAGCTTTAAATGCACTTGCACTTTATTGTCCCTTTGGTATGCATGTTTTGGGAAAAACAGAAAGAGACCGGTCGGTCTAAACAGAGCAGTCGGAAAGGTCTTCGAAAGGCCATAAATTCATATTCTGCAAGTCTAGAAGAAGAATATAAGCTTGCTCCATCTAGCGAGACTTCCCTACAACCACTACGAAGTCCCCAAGGAGATGCAATGAAATGCATGTTGAGCACAGGATGAGAAAGACAGAAACGCATATGTGCGTTCATAGCACTGATAGCACCGCAGTACCCACATGCATATATGCGTGTACAGCGCCAGTGGCGCTGATATGCCCGAATGCGTATATGCATTCATAGCACTGAAAAGGTTAAGGGAAAGAAAGATTACCCATCACTCTCACCTGAACATGGTTAGTTAAAAAATTCTTTAAACATTCAATCTTGTCTGGGTTTCCCCACACATCCAAATCATCCACATAAAGAGCCACATTTCTTTCTCAACACTTGCATACACACATGGATCACTAATCAATGATATCAAGGAAATATCCTTACGAATTCTATCTACCCAGAAATACCATTCAAGTCCTGCTTGTTTAAGACCATACAGTCCTTTCAACAATTTACACACATAATAACATACATATTTTAATGGGGAGGTTCATGCTATCTTACAAGCCTGCATAAACCGATTTCTGAAGCCTTGCTTGTCCCACTGCCACTGTGTCCTTAGTAAGAAACAATAGAAGTTAGAATTCAGGCTCCAGTTTGCAGTGCTCTAATTCATATCACCATTCAAAAATAACTAGCACACAAGCTATCTAATTTTTGCCCAAACAATTTTGAACATGCTACTGACTTAGGATTGAGGATAGAAAATGACAGAAAACAAAATAAAAATGCATATTAACTTTCTTTCTATTTACACTATTTATTTAAGTGCACAA
This sequence comes from Ceriagrion tenellum, assembly GCA_963169105.1. Classification (NCBI taxonomy): domain Eukaryota; kingdom Metazoa; phylum Arthropoda; class Insecta; order Odonata; family Coenagrionidae; genus Ceriagrion; species Ceriagrion tenellum. The sequence goes on along the minus strand of OY720638.1, from coordinate 105,651,020 downwards.
TATAGCTAAGTAATCTTACAAATAACATAATCTTGCATTTATGAAAAGCTTGAAACATTCAAGAAAATAGCTCTTGTATTAAGATTTGAATAAATATTCACAGTTCACATTTATTTATTATCACTCAGAAATGTTCTTATTATAAAAAAACCATTAATCCTACTTTCAATAAATTATTATGATGAACCTGTAAAAAACTCTTTCCTCCCACTCATTTGGATGCCTCTCCCTTAGATTTATCACAGTTTTGGCACTTCACTACTATTAGTACATGGCTTCTGCAAACAAAACTGTGGCACTGGGAGCATGTGATGGTTGTGTACATATTTTTGCCCTACCACACGCTACACAGCATCCTCATTTTTTTGATGGTTCAGTTTTTTGGCAGTTCATCTTCAATATACGAATGATTCTTTTGAAACAATCGAATATCTCTTGGGAGAGACTGAATTGTAACCCTTGCGAGAAGGTGACCCTGCATAAGCTGAAGTGACTGTTTTGTCAAAAAATTCTCCTTTTAGTTGAGGCATCTTTGTTGGCATCAAAGAACAACACCTGCTAATTTATCCCAGCCACATTTAACAGTGAATACAAGACTTCTAATGGCCATCTCTGGGTAATTCAAGCACATGTGTATGTGGAACAGAGTTGATCTACTGTGTCAACTTCTCCTTTGGTTTTATTGTATTCTAAAATCATTTGTGGTACCAGATGCTTGGTCTATAGATTGGTCATCATGGAGTGTGGATAGGAGTAATACTGATTTATTTTTTTTAGTACAATAAGACAGTTAAGTCATATTTTTTTGGAAAACGAACATTGAAGACCCTTTTTCTTTATTTAGATTGGGCAAGAACTCTGAAGGAATTTCTTTTTTATTTTTCCTCGGGGTGCCTAGGTGTGTTATATTTTTCCTCAATGACTGTGCAAGGGGAACACTTGTGTACCAATCATCAATGGTTAGGTTCCAATTGCTACCTATAATGGGCTCGACTAATCTGTTCACAATGTCTGAGGGAGAATTTGATGAGCAGAATGGACCTTCTGGCTGCTTTCCACAATATATCTCCATTTTACTTGTGTAAAATGACTTAGAGTCACACAAAGCAAATATTTTTATGCGATATTTGGCGGGTTTACTTGAAATATATTGGACAAAAGAGCATCTCCCACAAAATGGCTCTAACTTTTCGTCAACAGTGACATAAATACCATGAATATTTGCCTTTTTGCAGTTATGAACAAATGACTCAAAAAAATCCTCGTATGGGAGCTAACTTGTCAGTTTTGTTCCTGTCGTTACATGTCGTCTTATCATCAAATCTTAAACATTTTAGGAGGATTTAGATTTAGATTTAATAGCGGTGGAGTTCCTCAAGGAGGACCTGAGGCACCTAGACCTGTTGGTCCTTTGTGCTGACCACCTTGTTTGTATCACCCAAAGAGACTGATGGCCTTGCTGAAGGCCAGAATGTCCTCAATGGGGATACCCCTAACTTCAGCTGGTTCCAGAAAGGGAGATCCCAGGTGCCTAATTCTAGTCCTCATCAAGACCGGACAGTCACAGAGAACGTGAGATGTTGTCTCGTCCTCTTCTTCGCACCACCTGCATCTGGCAGAATCCACCAGCTTCAGGAGATGGAGGTGCCTCATGACGTGATAGTGTCCCATTAGGAGTCCCACTATTGTACGTAGTTGACTTCTATTTAGTAAAATAAGTCTTCTAGCCCATCCCAGTTTTGGTCCTTCAATCAGGAGCTTGGCTTGTCTAAGCCCCTGTGTGTTCTGCCAGATCTCAGAATGGCGGGCAAGGCGCCACTTCTTGATCTCTGTTATCCCTGTTAAGGGTGCAATTGGGATGAAAGGCTCGGGTCCTATCGGTGAGTGATTTGAGCCTTCTCTAGCGAGTTGATCCGCTATCTCATATCCGGTTATGCCCATGTGTCCTGGGACCCAGAAAAGTTCTACCTTTCCGAGACTATTCAGTGAATTGAGCTCATTGCGGCATTCAAGAAGTAGTCTTGACTTGAACCATGGTGACACCAGGGCCTTTAGGGCAGCTTGGCTGTCAGAACATATGTGAATTGGTCTACCTTTGAGACCTGTTTCCTTGACGGCGTGAGCGCAGGTCAGCGGAGCATAGACCTCTGCTTGAAAGACCATTGCGTATACTCCCAACGAGATAGTGAGTTTTTTGTGTGGGTGCTGGCAATAAATGCCAGCTCCTGCTATTCCTTCCTTTCTGGAGCCATCGGTAAACCATAGTTGGGCACCATTATGGAGGTCTTTGTCCCTTTCCTTTGCCCACCACTCCCTTCCTGGGAAGTGGATTTTGAAAAGTGGGGGTGTGTCAATGAGTGAAGCTGTTGTTGAGTCCGAGCCCATCTCAAAGATAGGGCTTGACTCCCTGAGCTCCCGCCATATATTCCTGTGTCCGAATGGGTTTCCCCTGTCGTTCCACTGTCCCAGTCTCTTGAGACGGTATGCTGCTACCCTAGCTTGGGCTTCTGCTTCCACGTTCAGTGGAGTGAGACCCAGTAGGGTTTCCAGAGCGAAAGATGGGGTGGTCTTCATTGCCCCCGTGATACCCATACAGGCCATTCTTTGCAGGTGGTTCAATTTTTTCTTTGCTGTGCATTGCCGCGTTTTCCTCCACCAGACTATTGAACAGTGTAGAAAGCTGGGTTTTACTACTGCAGAATAAATCCAGCTGATCGCCTTTGGTTGAAGTCCCCAGGTTTTGCCTAGGGCTCTCCTACATGTCCATAGGGAGGCACATGCTTTCTTGGTTTTCTCCTCAAGTTATACCCCCCAGTTTAGTTTGGAGTCCAGGAGGACTCCTAGGTACTTATCTGTTGTTGAAGGTTGTAGGAGCCTTCCTTGTAATGAAGGTAGCATGAGTCCTTCTCATTTCCTCTTATTGGTAAACAATACGAGTTTTGTTTTTCCCGGGTTCACAGTCAGCCCTGTATCATTGCACCAGCTCATCGTTTTATCCAGGGATTTCTGCATAAGTGTTGAAACGGTATTGAGGTATTTGCCAGTGATGAGTATTACTACATCATCTGCGTACCCCTGGGTGTAGGCTCCAGCCTTATTCAATGTTGAAATGAGGCAATCGACCACCATGTTCCATAGCAGTGGGGACAGAACTCCCCCCTGAGGGCATCCACGAGTCACAGCCACCTCCATTGTACTCTCCCTTAGAGTAGCCTTGACGATTCTTTCTTCAAGCATTAGCCTGATCCAGTTGACAATATGTGCGTGAACGCCATGTCTTCTGGCTGCGAGGCAGATTTGATCAAATGATGTGTTGTTAAAGGCTCCTTCCATGTCGAGGAAAGTGCCCAAACCGTACATACCATGTTCCAGTACCCCTTCTACCCTGGTGACAAAGTTATGGAGTACTGTCTCAACTGATTTACCTTTTTGATAGGCATGTTGGTTCAGGTGTAAGGGATTTTCTTTCAGTGGTCCTTCCCTGATGTGCCTGTATACTATTTTCTCCATTGCTTTCAGCATGAAGGATATGAGGCTGATGCCACGGAAGGAGTCAGCCTTGGTGTAGTCTGTCTTTCCTGGTTTGGGTATGAAGACGACTTTAGTGATCCTCCATGTTTTAGGGATGTACCCATATGCCAGGCAGGATCGAAAGATTCTGACAATTGGTAACAGCACCAAATTCTGTCCCTCATGCAGAAGTGCAGAGAAGATACCATCTTCACCAGCAGATTTGTAAGGGCTAAAGCTTGTTATCGCCCATCTTGTAGTGTTGTACGTAATGATGCTGGAGGCCAATCTCCATTCCGTCCTGGCTGGATGGCTGGGAGGCCTCCTTAGGCGCATCTCGACCTCCATAGAGCCTGGAAAATGGGTCTCCAGCATGAACTTTAGTGCTTCCTTGTCTGATGACGTGAATTCACCAGAGGGAAGCAGAAGAGACCCTACCCCTGCTTCTGGGTCCTTTGCAATGATCTTATGAAATCTAGCAAGCTGTGGAACACCTTCCATGCTCTCGCAGAAGTTCTTCCAAGATTCTATTTTAGAGCGCTTGATAGTCGCTCTGTATTTCCGCTGGGCTGCTCTATAGTTATCCCAGTCCCTGGTCAAGGTAGTTCTCTTTGCTTTGTTGAAGAGTTTCCGGGTCTCCTTCCGGAGATATTCAAGTTCTGTGCCCCACCAGGGTAGATTGCAGCCTTCCTTCCTGGTTTTTAAAGGGCAACTGGCTTCATAGGATGTGATGATGCTTTCCTGAAGAAACTCCACGGCAGCATCTATCTCGTCCACTTTTCTGAATTTAAAGGTGGGGGCTTCCGAAAGCATCCCCTCCAATGTTTTCCTATACTTCTCCCAGTCAGTTGATCTGGGGTTCCTGTATATTGTCAGCCTGTTGCTGGCTTCCAGAAGGGTGAAATGTATGTGCCGGTGATCAGAGAGAGAGGCTTCACTCGACACTTTCCACCCTACCACGCTATTCACCATTGAGTTGGTGCAAAGAGTAATATCAATCACCTCTTCCCTTAGTCTGTTAGAGAAAGTGGGTCATGATCCTTTATTGAGTATGGTTAAATCCATAGACATGAGATACTCAAGAAGTGCCTCCCCTCTGTTGTTGGTGTCTCTGCCTCCCCACATGAAATGGTGAGAGTTGGCATCGCACCCAACGAGGAGGTCCCATTTTTTGGCCAGACAGAATCTTACCAATCTCTCCAGTTCCTCCGAGGGTGGTGGTCCTGGAGCATCACATGGGAGGTATGTTGAACTGATCACCAACCTCCTTATGTTCCCACTGTCCCCAAGACTCAGCACAGCTGCTGCTTGGTCCCTGGTGGTAAATTCAAGTAAATGTATAGCATTTAGCCCATTAACAAAGATACAAGCTCTTGGTCTGTCAACCGAGGTACAACAAAATACTTTACCCTTGGTCATGTTCAAGCATCTGACTCTGCCCTGGAAAGCCCAGGGTTCTTGAATCAAAGCAATTTTTACCTTACCTTATGAGAGGATCCTTTGCAGGACCCCCGAGGCGGCCCTACTGTGTTGTAGATTGGCTTGGAGGCAATGGATGCCCGCCATGCTGATCCTCCTCCTTTGTGTCAACCCCTTCCACCTCTGGGGTCTCTTGGGGTTCCTCGGGTTCACCCGTCATTCCAAGGAAGGTTATCTCGGCCGTCTGCATGCCGACATTTCCCCGGAATTCTGGGCTGGATATGAAGGAGGCAAATGGCTCATCGACACCAAGGATGAACCTCGTCCCTTGGTTCACCTCCTTCCGCTCGTAAGGTCTCCAGAGAACTGTCTGGAGCCCCGGGTTAGACTTCTTCAGTCTGTCCAGGAGAGTTCTGACATCGGGTCTACTGAGCCCAGGAACCCACACCATCATCCTTCTCCTCTTTATGAGGCTGTCGGCATCTACAGCCTTGATGTTGGTCTCGCCGAAGGGTCCCATTCATTCTGCTGCCTCTACCAGCCAATTGGCAGTGTATTCATTTGTGCAAGCAAATTCCACTGCCCCATTTATAAGCCTGTTGGCTTCAATAAGAGGGACCTCCTGGTCCACTGGGACTGTGTCCCACAACTCCTCAAGCCTTGCGACGGCCAGTTTGTGCCACTCCTCATTCATCATCACCTCTGGATAGGAGACGGGCACAATCGCCATCTTCTTGAGGGATCTAGCGGCCTGCGCGTAAGTTGAGATCTTTGGTTTCTTGGCATCCTGTGCCAAGTTGGTAGGGGTATCCCCTGGGGCCCTCGTTCTTTTTTGGGGCGCACCTCTTGGGTTCCTAGCAGAGCCCGCCCCCAACCTAGGAGATCTGTCGGTGACGTTGCCATCACCGGTTTTTCCCCCAGTGGGAGGGACCGCAGGACCCCTTGAGGTTGTGGCCTTGTTAGCGCGCAGTCTGTCTCTTTCTCTTCTCCGTCTTCTCCTGGCTGCGTCACTTTCTTTTGATTTGGTGATGAGCTTTTCCATTTTATTGGAGATGCTCCCCAGCGTGATGATGGAGGCTTCCGAGTCCGACTTAGGGGACCCGGGTACAGCTGTCAAAGTGGACTCAGAGGAGTCCAACAGTATCTCCCCCTGCTCCAGAGGGGTGATGGGAAGGTTTGGGATCCCTCAAGGGGACTCCCTGGGTAGGGGTTATGGGAAGAGAGGAGGAGGCGCTTCCATTGGGCTCCCCAATGGGCCTCCTCAACAGTGCATCCTCCGTCCCCAGAGACATAAGACTTGCGTCCATAGGTGGAGTTCGCCTTATAGCAACCTCCGGAAGATTTTTGTTAATTTTAGGTTCCATAGAAATCCCACGAGTAGCTAGGGAAATAAATGGTCCATCCACACAGAGCCCCGCTTGCATGGGTAAGGCTGAATAAAACCAGAGGTCGCCCTGTATCCGGAGTTTCCCCGTTGACGACTTCTTACCCTCCGCCCCGCAGATGCGGTCACCATGGGCACGGGGAGCCACCGTAGTGAGGGGAGCTAGTTATCGACCAGCCAGGTCTAGATCCGTCATGTTCAGCGAAAACCAGGGGCACCTCGTGGAGGATGTGGCTCTTCATCACGCATGACGGTCTTGGTGGGCAGTGAGCATGTTCTGCTCTGCTACCCACCCTGGGATCACACATCCCTCGCCCCCATTTTAGGAGGAAGAAAAATCTATGATAACTCATGGCAGCTCTACTTAGCATTATTTCAGTTCTATCTCTTTCCCTTAAATCAATAACATTTGGATGATTTTCTCATTTGATGCCAAATAGAATTAGAAGCCCAAGGCAAGCACAAATTCCATCATGCGATGTTGGATGGCAATCTCGTTCTCTTTTATAACGACCTCCTTTGATGAGTTTTCGAATGAATAATTTCGTAAAAAGAGTAATTTGGTCAATCATATCAATTGTGATGAATTGATGGAAAGCATCACATTCTGTGGTAAGCAAGGAAACATTAGCCCCAGGGGTAATTTTGACAATGTTTTTAGCAGCAATCTTTTTGGTTTTCTTCCCAAGAGGGAACATCGACCAATTCGTCATTTTATCTTCAAAGTTTCAAAAAAGTGGCTTTGTTGCCATAAATTGTACCCCATATGTGTGAAACTCGGGGAGTACTTAAAGAACATAGTTGTAGGTAGACTTGAGGAATTGAGGATGATTGCAAGCATAGGTTAAAATGTTACAAAATAAAATATGTGCTCTGGCACACACAGTGTGCCAGCATGACTGCCTGAGGGTTAAGGACCCATTTGCATTCGACTACATTTTTTTCGGTGGCCTTTTGACTATGACCCATGTATTCTTCTCAGCCAAAATCACAACTTCTTCATTCATTGTCTGTAACCATTTATCTGATTTATCACTGTTTAAAGCATCATTGACTTTGGGTTCATCTGAAGCATCCAAACTAAGAGAAAAATTACATCCAATACAATTAACACAATAATCACATTGTTCATGCTCTCTTTGATTTCTGATTCTTTCTGATCAATGTAGAGGTATTTCTAGTCTGTCAATATGAGGATTTAAATTTTCATTGTTGTTCACAACTTTTTGATCTGCTTCTGATGATTGAATTCCACCATCCCCTCCAGGATCATGCATTGCTTCATCAGTCGCAAGTACATCCCCTTCATATAAATTTACATTTTGGCCATATTCTTTGTCACCAGTGACTGCATTTACATTTTAATCAAACAACTGATTTACAACACTCTGCTTAAGGGCCTCATTTGAGAATTTCGTAAATGGAAATTTATCCTCCTCAAAAACTACATGGTGAGCTATGAGTAACTTACCCTTATTCATATGCCATAACCTGTAGCCTAAAGTTCACATTGTCATTGTAGCTTAACACGCACATTCTTCAGCTTTAGGACTAAATTTACCATTGTTTACAAAAACCCAAGCTCTACACATAAAAACCTTAATGCGTTCATAATCCTCAGTCTTTAACTTTTGACCTTTCTACGTTTTTAACTCAAACTCAATGACTGAGTTTGGGCATCTGTTCCTAATATAACAGGCAGTGTTGACCACCTCAGCCCAGAATCTTTTTGGCATTCCTGCCTGGATTAACGTACAAGTAGCCATTTCACTCAGAGTTTGGTTCTGCCTCTCAGCAACACCATTTTGCTGGGGACAGTGTGGTATGATCTTTCTATGAAACAATACCCTAGTGACTCAAGTACTCCTGAAAGTCATTACCACAATATTCCTAGCCTCAATAAACCTAGTGTCTCTAATGCTGTGCCACACATGTTTTGTATGTGTATTCCCCATGCAATATCAGAAGTTTAGGTAATTCCAAGATATTTTACTGTATCTGAAGATTTTATATTTACTCCGCCCACAATATAGGTATGACATTTGTGTGATGACTTTTGCGGGAATTGAACTGTGGCACATTTACTTAGATTTAATTCTAGACCCCACTCCTGACACCACAAATGAACATTGTTGGGGTCTGATGATAGAACTTCTAAGTCTGCATCTTCGCTTATTTCATGGCAGATAACTGCAAAGTCTGAAAATAATGTTAATTTACTGATAATTCTAGAACTTAGGTCATTTATGTAAATAATGAATAAAAGAGGGCCAATCACACTTCCTCGAGAAACATTGGATGTGATTCCAACCATATCAGCCATCTAAACAGCCAGCTAAAACCATCAACAATTACTTTTTGTTTTTGTTCACTGAGAAAGTCCCTTATCCTATTCACTATTTTTATATTAACTCCACATGAATGCGATTTATAAATGCGTTTTTTGTGAGGATCCTTGGTTCATTCTGGTCAATAGGGTGATTTTTCTCTGGTATATTTTGTAATTGTGTGTATTTGCAGGCAATGCCATATACTGTAATGCCATGGTTAGTTTGGAGTATCGTAAGCATAAAATTATGTTGTTTGAAGATATTTTAGCCCACAAATGTTTTTTGAGCATGCTTGACCACTCCTAGGTTTGGCCACATAAATATTTAATTCCATTCATTTGAAGGTTGACTTCTTATGTATGTTTAGATTGTGCTTTTCTATTAATGGATTCCATTTTTTGTTAATGCAGGTGTTTGAATTGAACTGCAGCCTCATGCTGGAAACAAACTAAGAAGATTTGTGGGGTCACCATGTTGGTATTGATTCTCAGAGCCAGGTCCTGGGTGCATTTGCTGAATTAGCTTATAGTTTCTTTCAGAGTCCTGCTCTTCTACCACTCATGGCTGTAATGTCTGATGACCCCTAATGTCATCTTAGTAGTATTCACTGTCTTGTATCCTGCCCTGTTGATGTAATCTACTTCACAGATGTATGGAAATGTAACAACTCATGGTGGTTCTCAGAATTTCACATATTTAAGACAATTGGTTGTTTAATGTCAGTAATAAAGGTAATGACTTTGTGTTGTGATTTATTGTAACAGAAATTAATTTTTTCCTATATGATAGTGGCTTTTAGCATTAGCGTTGAAATAATGACGAAAATTGAAATCTTACAGTTTTTTACTTATTGAGGATTGCATTTTGGCTAGTTTTTTGTATGCTGTGACATCCTCTTCAAGCTTTCATGTTACGATTTCAAATGTGTGGATGAAAGTATGAGAGTGAGGAAAGGAAAAGGGATCAATTGGGTCGGGTTGGGCTGTGGGAGTGGGTGAAGTATAAAGGCTCAGAGCAACCCCCATGGAGAGAGATGGCATATCCTGGAAGGAAGGAAGGAATGACAAATAAATAAGTCCAACTGGTTATATGATGGATATTTGCTGATCGGTCCTTTGCTGCTGCTCACATACCTTCATGTATTCTTGTATGTATTTCCATGGTGTGTGGGGGATGATGCATGGTATCTCATTGGGTCTTTTTTTTGTTATTATAGCACCATTCCACCAAGTCATGCCTGAACCTGTATTTACCTGAGTAGTGAAATATGAAGGGTATCCATAATTAACTATTCAAATATTTGCATGATGTTTTTGTTAATGGTGCTGTGGTCAAATGAATGGCTACCTGCTCTTGAAGGTAAAACTGATCAACTATCATTCCTCTCACAGATTGTAATGCAGGTGCTTAAACAAAAAGTTTGAAAGCTGAGTGAAGAGACTGCATGTTGTTTAGCTTTTGAATCAGCTAGAGGCTGGCAGTTGTAGTCATTCTACTCGTACATATCCAACTGTTGGCTGAAGTGGTCCACTGGAGCATAATGGTAATAGATGATACCTTGAATTTTGAAATATTTGCAGTGATTATGAACAAGGTATTGCTCATTGTGCTTCAAGCACCTTCCACCGTATTGTTTATCATACCTTTTTAGAAACCCCTGCGGGTAGGGGGATGGAGAATACTCCCGCAGTATCTCTGCTTGTCGTACAAGGCGACTAAAAGGGTGGGGTAGAAAACCCCTGGCAAAAGGTAATTGGGTCTGTGTGAGAGTTCACACAGTCTTGTAGATCACTTTTGTGTGGGCATGTCAGCTGGTCCGTTTAAGCAGTATGCTCTCCTTGTGTGGAGAGACCCAAATTAGTCTACGGTGAGTGCTCGAGTGGTGAAGAGGAAGGCAAGCAAGTAACTCTCAGATGTCCCAAATGGGGCAAAGTTCAATCCTCTACAGTGTCAGATATCTCGTGAGCTGGTGGTAGGTAGCCAGCCAATTCCAATCAATTGAAAGTGCATGGGTCTAAAGTGCCAAAGGTCACTGCTGAGTAGCAAAAAAACCTTAGATTAATTAAAAGCAGGTCTCAGAAATGGTGCAAAAACAGCCTCTGCAATGGGCACAGTTGTAAAATATAATATGAAAACCATGTATGGTAGAATAATAAATGTAAATATCTCATGCATAGAAGATCATTACACCATAGGAGTTCATTTGGGGTTGATTGTTGAAAAGGTTTGAAATTTTCCAATGATCTCTGTAACATTGCTGCTGTTATAACAGAAAGTCAAAGAGTCATTGGTGCTGATGTAGCCTTTTTATGGTTTAGTAGCCATACATATTGTATTAGGACTACCATCTTTACTGGTTTTTCCAGATGGCTGTGTCCTTAACAGACTGAAAACCATCCTTACTGCTCTGAAATGGATTCATAAGTGCACCACACAAATTTCCTAAGAGTAAATGTTAGCTCGCCCATGCTCTCTTTATTATGGGAGAAAGGGAACTAATGGAAAAAGATAGTCCATGCTCTCTTTATTATCAACTTCTTGGTGTTTTCCTGTGTTTTAAGCATGGTCAAAATCCACAATTCACTCAATGCATAGCCGAATATGAGTATGGCTCTCAACTGCTGGTGGAGGGTGAGAACCCCAAAATGTCATCACAAAGACAGCATTTTTCTTTCCTCCTTCATCATCCTCCTGTCAGGTTTTACGTATATATTTAATCAATCATCCACACATACTAACTTCTCGGTGGCAAACTTATAAAATTCCAGATAGACAGAGGGGATAGGCTAATCATAAAACACAACTAAATGATGGTGAAAAGATGGACCGATTCCAAATGGTGGACTAATATCAATTGGCTCGATCATATATAATCCACAATGCTATCCAATATTCTGGATTGACTTAAATGTTATTTGTGGTTATGCAGATGGCAATCTTATAGATCAGTGACTTCTGGTCATTGGCATTATACATTCAAGGAAAGCCAGTAACAGACATGATGGAATTAGAAAGGCCTCTGGAAAATCAGTCTTGACCATTCAGGACTATAAAATTAAACAGTGACTTCTAGTCAAAGATGGATCATATTTTGTGGCTGCAATCAAATAACAGTGAGCTAAAATCTATTGATTATATGAATCATGATCCACAATGCGATCTAATATTCTGGATTGACTTTACATTATTCCTGGTTATGCAGAGGGCTTTTTTATTGACCGGTGACTCTGGGTCAAAGGCATTGTAAGGTAGGACCTCTTAATGGCAAAATTCATGGGACCGAAGTATTGCCAGTTCGTTCTCCGGAGGTGATTTGCACGTTGCGTTACTCCAGGGGCCAATTATAGGCTTTAATGCTGTATAGAGAATCGTGGGAAGTGGTTTACAAAACACAATTGAAAGTCAAAATTTACGCAAGGGACCGTATACGCCTATTCCTTCTGTTCCTTAGAGAGAAATTTGAGAATGTAAAATCTAGTTTACGACTGACGTCGATATGATCATATCGACGTCAATTCTGACGTCAACGTCAGTCGTAATCTTCAAACATCAACTCCATCAAGAGTTAAATGCATAATTTCGTGTGAATCCGTCTGCTCACGCGAGAAAAATAGCGCAGTAATTGCGGATTGATAATATTCGAACTCGTCAATGCTCTCGCTCACTCGTAAATAGTGAACAAATGCACGGATGGTGGTATGCGGCCGCTCAAAAATATCTGATGAACGCTGATGATCTGAATAACAGACATTCCAGTTGTCGGTTGATCCAATATCGATGACGAGAACAAGAAACCAATTCACGGTTAACGTATGAAGTTGCCGCCTATCGTGAACTAGACTAAAAAAAGAGGCCACGTGCAAATGAAGTTAGCTTTTAATACAAGCAGTTACCTTCATGGAATAGAATAGCATCACATTTTTGTGAATTTATGAACTGACAGGAAACTCAGTACGAACCAAAAACAATAACTGCCATATCCGAATAACCAATGTTTTTAAAATAAAATGGTGTGATAAATAACTACTCAATCACTTACCTCTCTGTCGTGAAATATCGCCGATCACTCAGGGAAAACTTGTTTGCCAGGATCAGGGTGCCATTAATAAAACCATGATAATTATCATATGTATTATTATCTTAAGTATGATTCAAAACAAGTACATATATTTAATTTATTCTCTGTCAAAATACGACTACAAAGAAGTTTGTTTTACTCTTCCTCCTTTTTCCTTAGCAATTGCACTGTCTTATTTTCGGAAGGAGCTCATCGGGCTTCCTCTCCCTTCAGTACAGAGAATAAATTTCTCTAAGTATGTAGCGCATTGCCTTCTGTTACAGAGTTGGGATATTCCATCTCGCCATCTAGGTCATCGTCTTCCTCCACTCTCACCTCGGGCGTCTCCTCTTCTCGTCAGCACAAGTTACTTAATTATCGTCCACTCTCGCGTACCCATTAAATGATACGGAGACACTAATGTTTTCAACCACACCCTCCCTAAAGTCACAGTTTATGAAGTCCGAGATCTCTTGGTTCACGTTTTCGGGCGGAAACCCGGCTTTGGCGAAACAACGCTAGATAGTTTCCGGTGTGACACTTTTCCAGGGCTCACAAAAGCGCTGCATTTCTGACAGTATTCCATTTTGAAATTTTAAATCCATCACCATTATCACATACATTATGGCAAACCAAATATTAAACCTGGATTCGCCGGTATAATCTATTTACCACGGAAATGCCGCCTTGGTCCAGCGGTTGTAACCTGCTGGTGGAGTTTGGGGGGAAGACAATCACTCGCAGGTTTCTAAAAATTCTCCCTTCCAAATAGTGAGCCGTGCACCGGTCTAGAAAAAGGATGATTTTTCTATTCTTCCCCCCATTCGAGCATCCACTTCCGGAACGAGACCGCCGTCATCCACACATTTCTGTGACTGAAATAAGGCCGGCTTCATAGGTCGGCGGCGGAAGTGGTGGTACTCAGCCAATGAGGACACTTCTTTAGAAATCATGACGTCAGACCGATGAGCTGTGCTATGATGGCTAGCGGGGGCCGAAAATATTCAGCCTGGCTGAATCTGGACTGAATTCTGTGGCGGCGGAAGCTGGCCGAGGAGCGGGAAAACCCACTGCCTTTCAAAAATGAATCCTCTTTGGATGATTAGCGAGTCCTTCTGTTTCAGTAAAAGATTCTATTAGCGATGCGCATAATGTTTACGATATATTTAAGATGTTTAGACTTTTAATTTATAATGGCTTTAGAAAATATGGTGTGGTATCCAACGAAAATAGCCTTCCTTAAGGTTATATAGCATCATTAATCTTCTAGCGTTAACCAGAGTGTGGCTTAAATCAGCCAATTGGCAAATATTAAGGAAAAATATTAGTTATCCATTCTTGATGCTGTAACCACGGGGAGAAAATTTTCAGGTTGTGGCTATTGTTTATTGCATGTTCGGACAGTGGAGCTGATCACGCATAAATGCTGATATGGCATTGCCTAACGAGTTAAACGACTTAACTACATATGTCACTCGCTCGAATGTAAGAACCAAGTACAATATAATTCTTGAACTGAGTGGAAAGGCTTTTTCTCGACTCATTTCAATAAACATGCATTTCAGATTGAGGCGTTGCACATTAGCTTGACGAATATGGTTATAGTGAAACTACTCTTATCATATAAATATTAATAAATAATTACTTACTAATCTTTAACCAATTCATTCATTAAATCGCACGAATCATTCTCATGAGTCAAAAAATGTTGGTTTTTCCGATGACATAAATACTGCAGTGTCAACGTTATTGTAAGCCTACCACCTTTCATTTGTTTTCTCGCCACCGACCTATGAAGGGTCCACTGCTACCGTCCGCGGCGAAATCCATCGTGATCCCCGCTGCCGCCGACCTAAGAAGCCGGCCTAAGGACATGGCATTGTTTTTGAAGCATCGAGGCTTTGCATATTTTCCAATCACCAAGGGGGATAGCTTCTCAGAGCCATCGCTGTTAGCACAAAGGAGGACCGTGAAGCACTCCTTACTCATTTTTCCCCAATGGCAGGCCTCTCCTTTCACATTCAATGTCTGATCAGGGAGTAGGTTAAACAATAATCCTGCCTCATCTGCATTAAATATGTCTTTTGGACTGTAGCCCTCACCTATCAAGAGTGACAACCTTTCCCTCCAGTCCTCGACCACTTCAGGGCTAACTGCAGCCTCCTCCCCTTATATTTTTAATGATTCCACGTTCCAACGTTTCCTGAATTTATGGACCCATCCAGTCGATGCCACGAAGCTGTCAATGCCTAACTGTAGAGCCTCTATTCTTGCTCGCTCTTGCAGGATCGGTCCTCATATGGGATTAACTGGAAGCATGACCGGGAAAACCAGTCGAACCAGGCCTGATCCATGTCCTTATTTACATTGCTCTTCAGTCGTTTCCGACCCTGCCCAGCAAAGCCGCATAAATCATATCCGTCCGCTGAGTGTTGACGGACGTATTCCGAATTTTTGAACAACTTCTACCTTCATCATCTCCTCGTTCACTGCTTTCAGGATATCTATTTTCCCCTCTAGGGAAAATCTACGCCGCTTAACTCCTCGATCCATGGCTGAAAGAATTAAATTCAGTTTAACTGTAGCCTTCACCTATCAAGAGTGGCAATCTCTCCCTCCATCCCACGATTACTTCAAGGCTAACTGCAGCCTCTTCCCCTTAAATTTTTAATGATCCCACGTTCCTACGTTTCTTTAATTTATGGAGCCATCCATTCGATTCGGGGTAGGCAGAGTCACTAAGTTTCACTCAAATACATATTTGTACACCTAACTCTGCTTCAATTAATTCCTCGTTGTAAATTTAAAATATCTGCGATCGAAAGCACGACTGAGAAATATTTAAGTGAAATCCATTAACCTACTCGTGGCCACATAAATAAAAAAAACTGAGTTTTGCTAGATATCTGCATCTATCCGTTGTAAGTGCTGGACCGAGTCCGAAAATTCGTGTAAGTCGGTGAAAATATTTTAATGATGACACTTTAAATTACAGGGTTCAATAGAAAATAATTTTAATATTGAGGGGAAAATATTTAACAAGATTAGAAGAAATTTCAGTCCATCCGTCTTTAGACGTAACTACGTGGTGTACCTACTAAAAGCGAAATGGCTATCCCAGGATACTAACCTATCTACGGAGTAATTTATCATTCCAGAGGCTGATAAAAACATTAATTTGCCTGTGTAAAAATATCCGGATAATGAAACAAACATAAGAACAGAAATTCAAGGCCATACCACATTCAACAGGGGGGAAACGTGGAGGTTGTGGACAATTCACTGACAGTAAGTCAGCTCGGTGGTCGGACCACCGAGACGTAGGCGTGATGAGACTCACGGGGAGGAATAAGTACGAACAAAATGGGAATCACATTGGGGTCAGGGTCGTGGCAATGCAACGTTACGTGACCGGGTGACCACCGGAAGGTTTCGTTCGTGGTGCTGAGACCCTGGCAGGGTTCAGGCTTGTGTCGATGATGCGGTCCTTCCACCTTTAAGGAGGACAGTGACGAACTCTGTCCTGGTCTACCCCTGGAGCCACTGTGATGCACGACTGCGCGATCTCGGAACTCGTGCTATCAGTAATCCCTGTCTCCTCTTCCTTCGCTTCGTAAGAATTGCCTTTCGCCCACCTTCCACGGTTTCGAAGTCTGCCTTGATTCTCTCTATTCTTTCATAATTCTCCTATTTCGTGACTCCTCGCATCTCCTTACATACTGGTAATGGAGGAGGTGGGGGAAACACCGATGGACATTAACTGGGGTGGGGGAAATATACATGACACACTAATGGGGCTCACTCTAGTCAAATCACTCTTTATCGTTTTCACAGGCGCACTTATCTCGTTCATTCACTCGCTCACCACCAACAGCGGACTACCGCCGCCGAACCCTTGGGGAGGGGGAGGTAGGTAAGATTTGTGGGTAGTTAAGGTTCGAAGCGAAGAGTTGCTGGGGTAGGGACGAGCCAAGACCGTCATAATACATTCACAGTGGTGAACCCAATTGGCTGTCATTACTACACTTTACCTATTTCAACCACTCAAATTCTCCTATTTCAACTAATTAATTCACCTAAAACGAGCAATACAGATATCACGATTCCGTTAAATTATATAATTAAAAGTCTGCGTAGAATTCTATCACTTCCTAAGGTTCAATCCGGGGTAAATCTCAGCTTCCGTCACACACCTTTAAAACACTCATTCCGAGAAATTGGTGTACTTCAGGATTATGAACGTGACATAGTTATGTCCTTGAAGAAGCAGAGTACCAAAATATTTTACAGGAAAGTTGTAAAGCAACTGGTTTTTGAGATATTTACTTTAGAAAAAGACATATTTTCGTCATTTTTTCGACGCCTATTTAGCTGTTTCGTCATAGTTTAGATTGGGCTCTATCTCTTCCTCCTATATCCTTAGCAATTTCACTTTCTAATTTGTGAAAGGAGCTTATCAGGCTATCACTCCCTTCAGTACGGAGAATATATTTCTCTAAGTATGTAGGGCAATACCTTATGTTACAGAGTTGGGACATTCCATTTCGCCATCTTGGTCATCGTCTTCCTCCTGCTAAAGTGGACGACATATCTTTCTCTGTATTTTACCACACTCTTCGTTTACCAAACGAACTCAGGTAGTTTTGGCCGGTTTAGCTAGGTATGGTAAATTCAATGGGCTAGCGAGATCAATTTGAGAAGCGGGATAACTCGGCCTGCTTTCTCTGCCAGTCTGAGAATTCAAATCGCTATGAACCGATTCAAATATATATTTCAATGGATTTCACATTGGTAAACGGTCTGATCCGAGTCGGCTGGCTTAGAATGTTCAGATCGATGCAAGATCATATCGATCTGAATTCAACGTTTTTATGCACAAACGACATTATAATATGTTTTGCCTATAGAAAAAACATGTAACAATATATCAATGTATTACACTCAGAACAAACTTTCTATCATCTTTGACTGTTATCTGATAAAAGACGCGCGATATAACTAGCATAATGAAGTTGAAAACAAATAATATTTACTTAAATGGTTTCTCATCTCTCTTCTTTGATGAATGCTGTGAAAACCTCTCCAAGGCTCAACATTATGAACAATTATGATGTTCATTAACTAAAACAAATGCTGCCAATGAAATTATGGTTATCTGAGAGTACTTTCCATCGGACCATAATTCTTTCAACGAGTACAAGGACCATAATTCTTTCAACGAGATTTTTTCCTTCGGGGCAAGGAAAACAGAATATGTAGGTTCAATGGAGTAAACAAAGACAGAACATCTACAATGTATTGAATTATTCACAGAACGTTTAGGTTCCAAATCTTTTATCAGTATATCAACAGTTGATGAGCCTTTAAATATAGCGAATTCATCATTTTTCCACAAAAAAATTAATAAATATCACACAAATATACGTAATAATGATAAAATAGCATCCAATTGAAAGTTTCTTCACCTCTATTTTCCATAAAAGCCCATATTATCGCACCCCCAATTCTAAGTTAATACATAAAAGCATGATAAGTCTGCTTTTTCATTTACATGGTTTCTTGACTAGGTATATAGATAATATGGTGTCCTCGGTCACTGGAATTTGAGGTCATATCCGCCCAATGAGAGGTTCCACGGGAAGTTTGCTTCATTTGCCAAGTTCCGAAATGGCCTAACTTCACCTCAACAATATGCCCTTTATTTCCCCAGCCAACAAGGTTACGGGCCCCGTGGAGTGAAACAGGGGTGCTGGGGTGGGACGGCACACGGGCCAATAATGGGGATATTTGGTACGGAAAAAGGCATTCATGACAATTTATGAAACCGTTTTTGGAAGGTTGGAAGTGACGAAAAGTAAGATGACCGACTTTTTTACAATGAAAAGCAGGACAAATAAATTGAAAAAAATATCGTAAATAGTAGGAACATTTTATTCGTTGCAACAATCTACATCTAATGATTGCTTATGTTTGTGGTGGAAAAGTGTTTCGTTATACCTGCTCTGCCCCCAACTCGAATACAAAATTCTCCTTTGCAAATATTACAGAAAACATTGGCATCTTTCCTTGATATGAGGAATGGAAATTCCTTTTTCAATTGATCGTTGAAATGGCATTTCCTCTTTTTTGATCTTTCCATGCCTTAAAATTAAATAATATTAAACATAAAGCTACACGAACAATGCAAGCACATTATGAATAAATAAAATTAATTATTAAACTGGAACTTTAAAAGCATACATAAGTTAGCTTCACTAAAATTTTAATTATTTTACACTTCCGTCGGCAAGAATTTACAAGTTTATACGAGCTGTATAAACTTGTAAATAAAATTGACGGCAATGAATCCTGATGCTTGCCGAGGACTCGGAGGGGAATGTAACAATAATAACAAGAATAATTATTTGGGTACGATAGCGGACCACCAACCTTCCCATGGTGTACCTGGTAACGGCTCTGCCAGGTAATGGTGGACCTCTGCATGTGGGACTAACCACCCCACATGCTGAGCTACTGGTTCCAAGAAAGTGTACCAAAAACGCCACACACAACCCCTCCCTCTCGAATGGGGGCCCCAGTGGAGATGGGTGTGGCAATGGCATGAACACAAAGAAGCGAGCTCGTATGGAGTGGACGTAAACCTTAATTTGCGACCTCCTCGCATGCTTTTGTCCAGAGAGCCTAATCGCAGGGTGAATATGGCAAGGATGCACTCTTTGTGTTGTACAAACACTCATTAGCAAACTGAGGGATTAAGAAATATCGTAACCATAACTGCATAGGGTACAATGTAGAATGTAAAGGCGATGATAGGGAGGTTACCATGTCCACAGAACTCAATGATCTTCTCTGCATACCACGAAAGTGGCATGGCTGGCAGTGCGGCCCCAGTCATTATGAGCCCGAGGAGAAGCAGGAGGGGCTGTAGAGGCGATGGGGGGAGTGACCACCCATCCAAGGCAAGCTCATCCACTGAGTTTCATTTGATGCCACAGTCTTGTTTTGCAGATCATCCTCACCATTAGCAGCCACCAATATTACTTAGGCATCGGAAAAAATAATAAAATTAAAAAAGGTAGGAAAGAGGACCACCAACCTCCTTTAATGATTCATAAGGAATAATAATAATTTATTTGCTCAAAAGGCCGCGTTACATTTTTCCCGAGATATAAAGCACGTCACCTAAACATTCACAATACATTCAATATTCCAAGAACCTTCAGTGCATTAAAATTAATTAAAAAATAAATAAATATTCAATTATACACTCAAATTTATTAATTAACATAGTTCATTTCATTTTTGTTGCAGAGGTTAAATTAAAGCGCAAGATGGATACAATACATTATACAAATACATCATGAATTGAAAAAATTTTTAGGAGAATAAAATATTTTAGAGTGAACTTTAATACATTTTTTTAATACTTCTATTCTACTTTCGGATTTAAGCTCCGATGGCAGATGGTTGTAAATTGTTAAGCCCATGGATATCAGTCCATCCTTAGCTAAACACAGGGGATCAATAGTAAGCCAATATTCTTAAACAAAGGAAGGCAAAGAAAGGATATCTTTTGGTTTTTGTGTGCCGGACGATTTTGTTGGCCCGTATGTCCCCGGTATCCCGATAGGCTGATGAGACTGTCATCAGGTTTTCCAGTGACCGGACCAACAGAACTTGACAGACATCCATTCCCTGGGAGGTGAAAACCCACCCAGGCGGAACAAGAACCCGCGACCCTCAGTTTAGAAGGCGAGAACTTTACCCCGCCGCCACCGGGGCCGGGGTAACATTGTTTATTAGCCTTACCACACGTTTTTGAATCTTAAAGGTAACGCTAGCATGGGGGAGGAACCCCAAAACAGGATACTAAAAATTACTTCTGAGTCAAATTCACCGTAATACATGGCTAGCAGCTCTTCAAGACTCACTTATCTTCTGATCTTCCTATAAGGGAGCTTATACTTCAGAGTTTACAGATGTGTTCATCCCATGAAATTGAGAATCCATTAACCTACTCGTGGCCACATAAGAACAAAAAAACTAAGTTTTCCTAGATATCTGCATCTACTCGTTATAATTATAACAGGTAACTTAAGTGCTGGACCGAGTCCAAAAATTAGTGAAAATAGGTAAAAATATTTTAATGATGACACTGTAAATAACAGGGTTCAATAGAAAATAATTATATATAGCGGCGGGCAGATAGTTTATTCGAGGTGTTTCAATGTTACCGTTGTATCAAGGTAACATTGAATCAAATAGTCAAAAACTTCTGTTGACCAGTATCGCAAGGAGATTGTGGAATTATGACAAGAAGACAAGAGTAGCGTGCCACAGAGAAATTTTATTGCGACTAACCTAACCAAAGTTAACAACAAAAACTGAATGTACTGTAACAAATAATCTCGGTCACCCGGTTTAAGGCCGAGAGAATTGTGTACACAAATGAAGTCCTCACGACTACCGCGTCGTGTTTTAATGAGCTGCTCCAAAGGGTTAAAAAAAAATTCTTTTTCGAGGAGGTTCCCGATTCCAGCCAATCTCTCATTAGTTTTACCTAGCAAAGGGGGCGCACGAAATGACGGCGCAGATATCACCTGGGGAAGGATCAGTTTAAAGGGAGGTGTTCCGTTCAGCGATAGCACAAGGAAAAAAAGAATCTTTCATAGCACAATAATTCAACATGTACTCATTTTCCGGTGATATTTTGCAAAGCATAATCAAGTGAAAAAATTCAATTAACCCTGATGAATTTTTATGAGATGATCAATTGAGATTAAAAATGATTTACCTAGGTGAAAACAAAAAATGTGAATTTAAACAATAATGGCAAAAACTGATTTAAATAACAACGTGGCCTTTCTTAACTAATTAAGTGATCATTTCACATCAAATGACACATTTGAAAATTTAACACATGATCTAGGTCTCCTTTATCGAAGCGGAAAGCAATTAATTCCGTCCCGTAATATGATCTCGGCTTCATCTCGTTATGGGGAAACGTGGAGGTGGAGGACAAATCACTGACGGTAAGTCGGCTCGGTGATCGGACCACGTAACCACGTGGTGTACCTACTGAGAGCGAAATGGCGATCCCAGGATACTAACCTATCTACGGAGTAATACGGAAACATCAATTCGCCTGTGTAAAAATGATAATGAAAGAAACATAAGAAAAGAATTTCGTGGCCATACCACATTAAACAGGGGGGAAACGTGGAGGTTGTGGACAAATCACTGACGGTAAGTCAGCTCGGCGGTCGGACCACCGAGATGTAGGCGTGAAGAGACTCACGGGGAGTAATAAGCACGAACAAAATAGGGATCACATTGGGGTCAGGGTCGTGGCAATGCAACGTTACGTGACCGGGTGACATCCGGAAGGTTTCGTCCGTGGTGCTGAGACCCTGGCAGGGTTCAGGCTTGTGTCGATGATGCGGTCCTTCCACCTTTAAGGAGGAAGGTGACGAAATCTGGCCTCGTCTGCCCCTGGAGCCACTGTGATGTACGACTGCGGGATCTTGGAACTCGTGCTATCAGTAATCCCTGTCTCCTCTTACTTCGCTTCGTAAGAATTGCCTTTCGCCCTCCTTCCACGGTTTCGAAGTCTGCCTTGATTCTCTCTATTCTTTCATAATTCTCCTATTTCGTGACTCCTCGCATCTCCTTACATACTGGTAATGGAGGAGGTGGGGGAAACACCGATGGACATTAACTGGGGTGGGGGAAATATACATGACACACTAATGGGGCTCACTCTAGTCAAATCACTCTTTATCGTTTTCACAGGCGCACTTATCTCGTTCATTCACTCGCTCACCACCAACAGCGGACTACCGCCGCCGAACCCTTGGGGAGGGGGAGGTAGGTAAGATTTGTGGGTAGTTAAGGTTCGAAGCGAAGAGTTGCTGGGGTAGGGACGAGCCAAGACCGTCATAATACATTCACAGTGGTGAACCCAATTGGCTGTCATTACTACACTTTACCTATTTCAACCACTCAAATTCTCCTATTTCAACTAATTAATTCACCTAAAACGAGCAATACAGATATCACGATTCCGTTAAATTATATAATTAAAAGTCTGCGTAGAATTCTATCACTTCCTAAGGTTCAATCCGGGGTAAATCTCAGCTTCCGTCACACACCTTTAAAACACTCATTCCGAGAAATTGGTGTACTTCAGGATTATGAACGTGACATAGTTATGTCCTTGAAGAAGCAGAGTACCAAAATATTTTACAGGAAAGTTGTAAAGCAACTGGTTTTTGAGATATTTACTTTAGAAAAAGACATATTTTCGTCATTTTTTCGACGCCTATTTAGCTGTTTCGTCATAGTTTAGATTGGGCTCTATCTCTTCCTCCTATATCCTTAGCAATTTCACTTTCTAATTTGTGAAAGGAGCTTATCAGGCTATCACTCCCTTCAGTACGGAGAATATATTTCTCTAAGTATGTAGGGCAATACCTTATGTTACAGAGTTGGGACATTCCATTTCGCCATCTTGGTCATCGTCTTCCTCCTTACTCACCTCTGGCGTCTCTTCGTACTTCTCGTCAGCACAAGTTACTTAATTATCGTCCACTCTCGCGTACCCATTAAATGATACGGAGACACTAATGTTTTCAACCACACCCTCCCTAAAGTCACAGTTTATGAAGTCCGAGATCTCTTGGTTCACGTTTTCGGGCGGAAACCCGGCTTTGGCGAAACAACGCTAGATAGTTTCCGGTGTGACACTTTTCCAGGGCTCACAAAAGCGCTGCATTTCTGACAGAGTATTCCTTTTTAAAATTTTAAATCCATCACCATTATCACATACATTATGGCAAACCAAATATTAAACCTGGATTCGCCGGTATAATCTATTTACCACGGAAATGCCGCCTTGGTCCAGCGGTTGTAACCTGCTGGTGGAGTTTGGGGGGAAGACAATCACTCGCAGGTTTCTAAAAATTCTCCCTTCCAAATAGTGAGCCGTGCACCGGTCTAGAAAAAGGATGATTTTTCTATTCTTCCCCCCATTCGAGCATCCATTTCCGCTAACCACTGTCGGAACTAGGCCGCCGTCATCCACGCAATTCCGCTACTGAAATAAGGGCATGGCATTGTTTTCACGTTTTTGAAGCATCGAGGCTTCACGTATTTTCCAATCACTAAGGGGGGTAGCTTTTCAGAGCCTTCGCTGTTAGTACAGAGGTAACATGACGCGCGCCTTACTCATTCTGCCCCCATGGTAGTCCGCTCCTTTGGCATTCAATGTCCGATGAGGGAGTAGATTAAAAAATAATGCTGCCCTATCGGCATTAACCCATTGACTTAAAGAGACGACGATTTGCCGGTTGGTATAACGTGGCCCTAGTTAAAAGGGAAACCGAAGCGCCGTTGTCATACATAACGATTTTCGGGTGTCTCTAATTAATTAACCGTGTGTCATTCCGTAATGTCATACTAATGATATCTTATGTGGGTAAAAAATTCATATCCATGGAATAAATAATTTTAGAAATACATAGTACATTTTGAAAACGAAATTTTGAAGAAATAAATATTTACCCTAAGAAAGGCGATCATTCAACAAATACTACCCTGCAAAAAAATTCTGTTTACTTTCCTTATAAATACTTCTTCAGAATTTTTTAAAGTTCTGTAGATATTCCTTAATGTATTGAAACGCCATTTTACGGAATTCCTTACGACGTTCTGCAGAATACCTTAGGATGTTCTGCAGAATACCTTAGGCTGTTCTACGGAATTCCTTAGGATGTTCTGCGGAATTCCCTACGACGTCTACAGAAGTCCTTTGACGCTCTGTGGAACTCCTTACAAGCTCAATGAAACCTCACACATTTTTGTAGAGTTGCTTAAGATCTACAGAACAGCTTTTAAGGAGTTATTTTGCTCTGCGGGAAATAACTCTACAAAACAAACGTTCTGTGGAGTCAGGCTCTCATGTTCCGTACAAATCCTTAGAAAAGGATCTAGTTCTGCAGAAAAAGAGTCGATTTCTGTAGAATTCCTTACGTTCTTCAGAACAGCTTCTAAGGAATGTTTTAGCAGGGTAAGTCAATGGGTTAAATGTATTTTGGACTGTAGCCTTCACCTATCAAGAGTGGCAACCTCTCCCTCCAGCCCTCGACCACTTCAGGGCTAACTGCAGCATCCTCCCCTTAAATTTTTAATGATGCCACGTTCCAACGTTTCTTGAAATTATGGAGCCATCCGTTCGATCCGGGGTAGGCAGAGTCACTGAGTTTCACTCAAATACATATTTGTATACCTAACTCTGCTTCAATTAATTCCTCTTTGTAAATATCAAATATATTCGATCGAAAGAACATCTGAGACATATTAAAATGACATCCCTTAACATACTCGTGTCCACACAAGAACAAAAATAGTGAGTTTTGCTAGATATCAGCATCTACCCGTTGTAAGTGCTGGACCGAGTCCGAAAATTCCTTCAAGTCGGTGAAAATATTTTAGAGGTGACACTATAAATTACAGGGTTCAATAGAAAATAATTTTAAAATTGAGGGGAAAATATTTAACAAGATTAGGAGAAATTTCAGTCCATCCGACTTTAGACGCAACCACGTGGTGTACCTACTAAAAGCAAAATGGCGATCCCAGGATACTAACCTATCTACGGAGTAATACTGAAACATCAATTCGCCTTTGTAAAAATGATAATGAAAGAAACATAAGAAAAGAATTTCGTGGCCATACCACATTCAACAGGGGGGAAACGTGGAGGTTGTGGACAAATCACTGACGGTAAGTCAGCTCGGCGGTCGGACCACCGAGATGTAGGCGTGAAGAGACTAACGGGGAGTAATAAGCACGAACAAAATAGGGATCACATTGGGGTCAGGGTCGTGGCAATGCAACGTTACGTGACCGGGTGACATCCGGAAGGTTTCGTCCGTGGTGCTGAGACCCTGGCAGGGTTCAGGCTTGTGTCGATGATTCGGTCCTTCCACCTTTAAGGAGGACGGTGACGAAATCTGGCCTCGTCTGCCCCTGGAGCCACTGTGATGTACGACTGCGGGATCTTGGAACTCGTGCTATCAGCAATGCCCTTCTCCTCTTCCTTCGCTTCGTAAGAATTGCTTTCCGCCGACTTTCGATTGCCTTTCGCCCACCTTCCACGGTTTCGATGTCTGTCTTGATTCTCTCTATTCTTTCATAATTCTCCTATTTAGTGACTCCTTGCATCTCCTTACATACTGGTAATGGAGGACGTGGGGGAAACACCGATGGACATTAACTGTGGTGGGGGAAAAAAACACGATACAGTAATGGGGCTCACTCTAGTCAAATCACTCTTTATCGTTTTCACAGGCGCGTTTATCTTGTTCATTCACTCGCTCACCACCAACAGCGGACTACCGCCGCCGAACCCTTGGGGAGGGGGAGGTAGGTAAGATTTGTGGGTAGTTAAGGTTCGAAGCGAAGAGTTGCTGGGGTAGGGACAAGCCAAGACCGTCATAATACATTCACAGCGGTGAACCCAATTGGCTGTCATTACTACACTTTACCTATTTCAACCACTCAAATTGACCTATTTCAACTAATTAATTCACTTAAAACGAGGAATATAGATATCACGATTCCGTTAAATTATATAATTAAAAGTCTGCGTAGAATTCTATCACTTCCTAAGGTTCCATTCGGGGTAAATCTCCGCTTCCGTCACACACCGTTAAAAAACTTATTTCGAGAAATTGGTGTATTTCAGGATTATGAAAGACATAGTTTTGTCCTTGAAGAAGCAGAGTACCAAAATATTTTACAGGAAAGTTGTAAAACCACTGGTTTTTGAGATATTTACGATAGAAAAAGACATATTTTCGTCATTTTTCGACGCCTATTTAGCTGTTTCTTCGTAGTGCTTACAGGGATCTATCTAAGGCCGTTATCGAATTTTTTCGAACATAGTTAACTTGCTGTCGTAAGTTATCTTGATTCCTAGGCAGACGGAGTGAAGTCCTTACTTGACACTTTCGTAGCCGTTTTACGATGTGAGAGACTTCATGCTACCTTCATCTCGTAAAACATGCGAAAAGCGCACTCCGTGTCCTTACTTTTTGTGAGTGATTGTAGTCGATTACTTCTTGAAAATGTTTCCCGTCCTTAAATGGCAAATTTTAAGAGAATATTTTTTTTAATCTTATTGCTTATGAATAAAATAAATCTCATATGAATAAATAAAAGATAAGTTTCATATATCATAATATGGTGAGTAACCATTATCCTTCAACTGCTAGGGTCTGCTAAAGTGGACGACATATCTTTCTCTGTATTTTACCACACTCTTCGTTTACCAAACGAACTCAGGTAGTTTTGGCCGGTTTAGCTAGGTATGGTAAATTCAATGGGCTAGCGAGATCAATTTGAGAAGCGGGATAACTCGGCCTGCTTTCTCTGCCAGTCTGAGAATTCAAATCGCTATGAACCGATTCAAATATATATTTCAATGGATTTCACATTGGTAAACGGTCTGATCCGAGTCGGCTGGCTTAGAATGTTCAGATCGATGCAAGATCATATCGATCTGAATTCAACGTTTTTATGCACAAACGACATTATAATATGTTTTGCCTATAGAAAAAACATGTAACAATATATCAATGTATTACACTCAGAACAAACTTTCTATCATCTTTGACTGTTATCTGATAAAAGACGCGCGATATAACTAGCATAATGAAGTTGAAAACAAATAATATTTACTTAAATGGTTTCTCATCTCTCTTCTTTGATGAATGCTGTGAAAACCTCTCCAAGGCTCAACATTATGAACAATTATGATGTTCATTAACTAAAACAAATGCTGCCAATGAAATTATGGTTATCTGAGAGTACTTTCCATCGGACCATAATTCTTTCAACGAGTACAAGGACCATAATTCTTTCAACGAGATTTTTTCCTTCGGGGCAAGGAAAACAGAATATGTAGGTTCAATGGAGTAAACAAAGACAGAACATCTACAATGTATTGAATTATTCACAGAACGTTTAGGTTCCAAATCTTTTATCAGTATATCAACAGTTGATGAGCCTTTAAATATAGCGAATTCATCATTTTTCCACAAAAAAATTAATAAATATCACACAAATATACGTAATAATGATAAAATAGCATCCAATTGAAAGTTTCTTCACCTCTATTTTCCATAAAAGCCCATATTATCGCACCCCCAATTCTAAGTTAATACATAAAAGCATGATAAGTCTGCTTTTTCATTTACATGGTTTCTTGACTAGGTATATAGATAATATGGTGTCCTCGGTCACTGGAATTTGAGGTCATATCCGCCCAATGAGAGGTTCCACGGGAAGTTTGCTTCATTTGCCAAGTTCCGAAATGGCCTAACTTCACCTCAACAATATGCCCTTTATTTCCCCAGCCAACAAGGTTACGGGCCCCGTGGAGTGAAACAGGGGTGCTGGGGTGGGACGGCACACGGGCCAATAATGGGGATATTTGGTACGGAAAAAGGCATTCATGACAATTTATGAAACCGTTTTTGGAAGGTTGGAAGTGACGAAAAGTAAGATGACCGACTTTTTTACAATGAAAAGCAGGACAAATAAATTGAAAAAAATATCGTAAATAGTAGTAACATTTTATTCGTTGCAACAATCTACATCTAATGATTGCTTATGTTTGTGGTGGAAAAGTGTTTCGTTATACCTGCTCTGCCCCCAACTCGAATACAAAATTCTCCTTTGCAAATATTACAGAAAACATTGGCATCTTTCCTTGATATGAGGAATGGAAATTCCTTTTTCAATTGATCGTTGAAATGGCATTTCCTCTTTTTTGATCTTTCCATGCCTTAAAATTAAATAATATTAAACAAAGCTACACGAACAATGCAAGCACATTATGAATAAATAAAATTAATTATTAAACTGGAACTTTAAAAGCATACATGAGTTAGCTTCACTAAAATTTTAATTATTTTACACTTCCGTCGGCAAGAATTTACAAGTTTATACGAGCTGTATAAACTTGTAAATAAAATTGACGGCAATGAATCCTGATGCTTGCCGAGGACTCGGAGGGGAATGTAACAATAATAACAAGAATAATTATTTGGGTACGATAGCGGACCACCAACCTTCCCATGGTGTACCTGGTAACGGCTCTGCCAGGCAATGGTGGACCTCTGCATGTGGGACTAACCACCCCACATGCTGAGCTACTGGTTCCAAGAAAGTGTACCAAAAACGCCACACACAACCCCTCCCTCTCGAATGGGGGCCCCAGTGGAGATGGGTGTGGCAATGGCATGAACACAAAGAAGCGAGCTCGTATGGAGTGGACGTAAACCTTAATTTGCGACCTCCTCGCATGCTTTTGTCCAGAGAGCCTAATCGCAGGGTGAATATGGCAAGGATGCACTCTTTGTGTTGTACAAACACTCATTAGCAAACTGAGGGATTAAGAAATATCGTAACCATAACTGCATAGGGTACAATGTAGAATGTAAAGGCGATGATAGGGAGGTTACCATGTCCACAGAACTCAATGATCTTCTCTGCATACCACGAAAGTGGCATGGCTGGCAGTGCGGCCCCAGTCATTATGAGCCCGAGGAGAAGCAGGAGGGGCTGTAGAGGCGATGGGGGGAGTGACCACCCATCCAAGGCAAGCTCATCCACTGAGTTTCATTTGATGCCACAGTCTTGTTTTGCAGATCATCCTCACCATTAGCAGCCACCAATATTACTTAGGCATCGGAAAAAATAATAAAATTAAAAAAGGTAGGAAAGAGGACCACCAACCTCCTTTAATGATTCATAAGGAATAATAATAATTTATTTGCTCAAAAGGCCGCGTTACATTTTTCCCGAGATATAAAGCACGTCACCTAAACATTCACAATACATTCAATATTCCAAGAACCTTCAGTGCATTAAAATTAATTAAAAAATAAATAAATATTCAATTATACACTCAAATTTATTAATTAACATAGTTCATTTCATTTTTGTTGCAGAGGTTAAATTAAAGCGCAAGATGGATACAATACATTATACAAATACATCATGAATTGAAAAAATTTTTAGGAGAATAAAATATTTTAGAGTGAACTTTAATACATTTTTTTAATACTTCTATTCTACTTTCGGATTTAAGCTCCGATGGCAGATGGTTGTAAATTGTTAAGCCCATGGATATCAGTCCATCCTTAGCTAAACACAGGGGATCAATAGTAAGCCAATATTCTTAAACAAAGGAAGGCAAAGAAAGGATATCTTTTGGTTTTTGTGTGCCGGACGATTTTGTTGGCCCGTATGTCCCCGGTATCCCGATAGGCTGATGAGACTGTCATCAGGTTTTCCAGTGACCGGACCAACAGAACTTGACAGACATCCATTCCCTGGGAGGTGAAAACCCACCCAGGCGGAACAAGAACCCGCGACCCTCAGTTTAGAAGGCGAGAACTTTACCCCGCCGCCACCGGGGCCGGGGTAACATTGTTTATTAGCCTTACCACACGTTTTTGAATCTTAAAGGTAACGCTAGCATGGGGGAGGAACCCCAAAACAGGATACTAAAAATTACTTCTGAGTCAAATTCACCGTAATACATGGCTAGCAGCTCTTCAAGACTCACTTATCTTCTGATCTTCCTATAAGGGAGCTTATACTTCAGAGTTTACAGATGTGTTCATCCCATGAAATTGAGAATCCATTAACCTACTCGTGGCCACATAAGAACAAAAAAACTAAGTTTTCCTAGATATCTGCATCTACTCGTTATAATTATAACAGGTAACTTAAGTGCTGGACCGAGTCCAAAAATTAGTGAAAATAGGTAAAAATATTTTAATGATGACACTGTAAATAACAGGGTTCAATAGAAAATAATTATATATAGCGGCGGGCAGATAGTTTATTCGAGGTGTTTCAATGTTACCGTTGTATCAAGGTAACATTGAATCAAATAGTCAAAAACTTCTGTTGACCAGTATCGCAAGGAGATTGTGGAATTATGACAAGAAGACAAGAGTAGCGTGCCACAGAGAAATTTTATTGCGACTAACCTAACCAAAGTTAACAACAAAAACTGAATGTACTGTAACAAATAATCTCGGTCACCCGGTTTAAGGCCGAGAGAATTGTGTACACAAATGAAGTCCTCACGACTACCGCGTCGTGTTTTAATGAGCTGCTCCAAAGGGTTAAAAAAAAAATTCTTTTTCGAGGAGGTTCCCGATTCCAGCCAATCTCTCATTAGTTTTACCTAGCAAAGGGGGCGCACGAAATGACGGCGCAGATATCACCTGGGGAAGGATCAGTTTAAAGGGAGGTGTTCCGTTCAGCGATAGCACAAGGAAAAAAAGAATCTTTCATAGCACAATAATTCAACATGTACTCATTTTCCGGTGATATTTTGCAAAGCATAATGAGGTGAAAAAATTCAATTAACCCTGATGAATTTTTATGAGATGATCAATTGAGATTAAAAATGATTTACCTAGGTGAAAACAAAAAATGTGAATTTAAACAATAATGGCAAAAACTGATTTAAATAACAACGTGGCCTTTCTTAACTAATTAAGTGATCATTTCACATCAAATGACACATTTGAAAATTTAACACATGATCTAGGTCTCCTTTATCGAAGCGGAAAGCAATTAATTCCGTCCCGTAAAATGATCTCGGCTTCATCTCGTTATGGGGAAACGTGGAGGTGGAGGACAAATCACTGACGGTAAGTCGGCTCGGTGATCGGACCACGTAACCACGTGGTGTACCTACTGAGAGCGAAATGGCGATCCCAGGATACTAACCTATCTACGGAGTAATACGGAAACATCAATTCGCCTGTGTAAAAATGATAATGAAAGAAACATAAGAAAAGAATTTCGTGGCCATACCACATTAAACAGGGGGGAAACGTGGAGGTTGTGGACAAATCACTGACGGTAAGTCAGCTCGGCGGTCGGACCACCGAGATGTAGGCGTGAAGAGACTCACGGGGAGTAATAAGCACGAACAAAATAGGGATCACATTGGGGTCAGGGTCGTGGCAATGCAACGTTACGTGACCGGGTGACCACCGGAAGGTTTCGTCCGTGGTGCTGAGACCCTGGCAGGGTTCAGGCTTGTGTCGATGATGCGGTCCTTCCACCTTTAAGGAGGACGGTGACGAACTCTGGCCTCGTCTGCCCCTGGAGCCACTGTGATGTACGACTGCGGGATCTTGGAACTCGTGCTATCAGTAATCCCTGTCTCCTCTTCATTCGCTTCGTAAGAATTGCCTTCCGCCGACTGTCTATTGCCTTTCGCCCACCTTCCACGGTTTCGAAGTCTGCCTTGATTCTCTCTATTCTTTCATAATTCTCCTATTTCGTGACTCCTCGCATCTCCTTACATACTAGTTATGGAGGAGGTGGGGGAAACACCGATGGACATTAACTGGGGTGGGGGAAATATACATGACACACTAATGGGGCTCACTCTAGTCAAATCACTCTTTATCGTTTTCACAGGCGCGTTTATCTTGTTCATTCACTCGCTCACCACCAACAGCGGACTACCGCCGCCGAACCCTTGGGGAGGGGGAGGTAGGTAAGATTTGTGGGTAGTTAAGGTTCGAAGCGAAGAGTTGCTGGGGTAGGGACGAGCCAAGACCGTCATAATACATTCACAGTGGTGAACCCAATTGGCTGTCATAACTACACTTTACCTATTTCAACAACTCAAATTCACCTATTTCAACTAATTAATTCCCCTAAAACGAGCAATACAGATATCACGATTCCGTTAAATTATATAATTAAAAGTCTGTGTAGAATTCTATCACTTCCTAAGGTTCAATCCGGGGTAAATCTCCGCTTCCGTCACACACCTTTAAAACACTCATTCCGAGAAATTGGTGTACTTCAGGATTATGAACGTGACATAGTTATGTCCTTGAAGAAGCAGAGTACCAAAATATTTTACAGGAAAGTTGTAAAGCAACTGGTTTTTGAGATATTTACTTTAGAAAAAGACATATTTTCGTCATTTTTTCGACGCCTATTTAGATGTTTCTTCATAGCTTAGATTGGGCTCTATCTCTTCCTCCTATATCCTTAGCAATTTCACTTTATAATTTGTGGAAGGAGCTTATCAGGCTATCACTCCCTTCAGTACGGAGAATATATTTCTTTAAGTATGTAGTGCATTGCCTTACGTTACAGAGTTGGGACATTCCATTTCGCCATCTTGGTAATCGTCTTCCCCCACTCTCACCTCTGGCGTCTCCTCTTACTTCTCGTAGGCACAAGTTACTTAATTATCGTCCACTCTCGCGTACCCATTAAATGATACGGAGACACTAATGTTTTCAATCAAACCCTCCCTAAAGTCACAGTTTATGAAGTCCGAGATATCTTGGTTCACGTTTTCGGGCGGAAACCCGGCTTTGGCGAAACAACGCTAGATAGTTTCCGGTGTGACACTTTTCCAGGGCTCACAAAAGCGCTGCATTTCTGACAGAGTATTCCTTTTTAAAATTTTAAATCCATCACCATTATCACATACATTATGGCAAACCAAATATTAAACCTGGATTCGCCGGTATAATCTATTTACCACGGAAATGCCGCCTTGGTCCAGCGGTTGTAACCTGCTGGTGGAGTTTGGGGGGAAGACAATCACTCGCAGGTTTCTAAAAATTCTCCCTTCCAAATAGTGAGCCGTGCACCGGTCTAGAAAAAGGATGATTTTTCTATTCTTCCCCTCATTCGAGCATCCATTTCCGCTAACCACTGTCGGAACTAGGCCGCCGTCATCCACGCAATTCCGCTACTGAAATAAGGGCATGTCATTGTTTTCACGTTTTTGAAGCATCGAGGCTTCACGTATTTTCCAATCACTAAGGGGGGTAGCTTTTCAGAGCCTTCGCTGTTAGTACAGAGGTAACATGACGCGCGCCTTACTCATTCTGCCCCCATGGCAGTCCGCTCCTTTGGCATTCAATGTCCGATGAGGGAGTAGATTAAAAAATAATGCTGCCCTATCGGCATTAACCCATTGACTTAAAGAGACGACGATTCGCCGGTTGGTATAACGTGGCCCTAGTTAAAAGGGAAAGCGAAGCTCCGTTGTCATACATAACGATTTTCGGGTGTCTCTAATTAATTAACCGTGTGTCATTCCGTAATGTCATACTAATGATATCTTATGTGGGTAAAAAATTCATATCCATGGAATAAATAATTTTAGAAATACATAGTACATTTTGAAAACGAAATTTTGAAGAAATAAATATTTACCCTAAGAAAGGCGATCATTCAACAAATACTACCCTGCAAAAAAATTCTGTTTACTTTCCTTATAAATACTTCTTCAGAATTTTTTAAAGTTCTGTAGATATTCCTTAATGTATTGAAACGCCATTTTACGGAATTCCTTACGACGTTCTGCAGAATACCTTAGGATGTTCTGCAGAATACCTTAGGCTGTTCTACGGAATTCCTTAGGATGTTCTGCGGAATTCCCTACGACGTTCTACAGAAGTCCTTTGACGCTCTGTGGAACTCCTTACAAGCTCAATGAAACCTCACACATTTTTGTAGAGTTGCTTAAGATCTACAGAACAGCTTGTAAGGAGTTATTTTGCTCTGCGGGAAATAACTCTACAAAACAAACGTTCTGTGGAGTCAGGCTCTCATGTTCCGTACAAATCCTTAGAAAAGGATCTAGTTCTGAAGAAAAAGAGTCGATTTCTGTAGAATTCCTTACGTTCTTCAGAACAGCTTCTAAGGAATGTTTTAGCAGGGTAAGTCAATGGGTTAAATGTATTTTGGACTGTAGCCTTCACCTATCAAGAGTGGCAACCTCTCCCTCCAGCCCTCGACCACTTCAGG
The DNA here is from genome assembly GCA_963169105.1 of Ceriagrion tenellum. NCBI lineage: Eukaryota > Metazoa > Arthropoda > Insecta > Odonata > Coenagrionidae > Ceriagrion > Ceriagrion tenellum. Next base: position 105,616,435 of record OY720638.1, on the reverse strand, counting down.
GCTAACTGCAGCATCCTCCCCTTAAATTTTTAATGATGCCACGTTCCAACGTTTCTTGAAATTATGGAGCCATCCGTTCGATCCGGGGTAGGCAGAGTCACTGAGTTTCACTCAAATACATATTTGTATACCTAACTCTGCTTCAATTAATTCCTCTTTGTAAATATCAAATATATTCGATCGAAAGAACATCTGAGAAATATTAAAATGACATCCCTTAACATACTCGTGTCCACACAAGAACAAAAATAGTGAGTTTTGCTAGATATCAGCATCTACCCGTTGTAAGTGCTGGACCGAGTGCGAAAATTCCTTCAAGTCGGTGAAAATATTTTAGAGGTGACACTATAAATTACAGGGTTCAATAGAAAATAATTTTAAAATTGAGGGGAAAATATTTAACAAGATTAGGAGAAATTTCAGTCCATCCGACTTTAGACGCAACCACGTGGTGTACCTACTAAAAGCAAAATGGCGATCCCAGGATACTAACCTATCTACGGAGTAATACTGAAACATCAATTCGCCTTTGTAAAAATGATAATGAAAGAAACATAAGAAAAGAATTTCGTGGCCATACCACATTCAACAGGGGGGAAACGTGGAGGTTGTGGACAAATCACTGACGGTAAGTCAGCTCGGCGGTCGGACCACCGAGATGTAGGCGTGAAGAGACTAACGGGGAGTAATAAGCACGAACAAAATAGGGATCACATTGGGGTCAGGGTCGTGGCAATGCAACGTTACGTGACCGGGTGACATCCGGAAGGTTTCGTCCGTGGTGCTGAGACCCTGGCAGGGTTCAGGCTTGTGTCGATGATTCGGTCCTTCCACCTTTAAGGAGGACGGTGACGAAATCTGGCCTCGTCTGCCCCTGGAGCCACTGTGATGTACGACTGCGGGATCTTGGAACTCGTGCTATCAGTAATCCCTGTCTCCTCTTCATTCGCTTCGTAAGAATTGCCTTCCGCCGACTGTCTATTGCCTTTCGCCCACCTTCCACGGTTTCGAAGTCTGCCTTGATTCTCTCTATTCTTTCATAATTCTCCTATTTCGTGACTCCTCGCATCTCCTTACATACTAGTTATGGAGGAGGTGGGGGAAACACCGATGGACATTAACTGGGGTGGGGGAAATATACATGACACACTAATGGGGCTCACTCTAGTCAAATCACTCTTTATCGTTTTCACAGGCGCGTTTATCTTGTTCATTCACTCGCTCACCACCAACAGCGGACTACCGCCGCCGAACCCTTGGGGAGGGGGAGGTAGGTAAGATTTGTGGGTAGTTAAGGTTCGAAGCGAAGAGTTGCTGGGGTAGGGACGAGCCAAGACCGTCATAATACATTCACAGTGGTGAACCCAATTGGCTGTCATAACTACACTTTACCTATTTCAACAACTCAAATTCACCTATTTCAACTAATTAATTCCCCTAAAACGAGCAATACAGATATCACGATTCCGTTAAATTATATAATTAAAAGTCTGTGTAGAATTCTATCACTTCCTAAGGTTCAATCCGGGGTAAATCTCCGCTTCCGTCACACACCTTTAAAACACTCATTCCGAGAAATTGGTGTACTTCAGGATTATGAACGTGACATAGTTATGTCCTTGAAGAAGCAGAGTACCAAAATATTTTACAGGAAAGTTGTAAAGCAACTGGTTTTTGAGATATTTACTTTAGAAAAAGACATATTTTCGTCATTTTTTCGACGCCTATTTAGATGTTTCTTCATAGCTTAGATTGGGCTCTATCTCTTCCTCCTATATCCTTAGCAATTTCACTTTATAATTTGTGGAAGGAGCTTATCAGGCTATCACTCCCTTCAGTACGGAGAATATATTTCTTTAAGTATGTAGTGCATTGCCTTACGTTACAGAGTTGGGACATTCCATTTCGCCATCTTGGTAATCGTCTTCCCCCACTCTCACCTCTGGCGTCTCCTCTTACTTCTCGTAGGCACAAGTTACTTAATTATCGTCCACTCTCGCGTACCCATTAAATGATACGGAGACACTAATGTTTTCAACCACACCCTCCCTAAAGTCACAGTTTATGAAGTCCGAGATCTCTTGGTTCACGTTTTCGGGCGGAAACCCGGCTTTGACGAAACAACGCTAGATAGTTTCCGGTGTGACACTTTTCCAGGGCTCACAAAAGCGCTGCATTTCTGACAGAGTATTCCTTTTTAAAATTTTAAATCCATCACCATTATCACATACATTATGGCAAACCAAATATTAAACCTGGATTCGCCGGTATAATCTATTTACCACGGAAATGCCGCCTTGGTCCAGCGGTTGTAACCTGCTGGTGGAGTTTGGGGGGAAGACAATCACTCGCAGGTTTCTAAAAATTCTCCCTTCCAAATAGTGAGCCGTGCACCGGTCTAGAAAAAGGATGATTTTTCTATTCTTCCCCCCATTCGAGCATCCATTTCCGCTAACCACTGTCGGAACTAGGCCGCCGTCATCCACGCAATTCCGCTACTGAAATAAGGGCATGGCATTGTTTTCACGTTTTTGAAGCATCGAGGCTTCACGTATTTTCCAATCACTAAGGGGGGTAGCTTTTCAGAGCCTTCGCTGTTAGTACAGAGGTAACACGAAGCGCGCCTTACTCATTCTGCCCCATGGCAGTCCGCTCCATCATCATCCTTCTTCTTCTGCCTGTCGGCATCAACCACCTTCACGTTGGTTTCGCGGAACGGTCCCATATTGCCTACAGCCTCGACCAGCCAGTTGGCTGAGTATTCATTGCCGAAGGGTTATTTTACCGCCCCGTTATATGAGCCTATTGACTTCAAAGAGTGGGATCTCTGCCTCTGCAGGAATCGTATCCCGCATATCCTCCAGCCTCATAAATGATCTTCTCTGCATAACATAAAAGTGGCTTGTCTGGCAGTGCGGCCGCAGTCATTATGATCCCAAGGAGGAGTAGGAAGGGCAGAAAAGGCGATGGGGGAGTGACCACCCATCAAATGCAAGCTCGTCCACTGCAGTTTCATGCGACGCCACAGTCTTAGTTTGCACATCATCCTCATCATTAGAAGCCATTAATATTGCTTAAGTAAAAGAAATGATAATAATAATAATAAACAGATTCACAATTCATTCAATATTCAAAGACCCTTCAGTGCATAAATATTAAATAATTAACTCAAATTGATTAATTAACGTAGATCATTTCATTTTTGGCGCAGAGATTAATGTTAAGCGCAAGATGCATACAGTACAATATACAAATACATCATGAATAAAAAATTGTTTTAGAGACTAAAACATTTTGAGAGAACTTTAATACATTTTTTATACTTTTATCCTACTGTCGGATTTAAGCTCCAATGGCAGATGGTTGTAAATTGTTAAGGCCATGGATATCGGTCCATCCTTAACTATGAAGTCCTTACAAAATTTTGATAGCGTTCATTCTGCCTTCTGATATTATGACTGTGAATACTGTCGTTAGTAAGAGAAGAGAAACAAGGTCTTCAATGTGATGAGTGCAGGTGCCCTCATAGTATTCGGCATATCCTGAATGAGTGTGTCAATTATCGTGACGTGGTGACAATCTCCCTCGTTGTGGCTCCAAGGGTATTATGTAGACGCAGACGAGTAACACCAAAACTAAAATTATGGACACGTTCTCTTAATAATGGAAATGAGCTCGCCTTATACCGATAAAATATTCTTTATTGGGAGGAAGGTGTCATCTGCAGTACTACTTCATCATTTCACCAACGGCGTTAATGCTACTGAAATTCTTTCTTACCCTGTGGTCATGGTCTCTGCGGCATTGTTTCTTTCCTGCAAATTTTCTTGAGGGTCTGACATGCTTTTATAAATGACCGGGTGAAAGGCAAGCTCGTCCACTGCAGTTTCATGCGATGCCACAGTCTTAGTTTGCACATCATCCTAATCATTAGCAGCCACCAATATTGCTTAAGTAAAAGAAATGATAATAATAATAATAAACAGATTCACAATTCATTCAATATTCAAAGACCCTTCAGTGCATAAATATTAAATAATTAACTCAAATAGCTTAATTAACGATGATAATTTCATTTTTGGCGGAGAGGTTAAAGTCGAGCGCAAGATGCATACAGTACAATATACAAATACATCATGAATAAAAAATTGTTTAGAGAATAAAACATTTTTGAGTGAACTTTAATACATTTTTTATACTTTTATCCTACTGTCGGATTTAAGCTCCGATGGCAGATGGTTGTAAATTGTTAAGGCCATGGATATCGGTCCATCCTTAGCTATGAAGTCCATACAAAATTTTGATATCGGTCATTCTGCTTTCTGATATTGTGACTGTGAATACTGTCGTTAGTAAGAGAAGAGAAACAAGCTCTTCAATGTGATGAGTGCAGGTGCCCTCATAGTATTCGGTATATCCTGAATGAGTGTGTCAATTATCGTGACGTGGTGACAATCTCCCTCGTTGTGGCTCCAAGGGTATTATGTAGACGCAGACGAGTAGCACTAAAACTACAATTATGGACACGTTCTCTTAATAATGGAAATGAGCTCGCCTTATTCCGATAAAATATTCTTTATTGGGAGGAAGGTGTCATCTGCAGTACTACTTCATCATTTCACCAACGGCGTTAATGCTCCTGAAATTCTTTCTTACCCTGTGGTCATGGTCTCTTCGGCATTGTTTCTTTCCTGCAAATTTTCTTGAGGGCCTGACATGCTTTAATTTAAAGAGCGGATGATGTCCATTTTTATATGATTTCTTTAGGTGATCTAGTACCGATATCGATACTTATCAAGTGCTAAACTATCTTTTCCATCAATAAGCAATACCAATATTATACCTTAAAAAAGCCTGAATGTGACGTTTTTGATTAACACCATAGTAAAAGATTGAATAAATTCCGCGGTAAACTCCATATATGGTCCATGATATGATTTAGACACTACCTGTGACACGTTTAAACAGAAATGTTTACACCCTTTTTACCTGTGAAGAGTTCAGAAAAAGCCATTCACAAAAGATAACTTCTAAACCACCTGTAGCAGAATATTATGCAGTCCTCGTTATTCTAGCTTTTTCTTAGCATCGTTATTAGGAATTATGCAACGAATTCGGATGTAAAACCACATTTAAATTAATTATTGTGAATTCAGAAGTGCGTTTTTCTTTTTATGTAGAGGTCTTTGTACAACCTTTTCGTCAGCTCTTCAAGGTAAACTTCTACTCTAAGAAGTAATGAAAGATTCCTCTTCAGTGATCTTATGAAATCCATCCTGGTCTGGTTCCTTCATTTCGACATGTGTTGTTGATGTCCTTGCAGTCTCCTGTTGTGCATCCGCCTTTCCGAGGAACGTAATTTCGGCCCTCTGCATACCGACGCTTTTCGGAAGTCCGGACTTGTGAGGAAAGTGGCGGAAGGCTCGTCTACTTAAAGGACAAACCTCGTCATACGCTCCACCTCCTTCCTCTCGTAAGTTCTCCAGAGAGAGGTTTGAAGTCCCGAGTCTGACCCATTCATTCTCTCGATGAGCGTTTTGGCGTCCGGTTTCCTGAATCCCGGAACTCACACCATCATCCTTATTCTCCTAATGAGCCTGTCGACATCAACCACCTTCACGTCTGTTTCGCGGAACGGTCCCATTTTGCCTACAGCCTCGACCAGCATGTTGGATGAGTATTCATTGCCGAAGGGTAATTCTACCGCCCCGTTATATGAGCCTTTTGGCTTCAAAGAGTGGGATCTCTGCCTCTGCAGGAATCGTATCCCGCATATCCTCCAGCCTCATAAATGACCTTCTCTGCATACCATAAAAGTGGCTTGTCTGGCAGTGCGGCCGCAGTCATTATGAGCCCAAGGAGGAGTAGGAAGGGCAGAAAAGGCGATGGGGGAGTGACCACCCATCAAAGGCAAGCTCGTCCACTGCAGTTTCATGCGACGCCAAGGTCTTAATTTGCACATCATCCTCATCATTAGCAGCCACCAATATTGCTTAAGTAAAATAAATGATAATAATAATAATAAACAGATTCACAATTCATTCAATATTCAAAGACCCTTCAGTGCATAAATTTAAAATAGTTAACTCAAATTGATTAATTAACGTAGATCATTTCATTTTTGGAGGAGAGGCTAAAGTCGAGCGCAAGATGCATACAGTACAATATACAAATACATCATGAATAAAATATGGTTTTAGAGAATAAAACATTTTTGAGTGAACTTTAATACATTTTTTATACTTTAATCCTACTGTCGGATTTATGCTCCGATGGCAGATGGCTGTAAATTGTTAAGGCCATGGATATCGGTCCATCCTTAGCTATGAAGTCCATACAAAATTTTGATAGCGGTCATTCTGCCTTCTGATATTGTGACTGTGAATACTGTCGTTAGTAAGAGAAGAGAAACAAGGTCTTCAATGTGATGAGTGCAGGTGCCCTTATAGTATTCGGCATATCCTGAATGAGTGTGTCAAATATCGTGACGTGGTGAAAATCTCCCTCGTTGTGGCTCCAAGGGTATTATATAGACGCAGACGAGTAACACCAAAACTACTACTATGGACTAAATCTCTTAATAATGGAAATGAGCTCGCCTTATACCGATAAAATATTCTTTATTGGGAGGAAGGTGTCATCTGCAGTACTACTTCATCATATCACCAACGGCGTTAATGCTCCTGAATTTCTTTTTTACCCTGTGGTCATGGTCTCTGCGGCATTTTTCTTTCCTGCAAATTTTCTTGAGGGTCTGACATGCTTTTAATAAAGGAGCGGATGATGTCCATTTTTATATGATTTCTTTAGGTGATCTAGTACCGATATCGATACTTATCAATTGCTAAACTATCTTTTCCATCAATAAGCAATACCAATATTATACTTTAAAAAAGCCTTAACAATTGCGTTTTTGATGAACACCATAGTAAAAGATTGAATAAATTCCGCGATAAACTCCATATATGGTCCATGATATGATTTAGACACTACCTGTGACACGTTTAAACAGAAATGTTTACACCCTTTTAACCTGTGAAGAGTTCAGAAAAAGCCATTCACATAAGCACACTTCTCAGCCACCTGTTGCAGAATATTTTTCAGTCCTCGTTATTCTAGCTTTTTCTTAACATCGTTTTTCGGGATTATGCAACGAATTCTGATGTAAACCCACATTTAAATTAATTATTGTGGATTCAGAAGTGCGTGCTTCTGTTTATGGAGAGGACTTTGTACTACCATTTCGTCAGCTCTTCACGGTAAACTTCAACTCTACAAAGTAATGAAAGATTCCTCTTCAATGATCTAATGAAATCCATCCTGGTCTGGTTCCTTCATTTCGACATCTGTTTTTGAGGTCGTTGCAGTCTCCTGTTGTGCATTCGCCTTTCCGAGGAACGTAATTTCGGCCCTCTTCATACCAACGTTATACGGAAGTCCGGACTTGAGATAAAAGTGGAGGAAGGCTCGTCTACTTAAAGGAAAAACCTCGTCTTACGCTCCACCTCCTTCCTCTCGTAAGTTCTCCAGAGAGAGGTTTGAAGTCCCGAGTTGGACCCCTTCATTCTCTTGTTGAGCGTTTTTGCGTCCGGTTTCCTGAATCCCGGAACTCACACCATCCTCCTTCTTCTCCTAATGAGCCTGTCGGCATCAACCACCTTCACGTTGGTTTCGCGGAACGGTCCCATTTTGCCTACAGCCTCGACCAGCCTGTTGGCTGAGTATTCATTGCCGAAGGGTAATTTTACCGCCCAGTTATATGACCCTATTGACTTCAAAGAGTGGGATCTCTCCCTCTGCTGGAATCGTATCCCGCATATTCTCCAGCCTCATAAATGACCTTCTCTGCATACCATAAAAGTGGCATGTCTGGCAGTACGGCCGCAGTCATTAAGAGCCCAAGGAGGAGTAGGAAGGGCAGAAAAGGCGATGGGGGAGTGACCACCCATCATAGGCAAGCTCGTTCACTTTCCTTTTCATGCGACGCTACAGTCTTAGTTTGCACATAATCCTCATCATTAGAAGCCACCAATATTGCTTAAGTAAAAGTAATGATAATAATAATAACAAACAGATTTACAATTCATTCAATATCAAAGACCCTTCAGTGCATAAATATTAAATAATTAACTCAAATTGATTAATTAGGGTAGTTCATTTCATTTTTGGCGCAGAGGTTAAAGTTAAGCGCAAGATGCATACAGTACAATATACAAATACATCATGAATAAAAAATTGTTTTAGAGAATAAAACATTTTTGAGTGAACTTTAATACATTTTTTATACTTTTATCCTACTGTCGGATTTAAGCTCCGATGGCAGATGGTTGTAAATTGTTAAGGCCATTGATATGTGTCCATCCTTAGCTATGAAGTCCTTACAAAATTTTGATAGCGGTCATTCTGCCTTCTGATATTATGACTGTGAATACTGTCGTTAGTAAGAGAAGAGAAACAAGCTCTTCAATGTGATGAGTGCAGGTGCCCTCATATTATTCAGCATATCCTGAATGAGTGTCTCAATTATCGTGAAGTGGTGAAAATCTCCCTCGTTGTGGCTCCAAGGGTATTTTGTAGACGCAGACGAGTAACACCAAAACTACAATTATGGACACGTTCTCTTAATAATGGAAATGAGTTCGCCTTATACCGATAAAACATTCTTTATTGGGAGGAAGGTGTCATTTGCAGTACTACTTCATCATTTCACCAACGGCATTAATGCTCCTGAAATTCTTTCTTACCCTGTGGCCATGGTCTCTGCGGCATTGTTTCTTTCCTGCAAATTTTCTTGAGGGTCTGACATGCTTTTAATAAAAGAGCGGATGACGTCCATTTTTATATGATTTCTTTAGGTGATCTAGTACCGATATCGATACTTATCAAGTGCTTTACTATCTTTTGCATCAATAAACAATACCAATATTATACCTTAAGAAAGCCTTAACAATGACGTTTTTGATTAACACCGTAGTAAAAGATTGAATAAATTCCGCAGGAAACTCCATTTATGGTCAATGATATGATTTAGACACTACCTATGACAGCTTTACACAGAAATATTTATACCCTTTTTACCTGTGAAGAGTTCAGAAAAAGCTATTCACAAAACATAAATTCTAAACCACCCTTAGCAGAATATTAAGCAGTCCTCGTTATTCTTGCTTTTTCTTAGCATCGTTATTCGGAATTATGCAACGAATTCGGATGTAAACCCACATTTAAATTAATTATTGTGGATTCAGAAGTGCGTGTTTCTGTTTATGTAGAGGTCTTTGTACTACCATTTCGTCAGCTCTTCAAGGTAAACTTCTACTCTAAAAAGTAATGAAAGATTCCTCTTCAGTGATCTAATGTAATCCATCCTGGTCTGGTTCCTTCATTTCGACATCTGTTGTTGAGGTCATTGCAGTCTCCTGCTGTGCATCCGCCTCTCCGAGGAACGTAATTTTGGCCCTCTGCATACCGACGTTTTTCGGAAGTCCGGACTTGTGATGAAGGTGGCGGAAGGCTCGTCTACTTAAACTACAAACCTCGTCTTACTCTCCACCTCCTTCCTCTCGTAAGTTCTCCAGAGAGAAGTTTGAAGTCCCGAGTTGGACCCCTACATTCTCTTGATGAGCGTTTTGGCGTCAGGTTTCCTGAATCCCGGAACTCACACCATCATCCTTCTTCTCCGAATGAGCCTGTCGTAATCAACCACCGTACGGTGGTTTTGCGGAACGGTCCCATTTTGCCTACAGCCTCGACCAGCCAGTTGGCTGAGTATTGATTGCCGAAGGGTAATTATTCCGCCCCGTTATATGAGCCTATTGGCTTCAAAGAGTGGGATCTCTCCCTCTGCAGGAATCGTATCCCGCATATCCTCTAGCCTTATAAATGTTCTTCTCTGCATACCACAAAAGTGGCATGTGTTGCAGTGCGGCCGCAGTCATTAAGAGCCCAAGGAGGGTTAGGAAGGGCAGAAAAGGCGATGGGAGAGTGACCACCCATCATAGGCAGGCTCGTCCACTGTAGTTTCATTTGGCGCCACAGTCTTAGTTTGCACATCATCCTCATCATAAGCAGCCACCAATATTGCTTAAGTAAACGAAATGATAATAATAATAATAAAAAGATTCACAATTCATTCAATATTCAAAGACCCTTCAGTGCATAAATATTAAATAATTAACTCAAATTGATTAATTAACGTAGATCATTTCATTTTTGGCGCAGACGTTAAAGTCGAGCGCAAGGTGCATACAGTACAATTTACAAATACATCATGAATAAAATATTGTTTTAGAGAACAAACATTTTTGAGTGAATTTTTATATATTTTTTATACTTTTATCCTACTGTCAGAGTTAAGCTCCGATGGCAGATGGTTGTAAATTGTTAAGGCCATGGATATCAGTCCATGCTTAGCTATGAAATCCTTACAAAGTTTTGATAGCGGTCATTCTGCCTTCTGATATTGTGACTGTGAATACTGTCGTTTGTAACAGAAGAGAAACAACCTCCTCAATGTGATGAGTGCAGGTGCCCTCATAGTATTCGGCATATCCTGAATGAGTGTGTCAATTATAGTGACGTGGTGACAATCTACCTCGTTGTGGCTCCAAGGGTATTATGTAGACGCAGACGAGTAATACCAAAACTACTACTATGGACCCGTTCCCTTAATGATGGAAATGAGCTTGCCTTATACCGATAAAATATTCTTTTTTGGTAGGAAGGTATCATCTGCAGAAATACTTTTTAATTTCACCAACGGCGTTAAGGCTCCTGAAATTCTTTCTTACCCTATGGCCATGGTCTCTGCGGCATTGTCTCTTTCCAGCAAATTTTCTTGAAGGTCTGACATGCTTTTAATAAAAGAGCGGATGACGTCCATATTTATATGATTTCTTTAGGTGATCTAGTACCGATATCGATACTTATCAATTGCTAAACTATCTTTTCCATCAGTAAGCAATACCAATATTATACTTTAAAAAAGCCTTAACAATATCGTTTTTGATGAACACCATAGTAAAAGATTGAATAAATTCCGCGGTAAACTCCATTTATGGTCAATGATATGATTTAGACACTACATATGACAGCTTTACACAGAAATATTTATACCCTTTTTACCTGTGAAGAGTTCAGAAAAAGCTATTCACAAAAGATAACTTCTAAACCACCTGTAGCAGAATATTATGCAGTCCTCGTTATTCTAGCTTTTTCTTAGCATCGTTATTCGGAATTATGCAACGAATTCGGATGTAAACCCACATTTAAATTAATTATTGTGGATTCAGTAGTGCGTGTTTCTGTTTATGTAGAGGTCATTGTACTACCATTTCGTCAGCTCTTCGAGGTAAACTTCTACTCTAAAAAGTAATGATAGATTCCTCTTCAGTGATCTAATGAAATCCATCCTGGTCTGGTTGCTTCATTTCGACATCTGTTGTTGAGGTCATTGCAGTCTCCTGCTGTGCATCCGCCTCTCCGAGGAACGTAATTTTGGCCCTCTGCATACCGACGTTTTTCGGAAGTCCGGACTTGTGATGAAGGTGGCGGAAGGCTCGTCTACTTAAACTACAAACCTCGTCTTACTCTCCACCTCCTTCCTCTCGTAAGTTCTCCAGAGAGAAGTTTGAAGTCCCGAGTTGGACCCCTACATTCTCTTGATGAGCGTTTTGGCGTCCGGTTTCCTGAATCCCGGAACTCACACCATTATCCTTCTCCTCATAATGAGCCTGTCGGCATCAACCACATTCACGGTGGTTTTGCGGAACGGTCCCATTTTGCCTACAGCCTCGACCAGCCAGTTGGCTGAGTATTGATTGCCGAAGGGTAATTATTCTGCCCCGTTATATGAGCTATTGGCTTCAAAGAGTGGGATCTCTCCCTCTGCAGGAATCGTATCCCGCATATCCTCTAGCCTCATAAATGATCTTCTCTGCATACCACAAAAGTGGCATGTCTGGCAGTGCGGCCGCAGTCATTAAGAGCCCAAGGAGGAGTAGGAAGGGCAGAAAAAGCGATGGGAGAGTGACCACCCATCATAGGTAGGCTCGTCCACTGCAGTTTCATGCGTCGCCACAGTCTTAGTTTGCACATCATCCTCATCATTAGCAGCCAACAAAATTTCTTTTGTAAAAGAAATGATAATAATAATAATAAACAGATTCACAATTCATTCAATATTCAAAGACCCTTCAGTGCATAAATATTAAATAATTAACTCAAATTGATTAATTAACGTAGATCATTTCATTTTTGGCGCAGAGGTTAAAGTCGAGCGCAAGATGCACACAGTACATTATACAAATACATCATGAATAAAAAATTGTTTTAGAGAATAAAACATTTTTGAGTGAACTTTAATACATTTTTTATACTTTTATCCTACTGTCGGAGTTAAGCTCCGATGGCAGATGGTTGTATAATGTTAAGGCTATGGATATCTGTCCATCCTTAGCTATGAAGTCCTTACAAAATTTTGATAGCGGTCATTCTGCCTTCTGATATTGTGACTGTGAATACTGTCGTTAGTAACAGAAGAGAAACAATCTCCTCAATGTGATGAGTGCAGGTGCCCTCATAGTATTCGCATACCCTGAATGAGTGTGTCAATTATAGTGACGTGGTGACAATCTCCCTCGTTGTGGCTCCAAGGGTATTATGTAGACGCAGACGAGTAATACCAAAACTACTACTATGGACCCGTTCCCTTAATGATGGAAATGAGCTTGCCTTATACCGATAAAATATTCTTTTTTGGTAGGAAGGTATCATCTGCAGAAATACTTTTTAATTTCACCAACGGCGTTAAGGCTCCTGAAATTCTTTCTTACCCTATGGCCATGGTCTCTGCGGCATTGTCTCTTTCCAGCAAATTTTCTTGAAGGTCTGACATGCTTTTAATAAAAGAGCGGATGACGTCCATATTTATATGATTTCTTTAGGTGATCTAGTACCGATATCGATACTTATCAATTGCTAAACTATCTTTTCCATCAGTAAGCAATACCAATATTATACTTTAAAAAAGCCTTAACAATGGCGTTTTTGATGAACACCATAGTAAAAGATTGAATAAATTCCGCGGTAAACTCCATTTATGGTCAATGATATGATTTAGACACTACATATGACAGCTTTACACAGAAATATTTATACCCTTTTTACCTGTGAAGAGTTCAGAAAAAGCTATTCACAAAAGATAACTTCTAAACCACCTGTAGCAGAATATTATGCAGTCCTCGTTATTCTAGCTTTTTCTTAGCATCGTTATTCGGAATTATGCAACGAATTCGGATGTAAACCCACATTTAAATTAATTATTGTGGATTCAGTAGTGCGTGTTTCTGTTTATGTAGAGGTCATTGTACTACCATTTCGTCAGCTCTTCGAGGTAAACTTCTACTCTAAAAAGTAATGATAGATTCCTCTTCAGTGATCTAATGAAATCCATCCTGGTCTGGTTGCTTCATTTCGACATCTGTTGTTGAGGTCATTGCAGTCTCCTGCTGTGCATCCGCCTCTCCGAGGAACGTAATTTTGGCCCTCTGCATACCGACGTTTTTCGGAAGTCCGGACTTGTGATGAAGGTGGCGGAAGGCTCGTCTACTTAAACTACAAACCTCGTCTTACTCTCCACCTCCTTCCTCTCGTAAGTTCTCCAGAGAGAAGTTTGAAGTCCCGAGTTGGACCCCTACATTCTCTTGATGAGCGTTTTGGCGTCCGGTTTCCTGAATCCCGGAACTCACACCATTATCCTTCTCCTCATAATGAGCCTGTCGGCATCAACCACCTTCACGTTGGTTTTGCGGAACGGTCTCATTTTGCCTACAGCCTCGACCAGCCAGTTGGCTGAGTATTGATTGCCGAAGGGTAATTATTCTGCCCCGTTATATGAGCTATTGGCTTCAAAGAGTGGGATCTCTCCCTCTGCAGGAATCGTATCCCGCATATCCTCTAGCCTCATAAATGATCTTCTCTGCATACCACAAAAGTGGCATGTCTTGCAGTGCGGCCGCAGTCATTAAGAGCCCAAGGAGGAGTAGGAAGGGCAGAAAAAGCGATGGGAGAGTGACCACCCATCATAGGTAGGCTCGTCCACTGCAGTTTCATGCGTCGCCACAGTCTTAGTTTGCACATCATCCTCATCATTAGCAGCCAACAAAATTTCTTAAGTAAAAGAAATGATAATAATAATAATAAACAGATTCACAATTCATTCAATATTCAAAGACCCTTCAGTGCATAAATATTAAATAATTAACTCAAATTGATTAATTAACGTAGATCATTTCATTTTTGGCGCAGAGGTTAAAGTCGAGCGCAAGATGCACACAGTACATTATACAAATACATCATGAATAAAAAATTGTTTTAGAGAATAAAACATTTTTGAGTGAACTTTAATACATTTTTTATACTTTTATCCTACTGTCGGAGTTAAGCTCCGATGGCAGATGGTTGTATATTGTTAAGGCCATGGATATCGGTCCATCCTTAGCTATGAAGTCCTTACAAAATTTTGATAGCGGTCATTCTGCCTTCTGATATTGTGACTGTGAATACTGTCGTTAGTAACAGAAGAGAAACATTCTCCTCAATGTGATGAGTGCAGGTGCCGTCATAGTATTCGCATATCCTGAATGAGTGTGTCAATTATAGTGACGTGGTGAATATCTCCCTCTTTGTGGCTCCAAGGGTATTATGAGGACGCAGACGAGTAACACCAAAACTACTACTATGGACCCGTTCCCTAAATGATGGAAATGAGCTCGCCTTATACCGATAAAATATTCTTTTTTGGGAGGAAGTTGTCATCTGCAGAAATACTTTATAATTTCACCAACGGCATTAATGCTCCTGAAATTCTTTCTTACCCTATGGCCATGGTCTCTGCGGCATTGTCTCTTTCCAGAAAATGTTCTTGAAGGTCTGACATGCTTTTAATAAAAGAGCGGATGACGTCCATATTTATATGATTTCTTTAGGTGATCTTATACCGATATCGATACTTATCAAGTGCTTTACTATCTTTTGCATCAATATACAATACCATGATTATACCTTAAAAAAGCCTTAACAATGGCGTTTTTGATGAACACCATAGTAAAAGATTGAATAAATTCCGCGGTAAACTCCATTTATGGTCAATGATATGATTTAGACACTACATATGACAGCTTTACACAGAAATATTTATACCCTTTTTACCTGTGAAGAGTTCAGAAAAAGCTATTCACAAAAGATAACTTCTAAACCACCTGTAGCAGAATATTATGCAGTCCTCGTTATTCTAGCTTTTTCTTAGCATCGTTATTCGGAATTATGCAACGAATTCGGATGTAAACCCACATTTAAATTAATTATTGTGGATTCAGTAGTGCGTGTTTCTGTTTATGTAGAGGTCATTGTACTACCATTTCGTCAGCTCTTCGAGGTAAACTTCTACTCTAAAAAGTAATGATAGATTCCTCTTCAGTGATCTAATGAAATCCATCCTGGTCTGGTTGCTTCATTTCGACATCTGTTGTTGAGGTCATTGCAGTCTCCTGCTGTGCATCCGCCTCTCCGAGGAACGTAATTTTGGCCCTCTGCATACCGACGTTTTTCGGAAGTCCGGACTTGTGATGAAGGTGGCGGAAGGCTCGTCTACTTAAACTACAAACCTCGTCTTACTCTCCACCTCCTTCCTCTCGTAAGTTCTCCAGAGAGAAGTTTGAAGTCCCGAGTTGGACCCCTACATTCTCTTGATGAGCGTTTTGGCGTCCGGTTTCCTGAATCCCGGAACTCACACCATTATCCTTCTCCTCATAATGAGCCTGTCGGCATCAACCACCTTCACGTTGGTTTTGCGGAACGGTCCCATTTTGCCTACAGCCTCGACCAGCCAGTTGGCTGAGTATTGATTGCCGAAGGGTAATTATTCTGCCCCGTTATATGAGCTATTGGCTTCAAAGAGTGGGATCTCTCCCTCTGCAGGAATCGTATCCCGCATATCCTCTAGCCTCATAAATGATCTTCTCTGCATACCACAAAAGTGGCATGTCTTGCAGTGCGGCCGCAGTCATTAAGAGCCCAAGGAGGAGTAGGAAGGGCAGAAAAAGCGATGGGAGAGTGACCACCCATCATAGGTAGGCTCGTCCACTGCAGTTTCATGCGTCGCCACAGTCTTAGTTTGCACATCATCCTCATCATTAGCAGCCAACAAAATTTCTTAAGTAAAAGAAATGATAATAATAATAATAAACAGATTCACAATTCATTCAATATTCAAAGACCCTTCAGTGCATAAATATTAAATAATTAACTCAAATTGATTAATTAACGTAGATCATTTCATTTTTGGCGCAGAGGTTAAAGTCGAGCGCAAGATGCACACAGTACAATATACAAATACATCATGAATAAAGAATTGTTTTAGAGAATAAAACATTTTTGAGTGAACTTTAATACATTTTTTATACTTTTATCCTACTGTCGGAGTTAAGCTCCGATGGCAGATGGTTGTAAATTGTTAAGGCCATGGATATCTGTCCATCCTTAGCTATGAAGTCCTTACAAAATTTTGATAGCGGTCATTCTGCCTTCTGATATTGTGACTGTGAATACTGTCGTTAGTAACAGAAGAGAAACAATCTCCTCAATGTGATGAGTGCAGGTGCCCTCATAGTATTCGCATACCCTGAATGAGTGTGTCAATTATAGTGACGTGGTGACAATCTACCTCGTTGTGGCTCCAAGGGTATTATGTAGACGCAGACGAGTAATACCAAAACTACTACTATGGACCCGTTCCCTTAATGATGGAAATGAGCTTGCCTTATACCGATAAAATATTCTTTTTTGGGAGGAAGGTGTAATCTGCAGAAATACTTTTTAATTTCACCAACAGCGTTAAGGCTCCTGAAATTCTTTCTTACCCTATGGCCATGGTCTCTGCGGCATTGTCTCTTTCCAGCAAATTGTCTTGAAGGTCTGACATGCTTTTAATAAAAGAGCGGATGACGTCCATATTTATATGATTTCTTTAGGTGATCTAGTACAGATATCGATAATTATCAAGTAATTTACTATCTTTTGCATCAATAAACAATACCAATATTATACCATAAAAAAGCCTTAACAATTTCGTTTTTTATTAACACCATAGTAAAAGATTGAATAAATTCCGCGGTAAACTCCATTTATGGTCAATGATATGATTTAGACACTACCTATGACAGCTTTACACAGAAACATTTATACCCTTTTTACCTGTGAAGAGTTCAGAAAAAGCTATTCACAAAAGATAACTTCGAAACCACCTGTAGCAGAATATTATGCAGTCCTCGTTATTCTAGCTTTTTCTTAGCATCGTTATTCGGAATTATGCAACGAATTCGGATGTAAACCCACATTTAAATTAATTATTGTGGATTCAGTAGTGCGTGTTTCTGTTTATGTAGAAGTCATTGTACTACCATTTCGTCAGCTCTTCGAGGTAAACTTCTACTCTAAAAAGTAATGATAGATTCCTCTTCAGTGATCTAATGAAATCCATCCTGGTCTGGTTGCTTCATTTCGACATCTGTTGTTGAGGTCATTGCAGTCTCCTGCTGTGCATCCGCCTTTCCGAGGAACGTAATTTTTGCCCTCTGCATACCGACGTTTTTCGGAATTCCGGACTTGTGATGAAGGTGGCGGAAGGCTCGTCTACTTAAACTACAAACCTCGTCTTACTCTCCACCTCCTTCCTCTCGTAAGTTCTCCAGAGAGAAGTTTGAAGTCCCGAGTTGGACCCCTACATTCTCTTGATGAGCGTTTTGGCGTCAGGTTTCCTGAATCCCGGAACTCACACCATCATCCTTCTTGTCCTAATGAGCCTGTCGGCATCAACCACCTTCACGTTGGTTTTGCGGAACGGTCCCATTTTGCCTACAGCCTCGACCAGCCAGTTGGCTGAGTATTGATTGTCGAAGGGTAATTATTCCGCCCCGTTATATGAGCCTATTGGCTTCAAAGAGTGGGATCTCTCCCTCTGCAGGAATCGTATCCCGCATATCCTCTAGCCTAATAAATGATCTTCTCTGCATTCCGCAAAAGTGGCATGTCTGGCAGTGCGGCCGCAGTCATTAAGAGCCCAAGGAGGAGTAGGAAGGGCAGAAAAGGCGATGGGAGAGTGACCACCCATCATAATTAGGCTCGTCCACTGCAGTTTCATGCGTCGCCACAGTCTTAGTTTGCACATCATCCTCATCATTAGCAGCCAACAAAATTTCTTAAGTAAAAGAAATGATAACAATAATAATAAACAGATTCACAATTCATTCAATATTTAAAGACCCTTCAGTGCATAAATATTAAATAATTAACTCAAATTGATTAATTAACGTAGATCATTTCATTTTTGGCGCAGACGTTAAAGTCGAGCGCAAGGTGCATACAGTACAATTTACAAATACATCATGAATAAAATATTGTTTTAGAGAATAAAACATTTTTGAGTGAACTTTAATACATTTTTTATACTTTTATCCTACTGTCGGAGTTAAGCTCCGATGGCAGATGGTTGTATATTGTTAAGGCCATGGATATCGGTCCATCCTTAGCTATGAAGTCCTTACAAAATTTTGATAGCGGTCATTCTGCCTTCTGATATTGTGACTGTGAATACTGTCGTTAGTAACAGAAGAGAAACATTCTCCTCAATGTGATGAGTGCAGGTGCCGTCATAGTATTCGCATATCCTGAATGAGTGTGTCAATTATAGTGACGTGGTGAATATATCCCTCTTTGTGGCTCCAAGGGTATTATGAGGACGCAGACGAGTAACACCAAAACTACTACTATGGACCCGTTCCCTAAATGATGGAAATGAGCTCGCCTTATACCGATAAAATATTCTTTTTTGGGAGGAAGTTGTCATCTGCAGAAATACTTTATAATTTCACCAACGGCATTAATGCTCCTGAAATTCTTTCTTACCCTATGGCCATGGTCTCTGCGGCATTGTCTCTTTCCAGAAAATGTTCTTGAAGGTCTGACATGCTTTTAATAAAAGAGCGGATGACGTCCATATTTATATGATTTCTTTAGGTGATCTAATACCGATATCGATACTTATCAAGTGCTTTACTATCTTTTGCATCAATATACAATACCATGATTATACCTTAAAAAAGCCTTAACAATAACGTTTTTGATTAACACCATAGTAAAAGATTGAATAAATTCCGCGGTAAACTCCAATTATGGTCCATGATATGATTTAGACACTACCTATGACAACTTTAAACAGAAATGTTTACACCCTTTTTACCTGTGAAGAGTTCAGAAAAAGCCATTCACAAAAGATAATTTCTAAACCACCTGTAGCAGAATATTATGCAGTCCTCGTTATTCTAGCTTTTTCTTAGCATCGTTATTCGGAATTATGCAACGAATTCGGATGTAAACCCACATTTAAATTAGTGATTGTGGATTCAGAAGTTCGTGTTTCTGTTTATGAAGAGGACTTTATAATACCATTTCGTCAGCTCTTCAAGGTAAACTTCTACTCTAAAAAGTAATGAAAGATTCCTCTTCAGTGATCTAATGAAATCCATCCTGGTCTGGTTGCTTCATTTCGACATCTGTTGTTGAGGTCATTGCAGTCTCCTGCTGTGCATCCGCCTTTCCGAGGAACGTAATTTTGGCCCTCTGCATACCGACGTTTTTCGGAAGTCCGGACTTGTGATGAATGTGGCGGAAGGCTCGTCTACTTAAGCGACAAACCTCGTCTTACTCTCCACCTTTTTTTTTCGTAAGTTCTCCAGAGAGAAGTTAGAAGTCCCGAGTTGGACCCCTACATTCTCTTGATGAGCGTTTTGGCGTCAGGTTTCCTGAATCCCGGAACTCACACCATCATCCTTCTTGTCCTAATGAGCCTGTCGGCATCAACCACCTTCACGTTGGTTTTGCGGAACGGTCCCATTTTGCCTACAGCCTCGACCAGCCAGTTGGCTGAGTATTGATTGTCGAAGGGTAATTATTCCGCCCCGTTATATGAGCTATTGGCTTCAAAGAGTGGGATCTCTCCCTCTGCAGGAATCGTATCCCGCATATCCTCTAGCCTAATAAATGATCTTCTCTGCATTCCGCATAAGTGGCATGTCTGGCAGTGCGGCCGCAGTCATTAAGAGCCCAAGGAGGAGTAGGAAGGGCAGAAAAGGCGATGGGAGAGTGACCACCCATCATAAGTAGGCTCGTCCACTGCAGTTTCATGCGTCGCCACAGTCTTAGTTTGCACATCATCCTCATCATTAGCAGCCAACAAAATTTCTTAAGTAAAAGAAATGATAACAATAATAATAAACAGATTCACAATTCATTCAATATTCAAAGACCCTTCAGTGCATAAATATTAAATAATTAACTCAAATTGATTAATTAACGTAGATCATTTCATTTTTGGCGCAGAGGTTAAAGTCGAGCGCAAGATGCACACAGTACAATATACAAATACATCATGAATAAAGAATTGTTTTAGAGAATAAAACATTTTTGAGTGAACTTTAATACATTTTTTATACTTTTATCCTACTGTCGGAGTTAAGCTCCGATGGCAGATGGTTGTATATTGTTAAGGCCATGGATATCGGTCCATCCTAGCTATGAAGTCCTTACAAAATTTTGATAGCGTTCATTCTGCCTTCTGATATTATGACTGTGAAAACTGTCGTTAGTAAGAGAAGAGAAACATGCTCTCTTATGTGATGAGTGCAGGTGCCCTCATTGTATTCGGCATATCCTGAATGAGTGTGTCGATTATCGTGACGTGGTGACAATCTCCCGCGTTGTGGCTCCAAGGGTATTATGTAGACGCAGACGAGTAACTCCAAAACTACTACTATGGACACGTTCTCTTAATAATGGAAATGAGTTCGCCTTATACCGATAAAATATTCTTTATTGGGAGGAAGGTGTCATCTGCAGAAATACTTCATCATTTCACCAACGGCGTTAATGCTCCTTGAAATTCTTTCTTACCCTTTGGTCATGGTCCCTGCGGCATTGTTTCTTTCCTGCCAATTTTCTTGAAGGTCTGGCATGCTTTTAATAAAAGAGCGGATTCTGTCCATTTTTATATGATTTCTTTAGGTGATCTAGTACCGATATCGATACTTATCAAGTGCCAAACTATCTTTTCCATCAATAAGCAATACCAATATTATACCTTAAAAAAGCTTTAACGATGGCGTTTTTGATGAACACCATAGTAAAAGATTGAATAAATTCCGCGATAAACTGCATTTATGGTCCCAGATATGATTTAGACACTACCTGTGACACCTTTCAACAGAAATGATTAAACCCTTTTTACCTGTGAAGAGTTCAGAAAAAGCCATTCACAATAGATAACTTCTCAGCCACCACTTGCAGAATATTATGCAGTCCTCGTTATTCTAGCTTTTTCTTAACATCGTTATTCGGAATTATACAACGAATTCGGATGTAAACCCACATTTAAATTAATTATTGTGGATTCAGAAGTGCGTGTTTCTGTTAATAGAGAGGTCTTTGTACTACCATTTCGTCATCTCTTCAAGGTAAACTTCAACTCTACAAAGTAATGAAAGATTCCTCTTCAATGATCTAATGAAATCCATCCTGGTCTGGTTCCTTCATTTCGACATCTATTGTTGAGGTCGTTGCAGTCTCCTGTTGTGCATCCGCCTTTCCGAGGAACGTAATTTCGGCCCTCTGCATACCGACGTTATACCGAAGTCCGGACTTGAGATAAAAGTGGAGGAAGGCTCGTCTACTTAAAGGAAAAACCTCGTCTTACGCTCCATCTCCTTCCTCTCGTAAGTTCTCCAGAGAGAGGTTTGAAGTCCCGAGTTGGACCCCTTCATTCTCTCGTTGAGCGTTTTTGCGTCCGGTTTCCTGAATCCCGGAACTCACACCATCCTCCTTCTTCTCCTAATGAGCCTGTCGGCATCAACCACCTTCACGGTGGTTTCGCGGAACGGTCCCATTTTGCCTACAGCCTCGACCAGCCAGTTGGCTGAGTATTGATTGCCGAAGGGTAATTATTCTGCCCCGTTATATGAGCTATTGGCTTCAAAGAGTGGGATCTCTCCCTCTGCTGGAATCGTATCCCGCATATCCTCTAGCCTCATAAATGACCTTCTCTGCATACCACAAAAGTGGCATGTCTGGCAGTGCGGCCGCAGTCATTATGAGCCCAAGGAGGATTAGGAAGGGCACAAAAGGCGATGGGGGAGTGACACCCATGAAAGGCAAGCTCGTTCACTTTCCTTTTCATGCGACGCTACAGTCTTAGTTTGCACATCATCCTCATCATTAGAAGCCACCAATATTGCTTAAGTAAAAGAATAGATAATAATAATAACATACAGATTCACAATTCATTCAATATTCAAAGACCCTTCAGTGCATAAATATTTAATAATTAACTCAAATTGATTAATTAACGTAGTTCATTTCATTTTTGGCGCAGAGGTTAAAGTTAAGCGCAAGATGCATACAGTACAATATACAAATACATCATGAATAAAATATTGCTTTAGAGAATAAAACATTTGTGAGTGAACTTTAATACATTTTTTATACTTTTATCCTACTGTCGGATTTAAACTCCGATGGCAGATGGTTGTAAACATTTAAGGCCATGGATATCGGTCCATCCTTAGCTATGAAGTCCATACAAAATTTTGATAGCGGTCATTCTGCCTTCTGATATTTTGACTGTGAATACTGTCGATAATAAGGGAAGAGAAACATGCTCTCTTATGTGATGAGTGCAGGTGCCCTCATTGTATTCGGCATATCCTGAATGAGTGTGTCGATTATCGTGACGTGGTGACAATCTCCCGCGTTGTGGCTCCAAGGGTATTATGTAGACGCAGACGAGTAACTCCAAAACTACTACTATGGACACGTTCTCTTAATAATGGAAATGAGTTCGCCTTATACCGATAAAATATTCTTTATTGGGAGGAAGGTGTCATCTGCAGAAATACTTCATCATTTCACCAACGGCGTTAATGCTCCTTGAAATTCTTTCTTACCCTGTGGTCATGGTCCCTGCGGCATTGTTTCTTTCCTGCCAATTTTCTTGAGGGTCTGGCATGCTTTTAATAAAAGAGCGGATTTTGTCCATTTTTATATGATTTCTTTAGGTGATCTAGTACCGATATCGATACTTATCAAGTGCCAAACTATCTTTTCCATCAATAAGCAATACCAATATTATACCTTAAAAAAGCTTTAACGATTGCGTTTTGGATGAACACCATAGTAAAAGATTGAATAAATTCCGCGATTAACTGCATTTATGGTCCCAGATATGATTTAGACACTACCTGTGACACCTTTCAACAGAAATGATTAAACCCTTTTTACCTGTGAAGAGTTCAGAAAAAGCCATTCACATAAGCAAACTTCTCAGCCAACTGTAACAGTATATTATTCAGTTTTTGTTATTCTAGCTTTTTCTTAACATCGTTTTTCGGGATTATGCAACAATTTCTGATGTAAACCCACATTTAAATTAATTATTGTGGATTAAGAAGTGCGTGTTTCTGTTAATAGAGAGTTCTTTGTACAACCATTTCGTCAGCTCTTCACGGTAAACTTCAAATCTACAAAGTAATGAAAGATTCCTCTTCAATGATCTAATGAAATCAATCCTGGTCTGGTTCCTTCATTTCGACATCTGTTGTTGAGGTCGTTGCAGTCTCCTGTTGTGCATCCGCCTTTCCGAGGAACGTAATTTCGGCCCTCTGCATACCGACGTTATACCGAAGTCCTGACTTGAGATAAAAGTGGAGGAAGGCTCGTCTACTTAAAGGAAAAACCTCGTCTTACGCTCCATCTCCTTCCTCTCGTAAGTTCTCCAGAGAGAGGTTTGAAGTCCCGAGTTGGACCCCTTCATTCTCTCGTTGAGCGTTTTTGCGTCCGGTTTCCTGAATCCCGGAACTCACACCATCCTCCTTCTTCTACTAATGAGCCTGTCGGCATCAACCACCTTCACGGTGGTTTCGCGGAACGGTCCCATTTTGCCTACAGCCTCGACCAGCCAGTTGGCTGAGTATTCATTGCCGAAGGGTAATATTACCGCCCAGTTATATGAGCTTATTGACTTCAAAGAGTGGGAGCTCTCCCTCTGCTGGAATCGTATCCCGCATATTCTCCAGCCTCATAAATGACCTTCTCTGCATACCACAAAAGTGGCATGTCTGGCAGTGCGGCCGCAGTCATTAAGAGCCCAAGGAGGAGTAGGAAGGGCAGAAAAGGCGATGGGGAAGTGACCACCCATCAAAGGCAAGCTCGTCCACTGCAGTTTCATGCGACGCCAAAGTGATAGTTTGCACATCATCCTCATTATTAGAAGCCACCAATATTGCTTAAGTAAAAGAAATGATAATAATAATAATAAACAGATTCACAATTCATTCAATATTCAAAGACCCTTCAGTGCATAAATATTAAATAATTAACTCAAATTGATTAATTAACGTAGTTCATTTCATTTTTGGCGCAGAGGTTAAAGTTAAGCGCAAGATGCCTACAGTACAATATACAAATATATCATGAATAAAATATTGCTTTAGAGAATAAAACATTTTTGAGTGAACTTTAATACATTTTTTATACTTTTATCCTACTGTCGGATTTAAGCTCCGATGGCAGATGGTTGTAAACATTTAAGGCCATGGATATCGGTCCATCCTTAGCTATGAAGTCCATACAAAATTTTGATAGCGGTCATTCTGCCTTCTGATATTTTGACTGTGAATACTGTCGTTAGTAAGGGAGGAGAAACAAGCTCTCTTATGTGACGAGTGCAGGTGCCCTCATTGTATTCGGCATATCCTGAATGAGTGTGTCGATTATCGTGACGTGGTGACAATATCCTTCGTTGTGGCTCCAAGGGTATTATGTAGACGCAGACGAGTAACTCCAAAACTACTACTATGGACACGTTCTCTTAATAATGGAAATGAGTTCGCCTTATACCGATAAAATATTCTTTATTGGGAGGAAGGTGTCATCTGCAGAACTACTTCATCATTTCACCAACGGCGTTAATGCTCCTTGAAATTCTTTCTTACCCTGTGGTCATGGTCCCTGCGGCATTGTTTCTTTCCTGCAAATTTTCTTGAGGGTCCGACATGCTTTTAATAAAAGAGCGGATGATGTCCATTTTATATGATTTCTTTAGGTGATCTAGTACCGATATCGATACTTATCAATTGCTAAACTATCTTTTCCATCAATAAGCAATACCAATATTATACTTTAAAAAAGCCTTAACAATTGCGTTTTTGATGAACACCATAGTAAAAGATTGAATAAATTCCGCGATAAACTCCATTTTTGTCCATGATATGATTTAGACACTACCTGTGACACCTTTCTACAGAAATAATTAAACCCTTTTTACCTGTGAAGAGTTCAGAAAAAGCCATTCACAATAGATAACTTCTCAGCCACCACTTGCAGAATATTATGCAGTCCTCGTTATTCTAGCTTTTTCTTAACATCGTTATTCGGAATTATACAACGAATTCGGATGTAAACCCACATTTAAATTAATTATTGTGGATTCAGAAGTGCGTGTTTCTGTTAATAGAGAGGTCTTTGTACTACCATTTCGTCATCTCTTCAAGGTAAACTTCAACTCTACAAAGTAATGAAAGATTCCTCTTCAATGATCTAATGAAATCCATCCTGGTCTGGTTCCTTCATTTCGACATCTATTGTTGAGGTCGTTGCAGTCTCCTGTTGTGCATCCGCCTTTCCGAGGAACGTAATTTCGGCCCTCTGCATACCGACGTTATACCGAAGTCCGGACTTGAGATAAAAGTGGAGGAAGGCTCGTCTACTTAAAGGAAAAACCTCGTCTTACGCTCCACCTCCTTCCTCTCGTAAGTTCTCCAGAGAGAGGTTTGAAGTCCCGACTTGGACACCTTCATTCTCTCGTTGAGCGTTATTGCGTCCGGTTTCCTGAATCCCGGAACTCACACCATCCTCCTTCTTCTCCTAATGAGCCTGTCGGCATCAACCACCTTCACGTTGGTTTCGCGGAACGGTCCCATTTTGCCTACAGCCTCGACCAGCCTGTTGGCTGAGTATTCATTGCCGTAGTATAATTTTACCGCCCAGTTATATGAGCCTATTGACTTCAAAGAGTGGGAGCTCTCCCTCTGCTGGAATCGTATCCCGCATATTCTCCAGCCTCATAAATGACCTTCTCTGCATACCACAAAAGTGGCATGTCTGGCATTGCGGCCGCAGTCATTATGAGCCCAAGGAGGAGTAGGAAGGGCAGAAAAGGCGATGGGGGAGTGACCACCCATCAAAGGCAAGCTCGTTCACTTTCCTTTTCATGCGACGCTACAGTCTTAGTTTGCACATCATCCTCATCATTAGAAGCCACCAATATTGCTTAAGTAAAAGAAATGATAATAATAATAATAAACAGATTCACAATTCATTCAATATTCAAAGACTCTTCAGTGCATAAATATTAAATAATTAACTCAAATTGATTAATTAACGTAGTTCATTTCATTTTTGGCGCAGAGGTTAAAGTTAAGCGCAAGATGCATACAGTACAATATACAAATACATCATGAATAAAAAATTGTTTTAGAGAATAAAACATTTGTGAGTGAACTTTAATACATTTTTTATACTTTTATCCTACTGTCGGATTTAAGCTCCGATGGCAGATGGTTGTAAACATTTAAGGCCTTGGATATCGGTCCATCCTTAGCTATGAAGTCCATACAAAATTTTGATAGCGATCATTCTGCCTTCTGATATTTTGACTGTGAATACTGTCGTTAGTAAGGGAAGAGAAACAAGCTCTCTTATGTGATGAGTGCAGGTGCCCTCATTGTATTCGGCATATCCTGAATGAGTGTGTCGATTATCGTGACGTGGTGACAATCTCCCTCGTTGTGGCTCCAAGGGTATTATGTAGACGCAGACGAGTAACACCAAAACTACAATTATGGACACGTTCTTATAATAATGGAAATGAGTTCGCCTTATACCGATAAAATATTCTTTATTGGGAGGAAGGTGTCATCTTCAGTACTACTTCATCATTTCACCAACGGCTTTAATGCTCCTGAAATTCTTTCTTACCCTGTGGTCATGGTCCCTGCGGCATTGTTTCTTTCCTGCCAATTTTCTTGAGGGTCTGGCATGCTTTTAATAAAAGAGCGGATTTTGTCCATTTTTATATGATTTCTTTAGGTGATCTAGTACCGATATCGATACTTATCAAGTGCCAAACTATCTTTTCCATCAATAAGCAATACCAATATTATACCTTAAAAAAGCTTTAACGATGGCGTTTTTGATGAACACCATAGTAAAAGATTGAATAAATTCCGCGATAAACTGCATTTATGGTCCCAGATATGATTTAGACACTACCTGTGACACCTTTCAACAGAAATGATTAAACCCTTTTTACCTGTGAAGAGTTCAGAAAAAGCCATTCACATAAGCAAACTTCTCAGCCAACTGTAACAGTATATTATTCAGTTTTTGTTATTCTAGCTTTTTCTTAACATCGTTTTTCGGGATTATGCAACAAATTCTGATGTAAACCCACATTTAAATTAATTATTGTGGATTAAGAAGTGCGTGTTTCTGTTAATAGAGAGGTCTTTGTACTACCATTTCGTCAGCTCTTCACGGTAAACTTCAAATCTACAAAGTAATGAAAGATTCCTCTTCAATGATCTAATGAAATCAATCCTGGTCTGGTTCCTTCATTTCGACATCTGTTGTTGAGGTCGTTGCAGTCTCCTGTTGTGCATCCGCCTTTCCGAGGAACGTAATTTCGGCCCTCTGCATACCGACGTTATACCGAAGTCCGGACTTGAGATAAAAGTGGAGGAAGGCTCGTCTACTTAAAGGAAAAACCTCGTCTTACGCTCCATCTCCTTCCTCTCGTAAGTTCTCCAGAGAGAGGTTTGAAGTCCCGAGTTGGACCCCTTCATTCTCTCGTTGAGCGTTTTTGCGTCCGGTTTCCTGAATCCCGGAACTCACACCATCCTCCTTCTTCTCCTAATGAGCCTGTCGGCATCAACCACCTTCACGGTGGTTTCGCGGAACGGTCCCATTTTGCCTACAGCCTCGACCAGCCAGTTGGCTGAGTATTGATTGCCGAAGGGTAATTATTCTGCCCCGTTATATGAGCTATTGGCTTCAAAGAGTGGGATCTCTCCCTCTGCTGGAATCGTATCCCGCATATCCTCTAGCCTCATAAATGACCTTCTCTGCATACCACAAAAGTGGCATGTCTGGCAGTGCGGCCGCAGTCATTATGAGCCCAAGGAGGATTAGGAAGGGCACAAAAGGCGATGGGGGAGTGACACCCATGAAAGGCAAGCTCGTTCACTTTCCTTTTCATGCGACGCTACAGTCTTAGTTTGCACATCATCCTCATCATTAGAAGCCACCAATATTGCTTAAGTAAAAGAATAGATAATAATAATAACATACAGATTCACAATTCATTCAATATTCAAAGACCCTTCAGTGCATAAATATTTAATAATTAACTCAAATTGATTAATTAACGTAGTTCATTTCATTTTTGGCGCAGAGGTTAAAGTTAAGCGCAAGATGCATACAGTACAATATACAAATACATCATGAATAAAATATTGCTTTAGAGAATAAAACATTTGTGAGTGAACTTTAATACATTTTTTATACTTTTATCCTACTGTCGGATTTAAACTCCGATGGCAGATGGTTGTAAACATTTAAGGCCATGGATATCGGTCCATCCTTAGCTATGAAGTCCATACAAAATTTTGATAGCGGTCATTCTGCCTTCTGATATTTTGACTGTGAATACTGTCGATAATAAGGGAAGAGAAACATGCTCTCTTATGTGATGAGTGCAGGTGCCCTCATTGTATTCGGCATATCCTGAATGAGTGTGTCGATTATCGTGACGTGGTGACAATCTCCCGCGTTGTGGCTCCAAGGGTATTATGTAGACGCAGACGAGTAACTCCAAAACTACTACTATGGACACGTTCTCTTAATAATGGAAATGAGTTCGCCTTATACCGATAAAATATTCTTTATTGGGAGGAAGGTGTCATCTGCAGAAATACTTCATCATTTCACCAACGGCGTTAATGCTCCTTGAAATTCTTTCTTACCCTGTGGTCATGGTCCCTGCGGCATTGTTTCTTTCCTGCCAATTTTCTTGAGGGTCTGGCATGCTTTTAATAAAAGAGCGGATTTTGTCCATTTTTATATGATTTCTTTAGGTGATCTAGTACCGATATCGATACTTATCAAGTGCCAAACTATCTTTTCCATCAATAAGCAATACCAATATTATACCTTAAAAAAGCTTTAACGATGGCGTTTTTGATGAACACCATAGTAAAAGATTGAATAAATTCCGCGATTAACTGCATTTATGGTCCCAGATATGATTTAGACACTACCTGTGACACCTTTCAACAGAAATGATTAAACCCTTTTTACCTGTGAAGAGTTCAGAAAAAGCCATTCACAATAGATAACTTCTCAGCCACCTCTTGCAGAATATTATGCAGTCCTCGTTATTCTAGCTTTTTCTTAACATCGTTATTCGGAATTATACAACGAATTCGGATGTAAACCCACATTTAAATTAATTATTGTGGATTCAGAAGTGCGTGTTTCTGTTAATAGAGAGTTCTTTGTACTACCATTTCGTCGGCTCTTCACGGTAAACTTCAAATCTACAAAGTAATGAAAGATTCCTCTTCAATGATCTAATGAAATCAATCCTGGTCTGGTTCCTTCATTTCGACATCTGTTGTTGAGGTCGTTGCAGTCTCCTGTTGTGCATCCGCCTTTCCGAGGAACGTAATTTCGGCCCTCTGCATACCGACGTTATACCGAAGTCCGGACTTGAGATAAAAGTGGAGGAAGGCTCGTCTACTTAAAGGAAAAACCTCGTCTTACGCTCCATCTCCTTCCTCTCGTAAGTTCTCCAGAGAGAGGTTTGAAGTCCCGAGTTGGACCCCTTCATTCTCTCGTTGAGCGTTTTTGCGTCCGGTTTCCTGAATCCCGGAACTCACACCATCCTCCTTCTTCTCCTAATGAGCCTGTCGGCATCAACCACCTTCACGGTGGTTTCGCGGAACGGTCCCATTTTGCCTACAGCCTCGACCAGCCAGTTGGCTGAGTATTCATTGCCGAAGGGTAATATTACCGCCCAGTTATATGAGCTTATTGACTTCAAAGAGTGGGAGCTCTCCCTCTGCTGGAATCGTATCCCGCATATTCTCCAGCCTCATAAATGACCTTCTCTGCATACCACAAAAGTGGCATGTCTGGCAGTGCGGCCGCAGTCATTAAGAGCCCAAGGAGGAGTAGGAAGGGCAGAAAAGGCGATGGGGAAGTGACCACCCATCAAAGGCAAGCTCGTCCACTGCAGTTTCATGCGACGCCAAAGTGATAGTTTGCACATCATCCTCATTATTAGAAGCCACAAATATTGCTTAAGTAAAAGAAATGATAATAATAATAATAAACAGATTCACAATTCATTCAATATTCAAAGACCCTTCAGTGCATAAATATTAAATAATTAACTCAAATTGATTAATTAACGTAGTTCATTTCATTTTTGGCGCAGAGGTTAAAGTTAAGCGCAAGATGCCTACAGTACAATATACAAATATATCATGAATAAAATATTGCTTTAGAGAATAAAACATTTTTGAGTGAACTTTAATACATTTTTTATACTTTTATCCTACTGTCGGATTTAAGCTCCGATGGCAGATGGTTGTAAACATTTAAGGCCATGGATATCGGTCCATCCTTAGCTATGAAGTCCATACAAAATTTTGATAGCGGTCATTCTGCCTTCTGATATTTTGACTGTGAATACTGTCGTTAGTAAGGGAGGAGAAACAAGCTCTCTTATGTGACGAGTGCAGGTGCCCTCATTGTATTCGGCATATCCTGAATGAGTGTGTCGATTATCGTGACGTGGTGACAATCTCCCTCGTTGTGGCTCCAAGGGTATTATGTAGACGCAGACGAGTAACTCCAAAACTACTACTATGGACACGTTCTCTTAATAATGGAAATGAGTTCGCCTTATACCGATAAAATATTCTTTATTGGGAGGAAGGTGTCATCTGCAGAACTACTTCATCATTTCACCAACGGCGTTAATGCTCCTTGAAATTCTTTCTTACCCTGTGGTCATGGTCCCTGCGGCATTGTTTCTTTCCTGCAAATTTTCTTGAGGGTCCGACATGCTTTTAATAAAAGAGCGGATGATGTCCATTTTATATGATTTCTTTAGGTGATCTAGTACCGATATCGATACTTATCAATTGCTAAACTATCTTTTCCATCAATAAGCAATACCAATATTATACTTTAAAAAAGCCTTAACAATTGCGTTTTTGATGAACACCATAGTAAAAGATTGAATAAATTCCGCGATAAACTCCATTTATGGTCCATGATATGATTTAGACACTACCTGTGACACCTTTCTACAGAAATAATTAAACCCTTTTTACCTGTGAAGAGTTCAGAAAAAGCCATTCACAATAGATAACTTCTCAGCCACCACTTGCAGAATATTATGCAGTCCTCGTTATTCTAGCTTTTTCTTAACATCGTTATTCGGAATTATACAACGAATTCGGATGTAAACCCACATTTAAATTAATTATTGTGGATTCAGAAGTGCGTGTTTCTGTTAATAGAGAGGTCTTTGTACTACCATTTCGTCATCTCTTCAAGGTAAACTTCAACTCTACAAAGTAATGAAAGATTCCTCTTCAATGATCTAATGAAATCCATCCTGGTCTGGTTCCTTCATTTCGACATCTATTGTTGAGGTCGTTGCAGTCTCCTGTTGTGCATCCGCCTTTCCGAGGAACGTAATTTCGGCCCTCTGCATACCGACGTTATACCGAAGTCCGGACTTGAGATAAAAGTGGAGGAAGGCTCGTCTACTTAAAGGAAAAACCTCGTCTTACGCTCCACCTCCTTCCTCTCGTAAGTTCTCCAGAGAGAGGTTTGAAGTCCCGACTTGGACACCTTCATTCTCTCGTTGAGCGTTATTGCGTCCGGTTTCCTGAATCCCGGAACTCACACCATCCTCCTTCTTCTCCTAATGAGCCTGTCGGCATCAACCACCTTCACGTTGGTTTCGCGGAACGGTCCCATTTTGCCTACAGCCTCGACCAGCCTGTTGGCTGAGTATTCATTGCCGTAGTATAATTTTACCGCCCAGTTATATGAGCCTATTGACTTCAAAGAGTGGGAGCTCTCCCTCTGCTGGAATCGTATCCCGCATATTCTCCAGCCTCATAAATGACCTTCTCTGCATACCACAAAAGTGGCATGTCTGGCATTGCGGCCGCAGTCATTATGAGCCCAAGGAGGAGTAGGAAGGGCAGAAAAGGCGATGGGGGAGTGACCACCCATCAAAGGCAAGCTCGTTCACTTTCCTTTTCATGCGACGCTACAGTCTTAGTTTGCACATCATCCTCATCATTAGAAGCCACCAATATTGCTTAAGTAAAAGAAATGATAATAATAATAATAAACAGATTCACAATTCATTCAATATTCAAAGACCCTTCAGTGCATAAATATTAAATAATTAACTCAAATTGATTAATTAACGTAGTTCATTTCATTTTTGGCGCAGAGGTTAAAGTTAAGCGCAAGATGCCTACAGTACAATATACAAATATATCATGAATAAAATATTGCTTTAGAGAATAAAACATTTTTGAGTGAACTTTAATACATTTTTTATACTTTTATCCTACTGTCGGATTTAAGCTCCGATGGCAGATGGTTGTAAACATTTAAGGCCTTGGATATCGGTCCATCCTTAGCTATGAAGTCCATACAAAATTTTGATAGCGATCATTCTGCCTTCTGATATTTTGACTGTGAATACTGTCGTTAGTAAGGGAAGAGAAACAAGCTCTCTTATGTGATGAGTGCAGGTGCCCTCATTGTATTCGGCATATCCTGAATGAGTGTGTCGATTATCGTGACGTGGTGACAATCTCCCTCGTTGTGGCTCCAAGGGTATTATGTAGACGCAGACGAGTAACACCAAAACTACAATTATGGACACGTTCTTATAATAATGGAAATGAGTTCGCCTTATACCGATAAAATATTCTTTATTGGGAGGAAGGTGTCATCTTCAGTACTACTTCATCATTTCACCAACGGCTTTAATGCTCCTGAAATTATTTCTTACCTATTGGCCATGGTCCCTGCGGCATTGTTTCTTTCCTGAAAATTTTTCTTGAGGGTCTGACATGCTTTTAATAAAAGAGCGGATGATGTCCATTTTTATATGATTTCTTTAGGTGATCTAGTTCCGATATCGATACTTATCAAGTGCTAAACTATCTTTTCCACCAATAAACAATACCGATATTATACCTTAAAAAAGCCTTAACAATGACGTTTTATGATTAACACCATAGTAAAAGATTGAATAAATTCCGCGATAAACTCCAATTATGGTCCAAGATATGATTTAGACACTACCTATGACACCATTATACAGAAATGTTTACACCCTTTTTACCTGTGAAGAGTTCAGAAAAAGCCATTCACAATAGATAACTTCTCAGCCACCACTTGCAGAATATTATGCAGTCCTCGTTATTCTAGCTTTTTCTTAACATCGTTATTCGGAATTATGCAACGAATTCGGATGTAAACCCACATTTAAGATAATTATTGTGGATTCAGAAGTGCGTGTTTCGGTTTATGAAGAGGTCTTTGTACTACCATTTCGTCAGCTCTTCAAGGTAAACTTCAACTCTACAAAGTAATGAAAGATTCCTCTTCAATGATCTAATGAAATCCGTCCTGGTCTGGTTCCTTCATTTCGACATCTGTTGTTGAGGTCGTTGCAGTCTCCTGTTGTGCATCAGCCTTTCCGAGGAACGTAATTTCGGCCCTCTGCATACCGACGTTATACCGAAGTCCGGACTTGAGATAAAAGTGGAGGAAGGCTCGTCTACTTAAAGGAAAAACCTCGTCTTACGCTCCACCTCCTTCCTCTCGTAAGTTCTCCAGAGAGAGGTTTGAAGTCCCGAGTTGGACCCCTTCATTCTCTCGTTGAGCGTTATTGCGTCCGGTTTCCTGAATCCCGGAACTCACACCATCCTCCTTCTTCTCCTAATGAGCCTGTCGGCATCAACCACCTTCACGTTGGTTTCGCGGAACGGTCCCATTTTGCCTACAGCCTCGACCAGCCAGTTGGCTGAGTATTCATTGCCGAAGGGTAATTTTACCGCCCAGTTATATAAGCCTATTGACTTCAAAGAGTGGGAGCTCTCCCTCTGCTGGAATCGTATCCCGCATATTCTCCAGCCTCATAAATGACCTTCTCTGCATACCACAAAAGTGGCATGTCTGGCATTGCGGCCGCAGTCATTATGAGCCCAAGGAGGAGTAGGAAGGGCAGAAAAGGCGATGGGGGAGTGACCACCCATCAAAGGCAAGCTCGTTCACTTTCCTTTTCATGCGACGCTACAGTCTTAGTTTGCACATCATCCTCATCATTAGAAGCCACCAATATTGCTTAAGTAAAAGAAATGATAATAATAATAATAAACAGATTCACAATTCATTCAATATTCAAAGACCCTTCAGTGCATAAATATTAAATAATTAACTCAAATAGATAAATTAACGTAGATCATTTCATTTTTGGTGCAGAGGTTAAAGTCGAGCGCAAGATGCATACAGTACAATATACAAATACATCATGAATAAAAAATTCTTTTAGAGAATAAAACATTTTTGAGTGAACTTTAATGCATTTTTTATACTTTTATCCTACAGTCGGATTTAAGTTCCGATGGCAGATGGTTGTAAATTGTTAAGGCCATGGATATCGGTCCATCCTTAGCTATGAAGTCCATACAAAATTTTGATAGCGGTCATTCTGCCTTCTGATATTATGACTGTGAATACTGTCGTTAGTAAGAGAAGAGAAACAAGCTCTTCAATGTGATGAGTGCAGGTGCCCTCATAGTATTCGGCATATCCTGAATGAGTGTGTCAATTATCGTGACGTGCTGAAAATCTCCCTTTTTGTGGCTCCAACGGTATTATGTAGACGCAGACGAGTAACACCAAAACTACAATTATGGACACGTTCTCTTAATAATGGAAATGAGTTCGCCTTATACCGATAAAACATTCTTTTTTGGGAGGAAGGTGTCATCTGCAGTACTACTTCATCATTTCACCAACGGCGTTAATGCTCCTGAAATTCTATCTTACCCTGTGGCCATGGTCTCTTCGGCATTGTTTCTTTTGGGCAAATTTTGTTGAGGGTCTGACATGCTTTTAATAAATGAGCGGATGAAAGGCAAGTTCGTCCACTGCAGTTTCATGCGACGTCACAGTCTTAGTTTGCACATCATCCTCATCATTACCACCAACAATATTGCTTAAGTAAAAGAAATGATAATAATAATAATATACAGATTCACAATTTATTCAATATTCAAAGACCCTTCAGTGCATAAATATTAAATAATTAACTCAAATAGATAAATTAACGTAGATCATTTCATTTTTGGTGCAGAGGTTAAGGTCGAGCGCAAGATGCATACAGTACAATATACAAATACATCATGAATAAAATATGGTTTTAGAGAATAAAACATTTTTGAGTGAACTTTAATACATTTTTTATACTTTAATCCTACTGTCGGATTTATGCTCCGATAGAATATGATTGTAAATTGTTAAGGCCATGGATATCGGTCCATCCTTAGCTATGAAGTCCATACAAAATTTTGAAAGCGGTCATTCTGCCTTCTGATATTGTGACTGTGAATACTGTCGTTAGTAAGAGAAGAGAAACAAGCTCTTCAATGTGATGAGTGCAGGTGCCCTCATAGTATTCGGCATATCCTGAATGAGTGTGTCAAATATCGTGACGTGGTGAAAATCTCCCTCGTTGTGGCTCCAAGGGTATTATGTAGACGCAGACGAGTAACACCAAAACTACTACTATTGACATGTTCTCTTAATAATGGAAATGAGCTCGCTCATACCGATAAAATATTCTTTATTGGGAGGAAGGTGTCATCTGCAGTACTACTTCATCATTTCACCAACGGCGTTAATGCTCCTGAAATTCTTTCTTACCCTGTGGTCATGGTCTCTGCGGCATTGTCTCTTTCCAGCAAATTTTCTTGAGGGTCTGACATGCTTTTAATAAAAGAGCGGATGATGTCCAATTTTATATGATTTCTTTAGGTGATCTAATACCGATATCGATACTTATCAAGTGCTAAACCATCTTTTCCATCAATAAACAATACCGATATTATACCTTAAAAAAAGCTTAACAATGACGTTTTTGATTAACACCATAGTAAAAGATTGAATAAATTCCGCGGTAAACTCCAATTATGGTCCAAGATATGATTTAGACACTACCTATGACACCATTATACAGAAATGTTTACACCCTTTTTACCTGTGAAGAGTTCAGAAAAAGCCATTCACAATAGATAACTTCTCAGCCACCGCTTGCAGAATATTATGCAGTCCTCGTTATTCTAGCTTTTTCTTAACATCGTTATTCGGAATTATGCAACGAATTCGGATGTAAACCCACATTTAAATTAATTATTGTGGATTCAGAAGTGCGTGTTTCTGTTTATGTAGAGGTCTTTGTACTACCATTTCGTCAGCTCTTCACGGTAAACTTCAACTCTACAAAGTAATGAAAGATTCCTCTTCAATGATCTAATGAAATCCATCCTGGTCTGGTTCCTTCATTTCGACATCTGTTGTTCAGGTCGTTACAGTGTCCTGTTGTGCATTCGCCTTTCCGAGGAACCTAATTTCGGCCCTCTTCATACCAACGTTATACGGAAGTCCGGACTTGAGATAAAAGTGGAGGAAGGCTCGTCTACTTAAAGGAAAAACCTCGTCTTACGCTCCACCTCCTTCCTCTCGTAAGTTCTCCAGAGAGAGGTTTGAAGTCCCAAGTTGGACCCCTTCATTCTCTTGTTGAGCGTTTTTGCGTCCGGTATCCTGAATCCCGGAACTCACACCATCCTCCTTCTTCTCCTAATGAGCCTGTCGGCATCAACCACTTTCACGTTGGTTTTGCGGAACGGTCCCATTTTGCCTACAGCCTCGACCAGCCTGTTGGCTGAGTATTCATTGCCGTAGTATAATTTTACCGCCCAGTTATATGAGCCTATTGACTTCAAAGAGTGGGATCTCTCCCTCTGCTGGAATCGTATCCCGCATATTCTCCAGCCTTATAAATGACCTTCTCTGCATACCACAAAAGTGGCATGTCTGGCAGTGCGACCGCAGTCATTATGAGCCCAAGGAGGATTAGGAAGGGCAGAAAAGGCGATGGGGGAGTGACCACCCATGAAAGGCAAGCTCGTTCACTTTCCTTTTCATGCGACGCTACAGTCTTAGTTTGCACATCATCCTCATCATTAGAAGCCACCAATATTGCTTAAGTAAAAGAAATGATAATAATAATAACAAACAGATTCACAATTCATTCAATATTCAAAGACCCTTCAGTGCATAAATATTAAATAATTAACTCAAATTGATTAATTAACGTAGTTCATTTCATTTTTGGCGCAGAGGTTAAAGTTAAGCGCAAGATGCATACAGTACAATATACAAATACATCATGAATAAAATATTGCTTTAGAGAATAAAACATTTGTGAGTGAACTTTAATGCATTTTTTATACTTTTATCCTACTGTCGGATTTAAGCTCCGATGGCAGATGGTTGTAAATTGTTAAGGCCATGGATATCGGTCCATCCTTAGCTATGAAGTCCATACAAAATTTTGATAGCGGTCATTCTGCCTTCTGATATTATGACTGTGAATACTGTCGTTAGTAAGAGAAGAGAAACAAGCTCTTCAATGTGATGAGTGCAGGTGCCCTCATAGTATTCGGCATATCCTGAATGAGAGTGTCAATTATCGTGACGTGCTGAAAATCTCCCTTTTTGTGGCTCCAACGGTATTATGTAGACGCAGACGAGTAACACCAAAACTACAATTATGGACACGTTCTCTTAATAATGGAAATGAGTTCGCCTTATACCGATAAAACATTCTTTTTTGGGAGGAAGGTGTCATCTGCAGTACTACTTCATCATTTCACCAACGGCGTTAATGCTCCTGAAATTCTATCTTACCCTGTGGCCATGGTCTCTTCGGCATTGTTTCTTTTGGGCAAATTTTGTTGAGGGTCTGACATGCTTTTAATAAATGAGCGGATGAAAGGCAAGTTCGTCCACTGCAGTTTCATGCGACGTCACAGTCTTAGTTTGCACATCATCCTCATCATTACCACCAACAATATTGCTTAAGTAAAAGAAATGATAATAATAATAATATACAGATTCACAATTTATTCAATATTCAAAGACCCTTCAGTGCATAAATATTAAATAATTAACTCAAATAGATAAATTAACGTAGATCATTTCATTTTTGGTGCAGAGGTTAAGGTCGAGCGCAAGATGCATACAGTACAATATACAAATACATCATGAATAAAATATGGTTTTAGAGAATAAAACATTTTTGAGTGAACTTTAATACATTTTTTATACTTTAATCCTACTGTCGGATTTATGCTCCGATAGAATATGATTGTAAATTGTTAAGGCCATGGATATCGGTCCATCCTTAGCTATGAAGTCCATACAAAATTTTGAAAGCGGTCATTCTGCCTTCTGATATTGTGACTGTGAATACTGTCGTTAGTAAGAGAAGAGAAACAAGCTCTTCAATGTGATGAGTGCAGGTGCCCTCATAGTATTCGGCATATCCTGAATGAGTGTGTCAAATATCGTGACGTGGTGAAAATCTCCCTCGTTGTGGCTCCAAGGGTATTATGTAGACGCAGACGAGTAACACCAAAACTACTACTATTGACATGTTCTCTTAATAATGGAAATGAGCTCGCTCATACCGATAAAATATTCTTTATTGGGAGGAAGGTGTCATCTGCAGTACTACTTCATCATTTCACCAACGGCGTTAATGCTCCTGAAATTCTTTCTTACCCTGTGGTCATGGTCTCTGCGGCATTGTCTCTTTCCAGCAAATTTTCTTGAGGGTCTGACATGCTTTTAATAAAAGAGCGGATGATGTCCATTTTTATATGATTTCTTTAGGTGATCTAATACCGATATCGATACTTATCAAGTGCTAAATCATCTTTTCCATCAATAAACAATACCGATATTATACCTTAAAAAAAGCTTAACAATGACGTTTTTGATTAACACCATAGTAAAAGATTGAATAAATTCCGCGGTAAACTCCAATTATGGTCCAAGATATGATTTAGACACTACCTATGACACCATTATACAGAAATGTTTACACCCTTTTTACCTGTGAAGAGTTCAGAAAAAGCCATTCACAATAGATAACTTCTCAGCCACCGCTTGCAGAATATTATGCAGTCCTCGTTATTCTAGCTTTTTCTTAACATCGTTATTCGGAATTATGCAACGAATTCGGATGTAAACCCACATTTAAATTAATTATTGTGGATTCAGAAGTGCGTGTTTCTGTTTATGTAGAGGTCTTTGTACTACCATTTCGTCAGCTCTTCACGGTAAACTTCAACTCTACAAAGTAATGAAAGATTCCTCTTCAATGATCTAATGAAATCCATCCTGGTCTGGTTCCTTCATTTCGACATCTGTTGTTCAGGTCGTTACAGTGTCCTGTTGTGCATTCGCCTTTCCGAGGAACCTAATTTCGGCCCTCTTCATACCAACGTTATACGGAAGTCCGGACTTGAGATAAAAGTGGAGGAAGGCTCGTCTACTTAAAGGAAAAACCTCGTCTTACGCTCCACCTCCTTCCTCTCGTAAGTTCTCCAGAGAGAGGTTTGAAGTCCCAAGTTGGACCCCTTCATTCTCTTGTTGAGCGTTTTTGCGTCCGGTATCCTGAATCCCGGAACTCACACCATCCTCCTTCTTCTCCTAATGAGCCTGTCGGCATCAACCACCTTCACGTTGGTTTTGCGGAACGGTCCCATTTTGCCTACAGCCTCGACCAGCCTGTTGGCTGAGTATTCATTGCCGTAGTATAATTTTACCGCCCAGTTATATGAGCCTATTGACTTCAAAGAGTGGGATCTCTCCCTCTGCTGGAATCGTATCCCGCATATTCTCCAGCCTTATAAATGACCTTCTCTGCATACCACAAAAGTGGCATGTCTGGCAGTGCGACCGCAGTCATTATGAGCCCAAGGAGGATTAGGAAGGGCAGAAAAGGCGATGGGGGAGTGACCACCCATGAAAGGCAAGCTCGTTCACTTTCCTTTTCATGCGACGCTACAGTCTTAGTTTGCACATCATCCTCATCATTAGAAGCCACCAATATTGCTTAAGTAAAAGAAATGATAATAATAATAACAAACAGATTCACAATTCATTCAATATTCAAAGACCCTTCAGTGCATAAATATTAAATAATTAACTCAAATAGATAAATTAACGTAGATCATTTCATTTTTGGTGCAGAGGTTAAAGTCGAGCGCAAGATGCATACAGTACAATATACAAATACATCATGAATAAAAAATTCTTTTAGAGAATAAAACATTTTTGAGTGAACTTTAATGCATTTTTTATACTTTTATCCTACAGTCGGATTTAAGCTCCGATGGCAGATGGTTGTAAATTGTTAAGGCCATGGATATCGGTCCATCCTTAGCTATGAAGTCCATACAAAATTTTGATAGCGGTCATTCTGCCTTCTGATATTATGACTGTGAATACTGTCGTTAGTAAGAGAAGAGAAACAAGCTCTTCAATGTGATGAGTGCAGGTGCCCTCATAGTATTCGGCATATCCTGAATGAGTGTGTCAATTATCGTGACGTGCTGAAAATCTCCCTTTTTGTGGCTCCAACGGTATTATGTAGACGCAGACGAGTAACACCAAAACTACAATTATGGACACGTTCTCTTAATAATGGAAATGAGTTCGCCTTATACCGATAAAACATTCTTTTTTGGGAGGAAGGTGTCATCTGCAGTACTACTTCATCATTTCACCAACGGCGTTAATGCTCCTGAAATTCTATCTTACCCTGTGGCCATGGTCTCTTCGGCATTGTTTCTTTTGGGCAAATTTTGTTGAGGGTCTGACATGCTTTTAATAAATGAGCGGATGAAAGGCAAGTTCGTCCACTGCAGTTTCATGCGACGTCACAGTCTTAGTTTGCACATCATCCTCATCATTACCACCAACAATATTGCTTAAGTAAAAGAAATGATAATAATAATAATATACAGATTCACAATTTATTCAATATTCAAAGACCCTTCAGTGCATAAATATTAAATAATTAACTCAAATAGATAAATTAACGTAGATCATTTCATTTTTGGTGCAGAGGTTAAGGTCGAGCGCAAGATGCATACAGTACAATATACAAATACATCATGAATAAAATATGGTTTTAGAGAATAAAACATTTTTGAGTGAACTTTAATACATTTTTTATACTTTAATCCTACTGTCGGATTTATGCTCCGATAGAATATGATTGTAAATTGTTAAGGCCATGGATATCGGTCCATCCTTAGCTATGAAGTCCATACAAAATTTTGAAAGCGGTCATTCTGCCTTCTGATATTGTGACTGTGAATACTGTCGTTAGTAAGAGAAGAGAAACAAGCTCTTCAATGTGATGAGTGCAGGTGCCCTCATAGTATTCGGCATATCCTGAATGAGTGTGTCAAATATCGAGACGTGGTGAAAATCTCCCTCGTTGTGGCTCCAAGGGTATTATGTAGACGCAGACGAGTAACACCAAAACTACTACTATTGACATGTTCTCTTAATAATGGAAATGAGCTCGCTCATACCGATAAAATATTCTTTATTGGGAGGAAGGTGTCATCTGCAGTACTACTTCATCATTTCACCAACGGCGTTAATGCTCCTGAAATTCTTTCTTACCCTGTGGTCATGGTCTCTGCGGCATTGTCTCTTTCCAGCAAATTTTCTTGAGGGTCTGACATGCTTTTAATAAAAGAGCGGATGATGTCCATTTTTATATGATTTCTTTAGGTGATCTAATACCGATATCGATACTTATCAAGTGCTAAACCATCTT
The DNA here is from genome assembly GCA_963169105.1 of Ceriagrion tenellum. Classification (NCBI taxonomy): domain Eukaryota; kingdom Metazoa; phylum Arthropoda; class Insecta; order Odonata; family Coenagrionidae; genus Ceriagrion; species Ceriagrion tenellum. The sequence continues at coordinate 105,574,236 of OY720638.1, read as the reverse complement.
TTCCATCAATAAACAATACCGATATTATACCTTAAAAAAAGCTTAACAATGACGTTTTTGATTAACACCATAGTAAAAGATTGAATAAATTCCGCGGTAAACTCCAATTATGGTCCAAGATATGATTTAGACACTACCTATGACACCATTATACAGAAATGTTTACACCCTTTTTACCTGTGAAGAGTTCAGAAAAAGCCATTCACAATAGATAACTTCTCAGCCACCGCTTGCAGAATATTATGCAGTCCTCGTTATTCTAGCTTTTTCTTAACATCGTTATTCGGAATTATGCAACGAATTCGGATGTAAACCCACATTTAAATTAATTATTGTGGATTCAGAAGTGCGTGTTTCTGTTTATGTAGAGGTCTTTGTACTACCATTTCGTCAGCTCTTCACGGTAAACTTCAACTCTACAAAGTAATGAAAGATTCCTCTTCAATGATCTAATGAAATCCATCCTGGTCTGGTTCCTTCATTTCGACATCTGTTGTTCAGGTCGTTACAGTGTCCTGTTGTGCATTCGCCTTTCCGAGGAACCTAATTTCGGCCCTCTTCATACCAACGTTATACGGAAGTCCGGACTTGAGATAAAAGTGGAGGAAGGCTCGTCTACTTAAAGGAAAAACCTCGTCTTACGCTCCACCTCCTTCCTCTCGTAAGTTCTCCAGAGAGAGGTTTGAAGTCCCAAGTTGGACCCCTTCATTCTCTTGTTGAGCGTTTTTGCGTCCGGTATCCTGAATCCCGGAACTCACACCATCCTCCTTCTTCTCCTAATGAGCCTGTCGGCATCAACCACCTTCACGTTGGTTTTGCGGAACGGTCCCATTTTGCCTACAGCCTCGACCAGCCTGTTGGCTGAGTATTCATTGCCGTAGTATAATTTTACCGCCCAGTTATATGAGCCTATTGACTTCAAAGAGTGGGATCTCTCCCTCTGCTGGAATCGTATCCCGCATATTCTCCAGCCTTATAAATGACCTTCTCTGCATACCACAAAAGTGGCATGTCTGGCAGTGCGACCGCAGTCATTATGAGCCCAAGGAGGATTAGGAAGGGCAGAAAAGGCGATGGGGGAGTGACCACCCATGAAAGGCAAGCTCGTTCACTTTCCTTTTCATGCGACGCTACAGTCTTAGTTTGCACATCATCCTCATCATTAGAAGCCACCAATATTGCTTAAGTAAAAGAAATGATAATAATAATAACAAACAGATTCACAATTCATTCAATATTCAAAGACCCTTCAGTGCATAAATATTAAATAATTAACTCAAATTGATTAATTAACGTAGTTCATTTCATTTTTGGCGCAGAGGTTAAAGTTAAGCGCAAGATGCATACAGTACAATATACAAATACATCATGAATAAAATATTGCTTTAGAGAATAAAACATTTGTGAGTGAACTTTAATGCATTTTTTATACTTTTATCCTACTGTCGGATTTAAGCTCCGATGGCAGATGGTTGTAAATTGTTAAGGCCATGGATATCGGTCCATCCTTAGCTATGAAGTCCATACAAAATTTTGATAGCGGTCATTCTGCCTTCTGATATTATGACTGTGAATACTGTCGTTAGTAAGAGAAGAGAAACAAGCTCTTCAATGTGATGAGTGCAGGTGCCCTCATAGTATTCGGCATATCCTGAATGAGAGTGTCAATTATCGTGACGTGCTGAAAATCTCCCTTTTTGTGGCTCCAACGGTATTATGTAGACGCAGACGAGTAACACCAAAACTACAATTATGGACACGTTCTCTTAATAATGGAAATGAGTTCGCCTTATACCGATAAAACATTCTTTTTTGGGAGGAAGGTGTCATCTGCAGTACTACTTCATCATTTCACCAACGGCGTTAATGCTCCTGAAATTCTATCTTACCCTGTGGCCATGGTCTCTTCGGCATTGTTTCTTTTGGGCAAATTTTGTTGAGGGTCTGACATGCTTTTAATAAATGAGCGGATGAAAGGCAAGTTCGTCCACTGCAGTTTCATGCGACGTCACAGTCTTAGTTTGCACATCATCCTCATCATTACCACCAACAATATTGCTTAAGTAAAAGAAATGATAATAATAATAATATACAGATTCACAATTTATTCAATATTCAAAGACCCTTCAGTGCATAAATATTAAATAATTAACTCAAATAGATAAATTAACGTAGATCATTTCATTTTTGGTGCAGAGGTTAAGGTCGAGCGCAAGATGCATACAGTACAATATACAAATACATCATGAATAAAATATGGTTTTAGAGAATAAAACATTTTTGAGTGAACTTTAATACATTTTTTATACTTTAATCCTACTGTCGGATTTATGCTCCGATAGAATATGATTGTAAATTGTTAAGGCCATGGATATCGGTCCATCCTTAGCTATGAAGTCCATACAAAATTTTGAAAGCGGTCATTCTGCCTTCTGATATTGTGACTGTGAATACTGTCGTTAGTAAGAGAAGAGAAACAAGCTCTTCAATGTGATGAGTGCAGGTGCCCTCATAGTATTCGGCATATCCTGAATGAGTGTGTCAAATATCGTGACGTGGTGAAAATCTCCCTCGTTGTGGCTCCAAGGGTATTATGTAGACGCAGACGAGTAACACCAAAACTACTACTATTGACATGTTCTCTTAATAATGGAAATGAGCTCGCTCATACCGATAAAATATTCTTTATTGGGAGGAAGGTGTCATCTGCAGTACTACTTCATCATTTCACCAACGGCGTTAATGCTCCTGAAATTCTTTCTTACCCTGTGGTCATGGTCTCTGCGGCATTGTCTCTTTCCAGCAAATTTTCTTGAGGGTCTGACATGCTTTTAATAAAAGAGCGGATGATGTCCATTTTTATATGATTTCTTTAGGTGATCTAATACCGATATCGATACTTATCAAGTGCTAAACCATCTTTTCCATCAATAAACAATACCGATATTATACCTTAAAAAAAGCTTAACAATGACGTTTTTGATTAACACCATAGTAAAAGATTGAATAAATTCCGCGGTAAACTCCAATTATGGTCCAAGATATGATTTAGACACTACCTATGACACCATTATACAGAAATGTTTACACCCTTTTTACCTGTGAAGAGTTCAGAAAAAGCCATTCACAATAGATAACTTCTCAGCCACCGCTTGCAGAATATTATGCAGTCCTCGTTATTCTAGCTTTTTCTTAACATCGTTATTCGGAATTATGCAACGAATTCGGATGTAAACCCACATTTAAATTAATTATTGTGGATTCAGAAGTGCGTGTTTCTGTTTATGTAGAGGTCTTTGTACTACCATTTCGTCAGCTCTTCACGGTAAACTTCAACTCTACAAAGTAATGAAAGATTCCTCTTCAATGATCTAATGAAATCCATCCTGGTCTGGTTCCTTCATTTCGACATCTGTTGTTCAGGTCGTTACAGTGTCCTGTTGTGCATTCGCCTTTCCGAGGAACCTAATTTCGGCCCTCTTCATACCAACGTTATACGGAAGTCCGGACTTGAGATAAAAGTGGAGGAAGGCTCGTCTACTTAAAGGAAAAACCTCGTCTTACGCTCCACCTCCTTCCTCTCGTAAGTTCTCCAGAGAGAGGTTTGAAGTCCCAAGTTGGACCCCTTCATTCTCTTGTTGAGCGTTTTTGCGTCCGGTATCCTGAATCCCGGAACTCACACCATCCTCCTTCTTCTCCTAATGAGCCTGTCGGCATCAACCACCTTCACGTTGGTTTCGCGGAACGGTCCCATTTTGCCTACAGCCTCGACCAGCCTGTTGGCTGAGTATTCATTGCCGTAGTATAATTTTACCGCCCAGTTATATGAGCCTATTGACTTCAAAGAGTGGGATCTCTCCCTCTGCTGGAATCGTATCCCGCATATTCTCCAGCCTTATAAATGACCTTCTCTGCATACCACAAAAGTGGCATGTCTGGCAGTGCGACCGCAGTCATTATGAGCCCAAGGAGGATTAGGAAGGGCAGAAAAGGCGATGGGGGAGTGACCACCCATGAAAGGCAAGCTCGTTCACTTTCCTTTTCATGCGACGCTACAGTCTTAGTTTGCACATCATCCTCATCATTAGAAGCCACCAATATTGCTTAAGTAAAAGAAATGATAATAATAATAACAAACAGATTCACAATTCATTCAATATTCAAAGACCCTTCAGTGCATAAATATTAAATAATTAACTCAAATTGATTAATTAACGTAGTTCATTTCATTTTTGGCGCAGAGGTTAAAGTTAAGCGCAAGATGCATACAGTACAATATACAAATACATCATGAATAAAATATTGCTTTAGAGAATAAAACATTTGTGAGTGAACTTTAATGCATTTTTTATACTTTTATCCTACTGTCGGATTTAAGCTCCGATGGCAGATGGTTGTAAATTGTTAAGGCCATGGATATCGGTCCATCCTTAGCTATGAAGTCCATACAAAATTTTGATAGCGGTCATTCTGCCTTCTGATATTGTGACTGTGAATACTGTCGTTAGTAAGAGAAGAGAAAAAAGCTCTTCAATGTGATGAGTGAAGGTGCCCTCATAGTATTTGGCATATCCTGAATGAGTGTGTCGATTATCGTGACGTGGTGAAAATCTCCCTCGTTGTGGCTCCAACGGTATTATGTAGACGCAGACGAGTAACACCAAAACTACTTCTATGGACACGTTCTCTTAATAATGAAAATGAGCTCGCCTTATACCGATAAATATTCTTTATTGAGAGGAAGTTGTCATCTGCAGTACTACTTCATCATTTCTACAACGGCATTAATGCTCCTGAAATTCTTTCTTACCCAGTGGCCTTGGTCTCTATGGCATTGTTTCTTTCCTGCAAATTTTCTTGAGGGTCTGACATGCTTTTAATAAAGGAGCGGATGATTTCCATTTTTATATGATTTCTTTAGGTGATCTAGTACCGATATCGATACTTATCAAGTGCTAAACTATCTTTTCCACCAATAAAAAATACCTATATTATACCTTAAAAAAGCTTTAACAATGACGTTTTTTGATTTGATCAACCACTTTCACGTTGGTTTTGCGGAACGGTCCCATTTTGCCTACAGCCTCGACCAGCCAGTTGCTGAATATTGATTGCCGAAGGGTTATTATTATGCCCTTTTATATGAGCCTATTGGCTTCAAAGAGTGGGATCTATCCCTCTGCAGGAATCGTATCCCGCATATCCTCTAGCCTCATAAATGATCTTCTCTGCATACCACAAAAGTGGCATTTCTGTCAGTGCGGCCGCAGTCATTAAGAGCCCAAGGAGGAGTAGGAAGGGCAGAAAAGGCGATGGGGGAGTGACCACCCAGCATATGTAGCCTCCTTCACTGTAGTTTCATTTGGCGCCACAGTCTTACTTTGCCCATCATCCTCATCATAAGCAGCCACCAATATTGCTTAAGTAAAAGAAATGATAATAATAATAATAAACAGATTCACAATTCATTCATTATTCAAAGACCCTTCAGTGCATAAATATTAAATAATTAACTCAAATTGATTAATTAACGTAGTTCATTTCATTTTTGGCGCAGAGGTTAAAGTCGAGCGCAAGGTGCATACAGTACAATTTACAAATACATCATGAATAAAATATTGTTTTAGAGAATAAATCATTTTTGAGTGAACTTTAATACATTTTATATACTTTTATCCTACTGTCGGAGTTAAGCTCCGATGGCAGATGGTTGTAAATTGTTAAGGCCATGGATATCGGTCCATGCTTAGCTATGAAGTCCTTACAATGTTTTGATAGCGGTCTATCTGCCTTCTGATATTGTGACTGTGAATACTGTCGTTTGTAACAGAAGAGAAACAACCTCCTCAATGTGATGAATGCAGGTGCCCTCATAGTTTTCGGCATATCCTGAATGAGTGTGTCAATTATCGTGACGTGGTGAAAATCTCCCTCGTTGTGGCTCCAAGGGTATTATGTAGACGCAGACGAGTAACACCAAAACTACTACTATGGACTAGTTCTCTTAATAATGGAAATGAGCTCGCCTTATACCGATAAAATATTCTTTTTTGGGAGGAAGGTGTCATCTAAAGAAATACTTTATCATTTCACCAACGGCGTTAATGCTCCTGAAGTTCTTTCTTACCCAATGGCCATGGTCTCTGCGGCATTGTCTCTTTCCAGCAAATTTTCTTGAAGGTCTGACATGCTTTTAATAAAAGAGCGGATGATGTACATTTTTATATGATTTCTTTAGGTGATCTAATACCGATATCGATACTTATCAAGTGCTAAACCATCTTTTCCATCAATAAACAATACCAATATTAAACCTTAAAAAAAGCTTAACAATGACGTTTTTGATTAACACCATAGTAAAAGATTGAATAAATTCCGCGGTAAACTCCAATTATGGTCCAGGATACATCTACATCTACGTAATACCCTGCGAGCCACCACGAGGGTGTGTGGCAGGGGGTGAAGATCACCAAAAATGCACTATTGACATGCAAGTAGGATATTTAAGGGAGACATGCTAGATAATAGGGTCACATGGTTAGTATCTACGTAATAAGAAAGAGATTATTGGTTGTTATTACATGCATCATGCACTACAGACTATTCTAACTATGTTTCACCTACCTATCCCTTTTGCTACTTGCCTATTGTTCTCTCTTATGGTACGCGGGAAAAATGACATTTTAAATCTATCGGTACGACAATCTATCTCTCTAATCTTGTTCATATGGTCAAACCTAGCATAATACGCAGGGGTTCTTAATATATATCTAACGTCATCTGTGAACAAATCGGTTTCGAATTTACTTAAAAGGTTTAACCTAAATTTTAACCTGCGTTCTGATAGTAATTCCCATCCTAGTTCTTCTATTAAACTCGTAACACTAATACAATTATCATAACGACATTTAACAAACCTAGCAGATCTCCTTTGCACGCGCTCTAATTCTTTTATCATACCTTCCTCGTAGGGATCCCATATACATAGGATATGATTTAGACACTACCTATGACACCTTTAAACAGAAATGTTTACACCCTTTTTAACTGTGAAGAGTTCAGAAAAAGCCATTCACAAAAGATAACTTCTAAACCACCTGTAGCAGAATATTATGCAGTCCTCGTTATTCTAGCTTTTTCTTAGCATCGTTATTCGGAATTATGCAACGAATTCGGATGTAAACCCACATTTAAATTAGTTATTGTGGATTCAGAAGTTCGTGTTTCTGTTTATGGAGAGGTCTTTGTACTACCATTTCGTCAGCTCTTCAAGGTAAACTTCTACTCTAAAAAGTAATGATAGATTCCTCTTCAGTGATCTAATGAAATCCATCCTGGTCTGGTTGCTTCATTTCGACATCTGTTGTTGAGGTCATTGCAGTCTCCTGCTGTGCATCCGCCTCTCCGAGGAACGTAATTTTGGCCCTCTGCATACCGACGTTTTTCGGAAGTCCGGACTTGTGATGAAGGTGGCGGAAGGCTCGTCTACTTAAACTACAAACCTCGTCTTACTCTCCACCTCCTTCCTCTCGTAAGTTCTCCAGAGAGAAGTTTGAAGTCCCGAGTTGGACCCCTACATTCTCTTGATGAGCGTTTTGGCGTCCGGTTTCCTGAATCCCGGAACTCACACCATTATCCTTCTTCTCCTAATGAGCCTGTCGGCATCAACCACCTTCACGTTGGTTTTGCGGAACGGTCCCATTTTGCCTACAGCCTCGACCAGCCAGTTGGCTGAGTATTGATTGCCGAAGGGAAATTATTCCGCCCCGTTATATGAGCTATTGGCTTCAAAGAGTGGGATCTCTCTCTCTGCAGGAATCGTATCCCGCATATCCTCTAGCCTCATAAATGATCTTCTCTGCATACCACAAAAGTGGCATGTCTGGCAGTGCGGCCGCAGTCATTAAGAGCCCAAGGAGGAGTAGGAAGGGCAGAAAAGGCGATGGGAGAGTGACCACCCATCATAGGTAGGCTCGTCCACTGCAGTTTCATGCGTCGCCACAGTCTTAGTTTGCACATCATCCTCATCATTAGCAGCCAACAAAATTTCTTAAGTAAAAGAAATGATAATAATAATAATAAACAGATTCACAATTCATTCAATATTCAAAGACCCTTCAGTGCATAAATATTAAATAATTAACTCAAATTGATTAATTAACGTAGATCATTTCATTTTTGGCGCAGAGGTTAAAGTCGAGCGAAAGATGCACACAGTACATTATACAAATACATCATGAATAAAAAATTGTTTTAGAGAATAAAACATTTTTGAGTGAACTTTAATACATTTTTTATACTTTTATCCTACTGTCGGAGTTAAGCTCCGATGGCAGATGGTTGTAAATTGTTAAGGCCATTGATATTGGTCCATCCTTAGCTATGAAGTCCTTACAAAATTTTGATAGCGGTCATTCTGCCTTCTGATATTGTGACTGTGAATACTGTCGTTAGTAACAGAAGAGAAACAATCTCCTCAATGTGATGAGTGCAGGTGCCCTCATAGTATTCGGCATATCCTGAATGAGTGTGTCAATTATCGTGACGTGGTGAATATCTCCCTCGTTGTAACTCCAAGGGTATTATGTAGACGCAGACGAGTAACACCAAAACTACTAGTTTCCCAGTAGGCTTCCGCGGAGATTCTGACTGTGGGCAGCGATTGTTCCGGGTTTCCATCCGCGTGTATCCATTATTTCGGACAATATTTCGCCAACGTTCCAGTTGGCTTCCTCAGGTCCACTGAAGTGACGATGCAGGAATTGGTCCTCTTAATATACACGTAGTTTGGCGCCAAATTTGTGGAGGTGTGCTCTCATTGGTTGGACTCTCTGAAGACCCGTTTCCACGCGCTGGCGAGGGTGTAGCCGTCTTCGCGGTTGAAATTCGCAGGTGTTTTTGCGATTTCAATTGCTTCCCTGATGACTCTTGGGTAATAGCGGCCTTCTTTATTCAATAATGAGGCGTTGTCAAAGTCAATGCTGTGGGTCGGTCCACTCCATTGATGTTCAGCCACCGCTGACTGGCTGAATTGCCTGTTTTTTGCGGCCCTTCGGTGTTCTTGCACTCGGCATTTCAGAGCTCTTGAAGTCTGGCCGATGTAGGAATTGCCGCAACTACATTTTATTTGGTATACTCCTCCATAGATGTCTTTAGGGTGGTGATCTTTCGAGTTGACGAGGATACTCGCCATCTTGGTAACGCATTTAAATCTGGTCATGACGTTGTGTTTCTGGAGGGCTCTTGCGATTCTTTCCGTGGTCCCGGCGACGTAAGGTAAGATGGCGTGTGCCCTCGCCTTTTCTGTAGTACGGCTCTCTTCATAGGCCCTCTTTGGGGCCATCAGTTGCTGCTTCCGTTCCATCTTGCGGATTATCTTCAGGATGTTTTCTCGCCGGAAGCCGTTCATCTGGAAAGTTTCCATTAGATGTCGTTTCTCTTTTGCGATGGAAGCAGCGTCTGAGAGCGAGCATGCTCGGTGGAATAAAGTTTTAATTACTCCGGCTTTCTGTTGAGGGTGGTGATGGGAGTTCGCATGGAGGTATCGGTCCGTGTGGGTCTTTTTCCGAAAAACGGAGTGTCCTAAAGACCCATTTTTTCTTTTCTCGACGAGGACGTCTAAAAAAGGCAGGCAGTTGTCCGTTTCCGTCTCCATGGTGAATGTGATGGCTGCATTTTGTGCGTTCAGGTGGTGCAAGAACTTCTCGAGTTCATCCGTTCCATGTGGCCATACCACAAATGTGTCGTCCACATACCTCACAAAGAGTTTTGGCTTTTTGTGGAAGGACTGCAAGGCTTTCCGTTCAAAATCTTCCATGAAAAGATTGGCGACCACCGGTGAGAGAGGGGATCCCATTGCAGCTCCATTTGTTTGTTTGTAGAATTTACCGTTCCACGTGAAGTAGGCGTTTCTGAGGCAAAATTCCACCATCCTTGGAATGTCTCCCGGGAGGCCGTCACTTGTGAAAGTCTTGATTATTTCTACTGCTTCACCAATATATTGTCCGAAATAATGGATACACGCGGATGGAAACCCGGAACAATCGCTGCCCACCAAAACTACTACTATGGACTAGTTCTCTTAATAATGGAAATGAGCTCGCCTTATACCGATAAAATATTCTTTTTTGGGAGGAAGGTGTCATCTAAAGAAATACTTTATCATTTCACCAACGGCGTTAATGCTCCTGAAGTTCTTTCTTACCCTATGGCCATGGTCTCTGCGGCATTGTCTCTTTCCAGCAAATTTTCTTGAAGGTCTGACATGCTTTTAATAAAAGAGCGGATGATGTCCATTTTTATATGATTTCTTTAGGTGATCTAGTACCGATATCGATACTTATCAAGTGCTAAACCATCTTTTCCATCAATAAACAATACCAATATTAAACCTTAAAAAAAGCTTAACAATGACGTTTTTGATTAACACCATAGTAAAAGATTGAATAAATTCCGCGGTAAACTCCAATTATGGTCCAAGATATGATTTAGACACTACCTATGACACCTTTAAACAGAAATGTTTACACCCTTTTTACCTGTGAAGAGGTCAGAAAAAGCCATTCACAAAAGATAACTTCTAAACCACCTGTAGCAGAATATTATGCAGTCCTCGTTATTCTAGCTTTTTCTTAGCATCGTTATTCCGAATTATGCAACGAATTCGGATGTAAACCCACATTTAAATTAGTTATTGTGGATTCAGAAGTTCGTGTTTCTGTTTATGGAGAGGTCTTTGTACTACCATTTCGTCAGCTCTTCAAGGTAAACTTCTACTCTAAAAAGTAATGATAGATTCCTCTTCAGTGATCTAATTAAATCCATCCTGGTCTGGTTGCTTCATTTCGACATCTGTTGTTGAGGTCATTGCAGTCTCCTGCTGTGCATCCGCATCTCCGAGGAACGTAATTTTGGCCCTCTGCATACCGACGTTTTTCGGAAGTCCGGACTTGTGATGAAGGTGGCGGAAGGCTCGTCTACTTAAACTATAAACCTCGTCTTACGGTCCACCTCCTTCCTCTCGTAAGTTCTCCAGAGAGAAGTTTGAAGTCCCGAGTTGGACCCCTACATTCTCTTGATGAGCGTTTTGGCGTCCGGTTTCCTGAATCCCGGAACTCACACCATTATCCTTCTTCTCCTAATGAGCCTGTCGGCATCAACCACCTTCACGTTGGTTTTGCGGAACGGTCCCATTTTGCCTACAGCCTCGACCAGCCAGTTGGCTGAGTATTGATTGCCGAAGGGTAATTATTCCGCCCCGTTATATGAGCTATTGGCTTCAAAGAGTGGGATCTCTCTCTCTGCAGGAATCGTATCCCGCATATCTTCTAGCCTCATAAATGATCTTCTCTGCATACCACAAAAGTGGCATGTCTGGCATTGCGGCCGCAGTCATTAAGAGCCCAAGGAGGAGTAGGAAGGGCAGAAAAGGCGATGGGAGAGTGACCACCCATCATAGGTAGGCTCGTCCACTGCAGTTTCATGCGTCGCCACAGTCTTAGTTTGCACATCATCCTCATCATTAGCAGCCAACAAAATTTCTTAAGTAAAAGAAATGATAATAATAATAATAAACAGATTCACAATTCATTCAATATTCAAAGACCCTTCAGTGCATAAATATTAAATAATTAACTCAAATTGATTAATTAACGTAGATCATTTCATTTTTGGCGCAGAGGTTAAAGTCGAGCGCAAGATGCACACAGTACATTATACAAATACATCATGAATAAAAAATTGTTTTAGAGAATAAAACATTTTTGAGTGAACTTTAATACATTTTTTATACTTTTATCCTACTGTCGGAGTTAAGCTCCGATGGCAGATGGTTGTAAATTGTTAAGGCCATGGATATCTGTCCATCCTTATCTATGAAGTCCTTACAAAATTTTGATAGCGGTCATTCTGCCTTCTGATATTGTGACTGTGAATACTGTCGTTTGTAACAGAAGAGAAACAACCTCCTCAATGTGATGAGTGCAGGTGCCCTCATAGTATTCGGCATATCCTGAATGAGTGTGTCAATTATCGTGACGTGGTGAAAATCTCCCTCGTTGTGGCTCCAAGGGTATTATGTAGACGCAGACGAGTAACACCAAAACTACTACTATGGACTAGTTCTCTTAATAATGGAAATGAGCTCGCCTTATACCGATAAAATATTCTTTTTTGGGAGGAAGGTGTCATCTAAAGAAATACTTTATCATTTCACCAACGGCGTTAATGCTCCTGAAGTTCTTTCTTACCCTATGGCCATGGTCTCTGCGGCATTGTCTCTTTCCAGCAAATTTTCTTGAAGGTCTGACATGCTTTTAATAAAAGAGCGGATGATGTCCATTTTTATATGATTTCTTTAGGTGATCTAGTACCGATATCGATACTTATCAAGTGCTAAACCATCTTTTCCATCAATAAACAATACCAATATTATACCTTAAAAAAGGCTTAACAATGACGTTTTTGATTAACACCATATTAAAGATTGAATAAATTCCGCGGTAAACTCCAATTATGGTCCAAGATATGATTTAGACACTACCTATGACACCTTTAAACAGAAATGTTTACACCCTTTTTACCTGTGAAGAGTTCAGAAAAAGCCATTCACAAAAGATAACTTCTAAACCACCTGTAGCAGAATATTATGCAGTCCTCGTTATTCTAGCTTTTTCTTAGCATCGTTATTCGGAATTATGCAACGAATTCGGATGTAAACCCACATTTAAATTAGTTATTGTGGATTCAGAAGTTCGTGTTTCTGTTTATGGAGAGGTCTTTGTACTACCATTTCGTCAGCTCTTCAAGGTAAACTTCTACTCTAAAAAGTAATGATAGATTCCTCTTCAGTGATCTAATGAAATCCATCCTGGTCTGGTTGCTTCATTTCGACATCTGTTGTTGAGGTCATTGCAGTCTCCTGCTGTGCATCCGCCTCTCCGAGGAACGTAATTTTTGCCCTCTGCATACCGACGTTTTTCGGAAGTCCGGACTTGTGATGAAGGTGGCGGAAGGCTCGTCTACTTAAACTACAAACCTCGTCTTACTCTCCACCTCCTTCCTCTCGTAAGTTCTCCAGAGAGAAGTTTGAAGTCCCGAGTTGGACCCCTACATTCTCTTGATGAGCGTTTTGGCGTCCGGTTTCCTGAATCCCGGAACTCACACCATTATCCTTCTTCTCCTAATGAGCCTGTCGGCATCAACCACCTTCACGTTGGTTTTGCGGAACGGTCCCATTTTGCCTACAGCCTCGACCAGCCAGTTGGCTGAGTATTGATTGCCGAAGGGTAATTATTCCGCCCCGTTATATGAGCTATTGGCTTCAAAGAGTGGGATCTCTCTCTCTGCAGGAATCGTATCCCGCATATCCTCTAGCCTCATAAATGATCTTCTCTGCATACCACAAAAGTGGCATGTCTGGCATTGCGGCCGCAGTCATTAAGAGCCCAAGGAGGAGTAGGAAGGGCAGAAAAGGCGATGGGAGAGTGACCACCCATCATAGGTAGGCTCGTCCACTGCAGTTTCATGCGTCGCCACAGTCTTAGTTTGCACATCATCCTCATCATTAGCAGCCAACAAAATTTCTTAAGTAAAAGAAATGATAATAATAATAATAAACAGATTCACAATTCATTCAATATTCAAAGACCCTTCAGTGCATAAATATTAAATAATTAACTCAAATTGATTAATTAACGTAGATCATTTCATTTTTGGCGCAGAGGTTAAAGTCGAGCGCAAGATGCACACAGTACATTATACAAATACATCATGAATAAAAAATTGTTTTAGAGAATAAAACATTTTTGAGTGAACTTTAATACATTTTTTATACTTTTATCCTACTGTCGGAGTTAAGCTCCGATGGCAGATGGTTGTAAATTGTTAAGGCCATGGATATTGGTCCATCCTTAGCTATGAAGTCCTTACAAAATTTTGATAGCGGTCATTCTGCCTTCTGATATTGTGACTGTGAATACTGTCGTTTGTAACAGAAGAGAAACAACCTCCTCAATGTGATGAGTGCAGGTGCCCTCATAGTATTCGGCATATCCTGAATGAGTGTGTCAATTATCGTGACGTGGTGAATATCTCCCTCGTTGTAACTCCAAGGGTATTATGTAGACGCAGACGAGTAACACCAAAACTACTACTATGGACTAGTTCTCTTAATAATGGAAATGAGCTCGCCTTATACCGATAAAATATTCTTTTTTGGGAGGAAGGTGTCATCTAAAGAAATACTTTATCATTTCACCAACGGCGTTAATGCTCGTGAAGTTCTTTCTTACCCTATGGCCATGGTCTCTGCGGCATTGTCTCTTTCCAGCAAATTTTCTTGAAGGTCTGACATGCTTTTAATAAAAGAGCGGATGATGTCCATTTTTATATGATTTCTTTAGGTGATCTAATACCGATATCGATACTTATCAAGTGCTAAACCATCTTTTCCATCAATAAACAATACCAATATTAAACCTTAAAAAAAGCTTAACAATGACGTTTTTGATTAACACCATAGTAAAAGATTGAATAAATTCCGCGGTAAACTCCAATTATGGTCCAAGATATGATTTAGACACTACCTATGACACCTTTAAACAGAAATGTTTACACCCTTTTTACCTGTGAAGAGGTCAGAAAAAGCCATTCACAAAAGATAACTTCTAAACCACCTGTAGCAGAATATTATGCAGTCCTCGTTATTCTAGCTTTTTCTTAGCATCGTTATTCCGAATTATGCAACGAATTCGGATGTAAACCCACATTTAAATTAGTTATTGTGGATTCATAAGTTCGTGTTTCTGTTTATGGAGAGGTCTTTGTACTACCATTTCGTCAGCTCTTCAAGGTAAACTTCTACTCTAAAAAGTAATGATAGATTCCTCTTCAGTGATCTAATTAAATCCATCCTGGTCTGGTTGCTTCATTTCGACATCTGTTGTTGAGGTCATTGCAGTCTCCTGCTGTGCATCCGCATCTCCGAGGAACGTAATTTTGGCCCTCTGCATACCGACGTTTTTCGGAAGTCCGGACTTGTGATGAAGGTGGCGGAAGGCTCGTCTACATTAACTACAAACCTCGTCTTACTCTCCACCTCCTTCCTCTCGTAAGTTCTCCAGAGAGAAGTTTGAAGTCCCGAGTTGGACCCCTACATTCTCTTGATGAGCGTTTTGGCGTCCGGTTTCCTGAATCCCGGAACTCACACCATTATCCTTCTTCTCCTAATGAGCCTGTCGGCATCAACCACCTTCACGTTGGTTTTGCGGAACGGTCCCATTTTGCCTACAGCCTCGACCAGCCAGTTGGCTGAGTATTGATTGCCGAAGGGTAATTATTCCGCCCCGTTATATGAGCTATTGGCTTCAAAGAGTGGGATCTCTCTCTCTGCAGGAATCGTATCCCGCATATCCTCTAGCCTCATAAATGATCTTCTCTGCATACCACAAAAGTGGCATGTCTGGCATTGCGGCCGCAGTCATTAAGAGCCCAAGGAGGAGTAGGAAGGGCAGAAAAGGCGATGGGAGAGTGACCACCCATCATAGGTAGGCTCGTCCACTGCAGTTTCATGCGTCGCCACAGTCTTAGTTTGCACATCATCCTCATCATTAGCAGCCAACAAAATTTCTTAAGTAAAAGAAATGATAATAATAATAATAAACAGATTCACAATTCATTCAATATTCAAAGACCCATCAGTGCATAAATATTAAATAATTAACTCAAATTGATTAATTAACGTAGATCATTTCATTTTTGGCGCAGAGGTTAAAGTCGAGCGCAAGATGCACACAGTACATTATACAAATACATCATGAATAAAAAATTGTTTTAGAGAATAAAACATTTTTGAGTGAACTTTAATACATTTTTTATACTTTTATCCTACTGTCGGAGTTAAGCTCCGATGGCAGATGGTTGTAAATTGTTAAGGCCATGGATATCTGTCCATCCTTAGCTATGAAGTCCTTACAAAATTTTGATAGCGGTCATTCTGCCTTCTGATATTGTGACTGTGAATACTGTCGTTTGTGACAGAAGAGAAACAACCTCCTCAATGTGATGAGTGCAGGTGCCCTCATAGTATTCGGCATATCCTGAATGAGTGTGTCAATTATCGTGACGTGGTGAAAATCTCCCTCGTTGTGGCTCCAAGGGTATTATGTAGACGCAGACGAGTAACACCAAAACTACTACTATGGACAAGTTCTCTTAATAATGGAAATGAGCTCGCCTTATACCGATAAAATATTCTTTTTTGGGAGGAAGGTGTCATCTGCAGAAATACTTTATCATTTCACCAACGGCGTTAATGCTCCTGAAGTTCTTTCTTACCCTATGGCCATGGTCTCTGCGGCATTGTCTCTTTCCAGCAAATTTTCTTGAAGGTCTGACATGCTTTTAATAAAAGAGCGGATGATGTCCATTTTTATATGATTTCTTTAGGTGATCTAGTACCGATATCGATACTTATCAAGTGCTAAACCATCTTTTCCATCAATAAACAATACCAATATTATACCTAAAAAAAGGCTTAACAATGACGTTTTTGATTAACACCATAGTAAAAGATTGAATAAATTCCGCGGTAAACTCCAATTATGGTCCAAGATATGATTTAGACACTACCTATGACACCTTTAAACAGAAATGTTTACACCCTTTTTACCTGTGAAGAGTTCAGAAAAAGCCATTCACAAAAGATAACTTCTAAACCACCTGTAGCAGAATATTATGCAGTCCTCGTTATTCTAGCTTTTTCTTAGCATCGTTATTCGGAATTATGCAACGAATTCGGATGTAAACCCACATTTAAATTAGTTATTGTGGATTCAGACGTTCGTGTTTCTGTTTATGTAGAGGTCTTTGTACTACCATTTCGTCAGCTCTTCAAGGTAAAATTCTACTCTAAAAAGTAATGATAGATTCCTCTTCAGTGATCTAATGAAATCCATCCTGGTCTTGTTGCTTCATTTCGACATCTGTTGTTGAGGTCATTGCAGTCTCCTGCTGTGCATCCGCCTCTCCGAGGAACGTAATTTTGGCCCTCTGCATACCGACGTTTTTCGGAAGTCCGGACTTGTGATGAAGGTGGCGGAAGGCTCGTCTACTTAAACTACAAACCTCGTCTTACTCTCCACCTCCTTCCTCTCGTAAGTTCTCCAGAGAGAAGTTTGAAGTCCCGAGTTGGACCCCTACATTCTCTTGATGAGCGTTTTGGCGTCCGGTTTCCTGAATCCCGGAACTCACACCATTATCCTTCTTCTCCTAATGAGCCTGTCGGCATCAACCACCTTCACGTTGGTTTTGCGGAACGGTCCCATTTTGCCTACAGCCTCGACCAGCCAGTTGGCTGAGTATTCATTGCCGAAGGGTAATTATTCCGCCCCGTTATATGAGCTATTGGCTTCAAAGAGTGGGATCTCTCCCTCTGCAGGAATCGTATCCCGCATATCCTCTAGCCTCATAAATGATCTTCTCTGCATACCACAAAAGTGGCATGTCTGGCAGTGCGGCCGCAGTCATTAAGAGCCCAAGGAGGAGTAGGAAGGGCAGAAAAGGCGATGGGAGAGTGACCACCCATCATAGGTAGGCTCGTCCACTGCAGTTTCATGCGTCGCCACAGTCTTAGATTGCACATCATCCTCATCATTAGCAGCCAACAAAATTTCTTAAGTAAAAGAAATGATAATAATAATAATAAACAGATTCACAATTCATTCAATATTCAAAGACCCTTCAGTGCATAAATATTAAATAATTAACTCAAATTGATTAATTAACGTAGATCATTTCATTTTTGGCGCAGACGTTAAAGTCGAGCGCAAGGTGCATACAGTACAATTTACAAATACATCATGAATAAAATATTGTTTTAGAGAATAAAACATTTTTGAGTGAACTTAAATACATTTTTTATACTTTTATCCTACTGTCGGAGTTAAGCTCCGATGGCAGATGGTTGTAAATTGTTAAGGCCATGGATATCTGTCCATCCTTAGGTATGAAGTCCTTACAAAATTTTGATAGCGGTCATTCTGCCTTCTGATATAGTGACTGTGAATACTGTCGTTAGTAACAGAAGAGAAACAATCTCCTCAATGTGATGAGTGCAGGTGCCCTCATAGTATTCGCATACCCTGAATGAGTGTGTCAATTATAGTGACGTGGTGACAATCTCCCTCGTTGTGGCTCCAAGGGTATTATGTAGACGCAGACGAGTAATACCAAAACTACTACTATGGACCCGTTCCCTTAATGATGGAAATGAGCTCGCCTTATACCGATAAAATATTCTTTTTTGGGAGGAAGGTGTCATCTGCAGAAATACTTTATCATTTCACCAACGGCGTTAATGCTCCTGAAGTTCTTTCTTACCCTATGGCCATGGTCTCGGTGGCATTGTTTCTTTCATGAAAATTTTCTTGAGGGTCTGACATGCTTTTAATAAAGGAGCGGATGATGTCCATTTTTATATGATTTCTTTAGGTGATCTAGTACCGATATCGATACTTATCAAGTGCTAAACTATCTTTTCCACCAATAAACAATACCGATATTATACCTTAAAAAAGCCTTAACAATGACGTTTTATGATTAACACCATAGTAAAAGATTGAATAAATTCCGCGATAAACTCCATATATGGTCCATGATATGATTTAGACACTACCTATGACACCATTATACAGAAATGTTTACACCCATTTTACCTGTGAAGAGTTCAGAAAAAGCCATTCACAATAGATAACTTCTTAACCACCTGTAGCAGATAATTATGCAGTCCTCGTTATTCTAGCTTTTTCTTAGCATCGTTATTCGGAATTATGCAACGAATTCGGATGTAAACCCACATTTAAATTAATTATTGTGGATTCAGAAGTGCGTGTTTCTGTTTATGTAGAGGTCTTTGTACTACCATTTCGTCAGCTCTTCAAGGTAAACTTCTACTCTAAAAAGTAATGAAAGATTCCTCTTCAGTGGTCTAATGAAATCCATCCTGGTCTGGTTGCTTCATTTCGACATCTGTTGTTGAGGTCATTGCAGTCTCCTGCTGTGCATCCGCCATTCCGAGGAACGTAATTTCGGCCCTCTGCATACCTCTGCGGCATTGTCTCTTTCCAGCAAATTTTCTTGAAGGTCTGACATGCTTTTAATAAAAGAGCGGATGACGTCCATATTTATATGATTTCTTTTGGTGATCTAATACCGATATCGATACTTTTCAAGTGCTTTACTATCTTTTGCATCAATCATAAGTCTTGTCATAAATAATCTTGTCATCGGAAATTAACAACGTTCATTCGTTGTACCAGGAGGTCGGGTTAGAATTAAATATCAGTAAATGCACCACAGTGCACTTCCTGCGAAAGTTATCTCACAAAGGCTATACCTATACTTGAGTGGAGTAAACATAAAATCTTCAAATACAGTAAAATATCTTGTAATTACCTTAACTTCTGATATATCGTGGGGATTACGCATACAAAACATGTGTGGCACAGCATCAAAAAACTAGGGTTTGTTAAATGTATAATAGGAAGGTCCTCGAGGGAAAAAGTCAAAGAGAGATGCTACTTCGCTCCGGTTATGCCACACCTCGAATTCGCCGCGAGCATTTGGGACCCTTGCCATAAAGATTTAACCAAAAAAATTAATAAAATACAAAGGAAAGCAGTGCGCTTCGTTAAAAACTGTTACGAGCGTACATATAGTGTCTCACAACTTTTAGAGGGATTAAGGTGGGAGTCCCTGGAGACTCGGAGGCTATTCACTAGGCTTAGGTTGCTTGAAAAATTCAGAACTGATATTTTTCAGAGCGACACAGAGAATATTATCATGACTCCTCACAACATCTATAGGTCTGACAGATGCGATAAAATAAGAGAGATACACTGCCGAATAGATAGGTACAAAAACTCGTTCTTTCCCTGAACAATAAGCGACCACAACAAAAGTTGAACTCCACTAAATACACTCCTATAATACATGTCACCATTTCATCTCCAAATACTTACACCCTTACACGGCTGGTGACCTAACACCCCCTGCCACACGCCCATGTGGCGGCCTGAGGGGTTTATGTAGATGTATACATGGACGTAGCCAGGATTTATGCCATGGGAGTAGGACACACATCCGTAGCTGCCGATATATGCCGGGGGTCAGGAAATCATCCTGTCCGGATCAATTTAGCAAATTTGGTATTTAGCATCCTGTCCGAATCCATATAGCAAAAACCAGGGGGGCAGCTGCCTCCCTCTGGCTATGTATGGCTGGCATGTCTGTATATAAGCTTGCTTTTAAGAGTTGTCAGTATTGCTTTATTTCCTACATCTTTTCTTTTGTATGCCTGTTGTCCTACTGTTTTCACTATGATCTATATTCCCTAGATATCTCGTTTAAATCTCCCGAGCGCTTAGTTCATACCGCTACAGTGGAACATCTTACGCGGCAACATTTCTTCGATGAGTACCAATCAGGGTTTAGAAAACACTTTTGCACACAAACGGCTCTCTTAAAGGTAACCGATGATATACGTCGATCTATAGATGAAAAGAAAGTAAGTGTTTTAGTGCAATTCGATCCAAGCAAGGCCTTTGATTCTGTAGATCATGACATACTACTGGAACGAATGAGTGGACTCAATTTCTCTTACTCTGCCCTTTGCTGGTATCGTTCCTACCTATCAAATCGTCAGCAAGCTGTTTAAGGCGAAGACGGCAATGTATCAATTTTCAAACCCGTCTCATGTGGAGTTTCACAGAGTTCAATACTTGGGCCCCTTCTGTTTAGTATTTTCATCAAGGAACTTGCTAGTGAAATATCCCATTGCAATTATAATTTTTACGCTGACGACCTACAAATATATATTGAGTCCTACCCTTCTGAAATTAACCACGCCATCACGTTGGCTAACGAGGATATTAAATTTATTTGCGATTGGCTGTCCAAAAAGTGATGAAAACTAAATCTCAACAAAACAAAATCCATAACATTTGGAAGTGTTTCCAATGCACGCATGCTCCTTTCGAAAGACCTACCCAAAGTTAGTGTTCTAAATATTCAAATTGATTACTCGAACTCAGTCAAAAGCCTTGGAGTTTGACTGAGCAGTACCTTAGCCTGGCGCGATCAAGTTACTGTCATCTCAAATAAAGTTCACAAAACTCTCCACAGGATGAAGTATTTCAGGCACTTAATCCCAACAGCACTGCGCCAGAGGTTAGTTGAGAGTTTAATATTTCGTAATTTTGATTGTTGTTCAATTATATACTCCGACGTGACTAATCCACCGCTGATCTAACTCACCATTTGCTCCATTACTTTTGGCTCTACAACTAAAGTCATAGCCTCGTTCTCTTGCTCTAAATCTTTCGTTTTCTTGCTTATACAAAGAACTGTTCTTCGCAAACTATTTTAAGTGCACATGGCGCCGGGACCTGAAAGTGGGGAAAAAAATTAAATTCAACCCCCAGTGACTCTCCCAATGTCACTAGGATAGGATTCTTGTCGAAGAAAACCTGTGTCACTGAGGTCAAATTGTGTGGACTCGGTACCGGACGTAACGTTGCGGGGTAGCGACTTTGGTGGGAGCATGCCTAGAAATACAATGACGCGCTCTGAAATGTGAAAATTCTCTCCTTTTACCCTTTTACGCGATTTGTCAGAGGTGACACTGGTTTTCTTCGTCGGTGACCGCACCCTGGTGACGTTCAGAATCGTGACCTCTCTTTAGTAGTAAATCTGGCCCATTTAGACACGATTCATAGCAGGGAGAACCAATTTAGGGCGTCAGAACGCGAAGCAGTTGCTTAACATCCGTGTTTTCAGAATCTGAGTATGAAGTTTCTCATACCATGGGCTCCAGCGCCTGAACGGGGTTCGATATAAAAAAACTGAAAAAAAATGAAGAAAAACTCTTAAGAGCTTTCATTTAAGACCCCTGAATTTTTCCTACCATATACAACGAGCCATTGGCCAACTGTAAAAATTCTTGCATTTCGTCATGGAAATTCCCATGTAAGACTAAAATCGAAAATGGCCACGTCACTTAGCTGAACGTTGTCACCCATCATTCAGTATCTTTTAACGATAGTTTCTCACCACATGGAACCTTTTTAGACCCTGAGAGCTTGAACATTTGAAAAAAGTGAAAAGTGGGACAACCTCCCTTATGTACACATCGAAAATAAGACAGTACTGTAGTAACTTCAGCAAAAAGAACATTTCTAGATGTCATTGTGTACTGATCTTATAGATTGTCTGTTGGTCCAGTCTGACTGTAGACGGAGAGCTAATGTACGAGAAAATAAGAAGCACGAATCATATGGTGAAATATATTGCATTGTCTATTCGGAAAAATCCGAAGCCCACTTTCAGGTCCCGGCGCCATGTGCACTTTAAATAGTTTGCGAAGAACAGTTCTTTGTATAAGCAAGAAAACGAAAGATTTGCTAAGTAGTTAGCATGGAGAAAAACTTTCTTTGTAATTTTAAGAAGAAATTCCTTGGCAGGAATCGCTCAAGAAAGAGCACACTGATGGAAGTTTTCGTTCTTTCGTGAATTTTCATAGAAAATTTTTAATGCACAATGAAAACTTCGTTTTATGACGAACAGTATGTTTCAAAATTATCGTGGAGACGAATCTTTTTGACAGTCCGCCTACCGTCATGGAATCCAAATCATTACAACACTTTAGTTACTTACTCTGATTGAGCGGGAGTCGGTGATGGCGAGAAGCTAAGGGTTCATTGAGTTAGCCTGGCTTGTACTCGACGATAGATGAGGAGACATTGGGCGCATCCAGGGGGAGTACCGCTCACTGATCGCTCGGTGAGCGAACCACCGCTCTCCCCCTGGATGCGACCGCTCACCAACTGATCACCGGTGAGCGGCCGCCATTTTTCTGAGCGTACTCGAGGGTCGCTCCTTCTCCCCCGGAATAGGTGATCGGCGCGAATTCAACATGGCTTGGGAGGAAGTGGTTACGCTGATTTCTCATACGCTGCGAGAAGATGACTCATACTTCCCTTGGTACCCTTTGTACATTGGAAAAAGTGGAAGGGAAGTCCTTTTGCAAACTGATCGCCCTGGAGTACGGTCGTGAATAGAAAATCTTCTGGCAGAATGGAGTACTCTAGTGCTACGTACGAAATGGACGGCACTTTATACACTGTGCATGGCCCGGCCTCGCTCCATGCTCATTTGCAAGCAGGTGAGTTATTTTAATTTATTTTTATTGTACTTACGAAAAGGTATTTTTACAGTATTTAAAGGTATCTTATGAAATAAGGTCGTTTGCTAATTTGTATTTTGGAAGTTAGATTTCAAGGTATTAGGTGCAACAGTCGGGTCAATAACTGCTGATAATATGTATTGCGGTTTCATTTGTGCGTAGCGAAGAAGTAGTATTATAAATGATTTTCAATTCTTATTCATTTTTCCATTTTATGATTAACCATCCATCCCCACGTGGCGGATTTGATTGTTCCGAACCTGAATTCAGCCTACGCCTTAATGCGTAGTCTATAATTGTGATTTTGACTGCAAAACTCAGTTCTTAAATTGGTGCAACATTCCATTTTCTTTTTTCCTGACTATGGAATATGCCTTAGAGAAATAACGGTGTAATTAACGCGATGAGGTGCGTAGGTGCGATAAATAAGGTTGAGTTAAAGGTAATTAGTATTAAAGTTAAAGGTAGCTAGTAGAAAGCTACAAAGTCATTGTGCTGACGAAATCGCGAAATATTGGTGCTAATAGTAAGTCAGTAGATATGTAAATACGTTGACCTCGAGATGTATATCCCAAGTTTTTTAGTATGTCTGTATCTATGTATATACTTAAGCATAAGCACTTTTAGGAATTCGCGAAATATTGGTGCTATCATCATGATATTTTGAAGATGATATTGTTGTTCGGTTTTCGCCGGTAAGGTGCATTTGTGAACGAGATTTATGAAGTTTAGTGGGGTCGGTTTTGGCCGCACCGCGCATTCTTTACATGGTGCAATACTTTCCTTTTTTTGTAATATTGGTATGGAATTTATGTGCGCATGTAACGGCATAACTCACAGGGTGATACCCACGCGGGTTGATGCAAGAATTAATAAGGTAGGGAATTAATTAAAGTAGATTGAGGTAATGAGCGGGTGCAATATGTTATGTTTTGGAGAAATATCAAGGTAATATTTGGAATTGTGTTCTTGCTGCGATTTGCGCCGGCAATTTATATCGTATGAGACTTTGGTAGTTTAATTGCTTAATTTTGTTTTTATAATTTCACCAGATCATGACTATGCCACCCAGTTCCTTCGCGAACGTTTTGGGGTTACTGGAGCCTCTCCAGGTATTGAAGAAAATAATGCAAGTGCAAGCAGTCAAGGTATGTATTTGCCATGCATTTCTGAGGTACCTAGTACAATATGAATTTCAATGTTAGTACTACTTTCATGTTACAGTACATATTGGTGTACATATGTTGCAAAAGCATGAATTGATGGTAACATAAGCTTTTCCTGTCATCAGCCTAATTGTATCCATAATTTTGCTTACTATTTATGAATGAAGTTTTCTACGAAAAACTTCATGCAGTACTTTGGTCATATTCTGTGCTGTCTCTGTTGTTAATCATAACTTTTTGGGTTCTTCTCTTAAATATATAGACTCCATGAATAATATCTTTATCTCTAATGGCAATCATTCACGATTTACAGATTCCAAAGTGTGGGAGCATAAAAATGTTATGCTGTTGCTGGAGGGGTACAGAGAGAGACTGAGTCGGTTCCGTGATCCCAAGGTGAAGAAGGTGGATTTGTGGAGGGAGATAGCCTCGGTGTTTCATGGCTTTGGTATTGACGTGACACATGACATTTTGGACAGAAAGTTCAGAAATCTGAAACGGACTTATACTAAGGTGAAGCAGAATAATAGTACCACTGGACGCAATGCTGTTCACTGGCCTTATTTTGACGTATTAGGAGAAATTCTGACAGACGATGAGACAGTCAACATACCAGAGCTGGTGGGCACCGGGGTTGGGGAGGGCTCCTCTGGTGTCAGTCAGGCAATAGTACCAGTTGCTGATGTCTGTCAGGCACCAGAGGGGATGGGGGATCAAGGTATCGGCCCGAAGATGACTTGTACCCCTCCAGCTCGTCCAACAAAGTGGAGGCGACTCCAGGACTACAGAACCTCATACGAGGAGATAGAGAGGAGCAGGTATGTATTTTAACCAGCTGAGAGATTTCTTTCATTTCCATCTGTATTGATATAGGGTCATTCCACATCGGTTCAACAAGACCATTTCACCCACCACCTCAGATTTTAATGAAACTTGGTATGTTTGTCCTATATGTAGAGGTAAGTAACCTCATCAAATTTCATTTTTTTATCTCACTTAGAATTTGAGTTATGGCACCTGAAAGTTTACACATTTTTCCCCGTGCCTAGGATAATGCTGAAGGTTTCATTTCCTTTGACAAGTAAATAGTAGAAGTCAGTTACATTCAGAAGTAAATTCCTGTGTCTGATGCAGTCTCCTGTATGATGACATAGGAACTCCTTTAATCTTCTAATGCTGCTGAGCAGTGAAACATGTTGACTCACTTACAAATGTTTTATGTGGAATAGCATAAAATATTTTCACTCCATATTTATAGTGGAATTCCAGAAAGTGTTAGCCTCCACCATTAATTGCACTTAGTCCTTTCCTTAGTTTTTACTTCATGATTGGATTTTTCCAGGGTTGATGTTCTGGAGCGGATTGCCAGGGAGTTGAAGGAGTAGAACAGGATTCAGGAGGAGAGGAATGGATTGCTGCGCCAGCTGTTATTAAAAAAATAGGTTAAATTACGGAAATGTTTTTGGAGATATGTGGTTTTTTAGATTTGTACAGTGTTAATTTTTTTATTAGTATGTTTGTACATATGTAAATACTTTGACATGTAAATATATGTTTATACCAAGTTTTCATTTTTTTAGTATGTCTGTATATACTTTATTTTCCCAGAGGATTATAATTATTTCCCTAGAGGATTGGTCATATTTTTATGAGGGTGTGCAGATGGGGATGCTCAAATGGACTATTCCAATCTTCAGATTGATACAGATATTGATAGATTTGAGAATGAGGTAGTCCCTGACTGATGTCATCTGAAGGGAAAACTATGGTTGACAACTATTCATTCCAGAGTCTAGTTCTATGTATCAAGCTATAGAATTATTTACTCTTGTCATATCATGTCGTCAGAAATTCATCCACCGAATAAAATGAATTTTTTATAAGATACTCTTTTAGCTCTACCTTAAAGAGTGAGATAGGTTTAATGCTTTTACTTTTAATAGATAGGGAGTTATAGAACATCACTCCTGCATAGAGTGGGCTTTTAGCATATAGCTTTAGATTATGAGTAACGGTTCTTGGGTCATTTTTCTTTCTCATCATACTTATGCACATCCAGATTAGTCGTTAGCTCGAGTGCAGAATGTCTTTTAATAACCAAAATTGAAAAGAACATATAAATGCAGGGGAACGTTAGAAGCATGAGATTCTTAAAAAGGGATCTGCAATTAATTTTTTCTTACTTGCCAGGATTCTCACTGCCCACTTTTATAGTTTATAAAGCCTTATTGTGTGGTGGGAGTGGCCCCTGGCTACTACATCATATTTTAGTAAACTGGAAATATCTGCTTAATAGACTAATTTTGCAGTCGACAGATTTGATATTGGCAATATATGTCTTAGGAGGTAACACCCAGAGGCAATTTTAGAGATTGTGCTTTCCACCTTGGGCCTCTCTCCAGTTTCATTCCTCTTCTACAGTTCGGCAGTAGTTCTATTACCCTTTATTCTACCCATGAACCATATTTCCTCCTCCCCCTTCCCCAATTATTTAGCAACGCATCCCCAGATAGTACTTTCTACATCCACACCTTGCCTCTTCTAGCAGTTAACTTACCCACTCCTTCGAGAACTTCATCCCCTGCTCTAGTACAAACATGAAATGGGATCAGAACTGGCAGAAAAGCATGTTGCCAATCACCTGAAAAAAGTTTCACATACAGACTATACAGTTTCAGACTAAACAGGTGGGTAAAGTAGAAGGCTTACACAAGAGGAACTGGGTTAAAGGTATGAACTGCAAATGACAAAAATCTTCAGCTTAAAAATGAATTTAATGAACACTTTCCGAATCACAACAGTCCCATAATATAGTTTCTTTTATTTTGACCTTCCACATTCCCCCCATCTCTGTCCTCAGCCTCAGGGTTTTCATCAACGTCACCCATCTCCTCTTCCACGTCGTCCCCATTCCCATCAGCATCGATAATAAAGTTGTGCAGGACACAGCAAGCAGCTATAGTCCTGCACAACAGTCCCAATTAGACATTTCCAACGACTTCAGTCGCCTGAATTTGCCCTTCAAGCGACCAAAGGCTCGCTCAATGATACTGCGAATGCAGCTAATTCGCAGATTAAACTGCACCTGTTGTGCAGAAAGATGTCCCGTATTTCTGAAGGGAGTCAATAAACATCCCATGAGGGGATAAGCAGCATCTCCCATGAGATGATTATCTCTCCCTAAAATGCCATTGATGGCCACCTTCTGATAAAGCGGGCTGAGACGAAAAACCCGGGCATCGTGCATACGCCCAGGCATGCCCACAAGAATGTCAATGAACTTCATTCTGTGGTCGCAGACACCCTGCAATATAACTGAATGGAAACCCTTTCTGTCATAATAATCTATTGGATTCCCAACAGGCTGCAAAATTTTAATGTGGCACCCATCAATGGCACCGACCACTCCAGGAATCCCCCTAGACCTCTCTCGGAAGACCTGTGAAGATGGGTACAAAGAATAGAATTAGGAGAGAACTGCTTTAAAGTTGAAATGAAATAGAGAAGTCAACCACAGTTATAAGCAGCAAGGGTGATGGCATGCAATCATTGAGTATATTACTGCAAAAGAATGCATCTGAACTTACAGCAGCTTACTCTGCAGCTTGAATTTCAGTCGGCCACTTAATGAAGTCCTCCATTACTAAATGTAGGCACTCCACAAACTCCTGAAAAACGAAGTGAGCGGTGCTAGGGGAAATGCCGAAGCGATCCCCCACCGACAGAAAAGACTCCTGTTTAGCAAGGAGCCACACGCCAATCATCACCTTCTTCTGGAGGGGAACATGGGTGCAACGCGAAGTTAATCGCGCCCCTACCTCCATACAGAGTAACTGGAATGAGAAGGCATCAAGGATTAAGAGATGCTAAGACACACTTACAAAGAAAGTCAATACCAAATAACTCTAAGAGAGAAATGTTTATTTTATTATATTAATCACAGCATAACATCAAGCAAGTTATAAAGTAATCATCCAGAGAGACCTTGAAGAGCAACTATTAGACACCTTAGAGGGGCTTCAACAGTATTAAGGTAATGATATGGGAAGGTGAACTGAAGGTAACTATTGCATTGGAGATGTCAGTTTGGTGAAGGCTTGACAATGGCAGCTGAGAGAGGAATATGGAATGAAGATCAACTGCAAAAGTTATACAGCCACACAATTTAGGAGTGGTCAGGGGCAAAGAATGCCAGGCTTGTCATTAACATAGATGAGAGTGAGATAAATTACCTCTCTCCAAATAATTTCACAGACATACTGTGGTAAAAGCATAGGCAGCAAGTATCCTAGTACACTTTCCACTCATACTCAGTGGAATGTCATAGAGGAGACAGTGTGTATAGCTGTGGAATATTACTAAGTGTTTAATTTCTCAGTGTAGCATGTATCCCACGTTCTTTTAAATGAAATGAATACAATTCTTCTGATAAACTTTTGAAAGTAAACGGCTATTTCCCGTTTTGGTGAAACTAAAATTTGCTTCCTCTGGTCAACGATTTCCATATTTCAGTATTGCTTCACCATCCCTGGCCAAAATAAACAATGACTTCAAGGGAAACCATGAGACCAAAAGTAAATATTGCTGTGAACAAACTTAAATTTAAGTTTAAATGGCTTGCTTTAGGAGCACATAGGCACAGTGGAAAAATTAAAAGGCTTATCGTAACGTAAAAACGTATCGCTTATCGTAATAAACTGATGCTACTTTAACTTGACAATGAAAGATCATAAAATTTATGTGATGACCTCTACAGTACTTTCATGTTCTTTGTGCGGTAAATTCTCCTGAGGGAGAGGGAGGACAATCAACCATAAAGAGCGAAAAGCGGACAAATTGACAAATGATGGCAATAAAATTGAACACATCCAACAAGTCACTGGCATAGAAAAGCATGAAGGGTGCAATATATTGGATAGAATACGGTTATGGAAACGTCGCACACAGGCAAGATAAATGAATGTTACTGACCTCCATGCAGTTCCGAGACATCCGGAAATGCCTTTTAAAATCGTCGGGGCAGTACGCCAACACAGTTTGTTCAAAATACTGCTCGTTGCGAGCAGGAGGACCACGCCGCTCTCCAAGTCGTTCTTCGGCCAAAGGCCTCGCCAACTGCAGCACGTTTCCCACTATATTGTTAATATTCAAGTCTTCCAAAAGGAAGGCTTGAATAATATCGTCCACTCCATGTGCCATATCGCAGACGTGAATGGAATGAATATAGGAAATATAGCTGATATTACAAGATGTGGCTGGATTTCTAAGATGGTCTCAGCACGTCGGCACACGATGATCGGTGAACAGACAGGAAGTGGTGAAATGAGACCATATCCGGATAAAGCATCTCCTTTTCTTACTTCATTTGTTATAGGATACGTCTATGGAATTAAGGCACCACATTCAAACATAATATGTGTTTAGCAAGCTTTACTGCAATACTTTATCTCTTAAATAGTAATGTGCATGACATCCTCCATCATAGAAGTTCAAAGCAATTTCTTACTTTTACATTTTATCATTCCTGAAATCAGTTTCATCATTGCCTACTAATCATTGTATTCAGTAGCATGCCTTATGTTATTTAATGAACCTTCTCGGATATTTTTCTTTTCATTTCCCTACGATTGAATTGCAATGCATTCATAAACACGACTTCAAATATCCCACCGAAGTGCTCACCTCAAGTTTCCATGCAGGGGGAAACTGATCGCTCAGTGAGCGGTGACGTAGCTCTCTGCTCACCGATCAGTGAGCGATCACTCCCCCTGAATGCGCCCATTGGCCCAGCTGTTTCAAGGTCGCCGTCTTCATCTCCTCTGACAGACGATGACAGACTCTTCTCCCTCTTTCAGAGTTCCACAAACTGCACGGGATGCCACGTTTTCAGGTGGCTCCGAAGATTGGAGGTGTTGCCCTTGCGTCGAGCGCTCTTGTGACATGAATTTACTTTGCGAAATCATAGAGTAAATATAATAAAGAGCGCTCACCGCACGCTCAAAAACCGTGTACGATTTTTAAGATGTTCCGGGGCAAATACCTAGACGGCGAGGGAACAACTTTGTGACGAGGGGAACAATTTTCACGATCTACAAGCCTGAAAATAAATATAGCGCTATACGACTTAAATAAATGTTTTCTGAAGAAGAAAGAGACGCCGCGTTTAGTGGTGACAATATTTAGTCGATTTTGTTAATAATAATAGTTATAAAAAATATTTTCTTGAATTTCGGCTAGAAACTCTGCTCTTCCGACTTTATATTCTTAATCCAATTGCCGGCAGACTGTTCATAATAATAAGTTGAAACTTACAGGAAACGTTTTTTATACATTTTTTCCCATACTGGTAAACTTTAATTTGTGTTAAACTGAGTTTCAACGTTGTTATATCTGTTTAAATATCTTTTGAACGGAAAATCTGGAATTTTGCAAGGCACAAAACGATCGCATACTAACTTTCTTATCTTACTATATATGTCCATACATGCTTCGTATGAAATTTAGTGAAAAGTATAAATGTATTTTTGGAGACAAAATCTTAACGCTATCTTGAATACGAAAGGAGTTACGAATTTTTGATTCTTTCAAATATTTTTACCGCGCCGTAATTTCAGACGCTTGCCGTTTCGCGGCGGTTTTCCGTGGCTATCTTCTTTACTCAATTGTCGGCAAACAGTTCTCAATACTTATCTAAAACTTGTAGGAAAAGTTTTTTATACCTTACTTTCCACATCGGTAAACCTTTTTACGTTTTTTTCTGAGCTTTAAAGTTGTTATAATTATTTAAGTATCTTTTGGCCAAAAATATCGATTTTTGTAAGGTTGGAAGCAGTCGCCTGCTTACTTTCGTATCATACGATAAAGGTCCATTTATGCTGCGTATGAAATTTGGAAAAAAACTATAAGTTTATTTTTGGTGATAGAGTTGTAACTTTATCTAGATTACAAAGGGAGTTATGAATGTTTAATGGCGACACCTCGCCATGCTTTACTTACTGCCCTGAGTTTTGCGCTGAAGTATCCCACCTCCTAAGGAGGTCATTCTGCTATTAGATAAGGTGGCGAGGGAAGGCTTTTTTGATGAGGAAGAATTTCCCGTGATAGAAGAAGTTTTTGCTTCAAGAGACTATATACATTCTAATAACGTTATATCGAATAAAATAGATTTCACGTACTTCCAACAATTATACTTCTCAAGTAAAGAAAAACTTTTTGGGAATGACTTTACGATAGTTAAGTGCAAATTTCATTTACAACGTTAAGACTTAATACAACGTTGTTGATATAGTGATAAGCTATTTCTGTGGTGGAAAAGTACATTAAAATCCAATTGCGCGAATGGACCTCTAAACTGAAAACCTCTGCCTTTTTGCCTTTCGCTAACGTGCAAATTTCACCATAACGGCAAACAATCGCGTATGGATTTAGAAACATAGCCCATGAACAGCAGTAATAAAGAGACACATAATATTAATATAATTAATCCTTAGATTCATAGATTACCATTAACTACCTCATACACCATTTGTGCTAAACCTCGTAAAAGGAAATTGAAGAATCCTTCTGTGCTACACCATCAAGCAGTTGAGAATCTCTGCCTTTTCTTGTAGTAATTGCTGATTATAATGCTGGAGTCATGTATTGTTTATATCGGAATTCAGAAACAAATGGAAAAATAAAATGCTTTATTTTTTACTCTGCTATAGTTACATACTCTGTATCAGCTACATACATTTGCTAGAAATTTGACAAAATTTAAATTTTTTGTTTCCCCTGTGAAGCAACTGGGGACAACCACTTACAACTTATTTTGATCATACACTCAAAAAGCAAATTTAAAGTGAAGATTAAATGTTCATGACAATCTTCGGGCTCATGTTCTATCTCTAACTTCAGCAGCTTCTCTGCCTTTTCAAGCACTGACTTCTTCAATTCCCTTTTATGAGGTTTAGCACAAAATTGATTTTTGAAAATCAACAAAGATTTTTTTTCAAATTCTGGTAAACCTCTTTGATGGACACAACAAACCCTCAACATCCTCAGTTATTTATGGAAATGTTCTTTCCATGATTAGCATTTGACTCCTGCCCTGAATTGTTTTCGACAAAGGGCCATTTGATGAGAGGGAAAAGTATAATAACTGTGGCACTTGAGGGTTCAATTGAAGGAAAGAAAAAGAGAGGAAGGAGAAGAATTAAATTGGTGGATCAGTGAAGAACATCAGCTATGATGAAGCAAAGAAGGAAGCTCGGGACAGAAGCGGATGGAGACAGCAGTGGTGTACGGGACCTGCCAGCAGGCAGAATACCAGATGATGATGAGGGATACAAAATATAACCATAAATATTCATGGCGTGTGTTGTAACCATTTGTGACAAGAGTGCAGTCATGGTGAGTGATGTGATATTGATGATATCGTAGCATATCGAAATTTTATCAGCTTAATTGGGCAATTTTATTCACTGGGAATGTGACTGAAAATTTCTAATTCTGCATTCTTTTACACTCCGGGTCAATCGTGCTTCAACCGATAGATTCGATTGTTCACTATCGATATTTTCAGTCCGGTACACCGGGTGATCTGAGTCGGCTCGCTTGAAGTTTTCCGATCGGTCCGATATCAGATCGATTGATATACTTTGTGTATGTCACTCGTTCAAGGTAGGTACAAACATATTTTTAAAATGAAAAAGGATTTTCAAAATGACTACATGAAAAAAAAACTTTTTTAAACACACTAAGTCGCACAAAACACACACATCTGACTAGGGTAACTCAGAAAATTTACATACATACCAATCACGCCGTTCCCTTCCAGCACAGTCACATAGTTTCACTCATACATACATATTTGTACACTAACTCTGCTTCAATAATTTCCTCCACACTGACCTATCCTTGCAAACCTTTTTTGCCTCATTTACCCCCATACACTGCTTCATTTACGCCCTCCTGTTTTTAAGACTCCTAATATTCCTCCTCCTCCGAAGAATTTCCTCGACCACATTCAACCACAACTTTCTTAGCCTACCTTTACCTCTCGCACCATTCATTTCACTCTTATCCGGGTTATTCCGTTATTTCGCTATTTCGTTATTCGACTCCCATCCCTTCTCTCAACATGGCCAAACCAACGAAGCACACTCCTTTCATATGTGTCCAATTCTGGAGCAACTAACCCACATTCATTTATTTCCCATTTATTCCTGACCCTATCCACCCTACTTTTTCCGCAAAGACTCAGATATCTCATACCCACAGCGTTGAGTCTACTTTCATGTCTATCCTGACATACCCATTTTTCGCTACCATAAAACAAAGTGGGGAGAAGTACACTTTTGTACACTGTGATTCTGTGATTTTCGCATCCTTAGACAGGCACTCATTCCTTGATATGCTCCACATGCTACATACCACTTTCCTTCCAGCATTCGCATGTCCTCCTTCCGTCATTCGCACGGGGAGAAGTACACTTTTGTACACGGCGATTTTTGCTTCCTTAGACAGGCACTCATTTCTTGATATGATCCACAAGCTACATACCACTTTCCTTCCAGGATTCGCACGTCTCTTTATCTCCTCATCTATCTGTCCATCTTTCATTAACATCTTACCTAAGTACAGAAAATCACCCACTTGTTCAATTACTTCACCATTTGCCCTCATCATACAGTTATTCTCCCCATTCTCCTTATCAAAAACTACTACTTTCAATGTATTTATGAAATTTCGCAATGTGGGACCATCGGGTTGACCCAGCTTGTTATTAGTCACAGTTCTCAGAGTCACCGGTGATGTTGTCTGATTATTTTGTTCGGGCTGCGATTGCTGGTACGATGGCTGCACTTTCGAAGTCCAAGATGAATGGGTTTTTGCATCAGAGACGAATCCTGTATCCGGACATAAGGTCCAGGAAGAGTGAGATGATACTAGGAGGTTGACCCTACATGGGGATGCATATTAGAACGGCTGATGATATTGGCTGATACCGTGGCTTTCTTCATCAACAAGCCCTGCTGAAGCTTATTCCGTACTATCAATCGTCTCTGTTCGGGAACCTTTATCAATTAAGGAAGTACGCTCATCAAAAACTGATATTCGATGTCCCCTTTCATTGATGCAGTCTCGGAGAACAATTTCAGCTTCGCTCTTTCCATTTCCAAGAACTGGACGTCTACATTTTCTGCCATAGCACTCTTTTTCTTAGCTGGACTTCGGGATCCTTTGTGGAGGGAATTTTAAATAAATCCTCAAGTCTGCGCAAGAAGCGCCCGATGAATTTGAATCTTCATAGCTTTTATTTCAACAAATGATTTTTTGTCAGATGTAATGGAGCCAAGGGAACTGACGGGAAACCTCTCACCTCCCGCAAAAGATACGTCAGGAATAAATAATTCCCAGGAGAAAGAAATTATGGAGGAGGATCCAGAGCATTCCTTGGCCACAGAAGCGGGAAACAACAGTGGAACTGAATCACAGCCGAGCAAGTTACCTCTAAAAACCACAGGGAATAGGGCCCCCACCACATGCACCCACGAAAGGGGCACACAATGGACGAATCTGATGAAAAGAGAAACGAAAGTGAAAATACCGAAAAGAAGAAAATGACTACGTGTAAAGCAATCAGAACAATGCATATACTGAAAATTACTTTTGATAACGATGTAAAGTGAGAGTACATTGTACTAGCAAGCCGAATAGTTCGTTTGCTGAGTTTGCTCCGAAATATTAAGATCAGCGGACACCACTTACAGTAATTTAAAAACAGTTATTTTCAGTTCCTTCTAAATGTTGAATACTACTGCATCTTCAAATGATCAGACCACTGAGATTGAAAGAGAGAGAGAGTGAGAGAAAACTTCTGAGAATTTGAAGTAGCAGATAGCAGAATGGTAAGTTTTAAACGTACTTGCTCTAGCTTAAACGAAGGCCAACCCAACGGCTGTCTTTACGGAAACGATTTTTCGGCGCAATATCACGATAATTCATCGGGTGCGATCACGCGGTATTTTATTTAGCGCAATATAACGATACTTTATCGCAATATTTATTGTGTTACTTTATCGTGATATTTTATCGGGACGCGATATTAAGATTTTTTATCGGGTGTTATAGCACGATACTTCATTGATGCGCGATAAGATGATATTTACTGCCGCGATATGATTTATCGTTATCGCCACAGTACGATATGCTAAACTTATCGTATCACGATATTGAATTATCATTATCGACCAAGCCTAACCACAAGATCATGAGCTGAGCAGAATTCAACCAGCCGATTTCCTCTTTTATTTCTCTTGCTGAGTATTCCAACAACCTCTTTCTCCGCATCTTCCATCATTATTGCATTCCAACCCCTAACAATTGACAAATTTTCTCCTCCCTTTACACTGAGCATCAGCTCCTTCAAGCCTTCATAGGTTGCCACTTCTTCTTCCTCTCCTTGGTTAGATGTTGGATTTATTTTAATAACTCATTGAATAAATTTTTTGGTGACGTGCCAATAAAAATGCATCATATAGTGTAAAGAAGCAATGTGTGTTGTTATTTCATTTGGGTTGAATATACACAAATGCACGAGGCAGTTCAATTTTTACACCGGAAAGAATTAAATGTTTGTTAGCTCCAGTTGGTAAATTTCAATTTTTATTGGATCTTTCCTCAGGTTTTGTTGATCATTAAAACACATTAGTAACATTATTTCATACTCATGACAAAAGAAAAATAAGACTGAAATCATGCAGTGTGCACTTAATAATTAAAATTCGCCAGAATGTGAACCCCAACAGAGCCTACAAACTGTCTAGAACGTTTTTTTCCCCTCTACCATTATTTTGCGTCGCTCTTCAGCTTACTTGGAGGCAACGATTTTCTCTTCCTTGGAAAAAGGGAGAGGAACTCAATTCCAAAAGAGATGATGGAAACCAGAAGACCGCCAGCCCAAATCGATAAACTAACGAAGAAAAGCTGCAGGGGCAAAGCGATGAAATTCCGCGGCTCCTGCCTCCGCATTGCCAGCCCATACGGCACGGGTCCACTGGGGCCCCTCAACTGACGGTCTAGCCAGTATCGAGGCAGGCCCGAGGCTGCTATCTCCCGGAGCGCGCGATCGAAAGTCGGCAGGAACACTCGGTTCCTGAAGACCCATGCGTGTCCGGTGGCTAGGATTTCCGCATTGCCCATGCGCAGGTCGGGCGTCGCTTCCTCGTGGCCTCCCTCGGCAAACGTACGCTCTAGCCCCCAGCGGAGGACCGAGGACTCGCCGAGGAGCGCGGTCGGCGGCCCACGGCTCCGAGTCCTTGCCATCACCTTGACACAATCCTCCAGCGTATCCAGAACGCGCGTTCTCACCGCGGTGGCGTGATAAACTGGATCGGACGACTCGACCAACCCGCGGATGGCAAAAAGCACATTCTTGGCTCCGATTATCTCATAGTTCAGCGAGAGTAAGTCCTCCAGCGTGGACGGATCGTGTGAAGGAGCAGGATTGATCAGTGACGACACCAATTTACTGTCGTAGATCGATATGAGAATGAACGAGAACCAGCACCAGCACAGCAGCAAGAGGCGCGTCGCACGGTTCCGACGAAGATGAGTAGGCGTGGAAGAACCCTGACCGAGCAGCAAAGCCCCCGTGGCCCACATCCCTCCGGCAAGAGTTTGCAACCCACCACACATGCCAAATGCATAGAGAAGGGATGAAGTAACGACCCAAGCGACGACCAAACAGAGCCACAAAACGGGGGAAAACGGCCCGGTCACTCCAGTGGCTGCTCCCTCAGTGTGGAAATAAACAAAATTAACTGGCTCACGGTTAAACATTTGCGTGAAATGGACGAGTTTAGTACGCTCCGGGGTCACAGATATCGCCCCTAAGGTCATATCGCCCATGCCCTCGGATATGCGCTCGATAAGTATATCCCACATCCCCATATCTGAACCCTGCTCGGTTTTGCTCTCGTCCATGCTTGCAAAGTCAATGAGCAGAGTGGTGAAATTAAGGCTGCGACTTATTTCCGTCAGCGCATTTCCCTCCGAACCATGAGGCTTGCTGACACACACGCTAACTGTTTTGTTCGAGTGAGGTCTAAAGACTTCTTCTAAATTATCACACTCAAGCATTGGTGGTATAGGTACATAAGGCACAATAAATTTGTGGCCGTTGAAATCTTTGAAGTTATTTGGGAACAACTCAGAAAAGCGTTGGCATTTTTCAATTGGAGCATCGGTACTAATGTATGTGTCCATGATCTGGAGACTTCCAGCTTTCTTTCCGCAATAATAGCAAGTTTCATAGATCTCCACGCCTGTTCCATTCAGTGTCACAAATACCACGTTAGTGAACCGTGACAGATCTGCATAGCGTCTCCAGAGAGAATGCCTACCCATCGTTTCCTGTCGCAGGAGGAACGATTTGGGTAAAACAAACATTGCCTTATCAAAGGGTCTCACATTATCTGATATTTCAAAGAAGTGGTGAAATATATGGGGCCGATACAGGAGAATTATGTTTATATATTGAAACCCTGAAGGACGGCGAATGGAAACAGGTAAGTTTGTGTAATCTATCACAAGCCTCTCCACATTATCGCCTGGTGATAAAATATCAGGAAACAGTAAATCGTAGTTGAAGAAATCTGCTGGAATGTCTTCGATGTCCATCTTCTCCAAATGGAAGACGAATCGACGGTTCTCATTAGAAAAGCAAGAAATCGCACTCTGAAGGAACGCGATCACTTTGGTCACACTTACATCATGTACTATGGGACCCACATGCATTAGGGCTCCGGAGAGATGAAACACCAGTAGCAAGAATGAAAATGGTCTTTCAAACTTCGTCATGACGATGGTCACTGCTGAAAACGGGAGGTTACATGACAGACCAAGGCATCACTGCCCGGGATACCCTCGAAGATACCTGGCTTTGGCACACAGTAATTTAATAAGCTTAATCCCCAATTCCATACGGTGTAAAACTACTGTACTCGAACTGCTAAACTTAAAGAGTCCCTGATGTCAAGATCATCCATTCAGCTGCCTGGTGAATGAACGATAAATTTCAATTTTGTTCATTATAAATTGAAAGACGCACCTGTTCTTAATATCATTAAACATAAATCATAAATATATCAAATTACTTACAGGCGGTAATATATTCACATCTAGAAATTTGGAATCTTTTGATGGAGGTTTTATACGGGAGCATATTGCTTTAAGCCGCGGTTTTTTAATGATTGCTGTTGAATGGAGTACAATAAATTCCTTTCTTGTAGTACGGCATTCTTTCAGCCAGAAAATGAGTTACGTGTATCGACAATGATGCTTAATCCTTCATAACAGCACCTGTTTGGATAAAATTTGGTATACATTAACGCCAAAGCATAGAGTTCAAGTATTTAACGAAACCCGAGAGACGCAAGTGCTGACATGGTGAACGAAAAGCACGTATAGACAGTCCATCCGTCACGATGGAACAGTTATCGTTCAACGCCAAGAGCTCATAATTTATCCACGAAGGAATCGGGGAGCCTGGAGAAAGTACCGGAGAAGAATGTTCCACCTCCCAAGCAATCAATCATAAAGGCGACAAAATGTCTCCGTTTGCCTCAGCATGTGCTTCATAAATAAGGAAGACATTTTCCATATGAATGTGATAAAGATGTCTCTATTATTCACTGTTTAGCTGTAGCTAAGCAACGCTTTGATTTTTATCTTTCATTATTACAATATTATCAACCGCGGTTGTTATAGTATATACATACTTTCTACTTTCTTATTTTGACTTTTCTAATCGATAAATGCGAATCGATAGTAAAAACACCAGGCCATTAATAAAAAGGGACGGGTCCCAAAATGGATCCATCCGGGTAATGAATTCGCGGAGATGAACTAGATTACCCATCTCTATGCTCAGTTACTGCTGGAATATCAGATACTACCCAACCTCATCCCCCCCCGACCCCCCCAAGCGAGCATTGGAATGATTTTCCTTCCCAGCATGTCTGCGTCGCACATGGATATCCTGAAAACGAGCTTAGCATCCAAATTTTATGTCCAAAAAAGGTTGATCTCCCTGTGATGATCGTTTTACTTGAACGATGACTGAATTATGAAACCAGAGACAGGCTCATCAAGACTTAATTCTTCATGAATATTTCCCAATTGCGATGATAATTTGTAACTTTGTTATTCCAACTATTTTTACTTGAAACTACCTGGGATTCGACGTTCAACGTCATCTTTAGATTAAACGTCACTACTAGAGTCGTGTCAAATAAAAATATGTGGAATAACGAATTATTATCATTATTTTAATAGATTCCATAAAGTGACGCGTGAAACCAACTTCCCAATTTCGTTAGATTTTTTCCCAACTCTCCCAAAAATGGTGATTTAAAAAAATTGTCATCACCATGCAACATCTTGTTATTTGACAAGTTATTTGACAATAATTTTATCTTCTTGAAAATATTCCTCGACAATGAAGGAATTACTGGAATCGACATATCTTCCGCAGAGCATCAGTACAGATTTTTGTGATGGACCGAGTGATTTGCACTAAACAAAAGGATTCCGAAAAACGGACCAATCTCTTTCCATCAATTATTAAGAGAAGCACTTTTCTGACGAAAAGAGAGGGTATATTAGCGGAATGGTCCAAGTATTCTTGAGGTGAATACTTTGCAAGGTTTTGTCTTGGCAGTTGGTGTTTCTCTTTAATCCGATGGTCGTGTATATGCAGTAAAGTGAGACTGATACTTGTCCACACACATCAGGCTGCTGAATTTGTCTCTGGTCATTGTCATCGGTGTCCAATTCTTATATAGGCATATATATCGGCAAATAGTGATCTTCATTAGAAGGAAGCTACCAAACTTTGAACTCCATCATCACTTACCATGTCCAAAATCCTTAACTACTCTATCCATCGTCAGAAACTTTAAGTATCAAGTAACAGAAAAAAATTAATTTGAACTTCGAAGAAGGTGAAAATAATCCGGAATAGTTGAATTACTAAACTGAGGAGGACATACGAGATGCAACAACTTGAAGGAACAGAGAGCATTATAGGACTAACCACAGAAAAATATTTATCAGGAGAAAACTTGTGACAACTCACACCTATCGGGTGCTAGTATCACATAGTACAATGAAGAATAGAGATTCCAGCAATCGCAAATTCATAGTTTGGATATGAATAGGTAATAGTAACAACGTTCGAAACGATCTCAAATGAGGTGAAAAGAGAGCTAAATTAAGCCAGAGGTTGGAGAGGCACTATTGGACTACATCAAGATGTGTCTGCTAAGGTGTGCATATTGTTCAATGTTCCCATTAGGGAACACTCGAATAAGTTTTATTGTTATTCGCAAATAGGATAATTAAATGACCATCAAACCAATACAAACAAAACCAATACAAACAGAACCAATACGAGGGATGTTAATTTATTTTACACTTATGAGCCCTCAAAAGTGAATGTAGACGAAATTAAGGAATAAGCAATATGCTTACCGAAAAGGTGTTGAAATTTATAAATTTTGAAAATATATAATTAAAAACTAATGCATAAAGAAGTAATGAGTATCATTTTGGATATTACCTAAGCATATTATTCACTCACGAGAAGATATAAAACCAGTTACAGACGGGAAATATAACTTTCATGCATTTTGATAAATCTGTTCCCAAATGGGAACATTGGACAAGTCAAGATCACAGGGCCGGATGAGTCGTGGTGATAATATTTTGAATAATTCATGGTGATAATATTTTTAATATTACGCTATTCATCAATTCTTTGTATTAATTGCAGAAAAATTCTATTAGAGAATATGGATCGACAAATTAGCAGCAACGATGTCTATTGATGTCGCACAAGTTTAATAAACACGTGTTGCTCTCAAGAAACCAAAAAAACTGAACAATAAAGGATATTGCGATTAGCAGGAATACAAAAAAGAGGACAACTAAAT
Organism: Ceriagrion tenellum; assembly: GCA_963169105.1. NCBI lineage: Eukaryota > Metazoa > Arthropoda > Insecta > Odonata > Coenagrionidae > Ceriagrion > Ceriagrion tenellum. The sequence goes on along the minus strand of OY720638.1, from coordinate 105,532,852 downwards.
CCATACGATATGTGATTATGTTGAGACGCATTGAGTAACAAAATAAGGCCTATTTAAATTATCAACAGAATATTTCACGATAAAATGGTGCCTATCATAAGTACTTATTATTAAATATAGGAGATGCTGTCTGAGTTTCTAATAAAATGATTTAAATGGTACCACCCTACTGGATATTCACTTGAAACATGGCAAGCCCTTTCTCCAATGTATCTTATTCTCCCTCGAGAATCACATATCTCCATACTCTCAATCGATATGCGCACCGATCCATATATCTCGAAAATTTACGATGCTTCTTATTTTCATTGAGACGTTGCTTAGCTACAGATAAACAGTGAATAATAGAGACATCGTTATCATATTCATATGGAAAATGTCTTCCTTATTTATGAAGCACATGCTGAGGCAAACGGAGACATTTTGTCGCCTTTATGATTGATTGCTTGGGAGGTGGAACATCTTCTCCGGTACTTGTTCCAGGCCGGATGAGTCGTGGTGATAATATTTTGAATAATTCACGGTAATATTACGCTAATATTAATTAACTACAATAAATTGATATTGAAGAAGAGCATAATAGGCCACGGAGTTGCTTAATTGTACAGAGAAAATCACTAGTTATCAAAAATAGGATAGAATCACTGAAAAGGCCCTAAACTCAACGAAACGATGAATGTTAAGGTTTCCGTACAGCTGGAAACGTGCAAGAATATCACAGGGACCTCCAGTCCAGAGAAGCCGGGTCAAAACAAAGTAGGTTAATCAGCAAATTCCAAAATCCAATGAAGACCAGGTCGATTACGAGAAACTGCGTTCGGGTCCAAATATAATTAATAGAGAAAAATCCAAAGGATTGTTCGACTTCATACAGCGACAGGTCGACAATACAGTCAACGTAATACAGCGGTCGGATCAAGACAGAATCCAAAGTGCGAAGTCCAAAGAAGGCCGCATCGGGTTTTCAAGCACGGGAGTCCAAAGAAAGCCAGGTCAGAAATCAGATGGTGGATCGAAATAACCATAGGAATAGTCCAATTCGGGCGAGAAACGTCAAAATCGGAAATTAAAATCGCAAACAGCACGAAAAAGCCCGCCCACAACTTCACACAACAACACACACAACACACTCCACTGCTGAATTGAAGATGGTAGATTGATGAGCTCTCATTGGCTCTCAAGACAGCACTTTCTAAAAAAATATGTAGGAAGTGAAATTCATGGGGCACCATCCAGTGGGAAACAGGGGAAATGGCGTTGATGAGATAGCAATAAAGGCGGTAATTAACACGTTATTTGCGAAACAATGAAATGATATTGCCATGGAACACTTTTTTGAGTAAATTTGTGCCTTATTACGTTAATCAACTATAAAGATAACTAAGATTTATTTTCTACCCATTGAAGCAATTTTTCGATTTTCCCACCAGATGGTGCCCCAGGAATTTCACTTCTTCCATATATTTTGCGTTTCGTCCGACCTCGCGTGCGTGAGGTCTTCCGGAGCTCATCGGTAGGAGCTCTTAAGGACCTCGGCAGTAAGAGGTCTTTAAGAGCTCATACGCGTGAGATCATGATGTGTGAGGTCTTAAAGACCTGTCTCATAACATGGAGTCTGGAAGAGGTCTTACGAAAGAGTTCATTAAGACCTCATCATGACTCCTGTGTTGAATGTTAATTCATTTGCATATTTCCGAGCAATTGTAATTCCTACTCTTTTCATCAAATCCAGTTAGGGATCTTTCACTCTAGTGTGCACCATGTAGTTGGATTTTTTAATTCCACAACCGTGGAATAAAGTCACTCCCATTGTTGTGGTACACACTCAGGTCTGCATATGTGGACAGTGGATGTTGCAAAAATATGAAATAGATGTTATAATGTTAACCTCAATGTCTACTTGAGGATGTTGCAAAAACATCTAATGGTTGTTATTATGTTAATCTCAATGTTTACTTGTGGATATTGCAAAGACATCTCATGGATGTTAAATTGTTAACCTCGATGTCCACATGTGGATGTTGCTGCAACGTTGTATGGCGGGCCCTTTGGATATTTCACGGATATCCATGCAACGTTAATTGCAGTAACGTGACTGTCATGTGGATATCCAATGTTAACATTGGAAACGTTGTATGGATGTTGCATGGATATCGGTTGCTACTTGGGTATTTTACTCCGCTAGTGCGTTCGGGTATTTGATTTGATGTTGAGGCCTTTTTTACAGGGAAAAGGAGTTAAATCCTTAACAAGTAATGGTCCGACTCGCATTCAGCTCCCTGGTATACTCTACAGTCCTCAATTTTTGACTTGTTGTTCTGTCTTCCTATTGCATAGTCAATTATGGACTTCAGTTTTTTGTTGGTTGAATCCAAGTATACTTGTGGATATCTCTGTATTGGAAGAAACCATTCCATATTGTTAGGTCCTATTGTTCACATAATTCTATTAGACGTTCTCCATTGTTGTTGACGATATTTTCCCCAAAGTTGCCTACAACTTTACTTGCGTCCTGTATTCCTATTCTACCATTAAAATCTCCCATAAGATAAACCTCCTTTCTGTTACTTATTTGGTCCAGAAGGTTAGTCAAATTATCATAAAAGTTTGTTTTTTCTGCATCTGGTGCACTGTACGTGGGTGAGTAGGCTCCAATTACAACAACCTCATATCCTTTAAGTTGTTGGTCCACCCGAATGAGATGTTTGTTTATCGCTTACCATTTCTTCATACAGCGCTTTAAGTTCTTATGTATTGCGATGGATATTCCTGCCTTAGCTCGACTCTCTTTATTGACGCCACTGTAAATGTGTGTATTTACCGATTTCTTCTATTCCTCTACCCTTTCTTTTGGTTTCTGATTGGGTTACTATGTCTAAATTATATTGATCTAAAGTCTTAAAGACCTCTATTTGTTTGGTGTTGATGCCTTGTATATTTCAGGTTCCAAAAATCATATACCTATTACGTTTGCCAGGTCGTTTACAGTTTTTCCCGTCCAGGTTCCGAGGCTTTGTGCTGGGAGTTTTTGTGGATTTTACTTTTTTCGAGTGATGGGGTGCAAACCAATCGCCTCAACCCCCAATCTGGGGGGCCAGGTAATTTTTGATCAAGGTGTTCTTCCTCTAGCCTTTGACGAGCCATCGCCTACCTACAAGGCAGCAGGTTTATATGGCTACCACTTACGCCGGGTCCGCCGTTCTGAAGTATCTCTTCTCCGCCTTCACCGCCGGCGTGGTCTTCGTCCGTAACCCTGGACAAGGGGCCCTTACAGGGTTCTATCAGCCGGAGCCAGCTGAACCCAGGTTTTTTTTTCGAGGCGTTACTCCTCGATCCCTCCTCCTTCCTCACCTCTTGACTGGCATAGCGGAGTTAGTATTTGTATGTATTAATTTTGGCTTCATATATCGGGAGGAAACTAGCACAAAATTCGTAAATTACCTTATTTACTAAAGGGCTGTGTCCCCTTCTTGTCTACGAATTTTTTGAGTGAAATTTATCCGTTAAGTTATTATTTCGCCGGAAATTGACGCTTAATTATAATTAAGCACCATATTAGTGTTTAATCAGCATGCATACATAATTACTGTGCGCCAAAATACGCTGAGGAAGGTTATCCTAAAATACGAGATGAGATATAGTTCTTGTTTCGTCGTGAAGAATATTTTATCTTTAATGAACGCAAAATATACCTCTTAGAGCTTACCTAGTCCCTTTATAATTTAAATATCAAATTCAATTTCATGTTTAGAAGAGAATTTGAGACATTGATCAAGGCTAAACACTTTTGGTTACTCAATGAAGAGTGATAGTGCTACAAAATATCGAGCTCGATCAAAATGAAGAAATCAGAGTGCATTATGGGATCGTGTCATGACCTGGGTATAAGGACCTTGACAAGAGGGTAGTATTAGACGGCGCCATCATCCATGAGGTTATAGTCACTTTCGGTGTAGGTGGTGCCATAGGTCCACTTCAATTCCTTTTGTGTATTAACGATATTGGTGAAGTGGTAAACAGTAGCATCCGGCTGTTTGCCGACGATGCTCTCGTGTACAGGAAAATCCGTAGCAATAATGATATGGAAGCACTAAAGAAGGACCCAGGGTAATTAAAGCGTGGTGCGATGCGTGGCAGCTAGGATTAAACTTGAAAGAAATGTGTTGTTATGAACTACTGGAAAAAACTCCCCTCAATACTTAAATCCCTCCCGCCAAAAAGTACCAATCAGAGACTATAAAATACCGAATATTAACTAATAATTTCTCGTGGAGATAACATGTTCGGGAAATGCTCGGTCAAGCTAATCATAAATTTGGCTTATAAAATGAGTACTTGGAAAGTACGACAATAAAATTAGATAAATCAGCTACTTCTTCCTTAATAGACTTCCCTTAATAGAAATCCATTTATTCCTTCATTCATTCAATAGACCGCACATGGAACACACTGCCAGGGTATGAGATCCTCACAGAGTTGGAGCGCGAGCAGAGAACGACTATCTTCAAGATACGTGAAATGCCGTTATGATAGTCGTGTTAGTGTTACTGAGCACTTACTACAACATGGATGGGAATCGCTTTCAGACCGTTGATTGAAATTTAGACTCAATATTTCATACATTTCAAACCAATTTATTTTCAAACGAATTTTTCAGTGTACATATTACGAACTCCTACACACTAAGTTAGACCATATCATGGGAAGAAAATAAGGGAAATAGATAGTAGAACGGACAGGTTTAAAATGTCCTTTCTTCCACGATCGATTAGAGACCATAATGGCTGCGTTAAGACATTGAAGTAGGCTAGTTGACTGGTTGTACAACTGATTATTTGATGTGCAGCCTAATGCATGTTTCTATATTTGTTGAGTAGTACTAACACCATGTTTTGCATGTTCCCCGCATGACTCTTGCGTAACGTGTACATAGTTACATTATTGATTAGTTTAGTAGTTCCTGTAGCATTTTTATCATACTCATGGTGTGGTGTGCATGTTGGGGAAAGTTAATTTCTACACTGTGGTACAAGTTGGTGATAAGCACCCTTGCCAAACACCCTAGAGGTGGCATGCAGGGTAGTAAATAGATGTAGATGAAGGCAAAAACCAGAGGCTGCGTTGCATCTTCATGGAAATTGGAGCCTCTTTCGTTGACCTTCGACCAGCAATTCGACCGTGTGGGAACCATCTGGGGGCCGATTTTGTAGCTTAATGTTCGCGCGTAAAATTCATTCCCGCTGATTTGTGGGAAATACATCGAAAAAAATTGCCGATGCCTATTTTGTAACTCACATTCAAACGTTTTTTGATTCACGCTTGAATCCTCGGCTTGGTGAGACACAAGGTACACACAAGGTACATAAGGTACACACAATCAAATCCCAAATCGCGGAATACAATTGCCTTACAAGGATACAAAAATTTTTGGGACATCAAGAAAATGTCGTAAATCATGGGAAAACGTAAAGTGCAGAGTTGTAACAGCGAGGTTTCACTGTAAAACGTAAAAATGAATTCTCCAAGGGTACTCAGCAAAAGTAAAAGCTCTTCAAAATGATGTAACTGGCTCAGTATTGAAACGACTTTAAATGAATAGGAATATCTCTAATGCCTCTCTACTTTGCCCAATAGATTTCAATAAATGTTTTATAAGATTAACAACAACTGCTTTGATTTTTCTTCATGAGTACAAATGTAATGGAACTATCAAAGTAGAAGCTACTTCCATGCTCTTTGAGCCCTCATAATGTTGTGAAATATCAACATAATTGATGAAAAATAAAAGTACAAGGGAGCTCCCGAGAAATACGCCAATTCCTCATTATCTTCAGATATATCATCCCTTGCAGGCAAACAATTCAATTGTTCAACCTGAAAAAACCTATGCATTCGAGGTGGGTCGAACGAAAAGGTCCGAAGGAACGGGTCCATAGATTGGACGGAAGGACCGAAGACCGACTTTTACGGAATGACCGGTCTTTTCGTTCCTTTCGCTCAATCTATCCCTTCAGTCCATAGTTCCTTTCGGTCCAAAATTCCTTTCGGCCCTCGGACGGAAAAGGAAAGTTTACGTCTTTTTCCTCAAACTTTGAAAAGTAATTATTTTTTTGAATGTCAATATACGACTCAAGTTTGTACATAGGTCCTGAAGTTTTAAAAATACGAAAAACAACAAAAGTTTAAAATATTATAAAATGATAAATACAAAGATTTGGCGATCTATTTGTACGTAAACACTCATTTCAGTAATTTTCAGGAATTTACAAAAGCTTTGTAAGTTTCACGTAGAGTATTTATTGGACAGTCCAATAACTATTCTACGTAACACTGGCTAAGTTTTTGGTTATTCCTGAACATGATGGAAAAGTTTGATAAAGCCAAGACTCAAACTATTGAACTTATTTTTAATCCCAAAACTAAAGATAACTAGTCAATATTTCATTTCGCTATGTTTTGTACATGCACAAGGCCTAAATTTCACCAGAAATCCTTTGGTTTAGTCGTTTTCGGCTTTCGAAAATAAGGTCATAATTTTGATAAAAAATAATGCGCTGGTAATTTCGTTATAACTACTAGTGAATGAAAACGTAAGGAATAGTTAATTCAGTGTCATTTTCTTCGTTGAATTTGAATATCGACGAGATATCATACTATCATGCCGCAACTTTACCTTCGCCGCCCCACCCGGTGGTCCTTGCGGCCGATCTGGCTAGACAAACTTTTCAAGTAAATGTATCGGTCGAAAATAAACCAAACTAACACAGATTTTAAAAACGTCTATTTAATAAATTGTAACATGTTTTTCGACAGTGGCGTCACTTGGTGGAGCAGGAGGAGATGGGGGTGAGGTGGAAGGGAGAACCCCAAAAATTCATCTGTGAATGCTTATGGGCTGATGAGTAGTACTCTGTTATCTTTACAGTGGCCTTAGTCGTCTCGCTTCATTCGGCCACGCTCACAGCTGAGTCTTATTTAATCAACTGAATAATTTTAACCACGCCTTGCCAGCGTAAAACAAATCATGGGTTTAAGAGCAAGTATTATTAAAATTATCTGGGTTCCATATTGAAAAGCTATTCCACATCATTTGAGAAATATGTATAATACGTTTGTTAGCAAAATTTGTTTAGACTGTGTATTATTTTTCTTATTTTTATCATGTTTTTGCAATTACTTTCCTGCTTTAAATTTAAAAAAAGTTCAAGGAGTTTATTTACCTAAACAGTTCCTCGTTGTATTCCCTGGTTCCTGGCTTTTCCCAAATCCATTCTTTTTATAGAATGCTTCTTGTCCTATGTCATGAGTTCAAACAATTATTTTTACAATTGTTACAGAGCAACCAACAATCGACTTTTTGGGGGTAGTCCTTGGAAGGACTAAACTTCCTCTGGAATAGGAAGCAGCAACGAAGGCAGTCTGACTACTGTTCACTCCAGTTGCATACGACATATTTTTTCAGTTTGAGAATTTTCTATTTGCTAAGGTTTCGCAATTTACGTTCCATCTTATTTTCCATTTTTTCCCAATATCACCATGTTCGATTTTTTATTTTTTACTTTGCTTCTCCTCAGACCTCTCGCTTCAGTATAAATTTATCATGGTGCATTAATAAACCTTTTATGAATTATATTTTAAAGTTGCTAATTTGGATTCCTTTATTAATTAATCCATATTGTAGAACGCGGTTATCATAGCGTGCAGGTAATTTCTAGTTTCTCATTTTATTTATTATGAATTATAAGTAGGTACATATTGAAAATAAAAATAAATGATAAATAATAAAAAAGGAAAGGTTGACGAGTACAAAGGAATGGGTCCCAAAGAGGACCAGTCCAGAGTGAACGAGTTCCCAAAAATGAACGAGTTCGCCCATCTGAACTATGCATTCTTAGGCTCACAATATTCACGGAAATCAAGATGCAACGATTCTTGAGTAATCAGGAATATTAAAAGCAGAATTTAAAGGCATAAATTATTGAGCAGAGGGACTGAAACTTTACCCAAACCAAAGTACGTGTGTACTCCAACCGGTATTGAAAATATTTGTGAACCATCACGGACCTTGATTTGGTTCATGTCTTCGAGAAAGCCTGAAAATCCACAACCTCAAACAGTGAGTATCTTGTTTTCACTTTTTTGTTAAGTAGTTTCTCAAAGGCTCTAAGCACTTATCGGCACCTTCAATTCCGGATATGAGGGCACGAGACACACGTGTGAAGGGCAGAATAGTTTAGCAAATACTATTTTAGTTTCATAGTACCATGGGTTTATATACCTGGATTCACTCGTAGTTTCCGCGTAGATTTCTCCTATTCAGTGGCTGTGCTAAGTGAAATGGTTGCAGTCACAATGTAAATTTTAACTATCCCAACCATTCCACTACAGCAAACCGCTCACCTCATCAAAACTCGCCTCCTCCCTATATCCAACCATCATACCGACATTCACCGCTAAGATAAATTATTATGCCTTTTTTCATGAATAACTTCTGACTTTCTCGAGTCAATTCATCCCTGGCCCTACTTAAGGATTGGCCATTAACCACACCGTTTTATTCTTGTGAGTTTCATCTTATCGAATTAAGTGTGCAATTTTATTTACAAGTATACTCATCTCTATTCCTTTTTTGGTGGGAAAAGTCATAGAAATAAGCTAATTCTTAGAATGTAGATATCTCCAGGTTCCAACTGCGCGATGCAGATTTCAGCACCAACGTTTCGAAGAGGTGGTCTACTCTTGGATGCTCAGACGATGGCAGACCATGCCTTCAGTACATCAGTGCCATGATCCAACATCACTTGACTGGAAACCAGAGGGCTCTGCATTATAACCGTTCACTGGATAATCTCACATGCTGAGCCTCACAAGTTAATGCTATTTGCCTAGAAAACTGGCTCTCTTTACATTTTTTCCTTCATAATGCCCTAGCTGTATACCTCTTTTGCTTCATTTACTCGCATACATTGCTTTATTCTTGCTCTCTTATTTGTAAGACTCCTAATTTTCCTACTCCTTAGTATTTACTAGCTCATGCGTACTAAGTCAAGATAATTGTCTAAATTTGAACTTTGGGAACATGCTTTCATCGAACTTTGATGCTATCCAGTTATTTCTTACCCCAAAATGGCATTTTGAATACCCTTCGAAAAGTTCAACTCAAAATTTAAAAAAATCCAATAAAAAATTTAAAAAATTCGTATTGCGTAAAACTACCGAAGAGAGTGTATTTACATGAACGTGGCGTCGGTCTACACATTCTAATCTCTTGGCTTCACTAGTTTAGTAGCTACTTGCCCTATTGCGCTGATGGTCACAGACACATCCATTTTGACCCCCTGCTATGATGTCAATTTAAGAAGGTTTAACTTCGAACACGGAACGGCTCAGGCGGGAGTATGTCCTCCAAGTTTACTCGGAGGCCATTTCGCTGACGGCGTGGAAATGTCTCTCGCCATCGGGAGAACGTCAAATATCCTGTCTTGTGAAAGAACTGGATATCTTGTGCTTCTCAATAGTCAAATATGTAGAGTATCTTTTTTTCTTAAATCTATTATTTACTCATGCTGTGTGCCATTTGGTCGTGTGTATCTGAGTTCTGTTCTTTCAACAGACAACTAGTTGTTGTTTGTGGTCGGAGGCAACTAAAATTATTTTCCCGTTGACTATGTCACTTTCTCGTCCCATTCTCTTAAAATGTATGTCAGTCTAAGAGGATGGTGGAAAGTAACGGTTCACAGTGTCGTCTCTTTAAATTGGTAGGAGGGAGGGGGTAATTTGTTAGTGATCTCGGAAAGGGTGGATGTGCATTAGTGAAAATTTGTGCAATTAAAAATATGTCCAAAATTATTCGTGATATCCACATCCTCCTGGTCCTGAATGTGTTAGGATCAGATACTTTCCGCTAGTTACCGAAGTAAGTTGTTATAGTTTCTAAAATATGAATTATATAAGCTGGTTTAATAACTGATATAAAATTTTTATTTATTAAATTTTACTTTGACATTTTTACAACTTCAAAGATATTTTATGTGAAAGTTTCGATTAAATAGAATTGACCACGAGAAAAAAATCGACCTGGGCCGGGCAGTGAAGCATGGGCCTTTGACTTATTGACAGACAATTCACAGACCATTACGCTAACCAGACTTCCCTTATAGAAATATTAGCAGATGCAAGGGAACTAGATCTTGAACTCTGGCAGTTCTTTCAATATGGCAACTCAAAGAAATGAAGACTTCGGGGAAGCCGCAACCAACCGACTGTATCATGAACCAGCACTTTTGCCGTGCTTGGCTGTGTCAGTATTCAAGCCGGCCGCAGATACTGCGGTGAAATACGTAGAAATTGCGAGGGAAGTGCCTGGTCCAGGAATCGAACCACAGACTGTCTTGTATCAGTCAATGCTACAGTATATTTAGGAAGCCTGGGCTGATTTTTTTTCTCAAATTTCTACGTATGTCACCACCGTATCTGCGGTCGGCTTGAATACAATAAATGTATGATCAGCTCTTCTTCCAACAAGCAATGGACACCTAATGAGAGAAACCATAACGTCAGTGACACTTTGTGGTGATCTTACTTGCTACAAACTATGCGTATGAATGCTCCAAAATCTCCACTTTATCTTATATATATCAATAATTAATAAGCGAATCAATCAGAAATATAATACAACGGCTAGTTTCTGTGAGAATTTTGAATTTCCAAACGTATTTCGAGCAAAGATTTCTTGCAGTTATTTACTCTATTTTGGTTCTGGTTGAATTATCTCGGATGACACATCTAAGCATCAAAATTATGGAATACAAATTGTTCTTGCATCATGTTTTTTTTCGGCTACATTTGTTGTTTTATCGTCACTCTCGTTTCGAAAAGACTACGTTAAACGAGTATAATGCTAACCATTAACGGAATCTACTCCTGCAGCACGTCGGTTTAATCACCAGCTCCTTAATATGAATAATACGCTGTGCTATTGAAACTTGTAAACGGATAACTTAGAACGAGGAGGAAACCCTGAACTCATAGACCTCCCAGGTGAAAACCCTGATAGAACTTTATCACTTTATCTTTTTCATGGAGTAGCATTTAACAACTTACGCAAGAATGCTTCACGCGTGCATACAGTATTCAGCTCCCTGGAGATAGTAGAAGACGGCTAGCGACGCAATTAGAAGTGAATTCTGATCTGATCAGAAGAGATCAGCTTCTGCGACATATCATCCAGTTTCGTACATTTCCAACTCCGTTTTTTAGTTTGGGATCCAACTCTGTTAGACATGTACAAAACTGGATCGTGTACGAAAATGGATGAACATGTATCAAACTAAAAATCCAGCGCCCTTGTTGTGGTTTGCAGGGTACTATATAGACGTAGATGTATAATTCCTACTGAGAGGAACAGAGAGGGACTGCTAGATTGGTAGGTTTGAAAGTTCATACTTTCCGGGTATGATTATGGACCGCAATAATTATAACATAAGCCTTCAAAACATTTTCGGATGGGAAGAGGTAACTTTTGTTTGCTCTTGAATGTTTTATTGATGGAGAGAGTGCGGAGAATGATTGTCTGATTAAAGTTAATGATGAAGTAATTGAACATGTGGACGCATTTCTGAATCTTTATATTTTTGCGCCGAATATTTATGAAAAATGGAAGAATAGATGAAGAGTCTAAAAGGTGTTCCTTTCAATTTTTCTATCAAAAGAATAAACACAGAACAACTGTATAAAAGCACTTCTAAATGTGATGACAAAACGGCAGATCTCAGGGCTGGAGAAAACTGTATTACTTAATGTTCAACAACAAAGAAAATTCTGCGTTCTGCTCGTCGAAACGATAAAAATAGCTCAATGATTTTCTTTATGAAAGCTCTGAACTATTTGCGTCTTTCACTAGAGATTTTTCTGTGTGTTTGGAGTGTTTGACGGCAGAGATGGGCACCGCGTCGCCGGCAAATTTGGCCACGCCGCCGCCGCCGAATCTAAACTTGCGCTGCGCCGCCACGCTGACCCCCTCAAAAGACACAATACAGTGATCCTTATTTTAATTTATTTTAATTATTTTATTATTTTTTTAATTATATTTTTAATATATTTTTATTGTATTATTAAATATTTTATTATATTTAAATTATTTTAATTAATCCGAATTTATTTTGGAACATCTCCTAAATTGTGTCATTGGGTTAGGAAATAAAGTATATAAAATATTGCATTTGGAGAAGAAGAAGTCGTGGCACGTCGCTCCTAAAGTTATTAAATTTGGCCATGGATACGTCAATTTAAGGTGACTCAGATAATCGGGCGTAGAAGTACCCACGTAAAGTAGAGCGGTGTACAACGTTCGACTAGATTATGAGAATAAAATTCAGGAAACAGACTTCTAGATGGATAGGCTGAAAATGTAATTTTTACTGCATACGATAAGAGACTATAATGCTCAGTTGCCACTGATACTTTAAAGTTTCGTGCATCGTTAGGTAGTGAGGCCAATAAATTGATATGATCCCTAATACTTGTTTCTTAACCTGATAAATGGTAGTAACAGCATTCTTATTGTGTTTTGGTGAATGAATGTAGTGGCAAAATCCATATTAAACATAATTTAGGTAACATGGAAAGGAAAGAAAGCAGATCATCGGGACATACGTCAGAAGTATCCCAGAAGTAAGACGGTGAGACTTGTGCAATAAATTCAGTGGCAATGAAGAGCATAACTACCGGGTGGTACATGTTGTTGAGCCTTCACCTTGCCGACGGCCATGCAAGGCACGCCGCCGCCGCCGAGGTAAAAACTACAGCGTGCCGCCGCTGGTCATTTTAACGGCGGCGGCGAGGCGCGACTTGGATTTTAATACCAAGTCCTACAGTCGAAAGCACGGAGTAGGATATAGGAGGGCGATCGCCATAGTGAAATTTTGGGACGGGGGATTAGCAAGGAACAGATGCTAAAAAAAATCCGCAACGCGACGCCACTGTGCGAAGGACGGTCCCAGCAAGGCATTGGGCCGTGCTGTACCTATAGTAATTATATCACCGATTTCTATGCACCAGACCAGCGGAAACGAAATTTTCGCTCGGTAGAATCACCATAGACCCTTGAAAAACAAACTCCGAAGATGTCTACGAATGTAAATGCAGGAAAAGGCAGCTATCGCAGGAATACATTCCCATAACAAATGTGCCACGCCCACCCGGACGACACTGGCTCTAAAGGAACATAATGGACACCAAAGAAGCTGAAATAACTGGGCAGATAAATGCGAATATAATGTAAAACTGTGGGATTAAGTAGTAACAGATACAAATATACAAACACTGCCGCCTATTAATCCGCTCGGAAAGAAGAGCTAACGTTAATATCCGAATTGAAATGGATTTACCCTTATGTAGGTCGGTAATTAGTTATGCGTTAGAGCAATCCCGATGAATATGCAATATCTCACGTAGAACTCCAAAGAACAACGCAAAGCTACCGACAACCACTAATATCCATCGGGATCTGAAAAAGGATCGCATCGCCGATCATAATTTAATTCATAGAGCAGAAAGTTAGGTGTACTTGGATTAGATCATTACGCGGTAGAAAAGACGACCCAAACAAAGGGTTAGTGAAAAAAATCTTAACAAGATTAAAAAAACTATCTCATACTTATTAACAGCAATTCAACCGATGGAAATACGTATGATAACTGGGGTTAGACAGAATAACCTCGTACAAAAAATGCATATGCAAGCGAAAACATTTATTTAATAATTCACATTTCCATAATAATCAATCAAAGTCATTTCAAATATAACAGTCAAAGTGCACTGGATTTCAAATACAGAGTCCTCTTGAGCTGCCAATGACTAGATCCATGAATAAACCTGTCTGATATATTTGACCATCCAATATCTGAAAAAAAGAAAAAGAAGTAGCAATCACACATAGGAGATGCAAAATGAAAGCAAAGATTCACTCTTCCACTTGGGTATGTTGAGAAACAGTGACCCTCACGAAACTTAATCACACGCACACTCAGGGCTTTATTACAGGTAATTATTACATGCTACAACAAATCACAACAACATTGAAATGCATGGCAATTTTACATAAGTTCTCACAAATCAGGTGCTTTCCAGGGTGACACTCACCGAATGGAACACACGCACATTATGGCATACTACTACTGGATTGCCTGAGAAAAAAATTGTCACCAAGCACTACAGCATCCCAACACAAGGCAAGCAATATTAGTTCATCTCACTAATCACTAAGTTCACTAGCATGATACTGATAGCACTGATAATCCGACACCTCATTCACAATTAACTCTTGACATCACACAAGAGAAAGAGTACCCATTAAAACTGGGTACTAATGAGCACTACAGGGTCACAAAGAAGTGAAAGCATTATAAGTCTACCTCACTAAAAAAATCTTCCCTGTGCTACTTCACAGGAAAATAATTAAGCAAATAAAATTAAATTTCAACCACACACTGGGTATGATCCAGTAATCACACAATGGATGCAAAATTAAAGTGGAAATTCACTCTTCCTGGGAATAAATCATAAATTCCTCCAAAATCAGGTCACCTCCTAGACATCAAACTGAAGGGAAGGATTTCCATCAAAAACTAGGTATGACCTTAGAAAGAAGTAATTATTACATACCACAACTAATCACTACAACAATAAGATTACACAAGTTCTCCAAAATCAGGTCATCTCCTAGACATCATACTGAATGGAAGGATTTGGCAAGTAATAATTACTTCTTTCTAAAGTGATAACTAGTTTTTGATGGAAATCCTTCCATTCAGTATGATGTCTAGGAGATGACCTGATTTTAGAGAATTTATGCAATTTTTTTGTAGGGATTTATTGTGGCACGTAATAAGTACTTCTTTCTATGGTGATACCCAGTTTTTGATGGAAATCACTACAACAATAAAATTACACATGTTCTCCAAAATCAGGTCATCTCCTAGACATCATACTGAATGGAAGGATCATTACATTAATAATCAATTAAACTATTGCGACATTAGTAACGAGTGGTGTATCCCTCTTAGGAGAGATTGGCGTGAAAAAAGAAAGCGGTGGCCCTTTCCTGATGTGATTACATTTAAGTACTTCCGCGAAAAATACTAAAAAGATGAATAAAACGAGAGGACTATCAACATTTTCATAAATTAGAAAACTTAGAAAATAAAACTACTATATTAGATGGATAACTTCATAGAAATGAAGAGAAATGCCGGAATGTTTCCTGTAGTCAATTGTACACCACGTGTTACATTCATCGCACTTTTATTCGTCTCCTACACCTGGGAAACAATTCTTCGCGTTTACTCATAAAGCGAATATATTACCAAGTTAATATAGTTAACTTTTTTTGGAAAAGAAGAAAATGATTACCTCATGTAAGAGGAAGAAAGCTTACCTTGGGTGCCTTGAAAAGGCTTACATTCTTCAATCCATGTTCCCGGTTGTATTTTAATGTGGTCCGGTATCCACTGGTACATTCCGGCACAAAACACGTACTGGTCATTTCAATGTTTAAATCTTCAATGTTTAAATCAAAGAAATAAACTCTTGGCAGTCAAAATCGACACAGTTCCGAATTCACCTCCTTTCTCCACCACGCTAACTTCAGGAAAGAGAGACCAAGAGAGACTTCCGTGCACTTACAGCGCCTCTATCGGAAAGTTGAAAACCTCTTCCCTTGCTTACCATCCGGGCTCTTTTCCTCCCCTTTTCCCCTATCCCGATCGTACTCCTTATCCTACTCCGTGGTCGAAAGAGTACTGACAAATTGTTCCAGCAGATGCATTTGGATTGATTTCCGCTGCCACGCTAGTTCTTCTTGTCAACTTTTCCTCTCCCTTCCCATTGCCAGCCTCGTATGTCCGCTCAGCTGCCCGGTTGAGCGTGGTTTCCATAGGTTTTAATTTGCTCCAGAGTTTGGCCCGACAAAAAAAGAGTGTAGGAGAGTCACAAAGGATACAGGAAGAAATAGGTGCGAACTCAAAGAGAAAGAAGCGGAATGGATGATTATATTACCATTTAAATTGCAATTTGCTCGATTTATTGGGACTAGAGCGGTTTTATGTCTACTGACGTGCGTTCGCTCCTGAGGATAACATGTTTCGGCCAGGTTGATTAAAACTGAGGGAAAATTAGAAAGTATAAATAAACAAAATTTGTGTTCAAGCTAAAAATGTAAAATTAGGACGGTAGCATTCGTTTATTGTTTGCCCAAACGAAATATAATCCTTCATAAGTCTTTAAACCTTAATAATTCGAGAAGGCTACTGGCATGTCAGTGGTAGCGCACGGTCTAAAAAACTGTATTGACGAAAATTTGGAGAATAATAATTTTAAAAATATCTTATGTGAAATTTAACAATACATCCGCATAAATTAGCATTAAGAATACATCATTTCCTTTTTCTACATAGTTTTTATACATACAACTGGTATGTATATAGTTGCTTGACGGTAAAGTTGAGGTAGAAATATATTGTAATTTACGCCATGATACTACTAAACATACTGTATGAATACCACCATGATTTACGCTATATTAAATAGTTGAAAATTAAAAGTAGAATGCGCAAGTTTTCCTTAAGGTGAAACAGACTAAGCCGGTGACCCCAGGTAATTTTTTTTATTAATTCATGAATAGTGTTTCGTGAACTATTGTACCATAGATGGGACAAAATGAACTGAGCAGTTCAATTGGAACAGTTCCGAGAAATGAACTGATCAGTAAATGAACGGTTCACACATACTACCCGTTCCACACAGTAATTTAAAATTAGAGCTAACAAGGAACATTTACGAAGTGTTACGCCCCGAATTGATTCATACCTGGCAGGTTCGTAGATTAAGGTGAAAAAATGAGATCTGTGAAATCTTACGTGCCCTCGTGGCTCGTGGCCTACGAGCCGAGATATTAGTGATTAAAATCAGCGAAATCGCAACCCGGGCCTCACGCTGTGACGTCACGTTCACCGTCTCTACGAGGTAGCCGCCGCCGGAGAGGGAGCCGTTCCCTGCCGCCGACGCTCGGCGGACGGCGGCGGATCGACAGCGGTCGACATTCGTCTCTAGGGAGGAGAATACGCAGAATTCTCAGTCTCTCCGTTGTTTCCTATTAGCCTCTCTGTATTCTCGATTTGTTTTCATCATTCTGGGACGATGGAACCACAGCTATCGGATCGATCCTGGGACACGCCAACGAGTGACCCAAACGGACGAATTGCCTTTGCTCAACCGTGACAACAATCTTATCGTCCCGTGATGAACAAGGAAAACGTGTTGCGATGTACTCTCTTCGGATCTACGAAGGGTATCCGAGTGGACCGATGAAAGGAACCACCACCCTTTCGGGGTCTCGCTGCCGGGAAAACCACGGCGATGCGAGTGAATAGGGAAATGGTCCTTGGTTCCTCGTGGGATGTAGGCATAACTTGAGCTTTTCAAAAGAATGTACACGCATACTGGCGCCTCCCGAGAAGGCCCCATCCTCATACAATTGTTAGGTACTATCATAAAATCACCCGAAACTTTGGTCATTTAAATTATTCGACCAATCAATCTCGCGTCATTGTCAATGCGACATGCTAATAAGTAACGACATTACTTTGTTCTCAAGTGCGCATGAACTCATCGGAATCAGGCGCAAGTTAAAGGAAGACTGTAGAAAAATATCATATAATTGAGCATTTTTATCATTAAAAAATGTTTAGACACAAACATAGCAATTCTGAAAAAAAAACTCACAATGAAATGAATGAAACTCACAATGGGAACGTTTTATAAATACGGAGTACCACACACATTTTCGTCTGTATATTCACAATAATTGTCATAAATTTTTTCGTCGAAGCAGTACTGAACAGGAGTAATGTGGTTGTTTGGCCTCTCCTCTAAATACCCTGCCTTGAACCACGCATACATAAAAAAATGTTTGAATCTTGGGGCCGAGAACTGGAAATGTGTGAGTGATTGCATTTTTTAAATATTGTTTCTCTGGATTAGGTTCCCATTTAACTGATCTAATAACACGCGACCAGAAACTTTACGCACGGAACCTTTCCACATACGGAAAAAGTATACATCTAAAGGTTGTATCAGTCCCGTAGTTTTCAGGGGTATCATCCTCACTAGAACTCTTTTATTCTCCTGCGTCACTTCCGCAATGGCGTCTTGATCTTTGTAGGGACTCCAGGAATCCATCAAATGAACGCAATTTTTGTCTATTTTTGGGGAAAGAACACGTCCGAAATAGTCCTGTATCAAAATCTTTTTCGTTAGTAGCCCTGAGGTTGATGCCACACGATAAATATTAGACGCATTAAAAATGTTTGCATTTCTGGGAAACTTTGTCCTTTTCCTGTAAGCAGATGAGGAGGGGGAAAGGAGCTCACCTTCTATTGAAATTGCATTTACACTTTGGACGACTGATTCCACTATTTTCACACCACAAAATTCCAGTGTGCGACCGGAATGAATTTCTTTTTTGAAGCCACTGTGATCAGTGTTTAGCACGTGCGATGCACTTCCGTCAATCACTGTTTTCACTTCGTCTACGAATTCCATGGCTTCGATGTGATAGACCGTAATTCCAACGAATATTTTTTTGAAATAACTTTCGTCACCTTTCGCAAAACTATATTGCGGCATTTATTCCATTTCCATAGGCAGACGGGAGACGCTTTAAAGTTTTGTACTCCTTGCTCCAGTTTTTTATCTTCATCGAGGGCCCACCTTCGCAAATCCCTATCGTGAACCACTACATGATCTTCTTTCGCAATCTTGAAGCGGGAAAGAAGAGCTGTTCGGATGGACCTATACTTTTCTCTCAAAGCACCAGCTTCCATTACCTGATTTTCGTAGCGATGCAGTTGTGCCTTACTAGTGATGAAGCGAAAATTGTGTTGAACTGTCTCCAGCCGAAGATTTCCCTTCTTTCCGGACTTACAAAAGTCAACCGCCATTCTTTTCTGGACCATTGATGGCTCTGGCCTTGGTTTCTTCATCGGTGATACATCGTTGAATGGCGAAGAAGAAGGTGAAATGGGAGAAACATCTTCATCCGTTTTGGATTCACCGCTGCTCTCTTCATTATCCTAAACGGTTACCTCATTCCTCTCACTGTGAAAGCCAAAGATTAGATCTTCTTCGATCTCACACAGGTATTCGTCGTCATCCACACAGGATTTCAGCATCGCTGAAACACATTCATTAAAACATTAGAATGATAAATCTTTGAATTTATACACAAATAGTGAAATATGCCGTAATAAAAATAATGTTACAAAAATAATACTATAACTTAATACTAACGAAGAACTTACATGCCAGCTTTTCCGCCAGTTCGGTTTCCTCTGCAGTGGTTTCCGAAAAAGGAAGCGTATCAGGAAATCTACTCTTCATCAGCTTCAAAACGTTTAGAGGATTTATCACGAGGGCCATAATTATCCCGAATTAATCTTATAACCTACGAAATGACAAAACTTGCAGCAGAATAGCACAATCCACAAGCATCCAGCGTGTTAGAGGTAAGCGAATGCGTCCGAAAAATCCGAAATGAAACGTGTAAATGACCAAATTCAACATTTTCTTCCTTGCTTTCTCGCCTGGTCTGATATCTTATATTCAAGAAGATACCGTTCACGAAAGTTTCGGGTGATTTTATGATAGTACCTAATCAATTCGGGGCGTAACATTTCGTAAATGTTCCTTGTAAGTCCGAAAAAAGTCCGAAACTATATGTAGTAGAAAAAGTCCGAAACTAGGGATAGAAATAACGATCTGATAAGACTATTCATCACTGTGTAAGAAAATATTACTATTACTGAATTTTTAAAAAATGTTGTGACTCAGAAAAATTCGTTCACCAAAAGGTTCTCCAATGGAGAATCGAGACCACGATCCTTCACACGCAAGGCGAGCGCGCTCCTCACCAGACTACCGCTCATTAAGTAAGATTTCGGAAAACATGGCGTGAGGTTCTCAACTGATGATATGGCCTACTGATAATTTCGTCAGATTCTAGTTACTTTTACGCGTATCATTCTTACGCGTATCATATTACACCTAATGGTCGTATTTATTCGCGAAAACTAATATAATTTACTTGGATCCGTTGAGATTTATGTCTTTGGAGGTAGTTCGTATAGATATCGTAAATTGTAAAGAAATCAGATGTCATCCTCTCCTGAAATCCTATCCTAAATATATTATGGAATTTTGCCAAGCAAAGCATTTGGTAGTACCATAGAATAATATAGAGGTCCCGCCCCCGTGCTAAAGAGCGTATGCGTTTTTGAAGAAGTTCAGGAACTAGTCGTTCGCGCTCTCTGTGGTCAACTAGTTCCATGGTAGAGCGGCCAATTTGAAATCGTTCCGAGCCGCAGCCTGCTCCGACTTGGCGCGTGAGAAGTCGGGCGTTCTCGTGAGAACCCGCTGGCTTTCGAGTGAGAGGGGAAATTTGAGGAATGAGCGAGGTACGGGAGAGACGAGGGATAGGGACTTGGCTCTCCTCAGAAATGTCACGGTACTCAGTAGCCACGTGCTTTTTGCGTCTTGTGGGGGCCAAATTATCCCGGGAGATTAGGCCGGGGCTGCCATAAAATAACTTGCTATGGGAGGGGCCCCAGTTCCGTAGGAGTGTTTACGAATGAGTCCCGGGGGAAGGATTTGCGCCTCTTGAAGGCGGCCAAGGCCACCGTTTTTGCTGCCCAGTGCTGTCGGGAAAGGGAATGTTCACCCTTGCCATTACAACAGTCTACGTAACGTTGATAGTTCAAGACCAACATCAAGTGCGAAGGTAGATCAGTAGGGTTATGCGAATACAACGACGATCGTCGTATTTTGAGTATCATACTGAATTTGAGGTCATGTCAAGTTGATGTTAGTTGAATTTCACAAATATATTAATAGTTTATATGCTAAAAATAAATAATAAATCTTTGCCTTTCTAAAAATAAAATTCGAGATCCTATAAAATACTTCTCAAAAAGAAGCCAAGACAGAGTTGTGCGAAATCTTCGAGAAAGTATACGATGAGCTAGGGGTGAGATGAAAATCATCCAATGACAATTAAGTTGGAATATTGGTAGAGAGAGGTGGAGATGAACAAGTCACACACAGCTTTTATAGGAAATCATCAAAAGAATTCCGAGGAAGATGTTTTGCAGAGAAGTGGCAAGTGTTAGATCGAAAGGCTAGCCCGTGAAGTGGAAACAAGGCTAGTGCCTTGTTTCCACTTCACGGGTTAGACATGATGTTGGGTTACCTACCCGCTTTCCAGGAGGGAAGTGGTAATCTTTGTAAGAATTGGCCCGCAGGATACTAAGTGAATATGTAGTTGACAAACGAAAGTGGTATATTTTGCTTGAATGTCAAAAATAAAATAAACCCTTTCAGGAAATAAGGAAGGTGTAGTAGTAAACCAACGAAGCATCATTTTACGTTTGTGTCCTAAAAATAATTGGTCTATTGTGCCTAAAGTTCTGGGGAAAGTAAAGGATCTATCAATTTATTATAAAAGTAAACTTATGAATAATAGGAACGCACAAGGTGCCTCTATTTTTCACTTGTATAAAGGCTTGAGTATTGAGTATACATACGTAAACGATAAGCGTGAAAATTCCATGGGCGAAAAAATAATGAAGTTCAAAGGATAAGTCACTCCAAAAATTGAATTATTAAAGAGTTCTCCAAACTGTTGGACTTTAGTGGTAAAGTATATATGTAAGAAAGTATTTAAAAGCACCTCCAACGGTCTTATCCTGTAAATCATATCATCAATGATGAGCCTAAATTATTGAATCGATTCATGTACTGAGCTTTCTGTACGCGAATGACTATCTTTCTTTACTTTATCAGCTTCTTTACTTATTCATGCTTCTTGTCGTGACATTTTCTCCGAAGAATGACCTTTAAAGTATGAGTTAAATTAGCGCTAATGAGAGTGCGACATGGATTCCGATGTTAAATGTTACCTCTGCATATTACCCAGCCAGCCACCTGCAAGGGTGTTTAGCAGGGGTAACTTATCTCAAGCATGTAAGCTACCTTCCATAAATTTTTACGGAGCATAATATTAATGTACGAGGAATTTGGTCGGTGATTCCAAATGAAACTTTCATTGTACATTGACATAATTAACTACGCTCCTTGAGTCCTAACTACTTTGCTTCGCAAGTTTTATCGCTCATGTACACCAGAACATTAATCCGAAATCATTTATTGGTAGTAAACAAAGAACTCAAATTAATTATATATCATATGGCAGTGTTCAAACTAATATTCCTGCATATTTTCTGTGCAATGATAAGTACTTTCGGATTCCCAAAGAAGGTTTTCGGATGATACAGCTTTATTTTATTGTATCACCCATAAACTACGAAGCCCCCTTTAAGTTTTTCCAAAAAATCCACACAAACTAAGATTTCAGTATTATACGAACAAATATCAATTAAAAAGCTAATGTAAATCAGATAGAACCACAACTACTTTGTAGTTTTGCTATTATTGTTTTCAGTTCATAATATACTCTGTTATTTTACTCAAATTGCTTCTCCTCGGTAATCATTAACTTCCTCTGTGTAGTAAAATTCTGTCAAACTAATATCCTCTTCTTCGGGCATCGCAAAGTAAAACTTTCATTATTTTTTAAACTCAACAATAAGGTAGAATGACAAAGAATAGATTGCTTATGAAGAGGAAGAAGTACAAAAACTCATTATAATTTCATTTTTTAGTTCTCAAAACAAAATAATTACACTCGGATTCTTTGGGTCAATACGATCCGATGACTTTGGCTACCAATTTCTCATTATTTTTGGGAAATTTCTTTTGGGAAAAGCGTTTCCCCCTTTAGCTAGGAGACACGACGTGCGACGCGAGATGGCTTGTGCTGGCCGCACAATTTATTTGAAGAAAGGCTACGGTAGAGGCACTGTATGCATCCTAATACAGGGTCTCTAGGTTTGGGGTGGACAAACCGCCCTTGGTGCGGCTGGTAAGATAAGCCGGAGGGTGGGTCGGAGTCCAGGGGTGGCCAGGAAACGTAGGGGTGAAGGTGGTCCCGGGACATGGTTAAAGATCGACACATTTTTTCCATATCTTGTAGGCTCAAAGATATTGCTTTCTTAGGGTGTAGCTACGATTTATTAGCGGCTAACTGCCCCTGAATTTCCCTTCTTACTCGACCAGAGCTCTTAGAAACAAGTCGATGCGGATGGCTACAGGAAAGAGGCGGCACCCTTTATTTCCACCAAAGGAACTTGCCAAGAGAAACTTTTGAATAACAAATCTTAAAAAGCCGGGTGACATCCCTGATTTCACGACATTCATTTCACTGACATCACCTGAGACGGATCGCAGGCGCTAGTGCACCCGTCGCATTGTCTACTTCAGTTACTCTAGCGTATCCGCTTTGCGTTTCGTTTAGTATTGGCCGAGTGTTACACACTCGGTCAATATCAATATCATGGTGGAAAAAATCATCACATTATCTTCGACCAACCCAAGAGAGGGAGCTCCATGTGAATATTCGGTCCAGAGAAGGAAACTGTGCTTCTCTCAGGAATCGCCGCGGAAGACGTCTATATCACACGACCCGACGAGCTGTGGTAAGTTTTGTTTTCACTTTTTTTACAGTATGGCAATCCGTATTTATATTTCCTATCCTTTTACGTCATAATCAATGCTGCGTACGTTGTCGAATTATTGAGTTTCATGGCATGTGTCTCTTTTTTATGCCTAGGCATGTGTTTTCCTTTTTCCCCTCAAAATAAACGTGATTTTCGGCTCTAAGACTGAGCCTCGGTGTTGTCTCTAAATTTTTTTCTGTCAACTTTAGCAATAAACGTAAAATATAGATAAAATTACTTTTTTATAAGCAAATGAGACGTTTATTGTATGCTAATACCGCTTATCAATAGACAGAACTTTCAGTATCGTTCCTTTCTCTTACTTTTACATTTTAAATTAATCCCTATGTAATTTTAAGTTTTATACTCTATGTAAAAGAGTACACCTTTGCAGAACCATGTCCCGTACTTTGAAAAATGACGCAATAAATTGCAACGCTGGAAAGAATTTGCGGACTGCGGGACTAGGCAAACGCTCGTTTTCGTTTACCGGATCTCGTTATCTTCTAACAGAATCCATCGCGTAATTGATATTAAGGTAACTGACGGAAAAAGTTTCTCTGACATTGGAGAGAAAATGCCGGAAAAGCTTGGCTTAGCAGCCTCCAGAAAGACCCGCGACAGATCGGAACTGTCTACCCTTAAAAGTATCCTCGGATTTTAAAATCAGAAAGAATCCGGCAAATGACATTACCTCTGTCTGTGAAGTCTCTTTTTGGTCAAAGCGTGGAATCCAACAGTTGGCTTCAACTTTTTTCCATAAAAGGTCATTTAAAAAACTTGGAAATAGGTAGAAATTTAAAAATATGGGATTTACCATTGTATATACATGTGCGGAATAAGGCATTCTACTTTATTGTCGCAACGTATTTGACTAAAATATAATTTACACCAGATAACCTCGAACCGAAGCCACCAAGAAGTAGATATCCGCAGAAGACTCCAATAAGACTCACACGACCTAGGTGGCCGTTGGGGATGGAGTGTAATGTTAAGTATTGGGATGGAACGAAATATCATATTAGCAATTTTCCCACCAACCCGGGCATAATTGAGAAAAAGTCGAGGCACCCTAATCTCCCTAATTGCTCCCTAATTTCTGAAAAAAATTGTTTCCTCATCGTATATAACATCATGAGATGCGTCCTTTGACGTGTCATTGCAAAATCCGCGACTCGCGTTGGAGTGCTAGTTGCGATTTTTATAGTTTTGATCGCGTTTCTATGATAGATTTCCCACTCCTATCATTTTAAGTTCCTAGCTTGCAATATATAGATAAAAATAAATAAATGGAAAGCGAGAGAGGGACTCATTCAGGGAAGGTTGGGTAGGGGTTGGAAACTATGAACGGATGAATCGCCGGAGAATCCCCTGGTAAGGAGTGGGGGCCTGTAATTGGGAGAAAGGGATATCGCATGTAAAAAATACGGATTTTGAATAAAATTTTTACAGTTTTAAGCAGGAACTTGTGATGGGCCCTTCACTGCTGCCGGGTTCCTTGGCGTTGTCCGAGTGTGAAGCATGGCGTCCCGCGGTGTCAACTTCCTCTCCCCCTTCCTTCCACCCCATACTACACCATTGTCTTTAAAGGCCCACCACCTGTCTCGCACCGGCCCTGAGATAACACTATTTAAAAGTAACGCTTTCAGTTCTGTTTCCGAACGAAATCATATGTTGCTTACGTTAACATCCCTGCCCACTCTTGATTTCGCGTCAACAATCTCAAACAGTCGACCTAAATGTCATTTTCCTCCTCAGCCAGCCTTGGCGTCGACTCTTCACCGCGGTGAAATGGTATATAATGAAATGGAAATGTAAATATACCAACTGACCAGCCGTATCATGGGTTGTAATAACTAAAAGGCAACTATTAATGCGAAAATTATGCTCGGATTTGTATTGCAATGGTCTCGCTGACAGAAATGTATTTTAATTGCTGTTAAATGACAGACATTTACCATGTACGTGCTCTAAAAAGCAAGCGGCTTAAACGTGTGTTTATACGTAACTCAACGCGTATCCCATAGCTGGGATAGCTCTGTTAGAAAAGAATGAAATCGGGTAGGACATCACTTATTTGATTTTGGCATTACAAAATAATTTCCCAGAGCATACAAGTTATTAACGGTTTCACCACATCATACAACGGAATCTTACTTTTCCCTCAACTGTCACCGTTCCTTCAATTAATTACATATCAAATGTTGACAGCGCGTTAAATTGTTAATATTTATTGCACTACTACGATAAACATTTTGGAATTTAGCTTTTACAAGTTATAGCTTTTTGCTATTGATGAACGCTCAGCAAACTCGTGAAAAGTCTTAAATATATGGCTTAAGTTCAATTAAAACATCTAGAAGTTAACTATCAAAGGATATATGAACGTATGTATATACAATTATTAATATTGATTGCACAACTCAAATGAAAAACGGGGAAGATGGTGATAGATGGAGGATGCGTTAAGTGACGTGGTTACATGCGTTTATGCGCCTTGGTATTTTAGAGGACGTAATATGTATACTATCTATCGTAGAATAGGAATTAAAAAACATTATCTTCAGTGTGTCTATACACAAATACGGGCATAATTTTACATTAACTGTTCAATTTTAGAACTTAACATTGTGGTACGGCAGGTCAGTCGTTATTACCCAAGGTTATTAAAAGTAAGGTTGTTTCACACACTACTGCGCATGCTCCAGCTGCTCGCGAGTGAGGTCACTGACGACCTGTCTAGGATAATTCTGCTAGGCTTGCCATTCGCGTGTTTGCTACAATTTGATGTTTACTTAAATATCGCTAAATTCAGTTTTGAGCTAATTGTATAATGCTGGCTATGTAGTTGTGGCCTGTGTGAGTGACAGTGGAAGTGGAAACCAGGGTCTATGGAAGGATCTAGGGCTATCCTTTCACAATAACATTGTGTTATGCAATTCATTTGCTCGCCCTGAGACTGGAGGGAATATTTATTTTTTTCCAGATGCTCCACATCTGTTGAAACTGATTCGAAATTGGCTTTTGGATTCAGGATTTGTGCTAGGGAGCGGAGTTAAAATAAGTAAAGATCCCCTACTGAGCTTAGTTGAACTTACTAACTCTGAACTCTTTGTGATGAAGAGAACATTTTGGCAAAAACCCCTGAGAAAACTAAATTCAGCAGGAAGATTGAAGGTGATGGAGGTTATTTTGAATCACCCTTATTGGAAATTCCAAGTGAAATAGAATGTCATTGCGACTCTTTGCTCACTTCATCCTCACCTGAAATCTCAGTGTGTGATGTGCCCGAGGTCTCTACTGACGCCCTTAGTTACTTAGGTGGCTGGATAGCCAAAAAATTCATGGTAACGCATCCTAATCCTGAAACTTGTACACATGAAATATCTGGTAGCCTTTACAGACCTTGTTTATTGCCTACCTGCGATGAATTGTAGGGTCCTAAATGATGGTCAACTCCTTCACGGAGCTTCGAGAGGTGGTAAAATATTCTGCGGCCCCCGAAAACGGACACTCGTAATCACGCTATGCTGAAAATACGTTATCTCATATGCTAAACGAGAAACTCAATTGTTCTTATTTCTCACTAGTGAATGAGCCATCTGGCCCTGGAACTATCACAACTGATCCAATTATACAGTCTACTTAATAATGATAAAATCAATTCATTATCTTGTATGGTAATGGTAGTTATCAATAATTCCTCTCTTATCTTTTATCAGGCGTATAAGTATGGAGGATTGGAGTTTCTGCTTCTATTGCTCCAATCATATTCACGATGAAGATAACCAGTGACTTGAGAGATATTATAGCTCTGAGCATACTACCTTCAATGGCTGGAAATAAATGTGTTTACCTCGGGTGCAATGCCAATCGGCGAGGATCCCCTGGAGTTCGATTTTTTCGTATTCCTGCATCGGATAGTGAAATCGCCCAGAAATGGGTTGAAAACAGTGGTCAGTAAATATAGTAATGTAACAGTAAATAAATTTAACTGAATAAGGCAGGAATTAGAGGAAGTTGCCTATATTGCTGCTGAATAAAAGACACTTCGTAATCTTTCATAAATGAATTTGATGACACAACCCGTTTCACCATACTGTGGCATAATCATGTGCGAAGTTCTTCGGGTAGGGCCTTGAATATACAGCCCTAAAGCGAAGCGTTAGGGACGGGGAGAAGAGGAGTGGAGTGAGAGGAAATAGGGCAGAGGGGTAAACATTTTTTGCATCGGGCCAAAGAGGGAATAGGAGCATATGAAATTGGTGACGAGAGAGGTTGAAAAGGTAATGGGGAGGAAATAAAATATGGAAGAAGGGAGCATGGTGCTTTTAACTGGCTACCACACTTCACCGGACCGGACACTGGTGGAGAAACGGTGGAGAAGAGGGTGTCATTGGGAATGTGGAGAGGGTAAGTGACGGTTTTGACTGATGATGGAGGGTGTGGTAACAATCGTGGAGGTGTAGTGGGTGGCTTGTAAAGGGGATGAGTGGCTGAACAAAAAATTATCACACAGCTGCACATTTTTAAGTTTGCCAAGCTTAACAATTTCAATGATTTCTAAGGCATTTATTTTGAGTCCAATATCTATAGAATGCAATAGTCTGGGGATAAAAACACTGTCGTGACAACTATCCAAAAGATGCTTCGTGAAATTTGAAGACTTGTCTTCCAATCGGAAGCATCTATCGTGCTCCTTTGCCCTAGTTTTAAGCGCTCGGCTAGTCTGCCGGATGTATATTGTGAAGTATTCTAGCGTCTTGCACAACAGCTTGTGCACGCCAGATTGTTCAAGTACTTCATCCTCGTCTTTAACGTCACTGAGTAACTTCCGAAGATTCCGCTATAGTGGGCTATCTCCAGATGAGGAGGTAGCAAGTTGTCGAGACTATATGTAATGCCGTTCATGAAAGGCAGCTTACGCAATTTCTGGGAATCCAAAGGCGGGGTGCAAGAAACGTTAGGACCGAATAAGTTTTCGTTTTGATTTCTTTTGTAGTATTTGACCCACTATTTTCATTCTCTAGAAATTTCTAGCAGCCACTGCTTTGATTGTTGCCCATACAACTTTGAAGTTCACCTCGCGGAGGGGTACACTAATTAGTCGATGAACCAAAGAATGGAATGTGGCGTATTCGTGTGAGTGGTGGAGGGCAAAGTCGGATGGGATAGTATGTCCAGTAGAGGATGGTTTACGATATATACACCGTGCTCTAGCCAAATTTTCGGTCAAAGGAACACAAATAAATAGATTTTCTTTATCAAAGAAAATAATTTTGGTGTAAAGGGGGACTGATTATGTTTTCAACTCTTTTGTCTATTTCATTGAATTTTAATGGAGTACTTGGGATGACATTGTGTGAGTTCCCTGAACACGGCGTTCATTTTCTTGGCCAGGCGGTGGGAGGAGGTTAAAGCTGATAACACCACTTGTCGGATAGGAATGTCTTTTTTATGTAACTTGGGGAGGCCGCAAAGGACAGGGCAAGTTGGATTCAACGCGTCTTGCCAGTAAATAAATTGGTGGAAGATTACCAAGGGTTTTAAATCATTATGAACAATAGTAAATAATACACGTCTGCCAACTGGCGGACACATTCGTAAACATTAACTTAAGTTCACGATATTCTTCGCATGAAAAGGCTCAAAAAGACGGTATCATTTTGAAAACGACAGAAATTCACTTCACAGTCCTCTCTATGCCTTCTTTTTTCAGCCTCGGATGATGCAACTACAAATTAATGCCTCCGTTCCTTTGTTTTTCATCATTAACGTACACGATATTTCTCTCTTGTGAACAGGTAATATCGCGTTACTTGGTCTATTACCCATGACTTTAAATAAGAAGTTGATATGTGAAAAGCATTTCAAAGAAAATGATGTCAGCCCAAGCGGTCGGCTTGTGAAGGGAGCACGTTCGCATCATCACCAGTCAACCTCGGTGGTGCAACTGACATCGGAAAGAACTTCGTCTCCTTGTAGTATTACAACTCTCGAAAGAACTTAGACTCGACGGATAACACATGCGTATTCTAAAAATGCCGCATCGCAATCTCCTGCAGGTAAATTGACATCTCCTATTGCTGATCATGGGCATGATGAGATATCACATCTTACGCCACCCACCGGTCGTCATACCTCTCCTAGGCCAACTCCTACTAAGAATGCTCGCAGAGCGTTGTGCAGGGTTGAGGCGATTTCACCGCATCCCGCCGATCCACGTGCATCTCCAATCGCAAGAGAAGTAGTCCGCAATGAGACGCCAAAGAAAAAGAAGCTAAAAGCTCAGGTAGAGAAATACAGGAATACAATAGCGAAACTACGTACTTCTGTTCCACGGTTGCGGAATCGTGAAAGGCTGATGGGAAAAACAAGGTTGGTGAGCTCGAGTTTGCTGGAAAAAAAACTTGAAATCAAGGGAAGTCTTTCTTTTTACACAAATACAGCTGAGCCACACAACTGGAAGCCCATGGAGTAAGGAGGACCAGAATTTTGCACTATCTCTATTCTTCAAATCACCAACCACATACCAATTTCTCCTCGAGAAGCTGACACTTCCTGCTGCGTCAACTTTAAGGAAGTGGATTAGTAGGCCATCAAAGTACATGACGGGGTTTGACGACTTTTTCTCTCAACAATTGAAGCTAAAAGTGTCCGTCATGACGTGTAGAAGTAAGGCTTGCGCCATTCTTTTTTATGAGATGTCCCCGCTTGAAAATTTAGAATACTCTAGTTCGATAGACATGATTGAAGGTTATGAAAATTCTAGGTAGGCCCAGAAAAGTTGGGAAACATGCTTCGGCGTTCCTGATCAGAGGTATTAACCATAACAGGAAATTACCTTCAGGGTACTTCATATCTGAACGTGGGCTCAACAGTTCCCAAATACGGGCACTCTTATTTCCTCTAATTGAAAAATTAATGGTTGCTGGCTTGCAGCCCAAGGGTTTCGTTTGCAATCAAGCGAGCTCAAATAGAAAAGCAATAAAAGAGATTGAGGTATCATTAGATAAGCCTTTCTTTTATGTACATGGGGTAAATATTTACTGTATTTTTGACGCCCCTCATCTAATTAAATCTTTAAGGAACAATTTTCTCAATAGTGACTTCGTCCAGGATGGAAAAATCCTTTCTTTTGGAAATATTCGAAAGGTTTAACGGAGTCACTCGTCCAGCTCCACAACAAGAGCGCTATGGAAACTCACTCAGGCTCATTTATGGCCAAGTTTCTTTCAAAAAATATCAGCGAAACTAGCAACTCAAATATTTAGTCGTTCGGTTGCAGCTGCTATCCGTACGAGCTACTCAACCGGAGAGATACAAATCCCATCCGCCCTCCAAACAGCCGACTTCATAGAATTTATCAACGATCTCTTTGATGCCCTGAACAGCAAATATAACATCTTGAAAAGTCATGTTCGCCTGGAAGGAAAAAATTTACTGTCAATCGAGGTGCTAGAAGAAGGGCTACGCGTAATGAGTAATATACGTAAGAAATATGGTAGCCGTCCTCCATGTTTCGATGGCTTCCTTCTTTCACTCAATTCAATCAGAACGTTTTGTCACGAGATGAGCGACGATGGCGTATTTACTGCACGATTGAATCAGGACCCTATTGAAATTTCAGTAATAAGGCAAAAGGGAGGATTTAATCGAAATCCCTCTGTGAAGGAATTTAGGACAAGTTTTCGGCAGGTGGCTCTTCAAAGTTTATTGAAGCCTCTTAAATCATCTAGTTATGATTTAGATGAGGACCAGATCCTACAGCTGCCCACTGGAGATGATATAGGCTTCGATGGTATTGCAAATTGTCCTGAGGGAATAGAGGAGTATGAGGGAGACACGACTGACTTGACAGAGTCCTCTAAGGAACT
This sequence comes from Ceriagrion tenellum, assembly GCA_963169105.1. Classification (NCBI taxonomy): domain Eukaryota; kingdom Metazoa; phylum Arthropoda; class Insecta; order Odonata; family Coenagrionidae; genus Ceriagrion; species Ceriagrion tenellum. Next base: position 105,501,309 of record OY720638.1, on the reverse strand, counting down.
AGAGCAAGTCTCTCGTGTTGTGAGAGCAAAAACAGTCACTCTCCAGCGTTGCTCAGAGGTGTACTTTTCAGGATACTTAGTGAAGAAATTGAATGAAAAGTTTGCCTGCTATGTATATCAAGAGAGATTCAGTGGTGTTAGGGACCTAAACAATAGATCTCAACTCCTCATATTATACAAGACCTTTTCAGACTTAAAGGAGATGTCCTCTGGCCTCCTTTACCCTACAGATGACTTTTTGAAAATAGTGTCGTTAGCACTGAATGTTTTCAAAAAGTATTTCCATAAGATATCGCACCAAAAAAATGTAAAATAAACTAATTACTAAAGTGCAAAAAAAATTAAAGGGGAATTAGAGACCCACAGGGAACTGGGACTTCCTGGGGACTGTGAGTTGCATATTTTGTATGTTTTAGATTTACTTATTCTTTGTTTGATTAAAAAAAGTTGCAAATGGATCCTTCAGAGGAAAAGGTCGAGTCAAGATAAGATAAGGATTTTGTCACAAAAGTGATAAATGCATGAAAGTGTATGGACTTACGTCTGATGTAAATTATTATTTAATAAGAACCAAATAAAAATGTTGGTCTTTGGAAACTTGTCTAAAGTTGTTTATGTATTTATTTATTTATCTTCATTACCCCGAATACAGCCCAATGGGCCAATTTATGTCGGGTAAATAACAGTGACAACGGACGAGACACAAACATCCATGTCCTGGGCATGGAAATGTACTACCCATGCGGGACTCGAATCCGCGACCCTTTGGTTAGCAGGCGAGGACTTTACCCCGCCGCCACCGGGGCCGACTTCAATAAAGTTTTCATTTAATTTCATACTTTTCATTTAATACAAGGATAATTACTTTCCAGTCATCGATAGTGGACAGACAGAAGGGTTAATCTACTCAAAGGTAATAAAAGTTTGTCCTTAATTATTATAGCGATGCATATCCCCATGCCATTGGCTAAATCAGTCCTAAATTCTCGGTGGGTTATCTCCGCGGTTATCCTTCTCGGGGCATCGAACCTGGTGCAGATTGAGATATACGAGATGAAGATAAAATATTAGAAGACAAAAGTGATGAGTTTCTCTACAAGTAAGACAGTAAGTACAATACGAGTAATTGAATATGCCGGTTGCAGGGCACAAAATAGAGAAAGTCGAGCAGTTTACGTACCTGGGAAGTATTTCAGAGGAGAAGGGATTTAGAGGTGGGAATATAAGATGTAAAATTTCCCTAGCTAAGGAGGTATTTTCAGAGATAAGGGATTTTCTGCTCTAAGAGTCAACACTGGTGTTCGTCCTGGATCAAAATTGCGGAAGAGTGGAAACACTCGAGTTCGCGTCGCGTCAAAAAGCGAGGATCATTTGTTACACTCACGGCCGCGTTGGGTCAAAATCTCACAAGCGAACGATCTCAATATAAAACGACACAGAGTAGGAGACCATACGGAAAAACAAAGCAATACGAAAATATTTTACTGAAAATGTTATCGTATTGCTTTTTTGCTCCGTACAACTTCCTTTTTTGTCACTTTATCATTCTAGAATGTTTTACTCCAAATGGCTTAGTGATTTCTTCGTAAGCGAGAGTTTGACGCGACACGATCACCAGTGAACGAAGTTATTCCTGTCTTTGACCCGACGCGACGCGACCATAAGTTTCTTGTGCCGATTTTGACCCTTGACGAACACATTTGCGGCACCTTCAAACTCTTTTGCACCTTTGCTCAATGTATCCTCAAAACATCTCTTTGGGTATAATTAGGCAAAAATTGGCATTTTGATGATTAAATACCAATCTAATTGTAAATTAATATTGCCTATAAATTGGCCATTATGTCCAATACAGATGCCATAGCGAAAAAATCATTGCATCAAAGCTTGAGATCCAAAAACCAAAGATACGCTTCCGTGGAGTAAGTGAAACAAGAGCATAATTATTTTTCACAAACAAATAAAGTGATTTTCGAATAAAATGTGATACGGTTTAGTTAGGATGAAGAAATTGAGGCGTTATACCCAGACGAGATGCCGAAGAGATAGACCAGATTTACCCGAAATAAAGAAGGTTGATGACACCTATAGTAAATACATTTAAAATAGTTAAATAATAAAACAGCCTTGCGTCTCACTACAAGAAGTTTCGTGAGACAACGAGATGCACCCCTTTTGCCAGTCCTGAATTTTTTTCGCAGCAAACCAAAGCTCTACTTGCAATTTTCGCTATTCGCTCATCTTCAGGGTTTTTAAAATTAGAATTATATTATCTTAGGCGTGTATTAGTAAGGAAGGGAATTTGAGCCGTGAAAGTCTTTCCTTCTTGCTGCTCATTTGTGTCTCTTTGGAAATGTTCTAGGAAAAAATTAAATGTTCCATTCCGGGCTCGCTTAAGCCATTAATCCGATGCTCTTGATTTTCCTCTTCCCGTAAGTCTTTGATTTTTCCTAATTCGTAATGAACAGATTCAATCATCGTTACTTTTAAGTTTCATCGCGCTTCACACTCTAGGTGGACTGTTATTTTCAGTCCAAACTTCTTTTGAGTTACATACCAAAGATTTGGTGGCATGAAACTGGTCAAAAGAGTTCCTAAGAACAGCGACAAGTCTGGGGGCATTTTCGTTATTTTACAAAACTTTCACAATGTTTACTCCCTCGTTTGACATGAAAATAATTTTATTGAAACGTTTTTAATGGATAATCAATCCAATATATTGCCTCCTCAATTCATCCCAAATGTTGGTCCGTTGGTCTGTCGCATATCATCAGGAAATTCAAAGGTAGAACAGCGACTTATCGCTGTTCTTAGGTTATTTCAAATGTTATGTACCGTGAGGGTTTGAAAGTGAAGTTTCATCACGCAATTCGTCCACCCATTCGTCAGTAGTTGCCGCACATGCTCTTCCAAAGGAGACGGTAATCTAGGCTATAATAAGGAGCACCTTTTCTACAAAGCTCTTGATAGTAAAGGATCACAGCTAGCATCGAAATCCACTGATTTTGGTATGAAATTTGAAATCAATAGACTATCCGATACATGAAAGGAGCGGGTATCAAGGGAACTATTCGATACATTATTGTATAGGCTATTCCTCTGCTTCCGATGTGCTCAGATATACACAACAGAATAAAACCAAGAATTTGTTTCAGCTCAGAATAATATTTTTCTGCGAGAAATACCGTGCATACATCCTTAATTTATGCTTCAGTTGGTGACAGTGTTTTTAGGTTGTGTACCACTAAATTTGTCTTGACGTCACCCTGTAGATTCCGACGAGATTGACTTTGAAAATTCACAGGTAGCTTATTCTCAGTGTTAGAGCTAATGAGGGCACTTGGTGAAAAGTAAATACTTCATTTAATAACGATTTTATTCGGGGTTAAATTGGCGAGTGAAAAAAACAAAATAGTTCCGGAATATATCGGCGGATTGTGACCCGAAACAATGCATTGCGACTCGTAACACTGCTGTCCACTAATCGTAAGATGAAAATAAGGCCAGTCGAACTGTACACACTGTAAATTTTTCTCTTACTCTAAGGAATCGGGTATTTGTAACCCATAGATGATTCTTGAAAACCTCGGACTATATAGGCATTCATAGTTGATAATCATTCCTTTTGAAAAGAGCAAGCGACCTTCATTTCTGTTTTTACAGCATGTGTTAATGTTGGACTTACACTTTTATTGACATGATTTTGTTCAATATCGCTATGCGCAGTAGATCGTGGATAGACTTGACCGATATTTTGTCGAATCCCAAGGAAAGTTTTCGTGAGATACCGTTTGACCGTTCACATCCGAATCGGCCGGCGCGGGACCTTACTCTAACTCCGAGGTAGCTTAGCATCCGAAGTGCTCCTGAGCTTTGATAGGCAAATCGTCAGGCAGGTTCAGAGATGATTTTTAGGCCTTGTACGAGAGATGATTTTTAGGCTTTGTACAAGACTCGAAACCCTCAGAACACCCATCCGAAAGCCCTCCCATACCTCGCCCATTCAACCAATTTCCCCACTCGCGCGCATGTTTGCCACGCACGCGTACGGGAGGGAATTGCGCTTGTCCTTAAGAGATCCAGTGGAAATCTTTTAGGAACATCACTGACATCTAGCGGAGAATAACAGAAAGAAAAGAGCCATATCATAACTCCCATAAGGGTGAGCCCTCTGTGGTAGTATTCTCAGTAGAGATGGGCAAACTCGTTCATTGTTGAGAACTCGTTCACTGCGGACTGGTCCTTTTTGGGACCCGTTCTTCTTTATCAATGATCATTAATTTTTTTCAATATGTACTTGGCATTTATAAAAAAATGAAATTATTAACTAGAAATTATCTGTATGTAATAATAACCGCGTTCTACAATATTGAATAAATAATAATAAACATCAAATAACCAACTTTAAAAAATAAATGAAACGAAGATCTATCGATGCCCCATAAGGAATTTGTTCTTAAAACGAGAGGTCCGAGGAGAAACAAAGTATAAAATAAAAAATTGATCGTGGTGATATTGGGAAGAAATGGAAAATAAATTGGAACTTACACTGTGAAACCTAAGCCAAATAGGAAATTGGCAAACTGAAGAAATATGCCATATGAGACTTGAATGAGCAGTAGTCAAACTGCTTTCGTTGCTGTTAACTAACCCAGAGGAAGTTTAGTCCTTCAAAGGACTACCCCCAAAAAATCGATTCTTGGTTACTCTATAACATTTACAAAAATAATTGTTTGGCATAGGACAAGAAGCATTCTATAAAAAGAGTGTATTTGCGAAAATCCAGGAACCAGGGGGTAAAACGAGGAACTATTTAGATATATAAACTGCTTAAACTTTTATTTTAATTTTAAGACAAGAAAGTGATTGCAAAACATAATAAAAAAGAAGAAAAATAATTCAAGTCCAAACAAATTTTGCCCAAAAACGTATTATAAATATTCTTTAATTGACGTAGAATAAATTTTCAATACTGAATCAAAAAAATTACAATAATACACTATTAAAACTAGACTTGGGCCGATACTGACAGCTAGTATGGGGTATCGGCCATTTTTCCCGATACTTCTATATTTTATATTATTCGTTTTTTTCGAATACTTTTATTCGAAAGTAGTCTTTTGGTGAAAAGCGTCTAAAAAGATCTCATTTTAAAACCCCGCCGATTACGCAACTGACTGCTAAACGCGTTGTGAATTTATTTTCATTGCTGCGATACTGCTGCACCCTGCTGCCCACTTCTTCACGACTCATGCGTCCTTGTTACTGGTTCAACGAGTACTCTAGGGTATTTCATTATTGAATTGAGTATTCCGGCGCAATCGAGGAGTTTTCTACTAAAAGGCAAGTTGTGAACTACAACGAAAAATGTCGCGGTCCTCTTGTGTGGAAGCATTTCACGAAACCGTTGGACAATTCGGCAATTAGTTAATACTGTAACAAGTCACACCGACGTGATGGTGTTGACAAGAAATCTTTTAATTAGTCAAATTCGTTAAAACATATTTATACGTGCAGGAGTTATTTAAACTTCAGAAGAAAAAAATGCTGGTATGTATAAATCCGTACACCATCTAGTTCCCTCGTGACTTACGCTTACCTTATTTTTTTAAATTGGTGCATTAAGGCACAGAATTGCATTGTTGTTTATTTGATTTCCTGCATTGATGCATACCCTAATTAACGTGAAAAATATACCTCACTTAAAGCGATCTAGCAGTTGGTGTTTTCAGCCAAAATGGAAGCAGTCGATGTGCGAGAGCATTTCAATTTTCCCCGTTTGTTTACAGGTAAACTGGTGCGGGAGGAGCCAAAAGATTTCGCCTCACATGATCTCAATTGCTCCAGCCCTCATGTTTCAGAGCACATGTTGGATATTACGGGTGAGATTGTTGATAAAGAACATGCACCTGATCATAAGTCTACTGCAAACTCCTCTTGCACTATGAATCAGGCCACACTCCCACTTTTTGTTGAATGTAAAAGACTTTACGACATTAATGATAAGCGGGCACGGAAAATACACAAGGCAATTTGTAAGATGCTGTACCTTAACTCAATGCCATTTAATTTTGTTGAATCTGTGGACTTTGAAGTGCTAACGAGTAGTGTCTGTCCTAGGTATATACAAAGTACCTACCCGGAAATATTTTTCAGACAATCTTATACCTAAAGTGTATTTGAAAGTACAAGAAACTGTGAAACGTATCCTCAATGAAAGAGCAAATGAAGGAATAGTGTAAGAAGTAGTAGTGTAGAGGTAATGAGTTTTGATGGGGAGAGGCATATAAGTCATCTAATTTGGAAAATGCCTTTGAGAAATGGCAAGTAAGCAACAAAATTAAAATTGTTATCACTGATAATGCAAAGAATATGACAGCCGTAGTGCGCCAGTTGGTATCTATCATCCATATACCATGAATAGCTCATACTCTGCAGCTGGTAAGTCAGAACTGGTCAAAATATTAACTTACCAGAAGATTAAAATATTTAGGAATATCATTTTTAGTTGTTTAAATATCTGTGGGTCACCCTATAAAACTATCTTTCTACAGGTAGTAAATAAGGGCTGTTTATCTGCCATCAATTCGAAATTTACTTGGTAAAGCTGGGGCCATTGGGACACTTCAAACATTCTTGTTATGCCATGAATATTCTCCATGAAGCCCAAGGAAGCCTGAACATGAAAAAGAAAGCTCTCATTCAAGATGAACCTACCAGGTGGGATTCGTCTCAAAGAATGCTAGAGAGACTACTTGAGCAGCAGAATGCTATTTCAGGTATGTAGTAGCAAAATTGAGACAAAGAGTAATAAAAGCTAGCTTAGGGATATGTCGAGAACTATGTCAATTTCAGAAAATTGTAAAAAATAAGGATTACAATTTTTTCAGTTGCATTTTAAAGGCTGAATTTAAAGGAAATTATGAACCAGAAGGACTGGGCTTTGGCGAATTAGGTACTGGAAGTTATTACACATTTTGAACAGGCAACAAAAACAATAAGCTCCCAAAAAGCATGCTTGTCTGACATTTGGCCTCTAATTGAAAGTTTAAAAACTCTAATGAGGAGTTTTTCAGAAATGCAGGATGTTAAGGGTATGGGAAAAGATATTGCAGGAGAACTGGAAAGGCGGTATGACTGGACAATCTTGGAAAACAAAGAAACAGATATGTTGGCAACTGGGCTTGATCTAAGATACGAAATGAATTGTTTTGGTTATGAAACAGTGTAAGTGTTTAAGGAAGTTGTTAACAGCAAAGTAATATGTAAAAATGTTGGGCCTCTTACATAAATCAGAGAGGAACATGATTCATCTGGCTCAAAATCGGAGGAGGATATAAAAACAATGACACTGTTACAGGTAAATTTAAATTTATTAATTAATTTATTTAATTAAATTTAAAATTAAATAGTGGATTATCAAGCCAAATAATTTATAAACTTATGATTGAAGACTATTTTTGGTGTAGATACCATAGTTATTTTAGTCATTGAAAACATATGGTGTGCTAAATTCATGTGGCTCTATTAAGTGTTCCTATTTCACAGGATGAATTTTTCTTTTTTGCAGGTTACTGAAACTCTTATTAGGCGTCAAACTCCTCAAATTTTGGTAGAAGATGCCTTGGGAAAATAAATTGAAGTGTATTGCTAATATTGAGATAATCTGAAGCCCCTCAGTCCCTCCTATGTGATCCTCTGACCTATTGGCATCGTGAAACTAGATTTAGAAATTTAAGACAACTTGCTTCATGGAATTTGGGTATACCTGCAGGTTTAGTGTTTTCTGAGCAAATTTTTTCAGAGACTGGTGCAATCATTTCTGACAGAAGAACCCTCTTAACTGCTAAGCATGTTCAGCAGCTCATTTTTCTTAAAAAGAATTTTCAGTAATTATAAGTGCCAGAGGGCATAAGCGTCTGAAATTAAATCCAGTGATTTATTGTAATAGAAGCAAAATAAAAGAATTATTTAAATGTCATTTCTCTCATTAATTGCTCTTATAACACACTTTGGATCATTGAGTTTAGTTTACGAGAAAGGAAGCGCTTAATATTTTTTTTTGGGACAAATAAGCAAGGTATCGGCCAATAATACTATCGGTATCGGCCACTGGTATGGAGGTATCGGTTTGGTATCGGAAAAAGTGGCATCGGTCCAATTCTAATTAAAACCATGATTTGTTTTACTCTGGCAAGGGGTGCATAAAATTTATCAGTTGATCAAATAGAGAAATTGCATCAGACTAGGATTGTCACGTAAATTGCAAAATCGAGTAGACTAATTTATTTATAACGCACTGCAAAACAAATTTCCTCCAAATCGATGTACTTCTCCTGTAATCTTTCATCCAAGTTGAAGGAAAATTTTGAATTTTAGCAAGAGATGTAAACGCCCGCTCATTGATTGGCCGCAAAATGACGTCGCGATTCTGTAGAAGCTCTCGCGCCTCTCACAACTACGCGTTGAGGTACTTCCATCCGGCGAAATTATTGCAAACTAAAGTTATTTGAGTTTACAAAGATTCTAATATGGATAGCGGCTTCGTAAAGGCTGATTCTGCGAATCTTCCTGCTACTGATTCGCTGATGGTAGCGAGATTTTTCGGCGAAAATTAAGATTTCGTCGGCGCTGAAAGGCGTTGCGCTAAAATGGACAGGTGAGTAATGCATATTGTGGAACATGGAACACCAGTGTTTGTTTTGATTTTATTTGGCTGTAAAAGACAATGAATTATTTCATTATCGTTATTATTTGGTCAATGCCTTATGAGCAACATTATTATAACAATTTAGGCGAGAATAATGACGGCAAGTCCTTCAAAGTTCTTATGTTATGCAGGCCAGGAAGAGAAAATTATGGTGATTCGGCAGTGGGATACGTCCAAATTCGCCGGAGGAATCACATATGCACGGTGCATGCTCGGGTAACTCCAGAGCATAAAGTAAGGAATAATTGCTATTCGGTGGAAGTAGAGGTAGACGAAGAAGAACGCGGAATAAAGAGTGCTGAATGTTTTGACTGCAAGGCAGCAAGTGGTAAAAATAATTTTTATCACCCTATATATAGGTATGAACTTGGAGATATTGCTGCTTGAAATAGTTCCAGAAGGTTACATAAAATTGGTCTCTTCTGTAAGTTCTTTACTGGTTTTTCCTAATGCTGACTTGATTTTTTGCACCTATCATCTGCCTGGTTCTTGTTCAGTAGCTATTTTGTCTGTATCTCTGAACAACCAGAAACATGAAGCTCACTCATATATTTGTTTCCTTAACCTAGATGAAGAGGCTGTTGTCAACATTTGAATTTTTCTCTGTCTGTAAACACTGGGTAATTTATCCTTATCTTATTTATGAGGTATTCCTAGTCATCTGCCATTTGCACAATGGCTTGAGAATCATTCTCATCTTCACTACTCTTCTCACTATCACATGGAGCAGAGGGAAATAGCATTTGATGTCAACTTCAATGCACCCAATATTGTAGAAATAAGATAATACTTACACTGTATTATATTTCTTCTCCCATAAGAGTACCTATGACGTAAGGTCTAAGGATGCACTTTCAGTGGAGAACAATTTAATGCTGATGAGCTACTGTTTGCATTGCCAAACTTCTTATCATTGTCATCTAATGGCTGAGCTGATGAAAATTCGCCATCACTTTCCTCACTGGCATTTCAAGGAAGATCATCACTAAAAGTGGCGAAAATCCTCTTGTCATGTCAACAGCATACTATTGCTCCAGGCTTCCCTTAAACACCAGTAGCTCTTAGAAACCTACACTTTTTGGGATCTTAAAATTCTCAGAAATGTCTTGATTGGAACTTATGCTTGGAAAAGAGGTCACAACATTTAATTTGATAACATTTTAATCTCTTCAGCAAAGTAACAAAGGTGATGGGAACACACAGTCAACAAATATGTACGAGAAATGTTTCACCTCAGTGTTATTAATTCCCTGTCCACCTCTGGAAGTTTATCAATTGCGATATCTCCTATTGTATTTGTGTAGCTCTTTTTATGGTATTCAAATTTGACATTTGCCAATGCTGCACATTCATCAGTTCGATTCCCATAAGGGTTAATTATTTAACCATCAATATTCTACAGATTGGCTGTCTCCTTGTAATAAACATCTTACAGGAGATCCTATATAATACATATAAACTTTTTAAGCTTTCATTTTCACTCTTTTACTAGTTATATTCCTCTCATTGCCTTGCATGTTACATTGACTACCTCAACAAAATTTCATTATAGCACAACATATGTCAGTGCTCTCTCATAAGATAAATGACACCATATTGGTTGGTCGCATTGACATATAATGGCCCATGGACATTTAGCTATATATTATCTATTTTATTGCTGCCTAAGAAGGAAATTATACTCTCTTCCAAAAGTGTCATTTAAGCGCTCTTTCATCAAAATGAGAAGAACAATATCTTCTGCTCTTAGTAATTTACCTTTGTAAATACTGCTTTCCTGTAGTAACCGGAGAATATGTAAATTCTCACGTACGATTCTCAAATACCTTTTAGGAAATTTTCTGACAAGAATCGTGTACTTTCTAAGCGAGCTCTCCTAAAACTCTCACCATTATCATCAGTGGTATCAGCATCTGAGGCAATGCAATGCCCTTCACTTCAACTTTCACTGTCATTGCAACTGTCAAAAGAGTGAGTGCTAAATATATCATCCACCATCAACTTGATCTGGCTTTTTATAGGGGAAACACCAACACTACTGACATTGAAAGGATATGTTTGCGTTCTTCCTCCTTTAAACACCCTATTTTTCCAGAGGTGCACATCAGTCCTATGCTCCGATGATTAACTAGCCTAGCCTGACTGCCTTTATCACTTCTATCAAAAGCAGTCCCTAGTGATATCCCAGACATTTCTTGGTCATCTGATTCCAAATCTTCTGTGGAAAATTCTTCTTGTGACGTTCCTTCACCATTTTCTGGATAGGAAGTAACAAACTTTTGTAACATCAAAAGAAAATAATAACTTTTTTTCATTGACCATCTCGAAATTGTATGCACTTGCCATTGTTTTTACCAATAGGCAAGTTCACAGCTTGTTCGATTAAGCGTCTTCTTTCAATTTTTATAGCAGTTACCCTTGGTTTTGGAGAATAAGCTGGTTTTCTGGGTTGGCAGTCGAATTTGTGAGGTATCACATCACTTTTCATTAAGATGTTCCCTCCCATCATTTTATACTTGGTAAAATTTTCCATGTCCTCTTCCAACTAAAATATAATAAGTTTCATAAATGATTGTTATACTTTGTAATCGGCTGTATTAGTGAATGAAATAATGGAGCACGAATTTAATAAATAACACGATTCATTAATTCAATGCGGGGACAAAAACGTCAACAACCATCCTAGCCGCATTGAGAAGTAATAATAAAGTAGAAGTTTTTATCAGGATGCTGCCGATTAAATAAAATATTTTAAGTGATTCAATCAATGAAATAGTGAAAATTTTTACTTGCATTAAAATGGTCTTCGCAAACGTAGCACACCGTTTTGTGGCTTATTTTTCCATGACGTCCATCTCGACGAACGGCATTCATCCAAGTTTCTCTCCTTTTTAGCTCCTTCGGGACATGAACGAAAATTTTGTTCGGAGTGCATTTTGATGTGTTTTTACACATTGGAACAATATACCACTTGTAACTGTTACATTTTCCAGCCATATTTTCCAGAACACTGATCGAGAAGCTTAAGCCACCTACGCGATCATTCATTGAATGATCAATTCATTCGAGAATTAATTCTGGAATGATTATTCGAATTATCAGTCCCCGTGTAAAGCGGCCTTAATACACGATGAATGAACATCATTCGCATGATCATTCCAATGATCATTCGAACGATCATTCCCCGTGTAAAGCGCCTTTAGTGCAGCAGCTACCACACCTACTGCCTGTACAAAATAGTGACGTCACAGCGGTATTTGAGTGGGGGCGGTATTTTTTAGCGCGGGAAACTCGGCAGATTTTCGGAGGTCATTTTCAAGTCTTATAACTAAGATTTTAGAAAAAATAATCATATCATGGTTCTCAACAATGATTCGAGAATACTATAAAATTAAATTTTAAAAGTATGCAATTTCCCTATTGGCCTCAGCTTTGAGCGTGGCCGAATGAAATGAGCCGACTGGCGCCACTGTAAACATAACATTATTACATTAAACAACTTTGTAAGTTTAACGTGGAATAATTATTTGACTGTCAATAAATATTCTACGTAAAACTTACGAAGTGTTTGCATACAAATACGTCGCCAATTTTTATACCGAAAATTTTTGCAGCATTGAAAAATTTGTTTTTCGTGGTTTTTTTAACTTCAAAATCTATGTGCAAACTTAAGACATACTGATATTTTTAGATGAATTTTCTCGAATTTAAAGGAAAATGACGTAAACTCCTTTTCCGTCCGAAGACCAAAAGAAACGATTGACCAAAAGGAACGAGTGATCGAAAGGAGCGAGTGACCGAAAGGAACGACTGCCCTAAAGGAACGAGTGACCGAAAGGAACGAGTGACCGAAAGAAACGATGGACCGAAAAGAACGCGTGACCGAAAGGAGCGAGTGACCGAGAGGAACGATGGACCGATAGGAACGAGTGACCGAAGTGAACGAGAGACTGAAAGGACCAACAGGAACGGAAGATCGTTCGGAACGGAACGAACGGAAGAAGAAGGTCGTTCCGAAGAAGTTGGTCCTCGGTCCTTCCGTTCACTCCATGGACCCGTTCCTTCGCGAACGACCCACCTCTAATTATCAGTCGTCAAAGGTTGATAGCGAACTACTCTTTACGGTTAACTCGATAGCCTATCATCTCAATTACCACGAGATATTTTCCTTGTCAGTGCTGACTCAACCGAAAGGAGGTTTCTTTATTTTTTCCTCTGCCACTATGATCAATATGAATGCGCGCATTGTTTCTCGAACCCTTACTCCAAGTCGTTTTGCTATGGCCGGCATTTCCATTGGTCTGTACTGCGAGCGGATTTTGAAGGCTGATTGGATTGGTTAACTCTACTCGATATGAAGGCGATAATAAGTAGCCTTAGACGCCCGTTGTGCTATGTTGGTTAATATTTTTGCATTTGAACCCCTCGAACTGTCCAATAAGTTTAAACACCTGGTGAAATTAACTGTTTCTTTTATGTGCAGCCGGAGTTTTTGCACAATTTATCCTTTAAATATCAACTTTGAACTTTCCTAGATGGGGTTTCTCAATAGCAAAAATATTAATTCATCAGAAAATGGTTTTATGACGTCTTATATCCTATAATGGTAACCATTTTTCAATGTCTTGAAATAGGGCCACGAATATCTCGTAAAATCGAATTTTAATGGAATAGAATTGCCTACTCAAATAATTCCACGAGCTACAAAATAAATGTACATTTAATTTACCATAAGGAGCCATCGCTTGATTGCAATTTAATACTTATTTGACGACACCAAGAGGAGATGAGGGAAACCCTCTGTGGCTAATTTGAGGTCATAGGTTAACCACAGAGGGTTTCCCAAAGAATACAAGATTGCGTAGACTACTCAAAGCGTGTGTATGTTAGTTTGTCAAAATATATTTAAGATCCCGTAAATGGTGAAAGAGCTACGATGTGCGATCATTTAATGGGCTTCGGCGTGCGAAGAGTTAGACACTGAGTACACTTGAAGAGTTTTACTAGGCGAAAGGCTGAGCGATCCTGTGTTCTTGCAACAGGTGTAAGGCAGGTAAGTGTCCTGTCTCCATTTTTCTTTCTCATAGTGATGGACTAGGTTATGAGAAAGGTGACAGCGGGCACAAGGAGAGAAATCAATTTTGAGTCTTTGAGAAACTCGAAGATCTGGACTTCGCTGACGATATTTGTCTCCTGTCTGAAAGTCATGATCATATGGCCCCGAAGTTGCAATGCCGAATGAGGAGCAGAGAGTCAAAGAAGACGAGATTGAAATACAAAATTAAAGACTCAAGTGGAGATGATTTGGCCACACACTTCGGAATAACCAAGATGCGGTTGAGAGAGAGGGTTTCAATTGGAACCCTCGGAGTCAACGTAAGAGAGGCCGACGAACAGTGACATGGAGACGCAGCATCGAAATAGAAGCTAGAGAGGCGGGATAGACCTGGATGGAGGTGACGGAGCTTGCTGGCGACTCTATGCTCGTTGTAGATGCGACAGGAACCAAGTCTAACGGCGTAAGTTTGTGGACAGTTTAGATATTATAAAAGCAAGAAAATATTCCGTTCCGCTCCATTGCTAATTAAATTTCTCTCCGAGGGTGTATGCATTTCAGGTTTCAGGACCACACATAGCCACCAAAATCATTTCGCATTAATTCGCAAGGCCGTACCGGCCAAGAACTCGGACGTCGCGGGTGCTGTGAAAGGATGTTTTGGCGAACCGTGAATAATTTTGCCGACAGCGTGCAAGCACGCCTTCGTTTCCTCCGGCGCGCCCGCCAGACGTCCCACCCCCGGGGTCACTCATTCTCGCGTATAACACAGTGCTACGGGTGGAGTCCCCACACTCCTCGCCCCCCTCCACTCCTCCACCACTCGCGCTGTGCCGTCCCAAGAAGATTTCGTCATTGCCAGACGACCGCTGCCGAGTGACGGACGCTCAGACGCTCTCTGCTCCTCACATCCCACGCCGTCTAACCAGAGAGGACGTGTGCAAGGGCTATCTTCAGCGATTCACTGAAAAGGTATGAGCGCGCAGACGTCCCGTAGCGTTAGTTTTCGCAAATTAAATGTTGCTTAATCATCATTAATGCGAATTGATTTTGGTGGCTATGTGTGGTCCTGAAACCTGAAATGCATACATTTTAACTGCTTCTGGCGCTGGTGTCTTTCAAGAATTTCTCGTTCGGCGTACTCCACCAATATCTTCACTCAAGGTCCACCACTTACTCGGTAATTTCCGTAACATTGGGTCTTGTTATAGTCGGTGGGGCCCTTAAAATTCTTGAATCCATTTTGCGGCATTAGGGTGGTTTAGTGGCAGGATTTCTGGCTTCTTAGTTCGAGGGACCGAGCTGGAAATGATGGATACTTTGTAATGTAATCTAAAACTTTTACGAGAGACCTTTGGAATCTTTATCCATCTGCCAGTAGCTAATAACTGTTATCTACGGAGTCCAACTGTGCTCATGTTTTGGCATGTGAAAATGGATACAGAAATTCCTGGACGAGGTGGTCCCTGCCCTACTCTATTCGATTTCAAGTAATTTCGTGATTTATTTTTTGAATTTGTGTCCATATATCGCAACTGAATGTCACATCTGGTCTTGCGGCTGTTTTTACCTTTCAAATGTGTATTGCTTACGACGAATATTTGTGCTTCGTCGTTTCTTACAGATTTGAAGACATTTGTTACCTGCGGAAATTCTCTTGCTTAATTTCACCGGAGATTGAATTATTTACGCACAACGTTGTCCCCCGATATTTAAGTGTACTCACGCGTTCAAATTTCCTATTATCTCGTTTTCCACCGTCGCTCCTATCATTGCCACATTCGGAATCAAAACCGGTCTACTCTCAATATCATTCAGTTCTTCAACTTATTCCCTCCCTGAGGATGTCTCTCCTTTCCATTAGTAGCTCTCATGTCTAGTCTCTCCTCTTCCGTGCATCTGCACCTTTTGCTAACCGAGCTGAGTCCACATGTCCTCGCTTCTATAATTTCCCCGGAGCACTAATATTTTCTCTCCGCTATGCTTCCCTTGCCCAATCCTATCGTGCTTAAGTTTCATTACCATTTAGTCTGGGAATGTTTTCGGCTGATTCTGTTTTAATGTCCTTCTATATCCCTCTCTCTCCCTCTCATCTATCCTATCTAACTATTATTGTTGCAATCAATTTCTAATATTTATCAAAGTGAGGAAACTTTAATCATCGTTAGTAAACTTTTACAAAATCACAGAACCATAAAGTTCCAACATCTCTGGCTGCTCTCTTTGTTTCTTTTTTCTCTTTTTCCTTCTACATACCTTTTTGTCTTACCAACAATCTTTCCTATTAGCCACTTCCATGCCCTACTTCCATCAAACACCAATTTCGCGAATAAAATGCCATTACAATTGCATTGGACTATAATCAGAGCATACCTCTGCCATTCGTGAACTATGGGGATTTATCTTTCTGCTCTTAAATATATATATCTGACCATATTGTGATCCGACTATAATCCTTTAGTGTCTACCGGGATTTCCTTTAGGCACCAACGCCAAGAGTAGTGTCCAAACTTCTGATTCTAGCGGGGTACCTCAATTCACTCGTGAGTTTCCGTGGTGCTGGAATGATGAACTTTGCATTTTTCCGGACTTTCTTCCGCGTGAGTCGTATGTGAGGCAAAGCTTTGCTGGCTATCCTGTAATGACTCACGCGGAAGAAATTCCGAAAAATGCAGAGCTCATGAGGTATTTATTTTTAAAAATTTAGCAGTTTTCTTTATCTGGTTATTGCTTATCTCCCTCATCCACTGTTACTCGTCTCGGCGATCCAATCCCTAAAAGGTTAGAAAAGCGAGTTAATTTCAAGGGCTACTACCCGTCATGTCCTACATTAGATCGCAAATCTCGGTAATACCTCGCAAGCCAACTCAAGGGTGTTTGGCAGGGGGTGGGTCATCATCAACATGCATTACACGCTACCCCATTACAGCTAATATAACAGCGAATACTTATACATTACCATAATTTCCTAAGGATGCAAAAGTTATGTCGTAAACATTTACAACATGCCGTTTGTACAGAGTATTTTGTACAGACAAACTTCACTGCCTGTTGAAAATCCTCGTCAAAAGTCTCATTGGCAGGTGTTATATTCTCTCTTAGCGTCCGCGGAAAAGACGACAGTTTAAATCCATCTCATCTGCATTCTAGTTTCTTTATTTTGTTCCATCTTCTTTTCCTTAGCATGTTGTATTTCGTAAAATGTTATTATGTTGTGCTATTTGTACTGAGCAGCAGAATTGGATATTAGCGTTAGAGAGTACATGAAGTAACAAGCTTCGCTACCTGTTGACAATCCTAGTTAAAAGTCTCATTGGCAGGTGTTATACTCTCTCTCTTATCGTTCGCGGAAAAAAGAACAGTTTAAATCCTTCAGTTCTGCATTCTAGTTTCCTTATTTTATTCTCACCATCTTATTTACCTTAGTGTGTTGAATTTCGAAAAATCTTATTAACGTCTTCAGAAAATAATTGGTTTGGAACTAGCATACGAGATTAGGTCTGCATTTTAATTGAGGGCCTAATAGCGATTCCCGTCCCAGTTGTTGCAATAGGTCATCAACGCTGACGACAATAATAAAACGGCCTTTAGTGTATCTCGCCGATCACCATTAAACGCGTTCTAACTCAGTTTTAAGCCACGTTTCAATATCGTATGTAGTCTGTATCTTCCTGTCACTCTATGCTTGCACATTTACCCATTATTATGTCATAGTCATTTTACCTACCTCATCACCACTTGCACTCATCTGCTTTGCTTATATTGCCCCTTTATTTAACATTTTTAGTGACTAAATCTAATTTACGAGGACTCGCCCCTCCACCGTTAAGGCTCATGAGTCGCTGTTGTTCCTTTTATGTGACTAGGTTCTGGCAAGTCACGCCCATTCAGTCCTTCGTAAACTCAACTTTTGTAACCATCCCAGCTTGCGCAGACTCCTAATCTGTTGAGGCTTTCTCATGTTTTCAACTGTTCTCAGAACTCGATCGCACAAGATTTGTATGATTTTTGGCGCCAAAAGAACCGTATAATGATGAAATGAAGTATTTAATTAGCTGATTTCTTTCGGTTGGAACTTCTTAGCTTCTATAACCTTCAAGGTTCTTTTCTCAACACTTTTCTTCCATTCAGCTGGAGGGGTATTTTTTTCGTTAGAGCAATTGGCGCGAACTCGAGGGTTCTGGGTACGATTCCCAGTCCAGGCGAACGATTTTTCCTCTGTGCACTTCACACAATTGGAGTGGTGCTGTTTTTTCGGCTAGCTAATCACGCGTTCGGGTATTGTTGGCAGAGTTCTCTTTCTTTTGCCACAAGCTATAGGTTAAACGTATATATGAACGGTATTATGCATAACTTGATGTTCATCGGAAATAAAAGTCCTTGATGAAATTACAGAGAATAACCTTAAACAGCAACCCTTGGCCGTGCTTGATGATTATGAGTCGTCATGGGTCACTTATCTAACATTGCTTACGACGAATGCCATACTATTGTCTACAACCGCGTCGTCAATCATACATGTATTTGCTTTGATTTCCGGCAACATTAATACTTTGTAAATACATTTTTATTTATTTTCGACCATGGTCTTCGCAAATAATTCTCATTGATAATTATATCTTAATGATGACTAGTATTTATTGGGAACATGGTTAGAGTAAAAGAAGTGAGGAATATGCTAAGTATCTACACTTAGTGATTCGTGCTTTTTCAACGTGAGCATTATTTCATTGGCTGAGTGGATATTTCATGCTTATTTACTGTAATATATTTTTCAAATGCCATCATGGTAATACATTGGCATTTCTGCTATAAAGTTAAAATAAACAAATCCTCAGAGCCAGATAATGCCTTATGCAGTTCTGAGTGAGCTTTCCCTATGCTCCGCTCGATTCTCGTAAACACATTCAGCAAGCATTAAAAGGCGTTGCGTAGGTACCAAGGATGAGTTATCGCTGTTGCCACATCCTCATTCTAAAGAAAACATGCTGAAATTCTTGAGCTTAGCGGACATTAGCTCTCAAATTCATTTCCCATAGTCAAAAAAAGCAGTCGGTGCATATTGGTATCATTTATCATCATTAATCATCGGAGTATAATAGAACTTTCTTTTGCATTAATATGATTTCCTTAAATTTAGGAGCTTAGACCGTCACAATGAAGTACAGCGTAGGACTCTATGTTCCCTGAAATATCGCCGTGAATACCACCATCAAAATCTGCTGTCGAGGCTAAATAGTGATTTCTTCATAAGTCCCTCGGATAAAGTCTTCATCATTGGTCGCTCAAATTTAAGATTGATCGACTTCAGCTCTCCATCCTTCTCCACCAAATGCTAAAGCTCTCTTCTTATATAGTTCTATTCTACTTTCCTTTTTTATTTAGTCTACTTACTTATCCCTTGGTCTTTCTCTAGGGACTTTACCCTCTATTTTCCTTCAATTATATTTTTATAAACCCAGTATGCCTCAGGGTTTATCCAATCCATGTGGCTCTTTTTTCTGTATGGTGTGCCATATGGTCTTTCCCTACTCTGATCTTCTATGCGTTTCTTCTTTTCCTTTTTTATTCATCGATAAAAACGCTCCCCCAACCCTATACCTCAAATACAACTAATTTTTTCCTGGTATGCTTTTCCCATGGTCTATGCTTTCGACCCTTTAAATGCCACGCTTCACATGAATGTTTCTGCGTACTGTTTCCTCGTTCGTAGTCCTTGCTTCTGTGAACACAGTTGTTTCCTTGTCATCATGAATGATTTTTTATCTCGGATTATTGATGCCCGTGGTACTTCTTCCGTCCTACGTAATCAGTGCCATCCCAAGGGTAGTGCGACAGGTGCCGCAGCACTGAACCTCGCGTCTATGGGGGCCCTCTTTGGGTTGGGCCCTCATAGACGTGGGCTTGACTTTTTCAGGCGGCAATGTGAAACCTGGGTCGATCTGTAATGGGTAGGTGCATATGATCCCGCCGATCCTATGCATACGTTCTTTTTGAATCTTTCCGGCGTCGTCTGAGAGAAGGCAACATGAGTGGCCGCGTTCTTAAGGGGCCCGTGGGGTGGGACTCGGATCTCATTTTAGTTATCAATGTGAAACTTGTAGTAACGT
Organism: Ceriagrion tenellum; assembly: GCA_963169105.1. Classification (NCBI taxonomy): domain Eukaryota; kingdom Metazoa; phylum Arthropoda; class Insecta; order Odonata; family Coenagrionidae; genus Ceriagrion; species Ceriagrion tenellum. The sequence goes on along the minus strand of OY720638.1, from coordinate 105,481,433 downwards.
ATTACATGCTATGCCAAAAAATAAATAGAAGACTAAATACTATCAGATATTACGAGCTTTCACTCATCAATTAAGATTTTTTGGCTGATAAATCCTCTCATTTCTCTTCTCTTTGGCTTCAGTCGCTTATTAACTCACTATTCTCTTCTCAACCTCCTGAAAAGTCTTTATGGATGTAACTGGACCGACGAAACACGAAGATTGCAATCTTTACGAGATTTTTATAAGTATCAATGTGAACTTGACGATGTCGCGGCACGATGAAACCCGGGTTGTGACCAATTTAATGTCTGTAGAAAACTAAGTTTCATTTTTAACGCGCAGGCTTCAATTTGAATGTCACGTATTGACTCTGTTACAAGTTCTTTCGAACAAAATTAAGTTATGAGGCTCGACTCAGAATATATGATGAACTTGAAAGAGTTAAAATCACCAAAAATGAAAGAGCGAGCAACGACTGGAGAGAATTCTTTGATAAAAATGGTTATAATCACCGTAAAATCATTAATTCAAATACCTGAATGGTGAATTAATATATTACATAAAAATTTAGAGCGCCATCACATTGTTAATGTCCGGTGCTCCTCTAGTTACATGTTATTTGGCTCTGAGAAGGAAAAAATTGGCTGTGGCCTACACATCTCTCTGTGGAGATGATACAACTCATCACTGGCCCTTCGCTCCGTATGCGTTGTTTTGTGTTGTAAAATGTAGGAATCTTTAATTTTAACAGCGATTTCGTGTGCGTCTCGGAAAAGCCGAGTTAAAAATGCCTGTAAGAAGAGGAGATAATTTACGCGTTTATGGATCGGGTGCGAAGAATTATCGAAAGAAGAAACTGAAAATTATTTAGGGCAACAGTGAGGACATTGATAAACTTCTTGCGATATTCACTCCAGCGAACCATCTAACTCAGAAGACTAAATCAATATTTTTGGAGAAAGAAGTAGAGCCATTTTCAGTGAAAGATAAAGGCTGATATTATGCTTATTTGTATATGCTATCATTCGAATACGAGCGTGGGATTGGGTTGGTGTGGTGGCTAGAGAACTGGCTAACCATACGTGCGGTCAGGGTTCAAAACCCTGCAGAGGAGGATGTTTTTCAGAGAAAACCCGATCCCTACTGGAGTGTCTTGTGGAGGACACTTAAAGTACAGTTCTCCGTCTGTCGGATGAGACGTTAAACCGTGGTCCCTTTGACGCCTTTCGTTAAGAGCAGCCTAATGCCGACGCCGGTTTTCTATCCACCCTTCTTCCCTTACCTACCTCCTATGGAGCAAATGACCTAAGCTGTCGGTCGCCTCCCCAAAATCCAATCCTATCGAATACGAGCAATATGGTGCCTTCTTGCGGGAATTGACATTCTAACTTCGTAGCCAACGCACTTTGGCATGATGCAAATATAAACTGCTACTAATGTACATTCTTGCTCTCATGTGACATATTTTATGTGCTCATTCACTTGACACAAGCCCACACAAGCTATGTCCTCTGACATGGCAATTTATACGGTAAAATGCTGACGACAAATGATGCAAATGAAGAAGGATAAAAATTTTACTCGGATAAACTTTGAATGAATTTTATGCCTCATTGCATGTACATGGGACTACCTTTTCATTTAAAGAGAATTATCCGACTATTTTTTTTCGAACAGAATTTTAACCTTTAGGGTTACGCGAGACATTGATGGCAATGAGTTATTCAACGAGTTCAAAATATTTGAAGTATTGCCTCAGAAAATATATCGGACAGAGAAGCTTTATCAGATGCCTTTTAAATGGATCTTTAACTGATATTTGCGTACCATTTCGGATCATATTAATGACTCCAATTAGTATCCCAAGACCGTCCGACAGATTTTGCTGCCATCTCTGTAAGTGAGAAGATAGTTCATAAGTTAGAGATAAGATCGCAAAGCATCAATGAAAGATAGAAAGATAGATCTGTTATTTATGCATCATTCGTGGGTTACCTTGTTTTAACTGGGTTACTTGTAAGAAGTTGGTTTTTAAATACTTTATAATGCTAAAATTATACTGAGTCATAAAAATGTAGGTACCTACATAAATATCTTCAAACAAAATCAATATCTTTCATCACACTTACCTCATTAAACATGGTAAGTACTTCTTGGAATGCGTCAGCAAATTAGTCAGATAATTTTCTTCTTTCAATTATATATGCTCACAATATGATACCGTATTAATAAAGGAATGCTAAGTTATGGGGCCCACGACTATCGTTCACACAGGGCCCCTCAGTCCCCAAGGATGGCCCTACAAGAGATAATACTTCCGATACAGGCGAAGGAATCTACTTGCTCTTATTGCTCTCTTCTTAGAGAGACTTCTGCATTGTGTTATCTTTTCAGCGTACTAAGATTAGCCTTTCTTATCTATTTTCATGTTATACTCTTGACTAACGTTGTCCATTGTGTGCAGTGATCTTTCAAGATCATCTTCAATTTCCACCATGATTGCGATGTCGTCTTCGACCCGGAGAATGTTTATTTCTTTTCCGTTAATCGTAATTCCGTTCTGTTCCATTTCTTGAGCTTCTCGTTCTGCCTCCTCCAAGTATATGTTGAACAGAACTGGTGAGAGGTTGTATCCTTGTCTAACTCCTTTGTTTACTTCATCTTACATTTTTCTTCCGTCTTTCACTCAACGTTGCCGGATTGTGACTGCGTACTTCTTTACAGTTCGTAGATAATTATGCTGTCATTGAACTCCATTCCGAGTTTTTCCCACGGCCTGAACATCAAGTTCTCCTCAAAGTTGCTCGAGACTTCCTCCCAGTCCACGAATGCCACATACATTGGAGTCGTCTAATGTATTGTTTGCTAGACAATTATTCTCTGGCGGAGCATGGCCTCCCTGGTTATTCATAAACCCTAATTGTCTATGTTAAATATGTATTTTTATAACATTTATAATAAGATGAAAAATATATGTCGTAGAACGGAATCGTCAAATTTTTAAATGCATCTGATTGTACGTAAAACCAATGGGAAAATTCAGTTCATTCAACACGAAATCAAGGTATAGTGAAGTTGATGCAGACGAAATGGGAATGTGCCTGAAGGGAAAATGTCATGCGTAAACATTTATGAACTCCACAAACGTCAAGGGAGCTCGAAGAGTGCGCTGAATCAACGCGTTGATTATCGAAATCGGATGATATTCGACATTGCGTTATTCATTGTTTACTTCCGTTATTTTTCCAGGAAACTCAGAAACAATGTGGGGGCGAAACGATACCCTTCCAGTCGCGGCACACTTTGAGATATCGCTATACGTTCGCCGCTCGCATACACGTCAACATCCATGAGTGAGTAAGCTGCCTAAAAGCTAAGCCGACCATTTCGACGAAAGCAGGAACGCCGGAGCACGCTCGCACACTGGAAGGGTTGCCCCTCACGCTCGTCTCGTCTCACGCACTCACAGTCGAGAATTCGTATCTCCGCTCGGGCAAGGAATCCGCCTTGCATTTCATTGTAACTGCCCGCTGTTTGTTCTCCCGTGGTTTTTACAGCTTGGCGCTCCATGACGCATCGGAGGATATTGAATTAGTTTTGTGAGCGACTCTCTGTAGAAAGATATGAGAACCCGAAACTGCCACGCCATAATAACGACGATAGGATTTTCATTTTCTGAGGGTCATTTGTACTTCGCCCATGGTAATGGCGTGATATACATTTAGAAATACAGCCACTCAGTAAACACTCACTACACCGGCTTGGGAGACCGAAGAATCCAAGATGGAGGCCTTTGTTTACGCCATATAACCGTGAAAATTTCCGATACTTTTTTCGCCAAATTTTCGTTTTCATCGTAATAGTATATAAAATATTTTCGGCATTTTCGTTAGTAATGAGGCCTATTTTTCCGCTATTGTGAATTTTTCAATATTTTAATGAAAACTGATGCTGATTTTCACTCGCCACTGATAATTTCCTCATAAATGTTCCCAATTTCCTACTTCTCTACGATTACCTGTCGAACTTTTCCATGTAATTACTCGACCTGGCGTAATTATCAGTAGCAAATTTTTTCAGTTTCTAAAATAGCAATTGAAATTTTTCCCATCATATTGATCTCATGATATGTTTGCGTTTGCTGATGATATCGTATTACAATAAATGTATTAGCTAGCCATCCTTTTTTTGACGATGTTTTGCTTTCTTTGTGTCGGAACGTAGACATAGGGTTATACTTAATGTATTTCAGAAAACTATTCATCAGCGTGATAAGATTTTACCTCGCTGACGAATAATTTTCTTAAATATACAAAGTGTAAACTTATCATATTAGCGTCAGCGAGATAAGATCTTATCTCGCTGACAAATAATTTTCTTAAATGCACCAAGTAAAACCCTATGTCTACGTTCCGACACAAAGAAAGCAAAGCATCGACACAAAATGTATGGCTAGCTAATACTTTTATTGTAATACGATATCATCAGCAAACGCAATTCGCTGCGTCAAACGTGTTATGATATCATTATGATGGGATCAATATAATTAATCATTGAAGAAGTATTGGTGAATCTCCACCTCAAGGAGCCTTTCGTGTTTTAAATTAAAATTCGAAAGTGTGAGAAATGGACTGAGCATTCTCTCGAAACAAGTGATGCAGTTATGTTGTAAGAGCTGACTAGGACTAAATCAAAGCGTACCTGTACCGATGTACATTTAAATGTATTTGCCGTATTATTCTCAGAAGTTGAGGTCGATGGTTGCAATCAATCTATTTCTTCTTCTTCTAACTTCTATATCTATACATAGATGAAGAAAAATGCTTTTCTGTTTGTTAGTGTGTCTGTCTTTTATACATATCTATAGTTTTATTCCCATCATGCTGAAATTTTGCAGACTAATGGTTCAAGGCAGGAGAAAATTGTAGGCTATTTTTAAAAGACCTCAGGGCCCAAAAAGGAACTCTTTGGTGGTCTACGCTGCGTAATGGGTGTTGTGCACTGGTTTAATTTTCTGCTTTTTAATTACTTTCGCTCAAGATAGAGTGGTGGAATTTTTTTATCAAATGATTGAAAAAATGACGTTTTCAGTTCTTTCAATCAATTGTTTTTTCCACTCTGTAATTGTCTGAAAATTGCGTTTTTAGCTGCAAAAACGCAATTTTTTTCTGTGAGATCAACAATACCATATTCGCTTGACAGCCAGATTTCGGTCTTCAATGCATTTAAAATTAATTTTGCTTAGTTAAGCTGATTAGGAATACTAAGCATTGGGTTTTGTGCAGAGTTAATTTTTTTGTTTTTAAAAACTACTTTCACGCTAGATAGAGAGCTAACATTTGTTTTATCAGGTACCCGAAAGTATGATTCTACTAATATTAGTAGTATCATACCCGAAAGAATGAAGTTTCTCACATTTTAAATCGATTTTTATTTACGCATTTTCCTTGACAACCAAAAACACAAACAAAAATAATCATGCAACAAGCCACAGGGGCAATCACTTAGTGGCTGGAATTAAATTAGAAAGTCCATGTTTCTTGCGCGGCCAACTATATGTAGCTTGCTCCAGAGTCGGTACGCCAGATAATTTATTTGTCAATGCTCTAGATGGAAAAACTAAAAACATCGTGTATCGTCAAGCATTATTATAAAAGCTTTCAAATAAATGACTCATAATTGTTCATTCTCAAAATGTTCGCCAATTGTGGAACGAATTAAGGATAATAATGTTTACTAACTTCATTGTTTTTTTATTTTACCCCGTTCATTTTTCTAATTCAACCCATTTATGAGTCATAAGACTTTATATTAATATTGTTCATGGGAGATTTTGGCAAATTGTTTGCTTGCTCTTGTCTCACATTTGAGTAGGATCTCCGCAGAAACAAATTATTTAAATAAAAAAAATACTTAATAACACTGTAGTTTGTTTACAATGGGTGGGCGGGGAGTTCTGAGGTGAAGGGTTCACATTTTGACCATAATTGGTCCGGTAGGGCCCCGATCCGATGACGAACTCCGACAGACCGCACTACGTCCACCCGTAAAGGAAGCTGACGGACACTTTATCTCTAGAATTTGGGCAATGGGCTTCGCCGTTTCTCAACAGATCATCATCATCTGGTGTTCCGCCTGCTGGCAGGTCCCGTACACCACTGCTGTCTCCATCCGCTTCTGTCCCGAGCTTCCTTCTTTGCTTCATCATAGCTGATGTTCTTCACCTGATCCACCCATTTAATTTTTCTCCTTCCTCTCTTTTTCTTTCCTTCAATTGAACCCTCAAGTGCCACAGTTATTATACTTTTCCCTCTCATCTCATGGCCCAACCAGTTTCCTTTTCTTTTCCCTATTTCCTTTAGGAGCGATCTTCCTTCTTTTACTTTGCTCAAAACCTCTTCATTTCTCATCTTATCTACCCATCTTATATTTTCCCATCCTTCTCCACACCCACATTTCATAAGCTTATATTCTATTCCTTTCCCTCTCACCTAATGTCCACGCTTCACATCCATACATGAAAACGCTCCATGAATAACACTTAGCTATTGTCTTTCTCAGCTCCAGATCCAGGCTTTTATTGCATAGCAAGTTTTTCTTCTGGCTGAAGGCCTCTTTTGCCATTGCTATCCTTGCTTTTATTTCTGCAATACTTTTCCATTTGTATGTCACCATCGTTCCTAGGTACCGGTAGCTTTTCGATTTTCCTATTACACCTTCATTTATTTTCACACTCGTATAATTTTCACAGTCTACTGGCATCATCTTTGTCTTTCCTAGGTTTATCTTCATCCCATATTCCTTCATCCCTTCTTCCAAAACCTTTATCAACCTTTGAAGTGATTGCATATCATCTGCTAATTTTACCCTGTCATCTGCGAATCTTATACTTCTTATCTTCCTACCTCCAATGCTGACTCCTTCCTCTCTCCCATAAAAAGATTTATGGATCATGTCCTCAACATATATATTGAACAAGGTTGGCGACAGACAGCATCCCTGCCTTACTCCTCTACCAAGATCCACCCATTCTGTCATATCCTCATTTATTTTTAATGCAGCTTTTTGCCTCATATAATTCTCTAATGAGTTTTCTCTCCTTCCATACCAACCCCTTCTCTTTTAGAATTTCGAACATTTTATTCCATTCAACCCGATCAAAAGCCTTTTCCAGATCAATAAAACAAAGTGCCATTCCTTTTCCTCTCTCTATATACCTTTCTCCAGTTATTCTTAACAGGCCAATGGCGTCCCTTGTTCCTTTCCCTTTCCGGAAACCAAATTGTTCTTCCCCTATATTTTCTTCCATTACTCTTATTAATCTCCTGTTCAAAACTCTCAACATTATTTTGGCTGCGTGTGTAATTAGGCTTATCGTTCTATGTTCAGTACATTTCCGTGTACCAGGCTTCTTAGGAATTGGTACCATCACTGTTCTTACAAAATCTTGAGGTCATTCACCGATGTGATATATTTTGTTACACATGTTAACAATTTCCGGCACACCCTCTTCATTCAAGCACTTGAAAAATTCAATAGGGATCTCATCCATTCCCGTTGCCTTCCCTTTTCTCATTTCTTCAATTGCTTTTTCTACTTCCCTCTTCAACACTGATACATCTCTATCTTCCGGGGGCACCATTTCTTCTGCCTCCAAGTTCAAATTCACTGGCTTCTCCTTTGAGCAATACAGGTCTTCCAAATATTCTGTCCATCTTTCGGTTATTTCTTTCCTCTCATACATAATTCTGCCGTCTATACTTTCAATTTCTCTCATTTTACTCTTCATTTTCCTATTATCAGTTGTTACTGCCCTTACTTTCCTATACATCAGGTCATACTTTCCTTTCTTTTCGAGGTTTTCTATATCATCACATACTTCCGCAAGCCACTTCTCTCTTGTCTTTTGAGTTTCCCTCTTCAATTCATTATTCAACCACCGATACATTTCTCTTTCTTGCTCACCATTCTCATTTTTATACTTCCCCCTTTCTTCCATCTTCTTCAACATCTCCTCTGTTACCCAGGGCTTCTTTGCTCTGATTCCTCCATAGTATCCTATTTCTTTTTCTGCTTCACTCACTATACAATTTTTTATCCTCATCCAAATTTATTCACTTCCCTCCTCCCCATTTCGATCTTTTGTAATTGCTTTAGACAGTTTTTCCCCGATATCTTCCCTACCCATTTCCTCCATCTTTTCCAGGCTCCATTTCTTTACTACTTTGGCCTTTTCCACTCTCTTCAATGTTAGTTGAACTTCCATCCTTATTAGGACATGGTCGCTATTGATATCAGCTCCCGGCAACCCGTTTGATTTCTTAATTGCATTCCTATATCTTTGTTCAACCAAGAAATAATCAATCTGATAACGATCTTCTGTTGGTGACATCCATGTATACCTTCTCCGTTTATGATTTTTGAACCATGTATTGGCTATAAACAATTTCCTTACTCCCAAACCATATTTTCCCACTAATAGATGTGTGGGAAGTTTTCGCGCAAGCGAGGCTGGCGGTGACTCGTCTAACGTTGTTGGGGGCTACGAGGACTAGGGGGAGGCAGGGGCCCGTTGCCATCCTTTTCACAGCAATCCGCCTCATGGTGTCGGCCTCCTAGTGGCTGCGTTTTCGCTAATCCTTCCCACTCCCGTTACTCTTTTCCCACTACCTACCTACTCCCAGGCGATAAGCGAGAAGCTTCTCGACCGGAGGGTAGGTTTTTAACCCTAGCGAGGTGACTCGAACAAGGTGTAGTTTGTTTACACCACTTCTAACAACCCCTCTCCTCTTATATGATGAGTTTTGAAAGAAGTACGATCCCGAGCAACGCCGGGTAATAGAGAACTTGCTGATTTAAAAAAATAGAGGTAATAGAGTACGATGAATCTTAGGACAGCATCACTAAACCTGTGTTGAGGCTGCTAACGACACATTTTTTTCTGAAACAGGAGATAAACGTGGGAAAAGTGTAATATTTTTTCTCCCATACGCCTGGATTCGCGATAAAATTGCAACTATAGGATTTCTTTTCACTATTTTACCTGTTATTGCATTAATTATTTTTGTAATATTTTGAGGAATCGAAACGGGGATCTCGGGTGAGAGAAAGTCAATCCATTCCAGTTCATTACATACGTAGGGCATGATAACACAGTATTTACTTTTCCTTATAATGTGTATTGTAACTCTAGGAATTTCATCTTTCGTTCACGGCATTATGCGGTATGATTTCAAATGATATCACAGGCATGTAAAGTAAAAAATGACTCCACAATAAGCGCATTTTATAAAGTTATCACCAGATGCTTTGCATCTGCACGAACGAAATTCATGTGGGTAACATAACTTACGACCATTTTTGTATGTTGTCGAACATTAAGGTCATCCGGGTTTTCCACCACGTTGGTTGATTGTGCCAGCAAAACACTCCACGATTCCATTATCTCCGTTTTGCATGCATAAAATACGCCGTTTTAAATTAACCTATTCACAAACCTCTGCTTTTACATACCCTGGGCACCTGTTATCAACTCTCTCACGTCAGAAAATTCTTCACGGTGAGCAAACAGTTGGTTAACAAATATCAGCATTCGAGTATAATTGCTAGAAAATTCAGAGAATACGTCGCTTTGTAAAAATTTACATCTTTGTTCATTGTTAACACTCTTCAAGAAGACTCACGATCAGTCAGAGTTCTCTCTCTCTTCCCTAAAATGTACCCTTGGATTCCAAAATGTACGGCCAGCGACACATCTTCCACCTATTAAGTGTAAATCCAGGCGAACTATAGAATACCAAAATTTGCTACTAGATATATTCTCTTTGAAGGGTTAGTTGAAGATTCAAGTAATTGTTAGAAAGTTAAAAATGATGCAGTTACGGTTGTACTTGTTCGGGATTGGGAATTTTACTTTATTTCTGAAACATATTAAACCGAAAAATAAATTACGCAGTAGGGCCACGATCCTGTACTACACTGGAACCCTGTGCACCCAATGCCTTAATTCACACCACCGCGGCAGATAATTATAGTGCGAGCGTAAAAACGTTGTTACAAACGCATGAGCAGATGCGTAAACAGTCACCATTAAAGTTTCATCGTATTTACTCCCAAAACTCGTGAACTCGTGAACATAAAATAGCTCCTGTTATGATACGGATAATTTGTCCACGCATCTATCTATCAACGTAAGCATCTATATATCTTGCAAGGACATGCATCGTGTGAACATGTCTTAATGCGACGAATTGAAGAGGAGCGAAATTCTCGAGTTATCTACAATTTTCTCGCGAACCCGGGCCTATTGGAGAAAAAGCAGTGACCCTTTTTCTACATCTCTCCCCAGTCGCAAATAATTAAATCTTTGGCGTTCATCTCGCCTCACCGTACGTCTTACGATGTCTCCTCGTTAGACTCTTTGTTGATCACAAGGCTAGACTCACAACTTTTTGCCGTTACTTCATGTTCCGGGAATATTTCGCACTTCACTGTGCATACATTTTTCAATATTTGCTATCGAACACGTCCTATTGCACTATCGATGAAATATTTCCTCTTGGAACTGCAATAAAATTTTAGAATCGAACTTTTCGAAAAGCTGACATTTCTAAGAATGTCGAAATACTGCATTAGAAATTGCAAATAATTAATATATCCATTATTCGGGAAAATCACAGTAAATAATAAACAAAGTGATTTAACAGTTTGTATTTTGGACTATGTCTACATGTCGTATCTCATTTTAAGTACTCCATCATCACAAGAGCGTCGACTTCAGGCAGATTATCTGACTCGGCACGAACTTCCATGCAGATGAAACACTAAGAATTGGTTAAACTATTGCACACCAAAATACAAATATACTTTCTGAAACTCAGACGCAATATTTCAACGAAATACCACAAGGCTAAAGATAAATTAACGGTAAGGGAACGGTGATACTCGCCGAACTATTCGCCGGTATCTCGTTTGTCTCATACGGTAGATGGCAGGTGTGACGTCTAGCGTATAACTTCCAAAATGGCGCGCGAAAAGCTGCGTTTGAAACGATATCTTCTTTTCAATTCACTGTAGTTCAATAAATTTGGGTCATTAAGATGAAAGGAAAGGATATCTAGGAAAAATGTTTTGTTATTTGTATGATGCATGCGTTAAAACCGCTGTAAAAAACCTTGCAAGTTCTCCATTAGCGCTCTTTCAATCAAACATGGTCCTGGCCGCGGGTTTCGAGGATGGAAATGGAATAGGTTAGAAATGAGGAAAAGTAGAGAAGAAAGTAGAATGCAACACGCTGTGATTACTGTAAAAGATGGAAGATCCAGATGGTGTGGCCCCGCCGTAACATACTACGTACTTGCGAGGAGAATGAAGAGAGGCGGAATGCTGCGAAGAAGGCCGAAGATCAAAAGCCGGATTAAACGAGGCATGAAACAGAAGAACTATCTAGTCACAATGGAGTATTGAAATGCATAAAACTCATTCCTTTAATTTAAGTAGAGTACACGAAATAAAAATTCCGCTAGAACTCAAATCTCAGTTAGAACACAATGCCATGTTTGCGTACAATCACTTCAAAAAGTATCGCGACACGCTAGACTGGCGGATCGTATAGGTCGGCTGTCGAAGCTCGAAGTACGTTGGCTATCCTGGGCCGTCTCTGGTAGCTATGAGAATCTGTAGGTACACTTTTCATTTTCCATGGGACAAAGCGCCAGGTTAAGTGGGACTGCATTATGGGAGTGCTTTCGTTCAGAGGAGAGGACAGACTTGCTCCTAAAGTGGCATTGAGGATTTATTCGGTTAAAGAAGTAAGAAGAGGAATGTGGTGAAAAAGCAATATTGAATGGAGTCTAGTGATTATGCGAGTGAAATCGGGGAAAGGTAAAACGAAGAAGAGCCAAATGCAGGTAAATACGAGCTCCAACCTATGCATGAAGGAGAATGGGCACTGCTATCGACTAGGCTATGCGAACTGGTGAGCCTTTCGTTCATTACAGGCTGATATTTTAAGTTGCCCGCCTAATGGAAAAGTATTATATCTATTGACTCTTGACTCGGCGCCCGCCTCTCACCAAGCCCACCATCAGAGCGCGCTGGGTTGGGCTGGTTTCGCGAAGAGGAGCTCTTTCCATTTTCGTCTTCGTAAGAGATCTGCCGAGTATGATTACGATGCCTCTGGGTTGCGAATACCCTTCCTTCCCACAGTTTATTCATTTCAAAGTCAGCTTCCCAACGCGGACGAAATCGATAGCACTGTCGGAGTTAAGTCCCACTTGACTTAGAATATATATCGTAGTGTACCCGACGATTCTCATAGTCACCGAAGACGACCCAAGATGGCCAACGTACTTTGAGCTTCGACAGCCGACCTATACGAACTTCTAGCGTAGTGCTTCGCGATACTTTATGAAGTGACTGTACATTTAGGATAAACCTAACGTGTGTATGTTGACGTAAACAGAATCTCCCAGTAGTACCTACTTTATACGTAATTTCTACGTAGGTTTTTTGTTAGTTCGTTTACGTCAACGCTAATATCAGAAACTTAGCAGTAATAAACTGTACAAAAGTCGTTAGCTGACTTTTGCTATGCAGCCGTAAACGTATTTACGGGGTCCTTACTTTGTGCATACGAGCAAGAACCAAAGTGTGATTCCTACACGTACGTACAGGACGATATCTTGTGACATAATATTTCTGCAACTACAAGTTAACAGTTTTGCCCTTATTAGCGATGGGAAAAATACAATAAGACCGAGGGAAAAGTAGAAGAAAAGGTATAATTTATTTTGCGTTTATTTAAATCAATTTCAATCATAATTGTCAATTGGCAATTAGTACTGAATTGCAAATTTAAATTTTTGTGTCAATTGCGCTTTTCTTCAATTTATTTCAGAGTGATTGGCTGCCGCGTTCTGACGTGGCATAGAACTTCTTGTGATATTCCGTGAATTCCACCCACGCTACCAACTTAAGTGCATGGTAAAAGATCAACTGCATATATATTTGTGAAGGTAAGTACAAATGTAATCTTCTCGTCTGTGTTATTGTTTCTTATCTTCGGCAGTGCTGAGTAAATAGACCAAAGTGTAGTTAAATGTAATGGAATATCCACAACTAAACGAACGCTTCGTTTGTGTATTCATTCTCATAATTTTCAAATTTACAGGACAAAAATATACGCAACACATTTCTAGGCTCCTGTAAAATAAACAGGCGTATATCCACTTCTTTGTTGAGAAAGCGCCCATAGATCATACCTATACTTTGAATTGCTCGTGAATGGAAATGCCCAACGAAAGGATTAAACATTATAAGATATTAGTATTATTCACCGAAATAGGCTTATTCGTAAATCTATTAATATTTTGAAAAATTATGGGAGTCCATATTGTGTGAGTTCAGTTTTGTGCCACTCGAATCGAAGTAGTCATGAAGGAGGTGATGCTGATGAAATCCTAAAGTCTTCGTCTTTACTGAGAATAGGACAGAAAAAAATTTAGCCGGAGAACTGTCTGTTTTTGAAGGGACATCTTCCGATTTAGTGGGGAATTTTCACTACCAAAGAAGTTATTATCCACTTGATGATGTGAAATTGGAGCAAGGGGCGTATGAAAACGTTGACTTTTTGACACATCTTTCTGATTCAGAATCGCAGAATGAGGATAATGAGAGTGAAATAAACTCGAGGGCCATGAGGGCTGAATTTACTAAATGGGGCGTCAACGGCGTTCGGTTAAGCAAAGAGAGCGATTTCTAAAAATCTTGAGGAAACATCAATGCTTTTTCAATCTGCCTCGTGATGCTAGGACATTGTTACGAATCCCTAGGGAAACCGGAGTTCATAATGTTGCTGGTGGAAAATACTCGCATATCAGTATCGCCACTGGACTGCTGCAATTTTTATCGAGTCCTCATCAGCTTACGAAAGTAAATGAAATAAGTCTCCTGATTAATGTAGATGGTCTTCCACTTTCAAAGAGCACGAATAGATAGCTTTGGCCCATCCGGGCAGGTATTAACAATTTCAATGAAATTGAGCCCTTTGTAGTTGGTGTTTACCATGGCCAAGGAAAAGATATGTCAATTGATGAGCATCTAAGAGAGTATATGGAAGAGGCTTCCAAGCTTCTTTCTGATAGCTTGCATTTTGATGGTAAAACCTGTACTGTAAAAGTTCTATGCTACATTTGTGATGCTCCAGCACGGTCACTAAAGTTCGTATTAAAAACTACAATGCATTTTATGGTTGCGGAAAATGTAGTGTCGAAGATGATTTCATTTAGAACAGGGTTGTTTTTAATAATATTCAGGATCCACTCCGGACAGATGATACGGCTGCTGACCAAGATGACAATCACTATGCTGGTCGTTCTCCCTTACTTTAGATTCCTGAAACAAAAATGGTCACTGGTATTCCGTATGAATACATGCACCTTAGTGCCAGGGTGTCGTGAGGAAAATTCTTTGTTAATTAAGAAACGGCAATTTTTCAGATTCTTTCGCTGTACACTTTGGAAAAATCTATGGAGACGAATCAGTTTCCCATAATGTTCATGGTCTAATTCATGCGGTTGATGATGCACAATTGTATGGCCTCTAGACAATGCAGCGCCTTCAGGTTTTAAAATAAGTTGCATATATTGAAAAGACTTGCTCGTAAACCATACGTACCATTACAACAGATTGTTGGACGATTAGCAGAGATATCAAAGTTTTAAAGAAGGTTTTCTAAGGATGTGGACAAATGTAAATTGATTGAGGGAAGGTGATTGCTGCCCACCTTTCCACAAGGACTTAAGTTGCCGAGTTACTCTGCTATTTACTTATTAAACTTTAACTTTTCAACTAAAGAACCAGACAACTGAGTTATTTTTAAAGATCAATCAGTTTGTGTTACTCATTACATTGCCACAAGAAACTCAGCGCCGTATTTTGCTGGACAAAGGTGTGTACGTATAATGATGTTTCTTGGGCATAACATCGCTGTAATTCGATTGTTAAACTTAAAATGTTTGGGAAGCATAGTAAAAGGTAAGGCACTAGAGAAATATGATCGGGCTTAACAACTGTAAAAAAAATAAATCCAGTCATTAATCAACACAGACGTTGTCAATGCAGTCTGCTTTCAGCAAAATGGCGCGGTCATCGGACCTTAACAACGATCATTCGTGGTCCCAGGGGTGGGAGCTAGAATTATATCTTAATAAATGCTCCACAGTTCACTTTCTGTAAAAGTCATCACACAAATGCCATTGCTACATTGTCGGTGGAGAAAACATAAAATCTTCAGAAGCAATAAAATATCTTGGAATTACCTTCACTTCTGATATATCGTGCGGAACACACATACAAAACATACTCGGTACAGCATTAAAGAAATTAGGTTTTGTTAAGCGCATAATAGGCAGGTCTTCGGTTGGAAAATGTAAAAGAGAGATGTTACTTTGCTCTGGTTAATCCACACCACGAATACGCCGCGAGAATTTGGGATTCTGCTCATAAAGATTTGAACAAAAAAATTAAAAAAATATAAAGAAAATCAGCATGCCTCGTTGAAAACTGCTACGAAGGAGCATATAGTGTTCCATAACTTTTACAGAGATTAAGGAGGTTGGTTCGCGACTGAATTGGTCATAATTCCAGCGGCATCCCGATTGTTTTAGTTATGTACTGGAGCCTTTAAATAAAACTGCTTTGATTTGTATTATGTCTAATTTAGAGGAAAGCTGAAATATCGCATTAAAAATGAATATTAGGACGACCAGTCTACGAAAAGACTTTTTAATCGAATACCGAGAATTGAGTCGTGCAGCCATTATGCCTAAATAAGTAATTAGATTTATGAAACCTTTTCAACAATATATATCACCAGAAATATCTAAAAGTTCATGTGATTGTTATATTACAATATTTTCTCAAGTAAACCCTACATTTACATTTATTTCAAGGTTTATTCATTTCTAAAAACTTTAGCAACGCCGTACTGAACTTTTTTGATGTCCTTAGTGACTGGTGTTTGATGTGCGTGAACTGAAGTACTTTCCTACTTTAAACACATTGAATAAGTTCTTTTTAGAAGTTCTCGTACTACATAATAGTCCTTTTCCGGACTAAATTGATTACTGAATGGTGTTATTGTGGAGATCAGTACTATAACGGACTTAATACATTGTTTTTGTATAATTGAACTGCTGCTACACTATCCTTAGGTCCAACGTAGCGGTGGACGAAAGGAAAGGTAGTGAGCTGCGAAGTGAACGGTGTGAAGTTCGTTTCTCTGAAGCGGAATATTATTTTTCTTCTTTTTTTCCATATTTTTTCACTAACATCTTTTAAAAAATTTGTTTTCGTCATCGTAACTCGCTTTAAAAATATTTTTTTCCAAAAAAGGTGAAAATTGAAAGTTTGAACGAACGTTTCGTTGCCTACAAAAAATTGACTGAGAATTTTGATCAGATCGACCGTTCAGACGATAGAGCTCAAAATTGTGAGAAATGATACGGAATAAAGAGTAAAGAAAGTAATTTATATAGATGAGGGGCTTATGGCATTAAGAATAGGAATGTTACCTAAGGTCATAATTCAAGTATATATGCCTACTTCTGCCTAAGACGATGAACAGACATGAATTCAAAATCACAAAGGTATAAATTAGGATTTAAAAGAACTAGTTTGTATTGTTCAAAAATATTTATAATATCAAGGGTTCATTTTAGCTGTAAGTGTCGCATTCATCAGTCGTTTTTAAGTTATGTCAATTATTATTACGTGTCAACAAAATGTTTTAGGAATATTTACCGGGCCTGTTTGGGTTATATGAAGAAGCCCTTCATTTTTTGACCGATGTTTGTCATTGATCGAAGTGGTACTATATTTTCAAGCAAACAATTTACAGCTTCTGAAATGTGCCTCTCTGTTTGACTTCCCACGGTATGTGTAAGTTCACTTCCAACGCTGCCACATGTATGACCGACCCCAGCGCCCAGATCAGCTAACTACTGTGTCTCGGATAAAATTTCGATAATAATCATTTAATTTCTCAAAAACTAAGACGGTGACCTACCGTCATTTTTGCACTAATCAGTTTCTTCAATCCTTTTTTATGTCATTTCCGTTTTTTGTAAAAACGACAAGGGTTTCAACACTCTAAATCTATATTTTATGTACCAAGGATCTGCTCCTACCGTACTACGTAATGTAAATATAGCTATTTTCAAATGCGATTATTGGAAAAACCAGAACGGAAAGGTGTATTTCTAATTAATCCAATCGATAGAGGGCCTTTTATTCAATAATTCCTGCGAATATGAAGAAAATGACATGGACTTTAGTTTTCGGACCAACCTCCTTAAGGTGGGAGCCCCAAGAGACTCAGAGGCTACACGCTAGGCTTAGCTTGCGTGAGAAGATCAGAACTGGTGTTTTTCAGAGCGGCAAGGAGAATATTATCATGACGCCTCAATACATCTCTAGGTCTGACAGAAGCGATAAAATAAGAGATACACTGCCGAACAGATAGGTACAAAATCTCGTTCTTTCCGCGCACAATAAGCGATCACATTAAAAATTGAGCTCCACTAAATACACTCACATAATACATCTCACTATTTCTCCTCCCAAAACCTCATCCCTTACATCTTTACACAGCTGGTGCCCTAACACCCCCTGCCACACGCCTATGCGGCGGCTCGCAGGGTAGTATGTAGATGTAGATCACTGATTAGGATAGCACGCTCAGAATGTTTCCATACACAGTTTACGCGTAACTAACGTAAACTGTTCATGTGTTGCTTGGTGATGACGACATGTGGGTGTGAATTTAACGTGCTTTACGTAACGTAATGTACGTAATTTTAATGCTTACGTAAACATCATGTTAACACGTAAACGGTTTACGATGAATTTACGTACATTTTAAGTTAATGACAAGTAAAGTGTTTCTTTGTGCTTCTTTGGATACGCAAATCACGTGTATTTGAGTCAACCGCAGACAATAATATTTACCTTTTCAAAGTGCATAAAAATATAAGTCTCGTGATCCAGAACTTGATGGTCTGAGGTTACCGCACAGTATCGTTTCTCTAATCTACATGTATTTCAACTTTAAGGACTAAATCACACCAGTCTTCCGCACAGAACGAACAGATTCGAAAGATTATTATCATTGTCATATCACGAAATAATAAAGAAATTCGTAAAGAAATACTTCATATTGCTGTCATCGATAGCGTACCCTGACATTATCTCCGGGTTTGGTGTTCCCACGCCGCCACGCACGTTTTAAAAATTAAAGTTTAATTGAAAATTAAAGTTTAAAAAATGCATCTTAATAATACAATATTATATTCCGATTAAATCCATGTTCATTTTGAATCCATGTCTATCCATTTATGAAACATACATCAAATACAATTTTTTTGGATCGGGTTGGCGTGGTGGCTAGAGTACTCGCCTACCACACGGGGGTCCAGGATTCAAATCCCTGCAGAGGCGGATGTTTTTAAGAGGGAACCCGGTCCCTACTTGAGTGTCTTGTCGAGGGCACTTCAAGTACAGTATTCCATCTGTCGGATGAGACATTAAACCGTGGTCCCCTTGGCGCCTTTCGTTAAGAGCAGGCTAATGCTGACGCCGGGTTTCTATCCACCCTCCCTCCCTTACCTGTCCCCTATGGCGCGAATGACCTTAGTCATCGGTCGCCTCCCCAAATATCCAATCCAACAAATATTTTTTAACGCATGATCTCCTGTGTCGGAGGACAAGGAAGAGTGGAGGGCTGGAGGACACCGATTCCTTCAGAGTCCGCACAGTGTCCGCTTGTCTGCCGTCAAGCGGCGCCTGTCTGGCGCGCCTTGTCTCTGTGCGCTGGCGACGAATGCCATTCCGCCGATGTAGTCGAACGTTCGCTCCAGTCGGTCCATGCGCGCGGTTGAGTGGAGGCGATTTTGTTACCTATGGAGGAGCGTGTTAGACTCTCTCACTTTAGCTGTGACTATTCATGGATATCACGGTAATTGATCATCTTGCGATTATTCGGTCTGCTCGTTTTCCAGCTCTGCTGAAAAGCGCAGTCAAGTTCACTGTGGTAAGTATTCAGAAGTGATACTTATATTAGGTATTGTTAGCCGATGTATTTCTCTAGTCTAGTTACTGTCGTGGTTACTTCTCGGTTATATCCCGGTGGTGACCCATGTAAACGGCTGTCACAGACTTGTTCTTTATTCCGAAAAGTTTCAACCGTTATTTTCATATTTTGCTAAATTGGCATTCATATAAATGATAAAGAGTTGGAATCATTATTAAGTGTACTTAAAAATTTGTCTCCTTGTGTTTTTAGAACCTTAATTACTACTTACTCAACTTAGCTTTGCCGTCAAAAATCTCATAAAAACATTTACATACATAATTTCAAGTATACATTCATACATGCATGTACATGAAAAGCACCTCACAGTTTTTTACGCATATTGTACCACGCTGATGGCGGTTAACGCAAATGTGAATGCCAAATTGTCTTTGAAAAATAATAATAGTAATGGTAAGTAGGAAGTTCAATTCATTTCCCTGTCCCGCATGCAGTTTCCAAGAGAAACGCGGTACCTTGGGTGTCACTCAGCTTGGGTTTGGGTGGACGTGCCCGAATAAGTTTCTCTGCGACTGAACTCCGAACCTCTCGTCAATTGTCCCATCCTACTGAGCTATCACACCATCTTCTAGACCTATGCATGCATCGTGTTTTTTTCTAAGTTGTCCATTTTAAAAGTAATACTTTGTACATTGAAAATCATCAGCATATTTTAAGCGAGAAGGCTGTATACACAAGGCGCAATTGCATTCGTCCAAGTAAAAACACCGCTCAATCTCAAAAAGGCACCTCCGTATAAAGAGAGGCCAGCGGGGATACAAGCTCAGCAATTTCGAAATCACGTTTTAAAGGCAGCGAATTTTGGAACTTATTTTCCGGCTGTTATCTTCGTGGGGATAGTATTAAGCGGGGACCTGCGAAAATTGAGTCAAATAGAAGCGAGGGAAAACACCCTAGAGGAAGGAATGCGCTGCGGGATGTCGAGATCAGACATATTGAATACACGGAGGGAAAATTTTACTTTCAATATCGCCATGCGTTCCTCTTTTCGCATTATGAGCGCAATTTTCACCTTTCATCTAATGTGTAGCGGTGGCCATAGAAGTTAACTCTTCCTGAGTGACACCTTGAGCACCTTTTCTGCTGCTCTTCTAACGTTATACCATCGTCACTCTTTTAAACCAGTAACGTAGCTGGGGGTGGATGGATGGAGCCTTCCGCCCGAGTGGCTCTCTTTTTGAGGCGGTATTTTTGACATTGAAAAAAATATTTGGACAAGATTTTCGAAAAGAAATGGACTTTAATAGTATCTCAAATGATTTTGCTAGTTAAAGAGCAAGGGAAATAAATGTGTAACTTATATTTTAGTATTTCACTTCAACATCTAAAATTATTTTTTCTTAAACTTAATTTTCAAATTATAGCTGAAGTGGAATTGGCTGGGTTTATACATATTTTTCTTAGGAGACGGGGCTATTAACAGACCACCCTGAGCGGCTCAAGCTGTAGCTTCGTTTCTGACACTTAATTTCACTGGATAAATATACGAGTCGCTGGGGACGCTCCATTATTCATCGACGCGTTCAAGATGTATTTCCGAAGTTCAATTTTATAATTATTACTCGCCGAAAATTGATGCCCCCAATATCATTCTAATGAATGTAATAACTGTATTTTCCCGAGAAGCCACTCTCCTGTTGAGTGAAAAAGCCACCAGGCCCTTTGCAGTTACATATTTATGATTTCTGTTATGCATTTGTTACACTGTTTATCGTATCTAAAAAGCTTTTCTCACTTATTGGATTAAAAATTTTAGATGTTAACGTAGTTGACTAAAGTACCGTAAATGATAATGGAATTATATTGACACCGTGTAAATTGGATGATTATGAAAACCATATCTTTTGACACCTATCTAAAGAAGTCTTATTTCCACGTCGTCCTCGCTGAAGGAAATCAAAGCTACTATTAACTCGCAAGGATCCTTCACTCAAGTTGCTCCACTAACTTCTTCGTGACCCATACGCGATACTCCCAGGAGTGTGCGCCGCCCAATAGGTGGTTACGATGTGGTTGATCTAAGCTTATTTGTGCTTCGGGAATACCTCAAGACAGGCCAGAAAGATTAGTGAGCTACTAATAGGAGAAACAGGTGCGCTCCATATACAATTCTCCTTTTATAACCTACAGAAGTCTCTCATTTAAGTGGGGCTTTTACGTTCTGCCAGCAGTGCCCTTCACTTTCGACTGCTTTAGCGCTTGGACAGAGGTTAGATAAGAGCGATGTTTAGACGTATGGGCTGTCAAATCATTTTGCGTCGCTCGCTTCGCTCATTTTAGTGGGGCGTCAAAGGCCGCATAATCACTGGAACAGTACTTGGACAGGAGAGAGACTTTCATGGATGTATTGTCTACTGACCTTGCTTCTCGGAGTTTATTTGAGAGCTTATGTGTGAGTAACACCTGTCTACCAAAATGCTTGAACAAGCGAGCTTCACTGAGCGAGGCGAGACGGAGAATTTTGGGAAGTGTATACAAAAATACCAGAGACAGTCGAGAGTGGCCAGCATGTTTCAACCTTAGTGCGCCGACCTGTGCAAACCACCAGTTTTTCACGATACTTTTACCAAGTTATTGTAGGTGTTTATATCCCAATCGTGCTGAAAAGCAATGTGACAGTACAGTGACAGAGGAAAAAAGGTCATATCCCTCGATGCTGACTCAAATGGCAAATCATCTCGCTATACGGAAAAAAGTCTCACTGGGGCAAGCATATTCGGAAAAAAAAGATGCAATAGTCCAGAGTGCTCTTTGTATAAAGCTATACACACCTCCCCAGGATTTCTTTCTGATACCTCTCCAATATAGGGGAGGTTCCATCCTAAATTTCTAAATCCCATCTGCTACCACTTATGTGCAATTCTCTTAATTTTACCATTTCATTAAGAGCGGACGGGGAGGGGGGCGAGCGGGGACAATAGGACCAGAGAACCGAAACGCAGTGAAAACCGACTATTTACAGATGAAAAAGATCTGTACTGAGTTAACCTTAGCAATATTGCACTAGCGACGGACCTTGAGGCAATTCAAACGTGGTGCGATGTGTGGCAGCTAGAATTGAATTTGAAAAAATGTGTTGTAATGAACTTCAGGAAAAGGACTCACTCTCCTCCCGACTGCTATAGAACACATCATACCCAGTGGGTGACCGTAGAATCTGTTAAATCTACATCTACATACTAGTTTGGGAGGTTTTGGGAGGCTAAATGATGACGCGTATTACGAGAGTGTATTTAGAGGAGCTCATTTTTATTGTGGTCGCTTATTGTGCGCAGAAATAACGAGTTTTTGTACCTATCTGTTCGGCAGTGTATCTTTCTTATTTTATCGTTGCTGTTAGACCTAGAGATGTAGTGAGACGTCATGATAATATTCTCCGTGCTGTTCTGAAAAAATACCAGTTATCTGAATTTCTCAAGCAAGCTAAGCCTAGCGTGTAGCCTCTGAGTCTCTTGGGGCTCCCACCTTAATCTCTGTAAAAGTTATGAAACACTATATGCTTGTTCGTAGCAGTTTTTAACGAAGCGTGCTGATTTTCTTCGAATTTTATTAATATTTTGTTCATATCTTTATGACCAGAATCCCAAATGTTCGCGGCGTGTTTGAGATGTGGATTAACCAGAGCGAAGTAGCATCTCTCTTTTTTTTTCATCCAAGAACTTTCCTCTTATACGCTTAACAAAACCTAGTTTCTATAACGCTGTGCCTCACATATTTTGTATGTGTTCCGTACATAATATCAGAAGCTAAGGTAATTCCAAGATATTTTATTGTATCTTAAGAGATTCTGTTTGCTCCACCGACAGTGTAGCTATGGCATTTGTGTGATGACTTTCACTGGAAGTGAACTGTGGTGCATTTATTTAGATATAATTCTAGCCCCCACTCCTGGCACCATGAATGATCGTTAAGGTCAGATGACTTATCTTCAAAGTCCGTGTCTTCTCTTCTTTCGCAGCAGATAACCGTATCGTCTGCAAATAATCTTAATTTCCTGCTAATTCGAGAACCTAGCTTATTAACATAAATGATTGATGAAAGAGGGCCGATCACGCTTCCTTGAGGAACACCCGAAGTGACTTCGACCGTATCAGAGCTAAAGCCATCAATAACTACTTTTTGTTTTCGATTCCGACGAAAGTCCCTTATCCAAATCATTAATTTTTATTGACTCCGCATGAATACAATTTATACATGAGTTTTTTGTGAGGAACTTTGACGAATTAATTCTTGAAATCAAGGATTATGGCGTCGATTTGCATTTTCAAGTCATCTGATTTAAGGATAACATGAAGGAAGAGCGCAAGGTGTGTTTCGCAGGACCTGCCTTACGGAAGTCATGCTGACTGCTATGTAAGAAGTTACGATTATCCAGGAATGTCATAATATTGCTAACGACAATGTGTTTGAGGATCTTGCATAAAAGTGATGTTATCGATATAGGCCGATAATAACTTAATCATTTCTCTTTTCTTTTTTAAATATCGGTGTGACGCCAACTATTTTCTGGTCTTTCGGCACCTTACCTTCGGATAATGATTTGCTGAATATAATTTTTAGGAATGGTGCAATTTGTGGCGCTAACTCCTTGAGCACACGTTCAGGTATTCTTTCTTGACCTGGGGACTCGCTACTTTTAATCGAACGCAGTTGTTAAATTATTCCATCACGTTGAATTGTTGTCAGCCATAGGCTCGTTAAAGTCGGGAATTTTTAAATTGTGTATGGTGTCATCTTTAGTGAATACACTTTCAAATTAGTGGTATGATAAGTTGGCTTTATCGATGCTGCTGGTGACCAGTTTGCCGTTTGTGTCCAATAAAGACTACTGTCGAAAATTCGCCCAGAAGCTCTCTCTAGTATGACCAGAATGACTTGGGGTTTTCATCTTGTAATTCACCTAGGATTTGTTTCTTGAAGTTTCGTAGACTAGTAAGCATGATTTTCTTCATTTTTAGCGTTGTATTACGTAAGTTTCTCTCGCCGCAAGTTCCATTGTATTGTGGAAAAATATCGGGAGAAGACGAGAGGAAAATAGGATGGTCAAGTTTAGGGGTGGAAAGTGGTGCTGAGTGTGGGTGATTCACCTCCGGTGATGACCAGGTTTATGCCACGCTCAACGACTATCATTGTACCAAGTAGAAACCTTTCAGGCATATATAACCATCGTAAACTCAGAGTTAACCCCTCTCCAGGGAATCTCGACGAACAAATAAAGAGCAAGCGAAAGAAACAAGGAATACCACAGCCCTGTGGCGTTGTGAGACTTGAGACATATTTTTCAAGTAATTGACGTCTTTATGCTCTTATTCATCAACGTAGCATCATCTGTGTCACTTTAGTGATTGACCGTTTTACTATTGTTATTCGTCATTTCCGGATTCCGCTCGCGACACCAACACTTCACCACTGTGACAGCGTTAGAAACCAATTACCATAGTTCTAACGTGCACTCACGATAAAGTTTTAAGGCTACCAATGTACGTACGATCGTATACACGATAATAGTGTGACGGGGACACAACCTCCCACTAACAAAATATGAGGTCTGTAACTTCCGTATCCTGTAGGCGAAAGGGAAAGGCAAGGCAGTGTCTGGGGAACGCGCAAAATGGACGGTCACAAAATGTGTGGAGAAGATGGTCGATGAATGTGGGTGTTAAAAGATAATAGCTAGATTGTTTTCGAAAGTTTCCCTCGGCCTTCCTCCCCTATCCAGTGTTAGTCCATTTTACGCGTTCCCTTTCTTCCTTAAATTTGTCCGTTATAAAAGAGCTCATTACCTATGAGTGATTTCCTGAACTGGATTGGATTGGATATTTGGGGAGGCGACCGACGGCTAAGGTCATTTGCGCCATAGGGTATAGGTAAGGGACGAAGGGTGGATAGAAACCCGGAGTCGGCATTAGCCTACTCTGAAAGAAAGGCGCCAAGGGGACCTCAGCTTAACGTCTCATCCGTCAGACGGAGTACTGTACTTGAAGTGCCCACCAATAGACACTCAAGTAGGGATCGGGTTCTCTCTGAAAAACCATCTTCCTCTGCAGGGATTTGAACCCTGGCCGCCCGTGTGGTAGGCGGTTACTCTAGCCACCACACCAACCCGATCCCTGATTTCCTGAACTCAATGAAAACTTATCCATAAATACATAATTGGATCTTAAAATACTTTTTTGTTGAGTCATCCAGCTCATGAGAAACTAGCTCCAGCATCAGCCATTTGTTTTCATGGATATGCATGCGCCGCGTTATTTTTACTTATTCTTAATTGCCGTTCTTTGAAGTTGATGGTGCCATGGAGATTTATGGCCCCAGAAAATCCCATTTATGACTCCTTAAGGAACCTTAGTGGCTATTTAATCTACCAGTCGGTATTTGTGTACACCTGGAGGGTGAAATCCGCCATGAAAAGCATTATTCTACTTGACCGTGATTCGAACCCGGACCTCCCAATTACCGGTCAGATGCGTTAGTCAGTCTCGCCACTGAGCCAAAAAATAGTATATGTGAGTTTCACTTGCTTGAGCAGCCAGCAGCAAATCAAAAAAGCTAAAATTAATAAGCGAGTCGCTTCTCTCAATCAATAGACTATAAGCATCGCTGTAGTTCCTGGGCTTTTAACTACTTGTTGCTAAAGCTGTTCCTCCGTTTTCTCGCGGAAGTATTTTTTATGGTGTCCGCTGATTGAAATCTCATAATCCCCAGTAAAAGTGAGTTCATGTTGGTAAATTGAATTCATGGTGAATTGAAAGCAGACTTCATTGATATACGCACGATCTTGTTATTACCCAATGCTACACTATTGTGCATTGGCTGTATTAGTTTATTGGCTTGCTGTAATCAGTTTAAAAATTATAAAATTTTGAGACCTGCTAAATGCATTATCTGAGTCTTCCTAGTTGCTACGTGTACTTTTATCCCTTAGAACTGCAAAAACCAAGCTATGTCATTAAGATTCTATCCATTTATAATTACCTGGTATGATCCCGCTTACATGAACCACCTATTTATTCTACGCCGCTACTGCAATGACTCACGCAACCACTTCACGTTGTGATTGAGATGCATATCATCTTTCTCAGTTTCATGATGGAAAATTAGGTTCCCCAAAGAATTCTCCGAAGTTTTCCTGAAATAAGTTTTAACAATATTTCACGAATACCTGTTTGTTGCGTAGATCAATGACTTGGCTTTCTCATATTGATGCTCTCACCAATATCAGTCTTTGGAGAACACGTATTTCTATATAGAATCAGAACAAGTAAATTTAAGGTTTTGCGTGACTGCTATTAACCACGCGCATAAATAATTTGTTATCTCAGCATATATCTGCTGTATAAATCATACTTTACTCAATGTGATGATAATGGTCTTCTCTGCGGCAATTAGATCGATATTTCATTTTTACCACTGACATGATTAAGGAAAATGAAGACTAACTCTTGATTTTTTTAGTTTCATCAACGCTGGTAACCTACGGAAATCACTTTCGTGCCATTCTCGGTCCCGGTGACTACAGAGATCACCTTTATTTTCTTCTTGATTATAGTCTGCGTGAGCTCTGACCACGGAGGATGCAAAGGTTCGTCGATTTTTTCCGCGGGTGCTGGCAAGCCCCAGAGGACGAGGACAGATCCATGAATATCTCGACTTACTGGAGAGGGCCATCGAAGGCTAAAACGGGCGAGAATTTCGACGCCAGGAAACCGCTAAATTCAGCCTCTGGAAAAAGGGTGACGTGGTCGAAGGACATCGAGCAGACGGAACTAAAGCCAATGAAGGACCAGCCGGCCACCAAGCTAGAGAAGACATCAGCAAAGCCGACGGAGAAGCCGAAGAGTCAGAGGGTCATCACAGAATCGAGAAATATCGCCCAAGGGAACAACACTGAAGTTACCTTTTACATTGGCGAAGCTCCTCTTGCCGAGAAAGACGTGTTGGAGGAAGATTTGAATGAGCCGGGATGCATTATTCAATAGGATTGTCCATATCAGGGCAGGTAAATTCCATCGTTATCCAACCGTATGTTAATGATGTAAGGATTTGGCGTCTACCTGAACACAACGCTGCAGGTGCTGTGTGTTTGTCCTATATATCTTTCCCCTGTGGGCATTCAGCCCCTTTGGAACTGTTTTTCCACAGGAATACAGTTCTATCAATGTGTATCTCCCAGTCCTCTAGTTTCCACTCCCCCTGATCCCGCAATGATGCTGAAGAGTCACCTTTGTGTCTCCCTCAGTGCGTGCGCGTCAAGTCACACGGTGCAGCAACTGAAGTGGAGCTGATACAACGTCAGCCGCCAATTTTCTGCTGTTGAATTCCATACATTCTTTGTTCCCTCCGCATTGAATTCCAGATATCATAATGTATTTTATCGTGATGTTAAATTAAAATTGCCGTCTGTGGCATGCTTGGTCTTCCTACCTCACAGTTAATCAGTGATAAATGCTTTAATGGCTCGTAAGAGTAGTTACCAAGACCAAAATTGGTATCAACAGGGTCTGAATGTGAATATTACTATTTCAGTATTTGGAATTGATCTCTTTGACGCTTGCTGATTATGGATGAACCCTGTAACTCTATAAGGGTAGACTTTTTACAGGTTTTCTCTGTGATTAAATTTCTCATGAATAAGTAATTGCTCAATAAATTTCTATTTTTCGAGAAGAGCCCATCGAATAATGGTTTTTTGCCTGAAACACTTTCAAGATCTCACTGAAAATTGATGTGGCTGTGATATATGGTAACTTTTTCAACCACTTTCCTAGAAATATTGTGATATTTTTTCGTTTCATTTTTATTAAGCACTTTATTGTGTAAGGAAAGATATATAAACCTAATATATAGTTGACATATTGTGCTCTAAGTTCACAATGAATGTATAACAAAGGATAAGGTAGTCTCTGTGGTGTGCATTAAGTAAAACCTCCCATTGTATTAGTTTCTGTGAATAAAGTGATGAAACTGTGCATTTAGTAATTATTTACTATGTAAAAGAAGAGTTTGAAAATGATGCAAAAGACTAATTATTTTTGTGAAGACATTATAAGCTTATGCAACAAATTTTAAGCTATCCGGGACTAGCCACGGAGTTTCACTTTTACGGAGTCACCCGCAATGCACAAATGTGCGAATTTCCACAGAAAAAATTTTAATATTAATAGAGAAAAATATTTTTTCTCTGTGGAAATTCGCACAAGCTTATGCAAATTTAAAAATGAAAAAGAGTGTTTCCTTAGGTAGTAGAGTTCTCGGGTTTTCAACTTGGTGACGGTGGTTTGTGGCACCGACATTTCAACGAATACTTAATATTAATAAAAGATAACCTCCAAGTCAAAAAATTCCTCCTGAGGACGATGGCGGATTACGCCTTCGAAACGTCGGAGCCACAAACCAGCATCACCTGGTTGGAAACCCAAAAGTTCTGCATCCTAAGCATTCGCCGGGAAACTGATATTTTACAGTGTTTTTTTTTCTATTTCAGGACACATGGCTGTTTTTCCTATAATTTATTTAATGTAATTTCCTAATATCTAGCTAATTTCTTTGAGCAAGGAGGGTAAAATTGTCCATGAAAAAATATTTTGACTACACCCGGATCTTCCAATTGCCGGTCAGTCAGCCACATAGTTATCGTGTAAATCCCTGCCAAAATTCGCCGTAAATCAAGGTGCTAGGGTGATGTAGCTGGATGACACACCCGACCGGCAATTGAGACATCCGGAGTTGAACCGTGGTCAAGACAAATGATTTTTACGGTGAATTCCACCTTCCTCAGTGTATGGGGAAATTTGTAGTCGATGTAAAAAAAATGCCAGACGCAGGCAGAGGTAAGATGCATCTGTTTCCCGATCGGTCTCAAAAATGCCTATTTACGAAACATAATGGTCACCCCCTTTCCCAAGGACTACAACCTTGACGTAGTGGAAGGGCTTGCGTGTTCCAATGACCCCAAGAGCTGGTCAGGCGGGAGCAATTAATATTGCTCTCGGTAGGGCTACCCATGAAAGATAGGCCGAAAGGTAGGAGCCAGACAAAAGGTAGTCTCATGATAGTGTCACGTGGAACACACTGTTGGGAAGTGGGGGTGGGAGTCCCACTAAACTATCAAATACTCAGAATATGAAAATCATTCTACGATAGATGAATCATGGCAACTACGGGACGCAATCCACTAGGGCGAGTTTCTGGCCCGGTAGCGGGGGAGGTAAAGCCCCCGAGGTCGTCATCTCACGAAATCCTTGTACAGCCACGCCATTACAGGATATAAGGACCTCGAGAGGTAAGAAGAAATAGAAGAGGAGGATGAGAGTACCGATAAAAATGGGGACTTGGAACGTTAGGACAATGATGAGGGCTAGGAAGCTGGAAAATATTAAACGGGAAATGGATAGAGGGAACATAGATGCCGTGAGGCTGTGTGAGGTTAGATGGAAGGACATCGGATACTACTGGAGTGATAGTTACAGAGTTATCTATAGTGGTGGAGTTCAGAGTTAGCTTTAGTGTTGAACGCAAAATTTGGGATGAGAGTAGTAAATATAAAACAAGTAAGCGACAGGATACTAGTAGTAAAAATAAAAGTACGCTCTACAAATTTTATATTTCGTAGCAATCATAGCGATAAAGAGGTGAATATGGTGTATGAACAGCTAGAGGAGATAATTTGAGAAGTCCCGGGCAAGAAAAATCTAATAGTAATGGGCAACTGGAACGCAGTAGTGGGGAAAGAGAGATGTGAGTATGAAGTGGGAGGGTATGGATTAGAAGCAAGAAATGATCGCGGCGAGAGGGCAGTTGAATTTTGTTGGAGGAATAAATTCTTGTAACAAACACTTGGTTTAAACACCATCCCAGTAGGAGATACATAGGGAAAATGCCGGGAGACAGTGGGAGATAACATACTGACTACATCATTGTCAGTCCAAGACTTAGGAACAGTGTGAATAACTCGCGGAGCTATTCGAGGGCCGATGCAGACTCTGATCATAATTGAGTGATGATGAATTGCGAGGTTAGATTTAAAAAGCTTCATAAAAGTAGGAGGATGACGAGATCAAACTTGGAAGCGTTGAAAGGCAAAAAAAGGAGGGTATACCAAGAGAGATTGGAAGGGGACATAGGCTAAGCTACGGAATTAGGAGCAATTGAAGAAAAATGGGAGGATATGAAAACAGACATTGTAAGAGCGGCTGAGAAAACAATAGGAGCAGCGAAAACGAGGAGGCTAAAGAAGCAGTGGGTTACGGAAAAAACGATTTAGAAAATGGAGGAGAGAAAAAATTGAAAAAACATCAACACTGACATAGGTAAGGCGTAATACAAAGAGTTAAGTAATCAATGTGGCGAATAACCAATCGGGCGAAGAAAAATTGGGGAAAAAGGCAATGCGTGGAAATAGAGAAACTGCAAAAAGAATGGGAAGTCAGTTTTACGCTAAAGTAAAATTGCTATCGGGAGGAAAGAGGGGGCAAACGGTACTAAACATTAAGGACAGAAGAGGTAATATATTAATCGGAGGAGAGAATACGTGGAGGAGCTCTATGACAACGATGGTAGACCATCTAATTTAGATCGAGGAAACTTGAGCTAGACGGCCTCTTACAATGAACAAATAAATAATAAATCTCCAATGGCCGTAATAATTGGCACCACTCGTGAAAAGAATCGTTTAGTTAGATAAATAACAAACATTTTGGAAGTCACTATCTTCACTAATGGTCGAATTGGACTCACCAATAAGACGAGACAACTTGCGGTTTATGCACTGGATCCCTGAAGGATCCTTTTTTGGGGGGTGTGCGCGTGTCTGTGTTGGTCACTGGCGAGGAAGTCATTTTCCCGTAAACCATCACAGGAGGGTATTCTGGTTGAGAGGCTGGGGTTGGTCACTGACGTTTACGTTAAACCAACACAGTAAACTGTTCTTTCTTTCTTTTGACGAGTGGTGCCAATTATTACGGCCATTGGAGATTTATTATTTATTTGTTTACAGCTAATTTAGATATAGAAGATGAGGGAACAGTAGAGCAAGATAACCTCGGGCCAATGATACTCAAGAGTAAAATTGAGAAAGCATTAAAATAGAAGAAGGCAAGAAAATATGTTGGAGTAGATAACAAATCTCCGGAGCTGCTAAAAAATTTATGAAAAAAAGGTAGTAAAGCTATTTTCCGAAATTATTCGTAGGACCAACGAAGAAGGAGTATGGTCAGAGGACTTCGTGAAAGCAGTCCTTATTCCGATCCTGAAGAAGAAGAATGTATCAAAATTCGAGGATTATAGAACACTCAGATTGATCTCACACGCAGCCTAAGTTTTGCTTCGAATAATCAATAGAAGGTTGGTGAATAAGGCCAATAACTACGTGGGCAATGACCAGTTTGGGTCCCGGAAGGGAAGGTCAACTTGGGATATGACAGCGGTGATGAATACACTTATAGAAAGAAACATTGAGTATAACCAGGACGTTTTCGCATGCTTAATTGCTTTTGGAAAAGCTTTTGACAGGGTAAATTGGAATAAACTAACGGAGATACTCGGGAAAATGGGAGTAGATTAGCAAGATAGGAGACTAATCCGAAACATATATATGACGCAAAGGGCACAAGCTTTGGTAGATGCTTCAGAGATATAGTGCGGGATATTCGGAATGAATATTAACAATGAATATTAACCATAAGAAAACAAAAGTAATGAGATTCTCTAAGACTAAGAAAGCGAGGCTGGTCATTAAAGTTGGCGGACACAAACCCGAGCAAGTAGAGCATTTAAATTACTTCTATATAACGTAGAAGAAAACGGATACAGTAACAAAGAGATACGGAAGGGAATAGCGCTAGTTAAGGAGGTGTTTAGTATAGAAGGGAGATGATATGGGACCTTGGGTAAGGATGTGAAGAAGAGGTTGGAGAAGAGCTTGATATGGAGCGTAGGGTTGTATGAGGCAGAAATGTGGACCCTCAGAAAGGAGGACGAGAATAGGCTGCAGGTATTTGAGATGTGGGTGTGGAGAAGGACGGAAGAGGTAAGGTGGACGGAATGGAAGACTAACCAGGAAGTGTTTGAGATGGTGGGCGAGGAAAGAAAACTGCTTGGATTGGCTCAAGAATACAATTGAGGAAAGAATGTTCGGCAAGCGGAAAGGGGAAGGAAGAGATAGGGTTTCATGGACAGGATTGAGAAGGTTAGATCGTATGCTTAGGCGAAAAAGGAGATAATAGACCTAGATAGGCCCCTAAAAGTGTAGGAAACCGGAAGGAGATACTCTGGCATTCAACAAAGCCTACCTTAACTGGTAAAATACTTGAAAAAATGGTCAACCACGGTGGGAGCTGCGCCCATCCACGAATTGGGCATGATATTGAGGATGTTTATGTAATACTTTGAGAACCTCAGGGTTGCTCGGAAGTAAAGCTATGATGTTAATTGTTTCTTTAGGCACGCCGTTGAATGAGAAAAAAAAGTAAATGGAAGAAGTTGACAGGAATGAGGGGAACATGTTGAGGGTAGGGTGGAGGTCTGTTTATAATAATTAAAATAATACCCATGATGTACAGCTTTCCCGGGTGTTGAGTCAACCGGAACCTCCGGGATTCTGCGAAAAGGAGGCGGGTTAATGTCCTTAAGCAGCACAGGTAAGTAGGTACACACTTCTCCGTATGCCATGGAGAGCTAATAGATTGGACGATCATGGTGGAAATGGGATGACCTCTCGACTTCTGACCATATATTTCCATCGGTGGCCGATGGCCCAAGTATCTTCATTTTAATTGTTATGTTATTAATCTTTCAGTTTCACTGCATTAAAAACCATCATAGAGTTTTGCAGTGATGTGATCGGGAATTGGTTAATCCATTACCTAAACACTTACGATGAAATTACTTGACAGGCTGATGCTAACCAGAGGCAGGTTTACCTCGTGAGCTAATATAATATAGTTTTCCCCATTACATCTGGAAAGTACTATAAAATGATCTCCATTTTGAAGTCGCTGCGTAGTGATTGTTTGGCAACGCAATGGTTAGGCATTGCAAATCTAAAAGATTTGTCTTCGAAACTAACAAAGCCGATGCTTGATAAAACATGCCCCCGACCGAGAGAATATATCCGATTAATGTGCAGTTGAAAAATTAATCGATTATAGACGAATCCTAACAACAAGAACATAATTAAAAGGTAATGGAATAATATTTCTAACGGAAGCGAGCATAGTAGATCTCTCATTTTGAATTCCCGCCATGTCGATCGTCATTCAATCCTAGTGATGTAAACGAGAGATTTTTTCTTGGATTGTCGTGGAGTGAAGGGAGCGCAGTGGGATACATTGGGAGATGCGAGGGGCAAATCCCATCCTTATCGTTCTCAAGTACCAAGTACTGTCTCAAAATGATGCTGAGATACGTCTGCTTCAATAATCCTACACTGAAAAGAGGCTCAGGGAAGAGAGGGTGCATTCGATCGATGTGGAGTTGCGGCGTCAGGCGGGTGAAGGCTCCGTAGCTTAGAGGGGAAAACACGAGGCTGTGTGTCATGGCTTACATGTCTTGAGGCATCTGAAGTTGGCGGCCTTGAGTAAGTGAGATTTTTCGAAAATCACTACATTTTGAGATAAGGAGCTCGAGAAACTGTCTTTGCAGCTGATAAGAATATAATTGTCAACGAAGCAGAAATCGTTTCCGAGAGCAGCCAAT
Source organism: Ceriagrion tenellum (assembly GCA_963169105.1). Lineage (NCBI taxonomy): Eukaryota > Metazoa > Arthropoda > Insecta > Odonata > Coenagrionidae > Ceriagrion > Ceriagrion tenellum. Next base: position 105,447,607 of record OY720638.1, on the reverse strand, counting down.
GATATCCTCCACAAAAACATTATTTTCTGTAGCTGTTTTTTAAACCACCTGAAGTAAACATAATTTCAACTTGAAGACTTAAAAGACAGATAAAAGACGTACTTTCGAAAATGAGAGCGAAGTTTGACGAAGATGAAGATTTCAATGCCCGCATATAGAGTTGGACAACCTGTTGCTGCCGTGGGGGATAAAGATATCTATGAGTCTCTCCATGACGCGTACTCATTAAAGGCCTTTTAGAAAACAGCTTCGTCACTCATCAGACAGGAAAACATTCGTGATTTACAGCCAATAAATATTTAACGATGTAAAAAGGTTGGGCGAGTGAAGGTAAATCGGGATCACTGAGTCAAATGGATAATTTTTATTATACTTCGTTGGAAATTCTCATAAAATTTACCTTTTTAGGTGAGCAAGTTTCGTTCGATGACGCGTGAAAGTCATTTGGCAATCTATTTTCTGAGGGGACTATATTCAGATACGAGCTCAGATAGATTAATCTCTTATAAATAGATTAAATTGTCTAATAAACGAAATGCTCATGCTCACTGATGGTCCGGAAACGGACGGCGATAAACAAAACCCGTTTATCGCTTAATCTTCGTGCATTGAATGCTAAATAGCTCAAAAAACGGCCACTGAAGTATTAACGCTGAAAAGAAACCCAAAAATAGGCATCACGCTAAGCCAAAAATAATTAAACTTGCATTGGATTGAACTGCGTAACTCTACATCATAAAAAGTCAGGTTTGTATTAGTCCAACTTATCTAATATATAAAAATGAATGTTTGTTTGTTCGTCTTCTATGCGTTCCAATTCCATTCATCAGATTACAATGAAACTTTGATGAGTTGTTGTGCGCGTGCCCGCGAAGGTTTCTGAATTATAAAATCTATTGTACAATAGGTGGAGCACGAGTCATGTCAGCAAATGATTGTAGGAACGCGAGGGACTCCTTACATGCGAGCTTCTGAAACAATCGAGGAATGACAAGCAAGCAACGAAGCAGATCGTTTACGAGTTGCTCAATCACATGCATCAGAATTGTATCAGTGAGACATAATATCGCGTGCATCAGACTCATATCAGTGAGACATAGTTTGCGTTAAAAGGTCAAGGTCATAATTGACTTGTGCATAGAATAAGATTTGGTGCAGTGGTCTCTTTCGTTTCTTTTTTGAATTCTTGCATTCGATTTTCGTACACGATTCGCTATTTACTAAAATTGGATTTTTAAGCTCGAAAATCTTAAATTTTGGCACTACTTCAGCAAGAGAATATTTTATTTACTTGGGAACCACAGCATAGGCGTGGAGTGAAACTCATGCCATCATTTGTTCGCTACAAAGTCCTGTGTATGTACAAGGAATTCATTGGATTTAGCCTCAAATTCGTAAAGGAATCGATTTGGAACCCAGGAAAAGGCATTGCAACGCATGCCGAACCCAGTTAGTTTTCAATAAAATACACATTCTGTCGATAACTTCTGCTCTTTTTTGACGGGTCAAATAATAAGAACGAATTGTAAAATATTTATTGACCCGCACAATTGCGAGCGAACCTCCTTGAGCCTATACGTTTTCCAACGGGCTGGGGAACAAGTCGACCAAGGCTCGACTGGGATAAGAGAGAGAGAAAGGAGAAGTTGAACAATGATATGACTGCCATTGCATAAAAAAAGAGTTATTTAGTTTGGTAGTTTCTTGGCTTAAATTGGACCGAGCATATACAATATCGCGTGGAAATTATTTCACCGAGGAATTTTTCAACAGAGAACTTACGGGAATAGGGCTAGAATTTTTGACAGGCAATGTGGATAATACCGTTGTCCTATAACCTTAATATTTTAAAAGGTCATCAAAATTGCATTTATGGAGATAGCAAGGTAAACGATGTAAATACGAGGACCTCTACCATCCAAAAAGGGCAGAATTATAATTTCTCACGAACACTCTTGACCTAATAGTTTTCTTAAAAAATCACTGCTCAGTGGGCCATAAAAACGCCGTGATAAAGCCTCAAGTACTCAATACGCAGCCATGTAATCAGCCACATCATTTATGTGAAAAATAAAATTTCTAAAAAAACAAACTAGCCTCTCCTCCAAGCGGTACCCAATATATCAATGCAATTCTCCGCGTTGTCACACCATGCAAAGACGGCCACGCCAAAAAAATCTAGCAATTTAGAAATGTAACGTTCACAAATCACCATCCACTTCAAAGCTCTCTGAAAAATAAGAAACAACTACTCACTCACATCTTGGGAATAGTATTAAATTACCAGCAGCATTTGCTAGTATTCATTCAGACATGATTTAATCCAAATTTACGAATCAATAAACCCAGCTCCATTCCGTTGATCATTTCCTCCATGTCACCAGGGGTGGATCAAGACCGTCAGTTTGGGGGGAGGACGGAATTCTACTCTTTGGGGATCTAGGAAATTGCTTACGACAGTAATTCTTTCTATTTTCCCTGTAAGGGGTGCCGGAGGGCGCCCCATCCACCTGTATCTCACTTTCTAAACAGACTCAAAAACTCGTTCGTAAATACACATTTTCCCAACCTAGACTTGATTTCAGTAAACTTTAGATGGTTTCCTTTATCTTCCTTTCTATCCTCAGATTAGTAGAATGCGATTTTATCGATGTTAATCTTCTAATATAACAGCTAAATTGATCACCCAACTCATCGGGATATGATTATACCTTATCATTGATATTTTTGGAGGAGAGCTGCGAGTGGTGGCCGGATTTTGTTCTGAATTTTCCGCATTCCACAACTCCTTTAGCTAGTGCTCGGTTGAGATTTCGCATATACTGAATCCGAGAGGCCCAAAGAGGGTTGTAAGAAAGCGTGACAATGAATTCAACGCCATGAGGAGTGACGAAATACCGTTAGTTTCTATGCCGTTGAATACATCTTGAGGATAAGCAAAGCCATTTCCCTTTTATGTTCCGTTTCAGCAAAACTGGATATTCAAAAGAATAAGTGGGGACGACATAAAGTGCCGGGTTATAATAGTGGAATTCCATCAATGGAAGCAACGACGATGGCTTTCGTGAAACTCTCTTTATTTCACATTGTATTGTTACCGAGAATGAATGTAAAAGAGAATGGCCCGATTGAGAAATCGAGCCATCAATGGTTGCAGTTGAATCGGATTTTGATTCTTTTCGAACAATATGAGATATTTACATGGAAATTCTTATAACAGTTATGAAAAAAGGATTAAAAACTAGATAGACCAATATATGGTAGAAGACCAGTTCGGATTTAGGCAGGGTAAAGGGACAAGAGAAACAATATAAGCCCTAAAGTTAATTTTAGAACAAAGATTAGATGTGAATGGAAGAACTTTTGTAACATTCATCTATTTAGTGAAAGCAATAGATAAAACAGAATGGAGGTTGCTGTTCTAAGTTATGAAAAAAGACGAATTGACTGGAGAGAGAGAGGAGATCAATCCTCAATTATTATTACTCACTACTATCGAAATTAACATCGATGGGAAGGGACAAGAAGCTGCAATAAATAGAGGGGTGAAACAAGTCTGTCCTCGGTCACCGAGTCTTCAACCTATGCAAAGTAGAATCAATAGGAAAAAATTAAAGATTAAGGGCATCAAAGCAAATGGAAAACCCATCCACACTATCCGACTTGCTGGCGGTATTGTCGTTCTTGCCGGCTCTAACAAAGACAAGAATCACATTTTGGAGATTCTTGGCAGAGAACTGAACGAATTGAAATTGTTAATAGTAATACAATATTATATTTAATACTCAACACAATTAAACATAAATTAATCTTTACAACATGAGAAATATTAGATAGCATAAAAGGAGGACCTGTATTAAGACTACCATCATTGGGTCAATAGTTATGCGTTAGTCTTTTACATAATTGAACATGGAAATAGATACACAATATTGCATGAGATAATCAGTACTTTAATCGGCATCATCAAGTTTGTCACATACAATTATAGCAAGGTATCCTCTATTCTTTCTTGAGTAAATAACCAAGGCTGTATATTTATCATTACTGTATTAACGGATTTAGATTTAACACATGAAGTAGGCAATACATTGTGCACTTTAGGTCCGACATACAAAAAACATCGTTTAAATAACGTTAGGTTTGTTTTGGGCAAGGTTACTTGAGGTTTTCGAAGGTTGAAGGGAGAAGGTAAATACAGAAGGTAACTCAGCATTTCCACTTCTTAAATAAAAACGTCGTAGGACCTTATAAATCTATGTGTCTCAATGGGAGCAACCGTAGTGTAAAAAAAGTGGAAAGGAATTTTAAATCAACACTCAGATAATCAACATGATGGTACTAGATAAGACCGACAGTGATATTGAAGCCACAATAAACTTAGAAATCTCAAAAAAAGAGCAAGTTAAAGGATTCTTCAAATTAGGCAGTCTAACAGCAGATGAAAATAAAACTATAAAAGAGGTCAAAAGAAGGATTTCCCAGGCTATACAAGATTTTCAACGGAAGCGCAACCTCTTAGTTAATAACCACCTCTCAATTGACTCAAGGAAAAGGTTTCTATAGATTTTCGTATGTAGCGTGCTCACTTTTAATTTCAACAGATTCAGGCGAAATATCGTGACATTTCGTCATATTAAACCGGAAACAGCAATTGCACTATTCCACTAGGTATTTTAAGGCGTCGTACGACTTAAAATACCTTGTGTAACAATGCAATTGTTGTTTCTGTTTTAATGTGCTCACTTAACTTCGAAACATGGATCTTGGATAAACAGGAAAAGAGTAGGCTCCTGGCATCCGAGATTTGGATCTAGAGAAGAATGAAAAAAAACAAATTGGTTCATGAGAAAAACAAACGAACAAGTTTTGGAAGAAATTAGCGAAAGAAGAACGCTTCTCCAAACAATTCACTCCAGGAAAATCAAATAAATTGGGCACTTAACGAGTTCCTCAAAAACATATTGGAGGGAAAAGTAATAGGGAATAAAACACGAGGACGAATGGGGATTCGAATCGTTTCGAAAAAGTCGACTTTAGCTCAGGTTCCAAAAAATAAGTTAACATGCTTCTATAGAGCATAATAAAACCAATGCTATGTTATTTTATGATTTTTAATAAAAGTTAATCATGTTGCGATTGTATTGAGACCAAAATAGTGAATAGCCAACGTAAACAACACAAAACTTTTACGTGAAGCAATAATTTTATTCTAAAAAAACAACATAAAGCCTAGACTTGATACGTATAGCAGCAACTCAGCCATGTTTCAAATAAAAAACTAAAGCAATTGGGTCATTCCACCACAATTCGACCAGAAAATTGGCAAAATTGACCCTTGAGGTAACCGATTTCGACCAAATTTGGCAAATCGTCTTCATTTGATTACAAAATGAAAACCCCAAAGCCATTTTGTAATCCATTCAACGGTTTACGAGATATTGCAATGTTGTAAAACAAGAATTTTACAAAAGCGTCGTCGCATTTGACGGCATATCTCCGGCAATAAGGAAGATAAAAATGCATGCAATGACTTATTTGAAAGGTATTAAATTGAGAAAGATAATTAATGGATTATTACATAAAATTTAAACAATTAAATAAAGTTTATAACAAATTCAAATGTTCAAATCGATTTTTGACGATGTAGCTATGCCTTCGATTTTCCTCATTTTTTAATATGTTGTAGATACAACCCTCCTCTACGAGTTAAAAAAATTTGGTAGGGGAAATATTTCATTTAAGAAAGAAAAAATTTTTGAGTGAAGGCGTAACGCTGGTCTCCCGCCGAGGCGGCGTCCGGCTCTCGCGCCGAACGTTCAGTTGTCGGTTCTCCAGATCTCATCAGTGCGCTTCCTTTTCCATCTTCTTTTCACCAATTTTAACTGTATACAGACCCTTTGATTCCCTTTACCCATGTCATTCGCTATTTGCTTCCCACTGAAGTGACCGTCGCTTTAGAATCTAGGATTAGCGACAACATGCTTAACAGCGGGGGCGACCATGTATCTACAACATCTACAACACCAGCGGCCGTGCTCGGAGAACAATAGACAAATCTCGCCCCGTGTTAGACCTCCAATGCTACTTTCCTCTCTTCCTCTATCTCATTCACCTCGCATACCCTTTATAATGTTCCTCCTAGTCCGCCACTCGGGCACTTTCTTTGAAATGTTGCATAGAAATGCCATTCAGCATCACCGTCGAAATCTTCTTAGTGATGCAACTGATTCATCATGTTCATCATATTGTAGCGGTTCTTCTATTGAGCCACATCACCGTCGGAATAGTAAATTATTCTACTTAGATAATGTACTCTTCTTCGAAGAAAAGTTATCATTTTCCCTTGAAAGGTATAGAATGCACTCACGTTATGTTCCATACAGTCTGAAATAATAACCAAACTCAAAGGTGCGACTTTATCGCAGGTATTTCTGCTGTAACACGCAAATGGATGTACTGTAGTCTGATCGTTACACAAATGGACCCATTGTACAGCATCTTGGTGAAGAAAAGAAAAATTCTCAGACAAATCGGCCACAACGACAACTTTACGCAATTTCAGATTGTCACTGACATTTTAAATAAAATATTGTTTGCATGCAAGCGATATAGTCATGCCTTCTTACTTTAGTGGTATTCTCAGCGAAAGCCTCACAAAAAATATTTACGTCCTTGACCTGTGTGGTTAACGCAAAATGATTTTCCTGAGTCCATTGCTTGAAACAAACCTTATCCGTACTTTTTTCCCTGATGTACTCTGAAATAATTTCTGTCATTCAGTCTCTACTCCCACATTTTCTGACGACATCATCGCCGTTTTCGCCCTCTTCTCGTGGCAGTGTTTCTGGGTACTCACTCATGACGCACATTTCTGACGGAGGGCGACAGAGTGAGAATTCCAGGCAATCCCGATAAGTTTAGAAAATTTTTTCTCCGTTATCCGACTTTATTTGCCCTAATCCAGCCCCGAGGAATTGTAACTTGTAATTCTGGTGGATCATGGAGACACATATGGTGTGAGTGCCAGGTTCACCAGCCAACACGCATTCAGGAGGCTTCAAATCTGCAAATTTGGAGAAACCAATCTTTAAATTAGGATTTTTCTCTTAAAAGGCTTCATTAGCTTCCCTCAAATTGCAAATAATTAACATTTTCTGCTTTACTACGCGCACATTTCCCTCCTTTACAAGCTTTTTTGCCCGCCATTTCTCTACTAATATCTGGTTCACGGCAGAACTCAATCACTATCAGTTTAGTGTCATTTGAGAGGTATTTGTTTCGTCTCGCGTTCGCAGAGCACAGAATTACTTACTCAGATACGTATTTTCTCATCTTTTTGACCAAATACGTCGATGTTTGAAACTCCTGCTTTATCTTTGAAATACTCCAAGATTTAGGTAGGACAGATAGGATAAGAAATCTTTCACTCATTTTCGGAGCGTTTAGGAACTTATCCTTCAGCTTCATAATCATTTCCTTGCCATCTTGGTGGAAGAGATCTTCTTGTTCAGGAATATCTTTTTGAATATTCACCTCCCCACCAGTAACCTTTTGAAGAGATAATCTCAAAGCAGCGGTTGCCACTTTTAATTTCTTCGCCAGATATTTGCTTGTCCTCTGGAATTTCTTTTTGTTGTTACAGGTGTTTGATCCAGGGATTTTAACGTCTTGTTCAGTTTTCCCAAGCGAATTTCTTTTCCTGGAATGTACTGACATCCATTGGTTTCATCAGTCCCGCTATCTTTCATAGAACTAACTGATAACTCTGACTAAGAACCTGGAGATTTAATAGCGAATGTAGCACTGGTTGAGGTCCTTCTGCACCATAAACCCTACTCTGATAATCGTCATTTGTGGCGACCTCTGACTGACTTTCTGGCACATGTTGAGAGCAACCTGGATTGTTCTATTCGGCAAAATTTTCTGGCTTGTTGAATTTTTTCACACCCACTTTACATTGGACACAGAGCTTCTACCCTCTATTACAACAGGCACTGTGTCGTGGTAGAAATTGTGGAACTCGCTTGTTATTGTCCATAAATTAATCGAGCGAATGTTTATATGCAAATTCAAGGGATTGCAGCACCGCTCTTGACGAACCTCGTAGAAGAGTAAATAATCCTTACAATGACGGTTGCACACACTGAGTACAGCATCCACACAACTTTTCAATTCAATCAACTCAATTTCACGAGTAGAATAGCTGCGAAAACTCCTCAATACTTTTACACTCGAACATTTCTGGTTTAAAGCATCACCAACTGAACATATCATAATCAACCACTGCAGACCAAAAAATGTTTACTCGCACTGAAACACGCGCTCTCTAAAAATGAGACCAAGGAGAGTTTTGAAACGTCACTGACGGAGGATTGACGGCAACTGACGAATTGCTTGCAAATGCGATAGTTAGTGAGGGAAAAAAATGTCATGGGTAGCTCTTCGCATTTACCGTAGTTTTTTTTATCAAGGGTTAATATGTGAATGGGTGAGGGTGGGCGACGACTACTGGGCGCAATGGTTGTAAAGATGTTTCTCAGAACAAAATAAAGGGTATGCGAGGTGAATGAGATAGAAGAAGAGAGGAAAGTAGCATTGGAGGTCTAACACGGGGCGAGATTTGTCTATTGTTCTCCGAGCACGGCCGCTGGTGGGCCCATGGTCGCCCCCGCTGTTAAGCATGTTGTCGCTAATCCTAGATTCTAAAGCGACGGTCACTTCAGTGGGAAGCAAATAGCGAATGACATGGGTAAAGGGAATCAAAGGGTCTGTATACAGTTAAAATTGGTGAAAAGAAGATGGAAAAGGAAGCGCACTGATGAGATCTGGAGAACCGACAACTGAACGTTCGGCGCGAGAGCCGGACGCCGCCTCGGCGGGAGACCAGCGTTACGCCTTCACTCAAAAATTTTTTCTTTCTTAAATGAAATATTTCCCCTACCAAATTTTTTTAACTCGTAGAGGAGGGTTGTATCTACAACATATTAAAAAATGAGGAAAATCGAAGGCATAGCTACATCGTCAAAAATCGATTTGAACATTTGAATTTGTTATAAACTTTATTTAATTGTTTAAATTTTATGTAATAATCCATTAATTATCTTTCTCAATTTAATACCTTTCAAATAAGTCATTGCATGCATTTTTATCTTCCTTATTGCCGGAGATATGCCGTCAAATGCGACGACGCTTTTGTAAAATTCTTGTTTTACAACATTGCAATATCTCGTAAACCGTTGAATGGATTACAAAATGGCTTTGGGGTTTTCATTTTGTAATCAAATGAAGACGATTTGCCAAATTTGGTCGAAATCGGTTACCCCAAGGGCAATCACCTGGTCGAATTTGGATGGAATGACCCAATTGTGTTTACGATCAAAGACGTTACAGAGTTAAACAAAAGGTCATCGATTTAATTTAAACGTTTCCTACTCGTCCCACAACCAAAGGGGATAGACCCAAAGAATAGCCGCATTTGCTTTGTGTTTCTCATTAGGCGAGCACTATTAAAAAATATATTTCTCTCTTTGAGAAAGTCTTTCACATGGCATCGATGTTGACAAGATTGGAAGGTATTTATTTCATGGCCAATCTGTGGGGAATAGGAAACTCTGCCTTGATTCTCTTCCACTACTGGACGTGTTTCGTTTTGCGAGTGCACGCACCACGCATGTGCACACTTATGCACATGTCCTTGACTGCTCTTACCTTCCAGGAGAGCAAGAGGGCGCAGTTCCAAAGGATGAAGTCCACCGACATCTATAAAAATGGAAGAAGACGAAGGAAACAGAAATATTCATAAGAATACTTGCAGAGAAGAAAAAAATGGTAAAAAGTTGCGTCTTCTCCTGTTCGATGAGAAAATGGTAAAAAGTGGAATATTCTCTAAGGAAGAACGAGAATGAGTAAGCCAAAGGGTGAAAGACTGGCAAAAGGGAAAGGGAGAACTTGAGAAAGTAATGCTAGTCAGCCCATAGATGGCTGAAACGAAACAGTTTGAAATTTACAGTACACAATTTAGACAGCCCTGACTTAAACGAGCCGATGGCGGACATAAAAACTCAACGTGATTTAGGCACGTAGCCAGGGGGGGCTGGAGGGGCTTCAGTCCTCCTTCTCCCCCCCCCCCCCCCCCGAAAGTTTTTTCCCCGTGCGGCAACTGCTTTTGATTCATTCGCCGAGGGGACCACTAGCCAAGGGGCACTCATCCCCTGACTCACCGTTACTAGATTCAGATACGTTGATTTCTGCCTCCGAATTACTCTGAAGAAACATCACCATTTCCTTTCCGTTAGGTTCTGAGCTATTATATACATAGTATAAAATAATATTATAAAATTCACTCTCCTTTGAAACAGCACAATTTTCAGTGTTATATACTTTGAGAGACTCAGAGCATGAAATTAAGGAATGAAAATCACTGAGAGGAGTTTCATCGTTATCTTTTTGTGGCGAGGAAAAGAGCCGACGACGTGATTAGACCGGCGATGCTCGGGACACCCATAAGCGGCTAGGGTGACGCGTATGAGGCCATCGGGACTGTTTACGTTCGAGATATCGAAGAGAGAGCCTAATTTCGAGGGCGATGAAGGGAGTATGTCACTTGGTAAGTGTGATTTGTTACTTTGACCTTAACAGGAGGATCATCCCAAGTGCCTGAGAAAAATATCTACCCTATCTTAGGAACGAAAGTGAGAACAATAATTGAATCAAAGAATGTCTCAGTGGTCCCCTAGAGGGACTGCTCACCCATTCGCAATTACATTTGGTGGTCCCTTTAGGAACCGCACGGGCGATAAAGGTTCAGGCTACGCTCTCGATTAATTGGTCTATGTGACAATGTCGCAAAAGTATAGCAAACGTACACAGCTTCGGTGGAAATTAGGAAACCGAAACTAATATCAAGAGCTCCTAGTTAAGAGACAGTTGAGAAGGTTTTAGGAATACGTTGCCTCAGAGTATGAAGCACCATATCCGTAATTTTGAGCAGAGTGAAAACCCTGCTTCTCCAATAAAATCCGTCGGGATTCTCATGGTATTCATTACCAATTAGCAGGAGAACAATTCAAATTCGAATGGGGGGCGGAGGGTTAAAAAAATATCCCTTTCTAAGCGACTCTGAAAAACGATATATAAGACTATAATTGTTTTTGATCGTCTACTTTCCGAAAAAAATGTGCCGGATTAAGACCCGAGAGTCACGGCTGTGGCGGTGTTGGGCTACGCGCTTCCAAACGAGCCACCCGGACACAATCACAGAAAATTTGGGGGGTTGGGGATCTCAAGGTCAATTCTCCGTCAAAGATATGCATGGTTAGGAGGTCGCGCTCGCAGGCCGCGATCATCGTCCAATCTTGCGAGGGAGATTCGCACTATCTACCCGTCGTATTTAGCCTGAAGGAGTCAATGCGGAAAAGTTGTCGGGTAAGAGTGGAGCCAGTGCCACCAGGATCGTAACGTGACAGAAGTCGAAATAAGCCGGCATGATAATCCGGATTACCCTGGGTATAATCCAATTGTTAAGTGTCTTGAAACGTGATCAGTTAAATTAATCTGTGTGGTTAATTATTGTTCTTGTGAACGTATTCTGATGTAGTGTTCTGATGTGAATGTATACGTTGAACTTCTGTTCTGGGGCCGGGCAAAATAACTGCTTCGAAACAAGGTAAGCAGTTAACTTTACCATTAAATAGAGATAGTATTAGGCACTGTAAAAGTAAATGCCAAGCACTGAAAATATAAAAAAAGGATTTTTAACATGTCGCAACCGGACGGGGAAGGCTGATTTGTTTCAAGATACGCTACGGTGCATTTAGTTCGAAGAAAATTTCTGGCTACGTGCCTGACATTGTGGAATCACTGAACAACTGCGTTCGATTAAAAGTTTCCAGGTCCAGAATAAATATCTGCACGCGTGCTCAGGGAGTTAGCGCCACAGGTTGCACCATTCTTAAAAATTATATTCAGCAAATCATTGACCGAAGACAAAGTGCCCCAATACCAGAAAATAGCTAATATCACACCGATATTTAAAAAAGAAAAGAGAAGTGACCCAGGAAATTATAGGCCTATATCGTTATGCTAGATCCTAGAACACATTCTCGTTAGCAATATTATAACATTCCTGGATATTCGTAACTTCATACATAGCAGTCAGCATGGCTTCCGTACCGGCAGGTCCTGCGAAACACAGCTTGCGCTCTTCCTTCGTGTTATCCTTAAATCAGGTGAACCAAAAAAGCAAGTCGACGCGATATTCCTTGAATTTAAGAAGGCATTCGACAAGGTTCCTCACAAAAAAAACTCGTATATAAATTGCATTTAAGCGGAGTTAGTAAAAAATTAGTGAATTGGATAAGGGACTTTCTCAGGGATCGAAAACAAAAAGTAGTTATTGATGGTTTTAGCTCTGATATAGTTGAATTCACATCCGGTGTTCCTCAAGGAAGCGTGATTGGCCCTCTTTTATTCATTATTTTTATAAATAAGCTAAGTTCTCGAGTTAGCAGTAAATTAAGATAATTTGCTCACGATACAGTTATCTACCGTGAAATAAGATAAGATGCGGACTTAGAAGTTATGTCATAGGACCTCAACGATGTTCATTTGTGGTGCCAGGAGTGGGGGCTAGAATCATATCTTAGTAAATGCACCACAGTTCACTTACCGTGAAAGTCATCACCCAAATGCCATTGTCTCACTGTGGGTGGAGCAAACAAAACATATTCAAATATAGTAAAATATCTTGGAATTACCTTCTTATTCTTCGGTTATCGACCCATGGGTTGGTTGGCAATAGAATGTCATTCTACTCATTGCTCAGCTTTCCTCTTCATTTCACCATATGAGTCATTGATGATCTGCTTCATATATCTTAATCTAGGACGTCCTCTACGATTTGTCTATTCAATAAAACCTTCAGCTATTAATTTTATAAAATCATTGCATCGTAGAATGCGACCTATTAGTTTAAGACTCCTTGTCTATATCTGTCTCCAAAGACTTCAATTTTCTTGTACTCTTCTCAGCACTTCCTCATTGGTGATTCTGTCTCGCCAGCTGATTTTCTGCATCCTACGATAGCACCACATTTCTAGGGCCTCTATAATCTGCTCTTTTCATGTTTCCCGATAGTCCAACTTTCACACCCGTAAAGGGCCACACTTCAAACATAAGCTTTCATAACCCTCTTTCTTACTTCCAAACTAACATTTTTACAAGTCAGTAGTCTTTTTATCATTGAAAGCTATTTTTGCTAGTTGTATTCTATTCACAATTTCTCGTTTACTCCTTCCATCTTCTGTTATCTTACTGCCCAAGTGGCTGAATTCTGTAACTTGTCCTAGTTCTTCATCATTTATTCTTATCCTTACAGGTTCACAGCAGTCTTGAGCACCGCATACCATCACTTTAGTCTTTTGCTTATTTATCTTCATTCCATATTGGTCTCTAAGAATTCTTTCCATCTCGTTAAGTATAATTTCTAAATCTTCTCTCTTTTCTGCAATTATGGCAATATCATCAGCATATCGTCACATATATATTTTCTTCCCATTTACTTTGATTCCTACATCAACATTTTCCCTTACTTTATCGAGTGCTTCTTGGATGTATGCATTGAAAATTATTGGTGATAGAGGACAGCCTTGTCTAACTCCTTTCCTTATTATAGATGTATCTTCTTTATTTTTATTTCTAAATAAGGCTGTGTGATTTTAGTATTTTTTAAATATTATTCTTCTATCATTGCATTTCAGCCCAACTATTTCCAAAATCCTGAACATTTTTGGCCATACAACATTATCAAATGCTTTCTCAAGATCAACGAAAGCAACATGAGTTTGTTTATTTTTAGATATTTGTTTTTCAATGAGAAGCCTTAAAGAGAGTATTGCCTCTCTAGTCCCCACTCCTCTTCTCAATCCAAATTGCTCCTCACTTAAAGTATTTTCCAACTTTCGTTCAACTCGTTTAAGGATAATCCTTATAAGTATTTTTGAGGCATGTGATAATAGACTGGGTGTGCGATAATGCTCACATTTCGTAAGAGATGATTTCTTTGGTATAAAAATCATAACACATTTTTGGAAGTCTTCAGGAAGCCTTCGCAGAAAGTCTTCGCTTGCATTCCAGTATCCTATTATTATTAAGTTCTCATCACCTTTTACGTACTTTATTACATTATTTATATCTTCATATATTATTCCTATCGCTTCATCTTCTTCTGCGGATGTTGGCATGTAGACTTGTACTATTACGGTATCCTTTTGTTTGGTTTCAATTTTGACTAGTATGATCCTAGAATTATATTGCACATACCTTTTTACAAGATTTCCAAGTTTCTTGTTGAAAATTATTCCGACACCTCCGATTCCAGGAGTACCCTGATTCGTACCCGTATAAATGATCCGGTACTCTCCTGACCAGAAATCTCCTGGTTCTGGCCATCGCATTTCAGATCTTCCAAGAGCGTCAATTTCCAATCTGTCCATTTCTAATTTGAGGTTATCTAGTTTTCCACATCGTAGAAGTGTTCTTACATTCCATGTTGCTACTTTAAGTTGCTTCTTTGGCCTTGCCTGATCTTTTGCAGTCCCCACCCGAAGATCCGATTGGGGGACTATTTCTCCGGAATGTTTTACAAAAGATGCTGACATGGTGTGCTATTGATTCTTGGGATATCACAGTTGAATTTTAATGGAGTGGTTTCCCGTTGCCTTCTCCACCATTGACCTGACGTTGACCATATGGGTCTTCCGCCTTCAGGAGCAGTTTTTACTCCTAGGACAAAAGAGTGCCCCAATCTCTATCCACTCATCCGCTCTCTCGCGAGACCGTTGGCACTTGATAGAGGGGGTTTTCTTATTCCGGGAAACACTCGGTCGCCAGAGCTTCGTCTGTGAGTAACAAGGTGCACCGTGCAGCTGGCATTAGCTGCAACTCATGAAGGAGAGGTTAACATTTGCACAGGAAAGACTGTTTGAGACGCTTCATTGCTCCTTACACCCCTTTTTTACCTTACCTTATTATTATCTTAATTACCTTTTTTGAATTACCTTAACGTCTGATATATCGTGGGGAACACAAATACAAAACATATGCGGTACAGTATTAAATAAATTAGGTTTTGTCAAGCAGATAATAGGCAGGTCCTCGGTTGGAATAGTAAAAGAGAGATGATACTTCACTCTGGTTAGGCTACACCTAGAATACGCCGCGAGCATTTGGGCCTCTGGTCATAAAGATTTGAACAAAAATATTACTGAAATACAAAGAAAATCTGTACACTTCGTTAAAAACGGCTACAAGCGAACATAGAGTGTTTCATAACCTTTTCAGAGATTAAGGTTGGAGCCCCAAGACACTCAGAGGCTACACGCTAGGCTTAGCTTGCTTGAGAAATTCAGAACTTGTGTTTTTCAGAGCGGCACGGAGAATATCATCATGACGCCTCAATACATCTCTAGGTCTGACAGAAGGGATAAAATAAGAGAGATACACTGCCGAACAAATAGGTACAAAATCTCATTCTTTCCGCGCACAATAAGTGATCACAACAAAAACTGAGCTCCAATAAATACACTCACATAATACATCTCACTATTTCTCCTCCCAAAACCTCATCCCTTACATCTTTACACGGCTGGTGTCCTAGCACCCTCTGCTACACGCCCAAGCGGCAGCGCGCAGGGTAGTATGTAGATTTAGATGCATGACGGTGTTGATTTGTGATGACGTAGATTCTTGAGAGAACGATAGAGAAGAGCACTGAAGAAAGAGTGTTTGGGCAGTATAAGAAAGAGACGTCTTCGGCAGTCAAGTCGCCTCTAATATTTTCGCGGCTGGTTGGGTTGATACCATTACTACTCACTCAGGCTAGTGGAGGTTCCAATATGACAGAGCACAGGTCTCATGCGGTACTTAGTATATACTTTTGTAAGCCAAATTTTCGCCGGTGAGAAATTCAACTCTTCTTACAATGAAAAAACTTCTATAGGTCATAAAATAACATCAGTTGGGATAAAAACAAACTCTAAAACGCGTAAACACCAAGAAAATACTTAATAGCCGTTCGGTAGAGAAATATATCATCAAGCATTAAACACGTGATGAACGTTTGGAAGTATGCAACAAAAACCATAAAAAGTGGTATTTACCTAAGTCTTTCGTTGTTCATTGATGAAGCAATGTCCTCTTGCATACACAAGAAGGAAAAAAAATAAGGATAATACTAACCACAATTCTTTATTCACATCCCACGCTAGTAGATGCCTCGCTTTGGAACGCGATTGAAGTGAAGAGCGCTTGTAAAATAGGCAGATGTCCAATATCCGAGATAAATGCGTTTTCCTCCGAGAATAGCGTTAATACTACATCTCAGCAATATTTACCTGAAAGTAAAGCTCGATTGCATGCATATACTGGAGGACAGTGCACCAATAAAGAACGAATTGTGCACGCTCGATTTAAAGAGCTTTCCGCGGCTCACAGCATTATCCTAAGTCTCCGCCACCCCAATCTGAAAGAGATATTCAGTCCAGGCAGACAACGAAAATGAATTATTACTTCATTTGCGGGGATTCCAAATGGTTTCTTGACCGATCAATAAGCAATATGCACTAATTAAAAGTGCTCGTTCTAATATGTCACACCAGTTTATCCCTAATTATTCCTAAAATAAAATACTGGGAGCATATTTACGATTTCAGAGATCACGAAGACCAGGTATTTATTTCATGATAACTGTCGTGAGTCATGTTTTCCTCATAGAAATCTAACAGGTAAACAGAGAGCATTGTTTGGCTCCATTAGAAACTTGGTCAATAGGATTTAGAGACAAGTAACTTATACTTTCTCCCCCTTCCGCTGCTCGAAGTAGGAGACGGACTACCACCACTCACTGTGAACGGCATCTTCCCGCTACACCTTAATTCCAGAGGGAGTGCAGGAGTCACCAATGGCATGCCCTTAAGAATTGAGTCCAGGAGCTGAGAAGCACTTGATTGGGACTCGAACCCGGATCCCTATATTTCCGGCCGAGGTCTTGAGCCAGTTAGGCTACCAAGGCGTCTTCTGCCCCTGTGGTTTTTGTTGCATTTAGAGGACCAGATGTTCTCGACTGCCAGACACACAAATGTCATGAACCCCCAAAACCTCGGACGATTTTTTGTCGCAGTCAGACGTTTGCTAAGTTTTCATTAACCTGATCGAATTTCAACGTTTCATAAACAGTTACTAGCAATGCAGCATAAACAAAGATGTATTTGAGAGCACTCTCGTAATATTTCATCACCATTTTACTAACATGACAACAGTGAATGTCACCAGCTAACAGCGGAAGGAAAAAATACGCAATGCGACACAATATCGATACTCTCTATAGAATGGGCCATTCCATTTCAAGTGGCTCATCGTTAGACCTCGGATTTTTACCAATTTACTTTAGGTCTACCGATACTTTGTAGATAAATACACATGGCCATGAAAAGTGCAAGCCCATGTTGAACACTTAATGTCCTCTCTCGAAAATACGACTTTCATCAAAACTATGTCAGACTTTAATTCCGAACATAATCGCTTCAATAATTATTTTAGCTTCTATTTGTTTTCCACCTCTCATTGGTATTGTAATGATTTGATTATTCATTAGAGATTGATTATTCATTGGTCATTGTGGTCCATTCTGAGTTTTTTCCATTAGTCCAAATATCTTGTTCCACTCAACATTGTCAAAGGCTTTCTTCAGGTTTTCCTTGGGTCTCGGTACTAACTTATACTTTGAAATAAAAGCGAGCCATAGAAAATCACGCGAGTTATATCGTGGCTAATTTCAAACCATTAGATCCCACATCTTTTCTTGCATTTAACGCAAAAATACAAAGCAAAGCATGTAATAATGCAACCGAAAATGTCCCGAGGAATGCATAGCAGGCCACTCAAATTATGTTTCAAAATCGATAAAAACTTATCCGCTATTTTTTGGTGGTAGGCTCATTTGATCCCCCGAGTCGATTTTTATGCAATGCTTTTTTTTAACAGTCAGAGCAAAAAAATCAGTTTTTCCAATGTACTGGAAAAACTACTGATTCTAGCGATTTTAAATGTACTTACCGTTAGTGAGCAATAAAAATCCCTGCAAAATGAAACTGCAGATTAAAATTGTTTTTGAAACAAAAAGGGTTTAGCAAAATAACTGCAATAGGTGGGTTTTTAATATTGTTGTTAAATTAAATATTATAAATATTATTGTTAATAATAATAACTTTCAAATTATTTGATGAAATTCAGTATACCCTTTTGAAAAAAATTGAGTCTTTTGGTACTTAAAAAGGGCGCAAAATATGTGTGCGGTAGCTGCAATGGCTTTTGTAATCCTAAATGTTTACCCTGTTTTGGTAAAGATGGATAATTTTGACCTTCCGTGGAGGTGTCAGTCTTCAACTTAAAAAGATTAACGATGCGGCGTTTTAAAGTTCAAACCAAATCTAACAACTGATACAACAGAAAATGGATTTTTGCAATAAGAGACCACCAAAATTTTGCACTGAAAATAATTTTCCATTGAAAATGAAAAAAAAATGAATAACTTTTCATTTTTAATGCAGCGTTGTTGCAATAAAAAGCATTCAAACGCTGATTAAAACACAAATCGTAAAAAAACCCTCCGTGACCTTGAGGAGCCGAGAGAACACTTTTTTTAAATCATAATCCCGCTTTTATCACGTAATAGGGGTTGAAATGTGCACAAAATCTCATTGAATACTATAACTATTTGACCCAATTGATTTTAATCCGATTTAAGTAAAATTTACTTACCATGTGTTAATTGAGGAAAGCATTCTTGCATCGATTCCATCACTGCCAACAAAACTTGGTCCTGGTTGTTTTGACTTATTTAAAAAAATTATTAAAATACCCATTTGATGGCCCACGATTATCGCCATGGCCACCTTAAAACTTCACTCGGCGATTGTTATCTCGGGCCTTTTAAATCGGACACCATTTAATGACGCACGCGGGGTAGTCAAACGGGGTAGTCATGTATTCCGGACACAGCACGGATTCCTGTCTACACTTCCCTTCGCTTCCCCCTCCCCTCCACATCTCTTGCGGCGAAAAGAACTCGAGGCCTCTAAACCTTCTTCTCCCCGTATTCCCTCTCCCGCAACCATCTCCATCCCACCTTGTAGGTAAGACCCCACGTAGAGACACTCGACTCACACTATGCTTGTTTCTTAGCATCCCCGTCGCTCCGCTTTGACACGGTCCTTCCCTCCCCAAGCCCGCTATTAACTCTCTTCCGCGCGAAATACCAACCCCCGGTAACCTATCAAAATAATTCATAATTCACCAAAAGAATCCGGTGAAGTTTATTTTTATATTGTGAGGACATTTTCGAAACATACTGAAATATGGCGAAGTCTTAGGAAAAGGAAATGCTCTTTCTTAGAGAAAAGAAGTGGACAAAATATCGCTGACCCCTCTGTTACTTGCAAAACGTACGAAAGTGGTGGTAGAAAATAGGAAATGCACAGCCACAACTATTAATAGTTTGTCAAGCCTATTCTATGTCCATGCAACCAGTGCGTTCAAAGAAAGATACTGGAGCCGACTGAATGTTGTAGTTTTTAACTGCGGGATAAAAACTTTTCGCAGATCTTCAAAGATCGATTATTTTTTAGAGGCAGTTATGAAGAGTGACTGTCTTTCCGATGAATAATTTGAAGAAATAATCCATGAATATCCGATTGAAACTTATTATAGCCAAGTGGGTGAAAGAATATCCTATGTTAAGTTTTTGTTGCTATTACATAAGTCATTTAAATTTTGAATTTGGAGTGATGAAAGCCCAATTTCTCTTCTGAGTTTTCGCATAGAGACATCAGACGAGGAAATGAAGTGAGAGAGAGACGCTACTTAGGGCTGGTTTGGCCAAATTTGAAACGGTTCGCGAGCGTTTGCGAACCTAGAAAGAAAGATTTAGTTCGCGAATTAAATAAAATACATAGGGGTGCTGCACGCTTTGTTACTGCTACGAACGAAAATATGACTCGGAGGCTACAAACTAGGGGTAGATTAGGTACTTAAATAATTATGAACAGGTGAGTCGCAGTACGATACACACGATATTATTTTCACTCCGTGCTATATATATATAGAACTGATGGAAACGAAAAAACAAAAGAGAGATGGTACCTAACTGGAACGGTAAAAAATGCTTTCTTTCCACGTACACCTAATGATTACAAAAATAACGTGACTTTAACAGAAGGCTGATCGTTAACTTTCAATTCACCTTAGTCACCTTCCCTCTCTTTTCCCTATTCCCTCCGCTTTCACGGCTTCTATTCTAACTCCCCCTACCACAAGACACTACGGCGGCTTGCAGAGGGTAGTACAAAGATGTAGGTTAAAGCAATATCGCTAAAATAAAGCTTCGAATTTTCTGTGCCTTCAATGAGCTAAAACCCTGCTGGTCGGCCAACTGCGTAGGCATTAGACTCCGGATTCTCATTAGCAAGACATCGTTCGGGATCCAAAGTTCCCGAGAATGGAGAAATTTCAGGTTCTGGTTAGATCGTTTTCTTTTAGAGCACTTAAAGATCCCTATATGGAAAATTCGCCACTTGTGGTTCTAGTTTGTCATCCCAAAAAATCGTAAAAATATATAAAATGATTAAGCCTGCCAAATTTCCCATCAAATTTTTCCGAAACTCATTGGCATAAACTTGAAAGTTCCGAGGAAAAATAACGCACGGGGTAGAACTTATATTAGTATTACCTATTATCTTTAAAAAAATATTGGTATACTGCACAACGCTCCCTCCATCAACGACGCCACATGAAGTTAGACCAGCGTAACAGATGAGCATCCAACTCAGCGACTCGGCGTCCAGTCGGATCCGCATAAACGTTGATTTCAATAATGATAGCAACGCTTTTAAAGTGATATGCCTACCATTGCTTCATCTATTCTTCAAAATGAATGATCAAAGGTTCCTTTTTTGAAATGGAACATTTCTTTTGGGCAGTAGTAGTTGATTTTCTATCATAATGAGTGCTGGTCCTCTTTAATTTTTGAACATTCTAACCATGCTGCTTTTCTCTCGAGTCTTTCGTCGGGGATTAGGGCCAAAAAGACCTTTAAAAGCTGACTAGGCACTAATAATCGCGGCGCCACCCCCGCAACTCACCCCCTCATTTCCCTTCAAAACTGCAAACGTTTGCTAACTGCAAAACGAAATCCCGGAAGAGCGGCCCCCAGCATTTTAGCACTCTCGGCAAAAGCCTAGTCTGCTAGTTGGTAAAGTCGAGCCTGTAAGGGGGAGGACATCAGTGGACTTGGCAATGGCCCAAGTAAAATCAAGCCGTCTACTTCGACTTAGCAGAGCGGCTGAGCAAAGGCGATCCTGACGGCGCTTTACCACGGCCAAGCAAGCGAGCCACCTTACGTCAGAGTCCGCGAGGAGTAGTTCAGGTGCATAATATGATTATTATTGACTTCCCAAACATTTGAACATGGATGGTGCGCGTGTCACGTCGTAGCTGTAGACTTGGGCTCCCAGGCTGATCAACTGCTATGGTTATATGGTGCCGTTTAACTCAAGGACCAGTCAAGACAAAATTCAAGTCCGGGGCGGGATTTGAACCCGATTCCTTTGGAATACCAGACCAGCGCCCTTCCAATCTGGCTGTCACGGAAACATGACGTATCTTTGCCATGAAGTAAACGGATTTCAAATGACATGAACACATCGAAACTGGTTACCAGCTACGGAATATTAATGTCCAACGGTTGAAATTAGGCTTTAACTACGGAGAATAAACAAGCATTGAGATAAAAGACCTTCCGATTTAATTTAGCTACAGTTTTTGGATACGTAATCATATTGTCATAGCATTGTATAAGGTTTTCATGATGGAAAAATAAAAGTTGATGGCGATTCATTACCTAGGTTTGAAGACCTTACTCCTTGAATGAAAAATAATCCCGCTTATATAAAATCCCTGGTCGTTCTATAGCATTGTATTATTCCAGGAAAATCAATAGCCTGGCCAGCGGGTACATATAGATTCATTGTTTCATAATCGCTCTTCGTCTGCATTTGCCGATGGCACAATTTCGAATGTTTTCCCTAGTTGACTCTACGATTTAAGCAGCCCTTAACCGTGCCAACAAGCTGATTTTCCACGTGTGGCTGTTAGACCATGACATAAGTCTAGTCTCGATCTACACAATCTATTTGAATCTTTCTCAAACTACCGCTCTCTTCACCCCATATCATATGCCCGATCCTCCCACCCCCTCTCTCCTCCTTCCTCCCCACCCCTCCGCCCCATATTTCTTCTCCTTTCTCCTCATCTTCCTCTGTCAAATGTGCCCTCACTCATCGCCTGCCTCTCACCCATTTAACTCCAGCGTCATCTTAAACCCCGAAGTCCTCCATCCCTTTCCTCGTCCCACTCTCCAGTCTGTCCCCCCCCCCTTGTCCTCCCCTCCACGAGTCTCACCCCCTCCTCGTCCTTCCTCCCTATATAAGGTTAAGCCCGTTTCAAGCTGATTTTACAAAGCACGAGGCCGACAAACTTAACGCATCACAAATCCGTCACCGTAGCTACCATTTCTGGCCATAATCCCTGCGGCTGTAAGGTGATAAACA
This sequence comes from Ceriagrion tenellum, assembly GCA_963169105.1. Taxonomy (NCBI): domain Eukaryota; kingdom Metazoa; phylum Arthropoda; class Insecta; order Odonata; family Coenagrionidae; genus Ceriagrion; species Ceriagrion tenellum. Next base: position 105,424,943 of record OY720638.1, on the reverse strand, counting down.
CCCAGTGTGCTCTTGATACTCTCGCGCAATTATCGTTGCAGAAGGTGTGCGGGAGCAAATCAACCCTGCGGTATCGACAAAGATATTGGTAAGTCTTAGACTATGCCTCAACCCATCGGATGCCTTTCACCCAGTCGCGAGGATTTTCATTCCCTGCCAAATTCAAATTTGAATATTCTGTTTACATCGTTGTATCTGCCAAGATTGCGTTATGAAGTGGGAATGTTGAAATGAGCTATTTCTTTTCGCAGGAAGTGGGCCTTGAAAAAAAAGAGGCATAACACCCATGATTTGACTGATGAAATACTTTTTCCAAGGGAGAGATAGTCAATCGATCTTTTCAAGTGTATAACGAACTGATAAAAATTCACTATATCTTTTCAAACCTAAAGCGAGGTTAAATTAACTTTCTCGGTCATAGGACCAATTTTAAGTGCTGCGTTTTTCCTGTGAATCTAACCACTTTCGATCGCTCTACACTGTGAAAGGATGTTCTTCTTAGTTACTCCAGCCCTGTGAGTAGGTTTTTTATTTGCTTCATACCCTTAGATAAGGCATGCGCAAGTATACAGCAGGCTACTGATTGTGATTTATAATAGGTTCACTCGACTTCCTCGTTTTTCGCTCGAAACTCTTCACGTGAGACAAAAGTTATTTTTCCGGGGTTGCCCTAGCCTAAGCCAAAGTAATTCTAAGCCAAAGTAATTATTTAACTTTCTAATTTGACAGTTACTTGGGAGTATCTGCTAACAGCTTTCGGAATATTTATAATTTTAGTTGATGGTATCTAGATATTGAAACCAAGTACAGAGTGGTTTTGAAAGCTAAATGACGCTCATTCCACGAAGTGTGGATGCTTTTGTGCGAAAGGGCTCCCAAATGGTCCAGAGATATAAATCGTTACGCTTGGATCGTATTCTGGAGTTTCCAGTTTCTCATGTGACATGGGCAGACAGATGTGGAAAAACAACCTCTGACGTCAAAGCACGTTAAAGTTATGATACCGGTTGTTGTTCACTATCGTTACGAGTGGACATTTGAAATTGCTTCTTCATCAGATTTCCACTTGGTGTAAGAAAACCTTCTGCTAAGGCTTGTTCATATTTGTGTATTGCAATTTGCTGTATGTTCCTTCAACATTCTGAGTAACGGAAAGTTTCGCCAATGTGTTCATTCAATTTAACGCTCCCAAGTGCAACTGCTTGAGAAACATTGCTCAAAATTCGGTTCTCACCTGATGGAACCATACGTAACCATATAGATTTTCTCGGTGCATTTACATCCAATATTTTTTTCCGTAGAAGTATTGAGATGTATGTTATTTCAGAAGTGCAGTGTGTTGAAAATAACTTTTATTGTAGCAGTGAAAGTGACATTTCTCCGATATCGCAGTGTTTGGGGGTGTTCACGGATACTACGGCTTGTGCGCCGAATGTTTCCACCGGGCATTGAAATTTCTCACGGTCAACTTGTGACGTCAATATTTCCTCGTGTCCAAATCTTTTAAGCCTCCGACTTCACGCGAACAACTTTGACGATAGATTGCACATCCATAATTCGTATGTGAAAGGCATTCAGTGTGTTGTAATGAATAGCGTCAAATCTGCGAATATTTCATTTTAAATCGTGGAGGAGTGTATTTCTGGCTCTGTGAGGACCCTTACATAGACTCTTTTGATTCATCATAAAAACAATTTGAGTGTAAAATACTTTCTCAAAAAGTTTTAATGACACTGTGCCATCGTTTGGAACAGGTTGCTAATCTTAAAAAACCCGTTGCTCAAACGCAAATGTGGAAATACATGTCCGGATACAGACTTCAATAGTCTGTGACAGCGGACTCGGGTCAATGGTACAATTCTTCATTACTACAATGATTTGGAAGTGATGTGTAAATCTAAATGGGTCTTAAAATGATAGTAGAGGCAGCATCGCACCACTCTCCCATAGATTATTTTCATTTACGGTCTTCTAAAGTACGCCAGCTGAGTACGACTGATTCACAAGTGGTCAAGGAACAATGTTGATTCCCTTTTTTTCAGATCCTTGGAGGGAACTTGGATTTTCACTCCTCTCATTGTAACCTGCGTAAATATGAAGAACCTGAACAGGAGTGTTATCAAGGACATAATTGGCATCTCAGATGTGACCAGGCGGTCCATCCTTCGAGCTCTGGCTGCTGAATGCCTCGGCACCTTCTTCCTTGTGCTCCTCGCCTGTGGATCCACATCTAGCGGCTGGACCGAGGGTTACGCCCCATCCGTCCTGCACATTGGTGTGTGCTTTGGCCTCGCAGTTGCGTCGATGGTGCAGGTAAGTAAGAATGATTTTATGGCAGGCTCTCTGAATCGCACCGGGAATACACCTCCCGTCCGCGTCATGTCTGGATACTTGGAAAGGCCGTTGACACTGGTGCAAATGCCACTATCCAAGCACTTGTATAAAGCACCAAATTTTACACGGCCACTTAAGAGTAAAACGGGAATATTCGCAGTTTCCACTATTGGGTACATATATACTAAGTAATGTTACTACAAAAATTCAAGCGCGTGATTTGTTTCTAAAATGCCTTAGAAAATGCCGCGTTCCACAGTAGCCGTAGAAAAGAATGTCTCCACAAAGTTGTAAATCCTTTATTTTTTCCTCTCTCCTTCACTCTCATTTTGTCGTTAATCTAATAACAGGTGACGGGCCATGTGAGCGGAGGCCACATAAATCCCGCCGTGACAGTGGGCTTGCTATTCTCTGGCCAAGTGCCTCTGCTCCGCGCCGTTCTCTACATTCTGGTGCAGTGCCTCGGTGCGATCGCCGCCGCCGCCGTCCTCCAGGTAAGCACTGCCATCGTCCATTGCCACCCATGCGTAAAGTCAGTCACCGCACTTAGTCCTATGACGCGGAATAGGAGAGTTTTCATGTGCCAAGAGTGCCTTTTATTACATTCATTTGAATGACCAGCATGCAGCTAGCCAGCTCACCCCTTGAGCAGGTGTGTGTACCCGCAGGGAGTAAGTGTCCTAGTCTAAAAATAGCTCCTTGGTGAAAATATTTTTTTATTCACTGTTCTTCTTTGTTGTTTTTAAAGCCATTTGAATAGGAGAGCACTGTGGGTTTCTTTTGTTTCAACCTCTACACTCTTCCACTCTCCCTTTTGGCCTTTCTCCCTTCTGCAGTATCTGGTTGTTGCAACCACAACTCAAAAATATAACTTACACCTTTGCACGGATTGTAACCTAACACCCCCTGCCACACGCCCACGCAGCCGCTCTTGTGGATCTTATTTAAACTAAGTAAATACACTCCTTTTAATTCATGTCTGCATTTCATCTCCAAATAACTTACACCTCTGCACGGCAGGTGACCAAACACCCCCTGCCACACGCCCAAGCTATAAAAAGCCAAAACTACTACCAAATCATGGGGACAGAGATTCCACACTCAACGCACCAAACCTCACTCTTCTAGCTCGAAAATTGACAGAAAGAAACAAAACAGATACAGAATGACTGACACGCTACAAAATTAATATATATAGATAATTGACACCGCGAATTTGCGTATCCTGAAGTCTGTATCTGAAATGGGCAGCGTTAACTTCAGTAGTTGCACCAAGTTGGAGCATCAAGAATGACAACTGACAAAACTTTTGGTAGGTGCACTTGTAGTAATTTCCGATGGCGATAATGCTCCTTTTAATAGTTTACCTTGATCCACCAGCGCAGTTAGGGTTCATAACACACATACCAACATACCTCGGGTCATGTTTCGCTTACAAGTAGATGATACAAAAGCTCTGATAAAATAATTTGATGAATTGAGATACTACGTTGCTATTCAATTAGCATTTCCATCGTTAAAGATAGTGTATGGAGTGTCCAATTCCTGGGACAGCTGGTTAAAATCATTGTTGTAACTTTTTTTTATGAATAGATTGCTTCGATATAATCGAATGCTTGCCCTCACTCTTTGTAGCAACCTTACATAGCCTGTTCTGCTTATCACTCATCCAGAATGTCCTCCCATTTCTCCTTGTACCACCGTGACTCTCCAATCCCTGCCTTCTCCTTCTATACGGTTTGATGGTGCGTAGGTACATCACCAGTTATGTTTGCAATCTGTATAATTTTACTTATTGGTTTCATTTGCCCATTCCATTTCGTATGACTAACATCCGCTTAGTTACAGAGCTGGATGAGGAATTGAATTGACCAGCAACTGCAGTCGGGCATAAGTACTTATATTTTACGTTAAGTGTGGCCAATATCCGCAGTTTTCAAATGGTTTTGTCATTGCGACTGAGCTAGCGTAATCGGGAGATTTTGCGAGGAATAAACTTAGCAACCACTTACATGTTTCTTACTCAGTGGTCACTCTTCTCGTTTCAACCGGGGTCTGGTTTTGAAGAACGGTAAGCAGACCGCCGAAGTATGCCCTCGTTACAATTTGAAGCATGAGCTTTTCCTTTAAGCTATTTTCAGTAACATGAGGATGTCAATCAGCGCCTCTTCTTAAGCTGGAAAAGGTAAGATGGAAAGGGTTTGCTGCTACATTATTACTAACTCCTCGGCGCCATTAAGGAATATCTACTTCAGAGATTATAGAAAAGCATGATGAGCGTAAATAAATTGCAAAAATCGTCATTTCATTTTTAATTGCTTCTAGAGGTCAACTTTCCTGTACCTTATTATCCTTCACATCAAGGTAGCACATTTTTTTACCTACATTTGTTTCATTGAGACTGTAGAGCAGAAGTTTCCATGATCGCAAAAATCATACGCATCATACGCATCCAGAGTTGATTGAGTCGTTGACTGCAGTGTTACTTCTACCTCTATCGCAGGCTGTGACCCCTGCGGATATCGCAGCCCGTGGGCTCGGACATACTTCGCTGGCTCCGTCACTGACATCCGGGCAGGGATTCGTCGTGGAGGCTCTCGTCACTGCTGTCTTGGTGTTGGTGGTTCATGCAGTGTGCGATTTAAGTTCCACGGAGACGGGAACCATTACGGCGGTCGCAGCTTCCCCTGGACCCCTCTCCATTGGACTGGCTGTCGGAACCTGCCATCTGCTCGCCGTGAGTTATTGTGATATAGTTCGTCCACCCCAGAGGGAAAGCAATGGTTCAGTTTTGTTGGTTGACATTGCAAGAAAATTAGTGTCATCTGTAAGCAACTGTATTCGGTTCGACGTGAGACTTTTAGCTAAAAGCTTAAAAAATTAGATAATGACTTGATACTTTGATTATACAACAAATCACTGTCGGTTCACCAACTTTTGTTCCGAGTTTGCATCTCTGCTGTGTTCTAGAAAACCTGTGAAATGAAATCAATATTGGCAGTTTAAAGAGAACATTGGCTAGGGACTTAAACAAATACGGATTACCTACAGACTGTTGCTAGAGACTTGCACGATACTAATATAAAATTAATCTGCTTAAATAACACCTTTTTTTTGCTTCTCTCAATCCATTAACATTTGCCTGTCCGACCTAAAAAATCTAACACTGTTGATTCTTCGCCAGATAGGTGGTATTAAATTCGCGTTGGTTAAGAGTTGCTTCCGATCCATCAGTTAGCAAAGTGAATTCTCAACATCTGTTTCTTGGTTTGTGGAAAAGATAAAAAGTAAAATCATAATTTTGGGGCGCTTTGGTACTGACCACATTCAAAACGCCGTTGGTAATCGAAAAGGAAGTGGTATGCATGTGACGGCGGCAAGCATAGTAGATTGCTTGCATTGTTATTATTGCACTCAACAATCTGGCCAGCAACTTCCTTTGCCGAGTTGACTCGGCAATTGTATAAATGCACTTGAGGTTTATATCTAATGAAATAGCTACCCGCTTCCGTTGTGAGCTCGTTACCTTACAACTATTTAATTAATTTGCTGGAAATGAAAAGAGAAGTTTTACGTAAATCTGGTCATTTAATTTTCCACTAGAGAACCAGTTATTTTATTAAGGCTGTCTTCGGAAATTGTAAGAGCCCTTTTATCCATAGCTTAGTAATTCTTGTACCGGCTTTTCGACTATGCTGGTATTCACAACAGAGCATTAGGCTCCTCTAAGACAGATATTAATCCTCTGTTGCATTACCCCTTTTAGGTGCCATACACTGGGTGTGGAATGAACCCCGCCAGGAGCCTGGGCCCCGCTGTCTTTGCTGGCGCTTGGGATGAGCACTGGGTGAGCACGTCAATATTTTTTCGAGATCAATCAACCTTAAATCTCTTACCCGCACTCCTAAGGCTCTCTCGATAACAGGAGCATGGAATACCAATTTTTTCTTCTTCATTGGATTGAACTACAGAGTGAAAGCAAAATAAAAGTTGTGATTCAAGATTCAGTTTGAGGTTAAGCAAGATTTCAACAATAATTTAATGTAGTCTTCTCTGGTCTTACACCAGGTAGGGTATTACCTTGCTGCTGGCTGCCTCTGCCATCTTCTTCAGGTAGCAGTAAACCTGACCTGGTGGAAATCCAATAAAGGCTCCACAAAAAGCATTCGCCCCGAAAGAACCAAACCCGGCTGTAGTAAGCGCTTCCCGAGGGCATTGTACTACTTTGTTGTTTCTAAATGGAAACCATATTGAGATTCGTGCTGAATGTTACTATGGTAGCTCAAGTTTCAACCCGAAATCATGGGCCAACCGAAATCGAGTTTTGAATTTTAAATACGCCAGTAGTGAACTTTTCAAATGTCCTTCAATTCCAGGACAGTCTGACAACGCTAATAAGGTATCCTAAGAACCATGGTGGATTAGACGGCGGACGCACCGGGCGCGCGCTCTGGATCCAAACTTCTTATGCGTCCCACAAGACTCATTTTTGTTACTAACGAATTTGGTTTCGTTGATGCAATTCTAATTAAGTTTTAGCAAACATTCGGCGGGTTTTCCTGATAGCCAGTGTGTATTCGCTTATTTTAATTTCCTTACTGTATATTATGCGCGAACTAAACTGCAGTTGTTGCGCGTCTGCACTGCCGCTTATCACAGCCATAGATCCTTACTAACTGCTATTCCTCACGGAGGTTCTCCTGCACGATTATGGTTAGTTTTTTCCGGTCGTCCCTACCCCGGAGGTTAAATGTTTTCCTTCTCACCAGGAGTGTCAACATTTTTTTGACTGCCTCTGTATAAGACACCTTGGTATGAAAGCTGTCAGATGTAGCAAATCAACCCATTCGTTTCCCCCTCCCTCCACGTCCCTCCCACCCGCAGGTTTGGAAATAACCTGAAACACTTCATGTTTCGTGTACTTTAATGTTGCTAAACTCGACGTGAGAGTTTTATGTTAGGAATGAGTTAAATTTCAGTATGTGGAATCTGAAATGCAAAAGTTACGATTTAAATTTAAGTAAAACAAGAGTGTTTAACTTCGGTTGCAACTTCTTTCAATCTAATATTCCAGCATAGCTGAAGCTTCCCGGGAATGGAAGACCGGCGGATATGTGCCGCATAAATTGCTATTATTGTAGTCATTGGACCGATTGTTTCCGTTTGAAATCACCCCAAAGTTCGTTCCGTGATTTGTAATAATTATGAAGGCATTCTTTCCCTGGAGCATATGATCGGGGGTCTTTCAGCGGTGATTATTCACGCCTTTGTTAACATGGACCTCCAAAACCTCCTCAATGCCTGCACATTATGGATTGACTTGGTGCTTTCTTTTATTTTAGGTGTATTGGGTGGGACCTGTCGTCGGTGCAATCTGCTCCGCCATATTTTACAAGTACGTGCTCAAGGGAAAGAATTACGCAAATGTTGAGCTACAGGATATTTCCATTTGAGGATCACCTGCCGAAGTGAAAACTCGTCACCAGTTGGAGATTCCCATCTGATTTCATTGACATCCAAGGTTATGACGCAAGGTATACTGTGAGAATATAATGGACTAACAATGTAAGAGATGGAGGTATGGGGAATCAAACTATCGGGTGAGGTGTCTTTTTTTTTAGCCGTTGGCGTGATTCGTGAAGTGGTTAAAGTTTTTAAAAGAAATTCACATTCGGTTGGCGTTTTATTTCAATCCTTGAAAATATTGTTGTTAAGTATTAGACTGTGTTGTGACATATGAATGAAATCATTCAAAATTATTTTAAGCAAATGGCTGTAAAGTAAGTTTTTCTTCTGTGTTAAAATATTGCTTATATATCGTAAATATGTGCAGATATTTGGACATGTGCAATAAGATGTGTTTTTAATAAGCACGATATTTTAATAAAAAGATTTCCCCCGCATTCTGTATTTGTCATTTCCTTATTTCACTAAAAATCCAGCTGAGCGATACACTTAATCGACATATCGCTATGATTTTAACTATACTTCTTTACCGTAATTCATAAAAATCCGCAAATGTGGTCCATTCTCCAGATTTCTTGGACTTCGTTCTCTCTAATTCCGTAAATATCGAAAAATATTGTGCAGTCGGCGCGTGAATGGATTGCATAGATTTCCAAACGGAACTTATATTTTGGCATTAATATGGTCCCAGAGCTTAAATAAACCTCTTGCTCCCAAAATAAACCTGGATGACTAGAACCTATATTATCATCGAGAGTTTCAAGAACGAGGATTCTTATAGCTCAATATTTTTACTATGTCCTCTTTATTTATGATCAGTTGCATTAATGTCAAAGTCGTCTCGCCCTGGAGCAAAATAATGCAACCTTTGAGGTTGCTAGAAGCAGAGACAATAGTAATAGCCTCTTCGTTTTCATTCTTGAATCCACCTTTTGCGTACTTAGTATAATTTATATTAGGAATGTTTGAGGGGAGGTTCGAGAATGTAGGGATAATAGAAACCTTTAACATTGACCACCAAATCACCCATAACGGACTTGGTGTAGTAAAAATTAAATTCTGGAGCGGTTTACTCATCCTCTACCTACGACTGACATGGAAGTTATATCTCTTCGCTAATCTTGATTCAGAAATGTACACTCACAGGAATGCTTACAGGAAAAACATACCTATAGCATATGATGTCAGAATTGAATGTCTGTCAGCTTTATATTAAAGAAAAATATGTATTATCTCCAAATGATAGGCTAGGCGACCAACATGGGACCTGAAATGAATGCCTGAGAGAAGTTCCCCAACCCCTTAATTTGAAAAACTCTGGGTATGGGTGAGGTTATCGTTGATAAATTACAGATTTCCTAACTCCTAAATTGGTTTACCCGTAATACATAAAGCAGTCCCAATCGAGCGTATTATCGCGAAAATGGGCATCGCGACACGTTATTTAGCATGAAAACTTTAGCTCACAACCCTTACCGAAAGTATTGCTGCAAAGCATTTCTATTCCCCTGGTCGTTGCTTGACTATGGCGTTCATAATTGGTTTTTCGCCCGTTCCTTGGGAAAGGATGGATCAGAGGACCCGTGAGACGCGGATCATATTAGATTACACGCGGAGGAGAAAATGATTCAATAAAAGTTTTTTCACGTATTAAGCACAACTTTAAATTTGTCATTTTTTAATGACAAATAACTTTAAATGAATAATAAATACCTTGCAAAGGGTCAAAAAATAACTTCCAGTTGAAAAGCCAGTTAGGCGGATGTCAGTTTGGTGTTTCATGCAAAGTCCACGGCCACCTCTGCCTCTACGTCTACCTTATCCCTCTTGTTCATTTTTTTGCCATTAGAAGTGAACGTATTTTTTATTTTCCGATTTTTTCCGATATTTTCCGAAGATTCTTTGGCTAGGATTCATTATTAGTATCTTTTAGCAAATGATTTTCATGTCTGCCTTAATACGAGGAATACATTTTAATTTATCTACCACATGTCTCCATGATACATTTACATTCTTCCGGCCTCCGAGTGTCTTTTACGTGCGTGTAACGCTCGTGATTCGCTGACATTCAGATTTGCTCACATGAAAGGAAAATTATATCCTCGGTTGGAGTTCGACTGGAATTTTCTTATGAGGGAGATGTCTACGCAAGTACTATTCATAAGTCAAAACTCTTGTATTCCTAAGTAAAAGCTCATCTTTTGCAGTCATTAACATAGGAAATAGGACTTAAAGCTTGTGGGTTATTAAAATTTGTTGGAAACAAAAACTTCAACGATGCATTTTTTTAGACCTCCCAAAACCACACATGGGTCATGAGAGGGGCTTGTTGATAAAATGTTTTTGCCTCATAGTTTTTGTCGTCTTAGTTTTAGGAAGTCCAATCTGGTCGTCTCCTACTTCGTGATTCCCAACTTCCTATGAGTATAATCATGACGTTTTCGCATGCTTTATTTATTTTGAAAAGGGTTTTGACAGCAAATTGGGATATACTAACGGAGATACTTGAGAAAATGGAAATAGATTGGTGAGACAGGAGACTATTCCGAAACTTATACATGATGCAAAGGGCGCAATGAATCTGAATCCGAGGGTGAATCAGGGTGGGCAACTATAGGTCGCGGGGTAAGACAAGGTTGCCCGTTGTCGCCATCGCTTTTCAACATTTATGCTGAGAAAATGGTAAGACAGGCATGGGAGGAACTGGAGGTTGGAATCAAAGTAGGAGGGCATCTGATGAAGTCGGTTCGATTCGTGGACGATCAGGCGTTGGTTAGTGAAACTGTAAAGGAACTGCGAGCTTTGGTAGATGATTAAGAGATGCAGTGCAGGATATTCAGAATGAATATTAAACATAAGAAAACAAAATAAATGAGATTCACTGGGACAAAGAAAGCGAGGCTGGCCATTAAAGTTAGTGGACACAAACCAGAGCAAGTAGAGCATTGTAATTACTTGTATATTACGCTAGAAGAAAACGGATACAGTAACAAAGAGACACGGAAGGGAATAGCGCTAGTTAAGGAGGCGTTTAATAATAGAAGGGAGATGATATGGGACCTTGGGTGAGGATGTGAAGAAGAGGCTGGTGAAGAGCTTGATATGGAGCGTAGGGTTGTATGGGGCAGAAACGTGGACCCTCAGAAAGGAGGACGAGAATAGGCTGCAGGCATTTGATATGTGCGTGTGGAGGAGGATGGAGAAGGTGAGGTGGACGGAGAGAAAAACTGACGAGGAAGTGCTTGAGATTGTGGGCGAGGAAAGGAAGCTTCTGAATGAAATCCAGTATAGGCAGGGTAGATGACTGAAGGATGTAATAAAGGGCGACGGGTTACTAAAGAGTGTGATAGAGGAAAGGATGTAGGCAGGCGGGGAAGGGGAAGAAAGAGAATAGGTTTCATGAACGGGATGAAGAAGAGTAGATCGTATGTTGAGGCAAAATTGGATATACTAGAGGGAGATAGGCCCCCTGAAAGTGTAGAAAACCGGAAAGAGATTATTTGACACTCAACAAAACCTGCCTTTGCCGGTAGAATACTTAAATAGTTGGCACCTTGAGGGTTTTACGTTCCGCGTCCCTTACGAGGATGTAAAATCTGAGCCTTGACATTTTATTTGCGTACTTCTTCCTTTGGTCAACATTTGGAGATCCAATTGGGTCTATTTTACCTCCCGAATATAGATTTCGAAGGCGTACGCAATTACGATATTAGTGTGAAAGTAAGACAACTTCAAGTAGAATAGTACTGTGGTATTTCCCCCGTTGCTTCCCCCTTATCTGTTCAAAGGACGACACTGTAAACTACAACTAGGCAGGCTCGTTTCACCTATATCCACATAATACCCTAAAAACCTCCACAATGGTGTGTGGCAGAGGATTTTTGTGCGTTTTGACGTGTGCGAGTTTGATTCGTCCCCCTTCCCCTGATTCTGCTTTCTCCTTGCTCTCGGGTGCAATCACTGCCAGTGGGATTGCGCATTTCAAACTGAAAGAAATTTTTAAGATGTATGACTTCATCGGAATTTGACAGAACGCCCTAAAAACCCTCCGATTTACAGTGGAGAGGGCAATTCTCTGCGGGAACTCGGTCGATTCTCAGTTGCTCATTCCGCCGCTCTATTAAACTATTTCTGGAAGTGTCATTTCTTGTTGATAATATGATAAATAGATAGATATGTGGGCTTTTAGAGCGACCATTTACTCGGGAGGTGAAAAAGGAGTAATTAAAAGCAATTATTGTAAATTTGGTGAATGGTCTAGTTCATGACCGTTATATTTCTGCTAATTAAAAGTAGTTTGTCTCAAGACCAGTGATTTTTAACTTCCTTAGTTTTAAATCTCCCGTCCGAATAATTTTAGCTAAACCTAAGTAAAGAGCTCTTAAATGGAAGGGACATGTTGATGATTGCGTCATCAGCATCGCCAGGCTCTTGTTTTCCATTTCTTTCTCCTACTTCCAATGGTGATGCCATTTATTTTCATTTAACCGTGACCATTGAGTTCACTAGGTTCGGTGAAACATCGCCATGTTTTTTTCCTATGACGAATTTTTAGGACTTCTAGTATGTCTACACATGTTTATCCTACAAGTATAGGTCTCCTTAGCACATATAAACATTGACAGCTGCATGCGTTCAAGGCGTAATTCCTTATCTCGCCATGCGTGATAAAATAATATGTATAGTGATTCGAACCCCTGTACATGTACATACAAGCTTTGCAAGTCACCGGAAAGGCACGTGTCGGGTGTATTAGGTTAGCTTTTAGCATCATGGCTTTCTTAAAACCTTAACGAGCAACTACTTTAAGTCTAACCGTAGTTCTATCATCACTTGGCGGTTTTGTATAAGTAAATATTGTTGATCACTTAACTGTGGAATTTTGAGGTATTTAAAGACTCTTACTTTACAACTGTAAGCCATTAAAACTTTTTTAAGCAGGGGCCATAAGTGTGTAACAAGTACCTAAAAGCTGTCGATACCCTTTTATCTCGGGAAAAGAGAGCTTTGTAAATGATTGTGGGAGCGTTTTTTTCTGGCCACTACTGGGTAACTCCTGTTAAACTTAAGCAGAAATATCTTATTTTTTGGGGCAGAGCTTACTGAAAACGTATTCCAACCAAAACGATAACGAGGTCAAATTTCATTTCTGTCTTCGGTGTTCGACATTACTCACAAAAAATGGCCGAAACGCTCGCACGCAAGCTATATAAAACGATGGTATTGTATACGTTTATTTTATAAAATGAGTGAGAAAATTGATACAATAAACGCCAAGAAGGTACCAGAACATTTCCAAGGCTTAAATGAAATAGTTTCTGTAACTACAGCGCATAAAATAACGAAGGGGTAACTACCTATAGAGGCAGAAAAAAAGCAATATTAGGTGAACACATGGTGAATGGGTAGAACCAACCTATTCGTCGTCATCCGTGAGGCGTTTCGATTGATGCCCAAATTTTCAGTGAGTTCATGTGAAATAAATGTTAAATATGCCCGGATAGGAAACTGAAGTGGTCAAATTATATACAATAGCTCTTTCGGTTTACTGCGCAGAAAATACGGAGAATTCTGGAGTAATGGATGAGAGATGAGGGACAAATTACATAGATAGGAAACACGGTAAAAACAGCGCACAAGCTCAAATCTTCAAAGAACACGTTAAAGGTATTGAGAGTAAAATTCTTAGTAGTAGCCGCAACTATTAGCCACAGACAGGTTGGACCGCAGCACCAACTCCGAGCACTTCACTGGCCTTTAATGCCTTGTTCCCACGAAATTCATATCACGCTGGTTGTAAATGACGGGTTACCACCCAGCGTCTCAAAGGGAACATTCTAACCCGCGCAGCGTGTAGATTTCTGGAAACCATGATTGGTGTAAAGTGAAATTATGTAGGAAGGCTGTTGAGGTAAACAAGAATAATATGTCATTGCGCTGGTAACTTGGTGTTTAAGAATGCAAGTGAACTTTCTCCGTCTCCAGGGAACAAGAAATTAGGCAAAGAACGGTCCGGAGATAAGTATTTGACTTCCAGAGTCCTGAGTCTAGTATTTCTACTGCGACTTCTTTACCGGCGTCAGTTAACCTGAGTTGGACGACCGTTGTTATAAATCTTTCCGCGGTTGGCGCCAACTGGTATTTTCATCATAAATTGTAAGATGAGCACAGTAGAAACGGCGCATAAGTGTGACGGCCGCGGCGGAAGGGATTCGAGGCGAAGACAATCGAATCTACGACGCAGGATTTTGAACGGACAGTATATTCGTAGTATTCAAAGTAATGGCTTCTCTCTCTTGGAGCTCCTCCGATTCCAATCCCGGCAGTGAAGATAACTTTCTATGATACATTGTTTCTTTAAACAATTTAAAAATGTCTACTTTAATATGAAGTTCGTTTTTGATTGAAGATACATTAACCTTCTTCATTAAATAGGCGATTATTATCCTTTGGCCTCAACGCATTACGGGAGTATTCAAACGTAAAACTGAAAAAAACTAATTAGCATTTTCAATTTAAATCTTGAACTGGTTCCGGTCAGAGAAACTGTCGGCGTGATGACTAAATATCCACACTCAAAGGAAATGAGATTCTATTACTATTGACGTCCGTTGATGATACATAGTCATATTTCTCTTCAATTTCTCGATTAAAAAAGATCAACATAACGCGGTGATAAAGACCAAAAATTTGTGCATGAAAGAAGCGCTCAATATATCCATGGCAACGGCCATGGACAACAGACGTTCCGAAGGGGGCGGGAGGTCTATATGGCTTCACGCAGGTGTAGATGACACCATGAATAAACCCAACCTTGCATCCGAAAGTAAATTTATCTAAAACTCACAATTGTTTGCTATAATCAGCCTAAATTGACTACTAACAATTGCAACACAGTTAAAACTACGATAAATCAGTGCGTATCGAAAGTTTGTGGGAGAAGTAATCCGAAGTAATTGTGTTCATCTACTTTTGTATACCATTCTGAGTCGTCCAAAATGCCACGGACGCAAGGCAATAACGGACAGGAAAATTTCAACGGGGAGAAGTCGCATGAAAATACGCACCCATTCTATGTTTCAAGAAGCTTCGCTGATCGCCTCTATACGTACAAGCCTTCAATGAGGAGAGAGGAAGAGGAAAGGCAGGAAAGAATTGATGCGCGAAAGCTGGACCTAAAGCTTTCCAAAGAATTGACTAAAAATTGGCTCGACACGCAGGAGGTTAGTACGGTAAACCTTCGTATTAAAAATAATGTCAGAAAGTAGCGTAAGAAGTAAGAAGGGTATATGTTAAATTAAATCATAATCTTATTTTCTAAATAAATAAATAGAACATCATCAGATCTTCCAATGAAGAAAAGCAGAGAAAGAAAAAATTGTACGATCTCGAAGGAAAGAAAATTTTGCAGGAAGTGGAAATCGCATCAGAAATAGCGAGTAAAAGATTGATCGAGGAAGCAATGCGAAAGAAGTTTGCAGAACAATGCAACGTCAAAAGGCTTCACAGTGCGTTTATCCTGACTGAGGTGAACACTGAGGGCAAGAATTAGAAAAACTAACCCGTAATATCATAATGCACAAAAAGGCATGTGTTGCACAAGCTAAGAGAATGCACATTTGGTGGTGGTGGTTGGTTTAACCTATGTTCAACAGGCTACAAATAAGTCTCAATATTTATGTATTTGATTCATTACATCTACATCTTAAGTGGTGTCATTTAATGTGAAAACTCTTCCTCTAAAACCATAGGTGCTTAACGAGCAAAGAGCTCAATTGGAATTTAAAGAGAAGATACGAGAAATAAGAAGAAATAAAGAAAAGGAATTTATAGTAAATTTAAATGAAGACGTACGTTTGTACATGCAGGATATGGAGCGGGAGAAGGAAAACAAGATCAAATCGAAGTTGAAATACAGGATGGAATTAGAAAAGCAGTAAATATCTTAAGGATAACGATAATCATTATAATTCTCTATTCTGTCAGATGTAATAGCTTTACTCTTAAGGATAACGATAATCATTACAGTTCGCTGTTCTGCCAGATGTAATAGCGTATTTTCCTCCATGTCCCTCTTTCCTACGTCAATATCTTCATTGTAAATACTTTCCGCCAACTAGTGTTATCATACAATCGGTGGACTCACCCCATCCCTCCTCCCATCCAGCATCCCAAATATCCCATCCAAAGATGAGCTATTACGTTTTGCGTCTTTATAAGTTTGACAGAACTTGCAAGTCTTTGCATGTGATGCCAATACAGTTATTTCTCTTTCCTATCTTTTTTTGTGCCCACTCTGCACCCATTTCTTTTATTCTCAGTCTCGTCACTCATTCCAGCCAATGGACTGGATTCCCTCATTGTACACAGCATCCACATTTCTCACGATTTTATTATTTTTCATGTTCCATACTAGTCTTTCAAGTCCTAGCTCCAAATCAAGGCAAGAAAAACAGAGCTTTTTAATAGCTACTTGCCCAGTTCTTTGCTAAATATTTTATTTAACGGATTATTATACCTGTAATCATAAATCTCCCTAAACGCTCATCTCTCCGTGTCGATATGGATATTCATGACTCAGTTACACTTAAAACGTATTCCTAACTCTTCCTAAAACCATGCATTTTCTTATTTATGCTCGCTCCATGCTACTCAAAATTGACGACAAGCTCAACTATAATTCATAATGGACTTCAGCTTTGGATATATCCCATCCATATTTTGATTTTATTTCATTTCATAGATTCAGATTTACGTGTGGGCTTTACATAAATTAATCTAACTTGCGGTTTCACGAAATAAAAAAATTCTGAAATGCCGGTACACAAAGACCAACTAATTTTTTTCAGGCTCTCCGAACAAGAGCGGGAAAAAGTTGCCGAACAAATGGAAAACACGATCATCACGGAAAACTTCTTTGAGAAACTACCGAGAGTAAATACCGCTGATGCTATGGAAAGAAATGACAAAATGCAATACTTGGGACAAACATTGAAGGAAGACTTTTCTCTGCGACAGTTTCTAAGCCAAGAAAGGGAAAATAACGAGAAACTGGATGATCAATACGCAAAGGTCGGAAACTTAATAAGTACTTCTTTCATTCTGATAGCTTACGCATTCACAGAGCCCACGAAATTAAGCACTTGTCGGCACCAAAGGAAATTTTATTGGTTTTCATACCGCTCTGAGCGTTCTTATTTGGAAAATGTTTCACGGGAGTGCTAAATATTCACGGGAGTTTCAGAGTTCAATGTATATCAATTGAAAAAGATGCATCATATCGAGGTAAAACCATATTTTATTTCATAGATTTCGGGAAATTGCTTGAAATTTATGGAAATTCTGTTTGCTCTTTCTCGTGTATCTTGTGCCATGAAAAGAACTATGGACTCTCATGATAACTATTTTATTTCTCCTTTTGCCTATTAAACATAAACGCTTTGATTAAACTTTTTAGAAAATAAGAAAGCAGAACGCCTTTGAGGCTCAAAACAGAGGGATTTAAGATGCACATTGGGGTCAACTCCATTCTTAATGGATGAAATTACTTAAGACCATTTCACCTACATTGTCGTTAATCCCCTACAGGGAGCTTCTTCTTTAAGCGTCCGATACTACCACAGCGGCACGTCTAGCCTTCAGACCACGTTTCCATGCTTAGACAGCACCATTTAATATCGAGTAAGACGGGATTACCTATATTCACATTTGACTTTCGGATTTTGCCTTCCTCAGAGCCAGAAATCTCGAACCAACATCGTTAACAAGTCCCCATCGCAGGAGCCGCTCTGGAGTACTACATTCCTTTTCAATTTCATAAACCATAAAATAAGCAACAAAATATTTCCTCTAGTTCATTCAGTCCAACGGCTTCTCTTGATGGACATTTGGGAAATTTTGTGAGAAAAGGCAAGGTTTGGAAATGTCCTTGTGGAACTGCCATCAAAAAACACTTGCAGTCGTATTTTGGACAGTATTGCGGCACTTGTGACAATTTGGTGCTATACTTGGTGCCTCAAAAAGTTAAAAATACGTTGCAACAGGACGAGTTACAGAGGAGAACCTGCCGCGGCGAGAGGCCGGTCGTTCACGAGGTTGGCACACCATAGAGAGGGAGCAGGTGAAGAATGTCGTGCAAGGCCATAGATATGGCCTTGATGTCGTGAGGTTAGGCTTCAGCTCGCTGCCGTAATGTAGTCTGCGATGAAAATTGAAATACTGATAGCTCCCACGGTAGTTTTGTTTGCGTAGCCAATGTCACTTCTGATTGGCTGAGCTGTCAGCGGCAAAACAAAATCAAATATGTAGACGCGTTGCTTAATACTTGGTTTTCATAACAATAATAATCTATTCGATGGATTGGATTTTGGGGAGGCGACCGACAGCTGAGGTAATTTGCGCCATATGGGACAGGAAAGGGAGAAGGGTGGAGAGAAACCCGGCGTCGGATAAATATTGGCAGAAATATGGACAACACTGGACACCTCTCACCAATAGTAAGGTAGCTCTCACTGTTTCACTCTACACCTCTATCCATCCCAAACGTTCCAGGGGAAACACATACCCAAGGGCATTTAAGATACCATGCTTAAATTTAACTGAGAGATGCCTAACTTCCTAGGACATGAAACAGCCGGGTATGTCTAAAATTCTAAAATTGAACTACATGCCTGATACCAGAGCAGGCAAATGCATAAGGTCTAATATTGAACAAAAATTAATCTCTTACCCATGATCATTTTAATATACAATGGACATTTCCAGGAACCAGAGCCAACTTGTCTCATGTGATACTTCTCTTCTTTGTTGCGTAGAGAGAAACTCACTCAACTTGAGATAACGACCCAAAAATAAAACTATGATGTTCAAAAGAGAAACAACTGGATTTATATTTTATTTCCCTCAAGGCAGAAAGTAAAATTGGATTTTAGCCCAGTGATGACTGGGACACTCAAATATTCTGCTCTAATACATGAATCAACTTCTTTTCACTAAAAAAATGCCAACATAGGAAAAGTACAGACCTTCAAAATGCCTGGTTTGATTCTGACTCTTGTTTTCATGCATTCACTCAAATATTCTGCTCTAATACATGAATCAACTTCTTTCACTAAAAATGCCAACATATCAAAAGTACAGACCTTCAAAATGCCTGGTTTGATTCTGACTCTTGTTTTCACACATTCACTTGTTTTCACGCATTCATGGATGAGTGAATAAATTTTGATCACACAAAAAGAGTGTAACAGCTTCCACACTTACATCATATGCTGGAAGCTCCCTTGGGAAGGGTGGCAGAGCATATTTGAACCCCTGCATTTGAGTTTATACTTGCTGGAATATATGTGGTAATTTTGTGAAGGACTCCCAAAAACTGTTTTGGGTAGCAATAATTTGCATGGCAGGCCTTGGATCAATGACAATTTATATAATGAGAGGGAAGAAAAACTATGGCCTTAGCTCTGGTTATAATTTTTTTCTGCTTTCCCAATTAGAATAAAATGTTAATTACTTCAAGAGAGTCTGAAATATACATGCTTGGGCTTCATACATTTCGTCATTTGCCTGGTTTGTCCCATCGTGAGTGGATCTGTTCTTAGCCAAGTTTCGTCATTTATCCACAGCTCATTTTCTCCTAAATATTATTTTTTCTCTAATGATACTAATGATACTACTAATGATACTAATTATTTACACTTCATCTTATCAGCAGCCCCCCAGTTTCAGTTCCTTACTCTCCCCAAAAGTTCTTCCTCCAACCCTACTACTCCCTGCTGCCCTCTGCAGAACAGAGGCATTTAGCACAGAGATTTGATGGCTAGTCAAACATATAATTATTTTGAACTCAAAACTTGTCAGCGATTAAAGACTATACGCTTTAAGAATTAATTACAGCATTGAGCTCTATCACACCATGAGAACCTCAATTGAGAATGTTTCATTCTCCTTTGCTTCAGAATATACAAAATTGCATCTCATAATGAAATTCATTTATGAAAACAATGTATATTTCATACTTCTATCAAATAATTTATACAGTTTCCTTACTTTCTGGCAGTCTTACAGATATTTTTGTAATGCATTAATATGTTTAAGTATATATATATAAGTAGAATCAGACAAATAACATGACCTTTAGATAATGAAATTTATGAAATATGCTGAAGAATCTCAACAACACAATTCCTTCAATCAATACAGCTAGTAAAACCAATTTTCACCACATAATTTGTAATCATTTGTGAGAAGTTAATTCTGAGTATTCTCCTTTTGGTACAATAATTAAATTTGGCATATGATGCAATGATGTTGATTATAAAGGAAATACTAGTGGTGGCTGCTAGTATGTGTGAGTCAACAGCTAGAGCAGATTAACAGATGGATTTTTCTGAGGAGAGGGAGTTAAAAGGAAACACAAGGGAGACAAGGAAAGATAAACTGAGGATAAGCCAACAAAAGGGGGCATTTGAACTGCAGTTATTGCTGCTCGAAAGAATTTATTCTGATGAAAAACCTGATTACCAGAGGTGCAGTCTCTCTGAAGTCTCCACGGGGCTGAGTGGTCTATTGAAATGTTGGTAGCAATGTGGAATTTAACCCAATAAAGATTCCAAAGAGATTTTACCTCTAGCTAATGCTGGGAAGTATCAGATCTTTCTTGATGAGTAACAGCTGAGGAAAGAGGTATGTACACTGAGTGATCCAATGGCAAATGATAGAATGATATTTTAAATAAATAATTTATTTGAGGGGTCTTCATTTCAGCCACCCAAGGCAACTGTGCAAAAACTAGCATGAGCTGTACTGAGTCCTTGAATTTTAATTAAAATATAAGCTTAAGCCAAAAAGGCCAATATTTTGAAACTAAATATGTACCATAGAAGCTCAGAATAGACCCATGAATCTTTGGCAGATTTTTCATGATGCAGAGGAGAAAATATCAAACGCCTTGAAAGAAAAAATAAAAAAAACTTTTGAGGCATCTCAAGCAGAAAGATTGAAAGTACAGAGTCGAACAGCACTTCTGTATGATAGATTGGAGAAGGCAAGGGAAATAGAGGAGAAGCTGATAATGGAGAAAAGAAGAATGGAGACAAAAGCAAGGCAAGTACCTTGTGATTTAAATAGAGCTTCAATGTCATTCTGAGGTAAATAATACATTCAATTAAATTTCATTTTTGCAAGTGAAAAATAAAATCTACTTTCAAATCATAATGCTGCTATACGAATTCTCCTGAAGGATGACCACAATCATAGATAAATAATAATCTCTATTGATTTAGTGAATAGCTATACATGAAGAGCAATTAAGAAAAATATAAACTATAAAGGCCACTTGACACGGAACATTTTATTGCACAAATGAATGTATCACAGATTGTGCAAGAAAATGAATGGAACTAGAGCAGGTTCTATTTCCATTCAGTCATTCAGAAAATCCTACAATTTTCCACTTTATATGGTACAATTTTCCTCATTAAGGACTTCATACATTTGTTTGTACAATAAAATGTACCGTGTACAGCAGCCTTAAGATGCTTTATATAAAACCATCAGATGTTGCTGTCATGAGCTTACCTTGAGCTCATCATTTAACTCATTTAATCAAACCACCCCTTCATGCAAATATCACCACAGCTATACATTATAATGAATTGTTCCCTAGTGTAACTGATGCTGTTCTCTAATTTCCGCATGAACCATACTTTTTATTTCACATTTATATCTTTCATGGTATTTTTTTTCTTGTGGCTATTTCTACACCTTCCATGGCAATAAGTTTTTGCTGTCTAATGTTCATTGGAAGCATTTTAGAGACTGAAAGATTTGACGCTAATAAACACACTACAGCCGACAACATTCAAAAGTGTTTGGGTTTTCCCTCATCCCAAAGTGATGATGAGTCACACAGTATAGCAGACAAGCCTTGGAATGAGTGTGCAAACTTGGAGCATAGTAACACACGACTGGCTGCAAATAGTCTACATATTTTATTGCAGAATCTCAAGGCATTTTACTGGCACAAATTATTCAATTACGAAAGCCATATTTATCAGCTGCCATAACAGTTGTAGAAACAATGGGATAGACTTAAGCATTCAGGCAACTTCTACAGCTCTACACCACAGTCCCTGGGTCATTGTCGCCAATGTGTGTCTTATGTGACTGAGATTTAGGGCATTTTTATACAAGGATACCTCTGAATTTGAATTGTGAAGATTCCGACTTGAACTAACTCTAAAATCCTGACCCCTCTTCTCCTGAAAAAATCTCCTTTCTTACTGCTTAACTAGAAGCATCAAAGGTAGATAAAAATTTGCATTGAAAAAGGAAACGCAAATGGTCTAATACACAAAATTAAGACAGAATCATTATTAGATGCATATGATATTGCCCAGTAAGTTTTTTCACCAGTTTGTTCATGATTCTGAACAGGTAAGAGCTTTTTGAATACATAAAGAAATAACAACCCAAATGCCAAGTCAAGATTCAAAATTTGGTCCTAGATATGCCAAAAGTTTGAGTTTTACTGACATGGAAATTAGGTACAGTTCTCAGGTGAAAGCAATTCTGTCAGAGAGTAAAATATAATGGTTAAGAAGTAACCTTTTCTCCCTCCCTTAATCATAACAATATCTATTAATAAAATAATTACAAATTTGATTGGAATAATACAAGCACCAATTTCCATGGTGGTTTAAAAAGTAATGGATCTCAATTAATACATTGCAGGGAAGAATCCATAAAAAAAGCAAACAAATATAAATACAAGCACGATATGGCTGAGTTCTTAACAGTGAATGATATGCTTCTGGAGAGAAACAGAAATCAGATGGAGGAACTGATTAAGACAAAGAGGCTACTTGCTCAGCACAGGACAAAACTGAGTGATCATGATAAAAAATACAAGGAAATAAAAGACAATGAGATGAGATACATGCAGGCATGCACAAGAACCTTCTATAAGGAACAAAATGTAAGATGGTAATTTCTTAATAAGATACAAGCATGTATTGTGAATATCATAATATTAATTGCTAAAACCTAAGAAACGTGTGAAATTCTCTCGGGATTCACACCCAGGTAAATTTTTGGCTGCTGCCCAGTGTGAATTTCGTGAGAATTACACACATAATAATCGCTGGGAAAGTACTAAATCATTTCCCAAGAAACACGATATGAACGCAATAAACTGACTTTGATATAACATATAGATATGAGCACAATACGTTCTTAAAATATGGAAAATGATTCATTTTACTTCTATGACCATAGAATAACTTGTTGAATAATTGGGGTGAGCCTTTAATCATGGTGTGCCCAATATACACCATCACTTGTACTATAAAAATTATGGCTTCACCTCCAGTGCATGTGAAAATGCTCTTTATCTAACATAACACTAAATAAGTGTTACAGCATTAAAAATAAACCTGTCTGTCTGATATATATTTAAAAATCAAAATAGGCATTTTATCCATAATAAATATGAAACCTTTCACCAAAAAAAGAGATGTATTCAGACCTTGGTTACTCACTAGGTAGAGCAATGACCAAAGGTTTAGGAATCTAATCAATGAGAGTCCTCAGGGCATGTCCTTTTAATCTGATGGCTGTCTGATTGCGTGAACAGATCATTATAGGAGGCCATAGGCAGCATATAGTTGGTTTAATTGGTAATCTCTATCCTCACCAATCAAGCCAACATGATCAGAGATTAAATTTTACCTTAACTGAATCAACTATTGAAATTTCTTACCAGCATTGTGATAAGCTCAAGAATTGGTAATAAGATAAAGTAACAAAACTGAATAGTCACTACTGTGCCATTTGTCAACAAGTGAAATTTATATCATGATTTAAAAAATTAACTCACAAATACAGTACCTATCTAGAACTAAGCATTTGGCATTGCTCCTCCACAACAAAGAGGGCCAAATAAGATGATCATATCACAATACAGCGAGAACACAAATAGGTAGGTTCAAGATATTTTTTCCCCTTCAAATAGGATGCCAGTGATACAATGAAGAAAAAAGAAAAACATAGGGACAAAAAATGCTTTCAGCAAGTGATCCAATCTCATGAATGTGAAACTGATGATTT
This sequence comes from Ceriagrion tenellum, assembly GCA_963169105.1. Taxonomy (NCBI): domain Eukaryota; kingdom Metazoa; phylum Arthropoda; class Insecta; order Odonata; family Coenagrionidae; genus Ceriagrion; species Ceriagrion tenellum. The sequence goes on along the minus strand of OY720638.1, from coordinate 105,401,036 downwards.
CAAGGCATATGCAATGGCACTCATAGAACACTGCAAAGCTAAGGGGAGGGATATAAGGCCAATGGAAAAAATGTTAAAGGTAAGTCAGAAAATTATTTAGAAAATTAGCATCAATTTTTAACTTTCCAGTTAGTAACATGGAATTTGAAGTTAACAATGACTGCCCTGAGTAAAAATTCCAGTTGAATCTCTTTGCTTTCAAATAAATTTAACTGAAACCAGCGGGCATAAAGTGAAATAAAATGCTTGTCTTTTTAATTCATGGTTTAAACATTACACTTATTGAAGAGTTTCCCTAGATATTTAAAAATAATATCAAAACTAATTAGTAACAATAAACTCGATTGTTTCAGGCTTTACTTTGTGAAAATCCATTCTAATGAATTCAAAAGAGATATGGTACTTTGGACTGTGAAAAAATTACCATATCTCTTTTGAATTAATTAGTAACATGTTTATTGAATGTGCTGGGAAAAATGTACAGTAAACTATTCATCCAAAGGATGAGAAAAATAGCAGTACCCCGGTGCAGAGTGACTTTATGCCTTGGAGGATATGTCTTATCAGCTGTTTGAATCTCAGCTATGCTAGAAAAATAAATTGCCGTACAAAAGAAAAAATGTCACACAATTGTGTATTTAGAGAAGACATATGATGGGGTTAATATCAGTTAGAAATAAGTTGAGGGATTTAAATAACAAATGTATGAATGAGCCATCATTGAATGTCTTGATGGTGAAGTATGATAATAGAGATGTGTGAGTGAGAATGGGGGCTTGAGAAACTGGCTGGGAAAAAAACAAGGCTTCAAACAAGGATGTATTATGTCTCAGTGACTCTGCAATATTTTTTGGATAATTGTGTTAGAAATGCATATGGTAATAATATGGTTGCCAAAAATTGCTACAGGTCGTAAAACTGTACAAATGTTTAATGAAGCAAGATCTATTATCAGTGATTTAAAACTTCTTCTCTGTTCTTTGACTCAATCCTTAAAATTTCAGATAGTTTGACCAATACACATAATTTCCACAAAGCCAATATTCTTATTCAACCAGTTGTTTCTCATGTCATGGCTCTGTCCCACAGGTTAACAGTAAAGTTGAACCTCTTGATTAGGCAATACATATTAGGCTTTAAAAACCAAGTGTAGCATTAAAAATTCTGTTGAACTCGCAGAGAAATTATCTGGTGTTACTCCTCCACTCAATTCCAAATTAGTTTAGTTTTACTTCACCAATTTATATTCTTCCATTCAGGCCACGGAAGCTTCTTGTTTAGCCCTTTAAACCTTTTGGAATTGTGCATTTCAAAAAATTATTTCCAGTTAAACAGTGATTATTACTTACAAAAGTCTGGCCTTTCCATTGGATTGCCTTTATCCCTATTTTGGCTGAAATTTATAGTAACAATTTGGAGGTTGAACTTTTTAAATCTAAAAACCCCCTTTTGACAAACATAGTCCACTGGTTTTGATACATGGATGAAATTTTAGGTTTATGGATGGGTTCTTTAGGACAATTAAAAAATTTTAAAACACACTTAAATTCTTTACATGACAACATTGAATTTACATTAGAATATGCAGCCGAGGCCATGAATTCTTTAGACCTAAATATTTCAATCATAAGCAGACATTACAACTTACAGATGGCATTTTCAGGAAAGCTACCTTCACTGATGTAATTATTCCTCATGAATATTCCCACCATCACACCCATAAACTTGGCGCTTTGCAGAGTGTGATAAACAGGCTATTACATCTTCCTAAGCCTGTCCCAAATTTTGAAAAAGAATTAAAGATGATTCACACAACAGCTACTCAGAATGGTTTCAATGCTAAATGCATAGATTAGTTGATTTACTGCTATTGCTCTAAGAAAGCCACATAGCTGTTGCCTTTGCTAATAAATAGTAATATCCCAAACTGCTGGCTGAAACTACCTTTGGTAAGAGACCTATCCTATCAACTACTGAAAATTGTCCAAAGTGATAAATTCAAGGTTTCCTCTTATGACCCTATAATGCTTGGGCATCCCAAATGGAATCCCAAAAAATTGATAAACCTTGCCAGGATGAGCATAACAGAATCAAAGAGCTCAGTGCAGGTAAGTGGCAGCTCTTTGGAGTCATTTGAAATAAATTCTGGGGTTAGGCAGGGAGACGGGCTCTCCCCAATCCTATTTAATATTGTATTAAAGGGAGCAATAGAAAAAGTAGCAGAGATGGACCTAGGTATCAGAACTGGAGCCAAAATAAATGTTTTAGCCTTCCCAGATGCCATTGCGACATTCGCAGAAAGTTTAGAAGAAGTGATAAGACTAACTAAAATATTTATGGAAGAATAGGCAAAAAAGATTTAAGATAAATGACTCAAAAACAAAGTACAGGCATTTATTAAGAACTCCAAAGGAAAATATGGGTTTGCTACAGATAGAGGAGCATGAATTTGAAAAAAGGGACTATTTTAAATTCTTAGGAGTCATTATATCAAATGACAACAGAGAAGAACCAGAGATACAAAAGAGATTACATTTAGTCAGCAAATGCTTACATGCATACCACAGACTCCTAGCTTTGAAATCCCTGTTCCTTTAAACAAAAATGAGATTTTCAAAAACAATAATCAGCCCATTATTGCTCTATGGATTTGAAACATGGATAATGATGAATAAGGGGGAGCAGAAAAAATTGATAGTCTTTGAAAACAAGATGTTAGGAAAGGTCTATGGGCCTACAAATAAACAAGGAAGGTGAAGAAGAAAGTACAATAAGGAAATAAGGGACCTTTACGAGAATGCAGACACCATAAGTGAGATCAAATGCAGAAGAATGAGATGGGCAGAGTACTTAATAAGAAAAGAGGATGGATGTGTGATGAAGGAGATTTTGAGAGGAAATCCAGAGGGAAGACAACCCCAGGGAAGACCACGGCAGAGGTGGTGGAACAAAGTAAAGATGGATTTAGAAAGGGTAGGAGCTGCAGAGGAGGATGCATTGGACCAAAAGAGATGGAGGGGATATGTTGGTGTGGCTAAACATCAACTTGGATGGATGAATGGCCCAGGAAGTAAGTTAGAGTAATGCTTGGAAAAATTTGTGTATGTCCCCTGCTTGGCCCTCTCCTCTGTCAACCCCTAAAGAGGTCCCTATCCCCTCCTTCCTCTCTTTCTGGCTCAGGGGTATACATACATGCTGATGGTTATTGAATGTACCTTGATAATGGCATTAAGTACGGAAACCATGGTCGGTTTGTATTAAAAAGAGAGTGAAAGTCACAATAAGTTATTTTATTTGCACCATCATAGTAACTACAAGAAATTATTATTATGAGGCTCATACCTAAGTGCCTTCCATTGAATTTTTCACCATTTTCCCATACCATTTTTAGAAAAATGAAATTTTCATGGAATTACTTTATCTTTCCAGGAAATATATTCAACAAAGCTGAGGAAATGAAAGCAGAATACAGTCAAACCAGCATCCAATACTAAACTGACTCAAAGTTATCTTTAAGATGCAATTTTAATCCATTAATCCTTTCCATTTGGTCATTAAATGTGGGATTGGTGCAGTCATAACAAAAGAAGGCATCATTGCAAATCCTATGGGATTGCATAAAATCACTTTACCATTAAATGTCGAAAGTGTCAATATTGGCACGCCATTTGGTGCTTTTCACTGCCAAAAGTGCCATTTTTGACTCATTATTTACAGGAAAACATAAGGGGCCAATTTTAATCCAGTAGGGAGGGAGTTTGAAGGAAATTTAAATGCAGCATTTAAAGGTTAATGTAGCTCGAGCAAGATCATTTCTTAATCAAAATGAAGACAATTATGTGAATTTTATGTTTTAATTTCAGCAGCAGTAAGACGTGAGAAGTAAATATTGTAAAATTAATGGTGCACTTTTTTACTTTACTTTTATGAGACTGAAATTCTCAGTAATTAAATAAAAATACCCATACACCGATAATTTGACTAATTTTTTTCATATGGTACGGCACTCCTTGATATATAAGAGTGAAATGAATGGTGTGAGAGGTAGAGGTAGGCTGAGAAAGTTGTGGTTGAATGCAGTTGAGGAAATTCTTAGGAGGAGGAATATTATGAGTCTTAAAAACAGGAGGGCATGTATGAAGCAGTGTATGGGGTAAATGAGGCAAAAGAGGTTTGCAAGGATAGGACAATTTGGAGGAAATAATTCAAGCTGAGTTAGGTGTGCACATGTGTTTGTGTGTGAAACTCTGTGACTGTGCCTACCCTGGAAGGGAATGGTGTGATTGGTATGCATGTATGTATATGTGCCAACACAAGATTTTTTGTGATTCTGAAAAAATTACTAAGGTGACAACATGATTCATATTTTTAAAATATTTGATGTTTCTTTATAATATTTTCGAAAAATTTTTAGATCCATAATTTCCCGTTGAAAAAATAAATGGCATTTAAGATTGCTCATGCTGTAAAAAAATTATACTTATTTTTTGTCAAGCCAGTTTCAATGATTTTAGCACTCCCTTCCTTTACTTAGTAATGGAGCAGGGTGTGGAACTGTCCTAAATGGGTCAAGGCAGAGGGACAATGTACCTGGGAAAATTTTACATCAATATTTGTTTCTTTCCTCTTTCAATTTTGGATACACACAAAACACTTTCTTCATCCAACCTAGAAAGTCTCCATTTTGAGATTCTCTAGAATAAAATGTTGCCCTATTAACCACGTGAATTCAGTGTCAGCCACAACGGGTCATCCTCCACATTTTTTTGATATTTTGGTTGTGGCACTGAGCTATGATCTTATCCATTTGGCTTGTTATAAAAAACAAATGGTCTTTTTTGTTACCAGCATTGAAGTACAGAATGTAAGCATTCAAAGCTGACTCGCTTACAATGTTGAACAACTCATCATATCCCTTTGGTTCTCTTTCTTTTCAATAAGGTATCTAAAAATGCTCTTTCAAATGTACACCTCCCATGTGCTTATTATGAATACTGGTTAATCTGCTTGCTCTTACCTACCCCTCCGGCTCACAGGTTGCAATACATTGGAATGTTTCATAGTGAACATTAAGACATCACACTTTTCTTTCCACTCCAATGCCATTAATTTTCTGTCATCATTTCTTTTTTTAGTTCCTTCTGTAGTTTGGTGGTCATATTTTTGGCTGATTTTGACAGTTCTAACAGCATCAGTACTCCGACAAACCAATCTTTGGAAAAAACGGGGCTACCTTAAACATTACCCAAGTAAACACATCTTCCAGTCTAAAAATTTGTTGCATTAACTCAAAACAACTTTTGTTGATACAAGGCTTGCATACTCATTAATTTCACTGCCAACCTGTTCTAGAGCCACTATAAATCAGAAAGTTGCACAAATATCCAGAAGAAACACAGTTCAAACATTTACATATATGCCAAACCAAGCAGCTTTCATTGGAATGTACTGTTTCAATGGAAGTCTCCCTTTTCACAAAAGATTCACCAGCACTAACTTCTCAACCAGGTATACCCATCATCTCGAGCAAATATTTGATAAAATAATTCAATTCCGTAAAATTATTTGATAATTGGTAAAATGTGCAATGTTCAAACTCAGTTTACCATGTTCCTATTAGTACGTACTATCTACAAAATATATAAATTTACTGAGCCAGGTAAGTCTTCCTTCACTCATTGCATTTGGAAATATTGCAATAATTAAAAATGCTTCCAGCTAATATACATTCTTAGAGTGTGAAATTCCACCGAGGAGAAATCATCCACCTTAATTGAAACTAGAACCTGGATCCCTTGATTTCTGACAGAGTGTTTTAGCCAGCTAAGCTACCGAAGCGTCCTCTGAATTTTTTGTGGGCTTAGAGGGAAAAGACGTTCCAGACAGCCAGACATACAATGCAACAAGCAGTCACAAATTGTGATCCAAGTGCCACAGCCTGATAGGTAAAGACATACTTTTGAACATAAAGAGGCGTTTGCTCTTTGATGCATACTTTTATGGCTGATTTTGACAAGTTACAACATCAACAGAATTCGTACAACTCACTCTTTTGTATAGTCAAGGCACATGAATATTTTTTCCTCCATGGAATTTTGTATATATATTGTATGTGCATTGCAGGTGACTGCATACGTGGCTAGTCCTGATAATTGGTACATTCTTAGCGCTGGTTTCCAAATGATTTCCATCAATATGAGCAATGCTATGAATGCCATAATTTTGTCCATATTAGTATGGACCCAACTTAGGAAGAGAGCTTTTATTGTAATAAAATTTTATTTTTCTCATGGGTAAGGTTGCTCTGCATTTTAAGCTGTGAGTGCAAAACATGGGGAATCAGCCATTAGTTATGGGCTAAGAAAAAGACAAAGAAAACTAACTTGTTGGAGACAATAATAAAGCGACTGTACCCTTTGAATGAGAAAATAGGTATTGCAGACAGGAAAAAGATAATAGCTTCAGAGTGAGAGTTTCCCTGGATGCCTTCTCTAAACAAGTTACAACTTCAGTGAACTATGCAGCCAAAACTCATGCCAAGGAGTAGCCATCAGAAGCTAATATGTACACAGGAGCTAATCCAGCCATTTAAGCACTTGGGTATTTTGGTCTTCATTTGCTCCTTCATTATCACTTGAAATTAACATGTGTTTGTTTGGCCGAGTGCAATTATATATAGTAGTATGTTATTCTTGCTAGCATCTGCACCAATCTTAATTTTTACATTGCCTAATTTAATTTTTTTTAATGTTATTTTTTGTTTGATTTCCACCCAATCTGTGCTTCTGGCTTAAAACCCTTGCAATTTATTACAGTATGTAACAAGGACAAATTCATAATATTTGAATGAATTAATGAGGCGAAGTATGTATACACATTGTGCACTACAATTTTGATAAATTCCAAATTCTCTCTTACTGTTTACAAATTGGATATTGTTGGGAATATAGCCATACTGTAGCTGTTAAGCAACGTTTGACACAGTCCAGTTTAATATTTTCCATATCTATACCATTTCATCAACATGATTTCTCCTTATTTTCATATATTCACCAAAAATTAATTCAATTATGCTTGTAGAATGACTGCAATAAAACCAAAATTATCCACCATTCATTTATTTGCTGCAGTAAAAAGAATCCAACGACATATTTACGAAAATCACTTTGTATTGCACATAAAGATTTAAATGGGTTAACATGTTATAATAAAAATTATTAAATGCATATTAATTTTCCATGGAAGGTAATTCACCTTTGATCCAAAACATTAATTTTCATATCCAAAACACTCCCAGTGGTCATTCCATAGGCACATGGTTAAATAAACAAAAAGCAGCCACAATAATTTCAACAACAAGAAAAACTAAACACAAGGCCAAGGCACAGCAAATTTCATTCAACACATGGCATACAGAAAAATGACCTTAAAATTAAGAAATAAGATTAGCAAGATCAAAGTGAAAATTTCACATAAAACCAGTAAAAAATACTAGTTTTAAAGAATTGGAAATAACATAGTGCCAAGGGCATATATGGTTCTAAATTATACCAGCCACATCATTTAGCAGAGGTTAGCTGGAAGAAATTATTCACATAAGTATTGCCAAACAAATTTTTAGGGACTTAATCAAAAGATACTTCAGAATGTGTAAAATTATCTGTATTAAAAAAATAAATATTTATGAAAGCCAAATTTATAACAAGGAATATTTCATATAATCGAACTAGTATCAAAAACGTGTCACTAATGCCAAATAAAAACCATAATTCCATGACAAACTATGAAGGTAGCTGTCACAAAGTTAACAAATATTTTCCACTATCCTGAGTTTTTTAAATTAAAATCATCATGTACAAGAGATACCATAAACTTCACTTCAAGAAAGGAACATTTTTTGGAATGTAAATTTCACAGTTCTTTCATTGTACTGCAATGACAGCATGCACAATGATGTCACGGAATGCAAAAATATTAACATTTTTTCATCGACCCTCATTTTAACAAAATGACAGCTAAAATTTTTGGAAATTTCAGAGGAGAAGAAACTAAAAAACAACTTCTAGAGATGTATGCACATCAGTATAAGCATAGGTAGTTAAATAAGTTCACATATAAACCATATAAAAATGGACCCATAGATAAATGCACAATATATGACTTATTTTTTATACCAAGAAAACCACTGAATTGGACACGTTATCCACCAACGGTGCTACAGGATGAATGCAAGTGTGGCACACTGATACCCATAGAAAGCAATTCACATTCATAAAATGAGTCTTTAATGAAGACACAAATAAGAACAATGATTTATTTGTTTGCACAAAACATGTATGATTCAATAAACTGAAAAAAACTGTTATATTTTTACAGTCATACATACCAATAATGAAAAATGAAAATACATGAGCTGCATTATGTGCTACATTATAAGCTAACCTTTGGTATTCTTGCAATGTGTAACAGAGAAAAGAGCAACTGACCTGGTCACAATAAGTTTAGCAGCAAGTTTCTAGGACCCCACGTCAAAAAGCAGTAGCCCAGGCATATATTTGATGAATAAATATGTACAAATTTAGGAAATCAATGTCTCAAGTATCACATCCATTTACAAAGATAACTTTGAGATAATAAATAATAGCTCTCCAAATATAAAATGGCTTTAACATGCTTTTTAAAGATCTTCTTGGTTATCATACAATTATAAGTTTAAAATATTTACAATATTAAGATTCAGAGCCATTTAACTAACAGTAGCTTCGCTGGATTGAATAATGCTGTCCATACTCCAACCAGGACTTCATTCTAAATATTGACATTACCATAGAAAAGTGTGTGATCATGTAAGTGCTGTAGAGTCATGCACCACTTCATGCACAAGCCAAGAATATTTCACCACTCACCCAAAAGGCTGACTTAATTATGTTAATGTTTAGGCAAAAAATTGCGGTAGTAATGCAATAGCATGAATAAAATGAAATTACCTTAATAATATGCAACATTTTCCTAAAAATACAAAAGGTATTTTCATGCAATGTAATAGTAGTGGAAAAAATACTGAAATGCAGATGGTCATGCATTAATAAATATTACATATCATTCAAAAGATGGAAATTTTAAATAAATACTGAATTATATCATATTATCTACTGGTCCAATCAAACACATCTTACTATGTAAAGAAGAGCCACATGAATTAATATCACACTTAACCTCCCTCAAGTCATGGCTCCATGGAGCTGGGAGAAATAATACCTAATTTACTCTACGCTTCCTTGCCATCAATTCTTTTTATCTCATTAGCATATTAAAAGCATGACACAGTCGGAATTCACAGGTATTCTATACTACCATATATCATCCCTCAGTCTAGTATATCAACACTGAATAATTAAAACTGTGAACAGTTATACCTCAAGTGACGCCATTTCAAGTTATATCACTTTCAAAGATATGTTGGTTATTCTGGCAAGTTAAAGGAGAAATTAGGTCAAGATACACTAACACTTCTGAGTTCAAATGAAAATCCTAGAATTGAAAAACATTGGTAATAAATCACACGAAAATGAAATACAAAATTGTTACAAAGCAAGTAATTCAAAGTAAATTATCCAACAAAATAAAAAAAACAAAATAAGGAAGAAAGCACAGATTAGATCAAATGCAGATATGAATTGTGATGAATGAATGATGTGCAGAGAGGAAGCATTCAGAAACCTACTGGTGGATATGAAGCAGTATTCACAACAGTGAATAGTTACAGCCAAATGTTTTGTTTATACTTATCACATTCATTCAAAATGTGTATTTACAAAGGTAAGCATTACCACATAATATTTAAAAACTTCAAATTACGCATGGCTGAATCACATTGTTATTGACAGCCAACAAAATCAACGCAGATGCAAGAGTTTTGCCAGTGCAAAATGCCTGCAGCCTCAACCATATCAGTCTGACAACTTATTCAAATAACTTGCAAACAACAGGTTAGGTTCATGATTGTGCCACAGCAAAGCCATTGAGCTCTGTGCTATGCAGCGGCAACTTATAACTGAAGCTGACTGCTTCATCTTTTGCTCTGTTCCAATAGTACTGAATGCATGGTTGTGTTGCAATTATAAACTACAAATACATTACACAGAATACATGACTACCAGCAATGCTCTAACAGTGCCAATCGATCACCCATTATTTGGTGTGCCTCATGCTGTTGTCGGCAATAGCAAGTTTCACAGAACTAATTCAGTTGCGAAAGTTTCAGAAAACTAAACCTGTCATGTAAACACTATTGTGCATTACTATATATTCATTATAGGTAAAATAGTGCATATCTTGGCAGATGTTTAGGGATACAGGATCAACTAACAATGGAATTCGACTTCCATCAGACCTCACAGACCCAATTAACAATGTATAGCGAGGTATACCTATATTACGTAGACTTATAGAAGAAAGATAAAATAGCCACATTAAATATATCAATAAAGAGGGACTGCAAGTTATTCAATGCTCTCAACTCATCTGAGATTTGGAGTATAACTATGCATGAAGAGATTGTTAAAAGAACTATGTTTCACAAAAATATATATATTTTTTTCATACATAACATACATACACCTGTATTTGTCTCTAGATTCATAAAATTGAAAACTTCAGGTCATTCTGTGACTTATTCACGAGGTAAGTAGATGCCTGTAAGTGGAACATATTCGGCTGGATATATTAGATACATTCACATACTGCTTGGCCAGTAAAAAGCAACAATATCCCTATATAATTAACAATAGACAAAATTTTTTCTGGAGTTCAACTATTCTTTCCTAGCATTCATAACAGAGTAAAATTATTATCAATTACATGAATTGTGACAAAGGATATGCACATGTCACAAGCATGTGATAATAGCCAAGGTCCATCCCAAAAGAAGCTAATATTTCAAGTGATTACTATTTACATGGAAGACTAAGACTTATTTATTAGACTCAAAATTTCTCATTGATGGACAAGATTATCCCCAACATTAATCAAAATAAAACTCAAGCAAAAGGAAAGGGAGCTTTCCAAATATAAAACTAATAGACAAAAAATTGAGCCCTCACTGGAAATTGACAGCCCCTGATGGAATACACAATAGCACTCCAATGCCCCAGGTGATTCATTATAGTCTAGTTCACGTCAACATAGTTTCAAGTCAACATAGGCTCAGTCCGAGTACCAGTATTTCTAAATAACGAGACTGAAAACAATGGAGGAAAATTGACATAAGGGGCTGTTCTTAATTCTATACTGGTGACATTCCTCTGAAGAAGAATAGCAGACTTTCAAGAGGAACATAAACTTCATTTCACAAACGTAACAACATCCTCCCCACAATTGAACATCATTGATAACCTTATACATTTCACTTAGTAACACACCATCTAAGAAAACATTGAAGCATCAACTAAAGCTCCAAGCTACAATGTCAGTCCTTAACTATCACCTACACCACTATAAAAATACCACATTGATTTTCCAAAAATAGAAAGGAGCCGATGAAGTTATTTCAGAATTATTTTTGTAACTTTAATCCTTCCTTATAGATTCAATAAAATTACTACTCTGTACTCTGAGAAAACTTTCACTGTTTTCTGAAAGTAAAATAACAATTACAAACTTGAACATGATGTACACTGCTAATTTTTTTTCATATATTACATCAATCTCTCAGTCAAAGGTCACACAGCCAGCGATTGACAACATTAACCTATCCCTACCAATCAAATTATAACGACGGCAGTATATGTTCCTCCTTTCTGAAGCATCAAGATAAATACCATGAGACAATCTTACCAATCGCACCAAAATAATGCAAAGACGTGAGACTATCTCATACGGACACTTGAATACTTTAAGAGCTAATGGAGCAACAAATGCTTACCCACCTGAGTACTAGACTTATGGATAGTAGAGTCAAGTACACATCATTGAGCTCTGGAAATTGATTAAAAAATTCATATCCTATCAATGGAAATATTAAGAGTACCTTTAAAACCTACTTTTTGTCTTGAATAAAATCTAGGTTCTCCTCCTTTGACACAGATCTTGACAAGGGAGAAGAAACAGATTTTTATCCATGACAATGCAGAGGATTCCCAAAATACAACTCCATCATAGTTTGCTGATACCACATGCAATAAAACTTAAATGAGATTGCACTATGGGCTCATTCTTAGCATTTATGGTTATCTTTCCCTCATCTTTTTCATATCCAGCAACCCTGTATACATATAAAAATTATAAGAGATTTGATATTTTTGAGTTGACTTCTCATCCACTATCCAAAATAGAGGGAAAAGTATCCTATTGAAAGTCTGAACACCTACACAGACCTCCACCATCGATATTATCAACTGCACAATAAAGGTGTAACTAAATTTAAAGCTTAGAGCATCTTACCAATGACTCATGTATTTACCTAATAGTCATTATTCTACACACTAATGCGGTAAATGCAAAATCAAAAACATATTAGAAAACTATGTCAATAAACCATTTAACGACATTTTATAAACCGTATTCATTTTGGCATGTTAGGTTTAAAATGGTGATCATATTATATATACCTGAGAAACCTCATAGATTAGGGAATTCCATAGTGTAACGTATTTATGAGATAATGACTCAAATAAATGCCTCCCTCATAAATTATCACAGATTATGTGCTTATAAAAATTTTCAAAAGTATTTTGAAGATATCATTTTGCAAAATATTACATGGCTCCTATATATGATACATATTTTAACACTGATCAAAATTTTAAGGAACATTTTTCCTGCATAAGCTATACGAAACAATGAAATTTTACTAAAGTTTCGGGATCATCTCAGCCTAAAAACAACATCAAATATAAAATCATAATTCTCATTAAATAAAAATGATTACCTCTCCTTTGACGATCCGTAGAAAATGAATATACTAAAACTGCACCTGATGAACACAATAGTTATTCAAAACAGACGCGAGATTTCTACGCCATATGGTCCACAAGAAAAGACACTTAAAAACAAACTTCTTTACTAACTCAGTTAATAAAAATCAAAATAGCACATGAGAAACTGCACACTTCAAAAAATATCATCTTACATCATAACTCCTAACAAATGGCAAGCGCTATTCCTAAAAAATTGCCACTACAGATAAAAGTTTTCTTGGAGGACATTAATTAACAAAACATAAAAGAATGGAGATTACACTTAGTTCACTTGACATCATACGCTCAGCACCAGAGACAGTAGAAGGCTTTCTCAAATCCATAATAAGTGTTCCATACTAAACCTATAAAACCTTAATATGAGTTTTTCATTAGTAAATGAAGCATGTAAACCAAATACATAGAGAAAATGATTAAAATGCATGCAGCTGATGGTATAAATACAACCAGTAACCAAACCCTTCCTGAGTTTTTGATGAGAACAAACATATGAATAAGTGCACACACAAATATATATAAAGCTGAGGTTGATGTTAGTAAATTAATTTTTATGTATATGCAGAGGATAAGATGATATCCCCAATATCCCCAAGATAATGGGGAATGATGAATATCCCCAAAACCATATCCCAGCACTGCTTGACTAATAAATATGTCATCACATCTCTCAAGAGAATTTCCGATACAGCACGTCAACACACACTTCATTACATTCGAATATGGAAAAGCCATACATTCTGCAGCATAACACCACCACCTCCATGGAATGAATATAGATAAAACATGATCCTGGCTCTTCAAATATGTTATCCAAACCTAAATTTTATATTTCACTAAGCTTAGATAAAGAGCCACTCCTCCTATGCATAAATCAGCACTACATACACAGGAATTGTTGGTAATCCACACAGAACTCTGTAATTCATTTGTCTTCCCTCAAAAAATAGCCATGAGGTTGGACACAAAACATACTAGCACCAATTACACTGGGGAAAAGAATGGAAAGTGTATCTCACAAATTCCTTTCAAATATTGAGAACATACTAAAGTATGCTGTAACACACAATTTCAAGAATGAAATACTAAAGCTGAAATAACTACATTATATGCTGAATATTTTGGAAAATGAGGATTTTAGAGCAAAAAGCAAGTATCAAATATGGGTAAATAAGCTGAAACTCTGTACATAAGATATGCATTACCACATTTAATACATAATTTATTCATCACCACCATTGCCTATATTGGACTTGACCGTTAATAAATTGTTGGTGTTTCGGTATTTGATTAGTTGGTTGAATAAATTGGTTGGTATCAAGTTAAATTTGACTCATATTTAATGAATGCATGATATATAATCTTAAAAAGTCATTAAATGCAATGAACCAAGTTCTCTAAGAATACAACACGAAAATAAATAAGACAAAGACTAAAATCCTAGTACGTAGCAGAGAAAAGCTGAATACAGAAGTAACACTAAAAGGAGAGAAATCAGAGCAAGTGGATTCCTTCACTTATCTTGGCATGACCATCACATGGGACAGAAAAAGTACAACGGACATCTAGCAAAGAATAGCCCAGGCTAAGAAGGCTTCATGGTAAAAAGACAACAGCTGTGCTCAAAGAGGATAGGGCTACCAACTAGGACACAGTATGTGAAAAGATTAGTGTGGAGCATGACACACTACGGATAGGAAGAACGGACCATTGGAAAAGCTGACCAGAACAGACTCAAAGCCTTCCAAACCTAGTGCTGGAGGCAAATGCTGAAGATGAAATGGATGTACAAAATAAGAAATGATGAAGTTTACAGAAGAGTATAAGAGGAAAGGACGACATGGAACACCATACAGAAAAGAAGAACCAGATGGATTGGATACACTCTAAGGCACAATGGGGTTTGTGAAGAACATAATCGAAGGTAAAATAGAGGGAAAAGTCCCCAGATGAAGACCCACCAGGAAGTAAGGGACCTAGCTTTAGATTAAGGAGGACAGAGGGCTGCAATGAACCAATCTTAGGATTTCACGACCAATGATGATGATGATGATGATGATAATGATGCATGATGTATCTTGCCATCAGGAGGAAGGGCATCAGTGATCCTACCAGCAAAAGACTCCAGCCTAGCTGTCATTGAAAGAAAGATACAATGTCATTCATGAAGATCACACTCCATACGAGTTGGGCATTGGGAGATTTTGTAAATTGGGTCACAAGAAGATGATAGTGTTTGTGTGCGAAAGATTTTGAGAAAGCATGGTGCTGAAAATAAGACCCCAAATTTCTCAAAATGGAGCATTAATGGTTCATCCACCACCCTCAGTTTGGGCTTCCTGCTCCATTGACACATAATGGGTGCACTACTGCACTAGATAACAAAATATTATCATCATAAGGTACTGCTGTGATTTTTAAGTGAACTTATCTCAATGAAGTATGCACAAAACATTAGTTATTGGAAGAACTCAATAGGTGCACATTTTTTACCCATATTGAAAAGGAACCCTCTCAGTTCAATTAGACCAATGATTAATGATTACACCAACATAGATTCACACAATACTGCTAAACTGAAGAATTTGACCCCTGTGCTCAGTGAAGTTGCAAGGTATTTGTTTAGCAATATATAGTTAAGTGCCATCTCATATTTTCACTAATCTCATCTGACACCATGTCCGACATTATACAGAATTAAGGATGATATGTGAAATTAAGATCACATTTAAATTCAAGAATTAATTAACCATGATAAGGCTAAAAATGAGCCAGAAATAATACCTACAAGCAACTTCACACAAAAAAGGCCAATGAAATGAGCTGAAAACTGTTAAGTTAATAGGTTAAAATACCAACAATGACAACATCCACATAAAAAGGAAAAGAATAAGAAGAAAAGTGATTAATACATACATTTTAGTCATAAGTCATGTTAAATGATAGCAGCCAACAGACACCACAAGCCATTTTTCTAACATGCATTAGTTGCACCCTGGGATATGCCAAATACATGTCTAAAGGTTATCACAGGCAATTATATTATTTAACTACTCAAAAAAGTCTTTCTTTTAATGAGCATATTAAATTATAGGAATGTACTGATGTATTCATTTTCTGAATTTCCCCAGTTGCTCTCTCTCTCACCAGAATCTTCCTTCAGAAAAAACATTAGCTGATCACACATGAGCACTTCCTCTCAAAATATCTTAGAAAAATAATGTACCTGAAACTGCTAATAATAGCAAGCAATCATTGAAAAATGATTTCACTTCCGTAGAAATAGGTAATTTTCACTTTGTAACTGATTGTTCCACTGCAGGTAAAACAAGGCATTCCACAGTGGTGGCAGACAAAGCATTTAACGTGAGTTTATAAATTTTTAAATAGTTTTTTTGGCAAAAATTTATACACATATAAAAATCAAAAAAATTTATATTCCTCCCAAAACACATGGCAGCAACATGACCCACCACTCATTGGTAAAATGGTAAACTTAGATGCCAAAAAACATCCACAAACTGTCATAACAAGAGTTGGTATTGATGTGTCCTGTATTTAAAATTCTGTGAAAAAAGCTGCATAAGCAGCACTTCCTGCTTTAAGCAATTCAGCCAATTATTACACTCCTTACACCTACTAAAATTATGATCAATCATTGATTACGAGAGATCATCATCTGAACAACATTCCCGGTTTGTGTCAAAATGCTGACAGCTTGGTCATGCTCCAATTTACTGAAGTCGATGCCATCAACCTCCAAAATCTTATCCCCAGGAATGAGAGACCCACTTGCAGGCCCACTGGGATGGACTTTTGTAATGTATATGCCCTGAAAAAAGATCAACAGAAGTAATCCTTACCCTTGCTTGATGAAAATAGTGATAGGCACAGTGAATGGCCTAAAGACTGCCCGCATTCAAAACAACAGGGAATTCTCCAAGCTTTTTCTTAAAGGAATTATTAACTATGGAGTTACATCAAAGGTATTATTCAATACATATTTTGAGACCATAGTAAACAGTGGCGTGTCACTGCATGTGAGTTTTGCCTTCTAATAACAGTCATGAGTTTCACCTAGATGTTGGCAAGCTTATTTCAAGCCAGGCTTCCCTCTCTTCAAAAACAGCCTTACTGAGCTCCTGCTCTAAGATAGTATACATGGTATTACTTCAGGAAAATGTACAATACTCCCCCTAAAGAAAATGGGTATGAGCCTATTACTGATCAAAATCAATCCTAGAAAAGCCAATGATGTGCAAAATTGAAGATTTTTCCAAATAGGACATAACGTCCTTATTTTTCCACTCAGCACTACAATAAACATTGCCAGAAAAAATACTGAATCCATTGTTGTAGCATTAGTACAATTTTTTTGCACCACCAAGGATGAAGCTCAGGATCATTTGACCCAGGAGCAGGTTAACCCTAGCGATATTGTCATTCCTTTTCTAAGTCAAAATGTACTTCCAGTGGTTGCTTCCATTAATATTTCCTATGACATTTTCTCTTGATTAAATATCCCCTGAATAAATGCTGCTTACCATTAACCTCCTAAGTGGTATGCCCGGAAAAGTTCTGGGCCGTGCTCTACTGCCCAAAGCATTCTACCCCAGAAGATTTCCATGGTCGACTTAATGTTCACTTCGTCCACTCCCGAAACATTTCCGGCCCGATTGTACTAATTTGGTAGTAGTTCATATGTTGGCCAATGATATTACCCCTCTTCAGTCAGGATTGTAGTCCCCCTAGTGGAGTTTTTAGGTATTTTTAGTGACCATGTTACTACTGTGGTAGAGTCACATGGTGTGTAGTGTTACCCTGAGCGATGGCCGAAAGAAAAGTAAAGAAACTTTGCATTGATGACATTTGTGCCTTCTTAGATAGAGGAGATGATTCACTCCATTTCTAAGCTAAGCAATTTAAAAACCCACCCTGGGGGTATGAATACGACAAAATTTAGCCACCACTGAAGGGGTTAAGTGGCACACAGTCAATAGAGTATGGATGCTAACTTAAACCCATAAAAAACTTTTCAAGAGGAGAAGGACGATAACAGAGAATTCAACTTCTCTCCATCACCTGTCCCATCTCTTTTGACCACCTACACCTGTCAAAGAGGGTCAACATTTCTGGAATGACACCAACAAATGCCAAGGCTATTCAATGAAGACACTCTCATCATTGGCCTCTTTCAACAGTTTTGCGACCTCCACCGACAACATGTGGACCCCTTTCAATCACAGAATGCAACAAGTTTCTTGCCACAAAAATGTTCATGGTTCCTTCACTGCTGTAAGCCTTCAGATATATGAAATGGAAGGTCAACAAGTTTCAGATCCTTGATTGGGGAACAAGGAAGATTATGACCATCTATGTAAGTCTTCATTCAAAATCATCTGTTGCCAGATTTATCTCCCACCAAAAGTAGGTAGTAGGGGTCAACTAAGCAAGGAGTATCTCCATAGCCCTGGGTACAAAATGCCGAATATAAATGCTAGGACAATTTGAATGCATACCTGACTTAAATACAAAACTGCATGATGCAGTTTAAAGCTGTGACTCTGATAAAGGTCAATCTAAAAGCTGTGTTACAAATATAATGAAGTGATTAGGAGACAATGTTTCTCAGAGCTACAAGTCTACAAGTTACAAGTCACATGACCACTTTCACAAGGCCGATGGGTTACTCAGATATACCGATGACTTCTACTAGTCCAAAATGAATGGCGGACCTAATCAAGACCATACATAACTTGTATTTTTATGATTTCTACACATTTGGGGCGTGCACCTTGCAATATTTCCTATTCAAAAGTTAGTGCAATGTTTTTGGATAGATACAAATGATTGAATATGGGCTGGAAAGTAATTTAATGTCACAAATTACCTTAAAAGATCCCAAGCGAATGAGAGTTTTCGGGTTCACCTAACATCATTAGATATAATCGTTTATTTCGACGTATTTATTATGGGATGTGCTCTATATGGTAGCTATTAATAAACCTTACATTTCAATTATTATTCTCACTCAATTATTACTCAATATTACAATCAACATATTATGGTTGGTTGATTTTATCTTTATTGAACCACTATTAATGAATGGCGTTACAACGTAATATCATAACAAAACTTCATGGTAATATACCGAATGATGGCAACAATAACAATTATTGTAACTTATAGTTCGTATTTCCTGTTATTAATGATTATATTACTCAACAGAAACGAATTGGTAAGTAGTTGTTTATTACTAATAAGTGAAAGAGTCTGAAACATCAGGATGTTTAATTATTTTCTCTCGACTCCTGTGTCATCGTGAATTTCGCCAGAAAAACAATTTACGCTCTAATTATGCGCTTCTATTGACTTTCATTTGGTTGTTGATTTGTTTTGTCGATTTGCCTGCAAATCGGGATGCTTTGAAACCAAATAATTCAAAATATTCGAATCTGATAGATTCGTCTTCAAATTGTTGCATGCATTCAAACATGGTGCTCATTCCAAAAATAATGCGCCGTCTGTTTAGACCATTCCTCAAGTGAAATGAAAATTTAAACAATCACATGTTATTCTGTGCTATTCTTTGTGCCACCACAGATGTATAAGCTAATGTAAGGCTCTGAAATATTGTGAAAATCCTCATTACTTTGAATGCACTTACATAAGCTTTTGCATTTTATTTAGATTTGAATTCGATTCGCAAGCGAATTTTTTTAGGGTGATTCGATTCGCTAATGAAATTTTAAAAAATGTTCATTTTGATTCAATTCAAAATATCTTTTGAAAGATTCGATTTAGTTCGATTTAAAATGAAAATCCCTGATTCGCACAGCACTAGTTGGAGGGTTAGGAGAACAATGTGCACACCCATTGTGAGCTGAATCTTAAAGGATACTATCCATAATAAATAATCATAAAATCTTTGCTTATGCACATATATAGGATGCAAAGAATTTTCAAGCAAATTATCAACCCATTTGTAGTAAAACCATGTTCATGTGATAAAGTTTCTTTCTTTTACAAGTAGAGAAGAATGATAATGATGAAAAACCAAAATGGGTCACCAGATCAAAAACTCAAGTTTTATACACACAATCCAAGAATCAGTCAGTCACTTTAGTGACCATGACATGACAGTCACTTTAGTGACTATGAACCATGACAAATCACTCAAGACTCCATCAATTGATAGTAAGTTCCCTCTACTAAAATTCTCCCAGTGAATAGATGCTGATTCATCCAAGCATTTCCATTCAATTCATTTAAGCAAATTCTATTCAATTCATTTACGCACAGCAATTGAGGATTTTAGGAAAGAACGTCCATTTTTGGATTCATAGAATGGATCCCTTCTACTGGATTTTTAGACTCTATCGACATTTTGGTTGAATGTGAAATATGAAGCTACAGTTATGAATTAAAGAATTTAAGCACATAAAAAGAGCCACTGCTAGCATTCAATAGGAAAGGGTGGAGGGCCACAGTCAACCAATCTTAGGATTGAGCGACCAAGAATAATGAGATATAAATTGCCTCAGGCTCAGAAATGAAATACATATCACATGGCACCCAGCAAATAATAATAAAATTTTAGACCCAAAAAGATAAAATGCAATATCTAACCATCTCTTTCTCCCAAAATTACCCCTGGATAAACCCAAACCATAGGTTACAACATAAAATCTCTAAAGTTATCTCCATCTATACTTACACAGTCTTGTCTATCAGCAGATGAACTTGAATGGTGACCACCAGCAATACTGAACCCTAAACCTGGGTTCTTATGAATACTCACAGGGAACTGAAAAAAGGAAATTTAAATCAAAGGCTGTCAGATGAAAAGGTAAAGATACGCATAAAACTGTCTCATACTCACAACCATTGCATTCTTGTGCAATCCAAACATCCAACTTTTACTTGGAGGGCTCAGTTTGCTATGAGGGCTCACTGGAATTCTGCTCTTAGTAGGCACCTCTGCCACTGGTGATGTGTCAGATCTTGAGTTTGGCATGGGGATCTTTGACATGCCAACAGTGCCCTTCTGAAGTTTATCCATTGCATCAGATGCTTTAGGCGGAGGAGATTTTCCATTGCTCCCAATGACGGAGTTACCAGCCATCCCGGCTAGGTGTGGTATCTTGGAATGGGGTGATGTTGATACTGCAGGTCTAGATTGTGGTGAGGGACTTGCTTCTATGGTTTGTGCCGGAGGAGGAGAGGCAACTAGCCTGCTGTTTCCATACAAAGGTGAAGGGATACTGCTTTTCTTAGGCATTGAAAATCCAGGTGAAGGCATTTTTGAGGTAAAAGTTGGCAAAGGACTAGTTCGCTGCCAACTTTGCGAGGTTTTGGTAGGCTGTATGCCACTCACTGATGGTATTCTCGATATTGAGACACTGCAAAGAGAAAGGATTTTTCAGCATTCGTAGAGCTTAACTCTCACCTTTTTTTTTCATTGATACAACATATGAAGTTGGCTGGACCAAAAAATCGGTACTTCATGTTTTTGAGTTTCATAATTTCGAACCTTTTCAATAAATCGCGAAAAATGTCTCCCCTTCCCTCCCTGGCTTCTCTGGTCTTTGGAAAAGTTTTAAAATGATTTATAGTCATTATTCATTAAAGCATTTGAAATAATGCCTTTATATCATAAACTAAACGTCACAAACATTATGTGAAATAACTATCACCTCTTAGTTCCCTATGCAAATTATTTTTAGTTTGCGATCATTCTTAGCAAAATTTTTGCCCAGCTAACAAGACGTATATAAAGCAAGTTCTGCATTTTGTTTGAAACTGCAGCTTTCTTAATCTGTGGCTAATGAGGGCGTGCAACTGGGATCGGTGTTTAAAAGAGGTTTCTAACATCTACACAGTTAAGACAGTAGCCAACCGCACTTCCAATCACCCTTTCTTTATCATTTAATTATAGGTAAAATTAGCAAAGGACTCAGTCCATTTAAAATATCCTTCACAGGTCATTATTTGTGATTTCTTCAATGCTGCCTGCTGGATATATGGACTTGAGAAGAAATATTATTTCGTTCCAATTACTAATCGCCTTATGACAAATTGGGCATGCTCTGGATATTTTTCATATCTTTACCAGCTCGAAGTATACTAAGTTTCCGGTTCTAAATGGCAAGATTTTTTGGACAGATGGAATTAATGTGGAGGTTGTGGAGAATGACAAATTTTAAGCTATCCGGGACTAGCCACGGAGCTCCACTTTTACGGAGTCACCCGCAATGCACAAATGTGCAAAATCCCACAGAGGAAAAAATCATCCGCCTTGACCGGGATTCGAACCCGGATCCCTCGATTTCCAGCAGAGTGCTTTAGCCAGTTAAGGTACCAAGGCGTCCTCTTCCCCTGTGGATTTGTAAAATTTGAAAAATCTACAGGGGAAGAGGATGCCTCGGTAGCTTAACTGGCTAAAGCACTCGGCCGGAAATCGAGGGATCCGGGTTTGAATCCCGGTCAATGCGGATGATTTTTTCTCTGTGGAAATTCGCACAGTAGTGGAGAATGATACCAAAGAAAATAGAACCTCAGATCACAAACGCTTGCAATGACAGTGCTTCACCAATCCAATTCTTATCGATATTTCTAACATCTACACAGTTAAGACGGTAACTGGCCCGACCATGCTCCCAATCACCCTTTCTTTATCATTCAATAGGTAAAAAGAGCAAAGGACTCAGTTCATTTGAGAAAATCTTTCTCAGGTCATTATTTGTGGTTTCTCCCATGTCACCTGCAGGATGTACGAACTTGAAAGAAATATTATTTCGCACCAAGCCAAACAGTTTCACTGCTCATTGACGTTTGAGTAACAAACATTAACTCATGACCAAGTCCAATTTTCCGTTGAAGTGCTCAATCAATTAAAATTGCCTCTAATAGCACATGGCAACGAGTTGGTACGTGGCAATACACTTGAGTTATAACCAAAAGAGAATTGTTTACACTATGGAAGTGCAGCTAACAGTTAAAAATAAAATAAGGGAAAAATTGCCTCAAGCTACTATTTTCCCCATTACTCGAGATCTAAATTATCCACGACTTAAATTTGATAAATAATTGTGTGTCTCAGGCACTTGACAGAGATGAATGCACTAAAATGCACGCATTTTACACAACTGATAGATTATATTCGGCAATGCTGATTTGTTAGGTGCCTACGTCGGCAACTGGAGAGGCTTTACTGATGTGATTTCCCCCTAAGGTTCGTAAAAGGAAACTCAGTTTCTCCATGGGGACTGGGTCCGAGGTTTGTAGTTTCAAAAATTTTGTATTTTCAAATAGCGCCATGTATTTAGCATAGGTTTTCGTCAGGACCAACAGTTTTACTTCGTTAATTCAAAACTTCATATTTTCATGCTTCGTATTATCCAGATTCTCCTGTAATTCTAGTTTCCTAAAAACTTAAAACAATGTCGGCTAGCTGAAGAAACTGAAATCTCAAAAATCAAAGGTAGCATAGTAAAACCTCCACTTTTCACTCATGCATTGTACATTTTCCATGATTAAACCCAATTTCCATCCTCTTCAAATTCTTTGCAAAGGCTGTGTCAATAGTATTTCCTCCATTTAAATATTTTTCACACCTACAAATTCCTCAATTTTACACCTTATTTCATGAGTCCTAACTGCCATTTTCACTTAATTTAATGTTCCTGATTTAAAATTTAGTCTCCATATAACTGATAGAAGGTAGTACCACATGCTATTATTTCTTCCATAAGTGAAGCTTCTACTTAGATAAAATTTCCAAGAAACCATGTAAATTTATGTACCTAGTTATGCACCATATAAATTTTGACCAAGCAAATTTGTAAACAAAAACTAACACAGAGTTCAAGCATTATCTGTCAATATACTTATTTTTTCATGCACACCTCATGACAGAGAAATTATTGGTAACAATATTTATTGGCCAACAAGTTTATTTCTATATCTGCTGACTTTTGCTTTACTCAATCAAATTTATAGATGCTGTATACCCTACAACTTAAGTAAGTATTAATTTATTATTATTATCCATTAAATGATTTTGTGAACTTAAGTGCCACATGGTGAGAATATAAAGCCTCAGACCAGGGAATTTTGGCCAAAATAGTCAGTACTTGGGAAGCCTCTCCATTCCTCTGGATTAACCACAGCATTAATTGAGTCAACAAGTTCCTGGAAGATAACCTGTATGGAAGCTGAGGCATAGAACTTATCTATCTGGGTGGTTGGGTATCAGCGAAAATATAAGTGTCAAAGAAAAAAGTCCAGTCGACCCCATTCTGAAGGCAGATCTTCAGAGTCACATCATGACATTATAGAAGTACAAAATATATGTAGAAAACCCTTAAATACAAAGCATACCTAATTTTTTCCAAACTGTTGCCTGAGCCACCTGAGTTGCTCAAAGAGGATGCCAAGTCTTGTGTTGCATCAAGACCATTGTTGTGAGTTGGCATAGTATTGGCTCGTTGAGGAGTTGGCGCTATCAGATGAGTTCCTGCGGAGGGCTTGTCTTGTGTAAAATTTGAGGGTTTTGCAAGTGTCATTTCACTCATTTCTTCACTTGTAGACCGTGGAGGGACCTTTCC
This sequence comes from Ceriagrion tenellum, assembly GCA_963169105.1. NCBI lineage: Eukaryota > Metazoa > Arthropoda > Insecta > Odonata > Coenagrionidae > Ceriagrion > Ceriagrion tenellum. The sequence continues at coordinate 105,376,453 of OY720638.1, read as the reverse complement.
CTTAGATATAGGTATCCTACTGCCACCCATCACTGTCTTGGGCGAGTCATTCATGACATCTGGAATATAGCTACCTTTCCTCTCAGTTGTCTCAGGCATCGGAGACTGAGAAACTACATCCAAGGCCTCAGAATTGGAATGAGGGGAGATTTCTGAAGATAAGCTGGGGATGGCTGCAGGGGAACTATCACAGGGAATTTGGCACTCATCTTCTTCAGATGGACTGCTTTTCGATGAGTTCATATGGTTAGACAACTCATGATCTTTTGCATAGTCATCTCCACCCACCATTGGGGAAGTGGGGGTGACATTTTTTCCAGGGCTTACAGACCTCACTTCATCTTCTGCCAGATGTTCTCTTCCCCCAGAGGGAAAGGGTGATGTTTCACAAATGGATATGGCTGACATATTTTGGTCGAGAGTCGTGGTCAGAGGACTTAGTTCTGTTTTATATCTTGGAGATGATAAACTGGAGAGCTGCTCCACATGAGGCATGGAAACCTTAAATGGAGTTTCCTCAACAGTCAAGCCTAACTCATTCAGACTTGCTTCAACTCTTTCACTCAGCTCTTCTAGATCATCCTTGACTGGGTCTCCTTCTCTCTGCCCTATGGAAGCATTTGGAATTATTAGAGATGGCCATAAAAAGCATTATATAATAACATTTTAAAGCTAGAAGAGTTGTTTGAAAAAAAAACTTTCCCCAACTAGTGACAAAGAAAATAATTTTTAAAATATGTACTGTATTTCATCCCCTTCTACTTTTGACAACCAGCACCAACCAACATGGCAAGAATTTCCATGAGAATAATTCCAAAGAGAACTTTACTCCCTCGTTAATTACTGAAGTATTTTTTCTTCGATCATGCATTAATTGACCTCAGGAAATAAAATATTCTCCAGCACAAGATATGAACTTATTTCACAGTCTTCTGGTCAGAGGGAATTTGGTACTCATGGAAACATTTGGAATTGTTAGAGATGGCCACATAAAAAATCAGTTGGCCCCAAAATTCAAGCTGCAAGCAAGGCTGTACAATGATGACAATAGGCCTGGGCTAGAGTGCCTATTTCACATACCGGCATCAATTTATAAAATTAAGGGAGACCCTTTTCTTTTACCAGCACCAAGGGCAATGGGCCACCTATGTAATCACATGCTCATACCAACAGGCTCACACAATTCGCTCAATATTGGCCATTAACAGCCCATCTCATAATCATGACTCAAATAACATGATTTCCAAATATACAATTCAACAAATTAATAATAATCATTGGTTAATGAGAAGTGATGGCTCATTACTATGACACATGCAGATTAGGTATGGCAGCCAAACCACATTAACTGAGTAAATGAAGGCATACGACTCCAAAACTGAGGACATTAGAGGATGTCATTCCCAATAGCCGAATTAAAATTGTCATAAACTATATCTTTCTTGCAAGAAAACTTGAGTAATAGTGATCACTTTAGTAATGTTATGACAACAACTTCAGCCAATTCAAAACTTGATTAATTTCATGATTCATAACCAAATGAGATTTCAGAATACCCCATGAAAGAATTAATTAGTTTTTGAAAATTCAGTAAAACCTTGATTTTATGTAGCTAGAGGGACCAAAAATGGGCACAATGTAAAATCAAAGAGAGTGAAATCAAGAGATGGCAAAGAGATGACAACAATGCAAGGTGTATGGGTGTATATTAACGTTGTCTCCCACATTTGATTTTAAATAAGCCTTAACATAAACAATTTAGAGATATACATGGGAATAAGTAAAATAGACACTTCTTTTTAATCTTTATGAACTCATTTTGGGTGAGAATAGTCACTTATTTTAATTTGCGTAATCCCACTGACAAAATTTTTATGAACTGTGCCTTAATTATTCAAGTTTTTAATACAACCCTCTAAACCATGATGCTTCTCTCCTTTTAATGCATATTTTACTGTTTCTGAGAGCTTCCCAAATTAGACTAGTCTCATCCATGTTGTACTAGGGTGGTCTTCATTATTTGAAATTCTAATATTTTCTGTGACACCCCCTAAATTTGTTGGAAAATTGATTGGAAAAAGATTAGGTTGGAAAATAAAGTATGCAGAATATTACTGTAATAGGATATGGGGAAAATGTGTCGAAGTGCACCTTTAGTTCAGAAATTTTGCCATTTTTTTACTGTTTTCTGACCATTCCTGATGATTACTTAACACACGGCATTTTCATTGCTGTTATGTAATAACCAATGTCTCATCAGGGATTATGTGCGTTCCCTTTTGAATATTTTCAATTTCTGCTGTGTAGTTCCCAAGACATGGGTTCAAAAGTGAGCTCATATCACCCCAGTCACATGGCACACTTTGGGCAGCCATCCATTAGCATTTTAATTCAGCAATAGTGATAGCCAAAGACAATAAATTAGACCTGACAAGGATTACTTGATACCAAAATATTGTGGGGATAAAATAGTTAAGCACTAAGACAGTCAAAATAAGGTAACTCGCAGCTACAGTATAAAATACAGTCCAATTTCTCATTACTACAGAAATTAAACAAAAAAATACAACATTACCAACATACCTATCCTGGGAGAATTGGTCCAGTTGGTCGCATTGCTGGGATGACCTGCTACAGGCTGAGGTGGCTCATATTTAGAGGTCACACTAGAAGGTCTATCTATCATTAATGGCGTAAGCCTATCACTGGGCAGACTAAGTGGGGGCAGAGAGCTGATTGAACTCCTGGAATGAACATCTGAATTAAATAAGGCTGCCTTCTTTGAATAAGCTGCTGCGATATAATAAGGCGGAGGCTGCTGAGGTGGAGTAGTCAAGTTTGGAAAAATTTTTACATTTTCCCTTTGTTCTTCCTTACTCCCATTATATGCGGCATTTTGACTGCAAATAAAATAAATAAAAGTCAATTTCTGTCTCAATAAATATGAACAATTAGGTTCCAAGTATCATTCAACCCTTCCTCCATTACCCAGATTATTAACCCCTTACCAATGTATCCACCTATCCTAAATGACTTACAAGACCTCTGTTATTGATTGCCTGCCAAAAATTACGAAACAAGTGGAACATAAAGCACATAATTTTAACTTTTAAATATAAATTCAAAATTTAGATGAGAAATTTCTACCTTTTTTCGGCAGATGAAAACATAGCTCTAACTTAACTAAAGTGAAGTAAAAGGTAGGTTAACTTTTTGGATTGACTTTCTCAGGGTTAATATTTCTGTATACCCATTGCATAAACCCATATTTATCTCTTTTTTTCATAAGCCACAGAGAAATATAATAGACTTATGTTCTAAGCATTAGTGAAGACTTAATACAGCCATATACACTTGCTCCTTCCACTTTGTGACATAAATTCATTCCACTAGCCCAATTTTTTTGTACTACGATCATATAACCAACTTGAAAACACTTGGATTTCCTAATGTTCTACCAACATTACTAGGGCCATGAATCCTTGAACATACTGATTGATGTGTTGAAAATCATTTTGACATTCAGTTACAGCTGATAACTTAAGGGGGCTGTATATCTTGGTTGAAAATACCCTCTTAGTCCTGGCTTGAGCAACAGCCTAGGCAAGATCTTAGCCTTCCCCTCCATTCCCTGCCCAGGGTGACAGAGCCACTTATAGCACAGAGGAAAATGCTCAGTAAGAGATCATGAGAAAGTTAAACTATATTATGCAATACGCAACATTATGACAGCCCTAAATGGAGAGGTAGAATTCCATTCAGAATAAGTGAGAAGATTTTGAAGAAATAATGTCATACACATCAGGGCAACTACCTGATTTTGGAAAAATTTGTGCCTCTTCCACAGTCGAAATAACTACAGTGAAATTCAGTTATAACACTCGTCAGAATACTGAGGGTTATAAATTGAAATGAGAAACATATCGTTCATGACTACATAGTTGAGTTACTAAACATTCCATAGGTCATAGGTATAAATGCCCATTTGCAAGATCAGAACAAACGATTTATAACATCTTTGGCATTTAACTACTTGCATTAGTCAGTTCGGAATCTCGTTGGATCAGCAGTGGGAATCTCTGATGCTGCCTTTCTTCAAGTAGATTTTGCATGCCATTTGAATGAGGTGGCCTACTTGCCTCCCTGAGTTGATACCTTAAACTGATTGCAGGACTTAGGTATGCCATTTGGAATTATGTGTTGCCACAATGGCCTCATGCATAGGTGATAAATTAATGGACAGACAGTTTCTGCAGAGAATATTTATTGAAAAACAAAGCAGAATTTAGAAGATTTGAAATCTAGACTGCCTGCATCCAACTCTGAAAATAAGTTGTATTCTTAACATCTTCTTACCCATGCAATAATTAGATGCTAGACCCAAAAGTCCAAAAAATAAAAATGTGAGAGGGTGAAACTAAATTTTTGTCAATTTGAAAGTAATAAGAATACTGTCTCATGTTTTTCCTTTGAGCTTCAACTATGTCCAAAGAAGTTGTAATCCTGATGCAATAGGGTTGTGCATGACTTTTTTATCAATCATGCATTCAAAAGTTCGGGCTAAAAAAGAAATAATGGCAATGCCACTTCAATTTTTGTGGCCAGTATATTTGCTTAATAGCTCTCTAAAAGCAGTAAAATTTTACGCAGCCAGCCACCTTTATCCTGCCACCATGTTGGTTGAATCAGGACATCACAAGACAGTACCATATCACCGCAACCATAGCTTTGGTCGACATGTTGAGGACATTAGCAGTATAGCATTATTTTTGTGATCACAAAAAGTTTTGATATGCTGAAAAATATTGAAAAACGTTGTATGAATGGTGCATTGCTCCTTAACATCAATTCAAATGCTTAAATAAGGATTTATTTTGTACCAAAAGCCAATAAGTCCCAGGGAAACGATTTCAGATGGTCGCCCGGTTTAGAGTGTTTAAAATTAGAGGTGGGCGAATATGATAATCTACTGCCCCTGCGAGTGACCTTGTGTATTAACTTATCCTTATTAATCCCATAGTATTGTTGGCCTTTGTGATTCCCAGTGATGACTTCATAATTTAACGCATATACCTAGGAGAGAATGGGCTGTTTGGACAATTCCTCTAAGATTTATGGTGCTTGTCAGTCTTTTAGAATGAAGTAAATTTCATTTTTAAGGTCCTACTCACTTTTATGAGTATAACTGGGTTGGTATGACTTCAGCTGTTATGCTTGACATGCTCCGAGATGTATGATAACTTGACGTTATTTTGCTCGATTTTTTACGGGCCTCTGATTTGAATTTTTTTTATGTAGTGGGATGTGCTTATGATTTTCTGATCCTTTGCAGTGTGCTAGGTAGTTTCTTCTGTATCTTGCTCATGACGTTGGGACGGTGCTTGTTATCTGTGCTCGTTATTCTGACTTAGAAACAGTATTTATTTAAGCCATTTCAAAACTCAAGAATAACCTAAACAGTGATGATTGATATCAGCAATGATTTTGCCATTACAACACAATAACAATGCGATGAACTACTGGCCCTTCAAAATAATTTGTGCATTAACTGGTTTTTAATAATCCTTTGATGTCACAAGTCCCAAGGGATTCCCTGTGATGTGCTCATGATTTTATGCACGTGTCGGAGCTAATAGGCTGTTTTGATTTTTCCTCAAAGCGGTGTGGTCTTGGTCAGTCTTTTTTAATGAAGTATGTTTCATTTTTTAAGTCTTGAGTACTTCTATGAGTACCTGTGTTGCTGAGGTTAAAAGCTGTTATACTTGACATAGTCTGATGCATATGATGCTTGAACTAATTTCAATTCTAATTAATACGGGACTCTGAATTTTGTTTTTTTTTTGTACGCTTAATTATATTGCTACCAGTTCTTGGGCTTTAGCATTGTGGATGTGATGATGATTTCCTGCTCCTTTACTGTGTGCTAGTTTGTTTCTTCTGTGATCTTGTTCATGACTTTGGTAGGCAGAGCTTATCATCTATGCTTGATATTCTGAATTAGAGACAATACTTATAAGCCACTTCAAAATGCAAAGAATTACCTATACTGTAATAATTGAAATGGTTTGTAATGAGTGTAATTACCTCAGCCCACATTCTCATTGACTTTTATCATATGAATGTATGATAGTGGAAAATTGTGAATGTAGCTAATACCATCGAAAGTAGTTTAACAAAACGTTCTTTTGTATTAAATGTGTTTTCCATTGGTTTCATATTCCTTATTGTTTTTCTTCAGAATGTAAGGCTTTTTGTTAAAGTTTGCCCTCATAGGCCTACGGCTACTCCAGCAGAAAAGTGCATTTCATGCTCAATACCTCATTTCTGCTAGAAATATTTTAATAGTTCGATATATATAACATAAAAATTGACAGCTATTTTTCCATTGCTAATCATGTTATGAACTATGAAGATCACTATGACTTTTGTTGCATAATTCCGCTGGTAGTTTACTAGCAGAACATACGATAATCAGCTGTTCCCTGAATATTCCGTGGAAGTAGTAGAGCCATTCTTTATACATATCAATTCTGGGTGAAAACTCCATGGGAACTGATGGGGTAATATAAGATGAGAGGTTTGATTTAACTGGGAAAGGGATGATTTATCTCCATGTCCATACTCGAGATGGGATCCGATCCTTACCCTAAAGCCCTGAATATGGCAAAGATTGAAGCTCTATCATTAACCCTCTTAGTGCGGTGGGCCGACATATTGGCTTTTGCATCTCGGGCAAAAAGTGCGGTAGGCCAATATATCTGATTATGCACAAATATTGATCAACTTTAGTATACTAATAAAATAACAATTATTTTTTAGATGATGTAAAGGTCTTTTATAATTATTACCTATTTCAATTTATACAAAACAAAAAACACTGCATATGGATATAATAAACAATATCTTCATAATACATATTTATTTTCCTGAGAAGACACATTTCATTAAAATCACTTCATGAACTTTGTCAAAAACTTCATGTATCACATTACAAAGTTTTAATAATATTTTGGAGTGAAGCATTTGCCACACTTATGTTATTTGATCTTCAATTTAAAATGAATATGCCACCATGCCTTATTTAATTCCCATATAATACAGAACTAGATAAATAATATAGAATTTCGCAAGCCCATTCTCGAAAAATTTTTAAGAATGAGTATCTCCCAGAATTAGTCTGCTAGGGAAGCTCACCATTGGCTAAAGTCATTTCTGTGATTCAAGAGCGTGATGTTTTTCATACTTTCGTAACTTTCGCTGCACTGGTCCTCACCAGGAGAGTGCATCTGCGTGTTAATTTCATGGTAGGCTATTTTCCCCCTGTTAGAAGTTCAACGCACTGATCCCAGAGGCACTGCAGTCGCTGAGGGATGCAAATAGTTCAAATTTTGGCTGCCAGGTAGCACCACATGGAAATTTAAATTTCTCCGCCACCCCTGGTCCCTGATTTCCTTTTACTTTTATTTATTTTATTAAATTTATTGACATTAAATAAAAAACTCAATCCTTGAAAAGGATAACACAAGACAGAACCATAATGTTTTTTGCAATACCCTGACTAATGCTGCGATACAAATTATGTTGATACCCTGGGAAACAGTAATCACCATAGGCAGTCGCTATGTTCAAAGATGATATTTTTGGCGAATTCTCCGAGATGTATATACAATGAGCCAGACTGGCCAGATGCAGAGCTACGAACAGGACTCCCACCCCTAATCACCATGAGCCATCCTCGCAGTGAGCTATCGCTGTTCCCACAGCATTTCCTGGCAACCAGCCAGCGAGGGACCGTGTTGGCGTGGACAAAAAGGGCACATGTGCGGTTTACTGCCCTGGGTAATTCCTGGAAATGCACTGGCAGGGTCCGCCTTGGAAGGAAAGAAACGACAAGGTGGCCAATCCGAATATTTTGAATACAACGCAGGATATCACTTTAAATGCACATTTGAATACGGAGATGTCAGTAAATAAATTTAATAAAAATAAAGTAATCAAAAAGAAAGGAAAAGCAACTGAAATGTTCGTCAGTAACTGTAGTTTACTCGTGCATTAGTTTTGAGGCCTCACTCTCAAAACATTCACTCGAGTTAACTATCACAACTCTGAACAAAATGATCAAGCATCGTAATTTGTTAAAAAACATTAAATGATTTGCTTAAATATTGTCCTAGTAAAACATTCGATAACGTACCTTTCTTCATCACAAGAGTAAGTATGCAATGGATTATCCTTTCCGAGCCGTCTTGAGCAATTCCTTTTTGCCGTGACATCCTTGCACTGTCATACACACGAAGCACTCCTCCCGTCCGTCTTTTCAGGAGTACTCGGCGGAATTTCGGAAGACCGCCCCCACATGCCCCCGACCCACCCCTACGGTGTATACATCTAGTAGGCAAACGGAAAACTACGTCATTAACTTTCGACACAAGTAGCACCTCTAGGAAATGTGCGTTAAATTTCTTCCTTCTTAGATTCGAAATCGCCTACCACGTTTCCCCATTACAGATGCCATGGCCTGATCATCACTGACCCCCAGAATGTGTCTCACCAACCTGCGTTGACTCACCGACCCCCCAGTTCATAACCGCAGGGGTCATAGTAGCAACATCTGTGTTACAAAAACACTGACAGTCGCTGTGATATGGACCCCCTGTTTGTAATAGCCCCCATGGACCGATATCAGACTTCTGACTTATATATTTAGAAGGAGAAATAAAATTACACAGTGATACCAAATTCTTAAGCATTGAACAAATGTGAAACAGAATAATCTGATATATGGCCTAAAAACAAGGGGTATTTCACTATGACAAATTAAACAAGCAAACACACACTCTTAAATTTAATTCATCTCCTCCTCAAGAATCATCCTTTACCTCAAACTGCCCATTTCTGCAGGTGGTGTGTTATCGTCTATTTTTGAAGGCTTGCATGTATTGGTGTTCTCCAATATCCTAGTACTTAAGGAGAAGTCCACAATATCCTTAGATGCTGGTGCAACAGCTTCTACCACTTTTTCCTCAATGGCATTATTTCCAGTCCCATTCTGCCTGCTTTCAATGTTACTGCGATCAATCACTTTAGCAGCATCGGCTTCTACTTCACTGGTTTGTTTCCTCACGCAAATAATGTCTTCTATTGCCTTATGTGATTCATCAATGTCAGATGGCCTCTTAATCACAGGTTCCTGCTGAAAATAAAAATAATCCTTCAAATTAGAAACATCAATAAGATCACATAAATTTCAAGATTGTTAAATTAGTAGCGTTAGTCTCATTACATGACTTCTAAAATAGTATCAGTTAAGGTGAATAACTACAAAATCTGATCAGTGAGAAACTTCAAGATAAAGCTCAAATGGTATTAAGGTGAAATAGAGATCAATAATAAACTTCCTAAAACACAATTAATTCTCATAGGAGCAGAAAAATATGCAGGTCTCTAAATAAGTTTCTTTGGCCACCAGGAAGAAATTTATGACCTCCATTAGTAAAGTATAAACTGATTGGCTAATATCATGCTTAACAAGTGATGTTCATACTTAAAGAATAACACTTGAGTAACAAGTTTGAAATTAAATGATCATTTCTAAGACAAGAACATCTACAAACTACTCTCAAAATTAAAAGAATACAAAATGAAAAAGCAGCTTTAATTTAAGCTGCAAATTCCATTGGAGTTAGTTTATATAAAAAAATAGATTCAGAAAGCTTGCAAATACCATAATAACTGTCTTCAGGCATCAAAATTGCAATGCCAAGCTACAGATTAAAATAACAAAAAACACTTGTTATATAATAAATACCAAACGAAACCAAATTATAATTTCCCAATCAGTGGTTCCCACATTGGCTTTTGATGAATGAAATACAATCCTGATATACGTGAAATAAAATGAGCAAAATTATTTACCATAATTGTACAAATAAAATACCAGTTACTGATGAGTACCAATCACTTCCTTTAAATATGACCAAATGGAATTTTCTGAAGCACATGACACAACAGAAATACCACTCGTCATTTTGCTGATGCCTAACTGAGGCACAAAATTGAATTAATGGGAGTCCCAAAACATATAAGGGAACAAATGGAGACCACCAATTTAGAGGACAAATAAAAAAGCAATCATAAGTGTTCAAAGGTATAAATAACTAAGCATTCTATTAAACTGATGAGGTGGAAATAGCAACAGCCATAAAACAGAAAAATATGCATAATGCATGAAGTGTGAGTAGGTAAATTTAAAAACAGTTGCACATAAAGGTTAATCCTTACTAATAAAAAAAGCATTATACAACTCTGCCTGCATTTAAATTAATACTAACAAGTTCAGCCTCTTCTTTAAAATGGTAACATCAACCTGAAGGTATGATCTGGAAAAGATGAAAGTACCACAGAATACAAAGCAAAAAAAATTGAACACTCCAGAGAAGCCTAAAATTATGATAATCCCAGATTTTTAATGAAAAAATGCTCACAAAAGGATTTTACTCACATTCCCATTCGCTCTGGAAATCAACATTTGCAAAGCCACAAGAAACTGAGAACGACGATCAATCACAGGACAAAAGGCTTCAAATACAAATAAAAAAAAACTATGACAAACCAAGATGAGCACATTGGAATTTTCAAAGAGTTTATTTTTCCACAAAAACATCACCAGAAATAGCACAGGACATATGGACTAAAATGTGACTAATGAACTGAAACAAATGCTCTATTTGGACTGACTGCTTCAGTTTCATCAGACGGGAAATACTTTTTGAAGGAAAACTTCACTGCAAAAGTCCAATATGGTTTGAGCTGTCACTTCAGCCAAAGAAATCACCAGAAAATGCATATAGTCAAATGGCACTTGCAATGACCTATCTGCCGAACACATTTAAGCCTAGTCAAAGAAAATCTTTAAAGAGAAAGTGAAGGGGTTGGAAAAATCATGGATTTCCAGACATAAACAGGTCACAGAAGCTACATTAAACCAAGCAGTTTGATATAAATCTCAAAAATATACATCTTTGGTAGGGATGTGCAAACCTCAGATTTTCAACTTGAGTTGTTTATTGCTATAAAAATCGAATTTTGAGTTGAGTTCAACTCATCAATGCTATATTTATGTTTTTCAGGGAAAATAAAATCCTTCTAAGCATCATATATGGTTAGAGTCAAATTTCATAATTTTCATCAATTCGACAAATAGTAAAAAATACTCAAATTTGGCAGAATACTTCCCTGACTCTAAACAAGAGAAAATTTGAGAGAGATACTATAAAGTTCATACCCTAATGATGGTTATTCTATTTACCATTCAACTTAGGTGAATTGTAACCGTGATGGTGTGATCATAATTGAATCGATCCATTTCATCTCCGGTAAACTAAGATGCAGTTGTAATGTTACTCTGAATCAAATGTGCCAACATTAATGCAGTTTATATCACCTTTATACAATATAAGTAAGATTAAATATTTAGAATATGCAATCCAATTGAAGTCACGAATATTGCTTCCAATTGTAAGACGAACCCACTTTTCTTGGAAAGTAAGGAGGGATATTCTTTAATTCATGCTAACATGGTACACTCTTTTTCTAGCTAACTAAAAATCATTATCGAAAATAAAAACCTGAGTTAATTTGGAGTTTCTCGCATATCGCTTATTTTTGACGATGCATTTCACTTTCATACTTCAAAAGATATTTGTATTTCTAAATCAAAAGAGCATAGCAAACTTTCCACAGCATCAACTTTACTTTTCTTCCACCAATAGAACTTAAGAGACTTTATGCTAAGTGAGCACAAATAGAACATGCAATATTCTCCTTCATATTGCACTCAGTACTTCTCCAGGGAAGTTCAATAGCTGTCTTTTAATAAAATAGAACAGATTCATTACAATCTCCATCCATTGAACTAAGAATTAATGCATGTGAAATCAATGTCTGACCTAGGCAAGCACACGAAAGAGGTTTCCCTGAGAGTAATACATATTTTTGAGCTTCATTTAACTAAGGGAGATATCCATAGCAAAAGGAAAAATCACAAAATATGAATGGTGACAATAAAATATCACAGATGAGTCGTCATTATGTCACAGAAGTCAACTTCACCAAGTCCACAGTTTACTCCACTTATAAATCACTAGCCACAGTGATAAAGAAAAGTTACGAACTCCATGTGTGACTAGTCTAAATACAAATGACAAATGTATCAACCACCAAAAAGAACTACTACTGGCCAGATACGCTAAAATTTTCCTAGTTTCCAATGTACATGGGTTTGAGAATTAGATTCATGTTTAGTTCAACCATAACCACTTAAGAATGCAAACATGGCTACCTTAAAAAAATCACTTATTTCATTATTATTAATGTCTGATTTCAATATACCCATGAATAAAAAAATAAAATATGCCCCACAGTCTTCTAAACTGTCAATTACACACTTCATAATTTACATACTTAATGCTTTTACATAATTTAAACATTTTAGTCCCTTTGTATAGGCAACTAATAACCACAACCATTAAAAAATACGCAAAGAATAATATGATCACAACAGAAGTAAATCATAGAAAATCTTAATGACCATTGAAAAGTCTTGAATTCCATAAACCAAAAATTCCAATGAACTTAAAAATCTTAAGTCAATATGGATATGTGATGTTATAACAATATAATCCACAGGAGAAGTGTTATGCCCCCTACACCAACAGAATCATTAGCATTGAAGGTGATAAAATACTGCATGAAAAAACATTACTTCAGGAAAGAAAGAGTGGACCAGCAACCCAACTGTTAGCTTAGACACTAATGACTACTGCCACGACTTATGCTCAAATCAAATCATCCACTTACACCAAAGACTTTATTCAATAACTTTACAAAACCACAGAGCTTACAATGAAAGAACAACAATAGAGCAATAATATTTATGCATTTTAAAATCACCTAATTGTTTTTACAGCAGTATTTAAATGAATTAAAGTAAGGTTTTTCTCCAAAGTTATCCATTAATCCACCTCTGAACAAATTTATTCCTGCAGGAAAAGGAAATTAACTAGAGAAAAATAATGAACCCAACCATTCTTTAACTTTGAGTAGAGACTTATGGTTACATAGCTTACTGAAGTAGAATGTGTCTCACATCAATGTATGGCCAAGCTTAACCAAAAAAATCACATTCATAACAATGCTCATTTGAAACACTCTATTAACTAAAGGAACAACAGAATAAATGGCTAATTGAGCCAATATCATCATAATTCACAAGAGAGATTTTGCCTGCATATTTAGTTAACCAGTAGTTAACTGAATATGCAGGCAAAAGTCCTTAACATGACTCATTTTTCCATGCCGCACAGGAAAAAGCCTACACATCAGAAAGTATTTTTGACTCGGTAAGAATTACAGTGAAGAGTTTTTAATTTATTTTTTTCAAATAGTTGAGAATATATACAATTAGTGGTGCAAAAAAATTGTTTGAGGAGTCCCAGTAATTAACTAGGCACACATCCAAGTCTCTAACATGACTCCTATTTTCACACCATATACGGAAAAAGCCTCTGCATCAGAAGGTATTTTCATGATTCCGTAAAAACTACAAGGGTCAGTTATTAACTTATTTTTCAAAATAGACAAGAAAATATACAAAATACCTACTGTTAAATTTCTGGCAAGTTATAGGCACCATTAATTTCAAATAGCAGTAATATGTTGGCAAATATCTTGAAAAATATTACAGTAAGTGGCTGATATCATAGTGTCTTTGGAAAGGTGATGTATTTCCCTATAAAATGAGACCAAATTCATTGTATTCCAGAAGGAAAGATATCCTGCTCCAACAACCCAAATTTCACAGCAGAGCTTTGTACCTCATGGGGTTTCTCCACATCACTCGCAAGTAAAATCCAGATATTAACCCTTTTAGTGCGGCAGGCCGATATATCGGCTTTGGCATCTCAGGCGTAAAGTGCGGAGGGCCGCTATATCGGCTCATAGGCAAAATATTGTTTAACTTTTGCACACTAATATAATTACAATTATTTTTTGTACGAAGTATAAGCGTTTTTTTATTATTACCTTATTCTATGCATACGCAATAAGAAAAACTGCATATGGATATTTTAAACAATAACTTTATAATATTTATTTTCCTACAGTGATACATTTCATTCTAGTTACCTTCCACATTTCTCACTAGAACCACTGGCAGGGGTCAGCACTAAGAGGGTTAAAAGGCAGTAAGAATCATAACCCCTCCCTAGAAGATCTAGCAAAGCAAATGTAAGGCTTTATTGCAATGATAAAAACACCCACTGCAGACACTACCACTCAATGTGATTTTAGGCATTAAGTAAAAACTGTATGGGTTTAAATACCTAATCCAGTGAGCATTTTTTTGTACACATGGTCAGAGGAACCCTCATTCCTGTGTATAGTCAGACATATGCTAGTCCTTTTCAGTTACAACAGCTTAAACTTCTAAAAAACTTTGTTGCACCCAACTGATAATTTTCATCAATCAGATTAAGAGCTAATTCCTTAAAAATGAATGTAATTATACATTTGACACCAGAGGAGAACATTACATATTGATTGAGAATTTTTGTATAACCATGACATCAAGCACATCATTAGCCCAAGGAACATGTCTACATAAACACTACCTCAATGGCATCAAGGATAATGACAGTTCTGTGCTTTGCAGTGTATAGCTACAGGTCTCCTCCACCAGTGTTGTCACTGTGTCAACCTCGTGAGTTCAAATTAAGCCATGAAGTTTATAAAAGTTCATGAATGCTTTTATTGTATTGTTTCTATTACTTTTTTCATGAATTTATATCAAGTAAGGATATTTGAATTTCTATAATTGAAAAATCCCATGCCAACAAATGCAGCTCCACCACCAACTCTTAAAAATCCCAAACCAACAAGCCACATTTGGTGCACATTTTCTAAGCACAATTTTGCTATAAAATCAGACAGTTATAAAAAAAACACCCACTGCCTTTTCCCACCCTAAGGTAATGAAGCAATCTTAATCATAGAGCATCAAATTTTAAAAACATTCTACCATCAAAGTTTTGAACTGAAGAAAATTACCACTTTCCATACTAATCTTCCACTAGCATTGACATCATTTTCAAAGGTTTTAATTGCTCATAGCAACATCTACAGAATCCACATAGTATCAGCAGCCAGGAATAGACAGCATATTTTTCCAATCTTGAATGTCATGCATCCTGACTTCCTTACTTTGGAGCTTTGATCAAATGGTTTTATTAACTTTTTCCATTACACCATAATATTTTTGCTGCCATCACTGTCGCCACTAGCTTAAGCTGCCACCTCTGGTCAGCAAGAATTTTTTAGCTATACCACAAAAATTCTTTTCCTAATAGCTTTTATGCCACAGGATCAAACCCTCGATGCACATGCTCCTGTGCAATCACTCTGCCCACTTCACCACCCACTCTCTGGCCATCTCACACATGCTTGACTTTTACTTCTCTATACATAAATCAGAAGTTGCTAGATCTCGGTCACCTCCAACTTTGAACGTGAAATTGCAAAAATTTTCCACCTACGGCTCAAAACTAACACATATATCAAAAATATTACTATAAACATTGACTCATTCACTACATCTCAAGTCTGTGTACAGTCAATGCCCAAATACTACTATGTGGATGTTTCTGCACTTCTCTAAGATGCAGACTTAATATTTATGTGGCAACATCACCCATAATTACCTCTAATGTGAATACAAAATATCCTATATAAAACTAATGAAAAGCCTCTCAAACAGAGCATCTATAGATTTTGTGGCTTTCACTTTTTTGCTTTTCATGATGAATAGCATGATCTCCATCTTGTTAAAGTTATCTCATTTTGCACAAAATGGAAAGATTCAATAGTTGACAGGAATTCCTCCGCAGGAAATAAAGCATTACTCTATGGTAATAGTCAACCAGCAGTGAGTGAAGAATATGATATGAAACTAGTCATTTGAAGATTATGAAGTTATCATTTTCCACCATGGCTCATTTGATGCAAGAGATTTTATTTTTTTAATGATTTTAAATTTCCAAAATTCAATTTAAGACCATATTTATTCCTCATAGACATGCTGATCCTGATATTCAACTACTCTACAGAACAGCAATCATATATTAACACCACCATTTTCATCATACACCAAATTAAAAATATTGATTTAAAATTGTAAAAGGAGACTTGAAACTTATTCTGGATGAAAAATTTCGAGACTACTGCAGCATTTATGTTATAGACAGAAGTAAATAGTCACATTTAGATGACAAAAGCAGAGGAAATGACTATGATATATGATCAAAGGATTTTATTAAAATGGAGCCTAAGAAAAACAGGCCTCAGTACTGTACACTGCAGTAATAAATATATCAGAATGCAGAACTGAGAAACATGGCTTCACTATAATAAGAGTGAAAGCCCAACACTCATTGCAAATAAGAATCTTTAAAAAATATACATGAGAAATTACTTAAGTTAAATAAAATTGGCTTCAAGTTTCTTGATAAGCAACAGGAATAAATTAATGTAAAGGACTATCAAATCGTTTTTCTTTCAATTAGTTTTAATATGCTGAAGAGCTAAATGAAAAGTTTCCACCCACAGTTGGCCTGAGCACTTAAACCCAAAAACTAAATAACTGAACTAGCACTGAGAAATGCAGAAATCAAAAGGTGGCACATCACTACCAAGCATATTTTATTCATGATATTATGAAAAATGAAAAATAATCAGCAAGGTAATTAAAAGCCGTAAACACAGAAAATGACAAACAGTACTACATACATTTATTAATCAATTGACTTAATACTCAACAGAGAATAGCTCAACAATTATGCTAATCAACAAAGCTGCCTAAAACAATCACCCACTCTTAAATTGTACACTGTCCACACTGGTTCACTGGTTGTACACTGGCACACACAATTTCATTAAAAAACTATGAATATGGCATACATTAGAAATTCCAAAATTATCAGAATTAACAATGATTATGAAAGTATTGTCCCTGTATTTCAACAACTTTATTTCACTTAGAACTGAACATTATCACAAGAAAACAAATATTATGCAATCCATAAAACAAATGACATATTCACCCCCAGTAATTATTGTCATTTGTTCTGCAGCAATAGCAAGTATAGATAAAGGCACAATCTGATTATCACTTCAAACCCATGCCATGACTAGCTTCAATACTTTGGTTAAATAATCAAAATCATTTATTGCAAAGCACAAATAATGCTATGTTTCACAGACTTCATATCTCAATAGGCTCAAAAGCATTCTAAAAATACGATCTGAATATCACAGGTAAATTATGGGTAACATTTCCCAGCTTCAACGATTTAACTTCATAAATAAGAACCTCCGATGATGAAAAAGGAGAACAGGGAAAACAAGTTCTTACCAGAACACATTACGACCCAGCAATAATGCTAGAGCACCGCACCCCCATGCAGATGTCGATGAGCCTGACTCAAGATTGAATACTTTATAACACACACAATATCAGCTAAAAAACTAGCTTTGGCAAAAAATAATGAGAGGCAAAATAAATTAGAACAGCAGGAGAGTAAAAACTAATAGCAACACAGCACTCACTCCTCTCACCCAGTAGACCACAAAAATATTCATCAAGGATTTCAACTTTGCTTGTTTCTCCCACAAAGGCACAATTTCAAAAACAACTTGTTCAGTAATGTTCATTCAAGAAGAGAGCAATTGACAAATTGCCAAAAGAAGCAAGGCAAATTAGACTCAAATGCACTTATTTCAATCACTCAGGGGGACCACATACAAGGAAAGGTTTTTAATCTCATAAACATGTACATTTTGCCCATGTTTACATGAATAAAAACCTCTTCCTGTAGGTGGCCACCTGGACGACCAAAATGAAAATGACCAAAATTCATCAGTCTATCTTCCCTAGCTTTTATTGACAATTTGGAGTAATCTTCAATTTAACAGTGATGTCCCAGAAAAATGATGGCACATATGTAAAAGAGTAGCTGAGGAAAAAACAGCATTCCCTTACAAATCAACATATTGCACTAATATGTTTTTCTTTCTCCTAAAAACAATTACTAGCTGCAAAAATAAATTACAGTAGGTATCTATTACTGAAATATCAAGGGATGACAATGCTTATCCCTTATAATGGGTCTTAAGGATATGTAGGCATGGTTTTAAGTGGACTAGACTGGGCTTTGAGAGACAGCAACACAAGGGAATAACTAGAACTGCTCTGAGAGACATTAACCTTAAACTAGCATTATGAACCTCTCAATTAGACAAAAATCTTAAGTATAAATAGCTTGTGGACAAAAAATGCCTAAACTAACTAATTTGCGAGAGGCAATCAAACTAGGCAGTTTGAAAAGAATTATTACATACAATGGCAGTGGAGAGTTTTATTAAAAAACAATGCAACATGCTCAGTAATTAGTTGGTATAGAAGGCAATCCAAAGTATTAGAGGAAGTGGAAGAGGAACATTTTGATGACAAAAAATGAGGGACATTGAAAAGATGAATGACTTTAGAACAGAACAATCACAGAAACAATCAAGTTCAAAGAGGCTGTCAGCTAAAATTAATAGGAAAATATACACATGACAAAAGTTTGATATAGGCTTTTGACCCAAGATACATGGATATCTTTTATTGTAGTACTTTCGGATTCTACACCAATGTGGAAATGAAAATGTGGTCAAGCACGCAAAATTCGACCAACAAGGAGGTGAACATGAAAATTCAACATAAGTAGACTTTGAAGAGCCAAAGAAGTCTGAGAAGCAAATAGAAATCTTGTTAAATAATAAGAGTATATAAAAATTCTAACAATTTAAAGAATTATCCTCTTAAATGACACTTATATCTCAAAACACCATCCTGAGATGAAAACAAATGCATAAAACATTATTAAATATTATAAATAAAACACGCCAAAGGAAGCCAAAGAAATCTTGCCCTATTCTCAAGCATCAAAAGGATCATTTTAAAAGATTAAGTAAAAGAAGAATAACAGAACAGACAAAGACAAACTTTAAAATCTCACTCCCATTTTGTGGCAATTACAAATACAGTAGACAACAGTAACGAGAAAATGGTTTCATTCTTCATTTGAGCATGCAGCTCTCTAATCATTCTCAATAAAAGTTTTCCACTGAGAAATGCATCACATTAGTTGGACTCAGTCACTACACTCAGCTTAAAAAGGCTATATTTTCCAGCTATTTGCGGTAAAGGGAACCATCTTCTCAGGACTTTGTATATTAGATTAATAGAGATGAATATACCTTGAGCAGGCTGATCCGAAGGATTACCAAAACAACTGCTTTGATCTGCAGAAAACATGAGTGGAATAGTATGAGGAGATACAGAGAAAATAACAACTGAAAGAAGTGGATGGAATGTGAGAACTAAATGAAAAGTGGTTAACTAACGTAACATTTTCAATTAAAGAACTGAAGTAGAGCCAGATTTTCCATGTTTAGTTCGAACATTGCACTTTCTTTAACCATCTTGTGATAGTATTTAGATTTTCAATGAGTGTTCTTACGATTCATCAATAGTCAAGCACCTGACCTCTATGGTCTATGGGAATTTTATGATAACCATCAACCTCACTTGTATGCATTCAGAATAATTTATTCAAAAATTAACGATAGTCCACACATCATCCATGTGATTGGACAAAATTTAAGGAGAGGAATACCGTTGGAAAAAACATGATATAAGAATAATGAATACATGACTGCATTACAGTCAAAGTAGAATCCATTTAAGCCCATGAAATTTAATGAGAGAATATGTTTTCATTTGTTACTGATTTGACAGCCTGTAGGACAAGAAGTGTCCAAAGTCTACCATGTTCGATAAAAAAAAATATATTTGAAGTTGGGCCCAAAAATTTAATTCTATCATCAGAATTTCAAACATAAGATGAAATGATTGAGTTAAGCAATCACGAAACTGAGACACTTAATGAAGGGACAAGTAGTACATACAAATGTTTGTCTCGGCAATCTATCTACACATACAGTGGAGTATTCCCAAATTTTAAATGATGACAATTCAAGGGAGGATTTTATACGGGAAGCTTTACCATAAATCCAAGAAATAACACTTAAAAGTAGTATCAGTGAACCCTTTATGGATGATGTACTTCAAGAAGACTTCATAGGATTTTTGGATTGCTCAAACTAACCAAAAATCCATCTCCTTGATGAAAAATTAAGGAATTCTGAAGTAAAACACATAATTCTTCATGAAGAGACTTTGAGATAACAGCATTTTATAAAAAAAATTGGTTACAGGAATCAAAGTTCCAACCTATTCATTTTGAACTGCTGATGAAGCCTGATATGCAGGAGAGGATAATACTGATGGGTAACAACAGAACAGCCAAATAAAAGCACTGTTTATTCAATGGGTCAAAAGATAGAATTTAATGGAAGCTGATACTTCCTAGCTGCAGTAAAAAAAATACTAGCAAAGAAGAATGTAGAAAAGTTAGCACTGCTAAGGACACAAAGAATGAACAATAACAGCTCTTGACTCAAGGTTGACCAAGGCTAGCGACAGAAGTAATAAACATTGATTGCATAGAGAGAAAAACAACAAAAGATTGAGGTTAATACAGACAAGATTTTACTACTTACGAAATGTTCCTACTGACACATTTTTTACTTTCCTTTACCCTTTTTTCAGTGGGATAAACAAGCAATTCATTTCATGTGACTCTTATGTTTACTGATCTACATGTTCACATTATGTGGGGTATTATTAGGTTGAGTTACACCCACAAATGATAAAAATAGAAGAGAACAGGAGATGATGACAAAAAATCGTTTCCCATACTCATTCTTCATGTTTTACATGCCAATTATGTTTTCATAGAACCCTGTAGATATTTACTCTAGCCTAATTCATTATTAATAAAAATAAAAAATATATACATACATTTTCCAGTCAACCATACATTGATGAAATAATGACATTAGGAAACACCTATAGAGATGGGTGCCATTAAAACCAGAAATTTTTTTTTAATCATGACAAATATTTTTATAAAAATGTTCTCCAAATAAATAAAATTGAAGAATACAAGAATTAGCTTTCACTTACTATTTAAGATATTTCTTTGTAACCTTTATGCAATTATAATGTGTAGAGTATGTACAGTAGGAACTTGATAAAAACAAAGTCAGCAGAACTGAAAAATCAGTACTGCAAAAAAATATGTATTTTGTTTCCCCTAAAGACTGTATCCTTGACAGTGTTTTAAAATGAGTATTGATCACTATTTGTGAAAGGATTCTTAAAAAATATAAGATGTTAAAATAACTATTATTCCATTGCTCCTCATGCAAATGCTCTAAATTTGTGATCATGGTGCTGGGGAAATTTCCACCTAGTTTCAAAAATGTATATAAAACTAAAATTGCATAAAAAACATAAACTGATA
The DNA here is from genome assembly GCA_963169105.1 of Ceriagrion tenellum. Taxonomy (NCBI): domain Eukaryota; kingdom Metazoa; phylum Arthropoda; class Insecta; order Odonata; family Coenagrionidae; genus Ceriagrion; species Ceriagrion tenellum. The sequence goes on along the minus strand of OY720638.1, from coordinate 105,354,929 downwards.
ACAAAATAGACTATTAGAGTTTAATTTCCTAAATGGCAGTCAGTAGAAAGGAGTAACTACAAATGGTGCATAATGTAGGCATTTATTTCCAACATACATGCAGTAACAACCGGAGGGTAGTAGCCCTGACAAATTATCCAGATCCAGCATTTTCCATTTCATTTATAAATTATTTTATTTCCTCTATCCAACTTATTGCAAATTTTCCAATGATAACTTAGTGCATTAGATAAGAAAATCTTTGTCACCTCATTGCAACCTCGTCTACCAATGAGCTATGGGCCTTGACCTTAGAAAGAGTCGCCTGGGAAGGGGAGTTAGGTAGGAGGAAGGTATTTACTGATATTACAGTGAATCCATCAATATCTTCCGATATCTTGGAAGTTTTAATAACACACTGGAATATCTTAATTCAATGCATTTCAGGTCAAAAATTGGCAGTACTAATATTTCTAAGCTACTTTATCAAATGATAAATATAATCTTGTTTCATTCATATTTATGCTGGAAACATTTCATATTCTTGGATTATTGAAGGTCTTCCATTCACAATTTAAGTTTACTTTCTCTAGGAAATACCCAAGTAGTTGAGAGTGAAAGAGTTAATCCAAGAGTGAAATTGATGAATTTTTACTGCGATTGCACTTTCCACAAACTCTAAAAGCATGTCCTTCAATACTTGGTTAGTTTAAGTCAAAGTCAACACACTCAATATTAAAGCCCATTGCTGAGTTACTACCAAAATGATCGTTGCTAACGTATCCAGTATTTTCAAATTCGTTGCATTACTCGAATTTCAAGGACAAGAGACTGTAATTGGCCGACTCCCCACCATAGCAACTTATTGTGACGTCGTCAATTTGGATTTGAGCAAGGGCTTTCTTCTTTGCATGCCCTGAGGTGAAGCTGCCTTTCTCTTTTTCAAACATACCAATCTCCCCTACCTATGCGAATCCTGGTTCTTCAACCCTAAGAGCATGTGACTTGCTCAGTCAGCCACACGCTTTCAAGCACAGGCCCCTATGGTATAATAATAATAATAAATATTTATTTGTCCAGCGATTTGGTTGTACAAATATAGGACATGTCAAGACAGGCATATAGAAAACTCATGAAAAATTTAAGGATGAAGAAATTCATCAACAGAGTAAAACAAATTTCTTAATAAAAAACCATGTAAATTAAGATTTGAAGAGGGCCATCGTCTTTGCACTCTTAATTTCATGAGAAAGCTTGTTATTGTATATTTAATGTATGTAATGTATATTTAATGGAAAAAGTTCGGAGGGCAGGGATGCATGATTTGGGCATAGAGGAAGAGTGAAAGAGGAAAGGGAGTAGGAAGTAGTTAACGGAGATCTCGCAGGATGCAATATGGGATGGGAGGAGAGAAGGTTGACAGAAAGTACCTGATTAGAGTTGATTGTTCCTTCTTTTCATTTGCATGGGTTCATGCATGGTGAACCAGGCTTTTAGGAATGTGACTTTTTCTAAAGATAGTGGCAATGACAAGTATCCCTGTCTTATTTTCCATTATTTTATCACAACATTTTTCCATCCCCTATCATGCACCAGAATTTGAACTGCCACAAATGCAAGTGCAGAGCAGGGAGAAATGGTATGTGGCACAGCAGGTAAGTTTCATCCAAGAGAGAATTGTTTACATGATGGCAATGCTGCTAAGGGTGAAAACAAAAATAACTGCATGATGAGAGATATAATGGCTTCAGTTAACTTTTTAAGGCATATCGTCTACCTTATGTTAAGTTGAAAATGACTTGGTGACTCTGACACATGTGAGAGGATGCATTATCAATCTCATATATCACTCATTTGATGAATCATAGCTGGCAACACAGATATATAAGATGTCTACATCTGCAAAAAGAGTTTTGCTGATGCAGTTTTTCACTTTGGTTCGTAATTTTGTATTTTCAAATAGCACCAATAATTTAGCATAGGCTTTTAGTCAGGACTGACAATTTTGCTTTATATGAACAAAACTTTGTTATTGTACTTCATATTTTCAAGTTCCTACTGAGCATACACATGTTACACATAAATATGAATGTACTCTTCCAAATTACTGGAGTAAGTAAAATTGCAATGATGTGTCCTAATCAACCATTCCAAAGTATTTAATAACATCCTTTTCTACTTAATGGACATAGTTTTGTTTTTAATGGCATTAGTTTTTTTTAATCCAATACCCACACCTTAAACTGAACACAGTAAGAGCACCTCATACATAAATGTACAAAGATGGGAGGAAATTTTATCAAGTTCCATGCACCATCTCCAAAGCAAATTATGACTTTTCCATCACATAAACTATTCACAACAAACATACAACCATGGTGCTTCCATTTAAATAGATGACAATACTGAAAATAAATGAGGTACCAAAGAAAATGATTCCAGTATTCAAGGCTATGAACAAGGAGCAAACAAATGAATGGCTAGTATACTGCAGATGATATACATCACACAAACCACTATATTCATCAGACTCTTAAGAGATCATAACAGATCATTATCTTTAACTTCCTCAAGCAATTTAAAGTGTAAAGAAATAACAGCCAGCAAGTAGAAAAATAACCTCACAGCTAATAACAAAAATAACAATAATTCCACAGCTAAATGCTCAGTCGTACTTATAAAGGACTTTTTCACTGCTATTACAGCATAACAAGAAGCATATTTTCAGTATCCGACTACTATCACAACAGGAAAAAGCATATCTGAAGAGATCTCTTTTCAATGCAAATAATATTTTCAGTATACAGATACCTGGGAAATATCCAACAGTGATTCAAGGGATGAAATTATCCACAAAAAATACCAATAAATTCATGCCACAGCTTACACACAATTAATATCATAAGATTTTGATGTACAGATTAAAGACATCAAATAATACTAAAATTGCTTTTCCCAACATTGAAGAAGGTTATAAAAACCTTCAAAATATTTGTACTAAATAAACCATTTGAGTGCAGCATGACGTGATATCACATCATGGTTGTCTTTACACTGGGGCTGATATCACGTTATATCACGTCATCAGCCCCAGCCCATGAAACACGCGAGTGTTTCAGCTTTCACTAGGCCCCCAAGTGAAGGCTGAAACACTCACCGTACCCATGACATGATATCATGCCATGCCACGCTCAAAGGGTTAAGGTATACTTGATGTTCAACTTCAGTTATGATGGGTACGATACATTTAGCATACGAACAGCCATCAGATACTGAGATAAGCTTAGAGGAGAAGTACAAAGTTAAAGCACTAGCTTGGGCTGTATTTCAATCACTGCGTAACTCATTACATTAACAATGCATTTGTGAGGATAGTTGCCAATCAGTTGAATGAGGCAGGCCTCACAGATGGGGACGAGGAGAGGAAAGAGGAAAGGTAGAGGAGGATCAAGATTGACGGTTCATTTTTTGCTCAGTGATGACCAACATTAACCAATGCCAGAAAAGAAGGTGACAAAGGAAGTAAGCAATATGATTACACCATATGTATAGGACGAGCAAACTGAAAAATCACCCAACTAATGATAAAGAAAGAAATAATTTAAAATATCCCAGCGGGGAAAAAAGAGTTAACCTGAAGCTACAGTAGTAATTGTAAATCTGATAGGTAATACTAAGCACCAGGGTATCCTACAATAAAAATAGCTACATATGTACATTGTTATTAGGGACATAGCACCAAGCCTCTCACTTCCCATGTATGAACACTGGAAGCCCTGTACAATAAGGAGGTCATATTACAAGAAGCTTCATGTTATGAGTGATAGCCAAAGTATGTACTCTTTATTTTCCTGATTTTCATAAAAATAAAACTGGGTAGGGCAAGACCTTCAGTTTAAGTAAAATTTATCTTTCTACTTAACTGGTGTCCAGCGAAAACAGAAAAATGGAAATGAAAGATCATCCAATTGCTCTAAATAACAGGATATATGCAGACTAGATTCCTTCACATAAATCTTGGGCAAGTGCACTTTTCATAGGTTGAGTATTTTCAAATGCACCCTACCTATGAAGGTTACTCAGATACTAAATGCATCAGTGCAGCTGAGAAAAAAACCAATTGAGAAAAAAAAACAGGAAAATAAGTTTTCAGTAGTCACCTCCAGCAGAACTACCACTCTTCAGTACTCCAACACTTTAGAAATTAATTACAGGACCGAGGATAAAATTTTCACAATATAACTTTTGGAGGATAAAATGAGGAATCCAAACTATTCATCATTAAATGTTAGAGTAAAACCTTGATTAAAATAAATGGAGGGGCCAAAAATATGAATAATGTAAAACCAAAGAATAAAATGGAGAGGAGATAATGACACATGATGCTCCCCTATTTGCCATGTCTCTTTATCATGTTTAAAAGCAAGCCAATCGTTAGCACTTTTGATGAACACCAATTAACATATTAACGACATGCTAAATATGACTTCGATCCACTTAAAGCTCATGGTTATGTTGGAACAAAGAGTGTTTTCTTAAGACTTGTACCTCACAAAATATTAGCTTCGTCGGGGTCATGGGTTCAAGTCCCGCCTGGATGGAATTACCACCACTTTGGGCATGGGTGTTTGTGTTCATTTGATGTTACAGCTATTCCCCTGATATAAATTGGCCCGAGGTGCTGTATTTGGGGTGGTTAAGATAAGATATAATAAAAATAAATAAATTAAATTAAAAATAAAATATTTCGAACTGCAGCACTAGTGAAGATATTTTCACAAACGTTGATGTAGAGCTGAAATCACAGCAAATGTAACTTGGGTAATGATCCAAGTCTCTACATACCGCGTGCCATTGTTGATTCCTGATTTGTTTCCATGGGTAAATATATTGTTCCACAATTAGTTCACTTATATTTGGAGAAAAAAATTATAAACAGTAGACTGAGCAATCAATTATGAGCTGTGATGAACAACCTAGCACTTGACTCCCAGATAAAAAATTTCAAATTAAGTATGTTCTAAATATGCCTTAGGTATTCAAAAAGGATCTAACGTTAGGAAGATGCCATGAGGTCCAATATCATCATGCTCAGTAATTGCATTTAATACATATCAGAAACAAAAGCTTACACTTCTACATCCATAATTAAAACAAACTATGAAGATAATCCTAAAAAGTACTCACCGTGAAAAATTGCAAAAAAAAATTTAGTAACAAAAAATTTAAATAAATGTTACTCTGACTCATATTTAAACAGAAATGTTTATAAAGATAATATTTTGCCCCTATTTTTATCACATAAATAATGCTGGTGCCTTTAAAATACTTCTAATCATGGAAGCCACCACTAAATAATATGGTAAAAATTTCAACATACACTCCCTCCTCTTTTCATAATAACCCTTGTATGAGTTAACCTACTTTTTTCTATTTCAAGTTAGCAAGAAATAGGATTTTTCAGCTGCAGATATAAAAATTATAAAAAATGGTAAGGGCTCCTCATTAACTTTTAAGCATCACATTTCTGTAGGCAACTTGTACTAAAACAATAAGGCATTGGTAATGCTTACTAACACATTCACAAAGGGATAAGACAGGAAGGGAATCATGAATAGGAGAACAGTAGATTTTGGCATGGGTTGTTATGGAAACTTGATAATTTAAAAATGGGGATACACATATAACCTTGAAAAGAGACGATTTAACCAAGCCATTCCCTCATGCTCAAATACAGTGACAACAGTCCTTCTCCAGATTATTCACCAGACATAACAGTACACTGGCAATAATTTAAATTTTTTAGTTATCTTAAAAGCCAATATCTATTTCTCACCATGCCTGGATCGTGCACTTCATTCACAACACTTGGAGAAGTCTGTGCTTTGGTTACTTTTGCTTCCTTTATCTTGTTTTCCTGTATTCCTGATGGAATCCATTCTGCAACCACAGGGGTACCACTCTCTCCCTAAAACATCAATTTTACATCACTAGGCAAATTGCTAACTTTCAAAGAACTTCAAGAACAGAAAATATTCCATAAAATCAAGGTAGAGCAAGATGCTATTTCTCATTTGAAAAATGGAAAGTCCCGAATATTGCACAACTCTTGGGGACACAGGGAAGCATCACATTTCTGGTTCATATTGGGTGGCAGGTAAGCTGGAAGTTGAGAAATTCAATTCAGATATCAAAAAGGAAACATTTACTAACTATGAGAAATATAACAAGCATCTTTCTTTTTGGTCATGCAGCCAAACTAAAAACTGCCTTAGGGAAACAAGGACCAGCCACCAATACCAAAATTCCATAACAACAAATTTTTAGAGCTGCTGAACAGCATAAATTTGGTCCAATCACAACCAGAGGCTTTTATTGGTATTACATAATTTGAACAAAAATGGCACAACTCCCAAAGTTGGTATTAGTAACTGATTCCTACATTCAAGCAGAATTCTTCCATGCAATGATAATTCTTCCATGATAATTCTAACCAGCCAAAGGAAAATATTAATTGACCCTCAAGAGCTTTTGGCAATGATCAAAAATAAATAATGAATTTCCAAAATTATTTTATTACAGTTATATTCCATGAAATGTGTTTTTATTGCAGGTATTCCCAGATAGAAAACATTAGCAAAGCACTGTAATAATACAACATTTCTTATTTCCACAATTTATTACAGAATATACAACCAGTTGCAGCTGTTATGCCATCATCGGGTCACCAGTGGTACCTGATGATGGCTGTCATGCAGAATGGTTTAGCATAACAGACAAAAAGCTGGCACATTCTGCAATAAATTGCAGAATGTAACAAAGTTAATATTTTCACTATGTTGACCTTCAACCATGCAAGACCCTCAACATTTGAATTTATCAAATTCTTTCTTTCTCATAAAGATAACTTTATATGATGGCAACTCCAACACTGGTTGTTTACCACAGGGGTGCCTATATTCCACCATATGTTAATCTATTGTCAAAGTTATTTGCAGTATAGTTTAGTGGAATAAATGTTAATTATTTATTAAATAGGCAGGTTGGCCAAATTTTCATGGAACCAAAAAGGAAGATCTGAAAACAACACTGGTGATGGATTATTCAGGGTGCACTTAAAAGTTTAATATTTTTATTAATAGAATAGTATATAGTGATAACTTTTAAAATTTAAAACTATCAACAACCCATCATAATTTGCACAACCTGCATTGAACATATAGTGCAACGTGACATGTGAATTGAGTGCAGAAAATATGACAGGAATTTGAATATATATTTACAAAACTATACATGTTTTTATTAATAACAGATAAACACATACGTACAGTAAAATAAAAATAAATAACATACATGAAAAATATTGCTAAGTGAAGGAGGATGAAGATAAAGCTCTTTAAAGCTGAAGTAGATAAACCCTCAAGTATCCTGGACTTAGCTTAGTCAGAACAGCACAGGTTTACGAACTAGCTAAGACCCACTCCAGGGACTCAACCCTAAAACCAGGATCAAGAATGCCATAGTGGATCTTCATAAAAAAGTACTAGAATTGAGCACATTTTAGAGGCAGTCCTTGACTTTCATACAGCACTCACTTTCGTACATTCCAAAAAAAAAACAACTGTTACTCAACTTTTGCAAGCTGGATTTGAACTTTTGGACATTAGTTAGAGAACAATATTTTTTTAAATCCATGTGTTCATGCCAAGGAATGCAATGATTGAAGAACGAGATGCATGCCCATAACTCACAGACAACTTAAAAACAAAAATTTGATAATAATATTCATAATTGCTATCAAGTTCATTGATTTTCCATCAAGGTGTCTAACGTGTTTACTGCAAAAAAAAGTTGCCAATTACTCAGTGATAGAAAGTTAATGTTATTGCATACTTCTACAGAATGAATTAAACAGCTACACACAAAAGTAAGGCCATGGCAATCAATCACCTGCAAAATTCTACCTACCAGCATATTACAGAATATTTTGCTCATGCACATTGTACCATTCCACTAATTAAGTGTTGTATGTGTGCACTAAAAGTTCACTGATGTGTTTCTATCCCAGCTAAATTTTATACCTTGAATGGAAAGCACACAATCATTAGAATTAATTTTTTTCTATGTATCATGGAGCAGCTCCCACCATCTGCCAATTCAAGGGAGAAGAGGCTGCTACATGGTGTCATTCGATTTTTTATTAGTCTTTTCCCTTATTTTAAAAGTATTAGGAAAATTTTTCTCCTCTTCATTGGTAATAATTTAAATTATATCAAATTTAAGGGTCCAAAAATTAAATGTCATTATGCATTTAGTTTCAAGTTCACTGATGTGTTTCTATCTAACGAGTTTTTCAAATTCAAGTGTAAGTATATCATCAGAGGAATGTTAACTTTAGCTTAGTAAAAATTACAAATGTGCATGAATTTGGTGTTGAGCACTCCGAACATAATATGATTTTTTAGCTTTTACTAAGGCTTATCAGCATAATTTTAAGCATTATTATGTATTGTTTGAAATATTGGTCATTTACTCCTTAACATTTTGAACTGAAAATAAAATTTCCACACACTAAATAAGGTATTTAATATACATTTACCACCCTAAGAACATAATCCCTAATTAGTATGGGACCCAATCGTTTGTCTTTGGCACATGTCTTTGGTATGCATTGTGTATGAAAGTCAAGGATCACCTGAATACAAAAACTATCAACATCATTTTAATTCCCATAGCAACTTCTAATCAATAATAAAAACTATGCAGAGTAAGCTACAAGAGCCGTAATCAAAAGATGACACAGCAAGGAAAGATTTTCTAATCGGTAGAAACAAAAATATTGAACTGATGAGAGATTGTTGCTATACTTCCTATCACGGCATGGATTCACTATCAAGAAAGTATGATTTTAAACAAGAAGAACACAGGAATTTGATTTAAATGAATTCGCGAACAGAAGCATAACTAGGACCCTAATACGCTTCTAGATAGTCAGTAATGGTTCAAATCCAAAATTTATCCTAATCCTAATCTGGAATTTGAACCTTCTTCTTTTAGTGAATCTAGAGCTGTGTGAATGCTTCGAAATCAAATCGAATTGACTCAAATCAGGCTTAATTTGATTCGGTTCACCAGCGAATCGGGATGCTTTGAAAGCAAATGATTTGTAGTATGCGAATCAGATAGATTCATCTTCGAATCATTACATGCATTCAAGCATGGCGCTCATCCACGAATTGCACGCTGTCTGTTTAGTAGATGTTTTTCTCACGGGAAACAAAAATTTAAATGACCACACATTATTCTGTGCTATTCTTTGTGCCACTATATAGATGTATAAGCAAATGTAAGGCCCTGAAATATTGTGAAAATTTATATTACTTTAACTCTGCATAAAATTTTGCATTTTATTTAGAATTCGAATACCATTCGCAAGCAAATTTTTATAGAGTGATTTGGTTTGCTATCGAATACAGTATAGACCCCCGCGTTACGATGGGTTCGACTTACGATCTGAGCTGATTTTGCGCACGCTTTTTAAAATTTCAAATTTCTCCGATAGTGTTTTACATATTGGTTTAATTGGTTTAATAATATTTTACATAATTTTAATCCAGGATATTTCGTATGCATTGGCTCTGTTACGTATACTGAATGGATTGGCACTGATGCTCTTTAAACCGATTCCTCGTCCGGAAATAATGCCGATTCAACATACGATGGAATTCACTTTACAATCGGTCCTCCAGAATGGATTAATATTGTAAAGTGAGGGTCTACTGTATTTTAAAAAATTTGTTTCAATTCGATTCAAAATTTATGAGGGAGATTCAATTCAGTTCGATGCAAAATGAAAATCCCTGTTTCGTACAGCACTAATTGAATCTCAAATATTGAACCCTCCTTTTGCTTAGTTATATTTCCCAATTCCTCATCATTACCAATACATAAAAAAATAATAATAAAAGATTAAAAAATCCAAATCCATTTTCAGATTTCCCTGATAACTAATGAGGCCAATAGTGCTTCTAGGTTTCCCTCATCTAAAATCTAATTATTTAGCATTAAAAAAAATAAAACTGAATACAAATTTGTTTCACACAAAAATACAACATTACTTCCTCAGTTGAGAAGAAAGTTAAGAGAACGCAAGTATAACAGGTCAATTTTGACATTTTTTGTAAATTCTCAGTTATTTTCCAATGAGGCATTTCAAAACCTTTTCAGGTATTTATTAGTTAAATTGTATGTCTTTGCTGTTTCTCTGGCTGAAACTTTAATTTTCAAAAGCATTTCCACAGTGTGATATAGTGGCTTTGGATTCCCAACCTCAAGATAGAGAATCAGATTTTAATGCAAAAGATGTGACAAATTTTCAAGCAGTGACTCCAATTAATGTCAATCTAATGGTCATACTTCGAGTGCATTGATTTTTTCATGATAAGGAGAGAACAACCTCTCTTCTCTTTCAACTTTAGGCCTCATGAACATCTATTCCCATATCTTAGAACAGTTCAATTTTACCCACTTTATTATTTTATTGGTGCTTAAAACCTAAAAACTCCTTAACGAATCCATAAAGAGTACCACACTACATTTTACTCACATTTGCACCACTAAGTGATGGCACATTAAAGCAAAACACACACAGTTTTGTGAAATTCACAGCATAATATAAAACTATATTTCACAATGGATTCTAGGATAGGTGTGTATTTCTCTGCAGTCTAATACTTCATTTTTGAAAAACGAAAGTAATAATTCCAGTCTATCAATTGAGCACATATGAAAAGCAGAAGGCATAATGATATGTGGCATGTGTGTCAGCATACAAAATGCCATGGGAGGGTATGAAGGCAGTGCTGTGAATTCGCCATGAGGCAATTTGTAAATGAAACTCCGCATGACTCATAAGTATAAAATCGCCACTGATATGCATATTTTGTCACAATGAAAGCTTACCAATGTAATCACAGTTAAGTACACCAACGTCTATATAAAAAATTCAGAGGTGAGATTAGAATGATTTTGCAATTGACTACATAGAGTTTACAGCAAAGAATATTCTCCTCTACGTACACCACCCTCAAAACTGGATTCAAATTTGTTCAAATCTTTTTTGGAAGGATTAGATTTAATCTCAAATCCATGGATTCGAAAAGATTCTATCGAATTCTGACCACACCACTACTTCTGATCTAAATATTGCATCATTACATTTTATTACACTTAAGCAAGTCATATTTAAGAGTTACAGAGGCTAAATACTGCTAAACTCATCAACTAATCATACCATGCACCTTGCTGCTCTTCATTTTAGCATGCAGAAATGTTTTAGCAGAAAAGTTTTGTTCTATGCACTTGGGCCTGACTATTATTTTTGCTCCAGTATTAACATATACATTAACTTCTGACAACACCAACTGCATCATATATGAAGTCCATTACTATACGAATGAATACAGTTCATTCCTGCTTTGAGACATTGATCTATTCCAAAGGACTACTTGCAATAAGAATATATAGCGATTTTATTTAAAAGTTTTACTATTTACAGAGCGAAAAATGACAAGAGATGTCATGAGAAAGGGCCAACAATGTTCTCACCCATACCATTATATGAGTTTACACAGAATTTGTAACAAAACATGCATTTTTTTATGCATTCAAGATTATGTATCGAAAATAATGCATATTCCTGGCTGAATTTTCGAAATAATGAAGTAAGACATACAAATAAAAATACAATAGACTCTACCCAATCAAGACCACTGCATAATCTGGACATGCCTCTGGTGTGTAGTGAAGGTGGTTTACTGAATGGCTATGAGATGGCATCACCACCACATCATTCACAGTTATTTCCCGAGCCAAAATTTATGTTTAAATGGCTAACTTTTCACCAAAACTGAAAGCTTGAACATTTATTTCCTATTAATATTTTTTTGGTACAGTAATACACTACAGCACCATCTATGCTAAAGGAGGGAGTAACCCAATCCGGAAATCAAAAGCAACAGATAATCCATTCATGTTTGATTGTATGGTAGTTGTGGCCTTAGTTTCAGTGCCAGTAGTCAGAATTTTGAACATATTGTGATAAAATACTCGTATCCTTATTGTGTAATTTTTCTTATCATGCAACTGCCCATTCCATTTACTTCTACAAATACATTTCACCAACTATAATTGATGTTTGTGGATAAAGTTAAATAAATAGGCTCTATCAATTCACAGAACATACAGTGGTGAATCTTATTTTCAAACATACAAAATGCATTACATTTTTAATTACCTACTTGAGATATCTGCCCATAAAAAGACTACATTCTTGATCACAAAGTATTACATTCATAAGGAATTTGACTTTGCCAATTAGCAAAATTTGCGTCACTTTTTTTAACCTTTGAGATTCATATCAAGGTAACTAAAGTGACTACAACTCCTTGGAGTCCGATTCATTCCATACTTCTGCCCCAAGCTGTAGCTAACCTAGACACATGACTCTTCTGTGATGATAAGTGGTCACTCCTTGGGAGTCCCAAATCCTTTATCTTTAAGCTTACATAACTCACTCTTGAAATAAACAAGTCAATGTCACTGACCACCCCATTCAGTGGCACACTGACAATGCACCACAGTAAGCCAAGATCTCCCAAGATGCCCTTTCTATTATCTTCAACTTATCGCAATTTCCTTCACACAGCACTTCCTCATTCCCAAAGAATTAGACATTTCATATCAATTATATTGCTTAGAGACTTAGTAAATTTAAAAAATCCATGTAAGAAACATAAGTTTGCTCGAGCAAATGCTGAACAGTGATTCAGGAGACTTTCCACAATGTAACAATATCATCTGTGCAATTGGAAAGTCTGCAGCAGGAAAACCTTGAGTGGACAAAATGTAGCATTTTTGTAGACTTCAATGTGGCTGCTGGTAACAAACGCGAGCAATGGTGGTAGGAGGTGGGGAAGGATGGAGGGGAGGGGGACAGAAAGGAAGAATAGGGGAGAGGGTCGTAGCGGGATGACTATCACATAATCCCAAGGTTGGTTAATCAGTCGTTGGATAACTGGTGCTCCACATTGGTCTGAAAACATTGGCAAGGGACCTAATGCTCTATGCAAGAGTGAAATATGAGCAGAATTTCACCAGGAATGCTGATTCCAAAATCAAACTCCACAAAGAATAATGTTGCAATGATAGCTGGACAAGAATGGTACTCTTAAGTAAAAATGCAGCTCACTGATGAAAATGCTCACAGAAAAAAACTTCCAACTGATGAAATTAGACAACATACACAGGCAGTTGTCACATTCCACATTTTCACGCATGACATTTTTTACATTGCTCTTCAGTTTCATCCCATTAGCAAAGGATTCCATTAAACACCATTAAACACCATTAAGAGTAATGAACACACTTTGAGGAACTATCGGATGTGATCATAACACCATCTTAACAAACCCAACTAGTTAAATAAATGACTCTCAATCACTAAGTCCTGATGAGAAAGCCTTTCAAATGGCTGAAAAGCTTAAGAGGTCAAGTGACAGAAGATTAAGCCCATTATCTTTTCAGAATTTGACATATTTTGCAGCCATTATAAAGCTGAAATAATTATGTCATTTTATTCATAACATTTATTATCTACTATCCGGAGTTTTTCATACCCAAATGATTATTGTATACAATGAAATAAATATGATTTTGCAATTCAAAAAGGAGAACATCAGGTATGGCATGAGTTCAATTTATATTCACATTTCTCATTCAAATAGTCCTTCAGGATTGATAAATATTACAAAGAAGGAGTCAACTACAGTTGCTCATATTTTAGAGGCATACGACCTTACAATTATAATTACTCAGCATCTCATTTCCCAAAATTATCTATTCCATACAATATGCTTTGATTAAGAGCATAGAAACTCATTCAAATCCCTAGTTGCCAAGAGATATTATTCCTCTTGGAGCAATTACTTTATCCATTCATATTTAAGTAATATCTAACCAGTTAAATGACCAAATTTGATGCTACTTTGAATTGGTCCCCACGGAAGGTAATGTATAATAACCTGGAGCATACCTCTTGTTGATGAGGTGGTGAAAAGGAGCCTTGGTAGAGTGGTGGTGGTGGTGCAGATACAGGGCCATTAGTGGCATGGCTAACCCTTTGTAAACTTCGAGCATGCCTGGCCAAGGCCCGTAACTCCTTTGGATAGGGCGTTGGAGCCCTGAGAAGACGACCACCGACATCCAACTCCGAATCAGCAGCAAACCGAATATGCCTTCTCCTGATTCTGTCCTCCTCACTCCTGGCATCTATAACAATTAAAAGATAACTTACATATACAAAAATTATACTTGCGCAGGATATATATATATTCAGGATCTTAAGTTTACAAACCGACATCTACCACATTCATGCCAAGATTGACTCGGATGAGATTTAAGAATGCTTCAGAGCATATATTTTAATAATGTGTAGCAAATATTGTTTTAGAAAATGCCCTGAGTAATCAACACACTTGGGTTAAACCCCCTTTTACGCAAATGATTCCAATTTGTTGATAGTAATATAATAAAAGCTAATTTAAAAGTCACTGATTACGGTTTAAATTAAATTTCCAGGATTATCTTCAAGGGTATTATGAAAAATACCATACATGAAGAAAGAGAACCATGTCCAAAAAAGGTTATTCTGCAGGGTTGAGGCCTATGGTGGTTTATGCAACTTTCTCCTTTTATTATCCTCTTTGTACCTGTTTAAATTGTGTATTTCAATGCTCTGCAAATCAAACTTTTGGGAAAAGTAACATTTAATTTAATCTTCAGCAGTTTTAATCATTAGCAAAGGTGTTATCCATTAAAGTTAAATATTACAGCAATTCATTTCCACAAATAATTTGTCACAATTATAGTTACTCATTACTTTTTTAATCATTAATCCCCAGCATTGTAAGCAAATACACAGCAGGTCACAGGCCAACCTAGCTGACTTGTGTACCAAGACAAATGGGAAGCATGGATAACAGTGCAATTCCTTGTCACGAGAAGTTCCATAAGGGGAATTGCTCATGTCACTCATGACAAGGGTAGAAGTTGAAGAAGCCCCTTGTTAAGCCTTACAAACAGAATAATCACATGCATCGAAAGACTTCTATTTTTCTTCTAGACCTCATTATTGATGTTGGAACTGTCAGCATTTGAATGTTTCTTAAAGCTCAACTTAATTCATTTTGAATTATACCAACTACCTGTCCAGATCTTCAGATTTATGCCTTCGAGGATATTGATGTGTTTAATAATTGTAGGGTGACTAACAGCTAAAAGATCTAATATTTTATTACCTCTCATAGGTTTGTTTACAACTTGAGTAAGAGTGTGAAGTGAAAGGGTATTTAGTAAGGCCTCACTCATATCACGCTTCCTAGAACCTGTTTCAATGCTATTGGTTTTCCAATTTATAGCCGGGAGGTTGAAATCTTCACCGATAATTATTACGCTTTTGTTATCTCTCGAGGTAAATGATGATAACTGAGTTTGTAACTTGTAGAAAACGTCTATTTTGCAATCTGGAGGTCTGTAAAATGAACAAATATGTATATTTCTATTGTTTTGATGCTTAACAGTACACCATACGCTCTCTATTTCATTGTCGTATTTTTTGTACTCACTACTATTCAAATGCGATTTCACTGCTAAAAATACTCTGCTGCCAGTCATATTTGGTCTATCACATCTACAGATTTTATATCCTGTTGGAAAAACTTCACTATCGCTAATATCCTCGGCAAGCCAGCTTTCTATTCCAATTATTATATATGCATTTACAAATATATGCTCAACTTCGGCACATTTGTTCCTTACGCTGTGGAAATTTACTAGTACTAAATTTATCTCACATTTAGCTTGATGATTGTCGGTTTGCTGTATTCTGTGATTCTGTGTATTATCTTTTTGATGTTCCCTGAAGCCACTGAGAAGCAAGTTTTTCTTTGAGGTTTCGCAGTTATCTATAGAGCGCGTTTTGGAATTATTTTCACTATGGAAGTAACATTTATTTATTTCTGCTTCTCTTAAGTTTTTTTGGCAATGAAGGTTAACGTTACTCGGATTTACTCAGAGGCTGTTGTCTGGTGTATACTTTTGAATCCCACTGAATGACCTACTCTCTAGCCTAAAGAATACCTACAATGCTCAAAAATCCTAGGAGCCACCCGTTTTGAAGCCTGGGCTGAGTTTTGCACACCAGAATGGTTGAAGGGAGCCCGGCACGATCTGAGCACCAGTCGTAGATCTATGAATTCTGATCATATGCCTACACAAAATTCCCACAGCCTCCTGTTCAGGCAGTCAATTCTGCTCCAAACACGGAGGCTGAGGTCAGTATGGGGAGCAACACTATCAATGGACAGCTGCAAATCGGCACCCGATGCCCTCCGGACGCGTTACACCTCTGAGTTTAAATGCCTGAAGGAATTCAAAATCTCATCAGCTCCGTGCTCGGACGCATCATTGGTGCTGACATATAGTGACTGGTGATTTCCCAATTAGGTGACGTGAGGTCTCACAGACCGCTCATTAAAGTCAAATGCCATTTTGCAGAAACAGGATACATTTACAAAATTTTGAGGATGCTACAGCCTTATTAGACAAAATAATGAAAGTAACAAGAGTTACAGATGTTTTGAAAAGGACTGTTAGAAAATATTCAGAATTTAAAAATTGCAGCGGTCTGCCAGACCGCACGTCACCAGTTGTGTATAACTCATATAAATCAACATTTTTTCATTCATTTATTTCACTTAAGAGTATTAAATCATTTTAATAATCATAAAATTGCTACCGTGCCTACTTGTTGGAAATTGTTTTTCACAAAAGAAGCCAATGGAAACTAGGCCATTATACTTTACTGTTGTCATTTGATCTATATAGTTGGATCGGCATCGTTGTGGACAAAATTAATTCTCTGCATCGCATGGGTTAATTGTCAAACTGACCAGAAATTTATTCACGTTACTCAACCTGCATCGAAAGTTGTGAGCTTGTCATCCCCTACAGCATGGAAACTTTGAATGGCATTATTTATCTTCCATTGTTTCCCCAATAATAACTAATCAAGAAATTTCGGTAGCAGATGAAATCCACGACTGTATAAGCGATAGACCTAATTTGGAAGGTATTCTAGAAGGCAAGTGTCCTAGAAGGCAAGAGTCCTAGAAGGTAAGTATCATAGAGACGGTAATATCTTCCATCTGCTTCACATTTTGCTACCTATTAGATGTGACACTACCCGAATCCACGCAAATTCAATCAAGGCTGTTGATCAACCAACTCCGATTTTCATGATTTTTGGCATAAAGGAAGTATATAATAAGGAACGCCCATTTGCCTTGTATATTAGCTTTCAGTAATTAAAAATTTCAAAGTTTTGGCACTTCGAATATCATAAGTTAGTGCAAAATTGCCTGTCGTGGTTCTGAACTTTAGCTCAAATAAATGTTGATCTAGTGGTCATATTTCTAATATAATGATGTTTTTGTCATAAAAAGAACACAATCTGCGTTTTCTATTAAATTTTGGTTTTATAGGCAAATATTCTGAATATAACTTTTATTTCTTTCTACTTTTTTTTATTTTGGTCCATATTTAGGACCTAAAACTCCTAAACTAATTCTTAGAGAGGGTGGAACTTAATTTTTTCAAACAGCAATGACACATGGCTGTAAGCAGACAATATAAAATTTAATTTGTGGCGCACTACTACAGCACAGTGGAGCAGGAAAATCGGATTTGTTAAAATGTTGCTATTTATACTGCTTAAGACAAGCGATGCTTGGCCACGGACTTCATGTTGAAATATATATTTTACAACAGCCTTTCAAAATCAAAAATAAAAATTGTGGGTTATTCAGTCAGACACACATTATGTCCTGCAACACATGCACCCACTTTGAAAGTGACGCATTGGGAAGTTACGCGGGACATCTGCATATATGCTGAATTGAATATCCAAAAAAAGACTAAAGACAAAATTCTTAAATACTCAAAATATGTAAAAATCCAACATGTTTACTAAGCAGTTGCTCATTCAAGAGTCACTGTGGCATTACTTCATGACTATTGAATAACATTGACAACATATAATTTGGTAGAAAGATCTGTCCATTAAATTGGTGTTGATTCATTTAACATTATTTCTAAATTGGAAATCATATAATTATTTTTACAGTAAATCAAAACAGAACAATTGCACCAAATTAAAGTAGAATTTTCTGTTGAATAAGCAATGGCTACGTTGTCTACTGAATATTTTTGCAATAATCCTTATGCCCCTCTTTCGTAAATGCACAATATCCTACGTACGACACAAGTCAAATATGAAATACATGATTCCATATGACAAAATATTTTGTCATATGGAATAAAATGCTTTGCATGCATATGTTTTAAATGCATATTTCTTAATGCTCCTCAACAAATAAATTGCGTAGCAGAGTTAGTTCTGAATGATTTTAAAGAATATATTTCACTGATTTGATTAGATAATAGGTAACTTTAAATTTTAAACTAAATGAGTACAAATTTTTGACACAAGTAGGAGATTTTTCAAAAACAGACGGTGAATAAGTTTTCTCAAAATATTCAATAAATTATAAGCAAATCTAGTATTCAAATATTCGAGGTATTTGAGCATTCAATGTTTTTATTTTAGTCCAATTTGATATTCGAATTAAAGAAAATAACTATTTGTCCCATCTCTAATATAAACATGAAACAAAATGACCTCACACAATACTATTAAGCATATGTAGCCACTAACCTCCTTCAGCATCACTATCTCCAACAGGAATGTACCCGGGGACAACAACTTGTGGGGGTGTTCGAACTTCAGCTGGTACAGAACATGTTTGAGGTAGCATAAAGCAGGTAAGGACTCGTTGCCCAGTTAATGGATCCACATCAGGCTGAAGTGGAACTAACGGCTGGGCTTGATTGTCTGATAGCCACAAAGCAGCAAGAGAAGATAGTCCAAGAAGCGATACTGGTAGGTTGGTGAGCCTATTTCCACTAAGATTAGCTACTTTCAAGTTGGTCAAATGACCTATTTCCCCAGGAATTTGCACCAATCTGTTTCCCGCCACACTCAGGATTCGGAGATTACAGCAGCTTCCAATTTCTAGAAAAGCAGAAATTCAAAATCTTTTAATATGGGCACAAATGTACCACTGGAATGCTTCAAAATATCATTAAAATATTCTCTAGAGTTCACATAACCATTTCTGATGGTGAAGTAGCATGGTACATAAAAGACTTGACTCATTCAATGGATGATTTTTATTGCTACAACAATATGATTTAAAAATTATCAAAAAAGTCACAACCTCACAAGTGGGCAAAGAAATTGTTATCAATTGGCAAATGGCAGGAGGCAAATCAAAAATATAGATGAATCTGGCTTAATTCAACTCAAATCCTGTCTTTTCAAGGGGATTATGATCACTAGTGGATTCCTGTGTACAACTATCATGGAGGTAAATAAAAATTATCAGGATGTAGAAGCTTCAACCAGGCTATGACCGATTGAGAGGACATTAAGAGATAGTGCCACATAATCTCCAGAGAAAAAGGTATCATGTGGTAATGATCACATTACAGTTCGAGCAAGAGCCAACATAGAAAAAAGCAATTTAACCCTTAAACACTGAAAGTGTCCATATGGGCACAGAAAAAACTGTTTGTTGCCGAAAGATTCATGCTAACTTTAGATGGTACAAACTCTGATAAATTTCTGCTCAGAAATGAGAAATTTATTGCCATAATAGATAAATGCCTTTTTGATAAAATAGCACACTTTTTGATTTTTCAAATTACCTCTATATTTAATTAATCGGTGAGTTAAATGATTGCACACATAACTAAGATTTCTCACAGCCCAACGTAGAGGCAAGTCAACTTAGGTTGCTGCCTAAATCCGTCATTTGTCAAGTATCTTTCAATCATCCCTTTCATCATTATTTCCAAAGTTCTTTGGGAATAAACTAATGACTTTTTACTTCTTTGTCTCAGTGCATGTCTGTCTAACCCTCATACACTGAAGTAGCTCTAGCTTTGACGTTTCCCTATGATCTTATTTTCATACCACAAAAACGCCTTCCAACAGAGGCTAAAATTCTATTGATGTATTTGGATGCTAACTAAAGGGTAGCCTTTTATGAGGAGTAGAGGATCCTCAATAACTAAAGCCCTCGCCCCTCTACAATGGTGAGGGGTCTGGAAAAAACTCAGTCCCTTCTTGCTCTCTGCCTGGTGCCAGCCACATTCCCATGACCATTGGCAGATAGGAAATAATGTAGGATATGTGACGACACAGCCCTTCAATTCATCATTTTATTTTCCATCTATATTTAGGGTAGACTGCAACTGAACTTCTTTCACCCTCAGTTTTTTGTCGAATGCCATTTAGAGTCAAGGTTTTTCTGCCAGGTATTTTGGATATCATTTAAGGATTCAGAATTTTTTTTAGGAATAGTGATTTTTCAGGTGAGAATCTTAGCTCATATACTGTGGATGTTCACCGTCCATGTTTTCTTCATTGCATAATTTCTCCATACATAGCTATGTGAAATATTATCGTAGCCATCGCTCCTAAGCAGAAATATTCCAATATTTAGATAGAGCAGAAAATCTTTTGATTCAGACTCTGAAGTCCTGGAGTCCGAGACATTGTCGGAAGACAAGGGTGTAGATCCTCCTGCATTGGAAAAAGAGGCGGAGACTTTGCTCTCCTTCTAAGTGCCACACTACTCAACAGCCATGTACTTTTTAAGTCTTGTGGGGCGAAATGACTCACCAAGAGATAAGGCTGGCTATCATGAAATAACTTGTAAAGAAAGGGGCCCCAGGCGCACCAAAGCGTTTACCAATGAGGCCCAGGGGAAGGACTGTGCCACTTGGAGGCCAAGGACAAGAGGCACTGACCAGAGAGAGGGAACCACCTTAGGTGCATGCCAAGTGTGTAGGGAAAAAAGATTATATACCTGCACCATAACTACACTCCATGTCATTTGTGAAGTTCAATAGATCAAGTGTAAAGTTTGAGCAGTAGGGTTATGCAAATAAATATATTTTGAGGAGTACCACACTAAATTTAAAGTAATGTTAAGTTGATATCTATGTATTTATGAATAAATTATTCTACATCCAATAAATCCACTTCCATGATGTTGTCGCTATCCTAAGAAGAAAAATAAATATACTATCAAACGTTTCCCAAAAAAAGCATTTCTGACATTATAAATTTGATTATGGCAACTAAATTAATTACACAAATGTAGCAAACCATGTACAAACTAACACTCCCTATTTGAACAATTTATCTTTAATAGTTTGGAAATATTCAAGTTTATAGCTTAAGGAAGGAAAAATTTCAAGAGCAGGATTTAACTTCAGCAGAGAGGGGGACTCTTGGACATTTAAATCTGGCTTTTAAAGGTTAAGGACACTTATTCACTTAGTCTAAACAATTCTGCTATAACCATTTATTAAAAAAGAATGTTTGCTGACCTGGAGGCAAGTCTTCAAGCATATTCTCATCAACATTCAGGATGTGGAGTTTTCTCAATAAGCCAATTGAAGGAGGCAAAGTTTCAAAATCATTCTGGCTAATTATCAGTTCCTCTAATGACGACATCTTTCCAATTGACTCGGGCAGCACGGATAGCTGATTATCATCCAATTTAAGGGTCATCAAGCTTTTCAGATGACCAATTGACCCCGGGATTTCCTACAAAGTAGATTATGTAGTTAATGAACACCTTGAACTCAACACATTTGGTATAAAATTCTAGTCAGAAATGAGTGGTCAAAGTTACCTGGATCTCATTCCCAGAGAGGGTCAAGTCGCTGAGTTTCTGACAGTTTTCAATGTCAGAGGCAACCCAATTTATGTTGTTGTTGCTTGCATCCAAATGGGTAAGTTTTTTCAAGTTGCCCACAAACTGAAATTATATATACCATTTTAGTATGTCCATGAAATGAGAAAAACCTTTCCACTCATATTCATATTAGCATACCTGTGGAATACTTCGTATCCTGTTAACGTCACACCATAACTCAGTAATGTTCGGCAACTGTCCCACCACTTCAGGCTGCAAAGGAAAAAATTATAGTTGTCATGAAGATTTGTCAGGATGAATCGTCAGCAACAGCCTACGTAAAATCACAATTTTATAGCACACAAGCTGAATAAAACACAGTTACATTCATGTAAAACTGGCACACATGCTTATGTTTACAACACAAAATCTTCAACAGGAATAAAGATAATTAAAGAGGCTAAGTGAGGAGCTTCAAAAGCTATAAATATGTACATGTACAAACTATATACAACATTTAATACAAAGGGCATAGCAAAAACCCTTCCTTCCTTAATCAATACCCTTTGTAGTCCTGAAAATCTTTTCTTGACCACAATATTTTCCTTCAGAAGAATAATGATTAGTACACACAAGAAATGTTTTCCACAAAAATGAAGGTAAAAAAGAGTGAGAAATATGTTGAAGCTAAGATGATAGAAGGTAAAAGGACAGCTATAAATGAATGCTCACAAGCAATTGTAACATGCAAGTACATAATTAACAACACAAGAACAGCCAAAGAAACTACATTAGCAGTACACACATCACTAATTCCTTGCAACCAGAATTCCAGGCACGGTCATACAAAGAAACTTGCCAAGAAGAATCAAGCATTATGTTTTAAACAAAATAAAAGCATTAGTGACAGTAATTAAAATACCAGCATAACCTTAGAAGGCAACTACCAGAAAATAGATAGGGACAATCAAGAGGATATATTCATCTACCTTAAAGTATTCACTGTCATAAAAGCATACTCAGACATTTGATGATTGAACAGCATCACATAAATCAAGGAATCAACCAACTAAGTCAATTTATTCAATGAATTAATGAACAAACCCCTTAAACAATCTTTTGAAGAGAAAATCATGAGGACAAATATGTACATATCTATGCTATGATGCTGATGCTATGAACCCATTTCAAACATTTAATATGAAGAATTTTACCATACACAGATTCAAATAAAAATCTTATAACCATGATGTGTAAAGGTGGCACCACTTTTGAAATACAAATCTGCTATCAGCAGCAATACAGCAATACTAGAACATACAGTCAATGTTTAGGAAGGTTACATCAACAGCAATCAACTACGAGGACTATTGATGGGATTGGCAGTGCTGGGAGAGGGAGTGGAAGCCATCCCTGCTTCCACAGGAGTTGGGGAAAGCCCAGAATGTTTACTTGGTTAAAGTACATGAGGAGAAAATGGCAGAGAATTGGGGACAAAATAGTGGATGAACCACATCTGTTTGAAATCATTCCTAATGACATACAACCATTTTAACACTACAAAATAGCTAAGTTTGCATCAGGGAACTGCTTGTCTAGAAAAACATATCCTGAATAAGAGAGTAAAACATGTTATTTCTTAAAATTCATTATGGTGGAAGCATCATTGGATTCTACTTAGCTTGGGTTGGTGAGAGCTAGAGGTTTAGTTTCTTTCCATTGCAAGCCTTTGGTTGACTTAGTTTGATTGTTATGGCTTAGATTGGGTGAGTTTTGATAAGTTGCATAAGGCAGGTGAAAACTGTCTTGTCTAGGATAAAAGCCATGAGTTGAGGCATTGCTCTCCACCATCTTCCAAGAAAAATAGAAGATACTTCACTGTCATTTTACTTCTGCAAGTTTCACCATTTAGATTTGCTACAAAAGTGGGAGATGGCTGCACATCAACAGTAGGAGAAGGAGAAACACTAAATTCTATCAACATGGAGGAAAAAGCACGACTCACTTGGATTATAACTTTATGGAGCAGTGAGTATTGACTCTTCTCCTTGAAGGGAGATTAGATGAGTTTTGCTGAACAACAAAAATATTAGTAAAAATCAGTAAAATATTATGCGAAATGTAACAACACTGGAGCAATAAGTCCACATGCACCTTCAACTCTCCAGCCCTGAGATATCATACATGACACCTATTACCCTACCATTTGTCTGCACTCAATACTGAAGGGTTCAAACTCAGATTCACTCCCACGATATACACGTAAAAATACTTCCTCAGCCATTATGTGATCTAGTAAAATTAAGGATGTCAACACAATACACCTTCAATCAAACTTAATGCAATAAACTTTCAAAATAGTAAATTTCCGTAGAATAAAGAAGAGTAATTTTAACCGAGAGCTGGCTTGCCGAGGATAATAATGATAGTGAATTTTTGCCTACAGGATATGAAATCGATAGATGTGATCGACCGGATAGGACAGGCAGCAGAGTATTCTTAGTAGTAAAATCAACCGGGAATAGTAATTCACGCATATCAGATGATAGTGAAATAGAGAGCATTTGGTGTACAATTCAACAATGAAACAAAAGAATAAACATGAGTGTTCATTTTACAGACCACCCAATTCCAAAATAAACGTTTTGTACAAATTAAAAACTCAATTAACATCATTTATCTTGAAAGATAACCAAAGCATGATGATTATCAGTGGTGATTTCAACCTCCCGGCTATAAACTGGAAAACTAATATCATTGAACCAAGTTCAAGGAAGTGTGATAAAAGTGAGGCCTTACTGACCGACATATATAAAAGTTCTATTAAATCAGGAAACAAAACAATGGAACTTGTGGCGAGAGAAGTTTATGTTGCTCAATGCTTAAAAATGAAGAAAATAATGTGCACTACCCCACAAAATTTCAAGAAAAAAATCCTAGTACAACTACTACATGAAAACCCCCGTCATTCTGGTCTTATGCTCCAGGGCCAATCTTTGACAGTAGAGTCTTTGTTGGACTCAAATGGCTGAGTGGTCACCAACAGCATCAACGAAGTCAGCTTACTAAACCAGTACCACGAAAGTTTATACACTCGGTATGACACAATACAAAATTTAGACATTCCTGCCTTTAACAAACCAATGGCTGACATAAAAATTCAACACAATGGAATAACTAAACAACTGTGTTTGATCAAAAGTAACAAGTCCCCAGGTCCAGAGGGAATACCTGCACATGTGCTCAAGGAGTTAGCACCACAGATTGCACCATTCTTAGAAATTATATTTCGCAAATCATTATCCTAAGGCAAGGTGCCCCAAGACTAGAAAATGGCGAATGTCACACCGATAATTAAAAAAGGAAACAGAAATGATCCACGAAATTACCGGCCTATATTGTTAACATCACTTCTATGCAAGATCCTTGAACACATCCTTGTTAGCAATATTAAGACATTTGTGGATAATCGTAACTTCTTACATAGTAGTCAGAACAGCTTCTGTAAGGGTAGGTCCTGCAAAACACAGCTTGCCCTCTTCCTTGAAGACATTCCAAAATCAGGTAAATTGAAAAAGCAAGTCAATGTGATATTCCTCAATTTCAAGAAAGCATTCCACGAACACTCATACATAAATTACAATCACGCAGAGTTCATGAAAAAATATTGAATAGGATAAGGCACTTTTGCAGTGATCGAAAACAAAAAGTAGTTATTGATGGTATTAGCTCTGATGTGGTTAAAGTGACATTGGGTGTTCCACAAGGAAGTGTGATTGGCCCTCTTTTATTCATTATTTATATAAAAGACTTGTGTTCTCCAGTTAGCAATAAATTAAGATTATTTGAAGATGATATGATCATCTACCGCAAAATAAGCGAAGATGCAGACTTAGAAGTTCTGTCATTAGATCTTAATAACGTTCATTCCTGGTGCCAGGAGTGAGGGCTAGACTTAAAATCTTAGTAAATGCACCACAGAGCTCTTCTTGCAAAATTCATCACACTAATGCCATATCTACACTGGGCATAGTAAGCATAAAATCTTCAGGTAAAGTTAAAAATCTTGGAATTACCTTAACTTCAGGTATTTTGTGGGGAACACACATACAAAATATATGCAGCACAGCATTAAAGAAACTAGGATTTGTTAAGCATGTAACAGAAAGGCCCTTGAATGAAAAAGTAAAAGAGTGGTGCTACTTCACTCTAGTTAGATAGCACCTCACATATGTCATGAGTATTTGGACACTAGACAGAATGATTTAACCAAACAAATTTTAAAAAATATATAGGAAAGCTGCGAGCTGCCAAACATAAATAAAATGTATAACACATGGTCATGTATAACTTCATGTGACAAGCCTCATAAATCAACATCACTCGTACAGCCGTAAGTACTGTGGAAGTCAAATCAGTAATAGAAGGGTGGCAAGGTGTCAAGCATAGCTGTAATCACAGGGCCAGCATGCATTAGTTTTCAGTAAATATTTACCACCACTTAAACTCTTAAAACTATATTATGTCATGTTCAAAATCAAACATCATCCAAATTGGTTTCTGGGTGATATAACACCATGACAAAGACAAAAAATAAAAGAAAATAATCCTATAGGTGATATACAAAATAGGTCAAGCTACATGCTTCCACTGCTTTTTTCAGAGATGAAACTCCAAAATGGGCATTTCAAGTACCTGAAGCAGTTATTTCTTTGTAACATTTCACCGATGCTAGTCATCAACCCACTTCATATCTTGCAAGTCACAGTCTAAAGGGAATGGAAACAATAAAACAAGCACCAAATAACATCAATCCTAAAATACATTCCAGGAGTTAACACTATGGAACAATAATTTGATGACATCAGGAGCAATAGTACTATTTATTTAATAGGTAAAAGCTTGGGTCACATTTCACACATTCAACATAAAATACCAAGTCATCAAAAACTCATGCCTGAAGCAGGATTCAAACCCACAGCCTTGGGATTAGCTAAAAGCTTAATTAACACACCACAATGAACTTGGTCAGCAACATCAATTGCATCTAAATATTAAAAAGACAGATTAACATACATGAGACAGTTAAGGGCACTTACTCATACCTCTCCCACGGACATGAAAGCTTGAAAGAATAATAAGATTGTGTTGTGTCACTGTTGACGGAATTTAAAGGCACCACACAAAGAAGGGTTAATAGTTATTATGTGGTGTAATTAACTTGAAAATGGTTAAGTAATCACAAGATACATACTAAATTAATATAATGATGATGATTATTATTTTAGCTTCACTGCACTTTACCCTCTCATAGTTGAGAGCACATCTAAACTAATCTACTATTTAAAAAAAGACAAATCTATCTAAAAAAAAACTGCAAGAAATCAAGATTAATTAATGACTTATGACAAAATTATTTTAGATTCACACACATTTGTTCCAAAAAATTGTAGAGTGACATTTGCCGAAATGCTGGGGCTGAAAGGTTACCTATGCTATCCTCCAGAATGTACTGAAAAAGCATTCTTTACCTTCCTGACTCACTAAGTGCATCCCTAGTACTCCTTTTCCAGTTATCTTTTCATACATTTAAGTGGAATTTCACTTTATCTCCTGAAACTCTTTTGAACAAAATGGGAAAATAATGAGTATCCTGAAAACCCCATAGAGTGAGACCTGCCTCTATGGCCACCTCCCCTAAGCGGATTCCTCTCTCAGCAGCCAATTTTTTAGGAAGCAATGAATTTCCCATACATATTAGCAATGCAAATGTTCCCTCCCTCCAGTGGTCACCACCTTAAGCGGCCATTATCTCATGAGTGCGGAAATGGGAAATCACATTTCCCACTTTAAAAAATGTATAAAGCTTGAGGTGACTTTATTTTCACTCAAATACAGATGCTTGCTATATGTCATAAATGGGTTCAATGAGGACCCATGACAGTGGAATTTTAATATAGTTCAACCTAGTAACCAATACTCTGAAGTGGTACATATTCATAGTCCCGCCCTAAAAGTGAAAAACACCTTGTTCACTGTTCGTAGTGCTCAAACCATGTCCAGGATGAGTGAAATAAAGTGTGGAATATAACACGGTGTATAATTTTGGATATAGCCCCTTTATACAGATTACTCAAGTAATTGACTTGAATGTGGGCTCATAATTTTCAATCAGCAACCATGTGCACTAATCTGCTCAAGGTCATTGGAAAATCACCATTAACTCATGTGTTCGTTGGTACATTCCAGAAGTTATTTAAGGCATTTAGAACTAAGAAACTGTCATTCACAATCATCACAGAAAAAATACATACTTAATGAGCACTAGAAAATTCCCACACCATCTTTAACCTACTGAATTTGAAGCAGAGAAAATAGCAATGAATTTCATCAAGCAGGTTCATACCACACAATATTACTTATCATCATCGATGGCATACATCACAAATGCACTGATTGAGCCTCCTCAAATATACCAGATATTATTAATTATAACCACTCCAAAGCAGATAAAATTGCCAATCAAAAATCACCTGTGCCTAGTTTAGAGTAACAGTAGCATTTCTCTGAGTTTATACATTCTTCAGTTTTTGAAAAAATGAGATCATTTCAGCACTATGGATATAGGGGCTTATACCATAAACCACAAAAATGAAGAGGTGAATGTTGTAAAA
Source organism: Ceriagrion tenellum (assembly GCA_963169105.1). Lineage (NCBI taxonomy): Eukaryota > Metazoa > Arthropoda > Insecta > Odonata > Coenagrionidae > Ceriagrion > Ceriagrion tenellum. The sequence continues at coordinate 105,326,389 of OY720638.1, read as the reverse complement.
AATAAGCACATTTCATTTTTGAGCTTATGAGATGATCCATAATAAAGAGTAATCACTATTATCAGCAACATGAATGCTAATAGCTTTGATAAAATCAATGAAATTTACATCCAGAATCTTTTTAGTCCCTCCTAAGAGTTTCCTTACTGCAAAAACAGCCAGATAAATCTACCAACTGCTGTCAGTAGCAGTAATTCATAGGCTTTGCCCTTGGTTTATAAACCATCAAAATGAAAAGCTCCAAAACGAGTGACGTAAGCACAAAAAGATAGTAGGATAAAAAACTATCTATTGAATAAATATTGATGTTTTCTTCAAAACTTTTCACAGTAAGGATGCTTAGTACACAGCTTTCAGGATCTAGCATTAGACTGACTGGTGATCTGCAATACATTGTTCATTCAACATAGGAAATTATAAGCAAAAATGATAAAAATTATATCTTATCATAGGCGGACAAATAAGTCTATACATTTTATTCAGTCAACCATCTTAGAACATAAATACATTGCTGGGTGAAATAAAATGACTACATAAGTTTTGGAGTAGGGACACTGGTTTCAAGTGCAAAGTTTGGTTGGCAACCTGATTTGTGCAACAATAAAGGTGTGTTAAAAAAGGTATGATTCTACATGAATAACCTCATAGTGCAAAATAAGAATCATTCCAAGAGTGGTATTTGAGTGCAGCATGTGAAAACAACGGCAAACCATTAGTCTTTGATGATGCAAGATCTGTGTTTCAAAAACTCTTGAAGTGGGATAATATGTAAAAATAAGATATTTATACAAGAAAAAGCTTCAACCATACAGCTATAGTATTTAACCTTAATCTGCTGGATTTAATTTGCTATGTAGAGCCAAGCTGCCACATTCAAAATCCAGGTATTGAAAAAATGTGTAGCACTGATTGATAATTTCGATATCTCATGAAATAATGACTGAATTTTTATAATACAAAAAGATTTTTTCTGCACAATCATTAACATATTAAAAAATTAAACATTAGTTATTTTGAAAAACGTGTCCTCACTCAACAATTTCCATAGTTTCATTGTTCTTTGAAGCCCTGTTTAAGGTTTCCGCAGCAAGCAGGCATTCTTTCCATTCCTTCTTCCGGGATTCAGCCTCTTCGTTGTTTTACTGACAATGTTTCTACTCCTATCCTGGAGGTATCTTCAGGTTGAAGATGCGAGTACTTCTTTGGGTTGGGTTTAAAAAGCGGAGTCAGTGGAGTCTGTCGCTTCTGATCGGCTGGCACTTTTGGCGCCATATTTCATTTTTCTCCCTCCGATTTGGATGAGGACTGTATTTCACATCATCGCTATGTGGTAGCCATTTTCTCTGTTCATGTTGTTGGGGCTACTCCTAAAATTACGAGCCGATAAGGGGAATTCCATGGTCATAATACACGAGGAGGATTACGACAAGATCTACTGTATGCTCAGGGAAGGCAATACATACACTGAAGTCAATAAGGACCCTACTGGAAGACTGGAGAGACTGCTAGAGAGAAGATCAAGAGATCATGAATACCCTTTGAAGACTATAGAAGGCTTTTACCATCTGCCGCTACTCCACTGCGTCTTTATGGATTACCCAAGATTCATAAGGAAGGTATATGCCCAATGCGCCCAATCGTAAGAAATATTGGCACTCCGACATACAAACTGGCTCATTACATTGCTAGTACACTTCAGCCTTTCACCTTCCAGATGAATATGTTCCTGCAGAATTCAACACATTTCTCCACATCCTGAAAGAGATTCATATCAAAGGAGACTCAATGATGAGCTTAAATGTGGTCTCCCTGTTCACTAAGGTACCAGTTGATGACTCCATCCCAAAGATTTCCCTGACCCAAACAAGTTTTGCTTCAGGAATTCTTACTTTATCTGGTACAGAATATACTACAATCAGGACGAAGGTATGGCTTTATGATCTTCCCTCTCCCCTGTCATTGACAACATTCATGGAGAATTTTGAGCAGGTCATACAGGGAGATCCGAAGAAAGTTGCAAAGTGGATTAGACATGTTGAGGATACATTAGTGATTTCGTCTCACAGAAGAGATGAACTTGCCTTGTTCCTGAACCATCTCAACTCCCAACATCCAGCATTAAGGTTTACCATGAAGATTGAAGAACAGGGACAAATACGATTCCTGGACGTTATGGGAGGCAGAGGAACCGATGGGAAACTAGAACATGCAGTGTATCAAACAGGAACACACACCGAGCAATACCTAAATACTGATTCACACCACTATTCTGCAGAGCAAATTTCATGAAGCGACACTTTGCTGCACGGGACCTTTAGAATTGCTGACATCAAACCACTCCTGGTTGAGAAACAAAAACTGACTGAAGCCCTGGAGATGACTGGCTTCTCCACAAAATAAGTCCTGAAAAAGGCTGCCAGGTTAGAGAAGAGGAAGGAAAATAAAATTGTCCAATCAACCAACAAAGAGGAGAAACCCTCAGCCTATGCCACCATCCCCTACATTGCCGGGACATCAGAAACGATTGGTGAAATTTTGAAGAAACACGACATAGTAACCCGGTTCTCCTCCACTAAAAACACTCTGACATTATGCCAAATCTAAAACAGCAGATTCCCAGTACCATGAAGGAGGGAGTTTACAAGATTAACTGTAGTTGTGGGAAATCTTAAGTGGGCCAGACTGGGAGAGAGATCGCTTGCTGAGTGAAGGAACACCAGAAGGGGACAGAAAATAAACAGGTCCACCTCTCAGCAGTCACTGAGCATGCTTGGTCTGGATCTGGCCACTCAACTTGCTTCCAAGAAACCAAAGTCCTGAGTGGGAAAAATCAATACATCCCATGATTAATCAGGGAAGCTATCAAAATAACAAAATGCCCCAACAACATAAACAGCGAAGATGGCTACCACCTAGCGGCAATGTGAAAGAGAGTCCTCATGCAAATCGGAGGGAGAAAAATGAAACTTGGCATGAAAAGTGGCAGCCAATCAGAAGTGACTAACTCCATAATATGAACCCGGCCAAAAGAAGCGCTCGCATCTTTGATCTGAAGACACCTCCAGGATAGGGAGAGAAGAGTTGTCAGAAAAACAACAATGCAGCCAAATCTCAGAAGAAGAAACGGAAAGAATATTCATTGTCATATGTTTATCAATAAATCAGGGCACACTTTTGGTTGAAAACGTCGACATAACTTTTAAATGCAAGGATACATCATTTCTCTCCTCAATAGTACAGTTGATACCCCATAGCCGTTTATAAGGGCAATTCATACATATGACCAAGTGCAAATCTATGCCACGATTATTTTTTCCAAAACCGTGCACCCCTCTGTTGCCTCCTGTCTTACAAGCCAGATGTCATTCACCCCCAACTGTGGCATTATTCCCCCATTCACTTTCCTCCTTCATCCCCTTGGGAACCCAGTCTGTCTCCCTGCTGTTTGCCGATGCCTACCATTCAACATCCAACCTTTCATCAGGCCATCTCTAGTGATTCAGTCATAGCAAAACCAGCCGTAAGTTCTCTAATCCCTCCTCTCACTCCACTCTTTACGGAGACCCAATAATTGCCCTCACCATTGGCCAACTTTCTCTGTGACCACAGCATATTCAATGCCCTGAACCCTCACCCCTATCCCCTCCATGGGGAGTCTCACACAACTGCCAGCATCCTTAAGCCCTTCGAACCTAACTTCTCTCTCCTACTTCCATCTCTTTCTTTCTCTTTCCCTTTTAACCCAAAAATACTTTGCCAATCACCCTTAAACCAATCTATCTATGGATCCAAGAATTTATTCTCTTGAAGGTATTTCCTTTCTTGTCGATCAACAGTAACTTCCTCTTCATAAAATCTCATCACAAAAGCCATCTCTATGACTATTGCCTCTTCATCATCAAAATTACTTTCACAACTGGCACATTCCATCATTTCCCTTCCTCCTTCCACTCCCTCCCCTATTCCATCCTTCAGAAATCCGGGCTTGTCAAATCATTTTCCACAGATATATGGAATAGACAACAAAAGATGCAAAAGGAAGCATCAAAAGTTGCAAGAGTGCTCAAAGCGAGAGAGTAGGATGTTCACTACCACCATTTGCCTGGCTCAAGAGGAAAATCCATCATTTTGCATTTTCCCTTCCTTAAAAAATTATCAAAGGGACATCAAATGCTGAAATTACGTAAATATTGTGCAAGGTTTGAACAAAGGTTTGTCTGTAGATGTATTTTGATGATTTCCACTTTTATGAGTGATTGTAAGTTTCATAAATGACATAGGAATTTTGTTCATTAATTTACTCAGCCAATGGCTTACTAAGGTAACTCTCAGTTTAAATGCAAGCTATCCATTTCTTGAACTCATATATGTTATTTGGTAATTTTAACAATCATACTACTGAGCAAGAAGGCAGCTGCGCTTCCATAGGAGCAGTTTTCCTTTGAAGATTTCAAAATAATTCAAATTCAACATAATTTTAATAATCATCAGCATAACATTTTGTAAAAGAGAGGATTAAATGAGTGTGAAGTGTAAGAAGTGTTTTTTAAATTGGATAAACTCGTGAAATTATGCACAAAACAGTAAGGAAGGTTTGATATTCAATTACACCATGTAAAATCAATGGGGAGGGGTTTCCAAGAATGCATGCAACCTGTTCAAGTCTTGCTGAGGGCACAGGACTTTTAGGACTGTCAAATGTTTAAACAGTTATACCTTCACAAAATAGGCTTCAAAATTAAAACTTTTTGTCAAATGTCTTATTTCAGCATACTGAATGTAAATATACAAAAAAACTGTACTTTGTCACCACGCAAGATCAACAATTTATCCCATAGCATTGAAAGCGCTAAAGATAATAAATAATCTTTTTCCCCCCTAATAACACCAGCCAGCTGCAACCATTAGATTTAAGTGTAATTCATTAAAATGAAAGAAAATTATGAAACATTCAGTAATGATTATGCTTCATTTTCCTGCAAGTTAAGATTTCAGACAACTTATATTTTTCTGCAATTTAAACTATTTTCTTATGTTGCCCTCAAAAGTGTGAAAAGGGTTTCACAGTATTTATGATGATCAAATCAACGGAGTGGAAAAACAGCTGGTTGGTCCATTTCAAAGTATGATAGCCGATGGAGAGACTGTTTGCCACTCTATCACCTCAATGAATTCTATGTGGTGGTAATAATCCTCCACAATAGTTGGACCAATAGCACCCCCTCTGTCATCACAGAAATTTCCTTCCATTGGCAGATTATGAATGTTAGAAGGCATATAAACCTCTACTTTGTCTTTCCATACCACTGTTGTAAAATTACCCCTTGTCTTTGTACTTTGTCACCACATTTTGTGTCACACAAGCACACCAATTTTAGAGAATACTTAAGGTTGATGTTTTGGGTATTCTTCTGTGATTAAGACTCAGCAAAACATTTTCTTTGTTTACAGGTCATCAAAGAGAGATTGAGAGTAGAAACACTTGTCAACACAATTTTTGGCTAATTCCTTCAACTCTACTGATCAACTGCATGATCATGGTTGCTGTAATGTCGGACATAGCCATCTGTCTATCTTTGCCTAAAGTTACTTTCAAATTATTAGTATGGCCAGTAGAGTCAGAGTATTTGAAAATTTTGGTTCTGAAACATTTGTGTATTTTTGGGTGTCACAGCTAAAATATCACCCTTTCCTGGTTAAGTATGATGTCCTCATAAATTACAAGGTGCTCACTTGGGTGATCATACTAAGCCAAGTCATCATTGACCTTTAGAAAAAGTGTTCTAATCTCCCATAATCTATCATCATTTTTTTCATTTTTCTTTGGCACCTTGGTGTTGTCAGTAAAATAAGGAATCTTAAGATATGTAGAAACCAGTTGTGTCTCATTACAGTGCTGAAGAAGAGAGTATAGAATTGATCAAGAGTGGACCCGTAATCTCTCAGCATATCTCTGGATCCGAGTCCCATTTGGAATACAATTGCCAGGAACAAATATATTTCCTCTGGCATCGCATTAGGTCAAGGAGAAAAGCCTTCATCGATAAGACAGCAACTTTGTGGATAGCAACAATTTATTTGATCCACCAATAGTAGAAAAACATCAGTCAAATACAGCAAAAAAACAGACTAAGGGACTGACTCGCCACTGATGTTTTTAGCTTCATCAGAATTCACTCCTTTCCTTTGGGAAGTTAACACTTTGGAAATGCTAGCATGCTCCCAAAATTCTTGGAGATCCCCATGGCAGATTATTAACAGATACCTCTCCTTTAGTTTTGTCTTGAGGTTACTCACCCTCACACTCCACTCCAACACTTGGCTCTTCATAAGAATCAGTCTCACTATCAGTAATCAATTTAGTTTCAATTTCTAAATCCATCAGTTTGTGTTTGGAACCCATTTTTCATGTGAAGCCAAAAAGTATTCTTTCCACATCACACATAACACAAGGAATGCCTTCACAGCTCTCTTATGGCAGGGAAATGCTTTCATGAAACTGCAGAGCCTGCATGAAAATAATATCACCAAGGATCGGATTTTTATTGTTATCTACCTAAGACCTACTAGGCATATGGTCTTCTGCTACCTTCAACATCTCATCTGTTGGCCTTCATTTGGACAGAGAAAAGAAGTTTACAGTTCCCATTTTGCCGAAGAGTTAGCTTCCCCATTCCCAAGTTCACGACCTCAGACCCATTTATCTTGGTTGTGAGTTTCTGGATGGCCTTTATCAACAAGACATGGCCTAAGGGGCCTACCTATTCCAGTCAGCTAGCACTGGAACACAGAGGACCTCTGTGAGTGCAGGGAGGATGCAACAAAAACCAAGTGGGATGTTTTTGCTATGCATGTCATAAGAGTAGAAACATTTAAAGGGACTTTTCCTGAACACAAGGTGGATAGAGGTTAAATTTGTTTTCCTTCATAACACACCATTTAATGTAGAAACCAAAACATATGGATTACACAGGCTGTCACCCAAACAAAGAATATTAAAGAAATGACAGTAAAATATAATTCACTCCCAAGAATATCCTATAAAGACAATAAAATAAAGTTTCCTTCAGGAGAACACTCTAATACAATTACAAATGTTAATTTATTGCAGAAACAAGTAGAGCCACAGAAAAAGTTATAAAATAGAATGTCTCAGTCACTCACCACATCCGAAAATTCATTTTGCCCTATGTCCAGTCGCTGAAGGTTTACCAAGCGTGAAATAGACTTCGGTAATGTATTCAGACGATTCTCTCTTAGTTCCAAAATTCGCAGTTTTTGGAGGCGTCCAAAATTGGCTGGTAAGAAGTCCAAATAAGAATCATTTAGATAGAGTTCCTCAAGGGCTAATAGCTGCATGAATCCCTCGGGCAACTTTTCCAATGGATTGACACTGGCATCCACAGTGGTAAGCACCTTGCATCCTTTGATGCTGTCTGGAATGCCAGAGATGGCTGCAAAATATACACAACAATTAAGCAAATGAATGACTTATTGAATATTGGAGGATCTTAACAATGCTATGTTCATAATAAAACTAAGGATGAGTCGAATCCAAATGTCGATTCTCGATTCCACCGATTCTCAGGCTTAGAATCGGTATCGAGAATCGATCACCTAAAGTTGATTCCGATTCCATGGATTCCAGATAGATAAATATTCAAATCAAATTTAATTCACCACATCATATTTGTCTCAGTAATTTTGGGTGAAGGCAATCAATTTGTACTTTTTAACTACCTCAATAAGCTGAGGATATATTTACTATTTGTTAATAAATATACTTTTTGAGCGACTTAATTGTCTTTGTTATTTTATTTCAGCCAACACTTGATATTAAATAATAGTCGTACACTACTGGTATATCAATATCACAACTGTTATTAGTAGGGATGGGCAGATCCAGGTTTTTTTTCGGGTCCAAATACGGATCCGGATCCTTCATTTCGGATCCCGGATCTCAGTTCTTATTTTCGGATCCTTGGATGTATTCAAGGGTATATACAATTCACAAATGATAATAGAATTTAAGCCTAGGAGACTTCATTGAAAATAAACAAAATCAAGTTTAAAAATGTTAAACTTAAATATTAAAATAAAGACAATGTCGATGCTACAATAATACTAATCCTTGATTATTGTCACGTTTATGCAATGACTGTTGTCATACCACATCTTGAGATTTGATTCTTGAGAATAATGAGATGGATAATAAAGGGTGAATTTGATTTACATTCAGCAAAAGCCGGTTGTCGAATGAAGTACATCAACAGCATTCAATTTGTTCGGCAGAAAGCCGCCGATAGCCGACGACAGCCGGCACTTCAATCGCTTAAAACTCTCTGATGCATATCTGATTTACTGTAGTATTTGGATCCGATATCAGTATCTCATCCCATGTAAAGATCTGCAGATCTTTGGATCCGCAGATCCGATCCAACCATCCCTACTTATTAGGGATAAGAATCGATGGATTCGGAATCGGGAATCGATTTGAAAGAATCGTAATCGAAAAAAAGTGGAATCGACTCATCCCTAAATAAAACTAAATGTATGTTAACATCAACCAAGTTCCCAAATCATATATAAGAAAACATCAGTCGACTCAGCACTGTTCATTTAAAATTACCTACTTGATTACCACCCAGTAGTTGTAATGTGTATGTATCTTGAGCTAGTATTCTATAACATATACTTTTTATCATCCCATATCATGAATGAATTACTCATTATCATGAAATATTTTTAATATTCCTGCACAAGAGACATCACCTCTATCCTCAGCAGGCCTTAAACTCCACAAATTGGAAAAGAATAGGAATTCCCTCGCACGTTATGACAAAACTTGTTACAGTCCCCAGTAAAATTATTAATGCTGAAAACAAAACAGAATGAATTCAGCAGGATGTGAAGTTGAGCTACTATGAGCAGCTAAGAGAAATTTAGAAGTAAAATGAATTCACACAGAACTACGCATTGTCGTAACCAAGTACGACGTATTAAATGGAAATAAAAAATTAAAATTTTTGGCACTTGTGTCTTATTTTATCGTAATGAATGTACCAATTTGACCCACTGTCTTGCATTTTATTGCTCCCATCCATAAACTTGTCCTGAAAATAAATACCCTCCCAAGGGATCAGTCAGAATTTGAATCGAAGTAGAGGGTTAAGATTTCACTAGGCCTTACTGAAAAACTTTCTTGCTCAGTTGTTCCCCCATTGCTAAATTATTGCCCTTCAACTTGACTAATATATTCACTTCAGTGCTAGCAATTGAAGCTAAAAATATTGCAATGACTGTAGTTAAAGGCTCCTTGGGTGATTCAAGAATGTCTGTGGAATTGAATATGCATTTAAATTTTTTCACAAAATTACTTTGTATGGTAACACCTCAATATAACGGATTCCTCGGGACCAGAAAAATTACAACTTCATTGTATGGAGGTTATGTGAGGGTTGCGTTGTCGCAGGAGCAGCCAAGAGTTGGTGTTGCTTTAGGATGCAACTCACATTAATTTCGCAATCTAGTTTCGAAGGGCATTTTTTTTTAATAATAATAATAATTTTACTACAAAGTTTACAAGTTTTACAAAAGCAATAACAAATATATAAGGAATAAGACGGTTTGGTCCTGCTAAGCCTTTAAAGGCTTGTCAGCAGGTGCCATATTTTAATTTCAGTGATCGGATATAAGTTCAACGAAATGAATAACATGAAATAAAGTTCATAACATTTTTTAACAATAGATATCCAAAAGCAACTTAAAAATAGTTTACAATACAAACGTTGGTTTACAATCCAAAATATACAAATTGTAATGTTTTTTTTTTTTAATTGTAATTTGTTTTTGTATTTTTTTTTGGTACAATACAATACAATACAATAAGATTTTACAGTAGTTCATTACCAGAAAAAAAAGTATACCTTAAACTAACAGACAAGAACAAAGAATACAAAAAAAGGAGAAAAAAAAGAAACTTGAAACATGAAAAAGGGGAAAATACACTTAATGAAGGCATGAATGCTAAAATTAATTTTGAATTATAATTTTGTAATATATACACATACCTACATAATAATCTTAACTCTAATGCAGTATACCAATTACGATTACTTGCAGTAATTGATAGTGAAATCTAATTGGATAATCCATTCATGTTCCATTTCAAAGTAGATTTGGTTCTCGCTAGTATTAAGTAATAATTGAACCCTCATCCAGTAGCAACGCTGTTTTTTTTGCTTTTCAGTATTAACTAAATACATCCTTCTTAGTTCTTCATGGACCTTACCCCAGGAGAAAATAAGGGCTGTTTTCAGTACTATAGCTACGGAATGACGATTATTAGTGATTCAAGCATGATCTCATGTGTAAACAAAATTGTACTTAAAATTATGTAGGACTCCTACAACACCCTACATAAGAAAATGTAAGAGAGCCTAACCTCCTCCCCATTCACGTCTTGCGTAGTGCTTGAAACACCCCTAAAGCCCCATTCCAACTACCAACGTACGAATCATCGCACCAACCAATCGTGTGTTCCCAGGAGTATTGCCCCATTCACATTACTATCCGTTACTATCGTCCATACGATCTTACAAATCACGTCTGCCTTAACACTACGATGATAACATATGTGCTGCCCTCTAGCGCCAACCAGTTAAATAAACAATTTCCACAGCATATTAAAGAGAAATTAATGACAACCCACAGTTGTACTGAGACAGTAGTGAACGGTCAAGGAACACACAGACGGGCCCAACTTCTGGGAGAAATCGCTCGAAAAGAGCGTGGTCAAAAGAAAAACACTGTGTGTTGTGAGTGAGTCATTTGTTGTGAGTGGTCAAACTGTGTGTTGTGAGTGAGTGATTTGAGTGCGTGTGTGTGTGATTGTGGTAATAACCAGGCATCCTTAGTAGGGTCCCATTAGCCCTATGAAGGATATCAGGTTATAACCCAGGCATCCTTATCAGGGTCCCATTAGCCCTCGAAAAGGATCCCAAACTGGGTTGAGTGTGTGTGTGTCTGTGTTGGTCACTGGCGAGGAAGTAACATTCCCGTAAACCATCACAGGAGGGTATTCTGGTGGAGAGGCTGTGGTTGGTCCCTGCTGTGGAATCCCCTTTCCCGCAAACCAACACAGTAAGTGAATTTTGTGGTACATGTTTGACGAGTGGTGCCATTTTTACGGCTATTGGAGAATTTTATTTTTATCTATCTAGAGAGGCCGTAGAGCTCAATTTCCTTTGATTCTGTGTATTGTGTTGCACGTGTGCCCAGGCGCAACCCTCACCAGCACAGCTATTTGCCTCGACACTACTGGAAATTTGAAGCAATATTGCTATGCTCTCTCTTCACCTTTGGGGTGCCTTGCTCTTTGCTGTGTCTGGTGTACAGTGTGTGGCATCCTTGGCTTTTCCCGCTTTTTTGAGCATAACATAGCGCTGAACCGGTGTGTCACGGGCTACATCGCCGACATTTCAGCATTACCTCTATGAGAAACCTTGCAAGCCACCTCCGAGCTGTGTAGCGGGGAAAGCCAAGTTACATCAGGTTGTATGGCTGAAAATCAACACAATTCCATTGTGTTTGGATTTAAATCAATCGGAAACTTACAAGTATCATGATTATGATATATATTTTCCATAATATTATTGAAATTAAAAGTCCATGTGTTAATCATAGCGCTTGCCTCAGAAGACCCTTCGAGGTCTCAAAGCATGTTTCGTAACATAATACGAGCGGAGATAAAGAAACTCTAACTCAGGCTGAATTTCAGACTTATCTCGATGGGAGGCAAGAAAGGCTTCTCAGGTATCTGTAGGTTGGGGGAAGGGCAAACATGCAGCAAACTGGAAGTAGTCATGCTCAGTCAGGGGCTCAGGGGCCCAAATCGCTGCGCAGGCATCGCATTATCGCAGCAGAGTGCCAGACAATTGTCGGGATATGGTCCACTAGTTTCCCGATTTCTCGAATAATAAGCAAAACATAAATACCTGAAGGGTGTGAATGATAAGAGAAGGGTTTATCTGTGGCTTTACATTTCTATCACCGAAATAATACATCACATGGTTGAGTACTGCGCCAGGGAAAAAGGTTAATTTTGGGTAAATGTATGCATTTATACTTCTGATATGAAAAGTGCCTAGAAAATCAAAATAGAACCCATGCTGTATCTTTACTCTCTTTCTCTTCATTAGTGAAAACTGTAATTTTTTATCTGTCAGCGATCAATCATATTAGGGAAAATGCTAACAGTCTGCAAACGCTTTTTTTTGCAATGTAGCCTGCTCCCTTAACATTTTGAATGAAACTTAATTAATACCACACGTCACAAAGATAAGAGCTGAAGGAATAAGTACAGGTTTTGCATCCGGGCCGTTCACTCGGATCATACTGAGACAATGCTCTCATTAACGGTGGGAAAAATTACCCGAACATTACGCCAGTATAGAGAGAATAGTTGAACATTATCTCGATGTTGGTTATAACACTAATAACAATAGTATGTACAAAGAAGAATGCTTTTTAAGAAATAAATTCGTTAAAAAGAGGTCACTTCCATGTTGGGCCCACACATGGACTTTGTTGTATAGAGGTTTCGTTCTTATAAAGGCTCATTATGGGAGGTTTTTTTGCATGCGTTATGTATGGGAAGGGCCTAGGACCGGGTGAATGACTTCGTAATAGGGAGGTTTTGGTCAAATTTCGTTATAAGGTTTTACTGTATTAAACTTTGGACACCCATTGGCTCACCAATGTCACCATCGTTAGCTGATATTTTCATGAATTTCCTTGATACAAGTGGGCATCAACACTCGGTGAAGCAAAAGAAAATGAATTCACATCTTTTTGTCAGAGTTTTCTAGCAATCATCGAGATTGTTTATTGAATACGTCTAAGTAGGCCAATAAATTAATTAGAAAAAAATGAAGAACCTACCATACAGTAATGTTGTGTCATTAATAAGACAAAAACAACATTAAGGTGTTTATATTTCAATTTGTGCCAACAGAAGCATGTTTGCCTAGAAAATAATGACATTACCAAGAGACATGGCAAATGCCCAGGGCCAAAGTTCTGCAGCATATAAATAAAGTGTGATGCAGTGCAAGTGATATTTTTAAAATATGCTATTTATCAAACCTTACATATGCATATGTCAAAATATCACCTAGAAATATGCATAATTAATCACAAGAAGCATGATTGAACATGTCAATTCCAAGCTAAAAAATGACCACTGGTGTTCTCATCACAGATTTCCCCCTTGGGTAATGCTTGGTTTCTTGTCAGAGTAAAACCCAGCACCTGCTTGACAGAGGCAAGGTTAGAGAAACTAGAAACCAAAGAATGAGGCAAGTACAGCCCATATTGTAGGAGAAATGAATATTTAAAAATGTTCAAAATCTGTAGCAACTTAGGTTGCCAATGGGCAAAAATGGGTTAAGTTGATAATAAAATTAAGTAACCGATAAAAGTTAATTAAAATGTAACTGATTGAGGTTACAAGTTAATTTCCAGGATGACTCTAAAGGTACTATGAAAAATACTCAACAAAAAGTAGGAGAGTCCTACCAAAAAAAAGGTTGTTCTACACGGTTGGTATCCGTACACAGTTGGTGACCAAGATGGTCTAGGCAACTTCCTCCAATTATCCTTTTTGTCCCTGTTTTGATTGGGTATTTCAAAGCTCCACAAATGGAACTTTTGAGTAAGTAACATTTAATTAATAGTAAAGGTGTTATTGATGAGAAGTCAAACATTGCAGCAATTAAAAAATAGTAAATAAGTTAAAAAGGAAACAAATTTTTTTACAATTAAGCTTAATTGCTCCTTTTTAATCATTAATTTCAAGTATATATTATGAAGAAGTTAGCTCTGACAGCTTGAATTATATAACAAAGTTGGTGGCCCCTTACTGTTATGGAGTCACTACCATAATTAATCCCGAGCATGGTGAGCAAATACACAGCCGGCCACAGGCCATGAGTGGAGATGGTATGGATGAAGGCCCTGATTACCTCCATCCAGCAAACGAGGGAGCATCTAGTATCTCGCTAACTAGAGTTCCAAGATAAATGAGAAGCATGGGTGCCTGTGCAATTCCTCGTTGCCAGAAAGCCATACAAAAGAATAAGCTCACCGCTCTCATGACAAGGGTAGAAGTTATCATTGCATAAACCGGGTGCGAAAGGATTAAAAAGCACAGGCACAATATGATACCATCAAGTGTAATTGAAATTTATTAAAAGTCGCCTATTTTGTTGCAAATTGTATTGTTCCTAATGTCATTTTGATATGGCTTGGTTCTTCAAATCACTTTATGTTAATTTTGGCAAAGCCAAACCATGTATCAACTAATGTTCGACAACACGCAAGTGCGATGACTTGCTTGCTTGCAGGCAACCTAAAAGCGAGCATTGTCTCTGAAATCATAACAGCTCTGTCCAGTCTTTCAAGAGAAAGGTTCAGGCACAACTAAGTGTGAACAAGAAAACAACTTATGTGCCACATTTCATTTGCTACAGTTGAATTTCACTGTAGTAAGGCATTAACTTGAAGATTTTAAGATACCACATGCCAGAAAAATAGTAATAAAAGATGGGCAAGAATTCAGCCAATTTTGCTGAAGTTTCTTCAATTCCTGTAGTTTCTCTACACCAAACCAAATCTCTACCTCCACCAGGGAATGCAACAGCCTTATGTGAATAGCATTACATAGCATTAAGTAAACCAAAACAATAATTCCATGAGAATACTTAAGAAAACAGCAGTGACAACTTATTCACTAGTGAGAAATCAAATTTAGCTAAAAATCGGTGTACTTAAATAGAGATTCCTCTGAATTCATGGCATACTAATTGTTCAAGCAGCAGATCAGCTTTTCCGTGGAATGAATCTCCTGACTTAAATAATTTTACAGCTTGCTGTGAGAAGGACAAGAGATGGCATGATTCATGATTTCCTAATCACCAATTAGAATATATTAAATTTCACATTATTGATCATACTTGAGCATTATTCATACAGATTCATCTGAAATCATTCCACAGCATGCCCATAACACACCAAAGATTGAACATGCCAGAAAAATAGTAATAATATATTTATTTATAACAAATTCACATTGATATGAACTCCACTATCATAAACTGCTCACTTTTTGGTCCCATGCACTTTGCAATAATGATAGTCCACAGCAATAACAAAGCTAAGAAGCTAATGGCTGAGAAGTACTGACCATCTGAGGTAACATTAGTCAACTGAAATGTGTGTTTAGGATGACTTCAGCATGCGTAAGGACTCACCTTTGCATTTCACACAGACAAGCAATTTTCAAGCAATTGTTTTGAGACATAAAGAGCATCTTATAAGACATCAAATACAGTAATTACATTTAAGACCCATGGGTGCCATTAAGTAGTAGCCTTTGCTTTAATATGCATTCTGGCAATATAAGAGCATTTAAAATGTTAATTTAATCAGCCGGACTTGAAAATATTTCAAAAACTAAATTGTAATAATTCATTCCCTGGCTATGACTACTATAGAATATGGTTTAGAAATTTGAAGCCTGCACTATGTTTTGTAAATTGGTACCCTTAAAAGAACTTCATGCAAAATTTCAATGACAAATTTTGTAAACTTTGAAGACCTTGAAAAACAAAAACTTACTTGTAAGACACCCTCTTTCAATATATATAGATAAAACTCAATACAACTCTACCTCATTTATTGACAGTAGCATATGGTGTTTGTTTATAAACAAAGAAGCAGTCATTAATAATATTACAATAAGTTTAAACTTGCCATTCCTCTCCATTAGCATGAAGCATAAGAGTAACTTCTAACGGTGTGGGATATTAAACAATTACTAGTTTTTTGGCCTGCCTAATATAAAGTATGTACCAAGGTTTAACGTACCTGCAAGGCTTAATCTATGTAATTTTGTATTTTAAACTCGTACGACTATATATCTAACTCCTTTGTAATATATTAACAGCATATACCAGGTCAAAGTTGGTCGCAGGAGCAACCTGGTCTGCACTTAGAAATCTGAGCTTACTATAAATTCGACAGAGTCAGAGGCCCCTCACAGGAATTATTTTTAAGTTCTCTGTAATTTTAAACTACACTGAGTTGTCATGATGCCATTAATACATCAAAAGAGGTGCCTGGTGTGTGATACAGACTTTCATCTTGATAAAGAACTGTAATATATATTCAATATAAACTCCCCATTCATGTGTCATGTTTGGGACTAAACTAACATAAAGTTTCCCTTTTAAAGTCTGGAAAGCAAAAAAATCATGTTTGCGTAATTTGCTTTAGTGGAAATTGTGATCTCAACAATCTTAAGGAGGTAATAGAAGACTTGAAAAAACAGTTTGAAAACTTTAAACTGAACTTAAGTCACTGCGTGTTGACAGTGAAATAGATCAAGTTGACCTTTCTGAGAGTACACTTGAAGAGATTATGGATAAGCAAAACTGTGCTTCCAAAGTCGTAATTTTTAATTGTGACGGCTTGGACAGTGCAGAAGCTGATAAAAAGCTTGTTTCCAGCATCATAACAGATGTAGTTCCTTCACTGTCAATGACCGATGTCAAGATGTTCTGGATGGGAAAGTATCAACACGGAAAATCAAGACCTTTAAAAGTTATGATGGATTCTCCATCATCGGCTGCAAAACTCTACTGTCACCATTTTCCCGATTCTGTTCCTTATCAAATCTCCACTGATAAAACTGTGAGACAAAGGCAATATATGAAGGTGCTCCATAGTGAATTCAGTGACAGAACTGCATTGGTGAGAACAACTTAGTGATCAGGTATGTGAATGGTTCACCATAAATAGTTGAAAAACTTACATTAAAAAACGGAGCAAATATATAACTGGCATCAGTGTATTTTATCAAAATGTCCAGGGATTAAGGACGATTACCGGATGTAAGAGCTAGTGCAATTGTCCCCACAAGTGAAACTTTTTTTGTCTGAAGCATGGTTGAGGGATAATACTAGTGATTCTGTACTAGGACTACATCAGTTTAATCTATTTAGGAATGATCGTAATCTATATTCAAGTTCTAAAGTTATGATGGAGGTGTACTCATTGGTGTAAGAGCTAACTACTACTCTTCTATGATACCCTACATATGTACAGTGGCGGAAGAAATTAAAGCAAAATTTTTCACGCGCCAGAATGCGGCATTCTTGGGAACTTCTAGGAGCAGCCCACACTTCGAAAGACTGGCAACACTGAGGAAGACATCGTCTACCGCAAATATTTGAAATATGCAATGAAACTCACATTTGACGGAGCCTAGAACTTACTCATCAATCGCCTCTTTTTCGAGGTTTCTTCTTATATTATTCATGCATTCAGTCACGGTGTATCGCTGTGTATATTTCAGCATGTTTCTTACGTCGAATAATATCATTGTCACTGAAAGACTGTTTACAACAAATATTCACTATCTCACCCCACTCGGAATATATGCTGAAATCTTCATCTTCTACCACCAAGGGATATTTATTATGGTTGTATTTTCGAGGATCTTTTTGAATGACGCGTCCTGTGTCTCTTTCATCGAAATAATGTTAATCGAAATTTATTCGCACCAACTGTTGATACAAAAAAGATTTAATTAAAATAGATATAGTCTGCTTGATGTAATTTTACATGAGTTTCAATTAGTAGATTGATGAAGTTTCGATCTCAAAACAGATATTTATTAATGAATCGTTCATGACCTTATATAAAACTGTCCTTAGTTTGTCAAAACGGGATCAAACTATGAAAATATACGTAAATATATGATTTCATAAATTTAAAATTAATGTGCTTGCATGGATTCCGAATAATCTTGACATATTTTTCCGACATTTCTTTCATCTTATCTCAGGAAGCTTGCTGATGAGCCGTTCACTGTTCAGCTTTATCTAGTAAATGCAGAACATACGAATGAACATTCAGAAAAATTCAACCCAAATTAGGTATAGTTATGGAAAAACAACTCTTTAACGTCTGACTGCATAATATGGTCTAATATGTATTAGCTACAAATTCGCCACATAAAATTAACAAAAAAAAACCTTTTAAAAGACGTCAGTTTGAAGTAAAATGTCATGAATGAAATAAATAAATAGATAACGGTGAATTTTGCAACTGTCAGACGTATTCGGCCATCAAAAGAGTGGTCCGTGTATGATTTTCCATGAACGCAGATGACTTTTTATATGAATTATCACATGTTGATGATATAAATTAATGTAATACGTAGTTGCAATGACTGACTACTAATATGAAATTTTATAAATACAAAAGAGAAAATTCGCCATGTAAAAATCATTTTAAGTGACCATAAATTGCATTCTAAACTAAAAAATGTCTTGACCAGGGGTGAGATTACAGATCTTTCCTTCTCATGGTCATTATCTCAACCATAAGGCAAGCTGCATTGGAAGGGCAATGCTCAAAGTCCTGGGAGCACACTACACTGCAGTGAGGCACCTTATCTTTCTTGATGACGATCAAGTATTCAAAATCATGGACGAAATTGAACAATAGCATTATGAAGAACTATGAACGCAATTCAGGTTTGTTATCCAGTTACAACTACCGAGCTTTCTTATTTCAAGGCGAACTTCAGATGGAGTTTCATATCCTTTCGGTGAATTTATTTGCCTCCGTAAGAGTTACTGTGAACTGAGTCACTTTCACAATGCATGGTGGTATTGTCTGCGAACGTTTAATGGAACGATAAGGATAGAAAAAGGCAAGGGTTTTGAGGCCAGCTAAGAGTCTTTGTCAAAGCAATGAGTAATCTTGTGAGAATCTTTAGAATCCCAAAAGATTTCCCCATGTCGAAACAAAGCTTCGTCATTACTCTAGTCCAACTCGGAATGTATGAAGGGCGCATGATATTCATATGGGACGTAATATGCCTTAAATAAGAGCTTATTTTTGCCTTATGTTGTGGGCGATATCATGTTCCAGATGCCAGTCATTTAACCACTGGAAAAAAGTGGTATTTGACTTCTTTCACTCCCTCAAAAGTACTCGACGGGTGCCTCCGAACTTTTCGAAGCATGTTGAGCCTTTTCTTTCTGGCGCAGTAAAGACCTCTGCATCATTCACAACAACAAACCACCCCAACCACCACCACCCGGAACTGCGCTAAAGTTTACTCATGACTACTTCATTGAGACGAGCATCGATTGACACACAAGCAGAGGAGACAACGCAAGCAGAGCAGACAACGCAAGCAGAGATATTTTTCAAAGTTTTAGTAGCCTCTCCCTAAATTCTTGGAGGAAAAAAGATCTTATTACCCTTTACGTATGCCTCATCTTTCTCCTAGGCAGAGGAGTCGGGTAGTAGATTTGTTGAAGGCAAATATGTCTGTGGAAAAAATTACCCGAATAGATGTTGTGCCTTTGACTTTCGCCCACTGAAATCTTATTAGGTGTTTAAATGTAAAAAATCCAATTTCTCACTACCATTAAACGGAAGTCATCAAATTGTTCACTACAGTGAGAACTATGTTTATTCAAATGTTAATCAATATTCATTTTTCGTCCGCGATTAGGAATAATTGCGAGTTCACAAACGTCTAAATTCTAGATGGTTCAAAACAAACCCTTTAACACAGATGGAGCGGGCTGCACGGACCCTGGATCTCAAATCCCTAGGAAGTATTTGGGCGTTCACTATCAGAAAAATTCGAGAAACAAACATTTTTTACTCCCTCAAACAAAATGACCCCAAATATAGATGCAATATGGAAAATGGTGGAGGAAGAATGGAATATGGTGGAGGAAGAATGGAAAATGGACCCAATAAGACGATGTCAAAATGTGGGCACCTCCATATCTCAGACTTGGTCAGGAAATCGAGAATGGAGGGGGATGGATTGACTATAAGGCTAATAATAAACATTCTCATCCTTTATATAAATACCAGCTCAATTCTCAAAGATAAATTACAGTGGTCATGTGCACACATGACTCAGGTTGAGAAAATTACGAATACATTTTAACCATTTCCAATCGTTCATAATAAAGCTGTATAGTATCCCTTTCCAATAACCGGTAACGTTCATTAGCACGAAGAGATGAAATTTATGACCCTGCTAAAAGTCTATTAATATCTTCATGTAAGGCACACACAACTCTAACCTCCGTAGAAGCAGTAATATTACGACATATTTGAATAGGAATAGATTCTTGAGGCACGTATTATCTAATAGTTAATTCTTTGATGGTGCACATTCCCAATTTATATTCCATTGACTATTCAGTGGATTTATGGAAAATGGACCCAGAAAGATGATGCCAAAATGTGGGCAACTCCATGTCTCAGAGACTTGGTCAGCAAATCGAGAATGGAGGGGGATGGATTGACTATTAGGCTAATAAACATCCTCATCCTTTAAATAAATACCAGTTCAATTCTCAAAGGTAAATTACTGTGGTCATGTGCACACAAGGCGCAGGTTGAGAGACCTACGAATACATCTTAACCTTTTCCACTTGTTCGATATAAAGCTGTATTGTGCCCTTTCCAAAATTCATTAGCACTAAGAAATGAAATTTACGGCCTTGTAAAAAGTCTGGTAATATCTTTATGTAGGGCACACATAACTTTAACCTCCATAGAAGCAATAATATTTCGACATTTATGAAGAGAAATAGATTCTTTACAGACGTAGCAACTGTATAACAATTGATGGTGCACATTCCTAATTTTTACTCCATTAACTACTCAGCGGATTTATGAGTAGTATACAAATCAGCTTACGGAAGATATCTAATTACTGCCAAGTCGCTACATGGAAAAGGTGATTTATAGTATTTTATCACTTTCACAGGGGAGATACACAATGCATTGTTGTCGGAGTATTACTTACGCGTGTGTGTAAGAATGCTCCATAAAATTTAACTTTTTCAACATAACGTAAGTTTAGCAAAACATTTTTCACTGCAAAAATGTCAAAAGGTGATTCAATGAATCAGTAATTTACCTTATCGTCTATGATTTATCCTCCATCCTCTAAGTTAAACTGTTGAACTACACGGCTAAAGTATGGCCCATTGTAATGCTAAAAAATAATGCTGGGAAAACTTCAAAAACCCTTTTAATGATAATTTCAAGATAATTCCACACTGATTTGATCTCTCACTCAGATAGGTAATTTACAAATTCGGCAGATGGAGCCAAACTATAATTCGTAACAAATATAATTGTCATATTTACTAAATCATTTCAAAGTAAGTTAAAAGTGGAAGTAGCCTCAGGTAGGTTCACTTAATCAAATAATTGACACAATCAGAGATCCGGTCTATTCCCTCGTTCATGAATGGCTTTTCATTGATATATAAATTGGCGAGTGAGTGGAAATGAACATCGGACGACAGACAGGACGTGAAAATCAAGTGGGGCCGAGTACCCAAGAATGGGAAGTAAACATTTCATTTGACAATTAAGGAGACCGCTCTGATTCCTTTACAATACCCAAATATATTTAAACTCACACACTCATGGTTGAGGTCAATATGCATTCGCTGGGCCTTCCGCGAATCCCTGCGAAGTTTTGGCAACAATAAAATCACATCTCATAGAATAATTAAAGGGGCACTAGAAGTGGCCACTCTAAGATTTGAACTCCAGACTTTCGTGGCCGTAGACAAACGCTCTCCCTCTAGGCTACCGAATCAATCAGGAAAAGTCCACGTCCTATGGTTCTTACTATACATTGAGAAAAGGAAATTCCAACATTTTATTTAAAAACTGGGCCAAATAAGACGTCCTGGACTTTTGAAAGTAATTTTCAGGAAGTAAATGATATTAAGTTAGGAGTTATTAAGAAATTTAAGTGTTTAAGACAACCTGAATGCATGAGGGCAGAATTTTACAAAGGGTATTTAGATATCCGAAAAAAGAAAATTTTCTCCTCATGGAACCCATTCTATTCTATCAGATTTCCCATATTTTTACTTAAAATTCACAGGAAATTATGCCAAAAAGTTAATTGTAATGAATTATATTTTTCCGAAGTAGTTTGAGACCTATTAAAACAACAGTCATCGACAGCTATTTCCTACATGTGGAAAAACTTTATTGTAAGTGGATTTGATCTGGAGAATATATGCATTTTGTGTCCAAAGTAATAAGTCTTTCATCATAACTCTTCTTAAGTTTCAATCGAGAAAATTTATTTTTAAGTAGTCCAAAGACTCTTAAAAAAGTTGTAAGAATTTCTATGTAATTGACGACAACTTCGTAACCTCGACTTGCTGCGGAACAAAGCAAACTTATCACGCTCATTACTCCAAGACGATCTCGCACACGTGAACTTTATTAGTATTCCAATTTATGTGACGCGTAAAATCGATGGCTGTATCAGTGTTGTCAAGTTGTAGAAGGAAAAGCGATTTCAATTAGTTCCCACATACACCAATTCAGACGCCAATGAGTTTTGCGTTAATTCTTTCCGCCACAGTACAAATGTTGAACATATCTTTGTAGTACTTGATGTTATATCCAAAATTATTTTATGCCGAGTTTATCTACCTCCATCATCTTCTCTACAAACGTTTAGTGATTACTGTGATGAGACTGAGCGAATACTAACACTGCTCCCCGATGCAAAAATACTGGTTTTTGGAGATTATAACATAGTGGACATTTCATGGAGTGAGTTAGATCTCAAAATGTTCATGCCAATAATAATATCTCTGCAAAATCCAAAATTTTTCCGGACACAATAACATTCCTGGACTTTGAACAGTATAAGAGTATCGGTAACATTAATGACAGCACACTTGACCAGTGTTTGTCAAACATTGATGACTTAGTCATTGGCACATGTAATCCTGTTGTGAAGCAGGATATTCATTGCCCAATCATAGGTCTAAAGCTGAAGGTTCTTCATATTACTTCAAAGCAGGCAATTATGTAGCTATTACTGAGCAACTTCTTGAAATTGACTGGAAAAACGCATTAAAAATGCCCATTGAGTTAGCTGTGGAGAAGTTTTATGATATCATGTCTAACCTTTTTGCCAGTTATATCCCCAAATTTAACAACAATATCTACTCAACATTTCCAAAGCGGTGTACAACCGCTCTAAAACAATTAATTTGGGACAAAATAAGAGCACACAAAAATTAGTATATGATTACTAGATCTCAAGATGATTATCTAACCTTTTCTAGATTAACGTCTCGATGTAAAATCATGTCATCTTGCTGTTACAAATCCTACGTTTTATAAATAGAAAATTCTACTCAGACTGATGGTAAAAGTTTTGGAACTATGTGAACTCATTAAAAATTACAAATGCTATCCCTACATCAATGTATTATACTGATAAGCAAAGTAATGGTTACCAAACCACTGTAAAACTGTTTGCTGAATATTTTTCTAGTGGCTACTAGCCCAAATCAACAAATGGTGTTCAATATGATTATTATGATTCTACAATTTTATCTAAATATATGCTGTGAGACCCTCAAGTTCTTAAGTATTTAGAAAAATTGAATACTGATGTTGGCCCAGGGGGGTCATTCTGTATTTCGTCAGTTCCGTACCAATCGGTAGCCTACCAACGGCATGGATTCCATACCGACAGAGCCCCCCTCGGGGTTCCCTCACCAACAGAACTTTCTTGGGGATTCTATAAGCAAGTCGGGCGCTGTTCCAGTCGGTTTGACAATTCCTCCCTCTCAAGATACCCCTCCCTCCCAATTTTCCGAGTGTTGCCGAAGCTGAGGGTCACATGGTCAATTTCAACCAATGGAGATGAGGGAGACGATAGAACAAACAAATGACTGAATGAAGCCACCTAGTGCTCTCACGGTTTCAACCAAAACAACATCCAGTAACAAAGATTATAATACACCGACAGTAATGTCGAAAGTGAAGTTATTCACACACAGTAATGTTGAAAGGAGGAGGATAATACAGTTCTGTGAATTGAGTGTGTGACAATGTATATTTGTGCAATTTAAAAAGTGCTCCATATTTCAGGTACATTGCAAGTAGCTTATTTATGAACGTGAAGTTTTCCAAAGAGTTGTTGGGTGCAATGAGAGCTAGTGTGTTATGATTGTATGAATGTAGAAATATGATTTGTCAAGTATACCACTTTATTCATTGTATGTATGTGCAAATTAACGTGTGTGATGGAAAGCAGACAGTTTACCGTGTTGTATATATTTCGTCTTTCTAGCCAAAGAAGCGGCCTCCGTGTGAAGCATAAACCTTCGGCAGATGGTTCGAATTAATAGTTGAAACTATCTGAACAGTATTATCATAAATACAGAATGGCCATGTAGTCCATATTTGTGGGGGTTGTTATAAGTGTTCGCATATATATGCTTTATTCGTGGGTATAGCAGTTGTACTGCTGCGCACTCGTGCCATGAAACATTCATTTAGTGTCTTCATGGAATGAAGTTGAATGTAAAATGACTTGAATGAGTATTAAAAACTATGATGAGAGAAAATGAAGTGAAGGAGCCACTAAGTACATCGTTGAACACTTCTTTGCTTTGCTGTTGTAGCATGATTGTCATTGTAAGTACAAATATATATTAATTAATGTCAGGATCCCCTAAGTTTTGCTGAAGCTTGAATCACTCCTTAACAATCAAATTCCAGGTTATTAGCATGTTACGCCATGCAGGAACGTTTCTTGTGTTTTAAGTGCAAAATTTGTCATTCGAGTGTGTTACAATTACTGGCAGTATTTACGTATTAATCCGAATTTAATGAGGCATAGTGATAATTGCCAGTTCAGTTTAAAAGGTGCTTCAGACTGTTTTGTTTAGTTGTGAAAACAGGGACTGAAGCGCAAAAAAAGTCAATAAAGCACAGATCTCACAGCGGCACGATATAGCCTATTTTCACAAATAATAAACTACTGTAGTGTGTATAAGTGGGTTTCATGTGTGGCTGAATAAACAAAATTAGACCATAAGAGTAAAATTTCAAATTTGAGAATATATGTTATGCTGCAATAATTACTGACATTTGTTGCGGAGGATCATGAGATTTATATTTATGCTGTCCAGCGCATTCAACGAAAATTTTAATGCCATGTTGCCTATAAGTTACAGATTAAAGAGACCATTATAGTTATCATGGGTTGTAAATTAAATAAAATATGTTTACTCTGGATACACAAAGATACATCTCTGATCTTATGGTTCTTTACAAGATAGTAAATAGCTCAATAGACTCTAAAAGCCGAGTTCACATGGGTACGGAATCTGTGGAAATGGCGTGTCAGCGGAAATGCATCTAGCCAATTACAGAGGAGTGGGCAGACTCAATTCTATAGGCTCCGCAGGTTAGCTTTCCTACATAAATTGTCTAATGTCATTCAATGAAGGAGTTTTGTTGTATTCACTTCGCAACAGCTGATTTTCGACTTTTTCAGAGGGGTCTGAAATCACGTTCCGCCTGCAGTAAGGTGAAAATATCAAAATTTTATGTCTGCACAATCCGTAGGCTTAAGCTCCGCCCACTTCCCTGTGATTGGCTAGATGCATTTCTGCAGGCACACCGTTCCGCAGATTCCACACCCATGTGAACCCAGCTATAGACCTTACTTCATCTCTAAAATGTTATGTCCCTTCATTTAATACTGGGAATTGTAACATTTTTCATTTAAATCAAAATAGAACCAATTATTTGTTTTATTCTCCAGTCCATAGAATGCAAAGATTTGCAAATATGCATGCAAAAAGTATTGATTTCACCAAATCTATTTATTCATTTCAGAATGATTTTATTACTAATTTACTGGGTAGCTGAGTCTTTGGTTTATCTTTTATTGATGTAACTTTCTTATGCCCATGTCTATATTCATTCATACCGTTTGTCAATTCATAAACTACATATGTTCCTACTGCTTTATTTCTTTATTGTGTCTATATACTGTACTTTTACTGCATTGTAATGTATTTACGCCTTTAAACAATGTAAATTTGTTGTTTTACATAATTTAATGGGGTTTGTACCTGTTAATTTATAAAAAAAATATAAAAAAATGAGCAGGCTTTGGACTGGATCTAGCCCACCAGACATAATCAAGGAGCTATTTTCATTGATGCTACAACACCATCTGGTCCACTGACCAAAAAGAAGGTTACACAATCCAGCCTGCTCACCAAAGAAGGTTCTCTGAGCTTGACATATACTAGACTGTATTGTAATTGCATTCAAACAGCATTATTTTGGTAACAAGACAGATAAATGGATTTTCTCACTATTTGATTAAATTTTGTATTTCATTGCCAAAGATGGACATGGCTTGTAGAGTAAATTTTATTTCTATTTAAAAATTTATTACTATTACATAGAAGGAGAGATATCTAACCCAGTAAGAAAGATGAAAGAGACTACAGTGAATAACTTACCATTTTTACTAATGTCGAGATGCTCAAGGTTGATGAGGGATGATATTGCAGGTGGAATGCTTTGAATTTCATTATCACTAAGACCTAAGTGTCTCAGTCCATGGCAATGAAACAATGGTCTCGGTAGGTCCTTTATCTGAAAGGATTAATCGAACATTGAATTCACATTAATATTGAGCAGTAAAAAGCAGGAGTCGTCAATGTAAATAGGTTGTGTGGCCTAAAGTACGGTAAAATTACCAATTACTCCCACGCATTGGTACCTTAGCTATTTAAATAGTGTTCATTGGCACAAAGTTTACAATGACAATTAAATAAAAAGCAAATTCATTCGCCACACAATGTGGATGGAATAATGAGCCAGTACTGTTTATCAATAAATGGCATTGACCACTATATACACAAAAACATACCCTATTTGCATCCAAATAGAGCTCCTCCAATGTTCTTTCAAATGCGAAGACCTCCGGAGGTACATCGGAGAGCGAATAATGCCTATAGTCTAGGCGTACAATATCTTCTGTATCCGACTTAATGCACGCAAAGCACTTCCAGGGCATGGCTTCCGCTGGAGAAATAAAAAGCATGTCACATCAATCTCGAACCAATATTAGTCTTGGCGTTCTAATAAGATCCATACATTTACTTACAATAACTGACATGGGTCGAGTCCGAAGTTCTACACCGAATTGATACGGTTACGGACTCAAATCATAAGGCCCACATCTCAGGAACTCAGGTCGTTTGAGTAAATATATTTTACAGCTATCTAAATATGGTGAACGTTAAAAAAAGTAGACAAATCGGTATCATTAAATTACATTCGAAGAGTTGTCAATGAATACCATCATATATAAAGAACAAGTTTAACAAGGAATGTATACACATATCGATCAGTTCACTAAATAAGCCAAATCTGCTCTTAGAACATGCACACTAAGAAGTGTAAATCCGATATTAACCATGAGTGAATTCGTTTCTCCCCAGGGCTGTTTGTAATTTAACACACCTACATTTACAGCATACACTCAAATTTAATCCCTGTCAAGTATTTAGCAGCAATCAGTGAACCCGCCCACGCAAAACCTGTTTCACGTCAAATTAGGAAAAAACCACTCGGAGAAATATTTGTGTGTCAATAGCCAGGACTTCAAACAGAAACATGGCACGCCAATATCTTGACACACCTTTTGAGTAAACTACCCCAGCAGATAACCGATAAAGATAAGCGGAAATGAGAATTCAAGAATGGTATAACGGTCCTGGCCATTAAATCAATTAGCTTTGAAGTGTGAAAGAATTGCACTTACCGCGCCCCAGATTCAGAAATATAATGATACATACACACACTCTCAACAGCAGTTTACGCTCCAACAATAGCTACCAAATTGAGTGACACTCTTTCCGATTCCTTATAGGACACTGATCTTCCATATTTGGTGTCATAGAACAGATCTCGTAAACGAAAGACAGGACGAAAGACTTTGATAATAACAGAACATCCCCAAAAAGCGTTACGAATAAACTGGTGGCTGGTGGTCCATAGCAGGGTGGCTAACCTATGCACGTTCACCTCTTGGAAACTCGATTCTATCAGATTCTATTGTGGCTCGAATGCCATTTTTTATGCCGCGATGGATTTCCTATTGCCTCAACTTGAAGACATAGATATGTTTTTAAATGTTTTAATCACTGAGACAGATGAATTTGAGGATGGATAAATTTAGATGCTGCCTTTGAGCGTTGGTGGTAATGGTGGTGGAAATGTCGGACGAAGTCGAAAGACGTCGTGCATCAAAAGCTGAAAGAAGTCGTTTTGTACTTGTAACATATATGAAGAAAGGGACCATAGCTCGGACTAAATGAAAAAAATAGTCGTAGTGAGTTCCTTCCCGACAGCTGACACTTCCATAAGATAATATATTGGGATTATCCTATGAATCACCATTCGGACCAAAGATTATTACCCTCTGAAAGCAGCCGCCAATAAGTGATTTGTGGTCTATGGATATCTCTCCTGCTTTACTCCTTACACTTTCAGATTGTTGACATAGATACCTGATACCTTAATTCATTACAGCTTACTAGCATTCTACTATTCGTAACTTTTTCTTGCAAGATTCATGTCGCTTGTCTGATATCGTAAACGAACGTATACGACCCTAAATTACGTGGGTGCTGGAGACTGATGTCTAATTGAAAGTTATCGCGCGATATGAGATATCAAGAGGAGAACCTCCATTTCAGTTGTCCTCCTAAATGGTGAAATATTCTCAGTATCTAGCATCTTCCGTTTTTATTATTTTCAATGCTGATAAACCTGAAACCGTCATTGTGGTTATCACTCAAATTGTTAAAGCCTATATCTTCAACGAGTTATCTCCTTCATGGACATAGCTGCGAATGCGCAAAACCTTTCCATGCCGGTGGAATTTACTATGATATATTTTCCATGCAGTGAATTCATCAAAGTACTCCCTTTACAACTCCGTGCCGAATGTGTAAGTTGGAGGAGTAAATGGGTAAAAATGGTAGCCCATGATTCCTGTCACTGTTTTTATCCTGGCGGGAATTTAATGCTGTCTCACAAACAAGGGTGATTTTTAGTGTCCACATTCATAGGGTGTTCAGTATCGTTAGAGAATATACTGCGAAAACGAAAGTGGATAGTGTAGAAATGACTGCTATAGCCAACCATGAGCGCAGGCAGGAATAAGCTGACTGAATATACTCGGAAATACATCCTTCAAACGCTACTGCAAAACCATGTCATGCACTTTTCCATTACATATATCAGAAACAAACTTAAGACTCCCAGAAAACTTAAATTTAGGGTAAAGACTACCGGTAGAACACATGAATTCAGCTGAAATAAATAATAAGTGGAACCTATGGGCCCTCGGCGTCATATGTTCCTAGAGATAGTTGTAAAATTGTAGCTTCACGAAAAAAAATTTGACCCAGTAAGTATATTCATTAGTCTTGGTAGGAGCAAAAGGCTGTTGTGCACACCTGCTTCTGTCGGCAATTAAGTTTCATTTGAAACAGGGGAACAGAAAATTGATTTTGGAGTTAATTTATATTTTGCATCCAGCAAATATTTATCAAGTGAAACTCTTGCAATAGAAAAGCATTAGTAGCAAACGTACAGTGGGATGAACTGCCACTGCTATGATGCAACTTCCTAGATAGTTACCAAGAAAAGAATCGGACTTATGAAAATTCTGCTAATTATACTCCCAGTGTAACCCGTAATAGTTCCAGTATTCTCAAGTCTTGCAGTGGTAAAGTGCCTCAAAAAAGATTTTTAATAGACCAAGTGAGTGATAAAAAGGTTCCCAAAGAGCCTTGGATCCCGGAAAAGAAAGTAAATGGAGAGACTAGTCCAGATGGTATACTGTTCATTTATTAAATAGGAGGAATACATCCATTCATTCATGTTCATATGTCACCTCCATTTTGGAGGAGGGGCAGCCAAAACTTATTTGTGTTTGGCCTATGAAACTGGCTCTGTTTTGAATTATTTTTCCATGTTGCCACTTTTCTCTTCCTCTAATGACATTCACACATGGCATAATATCTCTGATTGTAAGGGGTTTTGATTCTATTTGTTAATGCATTCTTGTAACTGACTGCTTTATGTGATGCACATTCAAATGCATGTTCATATATACATCAGATTGTGCAATTGCATGCCTCATATAAAACAGGCTTTCAAGCTTCTAATATTCATTCTCATCATAGTCTTGCGCCATATTCTTCCTCGACTTCCCTGGTCTACCCCTTTCTCTTACACCATTCCTCTTTTCCAATATTACTATTTCCTTTAGCTATTATTCATTCTCTCTATGGCCAAACACAGAGCAAGCTCATATCATGTACGTATATCCAAAGCCAGAGCATTCTCTCCACACACTGTCATTCCTAATACTGTCACACCACCTCATTCCTAACCATCTCTCTCCTACTTAAACCCCAAGCACATTTCAGGCATCCCTAAATAACTGTACTTCACCTTAAATTATGCTTATATGGAATAGCCCATATTTTACAGCTTCTAAGAGGGGATTACCTTGCATTCACAAATTATATAAGAGCTTCTGTGATCTCCAGAAGCTGACAGCAAAATATCAGGGTACAGAAGATCTTGCACCTTTATATCCCCAAGTGTATGACTACATGTACCTCTCACCTAAGTATTCATTTCAACATTGAATCAATAGGGTAGCAGAATACACCCTTGTTTTACATCCAATTTTATTTCAAACCAGTTACTTAAGGCACCGTGCACTCTCATACACATATTACTAATAGTATAATTGCCTTCAGTACCTACATGACAACTGCTCATGCACCCCATTGGCAGTCAATGCCTTCCTTAACTTAATTCTTTTCCCGACGTGTCTCCTCTTAATTTACAAAATTCATGTACTTTCTTTCGTGCACTCATTTATCTTGCACTTGAAGTGGTAACAGCTGTTCCTTACATCCCCTACCAGACATGAATACAAACCCCTCCAATTCTTTGTAGTTATTTTCCTTGCTCTTTCAGTCTACATCTTGTTAATTATCTTTCTCAAAATACTTGATTGCTCATTTGCTGTCCAAATTTTACACTCATCCTTGGCACTCCTCCCACTGTCCTAAGACACTATTGTCATTCTTCCCATCAGTTGGAAAAGCAATTTTTTTGTATGAATGGAATAAAATCACCCTTATGATTAATAAGCCACCAACATCCATTTCCTGTATTTCATCAATGACTAGTGCCTTGCTGTTTTAATATTCTCACTGCCATCACCTCTTTCCCACAAATGTATTTCCTTATTAGCACTTCTGCATCCCATTAGTAAGACTCACCTGTCAGTATTAACATTCAAATGACTTCCTCCTACAGTCCCTAATATTTCATTCATCTCAAATTATTTTGTCATTTACATTTTTACAAAATTCATTGCCCTGTCGTCCCCTTGCTTGGCCTGCATGTCGTGTATGAAGTAAATTTTCCCAGCCTTCAAATTTCACCCAGCACCTTTCCTACATCATCCACACTCATTCTTCTCTAGCCAAGTTTAGTTAAGCTGTTCCAAGCCTCATTTTAAGGAATGTCGAATGCCTTCTCTTGCTCTCTCACAGATTTGGCTGCACCTAATCCCTTGCATGCCTCTTCATTAGCGCCTTTTATTTTCTCAACTTTCACTTCTTCAAATACAATTACATCCCATCGAATGTCATTCCTTTCAAAAAACACCACTCCCATTGAACTTTCATTTTCTTCCATGCACCATCGTCTCCTGGAAATCATATTTACCAAATTCGCCCGTAAACCCCACTAAAAGGTGGTCAGTAGCATACCCAATCTTTCCTTACTCCTCTATCCCTCATTGAACCAATCTCTCCTAATGAAACTATGAAATCATTTGAATTCTTATCTCCCCTTTGCTTTGTAAACCAATGGATTTTCTTATGTCAACACCATATATTCAACACAAACTATCCCATCTCCTAACATACACTAACCTTTCACCAATATTATACACTCAAGGGTAATATAATGGCCCAACTACATATCAGTGGCACCCTTCTTACATCAAGCCAGCCATTCATGCCACATGATATTTTTCCCCCACCAGCATCACAGTCATTTAAAACTCTACTTTTTTAACTTATTTCCTGAATATTATCCCTTTCCCTCTCCATCCACTGGTATATACATAGCTCCACAATCATAACTCTTTGAGTAACTTCTTATGTTATGTGAATACATTATGAAGAGTCTATAAAGAAACTGCAGATAAAAATTCTCAACAAATTGAAGCACCACAACTTATTATGAAGTATAAAACTTGCGTAGGGTCATAAGAGAATACATACTTTTCAGATCACCTAAAGCGAGAACTTAATATTGAATTAGTCATATAAACTTAAATGATTCAAGACTGGGGAAATGGATTTTTAATGATTTATTTCACTCCACAAGTCTTCATAAAGCTTACACTTAGAGTATCTTGTTTTTGTACACTTCAAATAGGATCTTTGCATTATGGTACAACTTAACATCAAGTCCACATAGAACACTAGCCATGAAAAGAAAAAAAAACACCAGCACACTTGAGTATCAAAATCACCTACCTCGTGCAAAATCAGCACTTTTACCCTTAATAGTTACCTCTTTCCTATACTTTTGTTCCTCCTTAGCAGATTCACTCTCGGTTTCACCACTGGAACTCAAACTTTCACTTGAATCATTTTTCCTTCTTTTCTTTTTGACTGAAACAGTCGAATCAGCCTTTCTAGGCTTGTCTGACAATTTGTTCCTCCTACTTTTAGTTTTTTTTCTTTGAATCACACTTTTTTTCACTTTCTTCTTCCTCTTCAGACTAAGCTTCTTCTGTGGCATGGCATCAGATGATGAGGAAGTTTCTTCAGAACTTGACTCAGATGAGTCTTCCTTCCTCTTCAGTTTCTTTTTCATTCTCTTCTTTATTTTTTGCTTTTTGCTGACCGACTGTTTTTTTTGTTCGGATGAAGAACTATTGGTCAACTTCCTCTTCCTGTGCTTCAGCTTTGTCTTAGAGTTTGTCTTGGAGTCTAAGGAGCTCTCGGAGGTTTCAGAGGACGAACTCCTCCTCTTGCGGTGAACACTCTTAGATGTCTTTGTCTTCTTTGTCCCCACAACTGGCTTCTTCTTGTTCCTCTTCCGTTTCAACTTAGAGCTTCGTTCTGGAGATGTACTCGAACTACTCACAGATTCACTACCATCTGAGTCCAAGTCACTATCATCACTATCACTACTGCTACTGAAACAACTACTACCACAAGTACAACTACTGTCACTGCAGCAACTACTGGTACTAGAGTATCGACTTCTTTTTCGTAACTTCTTTCCTTTACTACCTTGACTTTTTTTCACTTTTCCTAAAGACCAAGACTGTTTTTTAGCATCAGTTGCACAATGCTTCGATATCTTTTTATCTACATTTCTTTTAGCTGCACTCCCACTTCTTCCTCGCCAGCTTACATGGCCACCATCATATTTTATTGAGTCACCACTATCATCATCACCTACAGCATTCTTACAGTCACGAATTTTCTCCTTGCCAAAATTGTCTCTCCCTCGGCTACCAGTTACTTCTTCATGATATTTAACATTACTTTTCTCATAGTGATTGGAACGACTAACATCATTCTTTCTCCTAACCCCATCCATATTCCCAGACTGCTCCCTTTCTTCACTTCTCTTCCTCCTCCTCTCTGAGAAACTTCGATCTTCATTTTCTGAACTCATTTCAACATCATTTCGGCAAAAATCCCCATCACCCCGTTCAAATCGCTCCTCTCTCTTTAGCCTAAAGCTCCTATCACCATGCTTTCTTTCATCATTTCTTGAAGTTTCTCCTAGGAAATCACGGCCATCTCTGTCCTCTTTTGATCCCTTGTCATTCTTTCCACTATATCTTTCCCTGTCCTCAAAATACTTGTCACCAGCTGGGAAACCTTCCTTTGAACTCCTCTTCCTCTCAATGAAATCACCACTCTCAGTGACTTTTGGTCTATTTCGAACAAAATTTCGTCTATCCCTTTCTTTTGCATTATCTGGGCTCTCAATGTTTCTTTCAGAGCCTCCACTTCTCCCATGACCATAATCCCCCCTGCCATCTCTGCTGTGCCTTTTTTCCCAGCCATAATTGCACTCTATGCCCCAATCATCTCTACTACGTTCATGGCTTCTTTGGCCATAAAAATCATGCAACTTGTTTTTATCTGCATAATATCTTTCAGTTTTATCCCTACTCTTCCCATCACTAAGGTCCCAGCTCTTTTCATACCTTCTTCCAAATTCTTCTCTACTCTTTACACGACTTCTATCTAGGTGTTTTTCCCAGCTTTCTGGTGTCCTTTCCTCATGACCTCTCCACTTCTGGCGAGCTGGAGATCTACTTCGGCTTCTATTTATTCTTCTATCCTTGGAATTGTACTTGTCGATTTCTTGAGCCTTAAATGAAAAAAATTACATTTCATTAGATGTTAACCCTCTGAGTAACAGTGTTGCTGCAAGCAACACTGGGTAATTTTCCCTAAAATGCCAGCAGCACTCCTAATGACTGTTCTTCAAGCTTCTACTTTTAAAGCCTTGTATATATGAGGGTGGAATAATTCATCTTATATGCTTTATTCTATTTTTACACACAGGTTCATTGAGGTATAAACTTTATATTTTGTTATAAAGCTCCAATTTTCAACTTATATAATTATTCATTTACTGCATTTCTCAATAAAGAAGCCCGGCAATTTTTGCATGACTTTTAATGAGTACACATGGCACATATTTTGACAGAGTTAATTGTTTGTAAGAAAAAGAATAAATTTGCATTAGAAATTTGATTGTTCCTCAGTTTACATCAGAGGCACACCAACTAAAGTAAAGTAAATTAAATGACAAAATATATTCTCACCTTATATTCTCTTTTCTGTAGTTCTTTCTGCTTGTTATCAGGAAAGTAATCAACACCCTTACCTGTTTTGGAAGAATAAATGATAGAAATTGTGATACAAGACACACATGAATATCATCACAAAAGAAACAGAGCATCACCTTTGCCCCTCCACCTCATTTTGGCCACACTTTGGCTAAAATCCACATGGATTCTCCGATCATCAATTAGCACATTATCCATCTTGAAATAAGCATTTTCACATGCTTTCTTATCTTCAAATTCAATGAAAGCATATTGTAGAGAATCTCCAGTTGCCTTATCCCTGATGACTTCACAACTGTAATCGAAATGAGAAAACATCATTCATATGATTCCTAATCAAAATGATTAACTTAACCTATTGAATAAAACACAGAACAATAGAGCACTGATTATCCATCATTCTGTATTCCATCTGACAGATAAGCCATCCACCAATGTGTGACTGATTTCCATGCAGGGTATGGAAATCAAATACAGATATGACTGTTGCATTACCCTGAGGCCTCTGAGTCACTGCTCAGTGTTCACATGACTTAGGTGAGAGTGGTTATATTGCATCCACAGGCATTTTACACTTGCCAAATTTTCTTTCGTGATGCAACTTACTGAAAATGTCCAATTCTTCACAAAAGCTGAAGCACATTGTGTTAGACATTTT
This sequence comes from Ceriagrion tenellum, assembly GCA_963169105.1. Lineage (NCBI taxonomy): Eukaryota > Metazoa > Arthropoda > Insecta > Odonata > Coenagrionidae > Ceriagrion > Ceriagrion tenellum. The sequence continues at coordinate 105,290,819 of OY720638.1, read as the reverse complement.
GGAAAAGTTGAAGATTATTGAAAGGGTATCCAAAGGAGACCCAGTAGCTATTATAGTGGCGGACTGCAGTGTTAGGATCTCCACAAAGCATAATATAATAAAAAACCAAGCCAAGTTATTGGACCATGCTCCAAAATCGGACAGTTCGAGTGCAATTTTGAGGTGAATAACAATGAAGAGTTCAACTATATCTGATGCTGACAGTGAAATCTAACTGGTTTCAGCAGATGAGAAGTAAAGAAGTGCTTGCTAGTGGACTTATTTTGTGCAAACAGGCACAAAATTTTCATCAAAAGTTGGGGACCAATGAAACATTCTCAGCATCTTCCAGATGGTTAAAACAATTCAAAGAACACCATAGCCTTTCGGGATTGAACACTGCCAGTGAAATACTAAGTGAGGACCAAGGGATCAGAAGTGATTTTAAAAGGCAGTTTATAAAGATGATGGGACATAACAGCTTTACTCTAGACCAAGAGCACAACACTGATGAAACTGTCCTGTACTGGAGTCCTCCAAGCAAAATAATGGCAGCGGAAAAGAGAAATCAGCTCCAGGGTATAATCCAGTAAAGAGAGAATAACCATTATGTGCTGTGTCAATGTTAGTGAGGACTATAAAATGAGACTTACATGTGTCTGAAAAGCAAAACATCTGAGCTTTTTCAAAGATACTGAAGTGTTAGCCAGTGGATTATTATAGCAGCAAATCTGCATGGATGATGAGAGATCTTTAAGCCCTGGTATCACACCCACTTGATAGTCAGCTGAAAAGTTCCGACAGCCATATATTCACTATGCTCTCCCATGAAATGTTACATCGTACATTCACCAATGGACTAGGGTGTAACAGGGACCAAGGAGAGGCATTACTGTTGAGAACTCTTGGAGCTAATATTAAAAGAAGGAACAAACATGATTTGACTTTGGAAAGTAACTCTTTTACCTGTTGGCCCTAGCTTGGAAAATAGGTACAAACACTACAACCTCTCAGTCATGGAGTAAACTGTATAGTGATCGTGATGAACTGGTTGACTGGTTGGAGGGTTTTGAAGATTACTCTGAAAGTTTAACATTTGCTGACACTATTTGATCAAAAACCACCAGTATTGATCAATTTTCTGATGTTGACATGGAAAATATCACCAATGCTTAGGGCATGACAAAGAATTGGAAGGGGAGGAGATTCTTGATGATGATACTATTATCTCCACCACTACAGTCGCGTGCCGAGTGTGAGGATCACTGTGCAAGTGATGAGGAAGAAACCATTGATTTGAGGTAGATTTCAAAATATGCTGTGATCAGCAGAAACTCTAAAGAAGTTAGCAGAGCAGTTGGAGCAGGATGATGACTCATCTGAATCAGAAATTTTGTGCAAGAAAAAATCAAATGAACATAAAGAAGAAAAAAACATAATTCATAGGTTCAAAAGAAAGTGGCAGATTTTTTATAACATTGCCTAAATGATTGCTTGAATTCAGGGTTATTTGCACCTTCAGAAGTAATTTAGTTCCTAGTTGTTTAATGAGAAACGTTTGTTGTGTGCGCAGAGAATATAATTGTTCCATACTCACTCACTACCAGAAGACGTAAGAGAAGACAAAACTATTTGGATGAAGAATTCATGGGTAAGCTTGCTGCAAGGGATGAGGAGGTAAGCATCAGCCTCTGTTTGGGCATTGGAGTGGTCATTGACCTTGACTTGTTTTCTTTGTGAGAGGGCTGAATTTGTTCAGAGATAGGAGACTTGGAAGTACCATGGGGCGAACATAATTCACCGCACACCAGACTTGTCCTAGGTTGGCTACAGCTAGCCATGGTGGACGGATCAGAAACCAAAATGATGTCATAATAGTGTATCAGCTACCATGACATAAGTTCCAGAAGTTAAAATACATCATTTGGCTAATATAAGATTCTTTGCGATGAGTGTAAGCGATCATGAATATAAATTCCTACTAATGAGCTGCTCTTTCAAGTAGGTATATAAAAATAGAACACACTGCAGCTCCGAAAATTAGACTCACGCCTGAATTTTCCACGAATTGGTGGAACATAGTAGCAGGTAACCAACAAACATCAATTTTAGTTGTTGAAATTTTTCATAGTAAATGAAAATTACAATTGCCTGATCAAAAAAATACTATTCCAGGAATACAAGTATTTCCTCATAATATGGGTGAAAGACTTGGAGGAAGCATGGTGCTAAAAGCAAGACCACAAATGCCACAAAACAACATGAGCAGATTATCATCACTTTCAATTATCTATTTAGACTTCCCCTCCAATAGTACAGATAATCAGTGCTCTACTGTTCCCATTAGCAGTCATTCTTGAAAATACTCATACACATAGTAATTTAATACCATGTTTGGTAATCTGAAATGCCAGTGTTTTGTTAAGTCAACTTTTGTTAAACCAAGGTAATGGCATTTGATAAATGGGGTTATGTTTCCCTAGTTATGACTGTACTATGATATCCTTTTAGCCATTTATATTAATTTAACCAGATTATAGTTACTGCATATATTGAGTTATCACAAATAAAACAATTTAAATTTTCAATTGAAAGCTAAAAAATAAAAAAAATGTGCTCAAGCAAAACAAATATTCACAACTCAATGACTGATCAGGCTAATGAAGAGGTTAATAATTTTAACATGCATCTAATCCTAGTAGTATTAACTTGAAAAAGTATGGGGGAGGCTAGTTTTTAGCATGAAGAAAGCTCCCTAAAATCCTGTGGCTTATGGCTCAATTTAGCCAAGAAATATAGATAATTATGAGCAGACGTAGCCCATCATCAGAAAATGAAGCCTTAGAACAAAATAATTTGTAAAATATCTCTATTAACATTTATTATTTTCAGGGAGATGTTTTCATAGCCCAATAATACCACTGTAAACATATGCAACATTATGCTAGGTTTTCCCTGGAATACTAGATCTAGGTACATGTTGAAAAATAATGACCAATTTAGCTTTTTTCAGCTGATTAATATGATGGGAATGGGAGACAAGAGTAAATACTGATAGCTGATGACATTTCAATTGAAATTCAATTGAAGAGCTTAGACTTCTTCTGGTATGATCAGTACAAGCACTTGATGTGGATACAAATAAATAGATGAACATGAAAGTAACATTTAAAAGAAAGCAACGAGTTCAAAAACATAATTTCACATCCTAAGTAAAATACTGACAAAACTCCATCAATGCTAAAGATTTCTATCAGGGTCATGTAACAGATGGTTAGTAAAAGGATACTAGAGCAGATACTTATGACTTAACAGTAATTTCTGAAGGAATGATGACCCTTCTTCGGCCACTTCAAATACAAATAACTAGCCCCATAAGGACAGAAAGAAGTCAATACATGCTGAGTGAATTCTGTCTGTTCCAGTCATTCATTTGAGCATTCAAAAATTCTAGTTACTTGTAACAATGAGTATTTTTAATACATCAGGTGTGCGTATCATAAAAAATAGCTCACAATAGTGATTTCTGGCCATTCCTTGAATGCCACTGTTAGTCCTAAATTGTAAATTCATGTGCACCTGGTTATCACCAAACTTGAGCAATGCCACGTGCCTCCTTTCATTTATCTCAGTCTTGGATCTTACTTGTTAGCTCTTGTCTTCTAACCTGAGCACTTTGCAGTAAATAAGGAATCAATAAGAAGTCACTCTCAAAACTTTTGCATTGATCATTTTGAGAATGCAAGTACAGAACATCTTCTCACATCTTATACAGTATTTGTAAAATCCAAACCGCATAGAGCAATCGCTTGAGTGCTCTGCTCTCGAGTACACAGTTCCCTTGTCGTCACATAGGAGAGGAGCATATGCATATCAGTAGTAATTTTGTCATACTACAAGAATGCACTCCCCCATAAATCTCAAACACTAGAACTTGCTTTGAAGTCTGTACAATAAAAGAGCTTTGCCTTTCTTGTGGATCAAATGCATACACGATAAAAAGGATTTTCATTAAGACAATTTTAAAGGACATCCCTCTTTTTTTAATACCAGTCATTATCTACATGATCTTCTGTTTGCACATTAGGCTTCAAGACTTTTTCTTCAGAAGTTTCAGAATTCAGTCCAGCTTTGGATATTATATCTGAACAATTTGAACTCTCCATCAGCTGCACAGTATTGGTTTTTGCAGCAAATTCAAGAGTTTCGAGCTTAAAGCCTACAGGGAAACTACACTTTGTGGAAATCATATTGTTACTGTAATGAAATCACAAAACTATTCAACTACTAAAAGCTGAAAACTGATAAAGTGTAATCTAATACATGTTATGGGAATAATGTTTCAAATGCTATGATTAGGGAGAATCAGTATTATTTTCTTTTCCTACACATACGTCTGTGATCTGAAATTACCTAAAGCAGTAAATAGGTGAATATGCCTTCAACAACTAATCTACAGCACTACACAGAATTTCCCAGCTAACCAATGGGAAGCCTAAATGGAATTTTTTTATATCTTCCTGAATGGCTACTAAACCTTAATCACTTTTTCACCCTCAACTTGCCAGGGACAGAAGAGACTGGGAGGGGAGACCAAAGAAGGGAGCATGATGGTATGAATAGACTGATAATAGAATTATGATGTGTTGGTTCAATGGTTTAGCTTCCCTTACTGAATAAATTTGGAAATGCAGAGAAAGTAATGCAGTAAGTAGAAATGAGATTTCTATGCTCAGTTTTCAGATGTTTACATAAGCGAACATCAGCTGTGTGATTACAGTTGAACTTCCACATTCATATTATATTTATATTCAGAAATGTCCCACAGATTACAGAAACCATGGACAACTGAATATGTCATTTTCCCATTTTTTAAATGCAGACAGACAACCATGCAAGCAGTTTTCTACATTCATAAATGAGAAATTGTATGTAAATTACCATTTCTCAATTCTAAATTACATGCTGAATTTTTCTCGCACTTCACTACATCACTGAAAAAAGAATTCCATTTTTATTTTTCATCTTGTCACTCCATCCTGCCTGTAGACAGGAAGGCTGGAGACACTATGCACACTCTTCCTGAAACAATGCAATGCCTGAAGGGAGTGCCTCTTATGTATTGACTGATCCCTCTCCCAGTCCGTTCTCACACTCCCTCTTAAAAGGTTTGTCCAATAGAACAAACACTGGCAGTTTAAAGCAGAGCAGCAAGCCCAAAATATCTTCTCTCCAGCTAATTTGACCAATCTCAGAAGTTATGAGATCCATGGTCCCCACAGTCAGGGACAGTAGAAGTTATTGAAAGGGTCAATTCCCACCTTCACGACACCTTCCCTCAAACCACATCTCACTCTCTTTGATTGGAACTCTTAGTGTCATAATGGGCTGTGAGCTAATAAGCATTTTGCTCTTCTCAGCCAATCAACTCTTCCCTTTCATGAGGCAAAATGTTTTCTTTCAGTTAGTGTGTCCATTACAGTCACTCCAAGCACAGATGGGCAAATGAAATCTGACAGTGATACAAATATTGATAAAATACTCGCAGCTAAATTTAATTCAAACATTTAGCATCAAATTTAGAAGGAATATTTTTTCATTCTACACCAACTCACAATGAAACATTTCCTCAAGTCATTAATTTGAGGGACTCTGCTATTGCTTTTTTCTTCAGATATAAATCTAGAATCTACACTTTTTCCTAGACAGCAAATACTATATATTATTTCTTCACTTTTGCTGTACAGCTACCACTACTTTCACACTGGGGAGCCATCATATGAAATTAAATGTCACAGCAATACATGCTATGACCCAGCAATGCATAAAGGCACCCAGAGCACCATCTGGCCACCAAGTACTTTGCTAACTCAGATGGAAGCTGAGGACAGAGTCCAAACAACACTAGATGCTGAAGGGCACGGCTTCACCTGCCAGAATAGCACACACTCAAACTGAGAATCCTGACCCAGGAGAACATGGGATATGCTGTAAATTGTGCAACTTTCCTTCCCAGAAGAAACTGAAAATAGGATGTTGGTATCGGAGCAATTCTTTTAAACAATTCTCTTCTTTCATGTTCACACTCATGTTTTTCTAAGCAGGCATAAATTATTTCAAACTCGGCTGAAAATGTTTGCCATTGATTTCAGGAAATTTCATCACTTTCCCACAATGAACAATATTTCAGTAATTTTTTCAATTTTTCAGGTCAACAGACTTCTTGATCTTTGCATACTAGGTATATTGGTGGTATTTTTTGTAAAAAAAATAATTAAATTAATAATTAATTTTTTCCTTAAGAATTATTTTGTTTTGCTGCATTACGTAGGAGGATCACCTAAGTCCAATATACATTAAATCTAGATTAAAGTGATGTTCATAATAGAACAACCGAACTGAATTAGGGCAGCTGTAAGCAGCAATTAATGAATGCAAGATACTGGACCCAATCCAGAAACACAGTAGTGGTCATCATTCATAAGTGTTCCAATCAGCTAAGAGAACTAGAACACACATATGATAGGTCATCAATTTTAATGTGGCTTTAAATGATACCTTTTCACAACTCCAAAACGCCCAAATATAATTTCTAAGTCTTCATCTGTTGTCACAGGATTTAATTTACAGACAAAGAGAATGTTCTCAGGAGGTGCTATATCTGCATCAGGAATATCCCCCACAATCTCAAGAATAGTAGCGCGAGCCTGGGCTTCTCTTTTCTGCACCATCTCCTCAACTTCCTCCACAGTTTTTCCTTTAGTGTCATCAACTTCTTCGTCAGGAGCAATCCGCCCATTCTGCAATAAGTGATAACAATTAGTCTTCCAACAACTTTGTATCAATAGAAAGCTATAATTAAAGGTCACCCCAAATTAGTTGTCATTCTCCTAATTACGCTGACGATGTAATCACATGAGAGGGAACTTTCCCAAGAATTCACTAACAATGGTCAAATGTCATTGAGAGTTGTCTACACACAGAATTATAAGAGCCAGCAAAAATATTCAGCAAATAGTACCAGCCCCTCAAGATGAGCCCATTTCTTTAATAAATGATTCTAATAGGCATGCCTTGAATGATAATACCAATACCAATAATGCACCACATAATGTACAAATAAATGCCTTAGAAAGTTCCTTTTCCCCACTCACATGATTAAGCAATATAAGAGACTCAGCCTTAAAGAGATTAAAACTGGGTTTGAAACTTATATACCTTAGTTTCCAAGACAGTATGGATATGCATTCCACTTTAAAAAATTTAACTACAAAATTAAAACTGATATTGTGTATCTCGGAATTATAAAATTTATCAGCATCCCTGATTGAGAACATCACTGAATAGAAAGCCATGGGATACTTCACTTCCTACTAACCATCGTAGAATACAGATTTTACCATATGTGACCCAAGTTCCAATGCAGAAACATTAATTGTGATTTTTTAAATCTAACTCCTTTATTGGCATGACTGGAAGTGGGAGAAAAGACTACAAACCACTGCAATGGAAGAGGGAAAGAAGTATGCAAGTCTTGAGAACAGGTTTAGGTAATTTCAGAAACAATGACTTTATCCATTAATCAGGGGTTAGCAACTTTTCTTGTAATGCATACCCCTGGACACACATTTTCTTAGACAGTACCCCCATCAGCTGGGTAGAGCACAATGTTCAAATGCAGTTACCATTCCTCAGCTAAGATTAAACTGTTCCTTCCAAATCACCATGCACACTCATCTGCACACCTATACCCCAAGGAAGAAACTGCCACCCTAAAACCCTTAGCTTATTTGGTGCATTGAAACTGAACTGGGTTATTTAGAACTGATATTTGACTGGCACAAAGGGCATGGTAGCCTTTTAGACCGAGTCATCAAGAACTGAAATGTCTTAATTTAAGTGATCAATTACACAGTGACAATACCATCTCAAATCCAAGAAGTACAATTTCATAGTTCCCCGGCCTTGCCAGAAAGCTGCAAATGGTCCTTGGAAATGAACTAGCCACAACACAGAAGCTCAATACCTACTGTGAACCACATAACTATAGACAAAAATTCTGCCAAAACTGTATTCCATCTACAGAATGCTACCCAACAGGTTACAATCCATTTTGCTGGTGTTCATGATTGCATTCCACTTATTCAACACATGCTATGTGTGCTTAAGAGCTGAACTAAACTCTACACCTTTGAAGGAAAGTTCAGAGCTCAAGGTAAGAAGTCTTATAATTTCCATTTGTCTTTAGTCTCTTCAGAAAAAATTTCACAATTTTGTTGTTCTTTAGTGGCAATAATTTCATTAGATTAAATTAAAAGTCCAAAAATTAAAGGTGGTAATGCTTCTTATTTTGTCTTTCACATTTAAGTTTATATTACCAGAGGAATACTAACTTCAGCTGGGTAACAACAAAATGCACATGCACTTGGTGTCAAGGTTCCACTCAGTGCATTAAGAAATTCTTTTCATACTTTTATTAACATGCATCAGCATAGTTTACACCGCAACAACATGTAAGTCAGCCATGAATTACCAAATATTTTATAGAAAATTAAAGTCCCATACATCGTTTTACTATCCATTTTTAGCTCTCTAGGAACATAACCCCTAATAAGTAAGGGACTAAAGTGTTCCACTTCCACATGTTTCAACTTCCACACACATCACAGTAACACTGTGAACAAAGGTCACTGATCGCCTATTTTCTATTAAATGGTGTTGATGACTGTTCCATTAAGTACTATTATCATCAAAAACAGATAAATAATGGAAGAAGTATATGTAACCACACATTAATTAGTCAGGCCAAGTAAAGTGATGAATCTGACTAAACTATACAAAAAAAACTTTACAAATAAATTATGAAAACCAATTTTTAACACAAATAGCCCACATTTTGACAAGATGTCTAGCAAATTATAATTTCCCAAATATTTAAGGATATTTTCATCCATATCTACTTGAATGACTTGTTTTCCAGAAATCGGCATGCTGATGATAAAATGGATTCATTTGCCTCATGATCTCCACAATAGCAGAGACATTCTTCTCAGATTTCCTGAATTGGTTATGTAAAGGCCTATATGTTGCACCATTAAATTACTTAACTGATAAAATACACCTCCCACATATTTTTAAAGATGGCCTTTACAATGCAGAATCTGAGAGCAAATCCACAAGACCTTCATAAAGTGAAATTTCTGAGTCAATAATTATACACCAACAAAAACAATGACTTGTTCAATATTTTCCAACTTCCAAGCATGGTGGAGGCTAAACAATCTTTAAATTTTGTTCTTGTCCCAATTCAGACACAATCTAAAATTAGAAACCCAATACAAAATAACCTAACTGCTCAGCAAACACAAAGTTGCGACTTGGTGTCTACATTCTCTCTTGTCAATCTATCTTAGCCATTGGCAAACATTTAAAATCAAAATATTCATTGGGTTCTTACCATGAACAAGATATGGAAGCATGCAACAGTAAACTAGGTAATATACCAACATACAAATTCTTTGGAGAGAACATTACAGCATATTCCAAGATAAACACACATCTCATTAAATATATTAGCAAATTTTGTCCAAGTTACATCCACAGATATATGTATTGAGAGCAAAATACTGACCATTAGCCTTTCTTTTGTTGGCTCTGGGGAGCTATCAGGAAATGACAAATTCGGTGGATCATCAAAAGGGTCTTCCAATATGACTGTATGAGTGATTCTAAAATGAAAAGAGCATCCAAATATTATCAACATATCACTATGCATTAGCCAAGTATACAAAAAAGTCCTTCAAATCGAGGAAAACTATCATTTTAAAAAATTCTTAGAATAACAAGCAATGGTTAAGACTTAACATTAATTAAGATTTTTTTCACTTACGAACATTTCTCTCTCGATCACCTGATAAAACGGAAATGCAAGATACTAACATAGAAATAGTAAGAAAGGCACATACTTAACAGATGAATGAAGACTTATAGGAAGAAAAAAAAACTAGCAAAATTTTATGAGAAACATCTTCTCTCAATTTGGCAACAATGAAAAAGCCTGATGCTACCAGGAATATTCAAACTAGATACCATTCGGCAATATCTACATAAAAGGTTAGAGTAATAGTAAAAATTGAAAAAGGTCCAATTCAGACTCAGAAATAAATATATACTACTACCAGCTATTTCTTGTGCATATAATATGCACACAAGAAAAAACCCAGATGTGTTTCATGAAAAATACAACACTCAACCAACAATAAGAGATCAGAGCCTTTTGAAGACTCCCAGTGTCCCAGAGTGAGGGTTTCAGTTGACTGGATCAATAAAGAATTCTTATTGCATTAAACAGATAGCAAGCCACATTAAAGGGCCAATTGGCTGTCACATTGTCAGATAACATTACTATTTTTCTGCGATTTGAAGAACTGTACTTGATAATTCAGGGAGGACTTTCTTCATAGTTAGCACCTCAACCTTTTTTTTCATAATCAGTTACTGTCATCTTATTACTCCTCTTTTATCTCAATGACATTTTCTACTTCCCTCCCTTAAAAAAGTTTGTGGCCTTAGCACCACTGCCCACACAGCAATAAATGTATACTCCTGTATAAAATAACTAACCACCTCAGAGCCAAAAAACTTCCCAAGTTAACGTCAATGTGACAACTCCGAGCCATGTCTCTTTGCGCAGGAAAGCAATAAATGCATGGAATGGAAAAGAAACCTTCAAAACGTACTTGACGAGAGGGAGCACCCCTCAGCGAAAAATTTTGACCTGCAGGGGATTATTTCTGGGGAACGAGGATGGAGGGGGGGGGGGGTGAGGTTGGGTTTGGTCTATCGCACCGGTCTGATCCCATCTGTGTCAGCATGCTTAAGTGTGGGGAGGCTTGGAGATAAGAAAGGTCAGTCGGAGGTTGAAGTCACAAAATTGTCCTTGTTTTCGGAAGCTACACAAATGAAAGACAGAACTCAAATATCCATTCCATGTCTTCATTGGCGCACATGAAACCTTTCCTGAAAGTATTGGATCTTCCTCTTTTTAGGCCACAGAAAGTCTATTACCATCACGATAAGAGGTTGAATCGAGTCAAGTCGAATATACAATTAATTATTTTATGCTTACATTTCTGATAGCAACAAATCATTGTCTAACAAATGATATTGGTTCCATTATCTAGGCATTAATCGCAGATTGTCATCGCTCGGAGGGTTTGAATTGTGTTAAAATGGATACAAAATCATTCTATAACACTTAAAGAGTTTTGATACCTAATTATATTTGAGTTAAATGTTTCATATGACACATCATCGACGTCTAAGACAATAAAAACATGTAAACCACATAATGTGGCCCTCAAGGAAATCATTTGATGGTATTTCTTAATCCTGCAGGACAAAAATTTTTGTAAATTAGAATAAAGTAGCTTAAAATAGACACGATTCTGAATTCGCAATTTACACATATAACCGTGTATTATGGGAATTTAAATAAACACATAAATGCAATTTGTGAACTTTCATCACACATTTCTGGAAAAAGTAGCTAAATGAAGGGAATATTTATGAAATTGAATCAACCCACAAAAACACTAAGTAACTAATCAGAGAATCAATCATGGCATGTAAGCAACCAAGGGGATTTCGGACCTCAAGGTATAGCAAAAACACGTCAACTCTTCAAAAATTTTAAAAGTTTATCAGTATGCACATGAATATATATAAAAAAAAAGGAACGAGCAACAGGGTTAAAGACAAAGGTTAGGCTTTCCGCATCTTCCAGCAGTCTTGGTCTCTTAAAATGACCAAAATGATCCATCCCTCTTTCATTCTCGCTCATACATTAAGCAAACAGAAGCCTGGGCTCTCCTTCCACCAACAGAATTTCCTTTAGTGAGTCAAAATTTTCACGTCGTGTTTTTTCTCCCTCATTTTCCCTTGCCAACTCCAAGAAGGATGTCCATTTTTCTGTTCCATTGATTAATTGCCTTCCCACGCTGAAGGCATGGTTTGACCAAGCTGTCACATTGACGTCAACTTGGGACTTAGGAATTTTTTTGCTCCGAGGTGGTAGGTTTTCTTGGACAGGAGTACACAAAACTGCACAAGTGGCATACGAAAATGGAATGCATTACAAAATCTGTCTGTTATTACAATGCATTACAAAGTCTGAAAAAAATGATTCAGCACAGAATGTTTAATGAATTGAAGGCACATATGTATTGCATATAACCAACAGACAATTTTAGTTGGCAAAATGTCTCCAATAAGTAAGTGAAATGAACAATTGCCAGATAAACTAAATAATACAACAGGAATACACCAGTATTTCATCACAATATGGGTGAAAGACTGAGAAAGGATGGCACTGAAACCAAGGCCACAGCTACCACACAATTGAACACACATGGATGATCTACCGTTTTTGATAACCCAATTGGTCTTACTCTTCGAATAGCCTGGATAATTGGTGATCTACTGTTTAGTGCTCTCTAAGTTGCAAATTATTTTTAATTACGCATGCACAGCAAAGTACATCATTCAAATGGATAAAGGTCTCTCAGGTATTCCACTAGGTAACTTACCCAGGACCTGCTTACCTGGTGGAATACCTGAGAGACCTTTATCCAGCAGATAGGCCCGGAAAATCTAAGATCTTTCAAAGTTCAAATCTCAGTTCTCATTCACACATTAGAGCTATTTATATAACATGTGGGGACTACTGCTGGTTAAAACTTGTAAAATGGCAAATACCATCCCAGGAGCCCACAACTAATCACACACAACAGGAGTTTCCTGGGGAGATAGAGCAGTCAAAAATTCTTTTATATTTGATAAACACTTCAGAAGAGCAAATCATGACGCTGGTCATAAGATAACACCAGGAATTTTCAGTTTGACATGCAACATTTTTGTCCCTGTGACAAGTTTATAGATATACATACATATTAAATATTTATAAATATTTTTCATTCTCTCCTGAAGGATCACAAGAGCAGAGGCAGCAGTGGTACAGGCAATATTTGGGACAACCACGTGACATAAAGATGCACAACAACACCAAAATCTGCTTTCCTAAAAGAACCATAGGTACACTCAAAATATTGCTTTGCCAAGGATATGTCCAATACCCTTGTCTGATGGGTGGAGAATGGTGCAGTCATGGAGGCCCCTTCATGCTAAGGTGTTCACCTTTTTTCCAACTCAACTTCATACACAAGAACTGTGAAAAACAGAATTGCTGGGCCATGCCTTGTGAAAATTATTGTGATTTTCCGGCATTTTTAATTTTTTGTGATTATTAGCAGAGGATTTAATAGGAAAGCCAATAGCAATAGCATGGATTAACAGCTTTTAAACTATGTATTCTTATTGCTACATAAATATATTAGAAACAAAGAAAAAAAAAACAGTTAAGAGCAGCTCACACCCAACTTCGTGTTCTTTTGTAAGGTTTGAGAAATTTACGCTCAAACCGTTAAAACAGTCCCTACAAAATATTCAATATCTTAAGATTTTTTTTCCAACACTGCATGTACAAATGATGGAACAAAGTCACTCAAACAGGTGCATATACATCAAGGGATGAAATTTGCAATGAAAAAAATCATTTGACTTGACAGGGAATAGAACCTACATCTCATATCTGCCCATCAGGTGCGCTAGCTAGTTACAACACCAAGCCATTTTCCTTAAAAGTAAATTTTGATGGAGGTTTAAGAAAATAGGTGTTCATTTCTTAAGTCCACATTGCAGCACAGGAGACAATGGTCGTGCTTGGGAAGCAACAGGTTGCCAGGCTTGGGCTCTACTTGAAGGAGGAGATAAACTAGACTCTAGAGCTGAGGTATGAACATTACTCGGTTATGCTGAAGGAGTCGAGGGGGATTCTACCTCAGGCCTTTTCGAAGAAGGTCTGTAATTGTAAGGAGGGAGGTAGAATTTGATGAGACCAAATTCCCATTCTTTATACATCACAAGGAGAAGGATCGGAGCCCATGGTCAGTCCCTATTCCCATTGCAAAAGAGATGATCAATGCAGTAGAAGTCTCTGATCTTGATGCAGAGGAGGGTGAACCACAGATGATGATCCTGAAGTTACTCCTGCCACCTCTATCCCACTGGAAATGGATGCCATCCCATCTGATTGTGGCACAATTGATCCAGGGAAGGTGGAAGGCATGAGATGAAATGAATAAGTCCCAACCATCAGGAGATCAACTAGACCAAGAAAATGGAAGGTTTGTGGTTGTAGCAGGATGAGGTTCATACATCTATGGAACCTAGGGACCAGGAACCAAACTTTGTTGCCAAAGTCCTGAATGGCCCCTACAGCCATAACTGGGAGGAAGCAATGATAGATGAATTAGAAAGGTTAGAAAAAATGGGTACATGGGAGCAAGTAGATAAGCCAGTACATAGAAATGTCGACAGGACTGCTAGGAAATTTAAGAAGAAACCCAATCCTGATGGAAGTGTTTGCGGGTTTAAGGCACACAGGGATATGGTCATGATTTCCAGGAGACATACAGCCCAGTCGTTATGACGAAAACATTAGGGCCATACTTGCTTTATCGGGTGAACTAGATTTAGAGAGAGATGATGTGGATATTTAATCTGCTCATCAAAATGATAGGTTGACCGAAGATATGTACATGGAACAGCCCGAGCATTATTTAATCTGTAACAAATGTAAAATCATTTGTAAATTCATCAAGTGCCAACATGATTTACCTCAGTCCGGTTGGGATTGGTATGAAACCTTGAAACATATTTTGTATGATCTAGGTCTTAAGTCATGTACTGTAGATCCTTACCTATATTGTGCTCCTAATAATCACCTCATTGTATCTAAGTATGAGGATTTAGCTGTGTGGTGTTAAAGGGAGGCTACAGATTCACAAGGTGAAGTGTTTAAAAGGATTGAAATTAGAGACCTGGAAATGCTGTTAAATTTAATTTTCAGGAGAATTTGTAAACCTGATCCCCAAACTGTAGTGCAATGCCAAATACTTTACATCCATCAGATATTTCATGATTTTGAGATGAATGATACAAAAGGTATAAACAATTCGCTAAGATGCAAAGCACAATCATTTGTCCCAGAAAATGAATCTGCAGAAGACTGTATAGTTATCGAATGTCTTTCAAGACTTTCACTAACTGAGTTTTTATTTTATTCTAAGTCTATTTTTTGCTCAAGAAGAATTCAATAATGACAGGTTGGATGTTTCATGTACATAGCTAAGAATAGCCACCCAGATATTCCATTTGCTGAGAGTTACTTGAGCCAATTTTGAGTAAACTCCAGCAGAAAGCATTGGGCAGCTGTAAAGCATTTGTTTTGATATGTTAAAGACAGTACAGTTGTTTGTCTTTGCAGTACACAAAGCTGGGGAGAAGTGTGGAAATTATACAGTGACTCTGACTTAGAAAATAATAAGATCCACAGAAAGTCTTTCAATGGTGTGCTTGTATTTCCTGGAGGAGCTGCCATTTACTACAAAAGTAACAAATGGGGACTTATAGATCAGTCTAACAAGGAAGACAAGTGCATATCCAAGACAAGTGCAAGAAATGGATTTTTTGGAAGAACCTAACCAACAAACTTGGTTTGCAATCACCTTGTACTATTAAATGTGACAATGAAGGATCTATTATTTGCTCAGAGGAATTGACTAATGAGAAGTCCAAACATTTTTACATCAAATTTCATGCATACCATGACATGTAAATGATGGGTATAATTCAATTCCAATATACTCCAACTCAACTAAATGTCACAGATACCACTACAAAGGCCTTCAGCAGTCCCATAACCAAAGAGCTAAGTGGTCAAATAGGATTGAAGAATGTGTCTTGTTCTGAGAGATATCATGATTTTTTGTGTGAATGCAGTTTCTCAGTATAAAAATGGCTTCAAATGTTTTGTTAATATTGTGCAGCTAGAGCAAGATCCCCAATCACTGATTGGCTCGAGGGGAGGAGTGGTAAGTCCTACAGAAGAGACATGACCCAATCAGGATTGCATCCTTTGATTTTGAATCAGACTTCATGCAGAAAGTGGAGTGCAGCCCCACCTTTAAGGCTATTCTTTCTTTGTCCCTTTTAGATAAGTACAACTAACATGAGGGTGTGCCTCATGTTAGTAGTACTTATTACAGTAACCATTCAATGCAGTCATGTGTATTAAGCCTGTTTTACATGGGGCACGTAATTGCACAATCTGATATACATATGTATGTGCATTACAAATTGTGCCGTGAAAAGCAGTACATTGTAAAAATGCACACGAGGATGCATGAACACCAGAGGACAAAATAACTCCAGCCCTATTTCAGTAACTATTGTACCCCAGATTGAGAAAAACATGGAGAATTAAGTTGTGAAATTTCAAAATTAAAATGGGCTTCACCCGAGTAGTGTCAGTGATGTGTATTGTAATTAAGACAAGCATCTAGACAAAACTTGGTATTCATACTCAGCATGACATCCAACCAACTGTGTGATATAAAAGGAGTCATCTTGCCACAAATAAACTTTTGGGCACTGAAGGGTTAAGAAATGTGATGTTCCTCCTACACATGGGCAACATCAACTATACACTTATATGGCATAATCATTACAAAATATGGGGTCTTGGATAGGATACCTGATATCTCTGAAAGGATGGTGAGCTTCATCACAAATAACTTCGTTGAGTTGAATAAGGACGTCCAGGCCTTCAGTAACCTCTCCAAAAACGCAGTGCTCTCCATCTAGGGAATGTAATTCATCCCCTAATGTAAAGAAGAATTGTGACCCAAGCCTATAATAAAAAAGTATTTTTGGCATATTTTATTTAAATGACTAGCCAATACTGCTAAAGACAAATTTTCTCAAAAATATTGATTAAACAGAAAATCACAAGCAAAGAAGGAAAATATATAGATGAGATAATCCTCATAAAATTTAGATGAATTCACAAGAAATTATTTCATGTGAAACCATTTAACAAACATTTCCCTGACATTTATAAAATATTCTATGATTAACAAGAATGTATGGACTTTAAATGAGTAAGTGTGGCCATAAAACCTAGGTAATACTGCCAACTGTATGCACTTCCCACACCTATCACATGATCAATACCCTTTCCTAGTCCAGCTTTCTCTACTTTCCCCATTCCTTGGTGTCCATTGTTACCACCTTATTTCGTATACAGGACTGATGCCCAAGCTGGTATTCCATACTTTTATCACCAATAATTGATAAGTAAAATTTAAAAATAAAACAATAACATTGTTATTGTCCTTGGCCCTTGGGAAGAAATCTCAACCATAAGTAGATTAACAATTATGGCATGCTTTCAATTGGAGACAATTATCCATGTTATTTACTATTACCACGTAAGGACCGGTAAATCTAAAAATCAAGATGCAAGTATATGGGTGCACTTTGTTTCACATTTACGCAGTATATTAAAGTTTTAAACCTTTTAACAATTCACCACGGTTCAACCCCAATGGTTGGTTATTTTCACGAGATTCAGACTACCAGTTCAACAACCATTGAGCCTGATGGAGTGAAAACTATTTCGAAGAAATTAATGACCAACATAAGTTAGAAGAAATGCTAGCTTCAGGATATACAAATTACTCCACAGAAAAGGAAAAACTGCAATCAGCGATTACACCGTTGATGAAAACCAACAGGGCCATGATAATAAGGTCTTACTAATCAATATTTTAGCAAAGCGTCAACTCACATGCTATTGCCACAGTTGACCATTGACACCAGGCCTGCTTTGCTGTGTTTGATTTTGGGCATGACTTCTGCTTCATAATACTTAGCTTCCTCCCCATGGACCATTCTGTAACAGTGAAAAAATAAGGACTCATCACTGGCCTATACCCCAAAATTACTGCTTTACACAAATAATCCCCATTTCGGAGACAATAAATGAAATATCCAACAATTTTCCACCAAATCCAAGCGTGTATTCACATGTTGGGGACTTTACCATTAAAACCAAGACTTGCCTAAATATGGATTCCCCACCATTTCCTGTTCCAGTAGGGTCGCCGGTTTGAGCGATGAAGTTGTTTTGAACGGAATGGAATAAGCAAAAATTGTAGTATTTCATTTTGCATAATTTTAAAAAGTTGGTGCAGGCTAAAACAAAAAAAAACAAAGTTAACATTTCACCATGACTTAACAAACAAAAAGCCTATCAACAAGGTTTGAACTTACTTATAGGTCTTTCCTGTACGAAAAGATCCACTGTTAAGGATCCCATCGTAGTTTCGATAACAACTGCCATCCTCGGTGATTGTGTTTAAAGATCGAAAGTATCACTGAAAACAATAACGTAAACCTTTACATTTGAATAGACACATTTCTGATTTGAAATAACACCGAACGAAATCGATTTAACTCAAGCACGGTACACAGTTCTACTCACAAATTGGAAATATTTTTCATTACTTTGGCATTGTGAAAACATATGCCAGAAATTGTTGTGGCAGCTGAAAACCTAAGGACCCCACAAGTTAGTTTACAGAGGAAAACTTATTAATCCAACATATGTCCACTCGAAATGCAAAACTGCATCCCAAAGTTACATGGTGAACTTTCTGTCCGCAAAATATAATTAATGCCGCGATGGGTAACAATGAGTACACTGTCACGTCAACTAAAAAATGCCGGTCGCCGCAAAATTATACCAGATTCCAAGCGCCCTCTGTTATTGCTCCTTTTAAAGTAAGCTTATCGTAACTCATACTTTTTCTTAGCGCGCTCAATCTAAATTATCTAAATCAAGTCGCAATGTGCTATACAAACTTTGCGTACGAGCACTCACAACTGGGAAGGAATGAATTCGTGTTTGTTTTCAGATACGCGACAGGGCACATTAAAAGTCAAAGTTGCAATCATTGTTATTCGTTCGTGCATCCAGCCAGTAGTACAGCAAATATAAAAATAATAACGCCGGAAGCGCAGATAATGTAATATGAAAAACGGCCGTAACGCCATCAACAGAAATATTTTCAGTCACAGCTTCGGTCAGTATGTTTCAGTACGCGTGGCTCTTATATTCTGCAAAAGAAATGCATACATTTGATTCGAATTGCCATTGATCGCCTGACCAACAGATTAGACAAATGACATTATGAAGCTTTACTTCATACTGGAGCGTCGGCCGAGAATGAGGTAAGTTGTAAAAAGAAAAGTCGTCAGCTGAATACGGATTTTTTTTCTGTAAATACAGAATTATAAACCAACATCTATTTTCACTTCACTCATAAGTCTGGGAACTTTCCTACTTCCGCAAGTGATCACTACAGCTTACATTAACTGCAGAGAGAAAAGAACAAGAGAACTTATACAGGCGCGGACTGATAATATGTACGCTCGGCCTATAGAGAATAATCAAGTTAGATAACCATTTTTCTAATCAGTGTCCCAAATTCTCCTCATATTGACTCATGAATGAGGACATCTATGCACATTACTTTTAAAGTATAAAGGATCCAAATATGCACTTCAGTTGCACATTCCTCAGAAAATGGCTAATGATAAGATATCATTATATGTATACAATATTCATCATCTCTTTTATTTTTTAGGACCATGAGTAATATCGTAAAGTGATATAATCAAATCGTTATTCATTGTCATATGTGCTGATGTTGCTTGACAGACAACCGTGGTCAAGAAAAATGAAACCAACTGTGGAAATTGCAGAATAGTCCTTTGTTCCAAATGCTGCAGTATGAAGGGTCATCACTATAATATTTGGCAAGAATATTTGGTCTATAATTATAATTGCTCTATGAAATAGAAACTGGTCACTTACTTTAGTTACTGACCAGTTTCTATTTCATACTATGAAAGACTAGTTTCTGACCTGGGCATGAACGTCATTCGCATGATCATTTGCATGATCATTCCCCATGTAAAGCGGCCTTAACAGATAATAGTCTTATAGAGCAGTTACAGACCTAATATTTTTACCTGTGTAGGTTGTGCTGAGATCATTCTCAACAAATGAAAAGTTTACACTCACATTCAAGTTGATTTAGCCCTTCAGATCAAGTGGCTGTACGAAAGTGACTCATTCTGGGTAGTGTACTCGGGGGAGAAAAATTAAAGTAATTTTTCATCTTCACCCTACTCCATAATCCTGAGTACTGTAATGCAAAAAGATAAAATGGCAAAAAGAATTTAACTACCCCTCTAATTTCATGGAACAACTACTAAATGCCAAATAAACTCCTGATAACCATGCAGCTTCAAGAAGTTAACCACACAAATAAGGCAGTCTGCATCAGGTAACAACAGAGAATATAACAGTTTGCAGCAGTCAACTGAAGTGCAGTAACTCTCAGAGGCTCACTACCCATTGCTGAGTATGTAATCATACCCTTTTTCCCAACTGATGGCAGCTGAACTAGAGTGCACAGGGGCACTTTTCACTTTCCCAGCTAATCACCAAAGAGCATCAGGTCATGCACCCATTTGGGAAAGAACTATAGTTCTTCTAGAAAAGAACCCCACAGTTGCTGGAGAGAGACATGTGTGTCTCTCTCCAGCAACTGTGGGGTTCCTTTCAGTCTTGGATAGTATGCGTAGCCAATATAGCATGAGAATTGCCTTGTGTTTGTGCCTACTTGCAATTATTTGAAAGAACTGCTGCCAGGAGACAGAATCAGAGGTGATAGGGGTAATTCTTACCATTCGCTACTCGGTCTGTGATGTTCACCTGCCATGAGATGGAAAGTGAGTATGGTGAAATGTCAATTGCTCAGAGAGATTATTATTAATATACAATTCCTGGGAATTGTACAATAAACTACTCAGTTGCCAGTAGTTGCCTTGATTGAACTACTTGTGCTTGTACACTGAACAAGTCAGCTATAAGTAGTTGCCAATGAGAAATCTCATGAGTTCATCTTGTAGAACACACAGCCAGAAGTAGGTTATCATAGCAAAACAAGAAAGTTGATAATGACAAAGCCATACGTCATGGACTTTCAAAGCTTCAGGCCCTGATCCAGTATTTCATTTCCTCCCTAATTCTCCACATAATTCTTGTCCGCCTCACGCGCCGCAACAAAGGTTGCAACAAAATTGCATTCAAAATAGCAAAACAATCAAACCTAATATTAATGTGGATATTTCATTTTAATAATCATTAAAACTAATTTGTTTCATTGTAATAACATTGCATACTGGCAGCAGCATGTTACCACAGTCTAAACTAGACTGTGGTAACATGCTGCCTTTGTTTAGACTGTGATGTTACTAAGCTCTGTTTTCAGTTGTCTCATTTTCGGACAAATCAAAGGTTTCCATCGTGCATAAGATATTTCACTTAACTAAGGGCCAAAATTTTCCTGTACTGAACTCATGCTGTTGGCAGAAATCATTCTCGCCATATCATACGATACTTGCAACTTTTTACATGGGAGGCTCCATTAATTTAATTAGTAGCCTTTCCACTTCAATAATTAAAAATGAAGGAAAGCTATTACATTATGATTTTTCAAAAATAAAATTCTCACAGTCAGTATCAATAATGAGGGCAGAACATACCATTAAAGTTACTAGAAAGGGGAGCTGTTAACTACAGCCGAGTAGCTACACACTAGTGTAGCTACAAGATGAGAACTAATGCCCAATGCGGAACGGTTTCAGAAAAATATTGATTTTTACGTTGATAAATACACTATATATATATATATAAGGAAGGCCTTCTCAAAAGTCAAAATTATGGCATCTTCAATTAAAATCAATATACTGAACGAATTGTCAAGGTAATTCATTATTTTCCACTTATACCAACGTATTATGGGTGTTAGGTATCTCTTCAAAGCTGTCGCTTCTTTTATTTTGGATGGATAAAAGTATTAGAAACTCACAATGATTATTCTCCTCGTTTAAAAAAGTATAAACTAAAACAGAAGTAAGAACACCTTATTCAACATATAGTCATAATATTGGAACCACAAACCCATTCTACTCAACTTCCAATCGTACTAAATTTTCGTTAACATGCATCGGTATACATCCGTACACACTCCCCTATCACGGATATTTTCTGCAGTCCGTTTTCCCTAATAACTGCTAATAACTTCCATGGGCTAGCATGCTAGTGAACCAGCCGCCATAATGATTGTTTACATACGCACGCAGATCGTCATATAATTTAAATGAATGAAATTCGAACAAAGTGCTCATTCAGGAGAGCATATTTCAGCTGCAGTTCGCCAACATTAGTCAACTGAAACACTTCTTCTGCTAGTTTTTGTCTGCTCGAATTTCAGACCTCCCACCGTTGCGCTCGTATAACTTCTGTAGTTAGGGGGCGGAGTCCTTTGTTTTTCTTGTTGAGAAGGCTCAAGAAGGCTCAGCTCCGCTGTGTTAGGGTGTGAGAGTATTGGATTGTGTTGGAAGGCCTTAGGTTCCAAGCAGTGAATAGACGTGCTGTTTACTAATGACTTACTTGAATTCAACATGTCAGCAGGACCATGGTTGTTTATTTAACTTAAGGCTCGATGCCTCTGTGTAAAAGTGGTAAAGATTCACATGGACAAATTATATCTGTACTTTGATAACTGTTATGCCTGTCATTTGCTATACATTCAGTGTCAGAGTTAATACCATGTGTAATACCTTTGAAGTTTCATATTTGCTAATCACTTAAGATGTAATAATGAACTGCAATTTTCCACGTCTAAGTTGTAATCAGGTTTGGAGCTATAATTTTATCAAAGAATACTAAGCGCGACGATTTTCTTATAGGTTTCCAGTATGCAATGGTCACCAAAGGAAGGAATAGTGAGAGACCGATTAATGGCCTGGGTCAGAAGGGAAACGAACGGGCTTTGTCGGTAACTCACCCACCTGTTGATGCACCTCTCTGCCCCGAGTGTCGGCAGTTTGACTTGGCATTTTTTGATTCCCGCTGTCGTGGTTGCTTGGAAATGATTAAAAGCCCTACTACGACGGCAGCAGAAATATTCGCTGTATTGAGGCAATGGGTTCCAAGGACTCAAAGGAACATTGAGATTTTTGCCAACCTAGTAAGCACATTAAGGGGCGTTCCAATCCATTTATGGTAGCATTCAATGTTGTTACCCTTTAAACTCGAGCTAAACCTGGGAACTGATGTGACCATCCTTGGCCAAATACTGACATGAAAATGTTTATGTCAGAATGGTTTTTCTTCTTTCAAAAGGTCAAAATTTGTTTGGGGCAAATCACCGAAAAACCATTATAGTTTTGACTCAGAAATTTCCCCAAAGCTCTTTATAACGTGCTGGGATGAAGGGTAAACGTTAATTTCTTGGCTCATTCAAGTTTTCAAGTTTTGGTATTCAAGTTTTCAAGCATCCCTCATGAAATTACCAGTAGTTAGGTTAGCTCAAAATTTGGCATAGAGGTAGCTCTTGTGTTCATTTTTCTTTGTAGAAGTGCCTTAGATTTTATTTTTTTTAAAGTCAGGCAGCTTCACATAGCCCAATATGTGTTTATTTATCTTGAAATATGTATATTTTTTTAAATCATGCTGCAAAATCCTATTTACTTAATGCAGATTATTCAGAGAGGGGCATATTTGGATGATCGAGATGGCTTGACGGACATGACTTTACTTCATTATGCTTGCAAAGCAGGAGCCAAGGGTGTTGGAGATGTTGACTGTGCCCTAAGAGTGAGTAGCCCACCACTAGTAGGGTGTACACTCCTAATGTAACCATTTGGGTAAATTTGTACTCTGTATGTTGGAGTATAATTTGGGAAATTTCTTGATTTTTTTGTTAGAAAGAGGTGCATTAGTCACTTAAATGCTAGGGTTGGTGTTGAAGGTGGTCATACTCTTGGCTCATATTGATTATGTTGATAGAAAACAGCATGTATTCCCATGGAGATGACTACTGGATGATTACAGAGATCTACGAAGGTTCTCATTGCATTTGAAGAGCTAGGAGAAGTTTATTTAAGGACTGAACTAGATGCAGTAGTCCCTAAAACAAAATAGTTAGTTATGTAGAAGTACTGAATGTGATAGTTCATTGTAGTGAAAGTTTCAGTGTATCACATTGTATCAGTGGATAGGATAGTTTCAGTGTATCACATTGAAATCAGGGAAAGGCTCTCCAATTCAACTTTCGTATCTCATTTAGAGAGAGAGAGAGATGACTCTACCATTGGGATGCGATCAATGTTGTAAGCTTGCATTGCACAGAACGTTAGAGTATTGAAAGTATCATATCTTTGGTGACGTTTATTCCTTATAGCAACTGAAATTAGCATATGTATATGGTTGTAACCACATAATAGACATTGCCGCAAATGGGACTGATACCCGCAAAGTAATTTCATCAAAACATCCTCTTAGTGTGGTTGAACAGATTTAGGCTCAGAACTGAATGATTCCAAAGAAACTTTGGGTGACGGTTCCACTACTGTTGACCATCTACTTACATAAACCCCAATGAGTAAAGAAACATGACCCAAGTTTCATTGCATGACTATCACCTTGTGATTTGAGTCTAAAAACCTTAAGCCTGAAAGTTAAAACCCCCAGGTTTCTTCTCCCTCTATAGTGTTAATAGGCTCTATGTGTATCATAATTTTATCAAGCAATATTACTGCACTTAGAAGGAGTGATTTTTAAATATGGAAGTGAGGTTTTTGCTAAGATGTTCTCGCACGAGTAAAATTTCATTTTCCACTGTAAGTTGGAAAAATAATTTTCCATACTTTAAATGTAGGAATTATTTCCATTTTTAGTGTGGAATAAATGTGTTTATCTTAAAATACACTTTGCTATTTAATTTTCACTATCTTTTAATATGCAAGTAAAATATATCAAGGTAAGAGTTTTAAAGAAGACTGAGTATGTAGTTAATAAATTTAGGTATGTAATTGGGCCATTTACTTTCCCTTTTAGTGCGGTGGGCCGATATATCGGCTTTGGCATCTCGGGCATAAAGTGCGGCGGGCCGATATATCGGCTCATAGGCAAAATATTGTTTAACTTTTGCACACAAATATAATTACAATTATTTTTTGTACGAAGGATAAGCATTTTTTTATTATTACCTAATTCAATGCATACGCAATAAGAAAAACTGCATATGGATATTTTAAACAATAACTTTATAATATTTATTTTCCTAGAGTGATACATTTCATTCTAGTTACCCTCCGCATTTCTCACTAGAACCACTGGCAGGGGTCAGTACTAAGTACTAAGTCAGTACTACACACTTTTTTTAAGTGTGTAGAACTCACACTGATTTTGGAAACTCTGCAATGTATGAGTAGGAAAAATGCACACTATTCGCACATGTCATTTTAGTAGCTGAGCATTACAGTGCGATTGAAACTTCGTGGCCCATGCGGAGATGCCGGTTTTGGGGCTGGGCAAGTCTATTTTGAAGAAGTGCTCTAGACGGGGGTGTTGGTGAAAGTTGCCATTCTCTCATGCTTACTTGCCTCTGTCCGAAGCGCATTGCCTCCCCTCCAAGGTTCCCCCACCAGAGGCACTTTCCCCTCCACTCGCTGCCGTTCTGTGAATTCAGGGGCCATGAAGTTTCAACTGGACTGTACCGTGGATTCCAGCAGGAAGGAAAATATCAGCAGCATGAGTTATAGAAATGCAAACCTGTCCTTGAGTGTTTCTTTCATGGACCCTTCCATTGGGGTGATAATTGAACTCCATTCAACCACGGACATTCCCACATTTTTTTTGTTTCCATAAACTTTCCTCAATGCATGGAACTTTCCCACACCACTTAACTGCCATGTAGTGCCAACATAACTATTTAGTTCTCCTCATGACTGCTCGTGTCATGATAGATCTTGCCCACAGACATCTACAAATACCATTACATATTGATTTTCTGCTTGTGATATTAGTGTTGTTCAGTGGTGCCCTCCCCAATGTTGTATTCTGTACCTATTCCTCAAGTACTTAGCCACTGGACATGTACATCAAACAATGGTTATTTCTTTATTTGTTTTTTTATTTAAATAAAATTATAGCTTGTTCATATTTTAGGTAGTAGAAATGCTCATTGATAATGGTGCCAATGTGTTCTTGAGATGCAAATGGACAAAAATGAATGCCTTGCATTATGCTGCTTTCTTTGATGTTGCGCTGGTGGTAAAATTGTTGTTAGAGAGATGCAAAGGTAATTAATACATCCTAGAATTTTATGTGTTAGAATATATAATTAATTTCATGTGATCTATATCCCATCATTTGTTTTCATGTGCATAAAATGGAATTTTAGGTCTTGATGTTAACAGCCCTTGTCCAAACTATGATAACGGAACTGCGTTGCATATTTGCGCCATGAATCTTTGCCTGGATGCTGCCCATGTTCTTTTGGCGATGGGTGCTGATTTATTGGCAAAGGATGAATTATCTAGGATCCCTTTTGGTAATTTTTGCCATAGTAAAACTTTAACTACTGTAAGCATCTTTGGACCACTCTCATATATTATTAAAAGATATAAAATTGTAAGATTAAGGTCTTATCCATGGTAAAGGCATATGGGCTGTATAAACTTTATCTGGCATCACTTAGTGAATCAGCCAATTTGATATAATTGCCATTGATTCTATTTTAGAAATAATTTTATGTATGTACATTTGCAAATATGGAAATTTTTGACAGTTGGCTGAAAACAAAAACATAGTGGGAGGGGCAAAAAGTATAGCGAGAATTTCATGCCGAGTTTAGTTCCATTTAAGCTATAACTTTTCAGGGACTGTGAAAATGACACCTCAAGATATCATTTCACCGATCACATTGTCATTCTGCCATCCCATCTCTTATTTCCTCACACAGGGTGTTATCTTTGAAAGTAGGGATGAGTCGATTCCACTTTTTTTGATTCTGACTCCGATTCTTTCAAATCGATTCCCGATTCTGATTCCATTGATTCTTATTCCTAATAACTGGTGGGATATTGATATACCAGTAGTGTATGACTATTACTTAAATTCAAGTATTGGTCGAAATAAAATAACAAAGACAATTAAGTCACTCAAAAAGTATATTTATTAACAAATTGTAAATATATACTCACTCATAATGTAAGAGAAACAATTGCACTTTTCCACAAAATTGTTTTAATGCATACAATGCGCTTCGGCTCACCGAGCCATCATCAGGTACAATGGATGAGTGATAGTGTCTTGTACCTGATGATGGCTCTGTGAGCCGAAGCGCGTTGTATGCATTAAAACAATTTTGTGGAAAAGTGCAATTATTTCTCTTACATTATGAAGAACTTCCACGATATCTCGCCTGAATCTGTTGAATATACTCACTCACTGAGTTACACTCTTTTTTTATTCCTCTTTAAGTTTTTCATGCCTCTCAAAATAAAATAGTTTTTGAAGAATAATTATGTTTGCAGTTTCAGTTCCTATATTGGAAATTGGAAGTCCTGGTGAATACCAGTGTATGGGTGTTTTCATGATAACTGCAGAATTCATCTGACTAGATGTTTTGGGTGCCATAGCTCCATTATGGATGAGTGATAGCCTCATGTTCTTAGGACAAAAAAGGCTTAAAATCGCTTCCCCTGCCACCCCCTGATTTTATGCAGATTCTTCCCAAAACAATGTACATTTGACAACCCCATCTCTCTCCCTCCACTTTTGTTCCTCTGCAAGTCCTGATTGATGAATCTATACTTAAAAAAAATAATAGCAACCATTTTGGCCAATTGATACCAATGTTAATAACTCAAACTAGTTATAATTAAGCCATGATTATTTTAGCATGAATCATTTATAATAAGACTTAAAATATGTGCCTACTATAAATTGTAAATTCAGTGAAGGTAAACAAGTAATTAATTAATCAATAGTTATGATTGTAAATAATCCCAAATCGGTGTTTGGTGATGTTGGAAGTTTTTAACTTGAAGCGTATACAGTCCTAGACACAAAATTAAAACCACCAAGAGCTTAGTTGTGGATTTATTTACTCAGGCATGATGCTCAAAATTTTCTCTCTTAATCTTATTTTTTTTCAGTTTCTGCTCAGAACTAATTCTGATATTAGGTAGAATGAAATGTCTGCAGATCTGATATAACCATCTCTAGTTGGAAATGTTATGTATGAAATTGAGTGTTTTATAATTACTGCCATATTGTCAAAAGTATACTGTGATCAAGTAAAAAATATCCAATGTATGAGCATTGTAAATCTAATCATGTTCTAAAATTATCATTACATGTCATTAGCGAGTTTGAAACATCTACTTGGAATCTGATTGACTAATGCTTGCCATTTTATTTCAATAGAATGCATTCCAGACAAATCTACTTTTAAGCTTGTGCCTGATATAAATGAAAGGATTGATAGAATGAAAACGTTACTCTCACCCAAGGAGAATGCTGTGGTTGAAGAAAGTGGAAAAAAAAGTCTAAGTGGCATATCTGGGAAAGCTGTTTTGAAGGGCATGAACTTTTCCCTGAATGAGAGAGTGGTGGTTGGTGATTGCAAGGCTGGATATCTAAGGTAAGGCAGTTTTGAAATTTCTCTTACCTCTTTGCCTCTAAATTTCTGCTATTAATTTTTCCATGAAATATACTTACTTTGACTGGCTGCTTAGTAGAACATTCCTTCTGAGCAGATCTGGAACTTTACTTGGCCTGTTAGTTATTAGGTTATGAGGGACTTACTACTTTTATCATGAATGTTGATGTTTGCAGTGAAGAGATACTCTCAGAAACTGGTAGACAAATGGAATTTAGCTGCATGTCACTGCTTGGTGTGACTCCTCATATTTTAATGAACTATTCCAGATGCATAGATTTGATATCAGCATTTTGAGTATGATGCAAAATCCATGATAATTTAGAATGAAATAATTTTTGCAAATATATAATTCAGTATTGCTAAGGTTTGCCACCTTACAAGCAGTTATCCTTGTAAATTGTACCTTTATCTGTAATTTGACATAACTGTGAAAAGTTGTCAAATATAATTTCAAGAGGTTTCTGTTGACTGATTTAACTGTATGAAATAATGAGTCATCACTAGATTTTGCTTTGCTCTCAATATTCTTTTTGTGAAAATTTTAATTAGACTTGAATTGTATTATCTGGAATTGTAAATTATTTTGTTGTTGATCCTCTGACCTTTTGACCATTTCAATATTTTGTGTGAATAGTTCTATTCATTGTGTTATAACAGGGCTGATGCCTGTAGAATAAAGTATAGCTATTAAGTGCTGCATGCATGGTAAAACCTTGATTTTACGTAGTTGGAGGGACCAAAAAATGGGTACTAGGTATAATCAAGAGGTAACAAATAGGTGACAACTATGTTAGATGTACACAAATTCATTTAGGTAGTCTCTTATATTTTATTTTAAATTAGCCCTACCAAACACGATTTTAAAATATAAGTGAAGGACAAATATAAAAAGACCCTTATTTAAATCTTTATAAAAACATTTTGGGTGAGTGGTTCTCTTATTTTGATTTCCCACTCCTCAGTTGCAAATTTTTTTGAACTATTGCTCGTAGAGGCACAGAAAAAAGTTCTACTTAATGCTGAAAGTGCCTGTGTGGGCACACTATCTATGGACAGTTCTAACTCCAGTATTTTCTTATTTAGGGGCGCAATATTTACTACAGTTGAGCACCCCTAATCCGGAAATCCCTAATCCGGGAACACCCGTAATCCGGCAATATTTCCAAGGCATACTTCGCGGAAAACAAACTTTTTTGCCAAATCATTTACTTCGTAATTACTGAAACTGTAACCCATTCTAACAAAAATTCTCCCATTCAAGAACGAGTATCGGAAGATTTTTTGCATACAATGTTGTCTATTTTACTTATTGTGCGCAATGAAGGTGTTTATTCAGCAAATTGAAGACATCACTACATTGTACGTCGTTGCCGAGACGCGAGTGTGTGACGTCACGGAGTGGACAGTGTCTTACCATGCATGGCGCGCGCATGTTTGCTTTGTACAGAGCATTGACGGCGCGACGTGGACAGCAGACAGCTCATTGAATCGTATTAAACACAGTGGAATAAGGATTGCAAGGAAAATTGGAAGCAATGAAAAATTTTTATTTATCTACTGTATATACTCTTTGATGTCCAGCAACACGTTTATATGTTATACGCATTCCTTTCACTCAGCCGTTTTGCGAGACTGCCGGTTGACTGATTTTGTTTTTGTGAATTTAGAAGAAGTTGATTTCTTTTTTTTCGAATTACTTGTCGAATTATGCAGAATTTATTCAAACTTAATTGAATTTGTCATAATTTATCGAATTCCCGCATTAAAAATATCGCGGACCCCATAATTATGCTGGTTACTACCACAGCACCCGTAGTCCGGCAAAATCCCTAATCCGGCATCGCTCGAGTCCCGACCGTGCCGGATTAAAGGTGCTCAACTGTACTACCATAAATAAACTAATTTGATTGATTGACACACTTTTTGATATTTTAAATTGCCTTTTATTTTAATTATTTGGTGTAATAAATGATTTCGCATGATACTTTAAATTCTGTCAGCCCAACTTTTGGCAAGCCAACTTCCATTAGAACCTAAATCTGTCATTTGAATAGCATATTTCAATCATTCATTTTATTATTGTTCTCACTGTTCATCAGCTATGAATAATGATTTTGTGCCTCATGCTCACAGTGTGTGCTGGTCTAGCAAATGTTCAAGGAAGTTGCTCTAACTTTGATGCTTCCATGTGATCTTACTTTTTGTTCCGAGAAAATGCCTCCTACCAGGGCAATAATTCTATTGATGTATTCAGGATGCTTACAGAAGGGTAGGCTTTTGGGAGGGGTATAGGGTCCTCAAATTCTAAAGCCCTCGCCCCTTGTCAGTGGTGAGGAATCTGGGAAAAACCTAAACCCTTCTCGCTCTCTCGGCTGCTAGGTATAGCTCGTTTGAAAGCTTGTGGCCCATGTGCAGAAACCCTTTTTTGACGTGGACGAGTCTATTTTTGCAAACGGCACTTGCTGGGGGTTTTGGGAGAAAGTGATCATTTACCCTCGGGACACCATTCAGATCGCTTGCGTTCACTGCCAACCATAATAATAATAATTATTATAATATTTTTATTGGTTCCTAATAGATAAGTTTTTCACATGCATGGAACACGTCACTATGCCTACTTACAGGCAGCACAATAGATTGTAGTCAGCATAGATAAAAATATATAACTGCAAATTATCATATAAGAACAAATAATAGATATATATTCACTGGTTCTGCCATTTCCTTCTACTTAGCCATTTTAATTCCTCGTTTTAGTTTTATCTTTGTATGATTAGGATAGCATTAGTTCTTGAATAGGATAGAGTTGTGTTTGTTCTTTTAAATTTATTCATTTTCATTTTAGGATAATGCTTCATATTTTTGCAGTAGTTTTCCCTAAGTTTTAACTTATGCTGACATTATTTCAGTAGTTTCTTCAATTAGTTCAATTGGTAATTTCAATTCTCTCATAAATTTTTCGTAGGTTAGCTTTTTATATTTTGTCAATGGCTGAGAAATAAGCTAATTCCCAACCTGCCCCAACATAGTTTGGTCGTGCTGGACAGTGCATCTTACCACAATGTCCAGCATGACCGTTGCCCAACCAGCAAGGACAAGGAGGAGGTGATGAAGACATGGTTGGATGAACCATGAAATATGAAGCATTATCCATACATTATGAAAGCAGAGTGACAAAACTGGAGCTTTATGAAAAAATTAAGATGAACAAGGGGCCGGTAGTTTTTGAAGTGGACCAAATTTTAGCAGCACATGGTCACTCAACAGTGAGATTGCCTCCCTACCACGCTGAACTTAACGCTGTGGAAAACATATGGGGGATAATGAAAAATTGGGTGGCACTATATAACAAGACTTTTAATTTGGAAGACGTGAAGCGTTTGGTGGAGAAAAAGTGTGAGGATATTGGACGAGAAGAGTGAGGAAAGGTCAGTGAAAAAGTGGAGGCGGAATAAACTTGTTATATAACAAATGAAATGGTGCTATATGAGGGGGAAAATGAACTCATAATTAATTTATTAAGTGATTCGTAGGAAAGTAGTGGATGTGACAGTGATTATGTATAGTGAAAGATCAAATCTATTGCATTTTAATACTGAACAAAGTTCTCATTAATTATTATTTTCCCTAATACCTTTTAACCATTACTTTGGCCATTGCTTTAATATCTCCTGTTTCTAATGGTAAGATTAATCGTTTGTCAAGATTGGGTTTTTTCTGCGAATTGTTCTTGGTATCTCGCGTGATTTTACTGAGAATAGGTGAACATCGACGAGGACTCTGTCCACCGAGAATGACCTGGCCCAGTTAAACAGATAGTTAGGTTCGTGAAATTCCTTTACTTCCATGACTCACACTGAAGTGTAATCATAATGGTGTTGGCCACCCTGCTGACCTTCCTTCCCTTTCCTTCCCTCAGGGAACCGACCGCAGGGTGAGGCTTGCCTTCCCCTCCAAGTTTCCTCCCCCAAGCGCACCCTCCCCTCCACTCGTCAACATTCCATGCATTTAGGGGCCACAAGCTGTACCAGCCACATTTGTCTCTTCTGTGGCAATTAATGGTCGCCTCTCTGCAGTTTTGAGTTCCATATCTTCATACTTAATCAGTCCATTCGCCGAGTAAACAAATCAAGGTCACCAACCACCTCAGTTGAGTGTCATGCTTACTATGTTCCACTGCGAGTGAAGATCTCCCTTGGATGCCCAGTCAATTGTCTTCAACCTCGTGAAAAAATCTTACACAAACCACTTCCTCTTTCACTAAGAATTAGATATTTTATATCAATTATATTTATGAAGGAAACTTAGCCAAAAAAAACAGCTGCACAAGTAGGAATAGGTTGCTCACCTGGGTTGTGCAAATAGTGAGTGGTAATTCCAGGGGCTCGCCATGATACCATACTTTCAACTTTGCTATTGAAAAGCCTGCTGCAGGAAAACCTTGCATGTGAGCAAAATGTTGCGATTTTTTAGACTTGAATGTGGTCGCTGGCTGTGTGTGCAAACAAAAGCGGTATTAGGTGGAGAGGGCAGGAAGAGAGGAGGGGGAGAAAGAGTAGGGGAGGGTTGTTACAGGAGTATCAGCAGATAATCTGTTGATCAGATAATGGAACAGAAGATAATCGGCACTTTTCTTTACTTCATTTCATGGCAGCATTGCATTTCGAGTAATGACTTTCATGTTTAATTTCTTGATATCAGTTTTTTTACCAGTGAAACAAGTTTGTGGCAAAACCCATTTTGTATTATACCTTAATATTTTTTGAAATTTTAAAAACATTTTTAGTAATGCATATTTTTTATTCTGTGTGTGAGCTTTGCATTAAATTATGGCTTTTAATGTTGCATTTTTGGATTCACTCTGCTTGCTTTAATATAGATATTGTGGAAGTACTGAATTTGCTCCTGGTATTTGGGCTGGAGTTGAGCTAGATGATTGTGAAGGCAAGAATAATGGATCTGTGAATGGTGTGGTGTATTTTAAGTGCTCCAGTAATCATGGTAACTATTGGTTTATGTTTGATAAGTCTTACATGATAATTTTTGTTGAACAGGGTGACTAATTATTTTTTTATCTGTTTTTGTTCAGTGGAGGCTGTCAGTTATTTTTTTAATAAAATTTTGCATTTGATACAATTAGGAAATACAAATCAGTCATCATGATACAGATTTTCTCAAATTAGAAAGTACTGCATGAAAATTAAAGAAGTGGTGATCAAAGTCCTCTTCAATGTGGGGTGACTTGGACTACTCGATGTTTTTCACATAATGAACCATGTAGAAATCAATCTCAACTCACAACATTTTATGTTCAGCTATTGAGGGAAAATAATTCTTAAAGTTTTAGATTGCTGCTGCGTTGAAGCTGTTGAACATAATGACCTAAATATAATGTAGATTTCAATGTTTGAAGGTATTAGAGGACCGTGAAACTGGGTCATGGGTTTAATTTGAGCATTTTGACTGGGGGGCAGAGATTACTGGGGGCTCAGGGTAGATTGGTAGAATTGAAAGTCTTATGGTAATTTGAGAGCACATGTTCTATATTAATTACTTAAATGTTATAACTTTATTTAAGTTACATTAATCCTTTGAGTGTGACATGACATGATATCACATCATGGCTGTCTTTACTCTGGTGCTGATAAAGTGATATCATGTCCAGGGGACTGAGTGTGTTCCAGCTTTCACTAGGCCTCCTAATGAAAACTGGAACACTCACGGTACCCTTGATGTCATATCACACATTCAAAACAATCGTAAAGACAACCATGACATGATATCAAATCATGCCGTACTCAAAGGGTTAAGCAGAGTAAAAAAGTGAGCCTTTCAACATTTTATTTCCAAATAAATATTCTTACAGGAATTTTTTTCCTTAAACATTCTGGAGGGTCAACTGCCACCCCTCACCTCCCCCAATTTATGCCTATGAACTTGTTGACTTTGTTAATGTAATATCAATTTGTTAGTGTTATATCAATTTGTTAGTGTAAGCAAATATCAAAAACTGTTGAAGTTATTTTATTTCAGTCTTGTGTAACCTCTGGTGCTGATATGATTTTGAAATTAGTTTGATTGAAACCTCTCGGTGATCAAAGTCACCATGCCACACACATTGAGAAAAAAACAGAACATACATGCAGGTGCTAAAGCATTATTTTACTTTTGATTTTTTCTTGAGATACAACCCCTGACAATATAAAAAGAAATATTTGAAACTATTTTCTGAAGGCTCTGCTCACAAGTACTCTGAGGAAAACTCTGGCCCAAGCATTTAAACTATACGGCTAGTTATGCCCTATGTATTAAGTATAGCTTGCATTGTCATTAGATCTAGATTTTTTTATATTGTCTATTTTCCTTTGCAGGCATTTTTTTACCAGTTGATCGAGTTTCGAAAGCAAATGATGTGCCATGTGAAAAAATGCCTGTATCTTGCAAGGGTAGTCACAAGCAAACAGTTAATCTTGGAAAAGTGGACATATCTCGTGTTACTTCTAAAGTTAGCACAGGTTTGTGTATGGAGTGGCTCTTGAAAATTCAGCCTTTTTATGTGATAGTTCTTAATAGAGAAACTCCAGATTTCAACTGTTCTGGTGTCATTTGTTAGGTATAATTCTTTTTTTCATTTCAAGCTTAGGTATAATTCTTTGTGTCACTAAGGTCTAAATCTGGGGAGCCAACTGAAGGATGTGAAATTTGATGACCAAGTGGTCATTAGAAGGACTGGAGCTTCCGGGGAGATTGAAGATCATTGTGGCTGGGTGCGGTACATTGGAACAACAGACTTTACCTCTGGTATCTGGATCGGTGTTGAACTTAAGAAAGAGACTGATGGTAGGCATGATGGGTCCATTGGAGGCAAACGCTATTTCTCATGCCCCCCACGTCGAGGCATCCTAATTCCCATATCTCGACTCAAAAGGTATTCTGTGGTGATTTTTCTTTCATTTGTGCAAAATATCAATGGGCATGAAGTCATCATGCTCATATCATATGCATTTGAATGTTGCCAAGAACTGATTGTCCCATTTACTTCTAACTTGAGATGTAATGAAGGGTAGTAAATGTCACTCTATATAAACTTACTCCATTCACATAGAATTAAGTCCTTGGGTAAAGATTATCTTAAATTTATTAGAAACCAATCTGGTTTTTGATGAGATTTAATGTGTACTTTTTATGCCAATGATGATTTGGTCTGTATGAAATTTAAATAAGTAACTGTTTTCTATATAAATCTATATTGCTATTACCTCTAAATAATGATTGTGTGATACAGTAGAACATTGTTATGATGTGACTTGATGAAATGTAAATTTTGATACTACTTCAACTGAAGGAGGGAACTGACAATAACCCTATGTTTGTATGTGTAGAACACAATTACAAAATAAGTTTGGTGAAACCTTGTTGTGGTATAAGAAAGTGATCCTCTTTTTCTGATTTCTCAAATCTTATTTTTGATGCTGAAGTATGTACTAGAGAGAGTCCTGAAGTGTATATTTATTATGTTGTTGGTTTATTGTGCCTATTTATTATCAGTTATTTAGTAATCTACAATGAATTGGGCATCAAAGAGGAGAAACAGAGTACTATTTGAAAATGGTTCAGACTATTGACAGACAGTTTAAAAAAGTTTTTATCGGTGTACCATTAACCCCAAAACAGCTTCTTGGACCTTAACATTGAGCATTTGATGACAAATCATGTTGATCCACTAGCTTCTCTGTCGTGGGCATTTATAAAATCTATCTTGGCAGGAGTAGAACCCGCAAGCACAGGCGAGGGACTTTACCTCACTCCCACTAGGTTTCAATCTTTATATCTGATAAAGATGTAGTATGAGAATATTATGCCTAATTGGAATAAAATGTGTGGAAAGTTAGTATTGAAGGTATAATGAAATTTTGAAGAGGGTGAATGATAGCCAATTATCCAGTAACAATGTTTAAAGAGTGGATGGGCTACAAAGTTTCTTAAAATTACCCATTGGCCTCTACCATTTTCTATTCTAGGTTTTCAGGGAAAGTACATCCCCTTAGTGATGCCATTGATACTGCTATGTCCAAAGAAGAAAACCATGGAGAGATAATGTGGGAAGCATCGTGCATATCATTGAAAAAGGATTTACATGCTGGGACAAAATCTATGCCTTCGTATGCTCAAGGTTCCAGGCAAAAGAATCTACTTCGTAGTTTCTCTGTTGGCTATACCCTCACTGGATCTCCCTTTTCATCACAACGGCAGAGCTGCAGATCAAATATCCTGAAGAGAAGCCAAAGTTGTGAAGGAAGAGGCCCAAGTGTTGCTATAGGGATGAATGCCCTGTACAACCATAAAATTGGTAAGCCTTTGTTTTTCATCGAAAACAATTGAAATTCTGTAAAAACATATTTTGGATAATTTTGCATTCATTGAAATCAGGGCTGATTTCCTCAGTTTTCCTAAAATGTCATGGAATTGTTGCTGATATTCCTTATTAATGATACTATTGTCTCTGATACTGTGAAAGTCATGTTTATTCTTGACAATCTAGTTAACCAAGTTTGTTTTATAGGCATTGTTAAATATGTGGGACCTGTGGAATTTGCAGAAGGTTGCTGGCTGGGTTTGGAGCTGAGAGAAAGTAAAGGAAAGCATGATGGACTAGTCAATGGAAAGAGGTATTTTACTTCAAAACCTGGACATGGGATAATGGTTCAGTGTAAAAATGTTACCATAAGAGGAATTAATTGTGAGAAGTTAATTTGCACATAGCTGGCTGTTAATCCCACTTAAGCCTTCCACTTCTTTTTAAGTGTGTTTCATTAATCAAAATTGTAAATCTTTTATTGTATTTTTGCCATTATAATAAATTTATTTATCAAGGTATTTAATGGACAATGTTGAACTCCTTGGAGGGAACCCTATTTCAATTAAGAAACACTAATGTAAAGAAGGTCAATTTATTGCTGTTTTTTGCTCTATACTCACAGCTTTTCACTGAAAAATGAAACATGTAGGCTGAACAACATTAGGTCTGACGATAATGAAGAAATAATAGATAAATCAGTCCCTTTCTAATGGTACACTTGTTGCAACTCATTTACATAATTTTCAGAAAGATGATATACCCAAGGGTGAAACTGGTCATTTTCCCTCTTACCTATGAATGAGTGGCCAGAGCTGTTTGTTTTTGTGGAAATGCTGTGTTCATATTTCAAGTAAGTAGCCATTAAGGTATCCATAAATACAAGCGCAAGGAATATGCAAAAATGTGTGATTTTACCAGAATTTTTATCAGAATAATTTTATCTCAAGGTAAATTATTTGACTCTTGAAGCTAAGCATGCTGAGCATTCATAGTTTTAACATTATTATCACACAATAGGAATGAAAGATGCACATTAAAGGATTTCATACTCAGAACACTTCATGCTATTATTACAGAATTTATTAGATCATGCAAGTTGTATCAGTAGTACAGCATTGGTCTGACCATAAGACTTATTTGGTCCACTAGGAGAGGGTCAAAAATCACTACCAGTCTCATGCTTTCACCCTACAAACATTACTACTCCAGGGTGAAACATAGGCAACCCACGACACTGGTGCTTGGAGTGACAACTGGTTCCCAGCTATATGCAATTTAAACTTAATAACAAAGCTATAATGAATGAAAACATTGAATTTAAGCATATCAGGCAGAGTATGCAATTTTCAATTACAAGTGCTTATTATGAACAAATGAGAAGAAGAAGAGCTGATAGTAAAAATCAGCATATAAGAACCATGTTTATTTATTAAAATGCAAGGCCAGTAGGGTGAAATTAGCCCAGTCACTCCTTGTGACATTACTTCAAAACTCCAACTGACAAATAACGTTAGAATGTTTGGCAGGTTTAACATTGAAGAAACCAGTGTATGTCAGAGAAACAAAAGCTGAGTAATGTCAAGTTAGTTTGAAGGGATTATCTTTAAGAGTTTGGCTCCCTCCATGACTAGGGTTGAAAAGCGTGGTATATAAATTAGTCTTACTCCAAGGGAAGAGAAAAAAGCTCTGACTCTAATTTCAAACTATTAGCCATTTCAAAACCGAAAGAGACATCAATCAGAGGGTCAGCAATTCTGCATGTCAGAGTGCAACAGGATCAACGGGGACCAAAGAAAGGAAATTGAAGAAATAACATATATAACTGGTTAAAAAATAAGTGTACAACCAAAGTAGAAGATATTTTATGCAGATTTTATATGCAAGCTTAGGAATAAGTGTGCCCCTGTGTCTCATGAGGCCACAGCCATGAAAGCTTTACAAGCAGCACAAGGCTTTATTATCTCAAAGGGATAAGGCAAGTCTTGGATGGGTGAAGAGATTTATGATTACTATTATTTTAAACTTTGTTTTGTGATAGCTATATGCAAAGCAAATAGCCATATGTAGGGTGATATTGGGAAATGCTGATCAAACATTGAAATATTTTTATTAATCTCCTAATACAATAGTAAATAAAAAGGTGCATCTTCAGTGCCAACCGACAGTAAGAAACTCGGAGCAATGACAATGCTCATCTGCACTGCTGATGGAAGAAAACTCTAATCACTGATTGCTTTAAAAAGAAAAGCAGTTATCAAAGAGCATACCACACCTACAGGTGTGTCATTGCTTGGATATGGTAAATGTGAAGATATTTTTTACTGAGCAGCTGATGCTCAAGTGCTTATAAGTACAGTGCAACCAGAGACCCAGAGCACTTCTTGGACAAAGTGAAAGGCTCACCTTATTGTTTTAAAACCAATTATAGATGTTATATCTTTTTATATTGCTCCAATGAGACATTTCATTCGGACAATGACAATAAAAGAACCCTTAGAAATCTTGATAGGAAAATGAAGACATTGAAAATGCTGTTATAAGGGTGAAATAAATTACTACTGAGAATACAATATTCCACATCATTTTACCATCATTTCTTCGATTGGAGAACATATTCCTTAATAATCTATGTTATTTTCTTAAAACTTGAATGCTTTATAGCAAATGCACTGCATGCTTCTTTCAGCCTCTCCTTCCATACATATTTTTCCCCGAAAATAGGGGATCAAAATCCCTACCCAGACCAAAGCAGTACTTAACTTTCCCCATACAACTTCAAGAGTAGGATGATGCCTTGTTGAACTTATGCCACATTTCTTGAGCTATAGCATGCAACTGTTCGCTGTCTGGCCTCTTCTTCATATACTTTTCAAGGCATACTTTGACAAGGCTCCTTAACTGCAAATTAATATGCATTTTAATATGCATTTTAATATGCAAATTAATATGCATTTAATATGCAAAAGTTTACTCTACTCATGTGGTTACCTTACCTCATCTGAATACATATCACTAGGAATAGGAGGGTAGATAACATTTTCAATTCTTTGACATATGTGTGACAAATTCATCTCCTTTGAGTGGAATGGAGGTTGCAAAGCTGCCATCTGTGAAATGAATATTTAGATAAATACAATGTCTTTAAAAAAAGATGGAGATTAATACATGCAAAATATGGGTGAAAGGTACTTATTGGATGTGTGTGCAGGACAAATGATGATAGTTGTTTGAGTGGCTTATGAGTTTTATAGTGATTGGTTATACTTATTATTTAAGGAAAATATAATTTAATTAACTTTGTCAACTTACAGTAGCCCTGGCACAGCTTATTTTTTAGCAGCCAAAGTAATGTAAAATTGGTCCCTCAAATCATTGGACTCTTACCTCATAGATTAAACAACCAATTGACCATATATCACTCTTGAAGTCATATCCAAGTTCCTGTATTCGTTCAGGACTCATATAATATGGAGTTCCTAGGAATGAATGAACTATTGATGTCTCTGGACTGAAGTACCTTGCAATACCCAAATCTCCCAGCTTGATGTCTCCTTTTAGGGTAAGAAATACATTGGCTGGCTTGATATCTGTTGTGATAACAAAGCAATAAAATAATTTAAACAAAACTCTCATTCTTATCATAAACTCTAATAATCATTGGTCCCACATTTTTTTCAGTTTTTGAAAGGCATTTTATGTCACTTGGTTAGGAACAAGAGGAATTAAGCCCATTGACATAGTAATGGTATACGATTATTTGCCTCATAAACATGCAGCTAGCATACATGTTTAATTAATGTAAAGCAAGTGTTCACAAGGCAGATTTGGTCATACAATTTTAAACATATTTCACTCAAATGGACCGTGGCTGTGGAAGTAGTTTGTTTAAATTCTGGTATTTGCA
The DNA here is from genome assembly GCA_963169105.1 of Ceriagrion tenellum. NCBI lineage: Eukaryota > Metazoa > Arthropoda > Insecta > Odonata > Coenagrionidae > Ceriagrion > Ceriagrion tenellum. Next base: position 105,250,021 of record OY720638.1, on the reverse strand, counting down.
CACACAAACAAGGTCACCTTTGGTGAATTCTTAGGAAGTAGAGGGGGGTTTTGCAGGCAATGTGTGGTCAGAGGTCATGCAATGATGTCTTGACTAGAACAAGAGTGTCAGTTGCACCAGGAGTATAATTCCATTTGAAAAGTCATGGATTACTAAAGCAATACAGAAAGCTTGATTTCAAACTTCAATATATTAGCTTGAAGTGGAACCTGGAGGTGGTGGACAGCCTTTTGAAAATTATGGTACCTTCCCCATTGAACTTGGTGACAGGATTAGGAGAGCTCTGTTGAAGTTCCCTAAAACTGATCATGACTCATGCAGACTCTAAAATAATTTTTTCCTTATTTTCAACATAAAGGTCTCTTTTGGTTCCATCACTTCCACATCTCTGCCAGTGTTTTGAATGTCACTTTAAATTTCTCTTCTTTTGCAATTAATATGTCATACATTATTGCTCCAAATGACCAATGTTGATCAAACCTCTAGGAGAACCAGAATGTGGAAAATCCTTATCTTCATCTCATATCAAAGCTCTGTCTCCTAATCATGCCTAAGATAGCCAATGGTTCACATCAAGAAATTCTGGTCACATGTGAAAAACATTTAAAAAATCAGACAGGCTTCTTCATAGGATGCATTATAACAATCTAGTCGGAGATAATTATCCAGACATTGCTAACCTTTCTGCATCGTACTTTTCAAAGATTTATGATGACACTGTTTGGAATTTAGTTACACCGATACAATTGATTTAAGTGCTTTACATTTTTCAACCAATGACATCTCAAAAAAAGCTGGAAACACTTGATGTAAGCAAAGGGCCAAGTCCTGATGATATTCCCCAATATTCCTCGAGAACTGCCTGGTAGTTCTAATGTACCCACTGTATATAATCTTTAAAAGTCAGTACAGATTAGTATCTACCCTGATTTAATTAAATTGGGCCATATAAAACCAAGCCACAAACGTGGTGAAAAAAGTGATGCATGTAATTATCATCCCTTCTTATGTAGTCCATACTGGTTTAAGTTTTTGTGAGTCTTGCATTTGATAAAATTAGCCCTCTTTTGAATAGAGTTGCAATGGGGTGGAGGCAATGAGGAGGTTGATGGGAAATTGATGACTGTGGAGCATCCAGGATAAAATCCATGTTGGATATTTGTAATGACTATTCAAAAGAGGGCTAATTTTATCAAATACAAACACAAGCCTCTCAAAAACTTTAACGAGTGTGGACTCAAAACAATGAGACAATAATTACATACATCACTTTATTCACCACTTTTGTGGATTGGTATTACATGGCCCGATTTAAATAAATCAGGGTAGATACTATCCTGTACTGACTTATTAAAGATTATATACAGTGACTTATTAAAGATTATATATACAGAAGTTCTAATATACCCATTGTTATGCAGTCCACACTTGTAAAAGTTTTTGAGAGGCTTGTATTCGATAAAATTAGCCCTCTTTTGAATAGAGTCATTACAAATACCCTTCCTGGATTTTATCCTGGACGCTCCACAGCCACCCATTACCCATGAACACTTCATTGCAATTGCCCTAGAAAATTCACTTCAAGTTGATTCAGTTTATACTGACTATCAGAAAGCATTCGATGAAGTTAATCACACTATTGTTTGTAGAAAACTTGAAGCCTATGGCATTCATGGCCCCCTTCTGGATTGGTTTTCAAGCTATCTTCTTTACATAAAAATGGCAGTGAAACTAAATGATTCCATCTCATCCTTCTTTCACGCATCCTCTGGAGTACCACAAGGCTCCTATTTGGGTCCACTGTTGTTCAATATTTTTATTAGTGAGATTAGTCATCCCATAAAATTAGCAAATCATTTGCTCTACGCTGATGGCCTAAAAATTTTTGTTGTGATAAAGACCAATGAGGATGATAAACATATCCAGAATTGTCTAAACAACCTTTCTCAATGGTGCACAGATAATTTAATGGATTTGAATATCAAGAAGTGTGCTATCATCTCCTTTCACAGAAAAAAATCACCCATTACATTCAACTACACCATAGGCAACAATTCACTCTCTAGGGTCAGCAATGTCTTACATTTAGATACCTTATTTGATTACAAGCTGGATTTTCAAGGACACATTCAGGCCATTGTTTTAAGAGCCTACAGAACCCTGGGCTTCATAACAAGATTCTCAAGAGACTTCAATGACATTAATTGCATAAAACTACAATATTCATCTCTTGTTCGACCCATTCTTGAATATAGTTCAGTAGTATGGTTACTTCTTTATAAAGTCCATCAGGCAACCATGGAAAAAGTTCAGCATTAAATCTTACGCCTTATTTCTGCCAGATGCATCATGAAACCTGAGTCAACATATGAATTTGATTATAACCTCATTATGACTTTGAACATGTCCTCTCTTCAGTTGAGTAGAAATCAGGCTGGTATAATCTTTCTTGCCCATTTATTGCTAAACCTAATTCACTTTAGTTAATTGCTTGAACTAATACATTTCCATGTGTGTATAATCAATTCAAAAAACCACCTGTTGTTCTCTCCCCCCATGTCTTAAAGAATTATACATATCACCTTCCAATTTATGAAGTACAAAGGCTTGCAAACACAGCTTTTACTGATATAGACTTCTTTAACTGTTCCCTCACATCAATTAAAAACAAGGTCATGACATTAACTTCAGATCACTTCTGTTGAGGGATAAGACTGAGCCACCCTTGCACTAGACATTATTATTGATGATCTTCTGTTTTTATCAGTTTTTTTTATCAGTTATTATTAAAAACTTAACTTATATCTTGTACTCTTTGTACTGTCTAATGTTACCATGAATCATAATATTTATTCATCCTATGAGTTGTATTTACAATAAAAAAATATTTCTAATTTATATACCTAATGAAAATTGATTAGATATGAAATCCATGTGATACAGTATGCATTCTTTTTATGTTTATTGATATAATTAAGAATTTTTATATTATGAAGAAGTGACAAATGCAGTTAGACTGATGAGCAGACCAGTAAGATAAAATATTTTAAATGTGTTTGTCTGTCTCGTTAATATATATGCTTAAATTGTATTCTTACTGTTCAATGTGTGTATCTATTTAAAAAGGGAAATCCCGTTAATAAATTATGATAGTGAGGGAATATTCCAATTCCATAAGAACTTCTGAAGTATGTTTTTTGTCAAGATAGAGTCATCATTCTTTCGCCTACCACGAATTTATGGTATACCAGAATTTTGAATGCAGCATGCATGGAACTAAGGGGAAGGATTAAAACAACTTTCTAAGTAGAAATGTGACATGCTATACCCAAAGACTACTTAGACCCCCATCCATGATTCATTACTTTTAAAAGTGCAATTTTAAACAACAATGTATTTTTAGGATATGTTCAATTTTTATACTTCACCACATTGCAGTGGCGTTGCTGCAAGAGTGAGGGTTTACTCAATGAAATGAGCATTATCAAAACAAATACAAAATTCCAACCAAACCATGGTTTTAATGAGATCAATAAGTCACTTAGATGAATCTGTCAAAACACCAACAAGTTCAATAGTCACATTTGATCTGACTCATCATTATATCCTGTTTTATTGTTTATTTAAGGTAGTAATTAGTATGATAGATACCTCTGGTAATGAGCATTTGTCAGAAGGAGTGATCAAGGTATAATTTTTTTAGTAACCTCCGGAATAAATCAGGAGAAACAAAAATGCAAGGACCTCATGCATGAGTTAGTTGGTGAATTCCCAGAAGTACATTACTTGTTTAAGCTTGGGCCTTCCTATACATAGTCAACACTCCACATGGAGAGTACCTACACAAAGTTAGCTTTTTCTGGGTATTTACAGGGTAGAGGAGCCATAACCGAATGCAAATGAGTTATTTTCTTGGTGAACCAAGGTTCATGCAAGGATACTTCTAGCACCTGTTTTTTAAACCTACGGAACCATTTCAGTAAAAAGAAATGAAAACAAACTTAACAAAAAATACAAAGAATCTCCTGGACAAATCTTACCTCGATGCATTATTTTTTTAGAATGCATGTGGTGTACAGCACTAGATATTTGGAGTAAACACTTCCAAATAGTTCTTTCAGCAATCAAGAAGCCTAACTTTGCAAAGCCCTTAATCAGTAAAGAAAGATCACCAGCATCAGCCAATTCAAGTGCAATGTTAAGCTCTGAGCCCTCAATGAAGGCAGCAATATATTCAATTATATGGGGATGATTCAGCTTCTGGAAGTGCAATACTGTTACTATTAATGAACAAAGGTAATCAGTTTATGCTATAACTGCCTAATCTAAACCATCAAGGTTATGTTTCCTACCTGAAGTAGGTGGGCTTCTTTCACACAATCTTGACGAGACTTAGAATCCACCATGTTCCACAAGCTAATTTTTTTCAGACCAACATTATGGCCATTAACTTTACAGCAGGCCCGATACACAGTGCTGAATTGCCCTTTGCCAATTGGTCCCTGAATCACATAACTAGAGAGAGAGCAGAGTTGATGGTTGACCGGCTCTATACTCTTCAGCTGTTGTATTTCTTCTAGGCTGAGACATATGTCATCACTCATTGCTGCAGCATACAGAAAACCAAACAAGTAAATATGAATAGATATGATGGAATTTTACTGATTTTAAAAATTTTACTGCTCTACCAATGACTTTTTAAATGGTAAACCATCAAAGCCTCTAAAATAGTAATACCTTAGTCCAAATGCCTCTCTTTTTATCCCAAAGTATGTCTATCTGCCTTAGTTATCAATGTACCTCATTATAATTCATTTGATAGTTCCTTTTAATCATTCAGATATGCTCCCATATAATATATACTATGGTAGAACCTAATTACACATGTGCGAAATTCCACAGAGAAAAAATCATCCGCCTTGACCGGGATGATTTTTTCTCTGTGGACTTTCACACAATTGTGCATTGTGGGTGACTCTGTAAAAGTTAACTCCATGGCTAGTCCCAGATAGCTTCAAATCTGGCTAATTACACATGTCCAGATGTACATACATGTAAGCTGAGGTTTGGATCTTTCCTCCCATTTTTGTCTCTATCACCTGATTAATACCTAGCATAACTTAGTGGAGTAATCACTAGAGGGATAAAAAATATAACTTGAATTGAATTGTAAATTATTTTAAAATTTATTTAACAAAATTCAAGCTAAATGATAGGTTTTTGGCAATTACAAATGTTCATTTTCCATTTTCTGGGTCATATTTTTGCTTTTTTCAACCTACAATACCAGACAGTAATCATGTTTCTCTTCAATTTCGTAATCCTTCTGCCTCTCCTGATGTCATCTTACAATTATATCTTCTCATGTCTTTACCGAGGGTTCTCCTCTGCCTTGTCTTAAATTAGTCCCAAATTCTCAGGATTTCCTTCATCTATCAATTTAGCTGCATTCTTAGAATCTTCACCACTAATAATATCCTTTCCTTCCCCAGCATGTCAATCACTTCTTTATATTATTATAATTATTATATAAGAGAATTTTTATTTATTAAATTTTCATAGTTTTTATTATAATTTAGGAAGCATTTTTTTTATTTTAAAAAAGTCATAATAACTTTTGCTCAGCTTCATATTCTACACCAGAAACCCAGACAGCACGCTGAGAAGCATATACATATATATTGTGTATACGTAATGTCTACGGTATACAGTAGAAACTAACTGTATATGTGTTTTCTACCTAATGTATGCAGTATATATATAATGTATACAGTATACAGAAGAAACTGTATACATGTCTTCTATCCAACATATACATCATTCTAAACAAATCCAACTTATGCAATACTGTATATACATAGTATACATATACCGTTAATATACTGTAGAAGGTAAATATACGCTGTGGCCATCCATTGGTTGAACAAAGGGGGAGCATAAAATTATCTGTCCGGCACCAAAAGTTGGCACACTTACTACACAGCCACTACTATTTTCCACATCCAAGCTGATATCCACCTCCTGTACCCACACCATTGTTGCATCTGCAGACACATCCTACATACCTACTCTTAAAATATGTGCCCGCACGTGGGTACGGCACCCACACTTCACAAACTACATTCTCACTCTGCATCCACACCCTTACTCATACATCAGCACCTGCATCCCACGTCCACACTCCACATTCTCATCCTGCACCCTCATCATTATCATATGTATCCTCAGTCACATCCAACATCCACCTCCTGCATTCACATTTTCTTTCCAATTAACTACACCTGTGTCTTAGAGTCCATTCACGCTAGGTCACTTGGTGGCGGTTCCAAGTGGTGTCTGCAGCGTCACCCCACGCAACTGTGTGGCGGCTAATGCACTTCCAGTGGTGCATTGCGTCTCTGCAGTGTCTGTGGCATGGTTGACTCTAACAATGCTCAGCTACGAGTGTCGCGTCTCAGAAGCACCACCGAGTGGCCTCGAGTGAATGGACCCTTAGATTCAACTCCTGCACCCACACCCTTGCTATGCTTCTGCATCAACATACCACATCCACCCTCCACATTCTCATCCTGAACCCACTCTTGCACTGTGTTGACACGTGTCTCACTTACACCCTCATCCTACATACTCACCCTTACCATGCACGTGCCCATTCCAAACCCACCTCCTGTGCCCACACACCATGCATCCACACTTGCATCCCAGCAATATTGAGAAGAGTAATATTTAAATATCACGACAGCCAGTCTTTCACATGTATCAAAGTGGATAGCATAATATTTAAAATCTCGAATACTGTATATGTATATGGTATACACAGCAAAGCTAGGACATCTGACAGGCTTTTATGGGTTTTTGCTACACTGTTGCTACGATTTATACGTACATTTCCTCTTTACAGTATTCACATAACTGCTACAGTATACACAGTTTATACGTATATCTTGTATATACTTGCCATATGCTGTAGAACTTGTGCTGTCAGGAAAAGTAAGGGTGAGAAGAAAAGTAGGGTGGATGCAGACAAAATGTAGCAGATAAGTTATAAATAATAATTAAAAAGCCCTCATGTAATTTAAATCATATTCTCATTTGTCTTATTGAACATTTTGCCAAAAAAGCATGCAATAATTAGTATATTTTTTTCAAATTTGCAACACCTCCATGTAATGCATGTTAGCTATTTTAAACCACAATCACTATATTGCATTCACACTTGTATTAGAATATCAAAATTAAAGCTTACGGTTACGTGATGCATGAACAAACATGGGTTCATGAGTGAATGAACAGAAAAATGGACTATTTCCCTGGCCCTGCAATTTCACTAGTAGTGGTTACATGATGATTTTAATGATTCATGCATTCATGATGCCTTTCACAGTCAAACCTTACGGAGGTAAAAGAATGCTCAATCTCACTCACAATACAGGAATGATAGATGACAAGCATGGGTGAAACACATTATCTGTTTTTGAAAGATCAATGTCGACTGCGAACACGACAGCAAATTTTTGCATGAATGTCAAGGGATACTGATTCTAAGTTTATTTTTATTAGATACTAAGTCCAAAAATCCTGCTAAAATACTTCAACCATATGTTACGCCTTCATATATAAGATAGGAGAATTGGTAATTGCCCACAGATACCCATCCTGACTTGATTTGTGCCATGAAACAGACATGCCAGTCATGCAATATGATAGTGCACCCCAGGCAAGGCCAGTACACCAGTGAGAAATGGCTTAAATTTAATGATCTTGGGTAAAATATATTTCTCATATCACAAACAATGACTGCAACATTACCAATAAAATTTTTCTTGAATGCTCTTTGAAATATTTTGCATTTGTTTAAAAACTTGTAATAGCATAATAAAATCTAATACTTCTCTAGATACCGATATGTTTCACTCCCACTACTACTTCACCATAAGAAAGGCGATTAAACAAAAAGAATATCGATGGAAAATCTATCAGCATGGACTACGTGGAATAGGATTTTTTGATGTTGTATTTTATAATCACATGGATTTCGTATATTCAAAATATACATTACTCACCAGAATAGGATCAACTGACTACTTCCTTGGGAATCCTAGTACAACTGACGAGATTTCACGTGATACTTTAGGGGATCGTGGCAAGCGTAAATAACACGGGCGTAATCTAATGCAGCGCATTCCAATTCATTTGTTCAAATTTGCCGGATTTTCTCACTCAGTGAAATCGGCATTGCCAATGCCAAATATTTTATGTGGTTAATTTGCTCGCGCCTCGCGAATAAATATATTGACATTTATTCGTCTGAGTTTAGAGTGTATGAATTCTATACCCATATATTCATGGTTTTCATACGAAAACATTCTCAAGTATGTAAGTAGCTTTCCCCAATCATGTCGACGTTGAGGATATTAGTTACGTTGCCTCCCTACATCAAATATCTAGGCCGGCATAAAAGCGTATTAATTAATACCATGATTGTGCCTTTGGAATGTGAGATTCCTCGCCCGCCGAATTTATATCGGTAGGCCCGTACCCTAGGGTGTATATTATAGTTGAACAATATTATTATCTGGTCACCTTGCGTGCGCGCAGTGAATAACAAGAGCGGCAACATATGAAAGGACGGGCAAAATTGTGTTAAAAAAAGCTTACTTTTGTGAGTATAAATGATTGATTATTAATATCGGTTATGACCCGCTTTTTCCACAGATAGATCGAACAGTATTATCCAAATAATTTGATTATTTAAATGGAAATTGAGTTCTTCTGTTAGGTACACTTTTCAGGTTTAACACCTTGCTATTTCCGCGGGAATATGAAAATAATTAATTCATTACGACATCTCGCGATTGATTTACGTAATGAAAAGTTCGCATTGATGTGCATATTTAACATAGGTCAACTGAAGTTGGTGGCAATAGCTTAATTGAACTATTCAGATGCTTGAGTTGGTGTGTTGATAGCGTTCGTTCATCAACAGTTCCAATAATAATAAAAGACACCATGGCTATAAATCACCTCTAGAGCTCCAATATAACCAAATTTAAGAATTTGCCAAAGGGGGGTGGGGGGGTGCAACCTCCTTTTCCAACGATTTTATATTGGTAAGTTATTCCTACACCATACCTACCTTTTAATGGGTATTCAAAATAATACAAATGCTCCAATAAGTTTTCCTGATACTCCTACAGCTGTATTTAACACTAGCACATGCAAACATTTAATTGTGAATTACATTTAAGTCTCCTAAAGTTTGAGCCTCCACCATTGTATATGTAACAGGTGGTAGTTACTAAACAACCCTCAGGCATGGAAGTTAGCTGCAAATTATGCTTTGCCAAATAATCAGTACTGGACTCGGAAGACAGCACTAAATAGATGCAGAAGGGTGACCCACGGCACAGTCACAACCATAACAAACTACATAAGCCTGTGTCTTAGTAGGTTTGCACTGCCACAATCTAAGCATGAAGTGCCACCCAGCATCAATGGGGCAGGGTCTCCTAAGTCTAAAAGGTCACTCCGAAGGGTACCAAGAGATCTCAAACACTGCCATAGCGACTCAAATCCTTCCAAATTAATAGCACCACTGAACTATACTGATTTGACTTAAAAAGTAATGAAAAGTAAACAACTTTATAATGATCATATGATATAAATGAAGCCCACCATTGTGGATTCTTTGGTCAAGTATTTCTTTTTGCCAAATGGCTTTGGACATGTTTACATATTGTCTGCATTTCTCCTGTCAACTCCAGTATTATCATGGTCCTTCAGGCTGAGGGTTAGGTCTCAAGCTGGTAATCTTACCTCATTAACCTTTATCTTCCGAGCGTGTCTCTCCGGCACAAAAATTGTGTCCTTAGACTGCAGAGCGTGTTCATTTGGCACAATGATGGACATTTAAAAAACACTGGCCATTTAAAAAACCCCGGCAAGCTAGGCTTACAACTACGGAAAAACTCAGGAAGGTAAAGGTTAATAAAGTTTACATGGGAATTTATCTTCAGAAGTGGTTAGATCTGAACAAACACCTCATAATAAGACCATTACTATTGGAAACTGGACATTACACTATCATGGAAAGAGAACAAAGGTCTCACCATGGTGACATGGAGTTTACAGTTAATGCTAAGACTAAAAGACTTAAAAGTTGAAGAAGATGAGCTTCAGAAGTGGAAAATTCCAAAGATAGCATTCCAAATGGTAAAATGAAAGAAAAATGGAGGAAAGGATACAAGGAACACCAGAGATTCAAAAGAAACTCGTACAAGATCAGATATATACATATAGCTGTGAAAATCACAGACCTTGGCATTAGCCTTGAAAAAACAAAATTAATGATACTGTTGAAAGAATGTAGGATTGCAAGTACTGATACAGAGGATGTGGATTTAGAGGCTCTGTCATCAGACCTTAACAACATTCATTTGTGGAGCCAGGAGTGGAGGCTAGAATTAAATCTTAGTATATGCACCACAGTTCACTTCATGCGCAAGTCATCACACAAATGCCATGCTTACACTGTGGGTGGATTAAACATAAAATCTTCAGATACAGTTAAATATCTTGGAGTTACCCTGACTTCTGATATATCGTGGGGAACACATCCAAAACGTGCGGCATGGCATTATAGAAACTAGGGTTCATTAAGCGTATAATACGAAGGTCCTTGGATGAAAAGTATGAGAGAGATGCTACTTCACTCTGGTTAGGCCACACCTTGAATATACTTACTACTTACTTACTTCCTCGGCACTACAGCCCGGTATGGGCTTTGGCCTCCCTCAAGACGCCTGTCCATTCTCTCCTGTTCTGCACTTTCTCCCACCATCTGACAATCCTCATAGCCTTTATGTCTTCTTCCACATCCTGCATCCATCTTTTCCTCGGTCTTCCTCTTTTTCTCTTTCCATCCATATTTCCATGTAGAAGCTTCTTAGGCATCCTTTCTTCACTCATTCTTTTTACATGACCTAGCCAAGCTAACCGTTGGGTCTTCACAAATCTCACTATGTCTTCGCCTCGGATAATATTTTCTATTTCCTTGTTTGTTCTTATCCTCCAAGTTACCCCATCTGTCACGGGGCCATATATCCTTCGCAAAACCTTCCGTTCAAATATACGCAGAGCTTGCTCGTTTCCAGCGGAGATGGTCCACGTTTCTGCTCCGTATGTCACGACCGGTCTGATAAGTGTCTTATAGATCTTGAATTTCATCTCCTTAGATAGAAGAGTTGACTTCAGGAGCTTAATATTAGCAAAGTAAGCCCCATTTCCAGCCATTATCCTCTTGTTGATCTCTTCTGTCATTGAGTTCTTACAGTTTAAATTAGTACCGAGGTAGCTGAAATATTTTACATTTTCAAAGTTGTACTGCCCAAATGTAAAGTTTTGAGTCCATCTTCTGTCTTCCGTGGTCGACATTTTCATGTATTTCGTTTTTCTCTCATTGATTCTGAGCCCTATATTCTTACTCTTCTGTTCTAAAATTTTGAATATTTCTTTCAGAGAATCCATATTCAGTGCCATTAGAACTATGTCGTCGGCATAGGCACATGCCTGAGTAGATTTATGCACAATTGTTCCCTCTAACCCCAGTTCTTTCATGGCTTCATGTAGACACAGATTAAATAGTACTGCTGATAGAGAATCTCCTTGTCTTACTCCAGTTGTTATCTTAAAGGCTTCACTAGTCTTGCCCCCGATATAGGCCTTAGCTTGAGATCCTTCCATAGTCATATTTACCAACTTAATTAGTTTTTTTGGTATTCCAAATCCCTCCAATGCCTTCAACATTTTTCTTCTATTGACACTATAAAAGCTTGCTGGAAATCAATGAAAAGCATATGTAGGTCAATATTGTACTCATAACATTTCTCCATGCATTGTCTCATTACAAAGATTTGGTCGGTTGTTCCTCTTCCCGGCCTGAAGCCACATTGGTATTCACCAAGGATTACTTCAGCATACGTGTTAAGTCTCCTCTGCAGTATACAAGAAAGTATCTTATAAGTGACATTTAGTAATGTGATTCCCCTATAGTTGCTGCATTGTAATGTATCTCCCTTCTTGAAGATAGGGCAAATCAAACCTTGAATATGCCAGAAGTATTTGGGACCCTGGTCAAAAAGATTAAACAAACAAAAAATTACAAAGAGAAACTACAAGCTTCATTAAAAACTGATACAAGCAAACATACGGTGTTTCAAAACTTAGATGGATTAAGGTGGGAGCCCCTAGAGACTCGGAGGCTACATGCTAAGCTTAGCTTCCTTGAGAAATTCAGAAATGACTAGTTTCAGAGCGATTCAGAGAATATTATGAAGATGCCTCACTACATCTCTAGGAGTGACAGATAAAGCAATAAAATAAGAGATACATTGCACAACAGATTTATACAATAACTTGTTATTTCCATGCACTATTAGCAATCACAATAAAAACTGAGCTCCACTAAATACACTCCCATAATACATGTCAATATTTCACCTTCCAAAACCTTGTCCCTTACATCGTTATATGGCTGGTGCCCAAACACAACCTGCCACACTCCATGCATCAGCTCAAAGGGTAGTATGTAGATGAAGACACTCGGGAAAGGTAATCAGATACAAAAATCTGTATAAATTGAAGAATGTACAGCAGCAAGAAACAAAACTTTCTTCATTCTACAAAACATGTATTCAAATCCATGATAGTAGAACCAAAAGATTATATTTTAAAACATATTATTTAGAACAGTTGTTTTACATGGGTCTGTAAAGTGGATACAAGCAAAAAGAGAGGGGTAGAGGGGGTATGGTGTCAAGATCAAAGAGAAGATTCAAATGAAAATAAATAGGGCTATTAAGAGAGAATTGATTGCAGAGAAAAATAAACAAATGAACAGCAACACCTTTGAGGTGAAAATGGAATATAAGCCAAAGTAAAAATGGCAAGATGGGCAGGTCATTAACAAAGAAAATATGAAAGAATACCTGAAAAAATATATTAATAGGTAAAGCTAAGATTTTGAGGTAAAACCCAAAACATTTTTTTAAATAACTAGCAAGTCTCTCAGAAGAAAAAGAGTGGGTGCCATCATTACTCGGCTAGAAGTTATGGATTTTTCAAGATTTTCTAGAAAGCAGGACTATGGACATAGACAGTAAAAAAGAAAAAAATATGCCTAATTTGCATGCCTGCATCCGTAGATCCACCAGTAGAAATAAAAAAGACAAGGACTGAGAAATAAAGACAATATTATTTATTTTGCTGCAAAATGTTTCTCAAACCTTCATTACACAATAAATACATAAAAACCAATACTAAATCTTGACCTGAAAAGCTATAAAACAGATGAATTTGTCTCAAAAGTTTTAATAAAAGTTCACACAAATCTTTTCATGTGACCAATTTGATTTAAATATTTCACCTCCTACTTGGAGGGATTCTCCCAACATTACAAATTGTAATTAGTGGCATCAGGCGATCAGTAAAGCGATGATAATTTCTTTCTAACTCTCTTTGGTAATCACGTTGGTCGGGCCCAATCAGATTTTTATTTTTACGAAGAGCATCAGCACACCTGCAACAAAATGTATAGAATATTAACAACAAACCTTCATGGTAAATTACTTTTTAAAAGCTGTCAAAGAACACTTACTTTTTTGAAAACTCTTTAAAGCACAGCCTTAATTTATTTTGAGTCTTCGTTGGTGCTTTTTGATTGTCTACCAAATCTGATAGAAACACAGTTGCAACTTCCATTGGCCCCTGGTTTACAGTGGTTCCTGAAAAAGTGATTCTATTAATACCTACCTTCCTCGATTTAAGTTAACAAATGAAATAATTTCTGCTTAAAGCACTAAAGAAAATACATTAGTCACTAAATACTAGTCACTAATAGTCACTAAATTCAACAAAGATAAGTTTTCTGATAGATACCACATGAGTTCACATGCAAAATGTTTAGGTTTCTACAATTGTTTACTAAGATTAAAGTTTAGTTTTCAAAGATCATGAAACTTCCAAGTAAAATGACTATTGGTAATTAACACATTCATATGAGACGATGACAGATCTACTATACAACATACATCTACACCACACCTACCAATGCAGCCCTGAAGGACCATTTGAAGTATTTTAGGATCAGGAGGCTCCTGAGTAGTTGCTAAGGCCAGTTCCACAGTCTTTTTCTGAATATCTTCAATGGCCACCTCAATAGGAGTCAATACAATCTGTAATTTGTCAAGAATGATGGTAAAAATTTCCTGGCATTAATCAAGTTATATTATAAGAAGATGGTAGAAAAGAAAGCCATTTGAATACAGGAATAAGTAGGCTCAAATATTACACCACCAACATGGTGCACAGGTAAGATGTTACACAGGCACTAAATAAATCAATCATGAACATTCGATTGAACACATGAACAAGTTGAGCCATTAATTTTGTGTTCTTCTAACTAATTGGTAGTTATGCCCATTTCAATCTCTTTTCATGCTCCTTCAACCATTTTCTCTGGTTGTATTTCAGTAAACAGTAAAAGGATACCCCTGACTACTCCTCAAACATTTCACTTCCTCATGATTTGCAAAGGCTAAGCTTATGGTGAAGGTTAGGCTTATGATAATCCTAGTACTGTCTCCAGGTTATTAAAATAATGGTAATGGGAATAGCTATCACTACTTGGGCTAAAAAAATAGGCCTAATCTCGGTAGTAAATTTGAGACAGACCACTTCTCCAAAGACATCAAATATACATTAAGATCTATATTTCTATAGTAGGTTACATAACACTCATAACAAGTTAGAAGGATAGATTGCCAGATGGATAAGTTTTAAATGCCATTTTCTCACATATGATAAACAACAACAACAATATCTATGATCAAAGCCACAAATAATCTAAATGGGCATTAGAGGTAGATTAATTTTTAATGCTATTGCTATCAGTTCTGCATGGGAGGCTAATTTTTATTAGTACATCAATTTTATGTAGTTGTACAAACCATTTTTCATTTAAATTTGATTAAATTTTTCAGTCATATTTCATCAAGGTTGCCGGTGAAGGGGAAGAAAAATCACAGTAAAGTGGCAACGTACAATTACTTCCATCAAAACCTTCCAAAAAACCATAACTCAAAAAGGAGACCAACCAAACATGAAATAAAAGAGATGGTAATCGTGCAAGGCATTACCATCCATCACCACACAAGTACACATTTAAAAATTGTACAAATCAGCACTGTTTAATTACCTATACTGAGGGGCATAACAAATAAAGTTTTCTACTAGAAAGATGCATTCAGTGAAATTTATAGCATTTTTCATCTTACATTTACGTAAAGCCTGCTACCTTTATTCACACATTCTCTTGTTGATTAGATCAAAATAATAAAATTATCACAAAGAATTCCTTTACCTGCTTCCTATCAACAACTTGAATTCTGGTCTTGACGTAAGGGAAGTGATTTGCTGTTGTCAGTATTGTCTTCCTTTTATACTGCTCATGAAGCTCTCCGTGAGCTCGTCCATCAGGTGTAAATGGTGTAGCGTAGAGGAACCTTTCTGAAATTGCAAAATTCATATGTGAACATGACCTGTCTTTCTTCATGATCTTGTATTGATGTTTAGCAATTTACCAGCTAAGAACATCACCAAAATTGTCTTAGGAAAAAGAATGTTGCCTTAGGAAAGAAAATACGTGAAATGTAGAGAAAAAAGTTTGCCACAATAAATATTTATTATACTTACTGATGTTGTAGTTTCTGTCAAAATGTGTCAGCCGGTATCTCATTTCATAGGCCTCAAAATATGGTTCCACATAAGTGATCTGAATGAATGCCTTCTCATAATCCAGATTTTTTGGATCAACAGAATTGGAATCTTTGATTATAATAACATTTTCCGCCCCAAACCTTTCAGCATAAAAGTTCTGCGAAGAGAAAATATTATTACTTGACACAAGAAAATGAGTGACATGAATTTGATGGTTTTTGATTTAAAAATGCAACACTGTTTTATCAACAAGCATTTCTAAGGACATGCAATGTTGAATTGAGTGGAAATTTTTGTTCGAAATGAGAATTTCATTCTTAACTTTAGAGTCAAATATTGAGTAAGACAGTGGAAACGTAATTATTCCACAATACAGGTATTTTCAGCATTCTTATGCTGTATCCATTCATCGAAGGCATCATCTAACCTGGACAACAAACAATGAAAATCTACTCATCATCATTTACTTTGCTAAATGAAGCTATCACTGAATTAATTATTCTGCATTTTAATGCATAAGTTTGCTGATTGGCGGTAATAATACAACTCGATACCAAGGGACTGACAACATATTCATAATCAAAGTGATGTCTGCCTGAAGTTTACACAGCACACGTTCAAGCATATGTATTTCCTCAGTTGTAATTGCCCTCACAGCTGCACCATATTTCATACAGACATTTCAGTACACAGACAACTGCTGCAAGTACATATCATTTTTGCACATTATAATTTATTGATTTGAGGTAAAAGGCAGTTATCATTTTTTTCTAATTTTTTCAGTAATTTACTTTTTAACAGATCATTTTTACTTGGAGCCACTCACTCCACTCACTTTCTATTTTAAAGTTCAATCATTTATGAAATGACAGGTTGATAAAGAATACCTGGATTATAAAATGAATTGGAGATGCTGTTTATAAAATACTATTTTACACATTTAGAAATGAATGATTGTTATTCTGGATTGGTTCTTTAGAACTGCTCTGATCCCTGAACTGGATCAAAATGAACTGATCACCAAAAAGAACAGAATGGCACGCCTCTACTGTTAACACACTAAAGCATCCTCAGTCTCATCACAGAGCCGTGGGCTGTTAGTGTCATTTGTTTCAAGAAAGTTAGAGCTCAGATCATAAGCTGTCTCACAAATGAGTCACTTATTGAGGATAATTAAAAATTCTACCTTGTTTCATGAAGGTGGATGGCTAAAAATGCACTTTTGAGGAATGACACCTTCTCAACCCCTTATTAATAGCCTAATTACCACAGTAAAATGTATGCAAGAACATCCATGATGTGCTGAAAAGGCGGCCATACCTTGGTAGCAAGGCTCTATTGTCTGTCCGCTCAAATTGTTTTGACCAGATGTACCTCAAGTGCACATTTGTCTGATTGGACTACACATGAGTCACACAATTTTTTTGCTCTAAAATCTGATATTGTACTTTACACAAGCATATTTTAACAGTATTTCTTTGATGAGCAGCTACTGGTTAAACTTAATTGTAAGTGACATTTGTCAATACAGTTGAAATCCATCATAATATAAGGACTTATCAGGAGATTCACCAGGGATTTGTGAATGTTGAATGTTTTACGTTATTTTAATATGCATTCGTAAGACCAATTGTTGATAGTGGATGTTGTACCTGATCTCCATTCCCAAGATAAAGCAAAAATTTCATCAAATGAATTTAACAGAAGTTTGTAAGGTTCATTTCCAACAGTTTTTACTTCTCGAATTTGAATGATACCGGAGATTAACTATAATGAATATACATACACTGGAAGGTCAAAAAGAAAATTATGGATTATGTTTCTCTATGATCTAATTAAGCATGAGGTGATTCCACTGAACTGTTAATGAACATCACAGTTTAATTTCCAGCACATCATGTAAGAAATGAATGCATTTTTTAAATTGTTTCATTTTCAGGACTATGCATTCAATAAAACTATGCCTTGGTTTATGAGGGATGCAATTACAAGTGATTTTAATTATTTTCATTCATCATTGCCAACACTAAAACGACAACTTAGCATGATGTGAGTTACACAATTTTGTATTTGTGAAGTATTCATTGTAATAGCTAGCAGTTCTGATTATTGATGTCCAATCATTCAAACTATTCTTGTTTCATCTCAAAGCACAGGTTCAATTACTTATGGCATTGGAATTTTTCTTCATTTGCATTTAAATTGAGTGCCTTTCTATTCTTTATTTCACTACTACCACTGCTGTTATATTGGAATTTGTTATGTACTCTATTTTTTTGTTTTTATGTACTTTAATACTGGCCTTCAACCCTTGGGTGACTTCAAAAATGTGCTGGATAAGTACGAGTGCCCCACGAAAATGACAAAAACTGATATGGATTAAGAAATTAGCAACAAAATCAATGCATTACCTCTAGCCTACTAAAGATTTCTGGAAGCTTAGTGAGGGTAGGCTCCTTGTAAATGAATTCTTCACCATTTAAATCACCAAACTTGGCACCATAGAAACCCACTCGGAAGTAGGTTCCAAAAACTCTCTTTCCCTGAAGCTGTTCTACTCTGTTAAAAGCTTCATGTAATTTCCTGAAACAAAAAACATTATTTCCCTGAATAAAACTAATTCTTTACAATTTGATTATACTTAGGAAGTGTTTTTAAACCTAGAGCTAGAGCCCTTCACAATTTACTCCAAAATTCCAATTACACTATCATGAATTTTATTTCCATTCAATAAAATCCATGAATGCATTTGCCTTTAACATTCAAAGTATATTAGCTATACTGTTAATAGAGGAATGGAGCAATTCCATCACTTGTAAATTTTACCGTAGCTAATATATGGGTTTTCAAATACTTGATAAGAGATTTTTATTAACTAGAGCATGAAAGGATCTCTATTGCAGTAAAGTATGAAAAAATCTCACATTGTACTTTCAACACTGGTTCATAAATTCTGACCATGGCTTTGATAAATGATGCCACTACCAATGACCTTGATAATGGCATCATTTTTTCAAGACAACAGTCAGAATTAATAAACCCGAGTGGAAAGTACAAAATGAGATTTTATTTCATGCATCACTTTTCCACAAAATTAATCCTAAAACATTGATTTGCATTCAGTAAAGCATGATATATAGACCATGCCAAGTCAAAATATCCACCCAGACTGGGAATCAATCCATAGACTTTTTTCTTGCCTGATAAATGCAAAAAGACCCCATCCACCACCTGCACTTCCTAAATCTTACAGCAAGATTTTTTTTGGAAGATTAAAGGCAAGGAGGATATTTTCCTCAAGTAATTTCCACAATTCCAACATAATAATTTACAGCAGAAGTGTAGACCTTCATTTAAAGAATACAGAACTAAAAGAATTAACTAAATAAAAAAAAACTCATTTCATTCTTACCCATGAATGTTGGAGAGTTTTTTGTAATCTCTGTTAGATTCAGCAATTGGAAGCAAAATTTTGTACACATAATTCATAGCTTCATACATTCCTGCCTGTAACAAAATTCCAAAGTTAGTTGATTAATGCAAAGTAAATTCAGTAATAGTGAACCCACAAGCAATTCCATCATTTACCGTATGAAAAGAGTTGGAAGCATGCTCCAGTAATCCTACTAAGCCACTTTCAGTAAAGTCCTTGCCAAGGCAAACTCCTTCTTCATCTGGGCTAAGGACATCATCAGAAACTGCGCTCTCTTCCAAAGAATTTGGTGTAATGTGCTCAAAGCTAACAGCTCCAACTGGAAGGTGAGGTAGGTCTTCCAACATGTGTAGATATTCTGATACTAAAGCAGCACTATGAACCAAACACATGGCAGCTTCAGTGTGATTGTTTCTCTGGAAAAAAAAGTCAGTTAATATACAAACTGTAGGTAAATCTGGACAATGCATCATGTAATATTTTTACTATCCAACAGCTGAAGATGTTATTACGTAAAGGATGCACATAGCGGCATTTTACATTAAATGCACACAGCTTCTGTAATTATTATTACCTCCATGTGTTTTTGGGCCATATTGGCCAGCCATGTCAAACGAAGATCCGGAGAATTTTGATATCCTTTAGCGATACGGTACATCAGATCTAGAAGCATTTCAGGATCTTCTTGGAACTCTTTCATCTTCACCGTATCAGATAATATCATATGAAGGTTAAACACCAGGTCTTTTACCTAGATATAAGATGAAGACAATCATGAGAATGGCATTCACAGCATACCTGATCTAGGTATTCTGAGGTATAGACATACAAACTTTTCCAAAAAGAAAAATGGAATTCTGCAATACTAACTAGATAAAGCTAAACAAGTTATTTAGAAGGAGTTATCCCTTGAAGTGATGAAGAATCTAATACCTGAAGTTACTCAGAACTTAAAAAATTAGGATAGTGATCCAATACTATGGCAAAATCCCAATTATCTTGCCTGGTTTAAGAAAGATGTAGCAAAAATAATTAAGGATATATTTCACCTGCTCAGGAAAGGTAGTATCTTGTAATTCAGAATCTTCCTCAGCATATACTAATATAGTCTTCAGCGATCTACGAAGAGATTCCTCACTGAAAGTTTGACTAGTGCCAACTAAAGATGAGAGTGACATGGTAACTTGCATTTTTACTCTGGCAAAATTCTGTAAAAAGATATTATATTATTATCATAAAAATTCTAGCAAAGAAAGTTTTAAACTATGAACTTTGTGAGACAGAAATATGTCATATGTATGCATTAAAAAAACTGAAGTGCTACCATAATATAAATGAAGAAATACATGTATTTTGAATAGCAGTTTTCATCAATACATGTGAGATACAATACAAGCATATATGAAGATTTTTTTGGTACTTACATTTCCTATTTCAAAGTTTTGCCGCATTAAAAGGTATAAAGAAGCTGATGCCTGCGACCTTACACTTCCAATATTGGAACTACAATGCTTTAGAAGCCTGAGACAAAGATCAGCACAATGCTCTGTCTCCTCATCAAACAATAAGTTTGGATACTGAAATGGACAAGCAATTACAAGGTAATTGAGTTTGCACTACTTTCATTTTACGAAAAGGGTATAAGTAAATGGAAACACTTGGTGTCAGAGCTGATTTATTACTGGAGCAAAGTCATCCAAATCGGATCTCAAATTGCCATTTTATTTCCCCATGATTAATCCACTCTTAAATAAACCATATCAATTAAGAGCCACAACAAATGGGTAGTATGGCTAACATTTTAAACAACAAATATTAAATTACTTATAACTTCATCATACAAGAAACAAATATGACAATTTAAACAACCAACTAAAACACTAACTTAAAACTAGAAAATTAATCGATTAACAGTAGCAAAAATAGCAAATTCTAATTGATATCTCAATACATAAACTTTAAAAGCACTTCCAAGGAGGAAGGAATCGACCAAGGCTTTTGATGGAAATTGAGGCACCAGAATTACCTTGTATACAATGGACCTTTGTGTAGCAAACATGTATTGTAAAATGCATGTGCTCTGATTCCTGGCCAAAGCATGGAGTAAAACTTTGAGCACAATACCCAAAAGACCTTGGAGATTATCGGACATTGATGCTACCTGTGGACATAAATGTTATAGACTTAGCATTTGAAAAATAGCTTAAATGGCAAGAAAAGGTTCAGTAGCATAAAAAGAACTGCAACAGGGAGAAGAAAACTTTTTACCTGCACAATACATTCCAGGGTATCAAGAATAATTAAGCTGACTTCGGTAGCCAGGTTCCCCTCGATGTGTGCATCTGTTTCTACCTCGGCCCTTGGACGCTCTGGAATGTCAGAACTGGGTCTCCAAGCCATTTGATCTTTACGCCAACGTAGACGATCACCTGGCCAGCCCGGAGAAGGAGGATTACGTTCTGAAAACGAGGCTTCATGCTATAGCAACTGATACAGAGACTTGACAGAGCAATAGGAAACAAAATAAACAGATAGAACCTTTCCGACGCATCATCATTTCACAGCGCGCAGACCCCTGGCCCAAAATTACATCCTCTAATCGAGATTTGATGTCAGATGTCTTGCGGAAGTTCTGTTGGGCACATCGTTGGATAGCTTTCTTGCCCTTTAGCCAGAGAAATTAACTTGACATGAATGATCAAGAATTCCGGGCACTCAACCTAGAGTAATCTAGAAATATAGATAATATTTACCTTGTACTCAAAGCATGATATGCAGATGTTGAGGACTTCCAGAAGTTGATGAATTCTAGACAGTGGAAGTTCAGTCCACCACAGTTTCAACACATTTTTGTCAACATTCTTCACAACCCATAAGAAACAGATCAACAGGTTTCGAGTTGTTTCACTGCTGAGGGCAAACTTTCTTGCCTGGAAATTCATATGTATATTAATGTTCAAGCTTTCAGAAAATAATTTTTATCAAGTATAAAATTTCATAAAATTAAGCACTGTTTTATCTCTAATGAGATTCAACTTGGTCCAACAAGAAAATAATCTTCAGCTGAGTAGGGAAATACAATAACATATTTTGCAATGATTTAAGAAAAGTCAACAACGACATATGCATGGCATAATACAGGCATATTATGAAATATTTACTGAGAATATTTTCTGTAGAATCTTGTTGTAGTGTAACTTGTAGTAATGTAAACTTTGTAATTATGTATGTTTACAGAGGGAACCAATGGAACTCATGTTCGCATCCGTAAATACCTTGTTGTAGCATATAATTTGATGTAACATTACAATGTAAAGCTTTGTCCGAAGTTAGAATGCCTGTACAAGCTTTCGGCACTGAGTGAAGCTTTTATACGTCCCCATTCAGGCACTTAAGAAATGCAAAGGTTAAAGCTCCACATGTTTGCACAAGTGATCAGCACACGTTACAACATCAGGACTATAGCGAACAGCATGTGGCACACACCTGACATTCTTACAACCAATGCAATTTCTGCCAGCCACATGATGTTCGAGGAAAAGAAGGGTGGTTTTGGGAAGACAGAAAGGGTATTGGAAGGGTTGAGGAATGAGATGTAGAGGAAGGTGTAATGCAAATTCCATGAGTGGATTGATATCTTTCGCAAAAAAGCTGCATATATGAGGTTGAGGAAGTGACATTAACATATGAAGAAAGAGGGGGATACATGACTACAAGTAGCATGTAGTGTTTGACCAGAGCTGAGATTTTCTAGGTGCATACCTATGATGGAACCAATCAGCATTAAGGATTGTTAGTTGCATGGATTTCAAGAGGATTAACGAGAGGGAGATTTGATGATGGGGACATCTTTGGAGCCATTAAAGTGAAAGACCATCTTTGTGTCCTAATTCATTAAGGAAAAAGGTTCTAATTGGAATTCAAGGTAAGTCAGGAATGATGGAAGTAGTATCATTTATTTACCACATTTATTGCAACTTACCTGTTTAAATGGATCATAAGATTCTGCTCCACATGTTTTTGTGCCAAACATTGATGTTCCTGCTATGGCCATGGCAACAGACTGATTTATACCATTTTGTTGGTCCATATCATCTTGTCCTTGAGCAAGTAACATACGACCTAAGAAAGAAAATATTTTTTAATGGGCAATTAAATGCACAAAAAATCTCCCGTGGTAGGAAGCCAGAGAAGAAAAGAAGATATCTCCTTACCCTTATTTTCTGTATGGAAGCAATAAAGTTGGGCCAATGAGTCCATGACAATTCCTATCAAAGGCAGGTACAATGCAGCGACTCTAGCTTTGCACTGGGACTCAGAGTAACGTGGATCACAGTCATGAGATGTCATTAGGTTTCGAATAATGTTAACAGCTTTATTGTGCAAACCTGGATTCCTGAAGT
Organism: Ceriagrion tenellum; assembly: GCA_963169105.1. Classification (NCBI taxonomy): domain Eukaryota; kingdom Metazoa; phylum Arthropoda; class Insecta; order Odonata; family Coenagrionidae; genus Ceriagrion; species Ceriagrion tenellum. The sequence continues at coordinate 105,226,411 of OY720638.1, read as the reverse complement.
AAAAGATGTAGAAAAAATTTAAAATCATGATTTTAATTTGTTTCTTTCATTTCCCCTCACTCATAATTAAAGCTGTCTAACCTTAATGCTATTCACTCATACCACTTACTCCTTTAATTAATAATTGCTTTTATACTGCCTTACTGTAGCCATTTGGAGTTATGTTATTTATTACTACAGGCACGTGAAGATCATCAGTCTTGTTTAAATGGACCATGCCCCAATGCTTTCTGGCAAATTACCAAATGAATACAGTTACCATGGATAATACAGACAGCATACGTTGAGCTGAAACTACTCTGAGGCATCACCCTGATTTAAACTTCAATGCTCCTAAGTAATTAGCTCAGTGTTCCTATCTACTATGACAAAAGACTATGAACTGAGATATTCACATACTTACTGGAGATCTAATACTGAGGCTAAGTCACTGAGAACCAATCCAACAAGGAAATGCTGTTGACGAAATTCAGGAGTCAATTCAGCAAAGCTGGTCTTATCTCCCCCGACTAGAGTAGATATGAATGATGACTGGCTGGTCGATGATGCTATTGATGGGTTAGGTGATGCTGGGGCCGAACTTGGAGTAAATGGAGTCCCAAATGGTAAATTTAGAGCCACATAGTGCTCGTGACTGCAAATTATTCTCAGGAAATCTAACTGCAAGGTAAATAATTTCAAAATTTTTAATGATAGAGTTGCATCCACACCCTTTTTGAATTCAACCACTATATTGGTTCTTTTATGATACAAATATTTCTATAAATTGAATGAAAAGACAAAGGCACCAGCTATCAGCTAAAACACTTGCTTGATATTTCAATGCACATTTTTCCAATTATAGCAATTATGCTAGTCATTGAACTCACAATGACCAGAAAGAGAATGAAAAAGTTACAAGGTTTCCAACATGAGGTGCACAAGTATTAGCACTATTTCCCAATTAAAAACCATCATACTCAAACAATTCTAATTTAGGTCGTTTATGAGTAGGATTCCATATTGTACCGAGATATACATGTTTAACATTGTATTATTTCATGCTCTACCATAACCAAACAACATCCCTTATTTTTGCACACCATTACAAACAGTTACAAGCATACTTTTCTGCATTAATGATGCAAATTGGGGTTCATATGCTCCAAGAAGCATCTTAAGCCAGTCATGACTTGTCATCAGTTCTCTCAGGAGAGAGACACTGGGTGGTGAAGAATCCATTTAGATACGAAATAAAGCTACTACCTTCATGTAACGATTTTACCCATCAGTCATCAAGGTACAAATTTCAAAGAGGAATAGTACAAAAGGATGACCAGAAATTATTTCTGAACTTTGTAGGAGTTGTGCACACAAGAGAAATGAGGTCAGTAAAGATAATAACTCAAAGAAAGAGATAATAAAATTGCAAGGTTAGTGAAAATTAAAACCAAATATATTTACTTTTAAACCAATGAGGCTTCCAGCATCTGGCAGTGAGGAAATTTTGGCTGATATCTGCTTGTAGTATGACTTAATGAGGTTGAATATATATCCTCTGTCCATAATCGATAACAAATCAAATAGGAAAAATGCAAGACTGGAATTTAAACTTTGGGTGAGCTGTAAAAATAAGATACACAAAATTTTAGTTAAGGCAGACAAAAATGACAACCAATTCACCATGATATTACATGCAAAATGTATCTTGACAGGCTATATAGGCAAATGCTATTGACTAGAGCCACCTTACCTTAGGATCCTTGTTATAATGAGAGATTATGTCATTTGTGACCGTGCCTACAAGTGTTGCTATGTCATCAGCAAACTGCTCCAAAAACCTCATTTTTCGAGGTGCATCAAGTGATTGGGTTGCTGCTAGATGCTCCACCATACTCTTCACAATTATTTCAAAGAAAAACCTGCAGAAAATGGATTTTATGAAAGCAAAGACAGATACATATGTCCCCTAAGACAAATACATATGTTCCATGAGTAATTAGAGAGCCATTTTCCTATCCTCAGGGTCTTGGTATGAATTGTGACAGAGCTGAAAACGTAAAGGGGAATTCTGATCCCTCCTCAGGGGCTACCAGGGGAACAGGTTGAAGTGCATACTGTTGGGATGTTAAATTATGGAGCCCAGGACATTTTTATGTAAAAGAATGATACAGTAGAAGGCTGCTGTAGCAAGTTCGCACGAAATTTAAAAAAACCACTCGTTATAATGCGTCCTTGTTATACTCGTCCAGATATTTTTGCAATGCTAAAGCCTTGAATCCCTGCATCAATTTTGGGCAAATCTGAACCAAAGGACATTTGGTGCAATTTTTTTGTAAATGCGTCAAAACACTAACAAAATTTCATAGTTTATTGTGCAAAAATTATCAACTAGTATCCAATTTATTTGTACTCTGAATTTTCCACACTGCTAAATCTCTGGTGACATTTAGTGAGAAATTTCCACTAAACTATCACTGGAAAAATATGACATATTGTGGTAAAATGGTATTGAAAATATATGTATATAATGGTCGAAGGTGCCACAAGGAAGTGGTTGATATACTGGAGGGTAATAGTGAATGAGAAAAAATAAACTAATGAACGTAACTAGTGCTCAATCATTACTGTTATGAAAAGTAGGAAATCACGTTAAGTTGACAGGGAATTGAGAATTATTGCAGCAATTGGTCAAAACACCACCTCTGGTGGTCATATCCCAATAGAACCACAGCCAATTGTTATAAAGACACTATCGGGAAAGACTTTTGTACAGTACATCGCACTTAGGATGCCAATTTCACCTCGTTCACCATACAGAAGATCATCCTTTGTGACTGTTGGCGGAAATTGTAGCATGGATGAATGTGCTGTAACATGAAAACTGTAAAACGTAGTCCTTGATGATGACGTTTCTTCCCATCAACATGGAGCTGGCATCACAGGAAGAAAACCAGAAATATTATGCTCGATACTTAGAGAAATGAGGAAGGTTCAGGGTTACTCTACTAAATATTGAGGAATGAGTCATTTGCTTTCAAAACCATTCTGAATACTTATTTCTATGGGTATCTTAATGCTCTGGCACAAATTTCTTCCCCCCCCCCCCTCCTCTGCACTCAGATCCACACCATTTCAGAAAATAAAATGAAAATAATAAGATATCTAAATACTCTTAATGTAAAGCAAGTATTCTATATGTGCTACATGTTAGAAATAACTATATATTACAGATACCAATAAGGTTATAAATCATGAATCTTTACCCACCATGCATTGCTCAAAGCCAATTCTCTAACAGATCCACTTGATACCACCCACTGAAGGGCCAGCTCCTCATGAAATATCCTGCGAGGTTGTGCCTTGGATATCATATTCATAAAATTTTCATGATTTGCAGCACCTACGAGTATTTAAAAGCATTATAATGGAACATAAAGGAATAATGGCTGAAACACATTGAGAAATTTTTCAAAAGGTTTCTCGGAGAATGTAAATGTAATTCTAGGGCTCTTAATCATTCGACTATGCATCTAACCTCAATACCTTAGTACTTCAGACTTACTTTACTTAATGCTACATAATATAGTGCTTCAATTTAGACTGACCAGTTTCATCTAGACATGACATCATCTTCTTGGCTAGAAGAAGGTGAAGAAGAAACTGGTAATAGTCTTAAATGAAGTATGGATAGGTATACTCCTGTCCAAAAAAACTTACCACCTCGGAGCCGAAAAATTTCTAAGTCCCGAGTTGGCATCAATGTGACAACACGGTCGAACCACGCCCCCTGCCTGGGAAAGCAATAAACATACGAAACAGAGAAAAGACCTTCCTCACCGCAATTGGAGAGGGAGAATGATGGAGAATATACTCGACGGGAAAATTTTGACCAGCGAAAGGAAATTCTTAATGGTGGGAGGAGGGCCCAGGCTTCTGTTCGCCTCCAAGAGACCAAGACCTCTCGTTGACAATGACTGCCAGAAGATGTGTAAAGCCCAATCTTCGTCTTGTGTAATGGAAGTTCACTTACGTATTTATTTAAACTCGCATGCTGCACAGCCACACACGTAAATGGAATCTGAAGATGATAACTACTCAAATTGACTATATTCTCAAAGAGAAAAATCGACTGCCTGGACTAACATTCGATTTTTGTGTACTAGAATAAATTTTTTATCTTAACTGCTATCATAAATTTTTCCTCCGCCGCATTTGGAACATTGGGACTATGCATCTTTGAATTTAAACGTGATATTTTTCCCACAAATAGCTTTACAGCTCCCTCTTAAAAACATTATTTACTTCAAAGTTGGATTTAAATAACTCTATTCCCAATTATTATACTGTTAGAATGCTTTTTAACCAACTTCCATCCACTCAACCATATAATTCAGCAATCACTCAATGTTTGTTTCCCGTTAGAAGTTACTTGGGATTAAATACGCTGCTTGCCAGACAGAGACATCTTTTCGCCACACAATGTTAACACTTGGTCCAACTTCATCTCTTCGGCGCATGTTACACTCCAACCTTCTACTTCATAATTTAAAAAAACTTATAGTCGAGCGGGAGGAACTCGATCAAAATGATATCCCAGGGCAGCTTCCAAATATCAACTCCTTAACTTATCACAGTCGTTGGGTTGAACATCTTGTTTACATCGCATTTGGAAAACGGAGCATTGGCCACTGGGGTTCACATCGCACGTTATCTGCCTTGGCCTTTCTAAGAAGATGTGATTATGGCAGGGTATATACATTCGTAAATTTTCCCTGCTCCCAAATTTGCAGATTCTTTGCATTTTATTCACCTTACAGAACTCTACAATGACACCGGTAGAACTTCATTATTCTATGGATATCCTCCCTAAATTCTATGACACTGTTATCGTCTAGATGATTATGAGTAAAACTGAAATAGCTGCTGACGTTGGTGTATATGGCGATCAGCTTTGATCATCAGTAACATTCCTTTCATAATCTTTATAAAAAGGGTATGGCTAAGAAAACGAACTACTTCGGCTTCTTATCGAAACAGAACATTCATATTCAAAGTAATTATTAACGGGATATAATTCCAAATGGAAATGGTTGGCTAGACATACCTCAATAATTACTGGTTTTATTTAAACAAGTCATATTGATTCAATCGTCATACCTTTCCGATAACATGTGATTTCTTGTGGCGTAACTTTTTTTGTAATGATATTACGATGTCTCCATGTTATTGCTCACGAAAACCTTTGAAATCGACCAAACACGTAGCCTTTACATTAAAATCCCTACAGTTAAAAATAACTCGATTTCACTTATTTGACCATGAAGTGCCGTAAATAATATCTTCAGTTCACTCAATTAGTAAGTTCAGCCTCCACTCCATTATCCAAAATCAATTGTGTTGAGGCAACATCCTGTCGGCCCCATATATACATTTCTGGGAGAGTAATAAACATTCCGCACAAATAAAACCCTTCCCACAACCCTGGATTGTGGAAAGGCTCCACTCTTCTAATAGTGACCTAAACAGGGCTGCGGTTTCTTTCTCAGCTGGGAATGGGAATGTCAGAGAAGTGTTGTTTTAGAGCTTTTTTCAATCACTCGGGTTGTTTTGGACTTCTGTTTCCTTATTAGTGAAGGAGAAAGAGGGCAGATCTGCTAAGTTAGACAATGTCAATGGATCCATATTGCTCTCGGTGAAGCAGCAATCGATAAATTCAAGAATATGAAACATATCTGCGTTCTGACTACGAACTTAGTTAGCCGCGGACTCTACTCCGATATGCCAGTATCTTTGACGTTTTCTGTATGTATTTATACTTCAACATTGTTTTTTTTTATCAATTAGATTCTCCCTTGACAAATTCAACATGACCCACATGTCTTAAGATGCCTCATTCTCAACAGCTTGAAGGCGCTGAGAGGATAAGTCCATTCAAAGTGATAGAATACTGTTCCATGTTGGCTATCTCTGGTCTATCCATCGTCGTATATCTTTCTGTGATAATTTTATCATTGTATTCTTAAACGTTAAAATGTATTTATGAGCAAATGTAATACGTGTTGCATTTTATTTTGATATCTGAAAGATGTCTGTCACACCACCAAAAGCACCAACAAAAGCGCTCTGAATATAGATAACATTGATCAAGCTGACATCTCTGACAGGATCACAGCGGAAAGGTGGAAAACCTTTCCGCTGAGGATTCCTACAAGTTGAGCATTGGCGTAATCCTTATTGAGTCCAAATTTTCAAACCACTAAAACTCTCACGGTTTGTTTATGCAGTGCTGCTTGAGTTTTTAGGGAACACTATTATAAAAATTACTCAGCCCCAATGTTTCACGTTCTCTACTGGGAACCTCGGTAGACTGTGCTAATGCCGCCCTTTGTTACCTTACCATTGACGCAGGAAACCCCAAAGAAAAAGCTGGAAACTTTATATCTTATTTTTTAAAGTGTATCTCCATAAAAGTCATCTAATTAGGACTTTACTGTGACTCATAATATGTTAACACTAACTTAGAAGTGTCATGTTTCCCTCGCAAAATGGTAAGGACGCGACAAAGGCTCTACGCAATGCAGATGGTAATGATGAACGTAGAAGACAATTATGGGGGTGTATAGCATATTTCCCCATCTCTGCTTATCTAAGAATACCACTTCAGTAAGCCAATGGCAATACTGAGATCCCCCAACCTCAGTCCCCCGAGAGAACCCTCGCCGTCATGAACCTCGGCAAGACAAATTCAATTGCTGATTAGAACTTGAATGATAAATAAATTAATGTGAATTCATAATTGTATCTATTTTAAGCTACCTTATTCTTATTTACAAAAACTTTGTTCAGTACGACAAAAATATACTGCCAATGATTTCTTTGAGTGCCACACTGTGGTTAACATGCTTTTATCGTCTCCGACGTCAACGATTTGTCGTATAGAATATTAAACTCAAACAAAACTCTTTAAGTGTAATAGAATGTATCTAATTCAACACAATTCAAACCCTCCAAGTGATGACAATCTGTGATTAATGCCTGTATAATGGAACCTCTATCATTTGTTAAACAACGACTTGTTGTTATCAGAAATGTACGTGTAAAAAATGATTTCTACGTTCGATTTGACCCGATTCAACCTCTTATCGCGACTGTAATCGATTTTCTGCGGCCTAATACGAGGAAGACACATCAGTGAAGGTTTCAGTGAAGGTTTCAATGAAGTCATAAAATGGATATTAGAGTTCTGTCTTTCAGTCCTGTATCCTCCGAAAACAAGGATGATTTTGCGACTTCGTCTTCCGCCTGACCTTTCTCTCCATGCCTCCCCACCCCGACACCAACAGGATAGGACCGTAGGACCCAACCCACCCTCACCCCACCCCAGAAATAATCCCTCACAGGTCAAAATTCTTCGCCGAGGGGTGTTCCCTCTCGTCAAGTACGTTCGAAAGAAGGTTTCTCTTCCTTCCCGGGAGTTTATTGTTCTCCCGCACAAGGGGGCGTGGTTCGGCGTTGTCACATCGATGTCAACTTGGGACTTAGAAATTTTTCGGCTCTGAGGTGGTAAGTTTTTTTTGGACAGGAGTATACAATCAATTTAATTCAAAATGGTTATCTTTCACTTCCAAGATGTTTATTTTATTTATTTGGTCAAACAATAACATTTATTTGGTAATAAGTTTTATCCCTAACCTCCAACTCAATATTATGCCACCAAGTATGTGACTAGAGCAATCAGAATAGTATGTATATGGAAACCAGCCACCTTACATAGATATATGTAAATTTCATAGTTACAGATGGCTTTACCTGAAAAGACCGTGAACAATAATAGAACCATTCCATACATGTTCACGATTCCCGACTGTCACAGATTTCCTATGCCAAGTGGCTTAAAATCTGACAAAATTTTCCCCAAAAATTAGTAAGAAAATGCCAAAAGAAAAGATACATATTGAAAATCCAGCCAGCAAAACAAAACTCCCTCCACTGAAGACAATCTTTGACGGAGAAAGGACAGGAGTTTATAAATTGAAAGAAGAAGTAAAGCAGTTTTGGTTGCACAAACAGGACAGAAATTTCAACAGCATGTGGAGGAGCACCCGAACTGTGTAAAAAAGAAAACTCCACATCTTCCTTTGCAAAATGTTTGAGTGAAAACCACCTTAACTGTGACTTTTGAGCTTGAAATCTATCATGCTGAAGACAATTGCTACAGACTTGATGAGTTCAAGAGTTAAAAATATTACTTGGCTTGTTCTGACAAGGAAGTGGTTAGCAACTTTTTACATAATTCTCACTCCCCCTCCTAGACCTACTAGTCATTATTTCCCATTATTAATTAATTTCTTACTGGAAAAACTATTCTCAAATTCATTAATAAGAACAATGTTGTCATGACGTGAAAATCTTCCACACTCCCTTACATTCTAAAGGGCTAAGCCAAAACCTAGATAATTAAAAAATCTTTATGACTAACAGAGTTCAAGTGCTCTCATTCTCACTTTAAGTAAGAACCGGTTCCATGAAGTAATGTCTAAAACCAAAAGCTACCATAACACTTACTCAAATTGCACTAACAAAAAGACAATGCTGAAGGGCCAATCACAACTGCCTTTCTACTGATCCTATAACTAAAGGAGCACTAATTAAGATAACTCAAAGGATTTATCAACTTATCTAATACTTAAGGCTTTCTCATTCTAAGTAGATTTTCAGTCAATAATTATGATGACAATTTGTTGCATGCTGATGATGACACTTTGCTCCATGCATGCTAGGATCAGGTGAGCATCCACATGGCATTTATGTCTTAATAGTAGCTAAGGTAAAAGCTGGCATACTTTGCCGACTACCACACTTTTTAAATTCTTTTTTAAAAGTCAAAAATTTCTAAGCAAGTGGCCTTTCAGTAAAAGTGGCTGCCACTGCCAGAGAATTACAAAGATGATCATTTAAGTTATGGCCCTGGAAGACAATTCATTCCCTTTACTTTCCTTGGACTATGCAAGTGAAAAATGGTTAAGCTGTACCTGTTCTCATACTGGAAGTACGATCTAGGCCTTTAGAAAGAGCAGACACCTCTTCATCATTTTCTCCTCCTGCATGGAGATCTGGATTACTATTACTCCTGAAAATTTGGAAATATTATCATCAGTTGCTGAATCAATAGAGCTAGCACAGCACCAGCACTGGTAAAGAGAAATGATATAGGGGACACACTGGTAGCTTCCTGTGAAATAAATATATTTATGGAGAGCAAATACATGGTTCAAACACCACAAGAGAAGACTATACTAAGAAAAGTCCTGGAGATATAAAAAGATCACCAACCAAAGATTGAAGAACAGCATATAAAATGCATAGACCCTACCTGGAGCAGAAGTGTACACAGGCCATAATTTACTAATAGCAGAATTAAGAACAAATCTAAAGTAAGTTAAAAAAAATGAACAGTAAAATGAAAAGAGGGACTTAAATAATTTGAAAGATGAGAAATGTGGCTTTACTAAGATATTTGTAAATAAATTGCAACTGGGTGAAGGGAAAAATGAAGAGTAGAACAAAATTAAGGATTAGATTATGAAAACATTAGAAGAAACAGTGAGCAAGAGTAAGCTCTAAAAAGCTAAAAAGGTATAAGTAACGAATGAGATGATACAAAAAAATTGAAGAAAGAGGACAAATAATAACACAAAAGATGGAAGAAATAAATACAGAAGGATAAATAATAAATTGAGAAGGATTACAGATGAAGTAAGAGAAGATTAGATGAACAGGAAATGCAGGGAAATTGAGCTATTAGAAAGAAAGGGGGAGTTTGAAGAGATAAATGAAGCTGCAAAACTCGTACCAAAAAGAGAACCAAGGAAAATCAGCAACAAAGGAATGATAGAAGAAAATGGAGATATGACTGCAGAGATGGAAGCCATAAAAAGGATATGGAAGAGCTATCAAGAAACTTTGTATGACTCAGAACATGCTAATAGATTGGAGGAGAAGAAATTGGAGAGAGAAGAAGACTGCATTGAGGATAGTAGAGGGCCCAACAAAAAATGGAAGAAGTATAAATGGCAGTGTACGATCTTAATGACAAGAAATCAGCTGGGAGTGATGGGATTCCATCCGAGGTTCTGAAAGCATTGGGAAAAGGTGCCACCCGAAGGATAACACTTCTAGTCAACAAAATATATAATACAGGCAAACTGCCATACGACTTTCAGAAGATAATTATGATGCCTATACCAAAGAAGAATAAAGAAAACCAATTTGGTTTCAAGAAAGGAGATGGGACAAGAGATGCAATTGGCTGTCTTAGAGTGCTGATAGATAGGTCCGTAGAAGTGAACAGAGAGGTGTCTATATGTTTCATACACAGGGAAAAGGCCTTTAACAGGGTGAACTGGAGTACTCTAATGAAGATCATGACAAACTTGAGAATAGACTGGAGAGATAGAAGATTCGCTAAAAAGCTGTACAAATGGCAAAGAGTAGTGGTTCGAGTGGATAAAGAAGAGACAGGAAATCAGCATACGGAAAGGAGTAAGACAAGGCTGTTGTACGTCTCCAGCTTCATTCAACATCTACAAAGAAGAATTAATTGAAGAAGCCATAGGTGATGGAGAAGGAATCCTTGTAGGAGGAGAAAGAGCGAACATTATAAAATATGCAGAAGATCAGGTGGTAATAGCAGAGAGTGAGAAACAGTTACAGGAAATGATGGATAAATTCAAGAGGGTAGGAAAACATTTTGGAATGAAAGTAAACACTGTGAAAACTAAGTAATGACAGCGGGAAAAGTGGAAAGAGTTCTGAATGTGACCATTGACAGAAAACACAAGTAACATCCTTTAGATACCTCGGAAAAGTTATAACATGGACCGAAGGTTTTGCGGAGGAAAAAATACATAAAATATCACAGGGAAAGGCAGCTTTAGTCCATTCAACTAGCTACTTTCAGCCAAATCAAGGTTTAGGAAAAGATTTGGAGAGCTGTGCTTCTTGGAGCAGAACATTAGCCAGTCAGGAGGAAAGAGGAGAAATATCTAGAGGGTTTTGAAATGTGGCTATGGAGAACATTGGAAAGATTAAAATGGAGTGATAAAGAGAGAAATGAGGAAAGTCTGGCAAGGATGAATGAGAAAAGGAATATTTTGGGAACAATAAGACAAAGGAAGCCAAACTGGATGAGTCACGTCCAGAGGAAATTTTGCCAGCTAAAAGAATATTAGAAATAAAGATTGAGGGAAAGAGAAGAAGACTAATATGAAGAAATAATATGTTGAAGGATATTATGAATGTAAGGAGTTACAAAGAGCTGAGGGAGACAGCACAGGATAGATGAGCAAGGAGGGAGCAGTTCAATTGAAACCCGTCGGAGGACAGATTCAACTTGGAAAAGAAGCACCAGCATTGTATAAATAAGATGATGAGAAAAGAACAAAAAATACACATTACTATCGACACACAAGGAAATTTTCATCCAAAAATTTCATAGATGCACTAATTTAGAATAAGAGGCTCATGGATAAAAATTTAAATTTCAGAAGGCACAAGAGCATTAAACATGTCTCTCAATCTCTAAAATATTCCCTGAAAATCAACATGGAGTAATTTTTAATCCTTTTAAGCAGAGAACTTCATGAAAAAGTTTTGACAACAACTATTATCCAAGTAACTAAATATAAGATGGAATCCCAGTTTTTGAAGCAATCAGAAACAGGAAATGAAAAAATGAAAAATATTTTAACAATCCTCAATTCTGATCAATATTGTTTTAGTCCATTAAAATTTACATAAACCCCAGCAGTATTTTAACAAAAAGAAGATACCTGATTTACCTTTTATTCATCAATGACTACTACAGTGATTTGAGAAAGAATTCAATACCTTGTAGCTTTCCTTGTTTGATCTTTCAATGAATGGAGCATGTAACCAGGACTCTGAGGAGGAGACATGCCTGATAATGTGTTACTATCGACTGAATATGGAAAATTGCACTGATAATTGATGTATGTAGTCAGCAATGAGTGCCTCCCATGCTGATCATGATTACCCTCTTGCAGCAACTGAAATAACCAGATATTTTCAAGCCATGAAGATTATCCACAGGCATAGACATCTCATCAGTCTCTTCTACAGTAACAATACTAAAGACACTTATGATTACTTACAGAAATGTTTTGAACCAGCATTGCAATGGCTTCAAAAGTGTTTTGTCCCAAATTCATTGGTTGCCCTCCAATTATGGGAGGTTTCACCATCAAATAAATTAGCTTGTCAAATATCAAAGGCAAAAATTTTACAAGTGGCTCAAGTTTTGCATGCTTCAGGTCCAATATACTGGAAGCAAGAAAATATTTTTGCTTATAAAGAAGAAATAGGGAGCACAGATGGCATGAATTCAAATGAAAAAGAAGCCTAAAATGTACCTATTTTTCAATTCATTTTCAATGTTTGTCTCGCCAATCCTAGGTGGAATGTTTCCTTCTTCTATTGCAGAACAGAGGTTCAAAAACCTATTCAAATATCTATCCTAAGATAAGAAAAAACAAGTATTAAAATTTTCATGATTTTTTTACGTTTTGACAAATAATTCAGTTTCAACACACTACCTAAAAACAGAGATAAAATTACTTCCCCAAAAATAAGAAATAACAAAAATAATGAGCAATTAATCAATGACATTAATGAGGTTCACCAGATCAAAGGTTCCAAACCTTTGTTTGGCTTGCAAGCACCTTAATTCCAAAAGTTCCAAAACCCACTTCCCAAAAAAGAGCACCTTATATTCCACTCTACAATAACTGAAAACCCCAAAACCATCAGGCACATACCCATCAAGGTAAGCATATCATTGGTTGGGAACCAATGCAATAGATGATTAATTACCTGTATGTGTACTGAGGATGTTGCATCTAGCGTGACAGAAAATATGCCTTTGTGGTTGTCGACCCACTTGGTTCCAGGAAGCAAGACATCCGGGGGAATGTATGAGTAATTGGGAGGTGGATGTTCCATCATGACTGGCAAGCAATACTCACCAGTTTGAAGGCAACCATCCTTAAATACGGGAAGCCACTGGAAAATAATTAAAAAACAGAATCAGAAAAGGAACCATCGAACAAGGCATTATTTGTGAAAACTGCTTTTTCTCCTGATGACAAAGGGATAATCCATTCCAGTGGTCACTCATTTTTTCCAACTCTCAATCAAGAAACTAATGAGGATAGTTTAAAAACACTTCACCTCATTTGGAAGAGCAATTAAAAAATGAGCAAGTCATTTTCTTACAGTATACCCCACAGGAGTCTCCACGGTTGTCTGCTCAATTTTTCTTTGGCAACTTATATGATAAAATGTAAACAGCAAGTGATGGTGATCAGCCAAGTTTGCTGGGAGCCTTATTTTGATTTCATCATAAAATTCAGGGCACCTGCAATAAAACAATCATTATTCATAAAATATTCTTTTTACAGAAACAAATGAGACAAACTAGATTTGAATTCATGAAAATCATCGAAGGCGTTCCTCACTTAATATTGACTCACATAAAACAAACTTAATATCTGCATGCATAATTAATCAATATAAAGGTATATAATTATTATTAAGACAAAAGAAAATAATCCCCGTTTAATACAATCATGTGGTGTTATTTCTTATATACCAGTTTAACTAGCTAAAAATGAATTTTTCAATCTGAATTTTCCATACCCAATTGAAAGTACAGTGTAGCCCGTTTATCACGAAGTTGAGGGGGCCGGCAGTTTACTTTGTTATATCCGAACTTCGTTATATGTATGTGGGCCCGCTCTTGCGAACTTAAAATTGAACTTTGAACCAATCAAACTGCTGTAATATCGCAGCTATTATTTTATAACCTCGCATAGGAAAGGAAAAGAAGGGTCTAGGCGAAAGCATTTAGGAAAAAGGCTACCATCCGAATCGACCAAAAAAACTGCTTCTTTTTCTCCATTTCAGAGTATGTTGCCTTTGCAAACTTCTAAAGAACGTTTTACCAGAGACGCTCAAATGAACATACTAATTCAACTATCTTTTGTGCAGTAAAGATAATAAACGGAGGAGGGTTATTTTGTCTTCTCGTATTCATACATTCACAAAATTCACCTATTTACAGCACGATATTTTCAAGAAAGGGAAGAGTATGTTTCCTGAAGGGTATCAATTTCTATGAGGACTATCATTTACGATTATATAAACCATGCATCATATTTAAATTATCAGCTTCAAGGCTAGCTGCCGATGTGCGACATCGGTAAGCTCCATTTTAGAATTTCCTCGACTGGTGTCCCCCCTCCGGAACCTGGGTGGAATTGGAAGGTCCTCGGCGAGGAAAGGGGCAGTCGGCAAGTGAATGGAGGGGAAGTGGAGGTGGGGGAACTCCTTAGAAAACAAACCTGGTGTCAAATTTTGTCTCGCTGGGCTTCTGACTCTTGGATGAGTTTTGCCTGGGCGAGGTGAGCTGTGTCCCGTCTCTAGGATTGAAAACTGCCAGATTTTGCTTTACATTTCACGGAACTACGCGGGGTGTTTCAAGTCGATTCTAAGGCTTGGCTAAAAAAATATCGTTACTTTTCCGATAGGCATAACAAGGCAATAATATTGTCGGACCAGTGGCAACAGAAGAAATATGGTTATCAGATAACTTATGTGATTGATTTAATGCGTTCGTCACAGTTAATCTACTGGTTAATAAGTATGTGAAAATTAATTAATGCAAGTGAAAAAAATGTAGGTAAATGGATATGCCAGTTTAAGATTACTGCTGGAAATTTCTTTCTACTGTCATTTTTAATTAATACTCTCCGGGAAAATATGTAAGGCACACAGTATATGCATTTTTTCTTTACGCGGTATATTTCAACCTAGTAATACAACGATCGGTAGTATTCATAGAATATAGTGATGGGGTAAAATCTTTAGTCATATTTTCTGAGGGTCACACTCAAAGGAATGTGTTTCTTACTAAGCAATATTACATTTGTATTTCAGAAATAATAATTTGAGTGCGATTCAATTCCGAAAGGAGAAGGAGGGGATTCCGAGGGAGGGGAAAGGATTTCGAGAGATGAAGGAGGGGAATAAGGGACGAGGTCTGACTGAAGGGGAGTGAAACATGGAACGGGAGGGGAGTGAAACATAAAATGGGAGGCAGTGATTGACACTTTTGTAATGTACTCCATAGATCACTCTACTCGGACTTCCAAGTAGCCAACCACGTATTACATAAGAAGTTTTTGGGGGAGGGGGTTGGGATCATCTTACATTCGCTTAAGAAGAGTGGGGGCAGGTGGAAACATTATATTAGAATTGAGAAAGAAGGGTGACTCAACATTGCTTGAGAGGCAGTGAAAGGATTCCTCAGGGGGGAAATAAATTCGTCACGGCATGGTTTGCCTCGATAGTGTCGGAAGATAGTTACATTTTTAGAGAGCAAGGGTCCACCATTCTAACGATTGAGACCTCAAAAACGAGTAATGATGGATGTTCTTTACGTATCATACAGAAGAAAGATGTCGCCAGAGGTTTACCATCTTCTATTATCTAATTTCTGGCTAAGAAGTGAGTTTTTGTTAGCCAAAGTTCAGGTAAGTTTCCTCACTAACACCATAGGGATTAAAATTTTCTTTCACATTATTTTGTGAAATGATATCTTTCAAACCAAATAAAGAAAACTCCAAGTCAATATCTTTAATAGTAAACCCGTAGTTGAGTGATACGTAAACACGGGTAGAGTGAAAATGAGGCCTGAAACGCTCCCCTCGGCCATCAGTACCATAACGCCGCATCGTCAATATCCGCATATTTGGAGTGACGGAGTTTTTTTGCAATGAACTCCAAAAGTCACACACTCACTAGATTGTTCAATTTTCTCCCAATTTTTAATATTGTTGTCAAAGTATTAAGTAAAATATCGTACTTTTTAGCGACAGTGGTCTTAGTCATTTAGTCGTCTATGTCCTTAAAAATGTCTAATTTAGTATTTAAAATTGACACTTTTCTTCTTATTTTATCGCTCTCCATAGTGATCAATTTCACAAATGTGCAAATAAGTGTAACATGGCACTAGACGCAGCAGCGAACTGCCAGAGACTAACCGACGAGCACAGGAAGAGCCGACAGCAGAGAAAAGGAGGGGTGACTAGCGTGAGGGGGGGGGGGGTGGGGGGGGGGGAAGGTACCCGGCGCATGACAGAGTTGGGTTTTCTCAGCGCATGATAGGGGTAGGAGTTGACGTGTTCTTCTAGTCTGAGAAGAGGAGTTCAGGTGCTTAGGGTAGATTTCTGGACGAGCATTCGTGCACGTAAATTATCGGATTTTGATAGAACTCTCGAGGTTTTAACATGAAAAGTGATATTGCCATAATGTTTTGCAACAGCCGAGAAGAGGTTTAAAATATAAAGGATATCTTGCAGTGTGATGAACTTCGTTATAAGCGGGATTTTTTACATGGCGAACGGGCCTTTTTTGACGGTGAACAGCTTTCACTTCGTTAAAAGCGGGACTTTGTTATAAGCATGTTCATTATAAGTGGGCTCCGCTGTATTTCGATTAATTTAGGTACCCTTAATATTCTGTGTACAATGTAATTATATTTTTTCTATAACTCAAAATTTCAGCAGCTTATTTCAGTTCCTGCACTCGGGCTTCCAACTATTTCAGACACAAACTTACATGTTTTATCACCTGATGTAAATGTATTTCTGTGAGAAACTTGCTTAAATATCCTCAATTTATGTCAATGCATGATTAACGAAATCACAATACAGTAAAAGTACCAAATACTACATTAAGAATAAGTTAATGAGTTGAATACAAGACAAAGTCAACATACTTGTTGTGGTAACTAACTGTTGTATAGGCTTCTGAGGTAAACTCGGGACAAGAAGATTTTCCAAATATCACAGATAAGGCATGCTGCTCTTCTTCACCACTCATTAATTGCACTTTAACAGCAATATTTCTAGCTGATCCTGAGAAATCAATTAGATAGATTTATTTGAGATGATGAAATACGGGACCACTTCCATATGGAGTAGTAAAGGTAAGGTAGAACTGAGGTAACATTTTTTTACTTAGGTGCAATATTTCTGATTCTTCAGCTAAAAATTGTTTATGACTAAATCTGGAAGAAATAGCATTATAATCCTCCAAAGCATGGCACTAGCTCAAAACAATCATAAGTTTAATGCTCTAGGTTCAAGGAAGATAGGCCAAAATGCATATTTTCAAAGAAAACATGGGTATTCATTGAGTACCAATCCAAAGAGGCAAAGTATTAGGTCAATTTAACAACAGATAGATGATGTATAAGGGGACTTAGAGAAGAAAGGAATATCACAAGATACAGCAAGTAGAGAGTGAACATAATGTGACAGAGGAAAATAGAGAGGCAGGGTGAATACCTTACCCAGTAGTTATAGAACATCAGCAACACAGCCAACAGATATAAATACGCGAATGACTTTATGCACACATTAGGGCTCTTCAAACACAATGTTTTCAAATCATATTGAATTCAAGTTGAACATTGATTTAAAAATGGAATTTCAAGAAAAGTTTGAGTCCAGTTCCATGCTTGCTATGTCTAATGTTTTCAAGAGAAAATAAAATCATTCAAAACCTACGTTAACTGAATATTAATTCCTCAATTTTCATCAGTTCAACAACTAGAAGAAAATTAGTCCTAAATTTTGATAGAAAACTTGCCCTTATCTAAACAAAAGACTCAATTTGAGAAAGAAACCATAAAAATATAAAAATTTAGCATCTTTTTAAGAAGTAAACTGACTTCTACTTTTCTAAGTCCTATTAGTAATTAAATACAACATGCACTAATATGAAAACATCCACTGCTGCATTTTCTTGGGCACAATACCAGGGCATGCAAAAAATGACCTTTCAATGAAACAATAATTTCTCCAATGTAACAAGCCTTTGAGAAATTAAGAAAAGCTAATGAATCAGTGAAACATGAATTAGTATTAGAAATAAACTTCCTTTCATTTCTAAATGTCTCTAAAGTTGAAATCAAGTTATAAATTTTAAAGCAGGAAAAAAAGTTACTCTATAGTTTCAGGCTAGAGATTCCTATTTCTTACATTGAAAACATTCCTTGCAGCAAAATAGAGCCTTTTACAAAATTCTTCTGTAGCAGATACTGACAAATAAAGTGGTGCCATAAAAGGTAGGAAATGAAAAATCACTATCATCTCAAGGGTGTGATCATGACTGGATCGATCAATCTAATCAGCTGAAAACTAAGACAAGTTCATGACATTGCTCTGAATCCAATGCAAATGTTTTAATGCTATTTACAATCTAACTTACGTAAATTGTAACCATAAGGGTGTGATCATCACTGAAGTGATCCATGTAATCAGTGGTCAACTAGAACACAATCACAATGTTGCTCTGAAGCCAATGTGCCAACATTGTTACAGTTCATGCAGCCTTTTTACAATCAAATTTAGGTAAATTATAACCACTAGGCCATGGACATGCTTGAATTACCTCCACATTTCCTTCACTGACAAGTATGAGCTACAGCGTGCAAAAATTGAAACTGTCAGAATAGTGTGTGGTTGGTCAACTCAATACTTTCGAATGTATCGAAGGATTAATACATTCAGTATTGAAGATCTTTGGTCAAGCATTGAGGTATGGGCAACAACTTCAAAGAAGGCATTGGTATGGGTTTAGCTGGATAATAGTAACAAATGATTAAATGCTGCATATTCTGTCATTGGTACATCACCCCAGAGCTGCTGATGAATGCTCCTCATTGTTTCAAGAGGCACTTGCCACTGACTGCATGTGTAATGAGAAGATCATCACTTTCTGAACTCATAATGCTGACTTAACTATCGCTCAGAATGCTCATAAATTGGCTTCACCTCCTTAAAATGTCGGCTCTGGCCGATGGAGAAAAACCAACACAAAGGACCTAATGTCGGGTATAGCCGACGCAAGGGAAGGGAAGTGACAATATGGGAGCAATAGTCCCAGGTATGCAGCAAACCCTTGCGACCCAGCTTAGGGACAGCCCAGACCTATTCCTCGGCAAGTGAGCTTGACCCTCTGCATCATTAGTAGCCCTCCTTGCTGCATGAATCCGTGGCTAATGTATTTGCAATGGTTTTTCGAGGCAATTATTTTTTCACTCTACCAAATTTTTGACTTTATGAGGTGAATTGTATGTTTTTTGTTGAGTTTTAGCAAATTTCTAACGGAATTCTAGCGTTGATAGTAACAGAGCTCTTGTGTGGAACTCTCAATAGTTTGAGCTCTAAATAGAACTCTAAATTTGTTAATATTAACGCTAGAATTACCTTTAAAATTGTAATACGCTTAGAATAACATTAGAAATTCATTTACAGGTATAAGTTTTTTGAAGTATGCAGCGAAGAATTATTTTAAAAAAACAAATTTAATGCAACAAACTTATTGCGGCCTCCTGCTGACAGAGGGGCTGCTAACGGTTGGGAGGTCGAGCAGAGTGCCCTGGAGAAAGGTACGATGTCCCACTGAGTGGAGTTCCAAAACAGGCTAAAGGCATACCTGAGCTATTCATAGCCACAAGAGAGCTCCTTAGAGAGGAGTACAGATTATTCTCATGCTACTCGTAGCAGGGAAAGCATTTTCCTTCGAGACACTTTGGTGCGAAAGGGTCGATTTAATGCACCATTATGCATACAGAAAATAGTTTGTGCCGTAAATCAGAATAGGGATATTTGCAAAAATGGAAGCATTGGAATACCTAGCATTCCAGCTTTCTATTCCAAGCTTATTCAATGGCTATTGTTAGGATTCAAGTAAAATCACTGACCATGCCAACCAAACATCAGTCTTCAACAAATATGAATAAGAAACGAATGTTGTAAATAATATCATTCTATCATCATAATTTAATCATCACTTACCAGCTCTTCCCGCAAAGTTTAAGTCCTTCGGATACACAAACAACAAATTTCTGTACGTGTAATGAGGAATAAATACTTCTCGAGATGGGAATTCCAGGATTTCTTTGGTTGGTCTCCCCTTTTCATCTATAATGAAGGGAAAACAGAGGTAATTAATCAGCGGATTATAGACTGAGGAAAAGAACATTTATTACCATTTATAGGCATATTATAGAAGTGAACTTTCACAAAGAATTAGAGACAGTATTTACCCTGCAAAAAGTAGCAATTTAAAATAATAAACGTACCCTGTGAATTACTCAAAATAGGAGTCAGCCACCATCCAAACTTCAGGTCCCTTTAATTTTTGCAAGGTGGATACTACAAGGTACGTATTAATTTTATCAACTAATTGCTGCCAAGCCTTTCTCCTATGCTTTAAAAGAGCTGTTAAAATACTCTAAAGTTGACTTTTTTCATGTTTAGGACTATTATTAGAATTCACCTGCCAACTTTGTAATACCGAGTAACAACTTTAACAATCTGGTATCAAAGAAAATAAGCCAATACAGTAAATGGAATAGAAAAACTTCTGAGCTTAAGGATTAGAAAAATGTAGAAGCACAGGCATATTGCAGATGAAAGGAAAAAAAAAATAAGCATTTTCAAAAGTGACACAATAGGCAAAAACTGCCTGCCAGTGTTGAATGAATACCATTTCAAAGGTTCTAACAGAGAACATAAATATTTAGTTTTTAAAGCAACCACAAATGGATTTTAATTACACATGAGATGCTTTTCTATCTTCTTCATGCTGAAATACAATACTCCTGTGCAAGTTTGGACATGGCAAAGACTCAATGGAGCACATCCATTGTAACTAGTAAGACAAGAATTAATTCATCTGTGAAAGTATGTAATTCCACAGGCATCTGAAAAACAAAAGACGAATATACTTCAAAAAGGAATAATTAACTTACCTGGATAAGGGAACAGCCTTGCTAACTCAGGGGTGAGACAATACTTGGGTTCATCAGGGCAAGGAGAAACATCAAGTTTAAGAGTTCCTGGAATACATTTAAGTTTTTTCATGACGGAACAAGGCCTCTTAAGTTCTTGCAAAAACTTATAAAGATCTTCATCTCTCAGTTTGTCACTTTCCTGAAATAAGATGGAACATAGTGTGAATAAGTGGCATAAATTAAGAAAATGAGAAGGGAAGTGCTACAAAGAGCATGGAGTATACTTGGTTGTAGAACAGCAAAACAGCAAAGTTCATAGATATTTATGGTTATGAAAAAATATTTTCAGAGTTCTAACAGTGAAATTGTAACTAACCACTCAAATACAGTGAAACCTTGCTTTTACATTCCCAGACTCTACATTTCCCCTATATTTACGACATTATATCCAGGTCCCAAGATTTTCTAATCCTCATAATGCAATGTTATATCATTATCTACACTTTCAAACTTTGATACATCCCACAATCAACAACAATTGACAAGGGACAAGATAGATGTCAGTGCACACTATACAGATTGAGGGGGTCATTTTTGACCCTATTTGATTTGTGTGTCTTGCCATTTTTTTCTGCATGAATTAGCCAAGTAATTCATGACTTTTCATTTAAGGTAGAGATTTTTCTACTACAAAAAATTTTCATTCATTCTGAAACCTTTAGCTACCATGTGCATTACAACCAAGAAAGACAGGAAAAGGTCACTTTTCCCCTATTTCTCTTTGTCACAAAAAAGCACAAATACTTGGATTTCCTCCTGTTGTGATTATCTCAGTAGTGTTTTAAACAGTGTGACTGCATTGGATATTCTTTCACCATGGCACAGCAGCATTTTGGTCCTCATGTAATAATTGCTGCTCTCCGAGAGATATCTGAAGAATCATGGAATCATAGCATGGAATTTTTGTCAGAAACAGAAGTACAAATGATTTAGACTCAGATTTACCATCTTCCACCAGAGTATGGGTGAAAATGGTGGGATCTAAATTGGCTGGAGATGGATAAATATTTTGCTCATTTTGTAACTGAGGGAAAGACCCCATACTTGTCTATGTATTTAGTTTCATTCAACATTGGATCATAAAGGCAGGGTTGAGTAGTGATGCTTAGTTATGATCGAGGAGAAACAACAAAAATGACAAATGCTACATATAATTCAATGACCACTACTGCTGAATACCAGTAGGAGGAATGCACATAAAGACTCTCCACAGAGGAGAATCAGCAGCTGATGGTGGTGGAAAGGCCATAGGTACTTGACGGATGACATGACATTTTGTATTTTCACTCTGCTCCACTGTAACCAATGGGAATCCTCACAGATTATTTTCTATCTAGATTTTGTTATTGGGTCTTCCATCAAAGTGCAGGACGGAAGTGCATAGAATATAATGCCTTTTGAAAGTGCCAATCCTTGAACATGTATTCAGCAAAATATCATGAAGGAAAAGCCAGGACCAACAGCAAAAGCCAGAAGATGAGAAAACTTCAAGTGCTTGGAGACTTATAACAGAGGATACGACAGTGAAACATAAAAAGAAGTGCAATGAAGTGGAGGCGTGATCACTGTTGAATCAGTGTCTCTTGATGAAAATGATTCATTTATTGGGATCTGATTGGTTTTTGGTTCTACAGGAGCCGAGGGTGTTGATGTGAAATCACTATGGTCCATAAAATGGGAACTTCCTCTTCCTGCAAGAGCAATGCCTTGGTACAGATTTCCAGAGATAATGTGATACTTCAAGTTGGAAAAGGAAGGCTCAGGAAGAGAATTCTTGCAATGTGAGAAGTTTGCTCCAGTTTCATAAACATGGAACATGATCATTTCAAACTCTCAAGCATGCTTTTTTTCTAGGCACTTATATTTCCATCCTCCAGCAAAGCTTGGTGCAGCTTTATTCAGTTCAAGTAGACAATGCCAGATATATGTGGTCAGCAATTTAGGATGGCTGTCAATATGGACAGTAGATATATGTTAAATGCATTTCTGTTCCTAGGTATGGATGACTTGAAGCCAAATAATGAATGTCTATCCCATGATGCCATGAAAAACTAATCTCTCCTCTCTGAAATAAGGGTAGAAATGTCACTTGAGAGAACTTTTTTAACTCTAGAAAGCTTGTTGAAGTTACAGTTTAGTGGGAACCACTAATCGAGCAAAGTCCCATAGAAATGAAATAGAAAAATCATTTTCTTATTGGAATGGTACCCGACACATCCAGTTAACTTGAGATTAAGGACAAAAAATTAGGATTATCTCTCTGCCAATTGCACCCACTAGCCGAAGCTACTAGATTTAGCTGTAACCTATTCAAATATAATAAAATTATGAAACATTTTATTATACTTTTGCTTTAATTGCCTGAAAATTAAGATTTAACTTGATTTAGACTTTTTCCCTTTGTCCCCATCACTATTGTAAAAGAGGAGTTTCACTGTATTTATTCTATTGGACCACATGACCATATTTGATAATGCTCAATACTTCCCCAAGTGGAGATTGAAGTTAGGTGAGAACAAGGAACACATGAGTGAAAGGGAAAAGAGGCAGAAAGAAAAATATAATGACAGTACAGTCATGAAAAAGGACAGATTACTAAATCTTCTTGTCATGAGTGAAATGAAAATTAACAACTCATTTGCTAAATTTATAGTCAAAATAGCTTTAAGAAATTGACAAGCACTTAGAGATAATAATTTCACATCGAATGATCTTAAAATATTATGACAAATCACTCCTCTGCAACCTTTCCTAAAAGATTTTTCTGTTAACTCACCTGTTTAAAAAAACTGGAAACTGTAAGTTTAACAGGCCTAAATGTATCCAGACTTGATCCAAAGTCTTCTGGCGACCAACTTCTCCTTTTTTCAGACACACTGCGCCTCTCAAGTGAGCCTCTTCGAGTGAGTGAGCCCACATCACTTGCTTTCTTACGGAATTGATCAAAACTACCACTGCTTGATTTTCGATCTGCAGCGGAAACAAAATAAATATAGAGGCAGACTAAAAAGATGAAGAGGAAATTATGATGGCACATTTAAAACCACTTACCTAAACTATTTGAGCCAGTACTCTCTTTATCACTTCCAGAGTCGCGCTCTAAGCTGTTCACACCAGTGATTATGTTCATGAGATATATAGCAGTCCATGCAAATGGCATTCGGTACTTTCCCAGCCTTTCACAAGATGCTACTGCATTGACTCTTACCTTATCACGATTCTAAAACAAAAAAAGTACTTAAAGGTGTCATACAAGCTTGCTGCATAACCATCATTTAAATAGACTAGTTTTAGGTACTTCTACTTCCAGGGCAACATTAAACCACAATTGAGATGATCTCAGAAAAAAAGATCCTGCGATTTTATGAAAACTCACCTTTAAGTCACAAGCATTAAAAAAAGGTTTTTGAAAGAAATAAAAATATCAGAGCATAAGGCCTTTGTCCCTCTTTTTACAGCTGAAAAGCTGTTAAGCCATCTTAAAATTGCACAGTGCTTATAAGAGAGAAAAGCTGGAGAGGCAACAGTGCCAAATACCACTTTAGCAAGAGATGATCACATGCTGCAGCAGAGTGCTCCTTAACATTCAGTTGATAATTATATTCAAAATGGCTTGTACATTTCAGTTGATGTGAATTTCACCACTGTTTAGGGTAAGAAAGACTAGCAATTGTGGGCAAAATACTTTTTTCTTTTATGTAAAGGTAAAAAAGTTACTGATATACAGAGTTGTCGTACATTTGGATAGATAAAGTATGACTTACTTTCAAGGGCATACAGCAAAATTTGAGCTAATACCAGAAATATTAGCTCAGAAATACATCATAAAATTGAATTGCACCCACCTTATCATCCTTCATGTATGGCTCAGCACATTCACTTATATCTCCTTGAAGAACCTTTTCCAATTTTATCACCAGAAATAAGTCAGTTGAGGGGTATGTAATGTCAAAAATGCATGATCTACTCAAAGTGCTAATATCACAGTAAGGAATGTGTGAACCAAGCATTCTCTTAAGAGTTTCTGAATTCATGTCAAAATAAAAATTCTCTGATATCTTTTTCTTTTCTTTGGCATCATATAAAGCCATAATGGCAAATATAGGCTCCACTTCTAAATCTAACCTGCAAGAGAAGCAAATCATATGAGCCATGAGAGAAAAAAAAAGAATGAATATTTTTAGGAAGGTCGCACAAGCAACTCAAGTTTAAGGACCCAGTTCCTTATGGAATATGGCCCACGGCTAAATTTGCTGAAATTTTGCACGAAGGCAGTTCTCAGCATGCTGATCAAAAGTCTCATTGGGCACTAGACTCGAAAAATGAGATTTTTTGAGATACAGCAGAATATTGCCCGTGGCTCGAATGTGGTATGGGAAATTGCACGTGGTACGTTTTTCTACTTAAAATTGCAGAAAAGAATCACTAAGAGGTTAGTTGGGGCCCTGAGAGGGGAGGGCTGTTGAGGAAGGGGATATCTACATCTACATAATACCCTGTGAGCCGCCACATGAGTGTGTGGCAGGGGGTCTTAGGACACCAACCGCGTAAAAGATGAAAGGTTCTGGGAGGTGAAACGCTCATGTGGTGGTTCGCAGTGTATTATGTAGATGTAGATATCTCCTTCCTCAACAGCCCTCCCCTCTCAGGGCCCCACCCTACCTCTTTGTGATTCTTTTCTGTAATTTTTAGAATAAAAACATACCACCTGCAATTTCAGCTACCACATTCGAGCCACGGGCAATATTCTGCTGTATCTCAAAAAATCTCATTTTTCCAGCCTAGTGCCCAATGAGACTTTTGATCAGCATGCTGACAACTACCTTTGTGTGAAATTTCAGCAAACTTAGCAGTGGGCCATTTTCCATAAGGAACTTGCGGGGTCCTCTGAACACAAGTTCAAATTGAAGCAGGGAATTATTGCTAGTCATAAAAAGTTTCTCAAGTACAAATGAATTTAGGTTGTAGAAATAAATAAAGAATATTCTAGCTAGAACGAAAATAGGAGAGTACACTACCAGGAATCTTTCATTAACATATTCTTGTTAGTTTTAAAAACAACATTCTACCAAACAATGATATACTTAAAAGATAAAAATCTGTTGGCAATTCTTTACCCAATATTGCTTTCTCATCTCTTCACCAACAAACTGAATGTTACAGCAATATGTAAAATGCATACAGATATTGTGTTAGAGTATCTGGAAGCTGAAAATAATTAAATGGGCAAAATCAGGAAATATAGCTGAGACTTACTTGAGCTGAAGACATTTCACCAGTATTCTGTGGCCCATGTGCTCACTGGGTATTTCAGCTGGAAATCTCCTTTCAATTATTTCCTCTTCGTCTTGGGTAGGAAACAGTGAAAATAATGCATCCTGTTCAATGCAAAAATGATTCACAAATTTAATGACTGAAAAGAGACTAAGTTAAAACCGAAAATGATGATAGCTGTCTTTTACTACTTACTGCCAAAGGAGACAGATATCTGAATGACTAATGAGAGAGCTAGATAACAGTATGGAAGAAGGCTATTGTTAAAATAAGCAGATAGTATGCTTCACAACGGCTTAGCAATGGGTGCAATATTTGCTTCCATATTTTCAGGTAGCAGAAGCTCAGCTCTTGACCTCATGTCTGACAACCTAAATAAAAACCGCGTATATCCTTTTAAATTACTCCCATTGTGAGATATCTTTTTTCTCCTACATGTTAATGCCACACGCTGGTAACAATTTATCCATCAAGGAGTACTAACACAAAAAAGTATTTACTCTTCATCTTTTGCTAATCAACTCATCAATGTACTTGAGCCCCTGAGGCATTAAAAAAAAAGAATAAATTGATTATCTAACAAGAATTGCAATTTCACATTCAATTCAGCTCTGGAGGTGACTTTTAAGGAATCTCATATGAAAAGATGAGCATCTCACATGAAATTATCCATGGTATGCAAAAAGGAAATTATAATTTCTTCATCTTGGTTTAAATCAAAAGAATAGGCTCCCTTTGAACATCTTTCGTCATTAATCTGAAGTACATTAAATGAGACAAATCACCAAAATTATGCCATCACACATAAATAACTGACATATAGCAGCAGTGTACACTCTAAAAAAGGAAATATGGTTTACTATTCAGTTTTTATGGCACTGTTGAAGCATGAAAAATTTTAATATATCCATATGCACTCACATGAGATAGATGCTTCTAAATACATGGAGTGAAAATATTTCATTGAGGAATGATTAAAGTATGTGGAGTAATAAGTAAGGTCAACTCCTCACCTGTCTCTCCTCTGTTCTTCTGGCTTCATTCAACTCATCGACAGTTTCAGGAGGAATTCTCTCGAGGAGAGAAGGGATAAGGGCATCACTAATTGAGTTGCGAAGGTCAAAGCTTGCCCAGCTGCCTCTTGGCGTGTCCACCGAATGAAAGGACTGCTGAGATAAGGATGATTCCTATTGGAGAAAACAGAATAAATTTATCAACACGTACCATAGCTGAATGCCGTCATAAAATAACTTAGGCAAAACAATGTACCACCAGGTTAAAAATTCCACAACAGCACATATACGAACTACACTAATTTTAAAAAATATCATAGATTTAGTAGAATCGAAAAGAATATAAAAATCGAATTTTATTGAAATGTTTCAATTGAAAATATAAGAACATCGCCATAAACCAGCCAATTTTCAACACTATTAGAGCAGTGGTAATTACAAAGACACATGACAAGTTTAAACATTACGTAAAACAGCTGAATAACTCAGCTGCTCAGCATCACTTGCTTAATGGTGATTTTCCTTTTATTGCATTACCAGCACTATAAAATGACATAAGGCACATAGAGATACCAGAAAAATTATTAGCACTGAATGATAACACTGATAAACAAGTAGTAGATATCTGGCATGGCATTCACATCTATTACAGTAGTTTTTTATGCTGATTTCAAATCAGAAAACAGTTTTTCTCTATCACATTTTTTTCAGATTTTGAAGATATCACCAAAAAATTATTTTACATGGAACACCGCTTGTCAAAAATTACTCTTGGTGTCATTTTTCTTTTTTTTTTCATGCTATGCTATGCTGAAAGTTTTGTCATCGTATTGGTAAAGAGTTATATTTTATGTTAAAGTGTCCTGTCAGAACTCCAGTGGAACCTCAATTTGCAAACAATTTATGTTCACGTCGAAATTATTTCGAAATCGAATCTCTTTACAGTAAGCCCTCACATAACAGGAATAACGTTTCTTGAAATCGTCGCATCTAGTAAAATCGTACTATATGAAAAATATACTGAGAATATACTAAGAATATGTATACGAGGAATACTGAGTTTCGTTCCTCAATAGTAACACCTCATGATATATTCAGCAGGAAATTTTGTGATGCTGCACTTTGGGAAATAATTTCGTAATGGTATGTTGTTAAGCACAGTTTCTTGCTTTGTTTATTTGCTTTTTAGGTAAGGCATCTTTTTAAATAGAGATATTTGTTTTAAACAAAACTTTTGTTCTTCAAATACATAATTTCAATATTATAGATCACACTGACACGTTAGGACGTCTACAGGACTAACTGGAGTGGCTTCAACTAAAGATTTGGATAAAAAACTGTTACAAGACTTTTGATGCACGTCTTTTGCAAGGACCACGGAGGACCATGGGGCACGGTTAGCTGACGCTGCTAACCTTGCTCTCTCTTTGTTGTAATAAAAATTATATTCATGCTGATTGGGCTTTCATCGAACAGTGCGTAGGGTCCTTAAAATGAAAAATGATCATAATAAGATAACTCAAGGCAGCATCATCGGCAGTTTAGGTCGTGCCTTGTGATTGCGGAGTGCCCATGATAAGGAGTGAGTCAAGCAACCACATTACAGGCATTTTTTTTGCAAACGTTACCGGATTCTCCTTCAAAACTTGTGCATCTGCAAAGTATACCGACGTTCCCTCAGTCTCTAAACCAACACCACATGATCCCGTCACTAGTCCATTGCCAACATCGCCTGCAGAATACACAGTTGATGAACAATCACAAGAAGAAAGTTTTCCTCCGCCTCCTACAGACGAATCAGATTCTGACTATTACCAACCTGGAGAAGATATTCATTTGGTTGCTAATGCTGAACTTTGCGACCTCGCATGGGACCTGGCACTAACAAAAGGCCAAGCTGAATTGCTTGGGTCACGTCTTCAAGAATTTCATTTGCCTCCACTGGATAAAACGACTTCACACTTTTGGAAGACACATAAAGAGCTTGAGAAGCTTTTTGCAATGAGCGACACTTTTTGCTTTTGCACGGACATTCTAGGTCTCATGTCTAGGCTTGGGGTTGAACACAGCACTGAAGTGTGGCAACTGTTAATAGATTAATCTAAGACAAGTTTGAAGGCATTATTGTTGGACAACGGAAACCGGCATACATCAGTACAAATTGGATATAATGGCCACCAGAATGAGTTTTACAAAACCATGTCACTGCTTCTTGAAAAAATATGCTATTTCGAGTACAATTGGCCATCTATCCATATTAAGCTGTGGCTCATGAAGGATTTTGTGAAGGTTCTGGACAGCAACTCAGATGCTTCTCTGTACCTGCGCAACAAGCTTCCGGAGTTGAGCTATGTGAAAGTGAAAGAAGGAGTGTTCATAGGTCCACAAATAAGAAAGATCATTGCTTACAGCCATTTCCAAGACTTACTACGTGGTACTGACAGAAATGTATGGATGGCATTCAAGTCAGTTGCAGTCAATATCTGTGGAAATTATAAATCTGATGACTATGTGAATGTTGTGCATTAGTGTGTACTCACTACTGGGTTGCAACATTCATCCCTCAAAATTCATCTCCTAGACTCGCATCTTGACTTCTTCCCTGTAAACCTAGATTCAGTCAGCGACGAACATGGCAAACGATTTCATCAGAACATCTCAGTAATGGAGTCACGTTATCAGGGTCGATGGAGTGCAGCCCTGTTGGCTGACTACTGCTGGTCGCTTCAGCGTGACATTCCAAAAGCTCAGCATAAATGCAAGTCAAAAGCCAAACAATCCTTAAATTAAGGAAGTATATTGTGTATATATGTATTAAATTGCATTCAGTACATAAGTGCTCAAGAGTAACTTCAGATAGTGAGTTGTTTGGCTCGATGCAATGTTAAATATAGATAAAGGTTAATGTAAAATATCTCAAGAATGGTGGGTGATAGAGACATATGGTTTGCAAATTATGAATCAGCACGAATCAATTGTCCCAGTAAGCATGTTGGATACCAAGATATCCACAAAAAGTTTATTTTTGTTTATCAGTGTAATTAGTAACCTTGTATCCATCATCATCAGGTGAGTTTATAAATGCAGCTTGATCGAGGTCCACTTCAAACTCTTGACGTGGTATTGCTTGAACAAGGGTTAGTCTTTCACCAGCACGATCCCTCACCCAGCAGCTGCTGGAATGGTGTCGGTAGCGGTGGCTCACAATTACCCAGTCAGATGTATACAACTGCACACAGTCCCGAATGTGTGGTGGAAGAGACTCACTGCAGGAAAAAAAATTATCACTTGCCTAGAGGCACTACATAAAGCAAAAAGAGGACATGAACTCAAAAGCTTAAAACCTGTGACAAGAGGTGATTATTTATAGTATTCATTAATTAATGATTTAGCACTATGAAGTACATTATACCATTTACAAAATGAAATTAGCACCTCAAGCATACTGATGGAAACAACACAATTATGGTATAAATTATTCTAAAAAAAATTAGAAATATGTCAAAAAGTAGATCAATTACCACAGTTAAATAAATGCTAATGCTTGATTGCAAAGATTATCACGAATAAATTACTTATAAGTTTCGAATCAGGTTACATTATGAGGAATTTGTCAACAGTTAACCAAGCCTTCATCACCACGGGTTAAGTGTGACTTAAATGAATGAGTTACTGTACATCTTAGAGTATAAATCAAAGCTTCTTTTTGGGCTGAAAATATCAACTAAAATTTCAGATTTGAGTATAAGTTGAAGAGAAAAAAAATTGCTTCATCTCCTAGTTTTGCAATCAAGAAAGTCAATTCAGGGAGTAATATAAAATTTGCTTAATATCAAGCACTGAAACTATTGATGGAGAGTAAAAATAAAGCAAATTTAAATGAGGAAAAGACAGTAGTGATATGTGTGAGTTTTCCCCAACACTGAGTCCAAAAAGCTGACTGTATTTCTACCATAGATATCCACCATCAGCAAGCTAAGGCAAGGAACAGATGGTCGAGTAAACGTGAATATTTGCCAGAAGAGAAGGATATTTACAAATATTCAAGACTCAGTCAAAAAGGTATAAAACAGGTTACCAGATGCTAGTGGCAAACTTTAACCGACTCAATAGGCTACCTGAGAGATGAAAGCTCCAAAGAACAAAAAGGGAACCATTGTGATGGTGGCTCAGGCTAGGAAAAGTTTAGTTTTCACCATCCCCCTACGATTCTGAAATTTGTTCCCGAGGAATTTTAAAAGCTTGCACTGATTTTGAATTCAGTATTATGTTGAAATATGCACCATTGAATGGATAAATATTCACAATTTTTAGATCAATTAGAGCGAACCAAAATTTTTGGAGCATTATTTTGATTCCAAAGTGGAAGCAGTTCGTGAAGATGGGACTTTCCAGAAAGCTACTGGTACAATGTACAAAGGCTAGCACTGGTACTGCTGGATATTCAGCTGAAAATGTTTCAGCCATCCTTGCAAATAGACCAGTAGCAAGGGGCTCACATTCACTCAACTTCATTCTTCCTCACTCATGTCACTAGGCTCAGTATGGATGGTCACAAGCATTTTCATCATATTAAGTGAAGTATTCCATTTCTTATACATGCTGTTGGACTCGCAAATATTTACTTAATGTGTCTTTTACACATACTCTTTTCCTGTTTGAAGTGGACTCACAAGCACCCATGGCTATGCAGAAGTGACAAATACTTCATTTCGCTTGAAACTCATTGGCTGCACTTACCATGAAGTATTTCTAGAAGAACTCAGAAGACATTGTAGGAGAGATTAATTGTGTGAGCATGAATGTGCATGAGTAAAGAATGACATAATTTTATAAAATACCAATTTAATGTAATAATATTGATAGCAAGTCAAAAGCTCATAGCACTAAGCTAAAGCAAAGCATTTAGCAGGGCAAATACAAAGAGTTAATTCATTGGTCATGGCATTTGATGGTAACATAGCATGATGGTTTTCCTACACTAATAACTTAGAGCTCCAGTTTGACCACCTTTTTACTTGGTTGAATGCCTTGGCATATATTTACATATGCCATCTCCATCATTTCAAAAGATTCTGCTTTCCACCTACACTTTGGAATCTATTAGAAATCTCCAATGGGTCAGTCCACTGTTGATATTGGCAGATTGAGATTCCAGAATAAGGAAGAATAAATAAAACTGGTATTTCCTTGTAGTCAATTTAAGCCAAAATTTCAGCATAGCCTTCTCTTAGCCTACGAAGTAACTCATAGCCTTTAAGTCACAAACTGCCCGGATCTTACTCCTTCATTGCTTGGCTTGCAAATCGCTTGGCCGCGGTTGTTCCAGGGGATCGTTTTTATACCCTGAATGCTAGTAAGGAACCCTGTAACTTCGGTGTGATTCATGAGCTAGCAGTACTGGGATATTTTATCTAGTCGCCATGGGCAACAGTATTTCCCCTCTCTTCCCCATCCTCCTCTCTCGGAGACTTCCCCTGTTTTCTTGTTAAGACCTGCATGGTGAGGAAGGGGTCTCTCGCTCCGGCGCCAACTTCACTAAAAGGCTCCCTGCATTTCCCTGACCACCAAAAGGGACCTCACTACTGCTCTCATCAAATGGGCTTAGTTCAAGAATGCTCCATACTTGTATCAAGGTATCTTGCCTTCTAACTTAGGGCCAACTTTTTGTTATTACCTACAGGTTTTTCTTAAAATATACCATACTTGTATCAAGTTATCTTGCTTTCAAACTTTGGCCCAATGTTATCGTTATTACCTACCAGTTACTTTTAAAACAAAATACACGAATTCCTATGCAATAACAAATACACTTGCAGTTATCACCATACATGGGAAGATAATATCAATTTCAGCATTTGTAATTGTCACATGTAAGTCAGTTGCAAAGCGTGCAAACCAACAGATTTTTCTTTAGGTAGCAAGGTAAGAGTATTTTACATACATTCCAATCACGCAGTTCCCTTCCGGGGTAGGCACAGTCATAAAGTTTCACTCGTAAATACATATTTGTACGCCTTACTCTGATTCAATAATTTCCTCCATACTGACCTATCCTTGCAAACCTCTTTTGCCTCATTTACCCCCATACACTGCTTCATACACGCCCACCTGTTTTTAAGACTCCTAATATTCCTCCTCCTAAGAATTTCCTCAACCATAACTTTCTCGGCCTACCTCTACCTCTTGTACCATTCATTTCACTCTTATACATCTGTTTTATTATCAGACTGTCATCAATTCTACAATGACTACAATTCAGAGATTAGGTAATATCTATATCGATTCTAATACCATTGATATTTTAAATTAAAAAATGTTGTATATTGAGCTGATAAAGTACTCCCCTAATATTGAAAACGTTTATGTAACATTTTGTCACTGAGCTGCATACATTTTTCATGTCCCCAAATAACTATGTTCCTATATTGTAATTCTTTTATATTTTGCATAAAATCTGCATCATTGAATCATACTTATAATATATTCTGCGTAAATGAAACCTGATTCTCTCTAATCTGTGACTGAAAATGATACACGGACCATCGTAATACTACACACAATGCTAATGGGTCATAACCCTTATATAGTATTAAAATAAAAATAAAATGATGGGCTCAAATAATGTCTGCTGCCAATAACCTCCTAACCTTGTCTCTTTCATCCCATATTGTAATCAGCTCAATAAAGTCACATGGTCTTTCAGCATATGTAGTTACATTCACTTCCAACCACTCCTTCTGGGTGCATCACTTTTTTTGCCAGGCAGTGTAATTATTTATTCCATATTGTAGATAGCCGTTTTTACAGTATATAAATTATTTCAAGTTTCTGATTTTTTTAATTCTAAGAACATCAAAAATAAAAAAAACTGATCACCATTAAAAAAGGAACAGTGAACAAGTGACAAGGAACGGGTCCAAAAAAGGACCAGTCCATAGTGAACAAGTTTGCTCATCTCTAGTTCCAACTAGAGACCATTGGTATCCATGGCATGCTGCTTCACTGGATTAATAGCTAATTGTGATCGCACTCAGGTGGTGAAACTTCCAACTGCTGTGTCCAGAATATTAACTGAGAACTCTGAAATGCCTCAGGGCTCTCATTCGGGCCCCTTGCTTTCTAAAATTTTTATAAATGACATATGTGTCACTTGTAGACTAGGGTGTCACTATCTGATGTATGCTGATGACACAAAAATATTCTCAGTGATTAAGTCCACAAATGATTGCATGGTTTTGAATGACTGTGTGAAAAGATTACCTTCCTGGTGCCAGAATAACAGAATGGCGATTAACATAAATAAATGTTGTTATTTCCATGCACCACAAGAAGTCTCCCATATTACATAATTATTCGATTGATGGAATAGCACTTGTACATTCTAACCTTATTTCAGATTGGGGGTGTCTTTAGATTCTGGACCTATGTATGTTCCTCTTATTGAAAAATCTCTTTAAAAAAATGGGTAGGCAGTGTTATTCACTATGTCAAATTATGTTTATGCTCTAAAAGTACTTTACTGTAGTCTGGTACATCCTTTTTTAGAGTATAATACAATTATTTGGAGTCTGTATCACAAAAAACATAAATTTGTAGGAAAAAGTACGGCATAGGGTTCTTAGGATATATTTATTTTAGATTTATTTGCAATGTCTCATCTGCATGCAGTTCCTTAAGATGATGTAACGATATTATCAGATATATTGCCACTGTTTAAATGGTGCTTTATTTCTGACCTAGTCTTTTTTTTCAATTTTCAATTTTTGCATTGATCATATTAATTGTTCAACATTAGCAGAATTGCTCCGCTTTAATATTCCTGCTTTAAATACAAGAGCTGCAATAACTTCCAATGGTAAGTTTTGTAACTGGAAATATAGGTACCTGACTCTCCCTTGAATAGAATGATGTGATACCTCAACAAATTACCACACTGCGATGTGAACTCTATGCATCTGTATGCATCCTGAAAAATTATGGTATTTTGTGCATTGATACTGAGTGTAGTACATGAGCCTGCTTACTCATTTACTTAATTGTTTTATGTCTTGAATTTTTATTTGATGAATGATTCTTATTATAATTGGGTAGTTGCCCATGAAATAAATATCTATTTATCTACTTAAATTTGCAGCTAATTAAGGGTATTCATGCCAAGCATACCATAAAAAATAGATCTTTATTCACAGGAAAGTTGAGGGTTCAATTTTAATTGGATAGAACAAATGACCATTTAAAAGAATATTATGATTGCTGTAGATGAAGGCAAGCTCTTGTCTCACTACTCCCACTTTGCCCCACAATGCATCATACAGAATGATAACCCAAATTTTAAAACATATTGAACATATGCCAATTAGCCCAGTAATTTTCCACAAAGCGTATTGGTTCATTGTGTGCCACACCCCTCACAGACATACCAATGCATATTGAAATTATGCAAGGCATTAGCAACTAATACCATCTTTTGGAGACCATTAGTCCCAACTGAGTCTGGATTAATCGCATTTAGATGCTGAGAGGGGGTTCCACACTATGCTTTTCTACACAGGGAAAGGGGCACCAATGCACAAGCCCAACATCCAGGAACTGGAGAGTTGGTATGATTAAATATGTTATACTAAATAATGGAAAAGACTAAAGTACCATTACAAAATAAACATATGAAGGTTCATTTTGATTTAAAAATACAAAGCAAAGAATAATACATACACTGGCTCTGAGGGTGCTATGGCCTGGAGAGTCCTTATTTTTCTTGGAAGAATTCCAACTTCCACGTCATTTGCAGGAAAATCTAAAACATTCCTCAATGGATCTCGGTCAACCAATAACTGGTGCTGTTGAATGAAATCCTCATAATCTAATGGATCGACAATATCACAAAGGGAAACCTGCAAATGACAACAAGATCTCAGTACATCAGAACAAGTGAATGAATCTGTCGATTTACCCTGAAAAGTAAAGCCATGCATCATGTGACAAAATTCAATACCACCATCACCCTGGTGAAAATAAAATGTGCACAAATTTGATAAAAGTGTGCAGAAAATGTTCATGCTGGTCTTTGCACTCTTTCTGCACACTTTCTTCTGAATATTACCATGCACACCTCTTGCATGTTTTTTGCACACTCTTGTCAGTGTTTATCAATAAACACTCTATTCATTGCCACTACATGTATTTATATGATTGTGAATAATGATATTTAACTGTCAAAATTACCTATGACGATTATTGATAGACCACCCCTTATTTTCATTTGTAAGTGGGGTTACAATTTCTTGGTAAACCACATTTTCTCATTTTTTTTAATAAAAATTATTATGTAGTAGGAGACCTTCATTACCCTTTCCATTTACTACTTGTACTCTTTAATTTCATAAAATGTTGCATACCACACATGCACATTTTGGTCACACTTAAGGAATGCTATTCACACTTTTTGCACGTACATTTACGTGCACTCTATTCGCACTATTTCAGCACACTTTCTTCACACATTTTCCCACTTTAGGTGTTCCAAATCACACTTTTGTCAGTTTTCATGCTTTGACTACACTTTTCACTTCATTCACATTTATTGTACATTTTTCTGCAGACTTTTCTCACACTTCATGCACATTTTATTTTCACCAGGGCAACTACCTGAACATTAACAGTTAGATTCGGAGGAACACATAAGTCTCACCTCACAACAAGCAGGTAATGAACAAATTTACATAGCACATTTTTCAACAGAATAGAAAGAATACAAGCTGTCAGCATTAGAAGATTGAGAGGAACCACAGGTACTAAAAGATGAGCATTCTCAAGGGCGAACGACTAACTCATTGACTCATGATAAGTGTGTTCCGATCCATGACTAAAATTTATGGCCATGGCATTAGTATATGAGTGATATTGCATCGAAGAAGCAATTAAAAGTGTTTCTATGCTTTAATGAGTAAATGACAAAGGAATAACTGAAAATATAGGAGGGCTTGTGCTTGACAGACAAAACGAGGAAGCAGGAACGAAAGCCAGAATTGATACTTCTACAATGTTGGCCGTTACAAGGATGTATTAATTTAAGAAATCAGAATTCTGGCAACAGGTGATACAATTAGGAAAGTGGGCGTAGGATAGCATTAGTAAGACACACTGACGGTAAAATAAGTATAAAATATCACTCACTAATGACAGGTTTATTCACCAAGAGAGTAAAGACGACGGCCAACATAACAAACAAATAAATGGCTCAGGAAGATAATTAAAAATTGCAAAAACTACGGCGAAAAGCGTAAGAAGTAACTAATGCATAAAAACCTTACCGATGAAGAAAAGCCAGAGACACTACTTCCAGTTTTCGTCAAGTCACGATTGAAAGACGCGGAAGATATTTGCCTCCGCACATCTGCTGCATGCTGTCTGCAATCAAAAATACACGCATGATTAACAATTTATCAAAATTACACCAATACCGACTGCGCTACAGTGACTGGTTGACGAATATAATTGACAATACAGCCGCAAACAGATAATTAACTAAGAACTTCAAAAGTTGTTCATCATCAAACTTCCCCCAGCACAATTATCTTGCAGTGTGATTTAAAATTCCGCCAGTGAAGACTTACTTTGACAGTTTTTGGGCAAAAGCCCTTTGAACTGACGCCATGTAAACGCACTAAAACTCCTCAGTATTATAAAACAGCATAAATGCCTAGGGCAACAGTCGCGCAAACCATTCAATTTATCTAAAGTGAAACAAATCCACTTTCTCTCGCTGAAAAGTATGTTTACGAACTCTGTACATCATTCCAGGACAACACCCTTGCAAAAGTAAACAGTTACCCCCTGTGAACCTATCGACTGCAATCGACGATTTCGCACGATTCGCACATTTCGATCAGTCCGACGATTTCGACCCGTCGATAGATTTACGAGTTATCCTTTCCTTTTGAGCGCCATTTAGAAAGTCAGTTAATTCGTGCGAAGGAGGGTGCATCAAGGAATTTTCATCTAATTATTGAAATCACTTTACCTATTTAGAGTCTATATTTATAATTTTTAAAAGTACTATTTGCAATTAATGTTCAAAAGCGTGCCTATAGGCATTTGACTTGATTATTTTCATTGTTTTTCATCAGACAAAAAAGGAAATGGGTGCATGAGATAAATATAGAGTGGGGGATGAATGGTGAATTTAACACACTTATGCCAAAACTACGGCAGGACGAAAAGCGATTTTTCATTTTCCTTTGCATGACTGTTGAAAGCTTCGGCGAGGTTTTAAGTTTAATCGCTAACAACATTTGAAAAGAACATACTAATTTTCGGGAAGCAATTTCTCCTGAAGGATGCCTGGAAATTACTCTAAGGTAAGAAACAGCCACAACCAGTTTTAATTGTAAAAAATAATTTAATTTCCATTGATAGGTTGATTTAATCACAAATATTTCATTAAAAACTAGAATAATGGTATATGATTTATTAAAACAAATAATTTGAAGATTTATAAGTATAGTCCATAAAATATCAAGATATAACTCTGAAGATATTTAACTCGTCTTTAAACACACAAGATGTACAACACAAACCGTCATTTACCATAAGATTACAAGTCATTGAATTCTGGTCCATTGTATACTACAAACTGTTCATCATTTTTCTGCCAAATATTTTCCACCAAATGGTCTTTATTGCTGAAGGTTGGGGCGGATTGTGATGCTGGTCTTCCGACCGTCACTTCATGTAAATGCTCCCCCAATTCATGCCCTATTACTTCTGCTTTTTACATCTTAATCACCACCTGCCTCCAAGAGGAAATTGATTTGATGGTTTTTGCGCAACTGAGAAATATGAGATCAAACGGGTCCATGTTAATGAGCTGGTGTTTATTTTCAAAATAATCAAGAACTTTGTCCACTGATGTTCCTACTGGAGAATTATAGTTAGCCCTCTTTCTCTTTGTTGAAACTTCTGGATTTATTGGGATTCATTAGGATGCAATTTGATTCATTACCTTGAATGGTCAGGATCACTTGTCTTTGCATTTGCGTCTGATGTACTCTCTGTAACAGAATCAATGACATTGAATCCTTCACTGGCAAACACCAAGAACAGTTTTTAGCCCTCCATCGCATTAGCCCACTGCCATTGCCTGTAGTTTTTTCTGTAGCCTTGCCTGGTGGTTGTATTCAAACTCCTCAAATATTTCTCACAAGTGTCCCTTAGATTTTTCATTTCTTCTTCAACATTTCTCTTGCATGGAAATGTAATCGCTCAAAAAATAACAAGTTAAAAAAATTGCTTATGCATTTTCAATTCTGGTATCTTGTCACTGGGGATTCATTTTCAACAATTGGGCACAAGGTTTGAATAGGATTTTCAACTGTCAGTGTTATTGTTGAGGGGGTTTGTGAGGCGACTTAGGAGTGAATGCGACCCAAATGTATGCCTGAACCTACAAAAAGCATTTGGAAAATGGCTGCACTAGGGTTTTCTGAAAAATGGCAATTTTGCAGCTGCATTGGGAGCATCGCTGGCAAGCGTGTTACTATCAAATGCCCCAAGGAGAGTGGATCAAAACATTTTTGCTACTTAAAAATTTCCATCTCTGCTTCATTTCCTTAGCTTCATTTCCCGATGCAAACAGTGACTAACCTTTCCAGGTATATTAAGACGTGATTATCTACCTCCTGCAATTGTCCGTGATTCTGCTTCATATGATCAATCCACACCATTGGATGTTTTGAAGAAAGGCAATGACCTGTCAACCGAATATATACTTTATTTGAATTTATCGATGGAATTGCTGCGTTCTTTCTCTGAAAATTGCTGGAAAGGTGTTGTCAGTTGGTCATTGAGCAGTAGCAGCTCTGAAAATGTATTTCCTGTGAATTACCAGGTAGGTAAGTGATTGAGGATGATGTTCTCTTGCTCTCATGTTAAGTATCCTATGGACTTCATATGCCTACTCCTAAGAGACATAATATGGGAACCTGAGAGGTTCCTGAGTGGAACATCACATGGGATGAGCTGATTTAAGATGTCATTTTTTTGCTCATGTAAAATATCCATTCATATGGTAATAAAGCCTATTGAGAACCACTCCAGAGCAAAACTGTCAATCTCTTGGTGTGTTTGGACACATTCATAGAGACACTGGCAAGGACTGCGCTTGACATGTAATGCCTGGGACCATGAGGGTTGTGTCCCAAAGACTTCTCACCTCCCCAATCCTCCAACTCCAGGCACTGTTGATCAGTTGCTTGACCACTCAAGTGTTGGCATGGGTAGGTCCTGATTTACATCGACCTACTTCCTTATGATAACACAAACATCAGAGCTGGACCTTCATCGAGGCATGGCTCATTGACCTGTTACTTGTCAACACTTGGCTATGACCAGGGCTTCTTAAAATGTGATAGAACTTGCGAAGGTGAATGAAATAATGAGTCCTACCTAAAATAAATAATCACCGATCATTGCTCAGTTGTGAAGAGGCGTTAACCCTCAACTGCTATTGTTGGGTCTTTTTTGACCTGACGTGATTCGTTTTTGCTGTAGTGGTAAAACGGTCGTTCATAGCAAAGTGGCAGCTTGGCTACAATGTAATCCTAGGAGAGGGGGGAATGAGCCAGTTGAACTTGAGACTGTGCGGATGACGGTTTTTGCTGAAAAATCGGGTCAAAATGACCCGAGGATAATGTGCACGTAGCCAAAAACCACGATAGAAGTTAAGGGTTAAGCATGGAAGGTTTTGTGGGTTGTTTTGAAATGATCTGGCAACCTTGCTGCTGTGTAGATTTGGAGAGGTTACTCAGATCTAGGATCTTCAGTATGAGTCCTTACTCAGTGCAGAATTAACCTAAAGAAGAGTAATTTGGCCACTGACTTTTTTTATTTTTCAGAAAATTCTGTGGCAAAGCATTGTTGAGCTTGTTTTAAGGGTATATTGCTGTATTATCCACCTCTTTCATGTCCATTCCAGTTCCCAATCATCTTTATGTAATCCTATCACACCCAGTAGATTTCAATGTAAGTTCATTTCAAAAGTCATTCATAGAAATATATTTTATCACAAATTATTTCTTGTATTACATTGTTTCTTTGTTCATTTTTAACTGGGTATATTTAAATAAGGAGATTTCTTTCTATTTTGGGAATTATGCATGGGTTGCTCTTTTTCAGTGATATTTCCTCTTAATGCATGATGCAAAAATCTGAATGGAGTTCAAGAAACTTAGTCAAAACTGAGTTTTAAGAGACAATTTGCTCAATGGTAGGAGCGTCTGAAGAAATTACAACTTGGCTGTTTCCACATGAGGTTTTATTGTTACCGACCATGGTTTCATTACAGAGTAACATAACACATTACAACAGAGTTTGTAATTTCTTCAGACGCTCCTACTATGAAGGATTTCCACGAAGTCACGCCCACTACCATTACTTAAATTTGCTCAATGTTTGGGAATTGTAGAACATACATCTAGGATATACATATAAGGAATGTGGTAGGTACCTATTTGCTAAATTGAAATTTGTACATAAATAATTAGAAAACATTGAAAAGATGCCCTTGACTTTCGTGGTGGATGAGGTTTATTTTTTGAATTTTTACTAACCCATTTTCCATTTTTTATCATTAGAATCTTTTCTACGTTTATTTTTAGGATTAATCAAAAATCATAATAGACTTATGAATGTAGCAATGATAAATCTACATCTGTTTCATCCACAAAGAAACCTTCTGAAGGAACTGATGCTTCAATTGATACATCACACATATCCTAAGTAAGTATCTCACTAATCATCTCCTCCTTGTTCATCAGTTTTTCTCATACCAAAGGATAGAGTCAGCTATGAGCAGTGCTGTGACAGTTATTCTTTTCTGCTATTGTTGTGTAGCATGTGACGTTGTTTCAAAGTTGCTGTAGTTGTAGCTGCTATGTGAATTTCTTTCACTTTCATTTATTTCAAATGCTACCCTTCCTAATTATCCCTTGTGAACTATGATGATGAATACCCTATTCGCATATCTCCAAAGAAGCAACTCCTCTAATTTATTGCTCTTACATTACTTTTAAAGCCTTTGACTCCTTCTAGAACCATTTCTTGATGTCAAAAATTTCCCAATAAAAGAATTAGGCCATATTCAAAAATCCTTTCACCTTCCCCTATCTCTCTCCTAATCACCAAAATGTATTTTTTCAACACAACCACATTTTTTGCTTAGTTATAAAGGCTCTGAGTGACCTCCCTCCCATTAAGATGTATGATTGAGTGGAATTGCTTGCAACATTTTGAGGTCATGCAAATCTTCGTGGACTGAACCTTATGTGATTACTCAAAGTAAATAACTAGAGATAAGGGTACTAGTTTTTGTTCATGTACGAGACAAATGATGACCTTCATTTACCTTTCCATCCTTCTCCCTTTTGGTATTGAAGGTGGAGACTGTTTGTCTAGCTATTCATAAGATTTACCCTCCAATGCCATTGTGGAAA
This sequence comes from Ceriagrion tenellum, assembly GCA_963169105.1. Taxonomy (NCBI): domain Eukaryota; kingdom Metazoa; phylum Arthropoda; class Insecta; order Odonata; family Coenagrionidae; genus Ceriagrion; species Ceriagrion tenellum. The sequence continues at coordinate 105,183,704 of OY720638.1, read as the reverse complement.
ACATCCAAGATGGCTTTCTGCCTATCCTACAGTGCATAGTGCATATCCTACGATGCCTCAGTGTGGGGTAAGTATATTGTGCTGTGCTGCTCATCCTCCTTCTTAGTTGAAGGCTACCATGGGGAGTCAGCACACATTTTTATTTTTGAGTTAGTACATTGGTGGGTCCACTAGTAATGAATAGAATGGAATGGGGATTGGATTTGTGCATTGGTTAGAATAGTGGCCTCCATTTTTTAATTTTAAGGGAATGGGTTCTAATCCTGGCAATGGTGAACATCTCTCATTTTTGTACTGATTTCCATTTGAATGCTGTGGAGAGCTCTTGAAGTGTTGTACTCCGTCCATTGGATGGGACGTAAAACTCTGGACACATAGGTGCTTTTCATTATATGTAGGCTCATGCCGATGCATAGTTTCCCTCAACCCCTCCTCCACTTCCATATCAATCCTTACCTTACCAACCAACCCTTAATTATGCAATGCACCTCAGCTGTCAGTCACCTCCCCCAAATAATCATCCAACAAATATCATCAAGTGACAAGTAGATACCGTGGTTTGGTTATGAGTACTGTGCATGTATAGATCAGGGAACAAGGCTAACAATTAGATAAGCTTCACAGTGATAGCAATGAGTGAATGCTTGCATAAATTTTGCGGTCCACAACAGTTCTTCCCATTCATGAAAATCCATCTATAGGGGACTGATTTTGTATGGTGCAGTGGTACAATGTGAGCAATGGACATTTACGGACCACTAAGAAATTATGAAATCCACTTGCAAGTGACTGAGGGCACTCCCATACAAAAGACTGTTCCACAGATATTAGAAATTTGGTGGGGTATGGAAATTATCTTTTTCACTTGATGGTTTGGACCCTCTTACCTATCTCTCATAATATCGCAGTTGCCCATTTCAAACTACATGACGACTCAAAGAACTATGGAATACAATTGTACGACCAATAGAGTACCAGTTTGCACAGACCTTTAGGTGAGGCAGAGGTGGCGTACTTGGGGAGGGAATCATGGATTAGTGACAATGGATGTGATATTTTATTTTCAAAATGACTTACCTTGTTTTTCTTTTTTTTCCAATTATGTTCGGTTTTAAATGTTAATCATTGCACAGTAAGATATTAAGAAACAGAACTCTATAATCCAGAATGATTTCTGTTTTACCTTCCACTATATAGAAATAATTCATCATGATATCACGACAAGGCTTATATGAAACGATGAGGTCGTACATACATGGGCATAAAATTGATGCAAGACTTTTTCATCCAATCAGTCATCTTGATTGTAATTTTAGAAATACCCTTAAGATGCAGTCAACACTCATCTTGTGAGCCATCTCTTTTATCATAAAGTGTCTGCAAGTATGGCCATTGTTTCTTCCTGTTTGAATACCACAGTGCAATTTTATATTTTGCAACAGGGATCATCCTATGAGCCCTGTTTGGAAATTATAGTCAATAAAAAAACCAGGTTAGATTACAATTCCAAATTATATGATGTAATCAAATAAAAGACGAGGTTAATTACATTGGTGACTCAAAGTAACTTTTTGCCTCTAGTTATTTCATCTACAAGGTATTGCTCTTTCCCTCACATGTTAATAAAAAAAATAACAAGGCAACCATATCCTCTCCCGAAAAAGAAATTGCGGTAAATGTAGGGTGTTAAGTAACTTTTGTCAGTAGATTGTTAGGTAGGTAGGCAATGGGAAGTATTTAACCCTTTGAGTGTGGCATGACGTGATATCGTGTCATGGTTGTCTTTACGCTGGTGCTGATGACGTGATATCACGTCATGGGTACCGTGAGTGTTCCAGCTTTCACTTTCACACTCACAGCCTTCTCAGCTACTTTAGGTTCCTTGTGACCTTGAACATCTCTACTGGGTTCAGAAGACATCTAGCAACCGTGAATTGAAGATCGTTTCTAGGTACCTGCTTTGATTCCATCAGAGGAAATATTTTTCTTTGACCGTGAGGTAAGCCAATTTTCACTCCCATTCCTAGTGCTGTAATGCAAAAGCTGGCTATGTTATCCATATTTTTTGCCTGTTTTGCTTGAAAATTGCCATATAATGATAATAGTTTTTCTTCCTGTTAACAAGCTATTGTCAGGTGAAGCTATTTCTATTGAGTTTTTGATAAAAAAAATGATGACATTATGTTTATTCCAATGAATATTCTTTGTTTTTAATTTTGCATGGTTCACTCTTTTCTCAATGCTTGATTCTTATTATTTTACTACTCTCAATCAGAAATTTTGTTGTAATTACATACTTATGAATTTAAAAACATAAATTACATTTTGTTAGATAATCTGTTACTAATTGTTGTTGTTTTTTACAGTCCTGTTTTTGGACTTTTTGTGGAACCCACACCTATTACGAGGAGACTTTAGGAGAAAATGGAGGATTTTTATCGCAAAACTTGAGTATGGTTCTGACGAAGGCTTCCACGGGGTTTAGATGGAGGTTTATTCCTTTTTTCGGGTTTTCCCCGCTTTGGTTCATGCTGAGGACAATATTTCGCTGGCTGTCCTGCTGGACCTGAGTGAGTGGTTACATGGACCTGAGGAAGCCAGTAGGACAGCTGGTGAAATATTGTCCTCAACATGAACCAATTGGTGGAAAACCCGAAAAAAGGAATCAACCTCCAAATGTTGAGTATATTTTGAATGGTGCAACTTATATTTATTATTTATATTTTTTAGATTTATTTTACAATGGAAATATGTCAAAAATAATTTCTTTTGTTTTGAAATATTCACCTCACAGCCATGGATATACCCAGGATTAATGCTAGGGAGAGGGGCCGAAGGGGGGGGAAGGAGGATAGTAGCTATAGATATATGTCAGGGGGACGCAGGACATCATCCTGTCTGGCTCCGTATAGCAGATTTGGTATGAAATGTCTCATCCAGGGGTAGGGGGCAACTGATATCCCCCCTGCCTCCCCCTGGCTAGACCCATGCTCACAGCCATTGGAAACTATTCTGAGATTTTCACTACTGTATGTTTTTTTTCTGTTTTTAGAGGGTTTTTGCTTACATTATATTAATTAATACATATTTTCCCACCAACTTCATGACTCATTTAATTTGAAGTATTATCCATGGCTATATTTAAACTTTTATCTGCATCAGCCTGAGTGAATATTTTACTCTTAATCCATGCATAAATGCCTTATTTATTAACATGAGGTGATTAATAATAATTACAGATGGTACTCAAAAGAGTAGGAAAAAGGAAAATATCCCAGGCTCAGGCAAAGGTGTCGCTGCCATATGGAGAAGTACCTATCCCTTTAACATCAATGGAAGCGCCACAGTCTTCAACACCAATGCATGACTACCCTCCGACTCCAATTCTTCCCTACGAGACTTTTTCTCGGGAAAGATTTACATGGAGGAAGAGCTTACGGAGCTTCTGGAGGAGAGCAATTTGGAGTTTTCAGAAGACGCTGAAGAGACTAAGGATAGCGAGGAGGACGAGCAAGTTCGCTGATCACCTATAACTGACAATTTAGTCTCCCAAAGCAAGGACTGCAAAATGGAAACAACTGACTTACGATGAGTTTTCAACTTACATTGGTCTGTTGTTTCATAAGGGATGTATTCCTATAAACAAGATATCAGACTATTGGAGTACAAATATTCTGTTATACCTACCTTGCTTCTGGAAATGCATGAGTGGTGATCGAGTCCAATGAATCCTTCAAGCTCCTCATTTTTCACCCAACCACAGTCCAAATGATATCCCTTACAAAATCCATCCTCTTCTAAATTCCTTTCATTCCACTCTTGATACCCAAATCATACCTTCCTGCAAGCTTTGCATAGACAAGTCTATGCATCTTTAGAGGGGTAGGCTGGGTATTTATATGAAGTCCAAGAAGCATAAGTATGGAATCAAACTGTATATGGTGACCGAACCTTCAAGGTTTGTTCAACAATTTTTTTGTACATGGGAGCCAGTGATTCCAAACTCAGAGGGCATGGACATGTTGATCGCATTGTCTATAAATTAGTGGAAGATCATTTGGACAAGGGCCATTCATTGTTTATGGATAATTATTATACCAGCATCAATTTGATCCATGAACTGCTTGAGAGGATACTGTATTGCACAGAAACTGTTGGAACAAACGGGAAAGGCTTTCACCTCCAAAGTGGCAAATGCTAAGTTTTACTGAAGTAGAAGGACAAAAGGGGCGTATGACATTCAGCTGTGAATTCGGGAGTCACACGGCTGACGTGCATACCTGAAGAGTAGATATGGTCGTTTCTAAGTCAGAGGCTGTTGTCAAATATAACAAGTCAATGGGTGGAATTTACCACTTTGATCAAATGATGGCATATTATCCTATTGAAAGGAGGACCCTTTAATGGTACAAGAAGTTGGGAATCCATATATTTCACCTTATTCCTGTCAACAACTTTTTCTTCTACCAGCAACCCCACGAAAAGTTAACTTTGTATAAATTCCCACTCTCCATTATTAAATCCCTTATTCTTCCATCATACCTTTCTTATCCAAAGCCACTTGCGCCCTCTAAACCTATAACTTAATTCCATGGAATCATACTCTTGGAAGGCAGCAAATAAAAATCCTATCGCCGCTGTAAATACTCATTTATCCTAGGGCATAGAAAAGAGACAGCATATTTGTGTCCTGATTTTAAGGGTTCTCCTGCACTTTGTCCAGTGTTTTGCACCCTATCACAAAAACATGTAACTATATAGATGTAAATACTTTGTAAATGTAAAACATGTGCAAATTTTGTAAATACCCTTATTGTAAATATGTATTTAACGTAACTTTTTTGTAATTTTCAGTGTTAAAATACACTGTTTATGAGGAAATTAATGCTATTTTCTTTATTTATTTATCAGAAGAGAACATTTTATTTTTCAGGATAACAGTTTACATAACTTTGGTTATTCATTATAATAAGATTTTAACTTATCCCTCAGGTATTTTTAGATACATGAATAATTACTGTAAATTTGGTGAGTTTGTGCATTATTTGGCCAAAAGATTCTTTACAGCTCTTCTGAGTTGTTATTATGGCATATACAATAATATTACCGGAGACTGTTTCAATTTCATACACACACATATCCAAAGTATTGGTCCATATCACAGAAAAATTATTTGGAACAGCCAGTGGGAAATTCTTCTTAAGATGTATTATCATAGACTTGAATGAAAATTTTGTGTATGTTTTTAGCTGGTAAAGATTTTAATTCCCAAATATTATTAACATTGCTTCATTGCCTGCAGCTGCTAACAGAATTTAGCATTGTATTAGTGATTTTGGAAGCAATGGATTTAGGGTGATATCTAGAGGGGTTCAGGAAGAGCAAGATTGAGGAGGGCAAGGGGGCATTAGGTGGGAAAAACGATAAAAAGAGAGGGAGTATATGTGATGTCTTTTATTTTTTCCCCACTCCTCTTGATACCCTGTTTCTTAGTCATCACTTTACTGCCCATAAAATACACGTGTTGGCTTGTGGTCCTGCCGAAGTGGTCAGTGACTGAATGGGCCTTCTAAGTTATACTTTATACACTGAGCTTGCCATTGAATGAATGAACCTCCTCTCTCTCTTCTCAGCCTCCCTTCAGACTTACAGCAGAGCCTTAAGCTGGCCAGAGTTCTGCCAGCTGTGGGACACCCCACTCCACCCTCATAAAGATCAAAGGAAGCCTGACACCTATGGGTGGTCCTCGGGGTGGGAAGATTTTTGTAGAAGCTAGAAAAATAATGGTTTTAAGGAAGTGCATCTCTAAAGATAGTGAGCCGGGAAAGATGGTGATGAGTTATTTTCAAAAACCCCAATGTCAGGCCCGTATGAAATCAAGCACCACAACTAGAAGATAAGTTCCTTCCCACAATGGACAACATGATTCACCTATTCCAACAAGTTTCATTTATTTTTATTTCCTTCTTCTAAGCCCTTAATATGGAACGAATTTTAATATGCTATCTGTAATACAAGGTACCAAACGATGCAAGTTTCTCAAACGTTACCAAATGAAAAGATTTGAGAGTGAAACATTCCAAAATTTTCATTTCAGCTTAACAATATTTCAACATTTTATTCGTAAAATAATTGGCATTGAACATCGATAACACTATAAAATGTGATTTCTGCGTCAGTTATGATGATATTTGCTATAAAAACACAAAGTATATGAAGATACAGCACACAATTGGGCTGGTTGGTATATGCAACCCGCATTACGTGGATAGTCGAGGGTTGATGACGTGATATCACGTCATGGATTAAAATGCATATAATTAAAAAATTAAAGCTTTAAAAAATTTTCAATATTTTTCCTAGCGTATTTGGCATCGGTACTTACGTTCTGCCAAAAAAAAGAAAGCCGTCCAGGGATAAAATTATGTGATGTATATGGGCAGCATTGAGAGGGTTAAGCAATAATTAAGAACCCTGGGGCATTTGTGAATTATCTATACGTCAAATATATTTTTCCGTTTATTTTGGTATATTTTCAAATTTGGCAATCGATTGAGTTTCTAGCGGGACGAAACGAATCGACACACTATGACGTAAAATATCGGCGATAATGCTTGGTAGCCCCTGTCTGATACCCAATTTCGCTTTCTACGAAGTGCAATTGTTCTGGTAAGATGCATACTCTCGAGTCCTTTATACTTGTTCCCACTTACCGAAATCAATAATTTGAGAGACCTTTGAATGGCTCAAAAGTGGATTTATCTTTAATCCATTCCGCATTAAAGAGTGAGAATTTAAATCAATTATTATATTCCGATAGTTATCGTTTATCCCATTGCTCCCTTGAATACTCGTGACTGCTTGTGTTTCGTAGCAAAAAATTCTCAACAAAACAACAAAAATTTTTCTTTTGGCGTTGCTCTGTTTTCCAAGTAGTACTTAAACCATTTATCAGGCAGCAGTCTGAGCACTTGCCTTAGCATCATTGCGCTCACAGGTAAGGAATATCGCGGCGTAAGCCCCCAGCGGCATTTTTACCATCGGTAATCGTCGATAAAACCAAAAGCGCTCATTTTCGTTATTGGAGTTTTCTCGGCGGATATTTATACCGGTTTAAGTGCTGCTTACCCAATTATGAGAACATATGGCCGAGAATTTTACTTGTTGCTTCTTCAGTGCTGAGGTAAATAGCACGAAAACTTCAGTAGTACTAAGAATTCTCCGTCATAACCAACATTGGACCTAAGTATCTAAATGGGAACTTTCCGGAATTTATAAGGTTAAGATAGATATTCCAAATGCTTTACTCTCTAAACGAACATTTAAATTCTCGCCGAATGAAAGCAATTCTGAAATCATGAACGTGACTTCAAGAGCTGCGTGCGGAAGTACTTGATTTTAAGCTCTATGTTTTTCCCGCGATAAACTTTTATCGTAAGAAGATATTACTGCGATCCTTAAGGAAATATCTTGCGAGTAATAATTTAAGGAGCTAGAATATACTTGCGTCGACCATTCGACTCCCAGTGTTCCTATCAGGTCTACCAAAGTCCGTTAATTCGTAACCCACCTTCTTCCAGAATCGTGTTCTGTATGTATCAGCGGAATGAACCCCCTGAGTATGCTGCGAATACAATGTCGGCGAATTCCGCTTAGGTTTCCTTAAGTGCCTCATGTCTTTGTCACGCTCAAGTGTTTTATGACTCTGATCAATTAGTTAAATATGACATTTGAGGCATTATATTATGCTTCTTTTTCGACACCTTTGATATTATATATAAAATAGAAAGCTCGTGAAGTATCTATGATAAAATAAGGATAGTAGGCCCAAGTAAGCTAGCACATGCGTACGTTTTTCATAGCCATAGGAGCCGACTACAACGCAATTTCCATATAATTACCGCATTTTGACTTCAGTTGTCGCCGTTATTAAGTAAATGACTCCAAAACGAGGTGTTTTTTATTCTACCGGTAAAAGGTAGGTTTTGTTGAAAGAAAGAGAAAATCCTCCCAGTTTTCTACACTTTCGAGGTTCTATCTATCTCTAGTATTTCTTTTTTTTGCCTTTGCTTACGATCTACCCTTCTTCCCATCCATAAAATCTATTCTCTTTCTTTCCCTTCCCGGCTTGCCCAACATCCTTCCGGCTCTCAGTCTTGAGTAACCTATCGCCCTTATTACTTCCTCTAGCCACCGACCCTGCCTATCCCGGATTTCATTCTCACTCACGTCCTCTTTTCTGAGGGTCCACGTCTCTACCTCATGCAGCTCTACGCTCCATATCAAGCTCTTCACCAGCCTCTTCTTCACATTCTTACCCAAGGTCCCCTTCATCAGCTCCCTTCTAGACGCTTTCTCAGCTTACGTTATTTTCCTCCTTATGTCTTGGCTACAATACCAGTTTTTTTGTAGCGTACTTCCAAGTATTTAAAATGCTCAACGTGCTCAAATTTGAGTCCCCCCACTTTTATTACCAGCCTCGCCATCTTTGTCATTGAGGATCTCATTACTTTTGTTTTCCAATGATTTATCTTCATTCCACATTTCCCGCTCTGATATTCTAAAGCAACCACTAAGGCGACAACAGACCTCCTTGCCTTACCCCGTGACCTATAGCTGCCCATCCTGATTCACCGTCAGCCACCCTCCCCTGTGCCCTTTGGGCCATATAAGTTTAGCATTAGTCTCCTGTCTCGCCAATCTATCCTCATTCTACCGAGAATCTGAATTAATTTTTCCAAATTCACCCTTTCAAACGCCTTTTCGAAATCCATGAAGCAAGCAAACACATTCTGGCTGTATGTTTCTTTCTTTAAGTGTTTTCATCACCTCAATAGCATCTCGTGTGGACCTTCTTTTCCGAAACTCAAACTGGTCATCGCCCAAATAGTACTTTGCCCTATTCTCCTACCTTTTGTAAATTATTCTAAGTAAGACTTTGGGTCGTATTAATAATGCTTACTGTTCAATATTCCTTACATTTTGACGCATTTTTCTTCTTCGGGATAGGTATCAGGACTGTTTTCATGAAGTCCTCTGGCCATACTCTTTCGTCATAGATTCTACGAATAAGTTCGAAAAATGGTTGTCTACATATATTTATTGTCTAAATTCCTAAGTAACTCCGAAGGCATGTTATCTACTCTCACGGCTCTTCTCGGCTTTATCGCTTTTAATGCTTTCTCTATTTCTCTGTCGAGTATATTTGGTACGAGATTATTCTACTCTTTGTATTCCCTCATCCTCTAGAGCTAGCCTTACCGGTCTACTTTCGCTGCCATAATGCTCCTCCACGTATTCTCTCCATCCATCTTGATTATCTTCCTGCTCGATTGGTATCCCGCCTGTTTTGTCTGTAATCTTTTGTACTATTTGTCCCATCTTACCTCCTGATAGAAATTTTACTTTAGCGTACAATTCTCTCACTTTCCCTTCTTTCTGCAGCTTTTCCATTATCTCGTATTGTCCTTTCCGCCAGTTTTCCTTCCCCCGTTTGAGTACTCACTGGGTTTATTATTTAATTCCTTGTACTTCCTCTTGCCTAGGTCGAGGTTGACATTTTTCCACTTGCTTCTCTCCTCTATTTTCCTAATCATTTCTCCCGTAACTCATGTTTCTTTGCCACCTCTTTTCTGCAGATCCTATTAATTTTTATGCCGCTCTTATTGTGCCTGTTTTTATACTTTTTACTTCCTTTGCTTCACCTATGTTCTTTTCCACTAGCTTTTGGTATTCCCTCCTTTTTTCCCCTTTCAACGCTTCAAATTTAGCTATCAACTCCTCATCCTCATGATTTTATTAATCCTTTCGAATCTAACATCGCATTTCATGATGTCTAAATTATGATCTGAACCCGTGTCAACTCCCACGTAGCTTCGTGCTTTAAGACAGTTTCTGAATCTTTGCCGATGATGTAATCAATTTGATATCTTCCCGTGTCTCCCGGCATGGTCCATGTGTACCTGCGCCCGAGGTGATGTTAAAACCATGTGTTTGTTAGAAAAAATGTATTTCTCCTGCAGAAATTAACTGCCTTCTGTCCACGATCATTTCTCGTCCCTAATCCATACCCTCCCTCTTTATATCCATCTCTCACTTCCCCCACTACTGCATACCCTTCGCCCATTACTATCAGGTTTTTCTTGCCCAGGACGTTTATTGTTATTTCCTCTAGCTGCTCATATACCCCATCCACCTCTTCCTTCCTATGATTACGTGGACTTGTACGCCAGAACCAATACGAAATTTGCCAGGCGTGCTTTTATTTCTACCATTAGTATCCTATCGCTCACTTTTTTAATGTTTACTGCTCACATCCCAAATATTACGTTCAATACTTTCGCCACCCTACACTGATTCTCATCCCCACGACTATAGATTACCCTTCAACTATCACTCCAATGGTCACCGCACTCCCTCCATCACACCTGACACAGCCCCAAGCCACTTATGTCCCCCTTCTCCACTATTTATATCAGGCACGGGACACGTTTTTCTCTTAGTTCCCAAAATATAACTTAAATGACAGTCATGTAATATTACAGTGGTACCACCTTGAGCTTATTGCGTTTATATGGGCTACATATATGGTCAACATTAATCAATCTTAAGGATATGCTATCCTTGATGATATATTCTTGGCTAGTGTTGAAGAAGGCAGTTCTCCGCTGCTAATTTTTTTAATTACGTGAAGCAGTTTTGGAAATGAAGGAAATACGCGAGTAGGCTTGATTTCTTCTCACACCAAACTATTGGTTTTTTCTCACACCAAAAAGTTATTGATTAGCCTATGCATCTTCGTTTCATTCACAAGAGCCTTTGTCGACTATATCTCCTGGATTGAGAAACTAAAGGCAGCTGAAAGAAGATGACTAGTTTTCGTTTCGCTTTCGTTGACCCCAGCAAATCATCTTGGCTGACCAAGACATTTGGAAAATCTTTATGCACTATTTCAGACAAAAAGCCTACATATCCGAGAAATATGGTGTTTCCGGACATCTTTTGTAAATTAACAGAACATGAACAAATTGCGAAAGTTTCGCACCGAGTATTCGAGCAATGCGGTCTCAGGGAAAAATGACTCTGCCAGGAGTACCTTTGGATAATTTGAAGATATAAAGAACTATTTTTTACTCTTTTCCTCTGCTCAAAAGTAAAATTAATTTTTGTATAGTTATTTAAGGCGTCAGAAGGTTTAAAGTCTGGGTGACTTAGTAATTGTAAGTTTAGGTTTTTTCACAGTCTTAGATTTTTTCACGGGATGTTGTTGACTTATCCTTATGCAGGCAGGGGAAAGTCGAGAAAATAAGAGGCTGGAGAATCAAATGCGTACGCAAGCCTTCCAGTGATTCTGGGCAGAATCCGACTGGTAATTCCGACGAATGCTCCCAGTCCCAATCACCGTGTAACCCCAAGATTCCCCTCTCACCCTTCCACTTCGGCTGTATGGAGAAAAACTGTAGAATTAAGATCGTGCTGTGCAGAGGGAAGCTTAAGCTTCTCTTAGAAAAAGATATGTGACATGTGAAGCAAATTGTAGCATGATCTATTAGCAGTTTGCCCAATACACAGCACAATAATACTCGTACTTTCCATTCATGTGAGACAATACGCAGTAGTCAGAGCACTACAAAACAGATCGGGAACATAGTTGTTGTGCGCCAGACTATGAAAGAGCTTCGATAATCACATCCACGATCAGTTTTTGTGTTTATTTTCTGGTAAGAAGCATGCCATGAATAATATGAAGTTTTTACGTCACAATAAAATGAAAAGGCTTGTTTTTTTTAACGCGCTCGTTAAAAGAATTCTGCATAAGGCATGCGACGGTGACTATTTGGACACTATAGGATGGCGACAATCGGAGGATTTCCGAACTTTTCGCCTGAGCACATTGTACCATTTAACATCGCTCGTGTACGATGTAGCGCGCTGATGTGTTTCCATGTGATAATTTCAACATATTGCAGAAACTAAATCGAGAAAAAAATCGGCCTGGCTCGGAATGGAAACATGGACGGTAGTTATATTCCCAGTACAGGTCGATTTTTCATGGTAATGAAGGAGATGTTTTGAGGAGATAGGACAGCTTTAAAATGAAATTGATTTCATATAAGATTATATGTAAAATAAGGCGTTACATTAACTTGACAGATTAACATATTGTGGAGATGGGGGCCATCCCATTCCTCCCAGAAAAGACATCAAGTGATGCGCGAGGTGATTTCTGGGAAAAATGAAAAATCAAACCACGGTCCGTGATTCGATTCCCGACCCAGGCCGAATTTCATGGTATATTATATCTTTTGAGGCTTTAAAGGCAAGCATTAACAACATTTTTTAGTTTAGGGCTAAATTGAATGCACTTGCGAGTTTAGGCAAGACATATTTCTTCTGTGGTCGTAAGTTAATCACGATGAGCACTACTGTAAGAGATGTTACTGAAGGAACTGGCTCCGGTAATGGGAAGCCACAACGTCCAAATCAGGAAATTTACTCTCACTAGCCTTTCAAACGATGATAACTAACACACTGATACTAACCTTTAATCACTAATGATCATTTCATTTCAGTATTGCACCAGCTGATTGATAGGTTTTTGGACAGTGCAACGAAAAATTTCTAACGTCCTAATTTCTGGTATATCGTTCTGCTTTCCCTTCTATACGTGAACCGCCATTAGAACCATCTTGAATTTAGATAGTATTGCTATAACACTGGTTGCCGCCTTGACTTGTGGGCACATCATCCGATTATGGTTACTATTTTTGTGATTTAATTTGTTGTTTATTGAAATACTTCAATACTATTATAATCAGATGAAATCTTCTGACTTGGGGAGAAAACAATAAAATGTAAGAAATGTTGTTACAACTATGTGATTTCAACCAGGCATTCCTCATGAGAGCGAAAATTAGATTTGGGGGTGGGGAAGGGAGCCGAAAACATAATGGGATTAAAGTCAAGGTTCTTACAGGAGGTAGGCGTTTCCTTCGAAAGGGCAATGTGTGTGATGGGCGCTAGCTTAATATGCCGAAAGATAGCCTATTAAGACCTTTGGAAGATATAGTATTGATTCATGAGAAAGTGAGGCTGAAGTAAAACGGCAATGTTATCAAGTTTTAGTAGTACTAATCCTGCTGCAATCTAACTATGTATCCGGCGCTGTGGATTAATACCAGGTACAGACTATCATATTTCTAAAGGGAACGCTAAGGCTGAAGATTATACTCGCACTGATGTTGTGTAATGTTTTCCTTCAGATTCATGAGGTAACGAGGAAAGGCAATCTTCCGTCTATGCCTATTCCGCCTAATTGAATTATGTATGTGCCGCATCCCTTAGTACCTGATCTGCGTGCATTCTCCTAATAGGTGTGCGTGATTTGGGTAGATGGCTATACCGCACGTTCGTACAGGTTTATGGTATACTGGGGACATGCGTCTCTAAAAGGCGTGGTTATTAATTGTTTGCGGTTTTCTCTGCTCGTTTACATTTCATATTCTGCTTTAATGGCTACGAATTAGTGGATCATACATGGACGTGACATTGTTTTGTTGGAGCATAGCATTAATTCCGGCTGAGCGTGGCTTCGGCCGCGGAATTCACTGGAAGTCATCAGGTTGGCGTTCCTAGGAAATACATCGGCCTTTAGGAATTTATTATGATCAACTCCGTATTTGGGGGGAGGGTTGCCGCGAGGGTTCAAGACAAATGGTTGGATGCGAAATGGGGATGGGGGCCAAGACGAATGGCAAAGATCGGCAACGGAGGGTGTGCACTGTTCGCTCGTTGAGGGGCAGGGCTCAGGGGCGTTGGGCGCCAGCGTGAAAATACGAAAAAATGCCCTTGGTTATATTGCTTCTTCCTCACTAGTATTCAAGTCGAACGAGCGCCTGGGATTGATACGGAGAGTGATGTGAGACATGAATGCCGTGGCTGTCATTGCGGTAAGTAATGGCCGATGCGAAATATGTGCTCGGGAATGGAAGACAACTGACGGATGTGCTGGCCCTTTTTAAGGCTTCCACTCCATCACATGGGCGCTACCCTTTTCCATTTTCAACCCGCTCCTTCGTATTCCTTGAGCGGCTCCACGCGTCAAATTTAGAAATATTGTCGGTGCTCTTGGGGAGACGGGGTGGGGGATCGCGGTGATGTTGCAGTTTAGTGAGTGGCAGAGGCTCGAGACATGTCCCTTACTCGATTAATGTCGCCACTAAATATTGAATTTATTCGAATAAACGCGCTGATGTTAAGGAATGTAGCTCAGAAATACCTAAAAAGTTGGTGAGCCATAAACTTCATGCAAATGCTCAGTTGTCATGGACGTTGCTCAATTTAAGGGGGCAGTTTAAATAGAAGCACGCTTCTAAAGACTTATGTCTTGTGTACTTGTACTATAAGGGTTTGCGTCGGGTTAATTTTAGGGAGTGAAAAGGAACTGGAAAAGTAGCCTTGAAACTTTGGGTGGTGCCGAATTCTCTTCTCAGATATCCAAATTTCTTCTATCTAATATCAATATTTGTTGATAAAATTTCAGTATTAGTAATCGGGTTCGCAAATTTCCCCTAAGGCTGCGGTGATACTTCTCTGTTATCTCCTAAAAAGTATTCGACAAATATCAACTTCATCTCTTAAATCCGTTTATACAGTGATGGGTTACTGCAAATGCTGCTTAATCATGCAAACCTTTATCGCTCTCATATTCTTCTATTTTGAATGCATTGTCGAGCCGGCCTCAGACTCATATTGTAATTTCTTATTGCGTGTAATCAATGCTACATTGCGACCCATATTTCATTATTCGTACTCCGGTCTTTTTTTGTCTTACTCCTTGTCTTAGGATTGGATTCTTTGGGGAGGCGACCGACGGCTAAGGTCATTTGCGCCATAGGAGACAGGTAAGGGAGGAAGGGTGGATAGAAACTCGGCGTCGGCATTAGCCTGCTCTTAACGAAAGGCGCCAAGGGGACCACGGTTTAACGTCTCATCCGACAGACGAAGTACTGTACTTGAAGTGCCCTCCACAAGACACTCGAGTAGGGATCAGTTTTCCTCTGAAATACATTCTCCTTTGCAGGGATTTGAACCCTGGCCGCTTGTATGGTTAGTCAGTGCTCTAGCCACCACACCAACCCGATCCCCTCCTTGTCTTAGGCTTTCGGTTTCCTAGCGTATCCAGTAAATGAACAGAATTTGTCATACTGAATGGAATTAGCTCTTTGGTTGATTTAGTAAAGTGCGTTTTAATTTTTCAAAGAGGTTTTACTACCAATCACTGTTCCTTGAGTCGAGAGATTTGGTTTACTTGTCTTTCCGCCTTCCTTCCCTTAGCATAAAACTTAGTGGTCTTTTCTTCTCAAAGCCGATAGGATCGCCCTCTCCCGCCCTACTCTTATTCTGACTCTATTTATCCTCTGAGTCTAATGCTGGGTTTTATATTTCTGCTGTTTTATCTCTCTGTGCAAAACATAATATTATTTCAAATTAAGTTAGTTCTGATACCCATTCAATGCCGTAGATTTGTTCCCCACACTTGGTGAGTTTTGGGCTGTCCGTTAGTATGCATTAACATACTTCTGCCCTGCCTAGTGATGCGAGGGCTTGAAAAAAATCTCAAACTCTCGGGAAAAACAATTTTCCCCTTTTCTCCCTGCCTAGGAAAACTAAGGAAAATTTGGGAAATTTTGAACCTATGGTTAAAAAAACAACAGTTTTCACTGATAAACGAGGCTTAAATGTACAAAGGATTACGAAGAATATTATGAATAGGAATATTCAATTTTAATTAATCATGATCATGTTAGTAGCAGCTCCTGTAATCAGCCATGTACAATGACAATATTACCATTCATATTGAAAGTCACCCCTAGTAAAATACCAGAATAATGATCAGCTATATACATACATCCATTAACAATGGTGACATAAGTCAATGATGGACAATTTCTACAGGTGTTTGTTCGATACCATCATGAATAAATCAATGCCATTTTATTGACAAAAATTACATATGTACTCGGTTGATAAGTGAGTCAACATAAAGGATGATGACGTTTCTTAATGAAAGTCTTAATTAATACGTTAGCACGTGAGCCAACCTATTTTAATGGCATTCATATTTATTCGCCTGAAAAATATTTTTTTATCTATTTCGTTCTAAAAAGGATGGTCAACGAGTTAGCTGCTATATTAGGGCTGTTCATACAGATTATGGCAATTAAAAATTGAAATGACTACTGACTGCAATAACATTGCGGAACAGGTTTTCAAACTGTTGATCATCGGTAGAGATGTCTCACGATAAACATGCAGAAGACCAGGCGAATGACTAAAATCTTGGTAACTGTGATATTGGTGAATACTAAGGTATTTTTTCTCTTCATTTTGAGCTCTTAAAATCCACTGTAAAAGGATCCAATCCAAATCGAGGGAGTCCATTCCTATGTAATTTCCGAAATTATGTTGCATTTTAATCAGTGACATCTGATAAGGTGTCTTAGATAAGATTGATCGATTTATTTCGATGACTCTGAGTGATATTTAAATTTTCGCCAGCCTCTCTGCATGCTATTTGTTATATCCCTGACAATGAGTGTGATTTTTTTCCTCGTTCAGGTCAGCATCGGTAACTTGGTGAGGTGACTAGAGGATCGGCTCCACATCTCACAGGGTCCGTGTGTAAATACTGAAAATTATAAAGATTTTTCAGCTGAACCCCGATCCCCACCCGGGTGTTTTGTTGACGGAGCTACAAATACCTGTCAGATGGTATGTAAAACTTTGGTTTTCATTACTGATACCCCCTGAATGTGTCATATTTCCTTCATTTATCGTATATAATGAAATCAGTGGGTGGTCACCATGCCAATAAATGAACCTTGAAGATTTCCTTCAATTATTTGAATAAGCTATGCATTAACGCTAATCCCCTGATGTTACTAGCGATAATCTAAGCTCATGATTGAAACAACCTATTGTTCAAAAGCATACTATTTGTGTATTTGTGTACTTGATAAAAAAGCAAAACATTACTCTAGACCGGGGGTGGCGAACCTATGGCACGCGGAGCAATTATTTTGGCACGCGGACCTGGGAGGGCGCTTAGGGATACCTCTATCTCACTCGATGAGTTGGCACGCGAGTCGAGCAAGTATACTCTTCATATTCTCTTATTTCATAAACTTGGCACTCAATCGCCAAAAGGTTCGCCACCCCTGCTCTAGACCAACATTTTATGTTGCTTGTAGATATTATTTAGCTACTTATGCAGCCTCCATGTCTTATCCTTCGGTTTTAAGGTGTTGGTAAAACGAATGCTTAAGTATGAATTATTTAAGGTGATGTTGATAACACTTAATCCTTTGAAATTTTCTCATCCATCGCAGTGTATAAAAGACAATGTGGTCTCCGTGGGCTCCTTTAATTCTGTCGTCTGCTCATTCCATTTCTCTCTTGTACTCGAAATTTACAAGCGATTGGTCAACGATTGACGGCTTGCACATGGGACGACTTATCAGTCTGCCAATATATACTAAGATTCTTTGCTTCTCAATAAAGCTTCATAACCATTCGTCAATGTAATTGATGTCAGGTTCACATAAAGTCGCTGGTTCAGACCAGGAGGAAAGGTTTCAGAGGGGAGAGGGGTAATTATTTACCAAATAAAAGCTTTATATCCAAGTCGAAGGATACGCCATAAAGAATTTGATTGCCAACTGATGAGATTATGGAGGTTATGCAAAATTTAACGGTAAAAAGAAACATACCTGTACGTTCAGGACTTTGCACTTGACTGAAACGTGGATCTTGATTTTTAACGTATTAACCATCAGAGCGAAAGCTACATACTAGCTTTTCAGAAGACGATAGGAGAAATGGTCGGAAACGGCATTTACAAGCTATTTAAGCGGAACGGGTGGTAAACCTCGGTCATATGTTACATCTGACTGATGGGGCACTGTAGATGATGTACTCTCCTCATAGCATAGAGTGAGTTCAATTGCCGATGAAAGTTTCCCCTGTTTTTGAGAGGAGACCAGCCCTCCAGCCACCCTACCAATTTGAGCTCTCTTTCTCCTCTTTGACCTCATTCTCCTTAGACAATGTTTTTCTTCATCTCAGCATATGTCCTACTGGTCTTCATTCTGTCCATAACACCCATTCTTTTTCTTCTCCATACCCGCTTACCCAATAATCTTCCCTCTGTACGGCCTTCAGCTTCCCTTCGCTTCTCATTACCTCTTTCAACCACCTATTCTGCCCCCTCCTAATCTCCTCCAGAAGTTTTCGCTCTTGACCCATCACACTAATCCTGTCCTCGTTCAACTTCCTTTTCATCCACCGCTCTTTCTCCATTCTCC
Organism: Ceriagrion tenellum; assembly: GCA_963169105.1. Taxonomy (NCBI): domain Eukaryota; kingdom Metazoa; phylum Arthropoda; class Insecta; order Odonata; family Coenagrionidae; genus Ceriagrion; species Ceriagrion tenellum. The sequence goes on along the minus strand of OY720638.1, from coordinate 105,165,339 downwards.
TTCACTCATACATCTCACATACCAGCGAGCTCTTCTCGCCCTCGTTTCTGGGAATCCATGTTTCTATACTACACGATGCTACAAAGCATTTTAAACTGTTTGTTAGACTTTCTTACCCAGGTCATCATCAGCTATCTCCTGTTACTGAATACTTCTTTTGCTGGCGTAACTCTCCTTTAAATGCCTTTGCTATTATTACAATTTTTCTCCAGCGCTCAACCGAATTCATTAAATTACTCTACTTTTTTGCCCTCCTACCCTTATGGGCCGCCTCACTTTCTTTGTATTAGAAGAACGCTTTACTTTAGTTTTATTTTTCTTATCTTTATTCCGTATTTTCCATCCTAATTTTCAAACACATCTATGATAGCTAATAATCCCTTGGATGATCGACTAATCAAATCGGCAAAACAATCGACTTCATCGGCTATCCTATTTTTATTCCCCCATCTAGCTCTTCACTAGCCTCTCTTACCGTTTCCTCAGCATACTCTTTACAATAGCAAAATCGGGTAGCCTTGTCTTACCCCTAAATAACTATCCATCTTGATTTATGGGATCAAGCATTTTAAATTATGGGAAATTATTTTCAGTGCGTCTTTGCTCCCGGGGGAGTACCGCAGTACCTATTCGAAAGATGCAGGATGTTGTTCCGTGACAAACTTTCTTATCGTTTTGCCACGGCGCTACTTCAGAATGAGTAAAAAGGTTGTTTAGCTTGTTATCTTGTTCGTTTATTTTCCGTGTAATGCTTTTTAATTGAATGTGCATCATTACAAACAACACGTCTCGCACACTTTTTTTTCTTTTACTCTCTGCATGCCTATGAGCCATTCCACCTCTGTTCAACAAACCATTGTTCCTTAGAGGGCTCAGATTTCGCTCAGACTTGGTTTACGGACAGCATATGACCTCAAACAAAGTAATCTGAAACCGTTTTGAGAAAACGTTTAATGTGATTTATGCGTACTTAAATTTTTTCAAATTTTTGCCAAGAAGAGTGGACTGAATCATATTTTTACATATATCTCTGCTTCATATACTCATAGTGCAACATAATTCACCTAATTTTAAAGCTTACTTTTTTATAAAAGTATAGATACCATTTATAATTAAATTCCCTATTTTTGTTTAATATTAAAGATTTAAAAAATGTTGTATGGTGTTTCTCAAGTACTTCACCTCAGAATCGGCCGAATTTTTTTCATAACTAATAAAAACCTGAGTAAATTAAAAAAAAAGTACTCCATGGTAATTAATAAACGCTCTTGTACAAAGTTTTAAACATTTACATTTGTTCACGCCCACCTCTGCGGTCTCAGCCCAGGAGCTGGCATGTGGCTGACGTGAAATGGAGGCTGAGGCCTACATGGATAGCTCCAGCTCATTGTATACATTGTATTGCTCATTGTATGATATGAGTAACAAATCACAGAATGAACAACTAATTGTTTATATTTGTTATTTTTAATGCTATACAAAAGCTATTTAAAAATAACGCAAGAGCTCAATTGAAGATTTTGGATGTTCCGCTTATATGCATTTATTCAATTGTAAGCCATGCGATGGTGCCTTTAATAACACTAACGATGTTCTTCAATTAAGAAAAAATATTTAGAATTTTTTATTAAACATTTAAGTAAGATTTTCCTGAAATTGGATTCTCTTGCAGTTGTATAGTCACAGACTTCGTTCTAGTGTGAGGCTGTATTTTTTTTCTAATCTCGCTCTTATTTCTTAAATTTTGCTCTGTTTTAGCGTATCGCTATTAAATTATCAAAGATCCATGCTTTATGCCAGGAAGATATCTGGCTGACATGTGGTTGTAAGACAAACAAATTTTGTTACATTTTTGACTCTGGTTTTCAATCCCCGAAGGCTCAGGCGCTCCCGTCTTTGATTCGCTCCAGGTTTGGAAGCGACACGGAAGAAGAGAGCGATGGTTCCACGTAGTCACCTCTCAAATCAGCCCCAGATAAAATTAATCGGGGCCTTTCTGAAATCGTAACAGCCCCAGTAATGATGAGATTTTTGGAAAACAGAAGATACTCCAGTGAAAAGATTTAAAAATTGCTCTGTGAGCAAGTTAAATTTTCTGTAAGAAAGAACAATGAGGAAAAAAGAGGAGATAATTATGAATTCGTTCAGCCCATTCCCTCATTACTCCCTCTAGAGACGGACAACCCCGACAAATTTTATTTCCCATGCTTCTGATGTAAGCAGCGGAATACTAGGCATTAAAATTTACGCGAGCTTAAAAGATAATATATAAAAGAAAATTCGTCAACATAGGAAGCTAATTTTATGGTGCTTGGAAGATATTTTTCATCATTATATGGGGGCGTATTTCTAAGAGAGCTTTAGTTTTAAAATTAGTAGACTGAAGACCAAAATATTGCCTTCTTTTAAAGCTCCAGTAACTCATATGGTATGCGTTTGCCTAGTGAATCAAAAAGTCAGTGATCAATGGAGTAGAGTTGTCGGTATTATATCTAGGGGAAGACACGTAGCTGCTAGAGTCATATGAAAGCTATACATCAGCTATGGAGAGTTATACTAAAATAATTGATCACCATTTAAGAGTATCCAACAATTGACTTGGACCCAGCAAAAGTAGAATGGCATGGAGGGGTATTTTGGTGAAAATTCAATCGTCTGTATTGCATACTGCCAATGGATACAAGTTGCCTTATTACGCTAATGAAGTTTTAGTCAACCTAAAGGTTCCTTCAAATTCTAGTTGAAAAGGTACAAAGACTTCAGCCGCATGACTACATTACTTAACAACAATTAGGATACCGGAAAAATGTTGAACATAATGTTGAATTAGGATATGTTACTGTAATTGCAGATTTTTCGGAAATTGACGCCTTTTATGCAACGGGAATGCATTCAAGGTAAGCATGGAACCACAACCAACTAGAAAATTACCCCTTTGCTCGCTATTGCCGCCTTATTATTCAAGATGATAATCTCTCATCAATCTATGTCATCATACCTGGAAGTCTGAAGTATGCAACCTCAACAGAGTATTTCTTTTGAAAACAGTTCATACACTACTTGAAATCTAGGATACCGTTGCTTGAAAATGGCATATGTTACTGCGGTTCCGATATTTATAATAAAGTAGGAAAAGCATCCTGAAGTTTTCTCTTCACATAAAAGATATGAACAGCCCGGTAAAATGGCACTTTTTCGCTTCAACATCTACATAATACCCTTCGAGCCGCCGCATGGGCGTGTGGCAGGGGGGATTAGGCCACAAGCCATGTAAAGATGTAAGTTTTTGGGAGTTGAAATGGTGACATGTATTATGGGAGTGTAGTTAGTGAAGCTCAATTTTTATTGTGGTCGATTATTGTGCGAGGGAAGAACGACTTTTTGTACCTATTTTTTCGGAAGTGTATCTCTCTTATTTTATTGCTTCTGTCAGACCTAGAGATGTAGTGAGGAGTCATGATAGTATTCTCTGTGTCGTTCTGAAAAATATCAGTTCTGAATTTCTCAAGCAACCTAAGCCTACCGTGTAGCCTGTGTTGAGAGACTACTTATACGCTGGTAGCAGATTTTAACGAAGCGCGCCGCTTTCCTTTGTATTTTATTAATGTTTTTGGTTAAATCTATTTGACCAAGGTCCCAAATGTTTGCGGCGTATTCGAGATGTGGCGTAAACAGAGCGAAGTAGTATATTTCTTTGACTTTTTCATCCGAGGTCCTTCCTATTATACGTTTAACAAAACCTTGTTTCTTTAATGCTGTGCCGCACATGTTTTGTATGTGTAATCCCCACGATATATTAGAAGCTAGGGTGATTCCAAGATATTTTACTGTATCTAAAGATTTTATGTTTACTTCACCCACAGTATAGGTTTGGCATTTTTGTGACAACTTTCGCAGGAAGTGAACTGTGGTGCATTTGCTGATATTTAATTCTAACCCCCACTCCTGGTACAACGAATGAACGTTGTTAATTTCCGATGACAGAGCTTCAAAGTCCACGTCTTCGCCTATTTCACGGTAGATAAGTGTATCGTCTGCAAATAATCTTAATTTACTGCTTTCTCTCCAACTCCAACTCCAGAACTTTGGACATTAATATAAGTCATGAGTAAAAGAGGGCCGATTACACTTTTTGAGGAACACTGGATGTAACTTCGACTATATCAGAGCTAAAACCATCAATAATTTCTTTTTCTTTTTGATCACTGAGAAAGTCCCTTATTCAATTCACTATTTTTGCATCAACTTCGCATGACTGCAATTTTTATATGTGAGTTTTTGTGAGGAGCCTTAATGAATGCCTTCTTGAAATCAAGGAACTTGCTTAAGCGATTTTTTAAACTTGCGTCGACTTGCTTAATCGATTCATCTGATTTTAGAATTTCATGAAGGAAGTGCGCAAGCTGTATTTCGCAGGACCTTCCATTACGGAAGCCGTGCTGACTGCTATGTAAGAAGTTACGATTATCCAGGAATGTCATAATATTGCTAACGAGGTTCCCAGCAAGGGGAAGGTCTAAGAGACGGAGGAATGTTGAAAGCGTTGGCTGCGTGAGCTAGCCATCAGATATCGGACGAAAATCAAATCCAAACACGCCTATAGCTGTTAAACCGTGCCAAAGAGCGCATTAAAGTGATCGAATTTAGTTAGGCTAAAAAAGATGAAGTGGAAAAAATGCTTCAGTGCTTGCAGTAAGATGTCGTTAAGCCGCTCATATACCAGGCAAAGAGAGCTCCTTGCTGTGGTACCAGAGGCTAATGGAGTGTTATTGAAAAAGAGGATGTAAATTTCCAACTATGGGGCTAAGACCACACTTATTACCGAAAGAGCAAAACAGTGACTTTACTAATACATTTTCCAGTGACCATCACCCCCTATATGGTACGCATTGCCTACCGTTGCCAAAGTTTTAAACATTCGAAAGTATTTTACACTTTTATTACTGTTCACAAGATAGTATGAAACCCATGCATATCATAGGCCTTCAGTGCACCGTTACACTTCTGCGGTGAATTCTCAGAATTATCATAGGGTCCTATACTGAGTCATCAGGTTAATTTGACAAGTATCATTAATTTAGCATTTTGAACAACAATTATAAACGATAAGTTGCTCATTCTTTGGTTTTTAAAACTATGTACAATGAGCTGAACCTATTCATATAGGCCTCAGCCTCTATTTCATGTCAGCCACATGCTAGCTCCTGGGCTAAGACCGCAGAGGTGGGCGTGAACCAATGCAATTATTTGAAAACTTTTACAAGCGCGTTTATGAATTACCATGGAATATTTTTATAAAGGACTAAGCTTCAAAATCAGGCAAATACTGTTGCTCTTTGAGCACAGTATTTGCCTGCTCTTCTCTTTTGGAAGCAGAGATATATGTAAAAGCATGATTCAGTGCACTCTTTTTTGGCAAAAATTTGAAAAAATTTAAATACGCATTAACCACAAGAAAGTTTATTTTCAAAACGGTTTTACATTACTTTGTTTGAGGTCGTACACTATCCGCAAACCAAGTCTGAGTGAAATCTGAGCCCCTAAGGAACAATGGTTCGTTGAATAGAGATGGAATGATACACCTGTGTGTAAGTGTCCATTATCAAACGTTGGTCTAAGAAATGTCTTAAATTATGATATACTTCATTCTATGAAGAAAATTCAACCCCTACCGCACAATTTTGTGGTCGAGTTTGGGTAAGGTTCGCTATCAAATATATTATATCATGATTTATGATCCGAGTAATTTTATTTGAAGAATGATTTGACGAATTACGATGAATTCGGTGTTCGAATTTGTCAAAACTTAAAGTGGGTTTTGGGTCGTTGATTGAGATCGTCGAATCGCCGATGAATAAAGAGCCTTTCATGCATTGAAATTACATTAATGAAGAAGTGTTCAAAACTATTGATGTGTCGTTTTAAATCCATACAGCATTAAAGGACTCTTCATCGAGGGAAGAAAGGATTAAATGGGAATGGAAGATGAGGAAAGGGGTCGCCATAGAGGCATCAGCTATTGTTGAAGTTCAAAGAGGTTGTCGACTGTCAATGAAGACATATACATCGTTATTTCTAGGCTATTTTGGAAATGCCTTGGGTTACTGGGTTCATTTTCGCCATTTTAGTAATGAAATTGTGAGGGAAGGATTCTTTGGGGAATGGAGGGACGGAGCATAGAAAATATGCATCGGCCTTTGTTCGCTCCTAACGAAAGGAGCCTAGGTGATCAAAGCTGGACCACCTATTGCATAAAGTACCTGGTACCCCAAGTACTAAGTGCTACCTCCAAGGCAAACAATAAGGGATTTGGCTTTCGCAGAAACAATCCCGCTGGGTATCGAACTTGGACCCTCTGTGATAGAAGTCAATACTCCGGCCGCCCCGACAAATCAAATCACTTCTTGCCCCACTTCTCATCTTGTGCTGCTGGAGCATTCCAACGCAGCAATCCGCTTTACCTCAAACATTTCCCTTTCTCAGCTCTTAATATTTCTTTTCTCTTCACGCCTCCAAAATCTTTTTTCTTTTCCTTTTGTTTCTTCGATTACTGAACGTTCTGCCTTCCCAGTCATTCTAAATATCATCCTGCCTCGATATCTTCTCTAACAACTTTTGCAGCCTTTTTCATAGTCCTCTTATAACTGCATCTGTTCTTAATCATATCCAATACTAATATCTCTTCTCTTCTTTCCAGCTAATTTTCTGTATCTTTCTCTTCACTCTCCGGAGTTATTTCTCTCACTCTCATTCCTCAGGAAACAAGTTCCTAGATATTCCGTTATGTTCCATATCAGTCATCTTTACCTTCAAGGTCATTGGCTCCCTCATTAGCGTAAGAATCTTTTGCAAAAGAAATACTCTTCATCATCATCCAAAACGATTCATAGTTATGAGAACTGTTCCTCCGGCGCTCGTTTCTACTCTTTAAATTAAAAAAAATGAAATGTTATTCCCATTCGGAAAACAGTTAATATACCGCATGATTTTTATTTAAACTATAAACCTGGTCCTATGTATAAATGTCATATGTATATGTATATGTCCTGGAGTTTAAAAAAACTGAGCGGAATATCTCTTAGTTGAATTTTTTCGATTACGGAAAAATTCTACAAATTTATGGTCAATTATTTATATAATATCTAAAAGACAAAAATAAGGTCATCTGTTGAAATAAAAGTCTGGTGGTAGAGTCAAATGTTACCGTTGAATGCCATCTCGTATTCCAAAATCAAAGGCATCCTAATAATATTCTGTATTTATTTCTGTTTGTTATATTAACTGTTATTCCTAATCTCGCAGAACTACTCCACTTGCATTTTCTCATGAATTATCTTCATCCCATGGGTCTCATGCAGGCCTGACGAAAGATGAACCATTACATCTGAATGGGTGAATGTTTCGTCATCCGTTAATACCCTTCAACATCCTTTACTTTACATACGCCTACTTAAATGCGTAACCTCACCTCTATCAATCCCACCTCACTTTTTTCGTCTATTGTTATAAAAAATGTCTGGTGATAGAGCCAAATTCTATCTTCAATGACTACCGTCGAATAATATCTCAAATTCCAGAATGGAAGGCAAACTAATAATATTCTGTATTGCTTACTATGTTTGTTCTTAGTACGGGTGAAGTTATTGGGACTGATGTGCATGGAACTAAATGGAGAAGGAACTACTGAGTAGTTCTGAAAATCAGGGATATTTTAATTATTTGCCTGTAAAATATGGTTTGAAGTACGAGGAACCATACACTGCTAAGAGAAAGTGAAGTTCTTAAAATCTTTAAGTCTGAGGACTTGCAATATCATAATTGTTTTACCGTAGGCTAATACTAAGTATCAATCTAAATAATATTACTCTCATTAAGTATCAATCTAAATAATATTAATTAATGGGTTCGCAACTAAAAATGTTGAGAGGAAAAATAAAATAGTTTGTGATTTAAGATTTGAATCACTTTTGGGGGAGTGATTTGGGATTCGTGCATCGAATCAATTTTTATGCACTGATTTTATACAGGGTCTAAATTATTTCACTTCGATTCGTGCCTTCGAGTTTACAGTATCATTCACCGTGCCTTATGAATGTATTCCAGGATTATGGCTTCCTTAGGCTTTCCAGAACTTTCCTTGATCACTTAATCATGTTTATTGGACGAAGGTTATTATTATACGTTGCGTCGTCGTCTCCGTAATTAAAAGTGAAACTCCGGTTGGCTCAAGAAAATCTATGACTTATTCGACTTATCGGAATGATATAATGAGGATACAGGTCTAGGAGAATTTAGCGGAAATGTGTTTGATGGCTTACTGATGGTATGTGTATTTTTAAGAGGTATCTTGGCCTATTGTAGTCTAAATATTTGTAATGCAGGTGTGGTCTTTATATTAAGGCAAAGGCATATGTTGTCTGAGGTATTTAGCACCGGTGATGATTTAATATCGCTTTTTCTCCGTGAATCGCTGCGAGCACAGGGAAATTTATAGATGCCTAAAAAGGCTTATCCTTGCATAAACTCCTGAGTGTGATTTGTACCTATATCGCAGGTTGAGTCTCGTAGGCTGGGGGCTGGAAAGTCTCACGAAAGGGTCACTTAAGAGCTGACCCTGAAGTGGTCTCAAAAGCTGTTCGTGATACTGGAGGTTTGATAAGATTGGAGACATGCTGATGCTGAGTGCGGAAGGCTTCTGAGACGAGTGATACCGCTAGTTTTGCTCGTTTTATGACGATGATAAACTGAGGCAGCACTTCTGCGATGCTCAGTTGACCCTATTCGAAAGAAGAAAATACTAGCTGCTTGCCGTATCACTATAACTTCAGTTTACGCATCTCACATCCTTAATTTTATCTCACTTGTATTTGTACTCGCTTTATCATATAGAATACTTCATGTTACCACGTTAGGTTATAAAGCTCTTTGTTGTATCCTTTATTCGTAATAATGCTAATTAATAATAATGACAAAGAATACATACATACATATGTAGGAATAAATTAAAATTTGATTACTGACTAAACTTAGATATATCTTCTATAGTTACTCCCAGTAATACTTCATTTTTTTGGTTACTCTCAGAGTACATCAAACCTTCAAATGTAAGACCTAAATATGACGTTAAAAAAGAATCCTTGCCCTTGGTGGTGCTCGAACCCGCGATCTACGAGATCACCTGACCAGGCTGTTACCAAAACGTTCTCTACGGTGGATTCATGCATTCGGCTAAGTTCATTTAGCATTTAGTCGCATTTAGCCCTGGCTAAGGAAAGTGATAAAAGGGCTGTGTCTGTGTTCAAAGGAAATAGAACTAAATAGAACTAGGAAACAGTACATGAAAACATGTGGAGCGTGGTACTCTATGGTGCAGACTCATGGGCCGTTAGAAAATGATCAGAATCTTTAGAAACCTGATGCTTGAGGCAGAAGCTGAAGATTGAGTGGAAGAATAAAATAAGAAATGGATAAGCATACCGAAGAGCTAAAGACCATATCAGGACCTGAATAGGAAAAGAGCGTAAGGAACACAGTACAGAAAAGAAGAACCAGATAGAGTAGATACGCGCCGGAGCACAATGGATTTGTAAGGAATATAATTTGAGGTATATGTGGGTAAAATTCTCAAGAGAAAGGCCATAGAATAATAATATACACCAATGAAAGAAGAAAGTGCATTAGAAGAAGAAGAATTACCCGGGAGTAAGTAAACTTGCATTAGACAGGGAAGATTGGTGGACTACAGTCAACCAATCTTCGAAATGGGCCAATGATGTGTTTTTTTGGTCAATTATTTTAGTGTGATATGCTGGAAATAAGCTCAATAATGCTGTAAAATATCACAAATTTTGTACAGTAGTCCTATAACTCTCTTTGTACTTATTGGTTACATCGGCCTTTTTCGGTGGCGGCCTACAAGTACATATGCCCAGTTCATTAATTCTTTAATTGATTTTGCTGAAACCATGTATGTTAGTAGTTTTTCTCCGGGTTGAATATATAATATTCATCCTGCTGTAAGGTGCTTGACTTTTGCGCAATATTTTTTGAGTAAAAAAATTAATGTCATGTAATTAATTAAATAGAAATAGAGAAATTACTGTACCTTCTGGTTGAAAAATTAGTGCCACAAGTTGGCTATGGCTTAAATGTGGATGATGCTTCCATCATTTGCGGTGAAAGTGTTGCTGATGAGGAAGAGGAAATCCTCATTTCAGGGAAAACTCAATCTGACAAAATGTAGTTTTTGTTAGAAATGACAAATCGTTCTAAATTCATACGAATTTGGTATTTTGATCCGTCTGAAAGCAAGAGGGCTATCCCATTAAATGATTCGGGGTACGATTAAATTTTAAAATGGTATTACATAAAATTTAAAATTTTCACATTTTAGCCCTTTATCTCCTCAGTCAGTTCCCAATGAAGTGTGCAATTCTGTGTGGAAATTTGGATTAAACCGGTTTAGGCCCGTGAATTGTTTGGACCCGACGGAGGGACCGACCACTTTATCTGTTAACCTGACAAGTATGGCAACTTTGTTTCCGGCTATTGTTTGCCTGATAGGGATAGGTTGATAGCTGTTGAAATTGACTATCCTTTAGATTCATGGAACAGGTGGCTTCCAATCGAATCCCATTTTACCAATCAAAAGAACATGGCATGTATACTAATCTCTTCTTACCAATGGTTCTTGTACCACTATTAGTTCCCGAGCTTTCGCACATCTCAAAGCCAGAATGTATCAGGCGGAAGCTTATTCCCAAGATTTCCGAGTGACCCTAAAAACACCCACGCACCAAGGCGAACGCGATCCCACCGCGAACGATCCAGCACACACCAATACGAACTGCCCGCGCGAACTCCGACCGAACGCTTGACGACGAGACCATATTGTCTCAAGTGTGGTGCATCTACATCCACGAGATCGTTTAAAAACAATTGGAAATAATGCTCAGGTAATGCCATAATGCTCAGAGCCTCAGGTTAAGGGCGAGTTGCAAGTGACGAATAGCGAATGCTCCATCAGATATGGGGGACAGCTGTGAATAAGGGGAAACCCGAGTCAGCAATCCCGGACCGAGGCGGCAGCATCACCAGGGTGTGGGGAGGGTGACTGGTGGCAGGGCCACACTCTCTTAACACCACAGATCCCAATGACAATGCTGTGTCAAAGGGAGTACCACTTTGAGCACTGCCCGTGCTGCCCTACACGTGGGAAGAGAACCTCAAGGCCTAGGACACGGATATAAAACTCAGGTCTTGGAGCAATAGCGAATGCAGTCAGTCGATGAGATGGAAACTCCGATATAAAACCATGGTCCACCAGGTTGGTGGTCAGGCACAAGGCTGACGACCTTATCCTAGAAAAATGTCTTGTTATGAAAATTAGAACTTTGGTTCAGAAGAAAATAGAAACTTCGATCAGACCCGGCTCGTCAAAAGAATAAAGTGAAAGGACATCGATATTATAATGGCAACATATAATATGAGAATCCTGAAAAAAAGTGGGAGCACTGAAACAACTAAAGGAAGAGTTACGGAAATATAAAGTAATGATAGAAGCAGTACAAGAGACGAGGTGGCAAGGGAGTAGAATTTATAAATCAGGCGAGAATGAGGCGACTAACAATGGTTGGAATGGAGTTGTGAATAGGACAGGTTTTGTGGTTTTAAAGAAAGTAAAGTCAAGCATTTTGGATTTTGAACCCATAAGTGACAGATTAGGTTCACTCAGAATAAAAATGAAGTCCTTTAATCTGACTATATTTTGTGCTTCCGTACCACGGAAGAGACTAGCAATGAGGAGAAAGAAGGTTTCTATGTTAACCCTTTGAGTGCGGCATGACGTGATATCACGTCATGGTTGTCTTTCGCTGGTGCTGATGACGTGAATTCACGTCAAGGGTACCATGGGCGTTCCAGATTTCGCTAGGGAACTTTCACTTGGCCCCCTTGTGAAAGCTGGAACACTCGCGGTACCTATGACGTGATATAACGTCATCAGCACCAGCGTAAAGACAACCATGACATGATATCACGTCATGCTGCACTCAAAGGGTTAAGCGCGAAGAGGAGTATTTCAAAGCCCTAAAACACGACTGCAAAATAGGGGACTTAAATGCGAAGGTAGTGAAGGACGAAGTACATAAAAATAAGATACGCAAAGCAAGCTTGCATGAGGTTAGCAACGATAACGGAAAGAGACTGATTGACTTTGCTATAAGTAAAAATTTGAAAGTAGAAAGTACCTGGATGTATCCTGGATGTGAGAAAAGCAACATGAAAATCGTTAGATGGACTCACGGAAGATCAAATGGACCATGCTGTCACAGAAGGACGACATGTCTGTGATCTAATGCTGTTGACAAGCTTCAGAGGGGCAGATGGGGATATAGACCACTATCTGGCCCGGGTGAAGTCTCGACTAAGAATAGCCTTAGCAAATCAACACAAAGAAAAGGCTCAAATTGGGTATGGTGTAAGCAAATTAAAGGTAAACGAAGGCCAGAGGGCAGATCATAGAAGGAAAGTGACTAAAAATTCAAAGAAAAGATAGAAGAATGGAAAAGAGGAGATTGTGAAGGAAAGTGGAAGATTTGTAAATATCCATCACGGAGTATGAATGACAAAGTGCTTGATAAAAAAAGAAAGGAAAAGAGTGGTTTGAGTGTAATCAAGCGTGTAAGGAAGCTGTCCTGAAAAGATATGAAGCTCGAGCAAAAAGGCTGCAACGGAAAACCAGAAATGCTGTTGAAGAATATAGCAGAAGTAGAAGAAAAGCACATTCAGGGTGCAGGAGAAAGAAATGGCTGTTTTAACAGTACTGGGTAGAAAAATTAGAGGGCTCAATGAACCGAAATGAAATTAGACAGTTATATCAGAAAAAGAAAAAAATAAGGAAAGGTTTAATTCAAAGAAAGTCTTGAAAAATAAGGAAGGGCAGCTTATGACGTGGAAAGATTATTTCCAAAAACTCCTAAATAAGGATAAATTGGGGGAAAAGGTAACTCAGAAGAAGGAGATGAAGAGATAGACTATGACAGGTAAACCACCGTAAGAGTCAACAACAACCAGGAGAACACGTTGGGCCACCCACAGTGGAAGCGATACTCTAAGCACGACGACCTTTAAAAAATGATTGGGCCTTGGGAGAAGACAAGTTTGAAGCGGAAATGCTGAAGACAGGTGGAGAGGTGATCATGGAATACCTGCAAGAACTCATAGAAGCGGTTTAGGCAGAAGAAAAATGCCAAAAGTTTGGGGGTGCGGATAATATACCCTATACATGAAAAAAGAGATAAGAAAACTATGAGCAAACTACCGTGGGATAACGCTTCTAAGTTTGATATACAAAGCGATGGCCAAAGCACTGGCAATGAGACAGTAGCTTCTCGCGGAAGAAATAGTAGGCGAGTATCGAGGGGGTTTCAGACGAGGAGAATACACAATTGACCAAATTTTTCTGATTAAGCAGAAAAAAGGAAAATGCTACGAGTACCAGATAGAATTACATCACCTGTTGGTGGACTTAAAACAAGCGTACAATAGTATACATAAAGGAAAACTTTTTGAAACAATATCAGATTTTGCTATACCAATAAAACTGATACACCTGACGAAAATGACGCTTAAAGGAACAAGAAGTAAATTTAAGGTAGAAGGAGGAATGACAGGGAAGTTTAAAACCATAGAGGTTTGAGACCGGGTGACGCTCTATCAACAGTTCTCATCAACCTCGCACTGGAGGAAGCAGTCAGGCAGATACCTAAAAAACCCAGGAGGAACCATATTAAAAAGAATGCTACAGTGCATAGCGTATGCCGATGGTATACTGCTAGTCTCGATAGGAAAGAAGGATTTGGAAGAAGGATTTGGGAGAAGGATTTGGAAGAATAATTTGGAAGAATAATTTTCACTGTTCATGGAAGCGGCAGAGAGCTTGGGGCAAAGGATCAATGCAAATAAAACGAAGTACATGGGGTAAGAACGAAATATCAGTGAGGAGAGAATGGCAAAAGTGAGGATAAGAATATTGGACTTCAAGAGAGATAAACTCTAAAATACCTGGGCTCGATAACTTTAGAAAATAATGTCATATCTGAATAAATAAATGAAAGAATAGCCATGGGAAATCGGCGCTAATTCTCTCTTCGGCAGATACTGCGGTCGAAGAATCGCGTGCCCCCGCGTCTGATTGCTCACAACTCGTTGCCCGCGAACAGATCGCCTACCGGTGAGAAACTGCTATGCCCTCCTTGTGGTAGGTAATTCGCGTTCGCCTTGGTGTGTGGAGCTATTAATGCTCGTGGATCACCCTTCAGGAGACCCATTTTAAAAACAAACTTGAAGTTGTTTCAAGGAGGCCGATTTTGAAACTTTGCTTAAGGCGGCTCCATACATTCGGCCAAGCCGTTCCACCAAGCGACTGCTCTCCGATATTTTTTTTAAAGAGGGAAAATGCTGTTACGCACCCCCAGGAGCTCAGCTGTTTCTCCTGGGGAGTGTGGGACTCGGTCTTAAGCAATGGATCCTGGTCTTGTTGGACCCATACCCACTAAAACTCCTCCCCTTCCTTTTGCCTTTACGAGGCAGCAACGTCCATGTTCTCTTTGAGGCCTAGCCAATACCAGTCCTATTCTGGATTCTTTTCCTCTTCATCGTTGTGGTTCTATTGAAGATTCTGAAGGATTAGATTCCTTCAATCAGTACTCTCGTCGCGACAATTTTAAGTTCATCTTTCTTCAAGATCTTTTCTTCGACGAGCTCCTTGGCTGAGCTGCTGGCCCACATTCCCCTGCAGCTTATGGTTATTCCGATGGCCTTCATGTCTTCGGCTTCAAGGAGTGTCTTGAGGTGGTCCTGTACTTCCCGGTATTCTCGGTACTTCTCTACTTTATTACGTTTATCTTTGTTCAGGTCTCCTTGTTCTCCAACTATCTGTGCGTCAAGGATTATATCCCATCCGTCCTTCATCGCCGCGAGGTCCGGTTTCCTAAGTCCTCTTGTAGTTTCAATCTTCGGCTCTTTGATGAATGTGTATACTATTAAAAAAATAAGAAAAAAACTGAGGAGAAGAAGATGGTGAATGGCTTCAATCGACCAAGGCAGAGAAACCTAAGCAATGGTTTGGTAAAGGTTATTTGACTTAATTCAGCCTTTTTTACTTGCTTATAATATTTATTTCAGTTTTTACGTGCATTAAGTAAATAGAAGAACTCAGTTGAATAATACTTTTTTATAGTTACATTTGAAAAACATTATTGGCACACTTGCTTCAAGAACGATCCGGTCGTTTCGATAATTTCTGCTGAATGTCAAGAGATGATTTTAACGCCTTGCTTTCGAAAGCGGAATCACTAATTGCGAAGATAATACAATGTGGAGAAAAGCAATTCCAGCTAATCAAAGTCTAGCCATAACTCTCCGGTTTCTTGCAACAGCCTTCTCGCTGTGTGGAATCGTGATTCTTATGAAAATAAGACGATTCTGTTCCTTGATGGGTAAAATAATACCCACTAATAGTGGTTGGTTATGCAATCATTATGACTTTCTAGCACGATTTCTTTCACCTAAGATCACCAACTAAACTGTACCTTTTACATAATATTTCATAATAACAACTATCAAGAAGGTTTAAAACTTCGTTAGTTTACCTCACGATTAAATTTTACGGCCAATTTGTTTAAAATAATTGACGAGACTCATGACTCCATAATATATATGATGCTGGCTCCGTAATGTATGTTTTCTCATTAAAAATTGGGAAATTTCCATTTCCGTGTTTATTATTTAAATAAAATTTTTACATGCAAATCCGCGATAAGCTTCGTTTATAAATACCTTTTTGTGGAGAGGATAACAAGATATTATGAACGATAGAAAACTAATGCACTTCAAACACGTAATTTTATTTCACTTTTGTTGAGAAGAAACTTCGAAATGTTGTACGCCAGTTTAAAATATTTTGAGTGCTTTCTTTAACAGCCAAGAAGTTTACAGTAAAAAATCACTACGATTTAACATTTTCTTCAACTTTAACTCAGGGCGTAAATAAAACACTGAAAAAACGCAAATTAAGTTGTCGTTTGAGTTATACATCCGTAACAGTTGAAGAATGACAAGGTGATAGGAATTGAAGTATCAAATGACCGCATTGAGGGCAGTGTATAATATTTGAAGGGAAATATTAGGAGGCATAATATTTCCTTTATTCTATCCTAAATTATTCAAAACAAGTGGAATTATTCAAGCGAGTACCGAGATACTGCTCGCTGATTGCCGAGTAGTGAGAATAGGTTGATCGGTACATTAGATAGGGATGATTATGATAGATGATCTAAGGAAAGAGTGATGCATGAAGAAGTAGTAAAATAAAATTTTATGGTTTAGGTAAAAACTGTTCGCATTGGTTGAATGCGGCTTTTCTGCGGAGGGATTTAAAGTGAGAAAGAAAAACGACAAGCATAAGAACTGTCGCCGATGATCTTAGGAATTTACAAAAATGCTGTAATGAGAGGAAAAATTCAACAAAGTAATAAATTTACATGACGAAACAGTAAGAATACGCTTTGCTGTTCACGTGGAAATTCTGGTGGAGAAGACAGAAGATTGGAATACTCACCAGGTTCGAAAAATCTTTGAAGAACTGCAACTTGTACGTCGGTGTAGTAAAAACAAAAAATGATTTGGTTTGAATGATTCTTTCCTTCCATTTGATCTTCTTCATTCTTCGATACCACCGCATCTTGATTGCTCCCAATCTCTTTCGTGCCGTAGCTGTCATTATCCAGGGTTCACTGTCATATAGTAGCATAATCCAAACATGTATTTATAAAAGCCCTTCCTTACTTCCAGGCGTACGTTATAAGTTGCTGGCTGATTCCAGAATACCCTCTTCGCTGTCGGTAAAAGGTATTCTCAGGGGACATCTGAACATTGATAAAAAACGCTTGTGTTCGCCATACTATGAACGATGGGATAAAAAGTTAAATTATGTCTAACGTTTTAATTATGCAAACTTACAACTGCACGGTAAATGGTCAAGCTTCGTCGGGGCCTCTCGCCGAGTAGTGTCTCTCTATGATGAGACTGACAATGAGTCTCAACCGGAGGGACAGAATATGTTTGGTTTAGAGGGTCGTCCAATGACAGTTATCATGAGAATGCTGCCAACCGGCTATTCTGCTCACATTACCTTTCTTGCTTCTTCAATCGCCAGCGTTTTAGCTTTCTAGATAGTAAAATTCTTCTACCTGCGCAAGTTGTTGCTGCCCAAGTTTGAAGTTTTTCATTTATTTCACACACTACAATATTGGGTATTGCTACGTAATTAGAGCGCATTCGCAGAATGAGTCAATGCCACCGAAGTGCGTCGTGTGAGATGTGGATCGACCACCTTTATGATTCCGTGTAATTCTTCCCTATTTTTTGTCTCACTAGGGGAGACATGGACCGCCTTTTTGAATGTCATATTTTTATGATGTTTGAAATGCCAAATGATGCAGGGAATACGTCGTGGTTTGGTTGAATGAGCTCTAGTTTTGCTGTAATAAATCATTTTTCATTCGTTATTTGCAGCATGCCTGATATAAACTCAAGAGAACTCAGGGAAATCAGCGTTCCACGATGCTGCAGTGATTAGAGTCGCCAGCCCATGTACTGAAGGTCTTAGGTTCCATTCCCGGTAGCGGAAACTTTTTTCGTCTCGATTCCAATTATTTTCTTTATTTTTCAAAATATTTTCAATCGCAGTTCTCGCCGGACGATGGCAGATATTTTATTATCATCCTCTACACATTCCATTGAAGTCGTATTCCGAACGCGGTAACTTGACTGCTACAGTAGCTACGCAAGGGTGCCTTCACTATTAAATATGTCTTAATTGCTTATTCTGACCAACTCCCTAATCGCCATAAAATACAACGATTTTGTATGGGTGCATTCACACTTTGCATTTTGTGTATTCACACATTAACATCTGCGGACGAAAGCACTGAACAATAGAATGGTTAAATGAAATGAAGAAGAATGTGAAACGAATAAAAATAACTTTATCTTCTTAACTGCTCTTGAAACCAAATTACTGAAAAAGAAATAAAGTTAATAATAAAGGGGTTTGTAAATAATAAAAGGAAACTGTGGCAAAGATTGTACCTATATTCCACAAAATATTTAAATTATTATTATGAAAGAAAAGTAGATTCTTGGAAGAGCTATAGGTGTTTTTACCAAATGTATCTTTTGTTGGCCATTTCCCTAAATCGTCCCCGGGCCTCAATCCGAGAGGGAGACCGGATGAAGACCTAACGAATTTGAAAGTAGCTCATTTCTTCGAAAATTTACGGGGATGCAAGGGGTTAGTAGAGGCGGGAAAGGGAAGTAGGAGGAGGGGGCGACGGACAGTGAGCGGCTTTTGGCCGGCAGAGGAGAGGAAAGGATTGGGAGTGCCAGGGTGTTGGGGATTAGGCGGGGGGTTTAAAAAAAAGGCCAGCTGTTGGCCAATATTTTTTAAATGCCCGTAGTGGAAAGGATGTTCCCAAATCTGAGCGTGAGATGGATTGCCACTGCTGCAAATGAGGTACCCCGTGGTGTAGGTAGCCTGTTGTCGCCGGGGAGGCAAAGGGTGGAGGTCCCCGGGTGGGAGCGGGGGAAACCCCTTCACTGACGTTGGTCATTACTGCTGCTCTTCTTTTCGATATGTTCAAATGCCACGCAATATCACCGGCATCTTCCGGATTGAATGTCAGTTTTATTTTTTCATAAATATTGCTCGTGATAATTGTATATTTTGTGGAATACAGAAATTTTTCCCAGTTTCCTTTTATTATTTACATACCAAGGACATTTATTTCTTTTTCAGTAATTTGGTTACATGAACGGTTAAAAAGATAAGGTAATTTTATCCGATCCTAGCTCTTCTTAATTCAATTTACCCATTCTGCTGCCCACTGCTGTAGTCCGCAAGCGTTCGGAAATCGACGTCAATCGAATATGTCGAAGATGACATTAAAATATGTTCCATCGCCTGGTGAGACCTTTAATTGGAAATAATTTAAAAAACAACGAAAATAATTGGAATCTTAACGAAAAAAGTTTCCGCTATTCAGAAACGAACCTACGATCTACAAAATATGGGCCATCTACTCTAATCACTACGCCGTCTTAGACTGATGGTTAAAGCGCGTTTCCTTGAGTTTATATTAGGCATGCTAGAAATAACGAATGAAAAATGATTTATTACAGCAAAACTAGAGCTCATTCAACCAAACAGCGACGTACTCCTAGCATCATTTGGCATTCCAAACAACATAAAAATATGGCATTCAAAAAGGCGGAGCAAGGTGCGTAGTCTCCCCTTGTCAGGTAAAAAGGTGATAATGTGTTAAAGTTGAAGTTAGTATAGCTACTGTAGCGTGGTTATTTATTGGGCGAGCTGTTTACTGAACTTAGTGGGAAGAAATTTCAACATTCGAGCGATTTTCTGAATGCACGCGATATTTAATAAAGTGATGTAAATTAATGGTTCACTTTTTGGGAGAGAGGAAGCAAATGAGGAATTAGGGCCACCCCATTCCGATGTACACTCAGTATTAGAACTCGAGAAACAGATCAGGTCCATTAATTACCATAGTAACAAACGACAGATTATTGTAGGTGGAGATTTCAATACACCATCGATAGATTGGAAAACATGTAGTCATAAGTCAGGGGGTAGGGACAAAGAAATCTGCGAGTCAATGCTTAACCTGTTCGCATCATACACACTACATAAAATAGTAAATTTGCCTAATAGATGGGAGAATGCTCTCGATTTACTTGCCACAAACATCCCTGAAAAAGTTATTAAAGTTGAAAATGTCGATGGAATAAGCGACCACAAGGTAGTACACGTAAAATTTTCCCTCAAAAAATTTACATTAAAAATAAAGATTTACCTTTTTTGTAAAGCAGATTTTAATGGATTTAGGCGTACTTAAAGACTTCTTTTGAAAAATTCGTGAACAGCAAAAATAGTGATACAGATAATACATGGAAAGAGTTCCTCCAAATTACGCGGTCACTTGTCAACAGATATATACCTCATAAGTATAAGAATAAATTAAATATCTTGTGGAATATAGGTACAATCTTTGCCACAGTTTCCTTTTATTATTTACAAACCCCTTTATTATTAACTTTATTTCTTTTTCAGTAATTTGGTTTCAAGAGCAGTTAAGAAGATAAAGTTATTTTTATTCGTTTCACATTCTTCTTCATTTCATTTAACCATTCTATTGTTCAGTGCTTTCGTTTGCAAGTGTTAATGTGTGAATACACTAAATGCAAAGTGTGAATGCACCCATACAAAACCGTTGTATTTTATGGCGATTAGGAAGTTGGTCAGAATAAGCAATGGACATATTTAATAGTGAAGGCACCCTTGCGTAGCTACTGTAGCAGTCAAGTTACAGTAGCAGTACAGCAGTTAATGTAGAAGTGAAAAATCTAAGTAATAATATGCATTGACGTGATGGTAGGCGAAGTTAGTTTGCGGAAGTGAGAGATGTAGAAGAGTATATACACAATAGCATTGTGTTATATATGTTGCTAAATAAGTAATACGGCATAGTGGACATTTACTTTTTGCCACTTGGTATTAATGATCTATTGAGATGTTTTGGTAACGAGAAAAGGATTTGTCTTAATAGCATATCAGCAAAAAATAGAAAAACTTTTTTGATAATGTTTGTTCTCTAGTTTGTGTTAGTAATTAATGGAAAAAAGTAAATTTTTTACCTTACTCCATTATTCTCTCGTATTTTCAATCCAAAACCACTCTAAAATCCATCCCTTAATAATGTTTTTCACAAGGTGAAAATAAATAATTCCCCTTGCGACCACCAAACCACGAATTGCTTCCGTGAGCCTTCAAACAGCAACTGAAGCAGCGATCTTCCCGCAATAACGTCCGCTATTCATTGATTTTAGTTCTCGTACACACATTTCAAAAGAGTAAACAATTCATGGGGGGGAAATTCGAGTTGTTTTTGAGATCATGACCTTTTGTTTGTTCTTTTCGGCGTTCAGCCTTATGCAAGAAAAATAGCCACAGGCAATAAATTTAAAAGCAAAACTAACAAAAATGATGATCAATCCCCAGCACATCTCTACAAAATCCGAGGCATTGAATGAAGGAGTGAAGCTGGCTCAAATAAAAGAGTAGATAACATAAAACATAACATTCGGAGAAGAAACTCAAAAACCAAGTACATCATTCGACAATACTTTTGTAACATCCGATGGCAACATATTTTTCTAACGGTCATTAGGTATTTTGAAGCAAATCCTTTTTCTCAAATGTGAATCAGGGGAAGAAATGAGGAAAAACCTCATCACCTGGAATACTGAGCACATCATGTTTTAAAATTAAACATGTTAAACATTTTCTAACCTCCGCGTTGATGTGACCGAGAGATGCTACTTCGCTCTGGCTAGGCCACACCTCAAATACGCCGCGAGCATTTGGGACCCTGGTCATAAAGATTTAACCAAAAAAATAACAAAGTACAAATATAAGAAGCACGCTTCGTTAAAAACTGCTCCGAACGAATATATAGTGCTACACAACTGTTAGAGGGATTAAGGTGGGAGCCCCTAGGTACCCGGAGGCTGCACGCTAGGCTTAGACTGCTTGAAATTCAGAACTGATATTTTTCAGAGCGTCACAGAGGATATTATCATGAAGCCTCACTACATTTCTAGGTCTGATAGATGCGATAAAATAAGAGAGATACTCTGCCGAACAGATAGGTACAAAAAATCGTTCTTTCCGGGCACAATAATCGACCACAATAAAAACTGAGCTCCTCCAAACACACTCTCATAGGACATGTCACCATTTCACCTTCAAAACTTTTACATCTTTAGACGGCTGGTGACCTACCACCCCCTGCCACACGCCCAAGCGGCGGCTCGCGGGGTAGTATGTAGATGTAGAACAGTTGCCATTTGGCCATTCAATGCCGTGTTGACGATTAGCGCCAGTAAAGTAATGGCATGGTGAAAAGACGGGGAACAGATCACCAGTTTACTTGAGGGAAATTAGCCGTTTGGGATATGCCCACCTACATCTTCCCTAACTTATCATATCTCATGTATGTTGAAGTGGCACAGAAAAATTATTTGAGTCTACCATATCCAAATACTCGGCTGCCTATTATATTTACCAAGCTAAGGCTTGTTTGCATTGGAATGGCTGCATGCAATGTTAATTTGTGCTTCGCATTATTATCATTGCCCGAATACCTTCCTAAACCTCTTGCCTGTAAATCAAAATATTGTCAGGTATTTTTCTGTAGCCTTATACAGTCTACCAGGTTTTCGTTGCCAGAAGAATGTGCTAGACTGTTCATTAATATGAGAATAAAGTTTAAACTTGGTTACCATTTTTTCGACCTTAAAGCTTTCTGTGCCAATGGTCTTTGGCATTCTGTTAATCGAAGGATCATTCTCGCTAGTATCTCTTTAGAAAAGGAAAAGATTAAGTGCCATAATAACACTAGGCCCTCTCTCTGCAGTCTGCACGAGCTTGGGTACTCTTTTTATGGGACTCCCTTGGTAGAATGCATGCTATTGACTGCAATCCACCGTCGTACGGCTCAATACTTTCGCATCCTGTATTATTGCATTACTCTTCCATGTTCTATTATAACGAGGGCTTATATCGCTACTCTTCCTTACAGTCATCGACCGCAATCACTCATAATGTTCTTGCCCTATTAGTCTAGTTTGAAGATAAGTAGCGTAAATATTCTATTTTTCGTTCTTTGAGTCAGGTGGCGCCCGTCAATAAGCACTACACTTCCCTTGTTCCTTTCATCAAATATTTTTATTTCTTTGGGCAGAATTTTGGAGCAAGGCTTTTCAAGTGAAATAAAATACCATGTTCCACCGTTTTAATTCAGTGTATGCTAAACTACCGGCTGTTCGGTGCCGTCGGCCTCAGACCC
Source organism: Ceriagrion tenellum (assembly GCA_963169105.1). Taxonomy (NCBI): domain Eukaryota; kingdom Metazoa; phylum Arthropoda; class Insecta; order Odonata; family Coenagrionidae; genus Ceriagrion; species Ceriagrion tenellum. Next base: position 105,142,351 of record OY720638.1, on the reverse strand, counting down.
ATTCAGGAATGCGTCCTAAGCCTTTAACCCAACTGAGGTAGAATATTTTGGATTTTCAATTTCATTATTAAATTGTACGATAGCCAATGAGGTTATTATAATGAATAAATAGCAAACTGTTTAATAATCCCCACGGAGTCATCTATTAACTAGTGGACTATGCTTCTGCACTGGCGGGCGCCGTTTTAAATGTGTCATTTTACTCATCGCTGAGCTTTAAAGCTGAGAAGTTGAAACGTTGTGTGACTGCAATAACTGGGATTACAGCTTATGAATAGAAAATGTACTAATAAAACCAGGAAAACCCATTCGATGAATTTTCGGTACATTTTTACATGATTCATGGAAATGCACTTGTGGTGTCCATTCCAACTTGAGGCAGAGAATTTCAAGGAATTGCAGAACAGCCAAGTCATAAGAAAGGGATGCTATATTTATGCTTCACAAAATGTCAGTTTTTAAAAAACATTCATACATACATTCAACATAACTCTGATGCGTAACAGACGTTACACAATTCTGGACATGTTATTGTGGTAACAGATGAATCAGCAAAAACTCTGTTCGTCAAACATACCTATCAAAAAAGTTAAAGCTATTTACGCTACACGGACAATCAATCTTATTTTTAGTCAATAATTTAAATTGATAGCGTAAGAATTTGTTATGAAAATTGAATTTAGTTGCGCAACGGGTTTTACACGAATTTTGTTAAATATGTTACAAAATTTTTATTCCTTATTAAAACTTTATACATTTTTTACATTATTTAATCACCTATTTTCTATTGTATTTATTTACTAAAAAGTTTACCGTTGCAATAAATCCTTATGAGACAGAAAATGTGTTTTTTTGTGACGGAAAACAGGATAAATAGGAGTTAGAGGTGAAGTATACCTATTGGTTGATTTTGACCAGATTATCTGATAATTGACTGGGAAAATAAATATTGGTGTGTGCGTGAGTGCCCTGGTTTATTTTTACAAAATCTTAACGGAAATCCACCTGGTGCCATGCTTTTTGAAGTATTTTTTGTAGGTGATATGGAAATACTCGTCAGGGATTCCGAATCAGTCTGCATGCAAACGCGACATAAGTACGCGGACTAACGAACAGATAGGTACAAGAATACTTTATTCCCTTATCCTCGTCTTTTAATTCATTACGATATCACCGAGAACTTATAACAAATGTGTTGAAATACATCTTCCTTTTCCCTCTCTTTTCCGATATTCTGTAGTATTCTCATTTCTTTTTCATGAATGGTGACCAAGGGTGAGAACTACCTGGGTTTAAAAAGAATTAAAATCCTGCACTTGTTTTTAGTGATATTTATTTATTTTAATAATATTGGGTGTACTCGGCTTTCTGGGTATAATTAATTAGCATGGAGTTTGGGTAGGTTTAAATGTTTTCTTTGCTGTATTGACTATTGGAGAAAACTTGTTTTTGCACCACGGCATTTTAGCAGGTTCATATATAGTTATCTTTTTGCTTGTGCTCCTCTAGGAAATATTTTGTTTAAAAATGAATGATGGTTAGCTGATGACAGGGAGCGTTTTCAATGAACTTTATAGAGGTAATGGGATTCGAATGGATTAAATGCGACAGTGTTCTATGACAGAGAAAATTGAATTTCAAAAGCAGCTACTATTAGGAAGAAATGTTATACTGACTCTTTAGGTAAAATAAGGGGTAGGTGAGCATGAAATGAAATCATGATGTGAAGAAATAAAATTGCTGGTTTTTTCCTATTGTTTCAAGAAATTATTGAATTTTTCAAATTTTGCTACAATGATGATTTTGATAATTTCTTGTTTTATACTCCAGAGAAGGAAAAATTAAAAGACACTGCATGTTATTCAAAAGTAGTTTCATGTGAAACTGTAATCCTATGCCATTTGAATTCCAATGAGATGAGCTTTTGCTTACAAACCGCAGAGCCTTCGTGTCCGGTGAGCAACTTTCCCCTTTTCCTCAATAATTAATTTCCAGATTCAGTAAAAAGGAGACATAAAAAATTTACTCCATTTTATATAGGCTAGAAAACATTATCCTGCGGAAATCTTAATACTTGTTTATTTCCCACATCATAATTATAATCCTTCTTCCTCCTAAAACAGTGGCTAAATAAGCGTCGTTAAAAGTGCAGGGCCATTCCAAAGGTTTTCTCGCTCGTTCGTCTCGCGTTTGCTTGGCTCTGCTTCTTTAAGCAAGCCTTCATGAAGAGATCTCCACTTCCTCAATAGGCGCGATAAGGAGAAATGGACGCTGGGAGTTCCGCGCGGAACTAGATAGCCGAGTCAGTGGGAAGAAGTGGGACGTTTGAATGCCTGTCTCAAAGGAATGCCATGCCAGACGATTCACGGTGGAAGGAGGCAGGTGAGCGTCGTTCTTTGGGTGAAGTAAAAACATTGTGGTTATGTAAGTGAATGAACTTAACGTTTTATTGTGATGAATACAGTTGTCTGTGACGTAACCTTTATAATTCGATACATATCTTATCGTAAGGATAAAAAAATACATTTATTTATTCTTGTGATAAGTACTTTGGTGTCAAATTGTGAAATCCTCAAAATCTAAGGTTCTCATTCCCTTCAAGTATATCGGTTGTCGAGATTATCTAGGTAAAGACTACACTTTTGATACATTTATTATTGCTTGAACCAAACTGTGAATGGTTGCAATGAAGAAAACTAATTAATCTGATTACCATGAGTAAATGATATCAGAAGAATCTTTTATATTCGATATTACGAATTAAGATTTTTTCTAGAGTATTGTATAATAATGTAGTTGGGGTCTCTGGCCAAAATATAGGTGGCCAGCTACCGTGGAGGCTCTGAGAAAGAAGGTTCTAGCCTTCGTGGCCTCTCCATCCATCTAGTAACTGAGTCGCTATGAATGGACTCTTTATTATGAAGTGCTCGTTGGTTATTCTTGTGCGAGAAAATAACTGTGAATATTTTATTTCCGTAAGCCGCCAACCGTCGCTCATATTGGTACTAGTATTATTTGTAGCCGAGAAAGCGATCATATGGTAATACGTAGTTGGAATGCGATTCTTACTGGCATTTCTGAAGTTTTAACGTCTTTTGATTCTGTTTAGGTACAGTATCATATAGGGTGTAGCAATTAGGTACGGCCAAACGTTCAGGACACATTCATCACCCATAGACGTAGAAAAATATCTACAGCTACATACTACTCCGCAATCCGCCACATGGGCGTGTGGCACGGGGTGGTAGATCATCAGCCGTGTAAAGATGTAAAATTTTTGGAGGTGAAATGGTGACATGTACTATGGGAGTGTATTTAAAGGAGCTCAGTTTTTATTGTGGGCGCTTATTGTGCGCGGAAAGAACGAGTTTTTGTACCTAACTGTTCGGCAGAGTATCTCTCTTATTTCATCGCATCTGTCAGACCTAGAAATATAGTGACGCGTCATGATAATATTCTCTGTGCCGCTCTGAAACACACGAGTTCTGAATTTCTCAAGCAGTCTAAGCCTAGCGTTCAGCCTCCGAGTACCTAGGGGCTCCCACCTTAATCCCTCTAACAGTTCTGAAACACTGTATGCTCGTTCGTAGCAGTTTTGTGTAGCACTATATGTTCGCAGCAATTATGATGTATGGACATGGGTCTGGAAGCGCTTCATTTCCTTGTTGGAACTCATATTCTACTACTCGAAAGATAGGTAAAGGTGCTCGAGTCGAGAGCCGAAATGTCGGCCAGTATGGGGAATGTGACCCGTAAGAACACTCGTGAGGAATGTATGAAAAAATACTCTCTAAATGTAATTAATGACTGGTGTTGCAATCCTGCATCGACCGTCTTGAGGAAAAGTTACCCGACTGCAAACTGCTTGTAGTAGAAGATGCATTAATACATTGAGTGTCACTGAGGTATCTATGGCACCTTAGTAACTCAAGAAAAATGGTCGGAGGCGAAGAGGAGTATTAAATCTAAGTGCTTTAGAAAAATAATGAATTTCGGATGAATTGAACGAACCAGGAAGCACTCATAGGCAGGAAAGAACCCTTGGAAGATGTCCGGTCTAGGGTAAAATACCAGTATTTCAAAAATACTGCGAATAAGAGGAAAGGACGCTGGTGGACGTAGCGAACCATAGTACCCCGAGGGTAGACCTGTGCGCCGATGGATAATATATCGGCGGCGGACGCCGGATGAAAATGGGTCGGCGGCCGGCGGCGTGACCGGCGGCGTACTTACCCAGCTATAATGTATTAACAAGTATTTCAGCATGTTATAGCATATATTATTCATCGTTTTTCATTATTTTATGTGTTAAACTGTTTATTTCATGTTTAAACTTATTTTATTATATTTTATTAACGTATGCGAGAAATTCCATTTAATTTTAAGTATTTAACCCTTTGACTGCGGCATGACGTGATATCACGTCATAGATGTCATTACGCTGGAATTGATGACGTGCCATCACGTCAAGGGTACCGTGAATTTTCTAGCTTTCGCTAGGGAACTTTCACTAGGCCCCCAATTGAAACCTGGAACACTAACGGTACCCATGACGTGATACCACGTCATCAGCACAAGCGTAAAGATATCCATGACGTGAATTCAAGTCAAGCAGCACTCAAATAGTTAAGCAAATATCTTATCGCACAACTTCTATCAAACCTAATATTATACCCTTTCATCACTAAATTTTATAAGACAAATTCATGACTAATTTACCTGTTATCTCAAATGCGAGCGAAAATTTTCGTTGTAAACAGATATGTCCATTTCACTGTTATAATTTTATTTATAGTTTATCAAATATTATGAAATACCCTTCAAACGATCCTGTATGTATTTTTATTGCCTCTTTCATTCATATATGTACCACATTGGAAATTTTGAGAGTGGAGGATTTTATGGAAAAGGCCTCCGGTTTTTAGATTTTTATTCAAAAATTAATATTTATAGATTAATATCCGAATTAATCAGACAGACAAAAATGCAATATAAAAAATAATTAACTCTTGGTATTCGAAGAAGACTTCCTGAAAAACAACACAAACTTTTACAAAACATTTAAAAGAAACTATTGGGGCACCAACCCTATAACCATCGCTTTAGAAAAGGAAATGGGAAACTAGAACTTAACAATCAAGACATTGGCTGAGAATTTGCTAATTATTTCGAAATACTTCCGAACTGCCCGAAACCTAAGGAAAGATTCCCACGAAAAGATTCCAATGAAAACAACCCTAATTCACATGTACCAGATGAAGATGAAACCACATGAAAATTAAAAAGCCCCAAAACAAAAAGCATCAGGTGAAGATGGAATCATAGCAGAACTTGTGACAGCAGCTAGACCAAAAACCATAGCAGAAATAATACAAAAAATACAAAATTTTGGCCAACTGAACAAATCTCTAATGACAGGGAAAATGTTCTTATTCATCCATTTATTAAAAAACGGCGATAGAACGGATGTAAACAACTAAAGAGGAATTCCACTCCTACCTGTTACATATAAAATTCTCTCACAATGCTTTCTTGTTCAGTAACCCCTCAAATCCAAAATTGCCGAATATCAAGCAAGCATTAGACCAGGTAGATCACTCCTGGAACAAATTATAAATCTAAAACTAACAACTAGGCACCAAAATATGCACAGCAAGAATATATTCTGCACCATCGTTGACGTCAAAAAAGCCTTTGATTCAGTAGATCGGGAATCTCTGGATCTAATTTTGACTGACTGAGCAAAAATATTAAGTAAAATTCAGGGGAAAAGTTTTGGAGCCCTTGGAAATCTACATTTACAACTCCATACTACCCCGCAAACCGCCACTTGGGCGTGCGGCAGGGGGTGGTAGGTCACCAGCCATGTAAAGATGTAAAAGTTTTGGAGGTGAAATGGTGGCATGCCCTATGAGAGTGTATTTGGAGGAGCTCAGTTTCTATTGTGGTCGCTTATTGTGCGCGGAAAGAACGAGTTTTTGGACAATTGAAGTCTGAAACTTGATCAACCAATCAAATTAGGAATATCAAATGTAACAATTGACAACCTGGTTTTAGCAGAAACCGTCATTCCCAGGCGATGTCTTGCACTTCTGCAGGGGGTACTCGCGCGTGCAGCGGCCGATGACCCATCATCAAGGATACGACTTTGGGATTTTCCATGTTTTTGTTCTTGATTCCCTCTTCCTCCCCAGCATACGCCGTCTCCCAGGATTTCCCAAGCCTTTACGGTCTTTGTTTCCCACCTCTCACCAGCAGCGGCGAACGATCCATCTACACTGTAGATTTTACAGACATCTGTCTGTAGATTCTATAGACATCCGACTTAAACCTTTAGGACTTTCAGTGTTCTTGTTTGTGATTTCCCCTTACCTCCCCAGCAAACGCCCCTTTCCCAGGGTTTCTCCAGTCGGTTTCTGTTTTCCAGCCTAATGCCCTTCTGAAACTGCTTTGTTTGACGCATATCTCTTCCGTCACCAACATTTTTCATGAATATATTTAGTACCCAAATCTTTAATAGAATGATGATGATGATGACGTAATATCAGGACTAGTAGAGTTAAATCTTTCATTAGTGAAACTGCAAGTGTTTTCTCTGTAATTATGGAACTTTTTCACCACATCACATCAAAATCTGTATTTGATATATTTGACGACCTCGCAGTCAAAAATTATCGGAAGGGCATTCAATTAGAGCAGAAAACATAGCAAAGACCTAAGTAAAAATATTACCGTATGTTTAGAGCTATGTTCAATTAGAACAGAAAAGTCGAAGTCAAAATGAAATTAATTCGGTGGTTCATTAATGTTTCAATTCACAATGAGGTACCACAAATGTCAAAATAAGTTAGATAGTCTACCTTCCGTCTTCTATGCCTCAACGATTGTTTGAAAAGTACAAGAGTATATAAAGCGCACCAATTCATTTTTTGGTCACCCATAATATGGCCACCACATTTTTTAATCGAAAGGCACTCCTTCGAAAAAAAACAGGGCTGCAAAACGAACAGGAACCAATGAGTAGTTTCGTACCGGAACAAAACCATAAGCTTTCTTATTCAATGCGACTTCGTTTCAGATTCAAACCTTAAGTCTGGCTTAGTTTTAGTTATGTTTCGGAAAGAAAGTAGAAATTGAACCAAATATGACATTCCGGAACTGTTCCTTCCCTCGAATAGTTTCGGTTTGAGTGAGTGGGAGTTATGATAGATTTATGATACTCTTATGATAAACCGTCGATAGAAAAACGACTCGTCTCAATGAAGACCATAGCGCAAGTGTCTATATTTATCCTTTCTAGGGCACGCAAACACCACCACCAGATTTTCGATGGCCCAATCATCTTTGGAGCAGACATGTGCCTGCTCCCTCCTGTTAGGGAATGCCCAGTGCATGGGAGCTCCGGAGGAATAGCGGAGCGCCTACCTTGAACCACTGCACCGCTCCCCCTCTGTTAATATCGCGCCCTAGGTATAAAAAAAGCCACTTTATAGGGGTATTTTCATTGGTCATCCACCTCAAGGACGATGTGGACAGAATCTTTTTATAACACCTTAGGTAAAACAAAAGACAAAGAACAAGAGGGGACATTATTGCTTGAGAGCCATGCGTGGAATCTTATGGGCACATTTGTTCTTCTCCTTGGGTGCTGCATATCGGATAAACTTGTCAGTTTAAATGGTCAGGGCCTCTTCCTTATCCCTTTATGCATCTAAAGAGACCTCCACCCCTCCAATCGTTCAAACAAAAATCGTACCCACAGTCTCTATGCTTCGGGACCGAGACAACTTTTCTCCCTCTCAGATTGCCGCAGAGACGTTTATTTTGTAACCGTCCCTACAATCACGCTTATTATCTTTTTAATAAAGATCCATTACCTGTACTTCAGCACTTGCTTCATCCGCAGAGGAAAATTCATAACGCTCCCCATTTATTACCTATTAAGACTGACCCGCCAAACTTAAGCCGGGAAATCCCAGTCGATGAGGGTGGAGGGAGGGGGGAAGAGTGAGGAGGGGACGCTACAGTAAAAAATTCCGAAGATCAGGCTGCTGTTATTAATCGGAATATAAAACTGCAAAAATACGTTTCATATAATTCGTTACGTGGAATTTCGTATTCGATTGAATATTTGAGTGAACATCCAAAGACTCAAAGATTAAGAGCGGTAAAAGAAAGAGGACATATTTTTCTTGTTTCAAGCTCCGCAGGAGATGAGAATAATCATGTCACCACTTGGATCCCCCTAGCTTAACCATTCATTACAGCTTTTCCGGAGACACTTAAAATAGCTTGCCCATTTCATGGTTTTTCACAATTTTTATAGGTCCAAGATGAAAAGTAAAGTAACGGCACAGCGATACAAAACTATACCTATGGGTTAACCAGGCTTTTAATTTAACCAAATGTAGGCGATTCAGGTTTCTCTTCATGCTACTTTAGTGCTTGTTTACGTGAAGAATTGGAATCGATTCAGATGCTATTTGCATTATTTAAATGGCATTTCATGGAAGATTACGCATGGAAGATAAGCATTTATACCGAAGGAAATTAAAACCTCGTATGCAATTTCATGACGCCGATTCCTTCTCCCATGTCAATGCTAAGTAGCGAATGCAGTCGTCATCCTCTTATGTACACTATGATTGTATTGTTGATTTACTTCCTTGAATTTTGTTTACCTACAATAAAAGTGCAAAAGAGTTATTGTATAAATAAACGACTAGTATTTTTATATTGAATGTGGCTAATATTCGAGACTCTACAGCATGTATTTAAACAAAATGGCTAAACCCCCGTTGTCAGACACATTTACATTCCAATGACTGGCTGGAAGACATGAAACCTCGGAAGGGAAAAAGAAAGAAATAGAAGTCTTTGAGATGTAACTATGGAGGGAGAATAGAAAAAGCGCAATAGACGGACAGGCTAACGAGAAGTTTCTTAGGTAGGTGAGTGAGGATGGGAAATCTGGATATCACACGTCCTAAATACGCATAGTATAAAGAAATGGAGCACTAAGGATAACCGTCATATTGTTCGATTATGCGGCCTGTTATATCATTATTTGAATCTTCTATTTCACAATGTGTATTAGGACGGCATCAAGTGGGAAACTGAGGATAACGTACTCATGGGGGCACTAAAGGCTTGAGCAGAGTAAAATCCATACCAAGGAAGCGTGGACGTGTGGTTGCTGGCTCAAAACAAAATGGTAACTTCGTTAATTCCTATCGCACAGATTAAACTGAAATACTATTTTCAACAGCACATCAAATATGGGCAAAAGAGCTGCTCTCTTTTTTCATCTATTATCAAGTTTTACGTTATTATGAGGAGTCCGCAGTAATAAGTGAATATAAGTATAGTTCTGACGCATCGGGGGCAATGGTCGGTAAATGACCACCTATGACGGCGCCGCGCCGCGCCGCCAACACGCAAGACCGGCGGTGCTATCGGCGGCGCGCCGTACATAATCCATTGGCGGCGGCGGCGTCACCAAAACCATCGGCGGCGGCGGCGCACAGGTCTACCCGAGGGCCATTACAGAAGGAGGATGGAATATGAAGTTGGAGCCAGGGAAATGGGATAATGTGAAAAGTATGAAGGATTTGGAAGTAGGCAATGATGAAGAAATTGAGCGGTCAGCCGAGAAGAAAAAGCATCGGCCACCTATTTAATACCAATTACAGCAATTAATAACTCAGCGCTGCCAAATTAGGGGAAGATGTTTTTCGCGCTCATTCGTAAAATCATCTCGCTATTTCGTAAAATCATCTCTCTCTTTCGTAAAATCTAAGGTGGCTCTAGGAGACAGGGTTGAAGTGATGGCTAGAGTAATAGGTTCCCATCCTGAGGGCCCCGGGATCGAATCAAGGTAGTGGAGATTTTTCAGTGGAATTCCGAACCCTGCTTTGGTGCGAGTGCATTTTAAGTGCATCAATCTGTCCATTGGCTGGGACATTAAAATGCTGTCTTATTGGCGCCTCTGTTTATAAGTTGACTAATTAGCACTCTCGATTTCTCTCCACCATCATATTCTTTCACTGTCTTGGGCCTGTTCCTCACGCGATACCCGATCACTTAGCCAATGGGAAGACCAATTATTTTTACGTCCGTTTCTTCTTTTTCCGTACGTATATCCATGCAGGGTGGTTAAAAAAAGGTCTGTTTGATGGAAATCTCTTTTCCACAATGAGTCGTTGATAATGTGATCTTGGAAAAGGATTTCTACGGTTGGTTGGAAAACTGGCGGACAGTGTCATGAATGGAAAAGGAGGAACGTTACTTCACTTTTCTTTAGTTTGTTATCTAAAACATCTATTTCATTATTTGATAAATGACCTTGTTTAAACATATTTTTACTCTTGGGTTGATTGTTGGGTTTCTGCTGGGTTTCATTCTTTTGATGTGGTTACGCGAGGTTAAGGTCACCGCCAGATAATTTTGCGCTATTTGAAACACTTTGGAGTTGCTGTTGATCCGTTCCGTCGCCTGGTCGCCTGGTTATCAGTAATATTGTATGAAGCACTTGAATGAGATGACGTGAGTTTATTAGTGCTTTTCTTTTTGTGGAAACAGCGTTTTAATGATTGTTTTCGGTCAGAGCACCTATGATCTGCAATGATCGGAAGTCTTGGCATAAGATTATTTTTTCTACTGGTGTTATTTTACTACCCTTATGTTAATTTTATTTTAGTTCCTTCTGCTGCAAAGTTGCCATTTTTTTACAGACCTTAATCCGTGGAGTGATTTGTTGCACTTAACTGAGAAGTATTATTTTAGTTTAAAAATAATTCCAAAATAATGTATTCTTGTTTGTGTCTGGAAGTACAGGTTGTTCTCAGCTGCTCGCGTTAATTTCAAAATGAAAGTTTCACAAGTGCAATGAAACTTTGCATGATGTTTATCACGTGAAATTTCATGCTGAGAAAAATCTTAGTTTGTAATCCAATCTTTCATTCGCTGCATCATGTAATGACTTTAGTATTGATATCCCTTCGTTTTTAAACCTTCTCATTTCACATTTACAAATTATTGGATTTAAATTAAATTTTTAAGTTATGGCTCATTTTGCTCGCTGTTTAAAGTGCTATGGTTGACATTTTCTTTACGTAATCACTTTTCTTATGTTAACATAGTAGAAAAAGAAAAATATGAAATGACTGTTGCAGTTATGGACATCGCTTTGGTGTCAGTAACTCAAATTCAGGTGTTCAAAATTATCAACATTATCGGCATTATTTTCTAGAAATTTGACGAAGATTCCATCTTTCGTGTTTAATCAAATGTCCATTGCGAATATAATTCCGCAGCTAGTTTTTATATGTACTTAATTTTCGCGTACTCCCAATGTACGGCGAGGAAGTTCACTGATTTTCCACGAATGGTTTTCATGGGTCTATTTTTTACAGACCTTAAACCTTAAAGGTGTTTAATATGTAAGCCGACGGATAGAGTATTGCTCCAAGTGGACAGGTTTTAGAGTGCTCATCCTGATTAACTCAAATATGAATAACAATACTGATGTAATATCTACCTCAGGTGGAATGGAACCTCTCTCTCTTCCTCTCTAAGGACCACAGTTGGAATATGACATTTGGGGAATGCATGTAATAAAATTGTGAATTTAAATGCCTAGTATGGTTGAAACGACAATCAGAAAAATTTCTTGCTCGTCATAATGGATTATAGATTTTGGAGTAAAAGTGTACAGAACAATTTTGTCATTCATACCTAACGGTATTGTGGGATGAAGACGATGAATTTTTCGCTAAATTTTATAACAGAGTGAATCCATTAATGAAGTCAGCGAAGCTCTCTTGCTGTTTCATCTTTTTTAGCAGAAGTAGTCGGTGTTAAAGGCCCCTGAATTTCCTCTTAGCATAGGGAAGCCTATAGACTCAACCGCTCTTAATTGTGTTTCTGTCTAAAGCGCTTACGAATATGTTGACAGTCTTTACGAAATTAAAGTGCAATGCCCTCAGTAATCCTTACTTACCTAAAAGCTGTAACCCTTGAATTCCCGAACTATACGCCGCCGAGAAAAGATGCGATCGCAAGCTGGGCTTACGCGGAACAGACAGAAAACGTTGACCGGCGTCCGTGGTGGAATCTTCCCTCTAAGCGGTCATATATCATGCACGAGGGTGGTCATTCTTACGCTCAGCCAGGAGAGCTGCCTCTCAACATTTACCTCAGACCCCTCGAGCTGAGATGTGGCGCACGCAGCCCTCGCGCCTCCGTCGCTAATTCCACCGCCCCCACCTCTCCACAGCTCCGTCTCCCCCCTCACGCCGCCCCTTCACTCGTTCCGTATTCCGAGGGGCGAATGCGGAATCCATCGCCTCCGTTGACGCACGCTCCCCCTTCTCGAACGTCTTCCCCTCGATCCCAAACTACCCTCCTCCCGAAACCCTTTTCGCACTTCCTCAATTCCCTCAGCAGGCCAGGGTTTCCCGCTCAGACATTTGTACGCTCGGAGGGGTCTTGTGGGGTAAATTGAGAAAATAAAAATTCAAGGTTGGGAGTACAATTTTAATTAATGTAGCCGACCGTGATTGTGTAGTGGCTAACACACTCCACAGGGTAACTCATTGGGAGGTTGTTAGAAACAGCTGTTCTACTCTCTATAGAATTACGTTCTTTAAATTGTCTCGTGTTGGTATTTAAAAAGTAGGTGTATATGGTGTGGAATTGAAAGTACATGTGTTGAAAAAGTGTGTATACTATGTTCTGCTGATGCAACATTTTGTGACACCATGTATGTCACAAAATGTTTCATCACATGTGTTTTCTCCACAATGCATGTAATAACTGCACTTAGTTTTCTTGGAGAATAAGCAGTCCACTTGTAGAGGAAATGGCATCTATAAATAAATATTTATAGACACCATTTCCTCATTTATCGTATCTTCCATCCTCCTTGATCTTACACCGGACCGTATATTCTTCGGAGGATCCGTCTCTCGACGGTGCTACGAAGCACCGGAGACTTTGAAAAATAAAAATAGCTACTCGTTAATCCACTGTTTATGATTGGATTTTATGGCTTCGGAGGTCTATACATTTAAGTTGTTTCTACCTTTTGCGTGGAATGAGATAAATCGATGAGAAGTTTTGAAACTATCAAGAATTTGACCACTTTCTAGTCCATTGGGAATCCTCTACTCAACGGTCAAAATAAATCCTGCAACGACTTATAATGAAGTCGGAATATGCTCATAAGAATTTTGTGATTTTGAGTTAGTGAACTGCCAGACCTATAGCACTCGTGCTGGAGAGATCATGTAGTTTAGCATTCCATCATCATCGTCATCCGGTGGCGTTACAGACCGGGTTGGGCCTTAGCCTGCCGCACCGGTCGGCGGTCCTGGCTCGCTCTCCTCTCACAGCTATCCTCTCCAGGTCACTCTGCACCTGGTCTAACCATCTGATTTTTGGGCGCCCCTGCCTTCTTTGGTTGAACAACCTTCCCACCATCATCTGCTTTGGGATTTATCCTTCAGCCCTTCTTTCCACGTGTCCCAACCAGTGGACTCTCTGGGACTTGACAAATCTTACAATGTTTTTCCTTCGATCAGCCTCTTTATTTCATCATTTTTCTTATCTTCCATCCTCCTTGATCTTACACCGGACCTAATATTCTTCGGAAAATCCGTCTCTCGACGGTGCTATGCGCTCTCTTGTCCTTCAGAGCCATCGTCCATGTTTCAGAGCCGTACGTCACCACTGGCTGTACTAACGTTAGGAATTTCAGGGTTCCACTAATTAGTCTACTCTTAAATAGCTAAAATGGGCGTAGTAGGCCCTGTTTCCGGCCTCGACTCGGTTCCTGATGTATTTCCTTAGATTATTGTCGCTGGTCAGTAACTTACCAAGTTAATTAAAGCTTTTTACGCCTTGAAAGGTGTCTTCATCAATAGTTGGGTCACAGGCTTCTCTTCGGTCCAATGTTAGGCCTATTTTGGCAGATTCTCTTTTCAAAAGTGCGTTATTGTTCACTAGATCTTCTTGCATCCTTGCAGCAATCGAAATAACGTCAAATTGGATTGAATATTTGGGGAGGCGACCGACGGCTAAGGTCATTTGCGCCTTAGGGGATAGGTAAGGGAGGAAGGGTGGATAGAAACCCGGCGTCGGCATTAGCCTACTCTTAACGAAAGGCGCCAAGGGGACCACTGCTCAACGTCCCATCCGACAGACGGAGTACTCCACTTGAAGTGCCCTCCACAAGACACTCGAGTAGAGATTGGGTTCCTCTGAAAAATATCCTCCTATACAGGGATTTGAACCCTGGCCTTCCCTTGTGGTAGGCGATTACTCTATCCACCACACCAACCCGATCCCCAATAACGTCGGTGTAGGCGCATATCTGAATTGACTTCTCGAATAATGCTCCCTTCAGGTCTATGACTTAGACTACTTAGTGTATAGTGAGGGTGAAGAGTACTGCCGAAAGCCCATCGCCCAGCTTAACTCCAGTATTGAACCAGTACTCCTCACTAAGCCTATTTTGGACCTTTACTCTCGCCCTTGTGTCATCTAAGGTAAACCTCATCAGTCTTATTCGATTTGGTGGGACTGGGAGCTGGTTTAGCGCCCATATGAGCTCTCTGTGACTTATACTGCCGAATGCCTATTGGAAGTCAATAAATAAAAAAATGTACGTCTAGGTCATGTTCATGAAATTTCTCCATCATCTGCCCGAGCCGGACATTGACAATATTAATGGAAGAGATTGCCCCGTATTAACCATATTTATGGGTATGCTGAGCACCTTTGGGTCATTGCAATCTTATGTTACCCATCAAAGTATTGGTATATATATCTAGGTATTATTCGAGATTCTTCATTTCAAGTATCTTTAATAAATATTACCACCATGGTTTCGAAAAAGCTATCGACTTGTACTAGTGGTTTATAGTTTACATCTCCCCAAATGGTAAGTTCGAAAAAGCATCAACCTCATTTCCGATGGCAAAGCCACTTGTTAATATTAACTAGTAAGCAGTTTTTCTCTATTACCGTCAGAGTACTGGAGTGAATCAGAAATTTCATAAGGGGGAATAATAATTATTTATAATTCACTTGGTTAAATTTCTCATACTTGCACATATTTCGAGAAGGTTAGATCCCTATCTTTTGCCTTCATGATGAAGACTCCTTTATGCCACACCCCTTTAAAACGTGCCCTGTGCTTCTTGTCTGTCTGTGGTATTGCGTCATGCTATCGTTGAACGTGGGCTATTTCATTTGATTCAAATTACAGTTCGCCCAATTCCCATTCAATGGAGTCCTAAGGTCTACACTCAATGAGGTATATTATTGTTTCTTGCCCGCTTCTCCCTCGCTGTGCTATACCCTTTTGGCCGTAACTGCATCGTAGTTTAGAATTCCTCTTTGATTCTAGAAGTATGGATCTTATTTGTCAGCGAAAACTTAGCTGCGCTTATGCAATTAGCTTTTTTAAGGGCTCTATGTGTTTTATTAATCAATAGGACTCCCAATTTGTTTGTGAGACTTACCGCTATGCAGATGCGTATGCACGTAGCTACCATTTCTCTGAAATGACTTCTTACTAGCTTTGAAAGGTCTGGTCGCAATTTCTGCGTTTGAAAGTTAGGAGCATAATATTCTTAGTTTTCCGACGCCAATATCCCAATACCCGATTCCGCTGTGGTGCTGGATCGAAGCTCGACGAAAATGTGACCGGCGGCTGTCTCTACACTCGTTCATCGGAAGTTTAAGTCGTCGAATCACTGAGCGTGTTTATATTCGACGATCCGGCTGGGAACTTACCTGAAAATACAGCTGAATGGATCCCAGACAATTCGGATCAAAGCAAAGCTTAGGCTATCGACTTTCGATGATAGCGATAAGCATTTGTTTATTTGGCCCATGCTTGAGATAACCGAACCCTCGTGTGCGATGTTCCGCTTGGCTTCTCGGGCGCATTCTCGATGGTCTAAATGGCATTGAATCCTAACTCGATGTGGAGTTAAACTGGCTTGATTACTGACAGTCAAATAGAAACTGTTGGAAAATCACAGCTTGTTCATGAGCTGCTGTTTGAATTTGCATTTTAGCCTTTGATATTCTCACAGAATTGGTAAACTTTGGTTAGAAGGAGGCTTTAGAGAATTTTAATTATATATTTTCAACTGTATATTATCTCGAATTTATTTATTTATTGTGATTCAAGTTCGCCCAACAAAAAATTACAGGGCAAAAATTATCATATATTAATTACAATCAATTTGACATATGCAAATGTGTATAAAGAAAAGTGCTTACAACATGAATTTATTATACAATGCTGTTTAGCTGAGAACAGAATTGGCTTCTCCTCTGAAACAATTCAAGTTCATGGCAATGCTTATTGAAAGTTTGGCGTAATCTATATAATGCTGAGTTTTTCCAATTATTTATTTTAATAATGTATAAATAAAATACCCTTTTCGACCTTACATTAACTTTTGGTTTCACAAAATTTATTTTACTCACTAGATTAGCATTTTCCCCAAAATTGATTAGGTCAAACAAATACAATAAATCATTTTTCGTTCTTCTTGCCTTTAAACTGTTATATCCATACATTTACAATAAAACATCGTAACTTATATAATTTTATAACACTGGATAAATGTTATTATGAGAGTAGTACACATGACCTTGTCTCAAATCTCCTCATACTTCGACGGATTCCTTATTTTTATGTTGACTCATAAGCCCTACTTGACTAAGTACGCTTGAAAGTGTCAACAAATAGCACGGTAATAAGAACAAACAACAAATTATTTTCTTTTTCGGGATGAAATGCTATTATTATTGATGCATTGCTAAGAAGGTTTCGAAGTAAAATAAAAGGGCCTCACGGGCATTTGAAACATATGGGGCTGAGTTAATCAATTCGGAGTATATCGGAAATCTCTCACGAGAAGCACGTATTAGATTTATGCGCTCACCTTAGATAAATTCTTTGGATGGTGTTCGGTGACCTGATTTAATGAATACTGGTTTTGTTCTATTTTCCTCAATGTGTTAATTTTTTCGAATTTTTTTCTACATCGATGACCAGTATTTTTTACCAATGGCTAAGAATTTTTAGAAATTAGGCAAAGTTCTGAGAAATAACATCTTAGCTCTTATGCGTGGTGGACGTGTCCAATGAGTTTGTGTTACGTCGACAATACGTATGTCACTTAGTTACATAAGAGTCTCACTTATATAGAACTTTTAAGGTTTGCTCGTGTATAACAAGCAAGAGTCTTGGTTTACATTATATTCTGGAAGCAGTGAAGTTGAAATTCGGCATTTTTCCTCTTGAATATTATCGTTCGTTAAATTTTTGATTGTTTACATGTTGGACGATGGCTGATAGTTTGATGATTACCTATCAGTGAATGATACTTTTGTCTGAGATGTAAAGGGCAATATCACTGCAAATGCATATCGTATAAAAATATTTATCAAGCTAAAGTACGTGAATAAAGATGTGTTTACTGTCGCAAACTGAAAGTTGGTGCTGAAGATTTTCCTGACTTAAAAAGTGTTGTGACAAATGTGGCTAACCACAAAAAAGTGTTTGGAAATAAGCAGGGTAATCAACTCTCTGTCTTTTATGATAACCTAAAAAGTGAGCTACTAAGTGATCAAGTGAGTGATTAGGAACTGCTAGTGCTGGTGAAAACATTGCAAAAAGAAAAAGGATAAAAGAATAAGAAACGTAAAAGATGGGATCAATGTGCCAGCGGAAGCGGGATGGGAACAATGAAATTTACGGGCTCTAGAAAGCTAACGACAAGGAAGACAGCAAGGATCTGCTGCTTGCCTGTTCATTCTTAAAAAAGGCACATGCTGTATAACATGACACTTACTCGAACAGTATCAATTTAATGACAAATTTTAATCTTATAGTAAAATTCAGATTTGAATCCATAATATTTGATAAAGTACTCAATTAGCTTCTAGATATTTTATTGTTCTTAGCAATATTTTGTTCTTATGATGCAGTTGATTGGATGAATAAAGTCCATGTACTTAGAAAAAATAATGAACCTCTGTGCTGCATATTTTTGCCTTTTCTATACATTGTTTTGTGTGATGATAGTTAGGCATGTCCTTTCGATCGGTCTCTACGCCTGATGGGACATATACGTGATAAGTTCAAAAAATAAATGAAAATACCCAGGCAGTCATGCAGTAAATATTTGCCATCTGCAGTTCCATTGAGAATTTTATCATAAATGCTGTTGTCCTCCCCACTGGTACCAATGAGATATGGAGTAAAGCTACTTACTATATTATTATTAATACTACCGGATATTGGAACGGATCTGTGATAAAATAAGTGTACACCGGTGTATATTTGGAGGATCTTTTTTCCACTTTTTTTCTCGGAGCAAATTATGATTCCCGAAAAAAGTGGCCCACCCACATGAAAATAACAGGTATAATTCTTTTCCAAATCGGATAATATCTTCGGTGAGAATTTATGCCACCAAATTTCCAAATTTCGACTGAAAACATCAAAATTGTCATTAATTTTAGTTCGGTTAAAGCGACCATATTTTTCAAAGAAAAGACGTCTTCTGTGGTGAAAACTGAGATTCGAGCCTCAATATGTCTCTGGGGGGCCAGGGATGTTGCCTCTGGGGCCGGAAAACGGGGTAAATTTAGCACAATTTATCGGTTACGCAGCTCCTCGCTCGCCTGGCCAGCGATGATTGCCTTAAGACCAAGTACCTCAGGTCCTTACTGAGGTTTGTGAGCTCTTCTGGACCAAGATAAGGTAAGTCAGCTTTAATTGGTTTAAATGACACCACTTGAAGCTATTCATATGAAGATAGTTATGAACCTATGGAACCTGTGTAAGAACGGGAGCTTGCACAAGCGCCTTCAATATGCGTGAAGAGAGCTCGGATCGGCAAAATGCTGATATGCAAAAGGTTAACAGCCCACTGCATAGATTTTCTTTTCTAAAGCTGTAATTTTCGATGTATACCGCCATTCCAACCAGTATAGGGGTTCGTTCGGTCTCAACCAAGAACATCAACCTCATCTAGCCACCTTTGGGATGGCTCATAATGTACTGAAAAATATCCATGGTCTCATCATGTCCCGAGCCGGAGTAGCGAACGTGATGGGCGCTAGGTTAAAGCAGGAGTGATGGGTACTCTTCTCTAATGATGCTTGAGTGAGTTTTATCTTATCCTTTCGACCATCAAAGTATACACTTTTACATAAATGGATCTTCATCAGCAGAATATATTTGTTTTAAATTCCGAGCAAAAAGTAGTTTCTCACTCCTCATTTTGCTCTTACTTAGCCACAATCTGAGCAGATGTTCTACATTTACTTCTACACACTACCCTATGTCGTCGCTATGTCGACTGGGGCGTCGCTCTGTTATGTCGCTATGTTATGTCACAATGTTATGTCGCTAGATTACTCAGGAGATATAATTCAAACTTTTAAAGAAGCGTGAAGTATATTTTATGTTACATGTGCCATAGCCATCTCGTTTATGATGTATCTCTGAGCAATCATAAAAGTTTCAGTCAATTCTAGTTGAGTCTTAGATATTCTGTATCTGGGTTTGCTGAATATTTCACTGAATACCTCATCCTTAGCGGAGCTGTCCTCGGATTCGTCCTCAACGCCTGCATCAGCATCACCGAAGCGTTGGCCGTAATTTAGAAAACACGGTGGGGAAGCATTTGAATCAGATGACCAGAAAGGGGTCGGAACGTGTATGCTTATGTTAATAGTGAAGCTACATGTACGTTTAACATCTATAATATAATGTTCTGTTCAAGTCAACTGATCATATGCAGCCAATTCTTGAACCTCAATAACCAAGAAATAGCTAGTGCTCAAGAACAGGAGCCTTTTGTCCTTGGGACAAGTACCCGCCCAAAAGTCAGCCCATTTACAGTAGGCTATACCAAAAAGTTATGGGGTCTGCTCTGTAAAATATGCCAATTGATCATTCTTCGTTTTTTGAACTATTTTCTTCCACTTTAGAACATTCTTCTTACTTAAGAATTCATCATGGCTGCGTGTTATTAGTTAAGTTAGACTTTTACGCGTTACAGTTGGAATATATTGTTACCACTGAGACATTTGTATTTATTTGAAGGTCTAAAATTGTTTTTTTGCCAGGAGTGGCGATATGCCCAGTGTATCAGATAAATGCAAATAAAATTTAAGAAACAAATCAAATATTGTGACATACAGACCAAGATTAACCTTATACAAACATTCTTTTTTGTATATGGGGCCAAAATTATTTAATACACTACCCGCTGAAATAAGAAATGTAAATCCATGACCAATTCACTAAAACTGATGAAATACAGGATATTTTCTTGTAAAAATATTGAGTATTTTTTTAAATAGTTTTTTCATGATTGTGAATTGTAACTGTCACTTAAAAAAATGTTACTGCTTTTTTATTATTTGCATACTTTCATCGTATCTGCTGGTGGCTCACTTCAAGTCTTAGGACCTTGGAGACCATCTAAAGCTCCCGTTATACTTTTGTATCCATAATTGCAAATATTATGTGGGAGTAAATAAAATATATCATGTCATATATCATATTATATGCACTTCTCCGGAAAGAACCTAGCTTGATTGCAACTTGTCGGGCCATAGAAGAGAAAACAGACTCCTTATTGCTTCGGAACACTAAACAAATTTGTCACAAAACTTCTAAACAGCAAAGGAGAACATTTTTCTTTGCTGGAAGTTTAAATTCCTCGAAATCCGTGGAAATAATTTACACCACGAATACCAAACTTCGAAAATGACATTCTGATGATAGAATGGCAAACTGTGCAAATTCAGAGCACGTTGTTTGGAATGCAGTTAAATTATGTGAAATGAAAGATCGTTGGGCCAGGCAAAGAGGCAGCGCTTGATTATTGAAGGCCCAGATGATCCAAATGGTGAGCTGAAGAATCCAAGAGAGAAATAAGTAATCTGTAGTAATAAAACGTGGAGAGCTACAGCGAGAACATCAAGCGCAAATCTTGTCCGGCTAGTCTCTGCCTGCCTGGCTGAGTGATGAAGAGCAGGGAAGGGGGAGAGCTGCCGCGGTGAAGAGGCGGACAGGTGGGAGTGTTGAACCAATGATATGAGACCTTATCACATTCCAGAAGAGCTCACAAACCTCAGTGAGGGCCTGGTCGTAAGGTAAGCATCGCTGGCCAGGTGTGTGAGCTACACAACCGCTGAACTGTACTAAATTCTCCCCTATTTCTGGCCCCAGAGGAAGCATGTCTGCCTCCCCCCCACCAGGGACATATAATTGGCATTCTGAGGCATGAATCTCAGTTTTCACCTCAGAAGCCTTTTTACTGAAAAATATGGTCGCTTTAAGCGAACTAAAATTAATGACAATTTTGATGTTTTCAGTCGAAATGTCGAAAGTTTGTGGCATAAATTCTCACCGAAGATATCACCCGATTCGGAAAAGAGTTATACCTGTAATTTCCATGTGGGTGGGCCACTTTTTTCGGAAATTACATTTGGCTCCGAGAAAAAAGTGGAAAAAGTGTCATACACATCTGTGTATACCTTGTAGTTTGTTTTCGGATTCGTTTAGATGGTGTTCGATTGGATAAGAAATAACAATGAAAACATTTAATAATAGCTGACTAACCACCTTATAAAAAGTTTTAAAATGCAAAAATAGTTAATCTTCTGATGGTAAGGTGTGGCGCATCGTCACGTCATTATTGAGATAAGTTTGCCGTTGGGCATTCGCCGAAAAATGAAGGCATGAAGGGATATTGAAGATAAGGAATAGCCAAAGAAAAATCTCGTTAATTTCCAATCCGGATGGATTGTCAGTTGTGAGCTCATTTTTGAGCGTAATGCTTGATGGCCAGTTATACTTCACATTAAGCACCTCCTCTACTCCTCCCTCCCAACTGCAGCCCCCCAGTATTTCTTGGAAAGAATACTGCCGGAAATGGAAAACAAATCTTTAAAATGTGAGGTAAATAATTACTACTACCTCAGTGGACTCTGAAAAGGTGACACGTTCATGAGCAATAAAATATCTCCCATCCTCGGAATTGACTGAGCTCCTTTCCTCTACGGCTTAACTTCTTTTTGAGCAAATAGTAAACCTTTGGTATTTACTGTAGCATTTTATTCAGTTCGTCAGTTTTTGGGTACCGTGTCAATCCTGTTCATGTATTGCCCTGCAAGATTTATTTAAAATAACACTATGAGTCCGACCTAATAAATTAGCTTATTAACTTAGCCTGAGTTCTAGCAGTTCATGTACACTATTTGGAAAATGAAGTATTTTCGAGTCTAGCTGCAATTTCCGCTTCGTCTCTCTCAGTGACCTTTAATGATGAGCAACTTGCATGATTCTTTCGGCAAGCCATCGGGATTTCCTTGCACCCTTGCACATTTCACCGAGAAAGCCATGATGCGCTGCAATTCTTGCATCGTTACGCTATACCCGACCAAAATGAGATTGAAGCTGAATTTCCGGGCAATCGCAAGTTCTTTCCGGCTGGGGACAAACTTATTTGGCCCATTTCTTTCGAGATAAAAACCGGGAGACCATACCTCTATAGCTACGTGGCAGCGCTGCCCTTCTTAGCCTTTCCCTACCCACACCCGCCTTCGCGACAACCTCGTCCCCCCTTCTCGGCCCTCCCAACTGCAGTCCTCCTCCGCCCCCACAAGCGACCGCCGCTTGCCCTCGTCCCCCGGCCGCCCCACCTGTACATCCGCTCCCTCCGCCTCTTCCCGCCGCGGCCCTCTCCGTGCCGCCGCCCCTCCACCCACGGCTCTCCCGGCTACCTTCCTTGTGCGCGCTTACATATTACATTAGTGACGATCTCTGCGTGGCCCTGGAAATTCAATTAGAAATCTCACTCCTAGAAATTAAAACCATAATTCCTATTTTTTCCGTCGAAACGAACCCAGCTGAATAGAGTTTTTATTTACCTCGATTTATCTGTCAGCGAAGATTTTAATTTCAAATTTAATGCGGCTCTCCCGCAAGTTTTTATTCTGTAAACAGCTCGCATTAATATAATGAATTTCAAGCACGCCAAGATTTTTTTGTGCCTCAATTGGGGATAAAAACTAACATTTTCTATTGTAATAGGGGCTAAGATGGAGCTTATGAGATTATGTGACGTACTGAGTTGTAATTTTGAGTTAAAAAATGGATTCCGTGGAATTTAAAAATGCGAAAATGCTGGATTAAAACAGGTATTCGAGCCCGCGAATTATCAAAAATGATTATATACATTCAGACATGGAACAGAATTAATGATTTTATGCAGGTGCTCAGTGGTAGTATGGTTATCATATGATACTAGTGCAGAAAATTGGAAATGCATAAGGCATGAAAAATCGCTTTTTTGCATGGAGTCATATTTTAAAGCTAAAAAACAATATAAATGACTCATTTCACCATTCGTACAATTAACCCAGGGCTTTAGGATAAGTGACTCTTTTAAAATATTGGGTTTGCTGCTGCAAACTTCCCAGATGTAGTGACAGTGGCAGATTTTGACTAAAAAATATTTACACCGCCTATAATTTTTAAAACTGAACTGTACAATTTCAATTAAGAACTATTTAGCCATCTCTAGTCATATCGTAATACTTTTTGCATAGTTTCAGATATTGGATTCTGAGTATAGCATTCTTCTCTCATTATTGTTCACTAAAACAAATTGAAAAGTTCAAGAATACACTCGAGGTCCCTGGGGCCTCTATTTATGATCCCCAAGGAGATGGAAGACATCATGACAGGAGACAAATTGACTTATAGAAAAACCAATGGTTCCTTTGTGAAGGAGATTTTTTTTGTCGCCAAGTTTTGCAAGCTTATCATCTATTTAGAAGAGCACCTGCCAGTATGGCGAATGTATTCCTCAGTTGTGTAAGTAAAAGGAATGGAAAATCATTAAGCAATGCTGTCCAATGTTAAACAGAGACAGTTGGAGATATCAGTGCATGATTTCATGTTTGTGGAATGAGATGAATGGTGAAAGGAGTAGGTTTCACTTTTAAATTCTCAAACTTCTTCGTTTTAATCGCATTGATAAGTTGTTTTATAACGAATGACTACTTATCTTCTACGTCGGCACTTTAAGTACCTGACAACCGGTTATAACTACTTAAAATATATTTATTATGAGGCCATCTCATTTTTTATTTATTTTATGTCAGTAAAATACTTTGAACCGTAATTTACTCTCGCTCGGTGAACCCTCGACTGACTAAATGACTTACGTAAGTCGACTGGTAGTCTTTCGATAGACTCAAACAGACAATGGTTGGAAAAAGACGTCAGACTAAGTCATTTCATAAAATATTTCAGTCGTCCTCCGTGAGATATGGAGAAATTGCGGTGAGCCGTCGCCTACGTGGTTAAATGTGATAAACAAATGTGGATAAGGAAATAGAAGCCGCTGCCCGCTATTCCGAGACAGAGATCTCCGTTCTAAGACACCATTCTGGACAAGGCATTTATTTCCTGACTATTATGATAGAGGGAAAGATCACTTCTACTCATTCATGCCTGTATTGGGAATAATCATTGCAAAAAATAAAGATCACTTGATGTAAATTATGTTACGCTTTCCCTCGTGGGTTAGTTGCGTGAGAAAATTCAATCATCATTATCCCTGAGCATTTTTTTCACATGCGCCCTATATATGAAACTTCAAGACCCATCGCCTCAACGTATTTAGTTAGCAAAGTTTTTTCTTCCTGCGAAATTTTCAATGTCATTACTTTTAGTTCTCATAAAATTTGCGATTTGTTGTGTAAATGTCGCCTGTCATTAAAATGTTTTAGCATAACTGTGACACTTTTGACTCGGAAGTTGCCGATATTCATGTTGAGTGAAAGACCGGGTTCTCTTCTGCAGTTTTCATGAGAGAGCACGGCACGTATCAACACCCTAATACCATAGTGTGGTGAAAGGCAATGCGCCACTCGAACATAATTGTGTAAGAAAACGAAGTCGTTCATCCTCCGTGACCAACGGGCCTTATTATTTCATTGATTTCCCAGTTACGGTTCGATCATTTTACTGATGTAATTCATTTCGCTCATGCATTCTTACTTTCACTGTGCAATACCCTTTTCCCTTTTCTTTGAGTTATATAGGTATTAAGGAGGTTGGTCCGAAAACTAAAGTCCATGTCATTTTCTTCATATTTACTTGAGAAAATATCGTAATATAGCAATCACATGAATTTTTAGATGTTTCTGGTGATATATAGTGTTGAAAAGGTTTCATAAATCTAATTACTTATTTAGGCATAATCGCTGCACAACTACATTCTCGGCATTTGATTAAAAAATCTTTTCGTAGACTGCTCTTCCTAATATTAATTTTTAATGCGATATTTCAGCTTTCCTCTAAACTAGACATATTACAAATCAAAGCAGTATTCTTTTAAAGGCTCATGTGCATAACTAAAACAATCGGCATGCCGCTAGAATTATGACTCATTCAGTCGCGAACCAACCTCCATAAACCTCCTACCATTGGTTGTTAAGAAATCATTTTGCTACGGCTTATTTCACAGAGATGCGGTGGGTTTTAGAGGAAGCATGCTCATAATTAATCTAAAGTTTTGCTAAGGAAGATGAGAAAATTGAAAAAATATCCGGCACTATAATTGAAATATAATGAAGCACGATGGTAAAGAGAGATCCTGTGAAAGAATCCTCGAATGGGACTGTCTCTTGCAGTGCTGAACCAGTGTTTATAGTTTTAAATATCATAAATTGCTCTTCGTTTCAGGAACGAAACGGATATACGTATTCCTATTCTTAGGCCAAGATTTTCGAGTGTTTTCAGTTCCAACAAGATTACCTTTTGTAATCGTTTATAGATAGCTTTATTGCATATTGCCATCAATAATAGCGTAACTATTGAATGAATTTAACTCTAGTACAATCGTTCCTTAGGGAAAAACGGCGTGATGGCTTTTCGATGGCCTTAACTTCATATTGATTGCATTATGCCCACGATATAAGTTTCTCTACTCCATGGAAATATCGTACATCATTGTAGTCCATAAAACTACCTTGTCAGTCGATAATAGCAGTTGGTGGACATGAATACCAATGGAAATATGCGCCTATTGATATGTATCGAACACTTTTTCAATTAGTTTTTCATGTAAATGAATGCATTCGCCTTTTGTTGTTGCAAGGAGAATCGGCTCCGGGCCTTGTACTTGCGTCATCTGCAGCTTTGTTTGTCTGCAACGCATTTGTAAAAAACGAAGGGAATTGCTTAGGAAATCCATGATATTGAAGGCAATGGAATGACATGTTGTCCGTCTTGAAGTTAGTTTTGCAGTAATTTGTCACCAATAGCAGCAGTTTTCGTATCTAGGAACTTCAAAATAGTTAGTTAAATTAGCGGTAATATTATTGAGCATGCCACTCACACTGACAACTGTAGTCTGCAGACGACGATAAATAACGTAGTACCGCATTAATCTTGGTTTTTGAGCGGGACTATTTGAAGCCCAGTCCTTTAATATTAAAGTGGGTTAGTCAGTGGGGAAAGAGGGGGAGAAGGAAGATTTACTTTTCGGAGGGATTTACGAGAAGGGAAAAGCCGTTTACCGTTTGAGTGAAACAAAAAAGAGGGAAGCCAGGAAAGATGCGAGAAACGGAACCGCTCCTCACCCGGCAGTGCAGAATGATTTTGTGGATGCAGTGTCTTTGGACGCTTATTAACATTACTTCCGCGAGCGACCTGGGTAGCGCTTGTATGTCATCACCTACTTGAATGGAAAGCAATGAAACTGCATAAGGATTCCTCAGTAGAAGCAATTTTTAGAGGTTTCACTCTGGATTTTAATTACCATATTGTGGAACGGTAATATTATTGAGCATGCCACGATTGTTAAACAACATAATTTTAACGATTAAAAGCATCTTAATGGTCGTGACGATTGGCTCAATCCCAAATCACTTTAATATTGATTAACTTCACGAAGTAAACTCTTTATGCAAATAATGAACTGGATACGTATCTAATAGTTGAAAACTTGTTTACTTGTTTGCCCTTCTTGGTCTCGCTCATCTTAGTATTTGAAATTTCTACAATACATTATTTTACGACTCCGTTACATTGCTACTTATTATACCAAACGCACTCGTCCAGTTCAGGCAGAAACGGTTTTTATTTCCTGATTAATAAATCCCCTTCGTTTCTGGCATTCATCTGATTGTATATCATATGTTCTGAGGAAAAAATTATTGATTTAGTTTAACTTTGCCGCCTTATTCTGCTTTTACATTAAAACAGCGTTTGCGAAATGATTACCTTTCTGAGGTCATATTCATTTGCACTTGCTTAATTAAGAATAAACCGACTACCTTTGGTCAGGCTTTTTTATATGCTTTTGATATATATCTTTTAATACCTTTTGATATATTTGGAATAGAGTATCGCTGCCGACAGCTTCCCTTGCACTCGCAGGTAAAGTTACAGAAATCCGGCTCAGGTTCCGGCTGGCGTAACGTCAGGAGTCCGTTTACATCTGGATTGATGAATTCTCCGTAGTATACGTCTATGAAGAGGAAATAAGGAAAAACGGAATAAATAAGAAGTGGTCCGTATTTTTGGATTAGTGCCTCGCTTTATTTTTTAGCAGCCTTTGACGGTACTTACTCATCCCGAGGACTAAATCCTTTTCGTGGTAAAAGGGCTTGTGTACTCCGTATACCCCTGGAGCTGAACTGATGAGAGCATTCCTTCTGATAGGGCCACCCAAACCTGATAGATCGAAGGTTAGAGAATAGAAGAACGATAGTCCACGCAGCGTCTATTCTCTCTATTCCTCAGTGATACTGCTGCAAAAGACGTCTGACCCCAGCGGGACGGCCTCTCATGTGATGGTGTCACGGATAAAATACTATTGAGAAGGCCATCCAGTATCGCTCAATTAAAACCCTTGTAACTATGGACGGTTTGAATAAGAAAATAAATCATGGCAGCTTCAAGACTCGGCCCGGAAGGCCGGGTGTCGTGTCCAACTGCTGAGGGAGCAAGACCCCTTGGGTCGTCATCACACGAGATTCTTACGCGTATGTAGAGGTGTTGTTGAAGAAGAGGTGAAGAAGATGAGAAAGAGGAATTCATCAATCAGAAAAGGCAAATGAAATGTTAGAACTATGCTATGGGTGGACGAGATGGATAATATGAAGAAAATAATGGAGAAGGTGGGCGTAATACCATGGGTCTGAATGAAGTATGATGGAAAGATAGCGGGGAATTTTTGATCGATGACTGCAGAGCGATTCATAGTGGAGGGGATGAAAACCAGTGCGGGGTTGCATTCATAATGAAAAGGGAAACTTGGTGGAAAAGTAGTCATACAGAACAATTGAGTGAAAGGATACATTTAAATCTACATACCACACTGCGAGCCACCGTATGGCCGTGTGGGAAGGGGTGCGTGTGGCAGGGCAGGTCGATAGTAGTCGCTAACAAATTGGCAGAGCCAACGAGCCTGTTATAATCCAAGTTTATATGCCCTCCACGAAGCATAGAGAGGAAGAGGTAGATGGGTTTAGAATTATGGTGTACGATCAGCTGAGGGAAAAAATGGATAAAACTCCTGGGAGTAAGCATTTGGTAGTAGTGGGGGTTGGGAACGCGGTGGTTGGTGAATGAAGATATGGGCGGGAGTCGGACGATAATGTGCTAGGAAGGAGAAATGACCGCGACATGAAACCTGGAGAGTTTTGTGGGAAAAGTAATCTAATAATCACAAATTCCTTGTTCAAGCGTCACCATCGACGCAGGTACTCGTGGGAGACGACAAAATATACAGGTTCCAAGTATTTTATATAATGTTAATACAAGGATTCAAGAATAGTGAGTAAATCTCGCATACTTAGCCAGAGGCTGATGCAGACACAGGTCTCAATTCATTAGTAATGAAATGTCGCGTTAATCTTAAAAAGATCAGAAGGGTTGGTAGGATGCAAATGCGGAATACAGAAGCATTGACTGAGGCAATGAAAAAGAAGTATCGAGAGCCCGTTCATTAAATCATGGATACCGATCGGTGAGTGAGACCAGTGGAAGATGAAGAGCGGGGGTTTGAGAAAAGGGATTGCAGAGGCGGTGAATGCAACAGTGGGCGAAGTAAGTTCAACAAAAATTATAAAACCGTGGGCAATGAAAATCATGATTATGGAGACGTAGGCGAGAAGGAAATGGAAGAGCGTAAACTCCGAGCTTGGCAGAAGGATGTACAGGGATTAAAGCAACGGGCACTGAAGAAAAACAAAGAAAGCAAGAGAAGTATGGTGGATAGAACTGATAAAAATCCTTGGGAAAAAATTGAATGCGAAGGAGGATCAGATACACTGTATAGGAAATAGTAGAAATGAACATTAGAAGTACCGGATTATGCAGCATACCTATTACTACCGACAGGGGTCAATTTGATCCTTTAGAAAGAATTTACTTTCACCAGAATATATGACGTTTTTTGAGTTTAAGTAATACAATTATTGTTTCTAACATATCTTTTATTATTAATGGTCACTTATACAAAACAAGTTTTATACTAAAAATGTACACCATATAAAGAAGTTTATACTAAAGAAGTTTATACTAAAAAAGTTTAAACAAGTAAATTCATAAAAAAAATAAGAATCACAGTGAAATACCTGGGCTAAATTATTAGAGACATTGAAACGGGAAATCACGAAGTGGTCAAAGCTGTTGTGGTAAAAGGGTTGTGGCTTCTTGAAAACCCTCTACTCCATTGCGTTGACACATTTGATCGACCACAGGGGGTAAACATCAAGCGCCCTTGAGTCCTCCAAAATTTCCATGGGAATCAGGGTAGCCTGGGTACCGTGGTGGTCTGCGCATCGGCCCGGCAAGCCAAGGAGCATGGTTTGATTCCCGGTCCAGGCCGATGATAAATCTCGTGGTAATTTTTACATATTTCATGGCTATGTTTTCAGCAGACAGGGTTTTTCATTTGATCCGAAGATTGCTTTGCTGAAGCTCTCCACTCAACTCTTCTATCAATCAACCGCTCCATTCCTACATTATTTTTCATCTAGAGGTGATTCATGGCATGTCTGATGCATTACATTCTTGATCTTCCTCTGTAATTTATTCGATCCAATTCTTCTGCCACTATTATTTCCAACGAGCTATTCTGTTTTAATATGTATCCGATAGGTTAATTTTGTCTTCTTCTAAGTTTTTCATTGCGCTTCTCTTCTCTCAAAGTCATCGTAGAACTTATTCGTTGGTGATTTTCTCCGTCCATTTTCATCTTCACCATTCTTCGATTACATCACATCCCCATTGTTTCCAATCTCTTTTGCTCTGCAGCTCTTGTTTTCGAGGTTTCACTACCGTATAAAATCGCTGGTTACTCAGGTCTGGATGAGTACATCCAGACCTGAGTAACCAGCTGTCAGTAAACTCCTCTTCTGGAAGAATGCCTTCTTTTCTTGGGCTATCCTGTTCACAATACCATTCTTGCATCACCACTGACCCTTACTCCCAGATTGTCTCTTCACTATTTCTTACAAAAACCAATATGGTGGTTTTCTTAGCATTATTATTAGCCTTGTACTTCTTCATATTTTTTCCATACCGCTCAGAATTCTAGTCAGATATTTCTTCTATGAAAGATTTGCAAAGACATCAAATAAGCGTTACGCCAAATTACGTCTGTATATCAACGAAGCCAATAATTTACGTGGGCTGGTCCTTTCGAATCCTCTTCCATAAAAGTCTCGGGGCTAAAAAATCTTCTCTCGCTCCACTAATTTTTCTAAAACCTATTCGGTCTTCACCTAGGAAATCTTCCGGCCGTTGGTTTTCTTAAGTAAATTATTTCATAATATGTGTGTTTTGTGTTTGGGTATCCATTCACATTTGGATATACATTCATATTTCAAATACTACCACGTGTGCCGCGGCGTGAAAAAGGTACAGAGTACAGATCTATATCATTAATGATCAATACCACTCCTGTAAGGAGATCATTATAAACTACAACCCCTTAACTCACAGGCTAAACACTCGCTCATCCGCGAATCTCACTTCCTGGGCTGCACTTTTGCTTGCGTCTTTCAACATCCATCCGAAACCTTACTCAAGTGTACGCTTGATAGAACATGGGCAATGATAGACTCATTTACTTCACACCTCAACCTATCGATTCCATTCCATTCCATTCCATTCCATTCCATTCCATTCCGCAATTTGCCTCCTTCACTTATTCATACATCTCGACCATGGTTATATTGTTCATAACGAGGCGCCACAAGGACGTGAGACAGTTCAGGGAATAAATCCATAGTGTACATTCATGAATTAATTTTTTTTAATGAACATTTTTTTGAGTTATATGTAGATGAAGATATTAAGTAACAGTCCCTCAGCTAATCCCAGTTCCATCCTACCAGTCTGCTACGTGGAAAGTCCCAGAACTTCGTCCAATGTACATATTATATCCTTTTTCCACTTAATGGGAACACAGCAAGGAAACCATCCAAAACATTATAGTATTGTTTCATCCTTAACTTTTTCAAAAATTTTTTCTCATGAACTGACTTACTTTTATACCTTGACCGGTTACAACCAACAAGTCGCTATGCCTTTGATCTTTTGTAATAAGCGCTTAGTTTATGCTTTCTGCCACATGAAAAACTAAAGCAATTGTCCTATAATATCCACAAGCGTCAGCTTTGTTCTTCTTCAGGACGGAAAGCAAGAGAGGATACATTTCACCCTAACTCCTACTTTATACTTATGAAAAGTATCTCTCTTTCATATTCCCTTCCCTTGAGGAAATCTGCGATTGCCGCATCTTCTTCGGAAGCTTCTTTTCTTCCTCACATCTCGAGAGCCATTCCAATCCACATTCTTGCATTCTCAGCCGTCACGACCTTCAACGAACGCTAGTTAACCTCACCCAAATCTCTTCTGGTTCCATTTTTTGCATCCCGGCTGTTCGACTTTCGTTTTCATCTCTCTCGTTTCCTTCTGCATTCTTTAACATTCTTAAACAGCGCGTTCACTTTCGTGCTTCTTGAACTTCCCCACAGAACCTAACTGTTGATTTCTTGATGATTTCCAAATTTAATTTTCTCATTCTTTTGTACACAATTCGCGGTGTCGATGTTTTCCCGACCTCCGAGTTCACTCTGTTCCATCTTCTTCGAACCAGCGCATTTCTGAGAATTTCTGTGTTATTAACGATTACTTATTCATTCTCATTATTTTCTCCTTAATAGTTCTGTCTCATCCTCACACTTATTTTATGTCTCATTCAATTTTTGCTGTTCCTTTTCCTATCCACTGCCAAAGAATTACGCCTCAACGCCCCATTTCATTATTACAATGATCAGCCTTTCATCGAGTGATTGTACTGCATTTGTCGCATGGAACCGACTGACTTTTTAGAAACAGAAAAAGAGTATAATAATAAATACAATAAGAAATAGAAGGAGACTGGAGGGAAAATAATTTTCTTCTGATTAGAGACGCCTAGAAGGAAGCACAACAATGACTCCGTTATTTAAGACCTGAGCCGAGAGAGAGAGCCATTTATCCTCGTAAAGCCTTAGGAAATCTTGACATTCGATTGAGATGGACAGGAAGCTAACTGAAGACTTGAGACATCTGGGTTTTAAAGCCGTATAAGTCTAATGAAATGTTTTCTTAGGGAGTTCATTCATATTGGAGCTATAGAGTTTTTAATACCTCAACGAAGTCCTTTGACAAGCTATCAACGTAAACTCAATACTCATTTGGAAAGAATGGTTATGAAAATTATTTCTTCCATGGTAAAGTTTCATTTGAGGACTCTACCTCCCGATTGGTTGGTTTTCGGCCAGGTTTTTACCCACCGGTAAATCGTTCCGTTTTGGCTCCGATGGATGACCCGCCATTATTTTCCTATGGAAGTCCTCATATCATCTCCTTCTTCTAATTTCGGCCAGAATTCCTATCCTCCTCCTTCTTCTTCACTTATTCCACTTCTTCTTTGCTCTATTCTTCTCTTCAACATTCCCTCTCCTTCCAAAACGCCCCCATCCATTCGCTCTGACTCCTCCAAAGCTACGCCTCTAGTTCTCTCTCCTCTCCAAACATATCCAAGACCGACTCCTTCGTCTTTCTCGCTACCCAGCTCACCCTCTCCATTCCTTTCCACACCCACATTCCTCACGCCTCGAGTCTACCTGTATCCTCCCTTCACAAAGAGCAGATCTCCGCTCCATACAGCGCCACGCTCCGAATCAAAGTTGTCACCCGTCTTTTATATAAGTATTTAATCAGACCCCCCTCATTGATGCCCTCCTTTTTAGAAAATACTTCTTAGTCATGGCAATTATCCATCTAGTGTCCCTATTACTAAACCCCTTCTCCGCCAAAATACTACCCAGGAAGGTGCTCAACTTGCTCTATTTTGTGCCCTTCCACCCTTGCATTCAGACCCGCTTTCTTGCTTCAAGAGAATCTCATCACTTTCGTCTTCTTATGGTTTGTCTTCATGCCACGTCTCTCGCACCGCAGCTCTAACATATTCATCATTGAATGCAACCCCTTGGCTGACGGACATACCAATGACTGATTATTTGCAAATCTCTCTGCCTTTATCAGATTCCATCCTACCTTTATGATTACCTCCATCCCCAGGCATGCCTCTCATACCGTTTCTTCGGAACACGTTTAAAAGCAACCAAGATAGAGCGCATCCCTGCTGCACTCCCCGACTAAACATGACCCATCCCAATTCCCCATCAGCTACCCTAACCAGAACTCACTACTTCAAATAAAGACTCCGGATAATACGTGATGTGCCTGATTTGTAGATTTGTAGAAGGCGTTTGATGGGGTAGACTGGGCGAAATTAATGGAAGTGCTGACGAAATTAGGAGACGATTGAAGGGACAGACGTATTATCCGAAGTCTTTATTTGAACTAGTGAGTTCTGGTTAAGGTAGCTGATGGGGATTTGGGATGGGTCATATTAAGTCGGGGAGTGCAGCAGGGATGCGCTCTATCTTGGTTGCTTTTAAACGTGTTCCAAAGAAATGGTATGGGAGGCATGGCTAGGGATGGAGGTAATTATAAAGGTAGGGTGGAATCTGATATTGGAGAGAAGCTGATCTTTCCCCGCCCTCCGCGGGACGTCTTAATTGATTATTCTCTCCGTTCATTTCATTATTTATCTAAAAGACCTCTGGGATAAACGTCTTCTCTGCGTGTCCTTGTGAAACATGGTCGTGTTTCCGTTTCACATTGCCATTTATTGGGGTTGCACTGACTAACGAAATAGAATTTCATAGCACGGACTGCCCATATCCTATTTGTAATGTAAATGTTAAATACTCTATAAGCATTTGTTCGAGACTCGTATGTTCTCCAGGATTTTCAAAACAGCTTTGATCATGATTCTGAGTTTTCCGGTTCCTTTTCTGTTCTTCTACGCAAAATCTCTCCCCCCGTCAGCACGTGCTCTCATTTTCTTGCCTCCTTAATTCCAGCCTGCTTCTTCCGTCTTTCTTCTTTTACTCATTTCAGGCCAAAGCCTCCTCTAAATCCTTTTCCCTGAAATCCTTCGAGTCGCTTCTACCCGTGAAATAATTAAATTTCGAGTTTGACCGTGCTTGTGGCGAACCATTTAGTGGTTATCTCACCCCTCGAACTGGCTGCTACGTCGCTTTCCGTGCATTAAATATACAAAAGGGCTGGGTGAATCTTTCGAGCAAGGAGGCAGTCACTAGCGAATTAGTAGCAATATAGTTTTCGTGTGGAAATTGGACTCACTTCACATTACATACGCATTAAATGAGCCTCATTATGCTCGTGCACCGTGGACAATATTGATAAAATGCGAGAGTTGAGAGTTGAAGTCAGTGTTGTTTTCTCCTCGTGGAATTCAACGCTGTACTTGGCTTACATAAAGCTCATTATAAAAACAGCCAGTAAATGTTTTTTATTTAGACCTCATTATGAGAATTTAATCACAATTTTTGGGGGCTTATGGATGCATACCGGATGCACTATGAAAATTAATTCACTACGTAAATTATTCAACTTATGAAAATTTCACCGCGGAAATGCCATTTGAGAAGGAAAGTCAAACCCAGATCCATCGAAATCAATCAAAGGTCTTTAGTCCGTTAAGCTACCGCGGTAAATATTTGTGGGCTTTAAAGGAAAAAGATTTTTCCACTTCAGGGTGACTCCCTAAAGGTAATGCCGCGGCTAGTCCCGGTATCATTAAATAATTTTCCTACATTGCGTGTAAGCTGATTTATTATAATTAATGAGAGATTTATAAGAGTGAGATGGAATATATATCTAAAACACGTAAAAAAGAATAATATTTGAGAGAAGAATTAAACTGCTACGGTTTAGAGGAAGAGTAAGTACTACGTTTCAGGTAGCTGAACATCGCTCGGCCATAATCTGCGTGTTGAGAAAATAAAAGTCATAAACGCCATACTAAAAACTAATACAATAAGAAATGATAAATTCTAATGGAATTTAACATTGAAATCTTCTCAGTTATCGGGAAAGCCAATGCTTTCGATGCATTCGTCATTTTTATTATTCACTGGTATAACATTATTTCTTAATTTATTCATATAAACATTCTACTAGCTGATTGATAGGTAATTGGGCAGTTTTAATGCTACTGGTTAATTGTTCCCTTTTAGCTCCTATGGATGACCCACCATATATTGACATACCCTCTTGACATCCTCATATCGTCTTGTCTTGTTCTCCCCTCTTCAATATTCCTATCCTTTCAAAATATCCTCCTTCCATCTTCTCTGCATCATCCGAACCTCCACCACTACTTTTCTCTCCTCTCCATCCATGTCGAGAGCCTCATCCTTCCTTTCTCGCTTCCCAGCTCACCATATCCATCCATATCCAGATCCACATCTCTTCCACGTATATTCTCCCCTCGCAATGATCAGGTGTCCGACCCTTACAGCACCACGATCCATACCAGTTTTCTCCCGCCTTTTCTTTACGCCTGTACTCTGACCACCTTATCAATTCCCTCCTTTTTCAGTAAGCTTTTAAGCCCTAGAAATTCTAAACCTTCTGATCCTACCACTGTGGAATAAACGTTGCGCGGATTACCCTTCGTCTGTCTCCTAACCTTCGACCTATCTGGTATGGGTGGCCCTACCAAGCGCATCCTTCCCGCCATTTCATCTCTAGGGGTCATCGGAGCCCACAAACTCTCCGACCACGACATGGGTTTGGTCCTCGGGAGGAACAGCATTATTATACCGTTTAAATTATTTAATATTTCTTTCCCCTCGACGTTTTTTGTCGTGGTAAATGACTTAAACCGCTTGGACGTGTGACTTTGAAAAATAATTCGTAAAACATGCCGTGAATAAACATTTGTAAGTTATATCTACTAATTCAAATTTCGGCTTTGAATCTTAATAATGCTCACAGCGTAAGCGGAAATTTCAGGAAATTGATATATTTACATAGTACACCGTGCTTACTTTCTGAAGAATCGAATGTTCGTAGTTCTTGGAAAGAATTCACGGACTAAACTTTCATCTGTGATAATCTTGGCTGTAATAATGTTGCTACGCCATTAAGTCCCCACTAATCTTGTTTTGTTGCCCAGCTCTTGAAAAACGTCAAAGTTTCGGAAAAGCATTATTGGTACTTTTTCAAAGGCTTTGATTCGCATGGTGGTAATACAGCCATAACAACAGAACTGAGAAATTCAGAAGTGAACTGAAGAGCTCCTTCTGGTTTATCTTTTGTGTGTTACGTTTGTAATACAATAGTGATATACTTGCGCAGAGAGAGGTATTAGCTGCTACTTCCAATATCATATAAACGACGGTTTTCTTCTGACTGTGCCTGTGAGTGTCCGGTGAATATGGGATTCCGTTGTTTTTTTCGGAAGACGTTAAGGAACCTTTTAATCAGCTGTGTGACAACCTTCAAAAATGTTAATTGTTCCCTTTTAGCTCGTATGGATGACCCGCCATTAGATCCCTCTTGAAATCCTCATATCGTCTTGTCTTGTCCTCCCCTCTATCACCCTCTTCAACATTCCTCTCCTTTCAAAATCTCCTCCTTCCATCTTCTCTGCATCTTTCGAACCTCCACCACTGCTTTTCTCTCCTCTCCACTTGTCTCCATATGGAGAATATACAAAATAAGTCTATATGCAAAAAGAGTGGCTGGAGAGATACGTAGTGCGCTAAGGTAAAAATGTCATTAGGAGGCATGAAAAAGCATTAGGTGCATATATTCAATGGCAAGAATAGGAAGCTACTTACAGGATTATAGGAAATTGGAGGAAATAATATTAGAGACGTTACCGTAGAGATAATAAAGTACTTCTGTTCATAAAACCTCTGTTCATAAAAAAACACGGAATGAAAAAGGTCTAATATTTGTAAATACTCAGGGTAACTTTCCTATCTGTATTCAACTACTCGTGTTACTCTATGCATTATGCTGCATCTGATTTAATTACTTTTATTGTTTAATGCGTGTCCTCCTCGGTTACCAATAAGACTTAAGTGAAAAATTTGAATTTTTTAAGAAATTTTTAGAATAGAAAATGAGTATTTCCAAATATTAGACCTTTTTCAATCTTATTTTCTCGCCCAAATTTAATATTCCCTAGCATATGAACAAAATAGTTCCAGCCATTATTGAGAAAAATCCAAATACACGTACAGAAATAGCGCGTTTAATAGTATAAGATAAATAGGAGAGGAGCTAGTCAAAAACGTCTACATATAGGTTAAAATGATGTGGTATTGGGATTTACATAATAGAATTTGACGATAAAGCAATGCATGAAGGAAACTTGGCGGAGAATATACAAAATAAGTCTAAATGCAAAAAGAGTGACTGGAGAGGTGCGTAGTGCGCTAAGGTGAAAATATCATTAGGAGGCATGAAAGAGCATTCAGTGCATTTATTCAGTGGCAAGAATAGGAAGCTAATTACAGGATTATAGGAAATTGGAGTAAAGAATATGAGGGACGTAACCGTAGAGATGATAAACTAGCACACTTTGATATAGATAAATAATACAGCGTAGATGAGGATGACCACGGTCCAGGAATGATAGATAGCGAGATTGAGAAGAAGATTAAGTCTAGAAAAGCTTAAGGATAGATTCAATTTAAAAGAGTCACTGAATAGTCCTCTCTTTCCGGAAAATATTTCTTAAAACCTTTCGAAGCCCAAAATACCTAACATTGGCCTAATGAATAACTGCCTTGAGGCCACCAAGAATGTTTGCGTACTGCTGAAATCGATTTTGGACAGTATTTTCACTCTTAAATTCTTCATGGACCTCACACAAACCTAATTTCATCGCTCTGGCCGATATTTTGAAAGGGGATTTTTTTCTTGTATTAAGTGACTGATATCATCAGCAGTCCTGCTTACGATAGGAAAATATTTTTTCGAAACGCCCACCAGAATGATAACTTAACCCAGTATGAAGCCCACTATGAAAATTCACTGGTTTTCATACTGCTCTTATGAGGCTTCTATGATTATGAAGATCATTTACCTTTTCGCTAAGAGAATTTGAAGGCTGATTCTTCCATTATATTTTATTTAAAATATAAGCTTCATAATTCTAAATGCCGCAGAATTATAACTTGCTCTATCCAGAAATATGTAACCTGTGATCTAAGGATGGTTAGACCTCATACATGGATAATCCTCATGATTGGTTAGACGTTATTATGTAAGTCAAAATGTTTATCCAATATATCTGGTATTGTTTCAGGATAATTCTGAAAAGTGACTTTATCTCACCACTGCCTTGACATTCTTTAAAGTCTTCATCAGCGCGACGCACGAAGAGCTGTTAATATTGGCCCTGATAAGTCGGCATATGATTAACGATTTTTACCAGTCACTTTTTTTTACTGGAGACGCTCGAGATGCACGTGTTAGGCAGCGTAAGTATTCTGTTCATAAAAAAAACGGAATGCTATGAGTCGTGGCGGATGGTGTGTAATCAGTTCGAAGCGGGTACATTGGCAGCATAAATGAAACCTTTTCAATTAAATCGATATCTACTTCTGGAATTATCTCATCGTAACTGACAGAGCGATGAGCTCGTCATTAATTTGTCGATTCGATGGTGATAGGTCACGGCAGTCACTGCTTTGAAATAAAAATACTGTTGAGTGTGAGCTAATATGCGGCGTAATGCAATTAAAATATTAGCCTTTATTAGAATGTCAAGGGCTTTTTTTAGAGCCAGAGAGAAAGAACTGGAGGGGCGATGAACTACTACACAGGGTAGCGCAATTAATAAATTAGCCTTCATTGAAGAGACGGCGTTTCGAAGGGAGGAGTTTCGGGAAATCCATTCTTCTTGTCGATATTTTTTTTGGACTTTAAGTAATGGCGCATGTGATGAATAAGACAATGGAATTCCTTTGCCATTATAGTGCCATTTTTATTCAGGTAAAATATTAAAGAAGGATTTGGCTGATTTCCTGCCAGTTAGATACGATTACTGTGTACCTCTGGCCACCATGGTTACGTTTAGTTTCTAACC
This sequence comes from Ceriagrion tenellum, assembly GCA_963169105.1. Taxonomy (NCBI): domain Eukaryota; kingdom Metazoa; phylum Arthropoda; class Insecta; order Odonata; family Coenagrionidae; genus Ceriagrion; species Ceriagrion tenellum. The sequence continues at coordinate 105,102,737 of OY720638.1, read as the reverse complement.
TACGTATTCTTACTGGTTCATTACACCTGCTCGTAGATTTTACAATTTTAAGATTGATGTTTGATTTTTTAGTTGTTATTTTCCACTACTAGCACTGGACATGCTAAAAGATCTTCTTTGATTATACTAATTTAATATTCTCTGAATTCAAATCTGATATGGGCTTTTTCATTTTCTCGCGACTATACTGTTCTGCTATTCCAAAGTTTCCCAATATATACTTGAGAGCGTGCTATCTACAAGATTATTCCCTACCTTCTTCCTGCTGCAATACTCAGATCCATTAGCCTGCATTCCGGGGGTGCATCTTATGAAGTACTTTCCAAGTCACCTCCACGGAACTAAAAAAATTGTTTTATTTTGCATTAAAAGCCAAAGATATGTAGTTTTTTTATTTAAATGATGTATGCTTGAAAGTGTGCCGATACTTTTGGAATAAGAAGCTATTTATGTATTTCTAAAGTCATCATAAAATGGATAAGTTCTATTAGCTTTAATTATCCTCCTAACAAATATTTCAAGTAGAAGGTAATGGTGTACCGTTTATATAATATGCCGCACGTGATACGGCTGCTTACATTTCTTCCCACTTTACCTTCTTCTTGTGAAGATTAACTTCTTGAGATATACTTTTTCTCTTAGTAGACTAGTGATAAATAAATATTTGCTCACCTGATGCGACTTACGCAAGCCTTCTTGTTCCCATGTCGGACATTCTTATAGTTAACCTCGTTGCCCCATTAAGTTCATTGTTAGCCTACATAATCAGCGGCCAAATCGATGGCTTCGGAGCGGAGTAAAATATCTTGTTTAATATGCACTGGTAACTCTTCTCTAATCATTAAAACATTAAGTTGCGGCTTTAATATCACTTTACTGGAAGAGCAAATGTGTAACTGAAGGAAAAATTAAAATCATGATATTGGGTTACACTGTTCTAATTAGGTCTACTCCGCCAATGTCTACTCTCGAAAAAACAGAGGGTCAATTCCTGAATGTGGTTTTTTGTTAGTGCTTGCAGTGGAGAAAGTAGCATCCATATGTAATGGGGTGCGCTAATAATCCTGAAGCTATTAATTGCCATTTGGGTTCGAAGGACATCTCTACTGACTGATGGCGATTGTAACTGTTAAATGGGAATTCTGCATTCTAAAATGCTCCTTTGGGAGACATCTAGAGAGGCTACGACGTCGGATGAGCGAACTTATGGGATTACGTTACCACTAATGCTTCTCAATCGAGCATCGTGAAAGATAATCCATTTGAGTAGCAAACTTTTCACGGCCACTGGAGCCATTGTAACCACAACCCGTATGCTCTCGGGAAAAAGTATGGAGTAAAAGAATTTTCCTTGTTTGTATAACATAGTGGAGCCATTACATGGTCCACTGGAATTGCTTGGGAGAATAAGCGTAATGCGTTTGGTGTTCTGTGTGACTACTGTGATCGTCATACTTGAAAAGTTGTCATGTATTCTGCTAATCCCCCTGACTTTTTATGGTGCTTGTTGAACCTCGTGACTATGGCATGGTACTTCAGATCTCAATCATAACTTTTGTGCCTATAATTTTTAGTGTATATTTTGCCATGATAGGATTTTGATTAGCAAACAATCGCTTTATAGAAATGCATGTCTCGCTGATTTCTAATCCGGTTTCTTCTAATATTATCGTTAAGTTTTCGGACCACGAGCGAATCGTGTGCTGGTTTTTGTTCTTTTTATCCTTTCGTCAAAATATGAATATTTTTTATTCGTGGCGACAGATTCTGTTACCCAGAGGGGCTGAACGTTCATTCTGGTTATCACTGTAATGGATAGCCAACATAGATGAGCTAAACGAAATTATTTTATTGAAAGGTATCAACAGATCGGGTAGGTTGAGCACTTGCATTCTACCCTGAGGTTAGGGCCCGGCGGGGGCTGAAATTTTTCGGTGAAATCCCGAACCTCACTTAGGCGTCTCAGGGAGAACAACTCCGTTTCATCACTTCGTCTGACGGATGGGGTGCTAAGTTTGTACCACTTGTCGCCTTTAGATTATAGTTGGGTTCAACTTTCGTCAGATTTTTCACCATTCTTCCTCCGTTCTCCTTGAAATTCCCCCTTAATAATAAAATTTATATTTTATTTAATGCCTTCTGCTGTCGGTGGACCCACAAATAACCAGCTGACCATTAAAGGTGTGTATGCCTCTCGCCTATAGCATCGCACTCCAATTGGTTCTCGAGCAAAAGTTTGGTTTTTTTGGCTCTTAATTCTTTAACTTCTTCCCCAATCATTCTATACCTTTTCTTTGTCTTCTTTCGCTCTCTTGCTTCATACCTCTTCATACTCTGCGCGCGCATGTCGCACTCTTGAAATCATTTTGTCACTAATTTCCACATTAAGAATTGCGCCAACCAAATTCACAGCGTCGTACACCTGCCTTTGCGTGACCAGCGTCTGTGGGAGTTGGTTTTCGATACTAACTTCTTCATGGAAAAATCCCCTCTCTACAAAGGCATTTCCATGGCTCAATATTGAAATCATATGGATCAAATCTACCATTAATCCAGAGCACTTCTGCAACATCAAAATGTGCCTCCAAAAGTGATCAAGACGGGTGTGGTCTCGGTCATATTCTTTCAAGCACACAGATACAGCAGGTTTGTTAACTAAAGTCTTGAACTCAGCTTCTAGCTAGTCACACTCTAAAGCAGAGAACCACTGCCTTAGCTGCAGCAATGAGAGGCAGTTTCGGAGGCGAGCAAGAGCTGCATTTTCCGATTTCACTCTCAACTCCGGATCACAAAACGTGACAGACTTGCAAATCTTGTACTGAAGTGGAGACTTTTCTAATATCTTGGCCACCAATGCTTTTAGAAAGTAACACACCCTTCTCTAAACTGCAAAATATCCTTCTTCGATACTTGATCCTCCCTCCTGATAGCTTCTTTCACAGAGAAACTAAGGACTATATCTTTGGCAGGAATGATGTTTCCTTCTTTGGTTACATCAATATCACATACATTTGTGTTAGACAGTAGGTACTCTTTCTTTACAAAGATCTTGTACAAATCTGTGACTAGATCACATAAATCATTTTGCAAAAATGGAGCCATAGGGTTGTTTGTTTGATAGGCAGTTAAAAAGGGCTCAATAAGGCGTGCCACATATGAGAAAAAAGCAATCTTGGGTCCCAACATTTTATCCTTGACAGCTTTAGCCACGTAGGTGAAACTGGCTGACAGAATCTTGTCATCTTATCCCCTTTTTCGACTCTTTCGACGATCTTGATCATGTTGGGAAGAATTTTAACCCCAGTGTCCTCTGTCGAACTGTTGTTGAGCCATCGAACACAGCAGAGAACTTTGGAGGAAACTCAGAAGACCCCGTCCAGTTGGTGTACTTGGCCCGGCGGGTGGGTACATCTGTGAAGATGTTGTATCACACTCTCATGTACATTACTATACCCCAACCAGAGGCATTAACGCCGTCTTTAAAAGCATTGTGGAGAATATGCAAGTCGCATGACCCCATGACAAGTAAAGATGGCTTATGCATATGCTAAGGCATATGCACAGCTAGTAATGGCTAGCAACGCTCCTCAGGGGGCGGAGCGTTGAGCGGCGGAAAGACGAAATAGTTCGGCACCCGGCTGACCCAGACCAGCTCAGCATGACCTCCGAGAATACATGTATTCTCGGTGGTCATGGCTCAGCCAGCCGACAGCGCGGCGGTTCTTTTGGATCGCGCGACATGAAATACATTTTCCCTGACGCCATGGACGAGATTCCCTGACTTTTCCCTGATTTCCCTGACCCATTTCAAATTCCCTGACTTTTCCCTGATTTCCCTGACCTGTAACAACCCTGCAATACATTTATTGTAACTATCAGCAATGAGGTCTCGAAAAGCATTAATATTGGTTCCAATATTCTCTTCACGTATTTGCCCAGCTGACTTAAGGGAGTTTGTTTGTAACTAGGGCGTAAGGACTACTCCGTGTACGTGGCGGTACTTCATTTGTCAGCAGCGTAATGTATTGACCCGCGGGCCATAAATTCCCTATGGGCTCATTTTGCTCGTGGAGGCGAGTAACTCCGATGACAGAATCATGCGCACAGGTGATCATATCTTGACCTGCTTAAATCAAATGGAAATCGATTTTTGCCTCGGTGAGCGTTGTGTTTTTACTTAACAAAGGATATATGCTGGGTATAATATTTGGTAGGGGTAAGGTAGTTAGCGGTCGAAGTCACTTGTGCCACTATTTATGCGTGGAGTGGTTGTTTTAGATTTCATTTTTGGAAATAAAGAAAGGGAAAAATATACTGGAATTGGACGTAAACTAGTAGGTAAGGTCAAATCGAGTACTTTTTACAAGTAGTGCCCAGATTCACGTTCTACATGACTATTAAAGTATTCGTACCGAAGCTTTCCTTATAATTAGCCAATGTAGGATCGGCATTCTAATGAAATATCCCCAAAGTCGCGGAAAATCGGCTCCACCTTTCCGGAGGAATGATTTAGGATCGTATTTAAAACAATGCGTCCGAAGATACATTTACGGATAATGCTTATTTTAGTGGTACTAGAGGATTTCCGTAGTAATTTTCAGTCTTCACTCTCCTTACCTGGATAGTTATTGACTTCTTACACCAGTATGTTCTCAAAATGCTGACTTTTCTTCTAACAAAGAAACCCGGATGACTCACATGTATTTGATTTAATTTTTTTAACGCGAGAATTGTTCCTCCTGTTTTAGCACTAAATGGATACTTAGTCTGATTAAATATAAAATAACATAGGGCGATATAAGTCCCATAAATCCAACATGATTCCTAACGCAGGATTTTCAGCCAGAATGACCAGAATTTCAGATGAATTCATCAATTTAAATCGTGCTTGTAAGGAAACTTCTTTTTTTTAGCATAACACTGAATCAGGGGCAGTAAAAGGTTAAGCGTTCACCCTTTGTTGTAGTGTAATTTTGATTGACGCCTTAATAATTTTTGAACAGTTGTAATTTACATGTATTTAATGTATGGTTTGTACCCATAAGAATGTGACATTTGGGAATAACTCCTTGTGAAATGGCTACTTCTTTGCCATATTTCATTTGTCTGAGATTAGAGAGAGAAATAAATTGATAAAAATGAGCCCCCCGAATAACCCCTGTTGTTGGCTTCTACAGTCAATCAGAATAGTATTCTGGGAACTCATTGTTTATGTATTTACATTAGAATAAGGGTATTTTATCTTTAATTTAGGTACTAAATATAGAAGAATTGGGTATTTTCTTTGAAAGTGCATGGTTATATGTCTTAGAAACGTTCACCTATAATTTTTACACGCCATTTTTCGAACAAAACAATTCTCATGTTATCCCACGTGGACACTTACATTCTTGATGAATTTATTGGGAAAATTATTAGCTCTTATCAGTTATTTCAGTTAACATTTCGGGCTATCTTTTTATTACTGTGGAGGCTATAAATCAACAACTTCCTCTCTCGTTGAATTTGCTCATTTGTTAAATGTAGGCAGCAGGTACCTGGGGAGAAAAAATATTTAAAAAAAGACTTCGTTGAAAAAAATATAACATTTATTATAGTAATGGGCATATTATACACATAACAAAGTTACTAAATAAATTTTAAATCTCTCTCTCACATAGTATAAACATCTTTCATATGGCGACAAATGATGTTGCGCACAGACGCATTACCTTCACCTTATATATTATCCTGAAGCTACTCCACGTAACTCATTAAACGTAACTAAAGCAAAGAAAATGACGAAAACTGGGATCTAGCGAATAAACGTCAAAAGTCTCTAGGCACTTTATAAGTACACGGCCGGGAAACGAAACGAACACTTCCGGCCCCGCCACTACACGGCCCAGCGTCAGTCCACTTTAGTGCAGCGGGGCGACCGCGGAAGTCGGAAGGCTGGGCCACTCCATGAACTCGCCGAGAGAGGTCGTCGGTCGGGGTTGGCGGCTCCAAATGACTGCACTCTCTTTCACATGTCCCCACTTGTTCCCTGCACCACTCGGGTTCTCTCGTTCAATCAAGTTCAAGGGAAATAAGTAAAGAGGCAAAAGGAGAGGAATTGAGGGGGCGGGCCGGGGGGAGGGGAATACAGGATGGAGCGAGGTGTCGGTTTGTGTGAGATTTTTTTGTTTTTCATCCGCGCGCACGAGCGGCGTGGAGCGGCCCCTCATGCGCCTGCGGCGCCGTCGCCGCGCGCACCGCGCGTTGGGTGCCCTAGTCCCGCGTCGGGCACCCGGGTCGCGGCGGCAGCCCGCCTTGTGCGTGGTGGTGCGGGCGGTGGTCCGGCCGGCGGGAGTCAGGTGGAGGGGGCAAGGAGGGCGAGCCGGCGCTGCGCGAGGACGAGTAGCAGGGGCAGGAGCAGGGCGAGGGGCAACCATCCCGCGGCCGACGAGGCGGCCGAGTCGCCCAGGAGACCCACGCACTTATCCGAGCCCACGTGGTGGTCCTTGCAGTGACTCTGGGGAAAAAAAATGAAGAGTGCGTGAGATCGCTGCCCAGCGTTGTTTGTCTTGGGCCGAGTTTCTCGGCAATGGCGACGGACGTGCTCCCAGATTTTAAACGGCGAGTAAAGAAGTCTTCAGTACTCTTCAGTAAGCGCAGACCTAATTAATGGAAGGGGAGAAAATTAACTCGGCTTTCATGAATGTGAAGTCATCTCCTAGACGAAGAGTTCATCGTGCACGCCTTGATTCACAAAATTTCTGTCTTCCTTCCCTCAAGTACAAGTTATGTAAAGAGAGAAAAAGAGAAAGAAAAAAAAGAAAGAAAAAAAAAGCAAATTTCTGTCTTCCTTCCCTCCTTGTCCAAGATACGCAACGCTGACACAGGTAGATGAGATCCTAAAGCACCATCATTCATCGTAATTACTCACTTCTACGAACTCCCAATGTAGCGCAGGCTATTGTTTTTTAACAAATAGTTTACTACAAAATAAAATGAAGATCGTTTCAGCACTCAGAAAATATTAAATCATTTTTCACTGGGAAGAAAACATATTTCCGTGGAGCCGGAGGCTTGGAAATATAGTTATTTTGTAAGGCAGTCGCAATAAATAGAAGGTATGCAATAAACAGTCTCAGGCGAGATACAGTGGAAGTTTTCTACTTTTTAAAATGGAAAACTTTAATTCAATCAAATGACGAAAGAAGGTATGATCTATGATATTTTACTCGTGATTACATCTTAATTGCAACTTTCACTGGCCATTTGCAACGTATTTTGAGGAAGATCTCTAGAATATTACCCGATAGTAAATTTTTTCCAATGCATGGAATCCACAATTTAACTAGTGAATGAGTATCTTTTTCCTGCCACCAGTGGCACATTTTGTTTAAATTTAGCAATCAATTTTATTACTTTCCGCAGCTGGCCGCGGATATATTGCTTCCGTTATGAGTGTGTTAGTGCGGGATTCACTTGATATGTATGGACTAATATCATTGTGGGAAAATCCCATTTGTAATTAATAAAGCCGAGGAACATGTGAGGAGGGAGAAGCGAAGATATTACTGAATGCATTCAGGTTTGACCGGAAGGAAGATTTTGTTTAGGGCAGGGCGCATGAAAATGAAAAGATTTGAAGAATAAATAGGTAAATATATAATTACCATGTAAGCCACCTCATGGTAGGTGGTGAGTTATCACCAAAGATAGTAGCTCTCCGTGCTTTAGTATCCAGCATCCCTAAATGCATTCCAATCTCTCTTTTTATATCATGCAAAATTGATGGATTAGAAATATTATAAACAACTGTCATACTTCAATTTTTCGGGTTTCGGAAAACGGTAGCATTTAAAAATAAGGTTTAATTGCCAGGAGCTGGGAATGGGGGGGTATACATTTGAAGAAGAAGAAGGAGCTGCTACTTCTTCAATGCTGTTAAAGTGGAGTGACCAGAGGTATCTCTGAGCTTTCTTCTTAAATGGACGTGAAGTGTGGATTGCACTCATGTAAAAGGCTAGCACTCATTGCGGGTAAGTTTACGTGACAGTGTTTCTTTCTCCACACTAAACCCTTTTGAACACCTAAGCATTCAAAATATTATGCATTCAAATAATGAGCACAGCCTTTATCACACATCACACATCAGTTAATTTTTGATCCTTTTTTGTAGAACTACAAATGTAATATTCTTCAAGATTCTAAAGAGTTGATTGATTTTACTTTGTGCTATTACTGGTTGTAAGTTTTCATCTCAATAAAAATTGTACGTAACACGAGTTTTCGAATTAAATTTTGCATCGCTTTCGTAGTCTAGTTTGATTTAAATATTTTTATTAAAATTAGACGAGAAATAAAAGCGGCAATGTATTAATTAATCCGAAGGTATATTTGTATGGATCAAGTATTGGGGTGTTTATTAAGTTAGTCCGAGCGAGATAGTTCCCTAGTCATAATAGAGACCATTTTCGAACTACACGTTTTAATTTCACCAGCTGTAGGACACATAAATTAAATATTGAATTATTAATGGTGCAATAATATAGTTTTATATGACAGAAATTGTAAGTAATTAAATGAAAATATCTAAATAAGTCTTTATTTGACTCATTTTTTTCGCACGGTGTGTTTGAAACTACTTCAAAACGGAAAGTTCTTTGTCATACCCTATTGCGGTGGATCTATTGCGGTGACAATATAATTATTTTTAAAAAATAGTCCAGAAAACATACAAACTACACGCTGTTAGTTTTTTTTACGACATCTAATTGTCAGAAATTCCTCATTCTGTAAATAATGTCTCTGGAGTGTATACGCGTACCACTTCTTATGTAAAGGTCTGGTTTTTTTTTGGCAAATATCTCCGAAAGTAATGTGGTAAGGGGTTGAATTTTTTGTGTCATTAGAAGGGTGAGAGAGTTTTCTTTAAAATGAGACCAAATTCATTGATTTATAGGTGAAATGATATTTTGCTCATACTACCTTAAATGACTGATTAGATTAAAACTGAGACACGGGATATTTCATTCATTTCATCCCCCCGATAGAAGCGTGTGAGTCGTAGAATTTTGATCCCACTCCCTCCCTCTAGTGTCTTTAGCTGAGACTAGACATTATTTTAGTCAATAAAATTTGCTCTTAGAAATTAATGGACGCTTAATGTTCGAAAAGCAGGAAATACTCACCTCAATTAGAGGCCTTGCCATTTGGTCGAGGTATTGTTCCGTGAACTTCGCTGCTTCGCTGCCACACGTATCCATTACCGTTTCTTTTGAGCACTGAAGATATCCCTGTATAGAGCTGAAATAAAATGAAGAGTCAGTAAAGTTCATAGGAGGGCTGTAATGAATTGTAAAAATATAAATAGCTTACGCACTTGATTAAGAACATCATTTGTCTCTCCCAACTACAAAGAGAAGACTTGCCTTGGTGGGACGCGCGCTATCTCATCAAACCAATTAACTGCTCTTCCTACCAGAGGATATCTGATGTGAGGCAGCGCAGAGGGTCAATTTAGACAAGTGCCTTGCAGAACTATTTAACGTTCAAAAGTGGGGCATTTTAACTAATTAAATGTCCACCACGGATTGATATGAAAATGCGTACCGCCTTCATGTTTTTGAGTGTATGACTCTGAATTAAATTGGTATTGAACTAAGTAGGACGCTCATTAATAATAACACATACATTGTAATGCAGAGTAAAAAATAAACTTCTCCAAACTTAGTGCGTATATGCTTTGAGAAAGGAACTCTTCGCAACACAAAATAAACACCAACCATTATGAGGAGATCGACGATAAAGCTTCCCAACGTATGATCTGAAATGTACCACTTCAGGCATTAACATTAATATCCTCGAGTTGAGTTTACGCTCATTAAGTGAGTAGATCTTGAATATTAGCGACGGACACAACCCATGACTACCAAATAACAATCCATAAACAGCCAAAATTCTGATTTAGTGTGCTGATGAAGTGTAGGAATTGGCGTATTTTTTTACGGAACCTCAAAATATATAATACGGAATTAATTGATCTGTCAGGCCCCATTTCCTTTTAGCGGTAACGATGAACGGCAATAACCGCCTTTCTTTACGAAGCAGATTTAACGTGACGGTTAATGGTGTTTTTCATTTGAATACAAACTTTTTATGAAACGCACTGAATAGGGCTCATACTTGCCCATGAACTAATTCGAATGGAGTATAACCTTTTTTTGGTTTGTGGCCTTTATCCTTTGAAGAGTAGGCACTCTTATCTACGGTTGATATTTTTACGCTTGGCGACCGAGGACGCCGTCGTAATTATTCGGCTGGCAGTGGCATACACCTTCGTGAAAGTTATCCATTGCGGGGTGAGGGGTATTTTTAATGGGCAACTGCTGGGCGGGATTTTCAAGCCAGAGGAGACTATTGGGATATGACAGCGACGACGTTCATGCAAAAGAAGAGCATTCACGCATTACTGGCCGCAAAAAGTGGATTAACATGTGAGAAGAAAAAGAAGCTTATAACATGGAAAATATTAAATATTGTTTTATGTTGCATAAAAGAACTGAAGGATATCGTATATCTTTCACTAACGACAGAAAAAGTGCCCCAATGTGGTGCAATCTAATATCATGCACGCAATTATTTTCTGTTGGGTTGAAAATAACGACCCCAAGTAGACGTGTATTTCTATTAGAGCGGTTGTCACACACCTCTAACCTTTCGTTGGGTCTCCCCTTTATCAATGTTGGATGTTATATTGGGAAAGAATTACTAATCCAAGATCCCATTCTTTTCATTTGAGGTGTTAGTTTAAAAGAGTGTGTTCAACTAAGTTTTCCGGCTTCTTCCGGAATTTTTTACAAAGACCGTCGCACCTACCTACCTTTGGTTTGTCAGGAATGGGACATGAGAGTCAACTGTCATCTTGAGAGGGTTGGTTGATGAGGCTAAGAGGGCAAGAGATAGCAACGAGGTTGAGGGATACACGAATTGACAAGCTGAAATGGTTCAAAGTGATCCATCTCTTTATTGGATAAGGAACATGAAAATTGAACAGTTACGGATGAGAGCTCTCCGCGTCTCATTGTACAGGTACAGACAGAGCCAATCAATTGGGACCTTGTGAAAATCATTTACTTGATTTAACAATGTGTATTTTTGTAGTGTTATCTTGAGAGTATTAGCCTTTAAATTACCTTGGATTTTTAAAAAAGAAGATTACCGCGGGACACTATATATTGTAAACTATTATTTACCTTGGAAAAATCACTTAAGAAAAAGAAGCTTTGATTTACTTTCTTTGGTATTTTTTGCCTCCTATACGGTCTAGCGTTGGCATTTTGGTCTCAATAAATATGCTTCTAGAGATTAAATTGTGCCGCAGTCGTTTCTAGGTACCATTAGAGGCGAAAAAGATAACGATGGATAAACTTCATCCGGGATTCATGGAGTATTTATGCGGTATTAAATATTTAACTCTAATACATATTCAGTCAACGACTCGAAATCGTAAAAGTGATAAATAGAAATATAATGTTCCAGTTCAACTCGAGAAAAAGGGAGCGGTCCCTTACAACTGTAATATTTAACAGAAGTGTCGGTGAGAGTATTCTGCCATGCATTCACGGTGTGAGATAAAGCATCTGATCGGTTCACTTATTTACTTACTCTCGTTGGGATCAGATTAGAGCGATAACTGGCGCCCTGGATTCCTACCACGAGGATTCGGATTCAGTCTTAACGTTGATTGAAAATTTTCAAGGAAACTTCTATCCCCACTTGGACCTCACGTACAGATATCCTAAAGAACTTTACTCTGTCCATCCAGCCGGTTGTTTAATTGTGGACTGCTTTGTGTCTTTCCCTCACAGCACACCAATGCCAACGCTGGATTTCTCTCTACTCTTACTATATCACCCAAAGAATCTTGGCGTCTTTAACATACCCACCTATCATCAATGTCTCCTATCGCCTCAGTTATCGGTCGCCTTCCGAAGTAACATGACAAACATTTGAAATGATTCGTGCATCGGGTATAAATCAAACCCCGTGAGATGATTTGTATCACAACGACACGGACGGCTCTTAAAAATGTGCTGCGTCTTTGAGAATCAAAAATAAAATTTAACTTCAATTGGCCTCGTGACTCAACAAATTTTTTAAAAACATCAATGGAAATACATCCCTTTGGGGACAAATGCTATCCTCATGAATAACTGCTCAATAATATGATGTAAAACTGCTAAATTCAGTTACAGAGAAAGTTACATTTTCATCACGTCTTATGGCATTTAGGCACCGAACTTTATCTAATAATCGTCTTCATAAATCAAGGGGATTATGTTCATATTTTTTATCTCACGTTAAGTACTTATTTTTAAATGATTACGTTATTCAAATGCCCGCCGTGATTTTCGCGGACTTTTTCCTGGCGACCCGACGGACCGGACGGGCGACTGCCGAAGCGAGACCAGCGGTGTTTCGCCCAATCCCCTCCGCCTCCCTCCCCCTGCACCAGTCCTCGTCGTCCGGCCGCCATCCTCTGCTGCGGTGCGCGCACCATTATGTGGGGCGGAATAGTCGCACGGGCGGCGGGTGGTAGTGGACACCTCGAAAGGTCGGGGAGGGAGAGTCGCTTGAAATGACACGGGTGGTGGAGTCGGGGCGTTATGGTGGGTGGCTGAGGGGGGGGAGTGTTGCCGACCCTGCGTGCTTCTGTCGGTGGCAGGAGACGGGCCTCGGATGGCAAGGCGGCGGCGTGGCTTATCTCATTTTATTTTACCCGTAGTCGCATTCTGCATTCGCCGGCGTATCTCCTGAGGGAAATATGCAAGTCTAATTATTTGAAATTAACACGGAGGTAGCAGTTTCCCTTTTGTGATCGTGTCTCGGGATATTCTATTAGTGAAAACAAAGGGAATCGGGTGTGGGGGCCGTGCGGGCGGGGAGCGGGGCTGCCGGGGTAATTAAATGAGGGGAGGGGGCGGTGGCGCGGGTGGCAGTGGGGTGCTGGGTGGGGAATCGTCGATAAATGTGGGAGGGGGTGGGTGGGAGTGCAAAGAAGAAGAATAGGGCGGGCGAGGGATGGGTTTGGGGGTGGTTTTCTGGAGGGGGATGGGGTGGGTACTGGAGGGGGATGGGGTGGGCGGTGGAGGGGTGGGTCGCAGGTCGGGACGTGCGGAGCTTCGGCGACTTTGATTGGGTGACGAGAATGCTGCTGCGGCTCGCGAAGTGAGTGGATGGGTTGTTGCTTTGGGTAATGGAGAATTGTTACCGCGCGGGAAGTTTAGAAGTTGAAGAAAATGAGATTCCTTTTTCTTCAACCTCTCGGCTCCTCGAGAGAGCGTATTACTCTCGGCATTGCTTTCCCATTTTCCAGTTGTACACTTGTTCAGTCGAAATATGATCGAAGTGACTTCCTTTGACTGTCCTAACTCAACCTAAAGTATTTTTTTAGGATTCTATGTCTTCCTGAAGAAATCTGTGCTTATGATTTCTAATCCTCACAGGAATGCGAGCAGAGCATTATTTGGCCCTCTCTGCCTCGAAGGCCGCACGGCAATTTCTTTTCCAATTCAATTTTCAGCCCTTAACAGCCCTTACTAATTTTCCCATAAATTTGGCAGGTGCTCTAAATTGGATTTCTTAAATGATAACCTGAAATAAATATACCTTGTCCTGCCTGTCTAAGTACTACCTATTTTAAGATATTTTAGGTAGAACGGAAAATATGCCAATCGTAAGGATGTAATCTACAGGAGAGATGAAATTAATTTTATGTCCCTTCGGATCCATATGTCGATGAACTGTCTTCTGCGAGGAGTTGGCATTAACTGCGAAGTTTCTTTACAAGGAAATAAATACTGGGAATGCTGCAGTGTTGTCTTCCTCCCTTAAGCGGTTACGACTCTAAGCGGCCGACTTTTTCGGACACGGAATCAATGTCCAAAATGAGCAATGAAACTTTACCCTTCCTTGAGCGGCCACGTCCTGAGGCCAACGGTCACCCTATTCTAGGTAAGCGGCCCCTACTGCGAAGCAACGAGATTTACTGTTGGGGATTTCGGCTTAAGTATGTTTGCTAAGAGGTTCCACTTTTCCCGAGTGTGAATGTGTTCTTGAAAAGTTCCATTCATAATAAAAGACAGCCCTGCACCCGTAATTCTGTTTTCCTATCTATTTCATCTAAATCAGGAAAATAAGCCTATGTGAACTTATACGTTTCGGTGCTCCATGTTCTGTGGCATAAACCTTGTAATTGACATTTTTCAATGATAATTTCATTTTTAATAAGTAAATGAGCATAAAATCATGATGATGGTGACTCGATTGAGAATTATCTCTTTACCTGTCTCAAATCATCGATGCAAAATGTCGGGGAATCGATTAGTTTATAAAGGTGGTTGGTTGAACCTTGATGGAGAGCTTCGCGCGGCGGCACTTACCAGCAGACAGTCGTCATGTACTCTTGGCTCTCCTCAGGGGTCATACTTTTCTTCGGGATTTCGAAGCCGGATCTCATCGCGTCGCCCGACGAACTGCCGACCGCCGCCGACCCGTGGGCACCCTCCCCCACGCGCCCCGCCACCTGGATCCTATCTTGGAAGTCCTTAGTGCAGCTCTCGTAGTGTTTGCGGACTTCCACCATGCAAGGCTGGTGCTGAAGGAAGTCTGCCAGGGGTTGAAAAGGAAAGTGATTAAGGTTCTACCAATAACCAGGGGTAAGTATTCGCAAACATTTTGAGTTTTGCTATAAAGTATGCCTCGGGCATCTGTCTATAGTTTGTTTTTTCATAAGTCATCTCTACTAAGTACTTGGGAGTTACTATCAAATCATTGGTGAAATGCGTTACGATGGATTTTTGTGGTTTCTTTTGAGCTCCTTTTAAAATAATTTCGAAGTAAATAAAGCAAACCTTAAGCGGAAGTTGAGTGAAAAATGCTCCTGGGTGTGTGGTAAATATGCATATTCATTTCATGCGTAGGGCGTCAAGAATTGACATTGCCTCTGAAAAAGGACGGTTGTATCGGGGTTTTTATTTAAAAAAATGGTCGTCAATCCCCGTTTTACCGTTAGCTCTCAAAGATATCATGCGTATATGGTAGGGTCCAGACCTGTGATCTATTGTGTGAACGGTTTGGAGCCAACTGTCACATCAACATGTCTCACAGAAATGGTCAACTGGGTATTGGAAATATGGGTAAACGTATCAAGGGATAGCTTTAATTGAAATTATTATGGATAGTTAAATTTTTTAAGGATACCACAATTTTCTCTGAGGATAACCTGTGTTTTTTCCTAGGGAAATTATTCAAGAGGGAAAATTCTTACGTATAGAATACAAAGGAAGAGAATGTTATACGCTACTTTAGGAATCATGAAAATCTGGCTCCAAAAATATTAATTTATTGTTGTCAAAAATCATTTGAATGAAGCATGGACTTACCTCTCTTATACGTTTCGTTCGTACAAAGATGTGTAATCACTGAATGCGTTCCAGCGTAGAGTTTGTGGAAGGAATCCCTTTGCATCGCCTTCATGCATCGTTCAGTGTAGTTATTGATGCATTTCAAGCCCTCCATAAGTTGCCTGTGAATTGAAAATACAAAGGAGATATTCAGTTACGTTGGGGTACTTTATATTTTCAAATTACATTAATAAGATCACCAGGGCTACGTTAGTCCACTTCTCTCCCGTGCCTCATATGACTCAATGCTGGGCTTGCGGGTGAACTTATTTCTCGGACACTCAGAAACTGCTTAGTTACATAGTTTCGGAGCTGAAAGCTTTTTCTGCTTCATTTTCTGCTCATATTCAAGGCATACGTGTAAATGGAGCATCAAAAGATATGATATTTTCTCGACGTATCGTGGACGGACTACAGGTTATAAGCGAGAAATAGCTCATATCCTCTGAAAGGCAAATGGTTGCCTTTTATTCAGTGTTTTTTCTTACAACCTAGAAGTTTTCAGGACGAGTATTCCCAGCAATCAATTGAGCACCAAAAATGAAGCACTTTTTGGCTGTTGCAGCCCCAAATGGATACGGCATAGGTATGTATGAATACTTGTATGAGTTAGAAATATTATCTCGAGGAATTAGAGATGTCAGACCACATTTTGGTTAAAAGAGTAATATGTATTACCGCCGATGCGGGACATCTACTGACAATTTCTTAATTTTCATATTGTTACATGAAAGTTTTTCTTTGATGTATTTTTAAGTTAAACTTTCAGTGAGTAAACCATAATCAATTTCGTTAGTCTATATCTACTACAAATGAGGAACGTATTTAGTGGTTGCGATTATCTTATAAGGAGTTAATATTCTGAATAAAAATATTTTACATTGAATACCTCTCCAATAACAAATGTAATTGCATTCAGTTATACCCGCCGACAAAAACAGTGTGGCAAGAAATGGATTGCATGTTCATGGAAACAGTTCCTCATTGAACCTTAGATGCTCTAATTTTTGAGTGGCAACTTGACACAAGTTAACGATAGACCTGCGCGCTCTCTCTGTGCTGTCCTTGATTCCGTGAAGCTGGATCCCACCTGTCAATTAGGCAAGCCGCCTCGCATATCCAACAGGCAGGCAAGCAGCGTGATTTAAGCTTTGCGCCAAATGCTCACGCTCAGAACGGATCCTGATGGTTCAAAGGTACAGCCACAAATTAGGTTGTTTTGCAATGTGATAGCATCCATGTCAAATTTCTCTCAGTAATTGGTTATGTATCCAGATTCTGTTCAGCAGTCGAACTATTTTACATTATGATTTTTTTTGGCACTTTCCAAAATACTCCAGCCGTTAAACTCCTCGGCAATTACCTGCGAAACATCCAGAAAATCAATCGCCTGAATCCTAACTTTCCGCCACCTTCGTTTTTGTCGTGTTCACTTCTCTCTGGAGCTAATCGGGATTGAGTGGCAAAGGCCGTCAGTTGCTCGGAGGCTGCCCAAAATGGCAGCAAAGAGCTTTCTAAAATGCTTCTATGCGTTCTTTCTCCAAATGGCTTAATTAGTTATTCAGTGGTTTGAGGCCAAAATTAGGTATTTTAAAATTACAATTTCTTTTACACTATGAGTTTGGTTTGGTTCAAGCGACGCTGAACCCGATTTAGAATATTTAATATTTCAGCGGGAATTCCGCTTTAAAAAAATTCTAGTTAATGCAGTCGTTGGTATATTTTTAAGGAGCTCTCGAGTAGAAAGTTACTATATTTGAGAAACTGCATTTATGCCTGAGGTGGAATTCAACTCATGCTCGTCAAGTTAGTATTACAAATAGTCTCTGTAAATGTTCCGCGAAGCAGCTTTTCCTTATTGCGACCACTACTCGAAGTTTCGATACCTATCTTCTTCAGAATCTCTGACAGACTTTGCTTGGAAGACTTTATCAGCGTTGCATTGAAGGATATCGTTTTTATTTTGAATAAAAACTTATTTTTATGACGAGGTGAATGGATTGCCTCCTGAATTTTCCTTGATTATAGCGCAGGTTTATCGATTTCTCTTGAGTTGCATTCATGGCTCACGTAAAATAAGTCATTCAACTTTTAAAGGAGTATCTTTTCTTAATACAGAGCCTGGAAAAACTTCGAGTGTACGATAAACACCTAAACTAAAGATAAGGTAATTTTAAGTTCAGTGTTCAATTTAGCAGTACAGGTAGGTAATAAAGCAAATTTATAATAACTCTGAGGAAGGATTAAGGAAGAGGATTATCATTATAGCTTTAGTCATCAATATGATTTGGTCCATTGAGAGCAGTAGAGTAAATACAAACTTCCGTCAATTAGAAAAACTTATGAGAGAAAATGGAACATTTTGACTGCTTAGTTTTAGAAAAATAAGCAATCTTCCTGGGTAAATGTAAGAAATGTGGTGGAAATGAAAGAAAGAATAAGTCTCCTACGTATTTTGATTGAAAGGTTTTGTCCTCCAACAGTTTAGTTCAACAGAACCTATAGCTGCAATTTTAAAAGTCACGCTCTGATGGGCAGATCAATGCCAGAGATAATGAAATAATTCGCAGTGAAAGATTAATTATTCTTGACAGCGATGCAAACCGACATCTCCGTTTTCAGTCCGAACGTTTGAGCGAATTTAGTCTCTGGAAGCCCCGTCATAAAGTACATTGGATTATTGATTCCAAAACATGGAGTTTGGCTGGTGGCACAATATTAATAAGCATTTATGTCGTCAAATCCGCCCTTATATATAAGGCATGTCTCTAAAAAGGGCGTTTCTTATTCTATATAATAGCACTTACAGTAAATTCCACAGCTATAACTGTCTCCCTGTCATTGGTCAATGCACTTCCTCATGACACATATTGTAGAAAAAAATAAATACTCGTTAGCTGAAGTGGATGTTAAAAAACGCAGGCTGAAATGGGGCTAGACTGGACAGTCTCCGAATTACATCCCTTTGAACTAGTGCCACTACTTCAAAAAGATGAAAAACATATTGTGCATGAATGACAAAAATAAAAAATAGGCAGCTCATTTAGGCTAGAGGGTAGTTAGACAAAAAAAGAAAAGAAAACCTCTCAAAATTTTTCTTTAAAGTGGAGAAAACATACAAATTAAGAGTTAACAATATTTATAAATTATAAAACTTGAAATTCATTCAGATCAATAATTTTTTTGGAAAAAGATAAAAACATTTTTTGGTGTTCACGGCCGTTACTGGTCACCATGGTATCCAAAAATTTTCAAAACGGTATTTTCCGATGCTGAACAATAATGGCAAAGCCCTCGACTCATAGACGTTAAGAGCATTTTTAAGTATGGAGCTATAGAGCGTATATAGAGTTCGGCTAGAGCTTTATAAGAAAACTACTTCTCTAATTTTTTTGGTAGGTGTAAATATCCCAACTTAAGTAAAATTACACTAATCGCGTGGTTATTGGTGAATTTTTTTATCATTCGTTTTTCACATTCAACTGCATTCATTCAATAACTTTTCCGAAGGCGGAAAATGTCGCGGACTAATTTATTTTGCTGCTGTAGCATCGTGGAGAGTTGACTACCGCCCGTTATTTGACCAGCGAGCAATAATTGCAGCTGATTTTTGAGCTACCTGACTTCGCGGTCATGTGAATTCAGATTGAGACTACAGAAATGACCTTCAAAATCTTTTGTCCTAAATTTGTACATATTGGCTCAAATTGATGTAGCTATTATGCCGGCGTACTCACCTGATGTGATAGTTGTTCCTTTTGGTACTTGACCCACAAAATCTGATTTTGAAGTTATTTTTCCTGCATTTCTGAGGACTAGCGTTTTTAATATGGTATTAGTAACATAAGTGACGGTAATAGGTAATAATATTTTAACATTTTATGAAAATAAAAACGTAGTAGGTAGAATCAATAAGTATCATTTGGCTAGCCGTCTTGTGAAAATCAGCGATAGGCCACCCTAGCTTATGATCAAGCGACTTCCTCGGTAGTACTACATATATAACTATCACATTGCGTTTAAAAATATAAACAGGAGTGCAATTGGGAACATTGTAATTCATTGTAAATGGAACTCAAATTCATATGGAAAAAACGTAGTTTGTTTTGTATATGAAGCCTGTTTGAAATTAGTGCGAATTACACCAAAAATGGTTTTTGCAACGTTATTTTATGATGATTTTTCATACGTAATGAAAAAATGAATTTAGTGTTAACGTTTTTTCATGTACCTCATTAAAGTTTCAGCTGTGTTAAAAAAAATGCGTTTTTCTCTTTTTATTTTTAAAGCATTTAAAATACGTAAAAATTTTCTCAATGATTTTAAATGCATGGAAAGCTTAAATCGAAGACCTAGATGTTGATATCTAGTTAAATTGTTAGTTGAAGATTAACTGTTAGTTGAATGACAAATGTTAACGAATATTCTCGAAGGAAAATTATATATATTTCTTACACAGCCTCTATTTATTTATGTATAATGTGCAAGCAGAATAAGTTGTTTTTTACTTCGCGTAATGACGTTCTTCCTGCAAGAAATAATCGCTGAAATTGGTTTATACTGTTTAAAAGTGTATTTTTCATTCATTAAAATGGACCTCTGAATCGCTTGGTGTTACAGTTTCAATCCAGCGTACTTGTGATGAATCTTCACTATATCATACGTCGCCGCAATATTGTCAAATTTTAAAGGTCTCTATGCGAAAAATAATATAACACTTGAAGAAATTCTATCACCATTTGTCGATTAGCTTAGAACAATAAAGAAAAAAACTGCCTCCTTTCTCTCTCAACCCTCCCAGCCTCATGCTAACTCCTCTTATGTCCTAGGTGATCTTTTCGGAAACGTCAGTTTCCGATCAGTCACCGAAGCTGAGCATCGTTGGGCTGAGCTCGAATTAGCCGGCGTGATCATCCGATTCGCCCGAGTGCTGTTTCCCCTACATCTACGTTAATACCCTGCGAGCCACCACGAGGGTGTGTGGCAGGGGGTGAAGATCACCAAACATGCACTAATGACATGCAACTAGGATATTTAAGGGAGACATGCTAGAAATGCCTGCCTGCATGCCTGTCTGCCCTTGGCCGACAGAATGTGCGAAAAAGGCCTTAGCCGTCAGCGCACGCTAAACTTAAACACTACTGAATGATCCTCTCTCTCATTTCCCGTTTCAATATTCACATCTCCCTAAGGTGAACCAATGAACTATCAAATGTATCAGGGGCGGAAATGATTAAAGAAGTGCATAGACGGAAGCGCGCTGGACCTCCGGGCTTTACGCCATCTGTAGACCGGATAGCAAAACTTGGCTGATATTTCTTCTTTTCTGTTATAATGCATGGACGTTTTATGCTGTTCAATATCAAAAGATCAGTGGAATAATGCGGAGGTCGAGTAATCTTTGTGTTTCAAAATTCTAGAAAAAAGTCAATGATTTGAAACATTTTCCATGGTAATATAATACTAAAATTGAGACAAAATCATGACAATGTTGAGCTTAAAGGTACGAATTTACCGATTTTATTCCTAATTTATGATTCGTTAAATCACACCTGTGGCTCGAGAGCCTCCTTGTATTAAGATGATATTTTTCCAACATTGATCGATTTTTACGCGGCATTTAATAAATCTCTTCGCATTAAGCTGGTCGGTTCCACAGATATAATTCTCGATATCAAGGAAAAAATTGTAGCATACGTTAAGAGTGAAAATCTGGGTATACTACCATATTACATATCTGACCATTCATGGATATGGTGGAAACTAATTTTTGCCAGCTTTGTTCGATTTTCGGCCTCTGCGCGTCCGTTAAAGTAAGCTTTTCTCCTCTCTCTCATTTTTACTTCACTTTCTTCACACGTCTTAGCTTTCTACGCTACAATTTCTTACCGAACGTAAACACCGTAGCTTTTATGTTAAATAAATGGTCAATGGAAGCGCCTGATGGTAATCACTGAGCAGATTGAGGAATTTTTAAATGTTTTTCATTTTTAAAAATTTTTATATTTTAAAACAACTTTAAATTTTATTCAACATTTTAATATTCCGTAATTTG
This sequence comes from Ceriagrion tenellum, assembly GCA_963169105.1. Classification (NCBI taxonomy): domain Eukaryota; kingdom Metazoa; phylum Arthropoda; class Insecta; order Odonata; family Coenagrionidae; genus Ceriagrion; species Ceriagrion tenellum. The sequence goes on along the minus strand of OY720638.1, from coordinate 105,081,242 downwards.
TTACCCAATGCATATCTCTTTTGGTCGTGCTTCCTTTTTTGTTTCAGCTGTAATGGCATAGTGGCGGGTTTCTATTTCAAACGTGGGCTATTGGATCTTGTCATGATCTTTCAATGTAAAGGTTGCTGGGCCAAAAAATTAGAGCACAGTCATACTTCAGGTGAACTCGCGTTCACTCCCGTCTGATATTCGTCGGAAATCATCCAGATAGCTATTGTATGCAACTTGTACCATATATAATATTAAATTATTAATGCAAGTCAAATTGTTATTACTCATCGGTGATGTATGCCGAAAAGTTTGATGGTTTATTGTGATTATCTTTTTCTTGAGGGGAAGAGATAAAAACCCTTTTCACTCCGTTTGTTACACTGAGCTTGATTTATTGAATGCTGATTTACCACACAACTTTATGTGTTGTTAAATTTGATAAACCACTTACAATTAATATTTACAACATTTCAATCAAAGCTTATGTGTAAACATCGCCACGCAATATCAACGCTTATCCATTCATGTTAAATCTAGCCTCACACCTAGGTAAACGAGATATTTTACCTACCTACGTAATGTAACTAATTACGGTTGTAGCAATCAAGCTATAACTGTAATAGGCCCAGATGAAATCATGAAGCTTATCCCGGGAACTCGCAGTGTATACTATTTTGGGTAGCTTCTACGCCATAGGGTATTCAAATTGCTCTAATTAAATCACATTGCCTTGGTTACATATGAACCGAATGAGAAACGCATATTGAATACAGTCAGTACGCATCATGGCATAAAAATAAAATTGATCAGGAAGAGAGAGGGAAAAAATGGAATATGATTGACGATAATTGCTCATTTCAAGACTTTCGCCAACTGGAAACCAGGGAGAATGAATTTGGAAATTTAATTATGAAGTGCAGAGTCTGCATTCATTGTGATGTCCAGTCAAGGTATGGATATCCAACAGCACCGGGAATGGCAGATTTCTGTTCAGCATTATCAAACCATTAACAATCTAGCGAAAAACAGGGCAAATGCGGGGATATATGCCGTACATATACATATTACTTGATTCGACTGGATCCCAACCTGTATCTACTCACTGTCGCTTCGTCAAGGATATTAGCCAAATACTCCATCAATCAAACCAAGGTATTCTTCAAAAAGAAAATATAGGCGTCGTTAGGATGGTTCATTTTTTTATTTCCGTAATATGAAACGCGTGTCCCCTTAAAATGTTCCTAATTGGTTGAAATGATATCCATGGCGTATAATGATAACCATGATATCCACATCATAGGAATTTTCTCCGTTGGGTAATTTTATAGCACAGTCTTTCATTACTGCAAGGTGCTTTTCTTGGTGTAGTCTCTGAATATCTGATAAAATATTATGGTTGTGGGAAGAAAACGAATTTAAATATCATCGGAATATTCTTTTTTGTACCGATTTAATTATTACCTTGGTAACTACAAAACAGACCAAAATATACTAGGTAGCTGCTGTAAGCTACGAGTTCACTGGTTCCGAACGACCCTCAATACATGGTGTTCTGGCAGTTTTCCTTCATAAGCTGAAAGACCAGAAAAAATCGGAGCATGAGATGATACAAATAAAAATAAAAAAGCCGTTCGTACTATAGAACAAAACAAGGAATTCTTTCCACGATGAGCAGAGTGCAATGAAGAAGTTGGAAGACCCGATAATGATTTGGGAGACCAATTATAAGAATAAAAACCGACATGCCGGTTCTCAAATCTGCGGTGGGCCGGCGCCCACCGCAGATTTGGAATAATGGTTTGTTATCCACAGAAATATTCTAAATATTATTAACAAACAGGAGTACGAGGCAAGTTTTGTCGATCAACGAGAGATGGGAAGGCGGGGTTGTACGATTGGACTTGACAAGAAGCTTGAGATGAAGGAAACGAAAATGAGAACGAGTGATGGGCAAACAGATTTAGGGAAAAAGCAAGTGAAGAGTTTAATAGATACATATCTGGAAATATAACGATGGAATAGACACATTCCTCCTGTGCGGGAGAGGAATCTGATAGTAATGATCTCATTCCTTTGCCATTGAAGAAACCTGGTTGTATCAAATCTGCACTGTAAAAATGGCAGGTAGGTTGTATTCACGCCAGAAGTGCTCTCCTCTCTTGATGGAGCGTTAATTTACAGGCAGGTTGATCACACCGTCAACTCATTGATTTCAGCGAAAGGACAAGAAAGACAAGTGTACTCTTTAAATCGTTTATCGTCACTACGCTATCGTATAAATCATTGAGAAGAGCGACCGAAAGAATAAAAAGCTGAGTTCCAAAGCTTACCTAGACCTATGACCATGCATCGGGATGTAAATTTGATGGTAGATTAGGTAGGTGATGGAAAAGTCGACAGGTTGCGAATTCTTGCTTCATCCGACGGTATTGATCAACTCCTTGCAGTGCCTAAACTTACCACAGGAACAGGACGAGTTATATACGATGTCATCATGGAATCAATTGACAGCTGGAATCTGAGAGAAGACGTTGAGGCTTTCAGCGTTTATACCACTGCTTCCAGCACTGGACGAATGAATGGAGTAAGTTTACGTCTCGAAGCAACACTTGGCCTCTAATACATTATATTCGGCTTTTCGTCTCCATATTCATAAAATTATGCTGGAGGAGGGCTTTTCTACGCATATGGGTCTTTTCTAAGCTCCTAAAATACAACTTAACAAACGATTTCAGACGTGTTAGCAAACTATCATCAAGTTATTCTGTAAAGGGCTTCTTTGCTCTGCTCTTGAATACCGGCCAGTCTGTTTTTATTCTTATTAATCTTCTCCCAAATCATTGCCGGGTCTTCCAACTTCTTTATTGCTCTTTTTCATCGCGGAAAGAAATCCTTGATTTTTGTTCTAGGGAATGAATACTATTTCAACAGTTGCTTTGGTTACCTCATGCTTCGTTTTTTCCCATCCTTTGCCGTTGCATTCCTTGGGTCGTTTGGAACCAGTGAACTTGTTGGTCACAACACCTACCACGTATATTTTGGTCTGTTTTCTTGTTACAACGGTAATTCTTTAATTGGTAAAGAAGAATATTAGACAAAGGCTTAAATTCGTATTCTGCCTATGCTACATTATTTCAACAGAATTCACAAAATGTACTAAGGATTACACCTTGGCATAATGAAAACCGTACCATCAAATCACCCTACAGAGATAAGGCAAGACCACTGAGCGTACTCTAAAAATTATTCGATTTTAAAGATATTTTTTGGGGTTTCAGTTCAACCAATTCGGAACATTTTAAGAAAACGCGTGTTTCATATTTGGAAAATTGAAAAAATAAGGACCACCCAGTGCGTCTTCTACTAGTCGGAATCCTGAGAAGGGTAGAACTGGAATATCACTCTACCGGTTGTGTTAAGTCTCTGGTTCTACTCCCGATCAAGTGCAAAATAACTTGTATCGTTAAATCCCTCGCAATGGTGTTATATTTTCCTCCAGCTCGCATGTCTATGAATGGTAGTGCCAATTGTGCATTATTTTTTATCAAATTATTTAAAATCCGATATATGGCTACAATGAGACAATCAATGCGACTGTGACGTGATATTTACTCCTGCTATAACAACATCAATGCCATCAAAGGGTTAAGAAATTTTTCAATTAGTGCTGCTTCATTTCCACATGAAAATATTTTTGTGTAATGGTCTGCTAATTCCATTCTTTCATATGTGATAAATGTGTGACGTTTCATGTGATGCATGGGTATGATAAAATTAATTTCTCATTTCAATTTTATGAGCATACCTAAATTAATCCAGTCACAAAATTATAACTCCTGCCAAACATACTTTTAGGAACTTCTGGGTTGATTCGATGATGTTTTCTATGGCTTAAACTATATTAAAGTAGAAGAGTGATAGGCCGGCGAGTAGAGTTCTCTCCCAAGGACCAAATATTACTGGATCATATCCATAAGTTGCCTCTCTGAACATTCCACGGTAAATCATGGCGGTGCGATTTTCTGGATTCCCACTAGAGCTTCATTGGAAATGCGCTTTAGCTCACAAAAAGCCGTCTGCATGCTCTTTTGGGTGCGTGAATTTCAATCGTCAATCGGATTAGTACGAGTTCGGCTCTGCCGTCGCTCACCAACCTTACCGATCAGCGTGTTTATCACTTTACGAGTTATCCGCCTGGCATAGGATTTCGTTGGCATAATTTTTCTTTTCTCTTCTAGTTTTCATTTAACATACTTTTTTTCGATGACAGTCGTGAGTCATACAAAACCAAAATTATCATGGAAAGTATCGTACTCTTAGACCTACATTCTTTATCATTATGGCTCGCGTCACATTAACTTTTCGTTGCACGAATTTTTATCATTGAGAATGAATGAAGCGTGGGTGAGCGGAAAGTGGTACCGGTAAGGCTTCTACGAGGACCACACCTCAGTGATCGGAACACCCGATCTGTCTGGACAAAATGTGCCATGGTGTCCGCATTACTCGCAGGAGCGCAGAATTTCTTGGATTTGTTAATCGTGTCAAAAACTTTACTTTTATATGTGATACGCGACAATGTTCACGAGTTTAAGCGTGAAGTGGGAAGGTTCTACAATTTTCAATGTGCCACAATTTTTGGAATGTGGCAGAATATTCCAAAAGCATTTCTATGATGGATAATGGTTTACCTAATTGGGATGAAATATTTCAGATGTTATTATCAACGCGATCATATGGGACGAAAATAATAGATGATAGCTTGGAAACAGCAAAATCTACTCCTTCATAGAGAGGAGAAAAATTAAAGCTCATGTGAAGTAGTTTTACTGTGGCAGTCAATATTTAAGGTAGTCCGAGCGAGATAGTTCCCTAGTCATAATAGAGACCATATCCGAATTAAACGATTTACTTTCACCAAATGCAGGACACATCAATTTAATATTGCATTATTTATGGTGCAATAATATAGTTTTATATGACAGAAATGGTAAGTAATTAAATGAAAAGATATAACTAAGTCTTTAACTTGACTCATTTTTTTCGAGCGGTGTGTTTGAAACTCCTTCAAAACGGAAGGTTTTTTGTGATACCCAAGAACCTACTGCGGTAACTATAGGGTTTATTTTCAAATATAGTTGATAAAACATACAAACTACACGCTGTCAGTTTTTTACGACATCTAAGTGTTAGAAATACCTCATTTTGTAAATAATGTCTCTCTGGAGTGCATACACGTTCCATTTCCCATGTAAAAGGACTGGTATTTTTTGGCAAATATCTCCGAAAGTAATGTGGTGAGAGGTTAAATTTTTGGTGCCATTAGAAGGGTGAGATATTTTTCTTTAAAATGAGACCAAATTCATTGATTTCTAAGTAAAATGATCTTTTGCTCAAATGATTTAATTTTAATGAATGATGACATTAATCGCGGCCTGGGACATTCTTTCACACAAGACCCTATCTGCAGCCTTTTTTCGTGTAGGCTATATTTGTCTTCTGGCCCTCCAAAGACAATTCCAAAGTAGCAATTTCCTCCAACTACACCCAAAAAATTTAAATAGTGACTGTTGCGAGTCCGACGCACCAAGATTACCTTGCGACGCGTATCTCAGGAGCGCCACACTGCGATGAGACGAAGAAGTACTTCTCGCACAGAAAGGGGTCATCATAGAAATTAGAGGTAAATTCAGTTAGGTCTAACAAGGCACGCCAATTTTTTCATAAAATGCTTCCTCAGACTATTTCCTGCGGAAACGTACTGAAATGAGGCCTGTGCGCCGGGGGGCATTTTTGAATGTCAAAGTAAAGCATATTGATTACAATTTTCGAATTAATCTTTCATATTACCAGTAAATTCGTATTGTAATCAGTGTTCCGCAGTGCAACCATTTAACTAAAAGAAAGGTTGATTTTCCACTGAAAAACTTGAAAATAATTCAATATTAGCCTTTAAATGACAAACTTTGTAGAACGAACTTCGTACGCTAGAAAACTATGGACAGTTTCGGACAAAGTTTGTACTTCGAAGTCAGTCATAAATGCCTTCATCATCAAGCCAGTCAAGGCTTTAAATAGGCCCCTTTAATGCCACTTTAAAACCGTACAGTTTGCTAGCTCAACATTTTACCTCCTCAATCCAAAAAATTTAGCTTATTTTTCTTTGAAAATTTGACCTTTGTACAGCCGAATAGGCCCTTCCGACCACTGTGCGCCGGGGAGCCCCTACTTCGTTGTCCTACCTCTTTTATCCTTTCCTCTCCCTGACGTCATGCTCTTCATCAGCGAGTGCAAGTTTTGTTGCCCCGATACTTACCTTGAGCGAATTTCCCGCCTTTTTAAAGATAGGGCTCCAGGATTAACTGCGAGTGAAATCTTACATAATAAATATTAGTAATTTTAAAAGTAGACAGGGCAATTTTTATTTTCTTGTTACTGCTCATCGTAGCTTTTCCCTCTCTTCCACTGGGACGCATAAAATTGAATCTACATATTACTCTCTACGCATAGCGTGGAACATTTGAACGATGTCGAACGATGGCCGGCAAGAGGGCGAATATTAAGGCAGAACGGAATAACCAAGAGAAGGGCTAAAAAATAGAAATTGAGAAACAACTTTGAAAATCCAAGAAACAATAATGACGGAACTCAAAACCGGAGATAAGAGAAACTTGGAGACCGTGAGCCTTATTTAAGCGGTATAGTTTAGTATATGTCACATGCCACTGATTTGGCTGAATTGAGTAGTTATTTAAATACATAGCTCCAATCGTTTCCCAGGTTATAATGCCACTGACAATACGAAGGAGCGATAGACGAATATGCTCTTTTACAGAGTTCACGTGGGTAGCAAGGAGAATGCTATTGTGAACTTTTTAGGTACCAGCGGACGACTTTCAGAGAACTTTCAAAGGAGCGTAATCATTGCGGTACCGAATATAATTATGAAACATGATGTGAAAAAATTCGTGTGGAGTGTGGTAACATATGGATCGGAAGATAAATTGTCATTGGAAAAGCACACCAGAACTGACTAGAAGTCTTCGAAACCTGGTGCTGGATGAGGACTCCAAAGATAAAACGGACGGACAAAATAAGAAATGATGAAGTTTACAGAAGAGTAGAAGAGGAAATGACCAAATAGAGCATAATACAAAAAAAAGAACCATATTGATTGGACCCATCCTGAGGGTCGATGGGTTTATGAAGAACATAATTGATGGTAGATAGAGGGAAAATCCTCAGAGGAAGACTCGGGAATAAAATCATAGCCCAAATAAAGACGAAAGTACATAGAAAGAACTACCAGGAAGTGAGAGAGCTAGCATTAGATAGGGAAAGATGGTGGGCTGCAGTCAACGAATCTAAGCATTACACAGTCAATGCTAATTCACTCATGGAGGTCTCACAGGTACGGTTGGTTATTTTTATAATTGGTACAAGTATGAAGTTCAAGGCAAAATGATGGAATCCATATGAATTTTCTTCTCCTTTTGACAGTTTTTGAGATGTTTTAAATTTTGTCGGTGTTGCGTGCCCCTTGGAAACAGCTCTCCCAGCTGATGTTTTTTTTCGAGCAAACTGCTGGAAGTAATTCAGTGACACATAAATCACGCCCGTCGTCACGGTCGTCAATTTTCTTTCAAAATGTGACAGCTTTGGGAAAATACTGATGTAATATTTTGTATTCTTTATACTGTTCCCCTCGCAGACATTTACCTGATTCAGTGAGTGAGAAGTTCTTATTACTACTCAATTTGTCGAAACTAATCGGTCCATTCAGTCCACTTACTTTATTTGCCATATGTACTGTTGATTCTGGACTGATGTTTTTTTCGAGCATATTGCTGGAAATAATTCAGTGACACATCAATCACACCCTTGGTTGTCAATTTTTTTTCAAAATGTGACAGCTTTGGGAAAATACTGATGTAATGTAAATGTATTCCTTATGCTGTTCCCCTCGCAAACATTTACCTAATTCAGTGAGTGAGAAATTCTTATTACTACTCAATTTGTCAAAACTAATCGGTCCACTCAGTCCACTTACTTTATTTTCCTTATGTACTGTTGATTTTGGACTGAGTAGCTGTAACTGATCCATAATAATGAACTCTTTTCAATATTCTACGAAAAAGTTTTATTCAATGAGTCATGGCCGCTCTTGACGATCCTGTAACGACTAAATAACCGTCGGAAATTTGCGAGCAGTTTATCATCTTGTTTCGCGTTAATTTACCAGTTCCCTTTTTATTGTTCTTCATATCAAATACTGCCCCAATAAATACTATGGATATCACTTCCCTCAATGTTAACCGCGTGAATTTTTAGACTCGGCTGTCATTCTCTCTTGTCTTTTACTAAGAAAAGTCAAGAACGGCCACGGTAAGTGGCCTCTGTAGTGAATAGTGCCTCGGATTCCAATTCATGTTATCGTTGGTGCTAATTACTTCAATTCTGCTACGAGTAGTAAATTTAATTTTTTTGCTGCACAAGGTGAGATAATTTGGATGGAAATCACCAACTGTATATTACTAAAGTGTAATAGTTATTTTTTGTAGTCATTGTAAAGATTCTCAAGAAAATGAATAGGGAAAATATTGCTTATGTTAAAGGTTGATATCAGTAGGAGTCTGCTAGGTATTAGACTCTATTTCTTATATGAAAGTATAAGCCGATATCCCGTTGATTTAGCTATTATATATTAGTGGAAAAAATGGACCTGGATGGCTAAAAAACGATTTATCGTTGTTACATATTTGGATAAGGCTATGTTCCGCCAATTAGGTTTGAAAATACTTATATTTGACTTTGTATGCCTATGAAATTTTCATGATTCTTTTTCCCATGCTCTTTGTTTGTTTGGAAATAATGCTAAAGGAATGCTTAGTTACTTTGAAAATAAATTGGAATATTTTTTTCAGATAAATGTTTCATCGCTGTGAATGAATTTTTGATGGCTACACGGCTCTGTTATGATGCACAATATTTATATCTAACCCAACGCCCGAAGTAGTGGCTTTAGTCATTGGTACAACGTTCAAGACAGTTTCAAGTAGCATATTGGCGAGCCTTAGCTTTTATATAATCATGGAATATACTCATAACGATGACGTTATGTGACCACATATTGTGTGATGTTACGTGGTATTTCCAAGAATGTAATTTTCGGAGCCGTTTAGAGATGTCGAATTCCTGGGTCATTTGAGTAATTTTCTAGAACGGCTGGTTTTAATGATCATGACGTCAAATAAAGTAACATTTCACAAAATAACCGATCGATTAGCCAAATAATTAAGTGCAGGGTAAAATCACGGGATAAGCTCGATCATTGACGAAAATTTGGCTCTGTAGTAATATATGACTCTCATAATCTTCGAAACAAAAATGAGGTTAAAGTAGTAATATAATATTTTCGGGGAGGATTCAGGCTAAGCAAATCAGTCCATATAATTTAAGCGGTATTTAGTGAATAGAATGACTGGGCAATGAAGTTTATTTTGCATGCCAGTTTATCCACGTGACGTAGTGCTTTGGTTCATCTTTCTCATTCCCGCCTTTCAGATACGTATTAACAAAACAATTTAACAATGAGTAAATACTAATAGAAGCATAATTTCTAAGTCATACTGTCTCCTTCGATTCACAGTGCTAGATGTTCACTCTTATGTGCTACGTCTTACTTTCGAATGAAATGACAATGCAAAATGGCAGTAAATTATTTCGTTCCAAAAAAATAACTCTTTCATTTGCGTTTTTTCTAAAGCGGTGGGTGAATTTGCATTATCTAAATGAAGTCAGAAAAACTTCTGTCTTATGCAGCGGAGTTCAATTGTTGGCAATTGACCCAAGCCATTATTTCACTTGCGTGGTCCGTCATCCGCCGAGGCTTGAAATTCAAAGAAATTTCACCCCGACCGCACTCTCAAGCGCAGAAAACGTATTTATTTCCTCTACTTTTAGCCTCTTTTGCCGGAGAAAAATAATCAGAGTTCAGAAAAAGGACCAAATTTCGTGCAGTACTCCAGAGTTGTCCAGCTTAATTACCAAAACAAACGTAAATAGAGCATTTAAGGGGTACAATTCAACGGCTTAAATAACAGCTCTACTTCTGTTTATTGCCTCTTGCGAATATAATGGGAGTTTTGACGACTGTGATTATTTATTGCCCCTAACAAATGTCTTAGTGATTTCTTAAGATTATTTATTGTTTGACGAGCTTCGATGAAAGTTAGGTTCAGTTTTTGCTTTCGTGGTGTATACTTGCTGAAAGAGATCCAGAAAGCTTGCTGCATTCACCGAAAGACCTCGGTATTAAGCTTCAAAGATTGTATCTCAGCCATATTTGTGCCACATGTCATCTAGATTTGGGCTTCATTGGCCACGTTCGTGCTTTTAAAGAGGTAGGCTGTTACAACTTAATAAGGCTGGATGATATCTTACTTTCTCTCAGGGGTTTAAGTTAACCCTCGAGTGATTTCCGCAGATAATAGCAAGCTTTAAATGGAGGTATTCCGGTTGAAAATAATTATAAAATCTTACGGGCATAGCTTATCAAGATCTTTCTCATCGGTGAAGATGGCCAGGTCCCTGTTCTCGGAGAGCAATTTCATTGGGTAGGTGCATTGAATTAATTGCTCCTGCTGACAGTTCTCCTTAAAAGCTTCTGGGCATACACCTGAAACGACAAGAAATCATAGTTTTAGAGGCGATTTATTTAGAATATGAAAAACTCAATAAATCACAAATCACATGAATATTAACATAGACACACACACACATATACATATAGACATATACATACATATACATATATATATATGTATATATATATATATATATATATATATATATCAACTGTTAGGAGAATAGCGCAAGGTGGAAGTGGAGAGGGGAGGGATTTAAGGCGGCTCAGAAAATGCCGAGTGTCCTGAATAAATGACGGTAGGCGCCGGACAAATGGTTGGAGGTGTGAATCAAGGAGAGCAGAGATTCTCTCAGTAGGTGAGCCGTAACTAGAGACGATGGGACGGCCGGGGACACGTTTTATGAATTTTAGGGAGGAAGTGGAAAGTAGGGGTGCGGGGATTTGGAGGAATTAAGAGGGCGAGCTCTTTTTTTTAGAGGCCCTCCTTGGGCCCCTCAGAACGTAAGAGTTTCGATATAGAGGTTAGATGCTTAAGGGTTCTATCGGAGGTCATCAATTTATAGAAGGAGATTTCATTTAGTTGCCGATTGGCTTCCTCCTCGTACCTCAGACGGTCCATGACTACCGTAGTGGAGTCTTTGTCCGCTGGAAGAATTATTATTTCCTCGTAACGCCTTAAGGGAATCAGAGCGTGTAACTCATCCCGCGAAATTTTCTTAGCGGACGATAGGGAATCCACGAAGTCTTGGGAAGATAGTTGGGAGGAAATATGGTTCAGATAGAGTTCAAGCGGGTGGTTGGCAGGGAGGGCGGGCGGGCAGTGACTGGAGGGTTCTTTAAATTTCGCGAAAGGATTCTAGGATGGTAGAGTTTCATCCTCTGAGGTATCGTAAGGGGTGCCGTTACCATGAGAGAAGTGGAATTTTAGTCGAATATTACGCGCAAAAGCGTGAAAGTCCGAAAGAAGGCGAAAGTGGTCAAATTTGGGGGTGGGACAGAAGGAAAGGCACTTGGAGAGGAGAAAAGATTCTGAGGGTGAAAGAGTGTGAGAGGACAAATTGACCACAGGCTCCTTCGAGGGCTGCTCGCATGGCTTGGGCATATAGTTACCAGATGTCCGGAAAGCCCGGGGTCTTCAGGGCAGTTTATGACTCTTAAACTGGTGTGGGTGGGGGGTGGGAAGACCCATTTGGTCGGCTAAGCAGGGCCTTTCTGCGAAAAGGGGAACATTTGGGTGGACGACTGCTCCAAGAGAGAAAGGGAGGGCAAGACCTAACCCACCTAACCTTAAATGCTGGACGCACAAATTTGAGAGTTTCTTATTGAGAGCTGCCCGGTGCGTACGTTTTTGTAATGTTGCACGGGAAAAATAACTCTTTGTATCAATTCCTCTCAAGTGAATAGCTTGCTTTAGCTGGTTAACTTTGCAAGAGTGAAAATTTGCCAACGTGCGGTACTGAGTAAGGACCGCACGGGTAAATGACATGGAGAAGTTATATTGGAGTATTGCAAGCGAATGGCGGCAATCAGGGTTTAGACCAGAGAGTGGTAATTGAACCGTGAGGCCATTAGGGGGGATACCCAGGCCAAGACATGAGTCAAGAAACTCAATATGGCATGTAATGGATGTCAGTTTACCGAGGTGATATCTTGATATCTCTATTGATTAGTAGTCTCCTTAGTGACACAGAAAATAAGGTTGTAAAAAGAAAAAGGAATATATATATATATATATATATATATATATATATATATATATATATATATATATATATATATATATATATACATACATACATACATATATATATATATATATCTTAATAAGGATAATAATAATTTCATTGCTGGAAAGCTTAAAATAAAATAAAAAAGTGTATTGCCGATTCAATACACCAGATGCAAGCATTGAACAGTTTGCGCAATTTGAAGACATCCTATATCGATAGAGGGCTACTAATGGCGTTATCAATCTAGCAGTCCATTTTCAGCCACTAAAAGATGGTGCAAAGCCATTGGTATGCATTAAGCACATGCTAGCTGCATTTTATGCCACATAAGAGAGAGATTATACGTCATTATATTCTACTCCGGCGAATAATAATAAGATAATCGTCGAGCTAAATTTGAAATGCTCAGTCATCTCTAAACAACGAAATTTGAAATGCTCAGTCATATGCAATATGCAAAGACCCATGACCTGGGTAATGGAATGGCCCTCTCAAGCGGGACCCCGATCGGCGACCCAGAGTTAAAGAGAAGGATTTGGCGCGACCCCATCGGAAGGCCGGCAAACTACCCTCAGCAGTGAGAGGCACATATTGCGTTAGCGGATGACAATGAAAATGAAAGAGAATATTTGGAAGCTCAAAATTTAAAACCATTGTCAATGGAGACCGTGGGATCATATAATATGAAGGACTTGCTCATGATCAAAGTTCTTTAAAAGACGCTGGGAGGTTGAAATTGGGCAAATCTCCACCAATACGACCTCAGGGTAAATTGATAGTCTTTCAGGAAAAGATAACCTCAAAATGTAGCGTTTAGAATAACGAAATGAAGATTCGGTGGAATCAAGAGCACAAATTATTACTGAGATTTCATGAACCCTTTGAGAGACAGTGTTTGATTCATACTTCATCGTAGACCAGGCGGTTTAGATGTTTAATCTCGAAAAAGAAATTAACTTTTTGAAGCAATTTCTTTTCAGGCTAACTTGTTCAGCACCAAATTAGCTTGTAAAGTGCATTCGGTGAAGATCAATCGATTTGACAGATAACTACGGTTCGTACATTCAGCCCATGATCCAACTCAAACGTGGTATTCAAATATTCCAAATTGCAGTGCGTAATATAGACACATGAGTGGTATGAATCAGACATTGGAGGCAGCACAACTGGCCAAAATTTGGTGCCACGTTGCCTCACGCCTGCTTTTCAGATTCCTGCTCAGCATAGTGATGATTCTTCTTGTCACAGGAGCGATAGTGGCATGTTAGTGCAAAAAATCGACTCGGGGAGCGGTGTTATAAATTCAACTGTGCCAGCGTTCCATGTTTGATTTAGTCGCCGCAAGTTTTAGACGATGTTCGAGGGAGGGGGCGAGGTAACCTTAAGGCTCCTTCATTATTTAAGCCAATGAGACGAAGTTTGCTGGACTGGCGCCGATACCCTGCGACGAGGTCTCAGGAGTTCCCCGCGTGCCCCACCGAGACTATCGGAGGCTCCGACAGGGGCCTCCCATAGTCTCGGTGGGGCGAGGGGCTTCGACGCGTGGTCCTAACCCCCCCTCCCGCTCTCCTGCGGGACGCCCCTGCCCCACCCCACTCCATCACTTAGCAAAATCCAGCTAGGGGAAGCCACCCGCAACCATCTTCCTCACGCATCCATCTTCGGAAAAACTCGTAGGTACCATCCATCCTTAGGGCGCTCCCCACCTACGACAGTCAATCCCCTTGGATAAACTCGAAATAACGTTTGAATTACCAGTGTGGCGTAGTTTATAGGCTTTCACCCCGCGGAGCAGGATAATGCGAGAGAGATTTCGTCCCATCGAGGGTGTGCCTTCCGCCCATCTAGAATACGTAGCACCTCTGCGGGTAACCGTTAAAATGAGTCTAAATTTCCCGACGGAGTTACTCCTGGCCTCCTCTGAGGAATCGTGAGTTGGTTATTCTCATTCGCGTGCCTCAACGAAACGTGCAGCTCGTTTCTCACGGCCGAGAGTCAAAATGTTCGCTTTCTGTAAACGGTGTTTAAGGAAATTAAGAATCATGCATTGGTTCAACTTTGACGAGTAAGGTGTTGCACCTGCCTGTTCCACTAATGGTTTCAATTTTGTGGCACAAGATTTTGCGACTCGTAGTTCGGCATTCTGGAGCAAAACTGAAGTTATTCAAACTTCTAGTCTCGATTATAGTGCAGCTTACATACGATAATTCTAGGCATCAATTCTAGGCTGGTACTCTGACTTTTGAATACCAACTTGACCGTCAGCCCACGAGATGAACTCTCGTATGGGCACAAATAACCTTTTCTTTTACTCTGTTGTCTTGTACATTCAGAGTTAACTTTCGTACTTATCATCTGATTGCATTTCAGATGGACAGAGACATCGGGCCTCGAAAACTTCGTTAAATGGGCATTAAGTGGCCTAGAGGAAGACGCTCCGTAACTATCTATGACTTTCAAGCGCCTGGTAATACGGCAGTCATAAGTTTTAATAACCGTATGCGAAACCGGTGGAAAAATGTAATATTTATAAAAAATTTTCGCTACCCACAATCTGTATATTTTGCCTTTTGTTTTGTAACAGCGCTTGTATTGAAAAATTATTGGGGTCATTTAATAATTAATATTTATTTTTCCGCATTTTTCTGATTCAATTTTGAGATATTTACTGACTTCCGATGCCTGGTTCCTCGTACCTGAAATTGTCCTCTTTCTTATTCAAACGCATTGAAACGTATTACCTTTCTTTTACGAAATTTTTCCAAGTCCATTGTTCCCTTTACTTAACTTTTCGTCACTTTTTGAAGTTGATTCTGTTGTGGTACCACAGAGCTGTTCAGGATTTTCATTTTAATGTATTATAATTTTTGCATTTCTTACCCACACTTATCTTAGTATTCATGGGTACTCCTCATAAACTGTGACAACTCACCCACTAAGTTCGGCGTGTATGGCCGTCACCTGCTGCGCTCCTCACCCCATTGTGCGAACCAAATTTGGCCAAACCCCGCTTTTCAACATTTTCTGCACCTGTTACCTCATCCCCTTGTCTCCCTGCCTCCCTTGTCCTCCTACCGATAACCTCCCCTTTCCGCGCCTTCACTCTGCTTGCTTTCATTTACTTCGGCTCCAACGCTCAACGAAGAGCTTTGGCCACGATACTCAATGTCGAGCCGATAGTCAGTGTGTTACTCTTCTGTGTATGTTATGATATATTTCCTCTCCCAAACGGAGACTGATAATTAGGATGAATGACGCAAACGACACTTTTACGAAAATATTTCAACGCACCTGTGTTTGAAGTAACATTTCGCATAGAGTTGCAGAGTGGATTATTCTTTCGAGTACACTTGTTTCAGATACATCTACATCTACATAATATCCTGCGAGCCGCCGCATAGGCGTGTGGCAGGGGACGTTAGGTCACCAGCCGCGTAAAGGTGTAAGTTTTTCGGAGATAAATGGTGACATGTATTATAGGAGTGTATTTATTGGAGCTCGGTTTTTATTGTGGTCGCTTATTGTGCACGGAAAGGACGAGTTTTTGTACTGATCTGTTCGGCAGTGTATCTCTCTTAATTGATCGCATCTGTCAGACCTAGAGATGTAGTGAGGAGTCATGATAATATTCTCTTTGTCGCTGCTCTGAAAAATATCAGTTCTGAATTATCAAGCAACCTTAGCTTAGCGTGTAGCCTCCGAGTCTCTAGGGGCTCCCACCTTAATCCCTTTAAAAGTTGTAAGACACTATATGTACGCTCGTAGCAGTTTTTAACGAAGCGCACTGCTTTCCTTTGTATTTTATTAATTTTTTTGGTTAAATCTATTTGACCAGGGTCCCAAATGCTCGCGGCGTATTCGAGACGTTCCCTAACCAGAGCGAAGTAGTATCTCTCTCTGACTTTTTTAACGCAGGACCTTCCTATAATTATACCATTATAAGTATAACAAAACCTCGTTTCTTTAATGCTGTGCCACATATGTTTTGCATGTGTAATCCCCACGATATATCAGAAGTTAAGGTAATTCCAAGATATTTTACCGTATCTGACGATGTTAAGTTTACTCTACCCACGATATAGGTATGACATTTTTGTATGACTTTCGTAGGAAGTGAACTGTGGTGCACTGGCTGATATTTAATTCTAACCCCCACTCCTGGCACCACGAGTGAACGTTGTTAAGGTACGAATACAGAGCTTCAAAGTCCGCGTCTTCGCTTATTTCATGGTAGATAACTGTATCGTCTGCAAATAATCTTAATTTACTGCTAACTCTTGAACTTAGGTCATTAATATAAATAATGAATAAAGAGGACCGATCACACTTCCTTGAGGAACACCGGATGTAGCTTCGACCGTATCAGAGCTAAAACCATTAATTACTTTTTGTTTTCGATCACTGAGAAAGTCACTTATCCAATTCACTATTTTTCTATTGACTCCGCATGATTGCAATTTATATATGAATTTTTGTGAGGAGCCTTTTTGAAGGCCTTTTTGAAATCATGGATATCGCGTTGACTTGCTTAATCGATTCACCTGATTGTAGAATATCATGAAGTAAGAACGCAGGCTGTGTTTCGCAGGACCTGTCCTTACGGAAGCCGTGCTGACTGCTATGTAAGAAGGTACGACTATCCAGGGATGTCATAATATTACTAACGCCAGTGTGAACGAAAGATACTTTCCCTCACCAAGTGAACAGGATCAATTTGTTCCTGACAGGCTGTTGCCTCATCCAATAGCAATTAGGAGCTTCAATTCGCGTCTTCACTGACGCCTCTCAAGTGCTCATTGCATTTGCCCGGAGAATGTCTCCACCCTAGCAGAAGTTGTTTGTCATTTCGTCATCGTAGATGACAGAAGCTTTGGTCGTTTAGTGAAAATTACATGCAATTGTGTTAGAAATCCAGCGTTCTCGCGCATGCCTGCTAGAAATCATGTAATCGAACCCTCTTAGTTTTATCAAAAGCGCTAAAATGCTACTTACAATCCTATCCAACGTTTGCATTTTACTATCTCGCTCAATCTTCCTAGTTGTCACTCTTCCACTGACTTGTCGCAACGATTTTATCTCCCTCTATTGAATAACGAGAAATCCCTACCAAGGTTCTCGTGAAAACTTGCCTAATGGGAGGAAAATATGGCCGATGGCAAATGGGATCAATGAACTGTTCGCAAGGTAACCTGAAGGTAATATTTTTCTTTTACCATTGTGAACATTTTGCTATTGTGATTCTTACTACTTTCAGGTATTAAATCGAGGGCGCTAGCCCGCCATTTTTATCAAAGTTGTAAATATTTCACTTTCATGTAATTCTTCAGTGGGGAAATTCTGGATACTTTCATCTCTAGCTAGGCCTGGCGTTGGAATAATAACGTTTTATTCAACGCATGCAAATGTAATTTACCCACCTTGTGTCCAAAGAAACCGATCTTTGGGGTACTTGAATGATTAATGATGAAATTTATAATTTTTATCTCCTATTTTTCATTGCAATTAAGCATGGAGTCCGAAGAGTAGAAGGGCGAGTGTTATTCAACGCACTAGTGTAACTGTAGGTATAGAGGCGAGCTAGAATAGTGCAGTTTAGAGAAAGTGATTGAAGCACAGTCAGCCTTGCCGATCACCAAACTTTTTTGACGGCCCCACCCCTAAAGGGAACGGGTTACTCGTATTGATTACGGCACAGTTACTGATTGAAGCTCCTAGAAGTTAAATCTGAAAACGAAGTGTTGTACAGTGCTGTGCGACTTTTAGAACTAGAGGGATTAGGATGACCACAGTCTGCGGAAGAAGAATTGGCTCTTCACTTCACTGCCGTAATTTATACTCGGTAACGGATTGTACGCGTCTCAAATTGTGTTCCGGTGAAGCTTTACGTCCGCTAGCACAATCATTAAATGATAAAATAACAAATAGCCTAGAACCAAAACTCCTCAAACACGCTGTAGGCAGCTACGACTGGTACAATGCCTGATGCTTATTTCGTGTATCACGTTTTCGCATTTACGAATCATCAACAGGTTCGAAAGCCTTCATGATACAAGACCACTTCGCGGAAGCTTACATAACAACAGGTTCTGGTGGTGATTATACCTGGCGATGAATCTTAAGTGTCTACTTTTACGGACTAACTCAACAGAATAGTTTTATTTGCGGATAGTTATTTGGGGAGGCGACTGGCGATGGATAGCATTTGCGCCGTCAAGGATAGTGTGTTGGCTCATAAGAGGAGAAATATCTGAGGAAGGGAGGAAAGAAACTCGGCGTCGGATTTAGCATGCTCTAAACGAAAGACGCCAAGGGGTCTGTGATTTAACGTCCTATCCGATGGACGAAGTGCTGCGCTCCAATTATTCTCCGCACATAACCGAGGAAAGGAGGGATCAGAATCCTATCGAAAAATCTCAGAAATGCGAACCCAGGTTTCTGGGATGGGAAGCCAGTACTCTAGCCATCATACCGATCCGTTTCTCTTCCTTTGAAATCTTTTATGATATGAGCCGTTAGCTTCGAAAGCTAATCGAGCGTACATATCTAATTCCCGATGCCTGGATACATTCGGACTCGGCCGAAAATTCGGATTCCAGCGCTCGTTGAAGTATCCGCAGCATTCGCCCTCCGCTCACTCGGTGATTCACTCCACCTCTCCATGGATCCATTCTCATCCGGTGATGACTCCTCCAATCCCAATAAGCCCCCACCAGCACGGAACCTCCTCCGCCCTGCCCCTCCTCCCTTCGCCCCCAATCCCACTCACTGCTCCCGACCCCGTCACTTCCGTCTGATCCCCCCAACCTCGCCATTCCCCCCCCTCCGACCCCACCACTCCACTCACTCCCGTTTTGGCTCACGTCCGCGACGACGCTATATTTCGGGAGCTGCCAGAGCAGCAGCGACACCTTCCCCCCTATCCCCCCCCGCCAACCCACTCTTCGCCCCCGCCAGCCTCCGCGCATTTGCCTCGCTCAGTTCTCTTCGACATTGTCGCCACGGCGTCCATCTGCCCCCCTGCCACCGTGGAATGGACGAGAATATCGATGTGTCTCATTTCGATGCAGGGGACACAAACCCCGTCACGGTCAAAATTGTCGCCCGATTCCGATCAAGATTACTATACAAGTGTCTGGAGTGCTGAGCGTCATCAGCGCCGCCGTGTGCAACTTGAATCAAGTCAGATTCTACAGACTTCATTCAAGCTCTTGCCGAGGACCTGGTTGTTGGCACGAGGAGGACTTTTGAACTGTATTAATCAATCCGAGGTCTCGAATGTGCGCTCAGTTGTTTCAATCTAAATTTAAATTGGTTCCTAACGTGCTCACCTGAAGTGAGGAAAATATTATCATTTATTACGATGCATTGAAAAACATGACTGTCAATATTAACGCATTTATGTATAATGTGGCCACGTGTAAATACCACTCTTATTTAATCCCTCTGATTTCGTTCGATCTTCTCGAAAATTATCGCTGGATTAGTCGCCCAAGTGCTGACTGTCCGCGTAAAGCATTTGTGAATGAATTCGAGGAAAGTCCTGAGAAGGTAATGATTTAAAAGGTGTTAAAGAGGGTAGTGTCTGTCAACATACAGGAGTACTCATTCTCGTCTTAATTTTTCTCGTCAAGGGGGCTTCACCACGTTATTCTCGGTTGGTGGAGTGAACGAAGCCATAGGTCGGCTACCAAGAAAGTCATTTAGTTGCGCCAACGATCGCACCAACTGCTTGGCACGCAGTTTGCCTGCTTGGCTGTCTCACAATCTGGCTTCGAAAGTAATGATCCCTGCCATTGCAAGTGTTAGGATTCATGTCATTGTAGTGTCGCGATCACCTTCTCACTGCCTACGTTCCCTCTTGAACTACGTTCATTGTCAACTGGGATGAATTGATATCGTTCGAGGCTACTGCTCTGGTTTTCCACGTGGAAGTCCAGGTTTAATTCAAAATTACAGTGTTCAAAGACTCTTTTTGTTTCCTGTCGTGCATCAACAGTTTCCCTTCAAGCCGAAAAACGGACGTGTTTTAGGAGGTGCTGGAGCACTTATTATTTTTGTATGAACGAAGAAAGTGTTACGTACCATTTCGTTTTTAAATTTATTTAATGTGCTTCAAATTGATAGAATTCATCTTAGTTGCCAAATCTATCGAAGTATGCAGATTTAACAAATGAAATTTTCACTGTCAGAAATTAACCAGGATCGTATTACAAATATTCTTTATAAGCTTCTGTTTGTTTCTGCATCGCTTGCATTCCTCACTTATACATGGACTTAATGGCCGATCGGTATGCATTCCACAAGTGGAATACTTTTTCCCTCTGATGTTATAATTTAGCAGAAAATAACCGTACGCTGCGATAGTTCCTTGTGGTAAGCAGCACTGGTTATCCATTCACTGCGACAGCTGATAAAATAAAAAATAGGTATTAGTCATAATATATTTTTATTTTGTTGAAGATCTATGGGTTCTTCTCTTGGCTCGAGGATTTTAACCAAAAATGTCATCTCAGTGTACGTCTAACCTATATATTTTAGCTTGAATGTCCTTATTGACATGCTTACATATTCTTTATTGCAAGCTGCAAGGATGAGGCAGGGTTTGTTAAGTACTCGGTAGATCTAAGGGACGAAGAAAAAGGGATGGGAAGACTTAGTGATTAAACGAAAAATGCGTTTTGAAACGATATCGGTTTTTGATTCTTTTTGCATGGTCGTCAATGGTACTGTACTCAGAATGGTATTGCTTCCTGTCTATTATTTTTTGTGTCGAGAGTTGGAGTAAATTTTAACTTGAAGCTGTAGCCTCGCCTTTTATTTGAATTAGATCGCTAATAAATCCCTCTTTTAGAATTGGAATACAATTCCTTTGCGCTGGCAGCCACCAGTTTCTTCCCTAGTTCGAATAATCAGAACTTTCACCGCCTACGTTTACAGCATTAAGATGCATTACTGGACGTAGTAACCGGAAGTTTCTTGTCCGTAGCCGTACACTCTGCTAACATGGCTGTTACGGTGCCAAGCATAAAATGAGATAATTTAATATCTATATATATATATATATATATATATATATATATATATATATATATATATAACAGAAAAAGGAAATAAATTTAGAAATATAAGCTAGCAACAAGGCGTTGAGGTTGGGGATGGATAGATAGGTATATCAGTGGACACTCACAGAAAGGCGATCCATGGCGACGCCGGTGTCCACTGCTCTCGGAAGCTTTCGGGTGAGAACCCTTCCTCAGCGGGAGAAAATCACAACTGAAGAGTGTCACACTGGAGTTGAGGGTAGAGGGTCTGCTTAGGAGGGTGGTTGGTTTTTGAGGGAAGTGATTGGTTGGAAGGAAGTGAGGGAGGGAGGAATAATGGGAGGGGATACGGAGAAAGCTAGCGGAGGTTAAGCCCGGGAGTACACATACATCTTAGGATTGAAATATATGATTGTTCCCAATGGCGGAGCTCCATGATAGATGTGTCAGGTGGGAGGGCGCGAATGATTTTTACTTGGAAGCAGTCGTTGAAGGGGAGGTTATGAGAATTGGCTTCATTTTCTCCCGCTGAGGAAGGGTTCTCACCCGAAAGCTTCCGAGAGCAGTGGACACCGGCGTCGCCATGGATCGCCTTTCTGTGAGTGTCCACTGATATACCTATCTATCCATCCCCAACCTCAACGCCTTGTTGCTAGCTTATATATATATATATATATATATATATATATAAACGAATGTATGTCTGTCTGTATCTCTGTCCTGTATGCATTACTACACTGCTGATCCGATCGCCAAGAAACTTTAGGAAGTTGTTGAGTACACTCTTGCGAAGGTTTCGAAGGTTTTAGGTATAAAAATTTTTCAAATATCGCCCCCCCCCCCCAAGGCCCTCTTAATCTTTCGAATACTTTTCGCGCAACAACGCCCGACGGGCAAGCTAATAATCCTAACCTCAGTTTTAATCCTATCGTGCTGAAATTTTGCCTAGTAATAGTTCAAGGCAGGAGGAAAGTTGTAAGCTACTTTAAAATGATCTCAGGGCCCATAAAAGTCCAAAAAAGGGGTCCTTAGGTGGTTCGCGGTACGTATCGGGTTTTGTGCAGTGGTTTCATTTTTTACCTTTTTAAATTATTTCTGCTCAAGATAGAGAGTTGGAATTATTTTTATTAAAAATCTGAAAGAACGAAGTTTTTAATTCTTTCAATTAATTATCCTTTTCACTTCGTAATTGACTGAAAATTGCGTTTTTAGCTGCAGAAACACATTTTTCTGTGAAATCAACAATACCATATTCGCTTGACAACCAGATTTCGATCATTGCTGTTGAAATTCATATTGCTTAGTTGAGCCGATTAGGAATGCTAAGCATTAGGATTTGTGCAGCGGTTAATTATTTCGATTTTTAAAACAACTTCAACTAAAGATAGAGAGTTGAAATTCATTTTATCGCATACCCGAAAGCATGATATTACTAAAATTAGTGGTATCATGCCCGAAAGAATGAAGTTTCTCTCTTTTTCAATCGATTTTCTTTTACGTATTTTCCATGACAACCAAATAAACAAACAAAAATAAACATTAAATCAAATCTTAATTAACGAAAATAAAATTCTGAATAGCTACTCAACAAGTAAGTACTCGAATTATGTACTTAACTATAATGTTATTTTAGCTTGGCTGTGCAGGTAGTATGATTACAGTAAAGGGTTTCAAAAAATTGTCTCTCTACTCTATATTAAACAAGTTTAACAAATTTCATTGTTTTTATTTTACCATGTTATTTTTTATCATTCTGTCAATTTTTCAGTCATTTGACTTATAATTATTATTTTTCATGGGAGATATTGTCACATTGTTTACTTACTATTGTCTCACAATTGTATAGATGCTCTGCAGAAGAAAATATTAATTTAATAAAACAATTACTTGAAATGTAGTCTGTTATCACAACTACTTACTAACTCCTCACCTCTTATATAAAGAGTTTTGAAGGAAGTATGATCCCGAGCAACGCCGGCTAATTCAGCTAGTTTAATATATAAAAATGAACATTTGTTTGCTCGTCGTCTATGCGTTCCAATACCATTCACCAGATTACGATGAAATTTTGGTGAGTTGTTGTGCGCGCGCTTGCAAAGGTTTCTGAGTTATTAAACCCACTGTACAATAGGTGGAGTGCGAGTGGTTTCAACAAATGAGTGTTGGCACGCGAGCTTCTCCAACAAGCGAGGAACGACAAGCAAGCAACGAAGCACATCGTTTTCGAGTTGCTCAATCGCCTACATCAGAATCGTGTTAGTGAGACATAATATCCCGTACATCAGAATCATATCAGTGAGACATAATTTGTGTAACAAGGTACGTAATTTATTTGTACATAGAATAAGATTTGGTGCAGTGGTATCTTTATTAGCATTTTTTGAATTCTTGCAATCGATTTTCGTACACGCTTCGCTATTTCCTAAAATTGGAATTTTAAGCTCGAAAATCTTAAATTTTGCACTACTCCAACAATAGAATATTTTATTTACTTGGAAATCTCTGCATATCATGGAATGGAAACTCATGCCATCATTTGTCTGTTACAAATTCATGTGTAGGTACGAGGCATTCATTGGACTACAAAAAATCACTGTCTTTCATTTATTTTGTACATGTAAATGTGTCTGCTTTGTGTGTGTGTGCCTACTTAGAAAGAAAAAGAGGCATTGCAACGCAAGCCCGGCACAGCTTGTAGTTAATAAAACTAATG
Source organism: Ceriagrion tenellum (assembly GCA_963169105.1). Taxonomy (NCBI): domain Eukaryota; kingdom Metazoa; phylum Arthropoda; class Insecta; order Odonata; family Coenagrionidae; genus Ceriagrion; species Ceriagrion tenellum. Next base: position 105,057,119 of record OY720638.1, on the reverse strand, counting down.
ACCGACTGCGAAACCCTCCATTCCAATTGTATCATGCCATTTTCTAGAACTTACTTTTCTAGTTTCTCAAACAAGCGAGGAACGACAAGCAAGCAACGAAGCACATCGTTTTCGAGTTGCTCAATCGCCTGCATCAGAATCGTGTTAGTGAGACATAATATCCCATGCATACCATACTTAGAAAGAAAAAGAGGCATTGCAACGCATGCCCGGCACAGCTTGTAGTTAATAAAACTGATGACCGACTGCGAAACCCTCCATTCCAATTGTATCATGCCATTTTCTCATTATCCATTTTTAAAGTCAAACATTTTGCCATCACTTCTGCGTAGTTGTTACGGTCAGCAAATGCCAGCTAGTAAATGAATTAAGATATCCTTTGTATTTCACATAGTATATACTCATCATTTTTATGGAGGCCTACAAAACTTGCGAAAATAGTCCAGGTATAATTGAACTCTTCTGTGAATGAACCCTTTGATATTTTCAATACCTACTCCACTGGGAATACCTTCAGCTGTTATCTTTCTGAGTCTGCTTAGTAACTGAGACGACCAAATTTAGCAAAATTTAGCAGTGGTTTGAACGTCGAGCTACCTACGAAAGGTTTCCGAATCAAATCTGGTTTCGATCTCTTAAAATTATGTTACGTTCAGTTGTGTGACTTTCTTAGACAAGATTCTTTTTGAGAATCTTTTAGTGGACTTGCTCATCCCGTTAGAATGACTTTGCTTGCTGTTAATTTAAATTGATGGGGAGTTATACCCTGAAAATAAAACTAACCTTTGGACTGAAGATTGATTTTTTTTGACTTGGCGACATGCAATGCATTGGGCAAACAGTCTATGGAATATGAGTGCTTCGAATGTCGTATATAAAAAGCTTTCGGGTTTCTTCATCACTCGCTATGATTGTTTGAGATTGTTTTACCGTAGTAGATAATGGGAGGAGGGATGCTGGTTTCCCCTACCACTATGAGACACATAAGAAAAAGGCCAAAGTTTGTATTACTTACTGGCAAATGAATTTAGCTACCAATTTCATTTCAAAAGTGTTAATCTCAGAACTTAGAGATGAAACCGAATGAATTATTTCGACAACACTCAAAATTGATTGACACTCGAAAAAAGGATTTTGTTCAGATACGGAATTGTCACAGAAGAGGTTATGAATATGTTCTTTGGTTGAAATATGCTTTTGCTTGAAATGAACATGTTTTTGGCTCAGGGGGTTAACCTTTTAACTTATATTACAACTGAAATTATTCTAATTCTGTTCAGCTTACCTGAAAAATTAAAAACACTGATAGGCCATTCCTGCCCATGTAAATATTTTCGGACAAATAACATTTTTCGCTTTGATGAATATATATCTTACACGCAGCATTATATCGTTGTATATGTAATTTACGTAATTCTCATGAGCAAAGTGTGACTTAGATCAGGATGGTCTGCCGAATGAACCTTTTCCGTTACGTACCAAGTCGCTTGATAGAAAACCACATAGACAGAAAAACAAATTTCTATTTCCGTGGTGAACGTCACTGGCTGATTGCAGCTTTCTCCAATCAATATATCCACACCTTTGATAAGTTATATGTTAGCAATTAGAACCCGGGTAAATCAGCTGGTAGAGCATCAGCCTGAGAATTAGAGGGTCCAGGTTTCAGGAGCCTGCTCAGGGGAAAAGGGGTATCTTAATGTCGCCCCACTACACCTATGCATTTTCATACCAATCAGAAACTTTACGTTGGCACGATTTCGTTTCTCTTCTCCTCACCTTAAACACCATGTAAATGTATGCATTTACTTTTTCCTCTTAAAGGTAAATTAGGCGTAGGAATCGTGCTTTTGGCTTAAATAACAGCTGAAAAACAATTTCATCCATCGGTAGTCTGACTCAGAAATTGCTCTGGAACATTTGTGTAACAGCCAATGTCCAAAAAGCTTAGCTTCAGGCCGTGGAAATCCACGGTGATCGATTTTTTTGCCTAAGCTTTATCCCCATTTTCCATGAAGTGGTATCTAATGTGCTTCACAATGTCTTGCTCACTGGAAATTTTTTGTATGAATTTGAGAAGTCTTTGAATTATCGCTCAGGGTTTATTGCGATCTCACCTCGCATTGTATTAATTAATCAAAGCGATGTATCATAGATCATTATTTTTGAACTAAGTTTACCTTAGTAGGCGCAATTATTTCCTCTGCACAACGAAGATGCCTGTTCATTCACAAACACCAATTGCGTTTGCAGGAATTCAATACAATATTGATTTTAACAGGTAGGGTATAGAATTATCAGCGTTAGATCGTCGGCTGTTTTCTGAATCTCTTTTACTCTTTTTGGTAGATAAATGTGGGTAAGAAATCAGTTTATGAAAACATGATTTTGCCTGACTTCAAAAGCAAAGAAGGGAGAAACTGGATCGTTGAAAACTGTAGGCCAGGAAGTTACTACTTTTTCTATCTTTCATAGCTTTGGAATCTCAATTATTGTAGCAGTACAATCGGAAAAAAAATATGTCAGCACAAGCCTCAATGTTCATTTAGTCGCAGTTCGTAAAACATTTACAAGTGGTGTTTATCTAAAAGAAATGGCGAACGTGCCATCACTTTACGAAATCCTTCTGTGACTGGAACAAACAATTCGGAAGGCCTTACGTAATTGGGAGATTCAGTCGCACTTGCTTCATTGAGAGCACTACTTAGGAATCGCACTATCTTTCTCCATCCTTTGTCGCTGTTTTAAAAACCACATTATTCAAACTTAACTCCCTCGCCTCAGGACCACCCCGCGAGTGTACACATGCAGTGTCGTTCCGCACGGCAGCGGGCGGGTCCTCCTCCCCCGCCCGCCTCCTTTGCCACTTCCCGACTGCCTTTGCCTCCCCTCCGCCCGCACCCCCGTCCGCCGCCACGCCCCCTCTCCCCCTTTTCCGACTTCTCCCACGCCAACTCAACCATCTCCTTGCTCCATAGACCCCATCGTCAGAGCCGTGTCGTGTTCGAGCCGGCTTTGGCTGGGAAGTCCCTTTTAATCACTAAACGCCAAGCTTCGTCTACGTTGCGCTCCGCGCTATCAAAGGGAAGACAAAATGTTGGATCGGTTTCCTTGCTTTTTGAACAATTAGCGGGGGTAATAAGGGAACAAATACAGCTGTCAAGCCATGGATCTTACGAGTGACTTTCATCGGTTGCAGCAGCTGGAAAGAGCCATTTGGGAGACGAGTTTACCCTCTGAACGCTCAGATTTAGTAACAACCAATCTGTAAAAACACTCCTTTAACCTCGCTAAATTCCTCTGTATGAAAAGCCTAATTGTTCAGTGGCATGTGACAACAGGAAATACCAGTATTTTTTTTCCAGGGACGCATGGATGCAGAGACTCCATACTGTTTCTCCAACCTTTAGTAAATTATGAAGGCGTACCTAAAGATCATAAAATAACTCCAGCAAGCGTCATTCTTGTAGAGTTTTTAATGTACTTCAAAGAAAATGGGAACTTAGGGCTCCTAAAATTCGATTTTTTCCATTTTCGATTCCATTTTCGCTCTATTTTTATTTTTAGCTAAGATTTTTTCTTATTTTTAAGGCCTGCATTGAGACATATTTTATTCCTCATAACCTCACGAGACAAAACGAGGCAAACGACAAAATATATGTGATGTTGACTAAAGCGGTTCACTATATTGTACGATTCGAGTCTGTTTTTTGCCATTTGTACCCTATCTCTTGAGTGCAGCTTTAAGTCTTCACCATTCACCGCCATCAGTTCAGCCACACCTCCTATTATACGAATTTGAGAAAAAAAATTCTGTGATACGCATTTAGTTGACTTAGATGCTTAAAAAGTAACTTTTATGAGTGAAACTAGCTCTGCCCATATATATTTGGTACTGAACTGCAAAAGTAACGGTGTATTTTACAGATTTCAATTTGTGCACATATTTATAGGAATTTTAATTCATGCTGAAGAGAATGGTTTCATCATGCTTGGGGTGAAGTAATCGGAGAAGACTATACAAGCACACCTCATAACTTGGTTCACGTATCTTATTGATCGATGTGCTGCGACTGCACGCTTTTATGCACGCTGATAGTCAAAGACACGCGGAAAATTTTTAAATTGAATAAGGTCAATCATTAGAAAATAAAGTGTTGGCCTAATCACCATAGACATTCTCTTAAGGTAATGTGGCCATAATTCTGCATGTTTTCCCTGTAATATCGATTTGCCCTTAAATTTGTTCTAGTTATGGGAAATTTTGAGCGTGAAAACAAGGCTTTTTTCCATTGAAACTTAATATAGAGACAGAGGAAGTTCTGTCGCCGCTACCTGAAGAAGCAAAGAACAGTTTGAGCTATCCGTAGCTGCGTTGTGCCTGGCGGAAAATTATTTTGTGGGCAGTCACTGAAGGAAATTTATAAGCATTTTGGGATAATTCGGGGTGCCGAACACTTTATTTTCTGTGTCAATCACCATCATTATTATTGTTTTAACTTTCATCTACATCTACATCTACATGATACCCCGCAAGCTGTCTCAAAAGGCGTGTGGCGGGGGGTGTTAGGACACCAGCCGTCAACAAAAAAAATAAAATAAAATAAAAGTTCCGCCTAGCATTTATTAAAGTCCTTAATTGTTCGGGGGAAAAACGAATTCCCAAACCTATCCGTTCGGCAAAATATCTCTCTTAATTTATCGATTCTGTCGGACCTGGAAATATAATGTGGTTCTAATATGATGTTCTCCGTGTCGCTCTGAAAGATATCCATTCTCAATTGCTCAAGCAATCTAAGCCTAGCGCGTAGCCTCCGAGTCTCTAGCGGCTCCCACCCTAAATCGTTCAAAATCTGTGTAACTTTGAGACCTTGCGTAATATTTCCCTCCAAAAACATCTCTACTTCTCCGTTGAAAAATAATTTAACAGTTTATATTTCAAGGAGGAGCAGTAAAGGGAATCGGAAAATACAATTAAGGACACAGAAGGTCTCTAAAACCTCAAGTGAATCAAATTTGGAAATGGCACGGAAGTTTTCCTAGGCGAGACGGGTAGTCGAACCCACAGCGCTTCAATTATCAGTCGGATGCCATTCCGCCGAGCTACCTCATCCCCACCCCAGCATTCTGACTCGGGTCTGCACTGTAAACTCTGAATGAAAGGGAATACTCGTCTGTATATTTCCACCCACGTGTCACCACGAAGTTCTGCGGTCGATGGCAAACAGGAAAATACAAGTGTGAACGTGGACAATCTTATTATTTGAGGAAAATAAAAGCAATATCTTTCCTCGGCCGGCGTAATTCCTCCGGCGGGAGAGTGGCTCGGGCGGGGAGGGGAGGGAGGGGGGGGGGGCGTGAAGGACGTCTTAATTAACCGTATCGGAGTGGCGTCCGCTGCACTGAGGTGTGGTGGCGGTGGGAGGAGGACGGGGTCGCCGAGCGCTGCGGCGTCGCTGGCTGGCAAAGGCGTCGCCGGGGGCCGCCGCAAAAGGAGGTTTCGGTAAATGAAACGGGCGCGGGGAGGGAAACGGAGGGACGCCGTGTGTGGTTTGTATCGGACGGAATGGGCTCGTGTTGGGCGGGTTGGATTTGAAGGGGGGGCAAGGGTTGAGATGGAAGGGCCGTCGCGGAGGGAGGGAGGGAGGGAAGAAGGGCCGAGAGGTGAGCGTGGAGACGTCGCACGTTATTGGCGACGGGCATAGGTGTGCGGGGTGCCGGAAGGGGAAAGGTGCGGTGCGGGTGAGGTCCGGGACCAGGTGGTGGTCTCATCAATTAAGAAAAGAAGAGGGGAGGTGACACTAACCACCCTGGTGGCCGGTCACCCCAATTAGCGCCACTGATTAGTTTGGGCAGGGCATCCTCCCAATGGAGGGACTCCGAGGAAAAGGATGTCGGATCTGATCGGAGGACATTCATCTACGCGATAAATCCTGCGATTCCCAGTCGAGGGAAGGAAGTAACGCAGAGGGTAAGGGGAGATAGTTATGCTTACTTCGTGCCACTTACGACTCCGAGTAAGATTAAAATCACTGAGCAAATGTCCAATTTGAGGAATGGGTCTTCTCTTCGGTCGCAAATCCTCGAAATATTTCCACGTTGTTTGAAATTCCACGAATGCTCGTTTTTGCGCTGGTCAAATATGCACTATCGCTTGAACAGAGGTCTGCATCGAAAAAAATTGGTTTGTTATATACCTCGCGAAAATGTTTAACTTCTTTGGATAGAAGTGGCAATGAGCGAGGAAGTGAATAAGTATAAAGCATTGAACTTTGAAAGCTTTCTCAAAAAACCTTTGGCTTGGATGTTTACAGCTTTTACAGGATAGTAAAGAGTACAGGGTGCGGTAGCATACTTTGCTGATTTGAAAGTTTAATAAAACAAAAGATGTAATGGGTATCGTTGTAATTATTGTTTCTCCCCATTCTACGACTTCATACATACAGCATACAGTATATACGGCATACAGTACATGCGTTGTACATACCGCATACAGTAGAGTAATACAGTTCAAATCAGCAAAGTATACTGCTAAATCCTGTACATACATAAATTTTCGAAATGAGAGGAATATCAATGATTATTTGCAACGCGAGGGTAACAAAAAGAACCCGCGAACGCAACTTCCACATCCGCGTTTTCGCCAAGTTTTCCCAGGGTGAGGCATGAGCTTCCGTAGTGACTGATCATAATCTCTTTAAGAAAAATTCTGGGCATATGATTTGAAGTCACGATATTATACGCGTACGTGTCGTCTATAATACGTAGATATTTCTTTCTTACTGTACTAATTCTGAAATAAAATGACCATTATAATTAACCGCGATGCGACTGCGTTTTTGCAATGGAAATGTTCCCGGAACCTGGGGTTACCATTCCTTGTTTGGAGTTTTTTAAAGTAACCTTTCGTTGTAATTCCTGTGGGGTTCAGGGTCTTAATTTTTTTCACCTTGGTATCATTTCTTTATCAATGAAAGACTTGTTGATTCTAAGTTATTTCGCGGGGGAATATTTTAAGGGAAAAGTCGAATATAGGATTGCACTCTCGTCGCTCATCTTTATTAACTCACAGCCGTTAAATTTATGGTATTTAATTCTAATAATTTTTGCCTTTGTCGTTAATACATTAACTTAAATTCCAACATATAGTTTTCACTATTATTAGTGTAATAAATTCGCGAAATGTATTCCATCAACGAGATTTGAAGCCATTACTTTACAGTTTCTAGCGCACCACTCACTGGAGTAGTTCGACTTATCGCTTGAAGTATTTCCACTCTCGAGTTAAGAGCTACCAAATTAACGAAGCGTTTATGTATTGAAATACTAATTACCATTATAGTGTCATTTAGAAAATATTAAACCTTTCACGAGTTAATAGCTGCGAGAAGCTTTTTTCTAGCCTTTACATCTAAAGCCTACCCTCGTAAATATGCTTTGTTAAATACACTGCTGCTGGAGTAAGTTATTGGTATTTTCTGGGCTAGAATTTGATTTAAAATACACTAAAGGCTTTGTGAAAGAAAAAAATAAAATATTATTTTCAGAAACTTCATCTGCTAGCTTTAATTTTCTTCACCAATAATTTGAAGAGCATAATCGTTAAGATTATTTATAATAAATGGCAGCATGTTGGCATAGTTAATAAATAGTATTTTAGCTGTATCTTAGTTATATTTTTAGGCCCTTCATATATTGAGAGATGCGTCATTGATACCTCAGCGTTCTTTAAACTGGTACTCTTAGGAACCACTGAGCCAGTAAATTCCTGGAGCCATGATGAATAGCTAAACGTTTAATGGATGATATTTCTACATCAGTTTGTGTTTTGGTAAGAAAAGAAAGTATTGATAATGGACGAATAGGTCGCTCTATCGTAAATTATGATAGTACGTGCCTTGTTCCGAAACAGAAGTTGAAAAAAGCACTCGGATCCATACTCTGAGCGTAATACGTTGCATAGAAAACTTGTATCCCACGGATGATTAGTGAAAAAGCAATTCGCGTAACTAACTGCAAAACGAGTTGATTGAAATGCATTCCGCAATATAAATTCTTTTTACCTCTTATCAGAATAATACTGCCCTTTCCAACTATATCACTACTTTCCTCAACTCATAGGACGTCCTCCTACCGTGTGGACAACTTTTCAACCTTTCCAAAAGATATGTTTTGTGAGAGTTAATCTGTCAGTGAAGAAGCACTAAAATATTATTTCTCTGCTGAATTTCTCTGATGCATCACCATTAGATTGAAATAATTGTTTTGATTTTACAAAAGGTATTTCAAGGCCACATCAAAACATGAGTAGAAATTTAAAATTGTTTGAAAGTAGGATCTGTAAAAAAATATAGCGATTTCCTTAATTGCACTAAAACATGTCGGCAACAATAGAAACAAAAAATGGCGATATCTTGAAATTTGTTCACCCTCCAATCGTAGATGTCACGTAGGTATATTATTGTGTATTCTTAAACAATATGTAGATTGTGAGCTTGCAATTCTCTGCAGATCGTTATTTGGGTATGAATTAATGCAAGAGTTCCCATAGTTTCAGTTATTAGTTCTCGGAAAACTTTCGTGAAACAATTTCTACTGTCATAAATTAGAAAGATGCGAAGCATTTAGGTCACATCATTTAGAGTGATTATGAATCAATGATAAAATCCTTATAGTTTCAGTCATTTGTAATCGGAAAAAATTCGTGAATATATTTCTACTATCACAATTTAAAATGATGCGAAGACATCAACCAATCGAAATGGAAAGCGGAATTGATAAACCGCGCCGTTTTTAGTGTAGTAAAATATTTTAAATATCACAATTGAAAATGATGCGAAGACATATCAACCAATTGAAATGGAAATAGGAATTGATAAACCGCGCTGTTTTTAGTGCAGTAAAATATTTTTACTATCACAATTTAAAATCATGCAAAGATATCAACCAATTGAAATGGAAAGAGGAATTGATAAACCGCGCCGTTTTTAGTGGTCTATTTGCCAAGTGTCATACCGCGCTATAGCAGATTTATTAATCAGCCATCGTGGAGGTGTTACGATTCCTCTTTGCTTTGTTAATCCCCAGCCATATAGGGCAAATGGTTACACGCCATGGAAACTTTAGGTGTCATATTTATATACATCAGTTGTATGGCACCGGTGGTGACTCAATCTTGGATACTTACGGAGAGATTCCCTAGCCGCACGGTGGGTGGAAAAAGGTGAAAAATTGAGGGAGATTCATGAAATGTTGCTAATAATTAAAATGTGAGAGGCTTTAATCATGGGAGATCATTCATCCCGAAAAAACAAAAATAATATTCTTCTCCAAGAATACTCTTGAAGCCAGGTCAAGTGTTTTCCGGAACAGCGTTTTCATTTTTTTATTCCTTGAATAAAATAATCATGCATTTCATCCATAAATATCTGAACTGTTTTCCTCATTTAATTGAATATGTTTACGGCCAATTGAATGTCTCAAATCTCCCCCTCTCCTCCCGTGGGATTGCTTCTGTCAACTAGGGTCTATCGTTCTAAAATAAGGAAGGTTGCATTTCTTTTGATTCGCTCGGTTTTTCAAAGTATGTTTTCACTAAATAAATATTGTAAGTAAGTTATTAATTACTGTAATGAGTATTATACAACGAAGTGTCATTGAAGTTTGGCCTACCTTAACAAAAAGGTAGCATAATGCGATAATAATCCTAATACATAATTAACCGAATTCTATGATTCTTCGAGAAACTGGCGTCAGATTAAGGCATCATTATCGTTTATAAACAGGTATTTACCGTTTCCGACTTTTCTGGCGCATATATTCACGAAGCTATTGGAGAGCCTTTAGTATATGGGAAATTTTTTTGGGGAATATGACCCATGAGTCATGTCATTTGTGCTTAAAAGGAGCGGTTGGTAATTTGCTTTACTTATTATCTGTCCCTTGAGCTCCTTCTCGCGCAGATCACCTAACTTCCACCACTTTCGGGTACATTAATAATCTCATAGCTATTTTTCCCGTGAATTAAAAATGTTAAGTAATTTTTTCCAAAAAAATTATATTGAACGCGGCTAATGTTCCCAATTTCCAATTCTTATCTCTCTCTTCCTTTTTGAATATATCCTTTCCAATATATGCCAGTAAATTTAACTACATGACCTCCCATCACTGAGAACCAAGCCTTTACAACGTCACTGTCTCACGCTGCATCCGACCTCACGGCCTTCAAGAAGAGACCAATTCATCCCGCCCTTCCAATCCGCCCTTAAGTCCCAAGCCATAATCCATTAAAACACAACCTTTCCCACTCGTCACCGACTGTCGGCCAATTATTTCGCACCAGTATCGATCGAGCTGTATCCCCGCAACCTGCAGACAAGTAACACGCTCATAATAGTGCTTCCAATCATCCTCCTTCTCGTCCCACGTCCTGTTTCGTCCCCACTCACCCGCCTCCCGACTCCCCCCTCTCTAAGCGCTCACCAACACCGAGGCACACATATTGCCCCAAATGCGAGGCCAGTTTCCACCCGTCAGCGAAAGCTTCCCTCGCCCACCCGCCCGCCATGGATTATCTAGCATGAAGATATCACCAACTCGCACCCACCTGCCAACCCGTTTCATATTGCAATCGCTGCCTTCGCGAGCCACCGGCGGGAGTATATACGTGCGTTTTCCCTTCAAACTGCGCCGCCAAATGACTCCCTCCATTTCACCGTCAAATTGGTTCCCTGCGGCCGGCTTTTCCCCCGCATCAATTTCTGTGGGGGTCCGGCTGCCGCTCGACGGCTCCACTCCCCAGCCACCAAGATCCCGTCCCTGCGGTCCGAGCGCGGGTTGATGCGCTCCCGCGCACCATTCCCAATCCCTCTTTTGTAGGGCCCGTGGAGAGCGCTTTGTAAACATTCGCGCGCTTGAAAGTGCTTTTCCTTTAATTGATATTTCATTGCAGAAATTCTGAATGTAATGCACGTGGGACGGCGTGACGCAGAGCAGTGCAACTAACATGTATACTCATAATGCATTTCGTTGTCTTCCTAGAGAAATCAAAATAATAAAGATGCGTACGTATTCCTTTTCCGACCCTTAAAGTGTACTAGGACTGAGGAGACCTTAAACATTTTAACTTTCCGAGTTCTTTTTGAAAATTGAAATAAGAATTACAGGGAGAAGCAGGAATCTAAAAATATATGCCTGGTTGGATTAGCTACTCACTTTGTTTGCGTTGTAACTGCAATATTTGCGTGGGAATAAAGAATTGTACTTATAAGATGTTCGACAATGTACCCGTTTTTATTTTTTTCTGTTCTAAAATTCTCTTTGATGCTACACTACATGTTAATCAGAAACATTTATGATCCTAGTATTTTTTAGTGACCTCAGCCTCTCGTGTTACTTCTGAGTCCACATTAGCTGTCACCTCAATCTCTCCAAAAGCAATGCTTAACGTTTTGTTCACTCGTAGCTCTTATTGACTAACCTCGTGGTTTGATTTTGCATACACTCAGATCACCAATTCTTTAGATTATCATTGAGCGTTAGCAGCGTCCTCGAGATGAGGACTATCTAGTGTGAAATAGTACTTTTCCGCAAATTGCTTCAGAAATCAGACCCCTTTTAATTAAGGTACTAACAAATGCAAACGTTTCGGAAGTGCTGTATCCACAATAGGTCCGAAGTTTAGGTAGCAATCAATTTTCTAACGTCATCCACCACGCGCTTAATATGTTCTACCTCAACTTCATAGATGGAGAGTTGTTGTGGTTTATTTCGTGTCCACACGAGTTTAAGAAGAGAATAGATGAAGCCATGCGACGAGATAAAAAAATGGAAGGCATTAAAATGCGCTATCGGCTATATTGAACGTATACTTTGCAGTAATATGCCAAAACATCGATACCTATTGCCGAATTTGTGGTGCCATAATATTTAATATATAAAATGAAAAATGGGATTTATTTCCAAAACACACAAACACAGCACAAATTTCGCGTGGCTAATATGTTTAATGGATCATGGGGAAAAAATACAGGCTTCAATTTCATTCGCCATGAAACCATCTTATATGTTGGCTTTAAAGAAAAATAGAAATACCTTTATGCTAAAGCAGCACGGGCCTTTTTCCAAAGTGGAGTCGGTCTTTTATGGTCAATCCCGGCCGCTTGAAAGTCAAGTTCAACAATGTCTTTCTTTCAATCCTATAGTCAGGTATGATTATTTGTAGCATTAAATGTTTCCATCTGCTGTCTACTTTGTCGCACTTAGCCGATAGGGTAGTCACTACTAAGTAAAAAAGCTCTTTTAATTCGCTTTATCGTTCATAGGTGATCTCAGTAAATTAGCAGTCATATTTATATAATTTTTGTGACAACCTTCCATAGTAGATCTAGATTTGAACCACTAACCACACTTCAGTTTCTAGGGCACTGATTCTAGTAAATGTGCTTACGCAAAAAGAAGGAAAAAATTCAGAACCTATAACCAAGTTCAATGGTGCATTACCCACATCGCGAAAGAGATAGCTTTGAAAGATTAGTTGGCCAATCACTGAGAAAATGCTTACTGAGCGAACTGCAGGGGTACAAAACAATGTCATATCTAAAAGTAAGCAATGAATTTTGGAAAAAATATATATATTTGCGTGGATATTAAAGATCTTTGCACATCATAAATTTTATGATTTTAACAACGTTTCCTGGGGAAAATTGTCGATGTATTGGAAAAAAAATTTGTAATAAGCACTTCGATTTTTTTATTTGTATCTTCGATATTATTAACAGTATTTATTAAATTTTCAATTCAACAAAGTATTTATAAACTTTTCAAGATATATATTTTCAATTTGTATCATTTCATCTCAGAAACCCTCTCATTACAATTTTGGAAGTTTACTGCTGAAAATGTGACAAATTATGCAGTATTTTTACAGTCAATTTTATTTAAACTTTCCGAACTTTATTCACCATTATCCAGGAGTCCCTGATGGACTGATTATGAACAATGCAAGTGTTATTTTTAGAAAATAAAATGTGGCTACTGAAATTCATCCCGTTTAATTTTTTTTGTGCAGTGGAATATAAAATGCTCCCCACAAAAAACAATAGTTGAGCTAAGGAGACCCCCAGCCCAGAGTAAAATACATCTGAAAAAAAGCACCAATGGTAAAGGAGCATATTTTCGGGATTTTTGATGATGTTCTTTATTTCCTTCAGCTGTTGGCTCTAAGCTCCGGCTCATTTGGCTGAGCCACATTTGAACAATGCCGGAGGCTATAATCGAATGCTGAGGATCGTTGAAGCCTGGTAGTAACGCCTGGTTTTGCACTGCCCAGGCATGGCCGGTCGCAAGGATTTCTTCTTTTCCCAGTCTAAGATCACGCCTAACGTTGACCTCAATATCGTTCCAGTGAGAAATACCCCATCGAAGCTCTGTGTCTTCTCCCAAAAATGCAATTTTCGATGCTTCATGCCATGCCCTTGTGAGAACTTGATTGCATTCGTCTTGAGTGTTGTACACCTTAATTCTTTCAGCAGCCGTGCGGTACACCGGGTCCGATGATTTTCGTAAATACGTCACAAAAAACGTGAACCTTTTTGCTGTTATTATTTCGTATTTCCCTGACAGCAAGTCCTCCAAAGAAGATGGCATGTGCTCTGGAACAGGGTTTATCAATGATGACACCAAGTTGCTCTGGTAGATAGAGAGCAATATGAAAGACGAGAAACCCCACCAAAGAAGCAAACAGCGAGTCACCCGATGTCGCAAAAGATTCGTAGGTCCATGATTACCCTGTCCTAGCAGTGCACCCATCATCCACAGTATCACGCCCTGACTGCCTAATCGACCGAACTTATCAACTCCGTGAAAAATAGCGGCCGTAGCTAGCCAGGATCCAGCCAAGCAGATCCAAACCGTGGTAGAAAATGGACCGGTTAGTCCCGTAGCAGCCCCTGTTCTATGAATGTACACAAAATTGAATGGCTCCAGATAAGATGTATCTGTGAAATAAACGTACTTATAACGTCTCCACGCTACGGATAAAGCTCCTACCGCTATATCACAATTATTAGCAGTTACCTGTCTTAATAAAGTATCAGCGAGACCTTCGCCGGGGATCGTGAAAAGACTTTCATTCCAACTAGTAAAATCAATGACACGGGTGGTGAAATTTCGAATGCGGCTAACTATGCTAAAAATTCTTCCTTCAGGACAGGACAGCGGCTCCGTACAGATTCTCTCCGTGATATTTTGTCCCAGCCTCAGAACGTCCTTCATTTGTGAGCAATATACGTATGGTGGGGTATTGACGAAAAGTACTCTAAGTTGGTGGCCATTAAAGTCTCTAAAATTATCGTAGAATATTTCCGAATAAAACCTCATTTGATTCTCATCATTGCGTTGAATATCTTTCCAAATGCCCCTGTGCCTCAGACTTCCAGCTTGAGCACCACAATAGTAACAGGTATCATAGACTTCCACGCCAAGTTTGGTCGGCAGTATGAACACAACGTTTGCAAAGTGCGACAAGGGAACGTGCGTCTGCCATAATGCCTTGGTGTTCCTCGAGATCTCCCTCTGGAGGTATTCTCTGGTCAACACAAACACAACCTTATCATTTGGTTCAGTATTCCTTGCTAAATCAAAGAATCGGAGAGCCTTTCTCGGCTGTCGCAGTAAAACGACGTTGATAGCCTCATGCCCTCGATGACGAGCAGTAGATACTTCATAATTGGAGTGGTCTATCACTCTGCTATCTACAGTAGCACTTGGTGAAAATATTGAGGGGAATATTTCTCTGTAGTCGATGACTTCTTCCCACGTCTCCATTGGTCTTAGGTCCAAATGGAAATAGAACCGCTTATTCATGTGTGATGAATATGATATCAATCTATTCAGAAAGAGTACCAACTGAGTTTTTTCCATTTTATACTTAGATTCAAAAATGTTATGAGTATCCATAGTGTTTACTGGTGGCATTAAAAATAAAGACAATATCACAAAGTGCAGGTGCACTAAGACCATAGTGAAGGATCCTGGAACTTCCTCTTTCTTCCTGTCAAGGGGACTGCTACTTTAGAAAGATGAAAATAGTATGACAAAATGTCATTGAAATACACAAAAATATAAATTTAGTTTCTTTGAAATTATAGTAAATTGTAGCCCACGTCGGCTGAAATATATTTAATGCAAGTACCCACCGGAGCCTGAGAGAGTATTGCGTCTCTCAGCGTGTCCAGATGAAGTGAGAAGAGATCTATCGAATGAACTCGAGAACTTGATTGTGAGAGAATTTGAAACCACGGCGAGACAATGGTCTTCTTTCTGCAGTCAGATACGAAGACGGTTGAGTATTTTTTTTCTCTGAAAAATCACGAAAAAGCTTTATTACAGGAATAGAATATTCTTTTTTTCCATATTACTTGCAGACAAGATTTTCCTGCATTTCAAATCTATCTCATACCAGTATTAAAGAACCAGGGAACAAAAACCAAAAGGTTGACTCACCGTAGCTACCAAAACGATGGCGCTGTGGTTGATGCCCTGGTGAGATGAAGTACTGGGCACGGGTCAGTATCCGAAGGATTCAAGATAAGAATGAGTGAACAAGGAACTACATGCGCTCACTTGTAAGTAAGAGCTAATTCCCTGAGAAACAGAACTCTTCAACCTTACAATGCCGGTGAAAATTTAGTGACATTCGCGAAGGCTGAGGAATGATTGATTGTTAGATGAGAGTAGCTAGATCCATGCTTCGTCATGTGAATACCAGGTGGAATACCAAAAGTAGCCAACGTATCATCCTTGGACACTGTTTATCGGCCGCAGAGCAATCCACTGAGGGAGCTCTGTACTTAAAGCTATTCAAAAGTCGATCGTGTATTTGCGCGAGTATTCCACATCCGGCTCAACGAGTTCCATTCAATCATTTTTGAAGGCTCTCATTTCCTCAGTCATTACCAGCAATTCGCTTCCTCTCTAACACTACCGATCATCAGAGAAGCTGACTGAAGGGAAGTCGTATTATGGCCCTAACAACTGTACGTTTACTCATAACTGCAAAAAACCCATTAGGGAATCCACACGCAAATGTTGGGTTGAGGATGAATGCCAAGCCAGTCAATATGAACACACTACTTCCGCGGTAGAGCTTTTCTAAAGGGTGATGGTGAGTTAATGTCTATGGAATCTTGGTGTTTCCCCATTTAAGTAAATGGGGATCACCTATTTAATGAAACTCTTTTTGATGAGTTTTTTGTGGTTAATCTTGTTTAGAGATTAAGCTTATTATGAAATGTACTACTGATACAGTGTTACTTGAGGCATCTGCGGTTGATAAAAAAACGACATCTGCTATTGTGTATAAGCTAATTATCTAGTCTCTTTCTTTGGACCCTGCGTAGGCTATAAATAATTCACAAATTTTTACGCTAACATCAGTAGTGTTTTTCGTTGAAAACTCGGGTTTACAAAACAACCTTGGTTCTATTTCAACTTTTCCCCATTAATTTCATGCTCGGACACATCCTACAAATTCTGTACTCTAGGAAAACACCTTACCCTAACAACCCTCTGTGCTTAACGGATTTTAATAGGAAAACGTTTGCCACTTCATAAAACCATTGCAACCTTTATTGAATATGTTGGTGGCGATCGCCATCTCAAGGTTTTCTGGAAAACAATCCTACGTCCTCCGGCAATGGGCGTAATTTGAGCATTTTGACTGGATGAGGGTGAGGGGCAGGGATTACCGGGGGTTCAAGATGGGCAGGTAGATTTGAAAGCCTTTTGAGAGTAATTTTCTATTGCATAATTGTGTACTTTCCTTGTAAAATCCTATTCAATGAATTTAATTAAATAAGTTTAGTGAGATAAATTACGAGGATTAAAAAAAAATGTCCCTACATACTTCGTATTTCTGAGTTTTTAATATAATGAAAATTTTTTCCTTCATAATAAAGCATTAAAAAAACTGCCACCGCTTGCCATCCCCAGTTTACCTCGAAGCCTCAGTTTCTTGGCAGTCCGTGGCATCCAGAAAATATAGTAACTAGAACGGCGAAAACACAAAATAAACATTAATCTTCATCGTTCCATATTCTGAATTCTGGAACTGCATTTTTGAGACCTTTTAGATATTAAAAAATCGCAAAACATACATTTACGTTTCCTCTACGGATGATTATCCTCATATAGTTTCTTGAGCAATAAAAAATTCTTACTCGGTGATATTATCAGCTAGGATGTTATAGCAACTGAGATTTGGCGATGTTGTGGTGAAAACAGAGAATAAGTATATGTATAGATAATGTAACCGACGGGAATAGAAACTAGGAATTGTGGTTTAAGCACTGTCTGGATTTGTTTCACAGATGTCCAGTACATGGATTAACCACCATTATCTACCTCCCTCTTCCGTTAGTCCGCCAATGCTTTAAAGATTCGAAATTTTCGAGTTTATACCGTCTTCCTCTTCCCAAGGACTAAAAACTTGTCGCTGTGGAAGGGTTTGTGAGCTACAATGACGCATAGAGATGAACCTGCTGGAGTTATGCTCCTGGTAGGGCCACCCAAACCAGATAGGTCGAAGGTTAGAGGTAGAAAAATAGTATTCCGCACGTCTGTCCATCAGTGAGGCGGCCGCAAAAGGCGTCTGACCACAGCGGCTGCCTTACTTGATGGTATCACGAAAAAAATCTGATTAAGAGGGCCGCGGAATATTAACTAAATTTAAAATAAACTTAAAATCATGGACCGTACTTGTAAGGAAATGAATCCTGGCAATTGCAGGACTCGGCCCAGGGGGTCGAGTTTCGTGCCCGGCAGTAGAGGGAGCAAGACTCCTATAGTCTTGTCGTTGAAGATTATTCGGGATTTCCACCCGGTCAGGTTCTTCATTTCTGTCGACGTTTCGATGGACGAGTCAGCCATCGAAACGTCGGCAGAAATGGAGAACGTGACGCGGTGGAAATCCCGAATAATCTTCAGCGGCATAGTTCGCCGGGAAAACCTTCGATCATTCTCCTGTAGTCTTTTTCTCACGATATTCTTGCCAGTAAGTGCAGTAAATCCTCGGTATGCGTCGTTTCGATTTACGCCTCGTTTGATGTTACGTCCATGCTGACAAGGGTCATTGGAAAACTTTTTCCTGTTTAATGCCAATAAAATAGACTGTATGTGCATATGCTTGCGTTTTTTGATACCTGAGACAATCATCCAATCTGAAATGGCTATTTTTCCGAGATAAAGGCAAAAAACGAATTTTGAAATTAACGCCTTGATTTATCGCGAGATTAAAGTGGTCAAGAATATATGGATAGGTTTTACTTAGTTTCGAATTACATCGCTCTTCTTCCACACGCATCTTCGACGTTAATCGAGGACTTACAGTAGAGGCAAATGCTGAAACAGGAGACGAGTAGATGCAGAAGAGGAACCCAACCATCGGAATAGACACGAGAAGTGTTAGGACTATGCTAAGGGTAGGCAAATTAAAGAATATAAAAAAAGAAATGGATAAAGTGGGTTTTTAAATCATGGGTCCCAGCGAAGTAAGATGAAAAGCTAGCCGAGACTATTGGAGTGAAGACTGAAGAATGATAGATAGCGGAGAAATCTAGTAATCATGGATACAGGTTCAGGCACCACCGTGGACTCAGGTACACATGAAAGAAGCCGGGAGACACAGATAGGTTCCAGATTGATGAGACAAAGATTCAGGAATATTGCTAACAACTCGCGTTACTATCTCCCGTGCCTATCTCGACAACTATCTAGGGATCTGATTCAGATAGAGACCACAACTTATTAGTGATGAAATGTCGCGTTAATCTCAAGATTATGTGAAAAGGTGGGAGGGTACGAAAGTGTCACGCAGAGGCATTTACTGGGGAAATAAAGAGGTATCGAGAGTTGATTGATAAAACCATGAGCGCAGATCGAGTGGTGAGATCAATGGAAGATGAATGGGGAAGTTTAAAGAAAGACATTGTAGAGGCGGAAAATGTTACGCTAGGCGAAGTTAATACAACTAAAATTAGAAAACCATGGGTCACGAAGGGAAAGATAATGGAGATACAGGAGAGAAGGAAATGGAAGAGGCGTAAACTCAGAGCTCGGCGAATGGAAATACAGGGAACTCAACAACAGGCTCCGAAGAGTTAAAAAGAAGGCAACAGAATGTATAGTGCAGAACACGGATCGATTTCTTAGGAAAATTTCAAAAGAGGAAATATCAGATACTCTGTATAGGAAAGTAAAACAATAGACTAGTGGTAGTAAGGGGTGAGGTATTGCAGTGATAACAGACAAGGCAGGTAAGGTGATCATAGAGTAAAGATATATCCTGGAGAGGTAGATGAAACACGTCGAATTTCTCAACGGCTAGGAAAAAAGGCTTAGTAGGTTGAATATAGAAATGGGAGAAGATATCGAGCGAGATGGCATCGGAATAGGTATTCATGATAGTGAATTGACAGAGCATTACGAGACATGAAAAGAAATAAGACGATGGAATTGATAACATAACTGCAGAGTTCCTAAAGAGTATTGGCCAGAACCGAAGAGGGAAACTTTTTGCCCTAATTCGTAAGATTTATGAAATCGAAAGTGTGGTCGGAAGACTTCACGAAGACAACACAATGTCCAATACCAAAGGAGGGCAAGGGAAAAATTACGAGGACTATAGGGCAGTAAGCTTAATATCCCTCGCGGCCAAAGTAATCATTATTATGAAAAGAAGACTGGAAAGCAAGTCTAAGGAATACCTGGGTAACGAACACTTAAGCTTTAGGAGAGGAATGGGAACCCGGGACGCTATAGGAGTGATGAGGACGCTAGTAGAAAGAAACCTAGAGTATGGGCAGGACGTGTTTGCTTGCTTATTGCACTTCAAATAGGCGTTCGGTAGGACGGACTGGGTGAAATTAATGGAAGTCCTAAAGAAATTAAGAGTTTATTGGAGGGACAGACGTCTCATCCGGAATCTTTAAATGAGGGCTCTAGTTAGGTTAGGGCATCGAGAATCGGCATGGGCCGTGATAGAGTGGGGAGTGCCGCTGGGGTGCCCACTGTGGCCGTTCCTTTTAAACGTGTATTCAGAGAAAGGATAAGGGAGGGCTGATGTGAGATGGAGGTAGGAATAAAGTTTGTAGGGGATCTGATTAAGTGAGAGAGATTTGAAAATGATCGAGCATAGGTGTTTGAATTTGCCAAACGGTTACAGTCAATGATGATTGGTTAGAGGTGCAAAGTGAGAGGTATAGAATTATGATAAGCTATAAGAAGACGGAAGTGTTTAGAATCTCTAGAAGCAAGAAGGCATGTCTGAATATAAGGGTGGAAGGGAATAAAATAGAAAAAGTCGAGCATTTTACGTATCTGGGTAGCATTTTGAAGAAGAATTTGTTTAGAGTTACGGGCGTACGATGCAGATTTGCCATAGCTAAAAAGACATTTTCAAAGAAGTAGTCTGAATAGAAATGTAAAGAAAAGGCTGTTAAAAACTTTAATAGTGAGCGTTGCCCTGTATGGGTCGGAGACTGTCATTGCGAAGGAAGGATGTATGTAGACTTGAGGCGTTTGAAATGTGGGTGTGGGGAAGGATGGAGAGGGTGAGTTGTGTGGCGAGGACGGACGAGAAGGTGTTGGATATGTTTGGAAAGGAGAGGAAGCTGGTAGTGGAGGTTCGGAGGAGGCCGAGGAGATGGATGGAGGACGTTTTGAAAAGAGAGGGAATGCTAAAGAGGGTAATAGATGGGAGAACGCTGGGGAGGCGAGGAAGAGGACGGAATAAAATCGTAATTGAGGGCGAAATAAGAAGAGGAAGGCGGTATGAGGATGTTAAGATGGAACTCCTGGCGGATCATGTATAGGAGGGAAAGCAAAAATAAATGCCAAAAGTTAGGACGTTAGAAGTACTATCCATACATCTACCAATCAGCTGGTAGAATAATGAAATGAAAAGCAATCTTCACCTTGGGTTACAGGAGCTCTTATTCTGTCACTTGTTGACCTTAGGAATGAGGACTTGTCAATGGCTTCAGACTTCTCCAATCATATGGTCATACACTCTGAATGCCGTATGTACTTCAGCCCAATGCGTAAGGACACTCATTTGCCCTTCCGCAAGCATTTAAAGCTATACCCATAAAATAAATAGTTTGCTCAAATCAGGTATCTTTTGGCAGAAAAATCGTGAAAACCTTGACGCTTAGAGAGTTGTAAGAGAGTGACTCTTGGTAAATACATCTGGTTCAATCCTCGTCCCTATTATAGAAAGGGAAAAGCACCGTAACCATTACCTTAATATCAGCCTTTAAGCTTTAATTCTCTTTGACCTTAATTCCCCACTTGTACCAGTAAAGCAATAATCATGAAAGTTTACCCTTAATTGTTCAAAAATCAGCACCAACTTAATTTGAACAAAACCACTTTAAAAAAATGCCACTTTCTCCCATAAAAAGTCATAAATATTGCACAGCACGTGCAACGTTTCACATATGAAATGAAAAATTTCCTATTTCTCTGTATTAGTGATGAAAAATCTTGGAAAACCCTTGTCCTTCTTCGCTCATGGTTCCAGCAAGTTATCCTTGCGTCATTTCCACTGAGGTTAGAGCATTACCATTTTACAATCAGCGACAGCTAAAACAACAAGTTTCTAAATTCCTTAATGATTTTAGATAGATATTCATAATTACTTAAGTATAGGTAGTGAAATCCTTTGAAGTTATCAATGTGAAGTAATGAGTAAATGTTGATCACTACTCTGAAAGGACTTAAATTGTAATTATATTTATGTTCAATTATCAGGAGCTACGAAACGGCTGAAACTTGTTACGCTTCATTAAAACGTAATGAAAATTTGAAAAGTCAAATTTATAATTTCATCGCCATTTATGAGCGATCATGAGTCATTGTTTTCTAACAGTGGTTTTCAATCTAATTTTACGTATTATACATTAGAATTGTGTTCCTATGTCATCAATTCACATGTGCCAAAGGAAATTACTTTGAATAAAGTTGATTCCTTTCTGTCAATCTATTGAAACGTTTTAGCAGGATTTCCACGAATTGTGTTGTGAGAATTTCGCCAAATGGAACTAGACTATTATTTTATAGTTAATTTTTTTATTAAAACGATTGCTATTTCTAAGCTCACCCCAATTTTCATTGTAAAATTTGTAAAATGTGTTAATGTTCATGAGCGACTTTCTTCAGCAAAGGAATCTCCCCTTTTGCAAAGGAATTCCTTGGGAATCTTGGGATCTTTGAGCTTGAAGTGTAGAAAAGCATGAGATATCCATGCCCTTGACATGGTTCTATCATTGGACCCACCCTTAAGAGAGGAAAATCTATCACATTTCAGAGAGACAATTTCATGTCCGTAAGCCCGAAAAAATTGCCAAGACCTCTACATTGAGAATAATTTGCCTCGTAGTTGAAAGCGTTTCTCCCGTCTTTTGTTCTTCCGCATCACCACTCACTCGAAGGAGGGCCGCCGCAGCGCAGCCCGCCAGTCATCTCACCCCCGCAACAACTCTCCTTCCCTCTCTCATTTACATCCTTCTCCTCATTCCTCCGAAGCACCGACTTATGGGTCTATTTTCGCCACCGCACATCCCCGCGTTTCTCCCCACCCCACCGTTGGCCTCGCTACATTTTGCCACCCGGCCTCCTTATCGCTCTAATGACACATGTACCCTGCCGTGTCAATAAACGCGCCCCCGCGGGCTCCTCCGCGTCCGCCGCACACGACCGCCCGCCCCACTCCCCGAGCCCTCCTACCCTTCCCACCGCGCCCTCCGCGGACGTCACTCGCTCCGCACCCAGAGAGCGTCCTGCTCCTCTTGGTGCCGCTCCTCCTCCGGCCTTAACCCTTTTCACTTGCCCTCGCCTCGCGGAGCAGGGTCTTCTTTTCCGGCTCCTTTCCTTGGCGCGGCTTTAAAATTATTTCATTGCCGAGGCAAAGGATCCGCAGGGAATGGGAACGGAGGAAGGCGAGGGTTAGAGCTTTGAAGATCTTGAGCTCCATTCTGGAGTTCCGGACGAGGTTGAAGACCCAAGCGTCAGCCGGAATTTGCTTGGTTGCTACAGACTAGGGAAGTTACAGTAGCTGTGCCAGGCGAGGGATGTATGACTTTCAGTGGTTGGAAATTGGTTGCATTTGAACACATTTACCTGCATGAGGGATTGATATGCTGATTCTGGCCAATAAAATGTTACTAAAAACATTTTTGTCAATACTTTTACAAAAATGCGAAATGCATAGTTAAAATAGCAACATATAAATTGTATGGAAGTGAAGCTTGACTATACCAGAACTGAAAAGCATCTGTTATCGGACATAGGCAAATCATGAGGCAGGATTTAGCAAGTTCTGGTATATATATATATATATATATATATATATATATATATATATATAATTCAAAACGCATTAGTGTGGAAGAAATGACTAAGCAGTCAATCGGACTTCACGATTCTCTAAAAGGTCGGTAGTGGAAAATGAAAATCCACATATGAAGTTCCAAGGTGATTAGAGTTACATCCCAAGGAAGTATGATCAATTCGCACTTATACTTAATATTACAGGTAGTATCTCCAGAAACTAAACCACCGAGAGTTTATCTCTATCTCCGCCGTGGATGAAAGGCGTAATCATTTCTTCAAGCCATAATGGCATACATGTTGAGCAGGTTGCATTTGGAGCAACAAAACATCCAAGAAGTGAGGAATTACTCTGCCAAAATACAGCATATAAGAAAAAATAAATGATAATGAAGGACTAAAAAGTGATAATATTGCAACTGAGATGATTAAATATGGAGGGGAACAGCTTTCTCTTCTCATTCACCCACTGATAATGCAAATATGAGAATCAGAACAGATACCCAAAGAGTGGAGTCCATCTATTATTTTCCCAATTCGTAAGGAGAAGGATAAGGCCAACTGTGAAAACTGCCGAGGCAAAGCTCTGAAAAGTGTAGTCTTTTAAGTCCCGACCCAAATCTTTGTTAGTTGGCTTAACCCATCCGTGGAGTGAATTCTTGGAGACTACCTATGTGGCTTTAGAAATGGTAGATCAATGGCGGACTATATCTTCACGGTTTGACATATAACGGAGAAGTGCTATGAATATAATGTGGATATGCATCAATTTTTTTTGGAATTTTGACAAGGGTACGATAGTGTAAAGAAAAATAAGCAGTACCAGAGTGTGGTGAACGTGATTTTCCCAATCAAACTGATAATGTTGATGTATATGACCCCATAGAATACGAAATGTAAGGTCAAAAGAGAAAAAAGCCTCACCAGAGAATTCGAAGTTAATCAGGGCTTACGACAAGGTATTGTGCTACCCACCATGCACTCCAATGTGGTCCTGGAGCCGGCGATGAGAAAAACTGAAGTCAGCAACTCAGGTTGTACATCGTTCGACCGTGTATCGCAAAACCTAGCCTCCGCCGATGATGTCGATATTATATCAAGAAGACTCGAGGATCTTAAGGAAGGACGGGAGAGATTGGAGGTGGATGTTGTACAGTTGGACTTGGAGTGAACGGTTCCAAAACACTATATTTGTTCCAGTTTAGGAAAAGAACAGCAGTAATCGATCAATGTATAAAATTAAACGGTTTAAATAAATACATTACGTAAATGTATAAAATTCCAACTTCTCGTGTTACGTTTACGGGCTCCTAAAAAGAAAAATCTTTGAAGAATATATCCCCTCGCATAACAATAAGTATTCCAGCTTGAAATGAGCGGAGGAAACGAGAACTATCTGGAGTAGTGGAAACAGAATTTATGCTGGCATCAAAGTTTTGGAATAACTTAAGACCTGGTTACAACGGGAGACTGATTACCTTAAGGTAGTTTAGAATACCAATGATATTGCCAAGCAGATGGTTTTAATAAGCCATTTTTTTAATTAGAGAAAGGATATATACGCAGCGAAACCAAAATCATCAAATATACACTGAAAATAACTTTTGAGAGAAGAAACATTTCAGCAAAAATTTTATCTCGTGAGTGAAATTTGTCGCATTTTCCTATAGCTCTATTCTGTAGTATATTTTAATGCAAGGATATAATGACGGCATTCCTCACGTTTAAACGCTGAACCTCTTCCCTGTAAAATAGTGATGAGAGAGATACTCCACCAAACATACATTTTTCTTACCACACACCATCAGTGGCAACAAAAACACCGAGACTGCAAGGTACTACGGTAACAAAACATTCACTTTCGTCCTTTCCCTCTTCCGATGTTTTTCCCTCATCTCCCTCTTTTTTACGGCTAGCTAATATACCCTGTCAAGAGTCCCTACTGTGGCTCGCAGGGTTGGATGTAGAAAAAGGTACCCTGGGCACTGTCTAATGACTGCACCCATGGTAACTTTGGAGAACTTACTGTTGCGACACGAACGATCGAAGTGAAACCGGCGGCTACGGAACTCGAGATTTACCTCTACGCCGTCAAGTGACTATTTCGAGCGATCTTTTGCTTGCCATACTAAAAACCCTAGTCTTTGTTTTCCACCTTTCTGGCGAAAGAAGATCGGCGCCACGCGACGGCTTCTTTGCTCAGACCACGACATCACGAACGCCTGTGATATTCTTGACCCGCTCGACATTTATGTGGATGCGCTGGATCTGCTGTGTGCTCAGTGGAGATGGGCAAACTCGTTCATTTTTGGGAACTCGTTCAATCTGGACCGGTCCTTTTTGGGACCCGTTCCTTTTTACTCGTTCACCGTTCCTTTTTTATTAATGATCATTAATTTTTATTTTCAATATGTATATACTTAGCATTTAAAAAATAATATAAGAAACTAGAAATAATTTTTATGTTGTAATAATCGCGTTCTACAATATTGAATAAGTAATAATAAAGATCAAATTACGGAACGGATTTAAAATATTAAAGGAGCGAAAGACCGAAAGGAATGAGTGACCAAAAGGAATGAGTGACCAAAAGGAACGAGGGACCGAAATGACCGAAAGGACCGGTCGTTCCGGAGAAGTCGGTCCTCGGTCCTTCCTTTCAATCCATGAACCCGTCCTTTCGGTCCCGTTCGTTTGCGAACGAACTATAACGTTGTTTGCTTACAACGCGGTTAGTATCAAAAAATTTTTGCAAAAGTGGACTTTGAGACACTCTTATTTAAGCGTAAAATCGTTTATTCTAGGCGTCTTGCGTGAGGCGTGGGCTCGAGAATAATCTTCGAAAATCCACTTGTATGCTTGACTTACGAATGAAATGGACCCGGTATATGTGAAGTTTGGGGAGAAATATATGGGCGTAGTGGACTTGGTATTACCACAACTTCGGGACAGTCGCGAATAATACTCGTGCGGAACTTAACCCGAATTTTACCGGGAAAATGGGATTTATCAAGTGAGATCTTCTACTAAATATATGAAAGACGGCTCTTCACTCAATTCAGGTTATTTTGAGTACTCAGTAAGCATTTGGGATGCGGCTTAGAGGGATCCAATCAGCGATCTAAACTAAGAAAGTGTGATACGACTATATGAAGGCTGGTTTAAGAGCTGCTAGGGGCTCGGAGATCTCGTGCAAGACAGATTATGCGAGAAAAATTCAGATTGTTCAAATTTCAGATTGGCATTATTATACACCCACTCCGCAGTGGAGCAGATAAAAGTGGCAACAAAGGGAAACTTATTACTATAATTAACCGTTCGCCCTCCTCTTAGCAAAAATTTGTTAGTATTTCAAATTTCAAACGAAAAGTTTGAGGTTGCAGCGGAAACACCGAGACTCTAGAAAATACTCTAAAAAATAAAAAAATTGTCTCACTTTTTGTCATTTCCTCTTGTTTCGTACTCTGCCCATTTTCACGGGTTGCGTCCAAACAGCTTCTCAAGAGTGTCATGATTGAGCGTGAGCTAGAAAAAAACTATTGTCCGAACACCTTATCTCTGCGGCAAGCTGATTCATCTTATTTCTAAGTTGCATGCTTTCAGCGGTCGCATTCTCTCTTGCAATGTTAAGGTCTTCGCCCGAAGGCCTTATATACCACCTATGCCTCTCTCGTCGAATGAAACCTCAATAAGATATTTCTCCTGGATTCATTCCGAAATAAGTGAAGGAATTCCGAAGTAAGTGAATAAGGAAGGAGTTGCATATCATTATACTTTTAAGATGGGTAAAATTACGCCAGTATATTTTAAAAGAAAGTAGTAGCTACATAGTAAAATTCCGTATAGGTGAGACAATATTGTAATTACTTTCTTTCAGAATAAGATGATTTCACCAAGTTACGCCAAATAACATTCTTATCACATATATTATCCCATTTGGTAGCACCAGAATTGCCACAGACTCGTCGTAAAACGATTTTTTCATAGTGAAAAATTTCAACTCTGATTCTTCGTTGTTCGATGCTCATAGGTGAAGTGTTCTGAAAACTTACTGAAATAAGGGCGTTACGAAATATAAGGAACATTTCATGTGCAAATGTATCTTTCGCAAGATTTGGGATTTAATTGCAGAAATTTGAAGAGGACGGTCTGTGGTCCATATTTTTGCGTCACATTAAGTGATTCATCAATCTAACCTCATTAAAATTTCACTCTGAAAACTAGGGAGCGCAGTAAGAGACGGTCTCAAACACTGCTCGGCGAGGGATATTAGAAGGCACTATTTGTGCTTCCCTTAATTTGCCTTTCACCTCAGCTCCCTTCAGCTTTACAATTTTCTCTGGGTAGTGGTTTTTGGCCAGTTTAAGCCATTAAGAAAGGATATTCCATCTGAAAGGCCAAAAATCTTGAATATCACCTCCATTATGAATATTTTGGTGGTAAATATGCGCAGAGCATATAAGTTTAACCGCACACTGCAGCTTTAGAGCGCACAAATTGACGAGATAAGAAGTACAATGTCCAATATTGAGGCAGGAAAATTCTTTCAGTGAATTTCTGTCGGATTTACGACCAGGTCAGGTCTCTTATCTCCGCCAAAGTTTCGATGGAAGACTTTTCCACCGCCTTCAGGGCTGTTGATCAATAGCAAAACTCATTTCAGTTATTCAAGGGAAAACCAGAAAATCCTACAGAGAAAATGTTTCTTATTCGAGAGTTATTCACGATTGCAATAAAAACAGAGTGAGGCACTACCTAAACACTTCCTTGTTTTCCTTGTCTTCCCTCTTTTAATTCCCTTTTCCTATTAACTAATAAAGGTCGTTGCTCTTACCTCGCCCTTGGCAACTTCTCGCATGGCAATATGTAGGTGTAAAAATGTAAGCTTGGGGGAAAAAAGGGTGAGGAGCATATTCACTAGTTTGGACCCTTTCATCCATAACTGGGAAAAACTCCCTTTGGAGACGGAAGTGGAAGAAGCGTAGAGTATAAATTTATACTTTGATGTTTGGCCACCGTTCTTCTAAGGTAACATGCGTGGCAAGGAGCCTTTGATATAGAAAAGCAAAAAATGACTTTTTCAACGTAAAAAAATTTATCGTACTGTAAAAAGAAAAGCTGCTTACAATAGGTCTGAACAATTGCTGATTTTTACCTCGCTATCTTTTCTTGTCTCCTAGATATATCGTCCAGCGCAATCGAATCTCGCCATTTCCCCTATTCATTGCCCTACTACTATCAAATGAGGTAAAATCCACCCTCTTTTGTTCAAATGAGGTGAAATACACCTTCTTCTCACTTCTTCGGCTGCAATGTGCAGCGGTAGAATATGTCGAGTAGGTTTTACGTTTCTCCTCGCAATAATAAGGAACGCATCACATTGAGAGTGAAATAATGAATTGCCAAGCGATTCAACAATGTAATGGCTTGAAAGGTACCATTCATATAGGAGAAGAGCAATACATTGAAGACTCGATACAAAATGTTGCGTTTTCCGGACTTTTTGAATTATCTGCCAACAAAACGCAATCACACGCAGGCAGACGCTCAGACAATGTGGAGCCATCTAAAAAACACTCAAAATGCACGGAGAGGAACCTCTTGAAAAGAGCTACGATTCTCATAGCTCCGTCGGAATCACGGAGTCGCATTCATTGCATGAAAACAATACGTAAACCCCGTGGCACGTCCGGAGAGAGTTAAAAATCGGAGACCGGCGGTGGATTGACCAAGGGGGGTGAGTTGAGGGGAGGGCGGAAGGAGGCGAGCGGCTGGGGAGACGTGGGGGTGCAAATGCCGATGGGTGGACGGGTGGGCGGCGGTAGGGCGGCCAGGCTGGGGAGTGAGGGAGACGGAGGACAGAGAGAGAGAGGGAGGCGAGCAGAAACCCTCTTAACCCCTGACACGGGCGTCGTCGGCTCTCGGTGCACTGGTCGAGGGAGGAGGGGGGGCGGGCTCGAGGTCAGCAGAAGAGAGCGGAGCACTAGGGCGCGCTGGCCGGCCGGGCAAAGGAAGGAGGGCAGAGGTTGCGCTCCTCTCTCGTGGGGTGAAGAGGAAGAGTGGGTGGTCCCCGGAGGATGAGGCGATGTCGGCGAGTGGTCCGCCCGCGGAGTGACCGAGGGGAGGAAGGTCACTTAATGAAGGGGTTGATGGGCCGAGGGTTGGACATCCAACTGCCGCCGTGAGAGAGGCCGGCCGAGTTTTGTCGAGTTTCTATCCTCCGTTGCATGAATTTTTAGATTTGTGCATTAAGCATTTGCGTCCTCGGGCACTTAGGCTCACTCAAAGGAACCTCCGGTTGTGTACGTTGGCGATTCCAATTGCACATACAAACTAAGGACCTGCATTTCCATGGCTGCAGTGATGTGGCTTTCATTTTTCTTAGTCTTGTTGACTTTTGGAGATAATGCTCACGTGATCCTACTTTGTAAGGGCATTATGCTATGTTTATAAGGGGCACACGCGAGCAGATGCATACTCAGTATCCATGAAAATTGCGTGACGAAACGTTCAGTGCAAGAAGAGGCTAACTTGGAGTTTTTCTATGGCTATGTACTCTTAAAAAATTCTTCGGCTGGTTTTGAAAAATGATTGATTGAACAGTTCTCTTTTGTGAAGAATAAGATGAAAAAATTTAATCCGGGTATCAAGGTATTTTCTACCGATGTCAGAGCCGTATTTTTGCAAATATATTGGGATATCTTATGCATGGCTCGACATTGCATGGGTGGAATGGGTGACATGGCCTGAACTAAAAAGGGTTGGAAAAAATATTCTTAAAATCATTACGGTTATCTGTGGATTGTTAATAGTAGTTTAAAAGATTTATTTTTTAAAGTAAATGCTATTTTAATTCAAAGAAAGGGAAATTCTTTGACATTTCATTTCTTGGTGGTATTTCCCCCACTTCCTTTTAACTATATCATAATTTTAAATGTCTATCACTTAGGATAAATTTAGCACATATTAACAATGCATAAATGTCAATTAGTCAGCCCTGGAAAAAGTGAGCCGAATTCACGCGAGCTTTAATTCCTGAGAAAATAATACACCGGCCGCATTTTCCATGGATATAACTGATTTATTGAGAGTATTTCTCATTTCGGTGTAGGGAGATCCAAGATGGGCTGAAAACTCATTTTTCATATCACAGGAGTATGAGAATGCATTGATCTTTAAATCCGCTAGTCTAGTGAAGACAATCGAATCAATGCGATCTAGTGAAACCTTAAAAACGAATTAAACCTCTTTTGGGCGAATGATTTAAAAAAAAAGGTGAGTAGAGATATTATTTCCCTTAATGCCTGTACCAGTGTTAAAATAAATTCTCGGATTTATAACATTTCGAGAAACAAAGGAAATATTTTATAAATTTGTCAAATATTCAGTCAGTGTCAGTAAGGTACTCAATTTTGAACCAAGATATTTCGCCTAAGGTAAGGATGCCCTCAATAGTAGATTCGGTAAGTTCAGGTTGAGCACAGAAGGCCGAAGTTTACACTCCTGAAAGCAGTCTCTCAAATGTTTCATCTAGGTGAATCTTTACACAAGCAATTGAGCTTAATACTTCTCAGTTTCTTCTAAACTTATAAATTCTTCTAATTTTACATATTTCAGTTCATCCTTCAAGATTACAGTAAAATAAAAGTTGAAAATACTATAAAAAGCCAAAACGCTTGCAAATTGCTCCGAAACAACCAAAATATATTTTTGTTAGTAAAATTCCGAATTCATTTTCAGATCAATTTTATTACAAACTTTTATTTTAACTTCCCTGTCTTAATTACTTCATCAT
This sequence comes from Ceriagrion tenellum, assembly GCA_963169105.1. NCBI lineage: Eukaryota > Metazoa > Arthropoda > Insecta > Odonata > Coenagrionidae > Ceriagrion > Ceriagrion tenellum. The sequence continues at coordinate 105,025,936 of OY720638.1, read as the reverse complement.
CGCAGAAGGTAGATAGTCCATCGAAATAATCAAACGTAAATGAACCACTTCGACGATGAACTATTTTTCATCGGGGTAATTAGCCTATCGATGAGCATAAGTTTTAAAACTGGGAGGCTATTCAAGTTATTACGCAGTAGCGCGGAAGGTAATATCCTCGACTCATTTGGGAACATAGTACTTTATATATTCCCTCTCATCTTATATTTTACCATTTTAAAATATATTCTATCTCATCGAATCGAATTATGAGTGGTTAGAAGAGCAATATTATTGACTCTGCCTATAGCAGTGGGATAGAAGGGATAGGATTTCTGACATAAAGGCCGAAGTATCAGTCATATTTGTTGAAAAACAATCGAGGATTGTCATATAAGACTACATAAAATGCACGCTTTATAAAATGTATTGATACGATTGTTTTCACTATAGTTGAGGCCATTTGATAAAGTTGTCGTAAGTGACGATGAAAACTGTTGAGTGGTGCATGCATGTAAATATCCCTATACAATGTCTTCTCCATAGGTTTTCCTTTTATCTCTACATTCACCAGATTAATTTAGTTTAATGAAGGGTATTAAACTGAAGCTAAAGACAACTTCATTGTTCCATTTTAGGAGAATTTGGACCAATTGATTGCACAGATACTTATGCTAGTAAAGCGCACACGGTTCGTCAAAGCAAGACATTTTGTCTCTTGGCCAGGCGTGATGAATATTTTTCCGTGAGAGTAGACGCCACCGATTTTTTTCTCGAATAGACGAACAAGATTTCTTTCAGATAATACAAATTCTCGCCGATTCAACTCATGGAACAGAATCTTGACTATCCATGGTTCCTTAAACGTTTGCAGAGAGACCGTAACACCGAGAGTGAAGCAGCCCACCAGAGCCAAATCCAATGGGGCTTGGCACTTCTAAAGAAATGTCCCAAGCAAACTATCGAGAATTAAGAATCTGATACGGAGCCGGGAGGGTGCAGAGTCGTGGAGAGAGAGGAATCTCCACTAAGATCAAAGCGATGGTTTTGGCGAGTAAGTTAACCGTTTCCTCTCGCTTAGTGATTAATCTGATTAGCTAATGACTCTCGCAGCAACTTAAAGACTCTTTGAAGCCATTCCATGATGACTTTCTTCTGCAATCGATCCTACCTTCTGAAAAGCTTGCCCTACTTTCCAAAATGTGCATGTGCTGGTTCATTCAGTAGTACATTCATTCATCATTCAGTAGACAGAAAAATAAGCTGTGTACGTCGTGACTGTTGTGATAATAAACACATGTAACTGGCTACAAATAGATAAACCTTAGAGTCTAGAAGGAAATTCGAGAATGAATGAAAAATTTGGTATTTTTATTCCTGTCGGCACAGAAACTCTCTGAAACAGCATCTTATCTGTGGAATTCCGACGTCTCTTTCGAGTAGGCTGGGATTCAGAGACTCCCTCTTAGCAGCCATTTGCTAACCGGTGACCCTCCCCAATGACTCGCGTCGAACCCGTAGCTCACTCCAATGAACTAAGCAGTCTCGTCTGAACAAATCACCCATTCCCACTCAGAACTCTTTTAACGCCGAGCGAATTTTTATTGCTACAGGAAATGTGTCATCGGATTCAAGTATGTTGCACCGCTGCCAATGGAGCAAGGGTTTAAAGAGCAACAAATATGTGGAGGTGGCCCTCTTACTTTAACATTGGATTCTAGTAGTACTGCCCTCGCACTACTCCAAGCGGCGTGGAGGAGGGAGCGGCACGGCCTTCAAACTGCGGTTGATTTACTGAGGTGCCCCCGGAGACCACGGCTAACCATGTTAAACAGACGGACACGGGTCGTCAACCTCTTGCCCTCCACGACAATCTGCTTGGTGTAATTTTTTTCCTTCACTAAGAGAAACGCTGTTAACACGAATTGCTGGGCCGCTATACGCATTAGGTAGCCTTAGCATTCATGATTCAACATTAAATATTTTCTGTCTTACGTCTAAAAAATTCATATTTATTTTCCGTAGCTCCATCTCCCATTATTTTGCGGATATCAGGTGGAAAGAATGTAGAGGGTTCCTTTGTGAGCCATTATAGGCACTTTGGCTTCTGGTCGTTTATAGTATACCTCACAGTTGCTGCCCCTCTTTGTGGCCTAATTATGGCAATCATGGTTCCAGATCATTGCTTTAAAACATTAACTTTTGAATTATGATCTGTTTTTCAATTTTAAATTACATATAAAATGGGTATGGCGCTCATGGTTCAACGAGTTTTTAGTGTTGAATGATAATATACAATGGAGTATAATTCACATTGATATGTTTATTCGAAATAGGCGTTATTCTCAGGTGTCTACCATTTAGTTATTAAAAATTATAAATTATTGCATATTGTGATTCAAGATAAATTGTCATATTCTTGAAGCCGATTCCAAGCTATTCATAATCGCATTTGAGTTTTTTCACATTTTTTTAGTTGATCGAGCGTCCATGTAAGGTTTTGGCTCTTCCTTATTATTAGAATAACTCTCTTGCTGCGCACATGAAGGGTATTTGACAATTCAAACTCTGATATTTTATGTACTCTTAATTTAACCTAGGTTTTTATTTTAGTGCAAGATTGATTACTGCGTATTTTGAATGAATTTATCGTTGTGGTGTAAATTTTAAAACTAGGTGTGTGACCACTGAGTTGAGCCTGAGAGTTAATCATCTTTTGATTTTAAAATATACAAATTCGGTTCAAAAGGAAGCCACTTTTTGTGACACGTGCGATGCCGATACCCAGCGATTGCGATTGCTACACTAGCGATTACTGTGACAGCTCTCGATTCCATTAAATAGTCTGGTATGTTACGCCAAGAGATCTCGTGACGTCTCCTCTCTATCCGTCCATTCGTTTAAGTTTATTCCTTAACGATTCATTCTTGAGTGACGGAGCTCTAGTGCGCAGTGCTCATTGATGGAATGGTAACACTCATCGGTCATTGCGCGGTCGAGAGATAGGCGTTCACTCACTGGCCGCCGGGAGAGCTTACTGTGAGACGGCCCCCGTGCCCGGGCGTCACTTACGTCGAGATGAGGCTCATGGAGGCAAATTGGTGAGCTTGATGAGCATATTAGGATGGAGACGAAGGGTCAGCGGTGAATAATAATGATGGGACCATTGGCAACCATTATGAAAAGGACCTCTCACCTCAGTAATCATTCAAGTGATTTGATGAACATGTTACGCATGCCATTATAAAATTGAGAGCCTCCGCCCATCAGACTCCTCTTGCTCAGTATTTTTGTTCTTCACGGGTCTTCTCCAACATTAAGTTAGCGACGAACAAATTTATATAAACCTTCTAAACTCTTCTACAAAAGGTGAGATACTGTGTGTTTTGCTTCTGATATGAATAATTTTTCAACAAGGTGTGCAACAGGACATAATAATTTGCAAGGATAAGATGGGAATGGGACTCATCGGCAATTTTTTTCTCATGGTAACCAAGGAAATCCATATTTACATTTTGATGTCCAGGTCGACTGGCAGTGAATAATTCAGTGAAAGTTATTTCAGCCAGCACTGCATTTATTATCATAATGAGCACTTCTTGAATTTCTTTCCGTATCTACGAATCAAGTGATGACACAGAGAACAGTTCAAGTTACTGTAGTAGTACACATACGCATAGATAATCCAATATTAATTCTGTCCTCTGCAATAACTTTAAAAAAAGATGCCAGAAAAAAGGGAGTCCTTGGCAGTTAAGTGCAGAAATTACTATACTTGCATACTTAAATCGTCTATTTCTTCTTAAAAGAGGAGAAATTATTTTTTTCAACAGAGTAATACGTTAAATTAAGAAGAGAACTATTTATTATGCAACAGTGTGTGGTTAATGTACGGTCAATTAATTTTGAAGCTTTAACTGGTTTTATTATGACTTATCGAACATTTCGTTATGAGAGTAGCTAAAATTAAGGGATATTTTGTTTAAGTTACAACAATCTGGTAAATTATTTGACCAAGACGAAAAAGCTCGGGGGCATAAGCCCTCGCCAATGGCGCCTTTTGCTCCGCGCTTGGTCCGGTCTTCCACCGATCATGTGCATTCAGAAGCATAGCGAACAGTCCCCGGCCTCGCATTTTCACTCCCTCGCTGCCAATATCCCGAGGACTCATGGGGATATAAGTACGGGCTAAGTATCAATTTCAGCGAGAGGGCCTTCTTGGGCGGAGTGTGCGTAAATCAAGTTCGGGTGGCTTTCCGGCCACGGTAATAGGTCCCCTATGCCGCAAGGGGAAGGTGCAATTAAGGATGAGACTCCGGAATATGTCCACCGAGAGGAAATGAAGGTCGTTGGTGGCGTGGGGGGAGGCGGACCGAGAGGGTAGAGGGGGTGAGAAGGTTGGGATGGGTGGGGGAGCTGGGCGTGGGGGCGGGTCGGCGACGGAGAGGTGGGGGTCGCCGTTTTTGTGTTTGCCGACGAGGCGGATGCTCCCGGAGGTTCATTCCAGCGAACAAACAGGGACAACGGTGTGTATCCATGGCTCTCCGAGAAAAGCACTAAGTCCTTTCGAAGCTCATAGCGGAGGAAGTAGCGGGCGGTGGGCTGAAGAGGACCGCGGCGGGGAGGGGGTCCCCTCGGGGGGCGGGCGGGGGTGTGGTTATCGGTGGCGGGGCGGACTTTTGGGGGGGGGGGGGAGAGTCGCCCCCAAGTTTGATTACCATGCGTGGGCGGAGGCGAGCCGCCTTTTGCGCCCGACATGGCCGCCGCCGCCCGCGTCGGCGGAGAAACTCCGTCCGTCTCATCCTTAGGGGGGCGCACGATAAAATTGCAAATCGGTCAGCGGGAAACTGTCTCCTCGGAGGGAGGGGTGTTTTCGGGGTTCGAGGATCGCAAGAAAGATCAGGTGGAGAGCTGGGAGAGGGCGGGCGGCAGGTGGAGGAGTTCCCTCGTGGAGGCTGTTGAACATGCCCCCCCGTGCGGGTTCGTGTCCCCCATCGGACCACTCCCCCTTCACATGATAAGGTGCGGGGCCGAGACCTAGTTGGTGGACTTAGGAGCTTGCTCTGTGCTCGCTTTATATACTCGTACTTCCCGACTGGTAAAAATTTCCATATTTTCGGTGACTCCATTTAATTATCTCGAGAGCTCTCATTAGATGGGACACGTACTTGTATTCTAGGAATGAAAGCTCGAACTATCTCCAGCCACTATTTGCGATTACAAAGAGTGCTACATTCAAATAACTCTTCTCGGCTCTTGAGAAAGGGATTCTTGCATCATTTAAAAGTATTTGTTAGAGGAGAGGCATGGAGTATATTTTTTTAGAAAGAATTGGCCTGCTAAAATCCTGACTATTAATTGCCGGTGCACATCCTGAATTCTTAATGGTGGGCCAAATGTTAGTATTTTTATTTAATGACGCGTGTTTAGCGTAAGTATTTATTTTAAAAATGAATGGAAAGTATAATAATTGAACATTCGGGTTGTCGCACGAGCTCTTTGCCTTTGATCCATTCCGGAAAAAAACTAAAATTTTCTTATTTGTGTATGAAGTATTTTTTTCATTCGATTGCGGTATAAGGGTAGATGGTGACCTTGGCAGTTGGATTGTCTAAAACCTGCATCTACCAAACATTTCTGGATACGTCAATTTCCTAGCCTCTGAGGTGGTTTAAAATTATTTGTTAGACAAAATAAAATTTGAACTTATCAACAATTTATACTAATGCAATCAAATTAATGTAACTTTCGTTTTTTAAATCTTTTCCACTCCACCTACTTATACTAAATCAGTGTCTGAGAATCTCGGCTGCAAATGTTAAGGAGACAAATGGAGACTTTTGGTTCTGATATTTACAATTTCTTTAGAATACATTGGAAAAGACCTCAGTGTGGTAGCATGAAACTGGATGGGGCCAAACTGTGTGAAAGTATCGTTGTGTGTGAGATATATAATGATACATTGATAACTATTAAGTGACGCAGTCGGTTCTCATTGTGTACAAGATAGCATCATAACTGACGATAAATAAGTGCAATTGCATAGCGGTACGTCTTTAACCAATCTAAATATTCTCTCCGGACACCATTCTTTCACTTTACATCAGAGAGTGATTTTCCAACTGAAGCAAATTCCCACTTGATTTATCCTGATATGATTGGCAAGAAACGTTGATGTAAACGAACTTTATTATTGCTGAAGATATTTTCAAATGTAAGGTGATGAACTTTCTTTTTATAACCTTCCTACGCTGAAAAGAAATGAATTGAAAAGTTCGTCAGTTCCGGGGACAGCAAACGTCTGGGCTGATGAAAAAGAATTATACGTGCTTTTGGTGAAACTATCATTTTTGATCGCTAATCATATAATTCATTAAGAAAAATACCCATCGGAGAAATGCAGAGCACAGGAGATTTTTCTCTATTGAGGAAAGGCTAGTCTGTGAGAAGAATTTACGATAGTATGCAGTTGTGATATCTATCGTAAACCACGACCAAAAAGGTGTTGAAATAAAAATCCCGCACTTCAAGGGAGAGGGAAATGGTTAAAGATTTCAAGTTGAATGAGGTCTAAGTGTGGATGGGGAGAAACGGAGGAAACCCAAAGTTGGATGCTGGATTTACTTCTGGGTTTCAGTTTACTTTAAGGTTTCTTTACTCTACTAGGCCTCAATGTTTTCTCCATGAGGGTTTCCATATAACAAGCACCGGTAGTAGTAGCAATACCAGGTATGGCTGGAGCAGCTATATCTGAATGTGAAGAATGTTTCCATTCACCACCTTTAACGATACGTATAAGATTGGTAGACTTCTTAATTTGAATTGATAAATTGAGTTGGGGTTAGATTATATGACTTATTTACAAAGTGTGGCTTAGATTCAATGCCTTCATTCGAGTGTTGCAACTCAGACTATTTCCTCTTGGTAGAGGTTGAGAGCACTTATAAGGTAATTATATCCCACGTACTGCTATAGTCTGTAAACATCAGCCGTGTGTAAGTCACTTAACTTCAGAAACGCATTTTCACAGCCAACAGGATGCAGGTTGAAAGCTTCATGCGCTTGATTTAAGTTCCTTCTCTCTGCGTTTAACCTGTTGGCTTTAAGGTTAGGAATGAGTGGAGTCTGCGAAGCCATTGGAAAGTAGCGTCGTTCTTTTTCGAGATAATTTAATTACGAGAGAGCAAAATCGGCGCTCCCACGAGCAACGTCGCATTTCTTCTACTATTTAGAGGTTTTCCTTGGGAGATGGCCCAATTTTAATGATTTTTTCGCAAGCAACGCTTTCTCATAGTTGGGAAGAAGTTTACTAAGTGTGGAGGATGCTTTTTATGTTGATATGTAGAGATTTGAACTATTATGCTTCTCAGTGGAACAAAAAATTAAAAAAAATCGATTATAAATCAAATATTCCATGCACATTAATTATTAATTGTGCGATGAGACAAAATTGAGAATAATAATTACCAATGCTTCTTCGCTGAAGGATTACTCGTCTGTAATTGAGATGATAATCTCCTCTTATTCTATGAATATTCGCGAACCCAGTACACAGAAAATTATTTGTCATAACTATTAAATGGGCACAAAAGTTTAGTTTGGGTTAAATAAGAAGTAAGATTTATTTGGGCAAAATATCTAGAAATCGTAAAGATTACCATTGCTTTAAGACTTTTCCTGGAGTTACACAGAAGACACAGTCGAGTCCATCGCAGCTTTCGAGGTTCTATAGCTGTCAGAAGATCGCTGAGGCTAAGTTTCTCTATCGGATGGAATCATTTGCTTACTTTCTTTGTCAGTAATGATAACGGTGTTGTAATATATCAAACAGGTAGATTGCATGCTTGTTATTACTTCGCGTTATGTAACATAAAAACCAAGACTGGGCGCTCAAGTTTTTTTGACATGAGGTTGTGTTTTATTCCTGTCAGTCGTTTCACTTGTTATTAGTAAAGAGCATATGGTCATGAGCCATTTAAAGCTAGATTTCCTACTCCTCCAAATACATACTCTCATGTCCACCTGAGAAATTAAAGCAGGTAAATGGAAAATATTTTTAACCACTAGTCTCTGGCCATGTTCCAATCCGATATTATGCACACTTCGTACCCTTATGTGCTCTTTTCGATTGTCATTTATCGGATGTGTCGTCGTATAGTGCGGTTCCAATCCGTTAGAACGCATCATGACTAGGGCGCTAGTGCACAACGAAGGAAAGTATATGACGATGCGCCCTTTTGCGCCCTGAGAAGCCAGCGGTGAAGACGCTCTACGTTGGAAAGGGTAGGAAGATCAATCTTCCATTAAAGAAGGAAACTAAAAATGTGAGGAAGCGTGGCTTCAACCGGCAAGTTGTTAGAGAGGAATTAAACTTGTATTAACGCTATTTCAATAATTATTTGGGTATGAATATCGATACTGAGTAGCTAAATTTCTTAGTCAGTTTATTAGGTTAATTATTTCGATGTATTCCAAGCTTGTGGCCTTCTGTTTCAATGTCGCACGATGTCTTGTGTATATTCTATTTAGTGATCAAAATTTAGTGACATTGCCTCTACTTTATCAAGATTTTCCTGATAATATGGTTTAGTGGAAGCTATAGTGTTATTTACCTTCAAATTATTTCATCGGAATATACGCATTAGAATTCTCAAAGGCAGCGATGAAAATTGGCTACTTCATTGTCCAATTCTTCTTTCACGGATGTTATTTCGTGAATAATGCGAATTTCCAATGCGATGTTTTGCGATAAATTACAATTCTGAGTGACTAATGGATTTTCTTCTGATGCAATAGGGATAGACGAAAGGATAATACAATTCATCGGCCTGCGGAAGAAGTACGCAGACCAATTTCCGGGCCGAGGCGGTTCTGATATAGGTCAGACATTGGACACTGGGAGACCTTGGCGCTGGCTACCTTAAGAGCAGAAAAGTGCGTGAAGTGCAGGATAGGGCAAAAGGGCGTAAGTGCATAGGGTGCAGCCTACTGATTGGAACACGGCCTCTCTCCCCTTTGTGCGAATTTCCACAGAGAAAAAATCATCCGCCTTGACCGGGATTCGAACCCTGATCCCTCGATTTCCGGCCGAGTGCTTTAGCCAGTTAAGCTACCGAGCGCTTAGCGACACTGCCCACGAGGAAAGATCGAGCTTTGAACACAGAGAGGCGTTCACTCTTATTTGACAAATTTCAAGCTATCCGGGACTAGCCACGGAGTTCCACTTTTACGGAGTCACCCGCAATGCACACATGTCCGAATTCCCACAGAGAAAAAAAATCATCCGCCTTGACCGGGATTCGAACCCGGATCCCTCGACTTCCCGCCGAATGCTTTAGACAGTTAAGGTAACGAGTTTTTGTGACCTTTAGGGCCCCCGCGTACTGGCAACTTAAATCACCGGCAACTAAACAGTTTACTCACCCGTGAGTTGCCCACCACCGCGCAATGGCGATTAAATAGTTGCCTCTCAGCTTAGTTTACAATGGATCTCGTGGAAGCTACTTGTGTTCTTGCGCTCATTCTGAGACAGCGAAAAAGTAAGCAAAGGAACAAAAAGTTTTGGGTACATCCAATAATTAGTTCCAGACTTCTTGATGGGCAATTTTATAAGCCGTTTGATAGATTGAAAGAACATCCAAATAAGTTATTTAATTATTTTAGAATGAGCATAGAAACTTTTGATCAACTGCTGGTTACCCTTGGACCTCTAATAACTTACCAAAATACATCATTACGACAGGCTGTACCACCTCAAGAAAGATTGGCAGTAACTCTAAGGTAAGGAAAATATTAATACCACTAATAGTTTAAATTATTTATTGCAAAAGAAATGGAAATGCAACGTTTTTATTGCTTTTTATTAGTAGTTATTGAAGTACTTCGAAAAGCGCTCCGAACAAGGGCCGTCAAGCAACTGAATAGTTGACAGTGCGCGGGGCTGGGCAAAAACCTACGTGGTCTATTCCTGCTGGCAACAGTTTACTCACCCTCGGAATAGGTTCGGACGCAATTATTTAGTTGCGGCAACTAAAAAGTCGCCCGTGCGCGGGGCCACAGTCAATACCGTGTGTTTCATTGGAACTTCTTCAAAGTAACTAAATAGTTGCTTTGAAAAAGTTGCCAGTGCGCGGGGGCCCTTACCGGACTAGATGTTCTCGACTGCCGGACATACAATGTAACAATCAGTCGCTACTGAGCGCTTAGCGTCACTGCCCACGTGGAAAGACCATTCTCTCCCCTTACTCAATTTGCCTTAGGATTGGAGCGTGGACGAAACACTTCATCGGACACCTCGAATGGCGCCAGAGAGAGGGAAATCATTCGGAGCTGCGGCGGTATTTCCAAGGTACTGAGAAACAGGAGGGGGGTCGCATGCCAGCCGGGGCGAGAGGAGATGGGGAGGACGGTGATGTAGAGCCAAAGACTGGTCACAGCCAGGTGGCCAAGCATCGCTTCCCTACCTTTGACCCACGCGGTTATTCATTTTCAGGATTGCCCTCGAGAAGTTTTCCACTTACGAAATTTAAATTTTTTGAATGCTGGCATTTTTGTGAATGTTAATGAAGGTAAAAATTTTCTCCCCTCCACACCTTTTAAATATGCGGGTGGGCATTCGAGATGGTGACTCGTAATATATTTTTCATCGTAATTATGGAAACTTTTCCTGGGACATCAAGGATTGTGGAAAAGCGTCCTTTTTTAATTTGTGGCTGAAAAAAATGTTGCCTATTTGCGTGCAATGAACCATACCTGACTGAGTGATTGTGAGTGCGCCAAGCCAAGTCGTTTTCTCATTCTCCGCTAAAGAAGTAACGGAGAATATCTTTGATAGTCTGCTTTTATCGCACCATTGAATCCATCATAACGCTGAGTAAAGTACTGTATAATTCGTCTATCTACGAAAATTAATTAGATATTGATCCAAAGAATGTGTAAAAATGGCATTCGAAAATTAATTGGACGTCGACTGATTTAAGTACTGTCGAATGTTGAACAGGAAATAGAAACACAGTTAAGTTAGAAAAAAATAGTAATGGGTTTATGTCATTTAATTTAGTTTCATCTCAAAACAGATATGTTATTCTTAGAAATTTTTCTTCTTAAAATATCTCATATGTTTTTTACAGCTAATTATAGACGAAGAGTAAATGAGTCATGAGAGCTTCTTTGGTTTAATTAGTTTGTAATCCGCAGCATCATATCTTGCGATTTACGTTTCTCACTAGCATGTCATTTTATAGAGCGCATATCACTTCAAGTGCCGAATAAGATCGTCATAAATCGTGAGTTGGTAGCCTATTGTTATAGCAAGACTGCATGCATGGTTCAGAATTTTTACATACTACTTCTCTATACCATAGTTTTTAGAACAAATTACCAAATCAGAGCAGTGAATCTTACCAGAGGGATTGGTTTTAGCTCGTTATTTCATTATTTAGCTCCTCGAGGGCTCCTGTAACCCGTAGAGGACGTCTCCGCTGGTGGCGGATAAGGGAATGTCCTATCCGGTCAGCTCTCAGCTTGACCAACGAGTCGGTGGGAAATAAAATACCACCCGCGGACCAACAGGAAATTCAGAAGAGGCTCTCAAGCTGTTGTGGAAGTGACACATCTAGGAGGCGAATACTCCGAAATCAAACTCTGGACCTCCAGGATGAGGGTTGAGGTATCGGGTTAACTTCTCGATACTCGGAAAAAAATAAATGTTAAAAAGCCTAATGATAGCCTCGGATTTATTGAAAAAAATAGACAACGAACAAAGCAAAGACAAAGGGAAATGGTTTTTAGAACGTTGAATGTACTAAGATTCTCTCGGAAAATGAACGAATTTCATCAGTGTAAAAGAACCTAAATTCAGATGTGGCTGTGAATACAGAAACAAAAAAGGAAGGACAAGGTTCAGAGAACTTAAGACATAATGTACACTTCTTCAGTGGCATACCCAAAGATCAAAGGCCACAACTAGGCGTATCAATCATAATCGGAAAAGTCTTAGGAAATATTGTACTGGCTGGGAAGCTATCATCCAAAGATTTATAAAAACGAATTTATAAAAACCTCACGATCTTAGGTCATAATATTACAATATTGGGAGTTTATGGAGTAAATGACGACTCATTGCTTAGCACCGAAATTTAGTTTTTTAAACAAATGAATGAGGAAGTGCAAAGAATAGGACCTATGGTTTGTAAATAAATTCACTTTGTAAAATTCCACAATAGGAACCTCCAGAGAACTTATTATCCTTGGTGATTTGAACTTAGGAGCAGTAATATAGTAGGTCAATATGGCGAAAAGACTATAAATGATAATGGTTGACTACTTTCTGCTGTATGTGAAGAAAACAGTCTAAATATAACAATCTACAAATATTTCATCAGTTCTACCAACATTGGGACGTACATAAATATAATTGGATGCATCGAACAAGAGACGTAAAATCCATCATCATAAAGGCAACAAATCTATCCTACATCATCATTATGACAACTAATAAAATTAAAGAACTATGATTTTAGAGTTTGTAGTGGACCTTTGTGTGGTGGAAATGATTATCTTTTAAATACAAAGTCAACTTCTCTTTCAAGACTAAATGGATTCATACACATACACCAACATTAGTGGCAATAGAACAGATCAGAAACAATTTAGATCGTCTAGAACATGAAATCGCAAGACTATTACACAAAAACCGACTGGATCGGAAGTTAAGCGAAGAATATGAAAACGACATTGCAACTCAGCATCTGCATATAAAATAATATTTCCAATCAGCAACACAGGAAGCCGCAGTAAAAATTGAAGACAACAAAAGGAAACATGAGCCATGGAGGTAGATTTCTCGGGTTTCCATCCGGGTCAAAGGAGTTATCTCCGACTTGTTTCGGCAGCTAACTCCGCTACCCCTGTCCCCTTCAGGGATGAAGCACTTCATCCCTGAAGACGGTAGCGGAGTGAGCTGCCGAAACAAGTCGGAGATAACTCCTTTGACCCGGATGGAAACCCGAGAAATCTACCTCCATAGCATTCACGGGGAAAATCTGAAATCATTCAATACGAGGCATATTTATGGGGTGATGATATTGGAAAATATATATTAGGTGAGAGACGGAAATATCAACGATTTTAACAACGAATAGTGGATACACAACACAGATAAAATAATACATAAAGAAGCACAAGCTAGAGTGAGGAAGAAGAGTAAACAAGAGAAAAACGAATGATGGGGACAGAATTGCAGTGAAATAAACACTTATATGGGTGGATGATAAAGTAAAGAAAGCTGGAAACTGATCAAAAACATACGTAAATGTAAAAATACGGAGGCAATATCACCAAAATCTATACAGGAGTGGAAATAACACTTCAGGAATCTATTAACTGAAAACAGAGTAGAATTTACCGTTGAAAATGTGGATGAAAATAAAAGGAATGCATTTGCCTCCCTCTAATAATAACTGAGACTGGATTTGAGGATGTTTGTAAACGTTTAAAGAATGGATTATTTCCTGGCTTGAATATTTCGTGGCAGGTAGGCCTTGGGCACAACTCGGCGGGTTGAGTGGGGGAGGTTTGGATGGATCTAAGTACGGACGGGCAAAGGAGTCAATTTGAGTGAAATGGAGAATAAAAGCCCTACGACTTGCTCCGCTGCACTTACCTTCCCTCAAAGTTGAGGTAGAACAGCCAAAGCGGGGAGGGAAATGACTCGCGAGCAAGTGGGGGTGCAGAGGTACGAGGGCGTAGTAGGCTAAAAGTTAAACTCGCCGAGGGGGAAGCTCATTTAAAAGAATCTACTAGCAGGCAAGGGATGCTGCACGCTGGTCAGGTTGTTATCACGTGAATTGTTTGAGAAACGTTTGGCTGCTGAGCTTTTCTACTCCTCTATAACGATTGAATAAATATAAATATAGCAAAAAATAAGGTGAGAGAGGATATTCGGGGAGTATCCAGCGCTAGCTTTATTTCATTATTTTAAGCGAAAGCCGCGGTTGACTTTCCCGCTCTAGTATATCAGTAATTTTCTGTCCCAAAATTACTCATTGACCGTATGCCTAAAGGGAACTCTGGGCAGGACCTCCAAGCAGTGAATTGACATTTTATACGACGCGCGTACAATATTTTAGCCAATATTCTCTAAATAATCACGTCTATATCAGCAATTACCCTGAGAGTATCTTTTAAAAATGTATTGGCCCGTATTTTGATTAGTTTTTGACATCAGTTCACGAGTCTTTCGAAGCAGGTCTGGAGAGCTCACTTAATAGACTACCAGGAGTCTGCAGAGTAGGTTCTGATGAGCGGTAAGTCCTGCTATTTGCTAATCTGTCTAGATAACTTCGTGGAATGGACCAGCAAATGTGCTAGCCTCGTAGCACTTAGAAAACGCTCTCAGCTCTTCCTCTATCCTATGCCCCCGAAGATGGGAGGGAGATATCCTGTCGAAACATCGTCCATTATGAAGACATGGAGTCGAAGCTCGAGAAGAATTCGCCTGAATATATAGCTGGAAAAGCCTCAAATCCTATTCCAAAGCTTCGAATATGGAAATTTCGGCGTATTTCGTGAACCCATAGCATGAAGAACGCCTTCGTTGAGCCCCTGCTGAACTCCACACTCGGTGTAATTTGGGAGCATGCTGTTCACACTTCGTGAACACCTTATTTATCCAGGATCGGCCCAAACCAAAACCGAAAAGCAGTAATCGGTTCCGTAGCCGTGTTGTATCGATTGCTTCCTCTTTCCGTTTGCACCACGATTATTTTCGTGTTCGGTGGTACAGGACGAGACACCAAGAACTCCGGAGGAACTGCTACCCCTCCCTTCCGGTCTTGAGGAAGATTCATGTGGGAGAGCAGAGTAGGGGAGTAGGGTGCGGGTGGCTCGATAGAGTGAGCGCGTTGCCAGTGAGAAGGCGGTTAGCGAGAGGGCTCGGAGAAAGCGGTGCGACAGCTAAGAGACAAGTGCCGGCGAGGGGGTGGCAAAGGGAAGGAAGACGGAAGGAGAGAAGGGGGGGAGGAAGAGAGAAGGAAAGGCGAGAAGGGGAAGGAGGAAGAAAGGAGGAGAGGGAGCAGAGCAGCCCGGAGGACGCACGGAAGACGGGTAGGGGAGTTTGACTTTGCTTGCAGAGTAAAGTAAACCCTCATGCGACAGTGTGTTCCGTTGTTAGAGTGTGACGGGGCCGATTTCAGTAGCCTCGGAAGTTGCGGAATCTTAGTAATTTAAGCGCCGTGAAGACGCAAGTGCCGAGGGGGCCTCAAGAAGCGGAGAAATTACAGTGCCCACCCCGTGGTTGAAAGTTACTATTTTGTGGGGCAGCGTTGCATACTCAAAGAGTTTAATTTGAAAATGTATTTTTCTTCATTTTAGAAAAAAGGCATAATATACCTTTAATTCCTTCTCGAGGTTACCGCGGAGTGACTCGTTTGGAGAAGCAAAGCATTAGGGTTTACTTCCACGTTAGTTCATTTTTAATGTAAAAGAAATAGACTTGTATGGAAGAAATCTCTAATGATATGCATTTTTTATTATCTGATATAGTATTATTGTAATCGCATAAAATAATTATTGTAACAGCATAAAAACTTAAGCCAGGAAAAGTTTCAAATTAATACGTATTACGAAAAGAAATCGATGCCGGAGGCACTTCAAGGATTTGCCTCAGTCAATCTGTGCGATGTAAGGCTTAAGAACAATTTATTTGTAGTAATTTTTCACATCTCTTAAATGGACGAAGAGAGTACGATTTAACTGACCGAAATTTGTTACAATATTCGATTGATGTAATGAACACCAATGTTAATTATTTCATTGACTTTTCGACTAAAAACTTGATGAAGAGTTTGTAAAAATGCCCGATGAATATGAAAATATTTGCAAGAGACAAGAACAATAACTCCAACACTTTCATAAGGAAGATATTTTTCATTTAACGTGTATAGTACCTATGATAAGAACCTTTACATACGAGATGGTAATACGTTGCTTCGGAGCGCTGGAATTGAGGTATTTACGTTCACATGACAACACCCTGGAGGTCATTTCAAACATCCTACGATTAAAATGCGATTATTTGCTCATTTCCAATAGTTAATAATAATAATAGTTAATAACATATTTTTTCATTCGTGAGGAAATCGAATATGCTTCTGGTTTCCACTGTGACCGGTGGATATTATAAAAGTAATCTATCAGCCGTTCGATAATCCTACAAACCCCATCGTCCTTACATGTTTTCTAGTTGATTACGTCATTGATGATGGCTCAATCAACTAAATGTTCATAGTAAGAGCCACTGGTTTTCAGTATCAGTTATTCTGAAAGGTAATATTTTCAGTGGAACACCTCATGCGATAAATTGAGCACGGTATGAAAGCGGCGACCGTTTCGGAAGCCGAATACGGACCCGGAACCGTTATGGTGATCTGTTTCGTGAATTACTGTCCTTTACCATTATTGTTGGCTCCTAATACCTCCCTTCTTCACTCAAATTTCGTTTTCCACCAGTGTTCTTCAAATAAAATCTGCTGTCAATACATGATGTCACAGCTGACTGCGATTACTATTAACATGTAAACGAAAACACCGTCTGTTTTCATACCCTCGAGTACGTTCAGTTCAGCTCACATTGGTATCAAAATTTTCCTGACCTCGCTGAGAGCTTTGAAGAAACATGAAAACAACAAAGAGGTTTTGAGATGAACTTGGAATCTAAATCAAGGGATTCCTTTTCCTCGCCACATCTACTTTTATATAGAAACATTTGCCGATGAACATGCATAGGCGGCTGAAGTAGTCCAACCGCCTTCATTTCTGAATTAAATATAGAACGCACAGAAAATTTCCGCGTGATGTTCTTATTCTAGGCTGAGTTCGAGTTCGCAATATTTTCCTGACAATTCTGAAAATTAACATTTGTGTCCAAAGGCCTGTATATACTTCCACCAATTTTTTGCGAAAAACTGAATGTATAACTTGCACCCGTTGTTGAAGGATTATTGAATCTATAAACAGCATTTTAGGAATAGTAGCAATAGGATTTTTTAATACAACAGATCAAGTTTAGGCAATTTGGATCTTACAGTTAGTTGAGGAACCATTTTATGTTTAACCGGTGATAACTCTGAATAAAAGTATTTCGATCTTACCCCCGAATCAGGTTCTTCATTTCTTCTAACATTTCAAGGTGCTACTCAAACAGCATCCAGTAACAGGAATTTCTAAGATCAGCTTCACCACTAAACATGATCCCTGGATTTCAACATCAGATTTAGTCGAAATAAGTTTGCTCTTTCCTCAATCAATTATCTAGATTTGTAAATAATTGGTGTTATATCACGACACTCACCTGTCTTACGAGTTATGCTCTATATCTCGTTCAGGTTATTAATCACAGACAGTTACAAATTAGAAAAACGTATTTGGCATATAGATACAACCGATATCCTATAGGTGCCTCTCTGCGAATATTCATTTCGTTGAATTTCCTGTATCTATGATATCTCAAAAAAGTTGCTTTTAAACGAGTAATATAGGAGGAAACCTTCCTCATTCGGTCCGTAAATGAATTAATTACAACATAATAAACACCGGGCGGCCAATAAAAAGTATTAAAATTTGACATTTGCAAAGTAATATAATTATTTTATGATGGCATTCCAGTTAACTACTAAAATTTGCACATTTTATAGCATTTCCGTTAATATACCATTCTCCAATAAATATTTGTCGCCATTGAAAATAAAAATCTAAAATTTCACGCTTTAATTTAACTTTATTTTTGGCCGTACTTGGAATTTAACTACACATTTGCATATATGTTAATCAGTTAACTCAAACAGCATCCAGTAACAGGAATTTCTAAGATCAGCTTCACCACTGAACATGATCCCTGGATATCAAGATCAGATTTAGTCGAAATAAGTTTGCTCTTCCCTCAATCAATTATCTAGATTTGTAAATAATTGGTGTTATATCACGACACTCACCTGTCTTACGAGGAGCATTTGTCATAGCACGAAAGTCATTTGTAAAAATCTGAAATAAAGATCCCCCATTAAAATGTCTGTACTATTTTTGAGTGAAATGATGTGCAGACAAGCGTTCCTTGAATGGCAGTCTAAAGCGACCGATGAGATCGAGAAAATAAAAATTGGGGAAGAAGCTCTCACCTAGCTTCTAACTTCTTCTTCACCTAACCTCTTCTCCTCTTCTCACCTTCATGCTTAAGCCAAATTTATTTGACAATGAAAGCACTCCACTCTGGTGCCATTTACACATATTAGAAATCTGGAATAGCAAATTACAGATATTATTTGTAAATGATATTTATCGCGCCTCGATGCGTAGAGATTTTAAGGGGGTATATCGCAAACTGAGCGGAGGCAGGCTCCTTCCTAATGAACGACCTACGATTATGGAAATAAATTTAATTTGATAGTAGCTGCAGTATTGGAGCCCGATCGCGGAGCTAGTTTCATTAGCCTATTGCGTGTGATGAAACCTTGCCATCGGTGTGAATACGAGGTTGTTCCATCCACCAGTAATTAAACTGTCTGCTCCTTATCGTCCACGACTATGTTCTCCTCCTTCTGCCCCACTTACCTTCTGATCTAATTGCGCGTAATGATCGCTCCAATCCTTGTCGCATACTCTACGCCAATCTGTATCGTACGTGATATGGTTTTCGTGGAGGAAGACCAATGCTTACCTTTGACGTGATTTACGTCCCTTGCGTAATTCTTGGTAGAAAACTTGATTTGCTACGATTTCATAACTAACATTAACCTTAAGCTCAGTTTCATGTATGGAATAAAATCATCGGCTTTAATTTGAAATTTGTAATTTGCAATTTTCCGTTGTACCATTAGGTTAGTTTAGAGCTAGAGGTCGTTATTCATCTATAAACACATTCCCTTTCAATCCCATTATCAATCCCGATCTCAAGGTTTACATCGACAGGACGTAAAGTATTTTCTTGCCAACTGATGGCTTGTGGCAATGTGATGCTAGAGACGCAGCATATTGTAGTCGAATTTGGGCAACGGTGGGAGATTGGGGGGGGGGGGGTTGAGTGCGTTCTTACCCAACAATAACACGAAGCCTTCAGATTTCTGGAATAGGTAACGCGAAGACAGTCGTAGGTCATCGATTTCCTCGGATAAACTGCTTGTTATTTCTGCCATAAATTTTTTTTATTTTATCGCAACCCTTTGAAATATTTTTTCAAAAAATAACAGATGGCTAATAACTGACTATATTAAGAGATTACCTTTTAAGTTTTACGCGCAGTAATCCCGAGCAATATCTACATGGTTGCGGAATGATTCCCCATTTCAAGAAAATTGATAATTCAAAGCCCTCTTATGGATAAGTCAGTGCCATTATTTCCTAGTTGATGGCCCACACAATGTCCCTAGTCCATTTTTTATTAAATTACATCTATGACAATAGCTAATTATGATTGTAAACATTGTCAATGCATCTATCATCTTTCTTTCTCATTTTTTATTAGTTACAAATAAATATTTAGAGCAAATGATGTCACCTATCTATTCCACGGGCATACATTATTCCAAACACAAATGATATCAGTTCGTAGACACCTTTCAAATTTCGGATGTAATCATGTATTCCAACTGTACGCATTAAAATCTTTGGGTGAGAGTGGCCATTTGTATTTTTATAGTTTTCTGGTGAATTGTTACGAATTTATCTATTTATTATAATATGTTATTCTATATTTTTCGGTTCTGACGCGAATGTCCCCTTTGGTAAAGTACCTTGGCCTTCTTTATAGTGAACACCTGCACTGTATTAGTTCCAAAATTCGTATTTCGCGTAATATTTTCGGAATTACTATGATTTAGTATACTAGTAGTAGTAGTTGCTTTCAAAAATATGATGCTCCCAAATGGTGAAAACAGATGTAATTGGGATACCGTGGTCAAAGTTTCTCGGTCGCGAGAATATGCACTGCAGACGACTTTGAATCTTTTATTCTATGATTTCCTCTCTTTCATAAATAATTAGAGATTCTCTCATGTTATTTTCTTCGTTTATCTTGCCCCTTTCAAGATTCTTTCCCTGTGGTTGATAGAGTGGACATCAATGGGACGGACTGGATAATGATAGTGGTGAATTAGGGAATAGATTGAGGAACGCGACTATACTACTGGCAAATTCATGCTTTGGTTTGACCACTGATTTCACCTCAGGTACAACATGTTCACCCCAGTATGTCTCAATAATGTCATATCTGCAATCATTGTTCCGAAGCATTGCACCGAAGTTGTCATATTATCATTGTAAGGTTGATGGATTGAATTGTGTCGATGACACATACAAAGTTGTCGTTGTCTAAGGTCAAATATTGTACTTCAGGATGCGGAAATTGTATTGCAATACTTAATTTGGATAGTGACCCTTACGGGAATGAGCTAAAGACCATCGATCGTATTAATAGATTCCTTAGTAAGCTATTATCGGTATAACTGCGGACTAAATAGCTGTCAAACAACAAAATTTTATACACAGACTGCTATTAAGCTTAGCGATGCCTAGGTGCGCGTTTCGGTATATACTGGTACCAGCGAACATATAGCGTTTCACAGCTTTTAGAGGGATTAGGTAAAGGGCCCCAAGAGACCCGGAGGCTGAACTCTGGGCTTAATTTGCTTGAGCAATTCATAACAGATGTGTTTTAGGACGACAAAGGGAATATCATTTTGACGCGCATCTCTAGGTTCGATAGACGCGATCAAATGACGGATAAATTGACGAACAAATTCGTACAAAAATGTTCTTCCCTCGCACAACGAGCAAAAATAATCAAAATTGAGCTCCTCGCCAAACACTCAACACTCTTAGAATACGATTCACTATTTCACCTCCCTATAACCATCTTTACACGGCTGGTCTCCACGCATCCCCTATCACACGCCAATGCGATGGCTTGAAGGGTAGTGTGTAGTTGTCGATGTATATTTTAAATCAAAATATCAACAAGAAAGTGGAAGCGTTTTCTTTTTTCGAATAAGATGTGTAGTATAGGTTTTGGATCAAATTAATCATGTCAGTTATTAATTCTCAATGTCCGACACCGTGTTTTTGGTTTACCACTGTGCTTTGTGAGGATTTTGATCTACGACAGTGATAAAGTTATTGAGGTGATTTCTGTGAATTCTAGAGTCGGAAAGTGCTTGCCATCATTTTTTTTCTCGGTTAATCGGTGCAAGACCCAGCACCAAGTGCTTTCACCCTGATGTGTTCGATGACTATCTCTCAGGATGTCACTATTATTTTTACATTTTTCCGCTAAACACCGTTCAATTTGAAATGCGATGATTACTCAACGAGCTTCTGCGCTTTTTTGAAGGATTTTGTGGGGGCAGCCTCCTCAGCAATTTACTAGGGCATATTGGCTGCCGTAGCTGTTGCATCACGTAAGGCGCTTCAGACAGCATATGTAAATAATCCGAGCATATTTTTTTGCGTTGTCGTTTCAAATATGAAACCTTTATTGATATAAATACGTACCCCATTTTTGATAAATATTTTCCGTGGATGTGCAGTTTTTTACCGAGGGAACGGTGAATACCTTTAAGGAGTATCTCTGTTTGATTACATGTAACGGAAACCTTTATTTAATGCTATTATATGCAGCAAATTATAGTGTAGAGCATTGAGGCTCCTGTGTGGTCAATTGAGATAACTGATTAACATATACGCAAATGTGTAGTTAAATTCCAAGTACGGCCAAAAATAAAGTTAAATTAAAGCGTGAAATTTTAGATTTTTATTTTCAATGGTGACAAATATTTATTGGAGAATGGTATATTAACGGAAATGCTATAAAATGTGCAAATTTTAGTATTTAACTTGAATGCCATCATAAAATAATTATATTACTTTGCAAATGTCAAATTTTAATACTTTTTATTGGCCGCCCGGTGTTTATTATGTTGTAATTAATTCATTTACGGACCGAATGAGGAAGGTTTCCTCCTATATTACTCGTTTAAAAGCAACTTTTTTGAGATATCATAGATACAGGAAATTCAACGAAATGAATATTCGCAGAGAGGTACCTATAGGATATCGGTTGTATCTATATGCTAAATACGTTTTTAAATTTATAACTGTCTGTGATTAATAAACTGAACGAGATTGAGAGCATAAATGGTTTAATTCGTTGGTTACTGCATCAAAATATGATGAAAAATATATTTAATTTGAAAGTAGTCACTTAGGTTTTCCTATGCAATGGAACCCTGGAATAAGTTCATATCAAGTCCTTAAGTAATGTAATTACGAAGGTCTTTCATTTATTACTTTAACGGTTGCTTAAATTCATTGTGATTTATGCTATTCATGTTAATTCATTTGCAAGGACGCTACAGTGTTTCCAAGGATTGCTTCTTTGTTTTCAGGTCAGGCGCTTCCTAAAATTGTGGACTCCGCTAGCATGGTGGAGATCCGACGTTATTCTATGCTAGTAGCTTCTGGTATCTTATTGTAAATAACCCAAAAATGCAATTTTTGAATGTACGAATTTGCAACCTTAGTGACCAATAATTTCGAAACCAACAAAGACCGAGACTTACTAGAGCGTATTAATGGAATTCCATGGATACGGCTGCATAAATATTAACTTCGATACTCCGAGAGTCTGTTTTGAGTATATAAAAATTTCAAACTTCCCTTTTACTCCCCGAAGTGGGCCATGGTGTGCGGACAAGGGCCTCAAGGCTCGCGGGTTGGCATCGGGACATCATGAAGTCATCCCCGAGGCGACAACAGTGGCCCGGCGAGGCAATAGGCGTGACGGTGGGGACGGAGGACGGGCTGTGCGCGGCAAGCAGGAGTCAGGTCAAAGTGGATGCGGTGTTTGGTGTGCGGTGCTGGGGCGGGGCTGGGTGTGGGAGGAGGCGGATTGGGGAGAGGATGGGCGGGAAGGGGGGAGGATGCGGGCGAGTGTGCGACGGAGGCAAGCGAAAAGGAGGAAGGCAATCAGATATGCAAATGATCGTTTAGACTGTGTTAGATGGGTTGGGGGAGGGCCCCGAGGGGTTGAAGAGGGAGGCAAGACGGGGAGTGAGCGAGTTCGCCGAAGATTGGAGGAAGAGGGTGAAAGGAGAGGATAAATAGCAGTGGGGAGGTTTAGGTAAACAGATGGAGGGAGATAAGAGGTGAAGAGTTTGGGGAGGGTGGTTCGGGGGGGGGGGGTGGGAAGGGGAGAGGGAGTGAGGATGGAGATAAGGAGGGGGAGCGTGTGGGTGAGAGAGTTTAAATTGAATAATAATGGCTAAGGGAGATAAATAGAATTAAGTGTAGACACAAGCAGTGAAGAGTAAACTTTTTCCACGGTGGCTCTCAAATACGTATACGTATATAAAGTGCACGATGTTATGATCCTCTCATTGATGGGAGGATGTAGCGAGTGCCATCAGAAGAAATTAGATCGTCAAAAAGATTCGTGGCAGCGTTTCGGAAATTGCGGAGGCTTTGGGGCGTGTGGGGAGGTCCAGGCTTTGAGCTCAGCTTGAGAGAGTGAAGAGCTGGCGCGTTCCTCTCGGTAAGGCCGTAGCGCTGGTGCTCGTGATGGAAAGCAATACGAGGTATGGAAAAGGAGAATGAATTGAAAGGGGACACCTCCTTGAAAGGAATCTCTTCATTGTCCGGGCTCAAACTTTCGAAGTATGATGATACTGACAACTTGGTTTGCGTGCGCTGCGTTCATCTTGACATCTTCTTAATCCGTACTTTCTGCCCTTGTCTTTGCTGATAAGATTGGATAGATATTAGGGGAGGCGACCGACGGCTAAGGTCATTTGCGCCATAGGGGATAGGAAAGGGAGGAAGGGTGGATAGAAACCTGGCGTCGGCATTAGCCTTCTATTAACGAAAGGCGCCAAGGGGACCACGGTTTTACGTCTCATCCGACAGACGGAGTACTCTACTTGAAGTATCCTCCACAAGACACTCAAGTAGGAATCGGGTTCCTCTGAAAAACATCCGCCTCTGCAGGGATTTGAACCCTGGCCGCCCGTGTGGTTGGCGAGTACTCTAGCCACCACTCCAACCCGATCCCCTCCACTGATAAGAACTGGAAGTGATACGGCAAACGTTTAGCTAGGATTCTACTGTTAATAATTCATTCAATTACAAGTTTTGGAGAGGTATATGGTTTTTAGTTCTCTTTTATGAAGTTCTGCGTATAATTTAGAGCCCCTGGTTTGCTAGTAAATCCTAGGATTAAGCAAAAAAATACCGGTATTTGGTACTATCGGATAATATTTTTCCTCTCTTGGCAAAACCGGGATTATTGAAATCAGTACTACCGGAGGTACCGGTATGGAAATTACTCCTTGTCGAGTAGCACTGCCAGGCTTGAATGTATTCCACTGCTTTGGAAGACGGAAATGCATTATCCTGGAACGTGTCGACATACACAGTTATATTTGCTAGGAATGTAGAATATAAAACAAAACTTTCAATATGGCTCTATAGTATATTAGCTTCATTTCGTAATATATAAGATATATTACGCCGAAAGCGGGCAACCATCAAAGCAACAGGTGCTATTCCCTTGGAAAAAGTAATACACGCGTTAGAGTTCAATTGAAACGACCGGACACAATTAGCATATGGCATCAGCGTTAATTAAAAATACAGCTTGAAATTACCGAACAACTAGTAAATATGTATGCCCTAAGAAAATGAGATCCAGTAATGTGAAACTACTGCTCGTGAACTCCCAAATTAAAATCCTGGATCTTTGCCACTTAGTCCTAACAATGAGAACAATTGAAAGCCTAATTTCACAATGTGCCATGTTCATTAGAATTAATTTATACAATGTTCATCATTATCGGTAGTTTTTTCTGCAATGAAAATCAAGGCTGCTGATATCTAGTGGCGATTTTTATAGATGAAAGAGGGAGATTGGTTGGTGCGGTGAACTTGAATACATGGTAAATAGGAGGGCTGTAACATTTCAGAATAAATATGAGCTAATCCAATCACACTAATGTCTTATCCTCCATATTTTACGATTAAAAAACTTCGGAAGTCCACGGTATACTTCCTGAGGCCTTTTGTTGAAGATTATCCGATAGTTCCTTTGATAGTAAGATCTGAAATATTTTTAGGTCTATTTTTGTACCCATTTTTCCTATTTTTTATCGTATGTGATAGATGCTTAAAAATTTCGGTAGCTAAAGTCCTATACTAGTGCTTACTTTAAAAGAAATGGCACCCAACTGAAATGTTCTCTTAACTTTTTATCATATATAATCACAGACCTTCTTTGGGATGTGTTGTTTTGTCTTTTTCAATGGGCCTTGAAATCTTAAGTGGAATTATTGATCGCGAAGAACACATTCCATTGTATTTTAAACATAATTTGTGTTTGCCAATCGGGAATTCCATTCGAGGAGCCAATCATTCAGCATAATTATATCTCCTTGTTCGCAGCTTTCGATGTCTACCTCACGTCTGCATATAGAATATACACAACAACATAATTTTAATGATTATAAGTGTTTTTGCGAAACTACTCTCTCTCTCTCGCGGTGTTCCAAATCGTCTTTTCCTTAACTGAGAGGCGGATTTCAAAGCCCCCGATGTAGAATGAAAAATATTAGGAAATTTTGGAGTTTTTGGAAATTTTCAAATTTGGAGAATTTTGAAATTTTCATTTCCTATGAACTCCCCCTTATAGTATATCTAAAATTTTTCTTCCCTGCATAAGGATGTCTAGTAAGAATTGTAATAAACATCATTGTTCTTCATTACGTTCGCTTCATACGAGGCACTTTACTGCCCAGACTGGTCTATGGATAGATATGCAGAAAAAATTGCGTCCTTTGAAGCGATGATTTGCTAAAATGACTGCGCTAATTCAAGAAGAAAAGACAATAACATTTCTATAGCTCACTTGCATCGCACTTACGCTTTGTCCACGCATTACGTAAATCGCCTTCTATATTTTATTGTGATAAAAAATTACGATAAGTGTCCGATAGAAAGAAGCTCGCTGCAATACATATTATTCAACACTAAATGCTAATAAATAATAATAATATTTAGCTAGAGCGACGGTATCTACATTAATAGGAATATCGCAAAGCAGTTGATAAAAATGCTATTCTAATCAGGTCAGGTCTCTGTTCATTTGTAAATAAATTTCTGTTCATTTGCAAAGATATCTACAGTAATGGGAATTTAGCAAAGCAGTTATAAAAATGCTGATCTAATCAGGCCAGGTTTCAGTTCATTTGCAAATAATTAATACAATAAAACAATGAAATACACCGGTAGCATTGGGGTATTACTTCGTTACAACCTGGATGGTACATGTGTTCCTTTACATGACTCGTCGGTTAAATATCGGTAATTTTTATAGGCACTGTCATGTTATGCTCGTAGGCGTTCCTTGATGTATTCGTGGTGGACGCTGATTGTTCCGAGTTTACTTGACTCCATTCCCTTAAATTTTCATCATTCACGCCGACGCGGAAATTCTCGCATTTTAAAATTTTTTTGCTTACACAAGTTCATTTGTTTTTTGATGAGATGATATACACGGCGCAGCTACTTGACTAGCATCTAAGTCTTTCATTGTTTCCCCTTTTCTAGTCATGATATGGGCTCAATAATTGACTTGATTCGTTACAACAAAAATTCCTCTTCGTACGTGGCACTCACCTGCGTAATTGGTTATAGGCTCATTTCAACTCCGTGTATTTTCCGTTCTTGCGATAAAATGATGAATGAAGCTCATTCTATCCGAATTCATGGTCATGTTTTCATATTTTCAGCACCGTGCTGGTGGAAATCGGTCAGCCTACCTGAGTTCAAAAATATAGGCGCCTATTATCGTTCACCATCACCAGCTCTTTGTACACAAGAGCACCAGCATTCTGTATTAGAGAGGCTGTTGTAACGGTAACATGGGGAGGGAATCAGGAAAATGGGATGGCGGAGAACGTTGGTGAGGAGTGTCGACGGCCGGGCTAGCATTAGCGCCATTGAGTCCTCTCCGCCCGCTCTCACGGGTCTGGAGTGTTTCTTCGATGTGACGGGGCCTTAGTCGCACAAAGGAAGCACATCCAGAGAAGATTGAGGGAAGATATCAGCAGCTGGAGGCAAAGTGCGAGTTATTTCAGATTATTCCGTCACTTAAGGGGCTAATGAATTTCTATTGTCATCCCTCCCGCGGGTCGTGCAATCTCTGATCCACGGAACATTCCGCCACTCTGACGGCGACGGACTCACTGCCGTGCATCCATCCACGCCGGAGCTCAGTATCTCATTCCAGCCGTCAGCGTCCTCGGAGGATCTTAACTTCGACGCTTCCCCTCTCCCACGGCTGAGACCAAACCCTTTCGAGACCCGTCACGCGCCATTGCTTGATTTGATGGAAATTTTTATTGTTCAATAATTAAAAAGGCTCTATTCCCTTTTCATTTACATTGACTGCGCATTTTAATGTTTGACAACATTATGAAGAGCATTAAGTTTTGGTAGTCCAGCCATTAATACATCGTGCATATTGCTTGAAGGTGGGGAAAAGTATGCTAATGGGTTTTTGTGATTGACATTTTTAGTCGGTATTTTTTTTAATATATGGGTTTTTTGGAAATATCTTAATGTAGAAGAGTACTACCTAAGACCTAAATTGAAAATTAACATTTCATAATTCAATACCTTATCAAGACTTCATCAAATCTGTCATTAATGTCCCTCAATTTTTCCCAATATCAAATGATTACGATAAATGTTCTTCTTTCGTAATCACGCTCAATGAGCAATTGAATATTTTTTTCCCGGGTTAGAGGCGATATGATAAGCGCACTCATCCTTAAGGTAGAAAATCAATAACGGGTGTTACTGCTGTAGCGTTATCAGTAAGTACTGCAATATGAATGGATTGTGTAAAGGGGCGAAAAGTACTTTAATTTTTTTAAATTTGTACTATATTTAATGTAATTTCTATCGGGTAAATACCTTATTTTCACTCATAGGACCTTATGAATCTTCACAAACTGCTCAGCATGTCAGAAAACCATGGATTTGAAATTTTCCTTGACCTTTAATAGGAACATACCTGAAACAAATAAAGGGATACTACATATGAGCGATATTTTCTTTAGATTGCATTTTTTTTAGATAGACATGAAGTATTAGAACTCGAAATATTAAATATTACAAGTGTATACACAATACATTTACGGATAAAAATATAAAGCACAATGGCATGGTTTAAAAACTCACTAACAGTCAATCTACACTTCCTGTTTCAGATGTGATATTGAAGACTGTCGTTATTTTGACAATTATAAATCTTTAATTCTATATTTCCCACAATAAGGAGTTTCATTCGTGCTTTTCCTATGATTGGAGTAGAAAAACTATTGTGAACCATTGCCATGTATACTATTGGCAAATAAGGGCTCTCATAATTTAATGTTATGTCGGTTTAACGATCTCTAACAAGAGATGCATTTCCATATTGCGAATGCATAATTCATTTCTTCCAATAGAGTTGCGGTTTTTGCTCGCCTCCAATGGAGAGGTTCAGCGGTGCTTGTATTCCACTCTCAAATTATGAAAGAGAGTGAACCTAAAAAAACACACTAAATGATTCATAAAAATAAATTTTAGAGAGCCTGTCACTTTCATGGAAGTCCAATTTTACTGTTATTGGCATATTTGATTATTGATTTACTAGTTTTATCACCATTCGAAAGGAAATTACTCCATCACAAACGCTTTGGACAAAACAATGGCTCATTCGTGTCTTCGTATTAACTAGCTATCTTTTCTTAGACCGCGGGTGTTAAGGAATGTATCAGATATGATACCTCTCTTCACCACCAATAAACGTATTTTATCTGCAGAAGGCATTGGTGATCGATTCCATCCTTTCTTTCAGCTTAAAATGGCAATAAAAGTTTAAGGAATGGGATTCTGTTTCCTAGCCACAATTTTTGACACTGAATTAACCAACACTAAAGCTCCAAGCAAAAACTTGATCGATTTAACTATTGAATAACATTAAATGGCGTTTTGATCCTTTTGTAGTTGTACATATACATTCAATGTGTACAAACGCGTAATGAAAATTAAACAGTAGAAACATAAAACATTACATTTCATTGTTAATATACAAAGAAATTATAATAGATTCAGAATACTGAAGGGGCGAATTTCACATGCTGAGGATATGACCAAATATAAATTGAAAAATCCTACTTTTCTGGATGTAGTAAGTAGAATAAAATATTAAATGACATTTTTACAGATCTATTGGCCACTCCTTAGGTTTTGTGGACAAAGTGAAGGAGAGGTAAAAGTAACCCTGCGATAATTGTCAACTAGAAAATGATTCTGAATGATATCTCTCGGAAGGGAAACCCGATTCTGATTTGGGGTAGAGATCTAATGTTTTGACAATAGAGGCCTGGAAGTAATGAGGTTTTGAATGTGCTGGGCTGGAATAGGCATGTAAAAGCTAGCTGTTCCGAAGTAATTCATTCATTCGATTAATTATTGGATAAAAATATAGAAATAACACGGGGAAAGTTGAGGTAGTTGTTAAACATATCAGTAAGATGATAGTCGGACATTTATGTAAAACGTTTTACACTTTCGCTCAGCATCATGGCGGTAGATGGTGATCGAATAAAGAGTTAATGTTGCATTATGTATCTTACATCATCTGTTATGGGAACTGCGATGAAATTAAAGGCATGAATGTTTTACCTGAGGTAAAAAATTATGAAATACCTGTCATTAAATATAGAATGAAGGCAGGAGGGTGGTAAGATTGAAGAATATATCTTAGAAAGAGATGCAAAAACTGCTCTCGAAACAGTTGACGTAGTGATTGCGCAAAGAGATGGCCAGCCTCGAATTGAGCCTTCGAGCACTGCTTAGCAGAGTAAGCCTTTGAGGTGCTTTCATCGGATCTTACAGCATAATATCTCGGCGTCTTGACCCGGGGTTCTAAGTTAGTGGCATATAACCATAACAATAGACCTATCGGGTGAAAAATGCATTCGGAACACCATTGGAACGAATAGAGAGAAATTGGGATTCATCATGCAAACAGAGAAAAGCCTTGCATGAATTTTAAGAGATAGATGCTACCTCTCGTTTGTTAGGCCACATTTTGAGCACACCTCAAGCATCTGGGGCTTGAACAGAATGATTTCATTTAAGCAATCTCAGAGTAATACTAGGGCAAGCCGTTTTCCAGGTGTTTCTAATATTTATTAAGTGGGGAGAAAAATTACAGCAGCACAATGATAAGGACTGGGTTGAGAAAAATGAGATGATGAGTATTCCCAGCCTTGATTTAATGTTTTCCCGGCGTATTTTTCGAAGGAGGGTTTCTCGAGTGTCCCACCGGGTTAAGGACCCATATCTACCTACGTTTCAAAAAGAACAAATCGTTCTTCAACATCAGATTTTCTGATTATGGATGCCTTCAGGAAGAATGGCGAATCGTTCTTCGGAACGTCGGCAGAGATATAGCCTCTGACCTGAAAAATCTTCCTACCGGGATCGGGTTGGTGCTGTGGCTAGGGTACTCATCTACCACATGGGC
Organism: Ceriagrion tenellum; assembly: GCA_963169105.1. Classification (NCBI taxonomy): domain Eukaryota; kingdom Metazoa; phylum Arthropoda; class Insecta; order Odonata; family Coenagrionidae; genus Ceriagrion; species Ceriagrion tenellum. The sequence continues at coordinate 104,995,338 of OY720638.1, read as the reverse complement.
GGCCAGGGTTCAAATCCCTGCAGAGGCGGATGTTTTTCAGAGGGAACCCGGCCCCTACTTGACTGTCTTGTGGAGGGCACTTCAAGTACAGTACTCCTTCTGTCGAATAAGACGTTAAACCGTGGTCCCCTTGGCGCCTTTCATTAAGAGCATGCTAATGCCGACGCCGGGTTTCTATCCACCCTTCCTCCCTTACCTATCCCCTATGGCGCAAATGACCTTAGCCGTCGGTCGCCTCCCCAAATATCCAATCCAATCTTCCTTGAGACTGGGTCGGGCGCTGCTGGGGACATTTGAAACTCTGAAATTTCAAACGAGACTAAAGATCCGTTCAACTTGTGCGAAACAAGATGAAAGCTCTAATATCTGAAAGACGACGCGAGCATCCAAATTCACGCGGACGGTGGGAGGGAAGAAACTGAGCGCGGGGCATGTGCTTGGCTGCCGTCGGCGTGCCAGCCCGTCAGCGGACCGAGCCCGCATCCGATTCTCTCGCGAGGACGTGGTTAAGGCTTCCTTCCCCCGAATCACGAACTCCTCCGCATCTCTGCGTGCGCTCCCTCACTCTCGTCGCCTCTTCCCCAAGGCGAGCGGAAATTGAAATGCAGCCCTTCAGTTCAGATGCCACTTCTCTCCACTTCCCGTCCTGACCGCCCCGTCCTGGCGGATGCAACAAAGCAGACGCACATTCGTCTCCTTGACGTAAATATCGCAGTCGTGGTTGCACAAGTCTCTCGTGTCTGCGTGGTGAAATCCCACAAAACTTTGGTCTTAGGTCATCACAATTTGGTTAGGGGGGAAGAGAGTGACATTTAGGTGAATCGCTTTTTCGAGGCTAACTTGACGAAAGACTATTCATTCAGTGCAGGCGAGTTTTCGTCTTTATCATAATAGAGTCAACCATGCCGCTCATAAATTTTATAAACGTGAGAGCGTGACCCAACCCAACACCAAACATTATCTCCATTCACCGAATAATGAAAACGTCCGTTTCTTTTTATCATTGCGCTCTTTCATATTGCCTAAATCGTTAAAAGATCAGTGACGACTGATCTCCGACAAAGATATTCCTTGTTTATGTGGTCGACTGTGCTTGTAAACTAGACCTGGTTTAGGAGTGGGCACGCTAGGCTCGAGATTGCTGATACGTTACTATTACGACTCAGAATTATTGCACGGACGATCAAGAAATGTTGTTTAACGTGTTTATACGAGGCACGGTGTTGTAGAATCGACCTGATGTTATTATTTAATCATATGAATGATATTACTACTTATGAGAAATTTGGACACACCGATTTTTAGGAGGTTATTTTGAGAATCCGTGTCAACGAAATCTGTATCATAAATATCTGTATTCAAACATTCAGGGCCTCCACCATCCACTCATCCCTGACCGAGTTTTACAAATTTATTTGGTCACTGTTCGTCAATTTTTCCAGAGTGCAAGATGTTCCGTTTCCGAGGGTTGTTTAGATTTCAGAAAGCGCTTTGATCGCCTTTTCGAAGACGTTGCAAGGGAGAAGTAAAGCCAGGACCACTTGGTGAAGAACACTGTAAACATAAACAAAGGCACAAAATAACGTAATGTATACGTCATTAAAATATGGCTGGCACCTCTTGTTTTCCAAAGTTTTAGTATCCATTCATAGTCCAATTATACTATCACTTCCCACCTATTTGTTTGTAGGATCCCCTAAGGCTACTTCGCGCCTCTTGAATGAGTAACCTATGAGAAAACATTTCCTGGATTCTTGTTTATAAATTGACTAGTCCTACTTGAGACCCCGGGTCTCGTCGAGGATCGACATCTTCCGATACGATAAAACCAGACACCAGGATTTGAGTAGCACTTTTACGAGTGAGAACAGCGGGAGAGGTGTTAAGGGGGACAAATTCGTTGGAGAGATGATTTCGGGGGAATGAAAGGAGGGCTCTGATGTAGGGTTAAGTGTCCAGCTAGGGAAGGTAAGGGGGGAAGGGGAGGAGAGGCACCACAGGTTACCTTAGCTGCTGATTTCTTATTTACCGTCAGCCATTTCTTATTTATGCCTTATAGTCATATTCACACGCTTGCGATGGGAAATCTTTATATGCTAAGATGAAACTTAAGTATTTGAAATTATTTCACAAAGAAGTGAGGATCCTAAGCTAAACGTAAAACAGGTACAATTGGAGACTAATTATATTTGTGAAATCCGAAGATTATCGCGAAATGGAGTGGAATTTTTAAATCAATGAATAATAAACCGTGCGAGTTTCCGCAAAATATAATTGCTTTTGACTCGGATTTCAATGCTGGTTCATTCACTTCAGGTGACAAGAGATGCCGAACATGCGCAATTTATAGACATTTAGGGGAGGGTTTCTCCTTCCGTTAGTCACCTCATCCCTCTCCTCTACCCACTTCTCCATCTCCTCCTACCACTTTCTGTTACCACAACGTGTGTAAATTGTGTACTCTTAGCGTCACTTGTCACCTGGAGAAGAAACATCAACATTGAAACCCGGATCGAAAATAAATTTTATTTTGTGTGAAAAATTGCGCGGTTTATAATTTCATAAAAAGATTTGGTATGGTTTAGGAACAAGAGTTTTTTTTCTTGAGACCATTGATTTTCTAAGTTTAACATTATTAATTACGTGTAAATATTTCCTCTCTGATCATTTACAGAGCAGTTTACGCGAAAATCCAACAGAAATAGAAGTGAAAAGTTCAGATGCGCCTTAGAAACTTTGTTTTTCCTGCTTCTCCGATGGGTGGGACCATTTCATGATATAAATAACACGCTTAAAATTCCACAACCTTACGTCCACTTAGGGATCTGAGTCCGGTTACGAAAACCCGAAAAATTGCTTCGCAAAAATCGTATCCTAGCGGTTAATATCTCGGCACTGAATTCACAATTTGTTGCATGGTCTGATTTTGGTGTACAAGCGTTATCATATAATTTTATGATAGTGAACATTCATGGACAATAGGACGAGGCTGATGAAGGACATTTATCAATAACTAATTGAGCTCTCCTATATTTTCAATATTGCGAATATTTTCCTTCGAGCAATTGCCCCACAAAAAATGTATCTCACTTGCTTGGAGATAATTTAAGTATGTGCAGTGGTGCTTAATATTACTCTCCTCTGCTTCTTTTTTTAAGAGTCCTAAAGAAAACCCATCTCAGATTACGGTGTCTCCAAAAATTCTTATGGGTAATGAAATAATTGTTCCAAGGAAAACAGTCAATGCCTTGACCTGGGTTTGTGAGAAAATGTCAAACCCTGCTGCCGCAACACAGAAATACAGATGACGCAAAACATAACTAACGGTCATTTTTTGAATTGGAACCCCGTCAAAACGACAAATTTGGGAGCAGGCACTTTCCTTCATAGGGTACCCGCGTAATTTGGGCGTGGGGATCGGATGCGGCTTCCGCGCACGCTCCCAGCGCGGCATTAATCGCCCGGAAATCGTCATCACGGCGAGCGCGGGACGCGGCCGGCGGCGGGGAGCGTCGCGTGATGGCGTGTGACGAGATTGCATTGCGACCTTTACATCCACGGCTCCCATTAGCTGTCCATCGGCGTTCCGGGGGCGCGATGCTCTCCTGCTGCTCGCGCGGCACCTCGCCATCAAAACTACTCCCGGCTCCCTTTCGGCGTCCCGGAGCCGCTCTCCACTAACTCATTTCGTCCCCCCCTCCACCTCCACGCCAACCCCTCTCTCTTGATTCAGAGTCGCACGCAAAACGCACCGCGTAATCTCCAACGATGTCGCAATTTGTTGCGTCTCTTTTCTTTGTCGCCGTCCCCTCCCCGCTTGCACCCACGAGCGCGTCACTCGGCGTCTGCTGCTCGCCCCCCACCAAGGGCCTCCGCCCCCCACCGAGGGCCTCCGCCCCCACGAGGACTCGCTCTTACAAATAGCGTGGGGCCCAATCGGGCGGAGGCATCTACTGCCCCACTCTCACCCCAGCACGCAATCACACACCCAGCACCACATCCCCACTCCTCCCTCCCCAGGATCCCACCCCCTACCTTGGGATCCCCCCCTTTCCTCGGGGTCCCCCGCGTCCCCCCACCCCCCACTCCTCTCCATCCACCCCAATCGCGCGCGCCATCCTCTCGTCTGAAAAAACCCGTCCGTTCCTCCCTCGGCTATTTCGGAAGCGAGATGAAAGACAATTTAATTACGGATTTCAGTGCAGGACGGGGCCTTTTCGAACTCTGGTAAATTTACAAAAATATGTATCTTCAAGGTATGCTATATGGATAACCCGTCATCATTTTTCGTTTACCTGCATCCGTTACGCCGTGTCCCGCAACGTGTTTTCCGTTGATTGTATCCGAAGTACTTTTTATGCTTTCACGTTCTATCCAGCTCTGTTATCAAGCTTTGCGGAATTAAGTGACAACTGAATATACCAGGGAACACGTCAATATGTTCGTTCAAAGTCGTACTTTAATTACGTACGAAATATTTGCCTTCATCATATCTTTGGCCTAATTCTTTGAGACAATAAAATGGATGAACCCCCTTGTATTTTTAAATATGGTGATGATTTTCTACCTTTTCTGTTATTCTAAGATCTTTCAAATAAATTCAATGAGAGTTTCAATTGCTAGCGCTATCAATTTCTCATGTGTATGTTGGTGCTGTTTCCAGGATTAGCGATAGTTGTGGATTTTTTTTTGTTTTAGATGTTCTCCTCATGTTAAGGGTATTAGTAGATAGAGTAATGGATTGAACATAATCTAATCCTTTAATTCCCTACTGCGCAATTAATTATGCTATTTTTTAATTCTCCTCCAAATTTAGGTACATCGAGTTTTTCTGAAATGATTTCTGTGGGTCTTGCAAGCACTATGTAGTGATTGAATTGGATTTTGGGTGTTTTAAAAATGCTAGTGATATATTTCAGGGCCTAAATGAAGACTCTTTTCCTAATACAATTGTAACATTCACGTCCTAGGCGGGATTCGAACTCACAGATTTGGGATGTATTTTGGTTGTGTCAGCAGCCCACCAGCGACCGTCCGGCGGCACTATTGGCATGGTGGTTAAGGTAGCCATCAAAATATACGGTGCTGATAAGTCTGGCAAGGTGTGTATACAAAAAATGTGCCATTAACGGCGATCGCATTTGTATACCAATAAGAATTGGAAAAGCAGATTGCGAACACTCGTTAGGAAACATATTAAAGTTAATTTGAAAGTGAGAAAATTTCAAACCCTACTGCTGCAACACAGAAATACAGATGACGCAAAACATAACCAACCGTATCCGACCAGACGTATTGGAATGATACCACAATCAAAACAGACTAGACAGCACTTTTCCACGAATTTGTCGAAAAGTGAGTGAAAGGTCTCAAATGATTCTAAGAGCTTTGCAAATGAATATTCCATCGCCTGGTGGTAATTTTGCTTTGCTTTGTTAGCCAACGGGTTCGATTAGAGCTGAATCCGTGCTAGTCCTAAGTTTCAAGACAAATGGGGGAAGGTGGCATTCCCTGAACCAACTAGGTTCCTGGCGAAGTCCGGATGTATACAGCTAGTGTCTTATATGGATTACTCGCAGTTCTTGCAACGATTTGAATACGAACCCTCCGATCCATTGCCAGCAACTCGGGAAACGTCGCTTATATTGTTTTCACCTAGGAATTTTGAGTGACGAAGTGATCACGCGCTTGCTCCTCGATTGTCGTCAGAGTTCATGGCACCGAGGTAATTCCAGGAACGTAAATCTTGCCAGCCTTTAATGATGACTATCAATCAGTCACTCAATCAGTCGGTCAATCGAATTTCCTCCGACGCACCCTCCACCACGGGCGCTTCCGCTCCTCCCCCCCCCCTCCACGTGTCCCCTCATTATCCCGGCCCCTTCGTCCCTCCCGACCCCCCTCGCAGCTGCCTCGCATGCCCGCCCTCCCACCTCCCACCCGCCTCGAGATCCACTTCACCATGTCCCACTCGGCGCTCCCCCCCGACCCCCCCCTCCCCAAGATCCCATCTTCCCTGCTTCTTTTATAAGGCATCCCCTCCTGCTGCTTCCCCAGCCCACTATTTCCCAACGTGGCCTCGGCAATTGATCCCAAGTATGCTTTTCCTCGCTTCCTATCGCTCTCCATCTCCCCCCCGTCCCTCCGCCTCACCTTATCACGCCACGGAGAGGAAGACGATGAAGAAGCATCCTTTTTAAGAAAGGACGGAGCACAGCTTCCCTACCCTCTCCGAGGGAAGATGCCCCCAGAATTTGCGGGTAGGTGTTGAAATTTTTGAAATTTCGTAGTCCCCCCTGCGGCGTGTGACAATGGCGAAAGATCTGGGTTTTATCACTGTAGGAGAGTGGCGCGCTCGGGATTCTGCTGGAATTTGCTTCCCCTTGTACGCGATAGGAAGACCTTTGGTGATCCACGCGGAGTCGGACGCAGCTTACTTGTCTCTAACCTGTGGGCGGTTTTGAAAGCAAGGGCTCCTCCAGACTACCTAAACTCAGATGTTTCAACTTTCAAATTTGTGGTATTGGTTTTTTTCTGTGACGCTTTCGATTTCTCACAATGCTTTGAGATTTATCTACGGTGATGTGAGCATACATATCGCTCTCTTTTGTTTAGTTGGCTCTCTCCGCTGATCACTGCTGATATTTACACGCGAGACTTAGAGACAACACGGTCAAATAAAGCTCCCCCGAACCGGGGGAGAGGGCTTTAGTTGATTCTATTTGCATGCAAAGTGTAGTGCAAATGGTTTGAAATGAGAATAAGCCGTTAAAACACATTCAATGCCTGTTATTTGGAAAGCAAATATACCTAATATAGTATCGAGTACTCTCACTTACGTAGAGAAATACGGGCGCCATCGCCATAATGTCGAGTATGGTGACGATCACGGACAATCTAAGATGCCCATTGCATAGGGGCTATTTCACTCCTTTTTAGCCAAAGGGGTATTAGTTGGCATAAAAGGAGACATAAAGATAAAAATTTTAAAATGGTTTTAATGCTGGAACATACTTTTATAAATGAAACGTCTCGTGAAAATCCCCGTGTTAGGTGAAAATATTAGCAGAACCAACTTTTAATCCGAGAACAATTTATTAGTCTCCCAAGAGTGAGCAGACTTGAATTCAAACACTGCATGACATGATGGTATTCCTCCCGGTGAAATATGCCGGAGGTAAAATAATCCCCCGATCGGATCACCGGATTTGGATAATTGGGAGGGGCACATCAGTCGGAATGGACAAAATGTGACTGGTAATTAGGCCATTTACAATGATAACTTCGCCGTACCGAAACTAACTGGAGTCATGCTATCCATTAATGGTCAACGGGTTCATTCACCATATTGGTGCTGTCGAGCATCGCTCGAGATTGTGCTGAAAGCGAAGCAAAAGAAGAAGAATTTTTATACACGAAGAAATCGTTTCAAATGGATTTCTTACGTCCACGTTATACGTGATTAAATCGTACCCAGGCATATTTATTATTGGGAAACCGTTATATTTCTCGTAAGAAGAAATATTTAAATAAGCAAGTTATCCTATTAAATGGGAGATAGTTCACATTTGGAGGATCAATCGAGAAGGAGAATTCGGGCTTCAAGTTCGCATGTGTACTGATGAATTGAATGGCGGTGGTGTGACTCTTATGATCGCTGCATATATTTTCATTTTTTTATTTCTCAGGTAGTGAGCTTTATCTCAATTTCTACACTCCATTACGTAGTTTGTGTGAGTACGCATTGGTGTACATTTTTAATAAACAGTTACAAAATATAAACACGCGTTTATTATCTACTTCACGGAGTATAACTTCACTGTGAGCGGTAGTCACTTTTCCCCATTCATGACGATCCGTAGGCCTGATGCTGAATCTGTAGTCATACAAGATGGAAGGTATTTAAATAACGTATTTAACACTTCTCGAACTGCAACATTTTAGAACACTCCAGTTTTAAAAAAGAAAATACTCTTTGCATCCATTGCTCTGGCCATAAAAATATTTTCTCGCGTTCTATTAGAAGATGTTTTCGTGACATTGACGTTCGTTTTGCACGTCGAATACTAAATCTGTTGTAATCGAATCGTACTCCTCATCAAAAATTTGATTTTTCGAGATGGAATGGCTTTAAATTTGAGAGCTCTTACACATTGAGCACTAAATCGCGCTGTTACTTTTCCTACGCCGCGTTCATTGCTGTAGATATCAATGTTATTCCGCAAAATTGAGTGCCTTTGCTATGACTCTCCCGAGACTTCGCCATATTCTCGTCCGGCAACTGAGTGGCTGTCCGATTTAATGCAATTATCGCCCTCACGGGCACTTTATTTCACATAGACTTTACTGATGAGAATATGAAATTTAGAGCAAATGTATAATACTAATAGGATCGAAAGATGTCAAGGTCGAGTCCACTAGCATAAGCCCTCGGTATAACCAGTAAATCCCGGATAGGACTTTACCATTGGAGAGGATCTGCTTCGTTAATGATTTCCTGCCCTATTTCTGGTTCTGAATTCTGTAAAATCACCGTAAAATTTAAATTGTCTCGGAGGGGTCCTCAGGATCCTACCTAGGAATTATTCGGAAATCCGACCGCACTTAGCCAAGTTCTTTGTTGACGAGATTGTCACATTTTTCCCACTATTTTCTTGCCAGAAGCAATACTGGTAATACCGTTATCCTCGCCGCTTACGTTCCTGGATAAACACGGAAAGTCCATTATGGAGATGAATAACTGCTTCGATTGGAAATTCTACTGATTTATTTATCCCCTTGGGTTCATTTTCTCCCTAAAATTCAAACAGTACGGATTTCAACCCTGGCAAGAAATTCAATGCTGAATTTTTTTTGCATGCACGATGACGTAATTGAAGTACAAAGTGACCAAAGCTGACGGAGCGCTTTCAGGCCCATTAATCACCACCACGGAAGCTCATTGACTCCAATAAATTCACTAAAGTCCACAGAGAAAAAATCATCCGCCTTGACCACCTTGCGGGTGACTCCGTAAAAGTGAAACTCCGTGGCTAGTCCCGAATAGCTTAAAATCTGTCTAATAAATTCAGCTAATGACGCGACAGTTGTCTAACACTAAGGCCAATGCGGTGACTCTACTTCCGTTGTGGACTAATATTGCCCATCCATCGTTCAACGATACATCTCCTTGAGCCCTGTATTAAAATTTTCTGAGCTGGTATACGATGCACTGCAGTCATACTGTTGGAGTACCCTTCTGATATCATTGCCACCAAAACATTTCATGCGTAATCCCAAACTGGAATGGCACTTTTAAATGAGGTTTTCATTATCGTCAGCTTCTTGATGTACGAGTAATCACAGCACATCGCTCCCTTCCAAAATAAGATTCACCACCACACGCCTGTGGCGCGCAAGGTGTGAGTCCGAACATTTTCGGTGCGAGGCATGTTCACTACTCGTTCCGAGCGACGCGAATCCCTTTCCTCTCGAGGAAGTATCGCCTGTTGTGAAATTATTAGCATTGGAGGGAGGAGAAAGAAGCGCCATCCGCGATGAGGAGGATTAGGTAAAATGAAACGTTGCCCGCCCGGGACGTGGGCCGGTTTCGAATGAGTGGCGGGCTGTGTGTGCTTGGAGGGGAGGGGGGCGGGGGCGGGGCGGGGAGAGCATCGGGGCCGAACGGGGTCGAAAGGGAAGCGTCGGATCTCCTTTTGGGCTCTCGGCGACTCCGGAGGTGAGGACAAACTAACGTAGGCGACTCGTGTTCGACATCCACGAAGGTCATCGAGTGGCCGGTTCAATGGGCGAGGGGGTCGGTGGGAGGGTCATCGATCGCCGGGAGCAGGGGTGGGGGAGGGCTTGGGTGCGGGGGAGAGGGAGGGAATGGCCGTGTCACCGAGAGGAGTGCGTGAAAGGGAGGAGGCGCGGCGAGATCATCGTGGCCACCGTTGATGGGGTGGGTGCCAATGATGGGGTCGACAGTGGGGGGTGGGGGAGGGGGGAGGGCGGACGGGAAAGCGACGTAGACCAAGGCATGAAGCGATGCGATGAGGATACAGTTGGACTAACAGCTTCCGAGGGGTCGTAAAAATTGAAGCGCCATACACTTGCACGCCTGTATATAAATTCTGAACTCTGCTTGGAGCATATTATTTTTCTTGAACAATATACCAGCCAATATTACTCTAGGAGTTTTGTCGGATGGTATTCGATGGAGCGTAGTTCTATATAAACTAAATGATCCAACACAGCGGCATGAGTTTTGCACTGTTTTATTTCCGCAAAGTGAGATACCATGTCACTAATAATTCAATGCTTCCGCTTTGAAAAGAGAGGGGCGGGTCGAGGAATATGCTGGCACTGAAAGTACAATTTCATGTTAATGGGTTAGGAAGATAAAGCTTGCATCTCCTGTTTCTTCCTTTGGAGAGAATTGATGAGAGCCAAGAAGATTAGTTCGAGAAGCAGTGCTTGCATCTAAAAGGAGTGAAAGATACGCCCATGGATGTAGATGTTTGCGTTATTAGATAAACATAGTCCACTTTTTCGAAAAATAAACGTGACTTGTTGAATGTGGCCATCCATCGAGGTGACGGTTTAGCGGCAATTTTACGTCTCGCAGTGAAGGCTGCGTTGGTTGATTGTATCGGGGACTCCACTTACAGCAGGATATTTTCGCCATTGGAATGTGTAGAAGAGGAAGTCGTTGAGAGAAGGAGTAGGTGCATGGGAATTGCAGGAAGGATGCATAGAAATCCTCCATCGGCATCAGCCTACTCTAGCGATATGGGCCGGGTTCACGGTTTAACGTCCCATCTGACGGATTTAGTACAACACTTGAATTGCTCTACAAGTTGAACCGAATTAAGGATCGATACATCCTTCGAAAAATCTCCGCCAAGGCGGGGATTCGAACCCAGGCCTTCGGGATGTGCGGCCAGTAGTATAGGCGCCGCACCATCCCGATCCCGAAGAGAAGCGGACGTGATGTAAATGGACGGGGGTGCGAGGGGTGTGGCGCAAGAGGGGAGCGGATGTGAGAAGGAATGGGGATCGCCTCCTCGGGGGCGGCGGATGGGGGCGGGATATCGGCGGGAGATTCGGGGTTGGATGGCATGAAGGGGGCGGGGGGGGGGGGACGGAGGGAGGTGGCCGGGAAGGGGAGTGGGGGGCGAGGGGATGGGTCAAGGTGAGTTGATTGGCATGCGGGCCGGCTCACCGTTGCTTTTCGGGAAACGTTTTCGAATTCGATAGTGGGGACGAGGGGCTTTTAAGTCATCCAGCACCCATCGAGCGAAAAAGAAGGATACGGCCGAGGGCGGGAAGATCGCCGCCCTCTGACCCCTTCGGCTCCACGGCGGGGGGTGAAAGGGGGGGAGAGGCGTGGGGTGGGTGAGGCGACTTGGGTCGGAATGTGGAAGAAAAGGGCCAATTGTGGGGGTTTGGCTCGATAGGAGGCGGGGTGCAGAGGGTCGTCGGGGGGTGGGTTGCCGGTGGGCGGGGATGCGGAATTTACCCGTGTCAAAGGTGACGCCGGGGCTAAGCAGGACGCGGCCATTGTTGGGAGGCACCAAGGTGAGAAAGAAATATTTTACAGGTACTTCTTCGTGTCGGTGGGCACTTTTTTGAAATTCAAAGTAGAGTACGATCATTACTCGGCCAGTCGACGCTGGTAGTGTTGAAAACCATGTCTCATGTTTAAACGACTATTTTACCTTATAACTGCGTATTTAACGCTGGCAGTTGTCATTTTTTCACGGAACCCTGCAGTTGATAATACGGACTTCATTTACGAATAAGTCTACTAGAATGTATTTTAATTTCTCATTAGTGCTTCTTAAATTACGAGTTGATTAGCTCGTAGAAACTCTTCGATGCATTACTGGCTTTGTGCCAAAGCATGGGTGGCAGCCGTACACCACGAGTCATGTGATTATTTGGTGTTTGGAAAACAATTACGAAACTAATGCTCTTGTGGCGAAATGAATGGAGAGTAACCTATTTTAAATCTTCAAATAATAAATAAATGCATTGTGTTTTACCCCATCGCGAATAATCGAAAAAGTTGAAACTTGTTAAATTATATTTTTAGACGCATAAAATTTCTCCGTTGTGCAGGGATAATCGGTGTATTTAATTTCTTACTTCAAATTGGACTCGGGTTACACGCTCGTTCGCGACCAAGTTCACGTCGGCTACATTCTTGATATCGTGGGACAACCGACGAGGGAATTTGGTCACCATCCCGGGTCTAAATGCATTTTGCGCATTTTGTGGTTTAATGTGGTTGAGGAAATTCTTAGGAGGAGGAATATTAGGAGCCTTAGAAACAGGAAGGCGTGTATGAAGCAGTATATGGGGGTAAATGAGGCAAAAGAGCTTTGAAAGGATAGGTTAGTATGGAGGAAATCATTGAAGCAGAGTTAGGTGTACAAATATGTATTTATGAGTGAAACTTTCTGACTGTGCCTACCCCGGAAGGGAATATGTATATTATTTCATTATCTAGCGCATTACTTGTGTAAACGACTCTAAAACATGTAAATCGGAAAACGTAAACGGTTTAATGAAGATATTAATAAAAAAAGCCTTTAAAATATCATGACATGTGCATTTCATCGTAAGGATATTGCCGTCGTAAAAGGTTTTGACTTTATTAATCAATAAGTTTGAAGAACTTGCGGTTATTGTTTCTCCTTAAAGTTTAGCGGCAATTAGATTTTCCATTCACCAGCAACAAGATATATGCCTATAATTATGATTTTGAGCCCCAAACATAAATATGAAGCTTCTCGCGCCTGAAATTTATTTCGATAGGTTAAGCGAGTGATTTTAATTGGAGAGAATTCTCCGCCATACACTTTCTTTTTCAAGCAAGCAGACTAGAATTTTTTATCACAGGATTTTTTATTCTCATTTTTGAGATTCGCCCTGATGCCGGAACATATTCTACTTTGTTAGCGTTTAGAAAATGCGAGCACGATTTTCTCAAATTAAAAATCGCAAGAGCCTGATTGGACTGAATAATCTCAAACTTGTCGCATAATAATCCCATGTAGATAAGTAATTTGTCGAATAATTCGAATTAGAAGCGAAAATTAGGGAAAATTCTCAAAACTCTTCGGTATTTGAATTAAGCACTGATCTTGCATGAAGGTAATTACTTTTGGATTAGCAAAGATATACATAATCTTGCCGAAATCCAGGCGTACTTTTTAGTAACTTTTGAGTAAGTTTGATTTATATCTGCCTTAAATTTCATTTTTGTCAACTATAATCAGAAGTGAGCGAAACCCATTTAAAATGGGATTATTATCCTGTTGATTAGTCCACGCCATGTCCTTACTATTTCATTCGATAATTCTTACGAAACCAGTTACAAATATTATAATATTCACCCGTTGAGATTTGCCTTATCTTTCTTTCCAGCATTATCTATAGATACCATATAGGTTGTATCTACCTTTCACATTGCATATTATATTGAGATTTTGCGGATTATTTAACTTCATAATTACACAAGTCGATTGGCTGTAATCCTTTAATTTACTATGGTTTCAATTACTCCAAAATGCCTTGTTCTACCTGATGGCATCTCTTTAGGTAATATTCAGTGGTCACTGAAATATTTCGGCAGCTTAAGTATTCTAAAGAAAAATGCGAGTGGCTGATACGTAATTATTCGGGATCATCTTACAAGGTTGAGCTCCCTCGGCTCATTTTCTGCCAGAGTAATTCGTATTTTCAGCGCTCTATTCTGAGTAACGTCTTGTCTTAGGGCTTAGCGGTATTGGATGCGCGCACTATTCACTGAAAATTTTTGTGAGCAAATTTCGTCTCTATTTACAGACATAGCGCTGAGAAGTGAATCAGGACTGCGTTACTTTTCAAAGATATAGCAATGAGATTAAGAAGAGTGAACGCTAAACACTTTACTGCTTACAGTAGTTACCGCATTCGATTACGTTTGAATGTAATGTTTTCAGATTTCTCCTTTCAGTTACGTTATTGAAGCCACGATATACGTCACACGAAGTTTCATAATATCATGATTCCGTCTCTGTTTTCGGAATAACCTGCTTACTCGTGAGAAAACGTTCGCACTTCCGTGTTTTTCACGCACGGCGTTTGGGAATTCCGTGCGACAGGTCGGTTTGACATCATGCCAAAAATCACCGCTCTCCTAGCGAGGAAACAGGAAGAAGGCAAAAGGAATGCCGCGACAGAGCAAGGCTTTCCGATAACGCGGTTTCCAGTTAGCTTGCGCAACCCAATTTACATGACCATCATCCCCGGATGCGGCTTTGCGGCTGTACCTAAAAGAGGGAATTTTTTGATGTGGTGCTCACGATGTGTTGCTCGGCAATCCTCCTGAATCATGTCGGCCACCGTTCCTTTATGTGAAACGAGCCATGGGTGACCACCGAGTGCATTGGTGAGTGCAATCTGGCAGCATGGCTCCGATATTTGCGTATTTTTTGCTGCTGTTCCAGTGCATGGACTATAAAACATACATTTTCCGGACTCTTATAATCGTTGTTTACTAACATTATTGATGTTGTCCATTCAAAGAGAGAACCATGTCACCATTTTTATTACACCCACGTATACATATATAAATATTGGTGGATTATTCCCTTTGATTACAATGAAATTACGTACAATAGGTGTTGTAGATTTGATGACCCCCTTCAATCAGCCGATACCATATTTATGAAAGCTAATATACACAAGGACACGTAATAAGACTTCGACTGCCATCTGGAAGCGTTAAAACCATTTTGTTTCATTCGCAATTATTCTACTTCAATTGTATGAAGCAAGTGACTAACGTTTTACTTTTTACCCTGAAGTTAGACGAGATAATCGATGATGATTTTAACTATATATGGTCGTGAAAGCGGTCATACATTCATACATACCCTGCGGAGTGGCCTATTTCTATAACTGTTCAGGACTCATTGCTAGCCGTTTACATTCATTTAGAGTATGATTGAACTTCTTGAGTCATCGTGCAATCAAATAAAGGAGCTCCTGGATAACTTCAAAAAACAACACGGAGAATGGATTACAGGATAAATGGGTGAAATATCAAAGTAGTAGTATCTGATAGGGAGATGAAAATGAATTTATGACGAGAGTAAATGATGGCGTTATTGCAAAAGTACACGATTTAGTGGATCTCAGCCGAATGCATGCGTCAGATGGAAGAGTAGATAAGAAGATTTTTAGGTGCGTGAGTGCTGGTGGGAAAGTCGAAAACAAATGCGGAGTACATATATGAAAGAATGAGTGTTTGTCGGGGGAAGCGACCATTCCAGTTTAAGAAATTGTTCTCCTTCGGACGATATTATGCGGCAACGAAACCTGGGTGCGAGGAGATTATCTTTAAGTAGGTTAAATACAGTGCGAATGGGGATCTGAGAAGTGTTGGCGGTATAATTAGGCTAGAGGGGGTTAGAAATGAGTGAATAATGAAAGAATGAGGGTCAGATGCTCCAGAGAGGTATGAAAGGGGTGTACTTTGTTGGTTTGGACAAGTCGAGAGAAGGAAGAGAGTCGATGCACTATAGAGATATATAATAGTGGAGTGAACAGTGTGAGAGGAAGAGGTAGACCGCGAAAATCGTGGGAAAATGTGATAGAAAAGACTCTTAAGAGGAGGAACGCCATGATTCTACAGCATAGCAGAGCGCGTATGAAGCAATCAATGCCTACTAGGTTACCTAAAGCTCCCTATCTTCTTGTATGTATTATGTACGCGGATGCGGACTTTAAAGCACTGTCATCGGACCTTAACAACGTTTACTCGTGGTGCCAGGAGTGGGGATTAGAATTAAATATCAGCAAATGCACCACAGTCTACTTCCTTCGAAAGTCATCACAGAAAAGCCATACCTACACCATGGGTGGAGTAAACATAAAATCGTCAAATACAGTAAATATCTTGGAATTACCTTAACTTCAGATATATTGAGGGGAACACACATACAAAACATATGCGGCAGAGCATTAAAAAAAGTAGGATTTGTCAAGCATATAATAGGAAGGTCCTCGGATGAAATAGTAAAAGAGAGATGCCACTTCGCTCTGGTTAGGCCACACCTCAAATACGCCGCGGGCATTTGGGACCCTGGTCGTAAAGATTTAGCAAAAAAAATTAATAAAATACAAAGGAAAGCAGCGCGCTTCGTTAAAAACTGCTACGAGCGTACATATAGTGTCTCACAACTTTTAAAGGGATTAAGGTGGGAGCCCCTAGAGACTCGGAGGCTACACGCTAGGCTTAGGCTGCTTGAAAAATTCAGAACTGATATTTTTCAGAGCGACATAGAGAATATTATCATGACTCCTCACTATATCTCTAGATCTGACAGACGCGATAAAATAAGAGAGATACGCTGTCGAACAGATAGGTACATAAACTCGTTCTTCCCGCGAACAATAAGCAATCACAATAAAAATTAAGCTCACTAAATACACTCCTATAATTCATGTCACCATTTCATCTCCAAAAAACTTACACCTTTACACGGCTGGTGACCCAACACCCCCTGCCAGACGCCCATGCGGTGGCTCGCGGGGTGTTATTTAGATGTAGATGTAGATTTTTACATTGTTTGGGAGTAATAAAACATTATCATATATATTATTATGAGTGCAAGGGAAGCGGATGCGGTTTGTTAGGATCGGGCACATAATTAAAAGGGAACCTCATTTTTTTTAGGCTAAGGCTTAAACTATTTGTGGCTTCACTTAAACCGAAAGACAGTGGCGATATAAGTATATACGCATAAATTTTATGACTGAAAATGAATCCGGAAACAAAAGTAGCTGATTTCTTGTCGCCCACAGAGCTAATATCAGCTCGACTTATTCCGCGGATAAGCTTCCCGTACGACGAAATCATTTCAGGGTAGAGGGAATGTGATTGATCAAACATATTTTTCCTGTTTAAATCATCAAGCCCTATAATATTCCATTTCAATAGGCTTATCATACGTGTTTCAATCCGGATTTGATAGGTTGTATATACAGATACAGGATGTCTTGTTATTCTTGCGGATGATGCCATCAGCCTGCAGATGCAGCACGTAGAGCAATTCTGTCATGCATTTTAGTTGCATTAAAAATTACTGGATTTTACTGAT
This sequence comes from Ceriagrion tenellum, assembly GCA_963169105.1. NCBI lineage: Eukaryota > Metazoa > Arthropoda > Insecta > Odonata > Coenagrionidae > Ceriagrion > Ceriagrion tenellum. Next base: position 104,978,203 of record OY720638.1, on the reverse strand, counting down.
ATTAACCAGACGTATTTAAAATATTGGCGTCAACCGATTCTGTTGCGAGTATATCCACATAGATCGGGTCAGTTTTATTGATCGAATTATTATAACCGCAGGTGAGGCTATCGGCTACGGAATTGAGGGTTGAGTCTAAATCCAGAAGAACCATTTTAAGCACGCAACACAAAGGTTTGTAGATCACTTGAAGCAGCTTTTCCTGGGCAATGTCAAACGGTACAAGAGTTGAACTATCTCTATGATATCATAGGAGAACTACGTGCGCCGTTTGGTCTAGCAGCCACCAAGTTATTCTCGTTTATCAAAACCAACTTCAATTAGACAGCTTCGTGTCATGCGGAAAGATCGGCCACCAGGGCATGTTTGGTAGTATTAACCGTGGAAAGCATGAGAAGAGGAACAGGGAATCAAGAAAGATAAGGAAAATATATATTCTTTACATTTTTTATCGCTAATGTGCCTGGAGAAAGGAATCGTCGAATTGGCTGTCCATCCTCTTACTGTCTGCCAACTGGCTGTCCATCTCTCTTACTTTATCTGCTCTGCAGCTGTAATCGTGAGCTGACATTATAACAGTTGTGTTATCCTCAAAGTTGCCCGGAGTGAATTCACTTAATTATTCCGTCAATGTATGGGTATTACAGACTCCTTGTTTCCCTTCATCCCTCTTCCTGATCACCACAACCCTGCTCTCGTAATGAATCACCAGTTCCGGTGGTGCGAATGACTTCAGCTGACGCTCAATGTTTTGCATTTGGCATGTTCCTAGTGGGTAAGCAGGTCTGATGTAACGGCTGACTTCTTTCCATCTACCATATATTATGACTAGGATTAACAGAAGTAGCAGTTTTAACATACGTTATAATTACAGAAGTAGTTGACGAACGCCACATGAAATGGGTCAAGTGTTTCTAAAATTCATGCTTAGCAGTTCAATCGATAATCTGAGAAGTTACTGATCTTATAAACCATTTGCGAGAGTAAAACAAAAACGTTAAAGTTGGGATGGAATCATTGTCCCTTACGTTCCTTCTATTCCTTTGTCACTCCTCGGGAGACTGGAATTCGTCAGTATCTCTCGAGACTCTGAGCAGATACGTGCGCCTGAAGGTTAAAAAAGGGAGAGAATTGGAATGGTACCAGATGTCTAGCTTACGTGCCAGTCTCCTCCGATTCTCTCCTAATCCAATCACACTCCACTCGAATGTTGTGGGGAATGAGCTTATTACCTTCTCCTGGTAATCATTTCGGTCATTTTCTTCTTCCGTGGCAATGTCCTCTTCTTTTTCTATGGGCCGCTAGTGGTCTTTAGTTTTCTTTTTCTATACGATGGACGTTTAACTCTTTCATTCTGCCATTATTTTTATGAATTTCTTGTTCCCGTTCCTCAGGAAGTAATTTATTATCTGATCTTATTCCTTGAGTTCTGGTAATAAGCTAGCTGATAAGCTAGAAAATAAATATTTAAGTATTTGCATTCGTTAGACCTTTTCATTTGTTTTTTTGTGAACCTTTACAGATGCGCTCTTGAGCAGAGTATTTCTGAAAACCATGAAGGTATTCTATTTTGGTGGTGGACAGAATTGATATATTAATTGCTTCCCAGTTTTCTTCTTGCCCCAGACTCATTCCCACAAGATTTTCCATTTCTCGTATTGACTTACAGTTAATTACTACAGCCATATTGTCCGCTTAGGCCAATATTTCAACATTCTCCGGGAATTCCGCTCTGAGTATTGAGTTTATCACTAAATTCCACATCAGTGGCCCGAGCACCGAGCTTCGAGGATAGCCTCTTATTCCGATCTTGATGGCAGATGCGCATTTGGATCCATAGATTAAAGGCTGGTTTTCTGATGATTTATTGCGTCTTTGGTCCGGAAACCTGTTTTAAATCCATATTGTTTATGGTTAAACACATTTTCAAGTTCTAATGAAGTTTTGAACTTTCCCTTCAGCATATTCTCCTGAATTTTACCCTAATCAGGAAGCAAAGTGATCGGACGATATGTTGCTGGATCTGACGGGACTTTTTTTTTAAACAATCATGCATCCGTGTTGAGGCTCAGAAAATATTATTTGTTGTTTGATCATAATTTGGCTAATCATTTAATGGATTTCAGGAAGCGAAGACTTGTAAATAATACCACTAGCGACGCTGTTCAAGAGACAATTACCTATTCCTGAGCACAGCTCATGTTAAACGAAAGAGTGCTCCATGGAGTGGAATCAGAAATTGGAAGTGAAAGTAAAAAGTCGGAAGTAAGAAAATTTCTCCGGAAGACCCTGTAACTACTTATTTTATTCACCAGCGACTAATTATCCTCCCTATGTCCAATTTCCGCATCCAAAACAATGTGACTGATTAGACAGACGTCGGCTGCGCTTCTTCGATATGTTCTCCGTCGAGTATCGTTCCTGTCATGTGCGAGGGGCCATATCAGAAATCCATCAGCTGGAACTAAAAATACCTCACAAGCAGCATCTCAAACCATTGACCGCCGATTCGTCTGAAACGGAAACTCGATTCATGCGAATGAGGAAAGCGTGAGTTAGTGAAAAGTCCAATGGGAGCTCAGTTCTCCATCTGGCGTTGAGCGAGCGTCTGGCTTTCCCTTGAAATACTCTGGTGGGCGAGGGTCTTCAGGCGTGCGCAGGCAATTAAGTGGTGCGCTTCCGGCGCGATGCCTTGGAAGCGTCCCTGCTTGGAACCGAACCTTGGCAAGCAGCGTCCGGGATATACGCATCCAGCGGCTCACCAGCCGTGCCCACGGTGCAGGGTGGGATGTGAGCGGGGCGGGGGATAAGGAGGGGGCAGATGAAGGATTGGGACGAGTTGTGACGGGGTGGTGCCAGGAATTTCGAGGCTGAGGGAATGGAGGTGAGGTTATGTATTAGGGTTACGTTGAGGGTTGAAATGTATGACCCGTGTATCGCTGGGGGAAAGGGGATGAGATGTAAGGCGCTGGGGTTTGATCTGGAGCGTGGAGCAGAGAAGGCGGACGAAGGGATTTCGCGATCGTGGAAGAAGGGATTCCGTTGCTGTTGCCAAAAGCAACTCCGGAGTTCCCACTGATACACGTGTACAGATGACATGCTTAAAATACGCTAAAATCGTTTAGCACGACCTTTAAGTCGCCGCGATGTATCCGCGTCGCGGCACGAACGGGGCTTTTAATTTAGCCGCGTGTTTTTCGGACAATGCCAATATCCGTTTCGCGGTGATAATTGCGATCTTTAATTCAAGGAGCGGAGGGAATGGCGAGATAAATCGCGGCGTTTGACTTCTCCGTACTCACGATATGATTTCTACCGAAACTACGATTTCATCCTTAGTTTGTCAGTTTGAAAGAGGTCGGGTGTGTGTGGCTTTTCATGAAATGTCATTATGTGTATGAGAGAGCGCAGAGTTAGCACGCCACTAGGAAAATGTTCTGGTCCCCATCCATTTATGTCTTTCTGCAAACAATTGTGTGCTCACTTGGAAGAATTTGACTTCAGGGGCAAGCATTTGGGTATCATAGTATTGAGTGGCGAGGTATTAGAACATCAGATAACTGGCTTCTTCTCTGCACCAATCGTTAGTAATTCAATTTTTTCTCCCAGTCTTGGCTCATCTTTCGCTGAGGAAGCTACCACAATTTCGCCGCTTTTAAATGTACGCGTGCACGATCCATTTATTTCTGTGTATAAAAACGTTAAAATTGGATCAGTGGTTTTCTATTTACTTATTTAACTAAGCGAAATCTCTAAGGTTCGTCCTGTTGACATTGTTCTCCATAGGCTTATCTTCAATTAACTTTTTCTAAATTAGGTTGCAGCTTTATACGCAGTCCCTATGATAACAAACAATCACGATCATCTGTTTATGCGAATGACCTCAGTCGTCGAAGCACCCTAATCACCCAAATACTCATCTGTTTATAATTGCGTACACCGACGTAACAGACCACGCACTATTATTGTTATCCAAATAAAATTAGAGAGTAATTCCAAACTAATTTATTCCTAGACTTCTTCCTCTAATTCTCCTCCCACGTGACTCTAGGTCATGCATTGACATCGATGATTAAAATACCTCAATATCAATCAAATGCTACATTGATAGGGTTGGCATCAAATGAATTTTTAAAGTCATGACAAAAAATAAAGACCATTCTTAAACATATCCTGCCAACTGCTCATTTGATTGCACCAATTGAACAAAGTTGATACACGAGGAGACTTCGGGAGGACGATATGCGCAAATAAGTCGCTTCTCATTTTTAGCTTGGATAATTCCTTCAATTTTGAAAGTGATGGTCACTTAGCAAGCTTAGATCAAGTGGTCCTCTTCGAATCAAGCCACCTGCAATCCATTTTGGGAATACGATTTGATGGCGAGACAATTCACATAATGGCATCACTCGAATCGATTCTTTCCTTTGTAATCACCCGACTCCACTCCGGGGAAGTGAAACTGGGCACTCCGCGCCGGAAGAGAGTGCGCTAACCAACTCACAGCGCCCATCCTCCGCACGATATATTCTGAACTTTGGGATATGATAATAATTATTTTTCGCATGGCAACATGTTGTCACAAAAAGAGCTTAAAGTAAAAGAGCTCTTCTCTCGGGAGCGAGAGGGTCCTGAAGGCTGCCTAAAGTGACGTTTCGATGTCGCTCTATGGATCATTTAAGGAATGGAAAAAGCGAAGTGGAGCGGGAGAGAATGAGCAGCGTACTGGAGACGGGCAAGGAAAGGCTTCATCTAGGGCGAATTGACGAAAACCACATGTTCTCCGCCTATCCTTGGCCCAGAATTGGAAGAATGCGGTTGGTTGAAGTGGGGGGCCATCGCGCCCGAGAAGAGGCCATTGCTTCACCATGCCTCGTGCGCAGAGTATGTTGAAATATCTCCTCTGAATGAAGGTAAATATCAATAATTGTGATAATCAACAACAATTTAACAATGAAAATGTAAAAACGTAAAACTTTGAGTAAAATGCTTGGTATTCTAGCCTAGTAAATCTTTAATAATCATTTCGACTTCAAGTGGCGTCCGATGACAACCACAGACATACTTCTATGGCCCAACGTACGAATGAATTTCATATCATGGGTGTTTGTGTTCGTCTGATGTTACAGTTATTCGCCTGATATAAATTGGCCCGAAGTTCTGTATACAGGGTAGTTAAGATAAAATAAAATATCAGAAATTTGATGAAAATAGGTTTGTATGAACGCAAAAAGTTTGACTTAAGTGATCCAAATTATATTGTAATTACTTTGCAGTAGGTGTTACTTTGGTGTACTATTTTAAAGAAGAGCTCTAGGATGTTTTATCTCGTAATTAGTCATTCCCTATGCTTAATAAACCTTTCGAAATCAGTTTTAAGATGGGCTGTTCCAGTTCATAACAATTGACTATTTCCAGCGACGCTATTTATTAGCGAAACTAATAGAAAATGTAAAACTGGGTGCCTATTCTTTATTATTATTGCATCTCTTCAACTTCAGCTGATGTTCCCAAAATCTCACCCAAAACGGTTTTTCGGGTGATGACGAATGAGACAAAAGTCGACGAGAAAAAAAGGTGATTTGGCTTTTTTTTCTTTTGATTTACGCATTGAATGAAACACAGGAGTGTCGAAAAATCACTCCAATCGGGGGTGGAGGGAGTTGCATTTGAGATTGGCCGGGAGCGGAGCCGAGGCGCGGCGGGAGGTGTGGGGACAGGTGGGTGGGGAGCGGAGAGGAGGGCGCTCGTGAGTGAGTAAGAATGTGTGACCGGGAGCCGCGAGAGGCCGGACGGGGGCGCGTCGGCGCACCCGGGAAGCCGTGTGGGTGTGCGGGACGCAATCAAGCGAACGCTGCGTGGTGCAATTTATCGAGACTAGTTTTGATGCCTTGGCGCCGATTCCGTATTGGGATGTGGGGAATTCTCTCCCGACGACCCTCACCCGCAACCCCATCTGCTCACCCCCCGTCTCCCGATCCGTTTTGGCCGACTCTACCCCGTCCGCTACCCGGAGTGGCAGTCGCTTTTCGATGATCTACGGTGGCTATGTAAAACTGCTCAAGTGATTACTATCCAGGTGAAAATTCTGCAACGATTATCTTCTTCACCGACTTCATCACTGCGGTTTCTACTTCACTTTCAAGTCACCCCTCATCATCAGCGCGATTAGTATGTAACATTACAATACATTTAAGATGGGAGATCATGGGTGTTGATAAAAACAATTATCCCATCTCTTTTAACCTTTATTGCACGTCTTAGGGGTGGAAAAATTATGGCCTAAGAAAGACTACAGTAAAGCATCGACTGGTAAAGCATTTTCCAGAAGCTATCGCCAGTCTTTATCGTGAGCGATTCCTATAACTAATCCAACCATTACTCATCTAATAAAATTAATTTCCAAAGTTTTTGTGTCAGTTGAAGAGTTTCTCTAAATCAGAACATATCTGCCGCAGGATGGAGTTTTGAAGAAAACGGAGGGAAAGGATTGTATTCTCCCGTTGTATTTTCACACTTTTCCTTTATAGTAGGCTCCTGTCGCCTGATTCGTCTTCAATTACAGTCTTCACCAGTCAAGGTTGTTGCATCACCTTTTCCTTAGTCGACCGACATTTTTTTTTAAATTTGGGCAGGTTATTTCTTGCGAAACATACTAATCTGTCGCTCGTCATTCCGTTTTTTGCTCGCTCCATTCCTGTTTTCGCTGAGTACCATGTCATTTAAATTTTCTGTTTACATAATTTTCATTCATTTTAGGTTACAAGTAAAACAAAATAAGGCTAAAAGAACCAATTATAAGTAATTTAACCAGAAATTATATTTTCATTTAACCCTTACCCCACTGACGCCGCGTGTTAAACTCAGCATGAAACCTCATCGGCATGTACTTCACATTCATTCGCTGATTTACTAGCATTATTATCCACGAATTCATCATTTGTTCCAAAACAAACTTGAAATCACTGGAGAATAACACAATTTCGGTGGAATCTAAGGTTAACTTAAAGGTTGTAACATTTACGATGAGAACTCAAGGCTTCCACCACTTTCACTCTGTAGAAGTAATCTGTTATTCCCTTCTCATCTTGCACATGCGAGTGATTCTAAGAATTCTAGGTCAGCGGCTGCAAGTTGATTCTTGAGAGTGGATCATGCGCATTAACGATGATTGCAGCCTCATGCAGGCGTCGGAATCTTTGCGCGGTATTTCGGAAATTCTCGCACAGGCTGTCTCCAACCCGCCCCGCCTCCAAGCGGGAGTTGCACAAAGTCGGTGTCTCGTCCTTGAAGCAGGTCGTTCACCAGGCGAGGGCCCTGTGTGCATGTCACGGGAGAAGTCTAATATACGGGTGTTGTGCTAATCCCGTCCATTTGCATGAGAGGGAGGCCGAGTGAATTTTGGGTCCATGGTGGGTCCACCGACCGTTAAAGTCGCAAATGAAAGGGTCAGTCTAGCACGTCGTCGGTCAGAAGCAGGGAGACCGTTAGAATTTTCACCTGTGTTGCCGTTTGGCAGCTTAAGGTGGTCGTATTCGTAATTAATGGTATTCATCCTCATGATGGTTTACGAGTGATTTTGCAAAGGTGAAAGATTCTCGCGTGGGTGATATGCCCGAATAAGCTTCTTATAAGATGATTCCTCAAAAGAAAACTAAATCCGATCACGGACTAATCACAGCCTGTGGCCCCCGTGTTATCCGGCTGGCGAATCTCAGTTTAAACGCAAATTAACATAAGCTTGGAGTTCTTGGGTCCGCATCCGTATGCATAGGTATTGTTCACCCACTTTTAATCCAACAGTATACATTTTTATACCCGAATGTTCGAAATTATATCTCTACATTTAAGCTTTTTGAAAGCCGTAAATTGGCTATAATTTTAAGAAACGTTCGTCAAAGTATGCAAATAATTCAAAGAAGATTTCTCCAAGTCAGTGTTACAATAAGCTATAAGTTCTTGGATAGTACGATAGTTGTCTCACCTGGGTTCATCGTTCAAAATTTCATCTTGGTCACTTCGTTGGCTTTTGGATCACGACTTGGTTCACAGTGCCTTCGATTAGTGAAGTAGAAGTCATGGATTTGAGTAACTAAATATACCTGTGCATCGTTCCGGTTATCATGATGCTCTCTTTTTCCCAAAATGGACGCCAATGAGCATACCGTTGGTAAAACTTGTACCCACGGCGTTCTGAGTACGATTATTCAGCGGGTGTTCGTCGCAAATTTGTTTTCGGTAAAAGCCTTTTCCTGTTTTTATAAATACGCACCTCCACCGTCAGTCGATGCTCTTAGTTAAATTTCATTTGTTCATAATTTCTGTTTCGTGGTTGTGGGCACCGATTATACTAGTTACGACTGAATTATTTTTACGACGCGTGTGCTGTCCGTCCCTGAAAATCAGAGTTAAGTTCCCAAGTTTGCCCAAGGCTTCTCATAAGATTTTCGTCTGCCTCAGTCAATTGGCCTGCCCTTGAACGTGCTTAGTCACTCTCATTACTGGTCCCAATCATCATGCGAGCAAGCAACTGCTGTCCATTTATTTTTTTAAGTTGGGAGCAAAATCCCACGTTATCGGAAGTAGGACAGATGCTTATTATTGCGGCGGGACGTGTTCAGAATCGAGAGCGTGTGCGTGCGAGATCCAAGACAGAAAGCAAACGCGTTCTCCGCCATTGAGGTAATCATAACGACACAAGTACCCTTGCGTTTGGTAAGCCATGGGACTGGGGCAGCTTGACGTGTTTCTAGCAATCTGTGGGCAAGTATTTTGAACCCATCGGATGATGGCTCCAATTAGTCATCTACCGCTTACCTTGGCTGTTCTAACTACCACCATTAGGCAGGGATAGCAGAACTAAACGTTTTTGAAATGCATGCACTGCATTAAAATAAAAAAATATCATCCCGAGAGGAAATATATTTACTTACAAGTCATAATATCTATTTTTGAATTAAATCTTTAGAGCTTATAGTTTTCAAAGTTTTGGGATAACCGCCAGATTAGCATTATTAACTATTTGCGTCAAGAACAATAGCAGTCGTCGTAGGGAAATGAATAGCAAGGAGGAGTATAGCAAGTAGGGAATTTCTTTGGTCTTAAAGCGAGTTTGATGCTGACTTATAGACTGGAGCGGTGTTTTTTAAGCTTGCTTGGCATAGAGGAAAAATTAGGAGCAATGCATTGTACAGTCTGCGGACTTTTGCTTTGTAAACGTTATACGAGATAAATCTTAATAATAAAAATGGCTGATGATGTGACTTTTGAAAATTTTCGGAAAGTTTTGCCTACTCCATGATAAGAATGTAGGACTTTCAATGTATTTAGTTAATTCTTAGTCTAGGAAAGCATTGTGATTGCTTGTTTTCATTCCAATGACCTTGATATTTGATGTAATTGTTAATGATTGTACAAATAAGGGGGCTACGCGAAGGATCACATTTGTGTAACAGATTCAGGTAGGTTGACATCAAACTTGATGTAGTAGTGCTTAAAAAGTTTTCTGGATTTCTTGATTAAGCGTCGCTTCATAATTGTTATTTATTCTTGGTTAGTTGCGATCAATATTGTGTCGCAGAATTTCCAAGAATTCTGCAATGCTCTACGCATATTCAAAACCCGTTGCAAAGAGAAAATAGAAGGAATAGTTTTTAATTTTTTCAATGTTTCGACGGTCGGTTTTAAGAGGATTAAAGCGAAGCTATAATCAAATTATATCTAGAATATGGATCACAAGAAGCTGCCTTGTAGACAGTGGTGAACAATGGACGCAAAAATGGCTCAAGGGCTAGCCGATATAGGCCCGTCGGGGATCATGAATAGCCCGAGAGATGCACTAATGTAGCTCTCATCTTGTTCATCTAACTTGATCAAAAGCCATTAAAAAACTTAGCTGGTGAATTCGAATAACCAGTAGCACGTCAGTGTTCGTATATTTTACTAATCAGTTGGGATATCTGTTTTCGAGTATTGAATTGTTAGTTGGGGGAGCCTTCGTCAGATGCTCGGGCACCTAGACCTTTTGTGGTCCTTTGTGCATACCCCATTTTAACCTGCCTGCCACATGTAGACAGGGGACAAGAGCGCCACGGTAACAGTATGAATGGTCACCCATCAAAACCTCGTCCGGGCCCAACATTGCTTAACTTCAGTGATCTTACGGGAACTGGTGTTTCAATGAGGCTAGGCCCTTGCCGCTGTTTTAGAGTATGTTCTCCCCTCAAATACGCTCAAGGACTCCGTAAAACCTTTCCACCAAGTGATGCAATCATACTTTCAACTCATTTCCACAGCGAAACAATTGTTAAGAGCCGTGACATTGTTCCGCTGTTAGATCGTTCAAGTACCGTGAACCCCACACCACCAAGCCTTATTTTACGACAGAACACACATGTCGAGGAAAAGGGGAAAATGGCCTAGATGGATGCCCTCTTTCAGCGGAAAGACTGCAGCTGGAGAGGAACTGCAAATGTTATTGTATAACGTTAAGTGATATGGAGTAACGAATCACTTGAGGATTTTATGCAATATCTCATGATTTGCTTGCTTAATCTATGAAAATACGAAAGACAAGTCGAGTTGGACGCACAAATATTCGTGCGTTAATTATCCAAGATTCTCAACGTTTGGGTCCTTCTGCCATCATTATTGGTTGCATGATTTTTAACACTCCCCTGTAATTTCTTCCATGAATACACTCTGAGAAAGAAAAACTATTCAGTATGTTTAGTTCCTTAACTAGAGAAGAGATAAGCAGTGTCAAAAAAGGCGTGGTGCATTTATTTCGAGTTTTTTAAAATTAGAAATGACAAAAAGTAGGTTAACTTAGCCAATTTTTTCACCGAATGAGGACAATTCACTAAGAGATCTTATCATTATATCCGCCCTATTGAGAGTCAATATCAGGTTTTAAGGGCATATAAGGGTAAAATCAATTCAAGCAATGAAACTAAAATGCAAAATGATTGCTTTCATAATGATTTCAATACTCGCTCCTAGTTTTCCATCGACTTTAGTCGCGGATTGTTTCCAGAAAGTTATTTCGTTCGCATTGCTGATTGATATGATTGCTCGTGGCTGGATTCATGTTATTCATCTATGAAAGGAACCATTGGAGTGGGTGAGAAAAAATCCGTTGGTGTCAGCACCTATAAATTATGTTTTCTCGCCGATTAAGAGCTGCGTATACTCTGAGTGCTTCGAGAGGCTACCATTTTATATTTCACTCTAATTTTGTGACAATTTTTTGGAGTAATTGCTACTTTAGTGCCTTTTGACTAACCTTCCTTGTATTTGATTTATTTAGGAAGTTAAATGTTTGAGCGCTTTATTATAACCATTTGAGGATGATTTGAGGCCGAGGTTCAAAATATAAAATATAAATAATGTACTATCTTCCAACATTTCCTCATTTTATCTGCTATCGCTTGAATGGTCGACAGATGAATTTATTCGGAATTGAGCACGATCAAGACTTCTCCCCACTGTTTATTGTAATACACTTTATTAGTTATCCTCTTTGAGTATGTTATCTTTATCTTTTACTACAGTTCCATTAGAGGTACTCTTTTCAAATCTAGCTTGAGACGGCTTCTTTAATCTCAACATGCAGTAATATACGCGAGTGACATTCACAGTGAAGAAGAATCATTCGTCTGGACTGAGAGTCAATCCCAGACCTCTCGGTTTTGCGCCGAGTTCTCTTATCAATTAAGCTACCGTCGCGTCCTTCATCCCTATGAATCTCATGGAATTCCACTCAAGTGTGTGACTTTGAGCTGGTGACTCCGTCAAAGTAACTCCGCGGCCAGTTCCGCAGTTCTGTGATTTTTTTGAGATCTTTGGGATTATTTTGAACAGACAAAGGACTTTTTCTAGCTTCTTTTTCATAAATTCCTAATTCTTCTCGGCACTTTGTAGATCAAAACATTATGAATCACAAGCAACAGGGAAAGAGTCAATCTTGTTTTCAGCTCCAAAAATGGAAATTGTCTACTCATTGCATGTCTGTTAATAATCTTAGTTTATGTCAGTAAATATGTTTCTTACATTGTATATGGTAGAAAGCTTTTGTAAAGGTGAGAAGACGATAAAATATCTTTTTGGCTCGGAGTTTAGAATGTCATTCGTGGTGAAACCTGGTGGTTTAACAAGATGTGAACTGTAAGTAACCTTTGGCTTTTTCTCCTAAAACTGCACCATGGCTTGGCAACTGATCATGCTCACGGCAGTAATTTCAAGAATGTTTCCCGAGATGTATGCGCTGGTGATTTCGTTCTGCAATTTTCTAGATTTCATTACTTTAACTTCCGCAACACCAGAGATTCTATTTTCTTAAGTATGCTCTCTGTGGCTACCTCTAGTTTGTGGCAACATTGAGCATTAAATGACGGCTTCGAAACTTGGCACTCTTTGGTTTCAGCCGATTTACTGACATTATTTCATGGCGCGAATGTGGCGTTAATTTTGGTCACAAAAGTACTAATGGATGAAGGCTTGGCCGGTGGTGCTCCATTCCTCCGAGAGATAACAACAAAAGTGGATACCTAAGGTCTTCCTCAGAAATAATGGCAATGAAGCATGAAGAAATTGTCTTGAGAATTAATCCATAGCGTACCTGGATCGGGAATCGAACCATTAGAAGACATGGCGCTCCCTTCAGGCCCTATAAGGTGCCTATTTAGGTACGTATATAAGATCATTTCCTTTTTGCTTTTGAAGGCTGAGCGTTGGCCAGCAAATGTGTTTACCTGTATGGATAGCATAATTTTTCAACGTAACCGTATTGATGCGAGTCGAACTCTCGATTATTTTTACGTTACAAAAATTGGAAATTTTTATGTGTTTAGTTTTTCTAGCCCTTTTCTATTATGATATGTTTACGCGCCGAAAATGAAAGGTTTTCCAGAGTAAATCTTGTTACCATTTAATAAGGATGGCTAATGCTTCTAAAATGGTAACAAAAATGAATCTTATACTTTGGAAAGAGTACCATGTGAGTTATTTGGCCCCAGAAATTGGTTAAATAAATAAAACTGTTTAAAATTATGCCGCGCGAGTAGCTGGACATATACGTTTTCACGGTGATAAGTGACTTCAATAGCCACAAATTCATAATTTCTATAAGTATAATTTAATCGGATTAGACATATAATGTTTTGATCGATTTTTACAGTGTGGAACTGTACCGCGGGTTTTGCTCTAACTTTCCGTATTCACAATGCTTTGTTGCATATATTCATTTGTATTAGAGTCTATCATTGTGATAATTGCCTATCCGTCTTCTCTCTTCATTTATAAAACATTGTGAAACTCAAAAATAACTAATTAATTGTATTAGACGAAGTATTGAAGCATGACCGACCTGCAACTTTGATTAAGAAGCATAAGTTTATCTATGAGGATTATGATTCGTAGTCTAGGAGAAGAGTATAGAATGATAGGATAGAAGAGGGATGAATGACTGGATTTTTGGGGAGACAATGGATGAAGTTTGAGAAGTGTTATAAGACGGTCATAAGTGATTAGATGACTCTAAAAGCTTCAGCCAATGTTGAAGAATGTTAGTATATTGATACCAATCAGCGGGCGCGAAAATAAATTTTTATTTGGACACTTTAGATGCAAGAAAAATAGCAGTCGCTCTGTACAGAGCAAGAAGTTGTTAAAGGAACTGTCTTAATCATTTGTCATCTGGTGATTTTCTCTCTTAAATCTAAAATTCGTGGATATTTGGAGAATTCATATATGCCTACGATTTGAGAGGAGCTCACCAATTCCAGCTCATAATCTCGTCTTTCCTCCTTTTCGGTTCGACGAACCCTCCGTCGTATTAAAGGAAGCAGTGAAGTCGACCTTAAACGGAGAGGATTCAGTCTTTTGGAAATTCGTCGAGATATTATTTCATTTCATTTGTCACAATATAATTATTCTTACTCTTTGCTCTAATCACGATTGTTTTTTCAGTATTTCATATCGTAGCGTAATATTTGGGTCCTAGCTGCCTGATTCAGGAATCCATATTTTCCGATGCTTAAAACATTTTAATGACGTTATTAATAGTTAACTGAGACGGATTCTTTGTTGATTGTTGTGTCATTTCGAAAATGGAGACTAATGTTGAAATCATTCGACTCCGCTTTTCTTCTTCCTTTCACTTTGAGCCTCATTATCAACAACAATACACAATAAGTGATTACCAATCATTTTCTGAATTAATCATTGTTTACATTTCTCGTGAACTAAGTTACATCGAGCTGTCGCTATATTCCCAAGATATTGATCAACAAAACGCTCATCAATCCGATTGTTTACAAATAAGGTTGATGACAATGGCCGATTACCGATGAACTTTAATTAACGATTAGAGATGATTAAGCGTCAATTGACCAAAAATCTGTTGACTCAGCGGTGACACGGTTTACAACGCTGCTGCTAGCGTGAAAACTGTTTCCTTTACCTTTCGTTCAATTTCTTTTTGTTTTACCACTTATCAAAACTAGCAAGTTCCCTATTACTAGTACCCTAATCTTATATTTTGCCAGATTTGAAAGAGCGACATTCACTGGCGCCCTTTCGGGTGTTTAGGTATCATAGTAGTTCCTCTAGGATTAGACTCGATCGCATTCGCTATGTGGATGTAATTTCCATAATTACGATTGGTTGGGTATTTCATTTTGGTTGACATTCGGAAAATTTTTTGCTTATTTGAATGGGAAAAGTAGAGGCCTCTTTTTTACTCGGATGGGGATAAACATCCCACAAGCCCTTTATCTGGGCGTCTACTTCCTCCGTCAAAGTGATTCTTACTATCTGAACCCGACCCCCTTTTTTGCCCCTCGACTAGCATGTGTGCTGGAGTTGAATTGGGCTGAAAAATTGCCTAACACGGGAGAAAGTGACACGGAGCTGACGTATGTATGGAATCATATATTTGGTCTGTAATGAAGTGCGCTATTCTTTCCTTGATCAATGCCGTTCATTCTCATGCGACGGATAAACATGGAATTGAAGTATACAAGCACGAAGCACCATCGATTAATGGATTGGCAAGGTCGCACCCTAAGAGTTTGGAGTAGCTGAGAGGAGCGTTTTCCTTCGAGCACTCCTAAGTTAACCAAAGGAATGGAATCGCGTGGGTGGGCTTCCGGAGGCGGGGCCGGGCGCCGTGGGGTGGCCGGGTGGTTGGGGGCGAGCACGGCAGAGCGGCTCTTTGGCGTTTTCTTCGAAAAGCGTTTCTCCTTAGCGTGGGCGTTTGATTTATTTGCGAGCATGAGAAGTCGAAGACGACTTTCAATGATGTGGAGCTTGACATTATTTTTTTTAATTCTATTTAATTTTGGAATCATCGAATAATTCATTTCCTGGAATCCAGACGTAGCATTCTAATATTTTGATAATGAGATATATTTATAATTTCAATATTATCGGTAGACACCAAACAGTCTAGAGCTCTGAGGTGTATCAAAATCTCCATGAGTGATAATTGTCTTTCAGTGTACCAAGTGCAAATTTACCATTTCAAACTTCAAGAAAAAATCCTCGTGCTTTCCAATACGAAGACTATCAGATTGTTAGCTATGGAAACGGACCAAGCAATTAAGGAATTTAACTTGCGTCAATAGGGGAGCGCTAATTTCAAGAGAATGAAAGTTCTATTGTGATAAGCAGAATGTAATCGTTCATTATCGAATTTTCAAATATCCAATTCAACCCCATTCAAGGTAGACTTGACTGCGCTCTTAAAAACGGTGGAGGAAGCGTCGAAGCGCCGTGAGGGAAAATTATTACACAATTACTGACGCATTCGAAAAGAATGTCAAGGTGGAGGGAAAGAACTTGAATACATAACCTTGAGCAGGATGGCATCCGTTGAGCCATCCAAGGCAACATCGAAAATGAAATAATTGAGTAAATTAAAATCCTCAGAGATACTGAATCCTGAAGCTGGAAAGGTTCTTAACTAAGACTCAGGCTCTTTTTTTACAATCGCAATGCAAATTCAATCGTTTACAATGAAATAAACTATTCTATACCTCTAATTTTTTGCGGCCGAGCTGGAGAACTCTTCATATCGATTGAATTATGTTCGTGGTAAAATTCTAATTTTGCTGGAAATATGTGTTGAAATAATGATCAATATAAATTCACTGTTACACCTAGAATAGGATGGGGAAAATTATTTGAAATAGCTAGTTTAAAATATTTCATAGCCAGTTAGCCGATTACTTTGAGTGAAAATTTTTCATCTACATCTACTTATTACTCTGCTAGCCACCTGAGGGGTGTTTACCAGGGGGTGACTTATCACCAACATGAACTACAGTGAAGAAATTTACTTTCACCAACATCCACCACATAATTGGTATACTACAAATGCTACAGAAACCACAAACTTATTCTATAATGTAACTACGTAAATGTGAAACAAGAGTCTTGCAGGGAAGATGCAAAATATGGTTTTAGTACTACTCGGCAGATTTAGAAACATGCACTAGGGGGTAAACGAATTAATCAGCTACACTACCTGTCAACTAACCCACTACTAAGTGTCTACGCAGCTATTATGGTCTCGTATCGATCGTGGGAAAAACGACATTTGAAACCTATCTGTTGTACGATCCATGTCTCTTATTTTATTTTCATGAACTGATCTACCGTAGTATGTTGGAGTTCGTAAAATATTGAAGACTTCTACTGGAAATAAATCGGTTTTGAATTTACTTAAAAGATTGAGTCCGCTTTTCAATCGACGGTTTGATAGTGATTCCCATTCTAGTTTTTGCAAGAGGTCAGTTACACTAACGAGATAATCATAACGGCCTTTCACATATCTTGCTGATTTTCTCTGCACGCGTTCGAACTCTGTTTTTAAGCCTGCCTCATGATGATCCCAAACACAAGCAGCGTATTCTAAGTGGGGTCTAACAAGGGAGAAGTTGCTGATTTCTCTGACTCTATCGTTGAACTTTCCTAGTACTCTTTTAACAAATTGCAATTTACGATTAACCTGACCAGCTTTTTCTCGAATATGTTTTATACATGAAAGATCATTAGTTAGTTTAGCTCCAAGATATTTTAGTCTCTAATTGGGTATTTTGTACGTAATAACTGTACTGAGGGGAGTTTTTTCTTTTCCAGAAGTCAGTTTTGTCAGAAACAGTTTTCATTCACTAGCATTTTTTTCGAAAGCTTTTGAGGGAGAAAAATGTTACCAGCCTGCGTTATGATGGCGCAACTGATTCAATGTAATAGTTATAACCCATGCCACAGATGCACGCATAATATATTTCTGTAGCCATGAGGTTTCCAGGTATTTGTGATGCGCCATAAGAAAAAAACTCACCCATTCAAAAGAATTCGCAAAATTTTACACATCCCATTGTTAGCATCGTGCTAACATCGGTGAGCATCGTTGTCAAGGGAAAGGAAGAAAAAGGAGGTCAGTGGGGATCGTGTCATCAAACCGATGCACAATGGAGGAGTGAAAGGTTTGAGATGAATGTATCGGTTGGCAAGTACATGTGTGAGTGCAGTGCAATAAAAGCAGTCGCGGTGAAATAGGAGAGACAGTCGTGGATATTTATGAACTGGAGAGTGGGTACATCCATGCAGTAAAACTCTTTCGAGAATGGTTTTGAAGGAATCTCATATTTTTTATGTAACTAAGGGGATGATGAGGGCGCAAAATGTAAAAAATACGCAAAAAACGGAAGTTGAGTTAGTAACGGCGGTTACATGAACGCCTCACTTTGGGAGGATAAGCCAGGACTGCAAATATTTTGAAAGAAAATACCAAGTGACTTCATGTGTAGCATTAGAAATAAAAGAGGCAATAATATTTTAATCACCCTTCTCTAAAAATTTAAAAACTTAGAATGAGAGAGTAGGCGTTTTAGTTTTTTTACAATTCTACTCACTTAGATGTGGAATTACGAACGGGTGATGGGTAAATGTAATTTTGTAATAAATCCTGTTGTTATAAATGCTTACTTGCAAGCTTAGTGAAAGAGGTAATTGGGGACGAGATGTTGACATTGAGGGGAACTTCGCTTCGTCGCAAAACTGCGAGACCAAATGTCGTCGTCAAGGTAAGGGAGATGAGGAAACATGCTGAGTTGGTCCTGCCGAGTATCCTTTTGCGACCACCCAGAAGAAGATATTTTTTGGATTTAAATAAAGCTAATAATGAATACTGAATTCAAAATTACAAAATATATTCCTCAAAGTTACAATATACTCACTGGCTGGAATGACCTCTCTTTACTGAGGCACCTTTCTTGATCTTGGGAAAACAATGGATTTTTATGCAGTCGAGTAAACTCTTTCAAGTTCTGCTTACGTTCCAATCTGTGTTTTAATTCATCGAGCGCCTCTACCTCGATCCCTTATTCCTACGCTCCCGTTTCTCCAACGAAATCGCTACACATTGGTGCCTTCCTTTCTTTATAATTATCAAATGTATGCAATAGTTTGCTACAGGACACATACTACAGAGTATTTAGCATTACTTCAGAAGTTTTTTTCCTGATTTGTGTCTCGCCATTTGAGTAATCAACTTTTACGTGAGAAATGTAGAATACGAATCAAGTGCTCCTGAGATAATTTCTTGTTTTCACGCTTATCATCCGTAGAGTGACGGATAATTACAACAATGTACTCATTTAATTATTGCCATCATGCTAGATACAATTTATTAAACATACAGTACGAGACAAAATAATTTATTTAAGTTAAAAATGTGATTCAATGTATCTCAATCAAAAATTACCGAAAGACAGCAAGTTTTCATCAGTTGCTGCAAGGTGCTGCGCAGACGAGCGAAATTTGTCGGTAATGAAACGTAACTTGTAACGAACCGTGACGAAATTTGTCGTTCGCAAAATTCAAATACAGTGAAACTTCCCAAAACTTAAGCTATACTGATTTCCACTCCAGATTAGAGCCCAGTAAAATGGCTTTATTTTATGGACAAGAATGGGAGTGCATCTATATACTCGTATACTCCAGTAATATATTTAGTTTTGACGCCCAGTACTAATTATATTGAATGAAAACATCATATTATGTCAAAAGCTTGAAACATGATAAAACTGCGTATTAAATTAAGCGTGAAGTATGAAAAAATGTAATAGAATATAAAAAAGACAGTGGGTGACTTCAGCTCTCGGCGTTAGATTCTACTCCCCATCGCTGTCAAGCACCAGACGGAGACCGGACCGTGACCTGGAGGTCTGAGGTTAATGAGAAATACTGGAGTGTCGCAGGATCGAAATTGAGCTCTGAATCATCCCGTATCTCTTTGTGGTCCTTAGAGCTGAGACTTAATCATCTTAATCATACTACTTTTCCGTTTATTAAAATACGTACCGAAGTATTGCTATCGTTGCGTGAAAGCAAGAAGTATTGGTGAGAAAAAACATGGAGACCCTTTATAAAAATAAACTTGTTTGAAAAAAAACCATGCATAAATAAAAATTAATCATGCATTTATGGTAAAATTAATGCTCAATCTCTTCGGATCTGGTGTCCTCATATGTGGACATTCGGTTTTAAGGTTCTAAGAGCGTAGCTATTTGTAGTCGATTATGGTCCTGGTGTTCTCATCTTTGGACATATGTATCTTCTATTCTATTTTCCGCGAGGATAGTACCACACGCGGTGAAACGAAGCTCAGTAAATCTACTTTTGTTTTTCAAAAGTCAATATGGCAGTGAAAAAAAGTTATGAGAGTTGAGCAAGCAACATTTTCGGTAATATTCACTTATTTACGGTGAAATTTTTTTCCGTGAAATCAGAAAATGACTATTATATTTATCATCGCCTATATTAAGCTTGTGATTCGTAACTTGCTTGCTTGCTTGTTAATTGCTATCTTAAAATAAATCAGTGTACTCATATGTGAACATCAGGTTTATCTTATTAGTGATACTTGTTTTAGAGCTTTTGTTTGCTAATGCAATTTTGGACCTAATAGAAGAAAGTGAGGCGCATATTCCGGACGAATTTTTGAGTAACAAGGGATAAGAGGCAAACTGCGACGGAGATATCCGTGAATATTCAAGTAATAATGATGAACCAGTGGCTTAAGTACTTCCTACTTCCTAAGCTCAAAATGTATCCCATTCCAGAGTCAAATACAGATCCAGACTTTCTGGTCCAGACATTCAGAATCAGAAACAATTTTAATGGAATTTTAAAAATGCATTTGAAATTTGAAAAATGCACTAATACAATGTTTTAAAATTTTTTGATAGTAAAATCTTTTTTCTTTAGAGTTAGCTCGGAAAATTATCCAATTCATTTCTAAGAACACTTTGCCTTCAAATTTGAGATAGATTTATTCATTTTATCGTTGAAAAAGAAGTATTTTACACTAATACGGTAACTGAAACAACGTGCTATTAGAGAAATTATTAGTATCAAATATTGAAGATCATAAAGTCCATTTGAATACGTATAATATCTGCAGATAGAAGTATCCATCCTGGCTCATCTAAACAGTTCTCAAATCCACGCCGTGGAAATGAAATACTTCAACAATTAAATAAAATAATTTTATGCATGCTCTGTAAATGGCTTTATTCGGGCTTAACGTTTAAAAAATTGTGAAAAAATTATTCAGCACCGGACGATTTTGAGGACCGAAGAAGATTCGCTTTTACTTTTATTGGTACATACTGTGTACAATATCTATAGCCCTCCTTGCCTCGACAAGAAATTTGTATCCTCTGAACAAGTTATGAACGTGATCACAACTATTTAATATCTGCCGAGAGCCGAATCATCTCCAAAATCCATAGCATCCAGCAATGAACTATCGTTAGCATAGCTTCTCTCTATTGTGTCACTGAGAAGTTCTCCCGTTGTCTTCCAGAACAACGTTTTTTTGGCGTGACGGCGCCAGTTAATAGAGACCGGCCCACTGGGGTCCGAGCCTTTGGTGGTTTAGCCGCGGCCGAGACTGCAACTTGTCCGTTTCCTTTCTTTCGACCCATCGCCGGTTTTAAGTGAAGCAATTGCCATTGTACAGTTCTGGGGTCTTTGCAAAGAGTTCCGACCGGTCAAAGTTGCAGCTCATGTGAATTGGAATGTGAATGACGGTGTTCTCTCTCTTCACTTTCAACCAGTCGCAAAGGACTGATTCTGTTAACCGAAGTAAAACTAAGATGCAGAAAAAGAAAATTATGGATCAAATATTCTTTCGGAAAATGAGCAGTGGCATAAGCAAAACCTATTTCATATCGGCGGTAGTATACCACTATTGCGCGTAAAATCATACCGCACAGCCGCAAATATTATGGGACACTTCCTATCTTCATAAGTGGTTTATCCTTTGCATTCTTGTTTCGACTCACTCTCCAATGATCACGGATATTTCTAAGGTCAATAATTGATTCTTATGTCAAACCAAAGTCGCCACCTGAAGGATAGGGAGGCCATAAAGTGAGCCAGTAGTATGGTTATCGAATTCTTAATACCGATCACAAAATATTTTTCTTAAAGTAATTTGTAGAATTTAAAAGTTTGATCAAAAGTACTGCAATGTCCATTAATGTGCCACTACGCTTATATTGCTATTGTTCTCATAAAGTTAGTTATTGAAGAGTATGGAGAGGAGCTATGAGAGAAATCATTATTATAAAATATTGAAAATCACGAAGTCCATTCCGCATGCGTATAATATTTGCAGAATGAAGAAGTAGCTTATGCCACAATCAAATCGGCGCTACCACATGGAGATCATTGGCTCCTGGTTTGCTTTCCAAGTCACCAGTCTCGTTTACTCTTCGCCCTCAAGTAGAAGTAATCGTTGCTAAGAGACCCATGGTCGTCGGCAAAATTCCTATGCGATTTTCTAATCCTTTTTTTGCATTCCCTCACTTGAGTAAAATGTCGATGAGATATCTCCAAGGCCCGTCGTCCTATAATAGTGCAGAAAATGCACCATGATGGACAAAATTAACCGGGTTGGTTTCCTTGCGCATTGGTGCAAAAGCGGCGCACTGGGAAATTAATCGAGCAACATTTTTGGCACATCAAAATCGGAAATGGAAAATTGATGCTGAAAATTGATGATGGAAAGAAAAATCTGTTGCAGCAGCTTTAAGTAAGATTGTCACGCGATAGGGTGGGAGTCGGTAACTCGTTCAAATTGGTCACACCTGCCGCGTAGAAAAGGAAAGGCGAACGCCTCCTATCTCGTGTGTCACGGCTCACGCGTTCTCCCCGCGAGTGCGTGACACCGCTTGTGGACGACGCCTTATCATCGGAGTGAAGCCGCCGTCGGTGGGAACAGGAGGAAAAACTCCTTCCCGTGGTAGACGACGCTGAGACAGCTGATACCACGGCGGTGGACGTGGAAATGGATTTTTATTGAGGGGGAGACGAGAGGGCGGACCGCGTCGCTGTGACTAACATAAGAAGAGGGAGTGATGTCATGGGGAGCGACGGATGGGGGCCGTGCTGGCGAGGGGGAGGCGTTAATTGGGCGGCGGTTCGCCCATCTCCTTCCGTGTCCGCCTGCCGAGACACTAAAATCCCCGCGTGAGAGCCGCTCTCGGCTTTCCCAACGTCGGCGTCGACTTTTCTATTATCACCGAGTTTTCAAGTCGCCGCGGCTGTTATCTTACGGTGGCCCAAAAATGGCATGATACCTTATCGATTGTATAACCAACCATTATTGGTTGTTAACATTGTCAACAGTCGTTCCTGATACTTAGTGTATACTTTGTGACAAGACCATGGGAAAAATCCTCCTGGTTTGGGAATACCCGTGGGTCTTTGACTTACATTCATGTATGGACAATTATCGGTAGATTTTAACGGACATATACGATGTATGTCAATATTATTTCTCAATTATCAATTGATATTCACTTAATACGATGCTCTTGAGGTAAATGTTGGGAAAGTTTTGCAGTCAACTTGTATCTGAGCCGAAAGTATGCGGCAATGTGGCAAACATAGAAGTTATTAACTTTTTTGCCATAAGTGTCTGGTAAAAAATATTTTCCAAGTACCAAGATTATAATTTCTCTATAAATACGCTATTCAATTTAGGGAAGTGTAAAAAGTTTTCAGTCAAAACTGAAAGTTTTGTAATAGTTTTCTATCCGTACATATTATATGAGTTCTTTGGTCCTTTGGTTGGTATTTACTCATCATTTGCGGAGATAAACTTGTTAAAATGGGCTATACACGGCTGAAGATTTGGAATAAAGACCTTACACAGAAAATGGACCAATCCATCGCACAAGGCCCGAATACAGTGAATGACTTAAAGCATTGAATTTATGGTTGTTTTTAATCCTTAATTCACGTCTTTGATGAACTCTTCATGATACTCGTTATATTTACAGTTATTCACCCGCTTCGTCGCATGTGAGGCAATGCCGTATTCGTGTACAAAAATTCCATCACGCCCGTTTCCTTTAGTGGCACGCTCATTCAAAAGCCAATAATTATCGATGCTCCACAGGAAACTGGCTGTGTTATAATTATTACTTCCCTATCTCTGAATTCTATTACTTTCATAACGTATATACAATTCTTAATTAAGTTCACCATTTCTGAAGGCTTCTAATATTACTTTTTAAAAGAATCTCTTAAACCGAATTCAACCACATCTTTCTCCATCCTCTTTCACTCATGACGTTCAATAATTAATTTTAAGTTTTTTCATTTATAATCATTTAAACTCGTTAATAATATCGTCATTTTTACTGAGATACTTTTTCCACTTTCTGTTATCTATCTGGTGTAGCAACTGTTCGAAAGATTTAATTTCTATTATATAGCTTTTAACACCTTTATATTATGTCACTTTTAACGTTCGCACTTGTAGAAACTAAATGAGACGTCTGCAGTGAACGTTCTGTGGAAATGTGATGCATTAGGTGACGACAAAGAGGAGGCAAGGCGGTGGGGGTTGTCTGCGGGGCAGTGGGTCATCCTCCCTTCATGACGTCGACTTAGGAGGCCTAACAACCTTGTCATAGCTTGGTGACCATTGAATGTGAAGATAATCGTAAAAGTTTTACCTCGACTGACAACTAAAGAAAAAACTTCAGTAATTTTTGTGCTATGATTCTACAGGTAATATGAGGAGCGAGCTCATCCAGGATAATGAATATCATTTTGCGAATATTTTTTTGCAGAAAGCGAATTATACGAGGAGGTGAGCAAATGATATAAGGAGAAAGAAATAGTGTTACATTAAAAATAGCGTCTAAGCACGAGTTGGTTCATAAGGAAATGAGGAATGAAAATCATTTACCACGACAGTTAAATTGATGATTGGAACTATTGAGGCGTAGAGAAGAAGAATAAAAAAATACTAGGAAGTGTATCCTCCTGTGTTTTTGCTCCAAAATTCAAGTTCAGAGAAGCTGAGTATTTCGCGGTTTTAGTTTGGAAAATTGTGAAGAATTACCCGGAAATGAAGAACGGCAAGCCTGGAGGTTCTAGATTCGGCAGAGGAAAGGATGGTTTATTGGGTAAATGTGGGCGATGGAAGAGATATTAAGCGAGAAAGAAACCAGCATGCTGGAGGTAATGATAGATGGGAGTGTGCTATGTGGGCGGAAGGAGGAGGAGGTGCGCTTCGCAGGCATCAAAGGGACTGAAAAGATAAGTAGATGAAGAGAGAAAGTAAGGGAATAAAGAGAGCTCAAGTAGTGTTTAAGTGTTATATGAACCCTTAACATCGTGTAATAATTTCACGAACCACCCATGAACCGTGGATGAACAGTAAACTACGTTATTATGTTGAAAATGGAGCGTATTATTATTTATAGAGGCAAGTGGTGACCTCGTGAACGAAATAAGAGATGCGAAAAGTGCATCAAAGGATGAAATTATGTCGATCATTCTCCTCGTAGTCGCAAGTGCACACAATTGTCTCTCTTCTGTTTGTGTGCCCTAGTGACGCTCGAAAGTATGACAAGCACCCATGGACCCGGATTGGTCACGTGTTCTGAGTAACGAAATAGAGACCACATGCAGCTCAAAGGTTTGGAAATATTTCGGTTCGCCCTTAATTTAGTGTTTTGTACCTCAAATAGTTACGAGTATTCGTTCCTGGTTCGTCAGTGGCTAAGAACTGAGACATTACTAATTCATGACCAATAGCTCATCCTCTGCTCACATTTACATTTCCGTTTTAAATTATATGCACATCCCAAGTTAAACACAGATAATCTTATAAATATTTCTTTCATCTGCTATTAACCAGTTCATGAGCACTAGCAGCCAGAACCTCGATGCATAAATTCCGTTTGCGGGTTCACTTTTGGAAGGATTAGTGATTCTAGAAGGTTAGTGTTACAATTAGCCAGCGAAACTTTTCAATTCTATGTCGGTCGATCGGACGGAAAATATTGTATTGCACCCCAAACAATAACGTGCATAATCCTGCTGCATCTTAGCACTTATGCAATGCGAAAATTACGTGACAGAGTATATTTCTCTGTCTTTGAATCCTTTGAAAGAAATTCCTTATAAGCTAATCATCCTTTTTTTTTTAATATTAAGTCCCTTTTTGACTTGGTGATGTTTAAATTGTGTGTCATCGAAGTCAGCCGAAGGGGATTTCAAAATAAAAATATTTCAAGACATCGCCCAAAGCTGATACTTCAAAACGCTCTTTATTTCCTATTCCAGCGCTGAGGAATGCTTTCCTGCTGAAATTACTGTTTATTTCTTGAGCTGCGTTTGCTTAGTTTTTGGAAAGGATGAATCTAGAAAGGAGGTTCACGTGCATGAGCTGGGTCGCATAAACATCATGTTTCCTGTTTAGCCGCGAATATCGTGTTTCCAGTTTATCAGCACTCATACGTCGAAGATAAACACAGAGCCAGAGAAGTTCAGTACAAAGTTAATAATATCCGGACCTCGAATGATAAATCAATTTTTTGGAATAAGCGTTTGGACTCCCATGCCGTAAATAACGTGAACACTTTTTCAAAATTCCAATGAACTGAGGGTTCAGAATTTAAGTTAGAATTTCGCCGAAAACTTATCACTGAAATGTTGAACGCTGGATTTTTTTATTGGCATGAGCGTGAAAACCAAAGGTAGCCGGTCGTGCCGGGTCCCCTTTTGACAATGTCAGTAAAGCCTACCTTGAACCGTATTCCTGGGTACTTTTTATGCCATCGAAATCTCCCGGTTGCTCCGGAAAGGGGCCAAACGATGAATGAGTAAGTTCTTCGCGCAAGGGCGAGGTCAACGTTTCCCTAATTAATCGTGTAAACCTATATGCTTATCCATGAGTGAGTGATTTACGTGTACGAATTCGTCGATCTATGGATAAAAAACGGATTAAATGTAAACATATTCTCAGGTTTAAATATTTGTGTCATTATTTTGCTATTGGCAATTTCAGGCCTGACACAAGGAATAGATGGTTTAGTCACGCGAAAAAATTGGATGGGTTGACGGAGGTGTAGATTAGTGTAGAGAGGATGATCACAATATTCAAGAACGCTAATACACGAGTAATTGAAGTTTATATAGTTTTATAACATAAAGTATTTCACAGCTTCTAGTGGCATTAGGTTGGGAGCCACTAGTGACTCGGAGGCTATCCGCTAGGCTTAGATTGCTTGAGAACTTCAGAACAGATGCGTTTCAGAGCAACACAGAGAACATCATTTAGACGCTAGACGCCGCAATACATCTCTAGGTCCAACATATGATGATAAAATCAGAGGGATACATTGCCAACCAGATAGGTACAAAAATCGGTCTCTACTTGCACTTTAAGGAGGTTGGTCCGAAAACTAAAGTCCATGTCATTTTCATCATATTCACAGGAATCATAGAATAAAAGGCCCTCTATCGATTGGCTTAATTAGAACTACATCTTTCCGTCCTGGTTTTTCCAATAATCGCATTTTAAAATAGCTATATTTACATTACGTAGTACAGTAGGAGCGGATCCCTGGTACATAAAATATAGATTTAGAGTGTTGAAACCCATGTCATTTATACAAAAAACGGATATGACATAAACAAGGATTTAAGAAATTTATTAGTGCAAAAATGACGGTAGGTCACCGACTGAGTTTGTGAGAAATTAAATGATTATTATCGAAATTTTATCCGAAATACAGTAGTTAGCTGATCGGGGCGCTGGGATTGGTCATACATGTGGCATCGTTGGAAGTGAACGTACACATTCCGTGGGAATTCAAACAGAGAGGCACGTTTCAGAAGCTGTAAATTGTTCATTTGAAAATATAGTACCACCTCGATCAATGACAAACATCGGTCAAAAAACGAAGGGCTTCATATAGCCAAAACAGGCCCGGTAAATATTGCTAAAACATTGTGTTGTCACAATAATAATTAACATCACTTAAAACGACTGATGAATGCAACACTTACAGCTAAAATAAACCCTTGATATTATAAATATTTTTTAATAATACAAACTAGTTCTTTTAAATCCTAATGTATACCTTTGTGATTTTGAATTCATGTCTGTTCATCGTCATAGGCAGAAGTAGGCATATATACTTGAATAATGACCTTAGGTAACATTCCTATTCTTAATGCCATTAGCTCATCATCTATATAAATTACTTTCTTCACTCTTTTTTCCATGTCAATTCTCACAATTTTGAGCTCTAGCGTCTGAACGGTAGATCTGATCGAAATTCTGAGTCAATTTTTTGTAGGCAACGAAACGTTCGTTCAAACGTTCAATTTTTATCTTTTTTTGGGGGAAAATATTTTTAAAGCGAGTTACGATTATGAAAACAAAATTTTTAATAGATATTAGTGAAACAAATATTTAAAAAAGAAGAAAAATCTATTCCACTTTAGAGACACGAACCGCACACCTTCCACTTCACAACCCACTACCTATCCTCTCGTCCACCGCTAGGTTGGACATAAGGGCAGTGTAGCAGCAAGTAAATTATACAAAAGCAATGTATAAAGTGCGTTATAGTACTGATCTCCACAATAACACCATTCAGCGATCAATTTAGTCCTGGAAAGGACTGTTATGTAGTATGAGAACTTCTAAAAATAACTTATTCAATATGTTTAAAGTAGGAAAGCACTTCAGTACACGCAAATCAAACACCAGTCACTAAGGACATCAACGAAGTTCAGTTCGGCGTTGCCAAAGTTTTTATAAATTAATTAATCGTGAAATAAATGTAAATGTAGGGTTTACTTGAGAAAATATTGTAATATAACAACCACATGAATTTTTAGATATTTCTGGTGATATATATTGTTGAAAAGGTTTCATAAATCTAATTACTTTTTTAGGCATAATCGCTGCACGATTCCATTATCGGTATTCGATTAAAAAGTCTTTTCGTAGACTGGTCTTCATAATATTCATTTTTAATGCGATATTTCAGCTTTCCTCTTAATAAGACATATTACAAATCAAAGCAGTATTCTTTTAAAGGCTCCTGTACATAACTAAAACAATCGGGTTGCCGCTAGAATTATGACTCATTCAGTCGCGAACCAACCTCCTTAAGTTACCATAAAAAATTGAGCTCCACTCAAAACACTCCCATAGTACACTAAAGCATTTCACCTGCCTATAACCTGGTCCTTTCCACGGCCGGCGCGGCGTCCGAACATCACACGCCCTTGTGGAAGCTCCTAGGGTAGTATGCTGATATAGAACGGAGAGCACAATACTATCTTCTTTTCTCCTCGCCACTCAGTACCTGCGTGCGTGATCAAACTGTAGTAACTGAGAACATGCCACATTTTCATTCAAATGCCTGCGAATTTTGTGGAGGGAATCGCCTAAAACTCATGGGCGTCCTCATTCTAATTCTCAAGTGTAATGAGTATTCAAACCATCCAAATGTTTAGGAGGAACACCACATATATACTTCTCGTACAACTTGTACAGCTCGTCCGAAATCATACCTCTGAAACTGACTCCATTTTATATGGTGTCATGCTAACTTGAAATTTTTCCAAGAACGAAGAAAAGATTGCATATACCACAAAGGAAGGCATGCTTTCGGCACTCATTTCAGTGAAACCTTGAAAGAGGATAACGGCAAATCATAAGTTCAACACCGGCTTAGTCTTTGCCATTAAGACTCTTAGTTACTCTTTGTTATTAAGGTACAGTTCACTGACAATAATGGTATGTATGTTTGCCTCTTCATCTTGGAGGGAAGGTTCCGTTCCCGGTATTGCACCTCACTTGTCTTAACGTAATCTCCATTTTTTGGAGTAATTTCCCTCTTGGGGTATTTCACGAAGAAAACATTTTTTAAAGCTAGCGCTTTGTCGGCGAGACATGATGTCGACATCGCTTTTCAAACACACTCATTTTTCCATCTCACACCCTTTCTTATCTTCATGGGGCATAAAAAACTTTAAGTGTGCCTTCCGACTCTAATCGACGCCAGTGTCTGGGGAAATTACACCAAAGTAGGGCAATGTTTACCCTCAACCAGAAATAACCGCATTTACACTTTCAAAGCATTTAGTGACTGGTACTTTGGGTAATTCTACTATCTCAAAGTATGTATGTTGGAGTTAAATCAAAGAAGGGAGGTCATGAAGGCAATGAAGTGAATCTTTTTGAAGTTACCCTGCTAGTATTCTCTCACAACACTCGACCCTTCATATTTCCGCTGTCCGCAATCATCTAGTAAGTGAGCCTATGGAAAAAGGTGAATAAATATTGAAATAGTATCCCTTAATGACCCAAGAGCATACTAGGATTATAACTGACGGATTTTCCTCAGATAACTAGCGGAAACAATGAGCAGTGTAATGCTCGCGCACTCTTTGTACACAGTGCGTGAGTTGTCATCTTACTTCTAGAGATTATTCATATTTGCTGAAGAAAAAGGCTTGAAAAATAGGATTAGAAACTATTTCCCCGATCTTAGCAGCCAACCGACATGATTTTCTAAAATTTAAGGCCTCCCCAAGTTAGCGGCGTTAACATTCTGGCGATTAACTCTGCCCGAAGACGGTGCTCCGTTTTTCCTGTCTGAGTTTCGATAGTTACTGTTCCATTCCGTTTCCGAAAGGTCCGTTTTTCAAATAGAATTAATGCCTACAGCGTTTGCTTTGATTTGATCGAGAAACTATGGGCGTGTCCGCTTCAGTGTTTGAATTTCCTCAGCGGAAACTTGAATTATCAGACACTATCAAGGCGGAGTTGCGTTACTTTGCCTTGTCGGACAATACCTGTGGAAAAGGACGTTACTGAAGGCGGGCAGATAGAAGGCTGGCCTTCTATCTGCCCGCCTGGAAGGTGAACACACAAAATACTATTTCTCTTATTCGCAACGAGAATCTGGGCGAAATCTTGCTGTGGTGAGGCAAGAACGTCCAATAGACATGACTCTCCGAAGTGGGTTTTTGGCGGATAATTTCTCCGGTGAAATACACCGTTCTTTGGATAAGTTTTTGAGCATTAGATAATATTTCCTCCAACCCATATCCGTAAACAGAAGCGGATGCCAGGTTTATCCCTTTATAACGTCATTTGTTGATACAAAAGGCTTTATACGTCATTTGTTTCCGAAAACTTCTACCGCATTGAACTGCCACCTTGTGACCAAATTCATTTCAGGAAATCTAACTGAATCCAAGGACTGGTTTTCTTATCTTTATAGAGGACGTTGCCTTCCAACTCGCTCTCTCATGTTTTCCGACACGTTTTGAGGTCTCGACGGCTTCCATCAATTGTTAATTATACAAACATTAAAATCAATGGAATGTGTGAAATGGGAAGTGAAACACACCTCATGAGGCTCGCGCTGCGTTGACGCTTTTGAGTCGAAACTAAATAATTACTCAACGATGCTCAAAAATAGAAAAATTAAGGAAATGCAAGGTATAAAAAAATGATGGTATCTACTACGCTAGGCGGACATGCGTCTCAATGAGTCGTACTTTCACACTTAGGTGTTGCCTCGCCTTGGTGTCGTGGTCGAGGGTTGTACGACATTGTAAATGAAAATATTAACTTTGTTATTCCGCATACATTTATTAAAAGACGACCTAGGTTTCCACGTGACACGCCATCATCAGGTACAATGTTAACAGATTACAAAGAATATGTGGTCATAAAAATTGGGGGAGGAAGAGAAGGCCCTGATGATGACGTGCCACGTAGACCCCTTGGTCCTATTTTAATAAATTTATGTGGAATACATAAGTTACTCTTTTCATTTGCAATGTTAAGCAAATGCCACCAAGTCACGCCCGAGACAACGGAAATTATCATTTAACGATAGTCGAACAATCCCCCTGCTGATTTCTGTTTGAGGCTTTCGCAGCGCTGGATTGCAGTTCTCTCCATTGTTTTCGGATTTACTGCGTCAAGTTTTATTCAGATGACGTTTCGTGGCCTATGCTGACCACATCTTCAGTTCAGGTCTGAGTGCCGACAGATGAAAATGGCCCTGTACCTACCTGTACCTGTGGCCCTTGACCCCCCTGCTGATATTGACGGCAAAAACTAAGAAGTAGTCACCTGAAGAACTCATGGTTATCTGTTTTTCCTTGTATTTCACACCGCTTAGACACGCGTAGTTCCGGTGAATATTATTTTCCTCTTTCCTCCCTGAGACCGTGGAAATTGGCGTTCTCACGAGTTAACTTTCAGTTACATATGATGACATGGATATTGACGACTATGGGCCAGTGGTGTATGCCTTGAGTATTTGGGCTCTTTTCACGAATCTCCCATATTTCTCACTCTTTCTTTTTCTTGCCAAGAGATCCACTCACTTTGGGGGCGGTTTCAAATTCCCATAGAGTGCCTACCAGTTTCCTTGTCGGCTGTCACCGTCCGCCTCTCTCTCTCTCTCTCTCCCATGCTTCCCAACGCGCATTGAGAAGGCTAGGTTCTCGACCACTCCCATCAACTGTAAAGTGTACTAACATTTGAAAGAATGAAATGCAATGAAAAGATTAGCTAGTCAAAAGAGGAACAAAATAGAAACTTCCAACCAAGATATGGACTCCATTCATGATAATATGAATTTTATCATGAAATTTAAGTACAATTGAAGCGGAGATAAAAAATGCTCAGCTACAATTAAGGTATATTGAACCAGATTTTTCCCAGCCATGACGGACACTGTGTGGCCCCGGTGGCGGTGGGGTAAAGTCCTCGCCTGCAAACCCGAGAGTCGCGGGTTCGAGTCCCACATGGGAATAATATTTCTGCCCAGGACATGGGTGTGTCCGTTCGCCTATTGCTAATGTTAAAACACCCGATGTAAAAGATCTTTGTTGTGCTGTTTTCGGGGTTGTGAGTATGAATGTAAGAATTTTAGCTTTTAATTTCAGCAGCCGTAAAAAAACATGAAAAAGTAAATATTTGAATATCAGTGGTCCAAATATATAATTCTATATGACCGAAGCTCTCCGTGATCAGTTCAAGATATCCATATAACTCTTACGCTTGACATATTTTTTCACGGCTTAAAGTGAAAACGCCTTCACGAGCGAAGGTTTTTTTGTCAGTCTATCAAAATTACTGCGCTGATTTACTGGTTCCTTTCTTTTTAAATAGATGAGAAAACATACAAACTAAGCACCGTTGAATGTCTGAAATTTTTCTCAATTATAAATTAAGTCTCTAGTAGCTTATATATCTTGGAAAATTTGACGAAAATAGCGCGATAAGTGGCTAATATCGTGGTATCTTTGGAAAGGTGAGATATTTTTATTTAAAACCAAGACAACTTTATTGAACTCAAGGTGAAAAGACATCTAGCTCCGACAAACTTAATTGAATCCAGATTAGGGGGGTTATTTTGCAATTCCACCTCTTTGTGGAACGGTGGAAGATCCGTTTCGCTCACTAAATGGCTCAATGAATGGCTCACATTCAGATCAATGAATAGATCACATTGAACGGCTCGTGAATTTTTTCGACATATCATTTATGGGAGCACCATGTATTTCATGCTATTATTCAATCATAAAATAACAGTTTAATGTAAAATATACACTTTTAAAGAAGAGTGCCATCGTGCTTAAGATTATCAAAGGTGTGCGTAAGATGTAAGATTTATTAGTATATATTAACGATGAATAATTTCTAGTGAAGGAAGGAAAGCAAACGTACTTTGGGATGAATTTCATTAGCGTATATTAGAGAACTGTATTAAACTCTTCATTTATATAAATACTTTATATGGTGCTGAGTATTTATGAGGGGTCAATTGTTGGCTCAATGAGAATTTTATGGACAAATTTCAGTCGCAGATTCTCCATGCGAGAAAGGGACATTGTCGGAGTATTTATGATAGCTTACGATTTATACACAAGTTCCCTTCCAAAATATAAGGCATGAGTCGATATATGACTATAATAACTGTGTTTGCGTACAATTAACGCCCGTGGACGGAGAAAAAGTACTCATTTCCGTAAAAAACTATTGGAACCGGAGATTGGAAGCTATTGGAGGCCATGATAAAATTATGGGAAGCAATATCATTTTTCGTTCATCACTACTCGGTTTCATAGCCTAATGGGTGGCGTATTTGTCTTCAAATGTAAAGTTTGAGTATCCCACGATTCAAATCTACTAATGGGCATATAATTTTTGCTAGTTTTTTTAGTCTATTTCTTTAACTCACTATTGAAAGTATATCCATTGATATTTCCAGTGAGTCTCATCAAAAATAAAATTAAAACATTAGTTTAGGTATCTGGTTTTCAATTTTTCTGAAGGCGAACATTATTTCGGCGACTGTAAGCGTAGGATTCGAGATCCTTCGTCTGTACTACGGGATAGAACCGAAGTATATGTGCCTCACATAATCGGTTGTCATCGTCATCCCCGTTTCCATTTCTGTGATGATTTGTCCTTGTGGATTTTGACTGCAACACATCAATGCTTCAATGATAATACAACTTTAGCAACATTTACTCCATTAATGCGTTTTTTGTCTCCGAAACTGAATATTAACGACCATTTCGCAACCAAAATGAATATAAATTTCGTAAATAACACTTGAGGGAATACATAGTTGTGGTTTGAAGCAGATTGATATTTAATTGCTAATATCCAACAAGTGGTTAAGACTTGTGACTCTAGGCTTTGAAGTACTCTGCGTAAGTCATTGATTCCCTTATAAATCGCTTAGAAGTCTTTCTAGCTTTATATGGAGCTTTTCTTAGAAGTCTTTCTAGCTATGTATATTGTGAAAGCTCGTTCAAGCTGCTTCAAGTATTCCTGAACAATTGACATTGAAAGGCCGTCTCTAATGGTCTTGAATGGATTTTAAACGTTTAAGACGCCTTGTTCAACGTCCTTTGTTCGAGATTTCTCGAATTGTATGAGAAGGGCTATAACAATACTTCTGTCTAAACTTTTAGTCGGTGGTGTTCTCTGTGACTGACCTCTACTTTATGACGAAGACTTGAATAAACTAATATACAGGAGATTTCCGTGCGAAATAGTGTGAACTATTACGCTGAGGAACGTAGTGTTTATATTTTGAACGCGAGAGCCTCACCCAAAGGCAGAAGTTAAAGTCGGTTAAGGGAAATTTTCAGAGGCTTCAATTTATATGGTTGGTAATAATTAGAAAAATGTAAATTTTAGGGATTCTATTGTAATATTGGTGAATTTCTTTCAATGTCAGTTTCTACGTCTTCACTTGAATTATTAATTTTCTAAAAATATCGACCCCCTTCAGAGACAACAATAGCAACCCAAAGAATACAGCATAAAAGGTAATGTAAGTATATACTTACGGAATCACAACAGTCTTTACATAAGTGAAGGTACCAACAATGAATGTAAACGAATGGCTAACACTGTATGAAATGAATGGCAAGATCATGTGCGGCTGTGGCAGAGGAGACATTTTCCAACAGCGAAATGGCTGAACATGATGCACAAGCATATCCACTACATTACTGTTAGCTTTCGCCGTTGGCCTTTGGAATGAAACAATTGGGTTGACAAAGTGTTTGCGCAAACCTCTTACTACAACAGACGTTGACATATCGCCGGTAGCTTCGCAAATGACCCCAAGGCTTTTTTTTACTTGTAAAATAATGTCCTTCTGTGGTTCGTTACAGGGCCTGTATCACTTCGGACACAATATTAGTGTTTTTAAAGATGCAAAATTTGTAGTTACAAATCCTGAAGGTAAAGCATTTTCTTCTTTTGGACTATTTTGCAAAACGCGTCGAAGGTAACATCATTACGGGCTGAAGGAACAACACGAAATATGAGCAATCATTCGATAGTTTTGATGGAAACGTAACCTTTACACTCTTGTCTGGTGCATTACCAAGGGAAATGGTTAATAAGCACGTAGGGTCCTTGTTAAGCTCACGACTAAAATGATGGTATTAATACCCAAACACATTTTCCTATGCTCTAAAGATACATAGGCATACATAAACATAAATAATATGACCTTTTCAAACAAAAAATACCTACCAGTGGCAAATATATACGGGCACTTTAAGAATTTCATGTGCGTATCGCAGCTGTTCGTATGTACATACGAACCAAATTCCCGCGCTTCCGCGGTTATCTCCTCGAGCAAAGTGGAGCGATAGTGGCGACAGCTCACGTTCGCAATGTTTGGTGTAATGGAACTAACTAAAGGTGAGATAAAAATACGGATCTAGAGTCGCAAGATACGGATCAAGAGTCGAAGGAGCTAGTGGGTCACCGGAAAGAGTCGGTGAGTCAAGTGAAAGAGCCGTTGGCTCTTAAAAAAGACCCTCAAAATCACCGCGAGGAGATTCGAAGATGGCCTCGCCGCCCTGGATTTTTGGAGCTGAACTACGAAAAATGGCGTATACTCCACGATTATGACGTCAATTTCACGCAAGTTGAATTACAAAATAACCCCAAGGTCTTTCAAGGGCAGAACCAATTCCGCTTTCCATACACGGAGGATGGAATTGTTTACACACCGAGCTGGACGCTGGGGTCGCTTCATCGCACGAAAATGAAAACATGTACCCGCTAGGGTGCCAATATTTGCTGACATATTTGCAATGGAGAAACTATTTTAATGCTCATTTTGTTTTTTTTTGGTCTCATTCAGAAGGAAAAACAATTCTGTTAAATGAAGCCTTGGGGTGGTCCCATGGTTACTGGGGCAACCTATAGCGTCTGCCCAGGTTGGGAACGTGAAGGGAAGTACCGCGACACACTCAACTCGTGATGCACTTCTGGTTTCTTTATCCCATAGGAGACCGCTCTAGTTTTACGACCATTTTGAAATTTTTTGCAACCTATTGAAATTGAATATATTTCCTCAAATTCCGAAACCTATGCTTTATAACTTAATATCATAACAA
Source organism: Ceriagrion tenellum (assembly GCA_963169105.1). Taxonomy (NCBI): domain Eukaryota; kingdom Metazoa; phylum Arthropoda; class Insecta; order Odonata; family Coenagrionidae; genus Ceriagrion; species Ceriagrion tenellum. The sequence continues at coordinate 104,941,894 of OY720638.1, read as the reverse complement.
TATTAATATTTGCGAGTTCAAGCTGAACTATGTAAACATGCTTAAATGAATAAACTTTGTGATTGTATACACACTTCCGCATCTCGCGTCTTTTTGGCAATCCTCCAAAAAATGACGCGCAGACGTTGACCCCAGTCGGGGTTGCTTAACGTCACCAGGGTGGAATATGCGAAGCTTACTCATAAAGGCAAGTCAATGCATTAATGTTAACTTTCCATAATGACAAGAAAGAGCTATCAGGGTATGAATACCCAAGTATATTCCCCCACTTTCAAGGTTGATACAAACTAACAAAAAGGAAGTATTTACATTAGATTATATATGTGCAGTGTTGGTCAAAAACTTGATATTTTATTATAGCAAGTCAATATGCCGCCCGATAACCGCTCCAATTTTTCAAAGGGAAGATAAAATATTTTACATTTTTTGCGTCATTGTTCAACTCGAGAATTTAGATGAACTTACTCCTTGGTGATTCCTGCAACAAAGTGATTATGTGACAGTAAATTCGTGTGAGGTGAGCCGCCCGGAGGGCGAGGTGGTGGCTTCAGTCATAAAATTCATATGCGTCTACATCTACATTATACCCTGCGAGTGCGAGACGCATTAGATGTTTAAACGTCTGTTTTTTTATTCCCGTTCTCCCAACGCTATTTCCCATTCCACACAAAGCCTTTTGTAGCTTCGAGTACAGACGTTAGAGAGGGATCAATTTGGCATCCACTTCTGTCTACGGGCATGAGTTGGAGGAAATATTGAATACTCAGAAACTTATTGAAAGGTCGGTGTATTTCGCAGAAGGACTTCTCCACCGCAAACCCAATCCGGGAAGTAATATCTATTGAAACTCTTCCTCACAGCTGCAAGATTTCGCTCTGATTCTCGAAACGAATGACAAAAATCTTTTTATTTCACCCGCTCGCCTAAATATGTAGAAAGCATATTTGCAGAGTGCTAACCGATGGCTCATTTGCACCCTCGCCTCGGCACCTAAGGAAAGTATAGACACCGTGGGATGCAGCCTCGCCTTATGGATCCGCGGCTTGAGAATACCACCATTCTTATAAGGTGGTCGGAGCGGCTTGTTTATGTGATAATTTGTGCGAAATTTTGTGTTCGCTGCCTTATCCGTGTTATCTGAAGATAAAACGGAAAAGTAGCAATTTGCCAATTTTTTTAGCAATTAAATGGTATTAAAGTGCCTTATGGCGCATGAGTTCGATTACGTATGTGTAGATTATACCGGTTGCTAGCAAATAAAAAGGAGACACACTGAGTCAAATAATTGACAAAAAGGTATTTATACCTAAATTGTGGATGCTGCGTTGAGAACTTGAGTCATAAAATACTTTAATAAAGATAAAAAAGGTAAAATATAATTATTTCATTTTTCGCATTACTGCTTGTATGGTGGGTTCCACTGTATACACCGATGTACTTATATAAAATGCAGCTATTATTTTTTTCGGCATGATTGACAAATAATTGAAATGTGCACTTAATGGCCCGCGATTACCACTCCAAACATGCAATAAAAATTATCTTAGGAAAATGTCTTCGAGCCATGATACTTTTAGGGTAAAGGCGGCTTTCCTCTTCAATCCGGGGGAAATTTTGAAAGGACTTTTCCCGATTATGTCATGGACGTGACGTCGCGGCCTCGAAAAAATCTCGACTTTTAAATGCGAGAACTTGGATTTCCCAAGATTGTGACTTAAAATTCCTTTAGTATGTAATCGCACTAATCCGAGATCTTAAATTGTGCAATAGACTCGAAAATATCAAAAACATACATTAAAAAAACATTGAGCTGGATTTGTAAGGTGAGTTGCATACGTTTTTTTCCTAAAAGAACGAGAATGGATGTAACTGCTGAGTAATAACCAAATAACATTGCCAAAAAATGAGCATTAAATTTAATTGTTACTGAGTAGTATCGTTTTAAACAAAGCTAGCAATAATCCGGCATTTCTGATTATCCGTCAATGCTTTTCTGTCACACAATTGTGTCAAATTCACAGTGAAAAAGTCATTCGCCTGGACCGGGACTGGAACCCAGACTCCTTGATTTCGCTCCGAGAGGTCTAACCAATTTAGCTTCCCAGGCAACCTCTTCCACTGTGAACATAATGGAGGTTTAAAGGAATAAGTTGTCCTCACAGGTACCGGGCATGCATTGCCATGGAGTACCAGTATACAAGCGCTAAGCTCTACCATCCTTTAAGCCTCACTTTAAACACAAAAATTCGGCCTGGACCGGGAATCGAACCACGGACCGTTGGTTTGCCGGACCAATGCGCAGACCACTACGCTATCCAGGCTTCCTAATTCCCATGGCAATTTTGGTGGATACAAGGCAACTAGATCTTAGGCCCTTGCGGTCCATCAAAGATGGCAACGCAAGGGAGAAGAGGACTTCAAAGAAGCCACAACCAAGAGTCAGTATCCTTCACCAGCACTTATGCCGTGCTTAGCCATTTGAAATTCATACATGGTGGATTAATATTTTTGAAGAAATTGCCATGAGAAAAATTCGGCCTGGACCGGGAATTGAACCACGGACCTTTGGTTTGCCGGACCAATGCGCAGGCCACTACGCTATCCAGGCTTCCTAATTCCCATGGCAAGTTTGGTGGATACAAGCTCCCTGCGCATTGGTCCGGCAAACCAAAGGTCCTTGGTTCGATTCCCGGTCCAGGCAGAATTTTTCTCATGGAAATTTCTTCAAAAATATTCACCCGCCATGTTGGAATTTTAAACACAAAGGTGTAACGTACGTTTGTCGTTATGTTATAGTGTTTGAAGTGCTTAATAAAACATTTCCGCCAAAATTGTTGATGGAATTGGGCTCAACTCAGATTTGTGTTCCAGAAATGATTTCCATTTTCGCCTGAAACAGTTTATCTACGTTTAACAGGAGATGATGGGTGATGCATGAACACAGAGCATTGTGCCACTCAAGAGCCACATAAGATATTTTAAGGGTAAGAGCCAAAAGCTGGGGCTTGGGGGTTTAAGATCATCTTGCTTACAAATTTAGAGTTACTCGAGAGAACGACAGCATTACTTTTGGAATTATCGCGGGACGAAAAATCGTACTTTGCATTGCCGTAAACAGCGCGTATTTAACCTCCCTCACAGTTCTCCCCACAACCCGTCACCACTTCATATAGGCTCTGACGCACTTCGCAAACCAAAACCTTCAATATATCGGTCACTGGAGCGGTAGATTCAGTACATTTGTGTATTCAATAATAAGCCGAATTGGCGCAAAACATCATTCATGGAAAAGTTTACCTGTGCGTATACTGCCAAAAATCTTCGAAAACTAAGGAAAAATTGGAGGCAAAAGGGAGGGGGCATATTTCGCTAAAGCTAACGTTGTTCTACATGTGGAGAGGAGAGGGTCAAAAAGTCAACAAAATTACCGTAAGGAATACTTGAATCTTCGCTATGTTGGGATCAATTCTTTTATCGAGTAACACTTTAATTGCATCCCGCGTCAAGTCACATCAAGTCAAAAACATTTACTCCGCACTCAAATAATTACGCATAACGGTCGACTAAAACAATGAATGCGGACCCCGCTTTAGACTTCCGTCTATAGTGGAAACTGGGATTGTATCAGTACACTTAGTATTTACAGACACGGGAGCGGCCTTGGCCTGGCATTCGCCCAAGGACGGTGGGGAGCCCTTAAAACCACCGCGTGGCCAAGAAAATTAACAAAAATATACCAACAGTACTCTGCCCAAGACCTATATTTTCCGCTGCGCACAACTTCCCGACGCCTCCGACGCCCTCGTGCGAATCCAAGTGGACGCGAACGAGTGCATTTAGCTCGCACCACGTGTGCGGGGCGTCGCACGGTGGCGCGGCGGTCGGAGTGTCGGCGGCCCCCGTCGCGAGTGTCGCAAGAGCCGCGTGAGGGAGCGACGCCGACGGCCGGTTGGGGCGAGCGGTGCATTGGCGTGGGAGGAGCGCGTGTGCACGCGGCATGGGGAGGGAAATGTGCGCGAGGAGGTGAGCGGAGGATCGCACTCTCGTGTCGAATGCTGCGAGCAAAGTGAGGCCGAAGGACGAGTGGTGTCGTCGAATGATTGCGTGGGGGGAAACAAAACGAAGAGGAAGGGTAGGGACGTGCTGCGTCGGAACTGTGCGAGCGCACGTGCATTTTTTCCCCTTCCCGGCTTTTTAAGTCGAAGTTAAGGGTTAATTTGATCAGCTCGGTGAGCTCAAGGGGAAGCCCTGCGCGGAGAGGAACATGCGATTGTCATCCGACGGCCTCCTCCCTCCCCCGACCCTCACCCGCGATTGACGCCATATCCGAGCGCCGAGCCAACCCCTTCCATAATGCCCCGCTTACGCTCGCGGCGATGGTGAGTCAGGTGATAGTAAAAACTAAAAAGGCGCATCACGCTGGCATTCACCGCAGGACAACTTCTGACCGCAATTGAGATGCCACATTTGACGCTGACCACTGGCATCCGAATTGCTTGTAAACAAGATGGCCGAAAAGAGAGTTCCAAAAAGATAGCCGTGGCTGGTAGACGACATAGCCCTGGACATAATAATTGAAAGATATAAATCTAAGTGTATTAATACCCTTGTAGTCTGCCTCCGGTTGTCTGAGTTTCTAGGTCAAGAATTTTGAAGAAATTGCCTAAATCTTGTGTTAATGGTTCGGTTCACCTTTCTATTTATGACTCATTTATTTCTTAGCAGAGAACGACGGGTTCTTATTTGCAGCGAAGAAAGATGACGGAGAATTCCAGTGCACGCAAATTAATTATATCCACCGTATGCACTATTATTCATTCTTGTTGATGCAAACGAGAGAACCTTTCCGACGCGCATGAGCAAACACCATGGTGGGAGAATGTCGCTCCTTTATTCGCAGCACTCGTAAAAAAAAGCTTTATTTTATTATAACGAGTTTCCAAGAGAAAACTTCTTTCCGGGCGAGTCAGGTGACTTGAGGATGAAGTGCGGTGGTGTGGGTGGAGCCGAGAATCGACGGCGATCTGTGATGTCGCGGGCCAAAGGGAAGAAGGAAGAAGTTGCGGCTATTAGAGGCAAAAATCGTTGAGCTGGGGGCGAAGTTGGCGCTAAGAAAAAAGTTACAATTTTTTATCGTTACAAATTCAATTACGCAGTTCTAATTAGAGCTTTTTTCCTTAAGGGGGGGGGGGTGTTCTCAAAACAATTTCGTCACGGGCTTCCATTAGGACCGCAGGTTTGAAGTCGGGTTTCCTTTTGAATCGCAGATAGCCTTTGTCTTAAGTTGCCAGTGTTAGGGGACGGAAGCATAGGAAAGTTACAAAGGTCGTGACTTTCCCGGGTATGTGATCGGGAAAATACGATTTTCACGTCCTTGCTGTCCAAAACATTCAGCAAAAACTTTCGGTCTTCTTAGCAGACAGCAAGCTTAATTGCACCGAATTAATTAAACTTGATAATTTTCACGATGGTTTATTGTAATCCGAATTACATTATTGCTGATGTGACGTTATCAGGTGGTGACTTACTACGAGATGGGATGTGGTATATTAGGAATCTCACTAGTAAGTAGTGTTGCAGACGGTATTAGTCGCATTGGTAACTACTTCTCTACCAAAAGCATTCGAACAAGAAAAATAAATTATATTTACAAAACGGCCACCAATTCTAAAAATACTTATCAAGTTATTCGGAAACGATTGAAAGTTAAGGATTCAGCTAATACAGTCAAGATAAAAATGCGAAAAGTCAACAGAAGTACGTTGAAATAACGACATAATTTTGAAGTCCAAGCCTGTGCTGCTCGGACCAAAACAGCGAGCCTTGAACAGCGATGGAAACGGTTCAAAATGAGGGGGAGTGAAACCTAGCGCCGGCGTTCGTAAATTACAGAGGAGTTATAAGGTTAGACACTTTAGCTTCCGATACTCCTGATGGTAAACTATACCTCATATTCATGAACATGATCCGCGGCGAGTATGCTAGGAATACTTTTCAACGGGTGTGTGGATTGGCATTAATCATTTAAATTACTACGCGGTTGAAATCAATGTCCTGTAATACTACGTTTAAGAATGATAAATAAACTCGGAGACCATCTGTTGATAAATAACTTGTCGAGCGGGGGCGGACAAATTCGTGTGCTTCTTCAAATTGTATTGATTGACAAAGGTAATTATTCCGGATTTGTTTTGCTATCGGTTTTCCTAATTTACCTATTTGAACACACACTTGCATTAGGTACTCGTGAAGCAATAGAAAGTTGTTAAAGAAAAACTGCGCTGGTAAACGTAAGTTACTCTCCATTCCATTTAATTGTACCGCAACCCAGGTTCATGATGTTGGATTTACTACGCGATGGAGAATTCTGTATATGACATATTTTTCTCTGTAACGCTCCGGGCGTGTTCAGCGAGGCCTTTTGATTTCAATCTATTCCTATGCTTTAATTCAGCTCGTAATCAAAGTCCCTCTTACGCCAGAGTGAGCAAACTGCGCTCGTATGGGTCAGAAAGTGCCTGCGATTTAGATCAAGTGGATTTTAACGTGGATGAATGAGTTAACCGCTGTCAAAACTATTGCTTTACAGTGAGATAAATTAAAATTCAGTGATTTAACCTCAATCATTTTAAATGGTTCAAAAATTAAATCACACATATTTCTGTTATCCTATTTTAGCTATGGAGTTTTCCTGAAAAATAGTAAAATGCTGTGTAACATGTATCACAAGGACTTTTTGGCGTCGAGATCAGGACCCATTATTTAAGATAGAATCATTTCAGTTAAGCAGGTAGGGTTAAGATGAAAAGGAAGGATTTATTAAAAATAAATAGATAAATATGTGTATCTGGCTACGTAAAGGGTCGATTTGCGTTTCACGTCTACACTGTCGCGAGCTCATGAATCTGAGTCATCTAATCTGTGATTACCTCTATACAAGCGGCATTTACCTTCCTTGCGTATATAAAGCCTTGTGCATGACTCCGAAGTGGAAAATGGTGCGTGCGTCGTCCTTGTACTGCCATCAGTGGCGTGTGATTAACGCAAGGAGGCGTTGACGATGAGGGCGGAAATCCAAATTGCCGCTGACCGGAGAGATATGGAGTGCGGGAGGCATATCAAACGTTAGCGTGGGAAGTGCGGTTTATAATTAGCGCTTGTGTCTACGGTGAGAAGAATTGATCACTCCAATTCCTTCGACGCTGGTGATTAATGTCTCTTACTGCAAAACGTAATCGTCTACTTCGCTAATTTAGCAGCGAGAAATCTGGGGTTTAGAACTGTTCCATTTGTGCATTAGTGCCTCGAAGCAACTGACAAAAATCAGAATCTGTCCCGTTAAAGTCATTCGGCGATTCAATATCTGTCTTCCAGCAACATCACTTCTAAGGTTAGGATTCATATCGCTTCTCTCACTAGCAAAACACCGATTTTTAAGCCTTTCGCGCATCATTCACGGTTTTTACCCAGGGGTAAGAATATTCAACTCGTTTTTTTTGACATACGGACTATCCATTGTACAAAAGATGTAATACACTTCACTCTGTATGACAAATACACCTTTGCATTAAAACACAAGAAAAAAAAGATAACCTCAAGCAGAGTAGATAGTTTTATCAATATTTTTAAACCTTAGGAGACCCTCTGAGCCACAACAGGCTCATCAGAAGGTACTCTCTAATGTCAATATAAAAAATTAAAATAAAACAATTAAACGCTCACATTGCCATATTCGCACCGAGCGGTATAAATATGTGGCCACACAATCAGTCTCTCAACCTCCCTAGATATCAGTCCTCCAACAAATACTCCCAAAGTTTCCGTTTAACCTCTGTATACGTATTTAATCCATGCATGTCCCTTGGTAATTGGTTAAACAATCTAGGTACACTTACCACCATTCTGTTTGCACCACATTCATTAAAAATACTTAGGGACTTCATAGTGGTCCACATTCCGTTTCCCCATTTTATGTACATTTTGTTTCAATTTCTTATATTTACAAGAGAAATAATTATCTATAACTAAAATGTATGTCAAAAGCTTTTCAAGCGGTAGTATTTTCAGTATTTGTGTGCATTTTCATTGCATGCATATGCAGTTTGATCAAAGACCTGTTAAGAACGGAGTAAACCTTTACACATTTTTACGCCAACTTTGGTGATAAAATTTGCTGTGTCAACCTAGTATAGTCGTCACTACAGAACTAGTGGCTGCCGTAATAACAAAGAGTGGAGAGGTCGTAAATAATTATGCTAGGGAGAGGTAAGTGTCCTCAATATAGACCAAAGCGCGATTAGTGTGTGCCTTAATGTTAGTCTCCATTAGCTTGTAAAAATTTAAATTCAAATTATAAAATATATGATTTGGTCTTATTATTATATAATTTGGTCTCTTTTTCAGAACAACATATTGTGCTTTAATAATGTTATTTAAAAATTCTATTAAGTGCTTCATTCATAAATTACTTCCTCGAGATAATCTGTAAACCAGCCAATGCAATGGTTTGGCGAGTGGCTGAACACCAACGGGAAGAGAATGATGATTGAAGGGATTTCTCGACATGGGATCAGTAGCTTTGTTCCTTAAGGCGACGCATCACACCCGCTTGACCGGTCGCATCTGTCAAGATTTCCGACCCCAGATCTTTTGTTGAAGACATATGTCAACAAATTGAATTTTACAGAATGTAAATAATAGACCTTTTCCAAAGGAAATTTGTATCTCACAGACAACAATTTAATCTTGGTGAGTAAGTAAACAGCCTGGAAATGGGAAAGGTATGGAGTATATTTTTATAAAAACTAATATATGAATTGAAAACTCATAGATGTGGAGAGAAGTATCAATTCTTCTTCAGCCAGAATGCAGAGTAACAGCCATCATGGTTGTAAGATAACATCTTTTATTGATTCATTTCGACAAGCTACCAGAGTGGTTTTCGGCAATGATACGCTCGGATGGAGACGCAACTAGATCTGTCTTTCCTCACAGACCTTCGATCAGTGCTGCCTGTACTTTTATGCTGGTGACTTGACAATTACTTTTATGCGACTCTCTCATTGAGCGAGAGTTATCCTGGAGTGAAAAGCACCTGACGTCAAAACGCTTCGATCGGGTGCGAGTGTCATATATAATGGATTTTTTACTCAACAATTCCTTACCTAAGGGTAAGATTGGTACTACATTGTACGCACGGGAACAAACTGTTTGGATCTTTTAGTTTATGCGTCTGTTTATATTCACAACTATGAACTTATGTCCACTTCAATCTTGGATTTGACTAATGTAAACTCAGGATTGAATACATCCATAATGAATTCTCACTATGATTTCAATGAGGCGTTGAAAATTCCATGAAATGATTTCTGTCACCGAATTACATAAATAGCGACGATTTTAACATTGTTGCAGCAATTTTTCGCGAACTAGCTTGCCCCATATTGAATCGATTCTATCAGCTGAATCCCAGCTGTGTCGGATGCGCGCTCTTAATGGAGTCTCCCGAAAGTAGGAGAGAAACTCTCCCTAAAGTTGACCTCTTCCACGAACAATGTTTTATGCGAATTATTTAGCGATTTGAGAGCGGAGCTTAAACCGGGACATATATCTTGAGGTCATGTTAGATAAAGCAGAATGAAAACTACGTTCTCATATCAGCAAGAGTAAATAAAGCAGTTGATGCGTAATGGAATTCAGAATACGGCAAACGCAGAGTATTGCACTACAACAGAAACCGTTTACCGAATTGAACGGCAAGGAAGAAATTAAACGCTTTGAGGAGAATAGAAACATGTCCTTGGAGCTGTAAGCCGGGATTTTTGAGTCTTCATGGAGGAGAGAGTGGGAGTGCGGGGAGTGAGACCACCAGCTCTGAAGGCTATGCGAGTACGGTATTATTGCAAACCAGGCTTCAGATTGTATTAATATCGTTTCCTTCGGCATTACAATTGTGTTAGATTGCTTGACGGTGCTCCGACAGTGGGAGCGAGTGGCGAATCAATGTGGGAATGATGTCTCTGTGGGTCACAGCAAGCAGTGAAGAGAGCATTTTCGGAGGTTTCGCCGAGCACTGGGTAGAATTACGGTCCGATTGTATCTTTGAACTCGAACAAGAATTGCATATTAATCTCCTTGAGGGTGGTGGACAAAAACACTTTCTCTTTACCAAAATTCGCCTCGTAGGATGCCTTGAATGCTGGAAAAATCGTACATATTATATAAGCGTACACGCAGGTGGTGGAGGACGTATTTTCAATTTTCATCATTCTAGCAGGATAGAATGCGATATCCAAGGAATCGCGGCGATGATACTCGCTCAAAGGTGACGCTAATTGTCACTAATACGCTTTATTTCTCTTGAATATTCAGAAAGGGCTTCTGAAGTTGTCTTCTCTATATGTCTGGGACATTAAGAGGCATATACATTCTCTCCGAAAAGAGAATAAACAGTCCTGCTGGGAAAATGATTGCCTAGAAAACTTAACCTTAGAACAAAGGTGATAAACTGTGGAATGGGTCTTATTGAAATGAAAAATTAAAGAATATATTTAGTAGTACGCAGTGCGTACTGATATATTATGAACTACATTTTAATACCTAAGAATTGATGCGTGAAGTGCTGAAGAAATGTTAATTTAAAAGTACTTTTTTCAGCAGAGGCATTAAAATAAACAGGAATCGTGTATTTTGCGCTTCATATCACCAAAACCGGCTACGTAACTAGAAGTGTAGGGAAAAATTAGCCATTTTTACTCCGTGATGAATAACGGAGAGGGTGAAATAATGGATGCCAACTTTTACATCGAACGACACAACTTCACACATTGATTTATGGAAAATTCGTCGCGTGCAAAAGGCATTGTGGGCACCAATGTTTATTAACCTTTCAAAAGTCCCAGGTGATCCGTAGTTCCCCCGGAAAGGGCAAAATTACATGCTGCGGCAGAGTTCCCTTGTGCTCAAGTCTCATCGTTCTCGCCTCCGCACGCAAGGGCCTGGTTAGGGCTAAAGTGATATTCCGCCACGCCCGGGACCCGAACTATGGGCCCGAGACGCGAAGGCCAGTACAAAAGTGTATGGGGAGGAGGTTAGAGAATGTGCTTGCACGCTTCTCAGTGGGGAAGTCGAGACTAAAGCCTAATGAAAAAATAGAATTAATAAACGTCCTCGTACTAATTTCTCTAAAAATCATTGGAAATTATGCGTAATCTACCGTCCCTCTTCATTTATTATTTGTCTTAAGTATCAGGATAAATAATAATTACTACTTTTTCTGTTTTTTAAAATATTTTTCTTCGCCTTCAGTTCCCAGAGGAGAAAGCGGATAAATTGGCAATGCTTTTACAAAGGAAAATCTAGACTTGCAGTCAGAAAAGGGCGAAAAATACACTGATTAGAGTTAGCTATTTAATGATTTGATCGAATTTCAACTGAAACGCTTGTCCACCGATTGTTGTAATCAACGAAATTGGTAGATCAAAATTTTGTTTAGAAATTCCGGATATCAGGAAACCCGACTGGTAAGGCCATTCAAAGGGAGGTGGCTCTGGCTTACGAGGGTTGAAGGTATGGGAAGGGAATGGGGTCAATGACCGGCCAAAAATTATATTCTCGGTGATAAAGGATGAGAAAGGCGACCCCGAGTAAGTTATTCGCTCTTCTCCCCCTTCATCTTGGACCTCGCCGCGCCAAAACACGACTCCCTTTGACCGACACTTAGTCGAAATTCATGGGTGGCTATTGTATGAGCTGAGCTTGAGGTAAAAATCAGCCACTAATTTGTTAGCTTATCTTCTTGAAATTGTCAGATTCGGCGGGGATACTATTTTCAAAAGTGTATTTTTTGACGAGCAGATTATTGTTTCACAATAAAATCCTCTTAATTGATAAATGATACGATTTGCCATGGAGAAATATAACTCGGTCGTTACACTTTCGGCTGGAAGCAGTTGGCCTTTTAATCACCTGGCAAGGACACCCTCGTACTTTTAAATTATTGATAATATATTTTGGTCATTATTGTTAATTCACGCTTCCATCCGTGGTGGTAAAATTATTATTTTAAAGCAAAAATGAGGTTATTTCAGGTTATTTGGAATTAGGGGTTTCAAAGTAGAACATACACGATTTAAAATTACCAGCGCTCATCAAGATTCTATGTTCACACTTCGAGAGGAGATCAGTAAGGGAAGAAAATTTTATCTTGGTGAACAGATATCACACAAGTTTTTGGATGTGGCAAGTGCAGCGATTAATTTAACTATTTTAAACACAAAAGTTAAAAACCATGATTTCTACTGCGATTCCTTTTTTCGAAACGACTTTGATCCTTCTTTTTTACCCCACAACGGGAGTTGCTGCAAAGCACAAACGTGGGCATTACTAGGTCGTTAAGTGCAAAAAAAGTTCCACATTTTCCGTCGGCGTATTGTACGTGTATAAATAAAGACAAGTTGGAATCCCCAAGGACGTTAGCAACGGTTTCGAGAAAATGCCCGTCATCAAAGATGGAACACATCGAATGTAAGTACTTGCCGCTTAAAGTTTTTCTTCAGACTCGGTGTGTTTGTAATACAAAAAGTTTAACACCAGTATTCCGTGGAAGGAATATTAGATAGCAAGTCGTCATTGAAACTTCAGCCTCTCGCAGAGTTGGTGTTTTAACTCAAGGGGAAAAATGAGTGCGTCCATTAACGGTGTCTAAAGTGAAAAAAACGACAACTAAAACCGTCCTGTGAGATCGAAGCGGACGAGACTCAGTTTTCATAAAGAAATGGTGCAAGGAAAAGGCTAATAAACTACCACACAGTAATCAAAGAAACGGCTCTGAGGAAAAAGAAACAAGAATAACGAATTGGAGAGAACTCGAGGATTCTCACTCTAGATTGCGGATGATACTGAGTGAGACGCACAGTGGTTCTCGTTGTTGAGTAAATTTAAGAGTTTTGGTCTCCCCGACAGTGCAGTAATATTTTTTTACCGGAGGTACTCTTGGAATCTCTACGTTTGTGTCCGGGCAGGGTGAAATTATGATCTCTTTGATAATTAACTGTGCGACTAAGGCTCTCACGAATTTGACCAGGATGTTAAATCGAGCTTGAAGTATTTACATGGTTTTCCAAGATGCTGATTATCGGAGAATTTGTAGCTCCGTAACTGTTTCAAAGGAGTTTAATTCTAAACGTTAGATTTTGAGTTTTTCAGCGACTGGAGCTCGAGTCGAGTAGGAGAGTTACCTCCTTAGTCCCTTCTTAAGTCCACTAGTCGACATACGAACATGACTTATCCTATTGACATTCATTGAGAAGCGTATAATGAGTCAGATTGAGTCATGAGACTTTCGATCCAGCCTAAGTGTGCATTAATCATTTCTTCACATCCCGATGAAAATATGGCCCGATTTGTTGAAATGACTTAGCGTTTCTCGAAATGACTTTGCGAACTAGCGGAAGGAAGGGGGGATGTGGGTAGCACAGAATTGTCCTCATTTTAAAGGCTTTTACTTGGCTTTGTCAAGCAGTTAAAATAAGGTGGGAGTCTAGTCTAGGGAACGTGCGAATGAGTGAAATTCCTAATAAAAAAATCATTTCCTTGGACTGGGATTTCAACCTAGAATTAAAGGGTATACGCATTACTCAGTGGAAGGGAATGCCGTGTGGCTATATTAATAAAAGCACCCGGTTCGAAGGCGGAGGATTATGTTTTCGGCACCAAACCAGGCGAATGCTTTTTCACTGTATGTATCAGTTATTCGGGCTTCACTTGGTTGCCGCCCCCACTGACTCCTCTATATCCAATTTAGTCAACTCAATTTCAAATAAACAAGACTCTTTCTACGAAAGACCGCTTGCCCAGTATACGAATCTCGAGAATCGAATAGATGGCCTCCAACTCGACCGGTCGACAATTTTTCTCGCCACACCGATATAACTGCTCAGAGGATGTTATTGTTTATTTTTAACGACCGCGTGTCATATTTGTTGCCAATCTCACAAGACATTATCGCCAGCGAAGGAGTCGGTCGGGTGGGGTTGGGAATTGAATGCTTGAGAATGGCAGGCGACGGTGGCGTGACTGTCAGGTGAGGACCTCGGGCGCCCAGAGAGGAAAGGCACGTGGTGTGATGCAGTGGTGGTCGCGCATAGCCTTATGAGCTGGCTAGATCCGCCTGTCCAGAGGATTGCTTGCTGAGATGCTGGAAGAGGTGCTTACAACTCAATCCTGCAAGTGATTCCCATGAATGTCATTTGTTTAATTACACATTGCCTCCATTTGTTACAATAAATGATCTACTTGTAAATGACAACTAAAGAAAGTCACTGACACAGTGCGTAAATCAAGTGGTGTAAGCCTCGATACTCACAAAGAAATTTTTTAATAGTTCAAAAGTTTTTACCGGAAAAATGTTCTCCGATTTCTCATGAAAATTGAGGCCCAACAGTTGGATTTATTTATAAGAAAAAACTGGCTGTGAATCAAAGTTAAATTCTTTCTCATTATCTCCCTCGCTAACCTCAACCTTCATCATGTTTTTTCCGTGCTGCGCCCTTTGCCAAGCGACACACTCATGTCAGTAGAACGCTGAGTATCAAAATTGGTTACACACAGGGAAGCGCTGTTTTGGTGCTTACGTATGTGAGGATGCCTTAAATGAGGATCCAGTACCTTTCACTCTCATTCATTCAACGGTAACGAATGACCGCACACACCCCGTGTGTTCCTCCGTCCCTCCACTGACGTGCTGCGGTGGTCGGTCGACGCATCGGACGGTCCGATGGCCGTGAGAAAATGGCTCGGAGGATGGGCGGGTGGGGTTGAAGGTGTCGCAAAGAGGAGGGTCACCAAGGGAGGGATTCTCGCGACACCTCGCCGCTCGGAATGCCGACTCAGCCGATTCACCTTCGCCTCCGTCGCGGTCCTCCCCGCGGCGCCTCACGTCGCCGCCGGATGCTCCCGAACTGGGCTCCCCGCACTGATTCGCCATCGAGAAATTTCCTCTTGCGACGGAGTGCGACCTCCTCTCGAGTGTCCCTCGGGATATTCACGAAGCTCCTTAATGTCTTTGCAAAATAGGGAATTGGAGCTCGGGGATTCCATTTTAGTTTGTGCTGATATCGGATGTATTAATAATCATTTAACCAGTACTACATTAAGATACTCAAGTCTCAATTATAGGTGAATTTTGCCGAAGTCAGGGATAGCAATTGGTCTATATTTTGGTATTCGCCTTTTTAAGTTCAAGACGCAGGAAATGAGGGAAGAGCTAACATTTTCGCACCCTTAAGGTTCACTCACTCCTTCCTCTTCCTCCTCCTCGTTCTGTGCGATACAATTAAGTTCCGGGATACTAAGGCTGAGGAGCGTCCACCGACTTATTGCATACCACCATTGACCACTCCTATCATTTCTGCGACAGTAGTTTTACAGTTCTCTCATTACTGCGTCCTTCTGTTTATTTATGTAAGCAAACTTGGCGATAATGAGAGTAAATATTAATGATAAATGAACGATTCGGCTTTAGACTTTGCGATCAAATGATATGAATCTTCTTTATGCAGGTTGCCGCTGAGTTGGAAGAGTCAAATCACCTGCCATTATAAATTGAAGTTTTCGCTGTTTGGACCGGGTTGAAACAATATTTTGTAATTATTGCAGGCAAAATTTATATATTTTTGCTATGGTTTGCAAGTAGTGTACTGCAAAGGAAAAGGCTAGTAACAACCACAAAGCGTCTCAAATTCAAGAATTTTGAACCTTATCTTTGTGAAAAATTGAGATGACAAGGAAAAAACATCTTTTGCACGTCATTGCGGGGGTGTATTTCTCCTAATCCATTCTGCTGTGTTAACGTCTACAATTGTAACACTTGGTCTTTATTATTTCCTGAGTGTCTGAAAAACGTATGTGGCCTCTACATATCAACTTGTCAAAAGTCCGCGTACTTTCTCTGTGGTTTGTTGTTTATCTCGATCAAGCTTTTATATAACCGAGATTGTGGCATATTTACCGTAAAATGTTTGCACTTATGCCAGATTTTATTTCATCGGCGCCTCATAGCTTCCCTTAGAGGTCCAAAGATACTTTCCATCTGCTCTAAATGAGGTCAAATTAATTGATGCATTTTATTTACTTTGAAGGAACATTTACGTATTGGGCTTATTATAAAGCCAGTATTTTCAAAAAGGACCCTCACATTTGTCTAACATGATCTCTAGATGAAAAGTTGACGGTGAATGTCACAGTTGAGGGCTTAACTTTCTCCCAGTTACTTAATACAGTCAAGTAAGACATATCGCATACAGCGTTGCGTTTCTCGATGTTGCTGGTAAATATTGTTAATGCTTGTTACGCTTGCGCGAGCCTCACGCATTGCGGATTATGGCAAGATTACCCCAGTCACATTGGTTTCATTGCCCCCAAGAGAGCACACACTGTTCGAGTAAACATTCATGAACACCGGTGTGTAGATTCATTGTATTGCATATCGTGTGAGACGAGAAACTTAGGTGAATATGGAGTTGACTGCGGGGCCCTATCAATGTTTGTTTTTCAAAGAAAGCCTCGCGAAACT
The DNA here is from genome assembly GCA_963169105.1 of Ceriagrion tenellum. Taxonomy (NCBI): domain Eukaryota; kingdom Metazoa; phylum Arthropoda; class Insecta; order Odonata; family Coenagrionidae; genus Ceriagrion; species Ceriagrion tenellum. The sequence goes on along the minus strand of OY720638.1, from coordinate 104,925,321 downwards.
CGTCACCCACTATCTCCATCGCGTAGCCTTGAAGAAGAGGTCCGAAGTTGGAGGGAAATGGCGGAAAACCTCACGAAGAGACTAGGCAGGCGATGAAATATTCAGCGCCTGTGGGAACTCGCGAAACGTCACTTGACAGCGTAGCCTTCAAGATGGGCGCGTCGCGAGAACTAAGTAATAAACACTATACCTTTAAGTGCATCCTTGCTCGCCTTCTAGCGGGAGGGGAGAAGGCCTAAACATCCCCATTAGTGCCAGAAACTAGCTTTTCCGTCCTCTATATTTCCTCCATCACACATTTATACCTTTACCCTCTGATAGTTTTCCATGGTATATACTTTCCTTTTTTCCATGGTATATACTCCCCCTTCATTTGCCCTTATCCCTCGCCTCAGGGCTTTCCTTTCTTATGTATTCCTACCTGTAAGCACCAAACTAGCCGATGGAACTGACAACTTATACAAACACGGCATTTTGGCGGTAAAAGGTCTGTCAAGATAAAGTATGAACTTATATTTGACCTTTTTGGAATCTATTATAACAATATAATTTCAGACTCCCGTCAAGGGTAACTGTCGACAGCAAGAATATTTTTTGAAACTATTTCCTTGAAGGTGGTGCTATTGGTGTTCAATCAGTCGGCGCCTGAAATATTCAACGTTGAATTCTTTTGTTAAATATGCTTCACAAATTTCCTTGGGGCCTCAGCATGAACTTTTCCTAGTGCTCGTCATCAGCAAAGAGCTTCCCACTCCCGTTCCGCAGATATCATGTGAAACACTCTAAAATTCTTTGGTTCATCTGAGGTTTTTCTTTGGATTTCCTTCAAATACCTCAACGAGCATTTTCCCCGCACCGGATCGCCCGCACTCGCCACGATTTTATTCGTACAGCCGCGACACCTGAGCCCACGGCCAATCGCTCTTTCCACCCGCCGTGGTTCTGAGCGCCTCTTCAATGGACGCTACCCAAGGCCAAACCCAGGCGGAATTTTTCGCGAGTCAACGCTGGCCGTGAGACGGGCAAACGATGCCGGATGCTCCGGGAGGATGGGACGCTGGGTGGGGCCGCCGACGACGCCATATCTCGCGTGGACGCGCTATACAGCTTTTCCTATCTAACGATTCATGAAGTGCCTCACGGAATCATTTAGAATGCTTAGTGAGAGACGAGAGCCTTTTTTATACCTTGTCGTAGTATATTAATGTGCGGACCCGAAACCTCGATTATAAAAGCGCTCTTAACTAACGTGAATTGGACAAATGAGAGGCACATTTTTATCACCAATAAATTTTATTGCCTAGTTGGGAGGGATGCCGGCACCCCATGGCTAGCACACTGACTGACAAAATGTACTGATAAGATGCAGCTTGGAGTTCCTCTGAAATTCAAATTTTGAAGTAGGCGAACATTCAACGAAATGTGCCCACTGCATCACGTTCATGTATCATAATTTATCTCACATGCCGGGAAAAATTCAATCGCCAAATTACGAAGGGTGAAACTTTTAAAGGGCAGAGGGCTCCATGAATTTTTAAACAACTCATTTCACCCCCTTGCCATTTCTTTTCTACTAGTCACTAATAATTTAAAATATGCTTACGCATTTCACGCGCTTCCATCAAGTCAATAAAAGGCCGTTGATCCCGCTTCCTCCGACAAGTTTTCCTCCAGCAGGGAGGTATCCCGCGATATTCGCTCGAGGGGAAGACCCGGCTCACTATTCATTCACACAGTCGACGGGAAAACGCGAGCGCGTCATCGGCATCTGACGTCGGAATCGACGTGTGGCGAATGTGGCGGAGTCAGGCCTGAGACGCATTGGCCGTCCAAGAAGAAGAGGGTCCAAGGCCGGTTTTTTTACTTCTGGAAAGAGCGGGAGTACTTTGCGGGGGACTGAAATTCTCTCTCTGGGGTCCTACTCACAGCGACTAAACATGAAATGCTAGAGAGAAAAATGCGATGATTTCAGAAATATTTCTTTGTTGGACACCGAAGATGACCAAGGTGAGAGATCTAGCCCCCCATTCTCTGAATGTTCTCTATGCCATCAGCTTACTTCGAGGTTAGTCAACTCTAAATTGTGATATGAAGCCTTTGGTCGAAAACTATGTTGGTGGGATTCGCTGCAACTCTCTGATAGCCCTAATCAAGGCGGAAAAGAATGATCGCCAATATTTGGCAGGCTTATCGGGACCTAATAGTCTAATTTTTTCAGTGTTTCTGCCGTAGATTACGGAACCATGAGCATTCTAGGATTGGGTCATGTGTGGGAATTCTGGCAGTGCTATGATTCTCCTCTTGTATTTATTTCCTGTTCATTTGTCCTTCTGATGCGCCATTTATACTTCTTGGGAAACTTATGGCACAATTGGGCGCTTAACGAAATAATTATCCACTTTCAGGCGAAATTACTCCGTTGCATTTAATTCAGCGCAAAGTGAAAAATGACCTCATTCATTCTCCTCTAAACAGACTGGCGGAAACTGAGGTTATAGGGTTTTAGAAATCCCAGGAATTTAGTTTCCGTCTCATTACTTGACATTCGATAGACTTATTTGATTGGATAGACTATGATGCACACATTTTTCTCGTAGCCTTTGTTCGAAACCAGCACACAAGAATACATATTGTAACACTTTTCAGTTTATATCCTTGGCCTGTTGAATCCACGTAAACTTAATAATGGAATATTATAAGCCTGTATGTGTACCTCCCCAAATGACTGACAGCTCACTGGGAAATTCTTTTGAGCAAGCTGACATTTCAGTAAACGGAGAAATTTTAAATATCCCTTCTTACTCCTTCCTTAAATTATTTTACCTTAGAAAGAAGCAGAATGAGAATTATTTGGAGAGCGACTGAAGAGCCCTCAAATTAAGAGAAAATATTTTCCTTTCGGCGGTAAAAAGGCGACACGCCTCTACGGAGCGGGAGAAACGACACCCTTCAGTGTCGAACGGGAAACAGCGGGGGAAAGGCCCGAGCAGTCATGGAAATAATCATATTTTTTTCTCTTTCTCTATATCCCTCACAAGAGTCTCTTCGACATTTAGAGGGGATAACCCACGCGGGAGTGCGGAGGTCTGATTTTCGATTAAGCCGCGCCCCCCCTCCCCCTCTCTCGGGCCAACGCCGCGAGCCAAAGAACACAAAGCCGATCCCTCCCTCCCCTCTCCCGCGACGCTGCATAAACTTGTGCCCGAGTTAGTTTCGTGCCGGGAGCAAGGAGCGCTCGAGAGTTGAAGTGCGTGCTTCACGCACCGATAGTACAAATAGTTTCCCCGGGCGATTTCTTTCTTTTGAAATGAGGAGGGGGGGGCGGGGGCGGAGGAGAAGGAGCATGCGAGAGGGAAAGAAGCAGGATGTGTTTCTCCGATGTAATTCTCTCCTAGGCCCTGGCACCTCAAGACACGGGAACATATAACGTTCCCTACCGGCTCTCCAGGCCCGCCCCCCCCCTTCTCGCCGACTCGGGCCGCCCCTAACGCTTTGCACCCTTCTCTTCCTCCTCCGTCCCGCCCATCCGCCCCACCGTCCCCCGCCCCCGATTTACCTGAGGGCCCACCCCACCATTCCTCACCGAGGGCTCATCCCGACCGGCCCCCCGTATCCTCTCGCGAGCAGACCTCCTTCCCACAAAACCCTTTGGCCACCCCTTCCTCCTCGAGACTCACCCGACGGGGTTCTCTCTTCTAAATAGAGACGAATCAATCTACGTAAGAAGAATCAAGGTTTTGCGCGCGCGTGAGGCGGGCGGCTCGCTCCGGTTTCGTGTGCCGTGGCGCGCACCTCTGCCGAGTCCGGACGACCGGTTTTCGGGACCGATGGGTCGAGCGACGGGAGTGGGTGGGCCGTGCGCGTGTTTTGGCGGAGGCGAGATAATGTCCGGGACACGGTCGGGTGGATCTCTTCCGCCGCTAAAAACTGCTCGAAGGAACGGACTCCTTCCGCTCGTCGGCGGGGAACTGACGCCGCCAGCATTTACAATGGTCGACGAGCACTTTGGGGCGGTCGGCCCAATTTTTTTGGCGGCGTCGGGGAAAGTTACGCGGCATGCGTAATAGCAACTCACGGCCGCGTACCACCGGAGCTTCCACCGAACTGGTCGCGGCGACGACCTCGGCGCGAGAGCCCACGGACATCGCTCGCGGTTTCTCTCTTTCCCTCTCTCTCACACACATTTTACGAACAACTTTCACTTCTTGGCAGCGAAAAAATGCGCGGCAGTAATGATCACCCTTCACGTAAATCATACGTGATGGGAAATACCTAAGGAAAATCTATGACAGCGGAAGACTTGTTTGATACGTAGTTGTAGCGTGTTGATCGCACATGCACCAATGAAGTCCGATTAACTTAGAAGATGCTATGTGTAGGAACTGCATAATTAATAATTACAGAAATTTATCGAGCAATCGATGTAGCTCGGTGGAGTTGTCGGATGAGGACTAAAAACCACAAGAGTGAAAAATAAAATGTGAAAAATGCTGGTTACACGCGAAAAATATTTATTTAACGAAATACTTAAGCCTTTTCCTTCATCACATCCGAGTATTACGCAACGAGTCTAATATGGGAAAAAAATGTTTACTCGGCATTATAGGGTTAACGACGCACTCAGATAGTTCCAGAGCCATCAAATCTTTTGTCAACAACCACAAAAACTTTCCACATTCGGCTGAGACACGAATGAAGAACTTTCGGAATACAGCTGTGGCGTAGGCGTAGTCCATTCGCATGGTCGCACACGGTGTTTTAAGAAGACAAAATCAGGAATTGGCGCCAAAAATGGAGAATGCTCGCATTTCGATCTTTCATACGAATACCGCCTTCCGAATTTGGGGCGCCTTTGGCATCGGCTGCCGCCGCAAAGCGGACGGTCGGCCTCCCAGGAAGGCGCGCGTCCGAGGGCCGCCGACTGAATGCGGCGCTTCACTATCCGCCGCCACACAATTGGTTGGACCACGGTCGTACGATCCTTCTCCTCCTCCAATAACACTTCTCCTCGCTCCGTGGCTTTGTCAAGTGCGTCAAAAGGCCACAACTGCGGGCGGCCTTCTTGGCCGAATACGAAAATAACCATTGGAAAACTTTTCGGCTCTCGTCGCTCGCCGAGTGGGACGTAAATGTGCGTGGTATCTTCCTCACCTGTGAGCACGAGGATGAGAATGAGGAGTCTCGGGTAGTGTTGCATCATGGGGCGGCGCTGTCCCCTCACGTGGCACGCGGGAGAGGGTTCCTACGAGAGCGTGTTCCACCGCCGACACCTCGGATTCGAACGTGGTCACCCGCGAAGGCCGGAGATGACAACTGGCTGTGTGGAGAAGTAGGCGCGCGCTCGGCGGTAGAGCGACGGCAGCGCTTCTCCAAGGGCATCTCTCGTACTACCGGTGGGGGAGGGTGGGTTTGGGCGCAGGACGAGGGGAGGGGGGGACGCCGCCGTCGCCGCCGACTCTCGAAAGCGACTGCTACAAAGCCGTTTTCAAAGTAGCCTCCCCATATTTCCTTTCGCTCGCGTTTGCGATTGATGAATACTTCATTTTTCATTCATTTATTATTTGTTTGTATTTATGCCGATTACATTCTTCCCATAAAAATACACTGTGAAAACATTTTCGTAATCTTTACGAAATCATTAGCGGTCATTTGTTCTGACCCTTGGGTCCGCACCACCAATATACACAATTAAACTTCCACTAAAACTACCCGGCACTAAGTTTTCATATAGACGCCATAGAAGAGGTCATACCTTCGTTCTACACAAATTTCCAGAACCAGAGAGGATGGGACAGGCGACTTCATATTTTCCCCATATGCAAAGGGTAGATTGCTAAATTACGTGCTTCTTTTTCCTGCTGTCCAACTTTAATGACCCATTGCAATGATTCATTCGATAATTATTCCTGTTAATGTTAAATAAATGAAGGCTCGGTTAAATAAGATACTGTCATGCTCCCTGGCACGGCTTACTAAAAACTGAAGACACTAATGACGTATTGCAAGCAACTAGTTTTTAAAAACCACGATGAAATAAGAAAGAAAATGTAAAAAAAATACATGTTCCTGATGGTTTCATCACTTTTTTAAACCTTTTGGATGTTCAGATTTCGGAGATATATTGGAGGATATTATTACCCTCAGGTCCCGTGGGTACTGTAAAACATCTGGTTCCAGAATCACCCCAAAGTTTGGAAGCTCCTTGTTAAAATGTCCATCAATGATATCTTCTGATATCCTGTAACTATCTCAAAAATTATTTTGAGACCCTTGCTATTTTTTAATTGAGTGGCTCCGTTTCAAATCGCGTAGTACTAACTTTAGAGAGAAATATTTTATAGACCCCTTGAGTTGATTTGTTGGGGAGTCACTGAAATCTATAGGATCTAGTGCTTTGTGATTTGCACCAATTTACCACTTTTACCTTGAAAATTTTTAACCATATACCGCCTGGGTGTTTTCTTTCTGAGTCACCCAACTTCCGCCATCCACACCACTCGTCCCATTCGTCATTGTATCCGTTCGCCCTCCCTCTTCTGTTTTGGCTCCCGCTACTTCCTGCGAAAGTCATCACACAAAAGTCATACCTACACCGTGGGTGGAGTAAACATAAAATCTTCAAATACAGGAAAATATTTTGGAATTGCCTTAACTTCAGATATATTGTGGAGAACACACGTACAAAACATATGCGGCATAGCATTAAAGAAACTAGGTTTTGTTGCACCACAGTCTACTTCCTGCGAAAGTCATCACACAAAAGCCATACCTACACCATGGGTGGAGTAAACATAAAATCTTCAAATACAGTAAATATCTCGGAATTACCTTAACTTCAGATATATTGTGGGGAACACACATACAAAACATATGCGGCATAGCATTAAAGAAACTAGGTTTTGTTAAGCGTATAATAGGAAGGTCCTCGGATGAAAAAGTAAAAGAGAGATGCTACTTCACTCTGGTTAGGCTACACCTCAAATACGCCGCGAGCATTTGGGACCCTGGTCGTAAAGATTTAGCCAAAAAAATTAATAAAATACGAAGGAAAGCAGCGCGCTTCGTTAAAAACTGCTACGAGCGTACATATAGTGTCTCACAACTTTTAAAGGGATGAAGGTGGGAGCCCCTAGAGACTCGGAGGCTACACGCTAGGCTTAGGTTGCTTGAGATATTCAGAACTGGTGTGTTTCAGAGCGACGCAGAGAATATTATCATGACGCCTCACTACATTTCTAGGTCTGACGGAGGGGATAAAATAAGAGAGATACTCTGCCGAACAGATAGGTACAAAAAATCGTTCTTTCCGCGCACAATAAGCGGCCACAGTAAAAGCTGAGCTCCTCTAAATACACTCCCATAGTACATGTCACCATTTCACCTCCAAAAATTTTTCATCTTTACACGGCTGGTGACCTACCACCCCCTACCACACGCCCATGCGGCGGTTCGCGGGGTAGTATGTAAATGTAGATTTCTGTTTAAGCTTGTGCGAAATTATTCCGCATGTAAGCGGTCATGTTCTAGAATGAGTGTTCATATGTACCTAGCAATATTTTATCACGTCTAATATTCTCCGCTTACTTCACGCATCCATTTTCCTCCTTGAGAAAGGCCAGCTTGAAACTGGCAGGTAAGTTAGAAATTTATTGTGAACATCCTTATTTTGTTCTGTGTGTAAAAACTGAGAAGCTTGTGGCTTCATTTAATTTGTTGCCACGCACTACCACACCTATGCGAACGAATGTATATTACATCGGTGAATGCAAAAATATTTATATCAAATTCTTAAAAAACATATTTTAGTATTTACGGATAAGCATAATTTTTAATTCATTATTTCTTTAATATATGGGCTGAACTAAGAATGCAGAGCATTTCATTGTGTAGCGATTTTGTTATTATTTGATTTTAATATCGGAGGAACTTCGAAGCAAATAGCTTTTCGTTGATACTTTACACTCATAGACTGACTTTTTAGTTTTCAGCTCACCTGGAAATCGGTGTCTTCCGATTAGAGCAGTGCAACTCACTCCGTAAAAACTTAGAGAGCTTATATCAGAGCTTCCATTGGCTTTTTCGGTTTATTTTTTAATTTACAGGAGATCATGAAAAGTTCACCTCTTGGTTATTCTATCTACCGGGATTAGCTTATGCAAGTGCAATTGAAATTATTCAATTAGTTTTTCCAACCAGTTACTACTTGCTATAGGACGATCGCAATCCCACCTATTTTGATATTTTTGAGGATGTGTAGCAAGATGTTTTGGCTGAGATCGAGCCGCCTTTCATGCAAAATGTCATATTTTACAGGGGAGACGAGAAATATTTTTTTAATTGCCGAACTTCAAACACGTAATACTCTATTAAATGTGCACTTGCCCGTTAAAGTAGATATGTATTTGGTAGTTTAGTGCTTTCATTTCACCTAGAAAAATATTTCCTTCTATAACGCATGGTTTAAAGGCATAGTTCTGTGAAGTCCTAAATTTGCCAATCGTTTCTGATCGGTGGTATTTTACGGGGAGCGTCGAGACCAATGGCGATCGCCTATAATCAGACATTAGACCAAGTTCGAATCGATTAAAAAGGCTGACGGCTGTATTTTCCAGGGCTACTCTCAGTGTTAGCGTACCTCGTGCGCAACTATGGTTAGTTGCTCGCTTCGGGCAATATTATATCATAATTATCACGTGTGTCCGCAAATATAACCTTAGAAACCTAAGCCTTCCCTGCAGCTACGCCTTCTATGTTGAAGTTTTTATATTCGTCCGACTGCAAAAACCACATGGCATTGTTGCACGATTGAAGTATAATTGGTGAGGGAGACAATACTGAAAAAAGTATAAATGGTAAGTGCAGTAATGATGGTTCATATAGCGCTTTGCATGTCCCATCATATAACCTGTCATGAATGAAAGTAAAATTTTTGTCCCTTCTTGCATTTCTCAGCTGTCCCGCGATAAGAAATAATTCCGTCAGTTTGCTCTATTGTTTTTACTATAGAATTTCCTCTTTGGTGCCCCAAGTATATCATATTCATTTCTTGCGCATTGCCATGGACTAAAAATGATACAGTCCTCCGATTATTACGTAGATATGACGATTTTGGCCTTTATCTGGTGATAGCTTGATAAGCTTAACTTCAATTTAAATAAGTGAAGTTTCAGGGTTGATGTGGTGGAAGGATTCCATTATAAAGAATGAAAGTAATGCAAATTTCCACTTAGATCAATTTTCATCGACCTAAGTTTCGATGTACTACATCAGCATCACGCCTGATGATGATGTAGTACATCGAAGGAAGTAGGAAATTTGCATTACTTTATGTTCAAAGTACAAGTTCTTTATGTTACGGGAACTGATACCTCTATGTTTTTGAGCTCGCCAAAAATTTATACTGAAGTTATTTCTTTGTGCTTATTTCTTTTTATGATAGGGTAAACTCTTTTCTATCTCATCTGGCTAGCTATTTAGAGATACAACCAAAACTGAGGTGATTTGCAACATCAAAGACGGCTGGGTAGATTGGTAAGGGAATGATTATGAGGATATTGAGGAAGGGTGGTGAAAGTCTGGCGTTGGCGTTGGCATACTCTTAACGAAAGAAGTCAAGGGGACCAAAGGTTTAACGTTCCATCCGATGAACGGAGTAATATACTTTAAATACTCTCTTTATGACACTTGATAAAAAATCGGGATATCCCCGGAAAATTTCTGTCGCTGCCGGGATTCGGACCCAGGCCATTGGGATGTGAGGCCAGTACTATGGCCTTCATGCCAAATTTTCCTCTCCACCGTACTTCTGCTAATGCAAGTGATTAGTTACTAAATTTAAGTAATATTTTTCATTTCATATCCGCAGTAGAATTAGCCGCAGAATTAGCAGCAAGTCCAGTCACGAGCTGATCTAATTTGACAGACATGAAACCTTCAGTAGTGCTTTGAATTATTCTTAAGTGATTTAGAGGACCTTTGTATGCATATGATGGATACTGCGCCTTTGAAGTGAGAGGGCGACATGATGGATTTGAATAGCTTAAAGTATAAGCTACCTGGGCCATAAAGTTAATGAGATGGAAGAGCTGACGCGTTTCTATGACCCCTAAGGCTGAGCCGGGGGACCAATTTTTATGGCTCCTCATGGCTCCTGATAAGGTCACCCACACCAGGTTAATCGAAGTGTAGGAGCCCGACGAAAGGTAGTTCACGTGATGTTGACACGGCAAAAATATTGTTGAGAAGTGGCAGTATGGTGTCTTCCCAACTACCACTTACCCTGAGTATGGAAGTCGTTCTTATAGAATTTAATCCTGGTAACTGCGAGACACCGCTCACTAGGGTGGGTGTCTAGGTCCGAATATACAGGTTGCTTCAGTCGCAGTTGCTTACGAACCACGGAAATGGCTGCTAGCGCCAGCGTTGCTGCTGTGACTCACTGACGTCTTCACAGACAAGCCCGCATAGAAGTCTATTGAAATATGGATCATAAATAATACTATTTCCTTAATTATTTTGGTGATTTATCTTTTGTCATACTATTTTTGTAATAATTTCCACGTTTATTAAAATGAGAATTACATTAACTCTCTTAAAAAGGCTTGCTAAATAAAAATATAATCGTCTCGTGACCTCAGTGAAATCACACAATAGGCTAGCCCCTAGCGGCGTTGGTCATTGGCACGTGAAGCTTTAGTGCAGTAAGCTCGTCGGAGGATGAAAGGAATGATAGAGAGAAGGAAGAAAAAGAAGAGGTGATCAGCGTTAAAAATTGGAACTGGGAATGTTGGAACACCTGTGAGGGCTGGGAAGCAGGGAACAGGAAATGGAGAAAAGATCCTTTGGGGATGTACGAGTAGAAATAAAGGGATAATTTGCCCTATTAGAGCGATAGTTATAGGATAGTATTCAAAGAGGAATATAAAAGTAAACGTGGTGTGGCTGTGGAGCCGAAGGATAAACTTTGGAAGAGCGCAGTAAACACTGAACAGGTGAGCGACAGGATAATAGTGGTAGAATTCAAGAACGCCTGTCAAACTTCGTATTGGTTCAGAAGTGCATGCCTACAAGTTACCATTGTGAGGAAGAGGTGGAGGGGATTTAAAAACAACCGGAAGAGATAACATGAGAAATTCCGGGCAAGAAAAACGTGATAGTAATGGGTGACTAAAATGCAATGGTGTAGAAGGGAGGGGTGCACTGGACAAGATATGATCGCGGTGCGAAAGCAGGTGAACTTTGTAGGAAAATGAAGTTAGTAGAAGCAAATAATTGGCTTAAACATCACCAAAGGTGTAGATAAATATGAAAAATGTCGGTTGGCACGGAGAAATATCAAATTGATCACATCATGGTGAGACAGAGATTTAGAAACAGTGTAAAAAGCTGGAGAAGCTATCCGGGGGCGCATACGGATTCAGATCGTAAGTTAAATAAGATGAACTGGATTCAAAGTAGGATTCAAAATGCGATGAGAAGAGAGTGAAAAGGTGGTACGCGGAAATATTAAAGGGTTTAAAAGGACATAATACCGGGAGATAGTTATAAAGAACATAAGTGAAGTAGAGGTAATGAGAAAAATCGAGAGAATATGGGAAATTATTAAATTGGACTTAGTAAGAGTGACAGAAAACGATTGGATTTATGGAAGCGAGAAGGGAGGAGAAGCAGTGGATTACCTAGGAAATGATTTATAAGGTGGAGGAGAGAAGGATGAGGAAAAAATTAAACACCAGATTAAGAAAGAGGAAGTACAATCATTATAAAATAAATTTCGACGCGTAACCAATCGGGTGAAGGAATACTGATGGAAAGGGCAATGCGAGGAATTGAAAAAGATGCTGGATGAGGGAGAAGCAGGTGCACTATACCCTCAACTAAAATGCTATCAAGCAGTAAGAGAGGGCAAACGAAATCAATGGTTAAGGGCACATAGGAAAGACTTTAATCTAGCCGGAAGATGTCCAGAATAAGTGGAGAGAACTCGTGGTGGAGCTCTTTGTTAGCGATAATAGATCTCTAAACCTAGATATTGTAAATGAGAGGACAACCTCGGATCGGGGTTACTTGACCGCAAAATAGAGCGGGAATTATGATAGATGAAGACAAGAAAAGCCGTGGGAATAGATAAAATGCTATTGGATTTATTAAAGAATTTAGATATTCCGGGAAGGCTACAAGAAAAAAAGATTTTTTCCAATATTTTCGAAGGATACATAAGGAAAAAATGTGTGGCCAGAGGATTTTGCGAAGACGGTCTTATATCCAATTCTGAAGAAGAAAGCATTAGAATGCATGATATATGGAACTATTAGTTTAGTTTATCACATGGCGAAAGTTTTTCTTAGATAAATTAATAAATGGCAGGAGAAATGACGGAGTGACAACTTGGACGATGACCAATTTGGATACAGGAGAGGAGGGCAACTTGAGATGCGATTGCGATGGTGAGAACACTTAAGAAAGAAACTTAAAGAGTACTACCAGGATATTTATACTTGTTTTGTGTATTTTGGAAGGGTATTTGACAGAGTAAATTAGGAAAATTCAATGCATATACTCGTGAAATTAAGAATAGATTGGCAAGATAAGACACAAATATGGCCCAGAGGGCACAGGTGTATGTGGCTGACGCACATTGATCCGATTCCAGGAAAAAGAGGACAAAAGTCTTTTTTACCGACTTTCTTAAAACAATTTTTTACTACTCTTTTTTGTAGAGTTATATCTGAGGCATCCCGTGGTACATGTAGTTCTTCATGGCGATGATTTTTATGCTTTAAAGTAAAGTCAGGTTTTAAAAAACGTTTTTACGCGATTTTTGTAAAATTAGAGCACTTCAACATTTTTTTACTCTATCTCAAAGTTTGAATCGGAAAAAGACTGCGCAAAATTTTTTTATGCATATTGAGCTATTAAAAATGTGGGTTTTATTCTTTTTGTGAATGCGGTGTTTACTGAAGGAGCTCTCGCAAAGCAATCATCGTTTTTAACACATTTCGTAAAACTGTTGAATTATTTTAAAAGTGACCCAAATTAAGTCGAGATTTTTATGGGGGAGTGAGTGAATTTTATTAGGAAGATATTAATGTAGAAACCACTTGCCTCTACTTGCCCAAACGCGAATGGTAATAAGATATGCAATTCTGCTGACCACGCTCCGCAGCCGCCGGGGGCCAGGCTCGCGAGCGTCGGCACCGAAGAATTATCATGGAAATATGTCATCAAATATATTTTATTTCTAATGTTTCGCTTGTTGGAATTACAAAAATGAATAATCATACTCCTTTATATTTCTATTTTATTCTACCCTCGTCCTAACTTACCCTACCTAACTTTTGCCTCCTCGACTTGGAGTACTACCCATATTGTGTTTTTTTGCCTACCGATGCGACGGTGTCTTTGACCTGCAGTGGAAACTTTTTAGTGTCCACAGATGGGGTTTATATAACAGGCAATCATTTTTCGTAACACCCTCCGTGCGTCTCGTTGTAAAATGTTTTATATTACAGGGTTGCCGATAGTTTTCATTTTCTAACGAAATCTGGACATTTCATATTTCTCCAAATACTCTTGCCTTAAAATCCTTATGATTAGCATCAAGGATAAGCCTGGGGTTTTAGGTATGGCGAGGACTCCCATTCATCTCATTCTCTCTGCCGAAGTGGAAACATCAAAAATGACTATCTATAAAAACCCCTTTTACGTGAATTTGCACATATGCCGTTCATCAGTCTGTTTGCAATCGTTATCGCGTTTTGAAGTGATCTCTTTAGTTAGCCATAAGTGGTGTGATAGCTAGATTGTTTGTATTTCGTGATTTACTAGTACCACGCCAATACAACGATAAGGGGCCACCAATCAAACAAACTGCCATTCTCTGATGAACTTTTACGCTCTATATTCTTCTACGTTAACAAGTGACGTCTATTTGAAATACTTAGCATTCGATACGATTTATAAACGTCATTCTACTCACGCGGGATAGACACGGCACTGATACGTCTCGGAGAAATTTGATAGAAGTAAGGCATGCTAACAGTAAAAAAGTTTTTCAAAATGTCTGGCGTATAAAAAATAACATTAATTAGCGTAATTTGCTGAGATAAAAAAAATTAATGAATCTAGAGGAAAAACAGCTTAAAAACGCTTTCCAACGTAAGTATTAACACTATTGGTGGCGTCGATCAGCTATTTTTCCCTATTCGTTCGTGGAAAAATTGAAGTTTTAAACCTCTCCGTACTTTAATCTGTTATGTGTGAAGACAGAACTAGAAATCGAAGAAAGTCCCAAAAATAAAATAAAAACATGGAGAATAAAATATGGGGGCTAGTTTGGGAATCCATGTGATACTTGTACAGAAGGAGAATTATGGGTAGGCGTACGGTATCGAGCCCATATCAGAAAGAAATGAAATCAGCTCTAGTTCTATCAAAATTTAGTCGTGCTCCTGAATCGGGATTGGATAGTCATTCGAGGAATAAATTAGATAGGTCGAATATTTTGTCGAGGGATCTGGCATTGTGTCTAGCATGAGCTTCGCGATAGAAGAAATTAATGGGGTTTATAAAGCACGAAGATAAGTAGCTCTCATTTTACGTTTATGGAGCAGGTGATGATCATTGGTAGATGGGACCGCAGCATGGAATGGGAAATGCACTAATGGAAGAATCGGAATGAATGGCGGTGATGGAGGATTGATACAAGCTGTGCGTGGCGGAAAACGGCTGTGATATGGGTCGAATTGTTAGACTCTTGTGAGTTATCGAAATGAATAAAGCGGGTATGCTCGTGATCGCCGTTGATCTTTAATGCTTACGCTAAGAAGCCAAAGAGAGAGACTTGAGAGACAAGGGAGGCCGGTTTGTCGGTGGGGAAAAGGATCAGCATGCTGCGGTTTGGGCTTGACATAGATATTCTCGCGGTTGAAGAAATAAGACCTCACCTATAAGCTAGTTCGTTTGGAGACTGGGATGATTATCGCAGTTTCTTAATGGGTATATGGCAGACAAAAATGTTAATATATAATCGAAGTATACGAATTTTCTAATTAAATTTGAGGTATTATGATAAAAATTGAACAATGTAAGGATGTTGCTATAGAATAATTAGAAGAAAAATATGATCGAAGTAGAAAAAGCTACATAATTAGAAGAAAGAAGCAATTCTATAGTAGAAACAGCCATAATCAGGAACAAAAGCATGGTAGTCCAAGCATAGGACTACCTTTTTAGTCCTGGCGATGTGTAACTTACAGCAAAAATGAAAACTTTGTAGTAAAACCGGAAAATTAAAATGCAGGACTTCCGAAAAATGATGAGAATACAAATTCCGAGCACCCTTTGATGCTTCCGGCGAAGCGATCGGTCAGATAGTGCTACCCCACGAATGTTCCGGTGAGTTTCCTGCTGTGAGAGTACGTATATGAAATCAGTCACTTGCCTAAATCCTGTTTGGAAAACAATTTCCCCCTCACCCCCTACTAAGAAAATATGCTTACTTTTCGTTTTGTAATAGAAAGAGGCCCTCGTTAAGAATTTTTTTGTCGTGTTAATGCCGATTATTGGGGAAAAAGAATATATTAGTTCGTTAAAGATATGGAGAATAGTATGTATGACTTTCATCTACAATGGTAAGGTTTGCTAGTATTGCTCAATCAAGCCAGATCTACACATCTGAAAATATTTCATGAACAGTTTTTTACTCAATCGATGGATCTTCAAGCTTTAGACAAGGTGGATGGACAAACAAACTGTGACTCTCAAGCTTTCGCAGAACCAGAGACGTTCTCTATGGAAGCTTTTTCGTATTTTTCCTCTGAAGATGTATTTCAAATATGATATTTTTAACTACAAACGTATGAAAGAGTTAGTACTGTTATTTTATTCTCACCAATAAGATATTTTTAGCAGTGAAATATGATATTATGGAGTTATTTTAAAATGTGACAAATTAATTAATTATGGAGTATTAATGGCACATATATTGGTGTTGTGCTGATTGAGGCCTGAATGCATTTACAATGAAACCTGTGGTATGCGGCCTCCACCGGACCAAAGAAATAATGACCGCGTAAGGAGGTGACCGGTGAAGGGAGGGAAAAATTTTCATGTTTTATTCATTCCGTTACAGAAATAATTAGTCGCTCAGAGAGATGACCGCTTTAAGGAGGAGGCCGCCGAGGCAGGTTTGACTGTATTTTATTTTTTCTAAAATCTCTTCAATAATTATGCACCTTACTTAACTAATTAAATACCAGTTTGAATGATATTAGCCATTTGTCTATTTGATTAAAAAAATCCAAACTGCATCGATTGCTTTTGAAATTTATAATTTGGAGTGAGTGAGCTCGTTTTTGGGGTTGAATACCATGACGCTATTGATTAAGCACTTGAATTTTATGGTTAAACTGCCCAATTTCACGATTTTAACAAGCATCAAACATCTGTAAAGTCGGCTGTTAGTAAGAAAACTGTCTTTGAAGGATTTCCCTCACATGCTCTTAAATTTTCACTGCTAAACAAAAAAATCAGCTCGTATGAAGAAAAAACCCTTCGTGCATAATGCATTTTAGCTTTTACTGACAAATAATTCCTAAATTTAGTGGGATAATAGTATGAGTTTGAATAATTTTAGCTATACGTAGTATTAAGGAAAACCCCCTAGTGAATATAAAACTCAATCTGAGGGATCATTATCTCCTGATTGATATAAAACTTCTTGAAATAACTGCAATAAATGGCCTTTTCCTAATCGCTTAAAATATTTGTCCAATCTTACTCATTTAACACATATAAGAAATTGCTTCAATTAGTCCGTTCTGACGCTTAGTAGTGCTTCTTGCTATCAGAGAGTGTAACGCATAGCAGTGCTCTCATGTTATTCCAGGTAAGGTTCTACGAGTTTCAATTTCTTCCTCTCATTTAGAAGACACGAAGATGAGCGGTTGTCTATTTTTAACGGTCTTCGATAGGGCGAGTTTAGCAGAGAAATGTCACTATGGCCTAATCTATTATTGCAACTCGTGTGAGTGAGCGGCGAAGTCCAAGAAATCGCCTTGGCAATATCTATTTTGAACTTGTTTGCAGTTTGGAATGGAACCATGCTCTTAGTGGCTTCACCCTCAAGCCAATCATTTCATACACAGCATGTAACTCATGATGCGATGTTTAAGTTTGGCAGTGCCTCTTGGAATATTTAGTTTTTTTTCGAATTGAAGTTTGATGGGAGGTGGTCAGTTTATTTTACTTTAAAATTCTGATTCGCTAATTGGAAAATCAACACTCACATCTGAGTCCTCACATAGAATTCCATCTGTGTAAGCAGTAATAATACATTGTATTTGTAAACACGTCCCAGTTAGTCAGTACACCGCATGAACCTCCTAGTGATGAGTCGCGCTCTATGGTATGAATTGATTATAACTCTTAAGAAAGGGATATAGTCGTGTTAAGGACAGAAAGGCGTTTTGTATGCAAATTATGAGGGTAACAGCAGCAAGAGGGGATGAAAGGATCCGGCAGTTTGATAGAAATCGTTTAAGCAGTCATAATTACAGGCCTTTCGCCGAGAGTTAAATCTTTTTCATGCTGCCTAAGCACAAAGGGATCGGCTGTCCCTGGGTATGTTTACAATACATATAAATGTTCATACAGAAAGGTAGAAAGAAAGTGGATAGGAAAACAAAATCAACAAACACAATGGTGGTGTGAAGATGTAAAGATGGCCGATTCCAAGCATAAAAAATTCGACTGTAGCGGGAATCGAACCACGGACCTTTGGACTTAGCGTCCAATGTTCAGCTCACCAAGCTACCCAGTCTACTAGGAATCCGGCGGGGGGTTTATATGAACAAACACTCCCCAAGGCATGACCCACGAGAGCGGCCAATAGATGGCACCATGGCTGCTGTTCACCCACCGGCAGAGAGAGGAGGACACACACAGAAGGCGAAATGAAAGAATAACTCAAGCACACAGACAGTGGTGAAAGATATAGAACCGGCGTTTTGGGGTACGCAAACCCAAGTAGGAAAGGAGCCATAAAGCAACAAAGAAGCAACAAAGTAACAGAGTGATCAGGGAGGTTAATGATCCTGGGCCTGGCTGACTGAACAGAGGGAAAAGTTGCAACAAAGTAATGAAAGGGGACTGGGAGCCTGTCTTTCCCTCCCCCCACCTATCACCGCCCCTCCATTACATTGTTGCTACTCCAGTTCCTTCCCTGTTCTAGTCACCTCCCAGGTCTTCCTCCATCAGTGGTAATCTTTTCGAAGCCGAGTAAGATGCCGCACACTATACAAACAATTGGTAAGAGGAGGTCGAAAGAGATGTCTCCGTAAATGAAAAGAAAGCCCCTCTCAAATATGGACGCTGCTCACAAAAAAACTGATTATGAAAGTGAGTGAGATTTTCTTGTAATTTTACTATGATCCGAACATTTCAGGCTTCACGGAAATGGAGATTGCTCGTCTTCCTCCGTCATGTATAATCATTGACGGACGTATTGAGATGCCTGGACTTATGAAAAGAATTGGCAGGGAGAAATGAAATTATGAATTGTGGACCCCAGAAGTCAAGGGGTCTAAGTGACATTAAAAAAATAATAAGTTAGGTACAGGAATGGGATGTGAAAATATAAATATTTTAGTTGGTTAAGGGATCCAAGTGATTTTCTGAACAGGTGATGCTATCTAGTGTAATGCCTCTCAACTACTCAGTAGGTTGTACCAAACACTTTCAACTTTGACTTAAGTTTTCTAAAAACAACGATTTTGTAACTTAGACCCCTTGACTTCTGGGGTCCTCAAGTATGTTTAGAACATTATAACAGCAGAATGCAGCCAACTTGTCCTCCACCATTGAGGGTGTGCCTTATTGGAAGTATACCAAGCTGTGTATCTGTGAATACATTTGTCGACTAATTTTACGTGCTTTTCCCTACAATATAAATAAACTCTTCACTTTGGAGAGAGCTCAATCTTCTACCGTAATTCTAAATGTAACGTTAACTTGAGCTGTTACAAATATTTTTATTATTTGGAATCAGTTGTCACAATCAATCCATCTATTCAGAGTTGATATGGAATTTGAAAAGTATCATATATACATTAGAATGTAGCGGCTTTAACGAGGGATTTAGTTGTCCAGCAAGAACTTCTGCATTGAGAACACTTATAAGGAGATGATGTGAACGTCCACTAATGCTAGTAGAAACATCCATTCACTGGTATATTAGCCGCAGCTTGTTTCGGCAAGACTGGTTTCCTCGTGAAATTCTTTCACACAAAGTTTTTCGTTGACCCGACTTGGCAATGTGGATTCGAAATATGAACAGTGTTTGGAACATTAAAACAGAGCGAGAACATTATTATAAAGGTCGTTCAAGCAGCATTCATTGGACTCTTCCGTAAATTCGATTGATGAATTTAGTGCTGCATCCTTCACAATATCTCTGGTGAGAATGTAGAGGCGGATGATGATGTAAAGGTCTGTTTTCATAATGGAGTTCCTAAATGGAATTTCCTAAAAAGACTTCCACTCTTTACGTGGCAGATGACTTAATCCACCAGCGTAACAACAAGGATGTTAGCGAATCGTTGACGAAGGATTGCATCGCTAAACAATCCGTCATTATTTTTACACAGAACGTTTTATATCAGAGCCGAAAGTCACGCAACACCTATATTAGTTATAAATATATTGTCATTCTAAAAAAAACTACGTGATTAGTCTCAATAATCACCTAGCTCACCAGATGTATCCTAAGAAGTTGGAAAAGTTCGTGGAAGTTTGAAATAACATGACAATCGAACCATCCTCTTACTTGCTCCTCGGCCTTTGTCAGGAAAGGAACGATCTTTCTAGATTGATATTGGATATTTTCAAAAAGCATAGCTTCTGTATTTGTTCCCGCAGATACTGCGGAACATGAGGAGGTTAAAACAAGCATCTCCTTACAATCTTGAAGTCTGCTGATCCTAAGGTGCGGAAAGCTGCCATCAGCTCCGTGAACGAAGAGGTAATAAAGGCGCTGTGCGACTGCTGTATAAACACCAAACATGTAAATGGATGGGTTAACCCTTCCCTAAAAACATTTATTTCGGTATCAGAATACACTTCGACATTTGAGTTTTCCAAAGTTCTCTATTGCAAAGAAACGAAATGCAATGGAAGCGAAAGGAGACTTCCTAACCATATTTCTAAGTTCTCTTTTGAGCGGACTTATAGGTAAGTTTATTGGAGCAGCATGAGTCTATAAAAATGTTACTTATCGTTCCGACCACGTCAAAGAGGCGGCGTTTAACGAGAAACATTTCCGGTTGGATGAGAGTTGTGAGAAAAAGATGAAAAAAGGAATACTTTTGCAGAAGGTAAAAAATCTAAGAGATAATTGCACAATCAGTAAATTATGGTTTCAAACGTTTCAAAGAGCGGGAAATATGGAGCGCTTGTGAGACGATTTTACTAAAAAGATAGTCTCCGAGGAAGAGGTAAAGTTGTAAGCGTTATCTCCTGAGAGAGAGATACCACCGCTTATTACAACGCCTCGAAGAAAAAGTGTGCGAAAAGTGAGAGCGAAATTTCCTTGGACTCCCATGTCTTAAGTCCCCTCTACAAGAAATGGTTGAAAGTACGGGTTAAGGCTGATATGGATTACCTCAAAATGTTTATTGAAAGAGATAAGATCTTATGTTTCGTTTATTGCGGTCCCGCATATCCTTTTTTAACGAGTGACAGACTTTGGCTTCTGTATAGGTTCCCGCAGATACTGCGGAACATGAGGAGATTGAAACAAGCAAGGGTGAATAAGTTAATAACTTCCGAGGAGTCATGTCCAAGATAAGTAGGAAGAACAGAATTTTTATATACTTCAAAAGCCTGTGAATGAGAGGTTTTCGGGAAATAATTATGATATTTCCTATATATAATACTTGAAAGTGCGATCTTAATGACCTAAGATCAAGAAAAATTATTACAAAGGATATGAATATCTAAGATAGCAAGGACATAATGCAGACCATTAAGAGGCAGAGCAATTTTGAGGCAGTAAAAAGCTGTTTTGGAAGTGGGTAAAAAGGGCTAGGATTGGTGAAAGCAGGGGAATGAATGCGGTAAGGAATAAAAGTGGAGAGATCTTGTGGGATGAAAACAATATCAGGAACTACTGTAGGGAGTATTTTGAAGGATTATACAATAATGTTACAGGCGCTGAGGATGAGCCTTGCGTAGTAGTATGTGAGAATGTGATGATGGAAAAGGAGATCAGTAAGAATGAGGTCATAACGGCATTGAGTGTATTGAAAAATGGGAAGGCTGCAGGTATAGATGGGATACCCAGTGAGATGTTGAAGGGTGGGTGTAATTTACTCGTTTGTCGGCTGTGTGAACTATATAATTTATGCTTACAGGCTTCTTCTGTTCCAGTGGATTGGAAGAATTCAATCATCGTTACATTGTACGAAGGGAAAGGAGGAAATACCAAATATAATAATTATCGGGCCCCTTGTTTACTGAGCATTCCGGGAAAAGTGTTCAGCAAAATTTTAATCGAAAGAGTGAGGGATATTACTTCTGACAGAATATGGGGTGTGCAGTGTGGGTTTATGCCTGAGAGAGGATGTAGTGATCAGCTTTTCGCGCTTCAGCAAGTGATATAAAAATACACGGGCGTCCGAAAGGAAGTGTATTGTGCGTTTGTTGATTTAGAGAAGGCATATGACAGGGTAAATAGAAAGAAGTTGTGGAAGGTTTTGAGAGACTATGGACTGAATGGGCAATTATTGAATGTTATGATGGCGATGTATGACAATAGTAAGGCAAGTGTAAGAGTTAACGGGGCTCTGAGTGATTGGTTTGTTATAAATTGGGGTTTAAAGCAAGTATGTGTAACGTCTCCGTGGCTTTTTAATGTATTTATGGATAAATGTGTTAGAGACGCGTGTAGTGAAAACGACGGTGTTTTGATTGGAAATGTAAACGTACGAGTTCTTCTATATGCGGATGATGCTGTTTTGATCTCAGACAGTCAACAGGGATTACAGAAGCTCCTAGATAAGTTTTGTGAATCAATAGAGAGAATGGAATTGAGGGTAAATGCGTGCAAGACTAAAGTAGTAGTTTTTGATAAGGAGAATGGGGAGAATAATTGTATGATGAGGGAGAAAGGTGAATTAATTGAACAAGTGGACGACTTCGTGTACTTCGGTAAGATGTTTACGAAAGATGGACGGAAAGAAGAGGAGATAAAGAGACGTGCGAATGCTGGAAGGAAAGTGGTAGGTAGCATGTGGAGCATATCAAGAAATGAGTGCCTGTCTAAGGAAGCGAAAATCGCCGTGTATAAAAGTGTGCTTCTCCCCACTTTGTTTAATGGTAGTGAAACATGGGTATGTCAGGATAGGCATGAGAGTAGACTAAACGCCGTGGGTATGAGTTATCCGAGGAGTGTTTACGGCAAAAGTAGGATAGATAGAGTCAGGAATGAGTGGGTAATAAATTAATGTGGGTAAGATGATTCAGTAATGGACATATGTGAAAGGAGTGTGCTTCGCTAGTTTGGCCATGTTGAGAGAATGGATGGGAGTCGAATAGCGAAACAGATATAAGAGTGAAATGAATGGTGCGAGAGGTAGAGGTAGGCCGAGAAAGTTGTGGTTGAATGTGGTTGAGGAAATTCTTAGGAGGAGGAATATTAGGAGTCTTAAAAACAGGAAGGCGTGTATGAAGCAGTGTATGGGGGTAAATGAGGCAAAAGAGGTTTGTAAGGATAGGTCAGTATGGAGGAAATTATTGAAGCAGAGTTAGGCGTATAAAGGTGTGTTTGTGAGTGAAACTCTGTGACTGTGCCTACCCCGGAAGGAACGGCTGTGTATGAATACCTTCACGTTGTCGTGCATGTATTCTCAAAACTATATATATGGGCTGAGCCTATACACAGTAAATTGGCAGAGGATGTGATTGAAGCTGCTAGAAATATATTGAAAGGGATGGGGAAGCCTCTAAAGATGCAAAGCGTTAAGGGAAGAATATTCAATATTGGGAAATTCAAACGTTTCCTCTCAGATTAAAAATGCAATTAGGTATATACTACTAATAATCTCGACATAAATGCATCAGTGGTGAAGCAGCTTAATTTAAAACTTAAGGATAGTACGGAAATGAAATTAACAAAATTCGATATCGATGACTGGGTAAATGTATTAATAGAACTATTAACAGGTTATAAAAATCGCGTATATTCAAGCAGTGGGAAAACTCCTTTGCAGGTGAACGATGAAAACGCCTTTGGAGTTGCATTAAGTCCAACACCAAGTGGGAAAAAATAAAATATTGATTCTCGGCGGGTGATCACGTCCATGTATCTAAGGAGAAGTTTATATTTGCAAAGGGATACACTCAAAACTTCGCCATGGAAATTTTCAAGGCGGAGCATACAAATACAAATTCTTTAGTGCCTACATACCGATAGAAAGATATGATTGGTAGAAGCAGAAAGGAATCGTTCTCTGTTAAAATAAAGAAGATCATAAAGAGTAGGGGAAGGGGAAGAAGGAAGAATACTTAGTTAAATGGGTGAGGGCTTCAATAGCTGAACGTTTTCACTGTCTCAGCGTCGCAAGTTAAACAATTAATGTGATGGTTGTTTGCGTGGCTCTATCGAACGATATCTCGAACTTCTAGCGATAACAATGGGGAATATTTTCCCGGAAACTCGATCGCAAACTTTCATACGAACTTATCACAGTTTATATCAGTGAGAGATGATTGCCTTGTGGAGCCTTAACACTAGTGTTAGGTGCCGGCCCCTAATTTAGAAAACAGGCCATTTTTACTAAATTCAAATATTTTTTTTAAAGTCAAACCACAATAAGATACATTACAGAGTGTTTTTATGAGTATAAACTCTACTCTTTTATTTGATTTTATCAAGTAAAGTTTTTTTTGACATTTAAGTATGTTACGTAACAATAAAAACCTCTCGTTTTTGAAAAATAAAAAACGTTGCAACTATTAATTGTACGTCAACTATCATATCCATTAAAAAAGTTTTTACTTTCATAAATTTGAACAATTTCTAGAACACTTATCAAGAAATATTGTTATAGAAAAATACCATTGAAAATCAGGTAATGTAATGTTTCTTTGTATGGTATACCTTAAAGCATGGAGAATCACAAAAAACCACGTCACTCAAATGAAGTGTCCTTCCTTACGGATTCTCCTGTCTCCTTTTTCCCCTTATCTGCGCACACTTAACACATTTTTTGAGCTTTTCTTTGCCCTGGTGGATGGGCATACTTTCAAGAAAATGTTTTCCTGATAATCGTGACAGTTGACCTCCACTAGTGCTTGGTTGCTCCTCTGGATCTTCTTTAAATATCATTGAGTCACTGGACAGATCCTTCATGAATTCCGTCATTGAGATCTTTTTACCCATCACTCTGTTGTACATGACACAAGCATTTGATACACTCATCAATAGCATATGAAACGCTTACTTATGCCACCATTTGACACTGCGGTGTTCAAATACCCCGTAGGACATTTTCTGACCGGAAAGGTCGACACCAAATTTTTTTCTTGTAGTTCACAACAGTTGTAGGCTTCGTTCTCTCCTTACCTCTCCAGTCAGTGAATGTAATCTGCCATATGTCGTGTACTGAGCATGGACACATCCCTCTTATCTTTCCAGCAGAGAGCCAGGATATTACGTCTTCGGCGGAATATCATATTTCCACGCTCCACTAGAGAATTGCGTAGAACTAATGGCATTTCTCGCCTGTTCTTTGCACAGTTCCCACTAATCCTGTTCGCATGGATTCCAACTCTGTCGCAAGAACTGGGCTGGTATAGTATCTGTCTGTGAATACTGGGTGACCATTCCTAGCTAAGGTGTCCAGTAGCCTAACGACCACATTTTTGACAGTATTTTCTTGCCCACAAAATATATCCAAGTCCTATACATCTCCAGAATCTGATTCTGATGACATATACAGCTTTATGCCATATCTGCTTGGTTTCTGTGGTATATACTCCTTGAAGGCAATTCATCCTCGAAATGCACACGTCTTCATCAATGGTGACATCTTCTGAGGGATAGTATGCCAGTTTGAAACGTCTCCGAATGGTTTCAAACATTGATCGGTCTTAGTGCAAGGGATCATACCCAGGTTCGCCTTTTTTCTTCATGATGCTGTTGTCATTCAGATGATAGCTAAGAAAAATTCTCACGAAATGACACGCCAACACCCAGTGAGTGGTGGAACATGCACAGGATCGTGCTCAAAAATGTGCGCGATCCGACCCGTGGTGGACCGGAAGATGTTCGCGCGGAGGTCACGTCACCCAAGTATAGTAGTGTTGAGAAACGCGAGTACAATTTCACGAACAGTCGAATATATTTGCGTGCAGACCGACCATGCAAGTTTCACTTCGACCACACACCCCAGGCTCCCGAGGCACACTACCGCAAAAACTCAAGCGTCACCCACGCCAAAGGGCCAAAACTCCCGGATATCAGAAAGGGTCACTGCACCCTCAATGAACGGTTCTTTCCACCGTAGAGTCCTCACTCCAAAAGGAGGAATGCTTACAATACTTAATGCTTGTACTGTTGGTGGGCACGGGAAAAAGGGACCAGCCGACCGCTAAGGCCGGCTTCATAGGTCGGCGGCAGCGGGGATCACGATGGATTTCGCCGCGGACGATAGCGGTGGACCCTATATAGGTCGGTGGCAAGAAAACAAATGAAAGGTGGTAGGCGTACAATAACATTGATACTGCAGTATTTACATGTCAATGGAAAAACCAACATTGTTTGGCTCATGAGAATGATTCGTGCGATTTAATGAATGTATTGGCTAAAGATAAGTAAGTAATTATTTATTAATGCTTATTTTATGGCAGTAGTTTCACTATAACCATATTCGTCAAGCTAACGTGCAACGTCTCAATCTGAAATACATCTTTATTGAAATGAGTTGAGAAAAAGCCTTGCCACTCAATTCAAGAATTATATTGTGTTTGGTCCTTACATTCGAGTAAGTGACATAATTTGGTCGTTGTTTAACTCGTTAGGCAATGTCATATCAGCATTTATGCGTGATCAGCTCCACTGCCCGAACATGCAATAAACAATAGCCACGACCTGAAAATTTTCTCCCCGTGGTTGCAGCATCAAGAATGGATAACTAGTATTTTGCCTTAATATTTGCCAATTGGCTGATTTAAGCCACTCTCTCATGGTTAACGCTAGTAGATTAATGATGCTATATAACCTTAAGGAAGGCAATTTTCGTTACATACCAGACCATATTTTCTAAAGCCATTATAAATTAAAAGTCTTAACATCTTACATATATCGTAAACATTATGCGTATCGCTTAAAGAATCTTTTACTGATACTGAAGGACTCGCTAATCATCCAAAGAGGATTCATTTTTGAAAGGCAGTGGGTTTTCCCGCTTCTCGGCCAGCTTCCGCATCCAACGATTTCAGTCCAGATTCAGTCAGGCTGAATATTTGCGGCCCCCGCTAGCCATCATAGCACAACTCATCGGTCTGACGTCATGATTTCTAAAGAAGTGTCCTCATTGGCTGAGTACCACCACTTCCGCCGCCGCCGCCGACCTATGAAGCCGTCCTGAATTCTGCGTGATTCTGTGGCGGCGGAAGCTGGCCGAGCAGCGGGTACGGGTTTCGATACTATAGAAACATCACTTAATAAGAAGAGTGAACCATTTTCACTCCCTTATAGCATAGATGCATCATCCGCAGTGTTACACTTTGTAGAACGATCAAAAATGCAGCAAGTTTCACTCATTCACGGAATGTTGGGGAATGTGGATCGATACAAGAGGTACTTTTTGCACATATTTGGCGATAAATGACGAATGCAAGACGCTGAATCTAAGATGGCGTGGCCCTGACCTCTCATTCTCCCTTCCATTGAGTCCTTCATGAACCAATGAAGCTGTTATCGCAAGCAATGAACTACAAACTTGAATAGATAAAACTAATCCAACCGTAATCACAACTACTGAGACCCTTTGACTTTGAATCAGCATGAGCTAGTAATTGCCAACATACATTCCTAATTCCTATGAATAATTTGCCGGGTCTTTTCATGCATCATAACATTATTTGGGAAAATGTGAATAAATGTAGTTATCAGGAATCAGATCTCATTGGGCCATAACTTTAAGCTCTGTGGCTATAGCACTGCTACATTCCAAATAGGGATAACCGTAGTGAGCCCCAGCATTGTACTTATACATTTGACTTGAACCAGTTTCTTAAAAGCTGTGTTTTGCATCACGGTTGGTTCACCCGTTGCCATACATCTTTATTGGATTGGATGGAATGGATGTTTGGATGACTCATGTTTTTGAATTCTTTTGAACATGATGGTCTTACCCAAGATATTTCCTCCCTTTTTTATTATGTCGAAGGAACGTATCAATGGATATCGCCAAAAAATTATAGGTATGTGGTGCAAAGAATAGGAAATATCAAATTTTACGGAATTTTTATTCCAAGGGAGCCGAAGGGAACCTGAACTTTTCATTTATTTTCATATAACTAATTTTTAAGCCTTTATGCCACATTTTCACTAATTTTTTTGATCAAACGAGTCCATGACGCACGAATTTACCTAATGTATTTTCAGTTAAATAACGTTTAACCTCTGGGTCATTCCACGCCACTTCGGATCAAAGTTAACCCTTGACCTCTCAGATGTTGACGAAATTTTCAGGAAACGTTTTCCTTGTGAAATAATGAATAGGTACCATGTCAAGCGTTTTGCGATAATTTTAAAAACAGCTGAATAACGACTGTTTTTCACAATAAGCGATTTTCACTGCCATTAGATTTTCGTAATGACATGTCTCAGGGAAATTACGACGTAAAAAGACGTTCAGTGACTTATTTTTAAATTAAAAGTCTTCATCAAACTAAATTGGAATTAAAAATAGCAATTAAACAATTCTTTGTTTAACATTTTAGTAATAAACATTTTTGGTTTACATTTTTTACATGCGTCACATTTTTTCAAACTCATTTTTTACTGGACATACCATTTTTAACTATGCATTTATATGTGAAAATTTTGGGAGGTTATCCTTCCATTCAAGAGAGAAAAGTTTTTTGAAATTTTCACTGTAACGGCTATTCCACACCGATAGACGGAGTTATTCATTATTTTCGTTGCTTTTGCGTCTATTGTCACATTTTTTAGCAAAGAGTTCACAAGGTAATTCAAAATTAATTAAAACAATATCGATCAATTCCTTAAATATAATGACTTTTGAAAGATTTTAAAACAAGCACGGGACAATGATGTCCGCTGAAGAAAGATCTCATCACCGATGACGAAAAGAAATCACGCCATGATTCGCCTTAATCTTGTCTTGACTATGCATTAAATAAGGGAGATTAAAAATGCAATTATCCTTAATTACACTGAGTGTATGAAATTTGAAGCTTAACGCATGTATTTCACTTCAATGGGATAATTTCAAATTATCTCTTTTAATGCTTTCTTTTGGTCACTGCTTCCAGTTTGTTCCCATGAGTTTTGGTGTCAAGCACACTCTCTATGACTCCTCTCAGCTTCGGCACGGGAGGGTATTTTATGCAATTACCGAAGTAACATATCTCCAGGAATATCTCATAGAGTCATCATAAGGCAATCTTTGTAAGAGGTGAAACTGATTTCCCATTTTCGTCCTTGAGTTGGCCAGGTTTTGCTCCTTCGAAGTTAAGTTAGGTGTTTTGATGGATAAGAGAAATGCAGACAGTGTGCTTATCTGCAGCTCCAGCAAGGATACATTCCGTAGGTCTCACTCCTGCAAACCTTGAAAAGGACACTTTTTCTTTTGAAAATCTCTCTTTAAAAAGGGCGAATATCTCCTTAAGAATACCTACATCTAATTTGTTTTACCTCATAACACGCTGAGGTCCATCAATAACACATATACATTGCTTTCTCCAGGGTGTTTCCCGATTTACATCTGACTCACGATAGGAGAAAAATATCTTTTCTGTTGTTTCAGCGGATAATGACTGACCAATTCTTGCGTGCGGAGTCCACAATATGCCCTGCTCCTCTATTTGTTCCTTCATTTTAAGAACCATATATTTAGGTGCATTAAAGTATTCCATTATTCTTGATATCGACAAAATGTTTAGAAGAATACCCAGTATTTGAATTTAAAGAACTGATGTCTTGGCAGAGTCTTTTCTTTACTTTTCTTTAAACTGCTTCACAATTACTGCGCTAGCATTATCAAAATCCCTAGAGCCATAATGAATGCTTTCTTATTCATTGGTATATAAAAAAGCTCCTTTAATCTGAACTTTTTCTGACTTCCTCTTGCGATACTTTTCAGAACGAATTAGATTCTTTATGCTAACTGGAGAGTTTCCGAAAGTTACTATACTCCGATGGAGCCTATCAAGCACAGCTTTCTTTGGAGAAAATTCACCGTCACTTCTGCCCCCATGCTCACATCTGACTCTCCATGCTATCTGATAATATTTCATTTTGGGGATCGGATGCTCCTACGAATATTGTCCACTTAGCCTGAAGATGCCGTCTGGAAGGCCCAGGTTCTTCTGACGGCTGCTTTTCGTACACGGAGCGAGATGATGAAAAATATTTTAAAAGTCATTATTTTTAAGGTATTGATAGATAATTTTTTACTTAATTTTGATTTACCATAGGTACTTCACGCTAAAAAATGCAAAACTAGACGCAAAATCGATGAAAATGATGAATACCTACGTCTATCAGTATTGAATGGCCATTATGGTGAAAATTGCAAACTTTTTTTCTTCTTTAAATGGAAGAATACCCTCTTAAAATTTTTATATGTAAATATATAGTATAAAAATATATGACAAGTAAAAAAATGAGCTTGAAAAAATGTGACGCATATAAAAAAATTTAACAATAAAATATTTGGTATTAAATTGTTTAAACAAATAATTGTTTATTGGTATTTTTAATTACAATTTAATTATATCAAAACTTTTTGTTTAAAAAAAGCCATTGAACGTCTTTTTACGTTGATATTTCCAAAATCAGATGGCTGTGAAAATCCCTCATTTTGAAAAACGGTCGTTATTCAGCGGTTTTTGAAATTATCCCAAAAAGCGAAATAGTATTCTTTTATTTCACAAGGCAAACGTTTTCTGAAAATGTCGTCAACATCTAAGAGATCAAGGGTTAACTTTGGTCCGAAGTGGCGTAGAATGACCCCTTGATTTTATTAGAAATTTGTTGAAATACCCAAATTTGTGTGGAGTATTTTGCATGACTTTTATGCATGCTTATCTGCCTCGATCAGAATATCTTAAAGAGTTCTTTTCAATTGATTTTTTAAAAGTTGCTACATTTTACGAAACATCAGTTTTAATTATTTGAAAATAATTAGTTACGTATTACATTGATATTTAGCCGACAAATTCCAATAAAAATATTTGATGTACTGATAATGAAAAATCAAATTGTCGTTTGTGCAATTATACTTAAATTGTGATTATTTTCGGAAACTACATTCTTAATTTTGGCTCACCTTTGGGCTCGAAAATCACGTAGTTCATTTTTAATGTTATTTAAATCGTCAGTTTTATGATACTTTGAGAGGCTGAGTGCCGAATTAGCAGCTTATAAGTCTCACAATGAAAAGGATTCTATAGCTCAGTCTTTGTGGACCTTTGTTGACCTCTAGCTGTGACTACTGGGGATTCATTGAGGTACAACGCTTTTGTCATTGCCTCCACCTCCGTCTTCCAGGAACGTAGGGTTTGGCACTTGGTCTCATTGTGGAGTTTCCTGGGGATATCTCCAACCATGTGTTAGATTAAAACTTGGGATTTTTAGATTTCCGATTTAAGGCCCCAAAGCCAATCAAGGTCAATCACGGCCCCACACTTACATCTGAGTGTTTAGACCCATTTACCTCTCACAGGTTTTATTGCCAAAATCTACGGAATGGTTCTAAAGGATGGACCATCAGCATTCTACTACTCAAAGATTACTCACTTTGAGGTGACATTAATAACTCATTTTTAGTCGATCGGAGCACAACTATACTCGTGTGGGATCGCGTGGGATCAGCCGTTTCTACCGTGGCAGGCGTAGCCTCGTTTATTTTTACACGGTAACAATGAAAGGAAAACTCAATTTAGGGCCCATGATTTTTTAGGCACTATTATACCTAAACCTTTGGGAAAATTGGCGCCAAAAATAGAAATGACGCCGTGCAATCAGGAGCAGACAACGGGCTTTCCTACCTAGGGAGGAATGACTATATCTCCAACAGTGTGCCTAATCCTTGGTCAGCAGCATTCTACATTTACCGGAGGGCCCACTTCAGATCCCCATATGTTCTAGGTCCTTCCACATATAGCCTATGACATTCTAGGTGTTATTGTTTATTAAATTGGAAAATTTCAAGGTAATCGGTTCATCTATTTATTCGTAATGAGTTGCAAAGAAAAAACGCACTTCATGAATGATTTCTTAGTGTTATAAATTATTACACCGAATTATAAATAAAACAAATATGAAAATGAAAGCTGCCTTTTTGGATGTTTCCCCGCGTGGTTATTTTGTCAACAACAATTTCGCCTGCGTCTCAGCAGGCGTCTTCAGGTCGAAGTTTTGATGCCGGTTAGTGAACGGTTTTGCATAGCCCGTTGTCTGCTCCTGATTGCACGGCGTCATTTCTATTTTTGGCGCCAATTTTCCCAATTGTTGGGATTCGTCCATTTCTGTTAGTTTAAATAGTCCCTTCTATGAGCAATGGAGGTGATACCCGTCCTCCCGGTTGAAATACTTCGGATGCTTTGAAATCTCGATAGCCTCCCGAATAATTCTTGAGTATCGAGATTCCCTGGCCTTCTCCTAAACGATTTTGTCTCCGGTTCGGAATGGACATGTTCCGCCGCAGCGGAAAGGTTTAAATACCTATTCTCTAGCGCCCATCTGTGTTCCTGCTGTCGGCACCTTACAGTTCCTCCTGTCTGCCCGATGTACGCCGTACGATAGCTGCAGTCACTCTTGTAGACCTTCTCGTATGAATGAGCAATGATCCGGCTCTTGGGTCTTGGCAAGTCATCCGTCTTTTTACGCTGTTGAAGCAAGTAATGATCGATCGCAGCGAGCGATGATGGCAGTAGGTGATTAATACATTACTAGCCAAACTATTTAACTTCGCAAATCTTCATAATAGATTTATTTATAAAAACTATAAAATTAATTTACGTGGTTCTGGAAGGGATAAAATTCAATGAAAGCTAGTTTGGGTTCTAAGACTATCCGCAATACTCTTGGGTATGCAACGCAAGGATGACAGTGGTTTTTAAAAATATAACAACATTAAATAACAACATAAATTAATTAAATAAATAACAAAATTACGCCTTAAAACGTTAAATTTTGATTAAGATCTGGGTTGTGTGAGCCGAATGTCGTTTTTTGAGCTTAAGGAGAGTACAAAGTTAGTGGAGTTCTCTGTAGAGAAGTGTTTATTGTTACTCAGGTCCGAGAAATGCCACAGTGGAGCGGCCCCAGACGGGTGGTAGTTGGGATACTTGGATTTGGAGTGGTAGGCGTAGAAGTCTTGTCTCCGAGATAGCTATAGTAGTTACTTTTACTTTAGTTTTTACATTTTTACTGTTCAGCATTATTTTAAATTTTCTAACATGTTTAGCTGTGTGATTTATATGTTGCTAAGACGTATTGTACTAATGAAGTATGACGTCTGTACTAGAGAGATTAGAATACAACCCAAAGTTTTATTCAGCTTATATATTAGAGAGATTGAAGACACTTATTTCTGACTATGCAAACTCTTTACGCTTATGTAAAAAAAATATGAGCCAGCTAATCGGAGCCCTGATGTCCTTCAATCGGAAGTAATCTATCTCTAAGTCCTCAGCAGAAATTTCAATTATATTACTCTTTCTAGGTACCCTTGAAGCTATACTACTCAATTGAAAAAGTTTCTAGCCACCGTTTGGTATTAAAGCGCAACTAAGACATTTCCTGGTGCCTTTTCTGCGGATGCTATCGTTTGACCAACACGTACCGTACCGTATTTCATGATGTATATTTTCTTTGGTTGTTTCGAAAATAAAACCGTAAGGACCAAGAATGATGTGTCTCTTCTTTAAAGTCTTCATCCACCATCATCACATAATCTCTGATATTCTATAATGTTCAGCCGTTCCGCTTTGAGACTGAAAACAAAACGATTGGCGTGGGAGTTCTCATGCCTCTGGCCTCAGTTCGATCGAGCCCCGTGAACTTCGGAGACTATAAGCAATTTATCTGAAGTACAGGAAAAGGAGTCTCCTTGAAAATGGAGACTAAGACAAAAGGATAGAGGAGAAAGAAGTGTGAGAAGGTTCACAAAGACCCTTTTAGCGAGGAGCAAGTTTGAGAATTTCGAAAAAGTGGCGGGTTAAAAAAGGTGTAGCGACACGCCTTCCAGCCTGAATCCCCCCACTCGCTGCTAGCCCGCCTCCTAAAGCCTTATTCCCCGCTATCGGCTTTTCCGATCCAACTTGTCTGTCCTAAGTGTAGCTCAACTCACCGGTCAAACAAATCCTTTCGAAGTTTTTCAACACGTTTTTCATGTTCCATTCATAGACATGATGAAAGAGCAGGTATGCTGGGAATTAACTAATTTAATGCAATCATCGGTGTCAGATGTGAGAAATTAACAGAAAATTACTGAACAACTGGTTCAAAAGCGTTGTTCGATGGATAACAGTTCCCTAATTTATGATTACAATTATAAACAATCTTTTTGGTCGGGATTGTTTTTTTGAAACAATCATTTTCATCAGTTTCTTCGATTAACCTCAATCTCGATTAAATTTTTCTTTTTCACGGGCTATGAAAATGTATATGGAGTTTAAGAAGGTGCATCAGGCACTAGACCTGTTGATGACTCTATGAGCTGAAATGAAATAGGTGATACGCAAAGAATAGAAAAAAAATAAATATGAAGCACAAAAAATGTGAGAGGTAAGCTATACTATCTCCTAGAATATTCCACGACACTTCATTAGGGGTACAACCATTCTTATATTATAACGCAATTCTGATGCACCTAATCCCGGCAATAGCCGTCACAAAGGAAGAGAAACATGTAATAGGGCAAGTAGGGAGTGAGAAAGAACAATTAATGAGGTATACGTAGCTAGTTATATTCACGAGCATCTCGAATTTGGCTGTTTTCGAGTTTGGCTTCAGTATGGGGGAAATATTATTACCGTGTCAACTCGCAACGTAGAATTCGAGTGATTGGCTTTCGAGTAAGGCTGGGATTTAATGTCCATCCCAAGATTAAAATCGGCACAATAACGCCCAACTCTCACTGTTACCAGCGTGGAATTTTAGGTTATAGCTTCTACTTCAACTAGCAAACGGTGGCGACTCTTTTACATACATCATCAAACTGAATCATTGCTGTTTCCTACAAAGCTTTTATTTCGGCATGTTTTGGTACAGAAAACTCCGGTCATCTTTGAAACATATGAGGGGGTGTACGTGTAAGTCAAACAATTTGAAATCCGAAGAAAAGAGCAAAGACTTAATATAAAGATAATCTCATATAAAGTAACAAAATGTCTACCACGTCGACTTGTCGGACCTGGTGAAGTTTTTGTGATCCGTGGGTAACGGGTTCGAGTCCCGCCCGGGTGGATTTTTCACCGCATAGGCCATGGTTGTTCATGTTCGTCATTTGTTGCTGTCAATACGCCCGGTGTAATAGGAGAAATGTACTGTTTTCGGGATTATGGGAGTTAATAATAATAAAACTAAAGAGATTTACTGTGGAAAACGTCTCGGCAGTTATCACGAATTAGAAAATATAATTTACAATAGGATTATCACAAGAAACTCTCTCTTCATCTACTCCTTAAAAATACCCCTCACATACCCTGATTATTTTCTGCTCACTTTATTTTTATGTACCCGCTCGTACGCCGTTATATTTTACTTTTGACCGTCGTTTCGGGGAAAGACAATTACAAAGGCAATGGCTGCATTGTCTTTTAAATTGTGAGTGATTATCGCTGAATACGATGACTGTGTGAAAAAAATAAAGCACTGGAATTGGAACCCTCCTCAATGCCTTTACACCACTGAAACTTGATATTTTGATGAGCAAGTGGCAGAAAACTGAATTGCGTCCTCGTATTTTCAAAGGAAACTGTTTTAGGTTGAACCAAAATCTGATGTCATTAGCGTCATTTGATCTCAAGACCTACCCTCCCTTAATTTATACAACGCTATAATTTAATCCTTGAGTTTGTCTGAGCTTTATACTGCATTCTTTTGCGTCGAAGAATTTATAAATGAATTGGTTCTTCACATTTACTTAACAGTGATATATTATCAAAATCGGATTTATCATCGGATTCTAGAAATTCCTGATATAGTCAGTGCACCGATGAATTTTTTCAAGACATACTGACACGACCCGTTAAATGTCAATGAACTTTTATTTGATCTGTTTCTTTAGTACTATATGGATGGCCAATTAAGTGCTGTACACCGTTGGTAGGGGACGTAAAAGAGTGTGACCACCTGGAGTCTCATGCTAGGGTTAGGCTTAAAACAAAACTGAATGTTTATGTATCGTTATTCTTTGGTTTATCGCCCTTAATCTGCGTTTCTTCTTTGCTGGCATTTGTAAAATTTTAACTATAGTCCTGATACTCTTTCCAGTGCTCTGGAAACATTTTTCGTAATCATTGCGTAATCATTATCATCATTTTTGCATAAGGACGGAGAGACCGAAATGCAGATACAAGGAGATACAAATTCTATGAAAGGCCCGCACAACCCATGTTCCTATCCCTGCCAAGTATTTTCACTTCATTGGCGAAATTAAATTAAGCATTGTTGAAAAATTGTTTACATTCCAGCGATAATAGTTTGTAAAACTTAATCTTATAAAAGTTTTTTCGTAAAATATTTTCAGCCGAGGAATTTAGAACAAGAGAACCATTTATATTGCACAATAACCACCACGCCAACCTTGTTGATCAGAATAGGGGCTGAAGCTGTGTTTCGTAGAATTTACCCTTCCGGAAGCTGTGTTTGCTACCACGAAAAAAGTTTCGATTGTCCACGAAGGTCATAATATTGCTAGGAACAATGTTTACAAAGCCCAGGAGCAGCTCGAAATACGCGCTATTACGTATAATAGCGGTAACCAGGTTAGATGCCTAGGAGCGACTCGAAATATTCGAACGATACACCAAAACAATCCTCTCCGACAAGAAAATCTGTTTCAGGCACCCGCAGTCCCTAGATCCCTTTCTTTCAACTCTTTTGCGTGTGAATGCATTCTTTCCCTTCTCCGCGGAGGGCCTGCTGCGACAGAATAAGGCCCCTACTTCTCGGCCTACTCCGCTCGCCCTCGCCTTTCCCCACTTCCGCAAAATGGACAGCGCCGATGCTCGGCGAGTTCTTCAGTCGGTCTCTTATCTTATTGATTGTTTTAGAGAACACCTCATCAGTACGCCCCCTGTTACCTTTGCTGCCCCCATTAATGTCTCTCGTTTCCCTCTAACCCTCATGTGGATTCTTATTTTTACAAACTCCTTATTCTTTCGACATCCGAATTCCGTCCCCTACTAATATTACGTCCAATTCTTCCGCCAATATCAATAAGCACGAAAATGTACAGGCTGCGTCATATTCAGAAGCAAACCTTTTTTCTAATCTTTAATTAAAATTTTACCCATGGGAAAGTTACTAAAATGGATCCCAATATCCGACCGATTTGTTTGTCTTTTATTTTTGGTCACAATAAAATATGTCACGTGTCTCGTGAGATTCTTCGCGGCAACACAGTATTATAGGCTAAAGCGCTATCATATTAATGTAAATTTCCAGAAAATCTGCAATTCTGCGGTGCTTTTTTAGTGCTGATGCCGAATGCTTTAGGGAGAAAAACTGCTTCCGCGTAGAAATTCAAACTCGCGTCATTTATTTATGGCCTCAAAATTATGCAAAAGTAAGCACACTGGAAATCGTTTCCATTGTGAAGAAAACCCTACTTGTTTTTGCTTTTTCCGGTTATCCGGGAATATTGATTTCCACGTGTAGAATCGATTTGCTCATTCGTGAAGTTTCTCAAGCACCTTGTTACCAACGAAGTTCAATTGGTACTGATTACTACAACCAGCTAAAATTCCGCCGCGATTCACCAAGTATCTGTTAATAAAAGTTAAATAGATCATCTTCCACTTTTGGCATTAGATTTTACATGGTTAGTGGACATTCGAAGGAGCGCTTTAAAAGCTAAAGCGCCTTTTTATTGCATTATCCAAGGCTATTTTCTTATTGAAGCTTTAATACGGAAGCATTGTGTTTTTGTTTGATATGTTAATCAATTTATGGGTATTGTTAGTGAGAAATGACTTGCAGCAACACAATCACGTGGAACCGCGGCTCATATTGGGACTTCTGAAGCTTTGCGCAAACGCGCGAAAAAGAAAAAAAAACTTTGTGTACGTTCAAAGATCATGCATCTATTTTTTCACCTTTCAAATAATTTTGCATATTCAATATTTGACAAGGCCTCTGGCAATGTGAACCGTTACTTTCCATACTCAGAATCAGGCGCACTGCCCGGGCCCTAATTATTCCGCCCATACATTCTATGTTTGTGCAACCGCGTCTGAGATTTATGTGTGCGTAAAAAATCTTTCGGCCTAACTTTGCATCTCGGGAATGCAAGGTCGCAATGCAATCCACCTCACGCTTGAAATTGATTTTGAGTGTATTCTCTCTTTATTTCGTCGGTTCATGTTAATTTTGGCGGTGGATCACACACATTTTTTCTGATGAGCTGGCAGAGAAAAGAGCAATCCTGTGCTTCAGATTGCGCAGTATCTTTCATGTAATGCCGTCATCATCAGGAATCGTTGCGGCAACGGTAAGAGAGCCTTTGGCACGCCTTTAATTGTAAGCATTTTATAAATTGGAGGAAGAAGTATGAAAGTTGAAAGTTATAATTTGATTGACCCGTTTCCTCAGCGAGAAGATTTTTTTTACAAGAGAAGTGATACCTGTAGGGCCTATGAAGCATGGTTTTCATTATTCACGATCTTTTTTGCTTAGTTTTCTTTACAATTATTCTGTCAGTTTGGAGGTTTTATATTGCCCTCAGCGGCTGGTGTATGTGCACAAGAAAATCAGATATCTGTATTTAATAAAACTGGGTATAATAAAACTTTATGCTTATTAATTATCCATTTTAAAATATGCTAATTTGTATTATCGTCACTGCTAAACAGATTATTTTAAAAATACCCACCACTCGGGCCAGGACAAAAGATAAATATTGGAAGCATTGGCGCGGGGCGAGCCCTGAGTCGAGTGCCCGAGCGGTAGTGTGTCCTCCGGATTTCTTGACGGCCGCTTACCGTCTACCGACTTGTGACTTCCGACTCTGGGCACCAAAAAATCCAATTTTTTATCCTGTCCCTACTTCTTACCCAGCCTGCTTAGTAGTATTGAGCCACCTTTCAAGTCATCTTTCGTTCTCCTCTGGCACATGGTGCTCATTAAGTTGCTCTTTTCCCCTTTTGTACTCGTAGTACAAAATTTGTGTAATGTCAGTATACTCCTGGAAAAGCTATTTTCATGTTTTTTTATAACTCAGCTTTATTTTGTTACCTGATACGATTCACACTTTGGTATGTGGTTAAATTATGAAAGGCATTGTGGTGTCCCTACGAGTTTTTTATGCCCCACTCCCTTCATAAAGGCTTCTTCATTATTAGGTACCAAATCAAAGCCTTCCTGTGTTCCTAAACTTATGAAAACTCAGTAT
Organism: Ceriagrion tenellum; assembly: GCA_963169105.1. Taxonomy (NCBI): domain Eukaryota; kingdom Metazoa; phylum Arthropoda; class Insecta; order Odonata; family Coenagrionidae; genus Ceriagrion; species Ceriagrion tenellum. The sequence goes on along the minus strand of OY720638.1, from coordinate 104,886,445 downwards.
ATTCCTAGTTACACGTTACAATGTCATCAAAACTTTTCCTTCCTCCCAAGCTGTACTTTCACATGATATTAGGGAAATTTCTTGCCCAGTTGCAAAGTCTGGTTCATTTGAACGCTGGTCTGAAAGAGAGAGGTGAGTTCTCATTGGAATCCAGAGTTATAAAGAATATTTAATCCATGATGAATGTACGATGAGTTGGTTTTTTTGCATATAATTTGTTTCAATGAATTTTTTCAACACCCTTGTGTGCTTTATGTATCAAAAATTCTCATTTTTTAATTTAAAAATGAGAATTTTTGCAACTCGAGTTGACTCGACCAATGTGTCCGATGAGAGACCGAAAGATTCACCATATTCATTGTGAGACAAAAATGCTTTGTTTATTGAAACTTGCCTTTACAAACCTATGTACTGTATTTTATGACTGCAATTGCTATGCGTTTCTCCGTGAATCCTTGAGGTGAAAATCCCACTCGCGTGACGAAAGTGGCGTTATTTCATTGCATTCATTTTGTGAATAATGAGTACAAAATGATGTAGTCGAATAAAACGCATTTTTATAACCTCTATCTGCTGATTTCAATCGAAGTTATCGTCCATTACATATGATAGCGGAGTAATATTGGGCGCTTTGATAGGTAACGTCATATAGTATACTCCTTGGAGTCATAGGATGGCACCCACCCTTGACGTATTGAGTAATTTTAACACTGACATACTCAACTATCCGAGTAAGCAGGCGAGTATAAAGTAAAACTATTTTTTTTACATTTTTCTAAATACAATAGTTCCGTCGCAGAATAATATGACACGTGAAATGCAAACTTGATGCAGCCTCTTCTTGATGGCATTTCATGCCATCTAATGTCGATGTCCTACAGGGTCAAACTACTGTTGTTCATCCCTTTTTGTTGATCGGATGGCTGTGCTGGCTTGCTTTGCGATCTATGGCTTTAGAGATTCAAGTACCTTCGATCGGTTATTTTCTCATCCCATCAGGTTTAAGTTACTTGCTCTTCTCAGGTAAAATATGTTGAATGGTTTCCAAATACTGTGAAATTTTCATATATTTTTTTAAATATAGTCGTGGCGGTAAAATATGGGTTCCAATCCTCTTTTATCTACCGTCTCTAATGTAAGTATAAAAGTGGAACTTTTCAATCCCATACGATTTTATCTATACGCTGGCCGAATGGAGTACATTTTGTTGAAATATACCGAATGATATGAGTAAAAGTCGCAGTACAACATTAACGAGTTTGATATACTCCATGTTCTTTGTAATTGTATTTAAGTGTAGGCATTCGTGAAAATGATTTCTTTCTTTCTTGACACGGAGTGTGAGGAGAAACAAAACTCCTGTCTGATTTGGATTAACATTGGTCGTCCACGGTAAGGCTCTATTTTCACATTTTTTCGTTGAACGCAGTTGTTTTTCCTCTGGTATTAGAATGGCTGGAAAATACAACTGTCCGCCTTTTCACAGGAGACTAATTTAATTTCCAAGTTAACGAGGGAAGATTATGGACTTTTTCACCCTTTTCATCGTTAAGGCAAAACTTGCGTCGGTGTACCCACCAAGCTACAGTCTTTCTTTTGGGAAGCCGGCGGAATCTTAAAACAGACGTTGGAAACTAATGGCTGCAGAGAGAAGTCCTTACTGGGTTGATAAGAGGTGCTAATGCCCCCGAGTTTTGATGCTCGGCTCGCAGACGGAAAAAGAGATGCGAACGTTTCTCAAGAAAGCCATTATATTTGAAAACTAAAAAACAATGCAAAACAAGACAAATAAAGATGTTCTGGGACTCCATTGATTTTTATTTTTTAGGCGTAATTGTTGGCCGCCTTCATGCGAAAACTATCTTAAAAAATGAAATGATTGCGCACAGCGGCGTTTACGCTTCAGTGTACTCAAGTTGGCAGCCCTCCACCTCCCGGCACACCTCCACACCGTCGCCCTCTGCCTTTCCCTGCTTAACACGTAGATTGGAATGGGCGGGAAACGATTTACAAATCAAATTTTAGTGGAACCGTCGAACTGTGAAATAGTGTTTCGACTCCGTGTTTTGCTTGCTTATTAAGGCGTAAAATATTGCAAATTTGATTCAACGCTCCATAGAGTAAGGTGCGGAGGGGATGAGGGGGAAGATGAAGCTAAAAGCGTCTGCTTCCGTAAAGCCAAATGCCGTTATTTTCAATGTGCGACACGCGATCCATGAATAATGCGAAAATTAACAAATCCCATTTCATATATTTCATTACGAAGGCCTTGCCGGTGTGCACGCGGGCGAAATCGGATTTCTGCAAATGAAATGAGCAGCAGGCTGGCAGATATGAAAGAGAAATCACGCAAATAAGTTCGGAGGCCTGCCATCTTGCTTTTGCCGGGGTGCGAATGGCGCTACAGTGACGCATTTAATATCAATTGAGAGCCAATTAATTCCCAGGAATTCTAATTCGGCCTGTTTCCTTATGTTTTTTCGACTTGAGTTCCATCCTTTTCCGCGTACATCTCCTCGCATGGAAACTCCATTGTCTTTGCTGCTGAATGAAATAGTTTTTTGCTCCTGTGACTCGCTTTAAGAACTGCACGCGTGGATCATTACTGTTCTCTTTCAACCGGGATTTTCACCTGTGCCTGGTAGATGGTGCTAGTGGACGAAATAAATGAGAAAAATGTCCGCGGTCATTTTTGCTGGCGAGAAGAGAAATGTAGAATTCACCTTTTCTTGCTTTACAATTCGTTTAAAGTCTGTTTTCTGGAAATGCAACTGTAAAGACTAACGGTTAATAAAGGTGGGAATTTCCCATCGGTCTGATCTAGTACTGAAAAATTCAAGGCTCTATACTCCTGCCTTTTTCACACGAGTGCCCTTACTCAATCAGCAGTCACTCTATGCTTCCAGTTGAGTTGCCTTGCTTGGGATCGACTTAGCCCCTTCCCCTCGTGATGTTCAGCGTGATTTCAGTTCAGTGTAAAACGACAATTCTTTGAGCTAATGGGAACGATAATAATCAAACTACCCTTTATTTTTCCAGCAACGCAGATATGAATACCTCTGTAACTAATAGATTCTTAGCACTTGGAGCCAATATCACTCAGTAAACACTCCAGTCCGTCCAAGAGGATAACGCAGCTGGAAGTTAGAAAAACAGCCAATCTGTAACAACGTCCGCGGTCGATTTACTTTTTATTTCGTTTTTTAGCAAAATCAGTATATTTAAACTACGCTATTATGTTGGACGGACGCTACCTCTTGGATTCGAGCAAAGGTTATGTGAGAGAGGACACTAATTAATACAAAGCTAAGCACTAATGTACGTAAAAGTATACAACAGCATATCTAAATTTCGTCACCGACTCATATAACAGGTGCAGTGTGTTGCACATGTAACGCCAAACAGCAACGCAATGAGTAAGCTATTGTTCCTTATGAGGGAGTCAATACTATGGCATGAGAGTGCCCCCAAGGGGTATAAGGATTTCCACCGCTCCGTAAAAATCGGGTCAGGGGTTGAAGATTCACAAGCAGGAATTGCGCTCAGAAGGGACAAAATAAAGTCCTCGGAGGGTGGAGAACGACCGACTGCTTCCTCACACAGCTATGAACTTGATAAAACTCCCAGAATCGCGCGTACAAGCATTTGTTTCGCTTATAAACTGGATATTTGGAGTCGTTTGTGCGTTGGCGTTAACGATATTGCTAGACTTGGTAAGTCTAGCTGCTCGTCTTAAGGGGGTAAAAAGAGAAGGCATTATTGAGCTCTCTTTATTCTCCAGCGTCGCAATATCGTCCATTAAAGTAATTTTCAAGTTGGGAAAATTCTTGAGCGAGCTGGCGGAAGTCCTACTCATCCATACAATTGAGGTAATCAGTGAGAAAACCCTCCACGCCTTCGATGGAGGGTAGTAAATTGCATCTTATTTTGATCAGTTTGGTCAACAAACAAATGATGGGTGAAAATTTTCTCAAATGCCTAAATTAAAATCATATAAAAATAAATAAATCCCCATGAATTTTTGGGGCAAATGAAGATCATAACCTGTATTATATTACGTACTAATTAAACCAATGTTTACTAATAATTTCTGGGATGGATTATCCTGAATGCGTATTTGATTTTTACTTTTGATGCAAATGCTTTTGCTGTTTTTTATTATTAGTGTTTCCCAAATCCCTAAATTCATTGACTCTGGCGTTACTTTGAGGAACTAAAAAATACTCATCGTACTGAAAAATTTTACTCGCTGTTGCGCAAATTACTGCACGAGTTCTTTCCCCTTCCTACAAACCTGCTTCAAATGAAATATACTTTCTTATGCGTTCATTTTATGTATAAATGTGCGAGCAATCATCTCATACATATTCCTTGAATGAACATGGAATTGAGTTCTCTGGTCTCTTGAATATATAGATATTGTGAAAACGGCTTGAACATTCCGGTAATGACAATTTTCCCTTAAAGTATCCCGGTCAATTTTAGTATTGATTGTAATAGACAAAGAGTTCAAAAATGGTTCTTCACCCATTCAATTGCCTCTGTCAGAAACGAGACCGGTTTTCATCTCTGATTTATGGTTCACCGTCCATTTCAATGGTTATTCATCGTTGAAGATTTTCCAGTCTCCCATTAATAGTGGCCTAATACAAACGGGAACATGCTGTAATTGAGTCTTGTGATATCCTGCAATGAAAAAAATCACCCGATCGGAAATCAAATCGGTAAACATCAATATGCACGCAATTTAAAAATGAGTTCTGGAGTGTTTAGATATTTTTGAGACGTCATCAGTTTTTGGACTCTCGTGTCTCTTATTACTACAGTAGTGGCGTCGAATTTCGATGAGAGGATTTAAAATTTTCTATTTATCGTGATGCAATGCAATTCATCTGTGTAAATTAGGATTGAAGCAATCGATTCTAATTTTTTAATACTGCTAGGCATCCAACACTTTTCACTTTGGAAATTTTTTAACTTTGAAATTAACGAGTTTCTAATTGAAAGGGCATTATTTGCTCAGGGAAAAATAATCCAAAACAAAGCTGTGAGGTCCTCGAGTGCTCGATTGATCCGGGTGATTTTCATACGACATGATAGTTTTCCGTTAATATCCGCGAGGGTGGATGTAATTATGGTGAAGCAGTCACGGCCGTCCTACTTCTGTAGTTTTTTGCCGTAAAGGAACGCGAAAATCGAAGATTCAATCTCAGGTCCTCTGAAATAGCTTACTAAAATTTTCAATATTTTTCCTCGAATAGTTGATGTTTGCTCTCCTCTAATACAACTCGACTTTAATATTTGAGTTTACTTTTGGAAAAACTTCCATCAATGATCACAGATATCCCATGCGTCTCATGTAGAGTGATTTAAAAATTGCATGATAGACAAAATATTTTTCCAGCATGAAAGAAGATTACAGCCTTGTCTTTGTGGAACGTATTTGTCGCCAAAGTGGTTTTCTCTGTTTCTGTTGTGAAAAACATTTGTATTCCGGTAAATAAGTCCTAAGGCAGTTTCTCTAGAGTGAAATTAATATTTTTAATCCGTTGCAGTCATCAAACTGAAGCGTATCTTTAATTACACCGGATGTTTATATTTCCAGCCGTGGAGAATTATTTCTCTGAAATGAATGGCTTAACTAAGAGTCGGTTGAAACTAGCGCTTTGATTTAAATAGTAGTAACACTAAACCAAGTGCTTTATATGTGCATTGATTTTCAATCCTTAATTTAGCGAAATATATTCAAGCTCTTCGCGTTGAAATATATTCAATTTCTACCAATTTTGATGTGCCACGAGACGATTTTCTGTAATGAATAATTCTGGATCAAATCGGTTAATCACGTAAATGGCACTCAGGCTGCTGAAAGGTTGGAATAGGGTTCAATTTGTTGACTGATGAGTATAAGAACAGCCTATTCCGTGGCATGAATCTGACGAAAGTTAGAGCGGAATTCTATTCGGAAAATGCTGCCGCCATTCGGAATAGAACTTGTTTTCAAACATTTGTGCACCTTTTCCTTTCATTCTAGCTCAGGTATTAAAAAATGTGCATTTAGTTGACAGTTTCTGGATTACTAAAATCGTTATTTGGTGTGGGTGTTAGTTTAACGCAATGTCCAACGAAGATTCAGGTATTATTGAAAACATCAGTCTCCCGATTGCCTCCACGAGGGAATAGGACATTCCTGACGGTTCTCGACAGCGAAATGTGCTAATCGGGAACTCGGGCCTCATTGATATGAGAAGTTTGTGAAAACGGATTGGTTTGCTGTAACGACCGTGGAACAACTTTAATCTTCCCATTACTCCAATCGTGACTGCAATGTTAAGTGCACCCATTTCAAATCACGGAAAGCTGACCATGATTTTTTGGTCAAAAATTCCCCTACAATTTTTTCGCGGGGAAATCACCTCATTGTTGGAATATCGCGTGTTTACAGGTGCCTTCCGGGAGAGGGGGAGGGCTCATCTCGGGAACCCCCAGCCGCGCGCGGAGGAATCCAAATGAAGATTTGGGAGTTCCGTCCCGCGTCTCATTCCGTGCACATCTCACAACCTCTCCATTTCTCCATTACGGCGACGACGACGACGCTCTGTCCCGCAAAACTTTGTCGCCACACCTCTCGGCCGATCCCAAAGGCATCCGCCCCCGCCCACTCGTCTGCCCGCGCTTCACAATGTGCCTTTTGTCTATCCCTCTCGTTCCGCTCCCCCACTCAACACCGCGAGCGGCAGCTATTTTTTTCCCTCACGAAGCCAACGTATTGATCTAATTTCCACGGGCTTGCTTTCTATCGCCCCCTGTAGTTCCCATCTCTCTCCCTCTCTCCTTATTTTCTTCTTTCAACTTCTTCAGAAACTTTTTACCTCTTCCTTTCATCGAATTTCTTCCATTTTTTTATCCTCAACTTCTGCTTCCACGGCTAACAAGTGATTTTCATTATTCTTATGGAGGTTGCGAATGCCGTGGGGAAAGTTTTGCCGTGGAGCTGCGCCATGCGAAACAAAAAGATGGATCCAAGGTTCATTAGGCAAGCAACATTCCCCCGCTCCCCACACTCGCGCGTCTCCACTCTCTTCTCACCTCTGGAGAGAGCGGCTCCCTTCCTCCACGTACCTCCCCTCTCACAAACCGGCCGACTCACTCCGTTCGATTACGTTGGCCACCCGGCCACCCTCCCCCACGACCCTCCCCCCCTCCCCCAACGCCCCTCCCATTTCTCCCTTCTCCTCTTCCGAAGAAATCGCTCGGGAAGTGTAAACGCTTTGATTTTCCCCCAAAGAAAACTCCGTGCGCGGCAAAGTCGGCCCACAGCAGCAGCAGCGCGAGGCGGGTTTTCAAGCTTGCTTTGCGCGGGGCCACCGAAAGTGCCCGACGAACGAGTGCAGGCGCTCAATGTGCGACCTATATTCTTTTAAAGGCCAAACGATCCGTTAAATCGGCGCTCCGCCTCTGTCGGGCGCGCGTTCGGTCGAAATTATCGCTCAAGTGCTCATTAATTCCCTCCCCCCCCCTCCCTTCATCGCCTCCCGAGGAGCATTGACGAGTTGAGCCAACACATCGGTTTTCTTCTTTGGAAAAATGTTGCTTTTATGTAAACTCAGGGTACTTTATTTAAGAAGATTTAACCCATAGTTCGGATTCCCTAAAAAATTCTTCCGAGTTTGTGCTTGAAATGGTGAAAATAGTTCATGTATTAACGATTAGGACATTAATTTTTCTAGGTCCACTTGACAGTGATTCATTAATTTTCTTTTGAACGCACTGTTTAATTCATTTCTTTAGGAGTTTCTCAGTTAAATGAAGGTTTTTGACAGCCTCTTCCTTAGTTTGCTTCGGAAAAAAATGTTGATTTTATATAAACTCAGGGCACTTTATTTAAGAAGACTTAATCCGCAGTTTTGAATTCCCTAAAAAAATCTACCGAGTTTGTGTTTGAAATGGTGTAAATAGTTCATGTATTAACGATTAGGACTTTAATTTTTCTAGGTCCACTTGACAGTGATTCATTAATTTTCTTTTGAACACACTGTTTAATTCATTCATTTAGGAGTTTCTCACTTAAATGAAGGTTTTTGACAGCCTCTTCCTTAGTTTGCTCTTTAGTGAGGTTTTCACAAAATCTCCGGGATCCACTCCAAGCGGATCCGCTCAAAGCCTAGTCAGCTTCTTCCGGTCTGTAAAGTGAGACCTGATTCATAGAGGGAAGTTTACTAAAAATTATTATTCATAATGTATTCATTTTTGCCAATTTATTATTTATTAACACGTGTTCATTGATGTACTCACTGAGCCCCAGAAAAATATTAGATTAGTTTGTAATGATGTATACATTTAAAATATTTTGCATCTAACGTTTGACCCATTGTGTTCAGAAAAAAAATAATTTATTTTTTTTGCAACTTTTCCTAAATATGACCCTGAATTATTCGAGAACGTGGGGAATCCCGCTGGACTTCTCGTGTGGTGCCTCGTGAACAAGTGAATAAATGCATTCCGATGAATGACCTTCCAGTAAAAGAGACCTTGGTTCTGTAATATTTCTTTGGCGCTGTCTCAATCCAAGCTTTCATGAGTCAGAGGGAAGGATGTGAATTGATCGCAATCTTCCTTTATCAATGCCATACTCTACTTTGATCAAATAGCATTTGTCTGTTTACTCCTTCATTTTACAAAGGCCTCTAGACTTAAACACAAGAACTGCGGACTTCTTCCTATACTATTTCCGGCAGCGGGGGTCATTTTGACCCCTGCTTTGTTGTCATTTTCCCCACTCTCTTGCATGTTTTTGGGTTCCTCTATTGAAATATTGATTGATTTATGCAATTGGGCCTACCACTACCTAATTAGGATACACAGGGGAATGCGTGCAATCCGCTGTACTAAATCAATTCCTAATTTCTTTTTACTCTTAAGCAACGTTTCAACCAATTTTTGGTAAGGGTAAGTAAAAAAATAAGTATTTGGCCTCACAATATATGAAAATTGTGAATCAAATTGCATAAAGGAAAGGCAGAACACCGTGGGTTTTACTTGTACCACGTGCCACGTACAAACTTCCTTCAGGTCACACGCATATTAAAGGTTTTGCTACCGTGACATTTCTCCCTGACTCGGTACGTACGGCTGGAGGAAGGCTTTGGCACATTAGATTAGTCGGATTGAACCCTTGGAGTTGAGTTCCTACTCTGTCTGATCGCTTCCGAAAGTTTGCATGAAAGATTGCGAAAATTTGGTAACGTTGCAATTTTGTGTCAGCGCACTCCCCGTACAAAATCCAAGTATTGATGGCAGCCATGAGTAGAATATTATAAAACACATGAACTGGCCAATGTCGAGTGCATACTCGAACAGAGTATAGTCGGACCATTTGGTCAACGGCATCTAGTCCAGCCTTAGTACGGTTGTAGTACTCTATGGTTTCAGGGATTGTTTTTCATTAATTGAGTAACGCTAGTGGTCGTAGTACTCAACAAGATTAAGTTATTTTCAACCTTCCCCTGATACACAGGGTTGCGTCACCATTTTTCAGCTGCACCGTGGAGTAGCGCTCAGTTCTGGAGACCTTCACTGCTTCGGGTGCTTTGCGTCTCATACGGGTCACTGTCCCTACTGAACAATTTTTTTTAGCTTTCAGATTCTTCGCCAATCACAACGAAGTAAAGAAGTTATTTGTGGTTATGTTAATCCCCTTGTCAAGAGGCGTCACTTAATCCAAGGTATGGATTACTCAACTTCATTACTACGTGCTCGCCTGGATTTACATTGGAAGCTCTCTCCTCAGGTTTATCCAGGTTGGGAATTGTATTGCGCATGTATTTGATCTTCGAGTCTGCGAGCTTCCAGGACTTAATGCAAAATTTTTCGAGTTTATTTGGAATCTACTGCGTAAAAGGGCATCTACGCGTGAATGGGAACAGCTGCTCATGTACGGTTCAGCTGGGCCCTGATTTGTACAGATTCTTGAATTTTTCAATGTAAGGGTCCAAAGCATCAGAAACCAGGGCTAATTTATTGGTTTCAAGACTAAATGCTCTCTCTCCTCTGATATCAAACCAAAGGAACTGCATTATTTCGCGGAAACAATCCCGAGACATGACCTTTACAAAGAAAGAAGGCCCCCAGTTTTTGGGCCGAAGACTTTGAATTTCTATATGTCTAGCTCCATACGCCTCTTGTGCATAGAGAGTACCTACTAAATCAAGCAGTTTGTCAAGAGAGACAGAAAAGTGCTTCTCAGCTTTGTTCAAGTACTTCAGAGTCGGTTACATGCATAAATTCCGCAGTGAAATATTAAAATTTCATGCGCGGTCAAAATGACCCCTTCCGCCGGTATATCATCGCTCAGAAACCGACACAGTAAGTCAACGAGGATGAAATTTAGTATAAGTGAAACCAGGACCTTTTGAAGAAAATAAATAAAAGCTACCCTTTGATTTGAAAAACAAGTATGAAAACTTTAAAGAGAAAATGAATGGGGTCTTTTGACCCCTGCCGCAGTTCTAATGTTAACCCTTCGGCTACCAAGGTATTTTTTCACCTTACCTCTCCCAAGGGGGGTAACTCGGTTACCCCACAGTATTTTTTTGTTTATTCGCTTAATTTATACAAAAATGGATTCTGTGTGACATAAATCTTAGGTAAAAACAATTATACAAAATAATAATAAATATGATTTATATTTAGTAAAATAACACAAATATAATTGTAGGCTCCGATTGGAGCATACAATTATCTAATCGGATGTCCTGTCTAGGTCTAATCCTGTCTAGGTCTAATCGGATGTCCTGATATTTCACAACTATTGGCTTTTCATTTGCTGCTCTTTCCATACATGCACAGGAGTCAAGAAACTCGAACAAGTAAATTAGGTATCATGTACATTTCACGGCGCAGCGCGGCGCCCCGTCGGATTGAAGGCGCCGTGATGACCACGATTGCAGTCCACGGCGCGGTTTTATACATCCGAAGGCACACATAGAATCCCATTGCTATTTTAAATCTCGGTACTGTGCTGTGAATGGTGCACAGATCCTCAGAAAGCGGGATGGTGAATCTGAGACGAACTATCCCAAAAGGGTTAACACAGTAACCCCAACGAGTTTTTCAGAAATTAGAAGAAAAGTAGCAATCAATGCATGAAGATTTTACATGGAATCGTATTGTAATATTTTTAAAAACAAACTCATGGAAGCATAAGAATATCAGAAAATAATTGTAAATAAAAACAGTAAAAATGTGGCATTGGGGTAACTGAGTTACCCCCCTTGGTAGCCGAAGGGTTAAAGATGTTTGAACCGAGTGTTCCTCGGTGTATTAGTATTTCTTTTATAGAACTCATTACTATATCGACGACGGCATGAATCTTCTCCCCCTTATACCATTGTACTAAATTCTCCCTCCTCTCTCTCACCTATCCCTTAACCCTAACTCCGGATTTCAATCCCCAATCACCACTGATTGGTGTCAGAAATGTCTCCTGTTGAATTATCCAGCTACTGATGTAAATTATTTTCGTCTGCGCCTCTTAAACATGGACTTACCATCACTGCATATATGTATTATGGCTTCATTTGTTGGATCTAACGTAAATATTGCGTTATCACTACCGTTCTCTGCATTGACATCCCTTCGTATAAATTTTCTTGTTATACCTAAAGCTTTCCCACACTCTCTCTCGTCTTCTCTGCTGTAGGTCGTATCATGTTCATCTCTACAATATTCACCGCTTTTCAAGTGACTTTGATCACGTCTAAATCTCCATTCTCTATTTTGCATTATCTTCTAGCAATCTCTTGCTTAACCATGTTTTAAATGTAATGTTTTTTTGCAATATGATTATTGCGGCCCAGTTATGCCTTCTGTCCAGCATTTTGATTTGCCATAGTAATACAAGGATTACATATGACAGTAACTGCGGATGCCTACATCTTAATACTACCATGTGAGCCGCCGCATCGGCGTGTGGCAGGGGGTGTTAGGTCACCAGCCGTGTAAAGATGTAAGGTTTTGGGAGATGAAATGGTGGCGTGTATTATGGGAGCGAATTTACTGGAGCTTTACGTAGTGGAGTTTTTATGGGGGTGATTTGATAACCAGGCATACCATGAAGCTACTCAGAAAAATGCAATGTCATCAATAGCACCACAACTCACTAATAGGCCCACTATTTCCTCTTATTTTGAACATCAATCAATCGACCAAGGTAATCAACAACATTAATTTCACTGGAGAGTACTCTAGTAGTAAAAGAATCTTATGAAATGAACTCTTAATATGTTGCAAATCTAACTTAAATTGTCATGAGCACTGACAATATTCATCCATCATCGCATTATTAATTAACACATGAGTATAGGGCATCCCTATTAAAGGTAAATGCCGTGTTTTCAGAATTAAATTAGTGCAATGTATCACTCACAACTCATGAATCAACTAATACACATGTATATTATAATATTCACTTACGCATACGTTATTTTTCGGAGTTTGTTTTAGCAGTAATAGACATTAAGATGTCCTGCTCTATTTACATTCATTGTTTAGCATCTTTACCTACCTTAAGAACTCTCAAGGACCGTTCGTTATAAACTAAAATTAATGAATACCATTCTGAGAAGCTTGTCCAGCATCAACACGCGGGCAATTAGAAATATAAGTTTGCTTACAAGTAGCGGAGGAGAGTTAAGAGCATATATGTTCAAGGAATAAACCGCGTTAGATAAAATTCAAGATTATTAAAACATACCAGTGCTTTCGATGTGTGATTCATTTAAGGTCAGCAAGCAGTCTTTCACAACTACCATAATGTTCAGGGACACCGTAATAACTACAATGCTAACGTCTGCAATTGATATCAATGCGGAATCCACGATCTGATAAACTAAGCTAAAACTTCGATGATGTATAGCACCAGAGATTATATAATTGGAACGTACACCTTCCGAATCGGTAATGATATGTTCGTTTACAACGCTCCCTCTAAACACGTAAACATTCCCTTGGAACTTGGGGCAAAGAGGTAGCTGCAACATTGCACTTATCCATTATATTCCTGATGGCCTCGCTGTGATCTGAATATCGAATAATTTGTTAGAAAAGCACTCATCTCTTTGTTAGTTATCTGATTGCCGAGCATTTGAGAGCGAAATTCGCAGTTGTTGAGGGATTAATTTGAATCATGAAGCGGGAAGGATACATCCCTTCAGGTAACGATTTGATTGCGCTAAACTAATAAACTAAAGACTTAAAATATTAAATAAAACAAAGGAGTTCTCTAGAAGACCATAAAGTGAATGTATTCATACCATAAGTCGGTGACCATGAAACACTATCGCGCATTCCCAAATATTTTCAGAGGCTTCACGACGATTTTGGCCGATTTCATCATCTTAAATCGACTTAAAAATCAACTATGATGCATAAAATTTATTTAAACGAAAAGCACCATGAGCCTTTCATTCATTAAATATCCAAATTCCTTTTCATTTGGTAGTATTGCAATCCAGGAGACACGAGGAATCTGAAAGGTTATATAATTTCAAATATTACTGCGATTGGTGCCACAAATTTCTCTCAGAGCAGTCACACCACCTATAACTAGGATTACTGAAAAATAATTACACGAGTAATTATAGTTTTGCGTCCAAAATAACATTTTAAATATGCCAGGTGATTGCGGCAGACATCCTGAAAATTGGTATATCCTCTAGATAATAGTTTATCCGCAGGAAGAAGTAGCGGGTAAATTTATTCGCCGGATAAAGCTTAAACAACGGTGGATAAACTCTTTCCTTAGATTTATCTGGAGGATAAGCTATCCGCCGGGTGAAATCGCGTTACCCGGAGATGGATAAACCTGCCCAAAGGGTTGTGAGACACTATGTGTTCGCTCGTAGCAGTTTTTAACGAAGCGTTCTGCTTTTCTTTGTATTTTATTATTTATTTGCTTAATTCTTTATGACCAGGGTCCCAAACGTTCGCGGCGCATTCGAGGCGTGGCCTGACAAGAGCGAAGTAGCATCTCTCTTTTACTTTTTCAACTGAGGACCTTCGCCTCTTCCTCTCCGCCACCAGTCCTATCTGGTTGACCGAGCAGATTTTATATCCTGTCGGAAGAACTTCGCTATCGCTAAAATTCTCTGCAAGCCAGCTCTCTGTTCCAATCACTATATCTGCGTTTTCAAATATATGCTCAACTTCGACACGTTTGTTCTTGATGCTACGGAAATGTACTATAGCTAAATTTATCATTTAACTTGATGAATGTAGGTTCGCTGTTTTCTGTGATTCTGTGTGTTATCATTTTGATGCTCTCTGAAACCACTTAGCAGCGAGTTTTTCTTTGAAGTTTCACAGTTATCTTGAGAGCTCATGTTGGGATTATTTTTGCTGTGCAAATAATATTTATTTATTGTGCTTCTCCTAAGTTTTTTCGGCAATTAAGGCCTACGTTACACGGATTCACTCGGAGGCGGTTTTTGGGTCTATACTACCGAATCCCACTGAATGACCTACTCTCTAGCCTAAAAATGCCTACAATGCTCGAATATCCTATGAGCCACCCGTTCTGACGCCTGGGCGGAGTAATGCTTCCCAGAACAGTTGAGGGGAGCCTTGCACGATCCGAGCACCGGTCGAAGATCACGTTTGAGTGCACCGGTGGGTAGTCGGCTCTCGTGGTTCATTTGGAACACAGTCTTCGGGTCTATCACCTGTTATGATAATATCATAACATTTTAAAATTATTTTCATTGAATTGATGGACATTTGAAGAAATCCTATGAAAGTTGAAGCATTGATCACAGGTATTCAAATAGCGAGAGTAACTTCTCATTTGGCCTGTTATGAGTCACCAAAATAATTAATGAGATTCTGAGATGGAAGCAGGCTGTGGAATAAAAGGATGAGTTGGAGAAAAATGTTACAACTAATGGAGACTCTGAGAGTGATTTACACTAGAAGTTATTCTACAGGAGGATAGGGTATCCCATTTTGCATCGATGTCTGAAAGTCATGGATCTTAGGGTCTCAGATGGTGGCGTGTGAAGAGAAAATGAGGTGTGCAAAAATTTTTAAAAATCCGATTATATTTAGGGGTGGCGCACGCAGTTTTTCCTTTAACACGCGCTCTCGGGCCTCCGCGCCGTTCCCTCACAACTTCTTCCCCAGTCCACTCAAGGCCAAGCGTCTGCGTGTCGAGACGCGTCGCATGATTCCGCCTGAAAGCGCTGCATCGCTGTTCATCGTTGCGATCTATGTCGAGTCCAGTCGGCGGTCTGCGACTTGGAGATGATTTGAGCAGTAATGGGCAGTTTTTTTTGTGAATCATGAGTGCTGCATCGACCGGGACTTTTCGTAGCAGACAACGGAAGAGACGAAGAGTGCTCTGGCTCATAGAAACGGAGGATGAATCCACCACCGGCTCATAACTTTCCTCTAAACGGCAAGTTTTACGCTACTCCCTGTACCAGCATAATTCCCAGAAACAATCTGTGCAAGAGGGTCCAAAAGGACGATCGATGAATTGAATTGAATTGAATATTTATTGATTGTTCTGGGGTCATGTCCCTTAAGAACAAAATATTATATACATAGTGATGCGAGACAGTGAACAAAATAAGAAAAAATAAAGACTATAAAATGGCAAAGACGAATAGATGTATGATACATTACATTTTTGCATAGAAATTGTATAGCGCGAATAAGACACAGTTAACAGGTATGCGAAGTAAACTGCAAAGTGTGGCATATAATGAATTCAAAATTCAGCAAACAAGTTCAAGATATAAGGATACAACAACAACATTATGAATCAAAAAATATTACATTATAATAATTCATTTTGAAAGGGGAGAGAGAGGGACTATTTTTTATAAGTTTAAGTAGATCATTCCATAGAAAATACGCTGTTACGATAAAAGAATTTCGGAACTTAGTCGACTTATGACTAGGAAAATATAAAAATTCTGAATCACATCTGGTACACATTTTACTTGTGGATGGCTTGGTAACAAATTGGTCAAGCAGATATTCTGGGGATTTTTCGTTGAATAAAGAATACAAAAACAATCAAAGAAATATTTTCTTCGAGTCTAAACATTGAGCCATCGAAGTTTTTTTATAATAGAGGGTCAACTGGTCATCTCTACGAAGGTTAAAAATAAACTTGATGCATGAATTCAATGCTCAGTGAAGCTTGGTGTTATCTTCTTGGTTTAAGTCATTGAACACCAGGCAGCAGTAATCGAAATAGGAAAAACTACCGTTGAAATAAGCATTTTCCTTGTGTGTTGAGGAAGAAGTTTAGAGTGTACTTTGAGTTGGTGTAGAATGGAATTAATGTTGCTAGAAATTTTATTCACATGGTTGCTCCATGATAGGCTTGAGTTAATAGTTATCCCGAGATTTAGAACGGAGTTTGAGTAAGGTATGGAGGCTCCGTCAGCTAATATTTGAGGCGTGTTATCTGAGTGGACACGATTTGTTATAATGGTGCTTCCAACAATCATTGATTTGGTTTTATTTGCGTTTAGAACAAACTTATTCCGCCGGGCCAAAACAGTGATAGCATTTATATCCTCGTTGATTTTACTGACAGCATCATTAACTTCGCTGGGGAAACAATGACGATAAATTTGAATGTCGTCAGCGTAAAGCATGTACTTTGAGTACTTTAGATCATTCGGGAGGTCAATAATGAAAATGGAAAAGAGCAAGGGCCCAAACACGGAACCTTGAGGCACTCTACAAGGGACTTTAGTCCATTTGGGTATATTGCCGTAAGTGTCCCTTACGGCTTGATGACGGTCAGACAAATATGAGTAAAACCAGTTGAGGACCGAACACGAAAAATTTAACTTTCTCATTTTATCAAGTAGAATAGCATGGTCTACCCTATCGAAGGCCTTGCTGAAGTCAAACAACACAAGTATCGTCACCATTCTTTTGTCAAAGACACTACAAAAATCATCGGTGATTTTCAGAAGCGCAGACTGAGTCGAAAACCCCCGACAAAATCCAGATTTCAGGGGTCAAATTTTTTGTTTTGAGAGAGAAATGAAACCACTTGAGAATGGACAATGCGTTCAAGCGCTTTAGAAATGTTGCATGAAATGGATAGCGGTCTATAAGCAGACGGATTCACTGGATTCTTAATCTTTTTGATAGGTGTTATAAGAGAGAATTTCCAGAGGGTGGGAAAATTGGAGGATTGAAATGAAAAATTAAATAAATCAAGGATCACCGGCATTGTAACACTATAGGATATTCTGAGCATTTTTGAGATATTTCATCTACCCCAGTAGAGTGAGATTATGAGCGAAATATGAATTAGTTGAAGGTATCAAAAATGATAGCTCCAATATAGAAATTTGCATCATTGAAAGGAACAATAATATTAGGTGTAGTAGTGATAGGGAAAGAACTGCAGTTTGGACAGGATTGGACTACTGAAGAGAAGTACTGGTTGATTTGATTGTCGGTAATATTTTGTGTAAGAGAGTTTAGTCGGTTACGTACAAGACCTAGATTCCTTAGTTCCTTCCATGCACGTTTAGAATTATTAGCACCAGACAGGGCATTGACGTAATAGTTGCGTTTGGAAGCATCAATCAAGTGCTTTGACTGGTTCCTTAGCTTCGTAAATTTAATATGATGGATTGGGTTTTGGGCTTTTGGAACAAATGAAGGCACGGCGTGCGCAATTACGTTCTCTCATTTAATTTTACATATGTCTTTGGTCAGCCATGGAGATATTGTCCATTTAGGTTTACATGCATAGGAGCGTAGAGATTAAAGGATTTCAGGAGGTATTCATTGAATATTTTAACTTTGGAAGTAATGTTTTCCGCCCAATATAATTTCGCCCAATCAGCAATGAGGTAATTATGTTTTGACAACGTGCCAGATTGCCCCAAAAGCAGACTTAAAATTGCATTAATAATCTGAAAACGCTGTACGCAAAGTATATAAATCTAAAGAAAAATAGGAACACCCCACGTTTTTTCATACTTTCAGAGACATGGACCTAAGTTGCCTCTCAAGAGACTGCGTGTCATTCGGAAAGAATCATTGGAGATCACACTAAGATCTACCTGATTTTGTGACCAAAAAAACCAAGTCTTTCTGCACAACCTTCAGCTTGGATGCCTGTTTCCTGGACCATGATCTAAAAAATTGGGTCATGCGATGCCTTCTTGACGAGTTATGACATTGTTAAGCTCATCAGGGTCGTTGACGACCTCGCCGAGCTGGATTGACCAAGGATAAGGAGCTGATTCAGTATCTACTCCAAATAGTCTCCAGGCACCAAAGATTCGTATCAAAGATGACCAAGAAGGCACCCAAAATCTTTAATGCAAATATTTTGTGAGCAAAAGGCAATAAAAGTTCTCCAAAAGAGTGATATGTATTGGAATTTAGTTCTAGTCCCGACCATGGAGCTTCTTATTTCCATCATATTAGTAAATGTTCTAAACAAAAGGCTTTGTTATTTACATGCCAGTCTCACCTTCCTACCCAAGTGGCAATCAATTTAAGCCTGCATGTCAGAGCCTTTGATAGGTGAGAGAAGAAATGTTGGGGGGCAGCGTAGAGGCCCGGGAGCGCGGGCTTTTCAAACGGGCGGCGCGCGCTTATTAGAGCCCCCATTTTAAAGGAAAAACTGCGTGCGCGACCCCTAAATATAATGTAATGTAATGTATTCTACCGGCAAAGGTAGGTTTTCTTGAATGTCAGAGAAACTCCTCCCATCTTTTACATATTCAGGGGCCTATCTTCCTCTAGTATATCCTTTTTCGCCTCTGCATAAGATCTGCCCTCCTTCATTCTGTACATGAAACCTATTCTCTTTCTTCCCCTACCCCGCTTGCCCAACATCCTTCCCTCTATGACACTCTTCAGCAATCCATCACTCTTTATTACATCCTTTAGCCATCTACCCTGCGTATCTCGGATTTCATTCAAAAGTTTCCTTTCCTCGCCCACCATCTCAAGCACTTCCTCGTTAATCTTCCTTTCCGTCCACCTCACATTTTCCATCCTTCCTCACACCCACATCTCAAATGCCTGCAGTCTATTCTCGTCCTCCTTTCTCAGGGTCCACGCTTCTGCACCATACAACGCTACGCGCCATATAAAGCTCTTCACCAGCCTCTTCTTCACATCCTTACCCATTGTCCCCGTCATCGACTCTGTTCTATTACTAAACGCCTCCTTAGCTAGCTATATTCTCTTCTGTATGTCTTTGCTACTATGCCCGTTTTCCTCTAGTGTGCTACCTAAGTAATTAAACTGTTCTACTTGCTCTAGTTTGTGTCCTCCAACTTTAATCACAAGCTTCGCTTTCTTTGTCCTAAAGAATCTCATTACTTTTCTTTCCTTATCATTTATCTTCATTCCGAATATCCCGCACTGCATTTCTAAAGCATCTACCAAAACTTGTAGTCTCTTCGAAGATCTCCAACCAATGCCTGATCGTCCGCGAATCTAACCGATTTTGTAAGATGCCCTCCCACTTTGACTCCAACCTCAAGTTCATCTCATGCCGCGACCTAGAGTTTCCCACCCAGATTCACCATCAGCCTGCGCCCTTTGCGTCATATATAAGCTTCGAATTAGTCTCCTGTCTTGCCAATCTATTCCCATGTTCCCTAATATCTCAGTCAGTTTGTTCCAATTTACTCTGTCGAAAGCCTTTTTAAAATCAATAAAGCATGCAAAAACGTCCTGATTGAACTCTATGTTTCTTTCTATAAGTGTTCTCATCACTGCCATCGCATCCCGAGTTGACCTTACTTTCCGGAACCCAAACTGGTTATCGCCTAAGTAGTTTTTGGCCTTACTCTCCAACCTGCTAAAGATTATTTGAAGTAAAACTTGGCCTGCGTGTGAAATTAAACTATCTGTTCTGTAGTTCTCGCATTCTGATGCATTCTTCTTTTTCGGGATAGGAATCAATGCTGTTCTCACAAAGTCCTCTGGCCATACTCCTTCCTCGTAGATCCTACGTATAAGTTCGAAAAAAATTGCCTGCCTTTACTTCCTAGACTCTTTAGCAATTCCGAGGGTATGTTATCTACTCCTACAGCTTTTCTTGCCTTCATCTCTTTCAATGCTTTCTCTATTTCACTGTCGAATATCATTGGCCCTAGGTAATCTGCTTCTAGTGTTCCCTCATCCTCTATACCTAAATTAACTGGTCTACCATCACTGCCTCCACGTATTCTCGCCATCTTTCTAGGATATCTTCTTGCTCGGTTAGCTTTCTACCTCTCTTGTCCTTAATCTTTGGTACCGTTTGCCCTCGCTTACCTCCCGATAGCAATTTTACCCTAGCGTATAACGTACCCACTTCCCCTTCCTTTTGCAGTTTTACCATTTCCTCGCATTGCCTTCGCCAATTTTCCTCGCCCGATTGGTTAGTCGCCGTAGTTGATTATTTAGCTGCTGATATTTCGCCCTACCCTTGTCGGTGTTGATATTTTTCCAATCCCTTCTCTCTTCCATTTTCCTAATCATTTCTTCCGTAACCCACTGCTTCTTTACCCTTCTAATTTCCTCTGCTCCTATTGTTTTCTCAGCCGCTCTTACAATGCTTGTTTTTATGTTATCCCACTTTTACTCGATTGTTCTTGCTTCCTTGGCTTCTCCTATGTTCTCATCCACTATCTCTTGGTATTCCCTCCTTTCCTCCCCTTTCAACACTTCCAAGTTTCACCTCTTCATCCTCCTGCTTTTATTTAGCTTTTTGAATCTAACCTCACAATTCATCATTACTAAATTATGATCCGAGTCTGCATCAGCCCCCCGATAGCTCCGCAAGTTCTTCACACTGTTCCTAAATCTTTGTCTAACCATAATATAGTCAATTTGGTATTTTCCAGCATCTCCCGGCATTTTCCATGTGTACCTCCTCCTGCGATGATGTTTAAACCAAGTGTTTGTGACTATTTATTTATTTATCCTGCAAAATTCAACTGCCTTCTCTCCGCGATCATTTTTCGTTCCAAATCCAAACCCTCCAACTTCATACCCATATCTCCCTTCGCCCACTACTGCGTTCCAGTCGCTCATTTTTATTAGATTTTTCTTACCCGGAACTTCTCTGATTATCTCCTCTATCTGTTCATACATCCCATCCACCTCTTCCTCCCTATGATTTCTGGTAGGAATGTACACCTGGACCAGTACGATTTTGTAGGGCGTGCTTTTATTGCTACCGCTAGTATCCTGTCGCTCACGAGCTCAATATTTACTACCCTCCTCCCCAATTTTACGTTCAATACTATGGCTACCCCACTTTGACTCTCAACCCCGCCACTATAAATTACCCTGTAACTACCACTCCAGTAGTCCCCGCTGTCCTTCCATCTCACTTGGCACAGCCCAAATGCATCCATTTTCTCTCTATCCATTTCCCGTTTAATATTTTCTAGCTTCCCAGCCCTCATCATTGTCCTAACGTTCCAAGTTCCTATTTTTATCGGTACTTCCCCTTTCGTCTTCCTTTACTTCTTATCTTCCTTGGTCCTTGTATCCTGTGATGAGTGTGATGTGCAAGGATTTCTTGTGACGGCGACCTCGGGGGCCTTGCCTACCCCGATGTCGAGCCCGACACCCGCCCCATTGGGCGGCGTCCCGTAGTTACCACTTGCCAGGTTTAATTTCTCTTTGTGCGATATTCATATTTATGGATAATATAATAGTCGAGTGGGGACTCCCACCCCCACTTCCCAACAGTGTGTTTCACGTGACACTAATACGGGACTACCTTTCGTCTGACTCCTACCCTTCGACCTATCTGGCATGGCTGGCCCAACCGGCAGCAATGTAAGTTATTTTATTATAAGCCAGTCCTGCTCTAGGGGTCATTGGCACACGCTGGCCTTCCACCACTCAAGGTTGTAGTCCGCGGAAAGAGCCTAAATATAATCTAATTTCAAATTTTTTTGCACACCTCACTTTCTCTTCAAATTTCACCATCTGAGACCCAAAATTCCACGACTTTCAGACATCAATGCAAAATGGGACACCCTACAGGAGGATGATCTTTCAGAACTTACAGGGCTGATTTGCTACTGGAAATCAGGAGAAACATACACGAAAGTGTTAACAAAGGAGGCTGACGAACGCCTTTCCTAGGGTGCTTGGAATAAGTAGTACAAGATGGGGAAGAATAGAGAATAAAGAATATCAAATGAATGGAAAAAATCAACGTGATCCGCAGCGCTAATAATATAATACGCGGACTAAGCGGAAAGTCGTGAAGATTCTCCATTCCAACGTAATCCTTCCTGTTGCGCAAAAGCAATTCAAGAGATGTTTCTGAATAGTAAATTCAACTAGAAGGATAGCAAAAATAGCTAGGAGAATGCCATGATTCATAAATAGTGGGAAGAAGAAGAGTGAAATCATTTAAGTTAATCCTAAGGAGTAAAATGTAGAATAGATGAAGTACGGCGAACGTTAGGCAATTAACATCTCACGAAGAAGAATCGCGTGCAGTGAAAAGGATATGAGATAAAATACGAGAAACGAGGCGAGAAAGCAGATTGTAAAAGCATTCGAATGGGCTAATGTCAAGAACCATGGCTGACAACAACCTATGAATTGGAAGTGTGGAGCAGTAAGAAACCGATCCAGAGAAGAAAAGAGGGATTTGAAACCTAGTTCTGAAGGAGGATGCTTAATATATACTTTACGTACAAGGAGGGAAATGGATACTTATATAAATGTGGATATTTCTTTGCATTTTAATTTGGATGTCTGCTACCCACTCGTTTTAACAGTTATCCTCTTCAGACGGAGAACGTCTACCTTGAAGCACTACCATGCCTGAACGGGTGCTATCCTTGGATTTTAATAGGATACGGCAGGTAGTTTCTACTGAGCCTGGAAAAATTGACTGGGGAAAAGGGAAATCCTAGGTAGAGCTGTGGTCCGCGCATAGGCCTAAAATTTCTTGGTTCTACTCCCTGTTACTTTTCGTTGGAATATGTATCGAGTCATCAAAAGTTTATTTGTTTTCGAATATAGATCGAGTCATCAAAAGTTTGTTGGACATGTACTAACTATTTTTCTTTCATCTTTTAATTTTGAGGGGGTATATCGCTCAACTAGTACCACTCTATTTCCTCGGAGTTTGTCATATTTGCCTAAGTTGGGTAAGATACTGAAACCCCGGTATTCTTAGGTTACAGAAGTTATGCATGAGTAGGACATCTTACCTTGACTTAAAATGAATTGCCTCATTATTTTCTCAAGCACAAAAAGTTGACTGAACAATATGATAACGTGTGTTGATTAAAGTTTATGAAGTGAATTCCCAATTGGAATAAATATTTACGTACTGTAGTTGTGGAGGAATCAGAGCACGTCTAATGTTACTATGATTGAACCTTAGGATCCTATGTCGATTGCCTGGCGTGAATACGGTGCTTAAGTTGGTTGCTCAAAGGTACGACTTCCCTTGATACTCAATCGAAAAGTATTTCTGCGAAGCCCTTTATGGTTTCGCATATTAACATGAAACACTGCCTGGCATGCACGTGCATCGTTTTTCCTATTTCCCTGGTGTGATTAATCATGTATCCATCCGATTTTCAAGAACTGGAGTAAACAATTGTAATATTTCTCCAGAAATTCGGATATTGGCTATATACAGTAACTTTTGGTCTCATTTACTGATTCTCTTGCATGTTTAAATCCCTGCCACTCTCATGCATGATGCGTTACTTCCCGAATGTCAAAACTACCTCTGGATAAATCCAGAATATTCGTGCTCGCAACTTTACTAAATTCGCTTTCCTAGCCATATTCTTATCACGCCAAGAAGTGAAGGGCTTCATACTTACCTTTTCCCACCCAATTCTTTGAGAGGCATTTCTTTCCGATTCCATCTCTTCAACCATATGTTCGACAATTTAGGCTCCACCCTTAAATACCCATCCGACTGAATTCTGTGCATAATACTCATGATTATCACACCCCCAGCAAGTTACATGGCCATGCATTTTGTTTTGGAGTCAATGCGTTGACTCCGGCGAGGTCTTTTGCTTTCATTTCATATTTAAATTGCATATACTCTCTCTCGGGTACATAAGCCACTGAGTTCATATCAGCCATACCCTTCAATCGAATCTGATTGTTTTAGCTCCCATGCTCAGGAAGATTACTCAGCATTACTCTTTCGTTCATCTCCTTTGCTTCACGACCATTCGCTCATGTGATATAAATACAGCAGTTGGCTTTCCGTTTGCTATTCGTAGTTACATGTCCTCCTTTTTCTGTCGCATTTGTAAAATATTGAGAAAGAAATTAAAATTTTCTGAGTAGCGTCTATCTAGCTGCCTTCGTCAAGCAATGAGTTTCATCTGCAGCAAGTGCGGATACGTCACTGCGATGATCAATGATCATGTCATCCTGCTCATTGTCATAATCGAGAGTCCATACGTGTTAAAATGTCTGATTCTCCTGAGTATCCCCAAATTCTCCTGTATTTATGCACTTGATCTAAATACCAAAAACTTACTCTATTTTCGAGTTGACGATCGAAGGGTTGTACGCAAAATAGCCATTACATTGTGACTGTTTTATTGTTTTGCCTCGAGATTAATTGGAATTATTGAAAATGCCATGGAGGGAGGAAAACACCGGTTCCTACTTCATTTTCACGTTTGTCACATATTTTTCACGTATTTCACGTTTAGCGTCTTAGTGATCGGTACCAATTATAGTTTTTTGACTTTCCGCTTTGATTTTGGGCTGCTACCCTTGTCTGCACGAGCTGTTCATACATTGCAAAATGACCTTAGTTTTTGAAGCCCGTTACAATGAAGTATTACTACTTCTACGTGAAAATGGTAGCAACGGCATGATGACATATATCACTTCACAATCAGCGCTAATATGAGAGCTAATATACCTGCAATTTCATTGTATGTCTTTCACAGATAGAAAAAAATCACTCGAGAATCTCATTTAGTGGAGATTTCATTAGGTCTCGCTCACCGGTTGCCGTAAAATATTTTATAAATGGGTCAAATATGACATCTTCATGGATATTGTGACTTCACTTCTCTATCTGGGCGTTGCGTATCTTACCGAATATATCTTTGGAAGATTCAAAGGAGAGCCTATGACGAGGCGACTGATCCTGAACAGTGTCTTCTGGAGTGGGTCGCTCGCATCTACCGTACTTGGATGGCGTTAAGCCATCGATGGCTGCATAAGGAATGGGTGTGCATTAGTTTGCGTGCACGGGCCCACCCGCACCCCCCCCTCCCCCCCCGAGGAGCCGCTCCTCCTGTGTGCGCCTCACTCGTTCGCCCGAGGGAGTTGCATTCCTCGACAGGGGGCTGGGGGGGGGCGACGGAACTGGAAGGAGGAAAGGAGCGAGGAAATGGGAGAGATTTGACGAGGAGGGGTCTGGGCAGCCGAGGGTGAAGCTGAGGCGGAGTTGCGAAAGGGGGAGCGGGGAAGCATCGGGGGGCGACGGGAGATCTTTGGGGACGGGAAGGCGGGTTGAGGGTGGGGTAGGGACTCATGAATTTTTGGCCAATGTAGTGAACGTTTTTTTGATGGGTTATTGGCTAGGGAGGAAATGGGATTTCATCTCTCATCTCCTGAAATAGTGCATAAGCCTCAGCCCTTTGTTCGTCATATTTGTGCCGAGGGCGACCGATTCTTATAACGAGGAAGTAGAATTCGCTGTGGAAAATTGTAATCGGTAGTTCTTAAAAGAAAACCTTCTTGGCCTCGTGAACGTTTCGGCTTGAATGACCGGGTCACATTAAAACATGTAGTATGTCAAGTACAGTTATTATTGGTTCTTCTTTATTATTAGTTTCTATGCGCTCACTTTTTTCTATCTTGGGAGAGTAAATGGCGTATTTCGTACTTCAACGCAGACTGTTTTCCATCTGCAAGAGCCAAAGTACTCTGATGAATTTTGAAATACATTTTTATTGCTTTTAAATGACACAAATGGAATCATATCTATATTTCCTGTGCGTAGTCGATGATTCTGCGGCAAAAGTTTGATTTGTTTCACATTTTTCATGCGTGGGACTGTTCAGATTGGTCCCAGGGATAGTGAAATAGGAAAGCCATTTTAAAATATTGAAGTAATTTATGGAGATTATAACTCGTAGAGGTAGGTAGGGGTTCATCCAAAGTTGCCTGCAAAATAATGATTGTTAAGCACAAATAGCACTTAAAATTTCGAATAAAAATAAGCAAGCATATGTTTATTAGTAACGTATATCTATGAGTCCACTCCGATAATGTTACTGACGTTATGATTACTGCTGGTTTGTTTGAATTACTTATCTAACCTCCCTGGAAAAAAGTCAAGTGTTTGTCACATACCAGAGCCATAAAAACGAATGCAACTTGTTATTGAAATGCAACAGTTTAATGTGCATCACCGTGTATTACTTGCTAATTAATTTACGATGACTACTCAAGAATAGCTAGAACTTCCATGTTAAGGCTCAAACCGCGGGTATTTCTCCCCTTAGTCTTGTCATTTTCACCGATTTTAGCATCAAAAGTAAAAAAAATATGAGTTTCAAGACCCGTTGAATTCGAAAAAAAATAAAAATATAAACATTTTGCCCACCCTAATATATAGGGGTGGGTTAATTATTCAATATATGTAGTTGTGACGGGTTACAATTATTTCCTCAAATAAGTATTCAATTACAAGTCAAAATTACTTTCAGATAAAGTAATCGCATCCAAGGAGATTACATTTACTTTTCATATCATCGATTAATATGGCATTTAATTCTAGTTGTTAACGATTTTTTCAAAATCTAAAATGTTTCCCGTTCTCTAGCAAAAGAATTGTCATGATAATTGTGAGCGTATCTCTGGAATTGGGTCTCATATTCATTTCCCACAAGCACCTAATTATTAAAACATAGTTTTTGGGACTTATAACATTCCTTTACATGACCCATTAAATTTAGCCGTGAATGAAAAGCGTACTCCTGAAGCAAATGACCCATTTCTTGGGAATCAAGTTTGCCTGCTTTAGTCGTAGTCCCATTATAAAATTGCGTTTGAAGCATAAGTGACTAATTATCAAGTGATATCTTTTTATCGTGACAAAGACATTCGAATAGCTATCTTTCGTCAGACGTAAGTTTGATATTTTGAACTGAACTGGTGTTGGAAAACCTTTAGAATTGGATAATTATGGCACCTACCAATCTGAAACTGAACTTCTTAAGGGTGGATACACGTCTTTAATGAGCCTTCACTCAATTTTAAATCACAGTCAAGAGAAGGTAACAACATCAATGACCAACTCACTCCCCCAATCAGGAGGAATTAGGCAGATTTCATGGAGAGGAGCGCTTGCGATGTTGTATCAACCATCTTCCACCTTCGGTGCATGTCATCTAATTAACATCAGCATCCTATTCTTTTGCTTCACTCAAATTCCTTTCTCATCATTGGATTGGATATTTGGGGTGGCGACCTAGGGTTAAGGGCATTTGCGCCATAGGGGATAGGTAAGGGAGGAAGGGTGGATAGAAACCCGGCGTCGGCGTTAGCCTGCTCTTATCGAAAGGCGCCAAGGGGACCACGGCTTAACGTCTCATCCGACAGACGGTGTACTCCACTTGAAGTGCCCTCCACAAGACACTCAAGTAGGGATCGGGTTTCCTCTGAAAAACATCCGCCTCTGCAGGGATTTGAACCCTGGCCGCCCGTGTGGTAGGAGAGTACTGTAGCCACCGCACCAACCCGATCCCCCTTTCTTATCAGTTACTTCACGAAATTATTCCTAAAATTCAGTAGAATGAGTTTTTAAAGTATTAATATTTCATGTTTTTCATGTAACAGACGTGACCTTGACTCACTGGAGCAGCTAAAACTAAATAAAATGCACGACCCTGAGGTTTTTAATGGACATTTTTCCCCAGCCTCCTCTCCCATCTTCGTACCTTAGCCCTCCCCTCTCCGCGGAATATCCTCCCCTCACTTTCAAACCACATCTGCACCACTAATCTAATCGACCATTCTTCACCACGCTTCCCTTTTTCGCCACCTCTCCCCTTTTTCCTATTAAGGGTTTGAAAAACGGGGAGAACTCACGTGAAGGTGACGCTCAAGTGTAGTAACCCGAGTCGTGAGTTTATAATTATTTTGGCATTATAAAATACCATTAGACCTATTAAACATTTTTCTGAATGAACTTTCCATTGGGTATTATAAAAACATCAGTTTCAGAATTGGAAGGGGACTGGGGATCCAATAGAAGAGGTAAAATTAATAGATGACAGATGTGTGGGAAAAGATCGATTATATATTTACTAAGCCTTTAATCGAAGCCCTAAAATGGGAGGGGGCATGAGATGTGATTAAAGAGGCGAGATCTGGCGCGATTTTCTTTGTTTTTTACCGTTGGCGTAATTAACAAACCTCGTAATTCACATTTCCGACTTTTGGCAGGAGAAGCAAAAACAATTTTTTTCGGGAAAGAAGGTTTTATTACCATTTATTTAAAAAATAAAAACCTTTATTTCTTTTTCCTTCCATCTCCTTTATAGATGTATTGATAGAACTGTTCAGGGACCATAATCCAATAGTAAGTTTAGATACACCCCAATACTGTTCGTACTGTTTGGAGTTAAGTGGTTTGTTAATTAGGCCGGCGTAATATTGCACTTCCTCACGCTATGAAAAAATTAGAGAAATTAATAAATGAAAGGATCCTGTCGAGTCAAAATGTATTTTCGACATAAATCGGATTGAGATAAGTGCAAGAGTCTAAGCCGCGTACATTCCCCATGTACTTATGCAATCCCAAGTCATATAACTCAGATCTATAGCGGGTGGGTATTTCGGAAAAGATTGAGAATATATCTTTTCTGAACATAAAACCGCGTGTGATCTTACTGGAACCTAATAAATTCTTGCTGGATCCTCTGTAACTCATTTATGAGCTCATCATTTTCATATTTATTCCAATTTTGTTTTGCAATATTTTTTTTTGCAAATTTGCAAATGCAAATGCAAATTGCAAAAATATTTGCAAACAAAAAACAAAATATTTTGCAATTATTTTCCATAAATTCGTTTTGGCTGACTGAAGACCAGATAGACTCGTTGAATGCGACTGAAAGTGAGGAAGCTGCGCGGGAATGTGTCATGTATAGCCTAGCCTATAGCGCGGGAATGTGTCATGAATATTGATAATAATTATAAACTTTATTGCACACAACAGAATACTACGTTAATATATAAGCAACTCTTGATAATCGTGACAAATGTTGCGTGGAAAAGGTTTAAAATGGAGATCATGCTTTAAAATGCACCGGAGGGGGCATAAGTCAATAAAATAGTCTAAATGAAGGATTTTGAATTGCTGTTCTAACTGTCGGAAGCAGGAGTAATCGATATTATCACTATCCAATTACAAATGAACACGAAAGTCACGATTACCAAAATATGACATTTATTTTTGGAGTGGATTACAAATAAAATTACAATTTGAAAAAGTACCGACTACAAGTAAAAGTTAGTCAAATGTAATCCGTAGCGGTAATCGAATTACTTGTAATCGATCAATCCCATCACCGTGTAAATATAATAGTATAAGTAGCCTAACGAGTAATAAAACTTAGCGGAAAAAACAACCGTCCCCCTTGTATACTATCATGTTAAAGTTGAAATTATATATGATCCCTAATTTACTGATTTTGATTCCCTAATTTACTGATGTTACCGCAATGCCCTCGTAATCTCCTGCGCTGATGGATATAATTATGTTGACTAGATATTTTAGGCTAGTACCCAAATGTATACTTTTCTCACTGGGTAGTCATAAAGAAAGATTAATCGGCGTATTGGCGAACGGATTTGTTGCAATAAAGTGTAAATAATGGCTAGAAATGGACGGAAAGACGGACAAATTCAGAAGTTAATATATATCCTTGTTCCAAAATCGAGGAGACTTCTAAAGTGTACGCACAAATTTATTTACTCATTATCTTTTATTTGACTTTATTTATACTTTTATTATCATTTATCTAATTTATATATCGTACTCATTTAGAATATGCCGCTAGTATATGGGATTCGTACAAGGAAGGTATGATAAAAGAATTAGAGCGTGTGCAAAGGAGATCCGCTCGGCTTGTTAAAGGCCGTTATGATAATTGTATAAGTGTTACGAGTTTAATAGAAGAACTAGGATGGGAATTACTAACAGAACGCAGGTTAAAATTTAGGTTAAACCTTTTAAGTAAATTCGAAACCGATTTGTTCACAGATGACGTTCGATATATATTGAGAACCCCTGCGTATTATGCTAGGTTTGATCATATTAACAAGATTAGAGAGATAGATTGTCGTACCGATAGATTTAAAATGTCATTTTTCCCGCGTACCATAAGAGAGAACAATAGACAGCGTAGCAAAGGGATAGGTAGGTGAAATATAGTTAGAGTAGTCTGTAGTGCATGATGCATGTAATAACAACCAATAATCCCTTTCTTATTATGTAGATACTAACCATCTTGCTGCATGAGACCCTATTATCTAGCGTATCTCCCTTAAATCATAAATATCCTACTTGCATGGCAGTAGTGCATGTTTGGTGATCTTCACCCCCTGCCACACACCCTCGTGGTGGCTCGCAGGGTATTACGTAGATGTGGATGAATCATTTTAATTAAATTAAGACCCTGCTAAAGTTATTTATTGATAATTATTTTCATATTCTCGTTAAACCGTTTTTAATTTCTGATGAGTGATACCTATGAAAGGTGTATTTCTGTATTTTCCGTCTGTATTTTCTCTGTGAAGGAGTTGAGCAATTTGAGCACAACAAATCAACATCCAGGGACGAGGTATCACGTGACCACTCTTGAAGTCACATTAGGTTACTTTAAAAACACCCCATTCATGTTTATCAACGGTCGTTTGAACCATTTAATTAAAACATCGGAGCTCCTGTTTTACGGGAAATGGAAGCTTGTAATTACATTGTAATTACGTTTGAATAACTGCCCAATACGGAATTGACGGAAATGGGGTTATGGCTGTGAGTTTGACTGCAGCCTTCAGTGGTCTTATTGATTGCATTGCATTGAGCCACGAGATTGCCTGGCGAATTTTGTAATGAAGTGACAATCCTAGCAAAAAAAATTCCGCGATGTTCAAGATTATGATTTGTTGATTAGTTGAAAGTAGGCATCAAACTCTAAAGCAATCTTGCATATTTTTGTAATGGAAATTCTTTAACTTAAAAAGACTTTTTGACTCTATAATCTGCATTAAATGAATCACTACGCCCTGGGTAAATTTCGAGACACATTTAAACGATTCTTTTGAAAGTATTTTCCCGGAAAAGCTACACACCTTATGATTAGTTCCTTTCTTTTCATGAAAATACACATTATTATACTGCCCTTATGTTGAACTTCTTCTCTCATAATAATGTAGCAATTTATAACTCCAAAACAGCTACATTATAATCAATCGACCACTCTATGAATTTTTTTTCTTGAATCTGTGACGGGTCAAAGAGAAGGTTAAGTTTTCATTTTGGGAAGTGCCCGCGCTATAAAACTGAGCAGGCGGGCATTTTTTTTGATGAAGGCAGCAGAGGGGCAAAGTCAATTTATTACTCGGTATGCTGTTTTATCACAAAATAAACTTTATTGACGTAGAACTAGCTCATGGCAAATGCGCCTTTGGACGTTAGCATATTGTTTCCATTTTGAAACCATAAAAAAAAACAAAGTAATCTCTGAGTACTTAGATGTAAGTAATTTAGAAGCGCTATTTATGTGTGTCAGGTATGTTTTTTATTATACTTTCGAGGACGTATGGCACTAGACTCCTAGTATAATGGTCGCTTTGACCGATTTTGAGTCGCCTCCCTTTGCTGGTTCTTGGGAGCCTTGTTTTTTTATATTTTATTTTTTGAAATGACGACTTCATTGACTAAATATTTGTTTGATGGTCTTAACAGTCAGGGAGTGAATAGTGTAACCCCCTTAAACAGCGGAAACGATTATTTTGATTGATGTTTTAACTTTTTGAATACCTAGGTCTTAGTTTTGTGAGTTCAGGCAATACTATACAGGCGATATTCACTCACATAAATCAAAACTCCACCATTTTTAAAAGATGTGCGACAGAAAGCGTCCACTATACAATACCCTGGAAGGCAAGTTAAGTTCAATTCTGATGGCTTTAGCCAATGCTCATTTACGCAAATCACGTCCGGTCGATGAGCGTTCGTGAGAAATTCAAGTTCGATTAGTTTATTTCGAATGCCCTGAATATTGAGATGAAGCACAGTTAGTTGACGTCATAATAACTTACCGTCACTGTTAGTATCTTTGTTAGCACTACTGACGTCTACAGTCTTTTTTGGCATGATAAATCTGTTCACAATGACGTCCTTAGGCCATAAAGAGGAATCTTTCAGCTTCGTGAATTCATTATTGTCGACACAGATTTTGAAAGAGCCAAAGGAAATTTTGCTATTTTCAATTTTATCACACGATATGCAGTTTACATTGAAATTATCCTTAATGTGTTTGGTCACCTCCTCCTTGCTAGTCGTCTTGTCTAGGCGGCCTATGTACACAAACACAGATTTACTCGCCGCTCGAAGACCAAGCGCTGCGTCATTGCCGCTTCCAATGATAAGGTTGGGACGCTTATTCTTCTTGGACTGCTTTGTCTTCCCGGATTTGACGATGAACATCATCATCCTCAGGATCGTGCACAGGATGCTGGTCCACATGAGTCAGTTCACTCTGCTCTATTCCTTTATGAGATGTTCGTGGTTTCACAGCTTCCTTGGGCGGACAGATAGTTGTCACATTTTCGTTGCTCACATCACGTTGGTGTTAGATTTCGGGTTTTGGCTAAGACTTTTTCAGTAGTGGTAATTGTTTGCAGCCCTACAGAAAATGAAACTTTTTTTTTCGCCCTAACACAGATATTTGCCTTAATTTGCTTAAGCTCAGATTTCAAATTCTCTATGTCCGTAGCCATATTGGCAATGTTAGTCCCACTGGACCTACACAAGTAACACTTCCTATATAGATGGCGGCAGTCGGACAAGGCTTTCAGTGAGATATCATTTAAGTTCGTACATTTGTAGTGATATGCACAGTAACAAATATCACATGTGATAGATTTATCTCGTATTTCAAGACTTATTTTGCAGGAGCCACACGCAAGCGCGGCCATTTTAGAAGCGACCGGAAGTCTAGACCGTATACATCGTAAAGTCTGACATTTTTGACGTTTTACGTACTCAGAGTGTTTTGTCGTCCGACACTATTTTGTTGTTTACAGTGGCTTAAAAATTTCATCTCAGTCAAAAAATATAATTATGTCATGAAATTTTTCGTACGATGATTTACTACGACTTTCGACGTCTATTATCTCAAAAATAGTGCTTCAATCTATTTACTTCAGCTTCCAGCGATGAAATGTCATCTAGAGGCACTGTTCATCATTGCTTTAGTGATTTAAAAAGTGGCTGTCGTTCGAGCACAGACGAATTTAAAGGCCGTCTCAAATCATTTGTTGTGCCAAAAAACATCGAAAGTATGCGCCAACTGAATACGTAAGATCGTCATGTGCAAACCATGATATTGAGGTATCCCTAGGCATTATTATGAAAAGAAAATACAAGAAATTGCATGAACATTATTGGAATAAAAAAACATACGTTTACGTTGGATTCCGCAGAATTTTACGATTGCTCCAAAAAGGCTCGTGTCAATTTCCATAAAGAAATATTGAAAAATGAGATCGTGATGCGTCAAAAGCTGTGCATAATGTCTAAACTGGTGAGGAATCTTGGATATGTCCGTATGAACCCGAGGGTAAAGAGTAGTCAACTGTATGGTTCTTCAAAGATGAACCAAACCTTACAAAAGTTGTTCACGCAAGAAGCGCTTCGAAGCTAATGGATGCCTGTTTTTTGGGGTGAACGGGCATATGGCTACTGTGCCACAGGTCAATCGGAAAAAAGTTAATTTTTATTGGTACACAATGGTTTCTTTGCCAAAATGTTTTGAAGAAAAAAGAAAAACACGGAGACGCAGAATCATTCTTTATCACGAAGGGCGAGCTCATATACAATGGGCCAAAATATTCAATATTTGACCAGTTAAAACATCGAATCGATGGGTCATCAGCATCACACCCCTGAATTCTTTTTATTCCCCTTCGTGAAGATTAAACCACGCGTTCAGCTATTATTGACGCCAAGAGAAGTGGTTTATGTGATCAAAATGCATGTTTTGGAGACGCCTCAATTGGAATGGAGGGAGTGCTATGAACATCGGTTCAAACTAATGCAAAAGTGTACCGTCCATCACGGAGAATATTTTGAAAAACAATGAAAACAGTGTCAATAATTTATATTACTTTTTATTCAATGTTGCGGATACATAAATAGAAACCCTCGTAACACTTGCTTTTCCATCAAGAATTTTTCTCTGCTTAGGTTCCTCTTCTCTTGTAGTTCGTTAACCTTTTTCCATCTCATGCTGTGAAGCTTCCAAGATTTTCAACTGTTCTCGCACTTCTCCTTGGAAAGAAATGCCTGACTTTATCTTATACTTCCATATGCTGGGATTAACATTTTCCTGCCATATATATTCACGTTGCATCCTCGTAGTTCTCATTCTATTGTGTCCAAGGATGCTTTTTTGTAATATATAACGAATAGTTGTCTGCAATATGTGTTGTATACTAAGTTTCACACCTTTTTGACTGATAAATCGTTTAAATTTGTTCAGGTACCAATGGAATTGTTTCGAGTCAGCCCATTGACATGAAGCGATTAGAGCGTTATTTGTGATAATGATTCCCAAAAATAGCGTGACAGAAAAGAAAACGGGGGTACCTTCGAATACCAGGTGATGTTAAGTCTAAAATTTTGAGCAAAAAAATCTCTAATGCAAGAATTCGGCATGCCTGAAAAATCGCCAGTAGTGAAAGTGATGGCATACTCTCGGTGACATAGTAGGCCATGCATAAAAAATTATTTAATGAGAAAAATTTGCCTTAACCAGGAATCGAACCACGGAAATTTGGCTAGCCCATAGTCTATTTTAAAGTCCAGGTGAACTTTTTTTTAGAAATTTTCTATATATTCCATAGCCGATATTACAGCGAGGTCCACTACTATCTCAACTTGGATGTGCTCCTTTCATAATCAAAATATTAGATAAAATACCTCTTTGAATCGAATCATTCCCTGAATAAATTCATCTCCTGTGGCATTTAATTTGAATGCCCATAGAGCATCAAGTGGAAAATATTGTATAATTTCCATAAAGAGGGCATAATATTGAAGTTTCGACTAATGCATCATTCCAATCATAGAATAATTGCCCCAAACTATGAGTTAAAGCCAATATATGCCTATTTTCGAATGTACTACCACGGTCTGAGGCTGCTATGAGATTAAACATAAAACGAAAATAGAAAAAGTACCAAGAATGCCCACCGGGCACGTATTGGTTGGCGCTGAAGAAAGTAAATCGAAAAGGAAATGTTAGAAGTATTGGGATGGAACTCACTTGAAAAGAAAAGTGAACCAAACAGACGGGACGCTGTGCGTCGAATTGCCTCGGGAAACAAAAAATTGAAGGAATTCAAAGAATTAATAATCCAAACTCTATGGCCAGATTTAATCATCGAAATAAAATTAAAATAAGAATTCAAAAGACCAACGCCAAGTGGATCCATTTGGAATGGGGGTATGAAAGATTGAAACCGGCTACCTGATGATCTCTAGGAGTCCTTTCCTAAATATTAAATGTCTTTTAGGAGTAAATATTTAGGACACATTTGACGAAAGTAATTCCAAAAGCGTAGTAATTGAAGTTGAGGTTAAATTGTTAAGAAGTAAATTCGTTTATATTACTACTAGGCTCTCTTATATTATTTTGAATACTACCTATTTTCAATACAACCTGTAAATAAATAAATCAGATCGAAGAATATTTTAATCTTCATAATTGATGAGTCGATTGTAAAGAACAGTGGTCGACATTTTCAAATGTGGCAACCATACTTGGATTGAGGGAAATTTCACTTAGGTTTATAAACCGTCATTATGAGTGGCGTGACTCTGAAAAAAAGGGAGAACGAAAATAGGCGGCAGGCTTTCCAGATGTGGGTGTGTAGGAGGATGGAGAAGGTGCAATGAACGGAAAGGAAGACTGGTAGAGACTGGTAGAATGATGGGTGAGGAAAGGCTGCTTTTGGATGAGGCCAGGAGGAGTTGGTAAAGGTGGCTGACCTTAAGGAGTACTGAGGGCTGAATCGTTTGATCATTGTCGCGATAGAGGGAAGGATGTTGGAAATGGGGAAAGGGGGAGAAAGATAATAGTTTCGGTCGGAATAGTTAGTTTATGGTAGGAATGAGGATGGGTAGGATGAACGCGGAGATGAAGGTAAAAAGACTGGGGGTTGAAGGGGCCCTGAAAATGTAAAAATCCGGTAGGATTTTTTTCTGACTTCTAATAAAATCTACCGTAAACGATGGAGTTCTAAAATACAATGGCTTTTCTAACTACATTATTTTCAAGCCGTCCTGGGAGACTGTTACGAAACTTTCGCTGATGGGAGATATCGTATGACACCGGTCTAGTGCGAAAAGGTAGAGGTGGTCGACAGTGCTATTATGGATGTCATGATGATATCTCACGATTGTGATCTGCTATAATCGGGAATATAACGTGTAAGAGACGTTATTTGAAAACGATGGCACTTTGGTGACTCAAGAGAGATAGCGAAACAGAAGAAGAGTGGAACTTATTTAGCGGCAAAGTTGATTCCATTTTGCATGGGAGGTTATCTTAATAATTCATCTCATGTAAGGAAGTTGAGAAGATGCCTTTGTTTCTAATACGCATTTAATTTTAAAAAGTAAAATGATTGACTTTGGCTGCTGTGCCTTCGAAGTCAGCTACCTCGACGACAAGTTCAACCAATTATTGCTTTACAGCAGAAATAGAGAGAAACGAGTAGAATGATTAGTTTTCCTTAGATTAATTAACTTAGATTCCTATTTAATTTTCTCAAATTATCGTAAGTTAGCCCACTTTTATTAGTAATGAATGGAAATCATTTATTTGGCTAAGTAAATATGTCTATAGCTACAAAATGGCAGTGCTGAAAATATTCTTTTAACGACAACAACAGAACAATTTTAAAGTAATTCACAACTCCGATTCATGTTATTAGGTCAGGTTCTGTGAATTTATTGAATATAAGTTACAAGAATAATAAAACCGCATAATTCTGCACCACAGCATGAAATGCCAGGCTGCAGACTTCAAATCCCAATTCTTCAAATCCACTCCTGCCCTGTAAGTCCCGAATAAAAACTTTGCAAGTTAAAATTGATAACAGAGACAGCAATCTCGATGAGATTGACATTGGAGATAACAGAAATTCATTCATAACATATGAAAGTTATGAATGAATTTTTGGTCTAATCATTATAAATCATGCAAGGCATTTTTTTTACTTTTAGATACTTGAATTAATTTAACTTTCTTTTGTTTAAGGTGGCCAACGTACTTTCCGCAGGTCCAAGGTCTTAGGCTATCAAAATAACACCAGGGTTGAAATGTTAATATTGTGAATGCAATGATTGGAAATCTATCAAAATAAGTTCAAAATTCAAAAAGAACTCCTTAAAATTTTTCTGTGTGAATTATCATTTTAAATTGGAAGGTATTATCGTCACAGATCGCATTTTACAGATAAAACAAACCGATGAGTCCTCCAGTTACACTTCGAAACAGTGAAATTCAACAAGAATATGTCCGGCAAATCAAAACATCAGTGTATCGTATTCGATTAATAAGTCTAAAAAACGTGCCATTACATGAATATTGTGCAAATCAATTGGTAACTTCTCAAAAAAATTAAGGAATACAAAGTCATTGGCTAAATATCAGTTTATTTGCTACTGAATCAAGATATAACTAAGCTGATGCTGACGATGGGAAATAGTGCAATGTCTCTGCGGCTAATATCAGTGGTATATACATATCGTGCGATATCTTAACCAAAATTGTATATTGGGACATCGAATGAGAACATGTTCTACCATAATAGCATTTCAGTTTTTATGCGAAAAGTTTTGAAGTAACTGACTGTTAATATGCGATAAATCTTAAAGGAAATAATTCCTGTAATGGGCACTGTGGCGTGCCCATGTATTATGGTTGCTAACCCTTAGTTTTCTGGTTTGCGGGCACTACAGGCGTGGTCAATGAGTTCACTTCGGTGATTTAGTGGCTGGAAAACTTGCTAATTAGCTGGAGTAGGCCTATCGGGATCCTAGTGGGTGCAAGCTAGTGGAATCCAGTATGTCCATGAGACTATTTCTGGATGAGCATCGAACAATGACTCTAATTTTATCAGCTCATCTCTCTTTACGCGGCTCAAATTTTGAGAGAAAGGCATGCGCGATGGAATCCGTGATCAAATATGCTCTATTATTTGGGAAATTCATGCATCGGCTCACCAGTCAGTAGAAGCCCAAGTCAGAGTGGGTGGAGTGCCACACTCGCCTATTATGCTAGGATTTTTCCTCATATGAATGTGTACGGCGGGGCAAAAAATAATCATTTGCGTCGAGTGGGCAGCCGCGAGCTTTTTCAAGCGGACCTCTGCTCGCGCACCGGCCAATGGTGTGGATTGGAGCCGGGAACGCGTGAAATTTGCATTGGAATTCAGTGGTCCTCTCACTGGATCGCGCCTCGCGCCCTATTGCCGACCCCTCCCCCTCTCTCTCGTGATACATTTCTATCTTTTAATTTTATAGTTTGACTTCCCGTCCATTAGGGTTGGAAAAAGAGCAATTTTTCCGTATCTTCGTGCAGAAATAAAAGCCATTCATAATGTGAGCAATGTTTGACGGTGATGTTATGGAAAAATCAGTGGAGCTTGAATTTCCCTTTAAATTTACAAAGCAAACCTTGTGACAAATTGAAAAAAATCGACCTCAAAAAAGTCATTCTCTCAAAATGTCATTAAGGGGATATATTAGGATTAAATTTGTTATCAATCAAATATGAACCAGTAAATCATTGACCAGACAGAATGGACGGGATGCTGGGGCGGAGTGGATAAATGATATACTTTAGACTTCTTATGGGTGCAGCAATCTTCTTCGAAAAGGTATTCGGCTACTTGGAGTTTCTTTAATCGTCATTTTCAAAATATTTAAATTATTGGAAAATGTCATATTGATTTTACATTAAACTGAAGCTCCAAAATTATTCAGCTATTAAAATTTAAGGAAATTGATCTAATTTTCTATTTGTAGTCCTTAATCATAATTAGATTATTAGGCTCTTATTTCATTATTTAAATTCTATTAAAATATGCTCTTGGACATGTTTATCTTTACTTGGTTTAGGTAAACTCATTCATTGATGATCCGTCACGGAAATATTGACAAAATTCTATTTAACTCGTACATCAGCTACTTTTTTCGCTTTTTTACGTGTGGACAAGCAAACGATGTATGAAATAAATGTTACTATTTTTCAAAATTCATCGGCCAATGAAATCATTATCCTTTGATGTTGGCATGAAATTTGGACATTTTGACTTAATATCCGTAATGATAATATTGTGATACCAGCGTGAACAGTGATGATAAACAGTGATGAAATTGAAGAATGGACAAAACAGAAGACCTAGATTTCAAGTTCAGTTGTCAGTTCAAGAATTGACACAGTATCACGCTGTTTAATATTTTTCGCCTCATAAAATTATCATTAGAGAAAATTCTCGTGTGTCCTCATTAGAGAGCAGAATATGAAAAAATTTCCATTCACAAAAGTTAATGATTTAAAAAAGTTTCAAGCACTGATTCTTAGCATCAGTATGAGGAAACGAGGTTTTTAATCGTTGCAAATTCAATTGGCCCTCTTAATTTCCTTAACTCATTTAGTTTCGATTTCTTGCAATTTTTATTGGCAATATGGGTACCTTTATAGTTTATTGATGCTGGTATAAAAAACTTATGATTTGATATGTTAGGAAAACTATGCGTGAATTACCACTAGTGTCATTAACGTCCGCTTCATTACATAATTTTTGGTCCCCACCGCGTCATAGTTCAGTGAGGCAGGGAAAAAAGACACCCGATTTCAGTTGTAAATTTATGGAATTTATTTACATAATGGTGATATTTTGTAAATTTGTTACTCCATATACTTTTACTCGA
This sequence comes from Ceriagrion tenellum, assembly GCA_963169105.1. NCBI lineage: Eukaryota > Metazoa > Arthropoda > Insecta > Odonata > Coenagrionidae > Ceriagrion > Ceriagrion tenellum. The sequence continues at coordinate 104,846,178 of OY720638.1, read as the reverse complement.
AGCGACCCGAGTTTCGACGCTCAAGGTCATCTTCAGGTAAAGATTGTACACAAAGATTGGACACTTTAGCGAAACTAGAAATACTAAATAGTGTCGCTTCAAAGAAAACATAGTCAACGATTTTTGTACCCCTCACGCTCCCCCCCTTCTAAACCTACCACTGCCCCACCCCCTCAAGCCTCCCACTCCTCCGGGCACTCAAGATCTGCGAGTGTTTTAGAATGTATAGCCCTCGGGTTTCCAACCGGGTGATGGTGGTTTTTGGCACCGTCGTTTCGAAGGCGTAGTCTGCCATCGTCCTCAGTGATGAGGGTGATGAGGATGAGGATGATGGCAGACTACACCTTTGAAACGTCGGTGCCAAAAACCACCACCACTATCCGGTTGGAAAAACCACCATCACCCGGTAGGAAACCCGAGAGCTATACATTCAAAGCATTCACCGGGAAAGCCTTAAGTCTTACATTCGAGTGTTTTAGTTGGTTCAACTTACCCACCCCCGCCCCACCGTTCCTTGACCGTCCGAGTGAATGCACTCCAAGGGTCTCTTTCAACCCCTTCGACCCTTTCCTCCTTCTTGCATATCCCCTCTGACCCTCTTCCAATCACCCACACCCCCCACCTTTCCCTCCTCCCCGCCCCTACCGGACTGTGTACGTATATAGTGATGTTTGTGTGGAGAATCTTTACCTGAAGATGACGTTGAACGACGAAACCTGGGTCATTTCGATTAAAAATATGTGGAGTGACAAAGTTAGCAGTTATCATCATTACGCCTCAATTCTTACAGAGACAAAATAAATCCTTTCAGGAATGCACTACAATTATTTAATTTTCAATTATATGGGTAGAAAAGGAAGAAGTTGTATCTAAAGCAGCAGAGGAGGAGCCTGCCAAGAAGAAAGTTTCAAAGAAGAAGCTTGCCAAGCAAAAGGAAAAAATGATGAGAGATTAAACATCTCATTTTAATTGTAATGAGTTAAAATAAAAATTTCCAAGGTAAAACTAATGATATAGAATCGATACTAGTCATTTAGGACTGGGGCCTCTTGAGCCGGTGTCATGCCTGGCTTCTGGAAGGATAAGGCCTCTGCTGTCGGCACCACTATAAAATCCTTACACCTCGACCGATAATATTAAATCAGCTAATACAGGATCGTGAGGTCTAAAAAAATTAATATAGCCGAGAAAATCAATAGCTTGAGGTGGTAAAATAAAACTACGATATGTTAAGGTTGGTCAAACTTGAATGTAAATATACCGGGGACAATTAGAGTGAAACTATGTAGTAATTCATTAAGGTCATGAGAGACAGCAATGCTGTTGGACTGAACGCAAAATTGGGGAAATGGGTAGTTAAGATTGGCCAGGGTGAGCGATTGGAAGCTTGCAGTTAATATGAAAACGGGCCCGACAAATGTAGTCGTGGCATCGAAGTGCATATTCAAAGGTAATTAATGAGAGGAAATAGTAGATGGCGTTAACATACAACCAGACAAAATAATTGGAGAAGTCCTGCCTAAAAAATGAAGGCACCGATGCGGATATTTTAAATAGTTTAAGGGTTAGTAAGGAAAGGAAGTCGGAAAATATGAAATGCTGAGCACGAACAATAATCGCGGATAGTAGACTTGAATTTTGGAGATAACTAGTTGTTTAGATATAGCATACGTTTGGCTACGAGTCAATCATAGGCATAAAAGTTCATGGAAAGGTAAAATCACTTTCTTTCCAGTGGAAAATGACGACTGGCAGACCATAATAGCTTTGTACGCGGATGACGCGGCGATTCTGGCCAGGAGCAAGAAAGCGGACTTGGGAGTCCAATATGCACAGGATACAATTGAAGATGTAACCAGATGGTACAATAAATTGAGAATTAACATCAATACTTCGAAAACGCAAGCAGTAACTTTTACAAGACCGCGCGTAGTGATTCCCAGATGCCAGTGAATAAGAGTTAAAGGACAACCTATCTCCTGGTCAGAGTCCGCCAAATACCTGGAGGTACAATTGGACCAAAGACTTAATTTTAAAGAGCATAGGAGGTATCTCATCGTAAAGACTATAGGGATGAGGGCAACGATCTCTCCAATTTAAAAAAATAATGCAACGCCTAGTGAAGTAGAGGGAAGAATATACGAAGCGTATGTAATACCGGTATTATTGTATGCCACGCGAGCGTGGATAGGACTGGTGTCGAAATGTACAACAGAAAATATAAGGACAATAGAGATACTGACCCTTAAATCTATTTATAGAATGAGGGTGGGCACAAAAACTGACCTGGTATATAGGTATACCAAAATAACAGATATTAGAACTTTCATAAAGAACCAGTCATTAAATTATTACAAATGCCTTAAAGAAAGCAAAACTGAGGCCCTAAGAAACATTGGCGAAGACAACCATCTGGGACAATGGAAGTCAACCAATCGATGTCTTAAAACTATAATTGGCGAGGGCATGCCAAAGACGGGTGACGTTAGACAAGACACAGAGCAAAAGCCAAAATAAGCTTGGCATCCTCTGAAATACAGCTGGATGCAGCAAAGGACACCGAGGAGGAAAAATCAAACTCAAGGTATCAATCAAAAACAAAGGGATAATGCCAATGTAATTATAACAAGGATATGCAGAACTTGATCTACAGCGCCAAAAAATTGCTCATCTTCTCGGACTCCTACTATGAAGTGGCTAAAATGTGCAAAAATATCCAAGAAATGAAATTGCACAAATGATGGTGGAACTACTACAAGGGTAAACAAATAGTGGGTATATGCAAGCTTTGATGTTGGCAGAATGAGATACTGTGAACTCCCTTGTACCAGGTCTCTCTTCAACTGCCCATCAGAAGAAGAAACCGGAAAATGTTTCAAATTATCTGAGTACTGCTGGGACAATCAATAGAAGTTTTCAATTTTTGAATGTCATGCTTAAATGTTTACATTTTCTCCCAGGCCAATCTAGGTAAAGTGGGGAATGCTTGGACCCGACTTTTGTAATGCTTTGTAACTATTTCGACTTCGACGTAGACTATGTAGACTTCGACGTCTATTCGCTGGAATCGACTTCTCAGAATCCGATCGAAGAGGCAAAAGCTAGATCCGACACCGTGTGTCGGGTAAGCGGCTCCAAGCAAAGTTTTGGAACACTTTCATCTCATTCCCATCCAGCCAAGAGGGGCTCGAAGCGGACACAACGTGACCCGAAATCACGCGCCCAAGAGCATCACAGAAACGGTTGTGCGTCGCTCGCAGTTTCCCCGCCTCCGTCAGCCCTCCGCCCGATGGCTCCCAGTGGATGCCGCCGAAGCCGTCCGGAGGCTCGCCAGCACATCCACCGCCGAATCCTGGAGTCGGGAAGTGAAGGGTTTTCACGGGCAGTCCGTGTCGGCGGGGGAAGGCGAGTCGCTGAAAGGGTCGACCGCGGCGGCGGCGGTGACATCGATTGCCGCGCACAATGCGCCACCCGTGCACAGTCACTCACCTTCTTCCGCAGGCGATAGCCCTCTCTCGTCACCCAGCGATGCGTGTGCCACCCTCCTCCTCCCGCACCCGGCGGGCGGGCGGCGGGGGAGCAGCCAGCCGCAGGCAGGCTCTGCCGGCGGTCGGGAGGAACGGGAGCGGTCATTTTCATCAGATCCTCTCTCGGACAGTCGCGTGGAAACAAAAGGGGACGGCTAGTTTTTCCTCTCGCGGCTTCGGATGGGGGAGAAGGGAGGAGGGGTTGGACGCTCGCGGTGAGCATCCGGCTCTCAAGGCGGAAGTGATGCTGTTGTCCTGTGGGCGCCCAGAGGGCGGGTGTGGGCGGGGCGAGAGGGCACGGTGAGCGGCGAGGGAGTGCGGTGCGACTGAAAGTGGCTTTGGCCAAGTGTCGATGGGATTTTGCCTCGTCCTGAACGGAATGGGTCGAGGTAATTAATTGGCCGATGCGGCGGTGTTATTATCGTCGCCGTAGTGTATATCCTTGGCCGCCAATGCGGCTGCTCAGAGGAAAGGGAATTATGAATTGGCACCCGAGCGCTTTGTCAACTTTCTTCCCAGCGCATAGTGGAAATTTTTAAAGAGTTTTTAGTCGTGTGCCGGACTTCTATGGGCTGTTTATAGGTAATGTGTAGTTGCCATGTCTACTCATGCGTAATTAAAAGTTTGTGTGATGACATTGACTATAAGAGCTACTTTATATTACGTTATATCTTTTGGTCCTAGACAAGAAAAAGAAATTTAAGCATTTCGATGACGTCATTCAACGAGCCTAATGAATGTCCACCCTCGTGATTAATTATTTTATACTTTCGATGCGTACGGTATGTTGAACTTGTTGCGCTGGGCCACCAAATTAATTAATCGATTGAAATGTCAAACAATTTTCTTATTAAATATTCATTACCGAGAGTATAGGAATGCATTGTTTTTGGTCGATATCGTTGTCGTGCTGTGGCTCTTTTATGTTCTTATTGTTATTAATTTCGTCCAGATACAAACCATTTAGCTGGAATGAGGAATTACCATGCATGGAACCTCAAACAGAGGACTTCGAGTGAAGGAGACACATCAGAATTCAAAGCCTTACTTTTGCCGGAAAAATATAATGAGTTCGTGTGAAGAAACATCTATTCATAGCATGTACAAGGTTTATTTTAACTTACGACCGAACGCAAAACTGAATGTTTGTGAAATGCCCGGTAAAAGGAGCACCCAGTTAATGAAGCTAATAAGTGAAGGCTGTGCAACAAGAGTAAAAATTACTTAAGTTATGTCCTGTCAGTTTTACTAAAAAAATGGGCATCTCTGGAATAAGAGAGTAACAGATGATGAAGCAACCTTTTAGCGAAAGAAAATCGCAAGAAAATTCCCCCTTATTTTTATAGAGTAACAATTTTGACTCATTCTATGAAGTAATTATTCTTAAAATAGTATGAAGCTTGAACTCTTTAGTGTTCAATGCAAAGTACAATTATTGATTTACAGCTTAGAGCTGATAATCATGTTATAGCTATTTGCAGGGCTGGTATTTAAATGACATTGTTCATTTTTTGTACACCTTACCCTTTGCTCAAGCATTTTCGTTAACTATTATCTCTCGTCTTTTCGAAATAGTTTCATACAACCATTTTTATACAGGACGGCTTAATTTTTCTTGAATTGCCTTTTTCATTTAAAATTTTCCAAATTTTCTATTTAGAATAAATTTCAATGGCAACCCGTGTGTAATTTTGTAATATATCCTCAAACGTTTACGTATTCATTTGAAAAAATTATTATCCCTTTTTGAAATCTAGTCACGCGCGTTAATGCCATCATCCATTAATTAAAAAAGAGTGTAATTTCGTGAGATGTAAATACATACACAATGAAAATATTCAAATAATAGCATGGTCAATTTTCGAAGCCATTAGCTTTTACATCTCAAATCCTAATAAAATTTTTCATATCTTCAGGAGTCTCTTTTGATTTCTTCAAAACTAATTTCATATTATCATATAAATAGGGAGCAATGATTGTCTCGACTTGTGACAGCTTCACAAAAATGGAAAAGCCTGTAATTTTTCACACCTCATAATATATCATTTTTCATGATTGGTGAATCAAATAATTCTATTTGATGATTGGGAGCATTCATGTGCATCTATGTTGGAAATAAATTGCGAAACTAACGTATAATTTACGGAGTTCGTGTTCTGCTTTCATCCTGGTCGGACGTGTTTTCCTGGCCCTCTGAGTTCTCCTAAAACCTCGTGAAGATGGATGGGTGTGTTTTGCCCCGAATGTGGCTTGGCTGCCAAACGGAACTCACGGAATCTCTCTTGTGGTGCATGTAGTGAAACCTACCATACATCGTGTGTCCCTGTCACCGAAGCTGATCTTAAGATTCTTGAAGAACTTCATAAGTCCTGGACCTGTCAATCCTGCCTTTCAAAAATGCGCTCTGATCGACATGACACCACTCCAATCAGACCTCCACCACCGGAACCAGCTGCCGACTCTGTTGGCCCCATACTTAAGGAGCTTCATGCAGGATTGAAGTGGATACAGGATGATGAACGCGATCTGAAAACTTCCATTGCCTCCCTCCAGGCCTCAATCACCGATCACGCAACCACCCTGGAGAAGCTCACAGCATTAATTGGTGTGATGAGTGATCAGATGGATGGCCTAAAAAATGAAAATGAATCCTCACGTAATCGTGTTTTGGCACTTGAATTACACCTACGGCGAGCACAACAAGTGCTTGTGAAAAATGTGATTGAAATTCATGGTGTTCCCTTTACTGAAGGGGAGCGTGTTGATGCTCTCGTGTACCATACCGGTAGAGTTTTTGGTGTTCAGCTAGAGGCAATTGACATTGAGTACGCCTTTAGACCCAAATTCCGTCTATCTTCTAATGGTATTTCCAGGACCTCCCCCATTAATGTACGATTCATTAGAAGTGAACTTGCTAACCAAATTGTTTATTCCCGCCGAGTAAAAAGAGCCTTTCAATCCGTGACATCGGTTTCACTACCTCTATGGCTCAGCCTGTTTAAATCAACGAGTCACTGACTGATTTCAACAAGCAACTATACACACTGGCTCGCACACAGGGGAAAATAAAATATCTCTGGGTATGGAATTGAAAAATTCTGGCTTTTGAACGTGATGGAGGGGAAGTTCTCTCTATTATGTCAGAAGAAGACATCCATCGTTATAGGTCGGAATTGACTAATTGTTCATATATTCATGTCCATCCCAGTAATTCTCATGTCGATGGCTTGCATATCTGTCGTATAAATTGCCAGTCTTTGTTTAGGCATATAGATGAGTTTCGTTTGTTTTTCAATCAACATACCTTCGATATAATATGCCTGTCTGAAATGTGGCTTAAGCTAAATATTAGTGACGATTTGGTGGTTTTACCAAACTATAGTTAAATCAGGCACGATCGAATTGGTGCAATTAGTGGTGTTGTTGGAGCCTATGCTCCCCATAACCTTCGAGTATCCATGCAGTAGTAGTAGTAGTAGTAGTGTTTTTATAAAGGATGCTTCGACAGCAACGGTCATTTCGCACCACTATTCCATTATTATGAGAACTGTTATATGAAAATACCTCATGTTATGTTAACTTATATTTTTTTGTGCAAATCGGTAGTTCGGAGATATATTATTATTTCATTAATGCTTTCATGGTTGTTACCCAACACTATATCGATTTCACCTTGAATGAGTAGTTTTTATCTAATTGACCGGTACTTGTTGCACTCCGTCAAGAGATGTTTAACACTAAGGGCTGAGTCGCATTCCTCACATTTGGGTGGGACTTCCTCCGCTGTAAAGAGATACGAGTGCGTCAGTGCACAATGTCCGATCCTTAAACTAGTGATGGCAACTTCTTCAGCGCGGTTTCTCCAGACGGAGGTGGACCACGCCAATGTATCAGGTTAAATTACACGTAATTTGTTGTTAATTGTGCTGATCCATATATCCTTCCACTTTTTTAGGGCTTAATTCCGTAAGGTAGACATAATATCATACAAAGGTACACGGGCAGACGCTAAGTCAATTTCATTCAGGGATTCTTTGGCTGCTGAGTCTGCTTTCTCGTTCCCACTGATACCTACGTGGCCAAGAGTCCACAAGAAGGCAATTTTAACTCTCTTTGAGTTAAAAGACGAGATTGAAGCATGAATTTCTCGTACAATGAGATTTTTAGATGAAAAAGTTTAAATTGCGTGTAGAGAGCTAACAGAATCCGTACACATGAGGAATCATGAGTCATAACAATTAATGCTACCCAGACCTAGGACTATATCATACAGTTCTGCGGTGTAAACTGAACACATTGGGTTCAGTTTTGCCTTAAGGATTCCGTGGTAGGTAGATACGATAGCGCAACCGCAGGACGAAGCCGATTTTGACCCATCTGTAAACACGGGGGTAAATCAGAGTATTTTGAAGTTATTTCCCTGAATAATTGTCCATATTCCAAGGGTGTAGTCGAAGCCTTAGGACCGCTAAGCAGTTCGAAATTACATTCCGGTTGGGGTACCAACCATGGAGGGAGTTCATTTTACCCAGAAGGGTACACGTCGGCTAAAGTAAAACCTCATTCTTCGATAAAGTTGGTGAAACGTACACCGATAGGCTTCGTTGATCTTATTTTGCGATTAAAAACCTGTAAAAATCGAGATTTAAAAATAACATTAAAATATGGATGGGACTTCATCGATAAAATTTTTGCGGCGTAGTTGAACGTCAACAACTCCCGGCGAGTGGCTAGAGGTGGCTGAGGACTGGAGTATCGGCGTATACGCTTAGGACTGGAGATGTTCTAAAGGCGCCAGTAGCAAGACGAAGCCCGGTATAATGTACCGTTGAAAGTGGTCTCAAATAACTCTTCCTTCCAGAGGGCTATATGACAGACCCATAGTCAAGTCTCGAACGCATAAGTGCCCTGCATAAAAAAGTAATGTTGTACGATCTGCGCCCCATGTTGAGTGGCTTAAAAATTTTAAAATATCTAAAACCTTCATGCACCTATCCTACAATACGCGCACGTGTTCTCGTAAGTTTAATCTGCGATCGAATGCCATCCCTAAGAATATTGTGGAATCAGTAAAGGGCAGATTCCATCCATTGAGAATTACGTTAGGCGGAGGGTAGTGTCCTCGCGTCCTATGGAAATGGACGCATTTTGTTTTTTCCATAGAGAAACAAAACCTATTATTTTGTGCCCTTCTTTCAAGTTTCTTTAGAGTCAATTGGACCTATCTTGCAGCACTGGTGATCCTCGATGATCGGAAGAAGATTGCCAGGTCGTCGACGAACAAAGATCCCATCACCGGTGTACTTATACAGTCCGCTACGTCATTGACCGCAATGGTGAAGAGTGTCACGCTCAAAACGGAGCCTTGAGGTACTCCTGTGTCCTGGTTATAAAAACGAGATAGGTAATTTCCAACTCTTACTTTAAAAACACGATCGGATAAAAAGTTTTTCACGAAGGTGGGTAGATTACTTCGAAATCCCTACTTGTGTAAAGTTGCTAAAATCTTACAACGCCACACTCTATCGTAAGCCTTTTCTATGTCAAAGAAAACGGCAAGCACGTGTTGGTGCATGAGGAAAGCCTCCTGGGTAAAGCTCTCAGCAAGAGCGAGGCTGTCTACGGTTGACCTTCCTTTCCGGAATCTACATTGAGCATTAGAGAGGAGGCTTCGCGTCTCTAAGTTCCAAACGAGACGTCGATTGACCATCCTTTCCATTAATTTACATAGACAACTGGTTAACGAGATAAGTCTGTAATTGCTGGAATCGTGTTTCTCCTTGCTTGGTTTCGGGATTGGTACTATAAGGGATTCCTTACATGATTGCGGAAAACTTCCCTCTTCCCATATCTGATTAAGAGCTCTAAAAGTCTCCGTCAAAGCCGAGTCCGGTAAATTTCGGAAGAAGGCGTTCTGGGTACTGTCTATACCTGGGGAGCTGTCTCGTAAACCGTCTATGGCGGACGTAAATTCCCACATTGTGAAGGGTATGTTATAATCTTCGACATGATTGTTCCCTTTAAAGTTAATAGATGTATTTTTCTTCATTTGGGCAGTAAACTTTTGGTCATAGTTGTTGATGCTGTAAGTGTTCTCGTATACCTGGCCAAATGCTTCACAAATATCTAGGGGCATGGTTAAAATACTTCCGTTAATTTTTAGACAACCTATATTATTCTCTAGACGAGAGCCAGAAATGCAGCGCACTTTGTGCCAAACTTCGGAAACAGGTGTTCGGTTATTAAGGCCTGATACGAAATCCGTCCAGGATGCTCTCTTTGCTTCTCTAATAGTCTGTCGTGCCTTTGCTCTTAAACGCCTGAAGGATGCTAGATTCTTTTCTGTAGGGAATTTGTTTAAGATACGTAGAGCTTTTATCCTTAGTTTTATTGCCCTAGCGTATTCCTCGTTCCACCAGGGAACCGCTGGGCGCCGTGCGGATGGCTTAGAACAAGGTATACTGGCGTTTGCAGCTATTATGACATTAGCCGTTAGGTTTGCTATGTTTTGAGATCCGTTGAGCTGGCTGTTATGATTAAAATGGAAGCTCTTCTTAAAGACAGTCCAGTCAGCCTTGCGGAAAATCCAATTCCCGTGTCTAATAAAAGAGAGGCTACATAATAATGACTGTCTGCAAATTAAAAGGGGGAAATGATCGCTGCCACATAGATCATTATGCACGGATAGATTTATTTTATTTATTAAACTACTCGAGCAGACGCATACATAAATAGTAAAAAACTCTCCTTTGTAACTATTGAAACGGGTGTGTTCCCCGTTGTTCAATAAAAATAAATCAGATTCAGTGATAAAATCAGATAAAATACGCCCTTTTCGGTTACCCTTGGAACTAGGTCCACCCCATAGGGGATCGTGAACATTAAAATCACCCAATAATACAAATGGCTTCGGAAGCTGTTGTATTAGGGCTTTTAAGTTAAAAAGTGTGACCGGAGCACCCTCGGGCAGATAATCGTTACACAACGTTATCCTCTCCGGGGCGTGTACTGTCACTGCCACCGCCTGAAACGGTGTTTTCAGGGGTATTCGGGAGGTGTAAAGGGACTCCCGAGTAGCAACTGCTACTCCACCCTGGGCACGTTGGCCACTGGTGTCGTCATATCTAAAAATGCAAAAACCTTTTAAAATGCCCTGGTCCGTTGTTTTAAAATGTGTTTCTTGCAAACACACGCAACACGGATTAAAATCTCGGATTAAAATTGTCAACTCCTCCTTATGATGGTAAAAACCATTACAGTTCCACTGTAAAATAAAATTCATAAAATAAAAATATAACAATTAGATTCAAATAAAATATTTCTGTCTCAGAGAGACATTCCCCCTCCTCCATTGATTCTGGTAGGCCTAATACGGCCAATCCAGATGGACCGGGTGAAGCTGATTTTTCACGCCGTATTGGCGTGGACCCGGTGGTAGTTTTGTGCGAGCTCTTACGAGGAGAGCCCGCACTGGAGGTGTTCGTCTTAGTTGCCAGTTTTGGAGCCTTATCTGGCTGGGCTAAAATTTCAGTTTTCTCCTGGGGTTTCATTTGTGCCTCTTTCTCTTTCGGTGGTTCACTGTTTTCGGGGTTTTTATAGTATTTATGCCAGGTTTTTCTGCTGTTGCAGCGAAATAACGAAGGAACGTAGGAGCCATGAGAGCCTGATATTTCTTGCGAGCCTCTAGATATGGGATCTTGTCTACCGTTTTAATTTCCATAATTTTTCTTTCTTCCTGTATTTACGGGCAATTTCGTGAGTAGACGGCGCGTTGCCCTTCACAGTTCACTCAGTGAGGCTCATTTTCACACTCATCTCCGTGTTTTTCCTGGCTGCAGCGTGGGCAGGTGGCCTCGCCCTCACATCGCGTTGCGATGTGGCCGAAATGCTAGCACTGGAAGCAGCGCATGGGAGACGGTATAAAAGGGCGTATGGGAACCGATTTGTACCCAACGAAGACCTTCTCTAGAAGTTTATCTCTGGAAAATGTAAGGACAACAGATGTGTTGTCTTTTATTTCCCCGTTACGTTTTGTTGTAAGACGTCTGGCGTTGGTATCCCCCTGAGAGGCCATCTCCCTCTTAATTTCATCCATGTCAACATAGAGAAGGTCGTAATGACTGATTACACCTCGGCTCGAGTTTATGGTGCGGTGCATTTCTATTATGACAGATGTGTCATGGAATTTTGTTAATGATAATAGTTTCTTACTTTGGGTATTGTTACTGATTTCTCTCAGAAGAGCACCATCCCAAAGTTTTTTAGCTGAATTTAATTCCCCAGGCACGGCTGCTGATAAAATACGCCGAATGAAGAAGGGAGATACCTTTTTAAAGGACTCACCATCTGTTTTACATTTAATCACAATATAACGCATACACGCTCCATTACATATCTCTCCCCCGGCTGTTTCCGGACGGGATCTTTTTGGTGGATGAAAATTTTTAGGCTCCATTAAGTTAAGAGATTCATCCCCTGAGGTCCTCACCCACTACGGAGCCACACATTCGGAACGCCACACCGCAAAACGGTGTGGTCACCAGGGCTACCCAAAGGATATGGCACTATTGTTTAGGGGTCTGCTTTGGGTTGGGCCTCCAGCGCATGGGCCCTCCAATCCCATACGCCTTTGGCCCCCCTATACAGATCCCCATCACTCCAGCACTCGCCATCGAAACGTGCCGATAAGCCGATTGATCAAGACTGGCTAGATCTTCACCGCCCGTTTACAGGGGATCCAGGGCCGAAGTGGGGTGTTAAACTCCGGCCCATACCGGGCATCCGACACCCGGCTGGGTGCCGGAGAACTCATCCACCAGGATCCCTTTCTCCCCATTACGCGTCTCCACACACGGCAAACATGCGTGTGGATCGCAGACCAGGTGGTGTGGCCGCACACAGACAGTAGACCCACAAGACTATCCGGACTCAACCCTAGCTGGCTCTGGGTTTTTTTTCCGGGGTTTCCTTCCCCGCCCTTTTAGTTGCCTCCTACGACAAGCAGGGATACTGCGGGAGAATTCTTCATCTCCCTACCCGCAGGGGTGTATCCATGCACTGTTCTTCTACTGCATTATATTGCTCCAAACCTATATTTATTATATTTGAAGTGTTCAGTGCTATTATATTAAAGTTATTGATCTCTGTTGCATTCCGCCCTCCAAAAAGTGGATCCATTTCTGAATTTGAACAGGAGTGTGCACGTTTCTCTCCCACTTACAAAAATATTGTTATATTCAGTGATTTCAACTCTGATACACTCAGAGCAAGTTATGAAAGCTCATATCTGTATAATTTATCCCTCTGTAATAATATGCATATTTTGCCATTCAATTCCACTCATCATTCAGCCCAATGCCATACGCTGTTGGATCTATGTTTTGTTGATGAGCTTGAGAAAATCATTTCCTCTTCCCAAACCCCTGTCCCTTTCCTTTCAGCCCATGATTTGATAACCTTAACCTACTGCTTTAAATTTCTGCATATGCCATTACCTACTTTCTCGTTTCGGAATGTGAAAATAATTGATGTTGTCAGGTTCCATGCGGAACTTTCCTCCTGTGATTGGAATGAAGTTTTTCACTCAAACTGTAGGTATTGATAAAAAACTACAATGCTTTAACTCTAATATTCTAAATAGTATTAAAAAGGTTGCTCCTTTAAGGTCTTGTACTCCTAAGCGTCACAAACTCCCGTGGTTCAGCTCCGACATTAAGAAACTAATATCTGAAAGAAATTGACTACGGTGGGTATTCATGCGGACAAGGGAGCCTAATGTATTTTAATTATTCCAGGAACTCCGAAACTTAGTTATGCCCGGGTTTTAGAGGCCGGGCGCCTTTACTACTCAAATATTTTCTCCGGTAAAACTGACTCAGCTCAAGCATGGCGAAAATTAAGGAATTTTTGTCTCATTCGACCACGTGTAAACTCCCTTCCGGTACGCATTTCTGCAGATCAACTTAATGATTATTTCATTTCGGCATCCCATAATTCGAATGAACGCCTCATCTCCACTTCCACTCCTGAAGATGATAATTTTGTGTCCTTTAAAGATGAAGGCTTCTATTCCAACACATTACTCCCGGAATGTTATCTTAATACATGGCCCGTTCCCAATCTCATTCAACCGGGGTTGATGAAATTCCGAATTGCTTCATTCGTAAATTGCCCGAAGAGCTTACATCAGTACTGTTTAAAATATTCAACTTCTCTTTGTCCAACTCAGTTTTCCCTATCTTATGGAAAAAACACTTGTGAGACCAATTAACAAATCAGAAAGCCCTCTTTCCCGCAGAATTCCGTCCTATCTCTATTCTCTGAGCCTTCTCCAAAACTTTGGAGAAAATTATCCATCACCAAGTGACTGATTACCCTTCCTCCAAGGGGAGATTAGACCCCTTTCAATCTGGCTTTCGTAAAGGTTTCAGTACACAGTCAGCATTACTCAAAGTCACGGATGACATTCGTAGTACAATGGACGGTAGGATGGTAACCATCATGGTCCTTTTTGATTTTTGTAAAGCCTTTGACTGTGTTAACCATGAGCGTCTTTTGCAAAAATTGAAAACCTTCAACTTTTCCTGTTATGTTTTGAATTGATTCTACTCATATTTTGATAACAGAACTCAGGCAGTGCTAGGTGCAAAGAACAATATATCGTCTTGGTGGACTGTGCCATGCGGGTTGCCTCAAGGGTAAGTTCTTAGCCCTCTTTTATTCAGCCTTTACATCTTTGACATAGCAAAGACCCTCAGACTCTGCAAATGTATGCTTTATGCCGATGAATTTCAGATTTTTATTCATGCTAACTCAAATAAATTGGCCTCTGCGATCTCCCGTGCCAATGAAGATGTCTCAGGCATTTGTGCTTGGGCCCATGAAAATGTATAGGTCTTAAATTCTTCCAAAACACAGGCAATCACATTTGGTAACTCTAAAATTTTAAGCATAACTAATTTTTCTCTTCTCCCCTACATTAAATTGGGTGACGCCGATATTCGATTTAGTAACACTGTAAGAAACCTTGGCATTACGTTAACTAATAACCTCTCGGGGAAAAAATCACATGAAATCTCAAGTAAGGTCAACGTATATATACAACGTCCGTCCTCAGAATGTTACACTTTCAACCTTGTGTTGCAAATGTTTTTTCCCTTCAGTTCGCTGAAGAGGGCCACCTTGTGGCCCGAAATACGCGTATCCGACGCTCACCCTCGTCCGTGTTTGTGTGTGTATTTTGACCACGCTCTTTTTTTTAGCAAGATTCTCCCAGAAGTTGGGCCCATTTGTGTGTGTGAGTGAGTGATTTTGAGTGTTTGTGAGAGTGAATGTGTGAATAACCTGGCATTCTTAGTGGGGTCTCATTAGCCCTTCGAAGGATCCAAGGTTATAACCCCAAGCATCCTTAGCGGGGTCCCATTAGCCCTTGCGAAGGATCCTTTTTTGGGGTATGTGTGTGTGTCTGTGTTGGTCACTGGCGAGGAAGTCACTTTCCCGTAAACCATCACAGGAGGGTATTCTGGTTGAGAGGCTGGGGTTGGTCACTGACGTTTTCGTTAAACCAACACAGTAAACTTTAATTTCTTTTTTTTGACGAGTGGTGCCAATTATTACTGCCATTAGAGATTTATTCTTTATTTGTACTCCACGTCCTATTTCAGTACATTACATTCTGAAAAAGTCGGTGTAAGCCATTGATTACCTTGGCACCTACGATCACATGAACCGCAGACACATCCGCATAAGAAAAAAATAGATAGGTTTTCCGCGTTCAAATTATCTTCCTCTCATAGATTGACTGTGTGGAAAATGAAATCTCCCAAGCCTATCGAATATCTAATAACACCATGATGAATTGTAACATTGATTAATCCCAATCAAGTTATTTACTTATTTAATATGTCTGTCTGCAAGTCCTCTTAGAGGGAATAGGAGACTTTCGTTTTATAATTATGTTTTAATGATTTGTGTCATATTATTTCACGAACGGAGCCCAACTTATTGCATTTGCAACTTATTATTAGCAAAGTATAACATTTTAAGCAGTGCAGTTAGTTTATCATATAGGTATCTCCACGATTTGGCCCGCACGTCAATGACAACTATACCATCAGTGAGAGATACCAGCATAAATATAAAAAGATGCGTCAGTGTTAGCGTCCCTTTAATCAACTGGAATTAACGTACTAACATTCCCGCTATGCGCTGGAAATAGTACCGGCATAAGTATTAGAAATTTGTTGGTTTTCATGTGCTCTTTCATTGTCTTTCTTTCTTCGTTGGTGATGTGGGTCTTTGAGTAATTTTTCGGAGCAGTACGCTTTGAACCTCATCCCGAATTACGTCATCTTCTTGTTTATCAAGCCTTTGAATGCCATCTTTCACTCTTCTAACGACGAGATGTCTTTATAGAGGATTCCGATAAGAGCCATGGCGTATTCATTGCCTTTGGACAATATGGAAATGGCAGCTTTGCTCCGATCGTGGCTCCTGAGTTAGACAAGGTCTGCGGTCATTTACAGGGTCGTATTCTGGATTTCTTAAAAGATTTAATCGATTTTTTTCTCAGCGTGGCGCCTAGATCCAAGTGTAGGTGACTCAGGTGAATTGAGTTCAGCTCGCGTGCGTTGGACTAACTCCCAGAGAACTGCCTTGCTTGTCTTTAAAACGGTTCTCTAAGACTTCTCCGAAGGTATATGATGTGTGACAAAAGATGACATACAGTGACAAAGTCCTCCTATCCATGCTCTGTTCCAGAAAAGCCTGTGAGAAAAGAGTATTCCTCTCTTTCTCTTAGGCTACTAAAACCATTTGCGGTCATCTACCTTCTTAAACAATTCTGCGCATGATGTCCGCTTCTACCGGGAGGAAAGATTGACAGAAGCCGATCTTTTAGTGAGTTTTGATGTGTAGTCTCTATTCAGCAATATTTTTGTGAGAGCAGCGGTGAAAATCAGCGGTGCTCGATCCCTCATCGTGAAAGAGATACCAAAAATGAAAGCTTTGTCTTTAGAACTCATATATTTTTTGAAACGGGAGGTTTATGAACCAACGCAAGATGGTGCCATGGGCTTCCGCTTTCACCGGTCATTGCTGTACTATCGGTGGAAAAATTGGAAAACAGGCAATAAAATCTTACTGAAAATATAGACTCTTCCTAAGATGAGCAGACGGCACCGTTATCATTTGTTGGTACGGACAGAAGGCAATAATCGAGTTTCTAAGGCACCTAAATGAGCGGAAAAAATCTATCAAGTTAACGATGGACAACAGGCGCTTGTCATAAACCGACGAGAGAGAAAAAGACTTGGGTCATTTTTGGACGTCCTACTGATGAATAAGAATGACATTTTACTGTATCAATCGGTGTTAAGAAGAAATACCCACTCTCGTCGCTATCTGCCATCGTCTTTGAACCTCATCCCTTCACAGAAGACATCTAATATCAGAATTCGGTTCACATGAGCTCCCACAATATCGGATGAAGAGAAGCGACACCCTCTAAAAACACTGAGAGACAACGGTTACCACGGAGGCGAGATCTACAAAGCAGAAAGATAAATAGACATGCCCTTGAAAGTGATCATCAACCCTCCATCGGAAGATTGAGAGAAACCTTCCACCTTCGTCTTAAACCTGAAGGTTGCAGAATCAACGGAGAAGATAGCTAGAGTGCTTGTCAAGTCAGCGATGTACAAGCCAAGAGATTGTGACAAGATCCTTTTATGTATCAAAGGCTTCTATAATAAGTGAAAGATCGAACCCCAATGGATATTATGGACATAGTCTAGGAAGTTAAAGTTTACCATAAAAGTGCTTACGTTGGGATGTTATCCAGTCGGTTGCAAGAACACCAGAGAGCTGCAAGAAACTGACAACCAAACCTATCTGCCAATCGCAGGGGACCCCAGGTCCCTGTCTCAGCATCAATTTTAAATAGGCCAAAGAAATGCCCTCTTTTCCGTGAATCATAAGGGATGTCATTGAGATCAGCAAGAATCCCAACAACTTCAACAGAGAAGATGGTTACTCGTTGTCCAACTCCTGGAAACGCGGGTTCTGTCCACTAGCGCGGGAGAAAAACATTCAATCATTACGCGCCTAACTCACCAATGAATAATGTGCGTGGGACGGGCACATATCATCGACATTTTCTTCTCAATGAACACCCCATGACCTCTCCATTGGAAAAAACGATTCCAGAATCCCGCCGTTAATCATAATTTTGTAGCAAAAATTTACTGTACGGTGCAGTATATATTTACTGACCTGAAGAAGCCGACAGGTAAAGCGGTCACCCCAGCAAAATGGATAAACGTGGACCATTCGAAACACCTGTATATTCATCACAATGCGGAATCGTTCATAAGAATTTCCACCAGCAATAACAAAATAAGAAGCATTTTTATTGAGAAAACAATTATTGGTTTCGTCATTGTTGAGGTTACCGTGAATGTACTTGTAAAATATATCATATAATTTTTATACAACTTCAAATTTCGCGTCACATCATCTTGTCATTGATCCTAACTACCAAGTTCGAAGTTCTACGATTTAGACACGCTTCATTTTACCTTTATTATTTTCTCCTTGAATTTCATTCTCAGTTCATGAGTCGAAGGAGCAAAAGGATTCAGAGCAATGCACGTTCATACAAGATGCTTGCTTCGAGTAGCTGGGGCTCTATGGCGGTTGAATTTGATGGAAGCATTATCAGAGGACGATGTCAATGTCCATTGGATCGAAAAAAAGGGTGGGGAAGATAGATTGAAAAAGATAAATCATAACTCGAGGAAGTAATCCATAGTTGGTGGCTCTTGTGACATTGTTGTCAGAGATTGAAGAGCGATGATTTGAAAAGGTTAACACAACGTGTATTGCTTCGATTTTTGGGCTGTAGATGTCGAGAACGGAATGTTTTTCGGACACCAACTCGAGTATTATCTCAGAGAACACCAAGTTTGCCCTAGTCTTACGCAGTAAGTTTGTAATTTTGGCCTCATCACACCGTTTGGTTTAGGCTATCCTCGGATTTGAAAATTAGAATCAACTTTGTAAGGTTAATTTCTAGACGTAAATTTTTTTTGTTATTTTTTTGACTAATATCCTGCGCATATAATGAAGCACTATAGTATTGCGTTTCGTCCACCAAAGTGTTCATTTCAATTTTCAGTGTATTTACAGTGTGTAATTAGGAGTAAAATTATTAGTGCAGTCCCGCTGACAAGGTCAGGGGTCGGCAAATTGCTCGCATTCCACGGCTGTTTTGTTATCTACAACAGTCCCTGAAGAAACATTAACGATCGAATTGAAACTCATACCTATCGTCCTTCTCTAAACTTTTTCCATTTAGTGATTTTTAAAAAATTTTATCGAGCCAATTGTTATAACAAAACATTATAATATTACTTTAGGCATTGGAAATGGAAAAGTTTTAATTTCAGCCGAAATTTATATAATGAACCATATTTCACGTATTTAACAATTTCTGATTAGTAACTCCTGACATCCCACTTTGGCAAGAGATGTTCTATGGCTCACAAAGGTTACTATAAATGGTTTGGTGAGTCTGGTCCTCTTTGTATAGTTGCCGTGTACGAGATCTCATCCACCATTGTGGCAACAATGGGGGTTTTGTGTGCTTCATGAGCATTACGAATTAATACTGGCTTTCCGATAGGCATGAACACAGTCAGACAAGTACATACATCTACATCTACGTCATACCCTGCAAGCCACCCAAAGGGTGTGTGGCAGGGGGTGCTTTCGCACCAGGCATGCATGAATGATATGGTAGAACACCGACATTACATTAAAACCCGCGTACCACACATGCAAAGCGCCAATTAAAAATCTAATACCCAAGAAACATTCTATCTTCAATCGTTCCAACATTCAAGGGATACAAAGACTACTACTACAGATTCAAAATATCATGCATAAATAAGAACATCAATATTTACATCATGCATAGACAAGAGAGTAGAGAATATAATGAGAAAGATTTACTGCCTGCCTACTGTCAATACTCGAACTATTCCTGTCGACTATCACAGCTGTTATGGTCCCGAATGGTACGCGGAAAAAATGACATTTTATACCTATCGATTCTACAATCTAGCTCTCTAATTTTATTGGCGCGATCTAATCTGCCGTAGTACGAAGGGGTTAATAGTATGTTTTTTACGTCGTCAGTAAAATGATTTTCCTGAAATTTATTTAGGAGGTTAAGCCTATAATTTAATCTACGCTGTGATAGCGATTCCCATCCTAATTCTTCTAACAGTCCAGACACACTAGCCAACTTATCATAGCATCGTTTCACAAACCTAGCTCCTCTTCGCTGGACGCGATCTAACTCTGATATCAACCCCGTTTCGTATGGGTCCCATACACTAACAGCATATTCCAGATGAGGCCTAACGATTGAAAAATAACAACGTTCTTTCACTTTCTCATCACATTTTCCGAGTACTCTCTTGATAAAAACATACTACCTTTCGCTTCACGATCCTTTTACGTGTTTATTAAGGCTGAAGACTTGGAAAATTAATGCATTTGAAATAGTATGCACTTAAGTTACATTCATATGCTTTGCATTACTCTTACTTACTTACTTACTCTTTGAATCGGAAAGGAAATGGATTTCAATATTAAAACGATAGAATAGTAAGATTAGATTTCTTCATCACATTTTAACTGTAAAGATAGTGACATCGACAGATTTAATAACTTTAAAGTTTCATTGTTCTCTAACTTTGGTAAAAATTCATCTGTCAGCTATGCGTGACGAGATAAATTCTAAGTTTTTTCTTCTAAAAACCTTTTTCCTATTAATATTTCCATACGTACTTCAGAATTATTAACAATTTTGAAAGGAAATTCGAACATGGTGACCGCTTAAGAAATATCTCGATCCAGCTACCTTAGGTCTAATTCATAAATTTACTGATTGCATTCCGAACACTGGCTTTCGCCCTGGGAGATGCGACGCTTTCGAATGACGGACGGTAGAATGGGGCGTCGGAGGAGGATGGAGTTCATTTGACCACGACTTTTGGCTTTATCCTGAAATTTCGAAAGAGCTCACTGTAGTGGGACGGGGAAGGATCCCGGTGTGGGGAGAACGGGAGCGGGGGTGGACGCGGGTGGAGGGATCGCGGGTATTAGTATATGTAAGCTGGGGATGGGGCAGCGGCGACGGACGCGATGGAGGAACGACACTGGATCCGCAGGGGGGGGGAGGGCGTTGTGGGGGCGGCGGGAGGGGCGGTATGGATTGATTAGCGAAGGGACATGGAAGATTGCTCTGCAGGGAAGACGGAGTGGTTCTGCCGCGGGGGGTGGGCTGGGGATACGTTATTGCTGGGGGGACAGGGGGGGGGGAGTGGGTTGGCGGAGCGGACACCGCCCTATATCGATGCACGTCACCAGAGAACATCGGAATCATCCGGCAACCAGAGGCTGTAAATTTAGTCACTACACTCGAGCGACACGGTTATGCTTTCCATTTACCTTGTTGATCCAATCGGGGGGAGGGGAGGGGTGAGGACCAGCGAGCTAGGGAATGGGTTGGGGAGTGGAGGGGGATGGCGGCGGCTGGAGGATGGGGGAGGGGTCGGAGGCAGAAATCAAAACGCAAAAATGTTCCGAGAAATGTGAGGCTGGGTGGATGAAATAATATTACCCGGAGGGCAGTGAAAGGCTGAGTTTTTGAGAGGTTGTAAGTCTGTACAATCACTCAAATTTCGTGTTATTAGGATGATTTCGTGTTGGACGTTTCTGCCATATATTTATCCTTATTTCTAGTATTTGAACTATGATTGATTGATATGAACTATCTTTGTAGCAAAGTGCGATATTAGTGCAATATAAACCACCGGGATACATGGCTCACGGTCCAAAAAGTGAAATTTTAGCCATCCAATGGTTGTGTATCACTCTGGCATTGAGTATGGGAATAATTCATTCGTAAATCTGCGTCCTGATGTAGTTGGTGGAACTAGGAATATCAAGGAAAGCTAGTGCATTAATTGAGAGACTTAAGTTGTTATTTTTGGCAGCTTATTTTACTCACTATGCTATTCATCTATCATAACTAACCTGCCGACACACTTAAATGACTAAACACCGGAGACGGATCCACTTACATTTAGCCAAATTCTAAGTCACAATTCAGCAGTTGTCCCAAACTTACTTCCATCAGCATCTGATATATCAATTGCCAGATATTCAATGGCTTATAGCTTCAAGAATTTGCGTTAACGATTAGGCAAAGGAAAATGGAAAGAGTTCGAAGAGAGATATTTTAGCATGCGTTATTTTCGCGAATAATACGCGGCTATGAGGAAGTTAATTTATTACTTATGGCATTTGTATCCTTGCTATTTATTGTTTATTCTGCAATGATATAGTTTTTATCGTCAATTACACTTGTGATTCCAACACTTTAAACATGGGCAAATAAGGGGTCATGAGTTGCATGTGGAACGTATCAAGAAATGGATGGAATGGCAAAGGAATGTCCAAAGAGGAAAACTAGCCGTGTGGAAAAGTGTATAATCTTTCCTACTAAATGTGCAGAAGCGAAATATGGATGTTCCTGAATAAGCGTAAGAGTTGGCTGAATGCAGAAAATGTGAAGAATCAGAGCAGTGCTTTCCTTAAAAGCAGGAGGGTTAGCAATGAGTGGTCGATGACAGAATTTGGAATGGATGCTCCAGTAATGGCCATGTTTGAAAGGAATATGCTTCGTTGGTTTGGCCATGTCGAGATAATGGACCAGGGTCAAATAAGGAAGCAGATTTATGATAGAGGAGTGAATTGTGTGAGAGGAAGGGGTAGACCCATTAAGACCTGTAGGACTTTAGGAGAAGAAACACTTAATAGACAGAGAATTAGGACTCTTGAGAACAGGAGGGCGTGTATGGAGGTATGCATGAAAGTAACTGAAGTAATAGAGGTAGCCAGGATCAGGCAGTATGGAAGAAATTGTTTAATTGGAGTCAGTTTTACGGGCCTAATGCCGAGAATAAAGGTCTTTTGGATATTACCCACCCCAAACGGGAACGGCGTGGTTGGTATGCATGCATGTAGCTATAAAAAAGTTAAACACCTTTTCGTAACGAGTTGATCGCCATTTTATTCAGCTATGAGAGAGTGATGAAAAAGAACTGACGCTGATTTTTAGGGGTTCTTGTCAAAAAAAATTGTCAGGACAAGGAATATTTAGGAGAGACAGCTTTAGAATCACGCCAGCTCGATCTGCGGACGGAAATGTAGGAGCGGAGATAATGCTCCGGAAGAGTGCGGGCCGCGAATGTGTGATTTCATGCGGTACCCTGAATGCGTTGTCAACAACAAGATATCAAGTAAGCTCTCAGACGCCATTGTGATGCGACTGTTCCCAAAGTGACAAAATAAATTGCAATTTCTACTAATGCTGTCTTTGTATGCAGGACTTGTCATGGTCTCATTATCGTGTGTTATCATCCCGTAGACTGTGTTACCATCAAAGTCAGTGTGTTGACTCTACGACCAGGTCTAATTGGAGTCAAGTATAATAATTTAGCACTCTGTTGCGCCCTAATGAAATCAGCTCATTGACTCTGCTTCTACTTCCAGTAGCATAAGCGGCACGGCCTGCTTTGGATCATGATAGTGAGGCAATTGAACGTAGTTAACTATGCCATTGAGGTCTTATGTCCAAGAAAATGAATCCAGGATATGACTCGTGGTCATCAAAGGGGGCTTAAACATAAATATGTGAAAGTATAAATGATCGATACAATTTTGCGAAAGAGAGAAAAACTGCTAATCAGTCTGACTTGCGCCGTATGATAACCTGGGAAAGCGGATGTCGCCGGGGACCACTCGTGAAGATAATAGGAAAGGAAATGTTTCAGTGCCAATGTTAATCTCTTATCTTCACTCATTTATATGGACGTCAAGTAAAATTTTACTCCTAAGTATTGTAGGTTTTGAACTTGTTAGGAAAACTCACGACAAGCATTGTTGTATATTGCATTCAACTATTTTTCAAAGTATCAAATACACCATTTTGCGGAAGAAGCTCTGTAGGAAACAATGACCTATTGCAATTCTAAATTTATTAGCAACTGACTAATTTGTTGGCATTGACGAGTAAAAAAATAGCTATTTTGTGAATGATGTATTTTGTTGCACCGAAATCAAGATTTATGCCATCCGAGAGACCTTCAGTCCGCCAATGTAACTCATATTTCATGTTGGTATCGCGCATCCGTTGGTCATCAAAGTGATATGCCAGCAAGCTTTACTCAATTTTTGAGGAATGCCTTGTGAAGTAAAGTCATGTGACCTTGGTCAATTTTTTTCCAATGATCTTTGCAAATAACACTATCAGTACGGGATCCTTTCTGTTGAACAAGTCTTCGTCGTAAATGATTTGATCTAATAAGAAAATATCTGTTGCTATGCATTCTAGCAATAGTTTTGAATGGCCTGAAATCAATTTCTAGAACCTGTCAAGGTATAATTTTTAGGTTGATTGAGAGCAACAGAAGTCCTTTAGGAATAAATTACTCAGATGCTTTTATCAGAGCGCATTGCAACGAATAAAAGAAAAGTAAGTTTTTTCCATATACTTTTTTATTTATGTTCGACTTGCTTCAACACATAGGCGAGGCCTATTAGTACGCAGGTGATCGTATTCCATCCATCCATCTATTATGAATGAAGAAAATAATTAAATTAATTATGACTGCTGAGGCATAAATCGTTGCCAGTTGCCAAGTGCAACATTTTGAAAGCAAAATAATTAGTGTAGCTAGAGATAGAGTATTTAAACACGCTATTATCAAGTTATTCTATCCGTTATTCTGGAAAACATTTTATTGTGATCATGGAAGGCAAATTTAAGGGTATTGCAAAACATTGACGAAAAAACTGCAGAAATACATTTCTGTAGAAATAATCTTCATATCTCTGTTGACTGACCATATTGACTTTTCTGAAGCAGCTTCTCGGTATTGCTGACTGCGCATAGATTTTTTGTGGAGAGTTGTTCTATGCTTCAGTGTATGCTATTCGGTTATTTGCCTTATACAGGTAGCTGCGTTTTTACTAGAGGACTATTATTTGGAATAAGTTTCATTAACCATTTCCTCCGATTTTCCGTCTTCAATCGACTCTTAATCCGCTCTGTTATTTATTCATTAAAATTATATTAACGATAGGAATTTTACGATCGTTTCAGAATACTTGTAAATGGCTTCAAAATCCATCTCCAATGATTAGTAACTCATTTGCTCAAATTAAGAAAAACAATTCACTTCACATTAATCGTATCAAAATCATCTTCTTGGAAATGCAAGTATCAATATTTTGCAATAATAATAAATAAGAACGCCTTTTACTTGATGTAAAAGAACATTTTTTCTTGTTGCAGGCGGCTCAGCTTTTATTGGAATTATTTTATGTCAGTTGGAATAGAAGATGAACTCTGCGTAAATTAAACTGCTTTTGGAAATGATAATTTGCTGCAGCATAACAATAAGCGGGCATTTGTTGCATATTTCAGCTTTACACAGCGATTGCGAGAAAATGACTAAAGTACTAATTTTGGTTCGCAGGAAAATATGTTTTTAATATAATGAAAATACTTGAAACAATGTGTAAACGAGCATTTACTGAGTGTTGCTGTTTTATTGACGACAAGCTTATCGAAAATTAATCTTTTTAGCTGCCAAAGCCATTGCGGTGAGCATTAGTATGGCATATACAGTCTCAGTAATTCAGTTGAATGATGGTAAAACGTTGAATACTTGGGTTAAAATGAAAAATGCTACATATCCTTAGCTTACCAGATGGCATATGGTTATGAAAAAATCAAGTTGTAGTCTAAAAGGATTTCTAAGACGCTGGGAATACTATCTTTTTCTAAATAACTCAATCGAAGGAGAAATATCTAAGATTCAATCTATGGTCGTTCAATCCTAAGATTGGTTGACTGCAGCCCTCCATCTTTCCCCGCGTGATCCTTTTTACTAAAACAATTTATTTCTCTAAATTCCTTTTATTTTGCTTCATTTAGGTTGTATAAACTCATTGAGGCCAAAACAATTGTTTTAATTTTTTTTCAATTCTTAATCAGGAAATATTTACATGCAACTTTAGTTGCTCTTGTACACTTGAGGTCACTAAATGTAGGTTTCCCAGAAGAATAAGAATTTTGTTGAAACTTATATATTAATATTTTACAGTTGTTATTATATTAATTAATATTAGTTATTGGAACAAAGAGCTAATACATGCATATACCACCAGTGAGTTGTATTTTTTAAATTATCACAGATAATTGCATACACACAAAAATAAACAGGTCAGTTATTGTAAAATTCGATAAAATATTCTGGGCGTCATAGAATATCATTTTTTGTATCAAAAGACTGTCATACATGGCAAAATTCATATTTTGACAACCCTTTCATTATTTAATGGCTGTTGTGATTTTTCCTCAAAAAATATAATCGCTGTTTTTGAGAGTTTGAAGCCACCTCCTGCGGATCATCCCAAAGTTCTCATCTAGAACGGACCATATTCTCTTCGAAACTGCAAATAATGAATTAAACACTCCGTATAGGTGTGTTTGGTAGCCAGCGCTGACCACAGAATATCCGATCTGTCCAAGCGAAAAATGTCTGCTACTGCTTTGTTCTGATATTCATCCTTTGTAGGGCCATATATATATACCATAGATCTACACCTCCCACAATTTGTTTACACTCGGCAATAGATAGAGGAATGGGTACAGTCTGATTTTTCTTTCATTTAGTAAAGGTTGACAACCTACCTGGATTCTTCCCTGTATAAATTTGTTATTGTTATCAAAACTGCAAAGTCGTTCCTGCAAGTAGCTATTAAATCACCACCGGTTACTTCTTCAGTCGTACACCTGGCTTTTTTGTAAAACTTTTTCTATTATCCCATAAGAACTACATGGGACTGAATGATTACATGATTCCTATTCTCATATGTGCGATCTAAAGAGCAAATTTTCTGAAGGGAATTGGTTATCGAAGTATAACCTGGAGCACTTTCTCTGGTGGATCTTTTTTAGTGAGCCAATGATGTGCAATAATAAAGCGCAACCTTGCCTAAATCTGCATAGTGAATTGGAAGTTCGCAATGTCCACCATGGGGCACTGAGTGAATTATGCGGCCGGTTGATTTCGCCAGACACCACATTTTGTATCCGAATCGAATAGGTTTGCATTTTACAAATTTCTTGTATCATGCTTACCATAATGAGGAATATCAGTTAAATCTAAGCTACAATTCAACTTGGGAGGCAAGTATCTAGCAAGAAATTAATGTTCAGAAATTCAAGTGCTGAGTGTATTTTAAGCTGTCTATCGGGAAAAACCAAGCTTTGAGGTGTTCGTCAAAGGCAAGTAGCGGAGAATATCGTCAAATCCATTTTTCCAATTGGATTTTTAAAAACTTATAATAACGTTAATAATACCAATTATTAATAATAAATACCTTTCCACTGCTGTTTTATCCCTTTAGATAAATTAACTTCGGCCGTATATCTTTCAAGTTGTCAGAATGCGAGTCTCGAATCAATGCAAAAATTAATACCTCTGAGTGCCCACGAGCAAATGTAGTTGCATCAAAAGTTTGACGATCAATAAAAGAATTAAACGTGGATATAATTCTAAAATATTTTCATGTAACAGACTTACATATTTACTGCCCATTTTGGCTGACATAAATCAAATATACACTCAACAGAGCGGACGGTATACACTTCCGAGCAACAAAGAGTCTGAAGCACAACTGACGGCAGTTGACCCTGACAGGGTCCAAGTGCCTAGGAACCATTACCTCTGAACCTTGACCCTTACTAAAAATAGTCAAGCTGGAAGAAGGAATAAGCTTTAACAAGACCTTATTGTGACAATTTTAAGGGGTCTCTGGAAGGAACAGGAAATTTTTATTTACTATTCAAACATAAGTTGATCGTGGGCTCTAATGGGCTAATGCTGCTCTCTTACTTCCTGGTAGCTCCTCCTTATGTACTTTCCCCTTTATTTGGTCTACGTATTTATTCCTGGATCTGGGTCTCTGGGAACTTTTTCCTCTATTTTTCCTTCAGTTACGTTCATCACAAATCAGTTGTGCCTCAAGACGCGTCCAATCCATCTGGTTTCTCTTTTCGTTCCATATGGCCCTAAGTAATGGTACAAACTGGCTGGTGATTACTGACTGATGGCATTGAGTTTCTAGTTAAAGCCAGAGTTTGAGAGAGGTAAGTTAATTAGGCGGTGGATGATAGAGTGAAAAAATCTAGTTTATGGGAGTGGGGGTGACACGAATTGTTAGGAATTATATAATCGGTATGGGTGAGTTTCCTATAGACAGAGAACTAATGTTTATTATTATTTTCAATGAAAATTGTTAAGTTCCGACAATTTTTAATCGGTTCTCCGATTTCAGAGGTAAACTTAATTTGTTGATGAAGGCTGTTCAATAAGGTTAAAAACAATCTGTCTCTTGCTGCCCGTCCATAGACATAAAATATCATCTAGATACCTATTCCCATATTTAACAATGTTAAGTAAAATATTTCACGTGTTAAAAAGTTTTCTTTCGAAGTTATCCTTAAAAATATCAGCTACGAGAGGTGAAAGGGGACATTTCAAAATAATGGATATATTGACTCAGTAACGACCAAAATCTTAAATAAAAATCCGTGCAATTAACCTCCACAAAAATATGTTCCTTATTACCCGATCATCTCAAAGATAAGACAAAATGGTTTAAAATACCGTTCATTGGTACTTTGTTCTATGCTGCATATAATGCCCTCACCGGTTTAATTTTAAGACCTGTTTTTATAATTATAATACCTTAGGACGACTGTTAAATGATTCTAAAGACAATGCGGATATAAAATCTAAATTTGGTGTGTTAATACTTTCTTGTTCTGACTGTGAGTGCATAGATTGGTCAAACTCGGCGCCAAAACTGTATCCGAGGAACACCAGATGTGCCTCAAGAATAAATATGACTCATCCACCTTTGCCAGACATCTGATGGAGTTGGGTCACAAGAGCGATTTTATTCCGGAAGTTTTGTTCCGCGCTAAGAAAAGCAAAAAGTTTGATGCCCAGAAGCGAACAGCGATCGGCCTTCTCTGGATGATTCTGGTTTTCTTTCAAATGGCATTACCTTCCTTAATCCCTCCCCGCTGCCTGCCCGCGTCACCTTTGCCCCAACCCAGCTTGACACACCGGCTTTCCACAACTGTCCACCCTTTCCCCTTCCCTTCCTTTCCCCTCCTCATTTCACTCCACTCACACCATCTCCTCTTAGACTTATATGAATGTATTCCGACCACGGATAATTTAGTGTACCTGACGATGAGTAACTGCCGAAACCAGTTGTACTCTTAATAATGAAACTGTGGTAGACACAAAGTTTGATTTACTACAATGTCGACCTTCCATCAAGTGAAACCTTCAACTTTTGAATCCAGATCTTGCCTTCCCTGGTACCTCCGTTTTTCCTAAACCTAAATTAATTTCCTTAGGCTTTCTTCAATTTTACGCCGAAATACGCGTATTCGACCCCCACCCTCGTCCTGTAGTGTTGATTTGACCACGCTCTTTTTGAGCTGATTCTCCCAGAAGTTGGGCCCATTTGTGTGTGTGAGTGTGCTTGTGTTTTTTTTTTGTGCTTGTGAGTGTGCTTGCGTAAATAACCGGGCATCCTTAGCGGGGTCTCATTAGCCCTGTGAAGGATCCCAGGTTATAACCCAAACATCCTTAGCGGGGTCCCATTAGCCCTTGCAAAGGATCCTATTTGGTTGTGTGTGTGCGTCTGTGTTTGGTCCCTGGCGAGGAAGTAACATTCCCGTAAACCAACACAGGGGGTATTCTTGGTTGAGAGGCTGTGGTTGGTCTCTGCTGTGGTTTTCCCAGCATACCATCACAGTAATTTTGGTGTTTGTTGACGAAGGGTGCCAATTGTTTACGGCTTTTGGAGATTTTCTCTCTTTTATTCCATAGGACACTAGGTTCGGCGCTCCTCACATTTCTCAGTCCTTGCCCTCTTTGGTATCGCAATCATCACACTCCTTTGAAAGAATATTGGAAGTTTGCAGGCTTTCCAATTAAACTGTCCTAGGGCGGCTGCTAAATCAAGTTAACCAACTTGGTAGAAGCGTGCAGCGTAGGATGTGACATTCACCAGCGAAATGGCATTGTATGCCGATGGGGGCAGAGACTTCTGGAAGTCTTCCGCTGTGGTAGCTCTCTGGGATTATTTCATTCAGGTTGCCCTTAGCATGTCATCTCAAAGAGTAAATGAGAATTTTGTCATCGAATATTTGAACGTGCGGCGAATGTAGGAACTGTAAGTCCCTTCTATATTTCCTCTGTTTTACGTTAAAAATTGAAACTTGTCAAGTGATCCCTCTTGAGGGAGGGAAGGAGCGCGATTTTTTCATCGGGCATAGCGAGACCAAGGCGCCATTCTTACTTTTCCCTTGGCCACGTGCTGCACCCACAGTTATCATGGGACACTCACGTGCAACGTGGCGTGTGCCGACTTTTAACTTTTTGCTCATTTTTGACTCACTAATGGCCACCCACGCTTTTTCTACGGACCTGTGGTTTGTGTTTTGAGTGTTTGGCGATGGGATAAACGGCCGGGTGGGGGCAAGGAAGGGTATCCGGCGGCTGGGGGACGGGCCCTGAGGCGAGGGAGGGATGGGAAGGGGGGGGGGGGGGGAGTAGCCCTGCGGCGGAGCACGCCGGGCTGAAAAAGAGTCGAAAGAGCAAAGTAATGGGAATGAGCGGAAGTATGTGGGACAGTGGCGGCTGAGGGCGGAGGAGAATGTGATTGAAGTGGAAGGGGGAGGAAGCGAAAAGGGGGAGGGGCGATGAGGGGCGCAGAGGGTGGGCGAACGGTGGGACGAAGTGAAGCAGAGCTACCACCAAAGATTATATACACGGCTACCACCACTCCAGCGGTGGGTTCGAACGTTGGATAACGGTTGTCGTATGAAATAAGGCAGTAAACATATAATCTAAAACCCAGGGACTCCAATTTGATCGGGATTTGTAACCCGAGAGAGAAATACTTTTCGTATCGAAGAGCACGTTAAGACACAGAAACTCGCGATGGAGGCCCTTGTTATTCATCCTGGATGCAGAAAAAGATCGATCCTTTTTACTTATATTTCCAATTCTGTGCCTCAATCAAGGGCGTTGAGCCTCAATCAAACGAGTTATCTGATCTGATGAGCCAACGAGTTGTCTAATCAGATGAGGGTGACTTGATACATGGTCTGACGAGAGCTACTCCTGAGCCTAAGCTAAGACGAGAAAATAGTTCTTTCTCTGCCCTCTCGCTTTTCAAATCAGCAAAGATTGTTGTCCAAACTCGTGTTAATACAAGGCTTAATTCTCGAGCCTGTTCTGGTTTGGATTTTCTTCAGGGAAAGAACAAAATCCCTTCCGCTTACCCTGCCGTTTCGCTGATAATGTCACATCTTACGTTGCATGAATCTATTAATACCACGGGTTAACTTAATTTCGACACCGCCCTATGACAGTTTAATTCATAAGCCCGGAAAACTTCGATTATCCTTTCCTGAAGACCTGTTCTCGATGTTGGTGCTTCTTTAATTAAAGGTCACCGCGCCACTCTTTCTATTTACAATGGGTTGCGTGGATACCTAATTGGATTCTGTGATATATTTCTTCCACGGAATTGCTTTGGCATATGACATTTTTAACTGTCACCGTCCTTGTGGGAGCTTCGGCGCTGACACTCATATGCAACTAACTGTTGATGGACGAGTTGATAGGAAGTGCGAGAAGAGCTACTCTGCTGTGGCAGCAATGATAGCCAGCTAATCACGTGTGCCGTAGGAAAAAACTTGACTGCAAATAATAGTCGATTCCGAAACCTACAATGAAAATTGGATGCCAAAGATCAAATAGAATAACAAACTTGGGAACAAGAAAGTAAAGAGGAAGAAAAAAAGAGTCAATGAACGTCCCTAGTTCAAAGAAAAAAGAAGAGCCGCCATTGAGCGTAGAACGATTAATGAAGTAGATTACACCCCGAAGGGCAGATTAATGGCCATTTACTGAAAGAAGTGGTGTATAAAAGGGCTGCCAATGAAGGAGGACCCAGGGTTTATCAACCAAATTGTTTGATACCAAAATTGGAAAAACCAAAAACTCCCTTGATGAAGAAAAGATGAAGAAAAAAAAGCAAATGGAAGGGAGTGAGCGTAGGGCAGGTCAGCGGATTACTACGCAGCTACATTTTGTGAACCTCAGGATTTAAAAATTGATGAAACTGTCATAAAGTCACCATTGTAGTTGTGCTCAGTCAAAAACTTGGTCTAATGGGTGGCTGAGCAACTGCGGACGAGCATCACACAGAATAAAATTAGCAAGCTTTACCACTGTCATGGTATGGCAAGAGCGTTTATTCACCTGCTCTACCAACGCGTGAGTCCAGCGTTGTTATCTCTTCGACCGGCTTTGGGTTTCTTGGAGGAAAGTGTACCTGCTCGTGAGATATTTATGAAAAACTTTAGGGTCACCTGCTTTCGCCAGCGGTCTCTGCTGGAGGAATTTGGGTGGTCACCCTGGGCAGGACAGGAGTGCGCGCTTCGGTGAATTGTGGGGCGGGGAGGAGGGCGGTGGGGATGAAGACAAAAGGAGAGGAGGCGCTGGCGGGGCGTAGAAGAGTGGGAGGGTTGGGTCGACAGCGGGGGAGGGAGGCGAGTGGACACGTCGAAGGAGGAATCGGCCGGGGAAGTGGGGGTGGAATGGGGTAGGGGCGGTTGCCTCTGAGGGGGTGGAGTGAGGGAATATCATCCGCGACTTGGGTGGGGGAGGTCCGGCAAAAGTTTCGCGAGAACACACACTTGTTCATTCGCGTCATAAAAAAAATGAAAACGCCAGTTTATTTAGTGGATAAGCTAAGTCCTCTTCGGAATGATGTACTGGGGTTATGTATAGTTTCATCGCTAAGTGATGAAGGGTATTTTCCGAGTCGGGGAAAATACCATTATTGAGAAACATTACGCGTATATAAGCGCGCGACGAGGGAGGTCGGGAACATGAAATGAGGACTTGGAGCTAACAATGGAGGTGAGGAGAGCATCGTTCATTTCTGAGAGAATTTATTTTGTCCGGCACGAAAGAGTGGAGGCACGAAATTATAACCCGCGGACGAACGCATGGGCAGAGGCTACTTCTGGATCTTGTGAGCGTGGTCGTCACTTTAAAATCCCTTCTGCTCTTTGTCTAAAATCTCTGAGGCATCTGCTAGCATGCATCTGTTTTCTCTGATACGGTCTCCATGATAGTTGGTGTGTCAGTCATTACTATTTTAGATACATGCATGTAGAGGAAGAACTAAAGTTTGGGATGACATTTTAAAGTGTGTTGAATCAAGCGGAAGAATTCAGATATAAACAAAATTGGAATAAATCTATTATACTTTAATCCACGCTTCAACATACCTAATCAATGCGTGTGAAATTATGGGAACAAAGTCTCTATTCATAGAATAATACCAGGCCTTGTGTTCAAGGGATTGATGAACTCGCATACACTACTGACATTTGAAAAAAGCGGAGGTATTGAATATGAAAAATAAAAAATAAAAAGCTTTAAATGATACCCTTTTAGTTCATTCGAGTCAGTTGGTTGATGAAAAGCTAAATAACTCAAAAATGTCTACGTGTGTCAATGTAAATGGTATATTCTGATTTTACTCTTACTTCAGGGAAATTCAGTTTTGGATGTTCCCTGCTAAACGCAAGAGAACTCCCATTATTACGTTAGTCTTACCTAGACTGATGGAGTTTGATTTAGGGGCTTTTAATTATAATTTTCGGCATAGTTAATAGGTATACATCAGCTGAATAATAGCTGTCTTCAAACATTTCAGATTTTTATCGCCAGAAACTCCAGATGCGCTCACCCCAACTTGGAATAAAGGAGAAATAAATACAAACTTTGTTGAATTTCAACTTATTTTTTCAAGGCTTTTTTTCGGTCGAATTACTTACGCATAGCACCCTGGTTTCTCAAGACGTAATTCACAGTTAAAAATGGAATCGGAGCGGTGGGGATGTATAAGCTCAGTCGCACACGTACCAATCGTCGCTCGGTGGGCTGAAATTAAAAAAACTGGTCAGATTTTTTTTGCTTGCAATTAAAAAGAGAAACTATGACTTTTAATAGTTGTGCTGTATTCGAAACGCAAAAATTGTTATAGCTCTTACCGTTTTTTGAAAATCTGCAAACATCCTTGGAGTTGTGAAAAATCGTCTCAATCTTCAACCGGTAATTTTTCTTAAATAATACACCATGTTTTATTCGACACTTTTCATTCCGCTCATCACCAACCATGACTTAGGCACTACGCACCATTACTAATATAATAACTTGCCATAATTGATAATAGTCTGTGATGAGTGAAATTGCAATGTTTAGTTTAACGTATTGTATAATTTAGCAATGTTTTCCACAAAGTTACACATGAAACTTTTGTTAATCTTCAACTGACCTTTTTAGGGAAAACTGCTCAATATTTTTTGTTCTCCATGTGCGTTATATTAGCATATGGATTTTTAAACGTATCCAATTAAAGTCCATATTCTCTACAAGAGGTTTAGTGATAAATTTGACTATGTCAATTATATCTCAGCTTTTTATTAAACGATTAAAATGCAATGCTTTTCGTCTAATTTGTAACGAATTTTAAAAGAATTTAGCATTCACTGAAAGTAGTAAAAAATTATGTTGGATATTATATATTTGACAGCGAAGTAATTTGGCATCATAATAGGAGATTAATGCTATCAGATCAGCCCATTTTTAGCGCAGTGGGAATTATCTTAGCCTGGTCCCTGCGGAGAGTGCCGAGTCATGTACCTCACCCTGTCAGAGTTTATATGGTAAGTGCATTAAAAAATGCAGCAGTTTGAAAGGTTTTAGAACATGTCTGGTTTAGCTAAACTCTGGCCGTCGCGGGTTCTTGAAAGGGCTTCCTGATTTTCTGTCACCCGTGGGAGTGTACACGACTTTTTCTACGCTTTGAATAATGAGGTTCACAAAAAGCCATCAGTAAAAATGAGGCACTTTGGTCTGTATTAAATTTTGTGCATCCCTACCCTCTGTTTTACCCTCTGTTTTCATCGCTGCATTAATCAAATGAATTTTATGCCCAGAAAAATCCACATTAATTGGATTATTTTCATAAATCCTTCATCATTTAACTTTATTGACAAGGTGCATGGTCCAATACACGTAATCAAATGCGTAATTGTAGATTCACTACCACTCTATCTTTTGAAATCGTTAATTCATGATTTAGAATGTTGGCTCCTGGTGTTTGTGCGAGAGTGAAACGTTGCAGGTTGTTGGATGCGTGGATTTTTGCCTTTTGCGTAATCATATAGCTTATTTTTGTTACTATAGTTTCAAATATATTTATGAGATAGCAACTCTTTTAATGAGTGCTTGCTCACACCTCAGCTAATTTTGTGAACATTTTTTCTTCAGATTCCATTAAAGGTCATTTTAGAGTTCATTTGAGGGTGAAAAACAGTAAAACCTAATTTATTATTACATGAAGTGAGTGGCTACTTCGCTAAGTTTTGAGGTAAAGTGATAGTCCTATTGTGATCTCATTTACACATGCATGCCACATGTATTTGTATTTCTTCTTTTGCAACGGCATTTTCTTTCAGTCGAATGAATTTTTACTTATCAGGAGCAGGTGGAGGTCGATGTTCTACCGAAGTAATAAAAATGAAGCATGAAATCACGAACAGAATCAAAACGTCTCATAACCAAGGCTTTTAGTCATAGAAATTCAACTAAGAACCAGCCGAATGTGATGATTCCGTTCGACCTAGCCCCACTAAAGATGTGATCTTATGCCATAGGTAGTGATATAGCTCCGTGTTCCATATGAATAATAGAAGTAGGACATTCAAACCTGTGACCAATAGGATTCCGGCTTGCACAGGCCTCTCAGTGACGTACGTGGATACGTTGGCACGAACCCAGAATTAATAGTTTGCAGTCAATGTGGTTTTTAATTTTATAAACAATTTTTTTTGTTGCGTATATTTTTCGTCGCAATTATCATTTAAAAGTCAACCAATACATGATTAAATATTAGGAGATTCAACTTTATAATCCATAACGTATAGTTTTTAGTACTATACTGTACTTTCTACTGTAAATAAATAATCCAATATTATCTATATCTACATACTACCCTGTGAGCCGCCGCATGGGCGTGTGGCAGGGGGTGTTAGGTCACCAATCGTGTAAAGATGTAAGGTTTTGGGAGGTGAAATGGTGACGTGTATTATGGAAGTGTATTTAGTGGGGCTCAATTTTCATTTGGTCACTTATTGTGCGTGGGAAGAACAAGTTTTTGTATCTATCTGTTCGGCAGTGTATCTCTCTTATTTTATCGCTTCTGTCAGACGAATTCATGCAGTGAGGCGAATATTCTCTGTTTTGCTCTGAAACACGCCATTTCTGAATATCTCGAGCAACCTAAGCCTAGCGTGTAGCCTCCGAACCTCTAGGGGCTCCCACTTTAATCCCTCTCGAGGGATAGCTCGAGGTCACTATTTATTCGCTCGTAGCAGTTGTTAACAAAGCGTGCTGCTTTTCTTTGTATTTTATTAATTTTTTTCGTTAAATCTTTATGACTAGTGTCCCAAATGCTCGCAAATGCTTATATAACCACAAGACTTATGAAACGGTGTACAGGCTCGTAAATATAAAACTGACTCATAAAACTTTGCAACCCAATGATGGTAGGTACTTCTAGAATCACATTCACGATGCTATCACTCCGTCTTTAGAGCCACATCGCCGAACTTAATGCTTACTATTTGCTTTATACTTTGTAATTTCGCTGTCGCTGTTTGCCATCTGACACAAGGAATGGAAGTATTTATTTTTCACATGATTTTGTTCAGTTGAGATTCCTCGAATATTATAGTAAATGCAACAGCAATATTTGGCAATGGTTCAAAATTATATCGGCGAGATCGGAAGATGTTTGGTTTATTTCTCGGTCCAGTTGACTTTTTTCACATGGAATCGGCCATCATTCTATCGTCTCACCACCATTTTGTTGTCCATATATGTGCAATTTAACCCCTCTCCTCTAAGGAAGACTGACCTGGCTGCCTGTCGAAAAACATAAGTACTCTACTAGTGATTGTTTTTCTCTCGTGCGATAGAGGAAGGTTTGATAAAAGAATTAGAGCGAGTACAAAGGAGATCCGCTAGATTTGTGTTATGGTAATTATGTTATGCTAGGCCGTTATGATAATTGTGTAAGTGTTACGAATTTAATAGAAGAACTAGGATGGGAATTACTAACAGAACGCAGGTTAAAGTTTAGGTTAAACCTTTTAAGTAAATTCGAAACCGATTTGTTCACAGATGACGTTCGATATATATTGAGAACCCCTGCGTATTATGCTAGGTTTGATCAGATTAACAAGATTAGAGAGATAGATTGTCGTACCGATAGATTTAAAATGTCTTTTTTCCCGCGTACCATAAGAGAGAACAATAGGCAGCGTAGCAAAGGGAAAGGTAGGTGGAATATAGTTAGAGTAGTCTGTAGCGCATGATGCATGTAATAACAACCAATAATCCCTTTCTTATTATGTAGATACTAACCATATTGCTGCATGAGACCCTATTATCTAGCGTATCTCCCTTAAATCTTAAATATCCTACTTGCATGGCAATAGTGCATGTTTGGTGATCTTCACCCCCTGCCACACACCCTCGTGGTGGCTCGCAGGGTATTACGTCGATGTAGATGGCCAATCTTCAGTTTGCCGCGGAAAAAGTTTTTTTTATGGTAGAAAGTTTGATTATTAAGTTACTAGAGTAATGTTCACCATTTTTTACTACACAAATGTTCCAACATTAAATAAGATAGATTTATAATTACCAGAACAATTTTTAAAAATGTGTAAAATTAACCAGTTAAAAATTGTTAATTCTATGGACATTCCACTTCCGGAAAGAGAAATGAAGTACTG
Source organism: Ceriagrion tenellum (assembly GCA_963169105.1). NCBI lineage: Eukaryota > Metazoa > Arthropoda > Insecta > Odonata > Coenagrionidae > Ceriagrion > Ceriagrion tenellum. Next base: position 104,808,534 of record OY720638.1, on the reverse strand, counting down.
CATGGCGAGGTGATTCCATACTTCGGTTAAAATATACCAAACAATGGTAATCCGGGAAAGTTGATGTTGATCGTTGAATTTCAGAGGTAGAGAGAAAACATGAACAACGAGAATTAATTATAGTACGTACAACTTTCAAACTTATATTTTATTTCGATTTTCTTGACTGGATATATGTTCCAACCAAGCCTAATTTAAGGTTCTAAGTCCATGAAAGTTTTTGAAGGCGAATTCTATGTCTACTGGAGAAGCAGAAATATAACAAATGCGCTGTTTGATTACTTGAATATGTACTCGGTGGTAAACGATTGTAATAAGAAGAATATGTGAATACCCGTTAACTATCATTAATTTAATCAACCATTTAATTCAACGTAAAACAAAAAAGATCTGGGCGAAAGTCCTAATAATACTCGCTGATAATCATGGCCATAGCAGTTTTTTGGAGTATAAGAGCCCAATAGAGCCCCAATAACTTTTATGTACTTTACGACTTTATTATGATTTAATAGGAGCAGTACTAAGGTTCAAAATGCTACCAAAACGATACACTACACGTACCGTTGTGCTCTAGTTGGTAAAGACAATGTGACGCTCTAAATTCAGATACTTTGTTAAAACCCGTTAAACGCACATCATGGGGTAGGGGTAGGATAGCTGAAATTATAATCAAATTTGCTTTCTTCAGCCATTTTCAAGATATACTATGCTAGAACATTTCAAGGCACATAGAAAATACGCGTTTAAAAATATTACCACGTATTATTCCCTAAAATTAATTCAAATTGATCGTTTAATTAAATAAAACACAAACTGGGCTCGGTCAAAATATCGCGTTTAAAGCCATTTCTCAGGTTGCATAGGAAACATACCATTGTTGGAATCGGAGAAAAATTGATAATTTTCGCACTAACTACGTCGGTCTTAAGCTAATATATAGCCTAAAGAAAAATCGATCACAGGAATTACGTATCCATTAAAAATTACGCTTTGGCCATCGGTTAATAAAAAATGCAACCTTGTATTTTAGGTGTAATTTATTTAAAAGGCAATAATAACTCAAATGAAGTTGAGAACTCAAATTAACATTTAAATTTCTTCTGCAAAAGGATAAATTTGAAAACAATCACTGTTTTTTAAGAATAAATATCGTTTACCACAGATATATTTACTTGCTCACCGCTTGCTGTTGAAAGACTGACGTAACTTTGAGGTTATACATGGACTTCACGCAAGCACCGAGGAAGCAACCGTTTAGAGGCGATAGTCATCGAAAAAATGTAATCATTTACATATAGTTAGACTGTAGAAGGCATTCAAAAATATTAAAGCCCAGATCTAAAAATCCTTAGAGATTTAATTACAATGGCATTTGGAGTTTAAAAAATTTGCTCCCCTCTGACGAAAAAATGGCGCAATCGATGAAAAATCAGGACACGCATGGGTCACACTTAAACTAGACTCTAATTTAATGCAAAAGGATCCATCATCCAAACAAAGGCTCCATCTTTGATTTGCTCTTCACTTCATTCATTGCCTTAACAGGTACAAAAGAATTATACTGACTGTAACCGTCAACTGCGCTGCTATCATGGACAAAGTAAATAATGAAAATGGGAACTCTTGAGCCTTTTTAGCGTTATGCAGTGTTTTATTTTATGGGTTTAACGCACTAAGTTTAAATTGGTAATAAAGGTATCTCTTCACGGTCATTACTTGATCTATTAGTTGGATATTCGGGAGGCGACCGACCACTGTCATCATTTTCCCCGTTAAGGGTAGTCGGAGTGATTGGGGGGAGGGGGAAGATAGGGTCGTAGCAGGGAATGGGGAAAGGTGGGCAGAAATCCATCGTCGGCGTTAGTGTACGCATAATGTTCCGCCAGTTCCTTAGTTTAACGAGCTATCATACTTCTATCGCAGGCTATGTCCACCCGGCAGTAATACTTTAAAACCCTTAATGAGAAGTTAATCAACCGTATGTTCCACTTTAACAGTTTCTCTGCTGCAACTGCTGCAGGGTGCTGATCAGGAAGTTGAATTGGATTGGATAATGCGGGACTTTCGGTTCTCTTCTACGTTGAAGGCAGGTTTTGCAGGAGTTCCTGTCTGCTTCTTCTGGTCGGAGGACTCTCTTTACCTACCTCTGGTGAATCGAAAAGACAAGTTGGCGCACTATTTCTAGACTTTAAGAATGCTTTCGACACGGTACCTCACAGAAAACTATTATACAAATTACAGTCATGCGGGTTAAACGAACAAGTAGTAAACTGGATACGTGACTTTCTGAGTGATCGTAAGCAAAGGTGACATCGGGTGTCCCGCAAGGAAGCGTTATTGGCCCACTCTTGTTCATTATATATATAAACGACCTTTGCTCCCGAATTAGCAGTAAAATACGTTTATTTGCCGACGATGCTGTCATATACCGCGAAATTAGTAATCACTCTGACTTTGAAATTCTGTCATTGGACTTTAACAACGTTCAAGCGTGGAGCAAAGAGTGGGGACTAGAACTTAATCTGAGCAAATGCACCGCGGTTCATTTCTTGCGTAGGTCGTCCAACTATCCCCATGTATATGTTGTGGATGGCGTTAGCATAAATGCGACAGATGAAGTTAAATACCTGGGAGTTACGATAACTTCGAACCTATCGTGGGGGACACATATAAGAAATATTTGTGGCAGAGCCCTGAAAAAGCTAGGATTTGTCAAGCGTGTTGTGGGAAGATTTTCGGATGAGAAAGTGAAAGAAAGGTGCTATTTCGCACTCGTCCGGCCACACCTTGAATATGCAGCGAGCATATGGGATCCGGCGGAGAAAGACCTAGTCCATGAACTTAATAAAATACAAAGGAAAGCTGCGCGATTCGTCAAAAACTGCTACGGCCGAACAGAAAGCGTTACACGGATTTTGAACGATTTAGGGTGGGAGCCGCTAGAGACTCGGAGGCTACGTGCTAGGCTAAGATTGCTTGAGCAATTGAGAATGGATATCTTTCAGAGCGACACGGAGAACATCATATTAGAACCACATTATATTTCCAGGTCCGACAGAATCGATAAATTAAGAGGAATATTTTGCCGAACGGATAGGTATGGGAATTCGTTTTCCCCCCGAACAATTAAGGACTTTAATAAATGCTAGGCGGAAAATTTTTTTTTTTAATTTTAATTTTAATTTTTTATTTTTTTTAACGGCTGGTGTCCTAACACCCCCCGCCACACACCTTTTGAGGTGGCTTGCGGGGTAGTATGTAGATGTAGATGTACCTTCCTTTCACTTGCTACGTTTCGTTCTCAATAACATTTACCCCTTAGATATAATGAGATTCCCAGTGATCATGCTGTCAGCCTCAATCGTACTTAAACCTCTCGTACTTAAACCTAATCGTACTAAAGTGTGTGTCTTTCCAGTTTGATGATCCATTTTCGTCTCCATTAGTTGCCGGGGAAAACTCATTTTAGACTCAACAAATTCACGTGTGAGTTCTTTAACTAGAACCCGAGGAGTAGGAGTTATGCTGTTTTGTTCTGCATGCCAAAACTATTCCAATGATTTTAAGTTTCATTTTTTCATTAATATCGATCAGGTTTTTCAGCAAAATAATAGTTCAAAATTTACATTTTTTCAATTCTCTTTTTAAAAATCTGAGCCCTGTTCATGAAGCAATAGCGCGTCACGTTCGAATTAATTTGAGGCAACCGGGTATTCAAAAATACCTTCGCATGAAAGGAACCGCTTATCAAGCTTTGGCCAGAAAAATAGTTTGTTGATCAGGACTGATCTGAGAAGTTGCACGGAGGAGGTTCTCTCCTGACTACACGATTCAAAACAATTGAGATGTAAAAACTCTTTTAAAGTTAAAAAAAATACTCCTTTCACTAGTATCATTTCCTGTACAAAATAGCGCTTATAAATGCAAATTTTAGAGAGTAAATTTTAAGTCAATTTTTCATGCCCAAGGAGCCGATCGCAGTCCCATTTATTATTATCTAGAGTATGTTACCTCTAAAAGCTGTAATAATCTCATCCACCTATGCGCGGAGCCCCACGGGCCGCCGCTTTAGGCTTGATACGCCTCTGCCACTACGTTTACAAATCGATCTGAAATCGGATCGATCTGAAAGTTACAAGCAAGCCTCCTCAAGCTGGTTTACCAACACGGTCTGAACATATCGATCCATCGAATCTATCGAATTGAAGCTCGAGATTCCTAGTGTGTAAACAAGTACAAAGATGGAAACTTTCAGTTGCATTCCGAGTAAACCAAATTGTCCAATTGGAGCTCCAATTGCGATGCACTACAATATCATCAACGTCACATCACTCGCCATTTCTGCACTCTTGGCAAAACTGGTTACAGTAAACGCCTTGAATGATAACGATTTTATTTTGTTTCCCAATCAAAACCAAAAGAATAACGAGGAGCGCCACAGACCCGCTGTTTGAGATCAATCCGAAATCGTAGACTGGCTAAGCTAACGGGCCGAGTCGGCCCGCTTTTCAGATCGATCCCACTAGCCCATTGTGTTCACCATTCGGAGCTGGTCCTGTCGATTGGTAAACGTAGTGTGTTTGTAGCCGTGTACAAACCACGAGAAGAAAGTATTCCTTAATCTTAATTCCATGGTTCCATTATGTCTTCGCCTGTCTGCCCTACAAATGCAATTTGGAGGTAAAGCGTTTTCAGCTGAAACTCCTGCGATGTGAATTTTTCCCGTAACTTTAGGCTAGCGTGTAACCGTCGAATGTCTCACGGCTAAAAACGTAGTCATCCTAACGACTTTCTCCTCTCTCGAGGCTAAGGTTTTATTTTTATGAGTGGCGTGATTTATATTGCCTTAAAAGAGTTCGCGTATACATTCTTTCTGTCATTACTCGCGGCGCACTAAAAAAGATGAGGCCAATTGAGGTTGAGATTATTGAGAGTGAAAGAGGAGATATAGGAGTTTTCTTGATGAATTATATCTATATGATGTTATAAATCTATTAGTTCCAATGCGCTTCCCTCGCGAGAAGTTTCAAGTTATGGTGATGCCTAGTTATTCGACTAGATCCGCAGCAATAATACCTGCACTCCTAACTTTATAGACGGGACGTTGGTTTGATTTCTTTTGGAAGAGATTGGGGATGAGAGATTATTTCCTTAGCACTTAGCTCGAGCCCCAACTGAAGACATAGAGATTTAACATTGCACAATTCCAACGAAGTGGCCTCAAATTACGCTTTCGCACTGTTCTAAATTTTTATACTTGAGCTAACTACTTGTGAAATCTGCTAGTGTCCAGCTGCGCTATACTCTGTGGGGACTAACTATTTTTTGTTCTTTTACTTTTATTAAAAATAGTTGCCCTTGTACGATGAGTTGTGAAAGGGAACACAATGGACCACCTTATGGTAGATCTCCTCATTCTGGAAACCAAAAGGAATGGATTCATTTGAAATACTATGAATTCCGACGGTGGACGCGGCGTCATCAGTGAAATCGATCCCCACGTCAGACGGTCAATTCCCGGCCGGAGCACCCGGATGCATTCGTGGGTCCACCGCTCCAAGGGAGCGCGTGGGCGGGTCTTAGCGGAGCGGTTCGCGAGAGTGCGGGCGGGTGCCGGACGGGGTGGCGTGGGAGAGGGTGAGTGGGTGACGAGGGGGTTGAAGGGGGGCGTCGGATGGGACCGTGTCCGACCGGCTGGAGGGAGGGGGGGGTTTCATGTCCAGTGGGTCGGGGGGCGGGACGAGTCATCGGTCCCCATTGTGGTCGGCAAGGATCGAATTATTCGAGCCCTCAACATTTCATGGTTTGCAATGATTTGCTTCCGACGGCCGTCAATTACGATTGATCGCCTCGCATGCATCAGCCGCGTACTCTTCCCTAGCGGGTAACGGATCAAAGGTCGGAATTTGCACGGAGTGTATTCATTAATAGGACCTCCGTTTGTTGACGCGTGCGTCTAAGAGCCGTAATTGAGTCACCGGAAAATGCAGACAGGCTTCGGAATGGAACAAGGATACTGTGCCCCGTGGATAGAGGCAAGGGAATGGTTATAAGGTTGCCATTAACTCGGGTTTATCATTGAAAATTGCTCGATACTGACAGTTTTAAGGTATCGTTTATTGGTGATTGAAGCTCAACTAGCTGCTTCGAAATTTATTTTTATATCGATTTACTATTTTCTTCTCTAGTATGGTACTCGAAACGTGAGATATCTTTTGTCACAATAGTAGGAATGGAAAATCTATTTTGAGGACTAAAACTTGTGTGTGATTTTTAAGTGCAATAGACTTGAATCTATATCAGTGCTTGCAGTCAGAGGTGGTATACGATGGTACCTGGCTGTTAAACCACTGATCAGAGTTTTGGGCCTCCGTATTGATATTTCTAGGAACTAATCATAGGCAAGGGCTAAAAATAAGTGAAAACTGCTTAAACCAGATCTTTTGTAAATTCCATCGGCGGGTGAGGGTAACGGGTGCTCTTCTTATCATGACGCGTGAACTGACCGCCTAGTTTCTAAAATTGTTCTGTTAAGGAGACAAATACCTGAGCTCCTAGTTTTTTTGCAAGAATGCTTTTTCTATTCTCTCTGCGTTTTTTTTGGACGCCTAATTTTCACGTTCCACTCAATGTTTATTCCCAGGGAATACGTTTCTGAAGAGGTGTTGCTTATTTGACACATTTTATGCTCCAATTTTTAACTAATTGTTTGGGAATATTTCATTAAATACATCTATTTATTCGGCTGCCTTTGGGCACTGTCTTAGCCCTTTCACCGCTATAGTCGACAAAAGTCGATCTGCAAATATTTGTCCTTCGCCGCGATGATCGATTTTAGTCCACGACCCTGAAAAAACTTTTTCTTTGGCCGCGACAGACGCCCAAAGCCTCTCATACTACGCCCCCGAATTTGAACGCGGACTTGGCAATCTGTAGTGCGGCATAATTGAAGCAAGTGAACGCACGAGGAATATGAATACGAAGAAAATAATACGAATATGACTTTCGGCTTTTCATTGTAAAATAATATTTTCTTAGAACGCTTGTTGAAAACCAGATACGCTGTGAAAGGGTTAAATCAATACATCAGCAATTAGATTTTGATTCCAATTTGCTCCCTTTCAACTTCAAGCATCATTGATGCCTTATCAACATCTAGAAAAATAATAATTAATTCCCATGACAAACGGCTTTTATTGCCTCCATTGCTGCTTCTCCGTATTTAATGTGACAATCAATGCCTTCGGAAGCATTGTTTTCAAGGAATTACCTTAACTTTAGAATGACCCGGAGTGATTTAGAAATACGGAGGCACCTTTGAAGCATCGTTGTCCCATGGGCCGGAGGAAAGATGACTCAGTGTTTCAAGTACGTGACAAGAAAAATTATGACATCAAAACTGAGCATATTTGAAACAAGAAAATGAAAATAATTCATAGTGAGTTTTATTTAATAAATGGGCAAAATTCCACTTTAATTTTGCTTGATCTTTTTTGTCGTATGTCTGAGTGGGAGTGAGAGTAGCAGCTGATAGATGATAATTGCGCATAATGAGGAATTTCTACAAAATTTTATTTAATAAAAGCCAACTTTTTACCGAAACATTGTGATCACTATCGAGTCGAGCATAAAAAAGCTTTCCACTCATCGTGGAGTGTTGTTGTTATCTTCGAGAGGCCACTGCCTTTATAGGTGACGGGAGGATGTAGAGCAGTATTTCTCAAAATGTTCGAGTCACGCTTTCGGTTCCACATACCCATAACCAACGCCCCCCACCGTGAGCTCTGTAATCATACGGTCAGTGATTTTTTAAAGCATTACGCGTTAATTGACAGTATTAGACGAAATTTTAATTTGCCTTAAAGGGGCTGAAAAAATGTTGACCCATTTCCTGCCTGCCTTCCTAAAATTTTCAACTTGCCCGGCAGGTTTCATCGCCTCATTAGAAAATACCTTTTCGCACATCAAGTCCGTAGGCTAGGCAGCACTATCTGTTTATTTTTCCTAGATACTTCGTCATAAAAAAATCATGTATTATACAAACCAATAGATATACAAAAAAGCGAATTCACGGTGTGGATAATAAATAACTTAAATAAACTTCATGCTGCTGCCTGATACGATTAACTGGGGAAAAGGCTCGATGGTAACTACTTAACCTTTAATCACCAACTTCAATGATCAGCTAATTTATTCCTCTCCAAATTACCGAATGTTTTACCAAAACTGAAATTTTTATTATTTCAATTGGAAATTAAATCATACTATCGAGATTTTAGATAAATGGATCATTAAACGGTTACTATAGCAACTTTTTTTGAAAGAGAGACATCTGGTGGCGAGGTATTGCGTATGTAGTGGGAGTGTGTGCTGCGGTAAATCTTCTTTATATATGGTTTTCTTGCCTCATTTTGTTGTGAATTTGTGACTGTTTTGTTCTGGAATATGCTGTGTTCTGGTGTCTGGTCTGATGTTCGTCAATACATCTTGAGTTCAGTTTCGAGTGTTCACAGTGCCTTCAGTGTTTACATTACTGAGACAGTTGACTGTCGAAAAGTGACATCGCGTGCATTTTCTCGTTGACATAGAGTTTTTCTCTTTAAAATGAGTTATTTTACACGTTCTAAGGTAGATTACCCTCAGATGGAGACTTTGTTTTGTGCTGCGGGTGCAGTGCCAGCTTGCACTATGCTTGTGCTGGCCTTCGCGATACTTCTCATCGCGCCATGTCCAAAAAGTACAAGGAGTCATGGAGGTGCCCTACCTGCTGTAGCGCAAGTCGGACCTGAGGCTAACATCCAGGAAGCCCCGTCACATCAAGGCTCAAACTTACTAGATACTGATCGTCTGGCAAGGATGGAAGATGATGTAAGTGACATAAAAAACAATTTGTCCTTTTTGTGCACGAATCACGATGACTTGCATGAGCGATTAAATCTAATCAAAGAATGTTATTACAAAGGGTTGTTATTACTGCCCTGCAAGGTGATCTACAACAGAAGGTCAAAATTATTGGAAATCTTCGTGAGAAAGTAAATTATCTTCAACAGGCTCGAGAGAAAAACTGTAGAAATTATTGGTATTCCACATGAAAATAGAGAATGTTCCGAAGTTTTTTGTGATATAGCTTTAGGTACTCGTATCACTAAGAACGGCATAGATGAATGCTTTGTTGTACCAAAAAATGAAAATGGGAATGACAACATTGTTTTGAAAATTATGTCTTTATTATTAAGAGATAAATGATTATCAAAAAGAAAACATCTCAGAAACGGGAAATTTAATTTTAATAAGGGGAAAAGATTTTACATAAATGAATCATTAACCAGTTACCATAGCAAATTGTTTTGGAAGAGTAAAGTACGTGGCAAAGCAAAAGACTTCCAATATGTTTGGCTTAATCATGGAAAAATATTGGCTAAGAAAGATCCAAATACTCCTGCAATAAAAATTAAAACTGAAAAAGATATAAGCAAAATTAACTAAGAGTTATTTCTGCTGAGATTAAATCTGAAAATGGAAGTTATTGACTTTATTGATGAACCTGGTGTTGAATATTGTGAATTTGAAAGTGTTAACGAGTTTAATATTAATGTCAAAGGGTATTTATTTGTGAACATTAACATTAGATCAATGTGTAAGAATTGGCAAGTATTGTTTATTATATTCAATCCAATTAGTTTCAAATATAATACCGCAGTAATGGTGTTTACTGAAGTCAACATGAAAGATGATGAAATTGAACTTTACTTTATCGCTGGTTATGATAAAGATTATTCTTTGAGATAAAATAGAAGAAGTGGAGGCATTGTAATATTTATACGAGACTTATTAAGGTTATCACAAATCAATCATGACTTGAAATCTTTTAGTGTATTCTAGGTTTATTACATGTGTGTAACATGGATGTTTATGTTATGGGAATTTACCGACCACCAAATCTAAGGCCAATGGGTTTTATAAATGAATTAGATGAAGACCTCAACTTCTCTTCCCTTTAAACACAAAATACTGTTGTTATACTAGGTGATATAAATATTGATTATAAAAGGAAAAGCTCATTGATCTCAGAGCATAAAAATACTTTTAGTTCTCTGGGTTTTACGAATGTAATCAAAGAATACACTACGGAAGAGTTTTTGGGTGAGTTTCTCACCAAATATTCCATAGATCATATACTTGTCTGGGGTAACACATAATCAGTCTATGGTTTCATTGCTAAATCAAGATTGGCTGATCATTATACCACAGGTGTGTCAATAATCTTCAACGTGGTAGTGACCTCCTCTTAAGTGATCAGGGTAAGAGTGTCCGCGGAACGACCGTTGACGAACATAAAATACATTCTTTGTTACTAAAAGAAGATAGGATCATGGTGTAAGGGTTCCTTAACACTAGAACCGCTGAGGTTTCCGAACATTCTATCTGAAAAAGAACCAAGCAAACTACTTCTTTTGATAAATGGTTACCTTGATACATTATACTTAAGGTAGTCCGAGCGAGATAGTTCCCTAGTCATAATGTAGACCATATTCGAATTACACGTTTTAATTTCACCAGCTGTAGGACACATCAATTAGATATTGCAATATTAATGGTGCAATAATGCAGTCTTATATGACAGAAATTGTAAGTAATTAAATGAAAATATCTAAATAAGTCTTTATCTCGACTTATTTTTTTCGCGCAGTGCGTTTGAAACTCCTTCAAAACGGAAGGTTTTTTTGTGATACCCAAGAACCTACTGCGGTGACAATATGATTCATTTTAAAATATAGTTGAGAAAACATACAAACTACACATGTTAGTTTTTTTACGATATCTAAGTGTTAGAAATACCTCATTTTGTAAATTATCTCTCTCTGAAGTGCATACACATACCATTTTCCATGTAAAAGGGCTGATATTTTTTGGCAAATTTCTGCAAAAGTAATGTGGAAAGGAGTTAAATTTTTGGTGTCATTTGGTAGGTGATATATTTTTCTTTAAAATGAGATCAAATTCATTGATTTCTAAGAAAAATAATATTTCGCTCAAACTACCTTAAAGGCTACCTCAGTTTCAAATAAATTTAATGTTATATTGAAGAAATTATGTATGTCAAATAGACTATATAACATGATTGGTGTAAGAGATGAATTATTTAAAACTTTCAAAAGTTGCTCCTCAAATATTTTACATAGAAAAGAATATACTCATTATCTAAATCTCACAAATAATGAAAATAGAAAAACTAAATCATCATACTACTATAAGCGATTCAAAATCCGAAAAAGTTGTGTGAGGAAATAAAAAATTTAACTAAAGGTAAACCAACTGGCCATATAAAATGTTTGATAAAATTTTGATTACATATATAATTCTGAATATACGACAGCAAATAGTTTCTTGAAGAAGTTTACTTTAGAAGTGGATAAAATTAAATATAAATGCTCTGATGAACTATAACCTGGGTCCGATATATGCACTCCCTCACTTGACAGTGTTTATATCCCTGAGGCCACTGACAAGGATGTGAGGGAGATACTGTCAAATCTCCCAACAAAGGGCTCAGGTTATGATGACATAAGAATGAGGGATCTAAAAAATCATAATTTTAATGAAAAAATCGTGACTAACTTCATCAAAAATAGTCTCAGGGAAGGATTCGTACCAGAAGATCTGAAACTTGCACCCATTAAACCCGTTTTTAAAGGTGGAAGTAAAACTGACCTCAATAATTATAGGCCAATCTCCATATTAAGTTCAGTTGACAAAATCTGGGAAAAATATGTTTATAATCATCTTTTAACGTTCTTGAATGCTAAAAAGATGCTCTATGTGCATCGGTATGGGTCCATAACATTAGAACCGCTGAGGTTTCCAAAATCCCATAAACCGCGGATGGGACAAAAAAGTTCCACCGATGTTCCGACTATTCCTGGGTATGTTCACAGTATTATTTCTTCGGAAAAGAATTATTTTACTGTAGGAGAGTTTCCAGTTGAGGTTGAAATTATTTTTATCGTCATTTGGACTCAAATAATAATTTATCGTTCAGTTTTTTTCTAATACATGGCCTGATTCAAACTAAAAATTGTGAACAGAGCATCTTATTTACCACAAATTATGTCTAAATATCTGCAAATAGCATCTCAAAGGAAATATTAGTCCTTTAATCATCTGCATGATAGAAATTCAACATATACAAAAAAAGAGAAAACTATATAGAATTCTCAGGTGGTGAAGTCTCTCGGTTGTTTAACCGGGTTCGAGGATCCATATTCCCCGACGTTTCCTCCGACTTGGTGGAATACCCGAGTGATCCTTCTTCAACAGATACGCCGGGAAACCTTTCTAGGTAAATAAGTATGCTCCATGCAGGTAGCTACGTAGCACTGTTATTACATTGAGGATTGCAAGATGCAAAAACATAAAAAATTCAACCATCACATTTCTTTCTTACTGATTTAAAGCGTCAAGCGCAATAATAGTAACTTTTTCCATCTTCACAAGATACGTATTCTTGGCAGCGGCAAGGAGGACTTGTCTCTCACTTGATCCACGTTACTGGGTGGTACACTAATCTTAGTTTCTACTTATGCATTTACCACCTCCTCACAGGGTTTCGAAAGAAAATCCCTTCTTGTATATTTTTCATTTGTAAGTTATTTCCATATTATGAGACAACAATGCTTGCCAAGTCTTGAATACTGTAAAAACTCTGCACTGTAAGCCCTTCTTCCATCAGCTTTCATTCCACAACCAACTACTGAACCGCTACAAACACCTACACCATATTTCGTCACATTGTGAAATTGGACAGCTAAAGGTTTTGTATGTATATCAGTCCCAATATGTATATCTGGAAGCTAGGAACAACATTCCTATTTATCTTGCCCAAATAAACTATAAGAGTAATTCCAATGTTCCACACCAATGTTCCGACCAGTCTGCACCCTGCATCGTCCGCGCCGCGGTGAGTCAGGCCGCGGAAACCTCGGAACTGCGCCGTGAAACAAGGAAAACCCTTACTTAGGGCTGTAAAGTCAATGCAAAACAGATTCAAAGTAAAAAAGAAGGTATACAAAGAGGTATACCGCGCTTTTTTCTGTTAATACTTTGTCATAGCTGGGATACAGTTCGTGTCCGTAACTAAGAGAGGAGCTTCTCAAGGTAATATACTGACTCTTAGTTCACTCCCTGGTGATCGCTGGAGACAGAGCGTCCTCACGTGACATCTCCGTCTGCGCATTATACTTTTTCTCCGTTTAGACATAACTCTCCTTGCCCTACTGGGAGTGGCTGTCGTTACTTCCTTTATAAGTTGAGCGGCCGCAATATCTTCTTCCTGCCTTGAATTAGAGAGTTGGCTAATGCCAGCTCTACAGCAAAGAAAGCTGTTTAAATATTTTGAGCTTTACTTATTACAGACCTTTTATAGGAAAAAAATAGGAAACTAAATTTTTTCCAGCCTTCCCAATGTACCTAAAAAATAAATATTTTTATCTGTAAACCACCAAGAGAAAGAATTATGTCGCTCGGTGACTGCCAAAGAAATTTATCGGGAAATATACACTAGTTTCGGTAGAAGAACTTGGTAAGTACTAACGCTCACTTTCTGGGTAGTTTATTTTCTCTGTGAGTCATGCATTATGTCGCAACAAAAAGCGCTCATTATTCCGGGAACATTTTTCCCGCCGTTTTAGCTAGAGCACCAAAACTTACCAAAATGAATTCACGGAGGCTTTTTAGCGCGTCCTCATATTGCTCTGAATGTAATATCCGTGATAAAAAAAGTTCGTATTCTTTTTTGTCAGCGGAACATATACCTTAATCTCCACTTTAATTTTATGGAGTTCAAGACGTATGACCAGGTAAAAAGACATATCAACGCAGGTACGTGGAAAAATCTGAGTAAAGGTGCGATAATTGACGTAAATAAAATGAAAGTCACACATACGCCGAAATTTAAAATTATAGCACCCTGAAAGTTGCCGCGGAAAAATAAACATTGACAAGAGTTTGTAATATATACTTTAAGATTCGAAAGAACACTGCTATGAATAAATACAGGAATAAATCTTAAGGCAACGAAAAACTGAAGAGAAATATTGCCGAAAACAATTCCAATCACACTCTTTCTCAATCTCTCGAGCCAAAACTTATGAGGCCCACAGATTTTTCGCATTCACTAGAGCACAAAACCTTTTCACCAAAGTCAAAATAGAACTGCTTGTTAACACGTATTTCAGTAAGGAAATGGAAAGGTCACAGTGGAAATTCCGGGTTAAAACCGTTAAAGTTTGCGTGGTATCACAAAACGTCCCTATTCGCGCCACCCTTCTTTGGAGTAAAAGCGGATGGTGTAGTTGGAGTGGGGGAGATGGAAAGAGAGGGAGGGTTAGGAAAACAACCCAACAAGAAGCCTATTCTGGAAAAAATGCCTGGAGAGCCGGAAACCAGCGTACTTTCTGAAGAATGGAAGACGCTCATAATTTGCAGCACCATTCCGTCAAAAGAGAAACGAATTTACCACAATTATGCGTGCTCCGATCCGTTCGCTCGATTCATTATCTTCGAAACATTTTTAAACAGAACATTTAGTAATCAGTAACATCATGTATAGCTTAAAAATGGCGAATTCAAGGAGTTAAGGTCCAATTTCAAAAATCCAACGGAGTCACAATATTTCCGGACCCCACTGCGCCGAGCCGGACCGCGACGCACGATCGAAATATTGAATTTACTTTCGGATTCACTAATATTTCTTCCATATTTTTGTATAAGAACCTTTAAATATCTTTATTTTATACTTTAGTGAACTATCTCGGTGCGCATAAAGTACTCGGTGCACCAAAGATAATGACCATTTAAAGTAAAAGTTTGCCTTCAAAAGGCGTTTTGTGACGTAATAGCACACAAATATTGACATGAATCTCTAAAAATTCTACAAAGTATCGGCAAGGAACCATCTTAACAGATGGTAATACTCTCTATCCCATACAAATCGTTTTCCTTCTTCACCACCTGCGTAACTTTTACGATTGTTGAAGAAAAATGAAAACGGGCGTTTCCTTGGAAATTTGGTGTGGTTTGAGCCTCAATATTTAAGTAAATGCTAAGAACTAAGACGAATGGCTTAGCATTCCAAAATGCGCGGTCATTTTGAGTATATATATATATATATATATATATATATATATATATATATATATATATATATATATATATATATATATATATATATATATATATATATATATATATATATATATATATATATATATATATATATATATATATATATATATATATATATATATATATATATATATATGCTTTTTAGCATAGTTATACCAAGTTTTAAGACTTTACCTCAAAGAAAGCAATTTTGGGCTTTAGCTCGTTTTTTTTAATCTTCCGACCACTGTGCGCTGCTCAGAAAAAACTTGCAAGTTTATGTTTGGTAGGTAAAGGACATCATTGTTTATCTTAGCAACCATTAAAAATTTTCAATAATTGTGTGATAGCAATGTATTAACGATGATTGCTGCTGTTCAAATATTTTACAAAATATCCTTTCAATACTTCACTGCTATCCCTTAACATTTGGCTGTGTATTGGTATTTGTGGGTAGAAAAATAATAATGTAGGTATTTAGTTTAGTGGCTACAAGAACCGCTTGTAATCCAATCTAATATTCTCTCCATTCTCTATTTTGCTAGTAACGCACACGAATCACATGGCTCGTTATCATTAGCCTCTTTCATGGCGATGACCGAGAGCCCGAAATTTTTTCCTACGTTGCCATCCTAACGTCATATTTTTTTGGACGGAATACGATTAAGAAGTTGTGCACGGATTAATAGATTCAATTAACTTCTGACTAGGAAGGGTAACGAAGGTCCGGAGCAAAAACATTTAGAAAGTATTGGATGAAATACATTATACATAAAGTTTGAAAAAATTGCCCTACAGCATGTCTGTAGTAAACAAAGCTTCATCATCTCTTTAAACAGCTTAAAATTACTCCTTTCGTGGATCACTTTACTTGATTTAGAGGTAAATAATATTTGCGTGTTTTGGTTATCGAGGTTGCTCGGAAAATATTGTTTACATAGGTCAACAAACTGACATTTTTGTCTCTATTTCGTATACGTGATTGACATTAGATTTTGAAGGTAAAAATGTGGAGCGAGCATCGAGAGTCATGCCAATTTGTCAATATGACGGATTATGACGGATGTCAACAATATTTTCCTAAAAATCGCGGATGACAAAACACGCAAACATTATTTGTTTGAGTCGACACAAAATCACCCAATTACGTTTTAGTTCTTCACGCGCTGCTAAGTAAACACACGCTCTTCATTCCCATGCACTGGATCTTCTCATCTGTATCCCTGCCAATGAATGGCTTAGCGAACTCAAAGTTGAGCTGTATCAAAGTTGAGTCGAGTCTTCACTTCTGAATAGAATAATTATAGGCGCCTTCAAACTTCCCACGAGCAATAAAACCCCAAATAAACTTAAATAAATTAACACTTGTGATGAGCCACTTAAAATTTGTGGGAAAATGTAAAAATATATTTTTTCAATGAAAGCTTTTCAGGTTGCATAGATGAACATAGTCTCGCAGTTGTCATTAGCACACCGTGCTATCCGATGATTGAAGCTTCC
The DNA here is from genome assembly GCA_963169105.1 of Ceriagrion tenellum. NCBI lineage: Eukaryota > Metazoa > Arthropoda > Insecta > Odonata > Coenagrionidae > Ceriagrion > Ceriagrion tenellum. The sequence continues at coordinate 104,791,872 of OY720638.1, read as the reverse complement.
ATAGCTGAAGCTGTTGCTGGTTCTGACACGAGAACTAGAGTAGATGCCCTTTGAAGCAACAATCTAAGTCTAATTACTCGCGCCAATATTAAACCTCTGCCAGACAAACCGCGTTTCGATAAGCATTGCTTTGATCCGTCATTTGTTGGAGATCTTAACGGGACTCCCCTCTGCCATTCTACCTTTGTGCTTGCCCAAACTCGATCGATAACCCTAAACTTTCTCTTTTCTGTTAGGATTTCTTCCATTGAAAATGGTGCAGGTATTCGCTGCAAATAGCAGCCTGCTTCCTCTGTTATGGCATCACCCCAAATGGAGAATCAGCCAATCACAGTCAATTCGAGGTAAAAATCAGTATGCGAGAGACTCTCAGGATAGGAGACAGAATTTCCCGGGAATTATTCCCTCTCTGATTGTAAGTTTCGTTTTTCTTCTATTGAGCGAGCGTTAAGTTATTGCTCAAATGATTCATTGGAATTAATCCCAGGATAAATCTTGAATTTTTGCAAAGTACCGTATATACGAAAGCCCTAATTTTGATGGATTTCACCGAAGGAATCTAGCACCTCTTCGGGTCACATCTAACATGAAGTTTATTGAGGAAGGACTCTGGTTCTTCAACTCCAGGTGCTTTTTCAAAAGAACAGGGAAACTCTTCGAGTATATCGATGTACTAAGCAGTTTTTCTTACAATTCCAGGTGGGTATTTAATATATTTTATATGCATGCATATTTATAAACCTAAGCAAAATTTTGCGAGATAGCTCATTCCACGGAAAGAACGTAGGTTTTTAATTGTTAAATAGACATATGCGACCGTTACAATAATTTCTAAATTGCAATTACCCTCTTGGCAATCACATTGTGAGCTCAATAATCTCACTGGGAAATTTTTATGGACTGACTATAGAATATATGGTGTGCTTCGTGTAATCTCAGTGGCAGATGAGTCACAGAGGGCATGAGTGCGTTTATTCCTGATAGGATCGTAGCCTTAGCGTATTTGATTAGTACCTCATGAAAGTCTCAATGCTTTATTACGATTCCCTCTTATGATTTGTTATGTAACTCATGTATTATATTTAACCCTTCTTTTTTTAATATAGCTGTTACCGTGAAAAATCTTTCTCTCGTTGCCTAATAAATGAACATATGCCACAGCTTTAGAGTCCACTTCCCTCACTCTAAGCAGCATAAAACGATGCTATTACTTGACACTACGCGTAAGGGCTTGGTATTAGCAAACTCCGAGCTTCTCAGTACATCTGAATTGAAAACCTCTTCGCGTGAAGTGGCGAATCCGAGGATTTAGAATGCTCTCTTTGATTGCTTGTGGTGTTCTTGTGAAACACTCTCTTGGGTCGTCTCAGATAAGGGTTGAGCGAAACTGGGATATATATTACATGCATTGACGTCAAGATTAGTGTTTTACTAAAGGATTAATCTATACGTGTAATTTTCTTAAGGTAAAGTGTCTGATTTTGAATTGCATGCGACTCAAACTCTCGGAGGACTATTTAGGCTCCCATATTTAAGTTGACGCCGTAAAAAGCACACTTTTCATCTTCTTATATTCTTTGTATTTTTTGCTCGATGGAAATACATTTTGACTGTCACGGTTTGCAATTTCTGTTGAATGCTTATTGAGAGCTAAGAAGGCTGTCTCCTTCCCTTAGATGTGTTGTGAATTTCGTTCTGCGTCGGTTCAATCTGAATTGGATGGTGGAGAAGGTGTGTTTATTCACTTGAAAAGTAATGGCATACCACGTAGGGTATGTATGGGTCTAAATCAGTCATCTGTTCATTCCTTCCTTTGAGAAAATCACTCCCTTCTTCATCATCTCTGTCAAAACAGGTTATTATAGCGCGGCCTCATCTCGACGATTGGAATGGCCTAGTCTTCCTTCCGCATCTCTAGTTCGGATTCATTATCTCCGTTCCAAATGGTTGCGCTCAGCTGTATCGAGTTGCCTTTTGATTTTAAATACCAAGGTTTAAGGGGCACATGACTGCAAAATACGCAGTTTCATAACTCAAGCAATACATGAGCGGAAATCTTTCTTGATAGGCCATGAGATGAGAGGTAAGATTTTGTATGTGAAAAGGAAAATACTTAATTTCAACGGGCCTAGCAGAGCCTAATGAGTTACTTGAGCATTATCAAATGCCTTTAGGAATTCTCATTGCAGTTCACGGGCCGCTGAAATATCCTGATTCGCCGATAGGAGCACGTTCAATTTTGCTAAAGCTTTAGGATTGCATACTTTCATTTCCTGATTGTATGCCTATGCTTTGCTTCATATTAACTTACAACATCCTAAAAATGATTTTTCTAATTGGTCCTTGGCTATTTTTTTACCCTCCTTTCGTTCATACGGGCCAATAGTTTGCTGTTTTCCATTATTTTAATTGTAATTCAAACCATTTTAAATAAGGGTCTTACATAAGGCCGGAAGGTCATAAGATAATGACTGGCCATTGAGGCGGCCAAAGTTCACGCGCTACTTTGCCGTTTGTTGTTTTGGGTTGAAATACTCTTTTCCAAGTTAAAGGGAGAGGATATACATCCTAGCCCTCTACATTCTTTGGATTCGTCATTATATGTATACGGTTTCTCGAATGAATGTAGGAAAGTAGCGATTTAACCTCGCAAAAACTCTTGTACCTTTACACATAATTTAATTTCCTTGGTCCGACCGAACATATTCTGCGATCGTGGAGAGGCGGAGTTTTTTCTTTTCCATGATTCCCTGGTTCTCACGGAATAATAAAGTAATTCTGCTAACTCCAATTGTGAGGACTTATCATCTCGATCCGGGTTTCGAATGCGTCACCTTCTGACTGTCGCCCTGGCACTTCTTAATCCTGTATTTTGCGGCTCACCCTTTTTGCCCTCGATTTCATATACCACATTTTTAAGGCTTAGGAATGATATCTCCTATTCCATTTGCGGCAAAGGACCTTGATACCACGTCATGTTTCCGGAGGAGCTAGCTTATTTTCTCCATCGACCGTGCTACACAAGGAACTGTGGAAAATGCAGCTGACGCCTCTATAGTCTCCTCGTTTCTTCTTATGCTCAGATCTTGGGTCTTCGTAATTGCCTCCTCTTTCTTTACAGTACTTTTGCTGGCATATTTCCTCGGTTATCTGTTTTTCCTCAGCGTCGAGATCAGGTTCCGTTTCTCTGAGGGAAGCTCCTGAGATGCTGCAGGCATGCTAAACTGATTTTAGAGTTCTTCTGTGCAGGATGGTAGTGTGATCCAGTATTTAGATAACGTTTCGTATGGGTTTTCCCCCGGTAACCTGTAAAGCGAAGGTTTCCCTCTGGTTTTTGCGCACATATCCAGCCTGAAATGGTAGACGACAGTTTCCTTCAATTTTTATCGTTAACAAAATGGCAGGATGATGCTTATTTAGGTGGTTTAGAAACAGGCTGAGTTCTTCTTTTTCCTTGCGGCCACCCGACGAAGATGTCGTTCACACACCGGATCCAAAGGGAAGGTTTCCACTGATAGGGTTGCAACGCTTACTCCTCAAATTTCTTCTCGAAAAGTTTGGCCTTTACCGGGAAGTGTGTTCACCCCATGGCGGAATCTCCGTTTTGCTGGTTCTCCATTTGTTGTTCATAAGGAAGTGAATGCAGTTTCACACTGTCAAACTCGATTCAATACAAATTCTTTCGGCAAAATTCGGTGACTTCCGGGATTGTGCGTTGGTTGGTTAAGTAATAGACACACATGAGTATGCTTCGTTGGTTTGGCCACGTCCAGAGAAACGGTGCGGCAGACCGAGAAAGTCGTGGAAAACGTGGAGGAAGAGTCTCCAGTGAGGGGAAATCTTAGAATTCTGAATAATTTACAGTTACATCTTCATGCTACCTTGTGACCCACGCATGGGTGTGTAGCAGGGGGTGGTATGACACTAGCCGTGTAAAGGATGAGGTTTTGGGCGGTGAAATGGTGAAGTGTATTATGGGTGTGCTTTAAGTGGGGCTTCGGTTTTATTATGTTCATTTGTGGTACGTGGAAAGACCTATCTGTTCGGCAATGTATCTCTCTTATTTTATCATTTCTTTCGGACCTAGAGATAGTAGCGTGGCGTTAATAATATTCTATGTGTCGCTCTGAGACACCTGTTTTGATAGGAACTCGTGTATAAAGCAATATATGAAAGTTATACATGCGATAGAGGTATTCTAAAATCGGGCAATATGAAGGAAATTAAAGAAAGAGAGCAAGTTTCCCAGGCCTATTGGCAAATAGTTCTTCGCGTTAGCCTACCATGAAATAAAATCGTGTCATAGTTTTTATTTTTACAATCAGTTTGAACTTATTTATTGAATCCAAGCCCATCTGTCACTGCTTCTATCAAACATACCCAATAGTTTTCCATTTTCATTCTCTCAACCTCAGTACATTCCCCTTAAGAGTTTGAGGGAACTTTTCACTGTCGTTTTATTCTATGCCTTAATTCTATTTTCTTAAGTGATTGATTGAATTTATTTCATTTGAATACATTCATGTTAATTATTTTTTAGTAAAATGGAAACATATGCTATTTATTAAAAATGTTACATTTTTATTGCAAGTAAATTTTCCAATAATGACTTTTATAGATTTCCAAGAAAATTTTAAGTCATTGAATAAACGTTTTATACACATTTATTTGATAAAAAATATATATTTTTAATGAAAGTCCATTTATGTTTACACAAATATATACTTAAAGTAAAAAAATAAGGTAGTAACTAAAAAAATACGAGAAAGTAGCATTAAAATCTTCAATGAACTCCAAATTAATGTTTTCATTTTCAAAGTTCGTAAGGGTGACTTTATTATGATATAAGTCCAAACTATTTATAAATGATATTTTGAGTATGACGTGGGTTTTCTGGTGGTATACGTAGTTTTAAATTTCTGTATTTTTTGCCTCGGGGTATGACCAAGTACAAAATTTCGCGCATAAAAACTGCTATTAATAAAAAATATATACCATGTAATTCAAACGTTTGGCCCTCGTGAATCGTCATGGCAAAGGCTGCTCTTACAGAAAGATGGTGTAATGGCATAGTAAATCCAAGCTGACTATTACTGGAGTCTAAGGTGATCCATGGGGTGTGAAATTCTCACCGTGAATGTTTCCATGTGACAATTTAAAAGGTAAATTTCACTCAAAACGACGGTGGTGATATCATCAATATACAAAAGGCATAATAAGGCACATAATACTTCTCTGGGGTACACCCGATGTTACTTTCTGATTCTGGACAGACGCTATCTAGAACTACCCTCAGTTCATGGTCATCTAAGAAATCTTTAATCCAGCTTATTATATCGTGATTAATTACGCAGGCTTTTAGCTTAGTTTTGAATACAGAACTTTGTCATAAGCACTTTTAAAATCTAAAATCTATCGTGTATATCTGGACGAGTCTTTCTCCAGAGGAAAGAATATAGTGAAGAAAGAGGGCTAGCTGGGTTTCACAGGATCTGCCATTTCGTAATCCGTGCTGGTATTGAATTAACAAGGTTTGACTATCTAAATACCTAAAAAAATGAATTGATGATTATATGTTCCAATATTTTGGAAGTGATAGGTCTATAGTTACGAGGCTCTTCCTTATCACCGCTCTTCAAGATTGGTGTGGCGTTCGCAATTTTCCAATCATTAGGGACACGATGTTCTGCAAGAGATTTCTCAAATATTATTTTCAAGTAACATACTATTTCCTATGCAAATTCTTTGAAAAGTTCGGCAGGAATTTAATCCAGACCAGTCGATTTCTTGAAGTAAATGGATTTCAGGTAACTTTCAATGCCACGACACGAAATATTTATACACTGCATTAGATTTTATGTAGGCAAAGTTGCGATTTTTTTCTGAGGGCACGTCATAGAAACGCTTTTGAAACAGGTGTTAAGTATATTTGCTGTTTCTAACTTGTCGCTTGTTCTTTCTCCAAGACTGTTTTTTACGTTACCGTAGATTTATTGCCTTGCATCTCCCTCACGTGAGACCAAAATGCCTTCGGATTATCTTCCATAAACTCACCTAGCCTTTTCTTCTTTTTAATTCCATTAGTGCTCTCTTTAAGGTTGCTTTATGTGTAGTTTTACTTCTCTTATATTTTTCACAGATTCTCATATGTTCCATGTGGGGATATCCTGATGGGCGTTCTTAATCTTTGCGTGCGCAATTTGTTGTCGCTTGAAAGATTTATGCCAGCATTTGGGTAGATTGAGCTACAATTTTTTGCTAAAATCATTACTCATTACATACATATAAAAAATTATTGATCACTTTATAGGATATAATTTTCCATCTTTCCTCTATTTCTTCAGTTCGATGTATATTTTTTAAACGCCAAGACTGAGGTAGGATCTGTCTCTATGAATAGCTTTTGGCATTTTCTTAAATTCCTCTATCTTTGTGTAATTAGTAAAGTGTTCATCTGGTACTTTCTCTGTACATTCTTGATGCTCTAATGTAATTTTTTCTTTACATTTTTCAGCTTGGTATCAGCTACTATTATGCAGTTTTAGTAATACAAGTCAACCGATATCTGACATCTCTTATTCCTTTTCCCGTGTCTCATTCTTCCACTCTGTTCACATTTCCTTCTCAAATCGAAGATTTTCTGTTTTGTTCTTCTTTTTGAAATAATTCTTCATTTTTCTACATACCTGTATGTATACTATTAATATTTGTCCCCATTCTTATGATTATATATTTAATCCCCATTCTTATGATTTTAATAGTTTGTTCATATTTTTTCCTTTTCTCAATTTTCCCGTCAACCATTTTCTAACTTTCTTATATTCCTACAAAATATAACCCACTCTTCTCTTAAGTTCTAACACATTAATCATTACTTATTGCTTCATATTGCTCACTAAAATAATATCCGATATCAGGTTCTGCATTTTTGGATGAATATTTCTAATGAACACATTTAAAAAGGTCCTCTCCTCGTTCTTATAGTGATTTTATCTTTCTTTTCTGTTTGGAGAAACGACCCACAGCAGGCAATTTTCGGCACTAAAGATGCACAGATAGGATGGATGGAGATCAATCCGGCGTCGGCATCAGCCTACTTTTAGATAAAGGTACAGAGGGATTTACTGTTTGACGTCTCATTTGACGGCCGCGGTACTTCATTAGAAGGCTCTTTACATGGCACCCGAGTCGAGATCGGAATTCCCCAGAAAAATCTCCATCATCACCGTGTTTCGAATCCGGGTCCTCTGGAAGGGAAAGCCAGTACTCTTGCCACCGTACCAATCCGACCCTCCTCTCTTTATTATCCTGCCCCTCTCCAGGTTCACTCTCACGAAATGTCTTTGTGAGGGAAAATTTTACGGCCGGACAATCTTACATAGAAGTTTATAGCATGCTTCCCTCCGAGGTATAATCATTTCCTACCTGTTTCCGTGCTGACAGACGGTTCTCACACCATTGTCAGCCTCTTAGCTTGAACGACGAGGTTTCGCGCGCTATGAGTCAGACGATTGAAGTCCTTCAGCAAAGTTCTTCTGTCTGACCGACGGAGTTGCAGCACGTGGAAAAGAAAGCTTTCTCCCTATCATAATTCTTCGGCATAAAACATACCGAAAGGCTGTGTAACCATGCTGTAATATTCCACCTTGACAGCGTAATTCAGATCACAAAATCCACTGGACGGCTGAATCGATTTAATCTGTTATTGGCTTTCATTGCCAAGCAATCATTGATAATTACCAACGCCGTGGCCTATGTTGTGAAAGTTCTGTGACATTGTATAATGCGGATGGAATTAGATTTATTGGCATGAAAAGTGTAGGTGAAAAATTCCTAGGTGGAACTCCAGAAAACTAAGAGTGAGTTGGCAAAGAGATGGAAATGTATGGGTTTTTGTGACACACGCATGATCAAATGATAAGATTTTTTTTCGCATTGCGGACACAATAAGGCATAATTTTGAGATATGTGGCATGAGTCTATTACTTAGTAAAATATGACATTTTCCCCAACTTTATTCTAATAACAGAAAATAAACTATGTGACCATTACTCTCAGTCACGTATGACCGTCTTGAGGACATCGATTGCTCCAGGGATCGTGATCGAGTTGGAGATTCGAGCTCCCGGCATAGAAGAAGGCGGAATGGAGCAAAGGATCTCCCACCACATTATCCTTCAACGTGGCTTAGCTAGATTGAGGCTATTAGCGTTCAATATCCGCACCCAAAGAATGTCTCCCTGCCCTGCGACAATCCCCGCTCCCGCAGTATAAAACACTAGATTGGGAGAATCGTCGGTGCCGGCGGGGCGGGGCATGCGGGGTCAGCCCCGGGGGCGACAGACGAGGAGGGGGTCGCGGGTGGGAGGGCAGATGCGGGACGGTCCATGGGACAGAGAGGGAGAGACAGTGAGGGAGAGCAGGACGCCAGACGCCCCAGAGGGCCCTGCCTCGTCACGCGGCGGCAACCAGTGTCTTCGGATTCACGCCCGTGCTATGGGATGTCGCGTTGCACCGCCTGCAGTGATGTATACGTTCGCTGCAACACATGCCATCCTCGCGCTGCATCGTGCCACCGCGCCCATCGAGTCTTCTCCTCTGCGGTGTACATCTATCGATATTAAATTTTTGTAATATACCTAATTAATTGGATTTCACTTTCTCCCGGCGAATAATTGTTGTGAATTGTCCTCGGGTTTCCGTCCGGGTAAGATGCTTCATCTTCTCCAACGCCGACGTTTCGATGAATGACTTATTCATCGTCATCACAGATCTGATGACGATGAATGAGTCATTCATAGAAACGTCGGCGTTGGAGAAGATCGAGCATCTTACCCGGACGGAAACCCGAGAACAATTCACAGTATACCTAATTAATTTTAATTGACGTTTAGAGGGGAAGAGACTGTTTCGAGTGCGTTGTCGATGTGCTCCCACTCAACGAATTGGGTCCATCAGTAGAAATTACGGGTGTAATTGATTGTGTAAATGGTAATAGATGGGGAAGTTGAGTGCGTAAGATTTTATCGAATGTGAAGATGATCCATTTTCTCACCATCACTCCCTCTATGCGAATACGACGCATGGTTTTCATCGATAAACTTGATGCCGTTTGAATGCGCAGTGCTCTCAAGGATTCACGACATATTTGCGAAGCTCACTCCATGGGTGTATGCTGCGTTTCGAGCCAAACATCGATCAGTCGTCACTAAGTGTCCTCACATTGATCCCTCCCGTCGTCACTTAGTGATTGCACTACATAACCCAACTAGTTCATAGCTCTACACTCGTGCCGATTTCGGTTCATGTATTATGGTGTTTGGAGTGGTAAGAGGGAACTGAGGGCTAAATTGGACGCTGCTGCCATTTGACCGCTAATCGTGGTTGGGATTATGGTAATTAGATAATGTGGACATAACTATTGTTGTCAACCGGCAATATTGGGGAACTCGAGGAAGTGAGGGTGCTGATACGCCCCTCACACAACGGTAAAATCAAAAGCAAAAGAAGCGGAAATGATTTCCATTAAAATTATGAAAATTCCGGGCGACCGCTGTAATCTGCACCATGCGGTGCGTAGTTTGCTCTATCATAATAATTTATTGCTGATTGCCAGTTAGTCGTATAATTGGGAAGCTAACGATGCAATTTTAGTGCTCATAAGGGTAGAAAATTTGCCTGTTAGTGGACGAAAGAGAGTTGTTGTCGTGAAGTCCCTCATGGTAGATAATCGAATGCATTTCGGAAATTCGCACAAATATTGTGACCGTCTCGCATATGAATTGATCGCACTCGAACACCTAACTCAGCACAATTAACTCGCATTTGCGTTATATCTGCCATTTCCAATGGATTTACAAATATACTACATGTTTATAGCTTTTGATCATTCAAAACCAACAGTAACGTATCCGAAGATAATATTACCGCAGCTCCCTACTCCATTCGCTTTTAACTCATCGCTTTATTCCCTCCTAGTTTTCCTTATTTTGGCATCCCACTTCAATTCTCACGTTGAAGCAATGTTCATTCTTGGTGATTCTTCCCATTCTAGGTTTCTTCCATCATCAAGGACGCCGTAGCATCTAAAAATCTCAGTAGTTTCATTACCTAGTATATCTTCCCTACTTTGTTGGGTTATCATTCAATATCTTTTCTCCCAAACTGCCAATATGATAACCTCCAATGTGATTTTCTCAGTCCATTTGATATTCATCATTGTTTTATGGCACTACATTGTCTTTCCTTTGCAAGGTTTTCTATTATCCCAATCAGACGTCGATAAATTCTGTGAGTATGCTCTTCTTCTGTTTGTATGCATGCTTTCCTTGGGCTACCTTGCTCATTATGTTTGCCTCTTCATCTCTAGATCCTAATTTCTAATGTATTTTTAATACTTTATTATCAGTCTTCTATGGCATTTGTTTTCTACATTTTATCCACAAATCAATGTTACTTAAGATGCCACTAAGATTAGGGAATACGAGGTGATATCATGAAAGCTTGAAATATGAGGTTTGGAAAAACAGAAGAAGAATTTGAATGGTTATTACTCTGGTGAGCGGATTACGGTATTAGGTCTCATGAATGGCTAGCATAGTTTAGGAAGGGATATCTCTGAGGTCTGAGATATACCTGGGCCATTTGGTGACATCCAACTAAGCGATAGACACGAAACTTGTTGAATGAATGCTTTGTTTAAGGTTTTTTTGTCTCGAATATAAATCTTTCAAGTATATGAAAATTCTGAGGTAACAGTTTCAGGCATTATATTGTAGAAGCTGTCCATCGCGGGGGAGAAAAGGTAAATTTTTTATATCTTCACTGTTTGTGGAGCATAGATAAGTTTCAAAAAGTTATTCCTTATTTTCTCCGTGACGTGAAAATTCATTCCTATTTGTGCTAAAGGAGTATTTGTAAGAGCATAGATGATTTAATCGAATACGGTCGACGTCAAGCTTATGGTGGACATAAGTGAAATAGTTAGAAGCTGAATGTGGCTCAGACTAAAACTGGAAGTCTCTAAGGTAGATCTGTGCAAAGAGTAGGTTTCAAGGAAGAATGACCCGCGTGAGCGAATGAAAATGGAAGTTGTAAGATTGTTAGAAAACGATGCAAGAATCTGGTACAGTTGCATGATTGAGGAAATTTTTTTGAGCAATTTCATTCATGGAAGGTTTATATAAGTTTTTAAATGGCCTTGGTGTGGAGGTACCGCTAATAAATGTAGTGAAGGCGACACTAGATAATACAAATAGTAGCGGAGGTGTGAGAGTCATTGGAACCTTTGGCGTGATAGAAGTCCTAAAACAAGGACGCCAAATGTCAGTGAGACTTTAGTAATGTTTTTATGGATAAATTCGAGAGACATGCATGAGATGAAAATGCTATTCTAATTGCAGAAGATGTGAAGATGCAGGTTGTTCTAGACGTTTATGTTGGTTTGTTACTGAGGGAGAGCCCAGAAGGATTATAGGTGCTCCTGGAAATCTTTTGCGAAGCAGCGGAGTGAATAAATTAAGGGAATTGAGTCGCAGATCAACATTGTGTCATATTTGTAGCAAGGACTATCTCTAGAACTATTATATCATGGGGATGGGTGTTTAGGTAGTTGAACAGGTAAATTGAACAGGTACCTTGGACGAATACTAGCGAAAGATGGAAGGACAGTTGAGGTCATATCGAGGCTTGAGAAGACTGGAAGGAAAGTCGTAGGTAGTAAGTGGAGTCAATCCTGGAGATCGAGAATCACAGCATGAAAATTTTTACTCCTCCCCACTTAATTTATGGGAGTGAAACTTGAGTATACCATGGTAAACATTAATGCAGGCTGAATGCAGTGGATTTGAGGATGTGAGAAATGTTTGCGGTAGAAAGGAATGAATAGGCCACGAAGGAATGTGGAATGGGTGCTTTGATTATGGAAAATTATGTAAGAAGGGCCCTTCAAAAGTTTTGCCATGCTCGCAGGATGGATAAGAGTCAAATTACAGAACAGTTATTATAATTTATTATTGAGTGGTTTGAGTGGAAGGGGCAGAGTGAGAAAGTCATGGGTCAATAGGTGTCCTTGTAATGAGAGAAACTAAGTACTGGAATGAATTCAATGCGTTGAAAACAAAAGCGGGTAGTATGGGAGAAATTATCAACACAGAACAAGTTTCTAAGGCTCAACAACTATGACTGAGGCGTTTGCACGGTGCCAACCATGAAAATAAACTACGAGGTTGTTGAATATTCAAGCTAATTCCATTTTTACGGCGCTGTTACCTGACACGATTTTGGTGGGTATCCATTTTTATTACCTCAATTTCTTTGTTCCAATTCGTCACTGGCCTTATTTCCAATAAATCGAATTGTGTCCAATAAATCATGAGTTTACGAAATCATATATTGAAATAAGCTCAATTATCCAATTGCGTTTCGTCATTTTTATTGTCATCTTTATTTCTGATGTCCGTAGAGTAGATAACAATCATTTTGTCGCTGCCGTAGTTATATGGGCCGACGCAGATTTACCACTACTGGTTCATTGGACGGCAGTGGTCCATTTCGTCACCTGATATTCTTCAATGTGAAGTTTGGTTCGTTCTTGGTACTGTATACGTATCCTTTTTTTCGTTCCTTCTAGAGTTTGCATATAATAGCGTGTTAGTTATCTAATATCCCTAAGTCTGAATAATCTGCAGTTCGTTAGTTCATACCATATCTCCGAGGTAAGAATTATGCTAGTTTAAAATGCATTAGAAGATATAGGACTGCAGAGCAGAAGTAGAAAACGAAAGAATTAATGGGCTTTATGTTAAAGCATTACAGTTTCAAACTATTTGGCCAATTGTACTTGGTCGGACGGGAGTCGCAGGATAATTTACAGAGATTGCTTTTTTGTACCAATTCCGCTTGTAACTTCTGGGATTCTGTGACAGGATTGTTGGCTTGTAGGTGCTTGGGATGAATTGGGAGTCAAGAAAGGTATTTGTTGTTCATTACAATCTTGATTATCTTGCGTATCAGATTATTTCTTGTTTTGCCCTGCATCCATTGCAGATGGCAATTTTCTCTCTTCGAAGTTGCTTTTTTTGTAGTTGTCTCTGCTAACTGAAATGTAGTGGTGTCTTTATAGAATGGATTGATAAAATACATATATCATTTCTAACGTTGAGGGTAACAATAGGCTCTATTTTTTGCCTACACTTTCAATTTTATACTCATTCAAAGACGCGCATTTGGCTGCCTGGACCTTTTTGCATGCTAGAATTTGGTGGTTTGAAATTCCATCCGAGTCCCGTGAAAACCTGCGACGTGAATTATTCATCTACATTTGAAACTTTGAGTGTGGCATTAGATATTTTCGGCTGTCAGTTCTCTTATATATTTTTAATGAAAAAATCTGATTGTGTCCTAAATATGCTACATTTATGACTGTTGGGAAACATTTGCCATCGTCATTCATGCAGTTTTCCCTCTTGCTCTTGGAGTTAAATATACTTTTCCTATAAGTTTTTTTAAGAATAAGTTTTTGTTCTCCCACTTTATTTGAAATTCATCATTCTTCTGGTCACTTGATTTTTTTAAGATGAAATCTCCTTTCTATGTCATCTAGGGAAAGGATTAAAATTACTTGAACAGTTTTTGGGCCCACCTTATACTTTTGGTTTTAAAAAGGTCACTGCCTGTCGATGTTTGAAACAGCTGAGCGCCTGAAATGGAATAATCATCGCCTCAGGTATATGTTAATGCTTAAAATATAGGCAGAGTGGGAGAAATTAATGACCTCAGGCCGATAAAGTACTTATAACCTCGGTTATTTATGTTTTACGCTTTAAATGCACCTTGTTGCAACCAATAATATCATGTTATATTAACTATAGACTCGCGATTTCATGGATCGTTTATGTTCATATTTATCACTTGTACAATCCTGTACGGATTGAATGGAGCCACAGTTTATTTGCATAGGTTTCGTTCAAGATGGGTGGAGAGCGGAGGAGATTGTATCCTTGAGCGTGAAGGTAGCCTTGTTTTAACCAGGTCTCGTGTTGTCATCGACCCCCAAAACGATGTAATCGCTCGAATGAACCTGTCCTTGCTCCTCTTTTACATCCTGGTGAGTTCGTTGATCTTCTGGGCGTTTGAGTCTTGCTTCATTGCGGTCACAAGAAACATATTTCGATTAGATTTTTCAAACTCCTGCCATAAAATTACGGCCCCTACCAGTACACTCTGAATCAGTTTTTCAAGCTGCAAATCAGTTTAGAAGTGAATTGAAAAACTAATGTGCTTCACGAATAATTTTATTTCTCCAATGCTGTTCTGTAAGTACCACTAAGGTGAAGGTATAGTAATTAGAGGACTTTTGTTGATGTAAATCAATGGCGTAACTTGGCTGAATTTAGGAATAAGAGGACTTCATATTTTCTTTACCATCGCAAAACACTCCGGCTCTAGAGCAAGAGGAGAGTTACTCAGCATATGATTAGGGAAACGACATAGCGTATTAGACAGTGATTTCCTGAGCAGTTTATTATTCATAGCCTTGTTGTAATGCAAAAGAAAGGAAGAAATGAAATCATTTCGCTCGAGAATAGTGTGTCTAGAACATTGGTATTCAGAGGCTTGTGCATGAATCGAAAAACAATTGAAATTTTTGAATGACTGCGATGGCCTTGAAAGAACTGGTATCCACAACCGGTCGGGAGTTGCTGAGCTAATAGGTACACGAACGAAAGTTGTTCGCCGTCTATCGAATCCGCAGCTGGATTGTGACCTGATTTGAGCGGCGGGAGCTGAAACTGTGGCGAACGACAAAAGGAGGGAATATTGAGGGATTTCTCGATATATTGCATCACGGTGGTGTCGGTGACGGCGAGTGAAAGACAACAGTCCCTGCCGCGTGCGCCACTCATTACTCATGTGCTCGAATAAGAGACGCGCGTCAGCACATCGTTTATTAGCACATATCTGCGGATTGGTTTATCCAAGGCGCGAAGTGGCAATTTTAATGTCCACTTTTAGAAGTGGCCATCAACTGCTAATGGAGAAAAGCAAAACTTTTATTGATGATTGGCCTGTCATACATCCATAAATCAGTTGTCTAGGAGTGTGTCGCTAATGGTTCGATTGGACATTTGAGGTTATTGTCGGCCCCGATGGCGGCGGGGTATAGTCCTCGCCTGCTAACCCGAGGGTCGTTAGTTCGTATCCCGCCTGGGTAGAATATTATCATGCCCAGGACATGAGTGTTTGTGTTCCTCTGTTGTTACAGTTATTCCCCTGATATAAATTGGCCGTAAGTGCTGTATTCGGGGTAGTTAAGATAAAGAAATAAATAAATTTCCAATCGAAATTTATCTAAAAATGTACTGTAGATGTAGCACTACGTTCTACAGAAGAACTTAAACCGGAGAATAAAAACAATCCCAGAATAGAATGATTGATCAGTATGGATGTAGAGTGTTGTGAACTGTAACCCTCTAGTCCATCTCAATTCAAATAACTCCTGTATTCCTTCATCCCACATAATTTTGTTCGCGTTACCCACTCTCGGCCGCTTTCAGTTAGCCTTTCTCTATACTTCTCCTTCCATTGTAGGCTGTATTTTGCAAATTGTGCCAAAAGAACTTGTTCTCTCCTCTACGTACATTTTTCTTTGAATAGCTTATCTCTCTAGCTTGTTGTAAGATTTTCTCATCACCAGTTCTCCCTTTCCATTAAATCTTCATCATTCGTCTATGAGACGGAATTTCCATGCCTCCAATCACTTCTCTTTTGCTGCTATTGTAACTAAAGCATCGCTAGTAATCAGTATATTTTTCTTCCGGTGGAGTACCCTGCTTACTATATTTTTCTTTCATCGGCCATTACTTGTGATCCTACTTCCCAAATGACGATAGATTTGTACACTTTCCAGAAATTTCATTATTAAACATTTTCACCTGTTTAGCTTCGAGTTGACCTCAGTGAATGTTTTTCCTTCTACTTAATGTATTCTTTCAGGTGCATAGATATGCTTACCTTTTGCCATTATCTGCTTACAAAGCTTAGAGTAGGGAAACGTTAAAGAGTATCCACTTGGGTGGGTCGCATTTTCGCTTTTTCCTTAGGGCGAAATGTAATACCCAGCAAAATTGACTCATCCACATGGAAATTACAGATATCATTTTTTTCCAAATCGGATAATATCTTCTGCGACAATTTTTGCCTCATGGTTCTGAAATTTTGGTTGAAAACATCAAAATAGTCATTAATTGTAGTTCGGTTGAAGCGACCATCTTTTTCCAGGGATGCTTCCTCTGGGGTCGGAAAATGGGGACAATTTAGCACAATTAACATAAGCACAAGTAATGATTATCACAAATAACAAGGTTGTGCAGCTCCTCTCTTACCTGGCCAGCGATGATTGCCTTACGACCAAGTACCCCAGGCCCTTACTTAGGTTTGTGAACTCTTCTGGGCTGTGATAAGGTCAAGTCATATATTATCGGTTTCACACTCCCACCCGTCCTCCCCCTTCCCCGCTCTGCATCACTCAGCCTGGCAGGCAGAGACGAGCCGGACAAGCTTTGCGCTTGATGTTCTCGCTGTACCTCTCCACGTTTGTATTGCTACAGATAACTTATTTCTTACTTGGCTTCCTCTGTTCACCATTTTCAGTGAATCTTCTCGGTCCTCACTAATCAAGCGCAGCCTGTTTAACTCGCTCACCGATCTTTCATTTCATATCACTTGACTGCATTCCTGGAAATGTGCTCTGAATTTCCGCAGCTTATCATTCAATCATCAGAATGTCATTTTCGAAGTTTGATCTTCGTGGTGTAAATTATTATAAAATGTTTAATGAAAATTCCAAGGAGCTCGATGAAGTTAAACTTCCACAAAGAAAGAAAGATATTCTCCTTTGTTGTGTAGAATTTTGGCGACAAATTTGCTAAATGTTCCAAAGTAATAAGGAGTCTGTTTTCTCTTCTGTAGCCCAACAAGTTGTAATCAAGCTAGGTGCTCTCTAGAAAAGGGCATATATTCTAGCAGTAATGTGTAAAATTTTAAGACTAATTCAATATATAAGGCGCAGGCTTGATGAATTCATTCCCATGAAGAAAGTTCTAAAGTGCAAGACAATAGTTCAAGAAACGAAGGATGGTCAATGGACATATTTTATAGAGCAGACTCCATAACTTTTTGACATATCTCCCATTGACCCCATAACTTTTTGACAAGGAAAAACAAAGTACAACTCTTTTATTAAAAAATTATCTCATAGCCTACTGTAAATGTGATGGTTTTTGTGCGGCTACTTGTCCCAAGTTAGCTTCAAGCGTGCTTCAAGTGATTTACAAATAACTGCCAACATTTTGGTGATGCTGATACAGACGTTGAGGACGAAGGCGAGGACAGTCCCGCTAAGGATGAGGCATTCAGTGAACTATTGAGCAAACCCAGTTACAGAATATCTAAGACTTGGATGTAACTTTTATGATTGCTCAGAGATACATCATAAGCGAGATGGCTGTTGCACATGTACCATGAAATGTATTTCACGCTGCTTTAAAAGTTTGAATTATATCTTCTGAGCAACCTACCGACACAACATCTGCTTAGATTGTAGCTAAGAGCAAAATAAGGCATGCGAAATTAATTTTTGCTCGGAATTTGAAAAGAATATATTCTGTATATGAAAACCCATTTATATACTTTGATGGTCGAAAGGATGAGACTAAAACTTACTCAAGCATCGTTAGAGAGGAGCACATATCACTCGTGCTTTAACCTAGCGCTCATTAATTTGGCTATGCAGTACGATACTCCGGCTCGGGACATGATGGGACCACACCTATTTTTGAGTACATAATGAGCCATCCCAAAGATGGCTCGATGAGGCTGACGTTCAAGGTTGAGACGGGATGGACCCCAATACTGGTTGGAATGGCGGTATCCGTCGAAAATTACAGCATTTGAAAAGAAAACCTATGCAGTGGGCTGTTAACCTTTTGCATGTCAGCATTTTTCCGATCCGAGCTGTATTCACGCATATTGAAGGCGCTTGTGCAAGGTCCCGTTCTTACACAGGTGCCATAGGTTCAAACCAATTTCACTATGAAAAGCTTCAAGTGGTGCCATTTAAACCAATTAAAGCTGACTTACCTTATATTGGTCCAGAAGAGCTCACAAACCTCAGTGAGGACCTGGGGTTCTTGGCCGTATGGCGATCATCGCTGACCAGTTGTGCGAGGAGCTGCGCTGCCGCTAAATTGTGCTAAATTTGCCCCCTTTTCCGGCCCCAGAGGCAGCATCCCTGGCCCCCAGAGACATTTAACCGGCATATTGAGGCTTGATTGTCAGTTTTTATCGCTAGTGACATCTTATCACTGAACAATATGGTCGCTTTAACCGAACTAAAATTAATGACAAATTTGATTTTTTAGTCGAAATTTCGGAACTTAGAGGTAAAATGAAAAGAGAACTCGCTTTGTACTTTCTGCACTGTTTTATTCTCTTCAATCATGGTTTCAACACAGTTCTGTCATCATCAAGGTAAAAATGAGCATTTTCGTTCTCCATATCTACCAGAGGGCGGGTGGGGGAGATGAGGGAGGGAGGGTGGAGAAATGGCTTCAATAATAACACGATTTTTAAAATTTTGGACAGAAAGCTTAAAAAACCGGCCATTCACTCTCTGACGACCCTCCCTTTTACAATAAATGACAAGCCTTTACTCTGGTGCAAGATACCATTTTTAGGGAAATTGACGTACAGGATCATGAAATCCATGCCTGTGAATAAGTTTAACTGGTCTATTTATTCCCCCATAACTATAGGGAAACTTCCTCATAATACTAAAGACAAAATTGAAACTTCGGACAAATGTGGTTTTTATGCTTTAAATTGTGACGCATGTGACGCTAACGTTCAATTAAACCTAAAATCAGCTCATAAACGTAATTATTTCAAATTATAATGAGCAATACCGCCATAAATAAAGCTCATTACAGTGAAATTTTATTTTTGCTGTTACATTTATGTATTATGTATCTGTATTCAGTCTCAAAGGAGAGCAATTAGCGAGCACTTGCGGTGAAAAACTCAGGGATCTCATCCTTTTATTCAATTTAATAATGTCTACCTGTTCCACACCTGTTTATCAATATCCAGATACTGGAGGTTAATGAAAAGGTCTTATTCAAGTAACATTTTTCATATGGTGTCGATAAACTCCATGCCGTAACTCCATGGATTGAATAACTCATCTAATCTGAGAGTTTTATTTCGACTCGTAGGCAAAAATACGCTTAAATATTAATTATTAATACCCTCGTTTGTGGATCGCCCACGACATCCCACTAAATTTAGTGATAGCACCCCTGAACAAGCCATGGGATCTCTATCACTATTTAATTATATTTAATCACTATCAAGTTACATGGTGTCCTTTGTGCATTTATTTGCGTGATGTAGTGTCATTTAGAGGCATGAGCTAATAGCTGAAAAATCAAGTTAAACTTTTTCTCCAGTTTTTTTATTCTCTCCTTGTCGTTATCGGCCGCGGTATTATCGTTTATGGTCCTTTAAGAACATTTATTGGAGCTGCCGGAAAAACCTGGAAAGGATTCCTAACATATCTTCAAATACTAATGATGAAAACGGTTTCAATATGAAAAATGCAGCCTCGTTAAAATTTAATCAAAATGGGAGCGAGATGAGCAATAGAATGAGAAGAATTAACCAGACCGTTTTTAAGTACTCATAGATGTTCGTAACTCTCTCCATTTTCTCTCTTTAGAAGTTAGCAAACTTCCCTTTTCAAGAGACTGCTTTCCACATTTTCTACTTACGATGTATGACGTTGAACTCCTTGATTGACACTAATTGGCGTTGAGGGAGCTAATTGTGGTTGTACTTTTTCAACGAAGTAAATTTAAGTATAAAACATTTGCGATTTTAAAGTGAACGATTATAATGTAGTTTTACCTCAACCTATGTCAGATATCAAATCCCGAGTGAAGAGGAACATTTATGAGTAGCATTTATGAATAATATTTGATAAGTTGGCGCAATTTTTATACCTAAGAGAATGAGCTCCTCCACCCAATCAGGGAGCAACAATAAACAAATAATTAATCATTTCGATGGGAGGCTTTATTGACTCCACTCTGTGTGCCATTAAATTTAGGCAAATAACTGTATAATGAATACCAAACGCCAGAGAAGAGCGTATTGGTATGCAACCTCAGTTTCTGTGAGATTATTACGAAGATTAAGCTTAAGACTGCACCCTGATTAAAACTCGAATGTCAACTATCTTAATTTAAAATTGCTGCCCAAAAAGCCAAGCAAAGCTCGTATTACATCGATAAGTGGGATTAAAATTCAAAGATAGAAGCGACAGATTACCTTGCAGACTAGCGCATAAGTCATTTTCATCACGCAAAGTCGATAATCATCATAATTTTTATTGCTGGGCACTCTCAGTTGATGACAATAATGCCTTGTCCTGCGCATATGCGGTGACTTGTATGGTAGCTTTCGAGAGTTTTAATGTATTTGTGTTCATGTCATACTAGCAATCATGTGTCCAGCAAGGAAATAATTATTCTGCTAATACCTTTGAAATTATATTTGGAGAATTAGAACCATGCTGAGTCATTTCCAACATTAATTTCCATTCAATCCTTCCTCTTGCTCACTTTGACGGCTGTTCACATTCGCTCTCCATCTAATTTATGCTGCCTAGTTTCTTTCTTCTTCGTTTTCGAGAACTAAGGATCGAAGAACGAGGAACGAAGAACGAGGGATCGAGGAACGAAGGAAGAAAGTAGGAGTTGATGAAGAATCCTCATCTTTATTAGCTTAACGAAGGAAGGAAGATGATGAAGAATTCTCATCTTCATTAGCTGTTGAAGATCAGAGTTTCATGCTGCGCAGGGGCTAGAGAAAAGAAAATCGTTTCAAACATGTGATTATCCCCCGATGTTACTGAACCACGAAGGTGTGCGGACACGATATAGGCTAAAAAAGGGTAAATATTCTAGAGTGCTAGGGCCAATACTGGAGAATTAAATAAAAAACTACGCTTTGATGATGCTATAGCAAATCTGGAAAAGAAGATACCTACAGAAGAAAACCACTAGACTTTTATATATTAGTAAGATATGACGGTGGTATTCATAGCCATGTCAAAACGTGCTACCAATTCCCTTTCCGCTTTTTTAGAGTTTCCGGGAGAGTTCACTATTATTAGCGACCTCAGTTCCTGCAAAATTGTTACGAAAACTAAGTTAAAGACTCCATCCTTCATAAAAATGCGAAGTCAACATTTTTAATTTGAAAATACAGCTTAGGAAACAATGTAAATCTCGTATTTTATCGGTATTAGGGACATTCTAAGATGGGGGGGATGTAGTAGCTTGCAAACTCGAAGCTCTAGCATTAGTATTCCTCTCTAGTTACAATCACTGTCTTCATCTTCCACACCTAAACTTTCTGAATGGGTTCTCGAGGAGTATGTTTGTTTTCATTTTCTTTTGCTTTGGCTAATTCATTTGTCGCTCAGCTTTTTCATTGACGGATAACGACGCTCTTTGGCAATATATCTGATCCGATTACTCTTTGGCCGTCATTGCAGGTGGTTGGAGCGATTTTTGTTTATGTATTTATTTCCGAGAAATTTTGGGTCTGTTGTTAAATTAGTGATGGATTTTCTTCTAAACGCGAAATAATTCATGTATTGTTACTATTATTGTTGCTAACATATATAAAGTGTTTCACGCCGAGTCCGATGTTCGATAAGAAGCACATTTCAATGCAATTTCATCGAAATTTCGAACACCGCGCCGAATACTCAAATCAAATCATGTTTGCATAGGAAAAAATATTTAAAGATATATGTCTTTTATCAGATCAATTACTGCCTGTATGGTGATCTCCCACGCATAAAGACTTAAATGAAATGTGGACCAAGGATATATTTTTCGACTCGCGCAATAAATGGATAAAATATGCACTCGATGACCGGAGATTACCGCTCCAGTTACTTTGAATGAATTATACAAATATAAACAACGGTTAGCCGGGCGAGTGAATACGTTGACGGAAGGAGAGACGGGCGTGCATGGACTTTGAAGGCAGGAGCCCCCAGGGGGAACTCGGGACGGGTGAGAAGGAGAGAGTGGTGAGAAGTGGAGACGACGGTCGGGGTTTTTCTTTTCCCGGTGCGGAGGCAGAAAAGAAGTTCGGTTGGCGGGGGATTTCCCTGCCCGCGCCACCCCGTACCCCCGCCGCTAATCTGATTAATTAATCTTCGACCGATGCGACACATCGCACTCTTTCCTCGCTCCGCGCGCCTCCTAATTGGAATCGCTCAAATCTTTCAAAACGACGGCTCCCGATGTGAAGAATGCCTGCGCGCTTTCAAAGCAGCCAGCAGGACGCGATCGATTGGCCTTTATATTTGTGTTCAGGTGTGAGTGGTTGTGACGGGACGGAATGGGTGGGTGGTGTGGTGGGGAGGTGGTGTGGGGAGGGAGGGAGGGAGGGTGGAAGGGGGAGAAGCGGGAGGGAGGGGCTGTCGTCTCGGCGGACACCCGATGGGAATGTGACACTTGCGGGGCTGGCGGAGGGAAAGGTGGGACGCCCTCTGTGACGCGCGCGGACGTGTAGAGTTTGTGCACACATTCATCAATTAGCGCGCTGATTGGCGGATATTTTACGGAGGATGAAAAGCAAAAGGAAACCGTTCATTAGTTGGACGGAATATTTTTCCTGTCCGCTGGATAATAGCTCAAATGGGACCGAGAGCTCCGCTCGAGAGTGGCACAAGAGGGTCTCTCTCCGTGGAGAGGACTTTGCCCCGCTCTTGAGCACCCCTCGGCCACGCAGCGAGAGGCCCATCGGATTGATCCATTCTCTGCGAGTTTCGGTGTCTCTCTGGCCGAGACTCCACTTATCCGCCGATGGACAATGCTCAAGTTTACCAGTTGCTCACAATAAGACCACTTCGTAACATTCCATGCTCTGAAATAATAGGCCGGTTGTTTTCCACCCCACCGCTATTACCTTGGCATACGCGACGTAGTCTGAAGCACGCCTATTTTCTTGGTAATTGATAATTTTCTCATGAAGGACGGTAACTTCGAGAAGAATCATCCATTAAACTAAGTTTGATCATTTAGTGTGTCTTCATTGACGTTCCTAAGTGTCATAAATTAAAACTACCTGCATTATATTCTTATCAATTGACCAGAAACGTTATTCTTCACATTAATTAAACTCAAGAGAAAATCAACCAAAAATGTGCATTCAAAATGGGCATCCGTCACAATCTAGTGCACCATAATTTGTCTACGCAATTTCATGAAAAAATTATCATTAAATCCTTTTTCGACGAATGTTATTTCTATAATCAAATATACCAGAGCACAGAGTGGTATTTTCGCATCAATGGGCGCCATGGCTTCAATGTGACAGCTAACGCTGTATTAGAACAATGTATCGCTCCAACAGCCATAAAAAGAAAACGCTTGCGAAGCATTGAAGAGGAATCGACCGGTATCTGCATGTTTCTTGGTTGATTAGTGTCGGTTGCTGGGATGCAGAATTCTTTCGCAGGGGGTCGCGTTTGAATCCCAGGGGCGACCGAGATTTTTCACCAGTTGTCCCGTCTCCAATCGGTCGCACTGACGATCTAATTTAGTAGCAGAACTGTGGTGCATTATGATAGGTCAGTCCATTTCAAGCTGTCTCCCGTAAGTTTTTATTCATCATTCATGAGTCTTGTGAAATAACTATATGTATCTATTAATTTATCAAGATCCAATCCGATGTGCTATAATCTCAGGAGAGCTTTCTCTGCCATTTGGCTATGATTTTCAATCAGAAATATGCTCATAAAATATTTTGTTACGGATACGTTGTTTAAGTAAGTAAAAAACTTGCATTATAAGGGACGGTATACATTTTGAAAGATAAAGAAAATGCCGGACATGATCATTCAATTGGGATGGATGGTGTTAAATTGTTTTTCCAAATCGTTAAAAAAATTTAATTTTTTTGTAATATGTTATTTCTCCGGGTAACTGTTCGTATTTATTATGCTTTGACTATTTTTCTTCAGCTTTGGTGTTCTACAATCTGACAATCAGGCAATTTTACACCTACTTAAATAAGTTAGCTCTTATGAAGGCAGCTATACATATTTACCTATTATAAGAATTGAGCGCCACTATTTCTTAGAGTATATTTTTACAAGTTGCATATTTGAGACCAACGAATATTTTCATTGGATGCAGTGACAAAATTTTATAATTACAGTAAATCCCTGGAACACGAAGATAGCACCAAAAATGACCTCTTTCGAGGCTATGGAATAGATTTAACATAAATTTCTTATGAAATGTTAAACACTTTTGAGATCCCTTCCAATGAGATATTAAGGCGCTGCTTTAAGAAAGCTAAGGCAAGCATATTGAAACTTCGAAACATTGAGAATGCGTTGACTAAAGACTATAGAAACTATCTCATACGGCCCACCAAAGCCATTCGTTCCACTCAACTGATTCCTTCAAGCTCAATTCCGCCGGTTACCGAATAAACGCCGCTGATTGTGCCCTGTGACTGTTCCTGCTGTCGAAAAATTTGTCGTAATTTTTCACCCGCTTTTGTAGTTTGAAATTTTCGTCGAATCTTCGTTCGGATTTGATCAAATTTGCCACTAATGGCAACTCTTTGGAGCGCAGGGACATCTGACAACTATGACACCTCTCCTCTCGTAACGGCCGAGACTCATCCTGAGAAATGAATTCGGAGGAGCGGCACAAGGTGGATAAATACGGCTTGTCGATGGAAGCGAGACAGGGTATATTTAATCGGGATTAGCGCGAGGGATGGAGGGGGCTGGGCACTGGAGTGCGAGAAGTTGGAGCAGCTGGTGAGGATTTCCATTATTTGCCAAAGGGGGGGGGGGCGAGAGCTATAGACGGGGGTAAGGTAAGATTCCCCCTTGCCTTAAGCCTTCTTGGCAAAAGGTAAGGTAAGACAAAATTCTTCTCGAACCATGTCAATGACAATAGTTTTTAAAGTATTTTCTCGGCTAACGCAGTACTAATACCTGCAATTGAGCTTAATTTGTCTCTTAATTTTGTGTTCAGCCCTTTGGCCGGTTCAGCGTTAAATGCTTAACGTAAATTTCGAAGTGTCCTTTACTTAAGCCTTCTTAAACGTTTAACGACGCAGTGGTCCATTCTTTCATAAGAAGCTGAGACATTCCATAGCAATCAGTGCCCAGATATGATCATTCGTGAATTTTAAGGCTAGCACTCCCTCTTAATGTTTTTCAGTAAGCCTCATATTTTTTCATTCAATGCATCGGTCCCATAACAACTCAAATTAAATTATAATATCATGGGATATCTTCAAGGGGCCTTCTCGTAGCTCATACAACGGTGATCGCTAACCTAACGCTGGCGAAGTACCCGAAGTGGATTCGCCAGAGAATTTTTATTCCGGAAAGCCCGTTGCGCTTCATGAAGTGGAAATATTTACTCTTGCAATTATTAAAATCAAAATATATTTATTTTCGATTCAAATCTAAGAATAGCCATTTCACACGGATAATTTGAAATAAATATTACCGTCCAACTGGCCAGCCTGAATTCATAGCCCATTCGTCGTCTGCGATTTGTGTGCACTGTTGATGTAAGCTCAGGTAAAATATTTGATGGCATACCTACCATTTTTCGGCCTTTCATTACTTTAAGGCGAAAGAGCTGGGGTAATTTAAATTCAAAATAACTCCTTCCGAGGGCTTACCCTCCCGATCTCTTGCGGGTCTCTCTCTCTAGGAAATATCAACTGAATACAGGAGGATATAATTGTACTATAATAGTTCACAATTATGTATCTGAATTTCATTTTTTCCAAAGTGTTGATTTTAAGCCATGGAAGTGAAGCCAGTACCAGTAAAATTTATTTTCCTTATGACAGAATAAGTCTCGGTATTGCTGACGTGAACCACGTGAACTATCACACTATTTTATGAAATTTCTCCTATGTCTATATTTTTGTTTTGTATAATGAAGAAATATGCATCTTCCGCTAAGCCTGAGCCTCTGGTATACACAAGGAACTCCGTATCAGT
Source organism: Ceriagrion tenellum (assembly GCA_963169105.1). Classification (NCBI taxonomy): domain Eukaryota; kingdom Metazoa; phylum Arthropoda; class Insecta; order Odonata; family Coenagrionidae; genus Ceriagrion; species Ceriagrion tenellum. Next base: position 104,765,744 of record OY720638.1, on the reverse strand, counting down.
GCTACTCCCTTGCGTGTTCTCTCCCTCGCTTCCCTCCTAATAGTTGGGGCCAATTCTTCGGCGGCTCACGACAGGAGGTCATTTGGCTCCCGTGTAAATGAACTTTTTCTGCTGTGATTCCTCTTACAGTTAGGAAGAGCAAATTTGATGAGGTAGTACAATTTCTTGGTCATGTGAGCTGCGTGATCATTAATCTTGCCTTACACTCTCCTGAAATGCGTAGTGCTTTCAATGCTGTCATTAAATTATTTCTGAGATAATGTCATAACGGGGTAAAATCCAATTCAGTTCTAGCAATGCAGTTTTCAACACTTCAAATTTTTTGTGCTTATTTTATTTTGAGTATGATTCCAAAAAACTGCATTGATAGTGAAAACATTTTGATGAGTGCAACGAAAAAGACCTTTCAAAGTGAATTCTATCGCATATGATTTCAGTTCGGCTTAGATAAAAGATTCAAATGTTCATTTATTCAATCGTCATTGAATTTTTCTCGTGGGAAGGATAAAATATCACATTCCGACTAATTTAATTTCGACACTCCTCTGCGTGCGGCGACTTCATTAGTCATCAAAATTAGGACTATTTATATATATATATATATTGATTAACTCTGATGGATTGAAGTAAAAGAAATTGTAACAAATATAAGTTAAAATATACGATTTTATTCTTATTACTAATATCAATGTAGCATTTTAACGAAAAATGTAATATTTCGGCGCCTTAGGTGATTGAAGGTGGCTAATTCTCAGGTATCAAAACTATTCAAGCCCTATTCTAAGTCCCCCTGATAGTTGGTAGATAGTGTAAGTGAACATGGGATAACTTTCTTGGCATATGTTTTCGAAGTGTGAGTGAAGTGGTGATGAATATTTGACGGGAAGGATTACGTGTTTCCTCAGATCGGAAGAGAGAAGTTTGTTTCGCAGCTCATCCCAGTCCTCCTTGACCCGGTTTATGCAAAGAAGAGGGCAGTACAGCAAAGATAATCCCTGCTTGATATTCGTCCGGATCAGCATTCGTCAAGTCCGTGCTGTGTCCATTCACTCGACCTGTCCTTCTCATCTGGCGAACTGGATTTGATTGAATCTTGGACAGAACCAAGTGTGCACTACGTCGCTAAGGGCATTTTAGGACACATAATGTTCGTTCTATACGGTCGGATGATTTCATTTGCCTTAAAGCCCTCGCCGGGAGATCATCCTGTTCCCTGTCTTTGACACTTCGTGTGAAGCCTTGTTTTAAGTGGTCTCACGTTAGTTGTTTTTCCTTTACTGGCTCTTAATATCTCGTTTTGAAATATTGACAATGCATAATCGGAGGATAAAATGTGTTTCCTATATTTTCGTCTGTTCTTGAATAAAATTTAACATCTGACCATGTTTTTCATTTTTGACATTAGCTTCCTTGGTATCAATGTTGTAAACCTATAGTTGGAAAAATTATGAAAAAGCTCTCCCTAAGGGAGATTGCATGAAAAGGTTGATCGATACAGTATGGCTACTACACTTCAAGTGATTAGCAATGATGGAATCATTTTGTAAAATTATTAGGTTATTGTGTAATATTCTTGATGCCGGGGGGGGGGAGGCTATTAAATACAATGAAAGTTGCTGTTCACGCGTAGGAAATTATCATGAAAATCTAAATGGATTGGAAAGCGAGGCATCAACCACTGGCAATAACATGCGCTGACAATAACAATACCCTAGCTTTCCCAGTATCCTGGTGATTTCAGTCGTGTAAACGGCTATAATGAAACTTGAAATCATGCCCGGCCATTCAAAAATGGCATCATTCGGGAAATGACGGCTTATTAGTGATCTCAACCCGAGAGGTTAAATTCTAAAAAATCACTATGTCGTGATAGGCAACGTCAGTACTTCCCGCTGAAGTTTCCACGGAAATGAGCGAGCTTGGGCAGCAAAATTTTTCTGCAGATCATCCCGGCAAGTCAAAGGCATTTCTATTCCCTAGCTCATGCCCAAATGAATTTATAATTAAATATATTTTTACGTTTCCTTATTGTAGGTAGATTTTCCTCGTTATAAGTATGACCTTGTTTGATGCTGTTTTTTATATACATCCTTAGCTGAAGAAAACCAGAGACGGGCTAAAATAAAAGTTTAAATCATTAATCAATAAGGCATTGCTCCCTCTTTCATTTCATCATACATACTTCCAAAATGGACCTTACATGGGAGTACCTAATGCTCTTACCCGCCATGGGTGAGTTTTCTAATACCTTCCGTTTTGAGCAGGCTGACGCTAACATCGGGTTTCTCAAAGACAATAAGTTACCAATTTAATTAGATGTCGAACTAACGAGAAAAATTACAGAAGCGACTACTATGCCGTGATTTTGGCTGTGTAGTGAGACTATTCCTTGCACACAGTTTGTGGTGAGCAACTCATGTTCCTCAAACCTTTGTAGGCAGTCAATATGCGAGGAAGTAGCCGAGAGTGGCTCGTAGGTGGACAGTTACTCAATTCCTAGTGGATCGAATTTCTGAATGAGGCGATCAGGGAGCTGCACCGATGCAAATTGTCATGCCTTCAGTGTTTATGGGCCTTATGCTATTGATTTTCCTCGTTCCAAAGAACGAAAAAACAGTATCTTGGAAGAAATACAAAAAGGAAATAATAACATACGCCTCAGGTTATTCCATGTGCAGTATCTTCAGCGATCAGTGAACAATTACTCTTCAAGAATTTCAGTGGCCGTTGGCATTAATCAGTACTAATTTGATGTAATTTTTAATGATATTTAAGGACTTAAGGATAAAACTGCCAAAGGTAGTGTAATCAGTTCCACTAATTATTTCATAGATTTGGAGTGTACTTAGCTGCTGTTTAGATCTAATTTAAAAACTTTTCCAAGACTGTTTTTTAGACACCGTCATGGCCGATTGTGCGCCATGTTTCTCATTATCGGAATGCTGTAGGAGCTGATCATATGTCGCCGCAATTAGTAAAAGTTGTGATAGTCTTTTACATGATAAATGGAAATATTTTCTCTTCTTCGTCTAGCCTATGCATTCAAATACAAAGGACTGGTCCCCATGATTTGCTGTTATAGGGAAAATTCTCAATATGATTTACTTCTCAAAACGACTGTTAATTATCTAAAAATATAAGAAAAAAGGCTCCCTTCAGCGCGAAAAACACAGCGTATTGTTTTGTTAGACTCTATAAGGCTGCTTTTAATGGCTCTCTATGAGGTGCACTACGAGATGATATCCTCGCTGTCACGGAGGAGCCTTGAAAAGAGGAAGCACCTATTCAAGGTCATCTATCGATTTAACAAGTAATCCATGCAAGTGTTGCATGGAGGTGGAAGAGGAGGTGGGGTGGCTCAATAATGGCTCTCTCACCAGTCCATCTCATTATTCTCTGTTGGAAACATCCGGCTTAACGCCATCCACTTATTTAAGTATTTCACAAGGTACATTCATTGCTAAATCATTGTCCCCTGTCACTTTTCCCCACGCAATTATCTTTCTTTCTGACGCATTTATCCTTTGTTCCACTCTCTACCTATGTCAACGGAGGGAAGTTATTATGGAGCCAATGTATGTATATCTTGTTGGGGGCAGACAGCAGCGGCGAATCATCAGCCAAAAGACGTACTCACTTAAGTTTCAGATGTTACGTCTCCATAAACTCTCTTTAATTATAAAATGAAATGTTAAAACCATGGATCTGATGTATCCTTGTCATCTTTCGAGGATTATTTTAGACACATGCAAACTATTACATTTGCCACACAAATTCCTTACAAACCTCTCATGGAATTCTAACTCACTTCATATTCACTCATATTTCCTTAATTTGGTATGTTGTTTCACCTCCCAATAATGTAAAAAAGACAATTTATGGATATGTTTTTCGAGAGCGCAAATATTTAGAAGATTTCCTCAAACTTTTATGATTAGAGCACACTCATTATTTTCTATCCAATGATGCACTTCCCACTGCATGAATCAGTATTTCCCAAACTCTTTCTGGTTTTCTCCATCGAGTAGGTACTATATAGTCCTTAATACCATAATTCCAAGGTGATGCAGTAATGACAACCTTATGACCATTTGATTCAATAAAAATTGGTAAGCGCCTCATGTAACGTGCAGTTCCAGTTTTCAGCCACCTTGCATTCTTACTTCATGAGTTCATGAATTGAATTAACACACACACGTAAGCAGATTTTGTGATTTGTCGCTCTTTGAGCCTCTGACTTATGACAGGAATTCATTATTGGCAACTAATTATAAATAAAACTGCTTGCGTTCGGAAATATTTCTGTTGTCTTTCTGCCAGTGGAGATTTTGCTCAGTATTTCACGTATTCCTGCAAAGGTTTATTGAAGATTTATTTGCGGTTGTCCAAGTTGTAGCCTTCTAGTAATATTCACGCGAAAAGAAAAAATTTGTATCTTTCCGTTTTCCTTTGATGTCATTAGTAACGTTCAATTACTTGCTAATTGGCTTACTTTTCAAGAGGCCTCGACGTATGTGTATCATTCGACGCCACATTGAACAGTTGTTGACCCTTGACCTTCTGGATTTTGATGACAATGTGAGGATATCATTGCTATGGCACAAAGACAAGCCGTTTTGGTCGCTTTATTGGTATTTGTACGTGTGCAAAGCCTATTAAAAAAGGCTTTTTGGATTTATATTCAGTCGACGGCTTTCTAAAGGGAATTCGAAATATTCTTGCTGGAGTCTGTGACATTCGTTAACGTTTGAACATTTGGAAGAGGACGACGCCTTTGGTTTCTAACTACGCTGCTATTATCTACTAACTAGTCAAAATTAGGTATATACGGCACCCAAGGGGGAAATAATAGTTTTTTTTACCACACATTATATTCTGATATTTATAGTGATTATTAGGGCAAAGAAGAGAGCTTATTCATCTTGTTAATCGCGTGTGACATAGCCATAACGAAAACCACTTCAAGTTTATAACAAGTCAGTTACCCAAGAATTTGGTAATGATTAGACATCCTCCCTTCTATTTTTTCTATCCTCAACATGACTCTGTTCTCAGCCGGTGGCTCTTAGGCCAATACATTACTTATGGACCAATTATCCATTGTAGTATTGCAGGCGTAGCGAAACCTGGAGGCACTTACTTCTGAAAAGGATGTCTGGTGAGGAGAGGCATGTGAAAAACGTGGGATGAAGAGGTCATGGGTCCCTCTGGAGGTCTACTCGGGAGTGTTCTGTGACTATTGACCGCTCATCGACGCTTGACTCACCTTCACTGACATCTCCGCTATCGCGTGACTCGAAATTTCGCTATGCCTATGAAAAAGGAAAGACGAGCAATTTGAAACCGCAGAAGGCATTACTTCTGAGGAATATTGGTTTCCATCTCTAGGCCGGAAAAGTTTGTGGGAAAATGTTCGGCAAAAATTTCTTTAGTTTTCTTGGAGTTATCTAATTTGTCATTTTCCGCGCACAACTGGCTTTTTGCCGACTATGAAATTAATTCCGACATTATAGAGTTTATGAAATAAATAGGATTGATAGCTCATACATATTTAGGAGCAGCGAAACTTGGTGGCACTCGCTTATGAGGAGCATGGAGTAAGGGAGAGGAAAAATACAAGAGATGTGGGATAAAGGGACTTATGGTCCCTCAAAAGATCCCTCTGTGGGATCTTTGCCAGCTCCACTCATCCTCATTGACCTTTAATACGTCTACGTCTACGTGATACCCTGCGAGCCACCACGAGGGTGTGTGGCAGGGGGTGAATATCACCAAACATGCACTATTGCCATGCAAGTAGGGTATTTAAGTGAGGCATGCTAGAGAAAAGGGTAACATCCTGCTAGGTAATTAGTATCTACATAATAAGAAAGGGATTATTGGTTGTTATTACATGCATCATGCACTACAGACTACTCTAACTATATTTCACCTACCTATCCCTTTGCTACGCTGCCTATTGTTCTCTCTTATAGTACGCGGGAAAAATGACATTTTAAATCTATCGGTACGACAATCTATCTCTCTAATCTTGATAATATGATCAAACCTAGCATAATACGCAGGGGTTCTCAATATATACCTAACGTCATTTGTGAACAAATCGGTTTCGAATTTACTTAAAAGGTTTAACCTAAATTTTAACCTGCGTTCTGATAGTATTTCCCATCCTAGTTCTTCTATTAAGCTCGTAACACTTATACATTTACCATAACGGCCTTTAACAAACCTAGCGGATCTCCTTTGCGCGCGCTCTAATTCTTTTATCATACCTTCCTCGTACGGATCCCATATACTTGCGGCATATTCTAAATGAGGCCTGACAAGTGTAAAATAACTTCTTTCTCGTACTCTCTCATCGCATTTGCCTAGAACCCTTTTTACGAATCCTAATCTACGGTTTGCTACACTAGTTATTTCCCTGATGTGTTTCCCCCATGGCATGTCTTCAGTGATGGTGACGCCTAAGTATTTAATAGATTCTACGTTAGATATTTTCCTTTCTTTGATGCAATAATTATTCCGGGGAAAGCCATTCTTTTTCCAATAGTTCATTATCGCGCATTTCTTCAAATTTATTTCTAGCTGCCAACTATCACACCAATCATCAATCGCATCTAAATACTTAGCTAAACACTGTCTTTCCTCTTCATTTTTAATTTCCTTATACACTACTGCATCATCGGCAAAAAGACGGAGCTTGCTATTTTTTACTACTGTATTCAAGTTGTTTACGTACAGAAGAAATAAAATTGGGCCTATCACGCTTCCCTGGGGAACACCCGATGTAACCATAATACTTCGCTCGTGAGTCACACCATGTTATGCTACACATATAAATACGGCAAAGTTTTATCTATCAAAAATGTCAGATTGAATGACTCGCATTAGGAATGAAAACCTGTCCTAACTGATCGTCGCATATAAAAGGTGCTCTATACCAGTGCCGTCTGTCGCTCTCTAACATCTTGCTTAAATAAGAAGTTTAGTGAATGCCTTCTAGATACAGAACTCTGAAGAGCGCTCACATTTCAGCGACCTTTCCTGGAGTGGCATTTTTATTCCGGAAGTGCAAATGGTCCTCTTTTTCCCGTTTCCGCTATCCTCAATTTTATCGATTGAAGTAATGGATAAAACCCTATTCTCTGGAGGGTTTTTCAAATTTTGAATTAGGAAGTCCTCCCGAAAATATTCAATTCTATTGAGTTCGTTGAAGGGTTTTATTTCGAGCATTTGTTTTCGCTTAACAGGTCACTGATCACTTTTCTAACAATGATATTTCAGCGTAAATTTTCGACGACTGGTATAAAAAATAAACTCGCGGTTCAAAACAAACTTATTGTAAAAATCTGCATATAGCTTCAGTTTCAGAAAAAAATAAACTTGCGATTTCAAAATAAATATATTGTAAAAAGCTACATATAGATCAGCTAGGGTCATCCGAAGTGGAGCCACTGATGTTAACAGGGATTATCGTAAGGAAAGAACGTTTCGATTAAGTGAAGTGAAACTAAAAAAAAACCTGTCATAGAAAGTAAATGAAGCGATGTTCTGCTAAGAAGAAATCGATGCAATACTACGACCAATGATGACAATTTTGTACAATAATAACTTCTAAATTGGCTTGGCCATAAATACTGCAATGTTCCATGCACAACACAGGCAGCTTCAAGAGCATCGAGTTTATATCTTATTTTTTCAAGAGATGACTACAAAAATGGAAATTAATAATAGAAGACATTACTATGAAAAAGTAAGATTATTTTAGTTGATCTAATTCAATGCTCAATTTTAATACTTGAATTATAACTTCAAAGTTAGCTCAGTATGATGCTTACAGTTACCGTTAAATATTTAAGCGATGACCTCGCTCTCCATGCTCCTTGACGGCGAACTCGTCCTCAGTTTGCCTACTCTTAGGCCAAAATTATATAAGAGATTGTTACTGGTATGTTTTAATCTTGCCAACGTCCTCATCATGTCCAGTAATGTGTTCACTGTCCTTATCTTTTAATGCATAGCATTTTGCATCACTTTGGTCACAACGTTTTCCTGATTAATAGGCACGTCAGACTTTCTTTGGAGGAAATCCCTAGCATAAATTCATCATGTTAACGGTAAAGAATTGTCTCGCCTTTGGAGATCTTCTACGCTTCCACTTTCCCAGTCCTTCAGCACTCCAGAGTAGTTAAACTTCCTTCTCGCGCCTCCTCCTCCTTTCAATATCAATGTACGACGGATTGCCCGTATGGTACGATTTAAACTTTCTAATGATGCAAATATTCCCACCCATTTCAGAGAGGTTCGGAATATCGCGCAATTCACGCTTGACTTGGGTTAATAACGTACCTACTCGTATTGCATATTTGCCCGTCACACTCCGATATCATTTATGTCATTTTATAATTAGCCCAAATGACAATATTGATAGCTGTGGCCGTTAACAAAGCATCGCATGCGGTAATCATCCTCCGGTGATTCCCTCTGTTCACACTTCACAGGTCACCTTGTGGATAATACTTGAGAAAAAGTATCTCTTTGCGAGTGCGCTGCAAAATTTCAATCCTTATATATAACGATCTTCGAACGATGGCATTGCATGCACAATTGCTGGTTTACGTGACGGGTGACCATAACTGCCCGTCTGTAATATAAGAAACGCAGAATTCAAGGGCCATTTTTTCAGACGGACCTGATGGGCTCAGTAGAGCCAAGCGACCGCTGTCACCGAAATCAATGCGTTGAGGTTGCCAAAGGTGAGCAATGATAAGAATCTATTGACAGAGGCTTCCGCTCTTGGAAACCAATAATTTCTCTCTCTCACACTCTCTCCCTCTCTCTTTCCTACAATCCACTTGATTATCCAAAACGAAGCAACTTCGAAGAGAAATGAAAACCTCGAGAATTGGCCGAGACATGTTCGACTAACCGAAAGGATATCATCAATACAAGCGGGGAAGGCATAACTTAATACCCTGAATTAAGTATGATAAAGTGATCCCCTGAATGCGCGACTTTAAACAAGTCTCACAAATATGGCTGAGTAATTAATATTCCCTAAATCTCAAGAACAAACCTGGAGCTGTAAATGTTCAAAAAATCCTTTTGAAGCTAGTTTGGGGCTTTTGGAGTGGAGTTGATTTCATCAAAGAAGGCCCTCTCCTATTTTTTCATTGGTTGATAAATTTCATTTTATAATAGGTTTAAGTACTTAAAGCTTTATATTCATGCATTAAAATTCCAATGCTATTTTATTCTAACTTTAAATTGTCATTGCTTTTTTAAATTTTGTTATTAAAAATATTATTTTACCTTCCTTTTTATCCCCACTGTATATAAAATTGTTTAATGCTAGTTTTTATTTTTTCAAATTAGATCGTAGCCTTTATATGTTTCTTTTCATATTTAGGTGAAGTAGAAGCAAAATACCCATAATCTTATCATGAATGTAATTTCGTTTTTGTCTTTCAATCAATTGCACATTTATTAATGCACCTATATAATAGTTACTCTTTCCCTGTATTTACCTGTTCTGGCCTACGCTCTTCATCTTTGCTGAACCCTCTCTAAAGTGCGTAAACCAAAGTTTAGCCCCGGAAAAAGAAGTAAGCATGCAGAGGTTGATAACAGGGTCCTAGGTAAAGGCATAAGATTTAGAATTAGGAACGTAGCTCCCTTTCAAAGGTTGGATGGTTAGAGATGAACCCTCACTGGAGACTTTGAAACGTGAGCTTGGGGCAGAATGATCAAAAGAGGGTAGTAGGTACCCACTGAGCACAAAAAGAGTGGCCGTTTTTTCAATATTCGGAGGAACGCTCCAGATGGAATACTATACCCAGTTAACCTTCAGTCTCATTGTAATTTCTTTTAATGGGGTAGGAGATACTGTGATGCTAGAATTTGTTGGCAGGTCATATGAAAAGAAGTCCGAGCTAAAAGCCAGTAGGGTTTACATTTGGAGGGTGAGAGTTCCCAGAAACTCTTATTCATTATCTTTTTGCTTCCACTGAATAATTCTCCTGGATGTCTTTTTGATATTTGTTTTCCTTGGAGAACATTTTCCCTAATGAACACTGAAGTTGTAGAGACTGCCAACGCCGGAGCTCCTTCTGCCTCTCCCTTTCTTGTCAACGTAACTGTTCTTTCTGCATGTCATATTTATCCGGTATTTCTCGTATAATGAACCCAAATTTTGACGAAGACCATGACTCCGTAAGTATCTTCTAGGAAACTTCGGTCGTGCGAAGGGATATCCCATTCAGTTCTCTCTAAATAGGAAATTACATCATAGTTTGAAAATTTTATGCGCCTGCGATCGATTTACTTATTAAGACTAGATGATTGATATTCATACTTAAACCTACTCCAGGAATGCTCGGGAGAGGTCTTCGCACATATTTCACAGGAACGTTCCAACAGTAAGTTCTAATATACCGTATGCTAGTTATCAAACTTGCACCATGCTACTAATACCGGTAATAGATCATTCCTAGAATCTTGAATCCGTCCATTATGCTATTCGCAATACTTGTCATATTTCTAGCAGAATCGGTGATCGCATGATGAACACCCAAGTCATAATACGCACGTACTAGACAGAGGTTTTACCATGTCATGTCAAATGAGGCGGCGTTTCTTTCCAATCCGGCAAGATCCTGGGACAAAACTCACGCAATTCATGCTATTCTCCTCGTCCACTTCTGGCCCCGCAAGGAAATGCGGGTGTAACTGCCACCTCGTGACAGAATATTCAACTAAGTATTCCTTTCTCGCCGAGCCAAAACTTCGCGGGAGTTTCATTCTCGGAAAGATACGGTACATTTGGTATCAATCAAACGTAAAAGTTGCCGACCGTTTTATGCCAAATGAATGCTTTGCAAGGTCAGTACATGTTTACGACAAAATACGTGTGAGTGAACTATGTACCTCACCCCACGTTGGGTACGTACACTGATTAGTGCATTATAATTTTATTTACCCTTTTGTTTTGAAAGCACGCTTGAGGTGGGCATGTTTGCCTGTTCATTAAATGGAGGCACTAGAATATTAGGTTATGTTTAAGTATTTAAGACCACTTATTTCTTGTTTCTATAGTTTGGAGGTTCTCCTCACTTAAAACTAAGGCGTCCTTGATTTCCTGTGATTCACGAGTTAACGGAAAATTACATGGCGCGAACGGGAATGTCTGTAGCTTCATTAGCTGCTATTTCTAGTTCAATATTAGCTGCGTGAACTTCAAAGTTTATGCAATATTTAAATTACGATGGGATAGTTAAAACTGTACTTGATCGAAAGTCCCTCAGTCCAGCGGAGATACCGGCACGATTGCTCAAGAAGCTAGCCTCGTAAATTGGCCAGAGCATTCAATTCGCTTCCATTCAAGATTCTATAGCGCATAAATTGCTAGCGAAACCTCCATTTTCTTGCGGGTTTAGGTTCTATAACTGTCACCTTGGCTTAAGGACAATTAGTTAATATGAAACCTAATTAGGGATCTTCCTCTTCTATATCCTAAAATTAAGAGAAACGAAAAACAGTGCCGAAGCGTTAATTCCTGGATTTCAAAAAGCATTGGACTAGGTTCTTCTCAAACAACTTTATATTCAAAATACGATTTTGCGGATTAAACGAAACAATAGTTGACTGGATCTGTGACTTCCTGCCTAATTTAAGTAAAATGTAATAATTCTCGGCATACGTCCAACGTGGTAAGAACAGCGTACAGTGTCCCGCAATCGACAACCTATTAGGCTTTCCTTTTTGTCAAATTGAAGTAAACTCAGGAATACACATAGAAGTAACTGTGAAATTTGGTCACAAAAGTGATTTAGAGTCCCTATCATTAGATCTTTACTACGTTTACTTTTTTTGCCTTGAGTGAGGGTTCAAGGTTAATGAAAATAATTACGGCTGAGTGCTCATCTTACAAAATGAATCGCAACATCACCATGCATATGAAAACGGTAGTTAATAGAATATATATTAGATGAAGTCAAATAGTTGGGAATCACAATGACCTCAGACTTAACATTGGAGAAACACGTAGAAAGAATTTGTGGCGCTACATTAAAGAGGCTACCTAGTAGAGATTGACAGGTTATTTATTTATTTATTTTCACTACCCCGAATACAGCATAATGGGCCAATTTACGTCGGGTGAATAACAGTAACAACGGACGAGACACAAACACCCATGTCCTGGGCAGATAATATTCTACCCAGGCGGGACTCGAACCCGCGACCCTAGGGTTAGCTGGCGAGGACTTTACCCCTCCGCCACCGGGGCCGACCAGGCTTTCAGGCCAGGCTAGGTTAGGCGAATAGTAGGAAGTTCCTCAGGTAAAGAAGTGATCAAGAGGTGTTACTTTGCCACGTTTTAAGTACGCCGGGATCATTTCCAATCTTGAACTGCAAGATTGACTACGGTAAATAAATGAATAGGAAATCTGCTGAATTCGCCAATAATTGCTACGGGCTGAGAGAGTGTGACAAAGCTGATAGACGAGCTAAGTTCGAGGCCGCTGGAGACTCGGAAGCCCCACGTTAGGCTAAGATATTCAGATCACGCGAGTTTCAGGGTGACACTGTTGTTATCATTTTGACACTATTGCTAACAACTTCAGGCGTCACTCTGTGGAAGCAGCTCCTTATAGAAAACCGCTAAAATGGCATTTGTACTTAACCATATTTAGCTGAATGAATAATTTTTTAGCGTAATAATTGTATTTCATTGAATCTCTATCACAGTTATATAACCCTGTGTCATATAATTGAGTAAAGAATACTCTAGCTTGCTCACTACCTTAGTAACGCGAAAATCTTAAGTTCCGCCACCGCCGCAAAGGAGCGTGCCTGTCGATGCTACTTAAACCCACCTGGTCGCATTTCAGTCGTTAGCAGTGACAACCCCTATCTACTGTGTGCCGATAAAAAACTTTCTCAATCAAATGCACGCCATTCGTTTTCAACCGATGCCCTTTCTATAAAAAAAATGCAGCTAATAGGGCTCTAATTTAAGAGAAATAGGGCTAGCCTGGTGACAAATGTGTTCATTTCACTGTCTTTAATGGGTTTATTAATCTCTTCGTTATGCCTCCGTGGGCCTGTCGGCTTCTCTCTGAAAAATTGGTACTACATGGAGGATCTATTATTAGGAAATAGATCGGGGAACAAAAATATATTTTTTCGAGAATTGAAGCTTATGGCAAATGATATGCCACGGATAGCAGGAAATGTGTAGTGCGTAATTCTATATAATTTCATGACGTGTAATATAGACAATTTGCTAGTTTTAAATATTGTTGAAAATTTTTAACATATTGGTCCCTTCGTAAGAAGCAGAAAGTGCGGTAGCATTGTTGAAGTGTTCGTGATTAAAGATCTGTGACACGGTAGTAAGTTACCATCTAGGTAATTCATCATCGAGACGAATTAAATTATGGAATTAAAAGTTCACAGATTATCCATCTTATTGTCAAAGGACTTATTTTAATAAATCTCGAGCCTAGAGCGCCCATGTGTTCCACGATTAGTTCACCATTTTTTAGGTCGTTATACCAAATAAGTTCTGCCTATATTACGTGCCACATTTAATTAAATCATTTTGGAATGAATTCTGGACTGATTACTTCATTTTTAACGGTTAAAATATGTCATTGGAAAGTATTTGTCAAGTATATGTACAGTATACTTTCTGTTAGCGCATTGAGCGCAATGTGCTAAATGAGTCTTGCTCATAGTTCCACCCATTATGTGTTCCGATAGATGTAAATCAAGTTCGCTGGGTGTTAGGCCTCTCAGCAGCGGCCGCTATGTGCACTGGTATTTCGACTGGAGAGATAACTATTTGACTGAAGTTTTAAATAGCTATTGCTTTGATTCTATTCGTTTCGTGTCATTAATCAAGAGGTAATTAAACATGGTAGAAATTTTTCGAGCTAAGCTCAAAATGTTCGAAACTAAAAAAAAAAAAATTCGACCTCCTTGTATTGATGGGTTTCTGCTTCCGATTAAAGCATCTCCTGCCATATTTGAAGTTAGATATAAGTAGCTGTATTTTACTTCTAAACTACATGAAGGCATGGAGAATTTTTTCCTTTGTCAGGAAGCGAAGAGACTTTATAAGGTGATTGGTGAGGCATTGCAGCTCTGGTTACAGAATAATTGTTTCAGTTTTTAATGATTATAACCCTAAAACAGCAAGTTATGGGGTTAATTGGGACAAAATTCCGGACTTGAATCAAGGAAATGAGATGTTTAGATGATCACCCTTGAATCTGAGGATGAATTAAATGGAAACGATGACGCAACATGAAGTTGGGAGGCAGGAAGGAATGTTACAATATTGTTTGAAAATCTGAAGGAATAGGAAGGAAGGACCTGTCGTCTCTCGGCAACGTAAAGCTATTCCAACAAAGGCTACATGTGCCAACTACCCAAGTTTTTCCAACCCGGCCCCATTTAATCAAGCTCTTAAAATAAAGCTAGTCAGTGAATGCATAGTTTTTTAAACTAATAGTAAAATAATTCATTCTTTCGTATTTCCATCCATTCTTCCGCCATAAGTGAATATATAAAAAAACAGAGGTAGCCCCTAAGACGATCGATTATTATAAAATGTCCTCTCCTCTTTCCAGTCATTTTTCTCTTTCCGGTTCGTTGTTGTGGTTGATGCCCTAATGCCCCCACTCACTCTTCTGGCCTGCGTTCTTATTCGCAGGGTGATATATAGATGTTGGTAAATTCGCAGTTAGATGAAGAAAGGTACAAGAAGATATTTGACATTAGATGCTAAAATTGCTTTCCTAAATTAAAATAATCCATTTTCAGTATAGATTATCACTTTCCTGAATATCTTCCAATCCTCCAAGTACCATTTTTGCACAAGTTTATGGATTTGGAATAATAAAATCAAATATACTCACTGTCAATATTGACGAAGGGGAACGTTAATTGCCTCTTGTGTCTCTTTCATTGCGTTTTTGCAGTTCTCCTCACACTTTGGCTTATGTTTATCAGAAGATTGGAGATTGCTTGATGCTACTCGGCGTTAGATAACATTTTTTTTCCTTCGGCGAGACTACGGTGTCACACGGTTACTTGAATAACAAGGCGTGAATTCCAATAGGGTCAGATAAGGCTTTGTAGTTTATCATCCTGGCACATTGTCAGGTTAAAAAGCTAATAATTTTAATATAAAATCTATAGCGGAATATGTAAAACTCTGAGAGATAAAAAACCCAAAATATATTCCCAAGATACAAAATACAATTAGTGTACTTTCAGTTTTCTCCATCATGTGAGGGTTATAATATTTCTGTAGAGTTATCCATTTTCTTGAATTCTGAGATAACCATTATTTTCAAAAGTTTTATACCAGAGAAAAAAGTGGCCAAGACAGGTTATTGAACGCTGTCCACGGTACCAGTGGTGACGTCAAGGAAATGCGGAGGTGCTATTTTAGTAACGTATAGCTCCTTTCCATAACGAGTAAAGTCATGAATAAAGTGAAATTACGAGTAGTTCTTCCTTATTTATATATAAATGTAGCTATTATGCAGAAAGGTATGACATACAGCCCGTGGTTTTGCATCCAATTTGAAACGCTCCTTTTTTTAAGCTTTCTGAGCTTCAGTGATTTTGTCACTCTTGTGTAACCAGTCCTTCACCTTTTTTCGATCTAGTAACTGACTCTTAATTCCCCAAGTTCTCTTTTTCTCATTATCCAGCGAAGTTGAACGAATGAAGTCTATCGCCGGGGCATCCAAATTTATGACATACTTCCATTCAGTCTTGCCATTTCAAACACGTTTGACATATGTAACTGCATCCATGGGTTTAACATACATTGGAGCGCCGTTTGTATGTTCTATGCATTCGAATTTATCACAGGGTGTCTTAAAAGTGCTATGAATACAGTTAATATCCTTGTTTGTTAATGTTTCTATTTTGGAAAACAATTGGAAGACGTTCTGCATCGCTAAGAAGTTTATTCACTTGACTGAGATTTTTCATTTGCCATTCGTTTGGTCTGTTTGCATTTTCGTCGTTGAAGCTGCATGTCAGAATATAAATGTGTTTTTACTATTTATTTGTTTTGATTTCCGCTCTTTTAGAAATACTTCTATACTCACTCGCCTCAAATTTATATTTGACGAAATCCTTAAATCTCAGTGCCAAAACTCTTCCTACCTAACCATAAAAGAAGAATCATTCGCCCTGACCAGAACTCGAACCCAGATCCCTCGATATCATTCCGTGTGATTTGATCGATCTTAGCAATAAGTGTGATATTCTGGGCTCCAGGTTCGAGCCCTGTCAATTCAAATGATTATTCCCCTGTGGAATTCCGCATTCAGGAGCACTTGGAGGTGAATCCGTAAAGAATTTGCCATCACCAGTTTAGGTACCCTCATAATTTGTCTCCCCACTAACTGTCCCCTAGTTTTGAATCCCTCAGTAGCTACCAATCCAGTGAGACAATTTTTTAGCTCAATTCTTCCCTCTACTTCTCAGCGCTGGTGCACCTCCGTGGGTCTCACGGACTGCTGCGGATCGCAAATTACAGATGGCGCACACGTCGCGGGAAGGCATTTCACACTAAGCCCATTTCGCGCTGGCACTCATCTGCAATCCTATTTAGGACTCCGACTTAGACGGCCAGTAGTCATGCCATCCAGCCACTTTCAGAGAAGGGCCCGAATTGCCCGCTGTAATTCTCCTATCTCCATTCCATCAGCTTCTGCTTCCGGTGACCGTTTATGCCGCTTTGCATGGTACAATTTATTGTATAAACGAATGTACGAATTCCTTCATAATGGAAATTGTACCGTGTAAAGCGGAAAATTGTATGATTGTCTGAATGACTTAACGGGAAATAGAACCTGCTCTGATTCCATTCAGTTTCTTGTACATTCTATGATACAGTCGTTTGTACAATAAAATGTACCGTGTAAATCGGTCTTTTGGCATTTCAGCGTAACATTTTTCGTGCCCGTTGTACTTGAGAAGTGACCCTCCGTGAAATCCTTGAGTTTTTCTGTCTTTGACATTGCAAATAGCCAACCAAACGGTTGCAGTTAACCAATATTTGCAGAAGGCTTCCCTGCTTCTTCTCTGGGTACCTGCGTCAAATCTTATTTTTTTAAGTTTGATTCAATGTCAATGGAAACTAGAAGAGCTGGTGAGCTGAACGTCAAAGATGCATCGATCGGCAGGCCTTTGCGATTCATCGAATTTTAAAATATAATAATTCACTTGTTAAGCGATAAACTGTACTTATATCTTCATGTCCATTCCTTTTCGTCGACGAGTAGCTAATTCTGCTTACAAAGTGCTGAAGAAGGGGAAAGATGCCCATCCTGATGAAAAAAATCCATCTCAATAACGTAAAAATTCATTCCAAAAAATCCCTTTGAAATTCTCAGTAAAGTTTTCATTATTTATGTCAGCAATATGAAAGTTGCGAACAATAATTTATTGATCATTCCCAAAAATTCACTTCCTGGCAATGTATCTACAAAATGTACATTATATGATATCCATAAAAGTTAACAAAATTACAAGCTATCACTATACTACATTTTGGTTTTTCAGCCTGTTTACCTGAGTATCCCAAAGCACATACAATTATATTACACTAATCTACCTATAAAATAAACTCAACAAAGTCCGGGGAGATGTTGTGGGACATTTTGTTAAGAGAACAAAAGAATAAAACTGGTTAAAACTTGGCAATGTCCACTGGATTTATTGTAGGTACTACGCGTTTCGACGCTTATGCGCTATCATCAGGTACAAACGTTTTTGGAAAATTTCAGTATATATATGTGGGGAAGAAATATATGTGCGGGGAAGAAAGGGGAGGTTAAGGGGTTGAAGGGAGAGGGAGGAAGGGGGTAGGGAGGGAGGTTTCATTGTGAGAGAGGGTGGGGGGGAATTTTTTGACCAAGGTTTACGTCGGTAGGGAAAGAATGGGGGCGCTGATGATGGCGCATAAGAGTCGAAACGCGTAGTACCTACAATAAATCCAGTGGACACTGCCAAGTTTTAACCAGTTTTATTCTTTTATTCTCTTACCTATAAAATGTAAACTTTATTGAAACCCAGAGAAAATTCTCCAGATTTTTGTACTCACAGAGCCCTATCTACCTCTAGTATTTCTTTCTTTATCTCTGCACGCGTCTCACCCTTTTTCAGTCCGTCGACTAAACCTACTCTCTTTCTTCCTTCCCTCTATCACGGCTATGATATTACCATCGCCCCTCATTACCTCTTCCAACCACTTACCCTGCTTTCTCCAAATCTCATTCAAAAGTTTCCTTTCCTCAATCAGCATATCAGGCTCCTTCTCGTTTGTTTTCCTTTCCGTCCTCCACACCTTCTCCATCCCTCTCCACGCCCACCTCTCGAACGCCTGCGGCCAATTCTCGTCCCCCTTTCACAAAAAACACGTTTCTACCCTTAAAACCACACACTCCATATCAAGCTGTTCCCTAGCCGCTTCTTTATATCTTGGTCCTATCCACCAGCTCCATTCGATTACCGAACGCTTCCTTCGCTAATGTTATCTATCTCCTTATTTCTCTGCTACTTTGACTATTTTCTTATGGCGTACTACCCAAATACTTAACTAAAATGCTCCAAGTCCTCTTGTATTTACTTTTTCCAAGCTTTCTCTCCACCAGGACTCACTAACTTCTTCTATCACCTTTACTCCGACTATTATTCCTTCCAAATTTCCTCTACTTCCCGCTTCCCGCCCCACCCTTCCTCTCCCTCTCCCTCCCTCCTCCTCCTCCCCTTCCCTTCTGTCCCTCCCCACCCTCCCTTCCTTCCACCTCAGTCCTCCCTTCCTTCTCAGTCCTCCCTTCCTTCTCAGTCCTCTACATCCTTGCGACCAAGGCACTAGGCGCCGAAATATAAAGGAACTTTCAGTAAGTGTGTTCATTTTTTTGTGTTTCTGTGTTTATCGTCTGCCTTCCTGTGGCAAATTTTATATATTCATCACACGAGTGATCCTAAGTGAAGTTTTATATATATACCGTATTTACTCGTGTAAGCCGCGCCCTCGAGTATCCCGCGTACCCCCATTTTCGGGCAGGCTCGTGAGGAAAAAAAATATTTTTATCAAAAAATCAATTTTATGCCCTTGAGCCTGCATCATTTTGTCATAACATGAATGCACGTCCTTTTATAGAAATTCAGTACCTGAGTTAAGTGTTGATGCGTATCTTTCTCATGAATTTACTGCGTTACGTTTTAACATCGTCACGATGCACAGCCCGTTTTACTGTGCATCTTTTTCTCCTAACATCACACAGAAATCACAGTTGTATACAATCACATCATCCAGTTATAAAATGGCATTTGTTCGAAGTGAAATATCCAACTTAAATAATTGCAGAACTATATAAAATTTCAACCAGTGATCATTCGATTACGGAAATCCGTCGGAAAATCAACAAGTAAAAGCAGAATGCCGTCCGTACCTGATAGATGCCTGATAGTGGTGGTCTCGTCTGCTTTCTGCGCAGTAGCAGTGGGCTGGGACGATTTAACAACACCGGAACTTCTTGGATTCAAGAAAACACACGGAAAAACTAAACTCAATGTAATAGCAGTTATTATTCTTATTAAACTAAAGAAAACACATTCGTGGAAATAGAATCGTGAATCACTAATGAATATTTATATCATAATAGTTCTCATTTTTAGTTTTCGTCACTGCTGCTAAGATCTTAGAAAATAACGTCCTCACTTTCACTGTTCCACACCTCACTGTCTTCGTCGCCGTCCATGTCATTTGAAATACAACATTTCTTAAAGCTCTTTATGACTAAATCCTCTGGAATCATCTTCCATGATGCCAAAATCCATTGACAAATCTGCGTCAACTCTGGTTTTTATTATTTTGCCCGTGGGAGTTTCTTCATTTATAGTGCTTGCCATCCACTCTGTGTACAGGCTCTTCATGTTCGCTTTGAATGGTCTATTCATGCAAACGTCTAATGGCTGCAACATAGACGTCATTCCACCTGAAATTGTCACCTGGCCAGTCTTTCCTCTTGCAGCCTTTGTTTTAAAGGTTATTTAAGATGCCCACGAAAACTGTCGAGTACAAACATGATCCGCGGCCGTAGTAAGGCACCAGGACGGGATTCCCACACACATTAATCCAATCTAAGACCATTTTACTGTCCATCCGACCATTTTCTAGCGCCCTAACTATTATACCGGCTGGAAATTTTATTTTCTTGGGTAGAGTTTTTCGTTTAAAAATAACATAAGGTGGGAGTTTTTTCCCATCTGCCAATATTGTCAGCATCACTGTACAACGCTATTTTTCATACCCACCACTTTGTACTTGCACAGCCTTCTGGCCAATTTCATTCACAGTTGTTTCTGAAGGCATCTCGAAGTACACTGGTGTTTGGTCTGCATGTCCAATTTGTCCCAATAAGTAGCAATGTTTTTTCCTCAGCTGAATAAAGCTTTCCAGCTTATTTTCATATATGCATCAGGTATGCGCTGGGAAATCGTCTTCCTTCTCCTCTCTAATGTATATATATATGACGGAACGCGTTCGTCATATACGTGGTAGGAAGAGGGGAACACCAGCCGTCCCGAGTGAGGGAGTGATCGAGTAAATTAGTCTATTTGAATCCACCAGAATATATTTCACAATACCTGATGACGTACCAAATTAACAAAAAAATACCCTGATGAGGACGAATATACGATAATGAAACCTCTAACACTTCAGGTTTCAGATGAAGATGGACAGCGTGAAATACATACATAAAACAGAAAAAAGATGAATGCAATGAGATTTTTCCCCCTTCCAAAAATGATACATGTTACAAAAAAAATGCCTTTGAGCTAACGTTCACATGTGCCCTTAAATAAAGTTTCTTGATCACTGGAATAGGTCACTGTCTGATACTTTTTAACACTTTATCGAAAGTTTGGTGAGGGTAAGATGCACGGGGGCAAAGGGAAAAGAGATTCTGATTTCGTGAATGGGGAAGTGAGAGTTTATCAGGATAACCAGAACAGTGGACGGGTCGCAAACAGCGACGTTCTTACTGATTAATGTAGATGCAGGAATTGTTGAAGCTGTCAATGGAGTCGCTGCTTGGATCCCCATAATCGCGGCACCGGGAAACAATCTTCTCCCGCACCGGGGAAGAACACAGCCGTCATTCGTCCGCTCCACTCTCAGCTTCTCCAAAATTTTCCTTGCTTATCCCGTCCTCCACCAGCATAAATCTGGTTTGCTCAAGAGGGTGATGGCTATTATGCTCATCGTAGGACTTCCCCTAATGTTTCTCCTCGCGAAGCACACACTCCGGGGGTTTTTATATCCCTCGGGAGGGGTAGTCACTCGTCGAAGGATGGGATTTTCGGTGACAGGGGGTTACTTTTCACATACCGGGGATAAAGTGGGTCCCTAGGTAGCCCTAGTTAACTTGAGAACGCCACACCGGCCACCATTCACCCTGACACGCTCACACGATAACATCACACAACCATGCAAATGCACTGTATTTCAAAACACCTTGAACCAACACTCGATCAACCCTTGTTCGAGCCGTCACAATGTAATGCACTTAGGATCACTCAAGTGACGAATATATAAACAGTTTGCCAGAGGAAGGCAGACGATAAACACAGAGAAACAAAAAAATGAACACACAAAATTTCTTGATATTTCTTGGAGTCCTCTACGCTCTTGCGACCAAGGTGCTAGTGGCACCGAAATATCAAGAAATTTTGTGTGTTCATTTTTTTGTTTCTCTGTGTTTATCGTCTGCCTTCCTCTGGCAAACTGTTTATATATAAATCTTTAACCTAGATATTATCATGACTCCTCACTACATCTCTAGGTCTGACAGATACGATAAAGTAAAAGAGATACACTGCCGAACATATAGGTACAAAAACTCGTTCTTTCCGCGAACAATAAGCGACCACAATAAAAATTGAGCTCCACTAAATACACTCCTATAATACATGTCTCCATTTCATCTCCAAAAAACTTACACCTTTTCACGGCTGGTGCCCTAACACCCCCTGCCACACGCCCATGCGGCGGCTCGCAGGGTATTATGTAGATGTAGATGTAGACTCTTGAATCAAAATGGCTAACGAGTAATAAAGGAAGGAGTATATGGATTAATTTTCACATTATTCACGCCGTGCATGTAGTTAAAAAAGATGAATGAGTATGTATGGCTCTCATTCTCCTTTTGCAACTTTCGCTCTCTAACTCCACAAACTTGGCGTCTCTATATATTTACGCAGGTAATGTTGACAGAGCGGCTCATCCTCTCCTGTTTCCAAATGCATTCTAAGCTTCCACCGAGTTAAACGTTCCAATGCCTCCTCTAGCACCTTTTTTCTAACTCCTCCGCATTTCCTTGGTTGGTTAGTTTATTCGGGGAGGGGACAGACTGGGCTCAGTTGCGCCATTGAAGACAAATCGGTTAGGGAAAGCTTGTTAGAAATGATGGTAATCTCTGATTTCAATTTAACAAATGGTGCTTTTATTAGCGCGAAGGCACGTGACCATACGTGAACAGCTCTACACTAACTCTCATGTGTCGTAGTGACATCGCTTGTATACACAGAAGGTGGTGACGTCACATTTTTATTTGACAGCAGCTCTCAGGCAACACCTCCAGTCCTCACCGCTAAACAACTTGACCACCATTAGACGATGAAGGCGATGGGATTCTCCATCTAACAAGCTTGCCTGGGGAACGGGGGAAGGGTGGAGGGAAACAAGTCGCAGGCATAATCATTATTCGCTTAAATAAAGGTGTTGAGGGGACCAACAGTTGAACAACCCATTCGACGGTCGGAGTACTGCATTTGAAGTGCTCTCTGCATGAAATTTGCTTTCGATAACATATTCTCATTATTGCTGGGATTCGAACCCGGATCCCCAGGAAGGGAGGTAAATATTCTGGCCATCATATTAGGTCGATCCCTTTGCATTTTCACCAGCTCTTTCGCAGCAGCATTAATCTCTTCATTAGGCTTCTTATCAGCAAATATATTAAA
Source organism: Ceriagrion tenellum (assembly GCA_963169105.1). NCBI lineage: Eukaryota > Metazoa > Arthropoda > Insecta > Odonata > Coenagrionidae > Ceriagrion > Ceriagrion tenellum. The sequence goes on along the minus strand of OY720638.1, from coordinate 104,742,677 downwards.
TTACCTGTTTCAATATACCAATGGCATGTGTAGATTTAGCCCATTTTGTCTGAATAATATCAAAATATCTCTACATTCGTGCAGAAGGGATGATTAATCTTCGACGGACATGTCTTGGAAAGTGGTATTTGATTGTAGCTCACTCGCTGCAATTAATTGTTTTAAAAGTAACCCACTGACAACACCAAGTTATACTTACACATAATAAAAAGATTTACACATAAAAGTATGAATTGCTGAAAACTATCATTCAAGATGAAGTTTTACATAGTTGAAGCTAAATTTAAATAATATTGTGCATGTTACATTTTAACCAGTACAAAATACTTTATTGATGTTTTTATTGAACTAGATATTCCTTCAGGGAAAAAATATTTTCAAAATGAGTCGCCAGATTCTTTTGCCATTTTAATTACAACGGCCCCAAACAATTAAAATCTCCTCTGGCATTATTACAAGAAATAAGTCTTTCGGGAAATGGAGCAGAAGGTTGAGTTCACGATTAGCACTAAAAGAATGATCGGTGAAGATAGCTGCTTATAAAAAAATTGCCACTGCATGCATCATTACTTTAGAATGTCAAGAACTGATGCTTGTTAGACTTAAAACTTCCTGTATACTTGTCCATCTACATCCACATTTAGCCCAGAAAAACCACCTCCAAAGTGCTGCTGTTTGGGGTAAATTTTCACCGAACATTCATTTCATTATATGCTGTATAAGTTATCGGATTTGAATTTGTAATTAGCATTTTTCAATGGGCATATCGCGCTCTTACATGCATATCAGAATTTCACTTTAATGAGCAGTCATGTGAGACGTGGTTAGTTGTGGATAGCTCGTAGAAAAGGAAACAATTGAAAGGCGAGCTCACAAACAGGTTTACCTTCCAAACAACTTATTTTCCCAGTCTCAATGATACCCATTATAGAGTCTAACGACCGTATTCATAGATTCCTTAGTGAGCTACTATCGGCTTAGTAGCGCACTAACTAGTCGCCAACTAATAAAATTGTATTCATAGACTCCTACTAAGCTCAGCAGCGCCAAGTGAGACACTATTTTAGTAGCTGATTCTTACACACTCTCTCGCCTTGTTTAGAGGCGCTACTAAATATGGCGGTCTGTCACAAGTGGCTTACCTCGGGTGATAACCTGAAGCTATAACGGAGATTTTAGGCGAAAATACCAAAGATACTGGTGGAATTGCTGTTCTCAAGGCTGGCGGATGCGACGTGTAGTACTGTTGCTGGATCAAAGTGGGCATTTTTATTATTTGTTCTTAGTCTACGACACAGTGTAGTAGTACTCCCTAGTGGTTCATGAGTGTATTATTCAACGAAAAAGTAAGAGTTAGTGAAATGATTTCTGTGGTTTTGAGCGTCGTAAGGTGGTCATCATCTCTTCTTCATCTCGTTTCATCAGTGCTACGCCTCTCAGCTTTATTAAGTGCATAAATCATTGTGTGTGTATTGACTGGTTTTTAGGGTAACAATTGCATTTGTAAATTCTTCTGGCCTTAGTACTGTTCATTTGTGGTTTTAGATGATTACTCTACGAGAATACAGCCCATTTTAAAGAATGTCCAGGAGGAAGCCTCGTCAACAATTTACAAGTGCATACTAGTTTTCGTGACTACAGCATCAAGTGAGGTGCTTCAGAGTAATTAACTCGAGCATATTATGGTTGTGTTGTCGTATAAATATGTCTTACATTGATATAAAGACGTACTATTATTATCATAAAAAATTACAATGATTTCGCACAGGTAATAATTGTAATTGTGAGCCTGTTTACATCATAGCGCTGGTCTGTTTACATTCTGCCGTAAATTTCTATTTCGTTTCGTTTTAATAGCAGAACGTTCTCATGGTTCACAGAGTGATAGAAACTTCTTCCAGTGCTTCAGCAGTACATCGCATCATATTTTATGTTTTATCTTATAAGTAGATAAGTTAAATCAGTTTCCTTTTATTTGATGCTCAGAAAGGATTCGTGAAGGGACAAATACGTATTCGGATTAAATAGTGACAATGTCCGCTGTACCGTGTGCATGTTCGTTTTTCGTTTAAAAAATGATGGTTAGTGTGTGAATGTGAGTACTGTTACATTTTCTATGGAAATACCAGTAATTATCCATTAACCAAAGGCAAACGTTTTCTATTTTGTGTGTTTTTATATTGATGGAACGGTGGATACCTCAAGAAAGTCCTGTGTTTGTTTGAATATAACTGATACCTTAATTTGGTGCGATAGGATGGAGTTAGTTCAACTTTAATGTGGTGAAGCTCCAGTGTGTTCAAATGATTTTATGAACGATCTGTGCAAGTTTGTGGTGTATTACTACGTGTGGCAAAAAATAAAGTTTATGACAAGCATGTATTCCCGATTTTTCTATACAATAACAATCAAATTTTATGGAAGATTTGTCGGAATAATGATGGAAATTCTAAAGTACGGAGAAATTAGAGTATTTAACGATGGCCTAATTGTAGCAATATTGATGCATGATATACGAATTCACGTACAATGAAGCCAGTGGCAGTGTTTCCAAGCATTGCTTCATTGTTTCTAGGGCAGTCGCTACCGACAATTATGTACTCCGCTACGATAGTGGCTATAGTAGCATACTAGGTTAGTAGCTCCTAGTATCTCACTGGAAAGGATCTATGAATACCATTTTTTAGTATGCAACTAAGTACTTTTAGTAGCTTACTAAGTTAGTCGCCTACTAGCGCCTTTTAGCTGAAATCTATGAATACGGCCGCAATTATTTAAGAATAAATTGTGTTAAAAAACCACTGTGTTAGCTAGTCCAATGTATCTTATGTGACTAGTTTATCTTCCAACTTAATCAGCCATTGGCTGATTAAGTTGGAAGATAAACTAGTCACATAAGCCAATCCAATCAAGCCAATCAATTACGTACCATCAACCATTACGTACTTGCCACTAATGTATACACTTACAGAGCCAAATAACTTTCAATATGCTGTCTGCTATAGTGATATTAAGAGCCAGGGAGAACTATGTCACTCGTTTGTCACTTTCTGAGGGAAGAAATGCTGTTGAAGAATTATAATTTGAGAACGATAATACCTATTTCCAGGTCATTTTTGTGTTGCTCATAATACTTTTATGTTCTGAACTTTGACGGCCTGAATACCTAATAAACTTAAAAAAGTTTATTTATTAGGTTTCTTGAGCAAAATAATATTTTGAAAGCTATTGACTGCCAAAACTATATTTATTTTAAGGTGGATGACACCATGGAGGCAATATGCCATCTTCATCAATTTAAAAAGCTTGAAAAAGCTCGCTCACAGTCAACTATCAGGAACCGCTACGCTTGAAGGCGAGAATATAATTCACCGAGAGAAAATTGCCGTTTCGTGAAGTGAATGATGCACTTCTCGACATTCCTATTTGGAATTTATTCTTTCCTGTTCTTTGAGAAATTTTTTCCGTTAAACTGTGACGATTGTCGTAAAAGATGATTCTCGATTACCTTTGCTCAAGTAACTTGCGCAACCTTTTAAAATCATGCACTTTCAATTGAGTAACGATCCATAATTTTCGATTCCCTGCAGGAAATGTTAAACGTAGTTGTACGGTTAGAAGAAAGGTATGTGGTTATTGGTTATTTATCATTGACCTCTACCACCAGTGGTTATTTATCATTGACCTCTACCAATAATTTTCATTTGTTTAGCATCGCAAAGAATATCAAGAGTAGATAAATTCCAGACTCCACCTTAATTACAAGAATAAAAGATTAACATCACTGGAGCATATTAAAGTCACCATGGGTGCACGAAAAATGCTCCTATTGACATTTACATCGTTCTTGCATCCAGCGACATGTTAATGGTCAAGATTGCACGTCAATCACTAAAATTCTGAAGGAGGCAAGTGCATCTTTCAGACGATCTAACTTACATAGATTATGATCATGAGACTTGATTTTTCTTGCTTTTTTCAACTAAATTTTTAGAATATAATCCTTTTATAAATTGAACTTACAGCATAAATTTTATATCTGATGGCTTCTCAAAACTTTCTCCTTATGAAGTCTTAGAGCCATTTTACTTACATCACTGCACAGTCTGATGTGAGAATCAAGGTGCAGTGAAGTTTCTGTGGAGTATATAGCGGGGTATTGATACGCGATTGCATGAGCCAAAATGTGAAAACAGCCCCTACTCTAATTCTGACTCCGTGTTCTTGCAATCTCTTTACATCAAACTGCGCAAATTACTGCCTCGTGTAAAACGTCTATTGTAATAGTAGTGGTACCCTTGCGGATTACACCTTTGGTGTCACATGGCTCCCAAAAGTGTATTGAAAATTTGCAAAGTTTCATTTTGTGAATCATCACCAGTGGTTATTTATCCGGAGATTGGTTTGCCGCAGTTCTCTAATCAACTCTCATCTCTGCCAACCGCATCTTTCCCACATTTTTCTTTTAATTATCTGCATGACTTGATTGATGTTATTCACTCCTGGTATTCCTTTATAGTTCTTCCTCTTCTGTGGTCCGCCCATTCTCAGCCGCTCGCGGCAGTTGAGAATATCATGAGGCTCACCTTGTGGCCAGTTGGTAGTTTAGTTCAGCGTAAGACCGTAAGCGTTTTTGACTATTAACCCCTTCAAGAGTTTCTCAACATTTTAAGGGCACACTTATCTTTCCTAACTACTTATTGTTGGGCAATCAAAAAATACACTTACATGAATTTAAGATTATTGTACTCTGTTAATTACTCAACGAAAAGTGCCATGCATGTCGCATTTTAATTGAAACGAAGGGGTGTATTGGCGGCCTAACCATGATTGAAAATGGATGAAATATATTTTTTATGAAACAATCACGTTGATTACTTAAAGATACATCTGAATGTGAGCTACAAATACTATAATGTACAAATATTAAGCAAATGAGTATTTATTACAAATTTTTATCCACCTCAACACCTTTATTGACCCATCTCGATGCCTTATCAATCCCTTGGTGTATAAATCGACCATTTTCGATATTTTGTTTATATTTATTTATTTTTTTTTATTTTTTTTTACTGCCCCGAATACAGCACATTAGGCCATTTTACGTCGGGTGAACAACAGTAACAACGGACGAGACACAGACACCCATGTCCTGGGCAGATAATATTCTACCCAGGCGGGAACGAACTCGGGTCAGCAGGCGAGGACTTTACCCCACCACCACCGGGGCCGACCTATGTATGATATGTCATCGAGGATTGTGGCTCCCTCGAAACACGACGCAGGCTCGTGTCATCTTGAATGGACCGTAATTGTGCACGACGACTAGTTTCAATAGATCCTCCAAAAATTGGCATTGCAATAATGAGTTGTGAATAGCGTATGAGTCTACGTATGGTCCATGATTCTAATCCTGGTCGGGGAAACATTTCTCCACTGGTTTCTGTCAACGCATGCTCAGTTATCTTCTGCTCTTCCGCTTCTTCTCTGTCTTCCGCTGGCCTCTCACTTGAGGCAATGCCCAGTTGAGCGATTTATGGGTCCACTTCCATTCCTCACGTATTCATACTGATATTAATATCTATTCTAGCAGAGTAAAACTTGTAGTGTTTTGGTCATTCTCTCAATCTTCTTGAGTGCACGTTTCGAGGACAGTGCACCGTGTATCGAATCGGGAACAGAATTGTAACTTCCTTGGACTTTATTTCAATCCAAAGGTAACATCAGTATCGAGGTTTTCTTCTCCCTGGCAGCGATACCAATTTTATGCCAACTTATGTGTGCCCTTCAAGATGCGATACATTCAGTATATACTCTTCGTATTCCCTCATTTAAGTGTAGCTCCGTCCTCGTCACTCCATATACTCAACTTACACTGGGGGAAAAAAGTGTTTATGGGAATAGACCTGTTGGTTGACATGCGCTCACGAGAAATTTCGTTTCATTGCCGGGAAATGTAATGTGCTTGGTAAAAGAATGTCCTCTCTAATCCAGGAAAATAAGAGTTGCAAAATTCCATCGGTGATCGGTGGAATTGGGGCACATTTCTTCTGGCGGGTTCGCGCTTTCTGTGTGGAGATTAATATGTTTGATGACCGACGGCTTCCAAAGAAAAGGGAGTGTCAAATGAGCTCATAAGCGAGTTCATGATTGACTTCGGAGCCGGTATGCACCTTCAAAATTTCTCCTCAAATTGCGCCTCGCGAGCTTCCGAGAAAGCATCTCTCGATTAATATAGCAGACAATTGCCGGATTCCTATTGTTCCGTGGCCGCAGGCGGTGGAAGTCCCCTGCCCCAAGACTTTCCCTCTCCGCCCCCCTCCCGCCCGCCTCCTCTCGCCGTCTCCATTTAACACCGCGCACCGCCGACGCCCGCACCACTCTACCGGCCAACCGCCTACGCCGAGGACCGCTCCGCAGCCTCCCCCTTTTTGGTGTTGCTCCCGCCGACTCGAGATGACTGTCGGGCGCGCCATCGCCTCGCTCGTCGTCCTGCTCTCGCTGGCGCTGGGGCAAAAGCAGCCACCGCCTCCGCCGCAGATCCTGAGGCCCCCACCGCCGCCGCAGCCCGCGCAGACCACGTGAGTCGCCTCCGATTCGACCGGCCGCACTCTGTCTTCTCCAGTGTCCCAGTGATTGTCCGTCCTCGCGTGTCTACTCGTCTCGGGAAGTGCTGACGAATGTATCACGGAGTTCATTACGTGGCAAAATGATCATTTATGGCCTTTGTTCTCCACGCCGCTGGTATGGGAGTACACGTCTACTTTCAGTGGTGCGACGCTGTTGATCACTCGAATTTAGTTCGTTCGGAGACTCATCGTTTTCCGTTCGTTCGACGTCGTCTCGTCATTGTCTCAGCTCCTATTTTCGCCGCATGTTGATGAGGAGTCAATTTTTCTCAGTAGACTGAGAAATGATGTGTGAACCCTTTGGATTGCTGATTGTGGCCATCAGTGCACATTTACTGTAGAAAGAGTTATTGATTGAAGTGCGCCATTTTTTACTTTATCACTTTAACTTAGTTTTACTTCCCTTACTATTGCTACCTCCCCGCTTTTGGAAACGAAGAAGTCGGGTCTGTGCTCCAGCTAATTTTTCTTAAGAGATGGAAGAAAATTTGCTATCGTTAAATTCTTTAGGATCGATTTTAAATGTATTGTTTTGTTAGTTGCGCTGAGAGCTCATAACCTCTAAGTTAAAGGGCACAAAATCACCACATAATCAAGAGAACGTATAATATTTGCCATTAAAATTTGATTCGGTATTTTTTCAATTTTGTTTGTGGTATTGCTTAGTACTGTCATTTATTCGTTCTAAAATTATTATATTTAGGAATACTGGGCCCAGTCACCCTAACAAATAGGCTGCGGTTCTTTTGAGAAGAATATTTTTCTCATAGCCAAATTGAGGCGAATTTTACTGCACATGGAACATTTATTTGAACTGACGGAATTCTTCGATTTTTACAATGCCTGATATGCTAGCATATTCTTTCGATCCTTCAAAAGCGCTTAAGTGCACTTTTTTATGTTTTTCAGAAATGTCAGAAGTTGACATTAAAGCAACTTCTTTAGTAAGTGCTGAGGTAGTTGTTCTTGTTGTTATTGCTACTAGTTATTGTTACTAAGTAGTCGAGCAATTATAGTTATTGTTCCCACCAGAAGTGAATTCCATTGCTGAATTCCCAAGCTTCTTTTATCAAAGCATTTCATTCTTTTTCAGTCATTTTATGAAAGAAAGATTTTCATGTTGATGAGAAATCAATTTGACTGATTCACCAATGCAGTATTGCTTGCTTGCAATTGAAATTAGTGATTTCATGTTGTCTTCTTGTTCATTATCGGAAACGGAAAGTAGTATTGAATCTGTTTTTTGTAATTTATATATATTGAGCGGGCTAAGACAAATGCGATAAATGTCGCACATCCGAAAAAGTATTTCCGAGTTCGGATGCGATTGACATAAATATTGCATGCTGTAACATAGCGTTATTTCTTGCAACAACTGTCATTGGTGAAACAGAAGGGGGAAAACTATCTTGGACATTGGTAAAACGAAATGCCTTCTCATTCACAGAGGTCTTCTTATCTTTTACTTGTACAGCAGTGTGATGCATCCCCGGGGGAACAATAATTATGTTGCAACTAATCGTTATTCAAGTCTCTATAACGATATTTTTAGCACAGCACTTGGACAATATTAGCGACTGAGCACTTGAAAACTTTGGTGGAAAAATGATATCACCTTCAGGTTTCCGAATGAAACTTTCCTATTAAACTCCATCTCTTTAATTGAAGGGTCTGTTATTCCTTTCAATATGTTCATATTCTCGTGAATTATTTTAATCTAATTTCTCTGAGATAATTTTCTAACAATTTACTGGCTACTCCAGATATCCTCAGTATTATAAAACTACGGCCCTCCACCCGGACGGAGGTTCTCGCAAATATTGCAAATATTTCAACGTGTCCGAAAAATCGACTCTCTTGGCTTCGGATGGCAGTCTAGTTCATTTTCTCGAGGAAAACTCTCCACCGTTCCGCTCCAAGACCTCTCAAGTTCTAGCTCATCCTCCGCGTCATTGATTTATATATTTTTTTGGCTCTGGGATCGGGTAGCCTAATTGGAGGATATGAATCCTGTTTTGAAAATCGAATTCCAGGCGAGAAGGCGAAAGCGCGTCTAATGTCCACACACGTCAATCCACGGCGAGCAAGATGCGAAGGGGAACTGATGAGGTTTCTATCGCGGGGAATGCCATGTCGTACGGCGGCGGGGGAGGGGGACAATGGAAAAAAATCCGACTCGGGAGCGCGAAAGTGGGCGGATGGAGGAATGGAGATCAAATGGACCGTGTGGGAGTGGGGGGAGGTGGAGAGGGTCCGGAAGGAGGAGAGCGGGAGGGATCGGAAGGGGAGGGGGAGGGTTTGGGGAAGGGGACTAAGGCCGCCGGGGTTGGTCCCCTAAAATATCTCCACCGTGAAATAACATTCATATCATGTTGTTCATATTCTGGCTTCTTGAGATGAGTTTTGAGAGATCAAATTCATAGTATTCAAGGAAAGAACGGGTGAAACATTCTCTTATCAAATATAAGTATCAAGTTTTGAGAGATCAAATTCATAGTATTCAAGGAAAGAACGGGTGAAACATTCTCTTATCAAATATAAATTCCAATTTCCGGAGAAATCTCCACAAAAGGAGGAAATCAACTCTGGATAGTAATAAATGTTGCGACTGACAGTCTTATACTTTTATATGGCGGCAAATTACTACAATAATTGAAGTCAATGTCATTGATTCAATAGAATGGGCGTTGTGGTGGAAATCTGTACAAATCTGAGTGGAAATACATTTAACGGATGTACAAATCTGACATTAAAAAGTTTTTCTTGAAAAAATATACTAGATGAATAACCTGTAAATGCTATACCTTTATTTCGTTTTCGAGTAATCTCATCAGCGGAAAGCATTATTTTTTACGAGGCAGTGCAAACGAGAATGCGCCATTCAGTATTTGTTTCGGGTTGCGTAGTCGCCTCTCCAATGGGGACGAAGGGACCAATAGCCAATGGACCAATGTCCAAGGAACGGAAGAGTCGGAACTCCTGGGATGGTAATTGTTGCGCGGAAGAGGAAAGGCCGACTCGGCGGGAGGCAATCCTGGGGGATTGGCCGTCGGCGGAGGAAGTTGAAGGGGGGAGGGAGTGTTGGCGCGCAGGGGTGGTCTCGCCGGGAGTGTGCCGAGGACGTCGCCGGCCGCGGACTTTCGGGAGTGAGGGGGGGGGAGACGAGACTATTCCCTCCCCACCCGCTCCGGGGGCAATTTGCAGCGTGGAGGCGTGAAGAGGAAGCGGGGGAGGTGGTCGAGTTGGGGCGAGCGGGGATTAGCGTCCAGGTACGGGTCTCCACGGAGCGGAGAAAGCGTGACAGGGCGGCGGCGAGCGATTTTGTCCCTCTCCGGGGAATCATAACGGCCTCGCCGCTCCTTCCCTTTCGTTCTCGCGCGACAATACTGTTTTTCTTTTCGTGTTTGCCCCAGTCGCGATTTTATGTGTGCGTTACGCAATAGCTATCGCCGCTTACAAGTTGGCTCGGATACTTTAATCTTTCATTGGAAGCTATGTTCATACTCACCCTAATATTTCTTTCCTCATTTGTTTTCCCAAAATACCTTCATTCATTTTATTAATTTAAGTGCACCACAAAAATAGCCGGGAAATGGAAATATTAAGTGTTGTTAAAATGACAAATCAATTCAAATGAACCATAAATAACAAAATTATCCTGGAAAATAACATATGGTTGTTTATTTACGATGTGTAATATAATTTAACCCCGTATATACAAAAAGGATATTGGGTAAGCGGAGAGAGAATAGATTTTATGGATGAAATGAAGAAAGGTAGGACGAATGCTGCTGTTTAGAAAGAATGATTGGTGGATAGGGCCCTGAATTGTAAAAATCTAAAGTTTTTTCTCTTTTCCATTCAAAATTTTCCCTGGCCGATATAGTCCCCTGAGAAAATGTTAAGATTCTTCAAAGATAAACTGTAAAAACTGCCGGCTTAAGTTTTTATACGCAAATAATATTTTTATTACTATTTAGCCGTTAAAAACAACCCTTACCTTAGCTTTTTGTGGAAAAAACAATGAGAAATACAATTCAGGGTATAATACAATGCCAAAGTACATACATTATGTCTGAATCGCCCACCTATACCAAAAAGATGGCCAAGTATATTTTATTTAGTCCCTATGTATGCTCGCTTATGCTGAAACAACTGCAAGGAAGCCTATGATGATTTAGTAGATTATTTAACTAATTTAAATATCTTTCTCGGGCTTCTTAAATCTTAAATAATTTATTATTTAACTTATGTTTTCCGTGATGTATAATTAGCTTGAATATATTTATATAAATATTAAATTGCTGATACACACTGCAAATTTCCCGTGCAGTCCAAGTTTCGATGCTGTTAGTGATTAAGGGGACTGTTTGTGATATTAAAAATAGAATGATTGCGACAAACGTAAACGACCGGTGTGCTGTAGTTATTCGAGTTCAATTGATCATGACAAACGTTAATGCCAAGAAAGATATTTTTCTATTATTTCTACCAAACTGCTTTCTTTGACCAAAATTGCCTGTAATAGAGACGATAAGTATGTAAGAATGTTCATATTTGTCAAAATAACCTTCCTGTCTTCAGATCTCATTGTGAACGTAGCAACAAGCTTAAACTTTGTAATGGCCCTTTTATATCCATTACCGTAGCATAACCGTAGAAAAAAAGGTGTAGAATCCTAATTTGAAAGCTTTAACGTTTCGTGGTTTTTTTATGGATGAAGGCAGAGTTAGTGAGCATTTTTTCTGATTTCGTTATTTTAAGCGGAAAGATCATCCTAAAGCGTAAATTTTTTTCGACATTGTCTCCGTGATCTTCGCTCATTGGCCGATATTCTTCTTATTTACTGCCGCATACAACTGGCCTCAGTAGCCAGGAATTGAACGCGTCAGCGCCTAAGGTTGAGGATGTGAAGCTTCTTTCTTTTCTTTTATAAAGACCTTAGGATAAAACGATACTGGATTAGTGGTGAGACCCCTAAAATTCAATAATGGTAGAGCTTTCAATGGATTTTATATTGATAAAAATTTATTTAATTTCAGCTGAAAATGTCGGAAATTAAGGTTGAAAATTTCTATCATTATGAAAAAAATTCTTAAAGATTTCCTCGTGCGACGGAAGCAAACAACAAGCATTCATAGGATACCTTTTACTTATCTAGACTCACTAATTAGTGTCAAAATTTGAGGGAAATTTGGAGGGTATAATGGTGAAGATACTAGACGGTAAAAAGTACAAAAGTACAACTAAATATATTAAGGTGGTTGGAACGCGAACCGTGAGTCGGTGAGTTTCAACAAGTTCTCAAGTAAAACGAAAAAAATTCTTGGACCACTATTCACTGTAGTATATTAATTTATATGTCAGAAATAACCATTCACGTTTCAATATAAATGACGAAAGATTTATATTTTAAAGTTTTGCCTCGATTTAAGCATTGTAATGACTCGGATTTACGGCGCGGAATTAGAATTTTAAGCAAAACACATATATAATTACATGTTTTTTACTCGGCATGATATCTTGACATTCAATAGGAACCATTGTCAAAATATGAAAGGTATGCTTGTGTGTTTAGGAGACAATCTGTACGTATGTAATCGAGTTATTTCGAAATATATATCAAGAGTCTTCAGGCTACGGGTTAAAACGCATTATATTGCCAAGAAACTAAATCAGTTACTTGCCAATTTTGTCGCTCTTACCACTACAAATTACTAATAACTACGTGAATGGAAAGTTTCATGCAATTCTGTGCATTAATGAAATTATCTCTAACCGTCTTAACGATGCATTAATTTTAATTCAGGGCTCTATCAGTAAACTCCCTCGAAGTATACACTACCATTTAAGGAATGCTTTAACGTTCTCCTTCCTAATTAATGGCAATGAAACTATGAAATTGGACAGTAGTCTTTGTTTTAAAAAGATTCTGGTGTCCTTTAATGCCATTCCATTTTCCTATTGCTGTCACTTCATCCTTCCTATTTCCTATTACTTCATCAGGAATAGAGAGTTTGAAAGTAGGGATGGACGTGAAGACTCTGGCTGTCGTATGTGCGCCAGCACCGCCAGGCTCTCAGAAAATTGCCAGCTAAGGAAACGCGCTCCAGAACGAAAAGGGGAGGAAGTCCCGATCCTTACATTTCCGCGAGCGAAAAAACGCTTCCGGCTCGGCACCGTAAAATTTGGTTCGTTAAAGGCCATGCATCAATGATTGCCGGTAACCTTCAAGGCTCTCGGTGCAAAAGAATGTTCAATTTTTTTATAAGGATTATGATGACTATCTCTGCTATTTGATACTATTGATGCTAGGTTTCAATAGCGCTTATTTTGCGTAGATACTACGTTAAAGACAACAGAAGAAAAACCTTTTGCATTTCTAGCTCAATTTAACAAGCAATCGAAGCTTTTTTTATTAATGACGGTAAATGGTAGGTAATGTCGGAGGGCGGTGATAATTGAAAGCAGAATTATGCCTTCTATTACATTCCCACTTGTATGATGATAGGAATAGACGTGAATATTCATTAATTTTATCATGGAAACTTGAGGGCAGGGAAAACAACAGAATTCATTATGATCTGTTAGAATGGAGCAACATTAAATACCGTTTGTGGAAAATGGATATATCAATAAGGCGATAATATCCTTGGTGTAGGCGCACTTGCTATAAGGTTTACAGGCAGAGGAGAAAATGTTAAGGGTTCCTCTGAATTACTGCTCACTTTACCGGGGTCAGATTGAGGATAGAATACAGTCTTTGTCCAATAATTGAGGAGAATCTCACGGCGTAACTTGCTTCTTTCTTGGAAATTCCTGGTGATGGCATCGCCTGTGCCTAGAACCCGCAGTGTTGTGGTTGGGTGGGCATTGTGCCACCCGTGGTCATTTTTTTGGTTCCATGCTTGTGACGGGATCGAGAGTTATTACTATTCGCCATTTACATTTGGTGCTCAGCTACCGTACACTTCTGACTAATGCAGAAGTGTATATTCTCTTTCAAGGTCCAGTGATTAAACCTAATCACATTCCTAGAAAATTTCTCTCTCAGTTATCCCAAGTCTCCTGTCGCTCAAACTGCCATGAGTTGTAATAAAATATTCCCCACTGCTCAAACTAGCACTTCTCATACTCGTGAGCGCCCCTTTGACAATACATTACATAATCTCTCAAACTTATGCGAGCAGGTATGGTTCACCGTAGCTTTAAGTGAAATATGTGTTGAATAAGTGCAGCGCGGAGGAGCTCGACATTCCGTGATCACAATATTTCCACAAAAAAACATCCTTTTAGTACGTCACATTCATTCTTACTCATTTATCGCTTTTTATTCACACAAATATAAAATTTGGAACACATATTACCATATGCTATATTGGAGGTTTGCGAATAACCTGTAGATCAGGGTTTTTAAACCGTTGGTCCGCGGACCCCGGTCCCCGGAAATATCCTTCTGGTCTTCCAAAAATAACATCCAGATTATGTAACGTATACAAAGTACCTATACGATAAGGATGGACTAGGATAAATGTTATTCTCATAGGACCTTACTGACTGACATACCCCTCCCGGAGATCCGATTGGGGGACTATTTTACCTCCAGAATATTTTATTGGGAGGAATGTCATCACTTCATATATAGTTTATATGCAGGGCTGCACCTTCTAGGGAGACTAATACGGTGGTGTCCCCGTTGCCTTCCACATCGAAGTACTCCGGCCGATTCCGGTAGCGTGCAAAAGTTAGTTTCCAGCGGGGAAATTTTTTTCCGTCGCTTAGTCTCGAACCTGCAACCCGCGGAACGTGAGTCGAACACGCTACCCGTGGTCCATACCGGAACGGTGCATAGATATAATGCATTATCTATTATCCACATTGAAGGACAAGATCTCGGGTTTCCCATTGGGTATCCGTGTTGTTCCGCTCTGGTGTGCTGACAGGCTTGGCCGTAGATACGTCACAGGTTTGTCATCGTTTTCAGGGTGAACACTACAGCTAGTTTTCCACATGTTGCTCTGTGGTGATTCTTAGGAAATTTAGCGTGAACGAAAACGCTCCCATTTGGAAGCCATTGAATCAGAGAACTCTTGCTCTTGGTTCAAATCTAAAAAAAAACTGGGTCTAGGCGTTCACCTGGGAGATACTAGCAGGCTTGGCCGTCTGAACATTGGAGCTGAACAACCCTGCAACCACAAAAGGAATACGTGATATTTCCAATCCTCAGAAAAATCCAAAGAGCATCCAATGATTGACGTTATTATTTCCACATTAGCGGTTCACCGGGGCACGTAATATTTCTCCTTATTTCACTGGACTTCCGGTTCAGTGAGAGTGAAGAACGCTGATGTAGATGACACTTCTCGATCTCAAGGGCAAATGGTAGTCTTTATGCCTTGATAGGACAATCGTGAATATTTGCTGTGCTCGTGAATAATTGGCTTTATAAAGTACTAATGAAACACTTTCCGAGAAATATCAATATTTTAAAGAAAAGTTGCATAAAATATCTTGGAGGATTAATTTTATAAAATATTTTGTTCGCTGTTAGTGATTTTGCTTACTTAAACGTTGTTACTCAAAGTGATCGTTTCTGATGCATATAAGTGTGCGTTTCAATCTCGATCATAAGAGCTCAAGTTTTTCAGGCTTCAGTTTCGCAGAATTTTTGTCTGGTTTCTTTGCTATTTAAAAACCGTGTGTAGCCTTTGGGGTTAATAAACATTGTCCTTGACGTAGTCCTTATTACTCGTTTTTGTTTTGGGCATTTTATCTTTCTTGGAACACATCTTTAGTGCATTTTATCCCATTTATTACACATAAATTTCCTTGAGGAAACTGGCGAAGAAAAGTTTCTTTTGTTAGAATAGGAAGCTTAAGTGTTCATGACGTTTGGTTGCAACTCCAATGGATAGAGTTCGTAGAGAAATTATGAGGAGTGTTAAAGTGAAAGCTTTTTTGGGAATGAAACGATTAATTTACTGCTAATGGTTAGCTGATTTAGAGTGGAGAGCTGTCGGTAGCCAATCTTCAGATCGATGCCGGCTTGTGGTAATGATTTGTCCAATCAATTTACTTTACTCCTTATTTCTTTATTAGTTATTGAAAAGTAATTTAATTAATGTACTTTTTCGATCACACATTTAGTCCATGGCCTATTCGTACCGCAACTGTCACTCGAGATTGACGTAAGTGTGGTCAGAGCAGCAACTCTCAGTTTACTGTAGCCGGATGTTTTGCAGTTAGAGGGCGTGAATATGGTCATTGTTATACTTGAGCCTCTCGTTCGCCGTTTGCTCCTCTGCCTCTGCATTGTAACTGGCCCAAGTGGTTAGGGCCGTTGTAATAGATTACTTCTTCCTAGGTTTTATTGGGCCGAAAAATAACATGGGCATTTTAATCCTTGGAAGTTCTTATTTTTTTATGAGTGAAGAGTATCGCAGAGAATTCAGCGTGGAAGAGAATTCTCTGACATAAAATAGCAAAATCATATAAATTCGTCTCTTATCAGAATTTTCAAGTTAATTTTAATCATAAGGAGAAAGTAAAGATTGCATTAGAACCAGGGAGGTGCATAAACGTCGGAAGTTGTTTTTCTTTTTTGGAAGGTTCTCAGGAGAGAGATTGGAAAGTATTTCGGTAAATTAATCATTAAAATTGAGATGATTAAAAATCAAGGAAACAGTTTTTAACTCATGCATGGAGTGTTGTGGCGTTCCACGGCACTGGACATTGTATGCCTCAGTGCGTGAGTGAATACAGCGTGTACTTGCCTTCTCCTGCTTTAACGAACGTTACACCACATTAAATTTTTACCGTTCTAATCATCTTTCAGTACGTGCCATGGCCAGTGGTGAATAGGGAATTTAATTATTCAGTGAAACAAACTTTATCCAGAATCTTCCATAAACCGCAGAAGTTTTCTTCATCATAGGGTAAAAACTCTTTCTCTCAAGGTGAAGCATGCGTGAAAACGACTACGTCAAAGGATATCCATATTCTGCTCGATGCTAAAAACATAACTAAGCCTGTTCTAATTAATGTTCTCCAATGGAGCTGAACATATGAAAATGCAGTGTTACCGAAATTGAATGAGATGGCTGTTTCTTAAAGAATTATATTCAGAGGCAATCAAGAATACCTTGTTGGAATGTGTGGTGATATGCAACCGTAAATGTGTGATATGCATGCCTAGCAAGCCCATCATTTATTTCTCATGGAACTCTCAGATATGAAACGATATCGTATATACTGAATATGCTAGTCAGGAAAGTATTAATAAATTATATTTTTTAAATACGTTCATGCTCCTTGGGTCATGATGATAACTTATTGATGGTAACAGCTGCGCTTCTAATTAAGCATGGGCACATGGTCATTTATTTTTGTTTCTTGAGGAACTTAGGAAACAATGGATTCATTTCCAATATAATTGAGGGTATAGAATTTTTCTCATTGTTGGCTACTTAACAGGTGAAACTCAGCCGTTTTGCTTAAGTGCTAATGAATGAAATTACATTGCTTAGTTTTCAGAGAAATTGTAAATAATAGAGACAAACATTTATAATGTAAAGCTCCGATTGATTATTTGCCAAGAAACTACTGCTAACAGTTGGTGACTATGACTTTTCACATTTCATCTGTGCAAACTTTTAAATGCATATTTAGACAAAAAATATCTTGTGGTTACAATTTTATTAGCGTTAATTATATTTTGGTGGAAAAAATTAAGGGCATACTTTGCCAGCTTAAGGCTAAGGTCGCATTAATTGCGAGGACTGAGAACGTGGTACTGAATCGTGAATGATCAATTAGGTAAACAACTTTCATTTTCAAACCTTCGTGCCGCTACGCGTAATACAGCTAATTAGAGTAGATAATTATTCCGTGGTGAGGGAACACCGAGGCAAAGTCCTTCCTTCATAACATTTATAAAAATGAATATTCACGGCATGTTACTATCTTTTGCTTTTGAATCTTCGTTAGTAGTTCGTATTTACTTAAATGATAAGCGAGAGGTATTCATTTCAAAGGGGCCTGTCTGAGCCGTTTTTTAATTTTCTTAGTTAAGCGCACAATCTCGGCTGCCATGAATTATAGTAATTTTACTTCAGCAATCGATTTTTAGGTTCCATTATGTGGGCACCCGCCTCTTTCTGTTTTAGTTGATCATTATTGGAAGCTCTGATAAGTCTGCTTATGTTGCAAATTTCACTGTCCTTACAATACTCGATAAGATCTATTGGTCCTCTCTCATTTTTGTTGATTGCGGTTGTGAGTATTCCCGATGCCAAGATTATGTGGTATATTGAGAACTAAGTAACCAACTCATTCATATACTCAGTATCAACGCCCGTAGGACTATTTCCCACTTACTGAAGTTTACTGTTATCTAGACCGGTGAAATATTCTCCACGTCTTCTAGGATTATGCCTTAACACAACTTCTAATCTACAAAGTGAATGAATACGTTTCCTGTGTATGATGGTTGAGCATCAACATGGATTCTCTTGTGAATCGTCGTAATGGTTTTACTGGAGTGGAACGCGTTGTATGTTGGCGCATTTCCAAGTAAAATGATTTCGATACATCTGTGGATTATCATTTGCCTTCTCCTTGGATGAAAAAGAATCATTCGAGTCTCGATTCTCTGAGAAAAATGCAATGCTTAAATAGTCTATAAATGTGAACTTAAAGTAAAAATACTCGTGACACATGCAAATAAAAAATGAGGTAATATATTTAATTTTCAAGAAAATGCTCGGAGAATGCAATTTAAAATTACCTCAAATTTTCTAACCAAATTCTCCTCTGATCACGTGCCATTTATTCCATTCCTCGCTATGCGAGTTGAATATTGTTTAAGTTGGGACATTTGTTACTTAGTTACCTGCTCGGGGACAGTAAGATCATAATTAGCCATCATCGCTAGGCCACGTAAGGAAGTATTTGACGCGAGCGCAAATTTTCATTGCGATGCAGTGCTCTTCCCAAATACCGCATCCTTTCCCGTGGGTGAGGAGCGTTTTTGGTGTTTGGTACCCTTTAATTGACTTTCCGATCGCGGCAATTACTTCCTGGAGACTCTTGGAGTAAGAGAATGTACCGGGGATGTAATTACACTCAACATTTGTCGGAGCGTCTTCCGTCACATGGATTTGCCATGTGAAAGTTTTATTGGGAGTAAGGTTCCGTCAGTGAAAGGTGTCATGGAGCGAATACCCGTGAGCTACTATTCTCTGGAGAAAATAAAAGATGTTTAGCTCCGCAAATGATTTCGAAATCGAATAAATTGTGTTCCGGCCGATTGAACCACTTAGTTACGCAACGCCAAGAGAGCTTTCTTCCGGGATCCGGGTAGTTGATGGTGGAACGTGATGGTGCATTTTCGAGGCCCACACAGGATGCATAAGTCCTCACTGTGGTCATGATGTGACTTATTGCATTATAACAGCTAAATGGCCTTCAGCGGTCTCTAGTTTTCAGTTATAACTGTATGCAGGTAAACCTTAAGGTCACAGTCAAGGCCGAACAAATAAAATGGCGGAAGTCGGCATACTTCTTGATCATGCATGATTAGTACTTTAAGGAATGGATCAATACTCTGCGTTCCAACATGTTGATTATTTGACTATTAGAGTCCATTTGGGGTCATTAAATTCCTTCTTAGGTCTGAAGGACGCTCCCTATATAAACATTCCAACATGGTGCAAAATGAAAAATTTAGCAATTTTCCACAATATAAAATTTACTTCGACCCAGGTTTCGATGTCTTTACATCATCACCTGATGATTGCATCATGCATAAGTCCCACACAATTTCGCAAGAATCTTCGGATTTTATTCCTACATGGTTTCGTCGACCTTTTAAAAATAAAAGACGAGGTACATAACATATCAGCCACCCTGAGATGATTGCATTCTTGAATGTTATAAACGGAGATGCAATTTCCATGAGGGATTTACTTTTTTTTTGGAAAGCAGATGGCATAGTTTGGTCAAAAAGAACTATAATCAACCGAAAAACTGTGAATTACTCATATATGATCTTAAAAATGTGTGTATAGTGTTCCAGGCTTCAACGCATAAAAATTAGATGGAAAGTATGGCGATAACAAATAAAAATTGTATACTGTAGACGCGGCTAGTACATTCACTCCCTTTGTATCTAGACTTGTAACAAACTAGAGAGGAACTAAGAAAGAAGAGGAAATTGCTCAGTTTTTAGAAAGCCTCCCCAAAATATGTAAGAAAGCGCACTTGAACGGATACTAAAGCTCAGCTCACTGAAAATTAAAAAAATATCTCGTGGGAAGCTAGAAATACATTTGTTTGACACTCTAGGATTGCTTGGAAAATTTTCTGCTTGTTTTTTATTCCTGGGCAAAAATTGTGATGTCAAATGAGATAGTCACGTTTCAGAATTTTAGAGAAAATTAATTTAGTTAAAGTTTTAAATGGCTTCCTTGAAAATATCTCCTAAGTAGCGACATGGCTAATTCCATCGTAGATCCCTCCCATCATTTTGTAACTGATGGATGGCGTAACGATTTTCAAAGCGCTAGGTGTTGTATGAATGAAAATCCACTGCTCCAATAAGGTTAGCAGGATGGAAATTGAAGGTATCTATTTTACGTATCGTATTTATTTTAGGAATCTTATTCAATTTTTATGCATCGAAAGGAGTATGCCATGTCCTTCCAATCAATGAAAGTGGATAAAAGCTGCACTTGAAAATTACAGACCGATATCGTTGGCATATAGATATACGGTCCCATTTAGAGAATGAAATATGGCTGCTGTAGGAACAGTAGTCCCTTCTCGGCTTAATTGCATGGATAAAAGGTTCCCTCCCTTGGTTTTGGGAGCTGGAAAATATGTCAACTATCGGCTACTTACCGCTATACACCCTCCTGCGTGTAGACTTGAGGTGAGCCTAGGGTAGTAGCGCGGAAATCCGTCGACTGCTGAGAAAGAGAGCTTCATTGCCTTTAATTGAAGAAGTTTTTGCGTTACCAGAGGGTGCCAACGCGCGATTAAGAATGTTCTTGGTTGGGGTTTTGGTTAGAAATGGTCGAGGAAGGGTCAGTGCTAGAGCTAAAGAATGGTAGCCGATGGGAGCTTAGTTTTTCGCCCCCTGGAGCGTTCTCCACCCAAAAAGAACAAGGGTTGAAATATGAAAAAAGAGTTTGATTTCTACGCGATAGAGGGATACGGTCGTGTCACTTATAGCGGTGATGAGGATTAGATTCGGACAAGTCGGGGTCCAAATTGTGATAGCCCAACCAATCTGCCACTCAAACAGAACCCTAATATCAGAAAAATCACCCTCTTTTGCTTCTTAACCGCAAATTTCTTTTTACCATAGCTTCAAGTAGTTATATGCGTCTCTTTCCTTTTCCTGTTAAAAATAAATTAGTTTAGACATCGTTCAATATGTTTACCCCTTGCCTCGATGGAGCACAACCCTCATCATAGGCCTTATCTATTGACAGCAGACAAGATTTTCTTTTCAATCCACGCTATACATCTCAATCTAATCTTGAGACTCATGTTCTTTATTGATAATGAACCAAAAACTGCAAATGTAATAAGATTGTAATATTCAGCGGAGTTTCCGTAAGAATCGCATTGGTATTCTTGCGGGATGAAAAAGTTAACTTCATCGGCAATCTTGCAAATATCACCGTATCCCTTCAATTGGGTCTACTTCGTTTTTAAATAATATTTTTCTGAATGTCCCATTTAACCTAACACTAGGCATAAATGTGCATAAAATTGGCATGTTTTAGGTAATGTTATTATTAAAAGCGGAAAAATTGTTCAAGCTCGTAGAACTTTTCTAATGGTGGCCCACAAGCATCTTCTAGGGCTCAAGAGAGGGAGTGTTAGAATACCAGCCAGCAGGGTGTTCTCTGACGCGTGTGGTACCTCTAATTAAATTTCATGTAGGGATTTAATGCTGAGTGTGATTATGAGCGTATTTCAAAGGGTGTTCTCTGACGCGTGTGGTACCTCTAATTAAATTTCATGTAGGGATTTAATGCTGAGTGTGATTATGAGCGTATTTCAAAGGTGAGTTGAAAAAATTAAGCTTACCAGAATTGTTCATCGTTGCCCGCGTTGCCAGAGCGAAAAGGCTCATGATAAACAGTTTTTCTTAAGTATTTATGCTCCCGTCGGAAACTGTAACGAGAGTACGGCAACATGATTCTGATATCAGCCTATAGATCATGCAATTTGCAGTCATTAATAGCTAAGGTCAATGCCTTACGAACAGATTTCTAAATGTTAGCTCCCTAGGACATTAAACAATCATGTGAGACATTCATGTCGTTTGTGGGGGTTTAAAACGGCACAATTAGAGAGGATTTGAGGATTTGCGTCAACATTTGGGTGTTCACCGGCGGATCCAGTCGAGTTAGAGTCCCCAATCGGAGGCAAGTCGTTGAGAAAAAGCGCCGAATGGGGATCCCAGCCGGATCAACTCCGAAATTTCGTCACCGGTTACGCCGTCCGCGGTTGCACTCCGTGGTTGCTCGGGATGTCCCCGCGATAGGATCGACGCCGGCTGGGGCGGTCGGGCGGATGGAGCCATGGGAGCGGCCGAAGGTCCACGGCAAAGATTATGGGTGCACAAAAGCCCGCGGCGTGCGACTCACACATGCCGTCGCCGCCGGGTGCCCCTGAAGGGTGCGGCTGCTGCCCGCTCCCCGTCGACCGCCCCTCTCCCCGCGCGTCAATGGCGAGTGCGAAAAGTCTCGCGCTCTCCGTCCCCACCGCCGACGGTGGCCCGCAAAAGTGAAATGCTCCAGTTTACATTTTTTTGTCACCTGCTTCCGTCCGTACGGTTTCGTGTTTTTTCTTCCGCCCGCGGCCGTTGTCTTTGCCGTCGGCCGGCGGGAGAATCGATGCTTTCACCGCTTCAGTTTCGCCGTTTGCGCTCCGACAATGGCGGCCGAGAAGGGGGAAAGAAATTGCGTGTGCATTTGGGCATGAAGGCATTCGTGAGAAATCTATATCCCTCGAGTGATTCCGAATTTGACTCAAATCCCCTGCGAATGAACGATGCCCGGAATGCTCCCTTCCCCCGCCTCTGAATTTCATCAATTTATTGGATCAATTGGTGTGGCGCTCGAAGTGAAGGAAAAAATCGTGTGACTTATGCAATTGTCGTGTTTCAGGGAAAGTGAATTTTCATGTTTTTCAGCTCTTTTATGCTTGCTTGAAGTAGCATTTGCGTGACAATTTTGTTCTCGTTTCACAGATATATACACAAATGGTATTTAAGTCACATCCCTAGCTGCTAGGCAAAGTACTAAGATTAAACAGAGCTAGTTCCTGATTGTCTCAGTGGATAGGAAAAGAAAGACCGGAATCATATTATTGAATTTCAATAGCCTCAGTGGTACTACCGAAGCCTTTAAGATTCATTGATATTTTCCAGGTTATTTGCTTGAGTGTGCTGATTAATGATTTTAATTTTTAATGGAACTTGGAAATAATACATGTTCTCTATTAGTAAATAACAGGTGTGACAAAATCTATTTTACTATCCAAACAGAAACACGCTAGTAGAATTAGTGGAATAATTTACAAGTATTTCGTAATTTCCCTTCAAGTCATCTGCGGCCATTCAGTTAAGAGGCTCACAAAACTCATCGGCAATTTCGTTGCGTCTTTGATGTTCATTTGTAAGATCACTCCGCCGTAATACCACGGATCATCATCCACAACGACTTCCTCTCTAGTGCCACAAATCCATCTGCCTTGACGAGCGATTGCTTTAATATCCTTTCACTTACTTTCTACTTCCAACAATTTACCTCTCGTTTGAGGCGCCACGGAAAGCTTAGCTGCCCTCTGTCCGAAAGCCTCAGCCTAATAAGGGATGCTGGCCTGATGCGCTCAAATTAATCAGTATTCACGAGATACCTCCCTATAAAACTCATTGTGAAATATATATTTGATTTACTTGTATTATGCACGTTCTTGCAGCTTGTGTTACCGTAATGAAGAACAATCTTTCATCCTACCTACCTATCCACAGTTGGCTGAAGAAATTTGTACATTTATCACTTTCAGTTAAAGATTAGCGTCAAGTTAAATGTAAGCCTTGCTACTATTCCAAGAACGAGGAGCAAACCTACAAACTAGACTTTTCGTGCCTAATCCTCTCCTATATCAATATTTATCAAAAAAACGGAGGTAACAGTGGCGTAAGTTATTGAAGAAGAAAATATAGCGTAAGATTCTAGTTCTATTACAGATTTTACGCAAGAAATTGCTGATCTATTCCTGGATATTTAAACTGAAACAAAATCATGGCTATTTTGTCATTTTTATTATTTGCAAAAAACTAGAACTATTCTTAGTACCAGAAAAGTTAGCAAAATGTTTCCTTCTACCCGAGACTGGTCGCAGAATGCGGTTAATTAAGTCACAGTGGGATGAAAATTTTCAACTTTTATCACTTACTGTTAAAGATTAGCGTCAAGGTAACTGTAAGCCTTGCTAATATTCTAAGGACGCAGAGCAAAACTACAAACGAGAGGAGGTAAGCGCTATGTGGCTGCGGAGGAAAAGGTGGGCTGTCATCACAACTTCGTTTCTAATTATATCATTCTGGTAGTTGATAAATCTTGAATGACAGTCAATACATTCGAACTGGGATATGTATGGCTATTTACCTAAAATGAAACCTTTTCTAATCTGGGGAATGTTAAACTTTTTCCGTTTCTGTTACGCCCGGAAGTATAACAATCATGTAATTATCACCTTATCACCCTGTGATTTTGCTGAAAATATATGTTATTACTGCGTTACCATGGCAGCTAATGATTTCACGTCGTAGTTTAGTTATACATGGCATATTAATTACATTTATGATAGCTTCATTGTCCCAAATTTTAATCAATTCTACTTGCTAGGTTAAAATGGACTGGAATGGAAAATTATTTGAGTCTTGCGCCAGAATCACTACATTGAAACCGTGACCCATGGATTACTCTGACGGCGTGCAACCAACACAGCAACCGCGAACAGCCTGAGGAATTGCAATATTTCCCGAGAGAGTTTATCTGGAATAAAACTTATTAGTGGAATTTTTAATTGCGTTGAGTCCCTGTAAATATTTTTACATTCCACTGAATAAATGTTATTGTTATTTTGTGCATTTAGGCATAGTGTCTACTTGAAGCACTGTGCAGGCAAAGCCTAAAGTAGTTAACCATAATTTATCCATATTTTTGTGCAATGTAAAGCTGTCTTATGTGTAATTTCAAATGAATAAATAGAAATACTTTTTATTTTTCGCAAGAAATAATTTCTACATGAGATAGAATGGCTGCCAACGTAAAAGGTACAACCCAAGATGTATACGTAGAGAAGTTATAGTATTTCCGTTGGAGTCAGTTAAAACTCTTTGCTTTTTTTTGGAAAGGTGCCTATGCAAGAGCAGAAAAATTCTAACCCTTGGTTGCTTCAGCGAAGGATTTTCTCACAAACCATTGTAACATCATACCTGTTTTATTCATAACTGACTCTCCTCTAAGGTGTTTTTTGAGTAACTATTCTGTAGTAAACTTTGTGCTCCAATATGGTATTAAGACATACTAGGTGATAATTATATCTTATGCATACATAACCATGCGTAGTCTTGCCCACTATTTTCTCTAAAGCATCCTATTATATTTACAGTTGTATCATATAATCATTTATCTCTAATCTCCCCGTTACATTAGACAGCTTTAGTTCCGTGGATAATTCAGAATGTTGTTGCTGAATGAAGTCTCACCTTGTTGAATGAAGAGTAGATTTTAACTTGAGGATAATTACATTGCGGTCATGAGAAATGGTGGTTTACGTGAGCTACAGCACACGCCATTATTTCATTATATGGGAGATATTCTGGATGAAATGGTCGTAAAAAGCATATCATCGGTGTAATAGGAAGTAGTATGAGACTAGAGTAGCTAAAAATTTTGATGTGAAGAGGGATCGAAGAGGTATGATGGATCGAAGAGATAACAAACTAAGTCATACTAGACACGACTAGGAAATGAATGAAGGTTCTTGAAGGAATTTAGTGGAGAATTAGGTGGATGGAGGCTTAAATGGATGAATATGAGATACAGAAGGACTTTTCGGGAGCAATAATGCTGGGAAAGAAAGGATGGGGAAGGAGACAAATTATGTCGACATTTATGAAGCAATTTTGATGCAAAATGAAGAGAGATTGAATCAGGGATTGAGATCAAGTTAGGAAGTAGTTTGTCCCTGAAATATATGATAGAAAATCAACAATTACCTTTGAATTATAATTGGCCGTATGGTCGTCCAATATTTACATTGATTTTGATCATGGAAATTTTACACATTACATTGAGATCTAAAGCTTCCTATATTTTACTACCATTTTAATTATGGTCAGTCTAAATCTGCCTAAAACCAAATCTACCTATATTTTTCTACCATTTCAATGAATGACTTTTAAGAAATTCAGTGTCACAGCGTCATAATTTTTACAATCCTATTATGCTGGTGTCAGAAAATCTGGTTTATCAAATCATCCAAAATTAAGATGACCATTTCTAGTGTTTCTACTTATTACAAGCGTTCAAATGTTTGTGACAAGTGTACTGAATTAGAAACTTGGTGAAAAATCTTAACTCTTACATGCTCCGATATTTCTGGTTACAGCTCCTCTTTTCCCTAGTCGTCCGAATAATCCAAAGCATTCGACCTTGTTATTATTTCCTACAACTAACTGGAAAAAATATCTTAAAGGAACAATCCAACCTATTCTCAACGACCTGCTAATATATATTTTTTATTACGAATACCCATAAATACACACTTTAACAACCTATATATACCCTTCAAACTTGTATACAATAAAATGTCTACATACCATTCTCCTCTTTCTCGATATCATGCGTGACCCCAACGCTTTTTGAGGCCCTTCCCATTTCCCTTCACACAAGAACGCCACCCGCTCTCCCCGGATGCCTTGTGAAGAATCTCCACTTTTCTCTCGACTCCATTTTTCTTCTTGAAAATGGCCGCATAAAAAGATGAAAATGAAGAAGTTTCCTTAAAATGTGAGAAACTCTTCCAACAATTATATCTCATCAGAGAGTGTAAAACAAATCACTTGCAATCAATGTTACGCTGCCTTTGAAGTCGGCATACCTGCTCATGAATTTGAAAAATCATCGTTTTTGCTCAATTTCATTTGCAAGCATTTAATTTTCAACTAAAATATTCCCAGGGAAATAGCAAATACGTGATGATATCAAATTGAAATAAGTTTAAGTAAGGAAAATAATTTGTTCTTAGATGTCAAAGTATCCAATAAAGTATTTAAAACCTGTAGTCATGCTATTCAATGAAAGAATACGATTTAGTCACTTAAACCCCCCTGACCTTGGATCATTTTATTTTTGTTTGGTTTGCTTGGATCATTTTGGTTTTGAGAGTTATTTTCGCAACCAGGTTGATTGTCATACATTATCAACCACAGATGAGAGAAGTTATTTTAGCTTTTAATAAAAAGGGAGTGACTCTTAGAGCATGACTCTTAGACCTGTAGAGAGACTCTTTGACCTGTAGAGAGCATGTTTGTGCTTTTCGTTCATAAACCGAAAATAGGATGACAAACATAAAAGTATTGGTCCCATTTAAATTACATTTGAACTTCCATGGAAGCAGTTAGAATGAGCTTTGATGGCAGCTTTTCGTTACGAGTATAATAATGTTGTAACTTATAATATTTGTAACGATCGAAGCGATTTCAGTAAAGGAATTAAGTGTGTACATGTTCCTCATTCAGAATAGCTAAAAATGTGGTTTAAGGGGAAGTGTACAACGAATTCATGCTAATAAGAGTCGAATTTTAATATTTCATTCGGAAAATATTTATCTGGAAAAGAAATAGCGAAGTGTGTTACACATTTCGCTATTTCTTTTTCTAACTTTTCACTTAATTTTCTTTTAATTTAATGTTCATAGTTTGGCGATCTCTTCAATAAATATGCTAAAAGTGATCTTTTCTCCACTTGAAGTTATATAAGAATATCTTTTCGGCATGGTTAATAATTCAAGTATATTAATATTAATTCAAATATATTCAAATAATTCAATGATATTAACTTTATGTTTAGAAAGCTAAAAGAAGCGTATAGTGCATATATAATAATTCAGGTATTTTACTTCTTATCCTTTAGATAATACATGGCCACAATACCCTTGGTGGATAATGTTTTTTTATAATTCCTAGTATTTAATGACTTCAAACGCGTTTTATGTCCTTTCCTGTAATTCTCTTTAAATATAGCTAACAGGAAAGTGGAAGTCTTCGAATCACGTTGATATATAACGCGATAACGTAAGTTTATTCCAGCTGCGCACGCTACTCACATGAATACCAGCGACAACAATATAATAATGACCATTGAATATCTCTCCAGATTTATTTCACTCTTTGACGTATGCATAAATATTTTCCGAATGGATCTGTGAACTGCCTCAAAAGTAACTCACGGTGGATATATCCCTGGTGCTGCAAGCAAATTTGAGTGCTGGCACTAACTCTTTTGCCTTAAAGCTTACAGTAGATTTCTACTCTAGTAGAAAGCCAATAACTGGAGCGACGTGCTAAAACGGCAACCGGTTACACGATGAGAGGCGCGTCGAATTGTACGGCGAGCCACGAAGACTTCACGCCTCAATACCTTGACATTTCTCTCGGATCTCTGCCATATCCTTCCGATTTCTCCTTACCTCAGCGTCGCTAATCCATGAATCGGCTCATCCAACTCCCGATGCATAACTATTTCATATCCCTTCTCTCAAAAATGTATGGGACTCAAGAAAGGCGACAAATGAAGTCGAGGAGAGGGCTCTCCTCGCCTTATCCATCCTTGCTCTAATTTTAAATAGAAATATTTTCTAACTTTTAAAATGAAATGCAGCGAAATATTGTCGTGATCTTATCTAATTATCTAACGCTGGTGATCATGGCTGGTCAAGAAAACATTTTTATGTAGTCAATCTCGCTTTTAGGCAACCCAAATCCCAAATGTTATGGCGCTCACCTTCTCCACCAAAATATAATGAAGTCTCCTAATAAACAAAGTTGTACTTGTGAATTCGACATGATTTACAGAAACAGCCGTTTATGGTGATTAGCGATAATATAAATTAGGAACGAGAAGGGATGCCAAGATGTAACAGCTAAAAGGTGGGAAAAGAAATAGCATCATGTTAATGTTATTAATAAACATATGAAGTTATTGTAAACATGTTGAAGATCAATGTTTTCTTCAGTTAGTCCTACATTTGGAGTCCCATCACCACTCCGAGACCACCCCAGGTGATGTTGGGAGAAGTATTCATAGTGCTCTGGAAGAATCTTTTGATATAATTGCTGAATCGACATACTGGCTATTCTACTCGATTGAATATGGTCATATGTGTAATATCACCATATTGAAACGAATGAAGGACTTTTGTATTACCCCTCCGTCCCCGGTGGCGGCGGGGTAAAGTCCTCGCCTGCTAAACCGCAGGGTCGCGGGTTCGAGTCCCGCCTGGGTGGGTTTTTCACCACTCAGGACATGATTGTATGTCAATTTCTGTTGGTCCGGTCCCTGGAAAACCTGACAGGCTCAGCAGCCTATCGGGATTCCGGGGACATATGTGCTAACAGAATCGTCCGGCAAGCAAAAAAAAGTTGTAAAAAATAGTAGCATATTGCCTTGCGTAATTGTATATTTCTGAACACTCGCCATACATTTGAAGAACATTGATTTTGATGCCACATATATGTCGTTTTTTTACTTCTAAGATTTTTGTCCGCCAAGAAGCGTGACGGCTGTGGAACTAAAACACGTCCAGGGGTATTAAATATTTTATGACTAATGGTATTAGAAAACGATTCCGAACAGCTTTAGTTTCGTGGAGACTGAGTATAGTGGCGGGTTAATGAGAATGAAATTAACATAAATCGGCTACAATGTCCTAAATGGATGTAATATAATGCTTCAATGCTACTAGTGAAATTCTTGGAGAAGAAATGTACTAAGCCACTAGTCACTGATAATGGTATTTCAAAAAAATCACTCAAACTTTCGAAATTATGACGAGTATTCATTTCTTGGACTAAAATTGGCTGCCGCTTCCATCTGGACAAGTCTTTTTGTCAACAACACTAAAGTGACGTTAGTGCTAAATTCTTTGAGGAAAAATCGGAGAAATACGAAGGTATGGAGTAAAGGCAATGCCATGGCTCGTCACGGTATTCTCAAAGCCGTCTGAAGTGACGCTATCGTAGGGAAGCACGCTTGATTGAGGCCTGAAAAAAATTTCCCCTTCTCTATTAATATTTTTTCAATGCTAAGATTTTCCCTTTGTACATCTATCATTTTACAGCAAAAGAATTCCGACCAAATGAAAATTAAAGGAAACCAATCAAATTAATAAAGTAGACGCAACGGTAAATGTGGCAGTAATTAAAATCACAAAATTCCACCATCACCAAAGTAATTGCCATGGATTTTTCTTAACATAGAATGTACGGTTGGAGAGGTGCTCTGTCTCTGCAAGCCGGCTGTTAATATTATGCGGGCCGGCATTAATGAAAGTTAATGCAAGCTGGCAGTTATGGAATCAATTCTGGTTGTCATCTTTTACTAAGAGTTTTATTTTACTTGCTTTTGAGGGATGTAGATACCCTTTAGCAGGCAACTGGGAGACCACAGCTTTGCCGCTTTGTTTTCATTCTCCCACATTAATGAAATTTGTGAATTCTTCCCCAGGGGGAACTAAGGTGGCGGTGCTTAGTCGTTTTTGAACTCGCTGTTTTCTATCTGCTCCTACTGGAATGCGATCGTTGGTTTGATTGCAATAAATTCAATGGAACTCGAAACCACAGTGTACCCTTTAGATTGATATTTTATCAAATGGAACGATGAAATCTATGAAGCTCCTCCGTCACCCAGAAACAAACCATCCAGGTTGAAAAATAAGCCTGTGAGTATTTGACAAGGCATTCCAGGTCTTTCAAAAACGGCTGGATGTAATGAAATTACAATTAAATTTTGGCCTTTCTCCTGCAAAAGCATTGTTATAT
The DNA here is from genome assembly GCA_963169105.1 of Ceriagrion tenellum. Lineage (NCBI taxonomy): Eukaryota > Metazoa > Arthropoda > Insecta > Odonata > Coenagrionidae > Ceriagrion > Ceriagrion tenellum. The sequence continues at coordinate 104,711,915 of OY720638.1, read as the reverse complement.
TTAGTTGCTCTGGATATTGTTGAGGCTAAGACGTGCGTAATCTTTCTAAAGATTTAAAAAAAACCAAGTATAATGATGCCTGTGATGATTAATTTGGGCAATCCCATTCACGGAAAATATAGGATATAGGTATTTTACAGTATAGTGGTGCTATTCGTCGAATTATAATGATCTTGCGTGACAATATCGCAGATCGACTTGTTGAAAGTGTTATCATTGCCGAATAGTTCGATAATCATTACAATTAATCCGCTGTTATACCAAGCCAAGATATTTTTCTGGTACTTAAATCTGAATTTAAACGAAAATCCCTGAAGGGAAGTTTCAATGGCTCATTGGTAGAAATCGGTAGATTTGAAGGAAGCAGTAAAACTATTTTGATGAAGAGGAATCAAAAGTTAGGTTATCTCTCCACAAATTAGATCAGGTTGACGAAATTTTCCTTTTGAAGCTGTATCTTTTGTAAATTAAACGACATCAACCGCTCCCAACTAGAAAAATTATGCAACTTACATTTTTTTAATGACAAAATGACAGCATTTAAGAAATATAGTACTGTGGTCAAATGAGTGAACGCATTTTTGTTAAGTAACCTCGGAAATTTGTACGAATCTCTCTCATTTTTTTAAGATGAATACTGCAGTTAGTGAAATTCCCATCAAAACAACAATTCAAATTGTTCATAAATATGTTCTGAGACTGAGGACATTTGCAGAAGTAGAGTACTTGTGCGATGTCTTTTAGTATACCACTTTGGGATTCATATGACGCCGCTGGAAGGAAACCAACTGATGAAACTTTCCAATGGCAGTACATAGGACACAGGTTACTTGCAAAAAATAACCAGCAAAAGTAGTCATCGCGGTGAAAGCTAACAAAGAATTAGATTAGTTTTTAGAAAACTCCTCTTGAACGAACGTCCCTACAAACATCAAGGTTTGCTATGAAGCTATCAATAGTCTTCAACCCTTCTTGATTAAGGATATAATTTAGCACGTCCTTCAATATTTACTGACCATCTCTTCACCGACATAAATAGAAGTTAAAATCAACAAAGGAGTAAGACAAGGATGCGACCTCTAAGCGGCACTACTTAACATATACCTGGAGGAGGCAATATCAGAAGTAGAAATAATAGGACTCAATGGAATTAAGATTAGCGGAGAAGAAATAAATATGCGTCGCAAACAATATCGCAGTCTCACATGACGAGGATACCATGAGAATCAATAAGACGGAGGAAAAGACCGTAGTATGCGATAGAGAGAAGCTGAATGCAGAAGTCACACCGAGGGGAGAGAAATTGAAACAAGGAGATTCCTTCACCTACTTTGGAAATACCATCACCTGAGACGGAAGAAGATCAACGGATATTAAGCGAAGAATAGCCCAAGCTAAAAAAGTGCTCATGATGAAATAGTGACACTGCACTCCAAGAAGATTTGATTACGAACGTGGAAACAATATGTGAAAACATTCGTGTACAGCATGGCACTCCAAGGATCGGAAGCACGGACCATTGAAATGGCAGACCAGAAGAGACTAGAAGATTTCGAACCCCGGAATTGAAGGAGGACGCTAAAGATCAAATGGACGAATAAACTTAAAAAGAAAGAAAAGTAAGAAGATTGGGAGAGGAAAGGACCCTATGGAAAGGTATACGGCAAAGAAGAACAAGATGGAGTGGGCACACCCGGCGACGCAATTGGTTTGTAAAGGATATAATTGAAGGAAAATGGAGTTAGAAGTCCTAAGGGATGAGCACAAAGGACGTAAAGAATAAGTACATCAGAGGAGCTGTCAGGTAGTAAGGCAACTAGCATCAGAAGGAAAAGATAAGAGGGCTACAGTCAACCAATCTTAGGATTGAACGACCAATGATGATGATGTTCACCGACCAACAGGGACTTGAAAACTGAGATACACTCATAGGTTCGCACAGTAAAGCCTATATAATATCCGAACTAGAAAATTTCACAAGAAATTAGCCCTCGTGACAGTTGTATAGTATTCTGTTGTCGAATAATATAACATCTTTCAGGAAACCTTGTTACGCAAAACACAATTCAATGCATTATGAAAGCCTTTGGTAACCAATGGATAAACAATTTAATGGGATTACCGTACATCAAGTATGGAAGCAAATGTTACAATTAATAGGAGAGTAATTATAGGAGTGGGGCTTCACGGCAGTAGAAGGGTATCCGCGAGACAATACAGGTTGAGGAAAACGGTTCTGTTCTGAGGGGCTTGAAAATACGTTACGATCTCATTTTACGAAATTAATGCGTCCGACGAAAGAAATAAGTGAAAATGACCTCTATGCAACTGAAATAACTGCCTTATCCCAGAGAAAAAGCATCGAGTTAAGTGAAAGTAAGTTGTAGCGGCTCAGTGGATTTTATGGAATGTGCTATCTGAGATCAATAGTCAGATCGGATGAAAGCAGAGTGATTCCCCCGACTCCGAGCCCCAGCCCTCGGAGGCTCGTAAGTCCCAAGGTTCACACGTGGGATTTCGTTAATCGCGGGTCTACTGCATCGAATTGAGAAGAACCGCTTCCTCCTTCCATGACCCACTTCTTTCATAAATACTACCCTGGCCCCTATTGCTAAAATGTAAGTTGTGTCTTTCAGAAGTGTAACAGGAAAACATTTTGTGGACGTTTGGTTTTTCGAGAATGGTAATATGTGTCATTTTAATCCTCCATTATTTAGTTCTATTCATCATCCTACGCAATTAATAAACAATGAAACTGCTATTGTAAGGAGTTTATGGAAGCTCCATTATGGATATTTTTGATTGCTGGAGCTCTTTGACGAGGAGTGAACCTGAAACAAGGCGAAATGAAATTAGTAAACCGTGAGCATGTAGAATCAAAATAAATAAGGCAACAAGCGCTGGTATTGTAGTAATGAGCATCGTAAAAAGTCTGATAGTATTTATTCACGCTAAAATGAACTACATATGTTTGTCTGTCAAAAGGGTTTATAAGTCCATCGTTACTACGTGCATTAGCAAAAATATACTCAAATAACGTTGTAAAAAATCTCATTTAGCCCAAAGTTTGCGCCGGTAATATTGTATCTTGCATCCTCTTCTTTTATGTTTTATTTCTTCATGTCCTAATTATGTCGTTGTCAGAGAGAACAGTTTCATTTAAGATAAATGGTGTCCTAGCCAGGAAGGGCGGCTACTGACAGCTCGTTAATGCAGTAGTTACTTCCACTGCTGAAATCTGTTGGAGAGTAAATCATAGATCAGTTTCTGCATCTTCAATCAACTCATTTTGACGCCCGCAGTGAGGCACTTGTTTAGACTCTTCATTCAATCAGTCTAATTAGGTTTTAATTTTGATAACATAATAAAAGTAATCAAATAAACCAGTTGGTCAAGTTTACGCAAGTTTTTGAGAAGGGAATGAAAATATTTACGAAAATAATTATTATTGCGCTATTTTTAAACTGATTGCTTAAGAAATAGTGCTTTCCAAATAAGTAACTCAATCCTGTAATGCATACAATAAATCAAAATCATACATTAAAATGAGTTGAAAAGCAATTAATATTTTGCATAACGTTTCCATTGTTTGGTAAATATCCTTGGATAGCTATGAACTGTCATAAACTGTTATAAATAAGCATGGATGACCAGGAAGAGTACATTTCCATACGTATCGGATATTCTAGTGACACTCACGAGGACGGTGTGATACATAACATTGTATGTGCAACGGTTATATATTTTTTTTACTAATATTGAGTTTCACTTGCCGCCTTTTGATCAAATTGCAAAAAGCGACTTTAGCATGGGTAAACTTTGGTCGAAATATCAGCGTACATGAATTCTCTACAAGTAAGTGGCGGTAAATCCGCGATGGAAATCAAAATTAATTGAAAGATGTAAGGCCAGGTTGGCTCTTACAATTGACTCTTTTTGCACTGAAGGACGATAACTGGGCCGAGGCATTGTAATATAACGGTGGGGCCGCCATCTTTGACGGTGCGTTTCCCCACGTAGTGCGATAGAGGATAATTAGCAATAGAGGACAGCCATATTTGCCAGTTATTTTCCCGACGTGCTCGCAGAGGAGGGGGACAACAAAAGTAAACTTGGCGTACCGTAGTCGTAAGAATACGCCGGGGCCAATCGCATCAGAACATTAAAACACGTGACGGAGAATTATAGAGAGAAGGGGGGAGAGTTTTCTATCAGCTATGGAACGAGTCGGAAGTAAAAGAGAGCGCTATTGAAAAAACGTGCCGAGAAAGAATCCCATCAAAGATAGAGCTGAGCATTGAACGAGACTTGAACGAGCTGTGAACTACAGGAGCCGGGACAGCTGATAGGGAGACTGGAAGTATAACCAAGCGGCCGAATTAGAGAGGGAGAGACGGGAACTGTATTGCTGACCGTGAAAAGTAGACGCAACAGTAATTCGTCTGTGGGGGAAGGCAGATACGGTGAAGCTGACCACCTGTGTCGTCAAGGACAGAGTTGTCGTAAATATATATGTTGTATTATAATTTCCTGTGTCTGATTTGGATTGTTTAATATGTATGATAAAGATATAATGGGCTTAAAATGTGAATGTGTTAATATTAATGCGTTCAAGTATTAAGTGACTAAAGAGGAACTAAAGAACAGTGCTAATTAACGCCCATTTTCAGTATTGCATTGTTAATTTGATTTCCAAAAGTTTTATGTTGAACTGTGCATAAGTTGAAGAAGGATTCATTCATTAATGCATGAATATGGTGAAAATATGGTTATCATAACAATTTCTGTGTTTTAAGCAAATGGTAGCATGTGTTTGAATTAGATTATACGTTTTATTGACGGGGTTAGCCATGCAGAGAGATAAGAATGGTACCTACGAGAGAAGCGGGGAACGAGATTAAGTAAGTGTCCTTTGAAGTGCCCCATACAACTTGTATTACATATTGGCTTCAAACGCGGAGCAATTAATTAAATATAATTACCTCATTGGTTACGTTACAGCATCTTGCATAATTCTCCCAATATCGCTATGTCGCCAGTAGAAATGCTTTTCACTTCAGTTGGTTGAAAATAATGCTAGAAAGTTGACAAGTTTTACCGACATGATCGGTGAAGCCTGATAGCATGGAGTAATTTATTATAATGGTGCATCTGAGCTGACTCTATGGAGTGCTCTCTGGCGAATAAAAACAACAAAGGAACTAAAAGTGAAAAGAAAATGGGTATTTCTAAATATGGATCACAGTGAACTGAATGAATTTTATTTCACACCCACTCTAAAATGTGATGAGGTTAAGTTTTGGTGATTTGTCAAGTATCGAGACTAGTGATAAAAATTATGGCAAATACTTAAATACTTCGCGAAGAAAATACTTTGATATGGTGATCAAAGGGTATACTGTACTTCTTGAAGCCTGAATGATATCTCAATGCTACTTTTCTACGACTCCAAATTGCGCCCACTAGATTAAATAAACCTGGTAAAAATCCGCGTTCGATGGCGTCTCGAATCGAAAAGTGAAAACAACCCTAGTGCCACATCTCTTCTCTTTCAGTGGACTCATTATAAACGCCCAGCAATGCTTAAGAGAATAATTGATATTTATTAAGTAACTTTATATGGGGCAGATTATCAGAGCTTCATTAAATATCTAGAAATAAAAAGAAATTGAAAGTGCATCTTAAAGTACAAGTCAAATAAAAACGGCAATCAAGCATTAATGATAAATTTGCTTAGTGGGAATCATATGGGTCGGATAATGTGTTTAGGAAAGTGGAATGAGTCATTCAACAAATGTTTTGTTAGACAAGCAAAAGTGCCGGAAGAAGGGCGGCCATAATTATTTAGTGTTAATGTCATCAAAACCCTCTTGAATTTATTTTTTTATTATTGCGCTTTAGAGGCCGAGGCCTTAATTCACGATAGATGCAGAGTGTCAAGTTTGATCACCAATTTCTAGCAGGGTTTCGCAAGACCTACCTTTTCTAAATCCATGCTGGTGTTGATTTAACAAATTTTACTATCTAAATACCCCATCATTGAAGTGACGATTATATGTTCCAATATTTTGCACGAGATAGACGTCAGAGAGGTATGAGAGATCTTCCTCATCACCGCTCGTAAAGATGGGTGTGACGTTCACGATTTTCCTATCGTTAGGGACACGATGTTCTGCATGAGATTTTTCAAATATTATTTTCAAGTAAGGTGCTACTTCCTACGCAAATTCTTTCAAAACTAGGGCGGAAATTTGATCAGGACCAGTCGATTTCTTGGAGTTAATGGATTTCAGGTGATTTTCTATGCCGCGACAAGAAATATTTATAGACTGCATTGGATTTTTATATAGGCTAGGCAGTGTAGCAGTATTTTCAGAGGGCATGTAATTCAGACGCCTTGAAAAATGGCGTTAAATATATTTGCTTTTTCTAATTAGTCGCGAGTTCTACCTCCTAGGCCATTTTTAGTGACGTTACCGTAGATTTATTCCCTTGAACCTCCCTCGCGTAAGACCAAAACGCCTTCTGGTCTTTCAAAGACTCGCCTAATATTTTACTTAGAATTCCATAAATGCTTTCCATAAGACCGCTTTTGCTGTTGTTTTAGCTTTCTTATAGGTTTCACAAGTTCTCTCATGTTCCACATGGGGGAGATCCTAATGGGCGTTTTTCATTTTTGCGTGCAAGGTTAGCTGTCGCTTGAGAGATTTCCGGACGTCCACATTATACCATCTAGGTTCCGCATTAGTTTTTTTTCAGTTTACTTTTTTACCTCTAGTGAGTGGAGAAGAAATTTGGTGGAATCAACTGCACATTTTCTAGTATTCTGAATGTTATTGTTTGCTTCGAATATTGTGAGTATTCAGCCAATTTTTTCAATAATAATACTTTGATTCAGAGCAGTATTAATACTGATCGGTTAGCCCTTATGGCTGGTTAGGAAGGATGCCAGATAAATGACTAGATAAAAAAATACCTGATAATATTTTATGGCTGCGTTATTGCATTGAAAATTGTTTGATGATTGATTTTTGGACCGTAAAAATATTTCGTAGTGCTAATGCCCAAACAATTTCCTATTTGTAGGGGATAGTACACTAGATCAATAATTACCTTTCGATGAACACCAAATATGTCCATAGTAAAATATTTGAGTCGATAAAGAGATTTAAAATGGGCGCAATGTGCAATCCGACGGTTAAGATGGTGTCCTACTCATTCTCGCCTCTGGCAGATTAGGGCGAATACGAGGACTTACTATGATGTCATTGATGCGACGAGTATGCTCTTTTACCCAATTTAGAGTAACCGCACGAACGCAAGCAGTCGAATGAGTAAATAATATCTGCATTAAGCTACAAATCCAGAAATTATTCTCAAAGTGAGAATTTCACTTTCACAGGTACTGTTTTCATATAATCTCTTGTATGGGGATGGTCAAAAAACGGCATTAATGTGGTCAGTTTTCAGAAGAAGTATAGGATGATATTATATTAACCATGCACATTTCCAAGTAAATGAAACAATGAGTATCTTTTTGGTAGATTATATGCGCTCATAATAAAATCTTTTCATTGGTGATGAGCCAGTAGCACTCTCGATAGTGATAGTGATACCGTCAGAAGTGTTATCTACAATAGCTCATTTATTAACTGAGTAGATTATGGTCTTTTCGTTATTGCTTACTCATTGAAATTGCCCAACAAAGACCCGATACGACACTTGAACCAAAAATATTGACTTCGAAGGGCTTAACATTGCGCTTGCCACTGTTTTTTTAAGTGTAAATAGGCGTACTAACATAGATACGTAAGATGTGGCCATACTGTGCTCGACGAAGAGTTTGTAAGATATTTCAATTCATGAAAAGAGATCCTTAGAGAAATAAATAATAGTTGTCCCACAAGAATTGCCACTAGTTACGATGTAACGGATGTCTTTTACGGGTCCAAAAATTCTTTTGGAAGTGGGTTGTGCAATGGGTCGGAGGCATGAGTGGACGGGGGAGTGGGTGTGGAAGGAGTGAGTGGGTGCGGGCCGTCGGCCGCGGAATTGGGCGCCAAGTGCGAGCCGCGCCTGTTGCTTCATCGAGCGACGGACGGTGTGGCCCGACTCAGTCTCGCTCTTGCTTGGGATTCGAGATGGGGAAGTTTGGGAGAATGCATTCAGGAGAAGGGAGTGGCTGTAGAGATCAATTTCCGATTTAGTTAGTCGACGTTAGGCTGTGTCATATTCCTATTTTCTCGAAGGTGTTGCGCTAGGTTCGCCTCGGCCCATTCAGGATTATAAACTTAAGTTCAATGGAACCCATCCTAATGAGGATATATTTAGCGATGAATGTTAGAGAACCGTTTTGTGAGCACAATAAGTACTCCATTGTTCTTTTTCCGAAATTTTATTCGCCCAGCATAAATTGCAAACTCTACTGCTTTTCCATTTGTTCAATATCATTCTTATCAAACTTCCCGGCAGGAAACACATTCTTTAATTTTGAGGTTTTTCAATCTATTTTTTTTGATTGGGTGATTCTGTGTTTATAACAAAAAAAATTCCCAGTGATTATAAAATTTAGAAAGCGCATCATCTCGTGGTTGCTGCTCGGACTAAAAATTTAAGCTACGCGTGAATCTGAATTTTGTATATTAGGAGGTACTTGGTAATGTTAGGAAGGGGTAAGCGGTGCTTTCTGAACATAGAGGTTGCAACATTTTGACAAAAATTTCGACCGGTTGCATTGAACATTGCATGATTTGAACGGCGTTGTGTGAGGTTGGCGTTGTAGTGGACGCCTGGGAGAAGGAAAAGCTCGCTCCAGAAATGCTCGAAGGGGTTTTGTGAGATGAGTGCGCGGGTTCCAAAGTGTCAACCCGGGGATCACCTTCGAGTTGGGGGAGACCGACTGCTACGAGACAGGAAGTGCCCACGGCCAGAGGAGAGAGGCTTCACACTTCAATTAAACAAAGCAACCACATGGGGTGGCGTAAATGAGGCATCCACCCATGCTTAAATCGGGAGTTTTTGCTTTGACTTCTTAGTCGTCGAGAAATGATTCAGGAGTAGAGAAATACAGCCGTGCCGAGGGCACGCGACAAGTTGCTTTGTTTCGTAACTCTTAACTCACATGCGGTGGATACGAATGGTCGCTCCCTTCAAAAGTTCCCTCCCGACTCTCTCTTTCAAGAATTTCTGTATGAAAACATTATCGGCGTTAGGAATTGAATTTTTTTGTCTTCACCTGTACACGTTTTTTCCTCGATTCCTGCCTTTCGAATTTTGATGGTTTCGTACCGAAGTCGAGTATTTAGACTTCCAAGAGGGAGAGTCATGTGGTATTTCATGACTCGCATTTACGGGAAACATTGCAATTCTATACTTACGCAGGTCAGTACGGTGGCGATTTCAAAGCGGACGGGAAAGGAATTCACTGGCCACTGTGTTTGATCTTTCTTTCAAGCGATGGATGCTTAGTGGTGTTGAGCTCACTTAGTTCTAGTAATACTGTATAAAAAAAGGTACTAAAACCAAGCAAGGAACTCTAATGAAAATATGGATGACTTTTTTATCAAAAATAGGTTTGCTAGCCCATTCTTGTGCATAGATCTGTATTGTAAAAAAATATAAGAGAACTAAAGCCAAGGTATTGTAATCATTCAAGTCTCAATTAAGGCTATAACGGATATAAAAGCTCTAAAAACAAATTACCGTTAAAACATAAACCTTTTTCCATCTTTTTACAAGTAATTGTGCATTCATGTGTATGGTTTATAATTAAAACGACCTTATAAAAACGTTTCGCATGTTTGGTTGAGTAACAAATAAAATCATTTTAATCGTACAGACTGCCAATACTTACAAGTCTAATTTAGGGGGAAGTTAGCTGTGTAGTTATTTCTATCAAATTTAGGAAGACACTGTTGATTGAACCTTGTGCCATATAGTAGGAAACATATATATAGTTTAATTTTTCAACTATAGAAATTGCGAATTTAAAACTACTAGGCTATCGAAATAGTTTAAGAGTAGTCAACGATAAACGAGTCATACGTCATTTCATGAAACCCAATACAGGGTGATACAGTGGTGCTAGCACACCTATTACATCCTGTGGCTGACTACTCAATATTTATTTACATCTACATCTATCTTCAAAGGCGGCCACAGCCTAGTACCAGAAACTAACAACCTGTGTCGTTCACGTTTCTTTCCTTAAGATTCTCGCGCGCATAATTTGAGTAACATCATGAGCTTCTCGGACAGTCGGAACATATTCCACAAAGGTGAACACGGCTTCCGGAAAGGTAGATCAGGCGAAGCACTGCTTTCCTCCGTGACATCCTAAAATCAGGCGAATCGTAATCCTAGTCGACGCGATGTTCTTGGATTTCGAGAAAGCATTCTACAAGGTTCCACGTAGCAAACGGCTGGATTGAGAATTGGCTATGGCTTTCTGATTTCAAGCGAAATGCAGAAACCGACGAAAGTGGTTCCAATATGATAAGCGTGACATCCGTTGTCCTTCGTGGTTATCCGGTTCGGTTTATTTCTCATTTATATCGGAGACTTAAACAGCAGTATAATCAGCAAAACTATACTATATTGATTGCAATAAACGATAATTTACAGGGAAATTAATACAAATTAGGAGTTTGTAGGCCCCAAATCGGGTCGCAGTAAAGTTAATTCCTCGTTTCTTGAGTGCGCGCTTGAACTTAATCTGAGAGAATGGACTTGTGAGAAAAGCAACCATATCACGTCAACATTTATGAAGTGGGGAGAAAAGATATTTCTCTATTGAATGAAGTCAAAAACCCGGGTATTAAGTTTTCTTGAAATAATGAGATGGTGAAAGAAGGACGTAACTTGGTTCTAGTTAGGCCATATATAGATTTGACCGACAGCAATATGGTCCCTTTATCTATTTTATGTGGTAATCATAAAACTCTAAAAATTCCCATTTTCCCTCGATACCATTTCGATGCCCTTCATTTTCATGGCTAGTGTCCTGACACCCTTGTCACATGCTCGTGGGAAACATCAGTAAATGTAAAAATGTACTTTAAGCTGAATTTTTAGAAGGTTCTACTCATTATAATAAAGGAAGAATCAACTCTGAATCCCTCTCTTGCTGTATAGTTATTCCTTTACTTATTGAATTTAAGTGATCATTAATACGGGTAGGCACTTAAACAAGCTGTCTTTAACCTTCCTCTTGGAGTACCTTCCAAAAGGGTCGGCATGGCTAACTATTGACCCCCGAGTTTTCGTTAACAATTTGACTTTTTTTTATATTCAACTATTAAAATCGGTATTTTAAGTTTTATTGTCTTTGATTATATTGTGTTGTAATTTTATATATATTGTCAAAACTGACATTTTTATGAATATGACTGTACTCTATGCCTTTATTGGCCAATGGAATGAAAATTAATTATCATTATTAATATTAAAATAATTATTATCGATTAACTGTGCCGCTTTGCATCATAGTCAAATATATTTTATGAGGAAGTGCCGTCACCCCAAGCCCAACCTACCCTCCCGCCAAGCAATTATTCACTAATTTGCCATGAATTTGTAAATAATTTTTCTGGAGAGTATCGTTAAAAATAAGTGCTGTAGCATTGACAAACTAGATACCAAAAACTTCGTACCGAACTCCACTTTATGGCTTTTGTAAAAATAGGTTAGGATGGGATAGGCGGATAGGCTATGGTAATAAATAAAATCGACTGGGTACTCTTTTATATTTCCGTGAGGTGATTATGTTGGCAATAAATGATGAGCTGGTTATTTGTGGAGGCGTCCGACAGCTGAGGTCATTTGCACCGCTAAGGTCAGATGGTTTGTTTGAAAAGGGAAGAGTTTTTTGGGATAAAAGAAGGGGGAAAGAAACCCGGCGGCGGCATTGATCTACTCTAAACGAGAGGCGTCAAAGGGATCGTGGTTAAGCATTCCATTCGACGGACGGAGCGCTGTACCTGAAGTGCTCTCCACACGGACCTCCATTAAGAGATCTGGATTCCGCTGAAAACTTTTCGTCACTTCCACGCATTGAACCCGGGTCCTCGGGATGGGATATTGGTTCGGCCTAGAGTATTGAGTCAGCCACTTGCGAAGCCGATGGTATGGTTATCATTCATATCATTATCAGTGGCAGTCCTCTGCTTTTAGGAAGTTGAAATACAAGTTTAAATAATTGTGCCAGCTATTTTACAAACGTAGACTGGATTTCCATTTTCATCTCGGCCTACTTCCCATATGTATATCAATTCCATCCATGGTCTCCTCTCTTTCTTTCTCCTTCCCCACTTTCCCGGCATCCTCCACTCAACTACGGCATTCTGCATCCCACCATCCTTCATTATCGGCACGGAAATAAAAAGCAGGAAGAATAGATGAGGAGATAAAGAGACGTGCGAATGCTGGAAGGAAAGTGGTAGGTAGCATGTGGAGCATATCAAGGAATGAGTGCTTGTCTAAGGAAGCGAAAATTGCCGTGTACGAAAGTGTACTTCTTCCCACTTTGCTATATGGTAGTGAAACATGGGTATGTCAGGATAGACATAAGAGTAGACTAAACGCCGTGGGTATGAGTTATCTGAGGAGTATTTGCGGCAAAAGTAGAATGGATAGGGTCAGGAATGAATGGGTCATGGATGAATGTGGGTTAAATGCTCCAGTAATGGACGTGTATGAAAGGAGTGTGCTTCGTTGGTTTGGTCATGTTGAGAGAATGGATGAGAGTAGAATAACGAAACAGATATAAGAGAGTAGAATGAATGGTGTGAGAGGTAGAGGTTGGCTGAGAAAGTTGTGGTTGAATGTGGTTGAGGAAATTCTTAGGAGGAGTTATATTAGGTGTCTTAAAAACAGGAGGACGTGTATGAACCAGTGTATGGGGGTAAATGAGACAAAAGAGGTTTGCAAGGATAGGTCAGTATGGAGGAAATTATTGAAGCAGAGTTAGGAGTACAATTATGTATTAATGAGTGAAATATTTTGACTGAGCCTACCCCGAAAGGGACCGGCGTGATGGGTATGTGTGTATGTATGATATCCATTCAAAACTCCACTCCCAGGATCCAATGTTGCCGAGAGAAGAAAAGTATTCATCAATCTGGAAAACTGCTCCTTGGTCCAAAAAATATAAGCTGCTGCCCGGAGCAAGTGGCATCTATTATCCCGTATTGGTAGTGGCAAAAAACGCTTCAGCGCAGCGATCTGCCTGCTGTCGACATGAAACGCTTTTTCTGTCGATCATAGTTATGATTGCAAAATAATTGCAACCTCCCTGCAGAACTTAATGAGGGTGAGAGAGGAATGAATCAGGCTCCACTTTCTTCCAGCAGCTTCCTCTTCTTACCCACCTCGTCCAACTTTTCTTCATCTTCCTTTTGTCCATTGTGCGTCATATATTCTTTTCTTCACCCGAATATCATCCTCTTCGAATCTACTCTCCTCTCCTCTTTGTCCAGTATTTGCTGTGCGCTTCTGCGACACTGAAATATAACGTAATGCGTCAGATCACACCCTTCACCAGTATTTTCTTAAAATACTTAATTATAGTTCCTGTTATTTCTCTACTTTAACGCCGCCTATTCCACCATCACGGTTCTCTCCTTAGTGTTATGATTATTTTTATTATTTTCCATCATTTTTCTCCCCAAAAGTGACTAAATGTTTTAACATATTACGTTTTCCCTTCTACATTTTTGTTTGCCATAGCTTTCCTCATTACAAGTATCTTATTGCCATTACTGTAATGACTGAAGGGGACAAAAATAGTCCGTAAAATTAAAAAAAATTGCTTAAAAGGTCCCCACTCAAACAAAGAAAAGAAGTTGCAAAAAGTCTTCAAAAATAATATAAAAGTATCCTGTGAAATCATCAATTCCTCGGCTTTGATTTCTTCTAATTAGTTAATGTATTTGCTTTTACTATATCTCGGCGTCTGAGGTTCTGAGACAGAATCTTATTTCACTAAATACATAAACACCTGCCCTTCTCTTGGACTACAATCACAATGCAGTGGAAAGGCTTGTGCGTTCCAATGACTCCTGGTGCTAGACTAGCAGGAAAAATTACTATTGCTCCTAGTAGGGCCACCCATGCCAGATAGGTCGAAGAATAAGAAACGGACGAAATGTAGTTTATGCGTTGGTGTCACGTGATAACCACCGTTGGGAAGCTGGGGTGGGGAGCCTTCCCAACTCTGTCTATCTATCTATGTCTAACTATCAATTACTCTGAATATGAAAGTCAATCATAGAGGCTTCAATCTTGGACAAGGAAATGAAGAGGGAAAATTGTAGCTTTGTGGCGGTGCGAGGTGAGGGGGGATAGCGGAGACGAAAAGGTAGGTAATCTTTAATTGGGGTGATGAGTCCTCGTTTTTGCTGTGGGCTTCTTTCGATGCCGATTGAGCGTGCTCGCTCTCAGGAATGTCTGCATGACCTCGCGCCCTGCCAAATATCGTGTGAGTTCATACGTTTTTCATGGTCGTAGAACATCTTGTAGGTCTGTATAATGGGGCTAAATAGCAAGAAGCTGGCACCTGCTTGGAGTGCACTTAAAGAACCTGAGATTGAAATATGAGAGGAAAATCTTAATCGCTGGTAATTTGGTCATATAATTACTGCGTTATGAATGTGCCCTTGAATTTCAAATTTTTCCACCCTGAGTTTCATATGGAAAACTTCAGGTGGAGTTATTTTTCGATCGTCGGTAAGAGTTTCAATAGTTAATTAGTGCGCTCAAAACATTTATAATCCAAATCCCCAGATTGTCACGTAGGGGTTTTGATGCGAACTCTCGGGGGTTTTACTTACCTCTGTCTTCGCGAGTCAATAGTATATAAACGAGGTAAAACATAAATTTGAAATAGGGGTTCTTATTAGTACCCGCAGTCTGGAGTGTGATCAACATACATCGCAAAATTACACGAAATACATTTCGAAATATTGAAATAATTTAGTAAAGAACGGCAATAAATTAATTGTTCTTTTAATCATTTTCAGTGAAAAAGGACATGAAAAGCAACGGAAAATGTTAGTCTGTAAGCATTTTTATTGCAGTGCGAAATTTTGGCTGGTGGTTCATATTATACGACGCGCTGGACCGAAATACACCACAATTACACGGAACTGAAACTTTCATAAGAACATTTTTAAAGGTTATGCATATAAGCATTAGCGAAATATAAACGCACTAGTGTCAGATTCATAGGGAAGTTTTTCACGAAAAGATACCGCCTTTTTAGTCGATAATGTAGTTAGCTATATGCTGTCCAAGTTAAGTGGATCAAATTACACGGACTTCCTCCATTTCTCGCTCTGACTATCTAAGTCAGTCAATACTTTTCATACTTTGAATGACTTTCTAACTTACACCAAATCTTCAGTAATTCAAAATTTAAATGTAGGAAACAGAATTTTTACGGGAAGGATCATTGGGGAGTGAAGGAAAAGGGAATGATAATCGGCGCCGGCATTAGCCTCCTTATAACAAAAGGCACCAGTAGGACCACGGTATAACCGTGTCGTGCGTGGAGTTCTGTACTTCAAATATTCTTCGCATGGCAATCCAAGTATGAATTGATATTTCTTCTGGATAAAATCCATCGTTGCCGGGATTGGGATCCGAGCTCTCGGAATGGGAACCCAGTTCTCTAGCCACCACATCATCCCCTTCTCTAGCTTCCTGGTCTATTCGGCCTATGCTTCCAGTCGTTGTTTTCCACTTCCTTTGCCATAAGCCGCAGTTGTACTTCTTGACTCCTCATAATATTAAACTTGATTCAATATTGCGAATCAGTAGTTTCAAATTCGCCCACCCAGACAGACAGACACCCAGACCTCGGATAAACTGAGGACGGCTTTTATCTGTCACCGTCGAGGACAGTCATTTCAAAAAGAGAAGCGCTATGAAGCGTTGATTATTGGGTAGAATGATCATTTTTCGAGGGATGCCTTTTGAAATTATTACATTATTGCTTGAACAAAATGCGACTCGAATGCATCCTCAGCGAGTCTGTTTAAACATCATCTGATATTGAGTAAAGCAATTCTCCGTATTCATCCCACTTCCGGGAGTTACGTCGCGTCTATTGACTTGCTAGACAACAGCTTCTCCGCTCATCCGGAAGGCGTCTACCTGGAATTTCTCCGTTCGTTCAGAAGGACACCTCCACTTGAAGACGTCTCTAGGATGAGAAGTGAAACTGTCGCCCCTCTATTCGACCGACGCGACGGTTATCCCGGAAGAAGAATAATGCATCTGGCGAACATCACGAAAGCCCTCAAGAAACGCCATTACTCGTACGAGAGCTACATTTTTAGTTTTCAAGAAACCAGGGATGCAGGAGCTTTGCTGCGTGATCAAATAATGATTTTTCACTTCGCCAAATGTACCATTTATTGCACTGACTGCCTGTGACCTATCCAAAATTAGATGGTTCGTTGAGACTTTACCTCGGAAACCCTAAGTAAACGCCTAAAAAGAAAGAACGGCAGTCCTAACGCTTAATTGTTTTTTTCGACTGTCTTCATTAATGCCTCAGTAATGTTGTTCAGTTTTATATTCTGTGTTTTTGTTAATTTTTCTCTTTTCCAATTATTATAATGAATGAACATATCCTTACCACTCTCAAGAACCCGTATATGGTGTCAATTTTAGTATTCTGCCAAATGCTTTCATGATATTGTGGTGAACATTATATTTGTGCTAATGCACGCAATTTTCTCCTTAACAGATCCTCGGGGATAGATCCATGTTTGAAAGAGAATCATGCGGTGATACTGGACGAACCCCGGCGGAGTTTCAACTGGGCCATCGAGGAGGGCTCCAAGCCTCTTTGTGACAGCCACTTGGCACCCGGCTGGTACCGCTTTCAGTCCGCCGCGGGCACCTCTATACCCACCGGCTGCCCACCGCTGGATCACTGCGGCACGGAGTATCCCATTTGGCACCGTGGTAGGTTCCGTTTCCGATTCCGTCGATAGACACTCGTCTTACCAACCAAATGCCGCCTCTCGACCATGCAGAAAGGCCCCGAACCTGAATCAATGAGTTCCTATAAACTAAATATTTTTTATTATAGTAATTTCCATTCAAGGCTGTGATAACGTGGAGAATATCAGGTGCGCAAATTTTACCACTACTGCTGACAAGTATGAGGAATATTCAGCATCTCATGCATAAATGTATAATTTCGTCGTTAACACTAATTTTGCAATGAGTCTTGTTTTGAATTGAGGTTTCGGGGTTCAAACTCGATTTATGTCTCCTTGAAGAGTCTCATTGGCATATGTAATGAGCGACTTTCTGGTAGCAAGCTCCTCTTTGAAAATCGCTCGTGGCTTGCATGGTTTTGGGTTGATAACAACGTGAGCTCTACTCCACCAATCAAATCGGAAGAACTGAAGTACTTTTGATGCTCTTAAATGCCCTTCCCTTTTCGGTATCAATGTCATTTCACTTACTGCATTACTTTTCATATCTGCATGTGTCCTGAGTGCTCTACCCTTTACAGTGCGTAATGGTTATATTGGCTCTGGTTGCAGAAGCCTGTACAAAGGATGTATTGACTCGATTTGCTCTGCCCATCTGAATTGCATGCAACCCAGTTAACCTGTTGGATTTTTAATCCTGATGATACCGTATTTAGGAGTAATTTTCCAGCTGGAGCCATTGGCGAAGAATTTAATTGTCCTGCAAACTTTTAAGTGTTAGTATCCTTTCATTTTTAGTAATGCATTTCCTGTGCATTGCAATCATCCAAATGGGTGGCCAGCATTGTGGTGTCGGAAAAATATATTTGTATTACCGAAATGCCTAAAACGTCATGCTCGATCCTGCTGTAGGCATTTTAAACCACATATGACCTCATGAAATATCTGCCCCTGGTCATAATTAGAACAAATGGAGTGTCGTTTGCCGTACAAGATTTCATTTCCTCTATTTGGCCACTAAGACATTTGACTCAGGGTGCCAAAGTCGTGCATGAAAAATAGCCGAGGTAAATATAAATCTTAATGGTAGAGCAAGTCATTAGCTCTAATTTTTTTATTTCTAACAATGACCATAGGGTACTTTTTCTAGTATTCTTCTGACTTGGCCAGTTTCTTTATTCAAGCAAAAAGTAAGTGATTTTCAATGAAAATAAAGTGCTTCCATTATTTTTATTTCAAAAATGCCTTGCATGTACTTACAGGTCAGATACCTTCTGCAACTGAGGGGATTGTGAACAGTATAGGATGTGGGCACGTAGGAGATGACTGTTGCAAAGTTCAACTTCCCATCCTCTTGAAAAATTGTTCTACCTCTGTTGTATACTTCCTTCAGCCAACACCTTCGTGCCATTTGGCTTACTGTGCTGGATACATGGTCCCATGCCCACGTGGTCTTGTCTCAAATACTGGATTCACTCCTTGCCAGTGTAAGTATGTGCTCTTCCACAGAAAATATGTTTAAAATCACAGCTAGAGATAAAAATAAGAGCAAGGTATGGTCTTTGGCTACTAATCCTTTTTACATACTTAGTTTTGAGCTTAGCCTTTGTGGATTTCTAATAATTCTGGACAATGTTTTTTAAGTTTAATTCTCGTTTTGAGTGTGCTTTTTTAGTTTTTCTGATGTTGAAATCCTCTGGGGCCATTTTCTGAGTGTTGACAAATAAATTAAGCAATATTTACATTGTTTAAAAGCAACATTTCTCTTCTATCAAAATACCAGTAGATAGAAATATGGACAGTTATAAAGGTAAATGGTGAGAAACGTAGTTCCGACCCATGAGTGTTTTGTTAAGTTGGTCGACAGGAATATTAAGCAGCAATTATACAGCCATTGGTATAAATATGGATTTTCAGTAAGATGAACTACTTTCAATCATTCTACCTCAAGTTTTAAGAGTGACTTTAAAGTAATTTTTGTTGATTCAGGATGCAATTACTCCTTGGAGTAAAATTATTGAAAGTCAGCCAAAAAAATAGCATAAAGAGAATACCTTACACATCTACTTCAATACTACTTAATACATTTTAATTAGTATTGAAGGGAGATAAGTGAGAGGTTATGGAAAAGATATCTTGATGAAGCTCCTGTTTTGTTTCAGATAGAGGACTTCTGGGTTCCACTGGGTTCATTCATCTTTTTGGTGCTGACTTTTTGCGTCCATTGCAGGATGCATCAACTGATCAGGGTCTGAAATTTCACCCCATCATTGTGGGGTACATCTTCATATCAGGATGCAAATTTGATCCCTGATCTAAAGAAGCTCCATGCAATGGATGCAAAACATTGCCTTAAAAGATGAACAAATAAAGCGGAATCCAAAAGTCTACATACCTGAAACATGTGTGATGTTCAGTGGATGCCTCCAGAATAAATCTCAATTTCTCTTTACCTTTTTCTCAACATGAAAAGGAATATTACTTTTTTTAATAATTGAGATTAAATGCATGCACACATAATATAACAGTGGTATATTTTAGTGTTTGGGCACATGAATCATGATAAAGAAAAGTGAGCATCACAGAGTTGCATTTTTCCCAAAAGAGTCATTTAATTGATCACAGTGAAAACCTATGTGGCAGCTTAGTTTATGGTTTCATGTTTCTCTTTCAAACTAATTACAGATTGAAAGCATTGTCTACTGCAAATATAGTGGCTTATGTGTTGCTGATTAGGTGTTATCTCTTTGGCATATTTGAATTTCAGGCAATGTTTTGCATCCATTGCGTGGAGCTTCTTTAGATCAGGAAGCAAATTTGCATCCTGATATGAAGATGTACCCCACAATGATGGGGTGAAATTTCAGAGTTTGAGATAAATGGGTGATAATGGGTACTAAAATCTAACATGTTCATCTTTTCCATCTCATGTTTTAATGAGTAAAATATAAGCATTATCAACTCCACTTCCTTGCTGAGATAGTTTTTACTGAGGTTATGGCTTTGACTGTTTATGCCCTTGCAATGCTTTATGGTCTAGTTCAATCAATTAATGAGTTAGTGAATGCCAGAATTTACTGCCACTTATTGGTCAAAATATTATTCATTATTTTGTAATACAGCATATACAATTGTAAGTAATTAGACTATCTGCGCCTTATTGAATTTCTTGCTTGCATCTTTTCCTCATTTGTAGTTGAAGTAGAATTGGTGGGTGTGAAAGTGGTTTCAAACCTCAATTCTGATGATCATCCACAAATTCACTGCATTGCCTTCTTGGAGAAAGTCACCGCCTTGGACACACTTGTCATTGAGGTTGATTGGCTCTCTGGTGGTGCTGTCATTCATCAGCAGCTTTATCATCCAGCTGATTATAGCTATGCTGTTTTGCCTCATCAGTTTTGGAAGCTTGGACAAACTGTAAGTTGTTTATGGTGGAATTTGGGAATTAGAGGTATGATGGGGATGATATTTTTCAGGAAGATTATTTAATTAAAAGATAGTAAGTTATATTTTCTAGGGTCAGATTAGTTATAATATGGTGGCTAAATGGTCAATGAATCATAAAATGTTTGATATGTATTATTCGGTCACTTAAGTAATTTTAAGAGACAGGAAAACTAGTAAAAAAACCATCAGTCATCTTAAATGTTGAAATTTCTCTTATTATGATATTTTTTCACTTCTTTTTTATGTAAATGTTGTTATATTTGTATAACTTTCACGGCCATTGTCAAGAGCCTCAAAATGCTCCTTATTCAGGGCAACAAAGAGCTTTAGAGCATGATGGATTCTCCCTTTTCTCTTTACTTTTCAAGGTCCTTATTTTTATTTATTTAATGGATAAAAATTATAAATGAGTCAAAGGGTGGAAAACTACTGCTAGGGATAAAAAATGTCTGGATCTTTGTGAACAAGTAAACCTGCTTTTTCCAACCAATACATTAGCATAGTATGACCGGTATGCATTGAACTTAATTTATGTCATATCATAATATATGAATGCATAAATAATTTAGACCTAGCAACTTAGTGCAGAAAATGCACAAAATTAAATATTGGCATCATTTCCAAACCTAAATCCTGCTCTAAGTGAATATGTTATCACCATTTTCTTGGAAAGATTTCCATATTTTCTTTACAGTTTTATTAGAGCTTGGGTACTCATTCTGAAATAAATTGAATTAATGACAAAAAGAGATGCCAAACTATTGTTTTAAACAAAGTTAACTTGGGTAGTTCATGGATTTCATTCAATACTTAATACTTTAGTAACAACCAACTCCTTCCAGTTGCAATGTAGAGCAAGAGTTCGCCATATTTCCATCAACACGTACACACCACAGGTTACAAGTCCTCCCTTTTATGCTGGCATTCAAATAACTTCAAGAACACCCATTCTTGTACAAGAAGGTAAGTAAATGTAAAGTAGTAATTACTTATAAACCTTTAAATTAACCTTTTTTCCTCATGGGACTGATATTAATGGTGCCATATCTTTAATCTGTAGGTGGTCCAGAAGTTTACGTAGAGATGCGATCAACTGTGCCTGTAGGGTGTCATGACAATGACTGTTGCATTCCATTCAAAGTTGCTGTGCAGTATCCAGATGATACTCACTACTGTCCATCTGGAGAGCCTCTTGATAGGGTAATGATGTATATTTTTAGGTATATTTCTGGGAATAATTACTTTTGGTGGTAAATTATGGACAAATTTGGTAGTATAGTATATATTTTTTTTGTAAACTTTGAAGTACTTTCTTGATATTTGAAATGTTCATTTTCTACCTCTTGTCTGTTTATGGACCAATAGTTCTTATTTTAAATTCATCAGAAATTGTTTGTATGACACTTTGGTCATTCTAAGCAATTTGGAGAATTAGGATTGGCTGAGATAACTTAAATTTTTTAGATACTGATGTACATTTTTTCTTTAATAAATAAATGGTATATTATGGCAAATGAAATAATTTTGTGTATTAAAGTGACACAATCAAATCATAAAAATACCTTTTATTTTTTCTTCTCCTCCAAGTTAGGGCTCAAGGAATGCACGCATCACATTTGCAAAGATGACTGGAACACAACACACAAAATTTCTCTTAGGAGTAAGCCAGATAATCTGTATAGTGGGAATCAGCAACTTTCTCTGGAACTAGGAAGTTTAGCTCATGGCCACAGCATATGGTCGCACTATAAGCTTCCCCCTCAGCAGGTAAACCTTGATAACTTAAGGATTCATATCCCTGCTATTTTTCTCTTCAGAAATTAATTTAACTACCAATGGGACCTTTTTCCTTTCAGCTTCAAGTGGTTGGATTTGATGTCAGTGAAAGATGCACTTCAGATACCTATATAAGTACATTTGATGGACAAATATACAGCCATAATGTAAAAGGAACATTTTTATTCTACAAAAATGGCAACCATGAAGTTGAGGTAGGTAAATCATGGATGCTATCATAATCAATGGAATAAATATGTAGTAGTAGTATTTTAAATACAAGACCACAGGTCATTTCAAGCTTACCGTCTGCAATGTGTAGATTAGGGCCTGAATTCATTGGATGTTATTCATACGTATGCACATTAACTAGCTTTGGTAAGTATATCCATCACTTCCACCATTGCATGCAATGAGAGTAGACAAATATGTTAGGCATGCTAAGAAGTTTCAATAATTTTCTGTGACTGAGCTTTGAAAGTGGGAAAAATAATTAATCTCTACTAATAGATTAGAGTAGAGCTAATGGCTCCCATCCATTCTCTCAACATGGCCAAACCAACAAAGCACACTCCTCTCATACATATATGTCCATTACTGGAGAATCTAACCCACATTCATTTATTACCCACTCATTCCTGACCCTATCCATCATACTTTTGCCTCATACACTCCACAGATAACTCATACCTGCGGCGTTTAGTCTACTCTTATGTCTATCCTGACATACCCATGTTTCACTACCATACAACAAAGTTGGGAGAAGTACACTTTTGTACACAGCAATTTTTGTTTCCTTAGACAAGCACTCATTCTTTGATATGGTCCACATGCAACCTACCACTTTCCTTCCAGCATTCACACATCTCTTTATCTCCTCACCTATCCATCCATCTTTTGCAAATATCTTGCCTAATTACACAAAATCAACCACTTTTTCAGGTATTTTACCATTCACCCTCATCATACAGTTATTCGCCCCATTCTCCTTATCAAAACTACTACTTTAGTCTTGCATGCATTTATCCTCAATTCCATTCTCTCTGTTGATTCCATGATGGGCAGTGGAAGCTAAATAAGGTTGGCCCATCAAGATATGGACATGTAAGAAGTTAACAGCAATTATTTGCTGGACTGTATCAAAGCTTGCCCAACATATTCCCCTACTTTGGGCTGTAAAACAAGGCTACCATCTCAAGTTTTTCAATGATTTCTTATTTTACATTTTGCCTGTATACTAATTTGTCTATAGCTATGATTACAACAAAATCAAGTATTCAATGAAGCAAATTATAATCAGTGAGTGCTTGTCTGGCTACCTAAAGTGTGACTAATTGAAGAGAAACAATTGCACTTTTCCACAAAATTGTTTTAATGCAAGTCAAGATACAAGACATAATACAAGACCTCTTGTACCTGTTGATGGCTCAAGCTATAATAGCTATACAAGATATAATACAAGCTATACAAGCTATACAAGATATAATACAAGACCTCTTGTACCTGATGATGGCTCTGTGAGCCGAAACGCATTGTACGCATTAAAACAATTTTGTGGAAAAGTGCAATTGTTTCTCTTAAATTATGAATAACTTCCACGATATCTCGCCTGAATCTGTTGAATTTATAAAGTGTGACTGTTGAGGTGGCCAACCGACTATGAATGTTCTTGATAAAAAGTCCCAAGAGCTCTGCATGTGTACAGGCTTTCGAGCAATTTCTCCATCTAATCAGAATGCAGTAATGCATATTTTTCCAACCAATCATACCCATATAAGTGGCCTTTTTAATGGGCTTTAACCACATTGCTCTGTTGCCTATGATTCTCTCCTAGGCAGAGAGTGTTGCAGTCAGGGCAGAATGGGAGATGGGTGTAAAGATTATTGTGACTAGGATGAAGAGTGATACTTAGGGTACTTTAAACACAAGTTGGGTGCACAGATTCCTCTATATTCCTTCCTAAGAAGCTATTCTGTTCATATCACTTTTATTGTGTTAGGCTGGCCAACAGATGCATCAATAACTTGGACCACAGAAGCATCGCTTATGGTGGAAGTGATACAGAAGGATTATGTCGATTCTGTTACAATATGTAGTAGAAATATGCTTTATGTAACCAGTTTTCATGAACAAGTGAAGTAATCAAGCAATGTACTCTTCGGAGTGACCCTACTTCTGTGTTGCATATTTACCCATTGACTTAAATAGACGGCGATTTGCCAATTGGTATAACCTGGCCCTAGTTAAAAGAGACGGCAAATCGCCATTGTCATACATTATGATTTTTGAGTGCCTCTAATTAATTTAATACATTAAATCAAATAATAGAACTTAATACATAATAATGATATCTTTTATGGGTAAAAATTTCAAATCCATATCATAAATAATTTTAGAAATAAAAGATAAAATTTGAAAGCGAAATTTTGATGAAATAAATAGTTACCCAAGGAAAGGCGATCTTTCAAAAAATACTAAGTCAATGGGTTAAATTCATTGATCATCATTCTCTGAAATTAAGTCTGGGAAATTATAAATGCCTCTTTATTTAGCCTAAATTTGAATTTTTGGGCTAGCAAACAAAACGTAAATGCAACAAAAAACAATGAAGTGTCTCATTTCTGTACCCTGTAACAAACTCAGGACTGCACTGCTGACTCCGTGTGCTGGCGAGACTGGTGGTAGTGGTAGTGGTGGTGAGGTGCTGGGTATATAATACTGGCATGCCATTTTGCCTACCTCCACCTCACTAATATTTTCTACTTGTTCCCCTTTCACGTGATTGAAATCATGTTTTTTGTGAAAAATCTGTCTCTCTGGTGAAAGTGAACCTTGTGAGCTTGGTATGACCAATCCACTGGTTCTTTCCATGCCAATGCTGCCAACTCAGGTTTCCAACTCTGCAGGCTGTAAAGGCATCCTCATTGAGCACAAGTAGATTTTCCTTTCAACTTTGTATTAATACTGCAAAACTGAAAATTTCTCATTTCTAGCACATTATTTTCAATTGTTTCAAATTATTGACTAAACATGTGCTAAAAATTCTTTTTTTGGCTAATTCTCATTCTCTGTATTTGTGTATGAGAACTTTGAAATAGCAATAATTATGACGACCATTATCACCCATTGACTCTTGTCCTCAATAAAATCCAATGTTAACAATTTTACTTTGTTTTCCAGCAAATGGTTTGTTTAGCTGTTTGTCTTGTCATAATGTAAAGATGGCTGGATAAATGTATTTGAGCCTCTTAAAAAATTTCCACTGGGTTACAAATAATTTTGTGAGGTGATGTATTAGTTAATTATTTGTCTCCTGTCAACATCTACATGCGGTGAACTATTTTCCAAAATTCAGCCAAGTTGTGTCATCTATCCTTGATTGTATGCAACTTATACACTCACAAACGTATTGTAAAGTAGTATAGTAATTAAGGATTGCCCTATTGAAAAATAAGGAGGCCGTTCATTCTCGATTATCTTGATCAAATATCTTGATGCTAGTGATCCAGGCGTTTCATCATACTCACAGTCAGGAGAGGATATGAACTCTTGTGAGATATTTCCATATGCATGTTGTTAAATCTGGGGAAGGAGAATTGACTGGTATTTTATCATAAATGCAATCCTAAACCAAGATAATGAAAATATACATACAGAATATCTAGTAAAACTCATTAAAATTCCTCAAAACGTTACTCTTTGCTGATTTTCACGGCTGGCATATTTTTGTTGATACAGCAGTGCCTGATTCTCTATGATTACATCTGAATTCTTACTATAGATGGAGATGGTCTGGCACTGTGGTCAGGAGTTGACGATAATGTATTTGGCAGTCAAGGTGTAGGACTCATTCTTAATGAGAGAGCTAAGTTACTTGTAAGGGAGTACAAATTAGTATCCCCTAGGCTGCTCTAGGTTCACATTAAAGTACGTATTAGGAGAGTTTTGATTGTGGCATGCTATGCACCAGTGGGTGGAGAGAGTGACAGTGTGAAAGATGATTTTTGGGAAAAGCTGAGAGAGGTTTTGAATGAATGTGACCCTGGTGAGAGAATAATTGTACTAGGTGACATGAATGGCTGGGTTGATGTGAGGCAGGATGCATCTGAGAGAGTGGTTGGGCAATTTGGTGACCCTCGAGTGAATGATAATGGTGAAAACTAGGTGAGAGTGTGCTTGGAAAAGGGATTGTTTGTGTCGAATAGATGATTTAACCCTTTTAGTGCGGCGGGCCGATATATTGGCTTTGGCTTCTCAGGCGTAAAGTGCGGCCGGCCAATATATCGGCTCATAGGCAAAATATTGTTTAACTTTTGCACACAAATATAATTACAATTATTTTTTGTACGAAGTATAAGCGTTTTTTTATTATTACCTAATTCAATGCATACGCAATAAGAAAAACTGCATATGGATATTTTAAACAATAACTTTATAATATTTATTTTCCTAGAGTGATACATTTCATTCTAGTTACCCTCTGCATTTCTCACTAGAACCGCTGGCAGGGGTCAGCACTAAGAGGGTTAAGCATAAGAGAATACATACAGCCACTTCATAAAGTATCGGGAAACACTACGCTAATGATTCATATAGGTGGGATGTCGTAGCTCGAAATAAGTTGGCTATCCTGAACTATCTCTGGTGGCTATGTCCCTCTTGACTTTCAATAAATATCATACTGTACCTGGAAATGCTCATAGTCAACAAAGATGGCTCAGGATAGCCAACGTACTTCCAGCTTCGAAAGATGACCTATATAAACCGCTAGCATAAAGTGTCGCGATACTTTATGAAGTGACTGTACATACACACACACACACACACTTGGAAAAGGAGCTATTGTACGTAAAAGCATGATTGATTTTGTCGTGTATGATGAGAGATTGAGGTAGCTAGTGTGGGACATGAGAGTGATGAGGGGTGCTGAATGTGGAACAGACCACTATTTGGTACTCTCCTAAGTGAATCTGGGCAGAAAGTGGGTGCCAAAGAAGAATGCTGCACGTAAGCAGTTGATATTAAAAGTGGAGAGGTTGCTAGACAGTAAGGTAAGAATGCAGTATGGTTGTGTTTGAGGATGCTCTAGCCTTGAAGCAGAGAGAATGAGACAAGTATATCAGAAATGAGAATGTGAATGATTCATGGGAGTGTTTAAAAGGAGTGATTGTAGAATGCGCTGAAAGTGTATGTGGAAAAGGAGTGGTGGGAAGAATGAAAGGTGATGCTTGGTAGATTGTAGAAGTGAAAATTGTAGTCAGGTAAAAGAAAGAGGCGTACAAGAATATGATTGCCGCCAAATCTGAAAAAGAGAATACAAAGGCATGTGAGATTTACAGAAAGAAAAAGAATGAATGCAAAATTGTTGTGAAAGAGAGCAAGGATGTGTAATGTCGCCATGGCTGTTTAATGTATTTATGGATAAATGTGTTAGATTTGCATGTAGTGAAAACGACAGTGTTTTAATTAGAAATATAAATGTGCAAGTTCTATCATAAGCTCTGTCGCACAAGATGCTGTTTTGATCTCAGAGAGCTAACAGGGATTACAGAAGCTCCTAGGTAAGTTTTGTGAATCAGCAGAGAGAATGGAATTGAGAGTAAATTTGTGCAAAACTGAAGTAGTAGTTTTGATAAGGAGAATGGGGAGAATAACTGTATGATGAGGGGGAAAGGTGAAGTAGTTGAACAAGTGGACGATTTTGTGTACTTTGGTAAGATGTTTACGAAAGATGGACGGAAAGATGAGGAGATAAAGAGACGTGCGAATACTGGAAGGAAAGTGGTAGGTAGCATGTGGAGCATATCAAGGCAAGGAATGAGTGCCTGTCTAAGGAAGCGAAAATCGCCGGGTACAAAAGTGTGCTTCTCCCCACTTTGTTGTATGGTAGTGAAACATGGGTATGTCAGGATAGACATAAGAGTAGACTAAACGCCATGGGTATGAGTTATCTGTGGAGTGTTTTAGGCAAAAGTAGGATGGATAGGGTCATGAATGAGTGGGTAATAAATGAATGTGTGTTAGATTCTCCAGTAATGGACATATATGAGAGGGGTGTGCTTTGCTTGTTTGGCCATGTTGAGAGAATGGATGGGAGTCGATTAACGAAACAGATATATAAGAGTGAAATGAATTGTGTGAGAGGTAGAGTTAGGCAGAGAAAATTGTGGTTGAATTTGGTTGAGGAAATTCTTAGGAGGAGGAATATTAGGAGTCTTAGAAACAGAAGGGTGTGAAGCAGTGTAAAGCAGGGGTAAATGAGGCAAATGAGGTTAGCAAGGATAGGTCAGTATGGAGGAAATTATTGAAGCAGAATTAGGTGTACAAATATGTATGTGTTTATGAGTGAAACTTTGTGACTGTGCCTACCCCGGAAGGGAACGGCGAGATTGGTAGGCATGTATGTACATTAGAATTCCTTTATCTTTTCCTCCAGTTTTAGCAATTTAGCAATACCACTGCCAAAATTGAATTTGTTATCTATGTCATCATTTTTTCTTCAATTTCTCCACCATTCTCAAATTGTGCATCCTGTTGGTGGATCTCAAAAATGTCTTCCAGCAACCCTGTTACCTCGTAGATTTTTAAAAAAGACATAGGTCTATCATAAGGTTATTAGGATGGGTTTGGATAAAATATGATCCTTGCATGGGTGAAATCTTATTTTGTATTCATGCAAGCATGTCTGAAGTAAATTATCCATGCATTTTCTCCTTTAACTATGGCATCTTATAAAAAATGTTTGTATTCAGGTTACCTATAGCAACTGCACATTCAGGAGAAACTGCAATTGTGCTGTAACTATAAGAGGGGAGCATTCTGTTATCAAAGCTGATATTTGCATGAAGGGATACCTACTTATTTGGAGTGAAGCAACATATAGTGGAAATGATGAGGGTGATCATACACATCAAGACATAACTATACTACAGGAAAATGAAGGAAGGTCATATAAGGTATGTAAATTATAAAGTTCAATTGACCATCATCATATTCATGATCAATTCAGCCTACTATGATTTACATGGATAAATATAGTGCTGCATAGTATGACTTACCTTTGTGTTAAACTTAATAGATTCTTTTCCATTGTAGGCTGTATTTTCATCTGGAACAATTGTAAAACTGGGACCTTATTTGTCTTACATAACAGTGTATGCCTTAAGAACAGATTTGGGGAAAACATCAGGCCTGTGTGGTCTCTTTGACAGAAATCCATCAAATGATTTGGTTAATGAAAATGGGTCACCTGCATGTGTTTACAGGCCAAGGGCACCATGTACCCAGTACTCTCAAAGGTGGAAGTAAGTATGACATGGATAGTGACCTTAGTATTCTTTCTATTGCATACAAGTAACTACTTCACAGATTAGTGTGAATATATTGGATTTTGAATTCATTGTTTCAGTCTTTGCAGGCAGAAAATGTTGTGTGTTCATTGATGTCTCAGATGTCTGATTCATTCACTAAATGTATTGCTTAATATTAGAAGGCATCATAGAAAATAAATTCCATTTCATGCATGAAATTTCCAAAAAAAATCTCTCATTTAGTTGAATATTATTTATTAACATTCTACTTTTGGATGAATCTTTATTGAGTATTATTAAATTTTGTTCTTTCTTCCATCTCACTTTATCCATCTATCTACATATCTCACTCACGAATTACTCAGTAGAAGTACTAACCATTGGTTCTTTAAAAATTATTCTCAGATTTGAGAGCTCAATTGATGAAATATCTGTGTCCATCTCTAGCCATCACCTCCATTTATAATGTCTCTTTGTGCTGACCTACATCCAAGTCCTTTTTCATTTCATGATTTGATGTATTTCATTTGTGAAAGAAAATTAACATGAATCCCAATCAAGCACTGACTCATGGGTCATATTGATATGATATGAGTAGTGAGATTGTGCTTTTTTTCAAACTAATTGCTCTAGTAGTGCATGGCATGTATACATTTATGCTTTTATTGTAGAGTACCTTCAGGGCCAGGAGCAGCAAATAAGACTGCAGTGGGTCAGGTAATAACTGGGAACAATTACGAAAGTTATTGTGCATGTCGGAAACCAGCCAAGTCAGAAACAAACAAGAAGAAGGTATCTGAAGAAAGAAATGAAAATGAAGTTGAAGGTAAAGGTATGAATTTTTGTGCCAGGTCATGTTATAATTGCATTAATTCTTTCTGGTGATTGCTCTTAATGGCCATTGGGATGTCATCACTTTTAATATTTTTGACAGCATTGGTACTGTATTACTTCTCTTAATTCTTGTTCTTCTGTCTCACAAGGCTGAAGTCAGTTTGATATATCTTCTGCATCTATTCTTACAGTTTTTTTGGGCCGAATCTTTATAGTTTCCTATAAGAATTTTCACCTGGGAAACCTAAGCTTTCTAATGTTGCTGTGCTGTATTTTCCTTTTATACTATTTTAACACTTTTTTAAAGATATGCCCATCTTTCTAAATGTTCTAAAATCTTCATTCTCCTTGACTTTGGCCAAAGTCAGTGATTCAGGTATTCCTTACATGCATAAAGACTGAATTTTTACTTGCAGAGGATGGAGATGATGACGAACAGAACTGCCATTCATCAATGTGTGAATATTCTCCAGGAATTGAAATGTCAGAGGAGTATCTAAAATTTGCAGCAGAGCAGGTAAATTTGTTTTATATTTTCAATATGATATGGTTGTATTACATATGTAATGATTTTGAAAAATATCAACTTCAAAGTGACAATCTGTCACTAGAATTATGGATAAAAATATTTTTGAGAATTTGGCCTGGTCAAACTAGTTTTCTCTGCAAGTTATGAAACAGGGATTTATCTCTGTACTTGAAGCAAACTAAGTTAGGAATAAGTTAAGCCCTGAGAATCATTTTGACCTACTTCATGAAGTATCATGGCAATCATGCATATATTGGGGTCTGAGTATGATAAAGTCAACTGTGGGTCTCTTAGCTACCTCCTAGATGTAGGCTTTCCAGCAAAAAATGGATCTCAACCTCATCTTTAAAATCTCTGCTGAAAATAAATCAAGGAAATTCTAATAAAAGATTAATTGTATCTACAACAGGTATTCTAATAGCAAGCATTAATGAATTTCTGAAGTCTTAAACTGATAAACTAAAAATGCTAAAAGTTTAACAATTTACATGTGATTTTCCAAGGTTTTCTCCAAGGAAAATTGAGAGTATGTTTTTTTTACTATTTATGTATGTATATATATATATAATGTATGTATGTATATGTATGTATGTATGTATGTATATATAATATTTATGTCATATAACTTGCTCCTGTGCCACTTTTTTCTGGGTACACTTTCTGTGATTATCATAAAGTATTCTGTTGAGCTTAATAAGTACTGTTTATTTGTTGTATTATTTTGATTGTTGGTGGAATTGAATATGACCTATTATTAATATCACATATTAAAGAATTAGATAGTTCTTTTCAGGCTTAGGAAATAAAGGCCTCTCACAGAGTATGGTTATACCAAATGAAATGGTTCCAGCTATGTATCCTCCTTCAGGATGGAATGCACAAACAGCTGGAATTGCCTGCCAGAGATATATTGGTGGTAGTGCAGCAGCTAGCCTCTGCAGCAATATTGCTCGAACCAATTTGCCTGACAGAGTGTCAGAATGCACATCAGATATCATGGTAACCATAATTTTTTATAAATATTTATTAAATCACTAAAATATATTCAGAATATTCCATGTACTGTAACATCATGGGTGAGAATAATTTTCCACTCAGTAATCTTTGAGTGCATTGTTTTACCTCCCCCTATGTAATTTCAACGTGGCAACTTGACATAGCTCAACATGCCATCCACTTCTCCAAAATGGTTCTTGTTTAAATTATAAGGTCTAACTAAGGTTAGTTGAAGCTTTGTAGACTGTTTAAGGTTTAGCCTCAAGCCATTGTTTTGAATTTTATGAGCTTATAAGCATCTTTGGGGCACATGGTCCACTAGAGGTGACTCAAAACCAAAATAATCCACTACCAAATGGAAACCCTGGAGAATGAAAGAGTAATTTATTGTGAGACTAATCTTGTATGATCCACATTTGTTCCTCTCCCAGGTATCTAATCACACTGGATGGGCTGCAGTGAGCTTGAATCGCTTTAAAGAAGACTGTAAAACTGAGCTCTATCGAAATTTGTCCCTGTGGGAAAGAACACCAGGAGGACAAATAACCACTCCATTACGGATTCTCAATGCATTGTGTGTGAATAATTGCAGTCAAAATGGAATCTGTAAAGCAGGTATGATAGTTTGTCTTTTTCTACATTTGAGGGCCTTTTCTCTCCCCTCCGTCTTATCAATTGGTCAGTTATTTGGAGGGCAGAAGGGTGTCTGACAACTTAGGTCATTTACACCATTGAGGATAGGTGGATAGGGTTTTTGGAGAATGGAGGAAGGGTGGAGAGAAGTGGAGAGAGAGTGGGTGGTTGTGGCATTGGCCCTTGGATAATTTGACCATTGGTTAATTGAATCTCTTCTTTAATTATATATTTGCTTTGATCGAAAATTAACGGTTTCTATTTTTACAACCATAACCTGAAATTTGAGATTTTAAACCAGCAGTAACTAATATTTTTATGCTGCTAACGCTTGAATTTATTTACCACTTTTCAGGGTTCCCTATTATTAAGTCTTACTAGTCTCAAACTATTTCTTCATTCCAGGTGTTTGCTATTGCAATAAAGAGTATGCTGGCAGTGATTGCTCAATACAAGTGTCAGAGGCCCCAGTGTTGCAGGGTCTAACCTCATCACCATGTGACGTTTCCAAATCAAACTGCAAATTCGTTGCTGTGACTGGAAAAGAATTTTTTGAACATCCTCACCTTAAGTGCTTAATTGAAGTTTTCATGGTAAGAACTAAAGGAGATATCAACCTCCAATTCATATTAACAACAGAGGAAAACTGAAGTGTTCAGATTCACAGCATGATATCATGCTCCCTCACTTTTAATACTGTCCTTTTTTTAATGTGTTTTGAAATTTCCTTGAAGATTCCTTCACTTATCCAGGCATTCCCTGTTTTTATTGCATCTGCAAGCAAGTTTTCCCTGTGTTTCTATAGACCTCTTCATGTAAAATCAGGTTGAAGTGGGTGAACCACATGGGTGAAACTGTTGATAGCAGTTTCAACTAATTCAGTAAATACTAAGGAAAATGCAACAACCCTTGAATCAACATTTCAGAAACCTATGGTTGTACAAGGTTACTTGAAGTTTTCAGGGTTGGCCAAATTATTTTGGCACCCTGGCCATTATTTCAAAGCTAGTGATAAATTTCACTAGGTGACTATGCCATAAGACTTCAGGATGAACTCTTACCTAATTAGGACTCCCCTTAATTTTTGCCCCTTTCCTAGATAGTGCTCTTTAAGTATTTCATATGCATGGGATGGATTGGATATTTGGGGAGGCGATCAATGGCTAAGGTCATTTGCGCCATAGGGGATAGGTAAGGGAGGAAGGGTGGATAGAATCCCGGCATCGGCATTAGCCTACTCTGAACGAAAGGCGCCAAGGGGACCACGGCTTAACATCTCATCCGACAGATGGAGTACTGTACTTGAAGTGCCCTCCTCAAGACACTCAAGTAGGGATCGGGTTCCTCTGAAAAACATCCGCCTCTGCAGGGATTTGAACCCTGGCCGCCTGAGTGGTAGGAGAGTACTCTAGCCACCACACTAACCTGATCCCCTCATATGCATGGGTTCATAGCCTCTGCCTCATAGCCTTTCTATATACTGCCCTAAATCTCTTCTTAAGGTCTTCCAATAGGTACTTTCTCAAGAGGATATATTGATGCTGGCTGGATTGGAATCAATCAAGGAAATCTTAATTCTTACAGATTTTATGATCCTTGGTTAAGAGAGTAGGTGGAGATGTGGGAGGAATGGAAGTTTTTTAGTGAAAGTATCGCTATTTATTGCAGGGATGTATCTGGATAGAGAAGGGACCACAAATGGTTATAAAAGAACTGCAGATATATACATTGATTTAGACACTTGTATTGATATAGGCAATTGTAGAAGGGAGCAAAGACCTTTTGAGTGAAGAGTTCAGGTTCATACGAGGAGAAGTAATATCAGTGATGGCCATTCTAATTACAATTTCTAATGCCGGTGGAGTTGTTTGAGGCATAATACTTCTTCTTTTTTAACTTTGGGTATGATTTAGTTAATCTGAATATCCCTGCAATTTTAAAAAGCCATGGCCCCACCGATTACCATGTCAATATTTCTTTGGAGCAGAATGACTTGCGTTTTAATGCAAACAGTCCAAGCCCCAGGGGGTGAAAAACCCACCAATGTTGGGCTCAAACTCATCACCACAGGATTTGTGGGAGAGGACTTCATACAAGGGCTAAAGATTGAAGTTCATGGTAAGGTTTTGGGATTTTTGGAAGGATGTGAAACAAATAAATTTATCTCCCTCCTTGCATGGTTATGTTTGGATGAGCAAATCCCTCCTGATTACGGTGACTTGGCTGAAAATACATTTATTATAATTAGCATATGGAAATCATATCCTATTACTACCCAAGTAGCCATCCATATTAAGCCAATAAGGGCTTGCTATTAGGTCAATGTGGTCACTTGCCATGGCCTCAGTCTAACAGTGTTGGCCCTACATTGGCCCAACATAGAACTTCTTTCAATTCAGTAGGTTCGTATGTATACTAATCATGGTCCTACTTACCCAAAACAAAAATTCTAGGCACTTATATGTTTGCTTGCCAATGAGAGCCATATTTTGAAAGATCTTTGGTTTTCCCAGAATGCCTGCAGGATAAATGTTTCTTGAGTGTTCCACCAGGTAAACAGGTCCATGTGTCTCAACAATTCATTCAGAGCCCCTGAAGATGGTGAGAAGCCGTTCTCAGCGGAACACCCGAGAAACATTTATCCAGAACCATATTTTGGTAAAATATTGGCTAGAATAATGCAATACAGTACTCCCAGGAAAGGAATCTCAGTTCTTGATCTCAAAGTGGAGGAATTTGGTGTGGGGCCAATGCTGGGGGAATAGATTGCAGAGCCCAGGAGAGGAATCCATGGGTTCAGAATCTTACAGTGGAAAAAAACAGATGCTTGAAATAATGCAGTCCTGAGTGACGGATTTAATAAATGGAGAAGGAGGGTGAGATGGGAGCTGGAGACCAAGGTTTGGTATCAAGGGTGAGATCACGGTTCCTACTTTTGCGTTGTCGTCATCATTGTCCAAAATGCAAATCACTCTGGAAGAGTTCACTCACTCACACATCACTCACAGTTACGGTCCAAAGAAATAATTCCATCCATTAAATTTATAAATTTGAAGCACCTGACAAAGTTTAAGGAATGACGATCAGATTTTTGATTTCATGAGTGCTATTGAATGTTAGCAATAATGCAAGCTCATACGTTATGGAGAGGGGTGATGGAATCTCAGGTAGCAAATTTTTTGGTGCAGCAACCTGAAGTGTGAACTAGGAAGACACTTGAACTCTAGATAGAAAGTGCAAAACGAGCAAGAGATCTGGGAGTGGAACTCATGTGCAACATTGTGTTGTTGGATGTTGGTGCTATCTGGGTGTGGGATCTGGATGTACATAATATGGGTGCAGAAGTTGTGTTTACCATTCGCAGTCCACTGAACATAATTTTTCCATTTTATCAACCCATAGGTGTTTTCTCAGGGGAAAGAATGTACTACCTTTTTGTGTTACTAATAGTTTGTCCACACCCTAACAATCAAACTTTACTTTCAGGTGAAGGACAGAGATGACTCTATATTATCACAAGGGTTCATTAAAACTGAGGGGGAATTTCTTAGTTTTCAAATTGTCATATGTCCTTTGCCAAATCTTGATGTCCACTCTACTGGAAAACACTTCAGCAAAGACAGTACCAGGTGAGTGAGCTGTTTATATTCATCTGTTAATTACACGTTTTCATTGATCATGTGATCTATCTTAGCAAAATATGAACATACTGAATAATGAAACACTTTTCAAATCATTAAAGAAGGTGCTAGTCAAAGTTTTAAGGGACCTTCAATGATCATTCAGTATCTCTAAATAAAAATTGAGTGCATTGATCTTACCACAACATTAGATTACACTGTTTGTTAACATAAATATTAAAAAAATACTTTTAAGTGAAATGGCAAATTTTTGGTCTGTTCAATTCCCCTTTATATAGACATTGGTGTATCAAATTTTTTTCACAATTTAACGATTAAAAAAAATCATGTCACCACAGTATTGGCAGATAGCAATGAGAAGTAATTTCTTATTTGCTCTTTAAATTAAAAAGTTACTTAATTCTTCATTGTCAGGTCAAATGGACTCATACCACCTGACATATTTTATTCTTTTTCTTTCTCAATTTACAATAACACTTGTGGGAATGACATTTTTCAAAGAGTAAAAATACATTCAGGATAGTGTATAGTATGGTCACACAGATAAAATGAAAGAATTAATTATTATATATCACAATAAGATCAATTCTATTTCGAAATCCTCTGGTCCCAAAGACTACGGCACACATCTTAGAACATAAGTAACTTTTCCCTTACATTACCACCATATCTTAATTTGCTCATGCTATCATTAGTAAAGCATGGATGTATAGTCTGTATTTTCTTGTAAGAAAGCTGTAAAATCGGTGTTTATGTTGGGTGGTATCTGCAAAGTATTTCTACAAATTCGAATCATTCTAAGATTTGACTTGTGTGAGCTGTCTATTTTTGTGATTGTACTAGTGTGTTGTTGAAATATCAGCTACCCATACTGAGGGCTCTGACTCAATTGCTGGTGGTAATGAAATTTTCCCGAAAAGTTTATATTCCATTGATGGGGAAAAAAATATTTTTTGCATTTCTACACACCATATGAGATACATCCCTGAAATATTCCATGAAATTTCTGAAACTTCACTCTGATTTGGGAATGAATTTTAAAAGCTGGGTTGTGGTATCTCTTCCTTAGAACACTGAAGGTAAGAGGCCAAAGGGAGGCGGCAAGTTGACGTTTAGACTCATGGTTACTTTTGATTCACTCTTTTTGCAATATTACTGAGCTCAAATTTCATGCCAATACTCCCTCTTCAAATTTTAGTCCTAATGATGATGTTCACTTTGAGTGAAATGTGCAGAATGACTAATTGTCATTATTTTCTTTCATCTCAAGGGCTCTTTTGAAAGTATCTGTATGCTATGGATTGCTCTGTGCTACCCCAATGGATATGTGGATTTATGATTCTCGTTGCTGGGACTGCACTAATTCCATATGCAAACCAAAACTACCTGGACCATGTTTTTACTATAATCCATACTACACTCCACAATAATGAAGTACCTAATTGTTTGTTCATTCAATGTGAGTTGGTTATAAAAAGTGGACAATTTTTATAAAAAATAACACAACTATAACCTACAGTATTGAAGATGAATGATGAAGTGTATTTTTTCAATATCCATCAATAATTTTGTTTCTTTTTTTGTTAAAGGAACCTCTTTCATATTTTGTAAAGTATAATGTAATCAACAATGCCAACAAAATGCCATAAATGCTGTGAAATTTTACGGCCAATCAATTTAGGTTGTGAAGAGCAAATTATGAGGGCAGAGCTCATGATTGTGGTCAGAATTGTGAATAATCAATTGGTATTGAGAGAACAGATGTTGACTATGTACAGTAATAAAAAAACATGCTTGTACATGCTTCCCTTTGGAGGCTTCAATCAAGTAAAATATATTTATATAATATTTTATGACAGCTCTAATTTTATTTTGACACCATCCCACACAGCAGAGGATATTCTAGGAACATTCTATTTTGATTCTCAATATACCTATTTTGTTCCAGGGACTTTGGGATCATTATAGAATATTCGTATCATGTTCTCAAAGGAAGCACACTAAAATATTCTTCTGCAAACAATCCTGGGATATTCTGGGAATATCCCTGGGTTCCAGGGACAATGGGATCATCATAGAATGTTCTCAAAGGAATCGCACTAGAATATTCTTCTGCGAACAATCCTGGGATATTCCTGGAATATCCCTGGGTGCCAGGGACATTGGGATCATTAATTATATAATGTTCTCAGATGAATCGCATTTGAATATCCTTCTGCGAACATTCCTGGGATATTCCTGGAATATTCTACCATGGCTTTCGTCATTATTTACCCTTGCAAGCATAGTGGAATGTCCCTGGAATATTCTCTTAAGTCGGCCGAGGAATTATGAGAACCAAAGGAATGTACGACCCAGTATGCCATCTCATTTCCGTTTTGGACTACTCTTTTGGTTTACTGCAGTTACTCCGACTAACTTTTGACCCTGCCTTCTTTGACTTGTGAATTTGGATCATATTTTGACCCGACCCGAAAAGAAAGGACACAGGGTTAACTTATGTACATTAGCTGTAGCCATTTTATCATATTCAGCCGCATGTAATCTGCTGTCACAATATATTCAGCATGATACTAATATCTACAGATTCAACATTTTAACGATTTTGTCAAGGCGAGTAAAAATGTCTAGAAATAACATATACTATATTTCTTGCCATTATAGACAGATGGCGTGTTAGAAGTAGTGGAACTATTTTATGATGAAGGTATCAAACTGAAGCTGCAGTTTTCCGGAAAGAATAAGTTTCTATCATGACGGATCACTAAATACTACGTCATTATCAAGCAATGATTACCTCAGTTGAAACGAGTTGTTGAATAAAGTCTTAGCTTGATGAAAACAGCAACATCTGTTTTTTTTATCTTGACTTAGGGAATTTTTCACGACCTCCGATATATATGACCGCTTTGTCCGAAAATAAAGTCCCCCTGGGTAGTAGACTACGAAGTATAGTCTACTTAATTGTAAATGGACAATACGTCAGAGCGGAAACTAATATAGCAATGGGTAATTATTTTACCTTTCCACCGAGTGTATAGTGTAAAGAGGATAAACATATTCTAAGTTGGTAGAGGGGAGAACCACAATATTCCAATTGATCACCACTGATGAGATGTTCCTCCAGTTCAAATGACTGTGAATAATTTGATATTCTAAAAATTCAGTAAATGCTAAACATAAATAAACAGGAATCTATACTGTTTTTGCGGTTTTTGCTTTCCCGGGCTCTCACGTTATGTCGTTGCTCATGTTTTTCCGCTACTAATGACATCTGCTCGCGGAAAAGAATACTGCTACAGATGACTCAAAGGGGGTAAAACAGCGCTACGGTGAGAGAAAGGAATACTAAATGCTTCCTGTTCAACTCTGCGATAGGGCCGATGGAAGTGAACCTAACAGAACGTCGCTCACAGGTAACCAGTAAGGTTTGTATTCGCCTCTTGCAGTCAGTGTCAGGGAAGATTCATCCGTTACACCCCTTCTTGACTAACAAAGGTAAGAAACTGTCAGCTCACTTATCACACTAACCTTAGTAGGCTACATTATAATTTTGCGTTTACGATAACCTCTGACAATGGCGGGTACTTTAAAGATCGATCTGCTGTTGATATGTGACACATGGGAATAATAGCGATGCTTAGTGAAAATTTTTCTTCGGTTAATATCTTGTTTCTTAAATAATGGTGGAATTAGTTAATTCTTATTTTTCTGCTGAGTTATTCTCGCCTTCAGGGAAAACTGATTTTCATTTAAGAATTATATTTTTGAGCTTAGAAAGCAGCGAGTGGTTGGGGCGACCTGACGTTGCCCTTCCTATGACCTTGTTTGAATAATCGCTTCTTTTATCAAACCCTTAACATAAAACTTGTATTAAATGTTTTTCCTTCCATCGGCACTCCATCTTCAATTGTGTGGCAGTAATTAAACTTGGATTAGCATTATATTACCCACGTTTTTCCATGGAACTCAAATGTAAACAAAGGGACAAGCGTGTTCAGGGTATGCTCTCATGCTCAGGGTATACTGAAGTGCTGGAGGAAGGCTTTTATTTCCGGAACCGATCGGGATAGTGAATCTTTTACGAATAATTTGGAAAATGCCAGTCGAGTGTCAAATCATTACTAAAGGCTATATTTATGCGTTACAATGCATGGTATTGCTCCTGGTTCGCTCGAGATATTTATTGCTTTGTGATTCACGGAAAAAAATATTAGACAACTGCTAATTGCTAATTTATTGTGCCCGTCAGCATTTTATTTTGATTTTTTATCAATCTTAGCTTTATTTATACATTTTTGATTTGTGTGTATTATTTGAATAATATATTTTTACAATTTTATCTTTCAATATTTATTGATTTATTGCGTTTTTCAAGTTCAATACGGAAAAAAACCTTTTATTTATCTCATCATATGTTTAATAAAAGGAGTGAAATAGGCATAATTATTTTTTTAAACTTATTTGCGTATAGTCTATGCTGTAAACTTTAACATTTCATTAACTTTTTATAATTTTTCATTCCACTAAGAATTTTCATTCTTGGTAAATCTTTTAAATGTGGTGTAAAAATATGTGAATTAAAAGGCATTGTGCCATGACCTTCAACAACAGCGTATTTGTTGAATTACTTTACTCGCAATGCGACCCTAAATTTTGCGATGCGATCATTTTTAATCATGCTCATAAATATGCGATAGTGTGCGAAAAATTTGGAATTTTGTCTTCTGTCATAGATAATACATGCTAGGGTGGAGACTTACGCAAAATTTAACCTTTTTAAATTGCTCAAAATATTCACTATCATTTATTGTGAGCATGGAGGGAAAGTGATGGAGTCGTAAAAAATGATCTCTGTGTTCTTTTGGAGTTATGTCAAGAGCGGGCGACATGACCTCGGTCGCGGGGCAATCATACAACAAATGATCGCTGGAGTTTACAGCCGAGGGTCAGTGACACCGAACCCTCCCTGCCTCTCCACCCTCTGCGACTCATACTCCGCCCACCCTGCGCCCTTCGAGCCAGGGGGCACTTTCACTATCTCACGGCTGCTCCACGTCACGTCCTACTCCGAAAAATATACCACTTTGACATTCCCTTGCGGACCGAACTACACCCAGGTACATCACTGCCGACGCCCTATTCTTTGGATTCGACATTATTAACATTATCTATTTTGTATTAGTGAAACGATAGGGTACGCCCTCTCTGCCATTTGCTAACGGCTTGGAGGCTCGCTGACAATATTACCCGTGTCTCGAGCCCTTACATCGTACTTGCTTATGTTGGCCCTTGCACATTAACGCCAAGCACATTCATTGATTTCAAGGACTTAACCCTTACTGGTTACTTTAAACTTAAGGCTCTTTAATCCGATCTTAATGGTAGCCATAACGTTTCGTAGTGTCACGAGCTGGGTTTTCTTCCGAAATCCGAAAAATATCCGTTTAAACATCTCTTTCGGCGTACTATCTTGGATTATACCTGTAGTTCGGTTGCTATGCGAAGGTTCAGTTTGAGAATTCTTAAAGATGTCCGGAAGGAAAGATGCTTAGAGCGTAGAAATATTGCGAAGAAACGGAGATTACCAAAGGCAGTTAGAATTTGTAGAATGGGAGCCGCTTGATAGATGAAGACCAGCACAAAGTTCATCATATGATAAAATAAATGTCAGAATTGAATTCTAACGCTAAGGGAATCATTCTAGCCTGGTATTCAAAATTCATTTTTGCGAAAAACCATTACGAGGATTGAAGGGTGACCTTCGAAACAAACAAAATATATCGTAGTATTTCCTCATTCAATTTACAGTTAAACCAGTTGAAATGCAAGGTATCCAATAAAAATAATATTAAGCCTTCATTTTACGTTTTCTCAGGAATTTTATATTGGGAATACATATTATAAATGTGCGAAAGCCTTTATGCGAGCATTTAGTGCAGCTGCAGATGATTTATGCTTTGAATAACATGTGTAAACCCTGGCCAAGGTGGCATTCTTATTGACGTTATTTCAATTGGTAATATATTCAGTTATATTGCTAACTGATGAAAATCGGATCATTATCAAGAAGTTTGAATCACTCACTCACCAGCGTGGAGGTCTCTCGTGTGAGTTCATCTAAAATATTTCTCATGGCTTCGAGAATCCGGATCCTAGAGTCACCGTGGAAAATTGGAAAAAATTTCATTCTTATGGATTTACATATGTACTGACCTTGAGAAACACTAATAGGAAGATGGTGCGACTGACCTTAGTCGTCGAAGCACCCTAATCACCTTAATACTACTAATGGGAAGAGGATTCTGGGGTCATCGATGAACTAGGTCGCGCGTACATTGGGAAATCTCCAAGTATGCGAAAACTCAGTATTGGAACTAGTATGCGGGTGTGATAAGTAACCGGAGTAAAAAATCTGACAGGAAAACGCGCCAAGAAAGTTGTTTGGGAGAGGATGGCATGGCCCGGACGCTTTGAAACGAGTTGTACTGGAGCGTTCGATTGAGGTGAGAGAAGAGCGAAGTGAGTGATGGATGCCCTTAGGCGTGTACTTAGAAACGTTGTTAATCGAGCCGACCAAATGCCTCTAATGCCCAGTGAACAGTATTATTGGTAGCTGTTTTCTTTAGGCTACTCATTCTAAATTATCAAATTTTCAAGTGTAATGATCTGAAGAAAAAGATTGAGGAAATATTTGTATTCGTAAAATAAAATCAATGTGCGTTCTTCAATATCATTTTTTTAAATCATTTAGCTTTTATTCAGGCATTCATAATTATTGTATTGGATATTTACGAAGCGTCCATGTTTAAGATTTATTTAGAAAAATTTAAAGCACCAGTTAGATCGACAAAAACTAGAGGAGTATAATTTATTATTCGAGCGAGTAGTCAGAGAAAATAGTTATTTCTTAAGCATTCAGTCTGGTAAAGTGTAATCAGAATTGTCATTAATTCATTCTAAAAAGTAAATTTCCTAACTTTCAATATTCAGGTATTTTTATTGTTACTTACGCCTCCGGACGGGAGTCTAGCCTCCATGTAAAGTAACATCTCACATTGGAATCACTCCAGTCAACCAAATGAACTTCACGCCCGCTGGGTGTTGATTCCCGAAATCTGCATTTTTCAATTATTTTATGCGTATTTTAGGGCCATAGAGCAGTTCATCATGGCATAGTAAATGCGTAACTGCCGGAATCTGAGCCACATTACCGAGGGAAAATACTTTCTGATGTCTCGTGGAAGATACACGAACTCGAGGAGCGTGCGTGATTTTAAAGAGAGATATGACCTAGAGCTATGAGAATCATTGTCTATTTCTTTGATCATTTTTTAAGAATAGATACTTACTTGCACCCACCTTACTCAACATTTTCATTAGGTAATTCAGTGTGGTACTGGCAGTGCTCAAACTTCACGAGGAGGATAAGCCCGATGTTTTTGTGTTTT
The DNA here is from genome assembly GCA_963169105.1 of Ceriagrion tenellum. Classification (NCBI taxonomy): domain Eukaryota; kingdom Metazoa; phylum Arthropoda; class Insecta; order Odonata; family Coenagrionidae; genus Ceriagrion; species Ceriagrion tenellum. The sequence continues at coordinate 104,668,346 of OY720638.1, read as the reverse complement.
CCGCGGAGGCGTTCCAAAACCTATTTTGTCCTTCAGTTTGCTTGGTAGCGAAATAAATTCTAAGGAAGCGCTGATTTTTTCTCTGAGTTAAATTGTGAACCAATCATAGCGTTGTTTTGACATAAAAATAGAAAAATAATGATTAATATGATGAGAACGTGTGTGCCGTACGCAGTAGGAGTGCTGAAGAAAGTGCTTAGGGTAGGGGGCTGAGACAGGAGAACAGTACAGAGAAGAACGACAGATTTGCTGAGGTTTTCGACCTTTTTTCCCTTGACGTGCAAACATGATCCCTTTGAGCTGAATTTATTATGTTATAAATTAGTTAGTCTGAGACAAAACTACGGTTATCTTGAGCTAAAACTCTAACTCTGTGACTGTGACTCTAAGTCACTTATTAGGATTTCTGTTGTAAATATGCTAGTCAAGTATTTTCGTAAAATTATTCCAATTAAATTCACTGATCATGTTTTCAGGCGCTTTTATTTCATCAGTTCACTCAGTTAGTATGCTTCATTAATGATTGTTGTATGGGTCAACCTCTTTCCACTTGAGTGATAATTGACCTTATTATACTTACTCGCCAGAAAATATTGAATTCTCAGATCAATTTAGCGATCAATGATGCGCGAGATGATCGTTACTGCATGATTTTTATAGCGTGCGTGGAGTCCTCAATTAGTCTCTAAATATCCATGCCATTTTAAAAGTTTCTCTTCCATTTATTAAATGATAGTTTAAAATGCGAATCAATAACTCTTAATCAGAGCAGTTTCGTCAAACCGATAGTATTGACGGCAAAGGAATGAAGATACCTTAGTTCGCACGACATCTACATTTCATATGGATGTGTCTTCATAGTGTGATGCATGTCACGTGCAATCACATTTCCGAGTCGTGATGCGGAATGAATTCTTCCGTCGACTCACCCTAGTGGAAGGTGACGGCGTGACGGCCAATCAAAAGGAATGCGATGGATTCGGACGCTCGGGTGTCACCGCTCGGGAAACTTTTTCCGATCCCAGTGACTTTGTCTGAAACTGGACTTTCCTGCCGTCACATAAAAATAACCACATTTTACACCGTGTGTAAACATAAGTCTGGATGTATTATCAGAATATGAGTATGACAAGCGATTAGTATTTGTTGATAAATGCGTCGTGGGTGAGGCGCTGTTTTTTATTGTGAACTATTTGAAACTGAGGAATGGTAACTTGGGTGGAAGATATTTTCATTATAGTTGTAGTCTTAAATGCCGCTGAGGGTCAATTGTGATGGATTTGTGCCGGCTCTATAGCAATTTTTTCGGATACTATTAAGGCTAAAAATTACTAAGGGTACGCCCTCCCTGTTTGATAATAGCATCGCTCTATTGCCACGACTCCCTCTCTGTATCAAACTCAGAAGTCCTTTTACCAGACATCGGGACGTCACTCGTTTTCTGGCCATAAGTTATAGATACATTTGTATTGATAAAAAATTTCAATACTAGTTGATACTAATACTAATTCAATAGTTAAATACAATATCTGCCATAGGCAGACAAGTAGACCAATTTAGGCGTATTCTGTTCTTTTTCTGTATTGTGCCAAGAGCCTTCAGTTGGTAGATAAAGCAAAACAGTCTATGTGAGTAAATATCCCTCAACAAAAAATTGACCGTATCTTTTTTGGACTGCAAAAAAGATACGGTCTAATAAGATATTTGGACTGCAGCTAATTTGCCTTTTAAGGCAAAGTAGTTAATACATCAATGTTATGAATTGTTGGAGTTGTTTCAGAACTTTGATTACGATGCATCTTGCTACTTAAATCTTTCAATCTTGCTCAATATTTGAAGAGCCGTGTGAGGTTGATGCCGAAAATAATACAAATTGGAAGACGAAACAAGTACCAGATGAACATTCGCTTGATTTGCTTTTTTGGGAAAACGAGGCTTAGCTTTTTCCAGCGAGCGATCGGAAACCAAATTTGAGTCTCGCTGACATTTCCTCACCTTGCGCGTCGGAATGGGTGTGATTCATCGATTTTGCGGAGAGCGGAAGTCCCCTGTGCTCCGCAAGGCACTCGCCTCTCACGTGCTCAGATGCTGATATAGAGGCGGCCGTTTTTTCCACTCCGGGGAGGTTAGTCACTCCTTCCCCCCCTTATCTTTGCCCCCTTTTGTTGCTTACCGCCTCATCATAGAGCACACCTTGCTCAGCCATCCAGAACATTCGAGTACGCTGTTTGAAATCGACCACTTGAACATGTAATTTTGTGTAGCTTCGTTAAGGGAATGATGAAACAGATATACGACGGCCATTGAGAGCAATGGAGTTGATCTAAGAAATTTCGTGGGTGCGATTTCGCTGATCACGCATCATCTTTTAGTCCTGGAGCATAGATTGAGCTGTGATTTTCTAGATCAAAACCAAGCGACTTTACGGAAGGTTTTCTAGACCAAAACCAAGAGATAATTCATTTTATGTAATACGGTCTCTATATTTTTGTTTCGCGTCTCCTCCAACCCCGACATCAGATTAATCAGTTCTTGATAGGCAGAAATGATTGTTTAAGAAACGTTGGATGCTCGTTCCAGTCGTATACCAGAAAAATAACTCTCATAGATCAAGAACCAAATGACCCAATTGGTTGAACGGTGAACTCAAGCTCCGCTGAATAGAATGTCACTCGGATATATGTGGTTATAAGACGTGGAGTGGATTTTTTTTCCTTAACTGCTAATTTTCTTTCTGATGCAAGAAGCTTGTCTTTTCGAATTAATATTGATGGTGTCGTTCGAATGCTTACTCTTGACGGTCTGAAGTTCTGAAGTTCTCTTTTGCCTCTGTTTTATTGGGATTATATTATTGTAATAGAACTCATTAAGGTGCTCAAAAGATGATTTTATTTTCTATGTTAGCGAAATTTTAACTGTGTTAGAATATGTCTTTCATTTGCTTGCCTCTCTCTGAGAGCTGTAATACCTTAAATGGCGAAGTATGCTATTCCTTCTTCTGCACACTCTTTTGTGCTATTAGCTGTGATGTAGCTTGCATAATATTATTTTAAGGTTTTTATTTGTATTTGATGTACGCCTTCCCTTGAAATAAGAAAAAAATGAGAAAGCAGTTAAATAATGACCGATTTTATGTACCTCTTTCCGGCAGCACTGGACAATTACCACTTTCACGTTCGCATTTAACTTGTAGTTATGTTTTTACGCATTTTTGAAATAACCTGCATTTTGAAGTATAACTAGATACTCCTCATTAATTTAGATTGTTCACGTTGATATACTGCTATCGGAGCCACTTTGAGTTGAACTGATTTATGTAGATAAGATTACGTCCGGTGAACTATCGATACGGAGTATGGTAATCCACTGCATTATTTTCACTTACAGTTGTGATTGAAATGTAATTCACATATGCCTTATAAGCCTATCGCGAGTTTCTGCGGATTCACAGTGAAGTGATGGCAATTGAAAAAATTGCGATTAATGCTACTGATACGCAGTGTATTTGAGATATCAGATAATCAAGCTAACCATCCAAGGTCGTAGTTTTTTCTAATTAAACCATTAACAATATTTCTAGTAAATGTATTTATATGGGGTATTGAGTTCCCTTTGAAAAAAGACGTAGTACCCTTGGAAACAATGCATTCGTGAATGTCTGTGGCTCTTATTTTATTAGGGTTAGAGATTGGGGGGGGGGGGAGAGCAAAGTTTTCTGCTCCCCAGACTCACTGTGTTACTTCCTTCGAAAATGGTGTCGTTTGTCTGTCCTCCAAATAATCACGTAATAATCAAGTAATCACTCATGAGGACGGAACTAAGCTCACGTTCGCCGATCAAGTTCACCATCCACTTAATATCGTGGCTATATTTACGCCTCACGTTTGAGTTCTTGAGATAGCACGTTTCTCATATCATTTGTTCAGTGCACGCTTTGGTGTGATTGGTTTATCTTCTGTGGTATTGTGGCTGATCTTGGTAGTTTTCCAGAGAACCCTTTCCATGTGAATACAAGGTGACCCGGCGTAATGTAAAACTCGCTCAAAAACACATTTCTATGGTAAATCTGGTATAACATAGTGCTTTATTTGGAATGAAAGTAAAAACCTTGTCTCCTGAGCTTTCAAGGAAATATTTCTGACTGCTGTAAGATTCCTTAGCCCGGACGGAATGACATAATGTCTCAAGTTCTCAGCAATAAGTAATTGGAAATAAACCCAAAGCATGCAGGCTTTAGAGCAACGGCTATGTTACATGTTTTTGAAGTTTGGTTCAGTTATTCAGGATATGGCTGTTAGGAGTGTCATCAAGTATGGAAAGCCCAGGTATCCTGTTCTAAGTTATGCTTCACAGCACGCGATAAATGTGAGATTCTTCCTTGAAAAGCTAAATGGCTTCCGAGACACCAAGACATATCGGTCACTATTGTTCCCTAAAAATTGTGGAAATGGGCGGGTCGTTGTATTAATACATTGGGACTTATACGAGGAGGAAATGCTTTTATCAGACCTATGCATTGTTGATAATATGCACCTAAATTCTCCAATGTTGCTCTCAGAAATCTAGAAGAGCCGTGTAAGTTAAATGAAAATGTCGCCATCGCTAAGCCTTAATATCATCCAGTTTTTCCAGAAAAGGCCTCGGGCACGAAATAATTCGGTCGTTTACATCATCAAATCATCTTTTCTCTGCATACATGTGAATTCCAAGCTATTGGCATCATACTTTATAGATGTTGGGAATTATTGCGCTCGAAATGGACGCCGGAGTAAACTCAAGTTAAATTATTTCGACATGTGAGCCCATTCGGACTAGCCTGCTGCGGTTGCTGCTCTTAATTCTTGTACTACTCTGTTGCGTGGTGTGCACATCGGATCACATATCAATCTGATCTTTGTTCTGCATAATTGGCGGACTTTCTATGAAGTACCCCCGTGCAGCGCGAGCAAAAATCAAAAAAGACACTCATGTATTCATTTCACAACGCAATGATATATCACATGTTGCGTGTCTGCGTTTTTATTCAAGTTTCTTTTATGGGGAAGAATATCACAAGAAGTTAGCGACTTGTCGTTCTTGAGTAGGTTGCAGTAGGGAATGACGAGTGGGATTAAAGCAATTGATAAATGGCACGAGGAGAAGAGGAAGTTGTGGGATCCAGTTGTGGTGGGGTCTCTACACGGATGAAAATTATGCTACGCTGAAGAGGTGGCTGTGGATGGACCTACCGAGAAGAAATGAAAAGTAAATATTGTTCATCGAGTGAAATTGTATAGTTCTCTTTATTTAAAAGACTGCCTCCTAGTGTACAAATTTTGGAATCCTCCTCAAATTATCCTTCGTGGATTCGACTCGGAAGGTGTCGAGTGTCCGTCGCCGGATGGTCGGCCGTGAGTGGTCGAGTGGGCCGAGCGGGTGGAGGGAGGGGATTTGAAGGTGTTTGTCTCGGTCGGCGAGGACTAATTTTTAGCTTATCAGTTATGCGCTCGTTAATTATGGACAAAACTCTCAGATTCGGAGGAAGAACACCCAGTTACGTCTCCTCGTTATTGACTCCGCCCTTTGCTCGCTCCCCTGCCCATGCCGCACCTCCTCACCCAACCTCCCCCCCACTCAATCCTGACCTCCTCCGGCCCCGAGGTCTATTGGGTAACGGACACCATCTCTCCTTTGACCCCATCACGTATCCAACTCGGTCGAGTTTTTTTTGTAACTCATAAACCTTGTAAGTCAAATTACTTACTTGGTTTCTTCTCATCATTTACTAATACTAAAATTCTTTATCTATTGTTCTGAAAATAACTGAGCGATCACATTTTGAGATGCAGTATTTGAAGGCTTTCCGCACCGGCCAAAATTTATTCATTTCTGTTCACTGTAGTCTTGAAATGGGGGCGGTAAAATCTACACCAGTTACTGCTGAAATCCCTCTTCAGTCAGTTTTATCTCCGAGGCGTGAATGAAACACAAAAAGTGGAGCAGAGCAATATTAAATTTACAGGTTTTACATGTATTGCGCATAAAAAAATAACAAATAACTTTTTAAACTCAGGAAACTTTGCTCGAAGGAGTATATTGTAAATTTCTTCCCCTATCTACCTCTGATGATTATCAATTGCTGAGAAACCTTGGCTTTACTAAACATTTTGGGATAACCACATCAGTTACGTCAGCTGCTAAGGTCATATCGCACTCTCTTATGTGCGATGTCATTCTTTAGAAATAGGTAACAATCATCCTATAGTTGGATTCGAACCCACGACCCTGGGAAGCTAGGCCGCCACATTACCAACCAGGGTATTGCGGTGTCTTTCTTTGGATTCCTCATCACAGAATCCGAAGCGGTGACATTTTGATTAATTCCCCTCTCCGACTTTATGTGCTTGGCGCTACAAGTTGAAATCATTTCCCTTCGTTTCAATTTCTCTCAGTAATGGAATTCTGATTTCTTTTAGTTGTTTGGATCCCGTTGTTAAATTCCGTCCACTTTCTGCCCTCCCTAATCTCATCCTTGATCTATTTCGCATCAACCATATTTGACGACAAACGTCACTTTTTAGCGTCTCAAATTGACTTATTCAATCCCGCATCACTTTACTGCTCATGAGAGGTTCACTGTAATACATGTTGTTAATTCTCACTTGCATTGAAATCCACCTCAATATGAAAAATTTGGGCAGACGAGCCTTTATTCCCTGATTGCAAAACGTTAAAAGAATTCAGATATTGTCGTAAATCATAAAATCTTCCGAGCTCCACAAAGAAGCCAATGCGGTTTTACCTTTTCCTTCTTGATTTCCGTGGTAGTTTTTTTTTGCCTTTTCTCTGTACGCCCGTAAGTGAAAGATGTTTATTTTCAGTGTGGTGACTCATTGGCTCGCATGGAATGTCATCGACTATGTGTTGAACTGTTTCCCGTTTAGCGGCTCTTATTTTGGAAATACGTGACAAATTTGAACGTCGGACTTCAACCCTTCCGCTCATACACGCGTCATTTGTGTAAATGTAGGCGAGTAAAAGCCGAGATCGGGACCGCCCATATCTTCAATAAATGCTGGTTCTCGTGGGGAAAGCGCATATTATTGCCCTTTTGAGGCGATAACAATAAACACATGGAGCCGTGATTTAATTACATGAGAATTAAATAAATCTGTGCCCTTGATATGAAGATACTTACGAAGTTTGATTGCGTCGTGCTCAGCAGAAGCAGTAATATCAGTAATATCATATCTCCCACTTAACTGCGTAATGTTTTGCTGTATCGTCATTATCTGTGTTTACCTTTCTCGTGGGACGCTTTTTTATATCGGTTGTTACTCCGATGCCCTCGTGATCTATGCCCGTTCGAATGCGATCAGCATCTCTGTTCAGATATCATTTCCCACGTTTCTCCAAATAAGGAGGTGATCTTTTGAGATCCTTCCGTAAATGAAATGAAGGTTGTTTTGAGCTTATTTCAAGCGAGTTATCAGTCGTGCGCCCGGCAACATGCTTCCAATATCAATTGTTTCTAGCGCATGAAGGCTCTTTTAGTCAACTGGGTGCTATGTCGTGTACTTGATCCATGAAACACAGTTGAAACTTGCTTTGGGTAAAAGAATTTTTGTGCACATTAGGGAGCCTTGAATATGTTTCCGAAAGAAGTGTGAACCAAAGTATTTTCAAATGGGTTATCATGAAATTACAGACATTGAAAGTTGAAATTTGTACATGTGGGCTAGGTCAATTTGTACCGGACTTCGTAAACGTTTGGCTAATATTATAGTAATAAAAATACAAAGACATCATGAAATCGTTAGATAAAGTACAGCTCAGCGGTTACTGTTTACAGAGAGTGACGTACTTTCTTTGCTGGAACATGGACAAGCTTATTATCGAGGCATGGCATATATTGTAAATTCTTTTTGTTTCATGCTCACCTGCGAGAGATCAACAATACAATTATTTGTCTATTTTATTGGGAGAAATTTGTCAAAAGCACTAGTGAAAAGTTAGACGAAAATCAATGAATTCGTTCTACAAAGCCACGAAATGGTATGACGGCGTCAAAGTGTTTGTAATGATTACACTTCACTTTGTTTTCCAAATATTTCTATTTTCTACGACCCGGGTTTCGACGTTCGATGTCATCTTCAGGTCAACCTGTTATAATTACAATATTAAAAGATTCCACCAAGTTACGCCTGATACTACCAATTATAGTCAAAGTGTTTGTTACTCGCGTTCAGTATTATTTTTAGTTTGGCATATTTTCATTACATTGAGCCAAATCCTTCGGTGAGAATGACAAAATATTTTAGGGTAAAGGCGATAGAAAAGACGAAAATATATTGGAACATTTAAATTTACCCGTAGTCTCCTCATCACTATCCATCTATTCATGAATCGCATACGGAGAAAATTTTAGAGCGAATCACCCCAGTGCTTCTGTCTATGTTATTTTTTTTGTTCTATTTCGTATTATGTTCTTTCTTTAAAAGTTATATTCTGTCTATATATTATTAGTTGGCTCATCTTCCATTTGCTTAGCTCCCATCGTTGTCCAGAATAGGTGAATGTCATTGCATGCTGAGTCGTTTGCGTCTATAAATATATTAATATTTTGCATTAGTTACTGTTTACAACTCATTTAGCGTTAACTTCAGGTTTTTCAGTAATATCTCTCAAGTATTTCACTGGTAAAGTTGGAAAAATATACTCGTAAATAATTTCAGTTTTATTAATGATTTTCTTTCCCAAGGTAACATCAGCTAATTTATTTGTATTCAGATAAAATTCACCAGTTTTTCTTTGATCCGCTTAGTCTCCCGGTTAATTGTGCTTTCCGACGGGTAAGATAGGATTATCATGGGATATATAGTTTAGTATCAGGATTGTAATAGTGATAGAGCGCTCAGTTTCAAGCATGTAGCACAAATAAAACCTATTGCAGAAGTGCGGAATGAGCTATTAAAAATTAAGGCAATAGTTGCTGGAGCTAGTAACTAGCCTATATTTATGAAGTTTTTCAGCATAGGATCGTATCCAACAAGCAATAGATTATGATGTATTCCATACCATAGTAGTAAACTGTACAAATTACATCTTCCAGTATTTTCATCGGAATTTACTATTTTTCCCGTACATTGTTCTACCTACTTTTCTTTTTATGATTAATTATGGGAACAAGCGATTAAGCCATCGTAAATATTTCGTAGCCCATAAATACCTTTGGACTCTATTTCTCCATGTTAGTAAAAAGAGCCCTATATTCGTCGCGGAGCCAAAGCATTGTCCAAGTATAGCTAAAGATATTCTCTTTTCCTCTTTATAAGGAGAACATTTTTGCGGTAATACTTCTGAGAATTTTGCAATTGCTGAAGATTGTGATTTGAACATGTGTAAGTTCATCATGTCAGCTCTTACCTTCCCCAAGCAAGCGCCTATTTTGGAGGTAATTTTTTTATTAAGTTGAGCGATTCATTACTGAATGAAAGTACTTTGCAAACAGCTAAGGCTAATTTAGAATTCCTTGGTGTTGCATGGCCGCAGATATCATGTCTGAATAGGTGTCTTGTTTCTCACAGTTACTTCGTGTATTATTCTGAATTTGACGCAGGTGAATCATTTTCCAGAAGGAATAAACCTTAGTTTTTCAGCGTAGTGACTCACGTCCGCATTCTCCCTTTCGGTCCCAATTCTCTCAGAGGCGTGTGGGAGCTTAAGCAACCTGTAGAGGATGAGGTCAAGAGGACAAAACCGAAAAATTCGTGGGTCATTGGCTGTATATAGTTTCCTTGTGGCTAGTTTACTTACTCGTCTCTGTGGGGTATCTATCACCCAAATTTAGGACGAGTTTGGGTCCCAATGGATCTTTGATCCCACGCGATGTAAAAGTTTTGAAAAACTAAAAAGATTACCTTTGGCAGTGTTTTGTTTTCTCCTGGCGATAAATTATCTGAACTTGCTTATCTCGGAAAGATTTCTTGGCTGAACGTTCAGAATGCAGGGGGATTTAGTTCGCGGCGTGAACATGGTATATGCCATGTTCGCGCTACTAAGAGATAGGAAACTAAAAAAAAAAAAACTAAAAAAAAAATAGATAACTAAGAGATAGAAAAGAGTAATACTGAATAGTTGACCAGAAATATCGTAAAATCCAGGAATGTCCTTTGATATAAATCATTTAAAACCATCCTAGGGAACCAATCTAAATACAGCTCATCTAATTCATGAGCTATCATGAGAGTTCAATGAGCTATCTTGTGCCATTCTAATGCTCAGTATTAATATATTCGCGAGATTTCTCTTATATCAACGGATCACTTAACCATACTGGGTGTTTTCATCGCTGATATAACATATAGAAATTATGTGACAAATAGTTACGTAGTCCATTCCCATGAATCTGTTTCCGGAGCGCTCCTACAGTGTATGTTACCTTTGGAAACTTATCATTTTTTCAGATGACGTGTTTTATCATAGTTAGTGACTTTTATTGATTTCAGTGCATTGCGTTAGTTATTTTGCTGCGTGAGAATCTCTTCGAACTTTTGCAGCTAGGAAAGAAAATAGCATTTTGTTCAAGGATGCTAATCTGTAATTCAAAGATACAATCGATATGGGGCTGGGTTTGCTTCAATCGGTCACCACAGCCTCATTTCTTGTACCTTTACGGCAATAATGCGATACGTCTCCTTACTTCGTGGCCATCGTTACCAAAAGGCTTCCAAAGAAAAGGCTTATCGATTTAGGTTCTACATCAGAAGACTAGGTTTGTTGGAAGAATGCTGATCTACACCTCATTAATTAAAAAATAAATATATTCAATATACATCGCTTGTAACAGCACTGCGTAATATTGGATGGAGAATTTGTTAATTATTCAAGAGTCGTCAATGTGCGCCTTACAATCGATGAGTTTGAGATGCGTGGCACGTGAGTGGTTGGAGTTTGCGAAGGGGACGGCAACGGTGACGTGACTCGAGGCCGTTAAGTCATATAATAGTAGTCTCCAGTGTTCGAAGTGGTGCGAAGTAATTTTGCTCTAATGCATTTTCCGCAGGGCACTGGTGTACGCATTATTTCCCAATGCGGCGATATTCATGCATAGAAATAAGTTCGTTTGAATTGCGGGTCACTATATTTTTGGCCATGACTTCGTTTCAGTAATACAATATGTGGGAGCGATTTTTGCTCCAAGTTTTTCATTGAGTTTACTCCCGTTCGTGAAGACATTTTCTGAATAAAATTTACCCGATAATTTTTGCTGGTCATATTGATGGCATACCGCGTAATACTCCGGCAAATATCTAGATTTTACATACAGGTGCTTGGTAAATTCTCCCCACTGCAAAATTTGAAAAGGGTGCTATGCATTCTGGGCATGGTCGATTTGTACTATGTACCAATTGGGCACGTCGCGCTGTCGAATAAAATTAACTTGTTGAAGTTTTTAACTCTTCGCGGAAAAGTTTAGTGCGCTGTGTGCAATTGATTAATGTTGAGTTAATTCACGGAGACTTTTGCCAAATGGAGCAATTTTCCTGAGCGTCCATATCATATAATGATAAGGGAAAACATTCCTGCTTTTCTTCATCAACATTTTTTTTTGACAGATTTATTTATGAGATTGACATATTTATTCTCGGCAGCTGGCATGAAAATGATTTTGGAAGAGGAACAAATGTATTTTACCAGTGAAAGTTTAATATCAGTTACTCTTTTTTTTAGCCATTTTTCCGTGCTCTAATGAAGCTATTGCATTTCTTCTGTGGCCTTTCGAGGCAGATAGACCGACTGCCAAGCGCCGATTGATGTTCATCTCATCTCTGAGAGTACACGATCTGGAACGAGGGGAACTTTTCTGTCAATCATTGACTCTCTGGACGTCACTCACTCGGCTGTGTCGTCCACGCCAGTAAACTAACCGACATTTGAATGACTGCATTAATGAATGGACAAGTTCCACTCCGCTGGGACAGAGAACTTCATTTTCCAGAAATGTGGGGATTACGATGAGGAATAAGACAATGAACCAGACGGCCACAGCTACGGGTCAAGCTTTATGATGTTACTGCTTCTATGCTGGGCAATACTTAGGCGTTTTTAAATATTGCTCTCAGTCTTTACGGACTTTTCTCCACTGTCCCATTCTTTGGCAAAAAATATTTTGCGTGGTGAAAAATACTATTTAAAAATAAAGAAATCATCCAAAAGGTGAGCGTGATAGTCATTAAAGCTATATCTTTTACGCTTTGTTGATTTGGTTTGATATTTGGAACATTTATGATCCTTGACTTATTGATCCTTGGTAAAAGATAATAGGCTAAACACTCAAATCGAGTCATTGTTCGTGATGCTTAAAATTATAGCAGCTTAGTTTTATCTGTCCCATTTTTGAGGACAATTCTGATAAAGAATTCTCACGGTCACGTACTGCATCTCAACTGCCGCCCTGAGGTATGTCGGTGAAGACATAAGGAAAGGCTCAAAAGTATTAAATGATATCAATGCATTATTTTGTCGATTTTTGCATTAAATTGTCAAACTTCTGAAGGGATTCTAACCATGTCACCTCCACTACACTCATGCTCTAATACTATACCAACTGTGATTAAAACACAAAAGGCGGAGCAAGTCTGACGTACTGGGCAGAAAAATTGCTTACGACAGCACGCTTTCTAATTATATGACTAGTCCTGTCAGGTGGCCGTGGTTGTTAGGGACTCATTTTCACACTTACAGTGTCTTAACGTATGATTCGCAATTCTACGATTGGCGACTACGGGTGAAACTGGTTTATTAAAGAAATATCCCTTCATCTCAACGCACGACTGGTGGCATTGCTGTGGAGTTTAATTTCCGCTCTGATTTATCTCATTGAGCAATACATTCGTACTTTTGGATTTTAGCTATTCATTCGTATTCATGCCACTCTACTCCGTCATGTTTTACTTAAAAAAAAGAGGAAAGATCAAAGAGTGAGAAACGAGAAGAACATATCAAATAACCCCTCGACTCGCCGCTTTCTTATATAATCCCCCATCAATATTTGTGTTTCATTTGGGATGAGATCTTCAAATGAGATAATTTTTGCCGTAAAAGATTGGAGGTCGGTTAATTTTGGGGGCATTTTTAATGCTTCGTTTCCACTATGCTCACTTTATGCTAGTTACTCCTGACGCTGGTTTCATTTCATTATGGAAAGACCAGTCAGTGCAAACTATGGTTGGATTTTCTAACCTCAATCAGCTGACCCTGGTTGTTGGGTTACACCAATTAACAAGTTGCAGTTGGAATTCTAGTCGTATGATTTCGGTGAGCGGTTCCACTGAATTTCCATTCCCTGGAGTTGGAGAAATTTCCCTTCACTCTTAAAATCCAACTTACCAGGGTAATCACTCTAGTCTTCATAGCTTTTCTTGGCGACATTCCTTACCATTCGGCACCAAAATTAAATCACCGCTCTTTACACCAATGGTGGGTCCGAGAGGGTTATTCACCATATGGACTAGAACGTTTCCTTGGCAACGCTGGTTAGTTACCCAGAATTTCCTAACTAGTGAATGTAGTGACTTGATGTAGTGGAAACGTGCCATAAGAGGTAGCTGATGGGTAAGAGTGAGAAACCGCGCCTAAGCTCACTCTTGCCGAAAGGCGTCTCGTGGCTGGCAACGGACCTAATCCCAACGGGCGGTTTATTTCCCTCAGATTCTATCCAAAGGACGTCGAAAGAAGCATGGGATTTGCAATAAAAATTAATTTTTGAGGAGCGTTGAACCTGTACCATGTGCTGAGTAAGCTATCCCTCAATTTCCACACCTATCCGATCGCCCCTTCAAAGAGGCTTCATGATTTTCTCGTGATCCTTTCACTCAAAGTTGAGAGTAAGTTATGATGTGCATTTCTTTGACGGCATGATACTTAAATCTCCAATGAAAAGGAGCGTGAGATGAACCAGAATATTAAATATCCCTCAAATTGCTGCACCAGGACTCTGAGAAAGAAAATAAACCGCTGGTTTTGGAGCTCTAGGGTTCGATACATAATTAAAGAAGTTAGGCATCTAATTTTAAAACTTGTTAATCGGGATCATTTTGAAGAAAATACTGGTAAAACTCCGGAGTTATTTTATTTTTTCTCATCTAAGTTTCGACCAATTGATGATTATGCTATCGGATTGCAGGTCGAATAAAATAAAGGCAGAATTCACGAAGTATATAAAGCGTTCCAGTTGATAGCAAAAGCCTGACAGAGATTCGTTTCCGGTGATGTGACTTCGCTTACCGTAGCTTGAAAATTAACAGCCTGGAGTGCTATGCTTAATAAAAATTGCGTGCTATTTCCGTAAATAGCTTGCTTAAATTTGATGATGATTTGGAAATGGTGAAATATAGCAAGGGCACAAGCTTAAAAAATGTCATCACCGTTCTCCATAAGATCCATAATGTCTACTAAACGCGGAATGCTACGTTGAAGAAGATCCCTGAATGATGTCCTTCTCAACTTGGCGATTGCGGAACATCACTCTCTCTCTCTCTCGCCAGTCCGCCCGAAGCGCCCTCATCTCCTCCCAACGATGCACCTCGTGCTCTGCGCCGATGATGACAGTCGAAGCGGCGAGACCATCGGCCTAAGTGTCTCCGCGCCCCCTTACCCCTCTCCCGCTACGCTTCGAGGAGGCGACTTGGCGCCCAAGTTCGCGACATATTAGCAGCGCTCCTCTCGCACGGAGTCGTAGGCCCAATAAATTGCCCTTGATGAGAGTAAAGGGCGGAGGAGAAGGTCGAATATCCAGTCGCGTGATATATTCGGGGAATGCTCGTGGCTCCTGAGGTCGCTCCCGCCTTCGAAGTTTAAGGGGTGGGCGGGAAAGTTAGAGTAATGGAGACTGGATGTGATCACACATGACATATTGAAAAATTCGCCGGTTTGGACCAAACTATAATTATTGAGCGAACTAATATGTAATTTCTACCATCTTATGCGGTCATGATATTTATTTAATCCAAATTCAAAGTTCATTTACGAGATAAACGGAGCATATCGCTTAATTCTAAATGAAAATACTTCTACTGGACCGTTTCATAGTAAAATGTAACTTCGCTATCTTCAGCTAGTGCTCCTCGTTCACGAAAGGAAGTTATATCAATAAGATGATAGAATTCGGCATTCCTGTTCATGTATTCCTAAATGTTATTGCCAATCAGACTCAAGATCAATCAGATGAATGCATTTTTAAGGTATTGCGATTCAGTACGCTAAACTATGCTGATGATTGGCATCCATTATCTCTATTTTTATGATCGCGCTTTATTCGCTGTGCTTCCACAGAGTCAATACTTTGTGTATTCTGAACCATTAATTCATTTCACTTCGTTACCACTCTTAGTTGTTCTTCGAATTTTAATGATGAACCGTCATTCTAAGTATTGTTAACATCTAAACCCCGGGACGGGGATGGCTCATTCCCTCATGTTGTCAATTTTTTCTCATTAAGTTCTAGTGCCTTAAAAATTGCACCGCTGGGGTAGATGAGATATCACCTAGCGACATCACCCGGACACGACTCTCAGAGGAATCGAACACGATTACGTGGACCCAGGACCGTGGACAAATCAGGCACGGATTTAGTTGACCTCGAACACAAAGAAAGTTCAGACTTAACCAATTCTTTGTCTTTCAAAGTCAAAGTCAAGTCCTTTATCTTTAAGGCTATAATTCACCGAACGGCCGATCACCAATTAATTTCCTGATGTTTATGTTAGTTTCCCATAGCATTGAAAATTGACTGCAATCCATGCCCAAAATGTCAGATGTATGGGCTCATTTGAGTAAATGGAATGGTGCGTATACGAATCCTGCTTATGGGTGGTAATTGATCAGCGGCGAGAAAAACTTGAGGATGGAATGGATGATATTAGAAGACTCGTGGATAGCAGCTGAGAAAAGGACGGGGCCCAGAATGCTTCCGTACTCACGCGAAAAAGTCACTGGAGCACGCGCTCGTTCGGCAAGAAATCGACCCGGTGCGAGGAGAGGCGAGGACACAGAGGACGTCGGGTCGATGAGGGAAGCCCGCGGAGTATCACGTGGCGACCGGGTGCTCACCTCCCACGCACCCCACCCCAAAAACGTCCTTCCTCCCTCCCCATTTCCGACCTCCCCACTCCCACCCCTAAAAGCCCTGCGCCGGGATGCGAACGGCCCTTTGTACCTCTCGGGAGCCGGAGATTATTCGGGGAAGAAGCGCGCCGACACTGCCCCCGTGTCCTATCGACAGGAGCAAACGTAGGTCGACGTGACCCTGCAACCGTGTACAGCTGTCCGTAATCCCTCTCTTATTGAATTAGAAGATTTCACTCCTTATAAATGATTTGATATCAAGCCTGATATGCCGAGACTGTTCCATAATGATGAAGTAATAAATTATAGTTTTCCACATAAATACCCCTCCAGTAAAAAAATAGTTCATGTCTGAGCTATACCTCTCATAAATCTACAAATTATCACTTTGAATTTTGTCCTGTTCCTTTTGGTCAAGGGGATATCGCTACGTAAACCCTCGATTGGCGATCAAGAATGAATATTTTCAAGCGTTACTTGAAATTGATTTGCTGGACAAAATGTGGATGAAACAGCAAACCAGTCACCAGTCAGTGAACCAGTCAGTGAAGAATGGTTTACATATTTTCAACGATCATTGTCTGTGTTTTGCCGCCTCGCTAACGTCCAGGAGTGGAGTATACTCGAATGTTGAACTCATATCCCCGTGGATGTCTCAGAGGTTTCAGTGACTACGCGAAGAAGTAGACGCTATTCAAAATGGTTCATCGTTTCAGTAGATTTTTATTCTTGTCTGGATTTCTGTTCTTTTAGTAGAAGTACTTTTAGCGTGGAGAAGGTGAGTACATATCTATTGAAGTGATAAATACATCCTCGTATAATTTACATTATAGTGCATTTCTTGAACAGAGAGAGAAGGATTTTCCAACATAAACAATTAGTTATTCAACGTTGCAAAAGTCATCTTAAGGTTCTCAAATCTCGTAGAGTGATGACCCATTGGATATGACGTCATCGCTTTCGTTTTAAGGAATCGATTAACATTCCTCCGAATATTTATGACGGAACAAGTGTCCAAGAGTTTACTGCCTGGTGAATGTAGCTCCTGCGTCGTAGATCCTCATCTCTATACTGCCATGCGCGGACAATGCAATGGCGTGTAACAGCAGATGTAATCCTTTAAATACTCATGAAATTGCTCAGGGGAAATATTTTGATAGATTTTCTCCATTTATCTAATTGTGTGCAAAGTATATCTTTTTTAATGTGGGGGCCATAAATTGAAGGCGTAAATTGGTCTTTATTACTCTTTGTCGTCTTTCCCTGGCTGATTATGCTACCGACTCAAACACAGTCTCCATTATGAGACCAAGCACGGTTTCATTCGTATGAGCGGGCATATTCTCCCGTAAAGTATTGGAAGAATGTAATTTGGGATGATTCAGTCCTGAGGTTTCCTTAATACTTTCAAAAGGAAAAATGCAGCTTTGGAACGAGAAAGCTAAGCTTCAAAAGGTAATACCTGCTGGATATGATGGATAGATAATTATATGTTGGATTTCTTGTGATATTACTTACTTATTACTGCGTAAAGTGTTGAGAAAAGGGCTTACGATATCCTAAGAGGCGTGTAAAAATAAACTAAAATCTTTGGGCTACATATTTATTTGTACCTCCAACTGTCCCAACAATCATTCTCAACTACATAAAGATGTAACTAATTATGTGTTTCTAATTGAATCCACATAATTACTATAGGTGCAAAATTTTCATCTTGGTTAAATATCAGTTAGTTGACTTGACTTGTGTTTTATTTAAACATAGGACGTAGAGTGAAACGAATGAAGAGCGTACTCAGATTTCTTTGTTTTGTGAATTTTGAGGAGGTATTCGACAGATTACAGTGGACTAAGATGGAGAAAATGCAATAGAACCTACGATTATAAAACGGGTTAGGCATCCGTCCTAACCTTTCCGCATTATTCATCGTATAGAAAAATTTCCAGCCTCTTAGATCAAAGAATTATGTTAATTATTTCTCAGTGTTTTGAAGTGTAGATTTACGAACAGCCTTTTCTGAATTTGAAACCATAAAGATTTACTTCAATTGTATAATTATTTGTAACGTCAGAGCCCACTTCACGCTAAACTTACTGTCTATCATTTCAATCAATGTGGCCATTAAACTTTAATTCAATGTCCTTATGTACCTCATTTATTCAGTAGTGATTAGCTTAAACCGAGGGTTTATGTCAAATTTAAAATACCATTTTCCCTTACTGACGTTCCGGAATATACTTGATTCCATCATCTGGGCTAGTTCTTAACAGTACTCATTCACATACCAATAATCCATCGCATATGTCCCCGCATCAATTAAACTTTAATTAAACCACCCGACCAACCAATCAATCCATTATCGCATGAAGAGTGATCTCAAGAATATGTGAACTGGTGACATCTTTATTGAGTGAGGCCACAGAAATATGTACCCATTTCATAAATTTTTTATTCCAAAGTAATTGATGCGGGAATATATGTGGAGGATAAGTGGCATGTTATAGAATATTGTGAAGAATGTCCATCGTGTCCTGTTTGTCAATATTATATCCCCGATGATGAAATAAAATATATTCCGGAACGTCAGCAATGGAAAACTAGAATTTTAAATTTGACCAAAACTCTCGATATGAGCTGCTAATTACTAAAATTTAATTTGGAGCCTTACGACCACTTAGGAATAATTATTTTTGATGAAGAGAGTAAATTTTGAATGGAGACGTATTCCGAACTAATTAAACATGTTTAGAATTGGAAACACTTTTAGCGTATGAATATCGGAGTTAAGCTAGGCCATTTTCATACCCATTGTGTGTCAAGTCAAATTCTGCGTCATTAGGACTCACTCTTTGCAATATCACTAAAAATAAATTATTGCAATCCTCTAGTGTTTCGATGTGAATTTCTCCATGTAAGAGCCTTAAAATCTCATTTTACTGACCCAAATGTTCTTGCATTTATGTTACTCAAAATCGACTCCTGAATATTTTCAGAAATCCAATTATCACGTGAAGCAGAAATTCGAAACTAATCTGATTGGGAAATTCAGTGGTGAGTCAACTTGGCAGCCAGGGAACTAATGATAATTCACGATTTTCCATTAGGACGCACATCTACTGCCCTCTCGCTTGAATCATCAACATCTCCGTTTGCCTGATCGTGAGCTACAAAAATTGCCAATTGAGATTTCGCAATCTTTTAACGCAACTAATTAGATCATAGAATTCGTTTTATTTTACCGGCGTTGAAAATGGTTAAGAGGTCCTTTGTTTACTTAGGACCCAAACTATTAAATGATATACCAGAGTATTTAAAAATTTCAAAAATCAAAAGAAAAAATCTAAAGCTGCTTAAGGAATGGATACTATCCATAAATAAAATCGAAGTTTTGTATTGGATTGGTAATTCGTATTATGTTCCAAATTGTAACTAACCATGTTAAGTGTTTATAAAATATAGCTTGGTGTATTGTTAAAAAGAAGCGTGTATTTTTCTTTGTTAACAAATTGGCATAAATGATATGGTCATCATTTGTACATATGTTCGGAAAAATTTAGTTTTCTTTTTTATGTATTACATTAACCAGCAATTGCATGTATTTATTTACGGAGGGCAGCCTCGATACAAGTGCTTGTACCTTTGAGGCTGCCTAAAGCTCCAATTTATTTGTACTTAAGAGATTTGTACTTGTATTTCAAGAGGAGCAATAAATTTATCTTATCTTATCTTGTGATAATATCCTATATTGAGTCATGAAAGTAATTGAATTAAAACTTCCAATTTTTGCTCCTTTAATTTCTTCTTATGAGAATAAAATCAGCAAGTTCATTGCATAATCGTGGAGGAAATTTCTTCGTGAGTGCCTTCAAATGATTGTATTCTAGTAATCCTCTTGAGTATTTGTGATACGGGTTTCCAAACTTATGCTCTGCGAAGGAGACAGCTTAAGTGCATCCATGATGTTCGTCGCCGCATTTTTCAACACCTTCCTCGGGCATTCAATAGCTCCAGTATGACGTCAACGGGGATGCTCTAGTCCGCTTTCGCGAGCCCTTCGCCCAAGGACTCCGCGTAAGCTACAGGTTAGACGCCTCCGCGGGAGATTATTTTTATGTCCTTTATCTAGGGTGCGCGTGTGATAGAAGGATTTAATTTAAAGTCGTAACTGATGAAATAATAATGTATTCCACGCTGAAAATCGACGTTTAAATTTAAACGGTCATACAATCTACAAGGCTTAATAGTATGCTCTTATACTGAAACATGCGTACTTCTTAAGAATCACAGTAATTATATCTAAATTGTCTCTCCTAAGAGAAACACCAACAACAAATTAATCGCGTAACTCAATTTTTAAAGGTTTTTACCGACTATTGGTTAAATTTTCAAAATTAAACTCTTATGAATTGGTGCAAATTGAAGAATATCGGGACCTTTTTAAATAAAAATTGTATATATAAGGATTCATCTATGTTACTTTTTGCTCCTATACTTCTATACTGAAGATGTACAGTGAAGTCGTAGTTTGACTGATAGATATGTAATCTGTGAAGAGTATAATTTTCCGAGACCGAGAATATTGGGAAGACTTCTTTCGGCAGAAGGAAAAGAACTAACCTGGCATTGTGAATCCGCGGACCTCACATGAAATAGTGTCAAGTGAAAACTGATCTCTGCCCTCACCGATCGAAATAATAACCTGATTCAAAACTGTTTGTCAGCTAATAAATACGCTTCCCGTTTTGAGATTGTGTATTTTCAGTTACGAGTTTTTGAAATCGCCACATCGAGTGACGAAAATATATCTAACTATAAATTGCCAGTGACAATCGAATGAAAGCAGGAGAGCATACATGATGTACATCAGTGGAGAATGAGCTAAAATTTATGGTAGGTATTTGGTTGTGCAGAATAATTTCGTGGGTTTGAATCCTTTTCCTCCGAAGAATGTTGCGGAATGTGTCTGGAGAATGAATTGGTGTGATCACTCTTCCATACGGCCGGGCGGAAAAGCATTGTCCTGGATACTCTTAACTTCGTGTTGTTTGATGGATTGTCTTCCGGCGATATTTACATCGTTTCAGATTTATTGGAGTCAGTACCCGGTACTGTTTTGTAAGAATTTGTATTGGCGAATGCGCAGGAATTCGGAGCAAACAAACGCTCCTCGCCGGTGTCGTGAGTTCCAATGGTTTTTTCTTCGAAGAGGCATTTAACCCTTAGGCTACCGTGGTCGCTGAGAGTAGCGTCTGGTAGGGATCGCGTGACACTCGCGTATGGAAGCAAGTGGGTAGTGACGGCCGAGTTATCACTTGCACGCATGAGAAATGCATTTTGTGCACCAGCTGTGACGAGGCCGGAGGTCTCCCAGAAATCATCGCAGAACACCGAGTTCCGGAATAAACTGCGAGTGAGCTAGCGAGGTGTCTTACCCAGGGCGCCGTTGAGTCTCTTCCCGGATCGACGATAAGTTTGCGAGTCTCGCGAGTCATCTTGGGTCAACGTAATCGAGGCCTTCGTTGGCGGATGCAACCGTCACGGTCGACGACTTAGCTTACTGACTCATTGCTCTTTGATACATGAAGCGCGTTTTCGTAGGGAGTCTGGTGGGGTAAACACATAAAAAGCTTGAAACTGAGATATATATCTTAACACTCACAACCTGCGAGCAAACTATGAGGGTCAGTAATTTTCATTATAGCTGTTCAAGGGCGAAGGTACTAGATTTGATTGAAAAAGAGCATCGTTAAAGTAGTAAGCAGACTGCTGATTAGATGTTTTATTTTGAAATGGAGAGAAAAATACATCGGAAACATCACACATTTTTAGGAGAAATATTTGCAGGTTTATATTCATTCCATTCTCTTTTCACAGCAAATGTAGCACTGAGAGAATTTTGGGGTAATATTAGAAAGTTGGCAAAAATGAGCTAATCATATAATAAAAATGGATTTGTAGACCTTGGGAAGTCTAATAGTTTGATGCTTGAGCAACTTGAGCCTTGTAAAAACAATTCCAGGAAAGTAAGGGCTCGAATCTCGAACCAAAGTTTGAAATTCAAACCACGTGAACGAGGCGGTGAGAGTAAAAAGAAAACTATTTTTAGTCCGCAGGGAACTGCATGCCAACGTCTAGAGCTGTTGATTGAAAACAGGAGCGGGAGTTATTCCCTGGGGTGAGGGGCCACCACGCTCTTTAGGCAATCAATCATCTCTTCAGGCTCAGCTACTGGTTCTGATCCCTTCGAGTCTCTTGCTGGGACAAAGGGAGGGCCAAGGTTGCTTCGAGGTTGAACGAATTGTAGCATAGAGTATACTTACTCTATGATTGTAGGCACTAAGACTTGGTCCAAGACTTTTCCATAGTCACTCAGCTCAGGCAATTTTTTACGCTGAAAGGACATACGATTTTATATGAGGCTTGATTGAAAAATACCCAGGACTTCTGTTTCTCTCTATAAGTATTCATTCCTACTTATGGGAGTCTTCCCCTTTAAAGCATTCCCCATCCCATCATAATTCCGTTGAGCCAGCGCGTTCTCCAATCTTCGAAATGCACGTATGAAAATTCCATCTTATGCCAATTTTGGCACGGCAATTTGACCCTACTGAGAGTCTGTTTGTATTTACTTGGTGCTGGTGAAAATCGTCCCATCATGAGTCTCTTTTTAATCTTGGGAATTAGAATGAGGTTGCTGAGGGTAATGATTGGTTAGTTGAGAGACAGAGGCATAATAACGGTATTGTTTTTGGCCAAAATTTACGCGAAAATAGTCTAGTGTGAGTCGGTGCAATTATCATGAGTAGTTTAGCCACAAATCCTGGTGTTTCCATCGCATTGCACGCAAGCGGCGGAGAACTTCCTGGTAGTGCTTCTCATTGATCGCATGATCTGGTGGCAAGAACTTAAGACATGCTATGCCGACGAAGGCGAAGACTACTGTGGCAAGATATCCCGCGTATTTATCTATTCTCATAGTTAAAGTCTTAAGAGAGTATTGTCTATCAACCCCGTTTCTATTGTGAAAATTTAAGTGGAAAGTCGAACTACCTCTTGGAATGGATTTTATTAGACCTACGAGGGCCCGCTGTGTATGTTTTCCTATCAGATATTGCAGGCTGATTACACGTGAACGATCTCATGATTCCTCTGAGGAAGTTAATGATGAGAAACTACCGTAGGAGATGAACTAAAAATGAAAATAAGTGGAACTCGGGCATCACGGGGGAAAGCCAACAGTTGATTTGTTCAGATTCCTTTGTCCCTCAAGGTATCTGAGAGATTAATGATCTAAGTAATGCTTGCGAGGATTTTCGGATAATTTTCATTAATTAAATTATTTGAATATTCATTGTGCTTCCAGTACCACTTTTATTGTTTTCTGAATTTTCTCGAAGCAAAAAACATTTTCGGTTGTCTCACGCAAAGCTCTGTTTCGGCGCCCGCACCTCCGTTGGGAACCCGTATGAGAGCACCACGATAATCATTTTAGCAGGAAAGCAAGCGAGAGAGAATGAAGACAAAGGGTGGCTCGGATTCCCGTCAATCGGGAGAGCTTTTTGGAAACATTCGAGGACAAAAACGTTGTCTCCCCGAGTCACGCCGGAAAGCTCGCTCTAATGATAAACCCTATCGGGTCTCTTATTTGTCAAAGAGTGGAACGTGGTCCCGTGTCAATGAAATTGCCAGGCCTTTCACGAGGATTTAGTTTGGCCTCCGAATCCATGGGAATATCGCCCGCGTCGCCCAGAACAACGGCAACACACCCACGGATATCGCGATCATGAATCGACGACTACGCAATCTATGCACTTCCGTCAGAATGGTAACTCGGGGAAACGGAACCGTCACCCTTTTCCCGGGTGTCGCGTCCACCGCCGGGCGTGTGCGTGCTTTCCTACGCAGTACGTAAACCACCGCGTTGTTTGCACGGAAACGCGGCGGTTAAGCGTCCCCCGCGCCCCGAGATTACACACTTCTTTTCGCCCTCGTTCGCATCCGTCGCTCGTACGGGAAGGAAGGAGGAGGACGGCCGCGTAAACATGGAAGGCTGCCGAGGGGCGCGTTAGGGCTACGAGCGGGTGCCACTGTCGCGAGGTGCTTGTGTGAATGCGTGCGGCGGTTGAAGGTAGTTTGAGCGAAACATTTTACCTAGAAATCAATGAATTTGGTCTCATTTTAAGGAGAAATATATCACCCTTCCATTGACGCCAAAAATTCAACCCCTTACCACATTACATTCCGAGATATTTGCTAAAAAATACCAGCCCTTTTACATGGGAAATGGTACGTTTATGCACTCCACAGAGCCCTTATTAAAAAAGTGAGGGATTTCTAACACTTAGATCTCGTCAAAAAATCAAAAGCGTGTAGTTTGTGCATTTTATCAACTATCATTGAAAATTAATCATATTGTCACCGCAGTAAATTCTTCGGGATCACAATAAACCTTCCGTTTTCATGGAGTTTCAAACGTACCGCGTGAAGAAAAATAAGTCAAGTTAAAGACTTATATAGATATTTTCGTTTAATTACTTACGATTTCTGTCACGTAAAACTATATTATTGCACCATTAATAATGCAATATTTTATTCGTGTCTCACGGCTGGTGAAATTAAAAAGTATAATTCGAATATGATCTTTATTATGATTAGGGAACTATCTCGCTCGCACTATCTTAAGGGACGAAGGGAGAAGGACGCTGCTCACAAGGTTTTGGTCATGCGCTCGGGTGCCGAGGACGAAGGACGAGTGCGTGAGGAGAGGAGGTCGTCTCTCCACCCCTCCCTTCCAGGCCCCCTCGAACCCCTAACCCCTCCCTCGTCAGGGTTAGGGTTCGAGGGGGGGAAAGGAAGGGGGGGGGGAAGGAAGCGGATGGGCGTGGGGCCGTCGTCGTCGTCCGAATCCAACTCCGCCGTTTGGAAGTGGGGCGGTGGAGGTCGGGTGGGAAGCGCGCGAGAGAGCAGGCGGCAATCACGTGCACAGCGAGCGCGCACTTGGGGATGCGATCAATAGGAGGAGAGCAGAGTCAAGGAGGGGGGGTGGAGCAGCGGGGGGGAGAGGGCGCTGCTTCTCACTGCCAGCCTTTTTGGTTTTCCCGCGTTCTGTCGGAGGCGGCGCGTCGACGGCGGAGGATCGCTCCCGAACAGCCGCACGCTCCCAACGCCTCTTCGGGTAGACCAGGGGTGGCTAACCCGCGGCCCGCCTTGAACATTTTTCCGGCCCGCGAGATTCATCACACTTTAATACAATAACTTTAACACAATAATAATAACTCATTATGTTTCAATTTTTCACTCCAAAATAATGTCTATAGTGGATCTAAATCTAATATGGGGTTATATAATTTTATGTGCGGCCCGCGGAGTTGTGATGAATTTCCAAAGTGGTCCGCAAGATCCATTTGGTTGGCCACCCCTGGGGTAGACTGACAAAGCGGTTCTCGACCCGTGATACGGGCACCGCTAAGACAGTGGTTCCCAACCTTTTTCATGACCCACATCCCTAAAAATTTGAATATGGTCTCACACCCCTTCAAGCAATAATTTATTTAAGAATACCACTGAAGGTGGAGCAATCTAAATTTGTAGAATCAATTTTTAATAGTTTGTAAAGAAAAATGAAACATATGGAGAAGGGGATAATATTACAGGATGTTAAAGTGGCCGAAACCCTGCAAACAAGTACACGTATTATTGACCAAATCTGTAATGTCTTAAATAAAAATTACAAATGTTCCTTACCGGGGGTGCAGGCTTGATGGTTTAACGTTTCGCGAGAAAAGTTGGGCAATGTCGGATGTGGCTCTGAAAGAAAGTAATTCATTCTTAAATGTATTCTACCGGTTTCGTTAAGGTAGGTATTTTTTTAAATCTCAGAAACTCCTCCAGATTTTCTACACGTTTAGGGCCTTATCTTCCACTATTATTTCTTTCTTCATCCCCGCTTAGGTATGCTCTACTCATCTTCATCCCTTCCATAAAACATGTTCTCTTTCTTGCCCTTCCCCACTTCCCCAACGTCCTTCCCTCTATCGCGGTCTGGAGCAAACCATTGCCCCTCATCACCTCTGCAGCCAACCAACCCTGCTTCCCCCCGATCTTTTCCATTACTTTCCTTTCCCCGTCCATTATATAAAGTCCTTCCTCGTTTGTGTCCCTTTTCATCCACCTCCCAACTTGGTATTATTCCACCCGTATTGTGTTGGTGCCCAACCAGTTTCAACGCACTAGCATCAAGTGTACACATCCATGAAACGGGTCGGGTTAGCGATGGAATTTTTTCGGGAAGTAAACCTAGTTATTTCTTGTTTTATCTTATCTATTTGCCACCAAGTCCGGCCGAAATCATTGGAAATTATGGCGGAGATGTGGGAAATGTGCTCCCTTATTGCGAGGGGTCCAACTGATGGGGGTACAAAGCGGCAGGCAAGTGGAAAAAGATTGGAAATCTGCGGAGTGGACCGTCGCAGAGGTCACTCAGCGGACGGGGAAAGGCCCTCGCCCCCTTCCGCAAATGGATCCAATCCTTCACCGTGGAAAAGGATTTTCGATCCTCCTCCCCCCTAGTTGCTCAGCGAGTGGAGGTTTCCTTCCCTTCCCGGCGGATTCAAATATTTGCCTACGCGGTCACCCGTGGGACCGCGATCGACTTCATAAATATATACATACGATTGAATTCAGGGGATGCAGCTTCAATAGGTTTTAGCGGAGGCAAGGTTTATATGAACCTATTACTCATACGAAAGCTAAAGCCGATGAAATTATTGGGGACCATAGAATATGTTCGCCGAGTACGAATAATCAGCTCCGATGCTACTTGCACGTATTAAATATTCATGAGAGGTACACACTCACGTGGTCCATTGGTTAAAAGTAAGGACGGGTCAATTCACCTTTTTCCGATTTCGATTCTTTCAAATCGATTCCCGATTCTCGATTCCGAGTCCATCGATTCTTATTCCTAATATCAGGTGGGATATTGATATACCAGTAGCGCACGACAATTATTTATATTTAACTATTGGCTGAAATAAAATAGCAAAGCCAATTAAGCCGCTCCAAAAGTATATTTATTAACAAATAGCACATTTATCCTGAGCTTATTGAGGTAGATAAAAAGTACAAATTGATAGCCTACACCCAAAATTACTGAGACCAATGAGACAAATATGTGATAAATGAAATTCGATTTGAATATTTATCTATCTGGAATCGATGGAATCGGAATCGAATTTAGGCGATCGATTCTCGACACCGATTCGAATCCTGAGAATCGGTGGAATCGAGAATCGGCATTTGGATTTGACTCATCCTTAGTTAAAAGCAAACTAATGTGTATTGTCGTAAACGTACTTATATAAGAGGAACGATAAAATCAGGAAAATTGTGTGACTCCTAAGGCGTCAAATAATTTCTTTTTTGGATGAAATATTGAAGGGCGGGTATCTTTTTCTATGACATATTCCTCAAAGCTTGAGGCGTAAAATTGTGTAAATCAGGGTTTTAAACATTTAATTGTTCATCATGTTTATAGTACCTACGCATGATACGGTATCATTCAAATGGTGTTGGATCGTAGAGCACTTAGTATGTGTTTAGAACAGAACTGTTACGTTAGTGTTATCCCTTCTGGAGAGTTTCCAAAGTAAACTTCATGCATAGGTAGATTCCAATATCATGGAGCGAATCAATAATTGAGTAACAAAAAATTTGTAGAGCAAACTAATTCATCATTCCAGCTTAAGAGACGCAGGGTATGATCTGAATTAAAGACTCACTGCGCTCAGTTAATCTTTTTTTTATCTCTTCAGCGCTCATTCCGACCGCCGCCCTCTTGGTTTTTTCCTTTTGTACAAGAGTTCCTCAAGCTTAAACGCTCCAAATATTTTTTCCTTGGTTCTCAATGCATTGATTTTTTCTGCCTTGAATGGCTCGTCGTTAAATTTCTCCCTGTACCTCCATGCTTTAGAAAGTCTTTCATTCAATTATTCCCATTTTTGGTAAATATAACGCATTATGTGAGATCTTACACGAGAAAATTTAGTCAAGCTTCGAGGTTCCTTGTTAACATTCACTGATTAGTCTCCGCCATTAAATATATTTAGAGCTCTCAGGCTATACTTGGTGAACATTATTTATCCTTCAAATTATGTGGGATATGGTATATGTATATGGTTTTTTGTTGTCAACTGTGGTTTCGACTATTTAACATCACCATTTAGCCATTTTCTTTAAAACACGCGGAAGTAGCAAGTGTTTCTTCTTTGAATTTTGGCGTGGAAGCGTGAGAACAGGCAAATGATCATTTTAACATATTTGATCAACGTAAAATCAATTCTGCTGGCGCAAACTCACCGCACCTTATGTCACGCGACTACCTGCGAAAAAAATGCCCCTGCACATCTTTCAGTGAATTTTTGATTAAACTTAAGCCTTCTATAAAAGGTAGTCTTTAGGTTAGTCTCAATTTCCATGAAATCTATTAATACCCCCTCTAAAGAAAATTCCTTCACATTCAAGGGGAACGGGATATTTCTAACCATTGTGCATTTTGCACTCAATCCCATCGAATATGCAAGCGTCCGTCACACCTCTCGCTCAGCCAGAGTCAAACCCGTGTGGATTCTACAAAGATTTGACAATTTGAAATAATATCCAATACTAGACATCATGTTTTCTCACGACATAAGAGCAAAACATGGCAACGTATAATGCTGGTAAATTAAAAATACGAAAAATGTTTTGGGGTAACTTTGTGAAATCTCTTCTTGATGGAAAAAGAACAAACTTTGCGAAGTTCACTTGTAAGTTTATTATTCACGACCCGGGTTTCGACAGTTTATATCATCTTCAGGTCGGGTCGTGAATAATAAACTTACAAGTGAAATTTACAAAGTTTATTCTTTTTCCAGCGGGTGAATTTCTCCCCAAGTCCTTGTCAACATTTTATCATGGATTTCATTCACCTATTACTTATGTGATGTGTAAATTGCACCATCATTTTTGGTGTGTGTATGATTGCTGTATGCATGCTTTGAAAGTCCAATCTTCAGTTTTTAGGCATCACAAAACACTTGGTGAATCGTCGTTGTCGAATTTTTTTCATGGCATATTTTTGAAATAGACAACTCATGCCGATTTTTCCCAATATCTTGTTTCCCAATATTGCAATCTGCTAAGTCCATTTTTAAACCCGAGGCGTTTATTCCAAATCTCTGCTATCTTTGCACGTTACATTCTCTGATATGTTTCTGTTAGAGGCCGATACTTGGTTATCATTAAAAAAGTGTAGTATTCATCCCTCAGAGTAAAAATATGATGTCGATTGACAGACAGAATTGTATTAGGAAGAGGTGTTAGACAAAGATTTTGCCTGTCGCCAATCCTGTTTAACATATATTTGGAAGAGATACTAACAGAATGCTTTGATAGAGGCATAGGAGTGAACATCGGAGGTAAAAGAGTTGTTACTGCATATTTTGTTTATTTTTTAAAAGGAATAATCATCAGGTTTGCGAATGATATGGCTGCAGTGGCAGACAGTGGACAAAAAAACCATAACATTTTAGCAGCTTTACTAAGAGTATAATAATAGGATTTAAAGGTGAAAGAATCAGAATCACAAGGGAAGGTGAATTAATTGAACAAGTCGAGAGCTCTAGGTATTTGGGTGGTGTGATTGCTGAAGACGTGTCCTGTTCTAAGGAGATCAAATCTAAAATAGCCATGGCAAAAGGTAGATTCAATTAAAAGAAAATACTGCGTGGACCTTTGAAAAAGGAACTGAGAAAGAGCCTGGCAAAATGTTACATGTGGAGTGTGATGCTGTATGGAGTGGAGATTTGGACTTTGCATAAAGACGAAATAAAGAGAATAAAGGCCTTCGAAATGTGGATTTGGAGAGTGATGATAGGAATTAGATTAGAGGATAGAGGGAAGAATGAGGTGTTTTGAAGAAGTGGAGAAGAGAGGCAAATCGTAGAGAAAATCAAGAAACGGAAGATGAAATGGCCAGGGCATAGTATGAGAAGGAATAAATACTTGCTGAAGACTGTGCCACGGGGAATGATGGAAGGAAAGAGAGAACGAGGAAGAAAAAGGTATGCGACGTATAGATTGGAGGAAAGTACGACGAAACCAAGAGACTGGCACAGGACTAATTATGCTCAAAGGTTAACCATGAGAGAACCTGCCACGCGGCAGAACAGCCCAAGATGATGATCCCTTGTAAGAAGTTCCCCAAGTATTCACTTATTGTTACTTTTTTCGTCATCGTAGTTTCATGCTTCGTACGTGAACATTGCGCATAATCTTTAACAATTTGTGACATTTATCGTCTAAATTATGTCTCTGCGAATAAATATAGCCATTTAACTCTCCATCCCTCCTTTATCATTTGCTCGACTTTCACTAGCGACGAAAATCGGGAAGGTCTCTCAAACTATTTTCTCTCTGGGTATCATAAACTATGACGTGTAGAAAAACGAAAATGAAAAACTAGCGTAGAATAGGAAAAAGATGCAGATGGTGGTTTATAATTCTCATAAGTATAGCATCAATAAAATACAGTCGGCCTATAAAACACTGAACCCGATCACATTTTAAATGTTTGTCTTCATATAACTTCCACATCTATCACACAGGCCCAGAAGATTTAATTCCTCTCACGAATTTTTGCCGTCGGGTCAGATGTCAATCATAATTTTTTAGTTCAGTAAATCTGTTGGCTGTGCATATACCTATATCGAATTAAATGGTTCGTTAATCTTAATTGCCTTGTTTTAAATGCTGAAATCACATTTTCATTACGATGAGTTTTTCCATTCATTTACAGTTGGTCAATTACAGAAAAACTGACGAATCATTGTCACGAATACACAATGAAATGCGTGTATCGAGATTTTGGTGAATAAGGGGGAAACTTTTGAGTATTTCCGTTTCTGCTCGTTGCACCTTGTCACGGAATTCAAGTTATATTACGAACTTGGCGAGTATAAACCCCGCTCTATAGTGTGTGTGTAAATAGCATATTAATAGACACTACTACTTTCAGACGCTGTAGTAAAATATATATGCCATGTTAGCGAGATTTTCACTTCAGATTGTTTTCCATAGCATTCCCTCAGTTGTCGTGCCCATCCATTTTATAAGATCTCTACCACATTTTCTGTTCGCAAGCACACGTCTGTGTGGGTTGTGACTGCATTTGGGTGTTACAATGCGCGCATTCATATGTAATCAATAAATTTTCTAATCACCTGTAAGAAGCTAAAATAATATCAAGGCATTCGTTGAATATTATAGCCAGGATACTCACAACTCTCGAAAGTCAAAATGACATAATAAACTGAACATAGAAGAGGACATAACCGACCCGGAAAATTTTCCCCAGGCGTAAGGAGGAGATTAGTGGATGGAAATGAGATATCTATGCGTCATGCTGTAAAATTCAGCAGCGTTTTCTGTATTAGCATCGAGTTCTGAAACATGCCAAGCGTGAGCACGGAAATAGTATGACAATGAGGGATCTTTGCATGGAAATTTGGACCCTTTCCGCGGCGATATTCCATCTTCTTTAGCGCGGCGCAACCGGCTACGAATGGGAGAATTAGGGCCCTGAGGCTTATTAAATATACGCCGGCAAATTCCTTTAATGAATATATGCAAAAAGTGCGCAGTTGAAAGCCATTTTAGTATGGTGTTATCACCGAGACTAATGATTTGAAGACGAATTTCATAAATAAACAAGCCATTGAAAATGAGAAAGTTATGAAACGGAGAGGTCGATTGAATATTTGAAAAAGTTACAATCCGTATTTCTTTAACTTTACTTTATGGTTATTTTCCGTTAATATTTTATTTGAGACGCGCGTGCTCTGATGGAACTTAACTAATTACATTGTACTCGGTGATAGCTTTTTCTTTTGGGGCGCACTCGGCGTCGATCTTCAATTGTTCCCGAAAAAGCGTCATCCGTTCCGCATCGGATATATAGGGGTGCTGATCGATAGCTAATTTGACGCCCAATGTTGATGTCAAATTTCCAATTAGATGCTTTCCCTCTGGTACCCCCGTTTGGGATTTTCGGTGAGAACGGACCGGTATCTGAAATTGTACTGGAAATTTTGATCCTTATTTTTTACTTTGTCACCAACAAATGTTCTACAAAGTAATATTTTTGATATGGTTATTCAAATACAGACGAATCATTTCAATTGGCATTTCGCTGGCAGGTTGGCGTCGCGAATTATAACGCGTGGCACTTTTCAGGCAACGAATCAAGCCACAACTAGGCGCCATTATTTGGTCTTCGGGGTATGCAAGATGACTTATAAGATCCTTGGCTCAGAGTTGGCTTGGCTCAAAAATCTTTTGTACATAAGGATGTAATTCTTTCAGGACCTTGTACTCATTTTTTATTTCGGCTTTGAGTAGCGTAATGATCGTTTTGGGATGGTGATATTTTAAGGATTGGATTGGATATTTGGGGAGGCGGCTTAGCGACGGCTAAGGTCATTTGCGCCATAGGGGATAGGTAAGGGAGGAAGGGTGGATAGAAACCCGGCGTCGGCATTAGCCTGCTCTTAACGAAAGGCGCCAAGGGGACAACGGCTTAACGTCTCATCCGACAGACGGAGTACTCCACTTGAAGTGTCCTCCACAAGACACTCAAGTAAGGATCGGGTTCCTCTGAAAAACATCCGCCTCTGCAGGGATTTGAACCCTGGCCGCCCGTGTGGTAGGCAAGTACTATAGCCACCACACCAACCCGATCCCGATATTTGAAGTAAATGCTCAGAGGAGTTTGTATAAATGTGTGCCAATGTCATACAATTTTTAATTTAGGATGCGAATTTTATGGCTTTACTTGCCCATTTTCCGAGAAATGGTTACACAAACAAACCATTTGTGGGAGAAGGTTTGAGTATGTAACGATAACCGAACTCCATAAATCATTACAAGTGGAGTGGAAAATAAATCTGGCGAAATAGATAAAAGAAGGCGAACAGCGGTCGGTCACTTGATCTACGTCCACTAATTGATCCACGATCAAGCCTCACCAAATTAGACTTATTGTAGCATAAAGTTCCTTCCTATGATCACTATGGAAGCATAATTATGGGACTTGGATGAACTGCGCGTGGTGTTTTTTATAAGCTTTGACTGTGTCTATTTTTTTAATCCTACAACACTCTGTTTCACTGTGGAATAGATCACTAATTAAAAGTGCTAACTGGGAAAAGTTTCAATCATTAAGGGTCGTAATCCGTTATAAATTACATTTCTGCCATTAGCTGCAAACAAAACTCTTGTGTCTACAAGGATTAATTTCTCTCGGGATCTTGTTCTCATTTTTTATTTAGCCTTTAGTTGCGTAATGATCGTTTAAGAACAGTGATATTTTAACCAAATGCTATGAGGAATAATTTGAAATCGATGCAGCATTCTATTTATATCGCTAACAAACAGAAAGAGCAACGTGATTGTTCGTTATCTATTCGAGGATTTGTGGTCCTAACTACTTCTAATCTGTAAGAAGCATTCGCAAACTTTATTAAGTGCTTTCCGATGATTTTTTTGCGTATTTAGTATCTTTTTTGTAAGTGTATAGTATCTTTTATTTTAAGTATTTAGCCTCCGTGAGATCTTCAATAGGTACCGTATTTATCCGAATAGAAAACATTTGGAAATAAGGAAGAAGAGGACTGCGACTTATCCGTTCCAGTTGGTGACCCTCTTATGCTTGCGGCCTTCACTGCTAAACAAGTTAAATTTAAGATTGATTTAGCATGTCTCATCATTTGTATCGGTAACATTAACTGGCATTCTATAGGCTCTTTGGTGGCGATCATTGTTTGTAGAAAAATACACTTCTTTTTAGTGCAATATCTTTGTTTTTGGGACTTAAGCATTTCTTTCCTACTTCGCTTTAATTTTATGTACATGCCCACGGCCTAGTTTTCTTGCAAAATCAGGTGTGGAATTTTCCTTGGAGGTTCAAATTAATCAGAGTCGATTATGATAGAGGAATTTAATTTACAGCTTCCATTGCGCATCACACTTAAGGCCTGAAAAGAACCTGAATTCAATTTTTTGAAATTTTCCTATCTGTTGATTGCTTAGTCGCTTACTGTAATGATGAGCATACGTACGCTTTCCGAGTACATTCCCTGTAATCTGTATTTGATATTCCAATCTGCCAATGATGGATAAATCATGTTGCTTTTCATGTGGAAGAATTTTCGTGTAAACGCATCACTCGATATCAGATCTTTCGAAGGCATTGTATTATTTTCTTCACCTCATTCATTTTGACGAATAATTGATATGAGTAGCTCTCACTGATGCATGAGCCACATTTAATTTTGTCATCATAATCATTATATTCGTTGTAATTGGCGAGCAATGACTAACGAAGAAATTATTATAATTATTATCCACCGATTAGACAAAGTAAAATGATAATTTTTTTCCTTTTATGGTTTAAGTTGTTAGGCATTTTGTTGGAGAATTTCTGGATATAGCGTATAATTTAGTCAAGTTTAGCTTTTTTTATGCAGTTTTGGATATGGTTATCAACCTTTTCATAGTAAGTAGGTATTAACGAACCTTCTGAGCACCTTTTCAGGGCATAAATGTATCAAGTGGAATAGCTATGCTGGGGCCAAGTGGTAAGGGTAAATTGTAGCAATAGAAAGAATTCAATTATTTATTGCATCCAAGTCATCATGAGTTGCGATCAAATTTCTTTATTTCGGGGATCCAACGATCAAACTAATGCAATTTCTTGTTTTTCTCGTACTCTCTATTCATGAAATTACCCATGTCCTATGCAGTCAATTGCTTCATTTCGTCGTTAAAAAAAATTCTTTGCGGCTAAAATGCTCACGAAAAATTATATCTACGGAATACATCCAAAATTTTGACCTGACATTGAGACGTTTTCCAAAGGAATGCTGAGAAATTAGAACTTCCGCTCTCATTTTCACCCTAAAAGATGTCATTTTCATTCAATACTTTACCTATTTCCTTTTTAGAGGCGTTGTGTAATTGAACTACGAAATAATATCTTCAGTCAGCTGCTTAGTCGAACGTTTTTCATTATTCAAAATATTTTATTTGACTGAGCAAAGAGCTAAGTCAATATTCATGACGGACTTTTTACTTGCCTTTCGTTCATCTAGTAATGGCTTGTAATTATACGCTGTGGTCATATCTCGGAACGCGATTACAGTTTTAGCTGACCGTACCCCATCACCTTCCATCAATGTACGCGAAGAAGCAGAACATGGTCGCGGCGTCAAATATCGACGACCTTGGATAAGCGATTACGCTTATTCTCAATTGATTTTATTTTTTTGAGATAAAGTTATCATGGCGTACTCGAATAGAATGACGACTTTGATCCAAGCCTTAAGAATTGAAACAGATTTTTATTATGGGAATGTATGGAATCTTATCAGAATGCTCGACAACTCTTCGTGAATTGGGTCAAGCCTCGCGGATTTGAGTCATCGCTTCTTAAAATTTATACCCAGCAAAAGAATGAAGTATCAATACATCATAAGACCTTCTCTATGTTTTCTCTAACTCACACATACGGGATGAAATTCCCATGAAAAAAGCAGTGGACTTTACGGAGATCGAACCCGGATCGCCCAATAGCCGGTGAGGTCTGTTAGCCATTTACATCTGTCTTAATTCTAGTCGAATTTCGGTGGGGGTTTATACGAGCTAGGAATTCCCTTCTCAAGTCCACATTGTAGCACTGGACACGAGGTCGTGCTTACTAAGTCACTTTTGCAGGGGATAAACCCAAATTTCTTTTATTCTTAGCTTCAGAAATACTAACTTTTCATATATTTCCAATCATTGGAAATAATCCAGCATCACCAACCATTTGGGAGAACAATGAAAATCAGGTTCGATTCAAATGTAGAAAAAATTTGACATCTGACTTATTATTTTTTAAACGTGACTAAGGGAAAAAACATGAAAAATCCGTAAAGCCATAAAATATTCGCCTTCAGAGAGTTTCATGAGTTCCTATTTATGTTGTATTGCATTTAAATGAAGTGAAACAGTTGGTCCCCGTGAGATAAGGGTACTTGACGCCTTATGGGGATATTTTTAATCTAATAATTGAATAAAAATTAACTGCGCTTTTTTAGTCGGAAAGGGAACTGCTAGCATATATATTGTCTATAATTCAATGGATAATGCAGGATGCTGAACGTTATGAAAATCGCATCGCCCAAAGGACAATCTCCTCTACAAAGCCGCAACATGATTAGCACGGAGTGGCATTGTGGAAGCTTCATGGTCAACCATCGCATTACCTCATCTTCTATATTGAATATGAGGGAGTAAATAAAGATGAAAAGTTACCTGCTGCGGAGTGTATTTTTCAATCAATGAGCTAGTTGAATAAATTTATATGGGCATTGTAATTACCACTTAGTTAGTAAATACTTTTCATCATATTTAACCATCGCTAACAACACATTTTATTCCAAAAGTATGACCCGTTCCTTTGTTACGTCAATATCTTTGAAAGAAAACTCTAAAAAATGATGCAATATATCTCCACTCTTTTGTGCCTAACGTTCGAAGACCTAACATTTCGAAGCATTACGCGACGATGCGTTTATTGCGTCTGAGGTAACGTTTATATAAATAAGGAGATGGTGAAAAATCCTTATCTTCCAGGCATGTTATCCGGCTGCTTATCGCCGAGGAGTCCTGAAGAGTGCCAAGGACATAAAAAAAGTCGTTTTGATTGTGCCGTCAGATGGCTTGAGACCGAGTAATCTAGTGAGGAAACGTGAGGCGAGAAAGCGGCCATTTCAACCGGATGTGTTTGCTTGCTCCCAAGAAAGTGTCGCATTGCACGGGAAGACTGTTTAAAGCGAGGTACGGATTTTTGTGCATTGTTGTGATGCAGAAAACTCCTACGACCTTCCAGTGCGCATAGTATGTCGACAGCACCTGCTGGCTGAATCCCAAGGCTACCATCTTCATATTTTTGTCCTCTTTGCCAAAATAACTCGGTACACAAGACGCCAGAATGGTGTTAAACACAAGAAAACGACGTGTCTTCACGCATCGTGTTATTTAGTCGTCACTGACCCTCGCAATTTGATTGCACCGGTAGTTTTTCCTTCTGAAACCAAATACCGAGCTCCAGCATAATAATGTATTTAGCTGGAAATAGTTCCGAAGAAAGGATCCTCGAACGACTTCCTGGAAAGTTTATGGATGTAACTGTGAAAAAGCTTAAATTAGAAGGCCTTCGTCTAATTTGGCCATTTTGTGAGAAAAAAGTGCGAAAATAACAGCATAGTTACCGTTGCTTGATCATAATTTCTCTATTTAAATTAGATAAGTAATTTTTCTGTGAGTCAGCATGGCTTTACTTATGGTAATATCGACATCACCACTTCATTCGGGTCTCATCCATGTAGAGGATAATTTAAGTGTGAATGAATGTTCAGCTGCCTTTATTAAAACGCAGTTTCGCAACTTCGCTGAATATTTTCGTTCGCTCTCTGTTCCCATGATGGCACGGGCAGCTCATGAGAGCCTTTGCGTGTCAAAGTGACGCTCGTGGACTAAGGTGCAGCGGCATTAATTTAGCGTGCGCAGACGTGATGCACATCGTATGACCTTGTTCCAACTCACTGAATCACGGGGAGTCGCGTTTCGCAGGCACGCAGCCAAGCGCCAAACCAGCAAAGGTTGTTGCAGATTCTTGTTTTCGTTTGCGAGGGCGTTGCAGTCGGAACAGCTGTTGGTCTTGGCGACCCCGGAGCAAGTAGCGCTTCAACTTACTGCGATATATGCGCACAACTTGCGATTCAGATGAAATAGAATAAAAATGGCTAATTTGGGTTCATTACAAAGCTAGGTGACTTTCTTGGACCCGTAAAATTGCCGGCGGATAAATTGTGCGGCCGTGTATTTCTACTTCTCTTGGGTTGTGGCAAATATCTTCATCGAGACCCCTGAAAATGAATGCTTGGCTTCCTTTTGTTTGTCCCAAGTGCTTTCTTCTACTGTAAAATATATGAGCATAATGTGTAAAAAGAAAAATACATCATCACTTAGTACAGCAACTCTAGTCCTGGTCGTAATGTCCAGTTTGAATATATTAATCCAATCCCGCCCACCGTAGCCGCATGGCTCTACCCTGACGCGCCGAATGTGTGACGGTCTGTTGGAGGAACTGCGAACTTTATCCCAATCAACTTGTCGACACTGCGTCGTTCAAGGTCACGATCACCAAAATATTTTCATGATTACTTTAGGTGGTCATATGAATAAAAAATAAAAAATTCATAAAATCGCAAACATAATTTTTTCTCGGCGGAAATACTGCTTGAGGGAGATGTATAAATACATAATCAAAGATTGATAAAAGAAGCGGAAAAATTGAAAATTATCCGAGTTATTTCATTCGCAAATACGGATGCAGACTAGACTGCACATGAAAGAAATCTCTTGCGGAAAATAATGATCAATCATTGTGTGACGGTCTGTTGGAAGAACTGCGAACTTTATCGCAATCAACTTGTCGACACTGCGTCGTTCAAGGTCACGATCACCAAAATATTTTCATGATTACTTTAGGTGGTCATATGAATAAAAAATAAAAAATTCATAAAATCGCAAACATAATTTTTTCTCGGCGGAAATACTGCTTGAGGGTGATGTATAAATACATAATCAAAGATTGATTAAAGAAGCGGAAAAATTGAAAATTATCCGAGTTATTTCATTCGCTAATACGGATTGAAATACTAGATTGCTCATGAAAGAAATCTCTTGCGGAAAATAATGATCAATCATTGATATTCAAAGAAGATGAGAGACACTACAATGTCTAACAGCCAATGGATCTCTATTAGGAGTCTAACGAAAATATTTAGCGAAGTTGCGAAACTGCGTTTTAATAAAGGCGGCTGAACATTCATTCACACTTAAATTATCCTCTACATGAATGAGACCCGAATGAAGTGGTGATGTCGATATTACCATAAGTAAAGCCATGTTGACCCACAGAAAAATTACTTATCTACTTTAAATAGAGAAAGTATGATCAAGCAACGGTAACTATGCTGTTATTTTCGCACTTTTTTCTCACAAAATGGCCAAATTAGACGACGGACAGCGTCAACCCCAAAATGGTTTCCATTCCAGACAAAGCTCTTAGCAAAGGGTGCGAAAAGTTTAACATTCATTCAATAATATGAAACGCATAATACCCAGAAGCACTGTTTTAAAATTTGAACACAATCGCAGGGAACGTTAAAAATAAAGTGATGTGTATTTTCCTGAACTTTTATCTCCAAATTTTCGTTAGTATTCTATGCCCAATGAAGCAGAACGGGAAAGTTGATTTGACTGATAAAACCTAGACATGGTAAATTTTACGTGGAAAAACTGATTCAGAAAAATGTAAGCAGTCGGAAACGAAGCTACATTCTGGTAAATATTTCGCCCATGACCTCAAAAGCTGCACATTTTATTTAAGTATTTGGATTATTTTCTCCCATGAAAACCTCGTGGCGCAATTGGCTGCAATGAATTTATTGAAATTGTTACGATATCCTTTGAAATTTTTTAACGATATTTGGAAGACTAGAATGTATATCCCATCTTAATCTGGGTGCTTCTCGTCTTCGATGGTTATCAAATCTTAAGAACAAGATAACTTCCTAGTGTACCGACCTATTCTTAGGACTCTGAAGAGGAGTTATGTGGGTGAAATAAAAATAAAGGGCATAATGTGCTAAAAAAAACATCAAATTATGCATCTCAAAGGTGAAGCTTTCGCGGAAAGTATGCTCTATAGAAGACACTAATTTTCTCTCGAGTTTGTGCAGTATTAAAGCCCCAATTTTTTTACAAGGTCTCATGCTGTATTAAAATGTCCGCAGAAAACTTTTTCACCATCACTCATATAAATTGCTCGCCTTTTGATGTGCATGTGGGCATCAAATCAAACATATAAAAATAATGCTTCTGGAAACGCTGAGGGAGAAATTCGGGGAATTTATAAGACGTTTTATAAGTGATTATTGGGTTCTACGCAGTCTTTTGATGAGGTATTTGAGGAAACGCTTAAGTAATTCCGTTCATGCCGAAGGAATTTTAACCATCGCATCAAGAAACCTCAAAATTTCTTACCCAAGCATCGAGGGAGGTCACGACGACCTTTGCGCGCTAACCCCTTGCGGTGGCCAAAGTCCTTCGGCAGCGTCATCGTCGGCATATCGACTTGGGGGGGGGCACTGCGCCCTCGTCGGCCTTCACCTTTGGCGCGCCCGTGCACCAAAGCGCCTCTCGGCCCCCTACGCCTCTCAGCCCGCAGCAGCCTCGGCATCGAACATTTCCAGCAAGGGCAGCCAGGGTGTGCCCTGGAGAATCAAGAATGAATGTCTCCTGTGCCATCCCTGAATAAACCTTGGCACGCCTTAGATCACTTCCCGTTGTAGATCCCACCTCCCCTTACGTCACATTGTTTCCTCCTTCAAACTATTTTCCGACATTATTGCCTGAATGCAATTTCTAGATCGTTCAATCGTTGGAAATAAAACTTCATGACTCTTTGCTGCGAAAAAAAGTGATTTCAATGCACTCCAATTTTTTTAAATTGAAGTTTTCACCGTCACTAGGGTTATTGAGCGTGAATCATTAATTAGTTTCTTTGTCCGTAGCGATCGTGATGTAACAGGTAGTACACAATTTCTCCTAAAGTTACCAAATACCTTGCAGTCCAACTTACATCTCGCAAAATACTCTTTGTCATTTCTCAGTGACATAATTCTGCTAGAATTCATTCGTTGAGGCGGTGGATTTCTAGAAATAATAATGCCTTTTAATATAATTCATGTGTGTTCTATTTTAATCAAATGGTTA
The DNA here is from genome assembly GCA_963169105.1 of Ceriagrion tenellum. Taxonomy (NCBI): domain Eukaryota; kingdom Metazoa; phylum Arthropoda; class Insecta; order Odonata; family Coenagrionidae; genus Ceriagrion; species Ceriagrion tenellum. The sequence goes on along the minus strand of OY720638.1, from coordinate 104,627,315 downwards.
GTGTGTTATCCGTTGGCATTTGAAATGCTTATGAGAGCGAACACCAAAAAATCGTTCCATGTTTATGATTGTACTCGGCAAAATAACTCAAAACCTTATGTTTACGTCCTCCCTATAGCTGGGTATTATCGGCTCGGAGAAAACAGAGGTATACCAGATTTTTACCACAGGTTTATCATCAACAGATCAGATATATTTTTGTCAGTTATTCAATTCCCTACCATCATTTCATAATAAAAACGAAGTACTCGGGAAAGCTATTCTTCGGTATTGATTTCTGTTATCCCAAGCTAAAGATGAGAAGTGTTCGCCTCCTTTAACGCTCTTAGTTTCCATTCGTCTCAAATATAAATGGCTGTTGCGATCGGAGCATCCAGTATCTTAGAGCAGTTAATGGATGTTTCTGGCGCGCATCTTTTCCAGACACCCATTAGGGATTTGAGCTGCCAATAGCATCCTTGATACGAAATTGCAAATCGCCGTGGGAATACGCGTATCACTTAAAAGAGAATGGAGAACAGGAATTGATTTCCTTTGCACTGCAAGGCATTCACAATGGCCTACCACTTTATACTTACCGAAATCCTGAAGTGTGGGGATGAGCATTCAGCGATTTTGAGGTAAAATTGGCCAAGAAACAATTTTCAAGGTCCGGGGAATTGAGAAGGGAAAGGGAGGAGCAACGCAGCTCATCACCGGTATTTTAGTGCAAACTAATGACTGTTGATTATCCATTTCATAGGGGAGAACAAACCCTTCAATCCTACCGCTCATGTTTCCAGGGGACACTGAAATTCTTTACAAAGTTCCATCTGGGGCGGAAACCTCTGCTATTGAGAGATAAATGCATGTAAATCGACCGATGAGAGGATTTATCTAAGAGAAACCGAGGTTAATTGGCTTCGAGAGATGAAAATCTCACCAAAGTGGCGTATAAAAATAGGCGGAGGTCACCGTTTGCATTCTTTATCTTCAATTGTTAGCTAAATTTGAAAAATCCATGGAGGCCATTGGAGGGATTTCAGTTTTTCTCCTTGAACTTTCAAGTGCTTTGAACATAGGGCTTCCAATCAATAGGAAAGGGGGCATTTGAAATTACTTATCAGATCTCTATACTAAAAGCGTGGCCTTCTCCATCAAGTTTATTAGTCCCTAAACTCTTAATTATATAAAATTTTATCTTTTTCTTATTATTTTCCTATGACGTTGATTATTGGCCTGTTTGCACTTCAAATTGATGAATGGCCTTTCCAAGGATTTCACTCCAAAACTTTTAAGTTGCAGACCTATGATTGTGCCGCTCCAAAGTCAACAAGTTCGAAATATCAGCCACCTTTTACCATAATTGACAACAATTTTAGACAAAAAGGTAACACATCTATAAATTAGGATCAAAAGGATTAGCTTTACGGTAGCCATTTCAGGAAAGAAGAGAATAAGGAATATCCGAGGCGCATTGACTGGTTCTTGGATGGAGAAACATTGGGTTGCGTGTATTTTGCAAGATTGAATGCTGCGAATGAGGAATAAAGCATCTTTTTAAAATTTTAATTTCTGTAATTTTTTTCTAGTTCTTTCTCAGCTAATACCTACATTTCAAAGGAAGTACCTGATCGGCCAAAAGTGGAATTTATCATATTCTTAAAATTTAGTTCTGTACACTGCTACAATTTTAGCTCTTGCCAAGGTTATAGTGAAACTGTTTTTTGATAGCTCTTCAAATCTGGCTCTTTCAGAGAGAGATAAGCTTGCAACTCTTGAAACTCATTTTTCGAGTGCGAAAAAAACCGCTGGCTTCATATATGTTAAGGTTGTTTTGCTGCTTAGACTGTGAGAGACAAGGGGACCTTGAAATAAGCTCCAAAAGATCCTTCGGGTTGTCGATGCATGCCTCGGGAGGATTATCGGGCGAAGATCAGCAGGTTGACTTCCGAGCACATAACTTTCCGTGCAAAACAAGTCGATTGAAAGCCCGTTTGAAGGCCGTTTTGTGTGCACGAAGAACCGAAATTGGCATCGTCAGATCTTCTTGAGCATGTTATTTGTGGAAAATTGCAAATTTTTCATTTATGCATCATGTTACAACTTGCTTGAAATGATACAATTTCTATGCTTAGTTTGCTTAAGATTTTAAATGCAAGTCATTTAAATGCTCTGAATTCCCTTGGCTTCATGCTAGATTTTCTTATCGTGAAGTGCATGCGGGCGAGGAGGCTGGCAAGTAGGGAATAGTGAACACGCACTTTCGATACTTGAAATAATACGTTCTGCATCATTCTGCTGCAAAATAATCTTTATCATTATCTCATTAATGTGTGTATATACTTATTGGTCACCCATTACAATAAAAAACACTTTCATCAGGTCTAAGATTTTGGGTGCATCTTATCACATAATGGAGTTTCAATTCACGTCCCCTTATGGGACGTTTGGTCCCTATAGGAAGAACGAGGGATGAAAATAATCCAAAAAAGATGGTGAAAGAATATCCATGAGGAGGAAGTTTAACCTTTGCATACGCGTCATTGTAGGCCGAATAATCTTTGCAATGAAAGTCTAAGGAATGAAATATCGTAAAAGGTAATCATTTCTCTGAATCAAGAGCAGTACGAAATTTGAAAATGGCAGAATCGTTCTAGCAGACTCAATCGCTTGGACTCTCCAATAGATGCAAAGAAGAGTTTCACTGAAAAAAACTAAAGTTCTGCCCATTATTTTACTCATCCAAGGAAGGTTTACATGTGACGTGGATTAGCAATCAAACAACTGTCTCCAGTAAAAGTGAGAGTTTTCTTTCAGATACTTACTTAATTTCAATAGAAATCTTGATTTACGCCGCATTGTTTTTCTCAGTAGAACTCAATTGAAATTCAAGTATTACAGCGGTGTTTAGAAAAAATGACAATTAATATTTTAATTGGTAATACTCCAGTAGCTACCAACTTCGATGCAGAATATCTATGCAACTAAGATGCAGTCAATGCAGAATAATCGTACAGGATCAGCATTTTCGTATATAATAAGGATAGGATTGTACACTATTTTCTTCAGTGACTTTAAAGGAGGTAATTAGAACTTGGGCGGGTATTCTCATACTTTTAATTGCAACTTTTACCTACGGCCATTATCACAAATGCATCAAACATATTTAACAGCATAAATTAGGCGATCATAATTGCATCCGTCACTTCTATTCAGTTACCAGAAGAAATAAAGTATAAAATCGAGAGAGCTTAAGTATGAAATTGTTTGTCTATATGAAAATAGACCCATTCATGAAGCAACCTTATTGGTCAGATAGCATTTGAAGATATCAAATTTTACAAAATTGCTCATATTTTTCTCTATTCCTTCTGATTTGGAGTTTTCAAGGTATTCTAGGTCCTGTAGCAACTTTCAAATGATGTTGGAACAAATACAAAAGTAGGCAAAGTGTTGTGATACTTATAAAATTGATCATTTTGGAGTTAAAATGTTAATTTTCTTCATTGCGGAAGGCGATATTGTAAATTCTATTTTAAAGGCTTTTACGTCGAAAATTTCAGTATGAGTCTACGGACAGCTCGAATTACGTAAATAATAAAAATATAGTATAATAACAATCGGCGTTATTAAACTATTCATTGTGCTCACAGAAGACTACAAAACGATAAGGTTAAATAGCTCTACCCTTCATGGCAGTTCCTCTCTGGCATGAAAGAGTGGCAAATCTAATAGTATTTCAAGCATTTATTTTAACTTGTCTTAATGGTCAACTTTGATACGAGATTTTTACAACCAACCATTTATTCAGCAAAATCTCATCCTTTTATAACTTTTAATACAATTAGTTGCCATAAAAATTGCAAGAAACACGCCATGATGCGAAATGATGCCCCGTGGGAAAGTTATTGAAATGTAAAGCCGAATATAAAATCTTCCAAATAATATTTACCGTAATTTGGCGTATTTCTTTGCAACATCACAAGCCACCGAGATTAACGTTTCTCCCATATCATAAAAAATGCCATAATCTCTATTTATCAGCCATGAATAAAACCTTCTTATCTCATATCTCTGATACGGTTTTGGACAGTTCAAGGTTGATATTTGAATCGGTCTGAACTATTAATGCATTCTAATTTTCCGCTGCAGCGAATAATTTATACTTGTAAGCGGTTAAATAGCGCTGACAGATAAATTGTTTGTTCGATCGATAAATAGCGACACGCATGTCTTCCTCCACAAAAAATGTTCTCTCCTCTGGTTCATTTACAACATCCCCATGGGTCGATGTATGTGTGTTTCAATATTATGATGTATTTCCTGGAAACTGGAGGGACGTTCTGACGGCGGATTCCTTGTCTTATCCTCAGCACCAAACAAACACCGTGCTTCGAGGCCACCAAGAGAGATCCATCCCTCCATCGAAAAAATGCCGTGTTCTCTCTTAACCCTTACACTGCTGCAAACGTACTTTTACGTTCGCACGGCAGGCTGCCGTGAACGTACTTTTACGCCCTACCTCCCTTGAGCGCTTTGAGGTTACTCGTTAGCCCTTGAATGTTTTACAATGCACTATGCACTAAAAATTCTTTAAATGTTTTCTTAAAGTAATTATAAACAGAAATTACAAATGCCTATATTGACGTTTTTCCATAGACTTTCTCAAGCGAGAAAGATTTCGGCGAGGACGATTCACCTATCAGGCGCGTGGTAATCCTCATAATCGGGAAACCGCACCGCAGTGAAAGGGTTAATCTTCTCTCCAGTGAATCGTGTCGTTCACTTTGCGCACCTATCTTATCTCTTTGCTGACACTCGACATTTGCAAAAGGCTCGTCGGAGACAAATATTTCGAAGCGTTAGCCCCGCCCCCCTTCCGTGGCGCAGCAGCATCGAGTCTCGAGCCACGGGCAAGTTCGCGAGAGCGGAAAACCCTGGTCGACGACGACACCTATTGGGTTTCCAGCCATCACCCCCGCACCCCCCCCTCCCCCCACCCCGCTGCGTGGGAAGGTCCTCTCCCGCACCAAACTTCGCCCCTGAATCCCCACCCCCTCCGCCGAGCACTCAAACCTTTCGATAACTGTTCGATGGGAAAACACCTCTCCCACCGCCCCACGGAATCAGCCAGGCGATGGGTGGGAGGGCGGGGGGAGGTGGGAGGAGGAGGGGGCTGCGGCGCGAGATGGAAGCGAAGGGGGGGTCGGAGGGCGGTAGAGGGGGAAGACCACGAGCTTTTCACGTGAAAGAATGGACCTCCGCGAGTCTTAATAAGCGAGGTGTCGACCGCCACCTGCGCAGAGAGACGTACGGGCGCTCGCCTTCAACTCACCGCAGCGCACACTCGTGATTCTTCGCGGAGCGAGCCCACCGACTCGCGCCAACTTCGAGCTAACCTCGCGGACGGACACCACTGCGGCGCCCAACACCGCTCTTGCGGTTCCTTTGTGATCGTGTCCGGGATTCGTTGATGATATGGCCGCACCGAGTCTGCTTCAGAGGTGAGACACTGACCACGTTCCTTTGCTTACTCACAGATTGCAAGTGGTGATTAACCTCTGCCGACGCGAATCGTTCCCGATTGACGCACAGCGTTGTTGAACTCCCAGGCTATGAATGAATTCGCCGTGTTAATTCCACGCTTCCAGTTTTCGCTGACGTTGATCGAAGCCTATTCCAAGGGTAGTTGATACTTTAATTTCTTTCGCTCCTTCGATTGGAGCGAAAGAAATGAAAGTGTCAACTGGATTCGATTGGATTTCAATGCATGTTTGACGATTGAATACCGATTCGGTCATCTCAAGCGCTAATGGGAAGCGATTTTTATTTTTCAATGAATGTAACCTTGCTGGGTAGCACTGAATTGCCTACTTAGCTTTTAGTTGCAAGTCTAACTGAAACACAGCACAAAGCCTCTTCATCGTTGGTATCAAATTGCCGAGAAGAGAAATAGGTTATGAATCTATGGCTTAATATTTTGTTTGGCATATTTATGTAGCCGTCGGATTCATAACTTTGATTGAAGCATATCCTTCTTTCTGGACGTTCCATAAGCTTATCAAACGGACACGATGATATATATGTGTTATAAATAGCATCCTAAAAGCAAATACATCTAATCTGTCGTATTTTTACGTCCAAATTATATCAGGTATTATTAATCAGTGAGTATTGTGAACGAGTTCTCTTATCTCCTTTTATCGCTTTTACGAGAGATATTCTTTTCATTTTTGTCATTGTTGACGTGTGTAATCATTATAATAATACTTGGTTTACATAAGATGAAATAGTTAAAATAGAAACTGTGATCCCACATTTCTATTTGATATTTAGAGGAAAAAAATTATCACTATGCGTTGACTAGGGTTGTGTGAAGTTAAAATGTGTACGATGGCGGGGTCCACCACTAAGCTTGAGCCGTCGTCAAAAGATGATACCCAGTGATATTTTTTAACGCTTTAGACGGTATCCATATTTAGAGAATACAATTTCGTACTTTTCCTCAGAATTTTATTTTGTGTGGTACGACGCGTTTCACCAACTTGCGGCATCATCAGGTAGCAAGTCGGTGAAACGCGTCGTACCACACAAGATAAAATTCTGTGGAAAAGTACGAAATTGTATTCTTTAAATATGGATACTATTAACTTCCACTAAGTGAAGCCTGAAACTGTCGAGTGCTTTAGACGGTGTTCATTCCAGAGCATGATGACACTCGTGAATGATAGTACAGCTCTATTATCCTCTTGCAGAAGCCCCTGCTTTCCTCGTACTTCACAGGGGGAAGTTACCCCACCGAGGAAACGAGATCACCTCGAAGATCACGGCGAGTGGCGCCCGAGGAGAGTCGTTCCTTGGAATCAATCATTGTCAATTGTTGTCGGGCCAATTTCCTTCGGTCATCGTCGTCGCGAAGGCTCTCCCCTCTCCCTGCCGGGGTGAAGTCTCCGTCGTAGTACTGTGCCTGCGTAAGCGCCCTTCTCCCCCCCCCTGTCCTTCGCCGCCTCACTTACGAAGAGGCTCTCGGCACTGGAGGAGAGCAGCGATGTTTCAGTCCCGCCCCCCGCAGTGACGGGGCAGGCACGCTCCACTCCTCGACGCCTCGAATCGGGAGCTGATCTTTCCCAACTGTAATTTCTCAATTTGTGAAAGTATATACACTGCAACGCCCAATTACGGGTTGTGCAAGAGTATTGTACTCAATCTTTTTTGCCAAATGCAAGAAATATTCTGTACCAGACGACGATGGGAAATCCCACGACGGAAATAGCCTTTACCAAGCCATTCTCTTGCTCTTGAGAGGACGATTGTTCAACATTCACGAGTGTCATGATACTCTGGAATGAACGCCGTCTAAAGCGTTAAAGAATACCATTGGGTATCATCTTTCGACGACGGCTCAAGCTTAATAGTGCACCCCGTCATGGCACACATTTTAACTTCACACAACCCTAGTCAACGCATAATGATTATTTTTTCCTCTAAATATCAACTAGAAATGTGGGATCACAATTGCTATTTTAACTATTTCATCTTATGTAAACCAAGTATTATTATAATGATTACATACGACAACATTGACCAAAATGAAAAGAAATTCTCTCGTAAAAGCGATAAATGGTGATAAGAAAACTCGTTCACAATACTCACAGATAAATAATACCTGATATAATTTGGACGTGAAAATACGACATATTAGATGTATTTGCTTTTAGGATGCTATTTATAACACAGAAATATCATCATATCCGTTTGATAAGCTTATAGAACATCCCGCAAGAAGGATATGCTTCAATCAAAGTCAAAGGGAGGAATAGTAGAAACTTCCCTTCTGTGCGCTAAGATTGCTCAATTCCATCTGCCTCGAGTACTTGTGATGCGTGTCGGAACTACCAAAGCTGGGGCTCCTTACGTTCAATTTTCTCGTGGCACTTGTCAGTTGGCATATTTATTTTTTCTCGGGTGTTTTGAAGGCATTGAAAGTGTTGTTTTTTTTAATATTACAAATTACACAGTTACAAGTATACTTTCATTTTCTGGTCATTACGGTTGATTTTATCCAGCATGGTCCTGCTAAGCTGAAGCTTATCAGCAGGTTCCAAGTTTACAATGTTTTGGTGCAATCACAAAGAAAATTATATTCTATCAATAATGAAAAAAAGAATAATAGTGCAGTTGAGGTCCTGCTTAGCCAAAGCGGCTTGTCAGCAGGTGCCCTTAGTTAAAAAAATATTTTTTTTGCTGTGTAGGGTTTTGGACAAATAAGAATAAGTTATCAAATAAAGATCAAATTCTAATAGATATCCTGTATCTGGCCGTGAAATCATTTTCGTGGACAAGTGCTCATCGCAGCCCCAACGACCCCCACGTGACACTTTCCTCCCAACTCGTCGAGCGGAGGGGGGTCCTCTCCTTGAGTGCGAGCGCGCGACCTCGGCATGAGGCTCAGGGTCAGAGCCAAACAAGAGAGACGCGGACGTGGGCGCCCGCTACGCCCACCTCTTTAAGATGGGGGTGTGTGGGCGGGCGCATGGCAGGGGGGAGAAGTAGAAGAGAGCACATTCGGAAGCGATGGGACTAGACGGGCGCCGGCGCCCCCGGAACGACCACGTATAAACACAGATCGGATTAGGGGAGGGGATCCAGCCGAGGGAAGTAACCGGCAATGAGAGGAAGGCATTCGAAATGCCACGGCGAAGAGGGGAAAGAGAGGCACGGGACGTGACGTCAGATGCGTCCCCACCAGCCGGGCAGATGCGTCCTTCGGGTTGATAAAGTGTGACCTCGATTCGGTGGCTCGTTGCTGCTCTCTGTGACTTCTGTGAGTTGTTGAGGTCACCCGGCGAGACACTGCATTTGTAGCCCAATTAAATCGGCGCGGCGAAATTTGAATGGCTCTTCCCGCGCGAGCCACGGACACTCCGGCTGCGTTTTCCGCGGTGGATCCGGCGCTCTTGGCCCCTCCCCTCGATGGCAATCCCCCTGCACCGCCGCGTCGGTCCTCCCCTCTGGAGGCAGGAGTGTGCACGAATAACGAAAGTGCAATGCGGCTGTGTACAAGTAAAGAAACGAAGGTCTCATCCGCCAAACGTCTCTCGTCACTCAAAAAGCGAGCGGGAAATGACAAATACCAAGCTGAGGAAAGCGAGCCAGAGGCCCGGTTATTAATCGTGACGATTTCGGCGTGATTTGGTGGAAATGGAGCGAAGTGACCGACCCAAGGAAACTGCAACGCTGAATAACTCCATGTTCATAATTTCGCCCTATTCATCCGGTGATTGTGAAGGACAACGAAAATTACGTCAAAATGAATAAGTTGGCCGGAAAAGTTCACTGTCGTCGGCTCATTCATTACGTTGATATGCATCTAACAAGGTTCCCCGTTTGTAGACCCTCGGCATAGGGAGAGGATCCTCGATGATCCCTGCTGCCGCTGGTCCGCGACAGAATCGGATGATTTTATGAAAACGTGGAGGAGTAGTGTTAAAAAATTGGGTCAATCCACGGAGGAAAAACCGGGACATAATTTACACCGCGTCTTGCACCAATTCATATTCCGTAAGCAAATGAGTAGTAATTAAATCCCAGAATGATATCCTCTCCATGAGCAGGCGGGAGAGGGTGGGGGGAGGGGACACCTGTGCCGACCGTTGCGCAATCGTCTGGAGAGTGATGAATTTTTCATGAAGCAGTGGTTAAAGGAATGACGTACGACAACAAGGTAGCGCCACGCATCCGACCTGTCCGGATAATTTAACCTTGGTTTTGTTTGGATCGCGGACGACGGCTCGGGAAAAACAGTTATTGAAATCAATCGGCACGGAGTCGCAATCACTCCCGTCGATGTTCCCTGTTGACTTGAATAAATCTGTCGGCTGTCTCGCTCCTCATTTGCTGGTGGTGTTCTCATGTCTACTCCTCGATCAGTCCCGAAAAACCAAATCCCTTAAAAAAATGTGGACAAAGAATAATACAAAGATCGATAAAACGGTACCTGGAAATGGAAAACTTTTTTCCTTTTCAACGCTAATGCTTAATATTTTCGCCTGTTGATCCAGAAAATCTGCTTTCTTTTAAAATCGATTTTCCCCCGGGCTCAACCATTACAGTTTTATGTAGAATTAATAAATGCGCGGGTGTTACTGGCATAACTTCTTTGGCGGGTAAAATACTCCTCTCCAGATTATACTAAGACCTAATAATTTATGTTATATTTTGTACTTATACGTATTTTGCACATTGATCCTGTCTTATTACAAACTATACTTGGTCATAAATATTTTATGATGCCACCCTTTTCGGCGATTGGATAAAGAGAATCTCTATTTTGTCTTTAAATGCCAGTGGTAGGGTCTCGGGGGATCATATGCAGATCAAATAACTCCAAAATTTTGGAAGACAGTGAAGACTTATTTGTAATCAATTAACTTTGATTTCCAAATTGTGATGCTGCATCAGTCATTACTAAGGAAGACCCCTGTTACAAAGTGTTACAAAGTGTTACAAAACGCCGCTGGGGACAAGTAAAGGCGTCGAAGAAATAACTTCTTCTAATCCACTTAGTAGTGGAAATGTTTATGACCTCTACATTTCATTCTTCAGTTTTCAATGCGTCTGTAATAAGCCATTTACTTCATTACTGTATTCACCCTTTTAACTTGGAATTTTAGGGTAGTTTAATGAGTATATTGCTGGATTTAGGGACCGGTACAATTTTCATTCGCCAATATCAGTGGTGCGGTGTTCGTATCAATCACTTCCCTGGAGGCAGCTCCTGTGACGCACGGTCGTCTCTCAATTACGCACCGAGGATGGCCATTATGTGGGCTCAAACCTTTGCCCCGAGCGTGTTTATGCGATCACTGAGTGACGGCGCTGAAGAACATTTGCCGTCAGCGACCGCAACAGAAGAGTGGATTATATTCCGGCCACTTTTTCACGCTAGAGGCCATGCTGAATCACCAGCAAAAATGGAAATATTTGGTGATTATACAGGATCAATCTGGAAATCATAATAAAAGGCTGAATGAAAATTTATTACGACTGACTGTTCCATCGAAATTATGAAAACATTGTCTTTAAATGTAAAAATACCGTGGGTTGATTTAATTCAGATGAGCTCCAGGTTCACTGTTACCAGTGAGTGAAGTGTTTCAGTTGGGCTCTTGAATTACCCTCGAAGTTGGATAAAATTATTTTTGTTGAATTATAATTCACATCCAAATCATATATTTCAAATGATTGACTGTGGCAAGACACGAGCCCGAAAAGAGAAATTATGTGCTCTAGACATTCTTTCGAGTTCCCCTCTAATTTACCTCGTGCCTTCCGGTAATCGAATTAAAGATTACTGTCTTCAATGAGTAAAATGTAATGGTTCGGGATAGCTCTTTACATGCGTGTAGCCAGGAGGTTATCTGAACAGAAATGTCATTCCAAATCTGCAGTGCGAAGCTAGCAAGGATGATAACAGGTGGGTGTCGTACTCATCCCCCTCAACATCATACTGACTACGCCCATGTCTTGGTAGGGAATGGAAGAGGGTGACTTCCTATTGATTACGAGGTATGGCCATCTAAGACCGTGCCGAAGAGTGACCATCAAGGATCAGGACGGAATGCTAAGTTAACAAATCTACTGACTTTCTCCGGAATCGGATTTATAATTGGGAGGGATTTGCTGATGCTAACTTAGTACGAAGTTCATTCCGTAGATTAACCCCGCTGATTATTTCCCTACTGTTTAGTTACCACGATAGCCAAATGCAATACTCCCTTTGGTCGCTCTTTAAAAAGCAAAATTAAATTTGAAGTTGTTTACGTAATTAAAGTGATTGAACTCAATGTCGGCGTCGTTGAACGTCAAATAGCGGTTCAATCTATTCTGATTTAGTAGTAATTTTAAAAACACACCAGCAATATGGTCAGTTTTAAGGCACGCTCTCTCTAAGATATGAACGCGTTGGTAATTCAACAGGTGCGCTCTGCAATTGGCTAGTAGATATGAAGACGGTTGCTTCTTTAATTCATGAATAATAGACATGAGCGATGAATTTAATTGCTTCATGAAAGATCACATTGACTCGGTAACTTTATCGCAGTTTTATTTAAATGGCCACTTTGATCGTATAGGCGATATCTTCAAGTATATATTAACATAGATGTCACCAATACAATGAAATAAGTTGTTTAAAATAAAACTGTGTGAAAAAGTTACCAATTCAATGCGAGTTTTCATAATGGATTTTCACAAAGTAAAGTCCAAAGTCATCAAAATTATGAAATTGCTCCTATTTTTCGAATTCCAGTGGATGAATATGATTAAATGGCTTATTTATTTATCTATTCTCTAGCTAATAGCTCCTCCAGATACTCTCTCCTTGAATTCTATTGACGTTACATGCTATCATTTCAGATCCCATGGATACTTACAAGCCATAGGTAAATGCGATGGCATTGGGTACGATAACCGAAATTTATAATTTTCTTAAGCGTTGGATGTGCCGTATTTAATTCGGAAAAAGGTCATGACGAATGCTTTCGCCATTTTCGTGGCTATATAAATGTTTTCATATATATAGTCTTATTTTATTCTCGGTAGTTAAAATCAGGATCTATGTATTTCTCATGACGGCAGTTTTTCCGTGTTTTAAAACCGCATTTATATTGTGACGGAGATGAAATTTATTATAATCATTTTATTATTGTAAAGAATTGCAAGTATACTCGTTATGTGTTCGATAAATCGCCTGGAGAAGGCTAGCCAAAAGCAACATTCAAAATGCTTTTCGCATCCAGCTATATATTAGGAGTTTTTTGCTAGCTGCTGGAGAAGGATTAACGTTGGGCGTTGGGGAAGGATTGGCGTTGGGTGTCTGCCGTGCTCAAAGTGGCTATGTCCAATCGAAAACAGAAGGTTACGGTTCACTTATCCCACTTTGTTTTCAAGGATGATCGGGCGAAATGACCGCGTAAGAGCTGAGTTCAGATTATTTTTCCAGCTCCACCCGGACGGAGAGGGTCGGAGCCTTGGCTACCAAGTCAGAGTTCCCAGTTGAGGGGTCCGAGATCCAAATTTAACTCACCGAACGAACTTGACCGAATAAAAATTCCACTCCGCACACCGAAAGAACTTGACCGATTAAAAATTTCACTTCCCGCCGAACGGCCTTGGGTGGAAAAAATTCAGCTGCACCGAACGAACTTGACCGAATGGAAATTTCATTTCATTTCCTCCTATATTATGCTGATGTTCTCTTCAACAAAAATTCGTGGGTGACACTTATTTGGTATTCAAGGACCTCTCTCTCTCTCTCATCTGTACCACTCAACTCTCGATGCTCAACGAGATCCACGACAGGACGTTTTGCATTAGCTAATGCCCACAGTCGTGGTTTAGTTTTGGTGTTTCATCACCTCGTTAATGTGGTTTGAGTGAACATACGAACTATATATTGACCACCTTTCTAGCGCAAACGATGTCCTTCTAACACAGATTCTTTTGTCAGGTTGTCAAATTTTCTGAAGAGCGATTTCATGAAAGTTTTAGAGTAGCCAGTACAGTTATTTATTAAATAATATAGCAATATACCCTTAAGTATTCCAAAATTTCAGCTTCCATCCAACTTGAGGTGACATTTAACTTTCATAATTTGACTCTCAAGACTAAAACTGCATATAGTTCATATATGACTTTTACCTGGAGAAAGAAGCATGGTTTATGGACGGAGAATCGAAGACAGCTGCGAGAAAGCATGACTTACAGAAGGGCTTCAAGGCTTTACCTCTTCGGACATCTCTGCATTCGGTAATGATAGTTTTACCTTGTTCCGAGATCCCTTACAATTCCATTGGAACCAAAGAAACAAATTGAAAATTATGTGAAGCAGTGTGAGGATTACTTCGTCTCGGAGTATGAATACGATCGCAATAGCAATCAATCAAAATTGCCCAAGTGACTATGTATAATATTAGGTTAGGCCCTGTCTGCGTTCTTCAATGGTTTACGTTATTGCTCAGTTGCTAAAATTAACTTGGAACTTGGATCGTTTTTTATAGGTGATATGATAAGTGAACCATAATATGATAATTTTGCAGACTATTTAATTGTGGCGGGGATATCTATTATGAACTATACTGACTTTATTCAATTACATTTGGTTTTCTAAACGTTCAGTCATGGTCACCGAAGATCAGATTAATAAAAAGTGCCAATATTATCCATCGATACTTTCGGCAAGATAATGAGATGAGGTAGTCTGGAAGTAATTCAAAGGTAAACATTTTGTTAAATTGCGCAATCCTAAATATGCTCTACGATATCGATATTGAGGTGGTAATAAAATGGTGCGAGCACTTGTTTCCAATGAGGAAACACCGAGACTTCTTCCTTCTGATTTCCGCTGAGATGCCATGCTAAGCCACTTACGCCCTCCATCCGGACATGTTTGCAGTTGGGTCAGGGACACGGCTCTGCGGATTTTCTTCTTAATTTAGCATCACAGCCGAAATCGGAGAGCTACAAAGGAATGTGCCTTCGCGCCATATTGCCGTATCCAAGGAAATCCTCTCTTTAAAGTTTACGGTTGAAAATATGAAAACGTATTCGGATGTCCAGTTTATTCCGCTCTTTGCCTAAGCCTTTTCAAGGAAATGGGTTTCGTGTAGACTTTACGCTGAAGCGGAGCACCGTTTCCAAAGGGAGTGGGACTTGGTTTCCATTTTGTGGACTTTACCCCGAGCCTATGGATTCGTAATGCGAACTTGCACCGTAAATAAGAGGACGAATGACCGCTGTTTCTGTTGGAGCATTGCCATCATCACAATCGCGCCATTGAAAAATATTTTTCCACGTAAAATTTAGTATAAATTGAATCCCTCGAGGATATTTTACAGTTTTATGAATTTTGACGACGAAAGGATGTTATGGTCTAGTCCTACCAACTATCCATTACCATTTTCTGAATCAGAAGTTTTATATCATGAGCTAATAGGATACTCCTCATTGTTATTTTAAATTGATATTGAATGTAAATAGATATCGAAAATCAATGGCTGGTTGTGATTAGATTTTAGCGTGCACCAAAAGTTAACGTCCCTCCTGTGCAATCTTACTAGTTGAGTAGATTAATCTTCTGTTGTTCTTGTTATTTATGAAACCAGATTAGAATCGTGACCATTGCGTTTACAGTGCGCAACCTACCAGGGAAAAGTGAAGTAATATGTTGGATGCTGAGGGTGGAGAGAGATGTAATTGAATCTTCATCCAGAAAGCCTCTTATTTTCCTTCTTCCAATCACTTATCCAGCATCCTCTCCTCTATCGCTACCTTCAAAAGCCCATGGCCCCTCTCCTACCGGCTGAATGTGCTTTCCCTGCCTCCTCTTTTGAATTCCCTGTGCTCTTCCTCCTCCGCCTCTTTCCCTCCTCGGCCACCAAGGCCGGCACTTTTTCGTTTGTTCTCCGTCACCCCTTTCATCACAGATCCTCCTCTGTACCCAGAGCCCAAATCACTGCAATCCATTCTTATCCTCTTCCCTCCGTGTCCAGGTTGCTGCACTGTGCAATGCTCAATATATGTACGAGTCTTCACCATTCCATTCCAAGGCACCCTTAATAATCCTTTTTTCTCTTCCAATCATCTTTTAAACTCCTCTACTACCAACGTTGCATTATTCCTAATGCCTTCCTATGAACATTTTACTGCAGAGTACTAGCTTAAACCTAGCTATATAGTTCTCTCTGTGCCGGTCTATGCCTACTACCCTTATACCTTGCATTATTACTTGCCTTCATCGTCTTGGAAATCCTCATAACCTCAAGTATTTTTAGTAATTATCTTCATTCTGCATTGCTTGCAGTACTTGCTTAATGCGCCTACAGACGACTGTAATTCTTTGGCAGACACCATGCTTGGATATGTGCAAATCCAACCGGAATTCCTATTACCAGCTCTTTCCATGCTTCTCTCCTTTATTCGACTGAAACTTGGTAACAACTTTAATTGATATTGCCAATAAAGTTATCACTCCTAACGAGCACTTTAAAATGGAAATTTATGGTCAATACTTTGCAATTATTATCGCTAAAAATTGATGATGTTGAAATGTAGGTAGTTGTTAAATTGTATCGCTAAAACCCGAACCATGATATAGCATCTCTTATTAGGTACTTATCTAACTTGCGTCTTACAAGCACTCACATTTCATAACCATACGCTCTCATTGTTCATATATTCCTCTCCTATTAACTTTTTGGTTCTCTTTATTAGATAGGTAACTCAGCGCGGGATTCGATTTTAAACTAGGCCGATCGTTATAGAGACCTCACCCCTGGGTACGTGAAATGACCAAGTCATGAAGTCAAGGGGTCTAAGTAACAAATTCGTTGTTTTGAGAAAACTGAAGTCAAAGTTGAAAATTTTTGGTAGGTTTGGTACAACCCACTAAGTAGTTAAGAGGCATTACCGTAGATAGTATCACCTGTCAAGAAAATCACTTGGATCCCTTTACCACCTAAAAGATTTATATTTTTACATCCCATTCCTATACCTAACTTATTTTTTTTTAATGTCACTTAGACCCCTTGACTTCTGGGGCCCACAAATCTTCTCGGATTCTTATATGAATATCATGCTCGAGAGAGATATTGATCATTATCAGAGCAAATAATGGATGGTTTTTCGATTACTTTTTGTTGGTGCGTGCAAGAGCCACGCAACTGTAAAGTTATTGTCGGAACCATTAAATTGATTTGATTTTTAAAAAAGCACCTTTGAGGACGCAATGGAACTCTACTGGTGGTGGGTTTAATATTTCCGCTTCCCATAGTTGCCAACAACGCGTTATTGAGTCGCTAATTCAAATTACCAATGAACATACGCGTGTGCGCGTGTACTTTGCGCGCCTAACAAAGTATTAAGCAAAAAATGAACGTGACGAGGGTCTTCCAACCTCCTTTGTAGAGCTTTCGAAGTGTTTCAGAGTTTACCAGGTCTCTCTCGTGCATCTACGTTTCCCTCGGCTAAATATAGAAGGGTTGCGTCAGCCTCTGCCCCATAGAAACAACGTGAGCTCGTTCGCCCTTCATAATCAACGGATTACTTCTCAATGTCCTTCCACAGTAGACCAATGGGAATTTCAGTCGTGTTTTTTGTAAATGAGAGGATATGTACTCGATGCCTAAGTGATAATGCTTTGGGTCATGATGCATGCTCATCCTGCTGTTTCCTACGTGAGAAGGAAATAGGTGAACATTTCAATCCGTTTGAAAGGGAGTTTTGTTTAATATTTCGTCATAATTCATGTTAATACCACCCATTCTGATGACCTGATGGCTCAGGATTCCGCAAGTTTTCGCACAGTGTGCCGGGTACACGGTCCTCCTAGTCTTCTATTGTAATCTCATTTCTCCTGACGCCGATCGAGAAAGAGCGAACGCATTGCGCGCTTGTTATGGTCATTTTACTAGAATAATCGACGCGTGCGATCAGAGGCGTGATGTTGATGTCTCTGATATGGATCGCTGTCTCTTTGTTCACCAATACAATCCGGCGTAATCACTTCCAGCGGTTGTCGCAATCGTCTTCGTTCTCACCAGGCGAAGCAGAGATGCTGATGATTGCATCCGTCGATGACGGGGCTCCTGCGTATGGATGCTCAATTAATATCACCCTTCGAAGTCTCCAAGGATACGCGATTCTCTTGAAGTGGAAATGTCATCAATTATTAGTGTTTAAAATCGTCTCAATTCTTCAACTCTAACCTCGGCTAATTTCAGTTAATCATCATTTACTCAAAGAGAGAATCTCGTTTGATAAAATTCCTTTCCTATTGTATCGAGGAAGTCAATGCGGGTTTTCCACCGGGTCAGGTTGTCCATGTCTGCCGACGTTTCGATGACCGAGTTGCAACCTGACCCGGTGGAAAACCCGCATTGACTTCCTCGATTCCTTTCCTATTGCGAATTGCACATTAGTAAGCAAATCCTTGTGCATTGTGCATTTCGCTATTGTTTGAAGTCGTTGGGCCAAGTCAAGTCTCACATAGTTGACTTAGGAGGGCATCAGTAATGCTACGAGTGCCCTTCAATGGCGTGCCCAGTTAATTTTATTGCGGAAGTCGCGAGGCCTCATGCAGGAATAATTTTTACAACTTGATGGAGACATATTTGGCGCCACATCCTTGACGAATCCCGCCTTATGGCAATCAAATGTGGAATCATTTATGTGGAATTTTTAAGGCCATGAAGTCAGAGCCTTGGTAAATTCATTTTCTGGCGATTTTTAGCTCTTTCTCTGCGAGCCCCACGGTTTGAAATCTTTGAAAAGAGTAATCTTGGAGGCTATTAAAACAGCATCAGTTTCTCTTCCAGGGCATTTTTTAATGTAAACTATGTCCGTAGTTTTCTCTCGTATTCATTTTCGAAATTCTATCCAGGAAATTCTATTCTCGTGGCACGTTTTGGTTTTAAGTTTTTAATGGTAATAATGGTGATTTGAATGGTAAGCTATCCCTCGTTACTACGATCCTCTGAAGGGGCCTTGGACACACACCCCCCTAGTGCTCTGGCGGCGAGTCTATCGCCCCCGGCGTTACCTCCAAGCCCCACCACCAATCGTCGGCTGCGAACCATCCCTCGGGGCATATAATATACAGCCGAAGACAGCCAACATTAGGGATGACCTGGAAAAGTGATTGACAGGTTAGCTCTCGGTCCAATTGAGGACTGCGCAAATCACCTCGCCCACCATCGAGTTCACTGGGCAAATACTTATTGGGGGCGATTGTAACGTCGTGGCGCAGGTAACAATCCGAGGTCGTTCCTTTTAAATCTCGGGAAATGGCAGCGATGAGTGCATTGTTAGTCCCTTTGGTAACACGTCATTCCCTGTAGAGAGGAAAATAATTCCGTCGAATAATTGAAATTGAAATTAAAGATTGCCCTTAAGAAATGTCTAAAAATTATGAATTAATATAAAGTGTAGGTTACTGCTCATCTCATCAAAGGGCTGTTATCAAAAGAAAATTATCTTACCGCGATAATTGCAAATCAGTCAAAGTATCAAAAGCCATTGTTCGTAGAATTTAGACCATTCGTAGAATTTAGACTATTCGTTGTCCACATATCATACTAAATTATTTTTGCGATCTCATTTCTAAGCTCTAAAGTCATGCTTGCTCTCCTGAAATGTTTTATTTTTTTAACTCCCTTTCTCTCGTAGTTGATGATTGCCAATGAGGGAGTTCATAATTGAAATATCTTACTGACAAGATTAACATAACAATATTAATGAAGTCTTTTCGGGTTTTCCAACTGATCAGGTAATGATCAACCATTTGACTGGCCAAACAATACCTGACTTAGTAGAAAACTCGATAAGTCTTCATCAAAATTACTCGCCGGGAAGGAATCTAACCACTCTTCAACATTATAATACACATTGATATCCATTTCAAAATGAAAGACAATGGTAACTTTCCTCAAAGAAATTTTAATAATTACCGACCATTTTTTCAGCACCTAGTGCCATTATCAAGGGGCCTAGTGCCTTGATAATGGCACTAGATGCTGAAACCATGGTCGGTTATTATTAAAATTTCTTTGCGGAAAGTTACCATTGTCTTTCATTTTGAAATGGATATCAATATCAATCACTTCAACAAAGTTGAGCCTAATACGCTTTTATATGTCATAATACATTATCCAATGCGAACGCTATTTTATCATCTCTGCCAACAAATTGTTGTCAAGTATAGCAAGTATAGCATATGGAATATATCATGAGTTTGAGAGAAAAATAGGCTTATTCAATTTAACGTAATCGACAAACTTGCCCTCATTGGCCCAATACCGTTTTTCGTCAATGCATTCTCAGATAGATGCATCCATTTGTTGCGCTGTGAATAATTCTCGGATTGAACCATCCAATAGCGGGAAGCATCCACGTCTGCAGACACGAGGCTGGAATAAACCCACATATTTATCCCGTCAACATCCTGGCGAGTTTAGCCAGAAATATCGTGGAACGAACAAAAATTGTGTGAGGGCAAGTGAAGGGGTTGTGAAGAAACTTACCCTTTTACGATGACATTTCATAAAATTCCTTGGAAAAAATATGGCTTTTCCCATGCGCCTTGGTTCGGTAAAGGTTTTTCCTCATTGTAACTGCGACAGAAGAGTAAACAATTTGACAAATATTTGAATTTGAAAGATGGTTTTTTTTTACTAACATTTGAATTTTTACATAAAGATGGTTTTTTTTATCTCCATGCGCAGTTATTTTATATTTTTTACTTTTCATCATTATCTCTTAGTAATATAATACAATATGGAATAATTCTCACCATTTTACTCTTCATTAGATATATTATTCCCCTAAATTACTCCCTTACTATTTTTCTCCGTCGAGGTTTCCTAGTTATATGAGGGTGTAAGAGAAATATCATTGGAGAGAATAAGAAATGAGGCCAAACTGAAACACTTACTGCGATAATTCATCTCTGCGGTCGCATAAAAGGTAATGAATCAAACGTGAAATTTAACGACCTAATTACATACCATGATATGCATAAAATACATTTCCATAGCAGTTTTTTGTGCGGAGAAGTCCGTACTGTGGAAAAAGTGGGTCTCATATATTCATCGCTATTTATATTAAACGGCTAATCGCTAACTACGTCTATCGCCCCAGTACTTCTCACATCATATTCATGACCAGGCGTCCAAGCTTAAATTAGAGGGTTTAGGATACTTCCATGCCATGAATACTAACAACCATTTGGCTTTCTAAAGGTTGATTCTGTGTTCTAATAAATGCAGCAGTAATCTTACTCCACTTTCTCCGTTCTCCAGCATCGTTTCATCCCGCATTTCTTACAATTAGCGTAAAGAGGTCAGCCGTGACTACTGTTGGCGTTCGGATTTTCGAGAGAAGGTTATGTCTTTACTGACATTGAACAAATGGCGTGAGGTAACTTTCCCTTTACTGCAATGATGCAAACCAGGCAGGGGAATTAAATCTTTGCGAGGATACTGTTCTAAAAATATCAAGCGATTTCACCTCGATTCGAAGAAATCAGTTCTCCAGGTTTGAAATAGAGGTGAATAATGAAATTGCTAATCAACTTGAACGTATATGGATACGCATGCTCTGCAACCAGTGAAAAAAGATACCTGTGCTGAAGCATTATTAGTCTCTGTTCTCGTGAAAATTGGCCAATATCATGTTCTTACATTGTCACAATTTTCTTTTTAATACGTATTTACATAATGATTGATTGTGTTCGGAATTCAACCGCTGATACTATTATGCCATTTTTTGTATTAACTTGTGTATGCTCAATTTTTTCAAGCGTGAAACAATTAAAATTTCTGTAAGTCAAACCAACAGTTACTTCAGCACAACACAATATTATGTTGTTATCTATAAAACCTCACGGTTGATAAAAAAGTCTTTCTGAAAGTTCCAAAAATATTCCGATGGAAATGGTAATGGTAGTTGAAATAATGGAAATATTCCCTTGGGAACAGAGATGAACCTGGAGAAGTGAGAAGTGAATTAGCGAGAAAACTATAAATGAACCAATCGTCAGGACCCGTCATTTTCACTCCCGAAAACCTCTATAAGTGAGATTGACCTCTGTGAGCAAGTATCTTTTTTTCCCGTCCGGACTTTTACGAGTGCATCCGCCTCGTCCTGCACCTCTATAAACGAGAGTATCTTCCAGGCTACGATTTTGCACGTCTGGATTATCTAGATAGGTGAAAACCTCTATAAGTGACAGAATCTGCTCCTGAGCCTTTATAAGTTAGACCCCTCTATTGCGAGAAAATACCAGGTTAGCTTGGATTCTCGCTTCTCCGGGTTCGACTGCATGGTATTTCCTGAAAAATTGTTGTGGCGAATTTTCAGCATTACCGTATTTTTTACTTCATAATGTGTGGCATTAAAACATTTATTGACTTTGTTATTCATTTATTTATGTACTACTTACTTGAAGTATGGACAGTGTGCCTTCGGTTTACAGGATATAGCTGAACTTCTGCGTTCTATAGCAGATAATTAATCAAACAGATAATTACAGGAACGACTGGATAAATCTCTTAAAATGCTGTACCTTCGTTCACTGTAATATTTATTTATAAAATATTCACTGAAAAATTTATTTGTTATATTTCTGACTAATTGCTTTTTCTTTCTTTCCTTGTAGTGTGGGAACGGCGTGCAACATGAATAAGCTTTGCCGACAAGTTAGTATTGAGAGCCCTGGGCCATCGGTCAAAGACTGCGTGTTCAGCTTTGAAGTACCAGTCCCTGATGTTCCTTCCAACGGAGCCAGGATCCGTGTAAGTGTATTAGATTGATAATTTTATCCCCTAATGTTTAAACGACATGGATCTGAGAAAATTTGTTTGTGTTGTAATGAGCATCAGTGGAATGAAAAATTCTTATGCACGGGCATCATTACATTCAGCTTGTTCTTTAATCACGCTGGTTCAATTTCAATACTCTGGTTACCAGAATACGCAGTTTTTGTGATTAAATTAGCAAACAATAGGGTTATATACTTGGGCGATATTTGGCCGAGTAGTGTGAATCAAATTTGTGATCACAGCTTGCTTGAATAAAAACTGCAGAAAATTTTTGGAAAGAATGCCCATTAGTATTTCGTGAAAATAGCACTGATGATGCTGCTAAATCTCAATTAGGGATCCACTTTAATCACGTATTGAACTACTCCGTGATCGAAATGTGATTATCTTTGATTTCGACCACAGAGCGAAGCTTACGGTGAGAGAGTCACTTATCGCACGCACAGATCGGCCTTCGTCAGCTGTGCAGTCTCTCGCTTTGTTATGCGCGCGGCCATTTCGTCCCACGTGCGTTTTATATGGTCGACATTGAACTCGTTTTTGCGTGTAATCATGTCGAGTGGCGTGGAAATTCCGGCGACTGGCTCGACGCAATTGGCGTCGCTTTCGTTGCCTCCCCACCGCCGCACGGGAAATTCCTAGTCGCTCACGATCCGTGTTCCGTTGATTCTATTGAGCAAATTACAATTTAATGCTTGTTATTCTCCATATCGCTACTCATCAAATTAAAGGCCCCATCGTTTCGTATTCAAGGTGGTTGGAGTGGTCAGCGTGCGTCATATATCCTCCACTTGAAGTATACACGGTTAAAAAAACCATACTCTTAGTAATATATATGATACAAAAATTGTATTGTAAAATTTTCATCTTAATTAAAACACAGTTATGACTAGGAATTACGGCACGGTGAAAATTTTGGCGGAAATCATGTCACATGCATGTTTTTAACTCGGAATGATTTCTTGATATTTACTATCCACCATTATAATAATTAGAAATTTACTATTTCGCCTTTGTGCGAAATTCTGTGTATGCAGAATCAAATTATGTCGAAAAAATCGTCGAATCGATCGAATTATGTCGGCTCCGGTGGCGGAGGGGCAAAGTCCTCGCCAGCTAACCCAAGGGTCGCGGGTTCGAGTCCCGCCTGGGTAGAATATTATCTGCCCAGGACATGGGTGCTTGTGTCTCGTCCGTTGTTACTGTTATTCACCCGACGTAAATTGGCCCATTGTGCTGTATTCGGGGTAGTGATGATAAAATAAAAAATAAAATAAAAATCAAATGTGTCAAGTGCCATAAGTATGTGTCAGCATAGCATTAAAGTGCCCCGAAACCAAATCTGTAACGTACAAAAGTTTCACTTTTATTTCGAAGTTTCACTGATAAAGCACGTCTGCAAAGTTTCACGGAAACCTGTAAGTAAACGAAAATCGCTCGGGTAGCTCGAGGGAGTTTTCTTCATTGAAAATTACGTTTCGAGGAAGATGCAACTCAATGAAAACGCGGAAAACATGTTCTAACGTCTTTTTTAATACTAAATCTGTCACTCACTATTTAAAAGTGTCAGTTTTCTATTCATGAAATTCCGTTCAAAAATATGCCGGTGGCCATTGAAAATCGACGCATTTTTTGGATGAAACAGTTGTACGAACAATCTACGCGTTTTGTCATGAAATTATTTCGGTCGTTAACAGCATTATGATTATTTGAATTGGATGCAGTAACCCGGTATTGTGGCGCATTCTCACGAATGACTTCAGCTATGAAAATCGTCAAATAACAGGTATTCTAGAGAAAAAAGTAAAATGCAATGATGATCGTGAATGAGGGAAGCTGTCTGCGAAGTCTGCGAAGCTGTGTCTACATTATTAGGTTTTTCCTATTTAAATAACAATGGCAATATTCGGTCCAGGACTTGGAGACCTAGGGCCCCCAGGCATTTTGCATAGTGGTAATTTTTGGACCACGACTAGTGGCCTTTGTGTTCCACTAGTCGTGTTTAGCTCCCAAATAAATAAGCACACTTAATAATGAAATATAAAAGTACCAGTATCATTTTTGTGACAAATTGGCCATTCAGGCCATAAGCTATTATATTGCAGCGAAATAAATAATAGATGAGTATGTCCCAATAATCATTGGAATCGCCTACTACCAAAGGCAGCTTTGTCGAATATTATGTTGGACGTACGCTACGATATGAATGAAAATACCGCGTCCTCGAAAGTACAGGTTCATTGGTCACGTGATACGTTCTACGAAGGCTCAATTTGCACTATATTTCATCCTCGATATGTAACAGGTTTGAAGCTGGACCAAGTGTTCTATGAAATGGATTCTACCCGCAGGTAACCTGCTCCTTCGCATCGGTGTCAAAGTTGTACGATTGGAATTCCAGGAGTAATTTCATTCTGGCATTTGACTTTCGTTTTTCTAGTCCTTTCAATCTGCGTATCACTTTCTGTTCGACCATTTGAGTTTTTATGAAATGAGAGGCTTTCGTTTTTATTTTGCCGATCCAAGAATTCGATCTTCCCGTAATAGATTCCGAGTGCTCGCGATTTGCTCACAATGAGGTGGAGCGATGTAATATTCTCTTTTCCGCCCCAGAAGCCTCTGATGATTCACTTAATTAAGTCCAGTGCATGACAGTAAATGCCAGTTATATTTCCAATGCTTTCTCATGATAGATCCTGGTCCAGATATTTAACACCGAACAATTTCACTCCTCCTATTTATGATATTTTCTGATATCATCTGCAACTTTATTGATGTGGCGTTCACGTGGATCAATTTGCAGGAACGTTATCATAATGTAATTATTCAGATCTAGCTCGATTCTCCAATCGTGACATTAAAAATCCAAACCGCTATGGTTCGGTGAAAGAGGTCATGGATATAGTCCGCCACTTCACCGTAATCGGATACTGAGGGCTTATGCAGTCAAATTTCGTGTCACATTTGTGATTACGTTACTGTCGACGGGGCGAAGTCAGGCGAATTCAAAATTGCAATAGAACCGTCGAGCACAAAGCCTTACTGCATTCATCCAGCACCTCTTTCTATTCCCCAGTATTGCTCGTCACACAGAAGTAATATTTTCTGTGAACGCTTTGGAATTCGAAAGGAAGCATT
Organism: Ceriagrion tenellum; assembly: GCA_963169105.1. NCBI lineage: Eukaryota > Metazoa > Arthropoda > Insecta > Odonata > Coenagrionidae > Ceriagrion > Ceriagrion tenellum. Next base: position 104,601,819 of record OY720638.1, on the reverse strand, counting down.
CTACGTCTTGGGAATGACAAATGAGTGTCATTTCACAGAGCATTATCATGTGAGTGGGACTAACCTATAGGTGTTAAGGTATTAATTATTATTATTATTAGGCAGAATTAAGACTGGCGAATCAGTTTGGTGTGTTGACTGGCTACCCTTTCGTGTGGTTTAAGTTTGAAACCCGGCAGGGGTGGAAATATTTCAGCTTTAATTCACCCCTAGTTTTGAAAAATGTTGCCGGAAAATTGGGAAAAAAGTTAAAAATAAAGTTTTACATTTCCGGGGAAAGCTATTGCCAAATATTTTGTAAAATACCGGAAAACTTACTTCCGTAACGGGAACAAGTAGGGTTTTGAGAATTGGTGAAAATTCTGTTTCATTTTTCACTAACTCTGAAATGTTATTTGATGCCTTAGCAGAGTTTTACCAATAAGTCTAAGGGAACTCTTTTTGTTTTCCCATCGGGCAATCAAGGCAGTGGACTTCCTTTCTTAGTCATTGTGCTCCCTACTTCTTTCAAACTTGGTCAGTCTTATGCAATGAGAGTACTGTTGGCTGCAGTGACAAAAACTTATTTGCCGAGCTGTTTAATAAATCATCCATTTATTCTTGGCTAAGATGTTCATCTCAGATCGTGGGTGCAACTTTCACGCGCGGATAGCGCGGACTTTTGGTGTGATTCATCGCCAAGGACGATTCATTGACAAGACGAGTGGAGCTGAATTCTCGGAGTACCTTCCTACTTCTAATGCAACAGCTTACATATTTCGACGCTGATGGTTCTCATTGATGGTAATTTTAGTAAAAAGATGGCTCCATGGCAGAAGGAAGAGAATTTAGGCGATGTAATCTTACGTCAAATCTTACGATACAAATAAGAATACGTGCTTTATAAAATTAATAACTTTTATTTTAACTCCTTGTTTGGAGTGATTATATGTATCTTTACTTGTTTTTTCTGACTTTTTCTTGAATTCTGCATATCCAGGAGAGTTTGAATGAAAAATGAGCCTTCAGGAAGATTTGGAAATTTGGGAAGAAGAGGTTAACATTAAAGCACTTCATGAATTTTTTATTATTTAAATGGTTAGAACCCACCTAGTTCATTTTAAATTAACCAATTTGTTCATCACAATGGCCGGCTAAAATTTAGGTTGATCTGGAGAAGCTTAAGAACTAGGCTATTAAGACACACACTTATGAAAATAGAAAAAAACTTGGCAGGAAACTTTTCCTGGCGATGTTTTTGCCAGCGCTCCTGTATGAAGTTCATTTCTTCCCGGGATAATAACATTGTCTATAGTCTTGGAAAAATGAATTGCATAGTACAGAGAAAAGCAAATGTAAATATGCGAAACAGTAGTATAATATAGGTCCTAAAATATTTGATTGTGGTTGCTTTTAGTACAACTCAGGCTTTTATCACCTCTATGTCTCTTAATCATATGACTAGTTGATAACTATGCCAGCAGTGCCTACGGTATAAAAACTCGTACGAATGAGGACTAAATATCACGAATTTGGTCTAACGATTGCAAAGAAATACCTGAAGATACGAATTATATAATACAAAATTCTGTTTGCATCATGGAGCGCATTTAGAGCAGGTGGTGTGTTCTCTCAACAAGTGATATCGGAGAGAAAGTAAAAACTCTACGTCAGGTCAGTCGATGAAATAATTTAGTTTCGATGTAACAGGTGTATCATGATTTTACTTCGATATTGTATATCAGGCATATAGACATTCCAATGACTGCTCTTGAAGGTTAGCCATTAAGCAGAAACGCTACTACTACGGTTAGCGGCAGTTTCCATCGATTTTCGCGAGATCGAAGCGAAAGGAATTGTGCCGTCAGAGAAGGATTAGAAGTCCAGCGCCGGTGCTTTACCTTCTCTTTTAAAAACGTTTGACGAAGTCCGTTGCCTGAAGGCCGTCCACTAATGGTACAGTTCAGTCACCACCAACTAAAGATACTGAGGATAAGTGCTGCCTCTCAGAGGGAATTAAGCGTGAATGCTCTGAACGGATACACTCTCCACCGCAGGCGGCCCTCGGCACTTGCTTACGGTCGTCGATGTGAAATAAAATCTCTGTGAATTAGCTCCCTGAAGAGATGAAATTGAGTATTCACATTCAAATTTCTTACAAATTCCATTAAAAATGTAGAAAACAATTACATGTTACTTCTGCAATGTAAATTTTAATGAGCGTCACGCATCAAAAAACCCACTCAGGCCGCAAATGAACACAAAAAAGTTTTCCATATTCATATCCCATTGTAAAACTCAAATTTGATTTCTGAGTACTTATAGAGGACCCAAGAATTGTTTACAGTCACCGTTCCCATTGAAAGTATCTTAATAATCGTTTGAGACCACCCCTCTCTGTTCTTGGTAAATTATTTTTAATTTGGGGGAATGAGTGAATTATCAGTGCTCAGACTTCAATATCCTTGCTATATTTCCTATTGTCGAGTATCGAGATCGTTAAGCAATGTTCCGAAGGACCGCTAAGAATATGTATTTTCATAAACTCAATTTATTTTATTTCGTTTATGAAGACTTACTTTTTAATTTTCTATTTACTGTTTCTGATTCATTTATTATTATTTATTCATATTTATTTTATTTTCTTGAGGTATCTTTGTTTTATTTATTTATCGATCTTTACTTTCTTTGTTAATTTACATATTTTTTAATTTATTTGCTACTTTCTTATAATTTATTTATTTTTATTCTCTTATTACTTATTTATTCATTTTTAGCTTTGTAGCTATGCATAAATTACCCTTTTCATTATTATTATCATTCACGTGTATTTCATGGATTTTTTTTGTTTTGTTTGTGTTACATTAACTTAATTTGTCTGTAGGTTTTCGCAGGTTTTTCACTCTCCCCTTCATGTGCGATTGTTTTCCTGCGGTGGGTTTTTTCCTCAAGGATATCTTCTTTCTTACTTCCTTACGTTTTTCCCACAAATGTATATAATAATAATAAAAATAATAACATTTTTAACACTTACTGGTTTTCCCCAATTACAAGTGTTTTAATATATTAATGACGTACACAAACACCCATGTCCTGGGCAGTGCATAATGTACCCAGGCGGGACTCGAACCCGCGACCCTCGAGGACTGTACCCCGCCGCCACCGGGGCGGGATACAGTACTTTCTTTACACTTATTTTATGTATTTATCTGACGAAGGGTTAGATGGAAGAAGGGACTTCTTTAGTCTCAATTTCGTCCCAATAAAGACGCCTTATTATTATTATCATCCTTGCCATGTATACTTCTTCTAGCACCGTAGTCAGAGCTAGGAGTCGTCGTCGGAGGTTTGTTCTCGAAATCTGACTTTCCTCCACCGCCGACCCTTCCACACTCGCTCCCCCAACCCTCCCCCCCCCCCCCCTTGCGCGCCCTTAAATAGGACCGCTTTTTATACCAAAACCACGAATGCGGGGAGTGGGAGGGGGGGGGAGGGGGCGATCCCAGTCAGCTGACTGCTGCGTGGTGGCCTCCCGGAATCGATCGCATCCCCTCCCCCTCCCTCCCACCGCCCGCTCACTCAGTCACTCGGCTGCCGGACGGCCGGAATCGGGAAACTTGCGAGTCGCTTGCTCCCACCACGCTCACGCTGCGGCTCACCTCCGTCCCCCGTGGCAACGGTGACAAAGCGAGCGATGTTACGCCCGCATTACACGCATCACTCGTCTACGACTCCGCAATTGGTCCCGCCGCAGAGAAATTCACGGTTTAACGTGATTGGAGTTATTTCTCTTCACTTACAGATTTGCGTGAAACTGGGCGAATTTGTCGTAATTGGTGATACCTTTAGATGAAAGTGAAAAATAAGTCATCACACCGATTTGGATTTTTAGCAATTCTTTGCTATTAAACACATGTTCTGAAGGCACATGGAATATATTTTATAATAAATCGAATGCATGTTAAGGTACGCAGGTTTTCTTCGAATGGCGAAATATTACATTTCTTATTGACATAATAACTGCTGAAATATATCGAGGTGTCACGCCGAGCCCAATTTTGAAAAAATAAAATTCTATGTAATTTCGACTGATTTTTAACACCGGGCCGAAAGCTCTAGCCATTGCATGCTCTTATCACGGAAAATATGTATATTAAAATAAAATTCATATAATTTCATTACTGCATAACGATGAGTGCAAGAATAATAGTAAATATATATAAAAGTAATAATATAGTCTAATATAGTCTGTGGTAATTTGTGGTAAGTTTATGTTAATCAATACTGCGAGTTTTTGACGTGTCAATATGATCCTCAGGTACAGACTCTGATGTTTGTTCCCGGAGATGACGCGGTAAGATCGGCCGTTGACTTTAAATAAATCAAATTGAAAATTGCAACTCACTCCTCAATTATGCACTGTTGATTAAAGCTCGAAACGTCAGATATATTTATGACGTTGCAACTTTAGCCTCCGCGACGTGCGCGCTAGATCCTGCAGTGTTGCCATCCCATGAGAAAAGGCGCCACCGTATTCCCTCCTGTCGACACAGTGAATTGAAAAGCCCCGCAAAAGTATTCCGAAACCGAATGCGAAAAAATCCAATGCCAGACTACATCTGCTTAAATACTATACTCTCTGTGTTATAACTTTTCGTGCAGGCTTTCTCAGCACTGCTCTGCCGGGATGGTGGGGTGTACTGTCGCATTAATCCATGATTTCTTCGAGATAATTTATAATATTCCTTTATAATTTTATTGAAATAGCATTCCGACGCAATGAGCCAATCGGGCGAGTTCTCAAACTTGATTTCCATGCGCAAAGACTTCATTCATACACAATTTTTTTCCCCGCTATCTCGATGTAAACGAACATTTTACTCTCATTTTAAATTCATCACACAATAGGTACAGTCGGATTCAAATGTATTGCAAAGAATCGAGCGTCGCCACTTACGCTTCTCAAGGAAATCGAGTTTCACTTACGGCGCTGTTATTCTTTGCTATGCAACGCTATCTATTCAGCTGTTTATTTGCACGTATTTAAATTGTAACAGTGGAGCAATTGCTTGTTTTGCGCTAAGTTGTTATTACATAATATGATCAGCTCGAATAACAATGACATGCTGAGACGTATTGATTAATTGAAATACCAAACTCTATAATTAAACACATCGTTCCTGGCATACAATATACCTACGGCAAATACTGCGTAATGTACCATTTAGAGTAACAGTTGTGATAAATAAATAATAATTATCCATGCTCAAATCGTAAATCCAAACCAAAACGAAAGTGTAATAACAAATTAGCACAATATAGGAAATTGGTCAACTATCACCATTTGAATACGTGCAAATAAACAGATGAATAGATAGCGTTGCGTAGCAAAGAATAACAGCTCCGTAAGTGAAACTATTTCCTTGAGAAGCGTAAGTGGAGCCGCTAGATTCTTTGCAATACATTTGAATCCCACTGTACATGGGTGGAGTTGAAGAACGTCGAGAGAGCTTTCTAAAGAAGAATTTCAAATTTCAATTTTTAGAGTATTATCAATCAACCTAATCAATATATGAAGCGGGGATGGGGTTGGTGTGGTGGCTAGAGTACTGGCTAACCATACGGGCGGCCAGGATTCAAATCCCTGCAGAGGAAGATGTTTTTCAGAGGAAACCCAATCCCTACTTAAGTGTCTTGTGGAGGGCATTTCAAGTACAGTACTCCGTCTGTCGGATGAGACGTTAAGCCGTGGTCCCCTTGACGCCTTTCTTTAAGAGCAGGCTAATGCCGATGCCGGGTTTCTATCCACCCTTCCTCCCTTACCTACCCCCTATGGCGCAAATGTCCTTAGCTGTCGGTCGCCTCCTTTAATATCCAATCCAATACATCAAGCACATTCTTCTCATCACTGATGACATGCGAAATAATTGTCACTAAACCATCTAGTGGAGCTTAAATTATGTTACTAGTTCCATTAGTCAAGTTACAAAAAATAGGGAAAAGTGATTTTCGCTATTTTTCACGATCTTCGTTTGTTTAATGGAAGGCATGAATTGCTCGAAGAAGCCGAAAGCCTATTACGGTGGCGAGTCTCGCGGTTAATTCACCCCAATGTCAGTGTCAATCGATCAAAATACACATATCGATCCTTCTTAACAATAAACGTAGGACGAGCAGTGGTGCCGACTGGTGCTTTGTGGTCTCCGAGTGAGATATTTTTGACCGCTCCGCCCTACAACTTCTCTCTCGTGGTCCATAGGAAGAAAGTGGTCTTTCATTGCGAAGCTCACGCGGTTCATTCTGCTGCCAAAACACGAATGGTATTCACAGGATTCTATCTAATTTTGAAATGTGGTCGTATTTGCGATTTGCCGGTGTGATCTTACATTTGACCAAGTTAAAAAGTTCGTGATCACTCCCTACTTATCAAGCAAAGAAAATGGTAATTCTTAGATTTTCTTGGTGCTACATAATGATATTTAATTCAATAAGGATCTCTTAATCTTCCATGGCGCTTAAACATTTCAAAGAATGCTCTCGGAGGCGGATATGGAAAATTGCGAATAAATTGTGCAAATAAATGCTTGGCAATGTTAGATTAGCTTCGTTTCGCATCCTCCTTATACGATGAAATCCTGAGAGTTCATTGTTTGAGAAACTCTTTTATTGCGAATTCTTCCGCAATCATAAATATTGTCCTCTGGAAGGGGCACAGTCAATGAAGGTCGTCCTTGGAAGGATTGAATGACGCCGAAGATTTTCCAGACTCTCTTGCTGTGGCGTTGTATGGGACTTTTTCCCAACAGCGTGAGCGGTAACTTGAAGTTCCTATTCATATACCGAGGATGTCTGCGCTTCCAGCGAGTCCTGCCCACGATGATAACTTTCAGAAGCCGAGTCACATTTAAATGTCGTGAAAAAATGTAGTCCACTCAATTTGATGGACCTTGAAGGTTTTAATCGAGATTTCCTATCCCTTATGGGTAAAGAGGTATTGCGTGAAGTTTGGGAACACGTTTCCGCTGATTATACTTCAGTTCAGCCGCTCTATTTGGGGAACTTTGAAAGTGCTTTACGGATGATGAGAACGTATTCCTATCGAGTCCATCCTCTGGCTGTTCTTTATCTTGCACCTGATAATATTTATTCAAAATAATATCGTGTGCTCCGTGCATGGAAAAATCACGAGCGAACTGAATTCTTCCGACTCTTCGTCTTGGCGCATTTCCAACATTGCTCTCCATTCGGGGGACGTCGTTTGAAAACACCACCGCGGGAGTGCTACAATAACTCCGCGATTACTGCGCACTTATGAGAGGGAAGAAGCACGGGATAGCACCAACCCAGCCCCCCCCTTCCCTCCACCAGTCGCAACTACAAGTAGGTCACCGTCGCGTGAGGCCTTCAACATGACGCACGCTTCTTACTGCTCAAGGCCGCGTTGAGGGTTGCCGATGTATAAACATCCTTCCGTGTTCCCACTGCCTGCCTCTCGCGTTCGATGGGAAATATTTTCCTTTGTTCTGCTGGAGCTCATACCTCAACGAGCAATATCCTCATCTTTTAGTTCTGAACGCTTTAGCGAAAAGCTACATTGTTAGTTGCGGTAATTCATTCGCAATTATTCAGGTGGAGATGAAAATCGAGGAATCTCTCTTGATAGGCCACTACCCAGGAAATCAGGATTCAATAACTAACGTAGAGGATGGAAAATTGTGGCGTTGTATGGCATTTGGCGCATTTATCCTAGCGTAGCACCGAAATACGTTTGCTTCGCTCCGCTCTTTTTCAACTGAGACCCATCGAGATAAAATCGCTTGCCTTAATTCGACCTTCTTTTTAACAAATGCCGAAAGGGTTGGTAAAATCGTGCACTGTAGCTCTGTAATGCAGAGATAGATTTCCCTTTCAAGTATCACTAGAGTAATTAATGGTACATTTTCACAGTTCCTCTTAGTTATTTTCAAATAGAAATACTGTTTCTTTAAATACATATGGTCGAGAAACTGTAGCTCCTTCATGGTAAATGCCGGAGAAAATAACGCCCAGACAGTAGCTATTCCGTGTAATAGATACTGCAGCTTTGAAAGCTAATGCTTGAGTCCTCCATAATCGTGGAGATGGTGACTGCGAAAAATGTGAACGCGGATTGGCAGTGTTCTTTCCCGCAAGGATAGGATGGAAAAATCGATTATGGCATTCAAAATCTGCCAACATGATGAAATGCACGTATGCCGCGACACAAAGTTGACTTCTGTCCACATTGACTCCCAAATAAACGAGTGGTACGTGAGTTCGATTGACATTTGAGCCATTAGGCTCTAACAGACAACTTCCGAGTACACTGACGAAGTAAGGGTTACATGGTTTAGCCTTGTACTGCGCCCTTAGCATTCTGTACGTGAGATATTCGTTAAGATTTTTCACGAATCCTTTATGGTGACACTTAATCAGCTCTGACTGTAAATAAATGGCAGGGTCTTGCAATTGTATGAAGAGTAATAGTTCCATGACTATCGATGCGGATACTTGAGTTATACCGAAAATGAGACCTCATCTTTTATTGGTGAGGGGGACCGCGAGGAAAATATGTCGTGGAGTCTAGTTCTCCTTACCGACAAAAATACGAAGAGGAAAAATAGTTATTCGTAACTGATTTAGTCCCATGATCTTAGAGCCATATGAGTTCGTAGAGTCTACTCAAGAATCAAAATCTGGAGGCCGTCTTCAATGCACCTCATTTCTATCTCGAAATAAGTTATTTTTATCCGAGGAGCTCCGGTCTAAATTCAAAAATTTGGCTGAAAATCTGAAACGGCATCTTTCCCGAAGTCTATAGTGGTTCTTTGATATTAAATTTAGCTCTTTGTCCTCGGCTATGCAATTGATTGACCCTTACCATAGAGCACCAACTGTTTAAATTCAATAGTTATTCATTAACCAGGATACAGTTGGCAGGATAGAGTCATCTGATTATTCTTCCCGTGAATTACTTTTCTTCTGTTTTATTGACCAAATATGAGGCAAACGTGTATCCTCATGCGCTTTGGCACTATTTCCAGATTTTTTTCGAATACCATTGATAACGAGTCTAAACGAACACCATGCCGTGAACATTTAAGCGATTACTGCTTGTCGCTCCGTTTGATTAGTTACAGTGGTAATTTCTGTCATTGGTTGTTCATTTATGTCATCATAAATGTGCAATGATTTAGGAAACTGTGTTGTACCTGTGTATTCTATATGATATTTCACAAACAAGAGAAATACGTAGAAAATAATTTCTACTTTTCCTGCAGCAACTGTAGTGATAAATTAAATTCAATGAGATGAAAAGTGTGCCTTAAGATGTACATTTCCGATCGAATATTTGAATTTATCGTTGTTTAATCCCGAAATATATTCTACAGTGAAAATGATTTATTTGCAATATAGGCTCCAGCTCATTATCGCAAATTGGAAACTACTACCGAGAAATATCACCCCCGCTTCCTCAGGTAAGCCTAAATCACATAGTATTGCGCAATAGCCGAATTGCCACATTTTCAGGCCTCAACCCGCATCCTCTCAGAATTCATTTATGCATCCATCTCTAATAGGAGAAAATAGTTGAAAAATGGGATGCTCACGCTTACTGCCTGGTCGTAAATTTCGCGGTTAAGAGAATCGGCGTTGGTGATCCCACGTTGAATCAACACTTAATCAGATGCAACTATGTCCGAATATTTTTGAGTAATTACTGCCAATTTGGTGCAGAGTAGATTTAATGCTGGGTATATGTAGGTATATAATGCGGTGAGATGAAGCCTGCTCTCTCGGCGAGAGCAGACGGACGACTGCCAGTCAGCGGCGCCGACTATACTCCGCTAGGCCCCTCCTGGTGCGGCGGCAAAACAATTGCCAGGAGTACTGCAAAGGAGGGAAGTGCATTGTACTCCCAAGAATGACTTCCAGCACGCCTCCCTCATCGGGCTGTCTCCGGGCTCGGCTGGGGACGGACTTTAAACTCCCAAACGTTTGTCTTCTCGGGATAACCCCAGGATCCCGAACAAAATAGTGACTGAAAGAATTATTTTTACGCTTTCTATTATCGAATTATAAATAGTTTTCAGCGTCTTTAATTTTATCAAAGACACGAAATTATCAAAGCCCATGAAGGTTTTACTTGGAATAAATGTTCAAACGTAGCAACTAGTCGTTTATTGAAATTAACTTAGTCTTAGTGATTAACCGCTGTTTATCGAATCCCATGGAACTGTTACACCGTTCCAGCCTGAATTAGTGCAATTAAGTTTCCTATTAATCAATAAAACATAGCGGGTATTCTTATGCACCTATTGCCACTCCGTTGGCGGTATGATCTCGCAAAAATACGTTTGTTATTGTATTACCTGAGTACTATCATCTCCCTGCTTTATTCTCCTTACACAACAATCCGCTTCAGAGCTAGTGAGTTTAGATCTTAGGATAAAGATGATATAATTTAAGCGCGTTTCCGCGGAATGTGAGGAGAATGCATTTCTATTGTATGTAATGATTTCAAAAATTACTTCCGTGAATTTTGAAACCTTCGCCATTATGTGGATAAGCTCTTTGTCATGTAAAATTGATAAATAAGAAAAAAATGCAAGGAATTTTTTTAATTCGTAGGTTCTTTTTGAGGTTACGTAAATGAAAATTCTCTCGCGGAGACGTAAATTTCGTTTCTTGCCACTTATACCCGAAGGTTAACGGTTCTTTTCATGTTCGTGGTAGGTTATATGCAGACAGCGGCGTAAAAACGTCGTGGATTTAGAGGGTGGGGGGCAAGCGTTTTGGTGTCCCCACGGCCTCTTTTAAATAAACTTTTTCGTGCTTTAAAACAATTCTTATAAAATCCTAAAATTTGTCTTTTACAAACTCGCCATTGAGACTTTCCGATTCAGTTAGCTTCTTAAACTAGAACTAAAGACTTTTAGGAGGTCGTATTAAATGATGTACCGTAGTACTGAATGTATGCCGGCTGTAACATCTTCTTGTTACATTCTGACGCTGTGTTGACCACATTTCATTGAGCTACTAATACGTACATAATAGCATTGTATTATACTAAAGGGAGAAAACGTACCCTTTCCTGTTTATACGCCACTGCAAGCAAAGGGTAGTTTCTATCTCTTCCTCCTGCGAGGTAAATTTTATCTCCATGTTTGTGGCAGTGGTGAAATTTTAGAGAATTTATATATTTCTCAATGGAGATTTAGGAATTTTCGTTGCATGAAGACAAATTTTTCAACTCTACACATTGGCGTATATTTGTGTAAAAAAAAGAAAGTTAAATATAATTTGAGATGGAAAGAGATAAGACTGCGGTGAGACGCCTCTTTTGTGAAATTTTATTGCATAGTACCCTAGTTACAGCAAACGTTAGGTTGTAAGACCAAAATATTTGTCTCTATTTATTGAAAATGCTGGGAGATAAAGAAAGACAGCAATCAAATTACATCATGCTTAAAAATACGAGTAAGAACAGCGTTATCAGCTCTTATTTCCCAGAGATAACTTGAATTTGAAGCACAAGGTATGTTTTATGAAATGTAGCGTTGAACTTTAGAATAGCATATGGGGACGGAGGAAATTAAAGAGGAATTCTGACATCGTAATGGGAGAAACCCGGTAGGAGTATAAATAGTTATCTTTTAAATATTCTGGGTTGGCATAGAAGAATGGGGACATTGGGAAACTATAGGAATAATTAGAAAACAAAAAATAGCTACAAAAGGTAATTTGGGAATAGTTCATGCGACGGGAATTGAAAAATCATGGACTTCTAGAAATGCTACAGGTCAGAATCAAGAGCGAATGAAATTCAGCGTAGCAATGCTACTTGAAAAAAATACTTTTGTGAGTTTGATTGTTAAGATCTCAAGTGAAACACGAGGTAAAAAGTAAAAAAAAAAACGCTAAATTGGCACATCTAAGGGCTAAAATTGAAGACTGGCCATTGCCAATGAAGAATTTCCAAAAAGAAGGGAATTCATTTGGAAGACTCGAAGGAAAGTCTTGATGAAACGATAATTTGAACTTAAATATGGAGTTAAGATTTTCCCGGTGTAATATGTTTAAATATCTTTCTCGGGCTTCGCACCGGTGAGAAGCCCGAGAGAGATATTTAAATATGGAGTGTTTCTTTAATTATTTATAAAGCCGGTCATATGGAAAGAGAATGAGCATGGAGTGATGGCTTTTGGTATGCGGGTGTGGATAAGAATGACGAAAATCCGTTGAAAGGTGGGGAGATAGCACGTCCTCTCGGAAATACCAAAACCATAAGGACAAAAACGGAGCACCATGGGCACTCAAGTAAGCCACATGAATTGTTAACAGGCCTCAATGGCAGTAGAGAGAATATAAGGGCAGATGCACACATTCAAACTGCTCTCGAAGGGGAACACAACAACAGAAAACAGAACAAGCAGAAAACAAGCAGAAAACTAGCAGAAAACAGAAAACAAGCAAAAAAACAAGCAGAAAACCTTTTCATTGTGGCCGGTATAGAAAGGAAATCGATGACGGAGGTCGAAGCAGCGAAAGCAAACGGGGAATTTATTAAGAGGGAACGGCATATTGAAGACAGTGAAAAATGGTGGAATATGGGGAGAGCGAGTGGAGGGAGAAATATTATAGGAACCTGAAGGCGACTTGATGATAGAAAACATGAATAAGAAGAAGCTTGAGAAAGAGTTGATGAGGGGAAAACGGATAGTTTTATCTGAGAGAGATTAAAAGTCACTCTGCGATGAGAGGCTGAAAGTAGGCACCGTTGTAGAAGAAACGCATTCAAATAATGATGAGCATGCGAGTGAGTGACACGGCGGACCGTTGGCGGGGCGCTCTGTGCTCCACGCGTCGACCGAGGAGACTCACGCCCCCCCCCCCCCTCCCCCCCACACCTCCACTTCGAGCCGAGAAGAACCTGCGCTCGTCTTGATCCTCATTTTTATTCATACTGACTGTTCGCACTGATTAGGTCGGCGCTCAATGGACCAAAAAATGTGTTGAATCAGGGCAAAGGGTCTCTCCTGAAGTCCTAAATTAGTTGCTTACCTCCTCCGTCAGGGGATCGTACATATTTTGAAAGGTATCTCACGACATCCTGCACTTTAATGTTGCTTATACGGTACTCATGAATCTGTGCAACTACAAAATTATTTCCTATTTTCTCAATGGTTAATGTAAAACGTTTCGATTGGATCTAATCAGACCATAACGACTACCGTTTCTGAAAGCCATCCCCAAGAATAATAATCTCAGTAATAGCGCAGAATTGCGTTATAATATAAATGTTACGGATACTCTTCTGAGTTTTTTTATCTTATAAACTGACGGGCAATTACTTCACCGAAAGCGAGTGTGCTACGTATTTATTCATTCATGAAGGCACGCATAGGGATTATCCTTTTTTAACCCTTAACTGCTATCGTCGGGTTTTTTTTGACCCGACGATAAGACGACCGGTCGAAAAGATGACCCACCTTTTTTGAATTTGTTCTTTTCTTGTTGTTGTCGTTTAACGGCCGCTCACAGCAACTTTGGCTACAAAGTAATCCTTGGGGAGAGGGGGGAGCAGGCCAGTTAAACTCGAGACAGTGCGGATGACGGTTGTTGTTCACGAACAATTCGTAAAATCGGGTCATTAAAAGACCCGAGGATAGTGTGTACGTGGCCAAAAACCACGGTATTACAGTGTAGTTAAGGGTTAATCGATCGTCCACTCAAATCTCAGCTGAGATAGTTGCTCTTATTCTTGTGAATGAGTGTCGGATCGCATCAGTTGGAGAGCGGTGTTGACGGCGCGTCTCTCGCATCGTTGCAGGTGGTGTGTGCAGGGGCGTGCTACCGCCTCCGACGCTCGCCATCCATTTCGAGCATCTCCAGCGTGTCCAGCTTGACGAGCGAGCCGTCCATCGAGGGCGGGCTGCCCAGCGGCTCGGGGCTACCCACAACCCAGAGCCCTGCGCACCACGGCCTCCGCGACGGCGCCCTCTTCCCAGGGTACGAGGTGGCGGGCATCGTGGAGTCTCTGGGAGCCGAAGTGGGACCTTCATGCGGGTATCAAGTCGGGGACCGCGTCGTCCTCTACCCATACGAAGGAGTGCCCCATGGGTAAACGCATCCTCTTTATTTCCGTTCTGCGGGATCTCTGTAAAAGATCAATTATAGAGTACCAGAGTCTTTCGTTCTCAGAGTGCATGTCTATACAATCACCAGAGATAATCCATGTGTATTACCCCACCTGTGCGTACACCCGAATCTTAATACTCTTACTTTTTACCTCCCATTTAACCCACACATAGCTACCCTGTTGCTCTATTCAATAATTTGTTACCCCTCTGCATGCCTTCAACCCACTTTTTCTACCTCCGCGAGTTTCGACTACAAATTCCCTTTCCTCCCATTCTTATGAGCACCTGACAGTGGCAGATATTTTCTGTGGTGTCCTCATCCCTACTTGAGGCACCATGTTGAAAGCACTTCAAGTATAGTCCTCCATCCATCAAATGGGACAATAAACTGTGGATCTCCTGGTACCTTTCAGTTAAAGCCCTCTAATAGCAATGCTGGATTCCTCTCTACCATTCCTTGTTTCTCTCAAGATCTCTGACACTTACCAACCCGTCCACCTTGCCCTAATGGCACGTAAGTCCTCAGCTGACTGTGACCTCCCCGAATAGCAATTACTTCCATCCAAACCATCACCATTCTTCTCAGGTCAATTTGTTACCCCAGGTGCATTATTTTTCTCTCCTTAAAGAGTTTGATCTATTTTTTTTTCATCTTATTAGCTGCCCTCCACCACTCCCTCCTCTTCAGACAATACTTATTGTCCAACACCTAGTGTTCTTACTGCAGAACATATTTTTATTTTAACACAAACTTTTCCAAGTTTTCAATTTTATTCACTCCTGCAAACCTAAGCTAGCTTCACTTTTTTATTATTTGACTTCATCACCAGTTGACACGCAATTTCTGATGGCAAGCCATGAGCATGATTATCGAGATTGAGGGGCAATACAGCCAAAAGAATTGCATTAGGAGAGTAAAAAAGATATGAATTAAATAAGGCTATTCATTGCTGCTCTAAAAGTCTTTTGCTCTGCAATGCCATGTTTCTCTTATTATTCAGTTTTTTTGTTGCCATAATTATTATGCTGCTCAAATGAATTTTAGAAGAAATGAATATTTTAAAACACAAATTTTGAAAGGTGAGGGATATAAATATGCTGCCAAAAATGAATAAACATCTACATCTACGTAATACCCTGCAAGCCACCACGAGGGTGTGTGGCAGGGGGTGAAGATCACCAAACATGCACTATTGACATGCAAGTAGGATATTTAAGGGAGATATGCTAGATAATATGGTCACATGGAGCTAGATGGTTAGTATCTACATAATAAGGAAGGGATTATTGGTTGTTATTACATGCATCATGCACTACAGACTACTCTAACTATATTTCACCTACCTATCCCTTTGCTACGCTGCCTATTGTTCTCTCTTATAGTACGCGGGAAAAATGACATTTTAAATCTATCGGTACGACAATCTATCTCTCTAATCTTGTAAATATAATCAAACCTAGCATAATACGCAGGGGTTCTTAATATATATCTAACGTCATCTGTGAACAAATCGGTTTTGAATTTACTTAAAAGGTTTAACCTAAATTTTAACCTGCATTCTGATAGTAATTCCCATCCGAGTTCTTCTATTAAACCCATAACACTTATACAAACGGTGCATTTCGGAATGTTATTGACTCAGATTAATCATTTAAGAAGCAATCTGCAATTTAACTCTAGAATTTGGCCTTGCACACTCCAGCAGATGGGAAAAATACCTAAAATTTAATTTATGAAGAAGAGCTGAATCTGACCCCTGTTGGTGTATTTGAAGAAAAAATTAATGGGTTGAGGTGACTAAAGCAATTGCTCTCAAGAATATCGAATGAAATCATTGGCTCTTTGAGTGTCAAAAGTTAAAAAGAGGCCAAATTTATGTATGAAGCACCAAAATGAATGAAGAAGTGGATTTCCATGTATGAATATGTATATTTCCAAATGAACCATCTTCTAATGAATTCACAGCTTTGGGGTCAATCATATGAGGGATAGTCCTCAATTAAATTGCCATTGGTAATTTGAATGTGTATTCAACAATGGCTACACAAACTTGACATCAAATGCATCTCAAACTGACTTTAATTCATCCCCATTGATCTATTTCTTGGGGTAGTTCCATTTATATTGGTTAAATAATTCAACTCCCAACAGAGCTGGCCTGCTTGAAAATATCATGGAAAATTGGGAGAAGTAACACAAATGTATATTGAAGAAAAAATAATTGACTAAACATGCCTTTATCCTAGATATATACATACTATACATAGAGAGCAGTTTTTGCTATTTGATGCTCTGATAAGAAGAGAATAAATGATTTTATTGAACTTATACATAGAATATGAATGCAGGATATGGGTTTAACTGAAGGAACTTTTTCAAATAAAACTGAAGGGGGCTGCATACCGTGGCCATAAACACTTCCACAGACGTCTACATGCTTTTATTTTATGGTTCTGTCATGCTCCTAAAAGATAATTTATTTGCGCAAACCTCTGGAATAAGGATTGATATTTGCAATAAGTGTTGTAAATTTTCAGTTGTGGCTTTCTATACAGCTATTTCAAGTGAGGAAAAAATATGAATTTGACAAAAATCATTTGATCACCATGACAATTATAACTAACGCATGTATATCTTATTTTCTTTGCACTAATTATAAATTGGAATCCTTCATTTCTATGAGGATCATCAAAATTTTGAAAATTGTGTATTATAACGTTACTGTGAACATCCTCCTAAACTCTTGCAAAGTATTTTTCATTGCATCATCAGTGGTGCTGTTGTGTGGGGCAGGTACTGGAGGGGAAGGGGGGAGAACTCTCCTAGGCTGCGGCTGAGGCTAGACTTAAAAGGGTACTTTGGGCCAAGGTATGCAGCCCCATTAAGCATATGATACAAATGAGAAATAATTATTACTTTTATTTTAAATTGTACTAAAGCTTATTGAGTATTATGTACATGGTTTCTTGTGTTGCATAACATTTTCCTCATTGTTCGGCATGTTGCATGGCACAATGAGAATTTCTCTAATGATTTCATGTTGCATGTTTTCCAAGGTGGTGGGGTAGTTACAGTTTGAACTGCCCATTGCAATCTGTGAATTGTCTCCCCCATCCTTTTGGAAATGCATGATAATCATTCAGCCAATTTAGATGGAATGTGAGATTTTTTCAGAAATAATACTCTTTCTTTCATTTTAAAATTAATATGAAAGTTTAATTTTTATTATTAAATTTTTCATCAAAAAACCATTTATGATACTTTCATGTTTGATAGTTGATGTTCTTGAGATAAAATAGTTAAATTCATGAATCATTATTGGAAATTAACTTTAACTGGAACTGGAAAGTTGATAGTTTAGCTCACCTCACCACTTAAAACTTGGTAAGAAGTTTTAATGCCAAAAATGCCATCCTAAAAAAGGCTGCCTGGGGTAGACCACTTACTCCACTCATCCCTAGCTATGCCACCACTTCAAGTGCAGTGTTCAGGAGCCTCTTGTAGATTCAGAACATCAGATTCACCATATTTTGTCAAAGGAAGCCAATATTTAGCTAAGGGAACATTACATATTAGAATAATTGCCAAGAAATAACAGCCAAGAAATGTTTCTTTTCCTAATTTAAGGTATGCGGAATTCATCATTGTCCATGAACTGAAATATCTTGTGAAGCTACCAGATTCAATTCCTCTAAGCGTCGCAGCAATGCTTCCCACCGGAGCTCTTCTAGCAATGAGCACTGTATTTGCTTCTCATGAATATGTGCAGAAAATTCTTGCACAGAAAGGAGAGACTGGTAATATTTTATTGTGTGATTTATATATTTATGTTTAATGTTTATCAAAAGGGAGAAAAATTGATGCTAGCTGCCAAACTTGCACTGCTTTCTTTTTGCATAGAATTTTTTTATACTTGTAATTATTAGAATTCAGGGCTATAATAATTACTAATAATATAATAATCACATAACTTAAGGCATGAAATATTTCTGATATATCACATGACTTTTTTTCTGTTTTTAGTAAGTATTATTTTTTATGGGTATTTTCTTATATTTTAGGTATCTGTAAGATTTTGATCGTAGGAACAGGAGGTCTTGCTCTATGGATGATGCGAATTGCAAGCCATCACTTCAGTGCTACTAGTGATCGTGTATCCATCACCGTTGCTTCCCTGAAAGATGAAGGATTTCTTTTAGCTAAGGAGCACAAGAGGTATGGAACACATTGAGGCTGAAAAGTTTTAAATTGCATTTCTCCTGTCTTTTATGATATTTACGGATATTCTCTTCCATTCAATCCATCAAATGATTCTCCATCAATGTTATAAGACTATTTTATATCCAATATTTGGGGAAATACCACATTTGAAGTAAATGGCAGTGGTTTAATATTTTAGTTCTGGCAAGAATTTCTTTCATTAACTCCCGTGAATGGTGCATATTACAGAAAATCACTTAATTGTTCAAGGCAATAAATAGTGGTTTTATTATTTTCAGCTCCTTTCATAAAAAATGTGGCCAACTAATCATCCTTAATATGATATTCATATCAGCCAAAAATCCATGTGCTATCTGAATCTTCAATGGGGACCTATATCAATATGCCAAGATCATCTTAGTCTAGAACAGTGGTTCTCAAACTGTGGGTCATTACCCCTTTGAGGGTTGAACAACCCTTTCACAGGGGTCACCTAAGACCATCGGAAAACACATATTTCTGATGGTCTCATGAAGTAGCAATGAAAATAATTTTATGGTTGGGGGTCACCACAATGAGGAACATTGTATCTAAGGGTTGCAGCATTAGGAAGATTGAGAACCACTGGCCTACATATGCATTATACATAAATTTGACGAAACCAATCAAATAGACAGTCCAAAATCATCAAGTCTATGAGATGATTTTAAGGCTGCATTGTCATGATTACTACAAATGAAAATGATTAACTTTTCAAAAAAGTATACATTGGTTAATATTGGCTCTGATTCTTGTGACAAATGTATTCTCAAGAAGCTTGAGATTCCTTCTTCAACATTCTACATGAATCTCCTTTCTGATTGAGGGAAATAACAAGTTTACCAAACTGCTAAGTAGATAAGACTTTTACGGTGTCATTGCCTATGCTTATTTCATCTCAAGGTTATATGAAGCAATAGTTTGCTTTCTGTTGCTCTAAATACCGTGACTGCAAGATGGAAAATAATATTTCATGCATTGGATG
Source organism: Ceriagrion tenellum (assembly GCA_963169105.1). Classification (NCBI taxonomy): domain Eukaryota; kingdom Metazoa; phylum Arthropoda; class Insecta; order Odonata; family Coenagrionidae; genus Ceriagrion; species Ceriagrion tenellum. The sequence continues at coordinate 104,582,453 of OY720638.1, read as the reverse complement.
AGTAAAAATGGGTTGGATTGATATAAAATACTTGTTTTCACAGGGTCAATGTGGTGCAGTGGAATGAAGATTTATATGAAAAGCAATTGATTGAAAGGACAATGGATGCATGCCAGGGAGAAGTTGACATAGTCATTGACTTTGGAACTACCTCAAGAAGTTTACATAGATCTCTTCAATGCCTTGGGAAGGTATGGTTGAATATAAAATTAATTTTTTTCTAGTTGAATTTACTGAAAGAGATGCATGTATGCTGAGTAAAAATTTGCCTTCTGCTCAATTAATGAGTGAATTCAGTGGCCTTTATCAAAACCTATTTAATTTTACCTTGCACATGTCATTCTCCAAAAAGATCCAATGAGCGAGGTTTGTAATCTATTGGCTACCCACAGCTTTGCGGTCAAAGTTTAGCCCTTCAGCACTGTTTCGAATTACTTTCCGGCCCTCCCTTCCTCCTTGAATCATATCATTCCTATTTTGCTCATATACTGAGAAGCTCAACTGTTAGAAAAAATATTGGAGTACTTATTTACTTCTTCAAGGTGTTATTAAACTACTTTCCAGATTAATTGTACTGCATTTGGCAGTGATGATTGTTTCCCTTTTGTGGAGAGTCAATGCCCACTTCAAACTAGCCTTATTTATCCCAATCAACCACAAAATCTTCAGTCATTACCACTCAAATGCAGTTTACACATTCACATTCAGAGTGCTGATTCAAGTTGTAAATACCTACTTCAGATGAAAAAAGGATACATTTCAATTTCACTATGGCTGTTAACCACATGTATAGCAAAAAATTGAATTGCATCATTTATGTTAAATAATTTAAACTGTATTGCATCTTTAGAAGCCATGGGTCTTTCAATTGAGAGATAAAATGCCTAGTTCTCTTCTTCTTTTCCTATATAATTGTGCCTTATCAACCTATTTACATACCCTTAACGAAGTAAATGATCTAGGTTTTCAGTAACCTCCCAAAATAACCAACCAATCAGCCAAATATTGAAAACTGAAGTTTTATAATCTCAAATATCAATACTGTTGACTCAATAGGTATTTGTCATCAAGGCAATTGGTGATATTTGCTGAAAGTATAGAATCTCATTCGAACTCTGTCAATCTTATTCAGATGTATCAATATTTACGGTACCATTCAGTGTGTGACACAGTTGCCTACGATCAATAGCATTTGTAATTTCCATTGAAAACTTATCTCCTTCTCACTATGAAGGGTGGAGTGGTTTTTATCAGTCATGAGGTTGCTGAGCGACTGATGCCTAAATTCAGCAGGCGAGCAGAGGAAAAGCAGCAAAAAATCAAGTCTGTTGGGATGGGAAGTATTGAGCAGCTCCAGGAATTAGTTGATCTGGTTGGAAAAGGAGAGGTGAGTTGAAAATTGGTCAATTTTCAAAATAAATAAATAATTAGCTTAGATCATGCTGTCCGCAGAGTACCCAAGTTCTCTATTTACATATTGATATCGATTTCAAAATGAAAGACAATGGTAACTTTCCACACAGAATTTTTAATGATTACCGACCATGGTTTCAGCACCTAGTGCCATTATCAAGGTCCCTTGATAATGGCAGTAGGTGCTGAAACCATGGTCAGTAATCATTAATAATTCTGTGTGAAAAGTTACCATTGTCTTTCATTTTGAAATGGATATCAATATCTATTGCTTCCACAAAGTTGAGCCTGATATGCTTTTATATATTCTCTATTTACCTTTGTATGAAGGATGATATTATCATAAACAACCTTGTTCAGTTCATACAATGGAGTGTGGTATTTATGTAGCATTTATTATACAAATAAAAATTCCCACTGCTAACTAGAAATCATTTGAGCACTCCGTAGAAACTATGGGTTTAAATGTGACATCCAGCATACATTTTTTTTAATACACAACAAGTGGAACCCTCATTCCAGTGTACATTTTGAATCACTTTAGTTCCTTTAGTTAATCACAAAACCTCTCAATGATTTCAGGTTATTCTAAATTGCATGGCATTTTTTTAAAGGTGTGAACAAATTTTATACATACACTTATGGTTAACAATGGAGAATAGATGGAGCAGAGAAAGAATATACATAGCAACCTAACTGGTCTCAAAGTCTCTGGTAATGAGCCAGTTTTCTAAGCTATAAGGGTTAGGAATGTGGTAGAGATAAAAATCAATTTATTTTCAAATAGGAGAAGGAGAAGAAAGATGTAACATAAAAAATGGACAAACTCAAAATTGACTGGGACTCAGGGTTAAGAATTAAACCTAGATTACGTATACTTTAGTGTCATATTGAGAGGGGAGGAATACAAACACATATGATATTTAGATAAAATTGATACAAATCGTTTGCTGCTATTCTACTTCACTTGTATCTTACGTACGGGGGGGAAGGAGGCACGTGCAGAAGAGGGGAGTTGGGCCAGAGAATGATCCTCTTCATTTGACAAAATGTACTTGCAAGGGAGGATACCCTGTCATAGATACTTCAAAAGACTATTTGAGATTAGTATGCCATTTTTTGCTCTATTCCACTCATGAAGTAACATTATGTAATATCACCTTTCATCGAAAACCCTATCGAGTATAATTATTTAACTGGAAAATTATTATGTTATCACTCCTTATAAGAGAAACTATTTATTCCATGTAGGCTTCAAGAAGGCTAGAAAGTAATGGTGTGTTGAATGTTATAAAGCAAGCAAAATGTATTGTTTGCCAATTGGTTGGGCAGATGTTATTCCCTGTAAATGAAAATAGGAGCATTAATTTTACTTGATAATCCTCAAAATCCAAAATATATTAGCTAAGTTTTTTGTCCTTAATTTTTAATTTCTGAGTCGGAGAAAGTGTCTACTTCAATGCAAAGTATAATCAATATTGAAATATAATTGACATTACTTACACCTTATGTATGTGGCTTTTTAATAGCTGACTCTACATGAATTTTTACCATACTATCTGATGCTCTCAGGTAGATATTGGGCAGCTAAAAATCTTCTTCTAGCATTCATCTCATTCTCACATAATGACTTAATTTCCTGAGTTATGCTCTTAAATTTTGCATGTTTCATAATGCCCTAGGATAGCATTGAAGTTGCCTGACAGATTGAATTCTCGTTAGGCCAAGGATGATTAAAACAATAACAGACTTTTTCAATTACGATAAAAAACTAACGGACTCCATAAGTTCCTTCTTTGGCAGATGGAAATTGTCCTATTCACCAGAGTTTCCATGGATCCCAAAAATTTTTTTACTCCTGAAATCCAGGGAAGTAATGTTATTGTGACCAGAACAACATCCCAATATGTCTAAAAACCTTAACTTATCCCTGGCTCCTCAAAATGCAGACATATCTGTCAATATCTTCTTAATCTCTATAGCACTCCATTATGATAGTTCTTGCTCCCTTAAAAATTCATACCTTTAACAGAACAGGAACAAAAAGGATCAGTGGCTATGATAGTTTAAATTATGCACCCAGAAAAATTCTAGCCAGCATCAGTGCCCACATAGCACAAAATATCTACTAGATATCTACAGCATGTCTTCAATGTCTTGGATATTTTAAATATCTACTAGATGTCTAGAATATGTCTATTTTGAGCGACGACTCTTATTATATGTCTAGTGCAATTAGCCAAAAAACACCGGAATCTAAAAAAAATGTAACTGCTATGCTTTTTGGTGGATGGATAGATGAAGTCATTGTACACATGTGCACCAAAAAAGCAAGGGAAATTATTCTGGCAAATGCTTATAAAAGCGATTTAAAGTTAAGAAAAGTCGTTTTTTAAATGATACAATGAAAAATACGAAGTTAAGGCAATAACTTTTCCAACAAAAGTTGTAGAAGATAAAAAATTCAACGAATTGGTAGTAACCCGATCAAAATCCAACTATTAGTTAACCAAGAAGGTCGATTTAAACAAAGAAATCGCTCATTTTTCATTATTTAATTATTCAGCAGGTTTAAACCTCAGCATCTTGAAACAATAAAAAATGATAGACCTATGTAATAGCTATGAGATCCCAAAATTCTGGATATCAAAGTTGAATAGTTTGAACAAAATAACGGGTTAAAGGAAAAAAGGATAAATGTTTAAGCACCTCTATCGATGGCCATAGGGCAGCTGCTTTGTTTTAATAGATATTAAAATGAAGGTAAAGGTTTAAAATTATAGATTTATTTTGAAAAGTTTCTTAATTTTTAAAATAACCAGAGATATTTAAATTGTTTATTAGTATGTATTTTTGATAATTTTGCAACTCTGTATAAACTACATGTTGCTATTAGCAACTATTACTTCTACTGTTATATATGTTCGTTCATGAACTTGTACATGAACACGTACGGGTTAATGTATCGTGTAACCAGGCCTTAAGTCATTTATCCTGAATTTTCCCAGTGGATCCAGTTTGAATATGAATGTTTAGAAAATATCTTCTCAAGATATCTTGTAGATATAGGAAAAGCGGACATTCAGATATCTACAATATGTCTAGAAGATGTCTACAAGTTATTACAAGATGTTTTCTAGATATTAGCAAAAGACGTATTAGATATTTTATAGATATTTTGTAGATATTTTGTGCTATGTGGGTGAGGATTTGCATTCTGGCTTTAAATAGTTCAATATCAGACCGGCCAGCATCATGAATTATCAGTAGTATTTTCATCATCCCTTGAGTATCCAGAAAGTCTCAGTTGTAATAAGAATTTCATCCACAGGCAAAAATGATTATAATATGTATCAATTATCTTACTTGCATTGATTAATGTAGCAATTAATTGTGTTAGAGATAATGTAAAGAGTAATCTTGCAATTTGCATACAGCTAAAAAAACAATTCAGTCTTGTAAGTAGCTCTTAAGAAAAATTAATTAAGCTTGAAAATATAACTGAAGAACTTCCCACTTTAATAATGAAAAAATGGAAAGTAAAATAAACCTATTTGTATTTTTGTCCAAAAATGTTTCCTACCTCTTTTTTATGACTTTTCTTGGCAACATTTTGGAGAGAAAACCAATTTGGCTTGAAAATGATTATTTATTGGCCCTCAAGTTGTGGCTCCATGGCTTGAAAAATAAGAATATGGAAATATGATTGGACAAATGCATAAATTTTTCATTGCATTAAGTGTGGTGTAGTTATGATTATGTACTTTATATCCATATGTATGTTAGAATTCAATGGTAAAAATTATGCATGCAGCCATTATTTATGGGAGTGCCTATTACACTATTTCACTCTTTCCAACAGATTGAACCACCACCACATACTGTGTTCCCAGCTGAAGAGGCTAGTGAAGTCGTTAAGAAACTCTGTGCCTCCGAGATCCAAGGCCGTGCCATTTTACAGTTTTTCTCCGTGGATTAAACAGACTCAGGTTGCTCTTATGACTCCTTTTTGTTGGCTATACGTGGTTTAAGTCTTGCCCAGATTGTTTACAAGTGTTAAACATTAGATAAAAGGAAGGGCTTTACAAAAATTATCTGTACGAAGTTACACAGATAATTAAGACTGGTAAAGTGTAAGTGAAGATATTATGACAAGAAGACTTTGTGAATTATTTTATAGTTCATGCCAGTTGAAAACTCTGCAACTTGCATTCTTTGATGTAGTGCGGTGCTTTGCCACAGCCTCACCATTGTAATCAATGGGTGGTTTATAGCTTTATTTACAAGAGAGGCTCTGTCCTCTATTTTTCAACAGTACATGAGTTCCAGTGAATATTTTGAGTCCTATTCCAGGTGAGTTACTACTACATATGTAATTGAAAATCATGAATGTGATTTTTGAGGTATTATGCGCACAGTTATTTACTGTCAGTGATCCTGTTTTTTTGTTATATGAATTTCATATTACTATGAAAGTGTTTCAGGAAATGATGTGACAAAATGATTGATAAGAAGAAAAAAAATGAGTACTCACATAGTAGGCTAGTTGAAAGCAATGCCCACATGAATAGTGGGGACTAGATATGTAAAAATCATTACAATGATGGACACTGTTGCAAGTTTACAATTGAAGATAATGAGCGCCAATGCAATGAACACTATACCTGTGAAATTAACATGTAAAAACAAATTCAACATACTTATTGGTCACATCACATTCATTTTCATTACATGACTGATTCCTAAGTTAAACAACATTTATTGGTGCTTATATAAGTTTAGCATAAGTGTAGACTGTCCACATATATTTAACTATTCAAATGCTTTTTAAATATAATTATCAGATGCCAAAAATTGTACACCTCTCAATTTGCACCTCAATGCATAATGATGTACTCATCAAAAGATTCAAAACCAAGTCTTTTGAGTCATGCATAATTCATGTACAAATGATGACTATTTTTGAAAGCATGAAATACAGTAAATTTATGATTGATAAGAGAAAATAATAGAATTTAATTAAATTTGATAGGCCAGTTTTGCAGTAATGTTCTATTAACATTCAACTCATAATTGATGTTGGATTTTTAATCATGTGTTCTGAAAGAGCATTCATTCCATTCTAGGATAGAAATTAAAATTCCTGTTATCTCAATGTGCAGCTTTAATGTATATACCTATAATGTAGGCAGAGATGTTTCTATGGAAGTTGATGCAATAAACTCCTGAATTCTCTTTGTTCTTTATTTAGCTCGTGCATATTACCCTTATGAGTATCCCTCATTTTGTACTATTGTAATTTCCTATAAATATTTCATGCACCATTCCGTAGCTGATAATCTTTTGGTTTCAAATTAGAAAATATTTTATTGTATAGTGTTTGGTACCTGAGTACATCACATTTATTTATGCTCCTACTGTGAGTTACGATAATATAACAATTCATCTGTAGAGGGAATAGTGAGGATAGAATATTCCAAGCCAAGCAGGGAATTATTGTTTTCTTTCTGTATCATTTTTATACCCCTTTATTGCTTGTAAAAGATGATTCATATTGAAATCACTTCTATAGAAGGGCGAACCTCTTCTTCATCCATTGATTATGTCATCTCTCCATTGGCCCATGAGCCTTGCACTGTGAGTATGAATATCTTGTCTTTGTGCTGCAACAATCCACAATGTGATATAGAACACTATTGTTTAGCACAAAATATGTATTTTTTTACTGTTTTGATGAAGCATGAAAACAGTTAATCTTCACTATCCACACATTAAGATAAAATAACTTAATGCTTGTGTTATTCTGGTCTGAATAGATTATTATAGCAAGACAAAAGATGAGAAGTTTTTGCCTTGAGAAGGAATTTGTTGTTGTAATCCAATCTAGATGCAATATAACTGGCGTAAATAACTTTTGCATGATCTAGGTTGTTGTTGCTTGGATGAAAGCTCCTGACACTTTGATGCATTGACCTGAATGATAGTATTGATATTTGAAAAGAATTTAAGCAGCCTTAGTTAAGTATCAAAAGAGAACAACCACTTTTACCCCACCCACTTCTATCAGTAAATTGTCAACATAGAAAAAAAAAAGGTTTCTGCTCAGGTGAAAAGAGTTTTTAACTTTGTGTTTGTTGGAATTTATGTGGTAGGTATTAGAGAGATGGATATTCCATTGTGAGTGAATGATCTGCAAATGATGCCTGATATTTACCAAAGTTAAGAACTTAGGAGAAATGAAGACAAGAATCATCAATGCTCATTTTACAAGTGCTCTTCTTTTCTGGATGGTCCCTCAAATGCCAGTGCTGCATAAATTCTATAGTTTCAGATTTTTTTATCCACTGCTTTACTTCACCATTCATTCAGTTGATGGGAAATATATGCAGCCTGTGCTATTAGTTCTCATATTCCTAAAATCTGCTGTGACGAGAAAAGGTTGCTTTAAAGTTGCAAAGCATCCATTATTGAATGAGAAGGGAAGCCAGAAAAAGGAGTGTTTGGTGTTGATTTGCTTTTAATTTGTCTATATTAAAAGTTGAATAACACTTATGTACTCTCAACAGAATTTATATAAAGGCACTTTACACTAACAATGGCTCTCTTTGAGTTAGAGAAGCAATGGATTCGGTTTGTACATCAAAGATCTGATGATTCTTGCACTTGTATATACAATGACTGCTGTGAACCTTGAGATTAACTGTATCGTAGCAATTTAAAGTAACTGTGAAAAGAACTATTTTGGAACAGTGCTACCAAGAGCAGGATAATTACCTATGCCATGCTCATAGTAGACAGTGATTCAAGATAGTATGATTCTAGACTCCCCAATTAAAACATGAAGTTTTGAGGCACACGTTTCCATGAGAATGCTATACCTTTCAATGGTATATTTTATCCATGGTACCATTGAATGTTAAGCATTGAACATTAATATGCATTATCATATGTAATGGACTGGTGGTATGTATCTTCCAGCATTTACTTCATCTACCACAGGATTCCACAGGTTTTCTGATGAGTTCATGATTGCCTAAAAAGGCAAGATTGTTATTATTTAGTTAGCACAGTATTCCAAAAAGTCCCTGGCAAAGACTTGATCAGCAAGGAGGAAAGGTAGAAGCAGAGGGGGGTGCAGGGAAAGGATGGAGGGGAAGAGAGGGTAGCCATGAGAAAAAGGGAGGTAGGTTAACCAATTTAAGTTGTGGAAAAGGCACGAGGCAGACATGTGCAAAGCAAGGGATAAAAATCACCTATTTCTATGACTTTACTGGGGACTTTATCTTGAGATCTGATTTTGGACACATTGAAACAGAATGGTGGGTATTGTTGAGTCAACCAACTTCTTGAAAAACTGATGTGATCAGCAATTACAAAGGTTCTGACAAACCCTTCACTCGAAATAACCATCCTCTCTCATTTTGCTGAATTTTGCAATTTTGGGTATCTGCTTGCATTTGTTCCTCCATGTGTAGTCTTTTTAAGTCAACAGCTTTCCCAGGTATCCTGCTGGCATCTTCATGTCAGAGGCTTCTGTCCTGAAGACACAACCTGGATGGCTGAGAAACTGTTATCCTAAAAAGACAAAACGTGGAGGAACTACCAAAAGCAGCCACCTCACCTGCTAATTGCCGTGGAAACCCTAGGATTTGAGTTTCAAAAGTTACATAGACCATGCCCCAAAATCATCCTCTGCACAGTGTCAGTAACTTTTGTAAGAGCAACTCTCAAAGACCTCTACATTGTCAATCCTTTTTGAAAAATTTGAATGTGCAAAGTTATTCCCTTAATGAAATATTCAGGAATATAAACTTACAGAAAAAAGTAGGCAAGCATTCATTCTTCTTCGGAATTTCCCTGGGTTAAGCTTGCAAAAAATAAAAGTAGGTACTATTTGCTAGTTGAACCCAATGGAATCCATGAGAAGAATTTCCACTAAGCATCTTCTGGGAAAGTAGTAAATCTCTTTTCAAAAACTAGGTAAGTTCAGCATGCTACTGGTCTACCTGGCTAAACCCCTCCATTGCATAGGGATCTGTGTGACCATCTGCAAAAATGTTTTGCAGAAACTTTACATTCTCTGTCTCTCATCACAAAAACCATATGTGAAGTACTTCTGAAGTCATTCGTAACTTCTTACTGGACTAATGAAGTAAGATCCGGATTTATAGGTACTCTCCCAAGAGATTCACTACTCTTCTCCAACCTTTGCCTCCATTCAGGTCTCCGCTGTGGGGTATTAATGGGGGTACCCCCTCCCACGCCCCCAGTAATACCTGGGGACTTATTACTGAAACCATATTAAGCGTTTATTTTTGGGCATATTGGAAAATGTTTTAAAAATATTTCCGAGTTGCAAATCATGTGCATTGCTGAGACTCGAGCGTACATCTGATGAGGTGTCATTTCTGAAATCTCGCCAAGCACATATAATTACAATATTCAAAGTAATGGTGAAGAATAATGCGACAAAATCACAAGCATTTATAATTAGTCGTAATGCAAAATGTTTTTTTTTTTTTAATTTCAGAGTTGAAATACGATGCGCATTCCTGAGACACAGGTGTATTTCTGACGAGTAGTCATATGTTTATATACATATATACATATATATATAATAAAAAATGTCACAGGCGTGACTGGCAGTTTTTATATATATATATATCTATCACTATACATTCTATCACTGATGAAGGTGCGGGCGACCCACCGAAAAACTCGTGAGTTTCCATTTTATATGTTTTATGTTTAGTGTCACCCTGTGACGAAGCTTTATATTATATATATATATATATATATATATATATATATATATATATATATATATATATATATATATATATATATATATATATATATATATATATATATATATATATATATATATATATATATATATATATATATATATATATATATATATATATATATATATATATATATATATATATATATATATATATATATATATATATATATATATATATATATATATATATATATATATATATATATATATATATATATATATATATATATATATATATATATATATATATATATATATATATATATATTCGTTCACTCATTCACTCAGACCGCACAGCGGCAAATACTCAAATAAATATTTATACAGAAAGGTAGAAAGAAAGTGGATAGGAACACATAAAATGAACGAACACAGTGGTGGTGTGAAGATGTAAAGATGGCCGATTCCAAGCAGAAAAAATTCGACTGGACCGGGAATCGAACCACGGACCTTTGGACGTCGCGTCCACTGCTATTTAAAATGGTTTATTTGCTCAAGATATCCAATATTTACAAAGGTTTCCACATTTTCTTTGATATCGTTACATATAAGGAACAAATAAAAATAAAAAAATATTTTCTTAGCTATCACAGGTACTACATGCATACAAATGAAGGATTTTATAAAAGTAAACAACCATTACCTTTTCTTTGTACATCAAAGCCGATTGTTTAGGAATCAAAGAGATTCCTACATACAATTGGAAGATTTACATACCAATAAAGGGAAATATTTTCACCAATGAACACTTTTCATATATTAATCAAAAACAGTTTCACGATTGTTTTCTTAAATTTACATATATCTATACATTTTATTTTCAAAAGACATGTAGTAGCCATTGTTTTTCCTTATCTGTGAAAAGAATTTTTTTTATCATCGTTTGGATTTTTTCAAATAAAACACATCTGGTATTTTTTTGAGTAAATCTGTTTGTTGCAAAGGTTGCAATTATTTCACTTAAAACAATATTTTTTTTGTTTGGAAAGAGTTTAAAATTTAACATTAAAAGCTTTTCATCTGAGATGAGGCCATCTCCAAAAGTGTCAAAGTCTTTGTAAATATTTTTTATTATCCGCCATTCTCTACAATAGGGTTCACAGCCTAGTATTTTATGTTTTATTTCATCCATCCTCCCGCACGCAGAGCACATAGGGTTATCCCCAAGTCTGAGGTCATACCTCATTTTATTTGTGATCGTACATCTGCTGCATACTTCGTACATGAAACTAATTTCCTTAACGTCATGTTTTATTCTGTCGAAGTTTCTCCAAATATTTGATTCGTTGATTCCGAGGTTTGTATTAAAATTTCTTCTCATTTCCTCCGTATAGATTTTTTTAGTGGAATTTAATTTACCATTAACTGAGTATTTGTTTTTAATTTGAATAGCCTCATTTAAAGTATTATTGAAATATCTAAGTTTTTTCGCACTTTCAAGCGCGTTTATCAAGAGTCTTTTCCTATCATAGTCTATTTCGTGTAGAATTTCGGCCACTTTTTTTCGATTTAATATGTTTACTTACGTTTTCGCGTCGATAAGGTTGAGACCTCCTAGATTGGGGGGCGCGTATAGTTTCTTTCTTTCTACTTTTTTTAGAAACCCGTTCCAGATGAACCCGTTTGTTAACTTGATTATTTTCCCAGTAGGCTTCCGCGGAGATTCTGACTGTGGGCAGCGATTGTTCCGGGTTTCCATCCGCGTGTATCCATTATTTCGGACAATATTTCGCCAACGTTCCAGTTGGCTTCCTCAGGTCCACTCAGGTCCACCACTTCAGTGGACCTGAGGAAGCCAACTGGAACGCTGGCGAAATATTGTCCGAAATAATGGATACACGCGGATGGAAACCCGGAACAATCGCTGCCCACAACTTGATTATTGTAGCATTTTCCTTTTCAGGTATAGGCCACACGTGAGCGACATACCATAGCAGCGGGTATAAAATTTGGTTGATTAGTGTTATCTTTGCTACAATCGGCATTTGATAGTCGGCAAAGTTATATAGATGTATTCTTAAAGTGTCGATGGCCTTTTTCCAATTTTTTTTTACCGTTTTGGAGAGATCGCTTTCCCACCAAAGTCCTAATATTTTTGTTTCGTCTGCTTTCTCCCAGCCGTAGTTATTTTGTATTTTTTCTCCTTTAATGTGAACTAGTTTCGATTTTTTTCTATTAACAATAAGGCCTACTGGTGCGAATCTGGTGAAGGTTTCATTTATTTTGTCCAATTCTTTTGCATCTTTTATGAAGATGGTTATATCGTCCGCGTATGCAACCGTTGTATATTTTTTTCCACATCGTTTTATTCCTATTCCTTTATTTTTTATATCTAGAAGGATTGGTACTACTGCAATTGTGAATAAAATCATGGATAAGGGGCATCCCTGCCTAACGGAGTTTTTAATATAGAAGGTTTCCGAGATGTTGTTCCCTAGTTTTATACGGGAGTTGATATTTTTGTACACTGTTTTTATGATTTCTATCATTTCTGTTGGGAAGTTCATTTTTTTGAGGACCATGAATATCCATTCTGTTCTTATGTAATCAAAAGCCTTTTCTAGATCTATTGCTAACAGTGCCAAGGTGTTTTCTTCTTTTTTCGGTAATTTACTCAATATTATATCCCTGATTAGGACATTCGCGTCGATTGCATTTTTTTTTCCTGCTCCTCCATATTGATTCTCGTGTATTACGTCGTTGGCAAGCTGTTCCATTTTTTGTGCCATAACATGCGCATATATTTTATAATCCGTATTTAATAAAGATATTGGTCTAAAATCCTCTATTTTCTTTGAACTTTGAGTTTTTGGAACGAGGGTTATGTTAGCAGTTTTCATACTCTCAGTTAGCTCGCCTTCTTTTGTGATGGTGTTTAAGACTATTACGAGGGCTGTTTTTAAGTGTCCCCAAAAGGTCAAATAAAATTCGAAGTCCGTCGCTCCCCGGGGCTTTCCCTTTCTTTAACTTATGTTTTATGCTGTCTAATTCCTCCTCCGTTATTTTGGCTTTGAATTTTGACCTTGCCTTGTCGCTCACTTGAGGGAGATGGGGTAGGGGAAGGGGGACATCCCCCTCTCTCCACTCCCCGTACCGCCCGTAGCGACTTGCAAAGTGCTCTTTTATGTCCGCTAACAATTGCTCGTGTTGTTTTTCAGATGTTTTCTTCGTGCTAGGGAGTCTATCCACCCCTCCCCCTCCTGTGTTCTCTATCGTTCGCCTTATCGTGGATAACGTCACGAGATCCCATGTATTTGGATCGTCTCCTTTTTGCCATTGCCGTGGCGTTAGTTTTCTTAATTCTAATTTTAAGATTAACTGCTTAAGTTCTTTTATTTTTTCTTTAAAATTAACTGGCTTATTTTGGGTTGCCATCATTTCTGTCAACGCATTCCTATATATTTCTATTGTTTGGTTTTCGTATTTATAGTGTTTCTGCGTAAGATATTTTATTTTCCTAATTATATTTGTTTTAAAGATATTTTCCCACCAGAATATGGGATCTGTATCTAATCTTTTGCTGTTAAGTTGTTTTAGTAATTCGTTTTCTATTTCTTGTACTATATGTGGGTGTTGTAAAATGTTTGTGTCTAAGCGCCAATTTACTGTACTTGTATCTGTATTTTTGAGGTTTGTTTTCCTATTAGAGGAGGAAGAAAAGTCTACATCTATTTCAAGAATTAAAGCATTGTGGTCCGAGATGGCGATTGGTATTGTTTTGAAAGATATGGTTTTATTTTCTAAAGAACGTGATATTAAGAAGTAGTCAATTCTATTTCTTGTCATTTTCCCTACTCTAGTATATTGTACCGATTGGTATTCTAATTTCTTCCCAATGTCTATTGCTTTAATATTATTAATTAATGTTTTCAGGGATTTGCAAGTTTTATATTTAATATTATATTCGTTGGCGTCACTGTCTTCTCTTCTATAAATAGCGTTTAGGTCCCCACCTAAAATTGCGTTTCCCGCAAAGCCGACTACATACGGGAGGATGGTGTTTGAGAAAAACTCATCTCTTTCTTTTCTTTTTTCGTGCCCTGATGGAGCGTAAACATTTATAAAGCGAATGTTGTTAACCATGAGCGTGGTAATTCTCCCCGATTCGTGATATTGAATGTTTCGGGCTTTCAAAGAGTTTTTTATCATGATCGCTGTACCTAGAGGGGAGTCACCGTGATTAGTTAATACATTGTACCTTAAGTCCTGCCATACAGGATCTTCTCTATATTCTTGTAGAAAGATTAGGTCTGCGTTTATATCTTTAAACATATTTTTAAGAATATTTATCTTTACATGGTTAGTTATACCTGCTATATTAATAGATACTAATTTTATGGTCATATTAAGAATACAGAAACAATAAAATGAATTTACCAAACAAAGAATATAGGTTATCACAAAAGGAGAAAGGGGAAGCCAAAAGGTATTTGTTACTCCCTATTTTTTATTTTTTTAAGGTATAAAGCTATTTTAAAATTTTTGATATTCTTGATTCTTTAAATATAGTTCTGCTTTCTCACGGTTTTTGCTGCTTCTAAGTCCCATCTTCTTTAGCGATTGTTCCAACTTCCTTTTTTGCATTTGGTTGATGTTTTTGATCTTCTCCTCTGCTCCTTTCATGGCCATATCTTCCTCGTCCGTATTAAAACAGGGGCGGGATTCTTTTTGTGTCCAGAACTTTCCTTGCGAAGTTTCCGCTATCTCCGTATCTGAAAAGAAATTGAGGTTTGTGGGGGGTTCAGGGTCATAGGATTGTTGAGTTTCCATCGTCACCTCCTCCGTATGGCTGCCCCCTCCCTCCCCTTCCCCTTCCCTGGATGTTTTCTTCTTTTTTGCCCCATTTTTTTGTGTAGAGGCCCCCTTGCCCATTCCACCCATCTCAGCTGCATCGGCCCCTACTTGAGCTGCATCGGCCCCTGCTTGAGCAGTATCGGCCCCATTTTCATTCGTTTCTTCCCGCAACTCCTTCAGCTTCACCTCCTCCGTCTGGCTGCCCCCTCCCTCCCCTTCCCCATCCCTGGATGTTTTCTTCTTTTTTGCCCCATTTTTTGGTGTAGAGGCCCCCTTGCCCATTCCACCCATCTCAGCTGCATCGGCCCCTGCTTGAGCTGCATCGGCCCCATTTTCTTTCATTTCTGCCTCCAACTCTTTTAGCTCCGTCTCCGGCGTAGCGAAGGACGGTGTGGCCGCGTCATCCGCTTCCTTCGGGTGTTGATCATTTTCGGCTGTTGTCTGTTTATTCGGCGACTCACAGAGTCGGTCAGGCACTACTTTTCCGTTCTTCTTGCTGCGTCTCCTTCTCCTTCTCTTCCGTTTCTCCGGTTTCCCGGCCTCCCACTCCCCGGAAGTCTCACTCCCTTCCGTCTCCTCCTCGGCGCTCTCTATGACAATCCTGTCCACAATTTGGGCTGGGCATGATGTCGGCTCCACCTCCATTGCTGCAGCCTCCTCACGGTTTGCTATTTCTGCAGCACTTTCCTCCTCTTCCCTTGGGTCCGTCGTTCGCTGCTTTAGGGCGTCTGAATATTGGGTGTTTCCGATGATTTGGGGGCATTTGATCCTAACATGGTCGTATTGACCACATTTTGAGCACGTAATCTTCTGGTCTTTATAATAAACTAATGCTCTCTCCCCAGCAATGGGAATATAACTCGGGATATCGCACTCGAGAGTCATCCAGTAGGACCTGGTCCCCGTGCTCACCGGGTAGTAACACGAGCCCCAGGTGTTCCTCTGATGGCTTATAACTTTTCCATATTTCCCCAGCTCTCTCTCCACATCGGTTTTGTCGACTTCAAAAGGAAGAAGACATACTTTTACCAGAGTCGAACGTTTGGTGGCATCCTCAACCGTGGCTTTTCCCTCCGGCTTTTCTTTGGAGGGAAACGGGAGATCGCCACTCACCATTTCTAAAGACCTGGCGTGCACCATTTCATTAACAACTTTCACAAACACCACTTTCCTTGAGGCTCCAAATTGTATTCCGTACACCTCTTCAATTTCCAGCCTGAGGTTCGAATGAATGAAATCATGCACCTCAAAGGCCAGAGGCGATCTTCTCAAATCGATGTTAATCCTCAGTGTGTTCTTCCGCTCGACCGGCATGTCGGGAGCAAAGAAACACAAGAAAATCACACGCACAAAAAACACACGTAACTACGCGTGCCTAGGGGATCCTAGGCACGCAAATGTACAAAAAGAACACTCTAGGTTCACTAGCTTTGCGCGAAACACCGGGAACGTAAAGAGAACGTCCCCGGCGATCGAGAAGCTCTCGACCGCCGGCTTGAGAAACTCGTAACTTGAATAAACTCAGCTGTGCTCCGAAGGACGTGCTCAGACCACCGAGCTACCCAGTCTACAAAGAATCCACTGCAATCGGCGGGGGTTTATATGAACAAATACTCCCCAAGGCATGACCCATGAGAGCGGCCAGTGTGTGTGTGTGTATATATATATATATATATATATATATATATATATATATATATATATATATATATATATATATATATATATATAAAACAGAAAAAGGAAATAAATTTAGAAATATAAGCTAGCAACAAGGCGTTGAGGTTGGGGATGGATAGATAGGTATATCAGTGGACACTCACAGAAAGGCGATCCATGGCGACGCCGGTGTCCACTGCTCTCGGAAGCTTTCGGGTGAGAACCCTTCCTCAGCGGGAGAAAATCACAACTGAAGAGTGTCACACTGGAGTTGAGGGTAGAGGGTCTGCTTAGGAGGGTGGTTGGTTTTTGAGGGAAGTGATTGGTTGGAAGGAAGTGAGGGAGGGAGGAATAATGGGAGGGGATACGGAGAAAGCTAGCGGAGGTTAAGCCCGGGAGTACACATACATCTTAGGATTGAAATATATGATTGTTCCCAATGGCGGAGCTCCATGATAGATGTGTCAGGTGGGAGGGCGCGAATGATTTTTACTTGGAAGCAGTCGTTGAAGGGGAGGTTATGAGAATTGGCGTGCTCCGCTACAGGCAGCTTCAATTGTTGTGTCACGCTGCTCCTGTGGTTATTGATTCGTACATTGAGAGGTGTGCTTGTGAGGCCAACGTAGAAGGCCTGGCAGTGCTTACAGGTGAGGAGGTAAATTACATTACTCGAGGAACAGGTTCCCCGAGTAAGTATCTGATACGTTATATTTGTGACAGGGGTCGTGAAAGTTCGGGAGAAAGGGTTGAGTGGGCAGGTGAGACAACGGGGCTTACTGCAAGGATTTGATCCAACGAGAGGGGGATTGGCCACACTACCCTCCAGTGAGGTTTGTCGGATCTCGCGGATCCAGAGACTATTTTGGAGATTGGGAGGGCGACGAAAGGAGAGCACGGAAGGTCTTCGAATAAAAGAAGAAGTAGAGGGGGAAGAGGCGAGAATTGAGTGTGCTGACTTGAGAAGGTTTTTCAGTGCAGCATCTAGACCCGGATGAAAAGTGGTTACAAAGATTTGTTCATCAGGATAAAGATGATCGTCCGGTTGAGGCGTGGAAGGCGGTCTCCTTGAGGGCTCAACCGCCCTGATGAACTGCTCCCTCACCAGGTGGAGGGGATATCCCCGGCTCACGAACGCTATTTCCAGGTCTTTCAAATAACGAAATAAATGAAAATCGTCGGAGCAAATACGTCGACCTCGACGAGCCAGAGAAAATGGGAGGGAGCGTTTGCAGTGATCGGGATGACAGCTATCCCAATGCAAGTACTGCTGCAGGTTGGAGGGTTTCTTGTGGACAGATGTGCTAATTTTGTTATTCTTTAAGTGAATATCTACATCGAGAAAAGTGATTGAAGAAGTTGAAGAGTGATGAGTGAAAGAAAGGAATGGATGTGAATTAATTTTTTTAATAAAATGATTAAGTGTTGTGCTCCCGTGGGTCCAAATTATAAAAATATCGTCTATATAACGAAGCCAGACGAGTGGCTGAAGTGGGGAAGAAGATAATAGATTTTCTTCCCACCGCCCGAGGAAGCAGGAGGCGTAAGAGGGTGCCATTCTCGTGCCCATAGCGGTGCCTTTAACTTGAAGAAAATGACGCCCGCCAAAAACGAAATTGTTCTTGGTGAGCACCATCCTCATCAGTTTCAAAAGGAAGGGGGTAGAGGGGCGTGAGCCAACGGGTCTTCCGTTGAAAAGTTCCCTTGCAGCAGCCAGACCTTCTATGTGGGGAATATTTGTGTAAAGGGAGCACACGTCAACTGTTAGGAGAATAGCGCCAGGTGGAAGTGACGAGGGGAGGGATTTAAGGCGGCTCAGAAAATGCTGGGTGTCCTGAATAAATGACGGTAGGCGCCGGACAAATGGTTGGAGGTGTGAATCAAGGAGAGCAGAGATTCTCTCAGTGGGTGAGCCGTAACTGGAGACGATGGGACGGCCGGGGACACCAGTTTTATGAATTTTAGGGAGTAAGTAGAAAGTAGGGGTGCGGGGATTTGGAGGAATTAAGAGGGCGAGCTCTTTTTTTGAGAGGCCCTCCTTGGGGCCCTCAGAACGTAAGAGTTTTGATATAGAGTTTAGATGCTTAGGGGTTCTATCCGAGGTCATTAATTTGTAGAAGGTGGTGTCATTTAGTTGCCGATTGGCTTCCTCCTCGTACCTCAGGCGGTCCATGACTACCGTAGTGGAGCCTTTGTCCGCTGGAAGAATTATGATTTCCTCGTTACGCCTTAAGGAAATCAGAGCGTGTAACTCATCCCGCGAAATATTCTTAGCGGACGATAGGGAATCCACGAAGTCTTGGGAAGATAGTTGGGAGGAAATATGGTTAAGATATAATTCAAGCGGGTGGTTGGCAGGGAGGGCGGGCGGGCAGAAACTGGAGGGTTCTTTAAATTTCGCGAGAGGATTCTGGGGTGGTAGAGTATCATCCTCTGAGGTATCACAAGGGGTGACGTTACCATGAGAGAAGTGGAATTTTAGACGAATATTACGCGCAAAAGCGTGAAATTCCGAAAGAAGGCGAAAGTGGTCAAATTTGGGGGTGGGACAGAAGGAAAGGCCCTTGGAGAGGAGAGAAGATTCTGAGGGTGAAAGAGTGTGGGAGGACAAATTGACAACAGGCTCCTTCGAGGGCTGCTCGCATGGCTTGGGCATATTGTTACCAGATGTCCGGAAAGCTCGGGGTCTTGGGGGCAGTTTATGACTCTTAAACTGGTGTGGGAGGGGGGTGGGAAGACCCAGTTGGTCGGCTAAGCAGGGCCTTTCTGCAAAAAGGGGGGCATTTGGGTGGACGACTGCTCCAAGAGAGAAAGGGAGGGCAAGACCTAACCTTAAATGCTGGACGCACAAATTTGAGAGTTTCTTATTGAGAGCTGCCCGGTGCGAACGTTTTTGTAATGTTGCACGGGAAAAATAACTCTTTGTATCAATTCCTCTCAAGTGAATAGCTTGTTTTAGCTGGTTAACTTTAAAAGAGTGAAAATTTGCCAACGTGCGGTACTGAGTGAGGACCGCACGGGTAAATGACATGGAGAAGTTATACTGGAGTATTGCAAGCGAATGGCGGCAATCAGGGTTTAGACCAGAGAGTGGTAATTGAACCGTGAGGCCATTGGGAGGGATACCCAGGCCAAGACATGAGTTAAGAAACTCAATATGGCAAGTTAGGGATGCAGTGGACACCGGCGTCGCCATGGATCGCCTTTCTGTGAGTGTCCACTGATATACCTATCTATCCATCCCCAACCTCAACGCCTTGTTGCTAGCTTATATATATATATATATATATATATATATATATATATAACAGAAAAAGGAAATAAATTTAGAAATATAAGCTAGCAACAAGGCGTTGAGGTTGGGGATGGATAGATAGGTATATCAGTGGACACTCACCTATCTATCCATCCCCAACCTCAACGCCTTGTTGCTAGCTTATATATATATATATATATATATATATATATATATATATATATATATGTATGTATGTATATATATTGCAACAGTATTCCAATCAATGGCAAATAATAATGAGACAGAAGATATGCATGCCCCTCCAAAAGCTGTGACCTTATCCCACCCCTGGGCCTCCATCCCCGACACACCTTCCAATTCTAACCCTGGTATCTCCAGACTACTTCCCCGAGTCAAATTGTTCGCGCCAAGTCGGTGAAAGCCTTACCTACCTGCGTAAGTGGCGTCAATAGTCTTTGCTCATCATGGAGTTCAGGTAACTCCGGGCCGGACCCGTTAAACGTGCCTTTTCATCTATCCGTTAGAGCCGCAACCGTTTCCAATGGGATTTCATTCATTCGTCCTGACAATTTGATTTAAAACGTATGAATAGTCCGATCTGGTTTTTTACCGGCTTATCAACTTCTCAAACTTCTCCAGGTTTTTCAACCGGGAGAGAGGGTCCATGATGGCCATCCAAGGTGGTCCAAGATCAATCATGGACCCTCTCACCGGGTTGGAAAACCAAGAGAACTTCGGGAATAAGGCTTGTTCGCATTCTCACCAGTACTCGCATTTCTTGACCTGAGCAGTCAGAGGGTTGCCTAGCGTTTTCTTAAAACTATGGAGTGATCTGGAAGCAGTTTTTTGAATCAAATAACCCAGTCAAACTTAAGTGTTACGCCCATCTATTCTAAAGGAATCGTCACTCTTATGAAAGTCCCGTGCTGATTCTTAAAAATATTTTCATCTCATGATTATTATATCCCTTCCAAATCATTTTCCCCTGGATGTAGAGCTTTTCGCACGCACTGGATTAACTTTCCATCGGTAGGCGAGTTGCCTCCCGACGAGACTGAAAAACGCAAAACACCCTCGACGTATAGCAAGCAGTAGCTCCTTGTAAGTGGGCTCTGACTCATACCATCCGGCCGTCCAGTTGTCTCGCCAGACAGAGGGCGACGACGCGACGCCGCTTCTGTGTGGACTCACTCACATCAATATGACGTATTGTTCGCCGGAATTGTACAGTGGCGGAAAAAATTAACGCAAAACTCATTGGCGTTTGAATGCGGCGTAAACGGGAACTAATTGAAATCGCTTTTGCTTCGACAACTTGACAACAATGAGACAGCATATGGAAACCGGGAATATTCAAACTCTCTATGAATGGATATCGATTTTACGCGTCATGTAAATAGTCATACTAATAAGGTTTATGTTCGCGAGATCGTCTAGGAGTTATAAACGTGATGAGCTTGCTTCGACCCTCACCCAGTAAAGGTTCCGAAGTCGTAGTTGATTATGTAGAGATGCTTACCATATTTTTTTTAAGCTTTGCACCGTTTAAAAAAAATTTCTTGATTGAAACTTAAGAAACAATACGATGAAAGCATTATTTGTTGGGATATAAAAATTTTTTACTCTCCAGATCAAATTCACTGACAATAAAACGTATTTCCTCGTGCAGGGAATAACTGTGGATGAACATCGTTTTTATAGGCCTCAAACTACTTCCGAGAAATATGATGCATTACAATTAACATTTTGGCGTAATATCCTGTGAATTTCAAGTAAAAGTATGGGAAATCTGGTTGAATAGAATGGTTTCCATGTGGAGAATAGTTTTATTTACGAGAATTTCCAATACCTTGAAACCCTACGTAAGTTTCCGCCCTCGTGCATACAGGTCTTCTCAAACACATTTCTTAATTACTCCTAACGTAATATTATTTACTTTCTGAAAACTACTTTCAAAAATCCAGAACATTTTATTGGGTCCAGTTTTTAAAGGAAACATTAAAATTCCCTTTTTTCGTTGCATAGTAAGAACCACTGGACACGGATTTCGCCTGATCGATGAAGTGGCCTAGAGGGAGAGTGTTCGTCTGCGACCAAGAATGCCTGGGGTTCAAATCCTGGCGTGGCCTCTTTTAGTGCCTTTATAATTAATCTACGCGATGTGACTTTATAGCAGCCAAAACTTCGCAGGAATCCGCGGAAGGCCCAGGGAATGGATATTGACCTCAACCATGAGTGTGTGAGTTTTACGCATATTCGGGCTTTGTAAAAGAATCAGAGCGGTCACCTTGGTCGTCGAATGAGACGTTTACTTCCCATTCTAGGGTACTCGGCCCCAATTGATTTCTACGTCCTGTCTGTCGTGTGATGCTCATACCTACTCATTCGCCAATTTACCACTCAATGAAAAGCTATTCATGAAGGAGGGAATAGACCTGATCTCTGATTGTGTCAGTTACTCGATTTAGTGACCTTACCTGATGCTACATTCACCTTTAAATTACTTTGAAATGATTTAGTAAAGAGGGCAATTATTTTTATTAGGAATTAGAGTTTGGTTCTATCTGCCGAACTTGTAAATACCGATTACTTATCTGAGTGAGAGACCAAACAAGTGTGGAATTTTCTTCAAAATATCTTTAAAACGGTATTTGAAGCTTTCCCAGCATTGTTTTCTAGGTTTGCTATGAGCAATACATTAACCGTGTAGTTCAACAGTTCAACTTAGAAGATGGAGGATAATACTTAGAGGAGAAGGTAAATTAATGAATCACTTAAATACCTTTTGACATATTCGCAGTGAAAAATGTTTGGCTAAAATTACGCAGTTAAATTTTATGAGGAGCATTTTTATACCCACGCGTTAGTAATACTCCGACAAAAATGCATCGCCTATCTTCCCCTGTGAAAGTGATAAAATACTCAAAATCATCTTTTCCATGTAGCGACTAAGCAATAATTAGATATTCTTCCTATGGTCATTTGTATACTCCTCATAAATCCGCAGAGTAGTCAATGGAGTGCAAATTAGGAATGTGCACCATCAAAGATTATACGATTGATACGTTCCTAAAGAATCTATTCCTCTTCAAATGCGTCGTAATATTATTGCTTCAATGGAAGTTAAAGTTGTGAGTGCCCCCACATGAAGATATTTGCAGACTTTTTGCAGGGTCATAAATTTCATCTCTTAGTGGTAATGTATTTTAACGGATGTTGAAAAGGGACACTATAATGCTTTATTTAGAACGAGTGGAAAAGGTTAAAATGAATGCGTAATTCTCTCAATTTGAGCTATGTGTGCTCATAATCACGGCAAAGGATCATCGAGAAATATGCTGGTATTTACATAAAGAATGTGGATGTTTATTAGCCTTATAATCAATCAATCCCCCTCCATTTTCGATTTCCTGACCAAGTATTTGTGACATGGAGTTGCCCTCATTTCGGTATCATTTTACTGGGTTCATTTCCCAATCTTCCCCCACGATTTTCCTCAATGCATCTTAATTTGGGGTTGTTTCGTTTGAGGGGGTAGAAAAGCGTTTGTTTCTTGCATCTTTCTCATAATGAACGCTGCGCTCCGTACAGCCCGCTCCATCTATGTTTCATGATTGATTTTGAACCATCGCCTAGAATTTTGACATTTGTGAACTCGTAAGTATTCCTAGTTGCGGACGAAAAATGAATATTGATAAAAATTTGATTAAACATAGTTCTTATTATAGCGGACATGAATTTAATGAATTTCGTTTGATAGTAGTAAGAAATTGTTTTTTTTTTTACTTTTAAACACCAAATAAAAGTTCAGTGGGTGAAAGTCAAAGGCGGAACACCTCTTCGGGTAATTTTTCGACAGATGTTTTTGCCTTTTACAAACCTACTATCCGATTCCTCCGCCTGGGAGAAAAATGAGGCATACTTTAAGGCTAATAAGATCTTTTTTTCCTCCAAGAATTTTGGGAGAGGCCGCTAAAACTTTGAACTGTATGTCTGCTTGCGCTGTCCGCTTGCTTGTTCGTCTATCTACGCTCGTCTCAATGAAGTAGTCATCAGTAAACCTTGGCCAAGTTCCGGGTGGTTTGTTGTTGTGAATAACGCACAGGTTTCAAATACTTGCTGCACCAGAAAGAAAAGGCTCGTCGCGCTTCGAAAAAATTGGAAGCCCCCGTCGAATACTTTTAAGGGCGTAAGAGAAGTCAAATACCACTTCTTTCCTGTGAGCTAAACGCCTGGCGTTCAAGACATTATCTATGGCAGAAAAGGTATCCCCCGCAACACAAGGGGAAAGTAAGCTCTTATTAAAGGCATACTATTTTCCAAATCCATATAATGCGCCCTTCATACATTCCGATTGTTTATGGATTAGTATTGGTGGAGCTTTGTATCGACACGGGGAAACCTCTAGGGATCCTCAAGAGTCCTCCACGATTGCTCGTTGCTTTAACTCAGACTTAAGGAGCTGGCCTCCAAACCCATGCATGAGGGGAACTTATGGCGTTTTATTGGAATGGTCTGGGCTGATGAGGTAAAATCGAGAACTACTTCTTTCTGTTTGTATTCCCGGGAGAGTAGTATGCTTTTTCCTATCCTTTGGCTATTTTAAACGTTCGTAGACAATACCACCACTCATTTTAAAAGCAACTTAGTTCACATTAACGCATTCGGACGCAAATAAATTCACCGAAAGGATACGAAACATCATCATAAATTCGCCTTGTCATGAGAAAGTCTAGTAGTTGTTATTGGGTAGCAAAACTGAATCGCAATCATGGTTCTTCATAATAACATTGTTCGAGTACGCTCATGATTTCGAAAACGTGATCGTCATTAAGAAAGATCGGGTGCTACATAGCAATGGAGTGCACTTCCAGGACCTTGTGCATTGCCCTACCAATGCGACTTGCCTTTTGGATGACAATAACGACCATAAGAAGAAAAGAACCGAAATCCCACCCCTGGTCGAGACATTTTTGGGTTTCTCGTTCTATTTCTGGTCGAGCAAAATTATTTTTATTCGGCAAATTTTATCTCTTTTATATTTAAAAAATTTCATATTATCAGCCAGTCATTGTAGCTACACACTACATTCATTCATATCGCCAATATGAGGAAATTTATATAAACACTCATTTGCGTTCATTACAAATCGAACACGGACCACTCTTTAGCTAGCCAAATACATCTGACAGCTACAACATTAACCGTTACCTATTAATTTATCTCATTAATGATATTTTACTCCAAACTGAAGTCATTTAAAAGGCTTTTTGTTAATTTTATATGTGCGGCGAATTTATAGCTAAGCATATAAGATAGTTTGCAATCAGACGTAATAGAGTTGTTTATCCATAACTACACCTAATTTGGGTAAACTTTTCTGAATGCTTATTCGTATATCCTATATTTACAAGATAAAACTTAACAGTGGACAGCTCGTCACCAAGCTTCCTGTGATAAGATGAAAGAAATATCGGGAAAATATGCCTAGATTATTCGGTATCGATGCGAGCACATTTATTTTTATTTCGTGAAATCATATATGTTTACGTATGTTTTCATAGTTCAATCCCATTCTGACGAACTAAAGATGGATTTATATTGGGTCAAGAATGATTCATTAATAAATATAAGTTTTCAATTTAATCAATATCCGTTTAAGGAACTTCGTCAATTAACAAATGGAAAATCATGAAAAATTACATTACGTAGACAATACTTATTTTAATTAAATCTTTTTTTTATCGACATTTGGTGAGGATAAATCTCGATTTATATTATTTCGGTGAAACAGACACAGTACGCATCATTCTAAAAGATCCTTGGAAAGTCGACCACAATAAATATCCCTTGGTGGTAGAAGATGAATATTTTAGCATATAGTATACTGAATTGGGGGGGATAGTGAATATTTTTTATCATCAGTCTTTCTGTATAAATGATACCATTCGACCTAAGAGCCACGTTGAAACAAACAGCGATGCGCTGCGACTGAATGTGCAAGTAAAATGAGACGAAAGCTCAAAAATGAGGCGATTGATGACCAAGTTCTGGGCTCCGACAAATGTGAGTTCCATTGCGGATTTCAAATATTTGCGGTAGACGATGTTTCCCTCAGTGTTGCCAGTCTTTCAAGTGTGTACTGCTCCTAGAAGTTCCAAAAAATGCCGCATTCTGGCGCGCGAAAAATTTTGCGTTAATTTCTTTCGCCACTGTACATACAAGCATGTGTAATAAAAATACATTTATATAATGTTAATTACTAACTCTATTTTGACCCTTGCTCCTCAGTTAAACTCATCATTGAGCTTCCGTGAGTCCAAAAGTGCTTCCATAAGCTACTCGTTAAGCTCGAAACACATTAAATAACTTTTTTGAAGGCCTTGCACAAAACATTCTCCGATTCTTCAGTTTTATCAATAAATGAAATATTTCTACTGACATTTTGGGTGAGTTTCAAAAAGTTATGTAACAATGCCGAAATAGAAATAGCTGCGAGCGTTCCTATTAGTACAGAAGCAAGACGGAAAAAGAGGATGCTTGCTTGGGTAGGCACACCAGTTTTGCTCAAATTTAAATTTGATAGCTATGGTTTATTATTGGAATTATCTTGTTCTGTAATAAAACAATGTTTGTGTGTTTGTGTGCTTGTGTGCTTGTGTGCTCTTGTGGGGTGTTTGAAGATGATGAAGTCCTCTGATGAAGTCATTGACCTCCAATGGGGTCATTGACCTCTGGTGGGGTCATTGACCAATGGTGGGTACAATGACCTCTGGTGGGGTCAAAGACCTCTGGTGGGGTCAAAGACCTCTGGTGGGGTCAATGACCTATGGTGGGGTCGTGGACCTCTGGTGTGGCCAATGACCTCTGGTGGGGTCAATGACCTCTGGTGGGGTCATTGACCTCTGGTGGGGTCATTGACCTCTGGTGGGGTCATTGACCTCTGATGGGGTCGTTGACCTCTGGTGGGGTCATTGACCTCTGGTGGGGTCGTTGACCTCTGGTGGGGTCAATGACCTCTGGTGGGGTCAATGACCTCTGGTGGGGTCGTTGACCTCTGGTGGGGTCAATGACCTCTGGTGGGGTCAATGACCTCTGGTGGGGTCAATGACCTCTTGTGGGGTCAATGACCTCTGGTGGTGCCAATGACCTCTGGTGGGGTCATCGACCTCTGGTGTGGTCATTGACCTCTGGTGGGGTCGTTGACCTCTGGTGTGGCCAATGACCTCTGGTGGGGTCATTGACATCTGGTGGGGTCAATGACCTCTGGTGGGGTCGTTGACCTCTGGTGGGGTCGTTGACCTCTGGTGGGGTCAATGACCTCTGGTGGGGTCAATGACCTCTGGTGGGGTCAATGACCTCTGGTGGGGTCATTGACCTCTGGTGGGGTCAATGACCTCTGGTGGGGTCAATGACCTCTTGTGGTGTCAATGACCTCTGGTGAGGTCATCGACCTCTGGTGTGGTCATTGACCTCTGGTGGGGTCGTTGACCTCTGGTGTGGCCAATGACCTCTGGTGGGGTCGTTGACCTCTTGTGTGGCCAATGACCTCTGGTGGGGTCAATGACCTCTGGTGGGGTTGTTGACCTCTGGTGGGGTCGTTGACCTCTGGTGTGCCCAATGACCTCTGGTGGGGTCAATGACCTCTGGTGGGGTCAATGACCTCTGGTGGGGTCAATGACCTCTGGTGGGGTCAATGACCTCTTGTGGGGTCAATGACCTCTGGTGGGGTCATCGACCTCTGGTGTGGTCATTGACCTCTGGTGGGATCATTGACCTCTTTTGGGGTCATTGACCTCTGGTGGGACAATAGGTCAATGACCCCAAAAGGGGTCAACGACCTCACCAGAGATGAAAAACCAACCAGAGCTCAATTGAGGACCCCAGAAGTCAAGGGGTCTAAGTAACGAAACCATTGTTTAGAGAAAACTTATGTCAAAGTTGAAAATGTTTAGTACAATCCACAATTACATAAGAGGCATTACCCTAGATAGCAGCACCTGTGAAGAAAATCACTTGAATCTCTTTGCCACATAATAGATTAACATGATTTACAACTCGTAAACATTTTAACAACATTAATTGATATGGCTATTATTAATCCTCGTTAGATAACGTGTGATAAAGAATCAGGTGTCTGTTTCACTCGAGAATAGCTTGACGCTCTTAGAATAACGTGGGGATCAGATCGTCGCCTAAAATAGCGTCGCTCCCAGGCGTCGGTCTGCGTTCAGAATCGTAGATAGCTGAATTGACGCTATTCTTTGAACCGAAAGCGTCACGTAAGCTATTAATTAATTAAGTTAATTGCTAAGACTGATGTATTAATGACAATGGTGACATTTCCCAGATCTCGCCAGGCAAATATTACAATAATAATTCAACTTATGGTGAAGAATATTGCGAAAAAAACAAACATTTATTATTTGGCGTAATGCGAAGTGTTTTCAAACATGTGGCAGAGTTGCAAAAGACATTCATCGCAAAGATTTGGGATAATTGTCTGATGAAGCGGTGTACGGCTGGGAAGTGGCTTACAAGCTAACGTTCATTTGATTTGCAATACTAGTATTTCCAGCACAAGAAGGTTATAAGAAGAGATAAACATACAGTTAATTTAATTATTTATCATCTATTATAATTTTATTATCACGTCCATTTGTCACTCCTCTATTCACTGATTCCTGTGCGGACACAATCAAAACATATCGATGGAACACTAAGCACAATCTATATACACACATCGCTTCGTTTCATCGCCTGATTTTCACTGATTTGCACGTAAAATAATCAAGCTCAAATAAATTTTTCACTATTTTAAAGAACAATCCTCTGCACACTGCATAGTTTGCACATTTTCTGCACACAAGAGAAACGCCCTCTCGTCATTTCTCGACTACATTGAGCAAAACTCTTTCACAGCTTTGTCACTCTCTTTCTCGCCAGCGCAATTCATGAAAGTAGCTACTACGATGTATAAAAAATGATACAATACTTCATTCAAGTGATAATTATTGATAAAAGTATTAACTACCCTTCATTAGACTGAAAATTATGATTTGTTTACATTCACGACGGCCGTCGCTAAGAGATTGTCATTTGTCTAGTGTTGTTCACTTTTCGTTGATAATAACGTTTCATTCTTTGGTCCATAATTCCGCATATGAACAACGAGGATTTCATTGGCCGATGTGAATTCTGAGGTACTTGTACAGACTTGAACGAAGAACTTGCCAAACACTGCCACTTTTGATAACGGCCCCCGTCATTATTTCTACCTTTAGTTCCCTAATTGCTAGGGTAGCTATATACGGCCGAAGCGAGACGCTTTTAACGCCGTCGTGATTTTAACCCCAGAGTTAGGTTATAAGCCCCCTTGGTAGAGTAATTGTGAATCCCAGAAGTCAAGGGGTCTAAGTGACATTTTTGAAAAAAATAAGTTACGTGCAGGAATGGGATGGGAACATATTAATCTATTATGTGGAAAAGGGATTCAAGTGATTTTCTTCACAGGTGCTGCTATCTAGGGTAATGCCTCTTATGTAATTGTGGGTTGTACTAAACATTTTCAACTTTGACATAAGTTTTCTCTAAACAATGGTTTCGTTACTTAGACCCCTTGACTTCTGGGGTCCTCAATTGAGCTCTGGTTGGTTTTTCATCTCTGGTGAGGTCGTTGACCCCTTTTAGGGTCATTGACCTATTGTAAGATCATTGACCCCACCAGAGGTCATTGACCCCACCAGAGGACATTGACCCCACCAGAGGTCAATGACCCCACCAGAGGTCAATGACCCCACCAGATGTCAATGACCCCACCAGAGGTCAACGACCCCACCAGAGGTCATTGACCCCACCAGAGGTCATTGGGCACACCAGAGGTCAACGACCCCACCATAGGTCATTGACCCCACCAGAGGTCAAAGACCCCACCAGAGGTCAATTACCCCACCAGAGGTCATTGACCCCACCAGAGGTCATTGGCCACACCAGAGGTCAACGACCCCACCATAGGTCATTGACCCCACCAGAGGTCTTTGACCCCACCAGAGGTCTTTGACCCCACCAGAGGTCATTGACCCCATTGGAGGTCAATGACTTCATCAGAGGACTTCATCATCTTCAAACACCCCACAAGAGCACACAAGCGCACAAGCACACAAACACACAAACATTGTCTTATTACAGAACAAGATAATTCCAATAATAAACCATAGCTATCAAATTTAATTTTGAGCAAAACTGGTGAGCTTTCCCAAGCAAGCATCCTCTTTTTCCGTCTAGCTTCTGTACTAATAGGAACGCTCGCAGCTATTTCTATTTCGGCATTGTTACATAACTTTTTGAAACTCACCCAAAATGTCAGTAGAAATATTTCATTTATTGATAAAACTGAATAATCGGAGAATGTTTTGTGCAAGGCCTTCAAAAAAGTTATTTAATGTGTTTCGAGCTTAACGAGTAGCTTATGGAAGCACTTTTGGACTCACGGAAGCTCAATGATGAGTTTAACTGAGGAGCAAGGGTCAGAAATAGAGTTAGTAATTAACATTATATAAATGTATTTTTATTACACATGCTTGTATGTATGTACAATTAGCATTCAATCAAGAAAATG
Source organism: Ceriagrion tenellum (assembly GCA_963169105.1). Classification (NCBI taxonomy): domain Eukaryota; kingdom Metazoa; phylum Arthropoda; class Insecta; order Odonata; family Coenagrionidae; genus Ceriagrion; species Ceriagrion tenellum. The sequence continues at coordinate 104,551,904 of OY720638.1, read as the reverse complement.
GCTCATTCCCCGCTTTCTCTGCATCGGTTGGCATTCTAAGTAAGTGCTTCCTCGCCTTGATGGGGGAAGGAAGTTCAAGACGGTGATATCACTTCGGTTGAATGACAATCAAGGTTGGCAACCGACAAATTAGGTCATCCGTGGCATTAAGGAAATCGGGTAGGTTGGGAAGGAAAAATAATTTGGGGAACGAAGTAAAACGGGAAATAAAACTCTCGCCTCAACATCAGTCTAACTCTCGAGATGAACATATGCTTCCGATTTGAAGATTTTTATCGGGACCGGGAACTAAACTGGACAGCTACATCAACCGACGCAGAGGAACGAGACTAGGTTCTTTAGTTTAACGTGCACCAATCGTTAGAGCCATTTCTCACTTATGTTTGGCCACTTGGAGAAATATCAAGAGCGCTATGAACGAGTTTGGAGGTCATCCTTCCAAATTCAAGCCGAGGCCAGTGATTCTATATTTTGGTGATCGGGAGGGGATTAGTGTTTCTATCGCGGCTGTCCGTTTCCCGGAAAGGTTTCTTCTCCGTTAAGTGCATGGTAACTTTGTGACAGACATTGTGGGGCCACACCATGTGCTTTAACAATGTGGCCTCTATGTCGTCGGAGACGAAGCCTTCTGCCTTCATAAGATGACTACAGTGACCAGAACACTCTCGTGAGTAGCAATTTTTCCTTTGTCATGTAATTCCAATCGTTTTTAAGCTCCATGCTTTTAGATATTGGAGGAAAGACTTAGGATTCAAATACCTTCAATTCAAATTCAAATACCAACTTCAATTTGAGATACCTCTGTTAGTTAATTTCAAGATAAATTCATGTGCTCTATGATGTCGCCGCTGGGATTCGATTATCTTTTAGAAGAAACCAAAGGGTCTCGGTGTCGCGATGGCTGGAGTGCTGGACCGGATTGCCTGAGTTCGATACCTGGCAGTGTTGGAAATGTTTCAAGCTACTTCGATTCCCGCTGGGTTATATTGGGGGGAAAAGTTCCAAAACAGTATAGTGGTAGCGAGATAGGTGAATCTCCGCTTGTGTCCCACTTTTCAAAATTTTTTTCGACCCTTTCCACATCACGCATCACCACAAAATTTACACCACATTAACTAACAATCTTCCAGTATCTTTTTCTATTTTTAATTTCCGAAAATTTTATTTTACGAGAAAATAGGCAATTTTCAAACTTTGAGGTGAGGTATTTCCTGACCGCCATTACACTGTTTCCACTTCTGACCCCCGCAGGTGCTGCCGTCGATGAGTGACCTTTCCGCACTAGGTATTCCCATTACATGTTATTCCATACCGCGCAATATGTTGTCGGTTGAACGCTGGAAACACGAATTTTCAAACACTATATTAATCCCGCTTTTTATAGCTTCATAACTCATTCCACTGCCTTTATTACCCCTTTTTATACACATTTCTCCCTTATCAATACACTTCCTACGTACATATCACAAACTTTCCTAACTTTCTGGAGTGAAACAGGGGTGCTGGGGTGGGACGGTACTAATGGGAACATCTTAGAAAGAATACCCTTCCGCCCTCGACCCGTCCCTTCTGGGCGACCCATCCGGTTGTTATTTTACAAAATAATTACGGGTGCGCTGTATATTACAAGTGATGTGAAGACGTTTCCCTCTGCTGGATAGTGTTGAAACTCATTACTTCATAAAATAGCAGCCGGATGAGTCGCCCCGAAGGGGCGGGTTGGGTAAAGGAGGGCGAAAGGGTTTTCTTTCTAAGATATGCCCATTTATGGCACGCGTACCAACCCACCCCAGCACCTCTGGTTCACTCCACAGGCCCGCAACCTTGTTGGTTGGGGATATAAGGGCATATTGTAAAGGTGAAATTAATGAGTTTCCTCTGCCGGGGCTTCATTGAAACTGAAAAAATGGCCTCGAAATAGTTGGAAAAAATGAGAAAAATTTTTAAGGTGAATATCTCATTACCAGTAGTTCCACAGCTTTCCTCCAAAACCTTTCTAATACTATGTTTATTATAGAAGTAAACTATATCACTGTAATTTCCCAAAAACACAGGAGTTTCTCGAAAAAAAATTTTTAAGGGGTGTGACGCAAGCGGAGATTTACCGCGAAATATCTTGTATAGTTTCGTAGAAGACCCTATACGGTGGAAGAGTATATACAGTAAACCCTCACAAAACGCGAAATTACGTTCCTTGAAATCGTCGCGTAATGTAAAATCGCGCTATGTGAAACGAATATATAACGGGGAATGCCGAGTTTCGTTCCTCAATCTCAACACCTTATGTTTAATTTAACGCGAAATTCAGTGATTACTAAGCAACGTTGCACTTCCGGTAATAATTTCGTAATTTTACATTTTTAAACACATTTATTACCTTTATATTTGTTTTTTTATAGAAAAGATGTCCCGTTAAATCACAACACAAGAATTTTATTCTTCAACAAATCATTCTAATGATATAGGCTGGATTAACACTCGTAGGCGTCCACAAGATTAAATGAAATTACTTAAACAAAAAATTTTAAAAAATTAACTTTTGCGCATTATTTTATGCTCCACGGAACATAGGACAATCAGCTCTTGCTGCTAACCATGTCATCTGTCGGTTAATAGTAAAACTAAATCCAGACTCATTTGGCTTTGCACGAACGCGTATGAAATGACGAGTGCGTGGTAAATGTCATGGATTATGACGTTCTTTACTCGCAATGTGGTTTGATTCGACAGGTATATCTGTTGAAAACGTTACTCTTAATGCTCAAAACAATGTAGTGAATAATAATTGGGTGTGATTCCCGAGTTTGTTCTGATCGCGACATCTTAAACCGCATCCTTCCGTGAAGACCGATCGCGACTTTTGACACACACTTGCGTCTTGTGGTACATAACCACAAACGTGGCGTCTTAACGAAATCGCGTTATGTGAGACCGCGATATAAAGGGTTTACTGTATATAAAATTGGATGTGGGTATGTGAGTTTGAGTGCTTGTGTGTGTACATTCTTTTTACGCTCTTGAACGCATAGACCGATTTTCTTGAAATTTTGCGTTTATATTTGTACTGGGACGAACCTGGGTGCATTCAGGGGACGGAGCGCTCCGGAAGCGCTCAGGCAATTTCCCCCTGAATGCGACCACTACGTAGCGGCTCAGTTGGAGCGGTCTGCCATCTTTCGGAGCGGTCTTTTGAGTCGCTACCGGCTCTGAGCGCTCGGAGATCGGCGGGAATTCAGATTCCTCGGAAAATTCTTGACGTATATATAAGGAAAGTACAGCCCTTTCTCGGTGATCCTATGTTTTACTAGTAATGCGAACATAGCAAAAACTGCTTTAGAACTATAAAGACAATCGGATAAAGATATTTAAAGTGTTATCTTCGACCGAATGACTGTGTTAGTTTATGATTCGACCTTAAATAACTCGTTTTAATGTTTCTCGTAGGCTTTTTGAACTTGTTGTGGAAGTAATTCGATGATAAATTTCGCATTATTTTATAAGTAAAATAGTAACGACTCAGTAAATGCAAGTAGGCCCAAAATTTCTGTTTGTAGGTTTTCTGACATTACGCTCGTCTTTGTTTTTGGTGATTACCGCGGTGTCAAGGTGCACTAATTATCTATTCATTTGGTTCTTGCAAAAAAATAACCTTAGTATTTTAAGTAGCCAGCAAGGTATCAGGGAAAATTTTGATTTGATCACATTGTCAATACTCATGATCAGGGCCGCCACCGCGATGTAAGGCGCAAGTTGCGCCATAGAAAAAAATTTTGGGGGAATAAAAAATTTGGGGGGATTTTTAAAATGTATAAAGAAATTCACTAAATGTAAATATTTTTACCCGTTTACAGTGATTTGTATACGTACGAGATCACAGTTCAGTCAAAAGGCTTAGACTGTCAGATCGTGCATACACTGCACGTTACCTTTCAAGGTGATTTTTTACCCCCACTTTTCCTTGGTCGACAACCGTAGCATTTGTCTCAACCCCTCGTACCCTCCTCCCCAACGATTACTTGGTCTCTGCATATGAAACTTTCAATTCAAATATATTTTCTTATCTTTTTGTAAGTTTATTTTTAGGGATGGTTTGAAATTAGGCAAAGTAGCAGAGCTAGATATAATAGAATAACGCTATTTTTAGTTTCTTTACCCTTTCCGGTCCAGACGCGGACGCAGGGAAGCGACATGATTCTAAGTAGAATCACGTTGCTTTCCTGCGTCGGGCGTCTATTTTTTCAAATGACTTTCGTTAATTCATAAATTTATTTTATCTCACCACATAATTTCACCTTACGTAGATTATATCATCTTCTACATTAAATACATATGAAAAAATCGACGCTAGACGCAGGAAAGCGACGTGATTCCATTTCGTATCACAGGACCGGAAAGGGTTAGTTGTATAACTATATTAGGTTATCATAAATATTTAGTAATATTGACGTCCAGCACTCCCCGCCACCACCCCTTTCCAAAAGTCATTGTAGCCAAACCCTCAAAACTAACTCTAAAAATATGGATATCACAGTGGTCGACAACGTGTATGATTTAAGATTTTATTGCCATAAAAGTGTTAAAGACGATTTCGTGAAGCTAATAATTAAAAAAAATTCCCGAATCCTCCGTCCCCCTCGGCGTTATTTACATATTACCTTAGACAGGCTATCAAATTATAACCTTGTAAGTAGCTGTATACCGGCGGGTGGAGGTGGGGGTTGTTAATGGTTTTGGGGGGGAGTGCGCCATCAGCATTGGGGGGGATGGGCACCCCTGCTCATGATGAAATGAAAAAGACATGACACTCCTCCACTTCCATAACCATATGTTAAAGTACAATTATACTCAGATTGGTCCGTTGTAAAATAAACAACAAATAACCTTGATAAACTACCAACAGTCATGTCACTAATTAAATACAATATGACAGTCTGCAGTATGAAACGACACATTATGCAGCAGTTTACAGCAATCCACTGACAGGAGCTCTCAGTGGCTCATTACCCATGGTTGAGTATGGAATTAGTGATTGGTCAGTATACTGACTAAATTCAGAGTTGCTAAGAAATAATTACTGGTAAATGTGTAATCAACTATAGTCAGCTTGCATTAGCTGCCAAGATCACACTGCCTGGACTTTTATAGGTACTGAACTAGCCTGCGCCAGAGTAGCTACTTACAAGATACCTCATGAGATCATGTAGTAGAACACAGCCATAGGAAATCATAGCAAAGCAACTCGGACAAGAATGAGTGATCTCTGCTTACTTTCATGGATAATCAAAGGTTGGGGCTCTTAAATGCTTAGATTAATTTTCACCCAAATTTCATGACCACTTATTTGCACACAAACTAGCTGTTCAACTAATAGTCCAAAGGCTGGGTGTATGTTTTGAATCATAGAAAAATGATCATACCTGAGATTAAGATGGATATTTTACTTAAGCAATTGATAAATTTAATTATTTCCATATTAAGATTCCGGAGTTCTGTCAGCAGTAACGGAATTCTTTTTCTGTTGCCACATGTTTGGACTTATCACAGGTACCCACTATATATTCAACATTTCACTTAAAAAGAGCTTAAAATTTTTACGAATATTCAATCTAATCTATATTATATTATATATAGAATACACTATAGTCATGGTTCATACTTATACATCACCAATGACTTGATTACTTCCGATGATAGAAAAGCGAGCCGCCATATTGGCTGTTTTTTTATTGTTGTTTACCTTACACGCGCAGATCGTCATATAATTTAAACTTTGATGTCAATTAACAAAACCATAATAGATAATATTTTTATCAAGGGAGCGTAGTTCAGCTTAAGTTCACTAATATTCGTCAGTTGAAACACTAAGCGTCGGCTAGCTGTCGTCTGCTCGAATTTCAAAGGTCCCACCGTAGCGCTCGCTCAACTTTCGCATTCAGGGGAACGGAGCAGATACTACGTAGCGGTCCGCTCCACCGCTCCCGGAGCGCTCCGTCCCCTGAATGCACCCATAGGCTATGTTTAAAATCCCTCAGGGCTCCTATAAGAAAATATAAATACTCCCATAAGAAAAGCATTGGAATCGGTGTAGAGGTTTTTATTTTTGCTTTTTCAAATTACTTTGTCAAAAGTCCTGCAGTGTCCGTGGGGCCCTGGAGCGGCACCCTGTTATCTCCTCCACTAAGAAAAGTATTGGAATCGGTGCAGAGGTGTTCATTTTTGCTTTTTCGAATGAATTTCACTTGAGATGTAAGGTTCAATTTTTTATAATCCGATGGTAAAAAAATGGTAACTTTTATTCTTGGGATCTATTTTATTTTCCGCTCCGTATTTGCTCGAAAGTTTGTTTTTAGTGTGAAAATTATCAAATTTTGTCAGAATTCATCAATAGCTTATTTACTTGGCAACCTGACGAAAGACTTAAATCGGTATATTTTACCCAAGCTTTTTATGAGTTTCCTAAACGATATATAATAATAGATGTGGGGAAGTGAATGTATTTTTTACGCTCTGTGACGCCTGGACGTCTTGAAAATTTGCATGTGTGGTAACTTTTGCACTGGATGGACATAGACTATGATAAAATTTCCCCAAAGCCCTTGGGGCTCTAGGACGGGTCCCTGTTATTTGCTCCCATTAGAAAAGCATTGGAATCGGTGCAGAGGTGTTTATTTTTTATGTTACTTGCAGTTGAGATATAAGATTGAACTTAGGATTATTCAGTGGGTGGAGTACGGTTAAATTTAATTCTTACAATTGATTTTGTATGACGCTTCATATTTGCTTAAAACTTAAGTTTTTAGGGCAAAAATTCTCAATTTGTCTCCAATTTCAATAATATTATTACTTGGCAATACTCGGTTATTTACTTGGTAACCTAACGAATGGATTTGTACTGGGTGTATTGCAGGGGCCAGCTTTTGTTTAATATCTGCATTAAAAATCGTGTATATTAGCAAATTAATGTGATATTTCAGCAATTCCCCCCCCCACGATGTTCGTTCCACGTATTTTCTCAACAATTGCTTATTTTTATTATGCACTACGATTTTCATGTTTTTTTAAATTCCACAATTTGAAATTCAAGGGGCTTACATTTGAAAAGTATCTTGTAACCTCCGCCATATTGACATTTGATTCTACTTGAAGTCAGATATTTTTACTGCCATTACTTCTCGATTTTCACGTATTCTCATTAACTAAGTCTTGCCCTTATTAACATTGTTTGGTATATTTTATCCCATGTAATCATCTTACCCTATAGTACATTTGTCATTTACCGAGAACGGAATGTCCATCGCATTAACCATTTAGTAAATGCATTCAGGTAACTATAACTCAAAATTATGTGAGTAGGGGCATTATGTAGCCGATTAATTGATCAAATTTACCCTTATAACTATATGCATGGATTTTTACTACCAATTCGCCAGGGTCCTAGCGAAGCCGTATTTTTCGTATTGGAACAGAACTGGAATCAGTGTGGAGATTATTTTTTAGGGAACTTTTTATTATTGGAAACGATTAGGCCCTAAGGTTGGAAGTGCGTGAGTATTATTTTATTAATTCAATTGCTATCAATACTATCATTTCAAAAATGGCATTTTTCCTCGGAAAACAGAAGATTGTCTATGAACGGGAAAATTTGCCCGAGCATTTTTTAGCTTAGCCTAGCTCTTTTTATCATTGATTGGGTCCATTGAATTTCATTAAAAATTTCACTTTTACCCGTGTGGATATGGGTGGCTCTGCTCTATAAACTAGCTTCATATGGAGGTATGCGGAGATTCTCGCGTCTGACTTCCAGGGTTCCCAAGGTTTCCAACCTTTTTTGCCAAGATCTAACTGCTGAATTTCTTGTACACATTAACTCTCTAGCTCGTTACGGTTCTTAAAATAATTGTTCAAATTTAACTCGTCGTTCGTATTGCTGACCTCTTGCAAAAACTTGAATGAGATTCGCTTTCAGACCGTCAGTTGCAAATTAGACTCAATCTTTTGTGTAAATTCAAACCCGATTTATTCTCAGAAGAAGTCATCATTATCTTACAAACTCCAATATACTATGGTAGATCAAATCATGAGAATAAAATAAGGGAAATAGATTGTAGAACTGAAAGGTTAAAAATGTTTCTTTTTCCGGCGATCGATGAGAGACTATAATGGCTGCGATAAGACTTTGAAGTAGGTTAGTTGACAGGTAGTGTAGCTGATTTATTCATGTGGCCCTTAATGCATGCTTCGAAATCTGCCAAGTAGTTCTAACACCGTGTTTTGCATGCTCCCTGTATGACTCCTGTGTCACGTTTACAATGTTACAATATATATTTGTTTTACTGTCTCTATAGCATTTGTAGTATACCGATAGTGTGGTATTTGTCGTTGAAAGTTAATTTATTCACAGTAGTTCACGTTGGTGATTAGTCACCCCCTGCCAAACTCCCTAGCGGTGGCTTGTAGTAGTAGATGTAGATGTAACTCCTCTGACGGGTTGGGAAAAAATGTCCAGAATATCTTGATACTGCCACGTTTTTTACTGTAAACGTGGACGTGAAACAGCTCTCTTAGCTCTGCAACAGCTCTCTTAGTTTAAATTCTAGTTATGCTGGTAGTGTTTCCTATCATTTGCGGACCTATTCGACGCGAGCCATCCCCTTTGTGACGACGCCCTCGGTGATATTCGAGAGGCATCAGACTCGCAATTCTAGAGAAGCAAATGCCATAACGGGGTCGTCTTGGTCACTCCTCGGATACGCATCACTACCCTCTCACTCCAGTGACTTGAAAAAAAGCTGGCGAATCTAAATCGGGCGGGGTCGTACGAAAGAAACCTCATCCGCTTATAGAAAGAAATTCATCATAATGATCCTACTGTGAGCCACAGTAGTAACGCCTCCATGCAGAAATAATGGGCAAGCTTCCTTACATCTAAAGCGAAAGACAGTGCAAAGGGAGATGATTATATGCGGAGAATAACTTCTGCTAACAAGGAGCTTGGTGCACCAAAATGTTTCACCGAATTGTGTCGATTAGGGGGGAGAACCGAGGCACGGTCAGGTGGGGCTCCACCCGTTCGCCCCTCCTAGACCATTCCCTTGACCCTCGCTCGAGTGCGGAGCACATGGACGACCGACTCTCTTAGCGGGGGAGGTGGAGGGGGAGCTTGACCATATCCAATATATTTCAAACTTTCCAAAATACCAGATATTTAAAAAAAATCATGAACTTAATCGTTATCCTAGTCAAAATTCGATAAAAAATTGTCCTTTGATCGACGTTGACGATAATTTTTAAGGAAGCACTGCATTTTGCCGAAACATTGTCGCAACGGGTTGATAGAGTTGTGGTTCAGGTTTTAGTACGCCTTGAAAAGCTGAGGTAAATGAGACACCTTTCAAGCTTTCTTACGAAGAACTATTCACAGTATACTTGCGTTAAAACACCTCCAAATGTGATGACAAAGCTACAGAACTCAGGGCCAAAGAAAACTAGATTACTTAAAGCTCAATTTCAAAGAATCTTTTAAGTCCTGCTCATCGAAACGTTAGCAAAAAGTTTGAAGTGAATTTCTAAATGAAAGCTATGAATTTTTCAAGTTTTTCTAAAGAGATTTTCACGGAAAATTTTTAACTCACAGTGACGTACACAATGTGTGTACAACAAGTGGCGTACACAATGGGCAAAACAATTACTATGAGTAGCCCATCAAGCACATCAAATCGGTTCTTTGAAAGTTCATTCTTTAGTTGTTCAATCCTAAGATTGGTTGACTGCAGCCCTCCACACTTCCCTATCTAATGCTAGCTCCCTAACCTGGTGGTATCTCTTCTAATGTACTCCCCTCCTTTTTTGGTCCATGAACTTATTCCTTGGTCTTCTTCTGGCGACTTTTCCCTCTCTTTTACCTTTGATTAATTATCTTCAGGAACCCATTGTATCTCAGGGTGTGTTCAATCCATCTCGCTCTTCTATTCTATACGGTGTCCCATAGGGCCCTCTCCTCTTGTACTCTTCTGTACACTTCATCATTCCCTATTTTGTTCGTCCATATAATCTTCAGCAACCTCCTCCAGCACCAGGTTTCGAAGGCTTCTAGTCTTCTCTGGTCAGCTTTTCCTACGGTCCATGCTTCTGATCCATTGAGTGCCACACTCCACACGAATGATTTCTCATGCTGTTTCCTGGTTTGTAGTCCTAGCTTCTATAAGCACAGCAGTTGTCTTTTTCCCATGAACATCTTCTTAGCTTGAGCTATTCTCCGTTTGATGTCCATTGTACTTCTTTCATTCCAAGTGATGGTACTTCCGAGATAGGTGACGGAATCCACTTACTCGAATTTCTCTCCTCTCAGGGTGAATTCTACATTCAGCTTCTCTCTTCCTCATACTAGTCTTCATTTCAGTCTTCGTCTTATTGATTTTCACGTTGAATTCTTCAAGAACTCGGTCCATTACATTTAGTGTCCTTTGAAGATCATCGCGGTATATGACCGCGATATTATCTGCGAAGCAGAGCATGTTTATTTCTTCTCCGTTTATCTTTATTCCACTCAGTCCAGTTTCTTGTGGTTCTCTTATGGCCTCCTCCAGGTACATGTTGAACAGTGTTGGTGAGAGGTTACATCCTTGTCTTACTCCTTTGTTAGTTTTAGCTGCTATCTGACTTCCGTCTCTAATTCGCATTGTAACGACTTGCTTCCTGTACATTTGGCAGATTATTCTTCTGTCGTCGTAATCCATTCCGAGTTTCTCCAGCAGTCTGAATATCTAGTCCCTCTCAATATTGTCGAAGGCTTTCTCCAGGTCCATGAATGCGACATATGATGGCTTGTTCACATGTTTTGTTTTCTCTATCATTACTCTCAAGCAGAGTATGGCCTCCCTGATACCGCTGGTCATCCTAATCCAAACTGGTTTTCCGAGAGGTCGTCTTCGATTTTCCTTTCCATTCTTAGGCTTATTATTCGTGAGAGTATTTTTGATGCATGTGCCACTAGACTCAAGGTTTGGTGCTCCTCACATATCTTAGTTCTTGTCTTATTCGGTATCGCAATCATTACGATCCTTTGAAAGTTCCCTGGAAGTGTTCCGCTTTGGTAGCTATTTCTGACTATCTCGTATAGTTTATCCCAGGCTTTGCTTGCGAGCTCTTTGATGATCCCCGTTTATGCTCCATGTGCTTTGTCTGTGTCTGTGTCTTTGTTTGTGTGTGTGAAAAACAAAGCACATGTCTGCTCCATGTGCTTTGTTTTTCTTGAGGTCTTCTACTGCTCTATTGAATTCACTCCTCAGTGTGAGTGGACCCCGATCCCCCTCGTCAACCTCACTCTCGTCCTTCACTAGGTTTTCTTCCAGCGGCGTCGGGCCTCGGTAGAGTTCTTGGATGTATTGCTTTTATCTATTCCCAATGTCTTCATCCTCTATCAATACACTCCCGTTTGCATCCCTGATGTTGTTGCTTCTATTTTTCTTCCCTCCTAAGTGCTTCTTCACTAGCTTGTATGCTGTCTCGGTATTTCCCTTCTTATTTTCGTTGACTTCCTCACAGCAGCTTTCGAACAAATCCTTCCTAGCCTTCTTGCATTCTCGATTGACTTGGATCCTTAACTTCTTGTAGAGGGTTGCCTCACCTCTGTTTCTGGGGTTCTTGTATTTTCTTCTTTCTTCTATAAGTTTCCTAATCTTCGTCGTTATTCATATCTTTTCGTGTTGGCCGTCTTACACCCCAGTTGCTCCGTTGCTACTTCTGCGATTGTTCTCTACAGCTCATCCCATTTTTATTCGATGCCATTTCATCCTCATTTCTAGTTTACCGTCGACGGCTCGGGCGAATTTTTCTGTTTCCTTCTTCGGCCAGTCTTTTCGAGTCTCACCTAGGCTCGCGTTTTATCTCCTTGAATTTTTTGCATCGAAGGTGGCTGTTCATGAGTTCTAGGTTGTCTTTGAAAGAATATGAATCTAAATCGACGAATTCCGGTGCCAGCAATCTCTAGGGAGCGTGGTTCAGATTGACAAGAAGGAAAATACCATGCATGACGCAACATCTCTGTCATTATTGAGCAATTACGCTCTGTTAACAAGTCCCCTGGTCCAGATTACTCACCTGCACGCGCACTAAAATGGGCTGACCCCACATCTTGCATCATTTCTACAAATCAGATTTAACAAGTCGTTATCAAAATCTAAGTAGTGCTCTAAAAATGCTACAGAAATCACGACTACTAATGCAATCTTGAAAATGCTGGCGAAAGCTAACTTTATTGCGTACCAAACTATCCAGCGTAATCCTCTACCTAAATCTTCCTCTGAAGCAGTCGGTAAATAATTAGTCATACAATTCCGATATGTAAGCTGTGTAAGATGCCTCGAAGCTCCAGCTTCTACGAATGCGATGCCGAACTCATGAGCTACTGCCTTGAAAGCAAAAATACCACTTATTGTATGCTGCAGGCAGGTCAGTTAGTAAATCACTTGATTTGCATGATTTTTGGCTAGCTATGAACACTCATTCACTGACTCGAAAGTAAAATCTGAAACAGAGTTTTTTCATTAAATCACTACAAACATAATGTTGATATGTAGGCTTGGTAAGAAGCGTCGAAGTGTCATTCATTAGCTCAAGCCTGAGGATTACGATATATGGTACAACAAAAGTTTTCCTTATCAAAATACGATTAAAGTCGTCTTTTGATTGACGTTCTGCGATGAATTTCAAGGAATCACTGTGTTTTGGTGAAATTGCTCTTTCTTTTCTGAAATCTTTCATTTCCTCCGCAAGATTGCAATTTGCATGGGAGTTATTTATACATCCGAAGGTATTGTCACACGTTTTCTCGTAGAGACTGTTATTTTTGAACTCAAACAAATTTGAATAACTTTTATTGGAGTATTCCTGCCTTAAATTGATGTATAGTTTGCCATTGGCTTTGCTGACTTATTCTTGGGAAAATGTGAACTCTCAATGGACCTTCATAGTGATCTGGCCCTTTTTTTACGTAATTCTCTAAATTGCTGCCGAGCACCAGACACTGCTCTTTATCCTGGAATGTCGTTCAAAGTCTTTAGTTAAATTTGTGCGAAGCCAGGGGGTATTCGCGGTGCACATCGTGTGATTCGGAGGAATACAAAGATCCATCAACGCTAAAATGCAGCGATCGCCATCCTCCATCTATTGATGCCAATTGGGTGAAAGTTCATTCGGCGTTTAGACGTGCTCAACGTTAAGAGCCACCAATAAAAGCCATCACATTCGTATGATTATGGACTACAACAAGTATTACGTAAGCCTCCAATACTGTTAATCGTGGGAAGAGGTATCTTTTTATGTATATTTGACGGAGAGAGTGGGGAGAATGATTGTATGATTGAAGTTAATCCTGAGGTAATTGAACAAATGGACGCTTTTCGGAAACTTAGCAGAATATTTGCGAAAGAAGAAAAAATAGATAAAGAGACTAAAGTGTGTCCCTTTCAATTTTTCTTTCGAAGGACTATACGTGAAAAGACCACTAAATACAATGACAAAACGACAGAACTGAGGGCCAGAGAATACTACTTTATTCAAAGCTCATTAATAAAGAGTTTATAATGTTCTTTTCATCGAAACGTTGACAAAAAGTTTTACTTGAATTTTTAAATGGAAGCTATAAATCATTCAAGTCTTTCACAAGAGATTTTAAGGGTAAAGTTTCAACCGGAGAGTGTTTGATGGGCACAAAGGGCAAGACAGTTACTAAGAATATCGGCATAGCCAGCAAATCACATCGCATCTTTGAAAAAATGTATCCAAATCGGCAAATTACCGTGACAGCCGTCTCTAGGTTGCGTGGGATCGATTTTTAGGAAGGACGATATCTGCATGACGCAGCATTTCTGTCATTGTTGAATAGTTACGCTCTGTTTAATTTATTAGTCCCCAAGTCCACAGTACTTAGCGTATAGACGTGCTCACCTGCACGCGTAACCAAATAGGTTGACCCCACATAATGTATCATAATAAAAAATCATATTTAACAAGTTGTTATCAAAGTTTAAGTAATACCATAAAAATACTACTTAAATTACGACTACTAAAGCAACCTCGAAAATGCTGGTGGAAGCTACCTTTATCCCGTACCAAGTTATCCAGCGTAATATGCTACCTAAATCTTCCGCCAAAGTAGACGGTAAATAATCAGTAATTATATCCCGGTATGCAAGCTGATCCTGAGTAGGAAGCTGTTTACAATGTCTCAAGTCTCCAGCTTTTACAAACGCGACGTCGAACTCATGAGGTACTGCCTTGAAAGCGAAAATGCCATCTATTTCATATGTCAAGTCAGAAAATGAATCCCTTTCTTTAATGCACGATGGGTGGCTAGCCATGAAAATTCATTCACTGACTTGAAAGCGAAAGCTTCAGCCTATTTTTTTCATTAAATCACTACAAACATTATGTAAATGTGAAGGCTGGGTAAGAAGCCCTAATTTTCATTCATCAACACTAGCCTGAGGGTCGCTGTCTTTCCTTTTACTCTTCCGGGAATATTGAAACCTCAACAATGCGTTACCAAACCGCTGCGTCGAATTTACGGCAAAATACAGTGATTCCTTAAAAATCATCGTAGATCGTCGATCAAAAGACGATTTTTATCTAATTTTGACGAAGATAACGATTATGTTCATCATTTGCCGCAATATTCGGTATTTTGGAAAGTTTAAAATATAGTAGCGGTGGCCAAGTTCCCCATCCCTCCCCTCCTGAATTTCCACTATACATTAGACCGCCGCTTGCGAAATTCATCCGTTTTTGCAAAGAAAGCTCTATTCTTATAATATCGGTGAGAGAGACACAAGACGCGTAATTTAAAGACGTCCTCGGAACGTCGACCACAATAATTTTCCCTTGGCCGTAGCAGATAAAGACTTCAGCGTATTTCAGAGTTGGATGGAATGGTAAATATTTTTTAATGACCAGTCTTTCTCTAAAAATGGTAAAAGTTGACGTAATAAACTCGCTGAAATAAACACGAAGATGTAACGTGATAGAATTAATAAGTGAATTTAGGAAGTAAGCTTGAAAAAGAGGCGACTGATGAGAAAGTTCTGGTCTCCGATTTGTTGTATTTGTGTTTAGTTTGTTGTATTTATGTTGGATTGTTTCATTTATTGTTTTGTGAAAAAATGTAAAAGGGGAAGATTGGGTTTATTTAGATTTATTCTAATCTTTCATCTCCGCCTCTCTCTCAGCAATGCTCCTCGTTGTCCTCTAAATATTTACCTCTCCGGTACTCACCATGGCCAGCTCATGACATTAATCTGAATGTACAACATCTATCCATTTTACATTTTTTCATAAAACAATAATGAAAAAAATCAACACAAATACAACAAACTAAGCAAAAATAAAACATCTTCCCCTTTTACAAATTTTTACTAAACAATAAATGAAACAATCCATACAAAAACAGAAACTTTGTACTTTTGGCTGCCTATTTTTCAATTTCAATAGATTCAAAGACTATAAGCACATCATGTTGATTTGGGAACCTGTATTCTATTTCTATGCTAAACTCAACAGGCCCTGAAGAAGGACTCTCTTTGTGCGACGTCAATATTCTCTCACCCGCCCACTTTACCCCACATTTCTACCTCCTTCCCAAAATTCACAAAGAGTTTGTCCCCGGACGCCCTATCATTTCCAACCTAATTCCCCCACGGAGCGCATATCGGCCTCCGTGGACTATCACCTGCAGCCTTCAGTCGTAAAACCTCCCCTCCTTCCTTCGCGACTCCTATCACTTCCTCGACATTCTGAATGCAGTAAAAATTCCCTCCAATAAAAGCTTCATCGTTGCTACGGTGGATGTATCTTCATTGCACACCTCGATTCCTCACCATAAAGGTCTACAGCCCATATCGTACTTCCTATTGAGAAGAAATTACCCTCACAATCCCTCTAACTTCCCCATCAAACTATCGGAATTCATTCTGAAGCGTAACGCCTTCTCTTTTAAAGGACAGTTTTTTCTTCAAGCCAAGGGAACGGCTATGGGCACAAGAATACGCCCCCTTATTACGCCAACCTCTTCATGGAAAAGCTCGAAAGTGACTTCATCTCCACCCGGGAATAACAACTGGAGCTCTGGGTTAGATTCATTGATGATATTTTCATGATTTGGACCCATGGTGAGGAGTCCCTAATGAATTTCCTAAATTCTCTTAACTATTTCTCCTCCATTCACTTCACATCGGCCACTTCTCCTTTTCAAATCATATTTCTAGATGTCGAAATTTTCATCACTAATAATAACACCTTACAGACTTCGGTCCACATTAAGCCCTCAAACAAACAGTTATATTTGCATTACAACAGCTGCCATCCCAAACAAATGAAGCACTCAATTCCTTATTCGCTGTCGATCCGTGGCCACCGGATTTTTAATTCTAAAGAAAAACTTCTTAGTAAGTTTCGTAATTCGTTAACCAATAGAAATTACCCCGAGCCACTTTTAAAAAAGCGCACATTGCCCTACCCTGCTAATTTCACCCCACGCATAAAACGACACTCCCCCGGACACCCTAAATCTTAACATCACATATTTTCCTGGCATCCAAAAACAAAAGTCAATTATCAAAGACTTATTCTCCATTTTAGAAACAAATGGATCGACATATATAATCTCCTACCCAAATGCCCTACAGTATTCTTCAGAGGTCCACCTAACCTATCCAATCTTCTCCGCTCCAAAGCTTCTCTGGAGGGTAGATTGAATGACGCTCCCCGTCCGGCCACACGGAGTTGCAACCTTGAAAGTATAAATCCTGTATCATTTCAATTGCTATATTCACGGTTAGATCAAACCATTAATAAACGAAATTAAATGAAATGTGGCCCAAGACATTCTTTTCTGCGTATTAGAAAAATTGTTAAAATGTGCTATCAATGACCCACGACTACCGTTCCAGCCACTTTAAGAACAAGCTAGTGCAGACCTCAGGTTTCACTTAACCATTGATTTATTCCTTCTACAATCTAACCCTCACCTATTTACGTATCAAATTGCACGGACCGACTGAACAGATATAGAAAATATGTCTAAGAAAACTAATTTCAAGCTCTGTGGAATTGCGATGTTTGCGGATAGCTGAAGTATGAGCGAGTTTCCGGTTGACCGGGGGATACTATTTTAACCCCGCCCTTTATCTCTAAATGTAAGAGCTAACAGATGAGACATAATAATTTGGCTTAAGTATGTGTACCAATATAAAATCAACCTTATCTCTATAAGTATATGCAAAATACAACACAGTAAGACGCTAAGAAACTCCATCAATATAAATTATCCTTCCGTCCCATTTCTCTTCCATTTCCTTTATGCTGTTCACATGTATTTTCATGGTCTGTCCCATAGTCCCAGCACCCGTGCATAGGTGGCAATTGGTCGGGTGAACAGGAGTTAAAAAATGTCATGTTTACGTTGGTTTCATCCAGCACATTTTTCAATGCGACATCGGTATCGGGGTCCTCGCGCTCCTCGGGTACCTTGAGCTCTTTATTTTCAAATTTCGGCCTGACCGTTACCAGCTCTCTCCCCTCGCTATGAAGAAACTTCGTGAAACTTTGCAAAATATAATGGAACCAAGGCTATAGCCATATGACTCGAGTGTGCCAAGAGATAGTCCTGGGATCAGCCCAGGAGAGTGACGCAGGACAACCTCAGAATATTCAAGGGCGCAATTCAATTCATTCTAAATTCGCGCGAAGTTCGTCGCTCGATAAGAGGTTAGTAGTGCTATGGTCTGGTGATGAGGAGGTTGACGTGTGTTATTGATGAGATATTTGTGATGTGTAGTGAGTGTGTTGCTTTCTGTTTTCTGATGTTTCAAGTTTACGAGCTCGGATTTCGTTTGTGCATGGTGAAGGATTACATAATACATATCGGTGGAGCAAAATATCCGTGTGGATCCTAGATTCGCTTACAAAAATACCTTTTATTAAAAAAAAGGTTTACGCAGTAAACTTCTTTACTCTGCCTAGTAGTGTGCGCGGTGTGAAGTGTCTTTTAAGTTACGTGTAGTCGTGTAATATACTGAGTGCGCCCAACAGTTACGAATGATGTGCAATAACCCTAGGGATCCGGGCAACATGCCATGCCCCTGGGCTTCCTGCGCGCCACGTTAGACTGCATAATTCCCTGCAAGCCACCTCAAGGGTGTGTGGCAGTGCAGTCCGGAGTGACTGAAAGTCGACAAATAACGGACAGCATATTATATGAATTTCAGGTGTGTATTTATTCTAACCAGTGATCACTACTGGGAGTATATTTCATTATCTAGCCCTTTTTTGTTGTTCAGGATGACGTTAGTTGTCGAATTAAATTGTAAACTTAAGTGCATGATTACATTTCATTCTAGAACTAGATGGATAAAAAGTATAATACGAAGATTCCTGCACTATTCTGGTGTTCACCACGTTGCTTGTTGCCGCTGACAACACTTTCGCCCTCCACATTGATCTGTAAAGTGCCGTGAGGGAACACGAGAGAATCTGTTGTCATTTGAGTCATGTCAGTTGAGAAACAACCTATGTGCGGAACACCAAAAAAAATCGAGAAACTTTGTCTAAAAGCCGCGGAAATCTACGATTGAAAAGGTGAGAAATGTGTGAAGGATTAATGTCTCACTCAGAATTTGTCGTGTATGTCATAAAAATTAACGGAAGAATGAATTCTTGTACCTTTCTTCGTTTTACCATCGTAAAATGCCTTTTCTTACCGCGAAGTGGCTCAGATAGTATCTTTACAACTTCATCTGCTGTAGCTCTGGGGATGTACTGTATGTGTTTCTAAGTACATCTCCAAATCACGAACCTAAAATATTTTTACAGCAACAAGTAGCAAATACCTTGAGATATTGAGAGAATCAATTGCCGAACTCATCAATTCCATCTGAAAACAATGAGCTGCACATCAACAGCTAGAAGTTTGTCAGCTGAATACCATTTTTTGTAGTTTAAAAAAAAGTATATCAAGTGATCATCTGTCCGTACACAATGTGCGAAATACCAACGGATAAAGGAAAAAGAAACTGGTGTTTTTTTCACGAGAAAAAATGTACTTGCTTGCTATGCTCCTAAGAAAAGAAATTCCACCAAAGGAGACGAAAGACGTAATTTTTCTCTCACTACTGGTCCCACAGCGTCAGCGACAAAATTTCGCTCCACTGCTCTTAGAAATATTCCCTCTTCAGCCTATTGTGCTCATTCTAAAGAAGATTTTCCATATTTATCAGAAAAATAATAATTAACTGAGAGTCAATTCTCATTTCTCTTTTAAAACATTTGCCTTACCAGCATTATTGCCTGTTAAAAAAAATCAAAATTTTGCTTCCAAAGCAATTTATTTTTTTTCCTATTTCTAGGATGGGAGCCAGAGGTGATTTTCACAGTTTTGATACTACTTGTAGTCCAGCAAAATTCTTTTTGAAGGATTTACTAAAATTTTACTTACTTCAATTGAAAAATGACTTTGTATTCTTCATCGCCGAAACAGGTGAAACCGAATACGTAAGGTAACCGCATTTATATCACGGCTAAGGATAGTAATATAACCCAAACTTATATTGGCGTTTTACTTACTACTATTGAAAAATGACTTGATATTCTTCATCGCCGAAACAGGTGAAACCGAATACGGAAGGTAACCGCATTTATAATAAGGCTAAGGATAGTAATATAACCCACACTTATATTGGCGTCTTTATTTATGCATTTTTCACCAGAGGATAATGAGTTTAAAAATATTAGAATGTTATTTTTCCCATTGTGCTGGAAATTCTTTTTGTCTCATTTGTGCTGGACTCGGCTTTCCGCTGACCTTAGGAAGACTCAGAAAATGTTTCGCCATCTTCCACGCGTAATACAGAACTCCCAGCTAAACCTGAAATAGTTGTCGGCTTTCTTTGAAGGTGGACTGTTTTGGCTGTGGGAGGGGGTTTACGAGGGTTTTCTAGTTCGGAAATCATGCTTGGGTCTCTCGGCGTGGGCAAATTAGTCAAGTTGCACCAGTTGCACAAGCCGATCAAGTCAAATTGACTCTCGGTAGACATGGAACTCCTAAGCAATACGCGAAGTTCGCTTTTGGGAAAGCACTGAGATGGCTGTGCCTGTCATATGGACCGACTTTTGAAAGTAATAGGTGGTTTCACCATGTAATAGGTGGTGCGTAATGAAATTAATAGGTGGCATTCACGATGGTGGATACAAAAGTCTCGCAGAAGGAGCATGACGTTCCACGTGTTTAAAAGACCAGAAAGTATGAATGGGCGAATTTTCACAGAGAAAAAAATCATCCGCCTTGACCGGGTTTCGAACCCGGATCCCTCGATTGCCGGCCGAGTGCTTTAGCCAGTAAAGCTACCGAGGCGTCCTCTTCCCCTGTAGAATTTTGTGACCTTTACGGGACTAGATGTTCTCGACTGCCGGACATACAATCTCGACTGCCGGACTCCGTAAAAGTGGAACTCCGTGGCTAGTCCAGGATAGCTTGAAATTTGTCAAGTATGAATGGGCTTGCTCACCAGCAAAATGTAGTAGCGTCACCTGCATACTCTACCTTATTTCAGATTCATTAACTTTGTTTTAGGTAGCCAAAAAAGGGAATTGAGGGGCAGTGATAAAAATGGGAGTCAGGAAAAGAAGGCTAAAGCCCCTCCAAAACATTTTCCTGTTGAGTCTCAACCAGGGTCTTCTTCCGCTTCTAAACTCGGAGAGTCAGCAGCATCCCAAGTTGTGGAATGCTGTGAGAATGATCTGGGTCCTTGGGTTGGATGGTCTTCTCAGATCACAGCGGTGGAAAAAAAGGAGTTACTTAATCACTGTTGGGCTCCACCCAATACTCATGACTTTACCTAAGATGTGGGCCCCTCCAAAAGAAAATTCCACCACAGTTGGCTAAAGACTTACTTCCCTTGGCTTGCATATTCGATGCCGCTGAAGGCGCACTCTGCAAACTCAGTGTCTTATTCCCACCAACTACTATCATAGTTAAGGGTGTACTAGGCTTGTTTATTGTGAGACCTTTCACTTGATATAAGTATTTGCATGAATACTGCAAAAATCATGCATCCAAACACTTTCACCAAGCTGCAGTCTGTGATGTAAAAGACTTCGTGGATGTTGATGTTCAGGTGGTATCTGGTTACAAGAAAAAAATAGAGGAAAATCAGAATATCTAGAAGTCAATAATCTGAAAAATCATGTTTTGTGGTGCTCATGATTTGCCTCTGAGGGGAAAAGAGCTACAACGCTGTGTATTTCAAGACCTGATCCATTTCCAAATTGATACTGGAAACCAAGAACTGAAATGTCACTTTGATTATACGACAAAAGGTCCAAACCAAAAAGTCCAGACCAAAAAGTCCAAGAAATAAAGTCCAAAGCCCCAAAAGTCCAAAACTCGAAAATTCCAATTAAGTTAGGTCCAAAAAAAGTATGCGAAGCAGAATTATATGTAAAAAATACCACAATATAAATCTCAATCAATTAAAAATAACGATTGAAAATAAAGTAATATTTTGCAAAATTGGTAGCTTGCCTGTTTTATGGAACCCATTATGTGTAAACCTCCCACTTCTTCAGGGTTTGGACCATGATTGTGCGATGCGGCAGTTCCTCCTTTGCAAACAATCAGATGGTGACTAGCATTCACCGTTGTCAACCGTGCACTGCAGTCGTTTTTTCTGCGGTATTTCCAATACTTCACATCTCCATTGGAATCTGATCCAGTATACAAAAATCTATTTAAATGTCCATAAATATATGTTCCATTTTTAGTAATTTCAAGCACTGGAATGGCCATGTTATAAGAACTAAAATTTTGTATGTTGAACTGAAATTTTGTGAGTTGAACTAAAATTTTGTGTGTTGTCATCAAAAAGGTTATAAACAATACTAAAGTTTGTTGCTAAGCACAGTGTGTGTATATGTGTGAATAAAAAACAAATGTCACAGGCGTGACTGGCAGACACACAGAGAAAACACAAAAAAGAAAAACTCACAGATTTGTTTATATATTTCGGCAGACACAACCGCCTTCATCAGAAATTAGTAGGTAGTGACGGGTAAAGAATAGAAGGGAGGGAGAGGTGGGGGGAGGAGGAAGGGGAAGGGAAGGAGAGGGGGATTGGTGAAAGACATTGATGCCGGGGGGGGGAAGAACACGTGATAGAGCCAAATTAATGAGAGTTCTACAGAATTAAGATCAATAGTGGAAGCAGATGGTGGAAGGGAGTACAGAACTGAAACATTGTAGCAATTGTCGAAAGATTTCTTGTGATGAGAGGCGTGGATCGCCACGGGAAGGGAAGCAGATTGAGATGGGTTTTTACAGTTGGCTCGGTGATTATTGATACGTATGTTAAGGGGCGTGGAGCTTTTTCCGACATAGAAGCTTGGGCATAGCTTACATTGTAGGTGGTAAACGACATTGCTGGTGACGCAAGAGGAGGGAAGAGGGTTGGGGAAGGAGGTGATGGAGGGGTTGGGAGGAGGGGAGGAACTGAAGAGTGGACATAATTTGCATCTGGGACGATTACAAGGGGAGGAGGTGGGTTTTGATGCAACAGGGATTTTGGAAAGAGGCTTCGTAGATTTGAAAATATCGGACAAGTTAGGAGGACCCTTGTATGTGATTGAGGGTGGCTGGGAGAAAATTTTTGAAGTGGAGGAGTGGTTTTTCAGAATGGGAAAGAGATCTTTAAGAATAAAGTTGATAGATTGTAAACCCGGGAAATACGTTGTGCAAATAGAAAGGATGCGGGAGTCTTTAGTGGGAGGAGGTTTGGGGGAGGGAGAATTTTTCCTGATTTTTTTAACGAGAAGGGATTCTGGGTAGCCACGCTTGAGGAGCGAGTGGTGAAGGTTGGTAAGAAATGTATTGAGGAAATCTGGATTGTTACAAATACGATGGCCTCGGATGGACAGTGAGAAGGGAAGAGAGCGTTTGGTATGGGAGGGGTGGCAGCTACTATAGTGAAGATATTGTTGTTTATTCGTGGGTTTGATGTGAACGGAGGTCTGAAAATTCAAGTCTGATAATTTAATGTCAACATCAAGGAAGGTGATATTGGAATTAGAGATAGTTGAGGTGAATGAGGCGGAGTGAGAATTGTTGAGATCAGAAAGGAAAGTATTTAGAGAATCGGTGCCATGAGGCCAAAGAAGAAAAATGTTGTCAATGTAGCGGAGCCACAACAGGGGTTTTAAAGGATATCCAGAGAGAAAGGATTGCTCCAGCCGCCCAAGATAGAGGTTAGCATAAGAGGGGCCGAACCTACTACCCATGGCACAGCCCTTAGTTTGAAGGTAGAATATTTTATTGAAGGCGAAGGAAATGTGAGTGAGGATGATCTCCGTCAATTTTAAGAGGAATTCCGTACTAGGAACTTGAGGATGCGGTCGTTCGGAGAGGAAAAATCGCAGGGAAGACAGACCTTCAGGGTGAGGAATACTAGCATAAAGTGAGGTGACATCTATTTTGGCCATTGAGATTTGGGTATCAGTAGGGAGGGGGGAAGACCTACCGATCCGTCGATCCAATCGTCGAATCAAATCGATTTGAAGGAAATGGTAGGTGTCTTTCACATAAGACGGTAAAGCGCACACCAGCGGTTGGAGGTAATAGTTGACGAATGCCGAAATTCTTTCCGTGGGGGAATTGCGGGAGGAAACAATAGGTCGACCAGGATTGTTTGGTTTGTGGATTTTGGGGAGAATATAAAAATGAGGAGTTTTTGGATAAGCGGGGGAGAGCAAGGATATGTCCGCGGAAGATAGACTCTCCAAAAGCCCTTGTTCTTGGAGGAAAGAGATAATTTCAAATTGAAAACCGGGATTGGGGTCATTGGGGACTACGGAATAGGAGGACGTATCTGAGAGCTGCCGATTGGCTTCTGAAATGTAGTTCAGCAAAATTCTTAAATCTTCTTATCGATCTCTTGAACTTCGCCGATTTAAATCGTTGAAAAAACTGTACTCGCTTTGTGCCTCCCATTTCCGCGCTGGTCTTTCCCTTCCTCTCCGCTTAACAACCCCCCCTCACCCACATATATATATATATATATATATATATATATATATATATATATATATATATATATATATATATATATATATATATATATAATATAAAGCTTCGTCACAGGGTGACACTAAACATAAAACATATAAAATGGAAACTCACGAGTTTAAAATTTTCGGTGGGTCGCCCGCACCTTCAGCGGGCGACCCACCGAAAATTTTAAACTCGTGAGTTTCCATTTTATATGTTTTATGTTTAGTGTCACCCTGTGACGAAGCTTTATATTGTTTGCCACGTTCGTGGAATCTTCGCAAGAACTTAACAATTATATATATATATATATATATATATATATATATATATATATATATATATATATATATATATATATATATATAAATGCACTTAGGATCACTTAAGTGACGAATATATAAAAGTTTGCCAGAGGAAGGCAGACGACAAACACAGAAAACAAAAAAATGATGAACACACTTACAAAGTTTCTTGATATTTCGGTGCCACTAGCACCTTGGTCGCAAGAGCGAAGACTGAGAAGGGAGGACTGAGGTGGTAGGAAGGGAGGACTGAGGCGGAAGGAAGGGAGGGAGGGGAGGGACAGGGGAGGAGGGGGAGGGAGAGGAAAGGTGGGGGCGGGAGGCGGGAAGTGGAAGAAATTCGAAAGGAAGAAGTAGTATGGGCAGAGGTGATAGAAGAAGTTAGTGGGATTTATTGAGTCCTGGCGGAGAGAAAGCCTGGAATAAGTAAATGCAAGAGGACTCGAGATCTTTGATTTGGAGTGGGGAGGAGGAAGGGGGAAGGGAGGCGAGAATGCCAACCTTAAAAATATTATTAAAGGTGGAGTTGTGGGAAGAAACATGGGTGGCAACAGGGAGGGAAACAGAAATAGAAGGTGGTTCATTACAACTGGAGCGGTGGCCATTCATGCGGATGTTAAGGGGAGTGGTTGTTAAGCCGATGTAAAAACTAGGGCATAATTGGCAAAGAAGGATATAGACAACATTATGGGAAACGCAGGAGAGTGAGGGGACGGAAGGAAGATGAGCGGCAAGGAATTTATCAGGCAGAGGCTGGGTGAGAAGGATGCCACAAGTTTTGCAACGTGGGCGATTGCACGGCGTCGGAAGGGACTTAGTAGGTCGGGAGATTGATTTGGAAAGAGGTGGCATCCTTCTCATCCTTGCATGGAAAGAGGTGGCATCATTGTCGTCTGCCTTCCTCTGGCAAACTTTTATATATATATATATATATATATATATATATATATATATATATATATATATAAAAGTTTGCCAGAGGAAGGCAGACGACAAACACAGAAAACAAAAAAATGAAGAACACACTTACAAAGTTTCTTGATATTTCGGTGTCACTAGCACCTTGGTCGCAAGAGCGAAGACTCATATATATATATATATATATATATATATATATATATATATACACACACACACACACATGATGTGGATAGGATGGAGGAGATAGACACACAAAAAAAGAGACGATCACACTTACATAGCTAGCTTTCGGAACTAGTCCATCTTCAAGGCGTATCACGGAACAAATGTCGTGTGCGCTGGTGAGGATAGGGGTAGGATGGGCGGTAGGTTTGGGGAGTGGGGATGGGGGAAGGGGTTTTTTCCAGCGGTTGACGAACGGTTCTTGAAAAGAGGAAATTTTTACCAGCTCGTGTCTTGGCCGGAGAGAGCGGAAGGGGTCGCAGTGAGGGTGGGGGGGGGGGGGGGAGAGGGAAGGGAAGGGGGTTAATGGAAAACAACGGGGAGCGTGCGATTAATGTATTTTATTTAATCCGGGCGCGGCGTACGATTTTAGCAACCCGATTATGGCCTGCTCCTTCTGGCGCACTTCAATTAACCCGGGGAAGGGAGATCAATATTGCCACCTCAAAGCACTTGTCAAAGGACAAGCCATGCTTCCTAGTTTTTACATCGGTTTGACGACCACTTCCCTTAACATCCGCATGAATGGCCACCGCTCCAGTTGTAATGAACCACCTTCTATTTCTGTTTCCCTCCCTGTTGCCACCCATGTTTCTTCCCACAACTCCACCTTTAATAATATTTTTAAGGTTGGCATTCTCGCCTCCCTTCCCCCTTCCTCCTCCCCACTCCAAATCAAAGATCTCGAGTCCTCTTGCATTTACTTATTCCAGGCTTTCTCTCCGCCAGGACTCAATAAATCCCACTAACTTCTTCTATCACCTCTGCCCATACTACTTCTTCCTTTCGAATTTCTTCCACTTCCCGCCTCCCGCCCCCACCTTTCCTCTCCCTCCCCCTCCTCCCCTGTCCCTCCCCTCCCTCCCTTCCTTCCGCCTCAGTCCTCCCTTCCTACCACCTCAGTCCTCCCTTCCTTCTCAGTCTTCGCTCTTGCGACCAAGGTGCTAGTGGCACCGAAATATCAAGAAACTTTGTAAGTGTGTTCATCATTTTTTTGTTTTCTGTGTTTGTCGTCTGCCTTCCTCTGGCAAACTTTTATATATTCGTCACTTAAGTGATCCTAAGTGCATTTATATATATATATATATATATATATATATATATATATATATATATATATATATATATATATATATATATATATATATCCAATATATATATATATATATCTTATGCCAATCTCTTCATGGGAAAGCTCGAAAGTGATTTCCTCGCCACCCAGGAATTACAACCGGAGCTCTGGGTTAGATTCATTGATGATATTTTCATCATATGGACCCACGGCGAGGATACCCTAGCGAACTTCCTCAAATCTCTAAATCAGTTCTCATCCATTCGCTTCACATCGGCCACTTCTCCTTCTCAAATCACCTTTCTCGACGTAGACATTTCCATCACAAATAATAACACCTTTGAGACTTCGGTCCATATCAAGCCCTCCAACAAACAACTGTATTTGCATTACAACAGCTGCCATCCCAAACACACTAAGCACTCAATTCCTTATTCGCTGTCGATCCGTGGCCACCGGATTTGCAACTCCAAAGAAAAACTTCACGAATACCTTGATAAGCTTCACAATTCTTTATCCAACAGAAATTATCCCGAGCCACTTCTAAAAAAACGTATTTTACCCTCCTCTGCTAATTTCACCCCACGTAAAAAAGACACCCCCCTGGACGCCCTAAATCTTCACATCACATATTTTCCTGGCGTCCAAAAACTCAAGACCATCCTCAAAGACTTATTCCCAATTTTAGATACTAACAGATCGACAGCCAATCTCCTACCCAAATGCCCCACAGTATGTTTCAGACGTCCACCTAACTTAGCCAATCTTCTTCGCTCCAATTCTTCGCGAGAGGGTACATCGAATGACACTCCCCGTCCCACCACACAGAGATGCAACAAACCACGGTGCAAAACGTGCAACATGTTTCGCCCCCTATCCTCATTTCAGAGTCCTAACACAGAGACGCCGTTCGACATCAAAGCCTCCGGCTCTTGCGACTCCCACAACTTAGTTTATGTGTTACAATGTAAACTATGTCCCGGTTTTTATGTGGGCGAATGTATTACACCCCTTAATATTAGAATGAATAACCATCGGTGCACCTGTAAAGACCCATCTTCCACTTTCCCCGTCCCTACTCATGTGCGGAAGCATGGCTTGTCCTTTGACAAGTGCTTTGAGGTGGCAATATTGATCTCCCTTCCCCCGGACGCCCCGTTAATTGAAGTGCGCCAGAAGGAGCTGGCCATAATCTGGTTGCTAAAATCGTACGCCGCGCCCGGATTAAATAAAATACATTAATCGCACGCTCCCCGTTGTTTTCCATTTACCCCCTTCCCTTCCCTCTCCCCCCCCCCACCCTCACTGCGACCCCTTCCGCTCTCTCCGGCCAAGACACGAGCTGGTAAAAATTTCCCCTTTTCAAGAACCGTTCGTCAACCGCTGGGAAAAACCCCTTCCCCTTCCCCCATCCCCACTCCCCTAACCTACCGCCCCTCCTACCCCTATCCTCACCAGCGCACACGACATTTGTTCCGTGATACGCCTTGAAGACGGACTAGTTCCGAAAGCTAGCTATGTAAGTGTGATCGTCTCTTTTTTTGTGTGTCTATCTCCTCCATCCTATCCACATCGTGTGTTCATCGCCGCATGGCTGACTCCAATCCATCAACGTATTTATATATATATATACATATACATATACATATATATATATATATATATATATATATATATATATATATATATATATATATATATATATATATATATATATATATATATATATATATATATATATATATATATATATATATATATATATATATATATATATATATATATATATATATATAATAGTTAACTTTTATTTTGTACATATATATATTGTAACGAATTTCATTCATTACACATGTGTGTGAGTGAGTTGTGAGGTGACGATGGCTGTAGTGTTTCAAAATGTGCACCCCAAGTGAACGCAGTTACCTAATAGTAGGGGAGAGTGCATGTGTCGGGAATGAATATCCTGTGTGTGATGTTTTTCAAGTTGGCTTGAATAGGGAGAAATGGAGGACAGAAGGAACTTATCGGGACTTGAGCTAAGGGAAGGCAGACGAACAGAGAAGGGAGGGAGAAAGTGTTCGTGGAGGTGATACCATGGCTGAGAGGACGACCACGGATCAACTTGTTGCTGGTCCGGCGGACGTTGAAGGACCTAAGGAAAATCCGGCCTCATTGTTGAAGGACCTGATGAAATTCCGGCCTCATCAACTTGCGCCAGAGTCGCCAGTCAGGCAGACTTCGGAGGATCTAAGGAAATCCTGACCTTATCAATGGTTGGTTCAATAACTTTCCGTCTCTCACCGCTTTCCGATTTTCCCCTTCCCGTCTCAACCCAGGAGATCTATTTCTGTGCAAGCCACTGGTCTACAACTCCCTAAACGACGAGCTAGAAAGCCTTATTCTTACAAAGTTCATTTCATGGTGTATCTGTTCATTTCTACGAGCTAAAATGCCTTCTATCAATGTTTTTGTCATGGGTTCTTTTTTATTTTTTTTAAATTGTTGCTCAACAGATTCATAAGTGTTCTTATTGATTTATCATTGACCATAGCTGTTTATGTCACAAATCAATCATACATCTCTCACTCATCAGGGTTTGACTTCATTGTCAACGAGACCATTAAATACAGTGTTAAGCATGGATTTGTCTTTCTGTCAAACAATACCTGGCCCCTGTTTTTTTTTGCTTGTGCCATGTTTCCTTGCTGCGACGTCTGTACGATTGAGCCAGAGTTCTAGGAGCAAGTCATGGCAATATTGTGCCCTTGGGACGGGATCAACCAGAGCAGTCATCCTTATACTGGAACCCAGAAAAAGTACTGTTTTTTTTAATTGTCTGAATGTATCGCCCCTTGTTTGGGTTGGCCTCCCGCCTCATCGAGTGGTGATGCAGCACTGCTGGGTGGACCCCTATTTCCAGGGAAGGGGGAAAACTGCAGACATAAGAGTTACAATATGTATGGTGTTAAATAATGGATAATTTTTTTTGGACCTTAATGGACTTTGGACTTTTTGGTCTGGAATTTTTGGTTTGGACTTTTGTCCTCCATATGTCCCCTCAAATCCAGAATGAAACTATTGATATCATCAAAGATAGAAATTGAAGATGCGAAGAGGGCATATGACTCAGCATACTGGTCGATGAGATAGCCGATACATAGAAGGAGCAAGGAGCAGTTGTCTATCAGCTTGCGCTTCTTCGACACGAAAATGGAGGTTTGGGAGGAGTTTGTGGGATTTTTGGAGCTCCCTGCCTTTGACGCCCGTACGATTGCAACATCAATAGACAAGTTCTTGGAAGGAGGAGGAGGACTTGAGCCGGAGAAATGTGTAGGTCTTATACGCGATAATAATGCATCAGACTTTTTTTTAAATTTTGTTATAGCAGTAATTTCCTGCCAAAGTACTATGGTTACAACTTGTTTACTTCAAAGTTGGTAGTATTTACGAATTTCATGAAATAATACCTTTCGTGCTCGGTTTTGCTCATTTTGATGATTTTTATAAACGATATTATGAATGCATTTATAATGTGTAGTTTGTGGTGAACTCTTTCTGCTGGTAAGTTTAATATTTCTATAAATATAATATCATTCCACTTTAAAGGACTTGCATTGTATAACTAAAGAAATGACTAATTGTATAAATTGAATGGTAGTATTGATTTAATGCCAAAATCTGTGCATGAGATACTGAGATTCTTGTCGGGCATGAATGGCAAACAATATGTTAAGGAATATTTAGATCAGTGCGGGCATATCTACATGAAAAACATTTGATACATGATTATTGCATAATCGAATAAAATGTACTGATATGCATTCTCATTTGGAGTTCTTTTTTATTTCAGTTAATGCTAAAAATGACGCTGCAGTGTCGCTAATTGGCTGAGCTACTCACAGTGTGATGACGTCAGCAGCCCCCCTAACATAAATCCCCACAATGCCCATGCTCTGTTTGTGCTCTGGTAACTGTGCTGTTTTGTTTCAATTTAACCCTTTCGCTGCGGTCAAACCGCAGAGACGTTCCAGCCCCTGTGCGGTGAAAAAGTGAACGCTGACCTACGTCAGCACAGAAAATATGCCTCTCGTTGCAACTGTAGCTCAATAGTCACTCAAGCTCCCGGGATTGGATTAGTACAATGTATAACAATGAACTTGGTGAATGGCATTCGCAGAAAAAGAGAAAGTTCAGTAGCGTGGGTAGGATCAACCACTTGCCAACGGAACGTAGGAGCTACGTTCACAGCAGTCAACCGGGCGAACGTAGCTACTACGTTCACAGCAGCGTAAGGGTTAAGCGCAGTTGCGAGTACAGTCCCAGTCCCGATCTTGAGTGGAGCTAGATTCAGTATAGTTATAGCACAGATTTTTTCCCTGATAGATAGGTAAATAAAATCTAAACAAATTACAGTAGAAGGCCATTATTACGAGGGCCATTATAGCAAGTGATTATTTGGCCATTGTTGGTCATAATGTTAAATGTATAAAGAGCTTGCTGGTTATTACAAGTGGCCATTTCTGACAAACTGCCATAACCAGTCTGTTTCCCCACGATTGCTGTCCCGGATGCATAACCTGCGGGGATCGTTTGTTGCAAGTGAGACTAGGACAGGTATTCTAAGTTTCAGTATATTTGAGCCAAAGCATTATGACACCCATTGAAATAAGTATTCAGAATGGTTTCGAAAGCAAATGACTCATTCCTCAATATTTAATAGAGTAACCCTGAACCCTCCTTGTTTCCCTAAGTGTCAAGCGTAATATTTCAGGTTTTATTCCTGTGATGCCAGTGCCATGTTGATGTAAAGAAACATCATTAGGACTACATTTAACAGCTGTCCAGACATGCATCCAAGACATGATTTCTGCCAACAGTCACAAAGGATGATCTTCTGTATGATGAACGAGGTGAAATTGGCATCCTAAGAGTGATGCACCATACAAAACTCTTTCCCAATTGTGCCTATAATACAATTGGTTGTGGTTCTATTGGGAAATGACTGCTAGAGGTGCTGTTTTGACCAATTGCTGCAACACATTCTCAATTCCTGATCAATTTACTGTGATTTCCTAATTTTTATAACAGTAATGATTTTGCACCACTTACGTTCATTAGTTAAATATTTCTCAATCATTATTATCCCCCAGTATATCAACCACTTCCATGTGGCACCTTCAACCATTGTGTACAAATATGTTTGATACCATTTGACCACAATATGCCATATTTTTCCGGTGATAGTTAAATGGGAAATTCCCTCTAAATGTAACCATAGATTTTGCAGTGAAAAAAGTGTAAATAGTTAGTGCATAGAAAATTGGGGATATAAATAAATTGGATATTAGTTGACAATTTTCCCCAGTATACTTTGAAATTTCATTAGCATTTTGATGCATTCATGAAAACATTACACCAAATATCCATTAGTTCAATTTTGCCCAATTTTGATACAAGGATTGGAGGCATTTGAATTGCAAAAAAACCTGGACGCCTATAACGAGGGTGTGTTATAAGGAGCGATTTTTCAAATTTTGTGCGAACTCACTACAGCGGCCTTCTACTGTAGGTGGCAGAGACAGAAGTACTGAATGAAAGATGATTGAGTATCAAAGTAGTCATTTATGAGATTCATTGACTTAATAAAATCCAAGATAAAATTTTCTTGCTCATCATTCTTTCACATAACATTCAGAGCAGGTCCTGTTGGTTACTTTTCATCATCAAGGGACAATTTTGGTCCTTGTTTTTTTCTTTTCTGAAAACATTCATTTTCCAATCTTGATTTCTTGAACTTGCAAATATTACTTAGTACATATCAACTTTGAAAAAAATGGGCATAATTTTATTTTTTATAGGTTACTGGTCTTAACCCTTTTAGTGTGGCGCACCGATATATCGGCTCATGGGCAAAATATTGTTTAACTTTTGCACACAAATATAATTACAATTATTTTTTGTACGAAGTACACGCATTTTTTTATTATTACCTAATTGAATGTATACGCAATAAGAAAAACTGCATATGGATATTTTAAACAATAACTTTATAATATTTATTTTCCTATAGTGATACATTTCATTCTAGTTACCCTCTGCATTTCTCACTAGAACCTCTGGCAGGGGTCAGCACTAAGAGGGTTAACCCTTTCGCTGCTGTGAACGTAGTAGCTACGTTCGCCTGGTTGACTGCTGTGAACGTAGCTCCTACGTTCCGTTGGCAAGTGGTTGTTCCTACCCATGCTACTGAACTTTCTCTTTTTCTGCGAATGCCAATCACCAAGTTCATTGTTATACATTGTACTAATCCCATCCTGGGAGATTGAGTGGCTATTGAGTTGCAGGTGCAACGAGAGGCATAATTTCTGTGCCGACGTAGGTTAGCATTCACTTTTTCGCCGCACAGGGGCTGGAACGTCTCTCCAGTTTGACCGCAGCGAAAGGGTTAATTAACTCTTCAGTTAATATGCAAATCTGCAAGACACTTTTGTCAACACCGGTTGCATAACTTTCAGGATGCCATTGGCGAACTATTTTTCTCACTTAGGTGTTCACAATTAGCCTGGTATATCTGGCAAGTTAGGTTGATGTTGATGGTCCAGCAAGGTTTTGCCATTTGGATAATCCAATTTTTCAATCATCGGAGGCAATTTTTGCAATACCTCTTACCGTTACCCTGACCGCTTGGTGACACTTGATGAAACTTGGATGAAAAGGTATGGGGAAGGTGGGAAATTTTAGTAGTTTTGAGTCTGTTATTTACTTACCTTATTTATTCCCATTCTCAGAAAACAATCTTCATAGCTGATATCTTGGTTCTATGGTTCAAGAGCTGGTGCTATCATTCTTCTATTATTATCTCCTCTTATTTCAATACAGTCCTTTGCATACATATCAGTAGGTAATTAAAAACATAGCCAGATAATGTTTAAGGCATAAACGTGGATGGATTCAGGATTAAAACATGGTAAAATATGAATGCTTTCTCTAGTATGTATTCAAAATATGCAGTAAGTGTTTATAGTACACCCCATAATGGGTCTTTTATGAATAAAGTTGGATTTCGGGACAATTAAGCAGAAAACCTTTGGCACTCTGCTCACCTAACCTTCTCAAGGACTTGCAGCATTAATGTGATACAGCAAGCAGAGAACTTAACGAATAAGTTGGAACTTCAGTTTTATTCTTCATATTCCAGCAGCAACGGCTGGATGCTTATTTCATCAGTTAAAAAATTAATTTTATTAATCAGAACTTACAGAAATTAAAGATGTGAAGTGAAGTGGAGTCCATTGAGGAAAATTTCAAAAAAGGCTCCCAAGTAGCTAAATGTTGAATATCATGCAAATTCATCAGCAGTTTCCTACTTCGACAGTAAATCTAAGTGAGAAGACAAGACGGAAATTCACCAATGGTACGCTGGAGAGAATGCTGGAAATAAAAGAATCAGTAGTTTTGCGGATTGTCATATCTGTAATATCCAGGAGTTGAAAACATCTCAAGCAGAGAACTAGCTTTGATTTCAAACTGCTGCCAGATTTAAAATCCATTCAAGGAGGTCACAGTGGAAATGAGTAGGGAGAAGCTTGTAACAATTTATTATTTAATTCTTCTCAGCCAGACCCTGGAAATCTGTTGTAGTGAATGGCCAAAAAGATGACACTCCCAGCCAATATCCCAGCTTTATCCCTCACAGAAATATTACTAGAATGGCTGGACAAAGTTTTTAAATCTGAGGAGGAAAATCTAAGTTTAGAGAAGTCTTAGTTCCTTGATCAAAGTTTCAAACAGTTAGATTCACAAACGCAAATACCTTTGTAAGTAGAGGCTCCATCCATCAGTTACCCACCAGCAGCTCCTGATTTGGAAATGACAATGAAAACCACTTACATTCGGAAAGAAATCAACTATTATGTTGCAGGAGTTGTCCAAAAACCAGAAAAAGCAAGAAGAGTTGGGGATGAGATCATTAAAAATTTTCTTTCTAACGGTTAAACTGTTCCATTTGCCAACCATATTTTTAAAATCAACAGCAATTGGAAAAGTGAGGCTTCCTCACTAATTTCTTCACCAAAATAAAATTTTAATCTTCCATTATCTTGGTAGATTAAGTGTGTGGATGAAATCAGTTCCTGTGTTAAGCCATCAGCTCAAATTTGGTATATCTTTCTTTTACATTCAGGACTGAGTAGCCATACATATACTATAGATGTACCTACTTGCAGCTTCTTGATGTACCACATAGGTTCTGTATTGAATTGTTATTAGGGGGTGAATATAATTTTTAAGCATTGAAGGACAGCTAATGAGTACCATTTATCAGTTGGTATCAATTGTAAACTACAAAATGCTTCATTGTTAATATCACCAAACCATATTAAACCTTCACAAAAGCACATTACAATGGTAGAATGTAGCATACACAAGTGCCATGTTGAATTGCTCCACTCTTCATAGGATAGGGTTTTGGAACAAAATTGCCCTTACCTAGCCAAGATCCTACCTCTGAAGAACTTCAAACCCTGCCTGTTTTCAGCGATATTCGAGGAGGCATTTTTAAAGTTAAGAAGGCTCTTGTAGACACCAATTACCAACCTCAATATGGAGCCATCATCAATTTTCAACCTTAAAATCATCTATTAATACTAGAATAGCTGTTTTAATTGCATTCAGCAGGTAGGCATCTGGTAGTTCAAGAGCAATAGTTGAGGATAGAATGTTTGGAACTCTCGTACTTATGCCCCTAACATCACTTTCGATAGAATAATACGTCCTTCAAAATTTTAGATCAATCGTTGACGGGTTTACTTTGTGGAAATTCATATTAATCAAAGATAACACTTTGTATTTTCCACACTTTTTATTGCACCTCAACTGGTTTCAACGCTTACAGGTCATTTTTCTCCTCTGGAAAATGACGTGTAAGCATTGAAACCGATCAAGGTGCAATAAAAAGTGTGGAAAATACAAAGTGTTATCTTTGATTACTTCAAAATTTTGTTGAAACCTCAAGTGTTGTAATATTGCTTTAAGGGAGGAGCCAGATGGAAATTTTGAGCTTTACCAGCCCCATATACTGGACAAGGGAAATTTAAGACATAGAATCAAGTAAACCCTACAATTATAATGCAATTGACCCATACCATTTATCACACCATTTTTCATTCAGTCATTAAAAATTGGCCATTTTCCTTACTGCTTAAATTACAGTAGGCAATCAGGTTAATGATTCAAATTTATTTTATTAGTCATTGATGATTTATCTATTGAGCATTTTTTTTTGCTTGCCAGACGATTCTGTTGGCCCGTATGTCCCTGGAATCCTGATAGGCTGCTAAGCCTGTCATCATGTTTTCCAGGGACCAGACCAACAGAACTTGACATTTATCCATGCCCTAGGTGGTGAAAAACCCACCCAGGCAAGACTCGAACCTGGGACCCTCAGTTTAGCTGGCAAGGACTTTCCCCGCTGGCAACAGGGCTGGCTTGTAACTAACATGCCTTCTGATGGCAGAAAATAATTATTGCAGATATATAACTAGGGTAATTTTACCTGGGTACAAAAGTCACATTGGTAGGTGCCAACTGGGCAATCTCATAACTGATTAATTCTTGCAAACCACCTGATGCAAACTAAAGGACAGATATATACCACATTCCAACAGAAGCTCTGAGTAGCTAGAATAATAATTGTAGGCACCATTAAGCACTTCAGAGAGTAAAATGTACATGAGGCTTAATATCATTCATCACCCAACAATGTATCTTACTTTTCCACCACTTGAGAAAATGTTAGTTGATTGCCTTTTTTTAAATGCTGTTAATAGCATAATCTGTATTACATAATGATGCATAAGGTATTGGGATTAAGTGCATACTTGGCTAAGACTAGTTGAGTTCAACCGCTTGGATCCAGTTAGTTTTGGTTAAAAAGTACCAGTTAAAGTTCTACTTGAATGCAATAAAAAGTGGCGATAAATAGAGATGGGACAATTTGAGAATTACCCCGGTGATTTTCGTAAATTTTTGTGGTTTTGTAAATAATTTGCCACAGCCCGTGAAACTTACTCTATTTTTTGGTAATATTCACCTCTGTCTCAGAAATTTTTCATACAGATACATTCTAAACATATTATTTTACTCAAATTATTTATACTTTAATGAAATCTTAATGATAAATAAAGGCTCATACAAACGATACTAAAACAATAGACTGCCGAATTCCATGTGGGCTGACATATTTATTTCTAAATTTTCTTTATTTCTTATACACAAATGTTACCATAGTAATTGTTTAAATGCCATTAACTCATGGTTATTGCTATTGTATTATCTAGTAAATCCTCTATTAGCAGAATTGGCAGAAAATTAAAAATTTCTGGAAAATTATGGTAAATTTAGAAAATTACCATAATGTATCATGGTAATTTACCTCAAATAAAAATTACAGTAATTTACCCGTCTCTAGCCATAAACATGTTGGATCTAGCTCAGAATTTAAGTTCAAGCTAAGTGAATCAACTTGAGTCTGTTCCAGTGTTGGATCCAACAAGAATCAGCCAGAATTTTTGGCGCTGCACCCAAACATTCGATGTCCTAATTTTAAGCCCTATGGTTCTCATCTGAGTCTCATGTCCTTCAATTCTATTTGATCAGACTGTGCAAAGACAACAAAGACAGCACAGGTTTTTTGCTGTCTGCAGCCTGGCAGGACACTCACCCAAATGCAGGGATGATGAACAAAACTGGAACCAAGCATCTAGTTTCATTCTGGAATGAAACTATAGGCTTCCTTTTTGACTATAGCTTTGGTTCAGAATGAAACTTTATGTATAGCTTGACTTTAGTTTGGCTAACGGAACGAAAGTAGAATTTTGAATGAAATATAACGTCCTGGAACCGTTCCTTCTTTTGAATAGTTTCAGTTCAATCAAAGTGGCAAATTGACTTGTGGTTCGCACTCATGATTCTGGGCCCAATCGGGACTTATCTCAGGGTATCATCGTCGTTACTCGCACAGCAACAGTGTAAATGATGGGAATACTAATTGTATACCTACAAAGTAGGCTTGGAAACAGCACAACAATGGAACTACTGGAATACCATAACAGCGAACATCTTACGCGTCTCAAAAACAGATTACTTACTAACGGCTACATCAGGAACGTGCAACAACTAGAAACAATGTAAAATATAATAATTTCAGAGATGGCAACGAGCGTAATATTTGAAATTAAAACTTTTTGAGATCTCCATAATCGGAGAAATATGGGATACTTATTTTAAAATAATTTCTTTCAACTGAAAATTAATAATTCTATTAATAATATCACAATTTAAAGGTATCCATCAATCACATATTTAGCCTGCTTCGTAATTTGCTTATTATCTACTTCTAATGTAAAAACGTGCACGCTCTGCCCACTTGTGTCGGGCAGACTCAGGAAATTTGAGTATTTATCCCCCATATACAAGTGAATACTGTTTGGAAATTAATTTGCTTAGAAACTCCTACTCATTATGAGTGAAAAGAGATTGATCCCCGCTAATGTTTTATTGTAGCATCTTAAGTTTGTTAACTTAGTTTAACTTAAGTTTTTTCAAACACTGTCTTGACAGTTGGGGATGAGGAGGTGGAGGGAATGAGGGGGGCAGCGCAGTGGCTAAAGGTAATGCCGGCCCTCCAGGGCAGGCAGGCCCACCGGACACTCTTCCCACCCCCTTCTCGCCTTCTCTCCTTCCCTGATTATGGGGGTGGAGTAGGAAGAAAGGGATCGCTTTCCCACCCCCGCACCTCCACTGGCTGGGATTCCCTGGCAGGGGTTTGGCGGTCAGTCTTGTTGGGTTATACACTGAAAGCATGAGAGAATTTCCCCGGCAGATGAGCCGAGTTCTAACGACACAGGATACTGACCTTACTGAAATGGTTAAAGGGGTGTATAGCAGAAGGGTTATAAAACAAAATGGGGGAAAAGTGGTCATGGCACAGATACAAAGAGTTTGAGGAAACAATGGTGACTACTGGTGCACAGTGATGGAGGTCTCTTCTGACGAAGGGGGAGAGACGGAAAAAACCTTGACCCTTTGTAAATTGTTAATCCGATATGTAGCAGCCAAGGAGGAGGACAAGGGTGCCCAATAGACTACAGGCCGGGCTCTCAAACAGTGATGGGAAAACAAAAATTCCCATCCCCTATTCTTCTCTCCTTGTCTTTTGCTTTGGGTGAAGTCTTTTACAAATATTCTGTCCAAATGTATATACTTAGAGAATGATAACCACTGCATTTCCCCTGGTGATCCTTTGGGCGTGCTCTTGACAGTGAGGGATGGGGAGAGGGGGGGCTTATGGCAGTGGCTTATGGTAGGTGCCGCATTTCCACTGGACACATGGTGGGACACATACCATGTTAGCTGTTCAGATATCCGAGAGTTTCATTTTTCCACTGATTTCAAGATAAATCTGCTGGTATACCATAAGGATTCCCATTGTTTACGCTGTTTTTGTGCGAGTACATGAAGGTATATTCATTGATGATTCCTTGAGATCTACCCTGAGTGAGCCGTCATACATCTCCTGCATACTGTTTGAGAGATTGTATTGTTCGGTACAGAATACTGTATAACCTACAATCCCTACTCAGGCTAAAATTTTTTGCAATTAATTTCATAAAAAATGCTGGTTTCTTTCCATTTTCTTCGATTGTTACCAAACATGATTAAACACCTTGACAAGCACCCCAAACTGTACCGGAAGTGGAATACATGACATGACGGCAGGTCATTTTGAAAATTCAATGTACAATTTTAAAATTCCTCAGAACAAAAGCTGGAACCATAGGGGGAAAGAAGGAAATGAAACTTTTCCTAGCCTGAACCGAATTGGAATGGTTCCTGTTTCGTTCCAAAGGGTTTTCGTTCAAAATATTTTCATTCCACTTTCGTCTGGGAACCACTTTTGTTCTGAGACTTTGGTTCTTACTTTCCCTTTGGTTCCGTGAACCAAAACTATATCTGAACCCACTCTGAACCGTTCCAGAACCATGACTTTAGTTTTGTTCAACATCCCTGCCCATATGGGCTAAAGACCGTACATGTCCAGATTCATTTCCGAAAAAGACCCCTCCATTTGACCAAGAAATAATTGAGGAGGTTTCCATATCAGCATTAGTAGTCATCGGGGAGTGAATTTTCCTCTTTGGGGACTCAAGATTTGCTAGGAACAAATAGTGAAAAATGAATATTGAATTAAATTAAAGCATTTTTTCCATTAATTGGTGGGCAAACTAGATAATAAATAGTTGAAAAGTGAGATTCACTTGGCTTTGGTCTTAAAAACACAGCTACAAACACAAGATAGGTAATAGGGAGTTCAGTTTATAAGATTTTGCTTGCTTCAATCAACCCTACGTAAAAGAATAAACAGATATCTAAGGCTCAAGCATTCCTATAAATAAAGGGAACATGTATACTTGCAAAATAGTTTTGCAAGCATACCTTCCTATAAGTTCCACTTATTACTCACATTGCTCCACAGCTGAATGAGTGTGACATGAAGGGAGTGGTTCTGAAGAATAAGCATTGAAATAATCACAGTAATGAATGGGGACACGAAATAATCTAAATGATTCTATGAGAAACTGAATAAAAATGCATTCAAGAGATCATGAAAATACCTCTAGAAGTTTATAAATTTATAACTGGCCTCAATTTCAGTTTTTATTGCAATCAGACCTCATACTAACCATGTCAGATGACGTGGTAATAATTGTAAGTTTGAAAACTGGATCAGTAATAAATTGCTGGCATATGAGATTAAGTTATTCAATTTCTTCAAGCAGAATTACGGTCAGCTTCAAGCTTAGGCAAGACAAAAATACACCCAAAAAGCAAAAGCAAAGCTAAGGCAGGAGATTGTTGTGTTGTCTCTTTAATTGCAATATATATATAAAACATATTACAAACCTAATTGCTTACATATAAATTTTTTTCATAAAAATAAAAATATATAATTTTACAGAATTAATACATTTCATGTAATAACAAATTTTAAACAGTGAATTTTCAAAAACCCCTTACAGCACGTTGTTAAAAAGACAAGTGGAAATATAGGCAAAAGAATGAAAAGCAACCCTCTGCTTCACTTGTCATGAATTTAACATCATCTTCATCAAATTCGACTCATGAACGTTTTTTAATTAAATAACCTTGAATTTATTGAGTTTTTATCTTAAAAGCCCAGACAAATCCAGTTTTGATTTTAGAGTTACAATTTTTCAAGGCTATGATGTCACAATGTTATCACTGACAAGACTTGATAATATCCATTCACTCCCAAATAATGTTCAAGGTGAACGCTTCCAAAATAGGGCAATCCAAAAAGATTAGAATTCTTTAAATAAATGCGTTCCCTTTGTTCTTGTTCCGTTTTTCAATTCCACTTCATTGACAAATGATATTATGTACTATGATTTGCCTGGTTAACATTACTTTTTCATTCCCAGTATGCAAATTCGCCTTGACATAACAAAAATGTTATCACCAAAAAATTGAATGTATTCCATAAGATTTTGCTGTATGCATGAAAGGTGAAATATAATGCAGCTTATTAAAAAGCACTTGGGGTATAAATTGTAGAATTAAGAGTTTTCTCATCACAAGGTGTTTAGCATCAAAGCTTAATCTTAGGACTAAAGCGAAGATTATTCAAGTTCGGATAAAGCACCACATCAGATAGAACTTAAAGAGGCACAGTTCAATCAATAATCAGTTAAAATGAAAATTGAAAAATTTCATAATATATATTTTTAAAATTGAGCATGGCTATTAAGACTGCAGCTCAGTAGCTCAGTCTCAAGTCCTTTTTTTTCTAAACTGCATCAGAGAAAACACAAGATACAAAATAAGACAACTCCAAATAAAGGAAAAAATAGGCAAGGAACAGTCAACCACCTTATAAGCTTAATGATTGCACATGCTGATGTTAGTACGTTAACCTAAAACATTAAGATCTGTGATCCTGACTCTTGCCAATAGGAACCAGTGAAATACCACTACTGTGTAAGCAGAAGCTAGTGTTAGTGCTCCCCATCATAGATGATGCAGTTGAGGTAGAATTCGAAGGTATGTTAAAAAAAATCTTCTAGAACTACAGAATCAAAATATTCCATAAGTGTCTTCCTCTCCACTCAGGTTAAACTGTCACACAAGGTTATATGAGCATTGAAATTATTAGCCTCAATAAAATGTAAAGTTTTTGTGAAAAACACAAAGTTCACAAATTTCAACAGAGGCTTATGTTCAACATAAGCTAACAAAATACATGTCATACACTACTCCAAACTACTTGTATGTAAAGTTTATGAATATGCCACCAAACCTCTAGGTCAATAAATATAAAAAGAGAATGTCCAGATGAAATCCACAAGCTGGAAAGGTATACAGTATTTACAAAATACAAAGCCATTCTCAGAAGCTACTTTATATTTTTGACTGGAGTATGGTCAAATTCATTTATCTCAATACTGAACATCCCAATGCCCTGTGGGAGAAAAATACCCAAAAAGTGTTAAAATATATTTTAATAGCACGCATTTTTTTCTTTAACACCAAAATAATACCACATGAAAAAACAAAAAATTCATCTGATTGTGATATTAAAATTATTAATCAAAACCAATGTGTATTCACATCCTTAGAGCTATATCAATCCATGCAAGGCCTAAAAAGATAGCAAAATTTGAATATGAGGTTATGGCTTTTTCAGTTACCTATAAAAAATTCAACTGTTAATTGTCACTAAGAAAGAGATAAATCTTATCAAGTCATAATAAAATCTTCAGCAGCATCAACCTCATTTCGTTGCTACTACTGTACACAGAGGAAAAGTAAGTGGAGCATTAGTACCCATTCCAGCCCTGGCAAGAGAGCAGCATATAGCGAACCCTTAACCTCTTTTCTACAAGCAGAGGAGAAGTCGTGTTTTAGCACAAATGGAGATGCAATTCCTAAGAATTCCTAATATTTATTTGGAATGCAGATTGAATATGAACACTCTATGATATGGTTTAATATTCTAGCTGTTTGCTGATCGATTGGACACCAAGCAATACATGAATTCCTTGACTTTTATTAGCCATTAAAAGTAATTGAGTATGGCAACCTGGCATAACCCTTACCTGAGGATTAGGCTCCCACCCATTATTACCCTAGAATGGAATTACCTCTTACGGAAAAATGAGCAAGTGTGATGACTGAATCCTTTTTTGGTAAGGTTAGGCCATAAAATTTGGAGGCAGACCAGAATAGATACAAGGTGATGGTTAACCCTTTCAAGGACAAGATGGCTACAGCCACCATTAAGGTTTAGTCTATTTGGGGACATGATGTTCAGCACCATCAAAATATATGAATCTCAATGATGGTTCCTGCCATTGATGAACATGCTAGCAAGGCATAAGAGTAAAGTGGGGTCCCCACAAATGGGGTATGCAAAATGTGCCTAGACCAGATGGCTATAGCCCTCTTGTTCATTACAGTTGAAACATAAAAGAACATTTTCCCTGCATATGAATACATTTTGTGCTGCAGATGGGTTTACCCACCTCCGTAAGAAACAATATATACACTGACTTGGCAAGTATCAAGAACTTTCTAAAAAATTCAGCCGTGCTAAATAAATGATATGCAGAGGACAACAATATTATACCAATCATGAAGAGCCTTTAGTACATACACCATGCAATCTTTATTGAGCGACTACGGTCCTTTCAACTGATATGTGGTTGTAAAGAGAGGTGGTTTTTGAATGGGGAGACAGGGTCCTGGGCAGCCCGTTTTGAAAATCCCAAGCAAATGAGTACCTGAATGCTTGAAATATGGCAAAGTAAAAAACTCATGGGTTAATTTTAGCCACAAATATCACAGGTGATTCTATAACCTTCATTTCAAACAGGAAATAGGGGATTATGAGTGACCTAGAGGAAAATTAATCATTTTAGAATAGGTGTGAATTCTACACAAAATTCAATATGCAAATCAAATTACAAAGGTCAATCAATACAGTCAATACAAAATCAATACAAAGGTCTACAGTAACTTTAAGGGGAGTGATCTTCATTGAATCGATCTATGTTATCAGCAGTAAACTAAGACATGGTCATAACATTGCTATGAATCCAAAGCACAGGCATCGTTCTGGTTTATTCTGGAACTGCATTATTGCTTCTTACAATCCAATTTAGGCGAACAGTAATCATTAGGTCAGGGACATGCTTGTGTTTCCTCTGTGTCTTTATCACTGTGAAAAATACACTGCAACAGAGTGCAAATAGTGATTTGCATAGAATAGCGTGGGGTCAGTCAAGCCAGGGGCCTTTGATTCTGTGTTTGCATAGGTATTGAAGGATGAACATTTTCAATACTGCACAACCTTGGGTCAAGCATAGAGGCATGGGTCAAGTTGGTGACTAGCAACAAATAATACAATGCTGCATATTGCGTTTCTAGCGCGTCATGACAGAACTGATGATGGGCCCTCCTCACTCTCTCAAGAGGTGATTGGCAGGGCGTGTGTGAGTGGTCAGAAGATCACCAATCACCAAACTCATATGGCCAGCTAGACTAATCATTCAGAACACTCACGGTTTGGCTTCACCCCCTCCGCAATGGAGGCATAGATCCCCACCTTGAGGCATGATATTTCTTGCAGCTAAAGAAAGGCAGAGGAAGCGGAAGCAATTATGGCATAATGCTTTTTACAATCCAATTTGGGTTAATTCTAATAATAGGAGTTGATTATTGCAGATCTGACCTATGTAATTGGTGTTAAACTAAGATATGGTCATTATGTAGCTATTAATCCAATGCGCCAATATTGTTGAAATTAATGCCATAATGGCATCGATGCTGTCTGCTATCAAATTTCAGCAAATTGTAACCATGAATATGAAATATTTGTGAGTTGAAATAGTGTTGATGAAACTTTAACTCAAACAGAGTTGTGTTATGTATG
Organism: Ceriagrion tenellum; assembly: GCA_963169105.1. NCBI lineage: Eukaryota > Metazoa > Arthropoda > Insecta > Odonata > Coenagrionidae > Ceriagrion > Ceriagrion tenellum. Next base: position 104,507,286 of record OY720638.1, on the reverse strand, counting down.
CACCTACTCGGGTGAGCGTAAATATATAGATAATACAATCCAATTGAAAATGAGGATATTGCTTCTGATTCTTCCAAGACAAACCCACTTTTCTTCACAAGTCGGGAAGGGAAAAATATAGTCTTCATTTTATACTAGCATGGAATACCATTTTCCCAATGACTTTAAAACCGTAACAAAAAACTTGTTATGATTTGAGCATTTCTATAAAGCTCGAGTCAAGTCCAGTTTTTAAAAACTCAACTTGACTCAAATTCCAAGTCGCTCACACATCCCTACCGAAAACATGTTGCCTCACTATAGTCTCTCACAATTAGCAAGATTATCTTCTTCCGGTTATGACACACTCCATCCGTGAAGTCACAAGATTCACCAGTAATGACTCAGAAGGCAATGCCTTTATGAATATTCGATAGTCTCAGACGGCAATGAATATTTAATATTAGGCTAAATTAATCCATACTGATGCACTCTGGATACACAATATCCACAAATGAATTGAAACTTCAGAGAATGAAAGCATTTCTTATACATAATGGTCCACAAATCACAATTTAGATTTAAAAATAATCAGAATAATAATCACTCCTAGTGGATTACGGAGAGGAAAAGTTTATGAAAAAGCCCTTGAAAAAATATCTTCATATATAACAAAAAATTCATGAGAGGAGACTTCAAAAATATGCAGTTTATGTCAGAAGTCGGGAAGGGAAAAATATAGTCTTCATTTTATACTAGCATGGAATACCATTTTCCCAATGACTTTAAAACCGTAACAAAAAACTTGTTATGATTTGAGCATTTCTATAAAGCTCGAGTCAAGTCCAGTTTTTAAAAACTCAACTTGACTCAAATTCCAAGTCGCTCACACATCCCTACCGAAAACATGTTGCCTCACTATAGTCTCTCACAATTAGCAAGATTATCTTCTTCTGGTTATGACACACTCCATCCGTGAAGTCACAAGATTCACCAGTAATGACTCAGAAGGCAATGCCTTTATGAATATTCGATAGTCTTAGACGGCAATGAATATTTAATATTAGGCTAAATTAATCCACACTGATGCACTCTGGATACACAATATCCACAAATGAATTGAAACTTCAGAGAAAGGAAGCATTTCTTATACATAATGGTCCACAAATCACAATTTAGATTTATAAATAATCAGAATAATAATCACTCCTAGTGGATTACGGAGAGGAAAAGTTTATGAAAAAGCCCTTGAAAAAATATCTTCATATATAACAAAAAATTCATGAGAGGAAACTTCAAAAATATGCAGTTTATGTCAGAGTCATTGCTTATCTCCCATAAGTGCAGCACCACATTATTTGGGTTGACCTCATCTAAAGCATTTTTTACCATAATCCAGTTTGTAAAAATTCTGTCGTGAAAAAAATCCTGATTTTTCTCTGCCTTTGGTTATACAATGTAAAGTGTCAAATCTTATGTTTCATTCACACAGGCAAATAGAGGCTCTTCTGTGATAGCCAAATTCATGTAAATGGTTTAGCACACACATTCTTGGGTCTATTATTCACCCACCAAATGACCCAATCACTAACTCAGAGGCATCCCTTCTTATACTAGCCCAGCCATTCTTGTCACCTTTATGTCTCCCTTCATCAGAGTCATTTAAAACCTCTCTCAGTATTCCTGAAAACTATCTCCCACACTGCAAATATATCTCCATCCACTATTGTATAGTAAGATACCTTCAAAACTCTTTAGCTACCTACCTACAGTCATACAAACCCATAGGCAACCTAGGGGCTAGTAGCTTGTGTTTTCTCACCAGCATGTCAACTTATCATTTAGGATTAAGCCTACACTTTGACTGCCATGAACACATTCATCAACTCTTCACTATAGTGTAAATCCATTATCATCAGTGGTAACATCACTCATCTTTAGTTTCCCTCATGCTTAAACTTGGTTCATACACAAAATACATCCACTAGTGTCATTGTAATTTCATTCATCAACTCAAGCTCTTTCCTACTCCTCAAGTTTCATGTACAAATTAGCAAGTAATTTCACCACACACATTATCACTCACAGCCAAGAGATACATTGGTAAATTTCCCTAATATACAGTTACTAAAGGAAAAATGAAATGCACATTATAAATTCATTTTTGTGGAACGGAATGGTAAAAGAGCATGCAATTGGAATTTCATCGCAGAATGAGGTATGCCTGCCTCCCTTTAGAATACTGCAAATAAATTAAGCCTCAAAGGACCTCTTAGAGTCAAAAAGTTCATACATATGTACCATAACTCTTAAGATGATGAAAGTCACATTGACATCAGACAATAAAAGCATGGAAGGTAAGAAGCAGCTCCTGTCACACCTTCAAAAAATTTTTTGTGCCCACTTCCTCCTAACATATTGTCATATATAATGCTGACGTGCATTTGTGCAATATTTTTACTTTACCAATACCTTTAAAGTGTTGACACGCCGTGCTACTAAAAGATTTGTTATTTGGTAAGGTTTCACCCGGTAAAGTAAAACAGGCACCATGCTGTTGCATGCATCTTATTAGGTTATGCTTACTTCAATTGTGTTCTCAAGATGCTCAGTGACAGCTGCAGAAGCTGCTCTATCACCATCTGTTTTCATTGTCTTCAGTTTGAAAAAAATTTTAAATTTTCTGCCTCGTTCCCTAAACTAATCAGTCACTAATCACAGGAATTAAAATGGTGGGTACTGATCTCTCGTTTGATGAGACTGGGGGGCTGGCAACAACCTCCAAATTGCATTGTTGAGACGATGTTGCAAAAACGAGAGCTCATAGGATCACTTAACATTACACCCCACATGTGCAATTGTAGGATATGATCATTGCCTCCGTGGATGCATTATGATTGTGCCTCACCTACAGACGTTCTTGCACTGCCATGATATGCCCACACTAGTAAGTTAAACTCACTATTAAGTCTTTAAAAGATACCCTTTTCATTGAGATAGACTTGAGGGCTTTACTAGAAGATAATTTTTCACAAAAACAGGCCAAAAATACCCCATTTTTTTACTTAAGTCATTACCTTCAGATATGATTTACCAACCAATGGACACTGCTAGATGTTTGAAATTATGCAAAAAAATGTCATGAATACTAAAATATTGCAAGCGAAACTTTATATTCCTTGGATACTTGTTAATTATGTACTTCAAACTAAATTTGGAATTTTCTTCACAGTACTAATTTTTTCAGCTGATTACTCTGAAACATATCCACTCTTGTATATATAATGCCTCAAAGTACTGACATTTCAGTCATCTCATGCAAGGTCAAGGCTTTGGGTCATATACGCCTATATTGCCAAAATATTTCATCATTGAATGGTAAGAATTTACACAATCTCGATTGAGACAAGTGAAACTCAACATTAAATATGCATAAAAATCCAAGATGGTCAAACGGTGAGTTCCAGATCACCTAACATGGAATAAGTCATTCGATGAATACAAAGCATGCTTAGATATTGCGCCATGTCACATATTTTGTTCCACCATGTGGTGGTGACGTCCACTGTTGTCATGCGAGTAAACAAAAAGGATGAAATGTTATGAGAGTGCTCTCAAATAAATAATTACTAAACCTATATAGCTATCAACTGTTCAAGAAAGGTCGAAATGCAATCAACTTCATGAAAAATTTACAAACGTTTTTCTGTGCCACAGAAAAATTGTCCAAGGTTTCGCGAGGGGGGGAGGGGGAGAATGGGGGGTATTCATGACCCCCATGACCTCCCCCTTGTATCCGTGCCTACTTGGAATTAACTCTTCATTATACTTAAGAATATCTCAGGCACAGGCTAAAATATCTCAGGCACTTAATCTTTTACTACAAGAGATTTTTGGCATGATTGGGAAAATACCACATTTCATTACAGCATCCTTCATGTTATCTCGTTCACTCATGACCGCAGGCCAAAAATTTGATTTTTGCTGATTATAAAAGCTTTCATTTCTCCTCAAGTCTTCCACAATGTTCTTGACATCTATCATGCCGCCAAATAAAAAATTTCAGCCCATGATAATACTAAAGCCAAAGTTGGAGACAAAGAAAACTCATGATAAGCAAACAAAGAACAGCATATGGTACAGATATAAATACAGAGACTGAAGACCTATAAGCATCCTGATAAGTTTCCCTTTTTCTAATTTTAACAAGAGTGCACTCTCCCTGGCTTGAAATCAAAGGCAAGCTTGGAGATGTAGACCTATTTATTTGACGCATTACTCTGCCTTAAATAGGAATACACAAAATAATGTTCAATAACTTTATAAGAAGATAAAGAATAAATAAAAACATTTTTCTTAATATGCAGGAAAATTATAGCTCTGGCAATGAGAGAGAACAGATGGAGAGGAAATACTTTTTTGCCCCGCTGGTTCAAGAATACCTTCATTACCATAAACACTTCAGCAGATTTTCCTTAGTACATTCTGCAAGTATATGTCAAGCATACTGTAGAATATTAAGTTGGTTCATGTTTTGATCATACTTTTCCCCAGGAAATCTCAAAGTGTAAAGGCTGAACAACATTATTTTATAGATGCTGAGATGTGCAAGTTATATGATTTCTTTATATTTAAATCACCATAGCAGCTTACAATATTCTTTGGCCTGATTGAAAGTTCTATTGGAAGGGAGGACATTGAAAGGGTTTCTAATAGCTCTGTCTCATGAGCTCTAAGGAAGTCCACCAAAAATAATGTGATAAAACTTATGAAGCTGAAATGGACTATGGTAAATAAAACATTAAAATTAGTGATGGGTTGAATCCAAAATTCATCAAATCTGAACCCTGAATTCGCATCTCCTATTTTTATTGAATATGGAATACCAAATCTCAAATCAGAATTCTGCTATCCCTTATTTTTATTTAACAGCTGTTTCTTGTTAACAATACTTAAATAAATAATAACATGCGAACAAACAAATTCAAATCTATTATTAAATTTTCTTGTAAATTTGTAAACCCATGAGTTGTTTTAGGTTTTCCCTTAATCTGAAATCTAATTACATTTAGCTTAAAAAAAAACTGAACAGAAATTTGTTTCAGAATAAAGGCTATTATTCTCAATGGGGAATAAAGGAACCTCTTTTTGATACCGAGAGGGCTACCTCTCTTTCCTTTCAGCATTTTCCCTCATGATTACAAATTTCCATATCTTAATGCATTTTTATTTCACTCATATTTATATTTTATGGGTGTTTTGAACATAATTACTCCTTAATCCTTAAAATGGACCAGCTTTCCATACATTTGAGGCACTGAACCATGGCAAGATGGTGCAACAAAAACTTTTCTGAAAATTTCGTAGCATAATAAAAGTGATGTTTGAAAATGAATTTTATGCAAGTTGTATACTTTTCTGCAGCTCAAAACTTTGTTTCACAAAAAAAAGAAATATTTTTGGTCTTAGTTGAACAAATAATATAAGCGGCAGGCATAATGATCTGTGGGGCACTCACATCAGCATATGAAATGCTCGGGTAGGTTATGAAGGCAATGTGATGCATGCGCCATGTGGCGATTTTAAAATGAAACTCCACTTGTCTAAGAGGTACAGAAATCTCTGCTGATGTGCATAGGAGTGATTGGTGGACCGGGCACATTTCAATTCTGGGTGAAAAACTAATTTGCTCAGCATGTGTATTTCTTCATATACGCACTTAAAAAATTACAATATAATGGAAGTTTGGTCTTCTGATATTTTATCCTAAATCAAGTACCTAAACCAATAGAAAATAATGTTGTCAAAGAAACTATCAATACAGTGATTCATTACAATTCATCAACTGTTTAATAGAGTGAGAAAGTTATATACAGAAGTACAAACTATTGATGAATACAAAACAGGCTTTATACACACACAAATACATCACTACCACAAAATATCAGTATAATTATTACATTATATGAATGATTTCATTTATTTTGGTTTTGTAAGTCCTTCTTTAACCAGTGTATGAAATTACTGATATAAGGCATTGTAAATTTACCAACATGAATGTTTAAACCCTCAAAAGTAGCACCCATTAACAGTTCGACCATGGAATATTCACAAATAATTTGGATAAAAAACTATGCTTGTAGTAATGCAGTATTCGCTCAGCTAAGGATGAAAATTTGCAAAGCCTTCACCACAAGGCAAACAGCCTGGGTGGTTATTCAAGCTCCATGCTTAGGAGCCAATCCCAAAATAATATTCAAGCAGACAAGAGCTAGCACATGAAAAATACTGAGCGAGCTGAATACTGAACTTTTAACTACTTCATTTCCCAGCCCATAAGCTCCACTTTTATTGTTGTAAATTCACTCTAAAATTGGCCATCATCTTATGCTCCAAAAAGGTAAAACATAGATTTCAGGCATCCAATTTTGCAATGAAGTCTAAGCTGCCCATCTCGCTCGATCTATGACAGGCTGTGTGGTGGCAGAAAGCAGAAGGTGCAATCTCCACCATTCATTCTTTTCTGGCATTCCACAATGACAAATACAGTTGCTCTTAATGAAGGCTAACGATTCCATATTCTTCCCTACATTAACATGAAGGGATAATCATTATAAATTACTTCTTCAAAGATCTAACCCAAAAAACCACACACAACTTATGGGCAGGGAAATAAGTTAACTCAAATGAACATAATTTTCATCAATACCAATCTTAGTCATTAGACCAAACTTACACAGAGATACATGCCAAAATGAATATCCACAACTCTGCCACAGATAAAATTTGGTGAGCAAAATTTTCCCAGAAAAATATGTGATGTATACTTTCAGTGGAACTAAATAAATCAATTAACAAAGCTTTTGGTTAATCATAAATTAAATAAATACTTAAAGATAATTGCCAAGCATTTTTATCAATTGTATGTAAGAATTCTATTTACATCAGATCAAGCAAAATAGTTTGAGATCAAACCATTTTGATTAGTGGAAAATTTCTCAAGGCCTTATCACCAACACCTTAAAAAATATATGCAAAAAATTAACCACAACCATTAATACAAAAAATAAACAAGCTGCACAGCTGAGGATGTGGGTATTCATGCATTACCAGTGAAGTGTTTATTTAGATGGGACATCACTTTCTATCAAATGTAAAAATATTTATACCCTGAGCAAATAATTCAATAAAACTTATAAAGGCTATAAAAAACTAATAAACAAGAGAGGAGGGACTTTAAAAGTTTCTGATAAGCCATCATACCTCATCTATTCATAAGTCAATTTTGGAATCAAATATTAACACTATGGAGAATTTTTACTGTTCCACTTATCAACAACATGAACAAATTATACCACTGCAATATGAATTATTTAAAAAAATCTCAACTCTTCATCAATTAAACTCACTGTTAACAGGCCTTTAGGAGGCACGGTGTCTTTACAGTATTCATTGAGATCAAAGTTCCACGTCACCACAAGTAAAGATTCATCCAACTGAAGTTTCATTCTGTGTGCATCCCAGATTTGCCAGAGCCAGGAGTTTGATAATTTTGAAACTTCTCTGCATTAAAGTTTAACCAATTGTCTGTCAGGATAAAATAAGAAAAATAATTGTATATTGAAGAGAGCATGAGATAGTAACAAAAACCAATACAACTCAAATTAATTTTCATGCAAATGAAAAATAGAGCAATTAAAGCAAATTCCAGACCTAAGGAGAAGTAACTTTTTAGCGAATTAAATCTGAAGAGTAAAATGGATGATTAATGGTCAATAATGAAAAGTACTGGAAGTATATAAGCGGTGAGTGAGCGATCAAATGTGAGTCTCTTGACATAAATAAGCATGGGTCATCCTCGTGAAAATGGACAAAACAGTGTCACAGACTGTTTCCAGTAAAAATTAATAATACACTAATTAAGAACAATAAGGGCTATTGCATAGTAGAAATATATTCCTCAAAATTAAGAAAGAAATTTTAAATTTTTCATGGAAATTATACTGTCCACAGACTACGACTAGTCATACCTGAGGACTATCACACCAGCTGTTGTTCTACCCTTTGCAAGACTGTGTAACTAATCTAAATCATTATTCTTTTGTTAAACAATAAATTTTCATTTGTCAATAACAGAAGCAACACACACATTAGTTATTTTCAAAATATACCAAATACTTTCAGTTAATTTTAATACAAAGCTAATGTCACCCTACATGGCATCTTGTCTGTGGACATATAATAAATGGATTAATATATGGCTGTTTTTAATTGGAAGAAAAAGCTAGTGAGCCATATTTCATATGGTGAAAATTGATCTGTAGATACTAATTCGCTCTGGTTAGGCCACACCTTGAGAATATGCCGCCAGCATTTGGGACCCTGGACAGAAAGATTTAAAAGATGAAATAAAAAAAGACGAAGGAAAGCTACATTGTTTGTTAAAAACTTCTACAAATGATTACATAGTGTTTCTTAGCATTTAGAGGGGTTCACTTGGGAGAAGGGCAGTGTAAATGCTTCGAAATTGATTCGAATAGACTTGAATCATGCTTAGTTCGATTTTATTTGCCTCTGAATCGGAATGCTTCGAAACCAAATGATTCAAAATATTTGAGTATGATAGATTCATCTTTGAATTGTTGCATGCATTCAAACATGGCACTCATTCTCAAATGGCATACCATCCATTTAGAGGATGTTTTCCCCATGCAAAACGAAAATTTAAATGACCACATGTTATTCTGAGGTATTCTTTGTGCCACTATTGATGTATAAGCTAATGTAAGGCCCTGAAATAGTGAGAAAATCTTAATTAATTAAATCAGCATAAGCTTTTGCATTTCTTTCAGATTAAAATTTGATTTGAAAGTGAATTTTTTTTAGGATGATTTGATTTGCAACCAACATTAAAACAAAAAATTGCTTCGAAATTATTTTGGGAGATCGATACCGTCCAATTTGAAATGAAAATCCCTGATTTCCACAGCACTAGTTGGTAGGCACTTGAGACTTGAAAACTGTGCATTTGGCATAGTATACTTGAAAAATTCAGAACAGGTATGTGTCAGGGCGACACACAGAATATTATTATGATGCCATACTACATCTCTAGGAGTGACATGTGATAAAATTGATAAGAGACGCATTGCTGAAAAGATAAGAGCAAAAATTCATTCTTTCCACACACAATAAGTGTCTATAATCAACTGGAGCTCCACTTAAAACATTCCCATAATGAACTTCACGATTTCACCTCTGAAAACCTCCTTTTTTACACCTTTACAAGGCTGTTGTCCCAACATCCCTAGCTACATGCCCATGTGGCGGCTTGCAGGGAGGTATGTGGAAGTAGATGTACCATTGAATTTTATTTCCCAGCAAGATCTTCAGCATTAAAAGATAAAAATAATAACATTATCAAATGCACAATTTTCAGAGCTTATTCTTGGAACACAATCAAAATAGCTAAAATTTAATAGTTGGACAATGAATCAGTCATTTGTTAATAATTTTAAACAGTTATAAAAAATCCATGGCTCAACGTGGCTAGTAAGTTGAAAATTATCTTGAATCTTTTTGATTCAATATTCAAACTATTTCTAAAAAAATTTCAGACTTAGCGCAGACGGTCTTTTGAATCAAGTTATAAATATTTTAAATGGTAGGCCTAAAGTATATTTCCAAAAAAATAAATATATTTTATAGTAGCATCACACAGCAATCAGCCAGGAAAAAAAACTATGGAGATGTCTTCATCATCAGAAGTTTATCCTAACACTGAGGAGAACCTAAGATACCTTGAAAAGCCTACAATGATAGAGTACGATCCTCAGGCTCCTTGGATCTTTAAAGCTGGATGTAAGTTTTTTAGTCCAATAAAATCATATTTATTAGATATGCCCACAATAAAAGGTTTTTAAGACTTCCAATAGTTTAAAAAAATGTACATCATCAAGTTATATACATACTAGGATATCTTTATCATGTCCAAAGACATGTCTGTGGGCATGGGAAAAATATGTACATAATTTTTTAATGGCTGAAATATTGCTTAATTATCTTGGTGAGTAAAAGTGTAAGATTAGTGCTATATAAAGTTATTTTTATTAATTGTATAATTCAACTTCTATTTTTATAAATTCGAGTACTGATAATGTATGTTTTCACTGAGAATAACTTGCAAACTGAAATTTTGAGTCTACATAGACAAAATGAATATGTTAAAAGTTAACTCTGCATACAGCATATTTACATGCATAGAATTCATAGTATCACTCTTCCAGCTTCAAATTAATAGAGGCCATGATGAAAAATCATTATTAATTATTTTAAAAGCAGCTTTTACAAATTTCTTCTATAAAATCCTAAGTTTTCATGAATATTAGCACAAAATGAAGTGGATGCTGAGTTTCATAAGGAAATATTAGACAGGTATTAATAGCTAATAGTCATGTATAGCACATGTAACACAGCCAACAGAACATTTAAATAGTACATCCAGAAAATAATTTATTTAAGCCTGCTAACAGATAGCAAAGATATATTTCACAAAATCATTCTTTGTATCTCATGCAGTAACATGCTTACACTATCCTTTTACATAGTTCCCATTATTATGAGCTCATGTCATAGCAGGGAATCAGTTTCTGAATATCCTCTTCTAGAAAAAGATGCCATCTATAAATCCATGTGTATAGATCAGGTCTTTACAACTCATCTTCCCAGAGCTTACAAGACTAACAATTGTTACCTAAAATTCCATAATGAAATTCACAGTATAATGAAACATAATAGAGTTGAATTCTGATTTTATTAAATGAGCAAAGCAGTCCCACCCATCAATGTAAGCTTTCACAAGTAAAAAATTTCACAAAATCACTTTTTCAGTTACACACTTAGGAACGTGAAAGCAACTCATACTTTGAGTCTAGTTTTAAAAAAATACTCGATTTGTAGGAGAATTTTTATAATGCTTGAGTCTAGTAATTAAGATCTTTAAGTTGTAGAAAATATGGTGTCTGGTATTGGCACGAATTAAAGCCGATGTTTATTCCTCTTTGGATTTCAGAAGAAAAGTAAGTTTGTCTCAGAATTGGAAGCAATATCCTTGACTTCAATCAGATTACAAAATCTAAACATTGGAGCTCACCACACAATGTGGTATGAGCCAAGTAAAATTCTATTCAAGTTGAAGTTTCATCAACATAATCTGAAATCACAAAACACATCAGAGCTGTTGCAGCATAAAATGCAACTATGTCAGTATATTGGATTCAGAGTAACATCAAGACTGTGTCTTAGTTTACTGCCAACTACAAAGACTTCCTGCAGATTATATAGATAATTCCAGTGATGATCACACCTTTATGGTTACAATTCACCCGAATTGGATTGAAAATAGCATTAATGCTGTTGCAGTATAAACAGCAAACGGATTAAGAGCAATGTCAGGACCTCATCTCAGTTTCCTGCTTGTTAGAGAAATCAATCCAGTCATGATCACACCCTTAAAGAGTATTGTGATTTTTCGGTATCTAAAGTTTATTGCACATCATTATTAGTCAATACGAGCAACAGAAGTATCTAGTGAAAGGCTGTATTCAGCTGCAGGAAATAATGGCAATACAAGACCCTCAGTTTAGCTGGGGAGGACTTTACCCCGCCAGGCCTGATGGCGGCGGGGTTAAGTCCTCGCCAGCTAAACTGAGGGTCATGGGTTCGAGTCCTGCCTGGGTGGGATTTTCTCCACCCAGGGTATGGATGTACATCAAGTTCTGTTGGTCTGGTCCCTGGAAAACCTGATGACAGGCTCAGTAGCCTATTGGGATTTCAGGGACATGCTGGCCAACTGAATTGTCCGGGATGCCAAGAAAAAAAAAGATGGAATCTCCAGCCTGAACATGTAGAGTAACTTGTTTTCCTGCATCACAATGCATAATTTCATATCAACTTTACAGACATTTTACAATGAAAGAAAGTTTATTTTTGACTCTAATCCATGTTTCATAGATTGGTTAGCTCTTTTCATCTTTTCTAAAAGGTTTGGTAACATTGAAGAAATACTTCTCTCTTGTTTCACTAATTTCAGTTCATTTTTGGCATTGTGTCATACTGTTAACTTTTAGCCAGTGGTACATTGGCTTTATCAGCTTACATTCCTGCCTCTTCCCTGGCCAATTCAGCACTCATACCAAGAAAAACCATAGCTTTACTTAGTTGGAGGGACCAAAAAAATAGACAGTATGTAGAATCAAGAGGTGGTGAAGAGATAACAACAATGCAAGGTGTAAACATATTAATTCAGGCTGTCTCTAACATTTACCCTACCATGCATAAGTTAAACATAAAATGAGGAATAATAAAATATAAGACTTCTTTTAAATCTTTATGAACTCATATTTGGGTGAGAGTAGTCATTTATTTTAATTTCCTATGGCCCACTGTCAAAATTTTTAAGAAATACTGCCTTTAGTAATTCTGGTTTTCAATGAAACCCCCTCCACCAGGGTAGTAAATATGTAGTAAGTTTCCAAAATGGACCAGTCCCCTCCATGCAGTATATTCTAGAGCCGTCCCTATTATTCACTATTCAAATTTATTTTGGGCAGCCTCCTGAATTTGTACCATTGGGTAAAAAACAATAAAGTATGTAAAATGTTTCAATTGGATAAGATAAAGATGTGCTGAAACTAACCCAGAGTTTTCAAATTTGCCATTTTTTTACTGTTTTCCTGCCATTTCTGATGACTTTTGCACCATCATCATTTTTAATATCTTTAGTTTAATTATCACCAACTTACCCTACACTTTTGGAAAATTTTTAATTTCTGCCAAGCAGTTCCCAATATATGGCCCAACAGTGACCACAAGACACCCAAGTCACCAGAAGCGCCTTGGGCATCCTTCTATCCGCACAGTTGCACTCTATGCTCACATCAGTTTTTAGCGACATAAGCAGCTTTCTAATGCATTATATTCACTTGGCATGTCTACTGCATCCTAATATGCAGGGTCCCAAATGTTCACGACATACTGCATCAACTCCTGGACCACTCGCACCCATGTAAGATGTGCATCCCACTTTTATAAGGATTGAAACAAAAGTAATCGGCAGCTTTCTTCATTCTCCTAGTGGGGGTTTAAAGGATCACAGAACTTTCGCTAGAACCAAAGCCTACCATTAACGATACTATCTCATATGTATATCTCTTGGGCTAAGGTTATGGTTAGAGGTAAATTTCTTCACTTTCAGGCATCTTCCAAATCTTTTCTGACATTTTTTCTTCCTTGAAAATTGATTCTCATAGAAATAAAATAGATCTCTCTATGATGTTTAGCTTGTGAGTGAGATCAGACTAATGCACCAAGCCCTGAACCTGAATGTTGTTCCCCCTCCGGCAACTTTAATCTCCATCCACTAGTCTTATACTTGCGTATAGTCGCTTCGAATAAGCCAATAACATCACAAATGGGAGAGGAAAATTGAGACATCATTGGAAGAAGGATTATTTATGGGACCTTTAGAAGAGCTTTTAGCACACAGAATATATCAAATACCATGTAACTTTTTGGACAATCTATTACACATGTATTGACCAGAAGTCAAAATATCATGTTCCTTCTTTCTTTGGCAGTTTGCAAATTTTTTAGCTTTAAATGTATGCACCATTTATTTAAAATTTCACATTAAATGAAGTGATTTTTACGAATTTTACATTTGCAGAGATTAAAAATTATCAACATTCTCATTCATACTCATCAATAACTGCTGTAGGTCAAGTATTGCACAATGCACATATTTCTTCAGCTTGTGAAGAGTCTTTTTGGGGCAGTGGTTAGGTTATAAAAGTGATTGTCACTTAGAACTGTGTGAAATGCAAATTTGTATTTTGGGAACATCTAATAAGAGCGTACGCTGGCAGCAATGAAACTTTAAAACAATGTAAATTTTGAGACCAATATTATTGCTCTGCCCCAAAATGGACCTAACCCAGCTCTACTTCTTGAATTCAACCACAATCGCAGCGATGATATACCACAAATAAAAATGATTTTTTTAAGGTAAAAATAACCTGATTCCATTTAAATTATCAAAAAAAATGCCATGGACAATGAATTGACTTAAGCTTGAAAGAAAAGGTTTGCACAAGTGGTGAGCACTAACAGCTTTTATATTCTCAAATGAATTTATTTCAAATGAGGGTTCCTTTTTACATAATGTAGTGCTTGTGTGGTGTATACTGAAGCAGACAGAGCATTAAGACAAAGGTAGTAGAACTTAAGTAAAAAATGATGGTAAATGGGCTCATAGGTAAAAAAATGCATTGCCTAACGACTAAGAAACAGCCATAATCTTTCATTTAAACACGAATGACTATTTCTTTCTATTCAACCACATTTTGAATATTTTTAACACGTCATAAAGGATGGTAATGCCATTGAACAAGGCACATAAATATTACACCAATTGCAAATATTACCCCTAATACCATAGCTACTGAAAAAAAGCAGATAATTAAACACTGATCTGAGTTAATTTAGTCAAAAATATATTGTAATTATTAATACATAAAATTAAGTCTCACATTTTACATGATCAATAAAAAGCAAAAATATAATACAACTTACAAGTTAATCTAGACAAAAATGAAGTAAAAAGTCCATTTTCTCAAAAAAAATATGAACATGAAGAATAACAGCATCATAAAAAAGTAATCAGAATGCACAATAGCAGGAAGTAAAATATACAATAGATCCATTAGGTTAAATGCATATAAATTGTAACATGAAATTCATAAAATATTATCATTTTTAATAAGTAGTGAATTTGTGAATAGACTAGATAAAACTGCATTTCTAAGATTATTGCCCAAGAGATGAGGACTGAAGCATTATATCACATTGTTGGCCTATTTTAGGTTGCTTTGCACTAGTGCATGAATACTCATGGAGACTTAAAAAATTGAATGCTGGGAGATGTTATTAGTTAATACACTCTAGCGTACTTGAGAGATTTAGCTCCTTTAATAATTTACAATTAACTTGCTCTTTACTAGAAGAGTAGAGAGCAAAACCACCACTTTTACCCCACTAACTGACTATGTTCCATACCCAATTCTTCAAGGAACAGTCCCATGGGTGTCTTTTTCAATCCAATGCCTTCAATTTTGTTCACCAACTTGTTCTTTATGTTCCTGAGCCTCATTGATGCATGGATGAAGGTCACTGAAAATCCAAAAATAAGGAGAGAGTATGAAACAGCTGAACAATACTTGGCAGTACAGTACTCTTATACTAATATGATGGGTTAGAATTGTTACATAAGTCATCACAGAATCTCAGCCATACTAAAAATACCTCACAACATTTGTTATTCCCAACACCCATGCATGAACCAAAACTGCCTCAAAATTGAAAATTTACAGAAAACTAGCAGAGCCACCTGGCTATTCATGGGTAAGAGTTAACCTTTAAATGAAGTTCAATGGCCCCAATCAATGATAAAAAGAGCTAGGCTAAATATGTATGAGAAAAAATGCCCAGGAAAATTTTCCCATTCATAGCCAATCTTCTGTTTGCCGAGGATAAATGCCATTTTTGAAATGATAGTATTGATAGTAATTGAATAAAAAACATGCAATATTCAAGTTATTCCAACATTAGAGTCAAATCACTTCCAATAATTAAATAGTTCCCTTCAAATAACCAATTCTGATTCCATTTCTTTTCTACAATGTGCATTCAAATTATAACACCTACAATTTTCTTTACTCGGGACTTAAAACATAGAAACATGCGGTTTCTTTTAAAATATGTGTTCACTCATTATGAATATGTGACTGAGATGACAGCACTGTACGACACATGGAACTCTAGCAGCAGCAGCAAATAGCTTTGAGAGTAAATAACATGGACCCATCCTAGGGTCCAGAGGACCCTGATGAAATTTTAACACAGCCTATGGTCATGCCAGGGCAAAAATAAACACTGCAAAATTTAAAGATTTCCAAACATCCCGGCGTATATAAGAAATATATACATCCACATACCCACACCCATTTTTATTGTTATAGAAAACTCATAAAAGGCCCAGGCAAACTAAACCGTTCTAAGCCATTCATCAGGTTGCTGATAAAATAAGCTATTGATGAAATTGAACAAAATTTGTGAATTTTCACACTAAAAATATTATATTTCAGCAAATATGAAGCGGAGAACAAAATCGATCCCAAGAAAACTAGTTACCATTGTTTTAGCCATCGCATAATAAAAAATTGAACCTTATATCTCAAGTGAAAGTAATTCGAAAAAGCAAAAATAAACACCTTCGGCACCGATTCAGATTCCTTTCTTGTAAGAGGATATAATGTGGGGCTGTTTCAGGGCCCCATGGCACCAAAGGGAATTTTGACAGTAATTTGAAAAAGCAAAAATAAACATCTCTGCACCGATTACAATGCTTTTCTCATTGGAGGATATAACAGGGGCCATCCCAGAGCCCCATGGGCCCTATGGGAATTTGAACTTAGCACCTTGAAAAAGCAATAAATAAACACCTCTGTTCGGATTTTAATGCTGTTCTTTGGGAATATATAACAGGGGCCCCGAGGGCCCAGAAGGAATTTTCACGAAGCCTATACTCATCCCACAACAATAAAAACACAACACCAAAATTTCAAGACAATTGGTCCAGGCATTCACGAGTGTATAAAGAATCTACACACACACACACTAACACACATACCCACGTCCAATTTTATATATATGGATAAGGCCAGCAGCATTCACTTTAACAAAGATTAAGATTTTGCATCAAGTCATAAGTGGTCAAACACAATGCCATAAATTTTATTAAGAGCATGGGGTTCACAGTCATTTGAGAACAGTCTAGCGCAGATTACTCATGCTAATGGAGGGGGAAGCCCAATCAGACGATTGAAAATGATGGATGATCCATTCATATTAAACTGAGGGGTAGTTGTGGTCTTGGATTCATGGCCATGCCTCCACAAAGCCTTTTGCAAAAATTGTGATAATATACTTGTATTCCTTTGATATATTTTTATTTATCACACTGTCATTCGATTGCCTTAACGTAAATTTTCACACTCTATAATTGATGTCTGTTGGTTACGAGCAATAAATATGCTCCATCCATTAGTAGAACATATGGTGGTGAATCATTTATCAGACTCCCTCAAGATTGAATGTGTTCCATTGCCCATACATTAGAATACAAATTGATGATCACAATGTATTGAGCCCTGTTTACAAGATGTATGTTCTAGTGCGAGAAGATGTCTGAACACATTCACCATTAAAATTGCACAAATGCATGTCCAAAAAATAGCCCATTCTAATTTCAATAATTTTTTCAAGCATTTGCCTAGCCTTAAACTTGTGCAGGTACATGCATCGTTTAAACATGCTCTTATACTTATCGTGAGGAATCTGGCATTGCCAATTGGTAACATTTCTGTCACATGATTTTTAAATTTCTGAGACTCACATCAAGGTAGCTGATGCACCCTTACATGACTGCAGCTCCTAAGAGTCTGATTTCTCCATCCCAAGTTATACATAACCCAGGCACATGTCTCATCTGTGGCTATCAGTGGTCACCCTCTGGGACTTACGAGCCCCTTATCTTTGTGCTTACTCAGCCTACTCTCCAATTAAACAAGTCAAGGTCATGGACCACGCCACTTCAGTGGCGCACTTACCATGTGCCACAGCAAGAGAATATCTTCAGTGAATACCATTTAATTGCCTTCAACCTCTCGTAAAAATTTAACATGGTGTGCTTCCTCTTTCCCAAAGGGTTGGGCATTTTATAGTAACTGTATTACTGTACGAAACTTGGTAACTACAAGACAGCCATGGCAGCAATATAAGCTTGCCAGCTCAGGTGCTGCAAGCACTGAGCAGTGATTCCAGGGAATCCCATTAATCCAACACTATCATCTGCACTATCGAAAATCCTGCAGCAGGAAACCTTGTGTATAGACAAAATGTAGCAATTTCATAGACTTGAATGTGGCCAGTGGCTGCTAGGGCGAACGAAAGTGCCAGTAGGTGACGAAGGAGGGAGAGGAAGGAGATGGACATGAAGAGATGGGGGTTGTATTGAATTGATATGGTATTGAAGAGGGTTGATACGGGATGATAGACAGATAATCTCCAGATCAGATAATCAGACAATGGATAATCAGTGCTCCACAGTACGTACTGAAAACCACTAATTACATAAATTGTGAAATAGGGGAAATATTAGATAGCCACTTCATAATGGCATGCAGCCTTTATGTCTCAATATGTGAAACTGTTTATGTTCATTAAAATTTAGCTTTCCTAAGCAGCTAACTTAAATTGGAGCGACCATCTGACCACAATATCAATTTTAACATGAATCTGCCATTGAAACAATGACTAGTAATAAATTTGAAGGTGGAAAACATGTATTAAGAGTCGATATAAATTACGATTAACTCCAAAACTAAAAACCACCGCCACTCAACCTACAAAACCCTTTGTGACCATCATCTAAACAAATACAGATGAATGTCCTCTCTCAAAAATTCTACCAACATAAAAAGGGTACCACAAGGAATGTTGTGTGTTGGACGCAAATTCATCCCACTGAGACAAATTGTAACCTCACAAATGGAAGTCATTTCCCTCATTTCCAAAATGATTCAACCTCCCCCTTCACCTCCCTCTCTATACATCCACAACTGTAACCACCTTTCCGGCTCATTCATCAATGTTAGCATTATTTCCCATTAGAGAGCAAACCTTGAGAGTTAGACACAAAATCCAGTAGCATCACCCAAAAAAGAAGGATATGTGGCGACTGTCTGCTGCTAGCTGGTTCGAGCGCCACGAGAGAGGGTCGACCTGAGGAAGCTGGCAGACATCACCAAGGAACAAAATAAATAAACAAGACTTATGACGCAATTATTAAGGGAACTGAAGACGCGCCAATTCTTACCTCCGGAATAAAAGCGTCTTCATCGAACTACGTTTGCTTATTCATTTTCGTTCACCAAAGATATAATTGTACTAACAATAAAGTTACCTTCATTATTGACATGCAGAGGTTCCACTATTTGACATGTTTAACCCTTACTTCATCATCGGAAGAATTAAATAATTATTGAGATTTTTAGCACTCAATAAATCAATGCATGTACCTGAATATACATATCAAAGTGCTAGAATCTACCTGGCAGTGGAAAACAAAACCAGTCTATTTGCCAGAGATAAGCAACTACATGACATGAATCAACGTTTTTCACAGTTCATGCATAGAGCACAACTGGCTTCAGCCACAAAGCAACTGTCAACTGACACAATAAAGATAAACTTAAAACTTAAGGTGGGATAGTTCTATAGCTAATAAAAAACCTACTATGCAAAATTCCTAACGCTTTGCCATCCAGAATTTCAGAACCTAAGCATGACCTCCAAGGGCACAAGTTCAGGCCTCAATAGGAAACCTAATAACAAGTATGGCATACCTTGGCATTCCTATACAATGCCAATTTACATTTAACAATATGGTATAATCTTTACAGGAACATGTTAAAAAAGATTTTCCGAATCCATAAAAATGTTTCCAATAACAATGACATGATCTCACAAGAGAGCCTCTTAAAGGCCAATATTTAATGTTAACAAGAAATAATGCAGTACATTCACCAGCGCCACCACCAAGACTATTCAGCATGAAGATGTCTTTCAACAAGTCATTGAGCTGTTCTAATTTGCAACAAACAGGAGCAATTTATCACAAAGGAGATTACATTACCTGCCGCATATAGGGTGTCGATTAGGGTAACTAAATATTTTCCTTTAAGAGGCCTTATTCATAGATTTCATTAGAGGTATTGACAGTAAATATTACCACCAACTTCAGTATGAACACAATAATCTTCCATCATGGAGATATAGTTTGCGTTCCACACTCTAGGAAGTCCCTCTTTGAAGCCATTTTTCTTCACCACTAGCATCAAGAAAGGGCCTTGCCTGGAGCTATCTACATCTACATAATACCCTGCGAGCTGCCACTTGGGTGTGTGGCAGGGGGTGTTAGGTCACCAGCTGTGAAAAGATGTAAGTTTCTGAGAGGAGAAATGGTGACTTATATTATGGGAGAGTATTTAGTGGAGCTCAGTTTTTATTGTGGTTGCTTATTCTGCACAGAAAGAACAAGTTTTTGCACTTATCTGTTCGGCAGTGTATCTCTCTTATTTTATCACTTCAGATAGTCAGACTTAGATAGATGTAGTGAGGCATCATGATAATATTCTCAGAGTCGCTCTGAAACACATGCGTTCTGAATTTCTTGAGCAACCTAAGCCTAGCGTGTAGCCTCTGAGTCTCTAGGGGCTCCCACCATATCTATCCCATTCTAGGCCAGGGGAGGGCAATCCTTGGCATGCATGCCAAACATGGCACACTGATGACTTGTTTCTGGCATGTGAAACAAGTCCTTGTCAAATATGTTTTCAGTTTCTCGGGGACACCTTTCAGCATTTTGCGTGAACTGAGCAGGGAAAATAAATAAACCTGACAAATTCGTGAACTAGATTTCAGGTAGGCTCATTGATAGATTAGCAGCTACTATTTTTGAGGCTACAAAATTTACTGGCCAATATGGAAAGCCACTCCATAATAGGGAGTAAACAGGCATTAATTAAGTTTGGCTAGTGTGGGCACCTTTCATTTTCGACTATATTACAGAAAAGGAACAATATATTCAGTACTCTATAGATTTGCCTGAAGTAGGGAAACAGTTAAGGACAGGATTCTTAAGTTGAAAAGGAATTCAGCAACATAATTAATAAAAGATATATATTCAAGTATTCGTGCAGATTAAAGAGTGGATAACATCATCAGCTAGCTAGCCATATTTTCTCAATTTTGAAGGGGTCATGCATAAGAGTATGAAGAGATTGTTGCTCTTGTAACACTGCATGAGTGTACTACGAGGGCTGAAGCATGTAAAGCAGTAATAAATGAATTATAAACTCAAAAAATTGACATTACAAGAGCAGTGTCCACCTCAACAAAGGGTGTCCCCAGCATTACTGGTATGAAGGTAGGATATGTAAACTTGTTTGGGAAAAGAAGTGGGTCATCCACTGATAGATTTTCCTTTCATTTCATGTGTGAGGTGGCTACATTTCTACCTCAGTTTAAAAAAAAAGACACTATCAACTTCTCCTGAATGAGGTATATTATGTGTTTCAAGAATTGAGAATGTATAACAATGTCCATTGGCTTTGCTGAAGTTTGGTTATGAAATGATTTGTTGAATGCTTACATGGGATAAAATTCTTTTTGAATGACCAACGAGTGCCTTACCAAGAATAGTCTGACATCACAAGAGTTTGTAAACTGATGTTTTTAGTATATTTTAGAGAATTTTATTGTAAAATACAGGGCTCTGGTCAGACACTTGATTCTGTACTCAGAGACATAAAAGCTTTTGAATTGAAACTAGAAGTTTTTAAAAGGGTATATGATGAGAGATATAGATACTTCAAAAATCTAAAGAGGTACATCATTGATCTCACCAAAGGTAACAGAACAGACAACCATTGTCTTCAAAAGCTGTTTGTAAACAGTATCGAGTCAACTGTTATATTTTCAACAGCAATTTGTGACAAGATTAGCATAATTCAGAGAACTGGAAGAGATGGCAAAATTCATCAAGTTCCTATGCATGGTATCTCACTCAATGAGCTTAACTCATAACTATTTTCATGAATAGACATGAAAGACTTTGAAATACAGCTACCCTGAACCTTTGTGACCGAAAGGAAAATCAGATAATCCCTTAGTCAGAAAACTTGCAGTCTCCGTTTACACACTTTTTATCAGTGGGACTTGTGCTCCACCACTGATGACATATTTTATATTGGTACATCGAATTGGAATCAAATTGGTACATCAGATGGGTTAAAATGAAGGGTAAAATACACCAAATCCAAGTAGATGGTATAAAGAGTTAAGTGTAATGATAATAATGAACAATAAAAACCTACATGGAATTGTATATTTGGCCCTAAGTTCCCTCCTTATTGAATTAATTCCACATTTTAAGCCTAAAACAGTAGATTTCATTCACTAATGACCAAAATAAAGACATTCAAGACATTCAAGACATCAAGTTCAGTACCTGAGATCAGGCTATTTCACACCCATAAAGGTGAGTCCCTCGATATTATGAAGCTAATACTAATAAGGAGAGGGTGAACAATTTTATACATGGCATCACCATACAAAAATACATGTAAAATCATGCAAAGGTGAATGCCTTCGAGGCACATTATCCTATTAGTTTTATGGCGAATAATAATACTTTAAAATACTTTAATAAAGCTTAAAGAGGAGATACCACATATGCTCATCTTAACCAATTCCACATAAAATTATAGCATTTCGTTAAATAATTTTTTATGCAATTTAGAAGAGATTAATGAACTCCTGACAATATTCCACCTTAAAAACATACATTTTACAGAGTTCTCCAAATTTATCTGAGTGACATTAGTCAAACAACAGGAACAGCTTCCACATGTATCCATAGCTGTGTCCATAAAATATCTATGCTGGTGTATCATAAACTGGCAAATGCCATGCTTACCAAAGTGAAATTATAATGATCAATTTTTCACAAAATATAATCCAAGAGCTCATTTTCTCCTTATTGTGCCAAATGAAATTCATCAATAGTAAAATATATAATTCTAATTCCAATAATTATCCACATCAACATTTTCCTCCTTTTTATAACAATGATTTCGTTATAACAATGGAAGAAAATAATGAGTTTAAAAGATATAAATGTTATACTTAATGTACGGACAGGCATACATTTCAAGTAACTTCAGCAGAAGGAATAAAGAGCAACAATTCAAACGTTATCTGCTCTCTCTCAAAATTGGCAATGATTCCAGATACCTGAGCTGTCTCATTACTTCATGTCAGATCAGGCAAAAATCTACTGGCTCATTCGTTTCACTTTTAAACTCCAAGCACCTTCATTTCCCTGTCCACCCTCAGGATCCCAAAAAGCTTCACGAGATTGGTTCTTGGGTTTCCCAAGGACTGAACCACCATTTTAATAAATTGATTGGATCTGATAGAATGAAGAACCCAATTCTGATATACTAAATCAATTTCCTCACAAGATAAACAAGTATTTTAATCTACTATCACTTGACTTTGATAATTTATGCAAAAGGAAAAGCAATAGTCAAGGTAAATATCAACTTTTAACTCTTGTGGTACTGGACTTTGAAAAGCTAGCCTTCAAAGTCTTTGAAAGGGATTTCTCATTTTATTATACTGCTTCTTTAAACCTACGGGGATACATAAAAGTTTTTCTCTTTAATCTCAAATAATTCCCTTTGCTATTATCAACAGGCACTTTTAGACTGTTTCAGTTTTTGTTAACCAGTGTTAGCTAATAATTTTTGGTGTCCATGAATGGAAAAAAGTTGGAATGATAAAACAGCTAAATCTCCTAGTTTCATGATTATAAATGCAAGCCATTTGTTTAACAACTGAAACAAAGAGCAAAAAACAAAAAAAAAAGACTGCAAAAGTTCCCATAAATTTATCAGTAACATATAACTGCTACATAAATAGCTGTGCAAATATCTATTGTCCTAGACTCAAATGTAAGCTACATTGCATGAGGAGGCATTTATGTTACTGTAGTTGTCTTCACCATGATTATCATTGTCTTCCACACCAACTGCATCTTTGAGTAGTGCATGATAGCATACAGCAGGACAGTAAACAGCAAGACAGTGTGTGGCACTGGAGGAAAAGTGATAGGTCGATGACCAGAGATGTACTCTTTTAGCAAAAAATGTTGCTTTGAAGTGGGGAGACACAGCAAAATGCTCACCATATCAAAGGAGACCAAAAAACACCACAATGTGATATTTCCACTAAATGCTACAGCCTTGCCATTGGACATCTTTCTCAGCATTATTAGATGAAAATTGAGTCAGAACTTATCTTCACCACCTCAAATTATTAATCATTGAACTCTTCAAGGACTGCTACACAATCTTTATCTTCAATTTTTATCCCTCAAGACATCTAATTGATAAGGGACACAGAAGCCACTCCTAGACTTCTCCACTCAACTCTCAAATCAAGGATGCTGATCTGACATCCTGGAGCAAATGGAGACCATTCTTCACAGACATTTATCAACAGCAAATGGCAACCTATTCTCCTTTCAATGGCCAATCAAGTTGAGAGTCCATGTGCAATGGTTCTCTCCACCTCCCATTTTCCCACAAACACCTTGCACCCAATATTCCCACACTCAAGACTTTGTAAGAAAGCTAAAGATTTTCCCCCAGAACTGTAGTACCAGATGATGTCAAAATAGACTTAAGTAGAATTGCTTAACTAAGAGGTTCCTGAAGAATAACAGCTTCTTTTCACTTTCTGCTCCTAATTCCATAATGTACTACCAGAGCACATTAGCCTTAACACTAGAAGTGCCGTATTATCCCCATACCTAAAAGCGCTGGCAGCGATCATTTTGACCGGTAGGTGTTTTATCGCGTTTGGATAGTGTGTATGGATAATTTCACGCAGATATACTATTTTGAAGTGAGATAACTTTATTTTATACTCAAATTTAAATTATTTTAAAGTAATGAATAAGATTTATAAACAATTTAGTTTTTCAACTTTAACACTAAACTTTGGGATACACAGATGTACCACCAATTGTGCAATGTACAATTATAGATAGTGGTAGTTTAGTGTATATGCATTTTGCAGAGTAAATGTAAGTATATTGCTTACAATCAGGGAGTAATGATATAATGTAAGTAACAGCAGTAAACCATGTATATTACTATAAGTTCTACCGTACCAGACTTTATTTTTCATGACACATTACGCATAGAATAAGTTTTTCACTTATTACTGTGCATTTTCTGCAAGTATATTTTTGACATCTTGAACATTTAACCATAGTTTTATTCCCTTTACATGCTTTTACCTGTCACTGATGTCTTTTTCTAATTTGGGTACCCGAAATGGAAGGTGCTGGCCCTGGCTGCGACTTGATATACTCACTACGTAGTTCTTCATCTGGTGTAAAAATGAATTTATGGTGGCTAATATTTTGTGAAGTAACCTCTTTGTATAGCACCCATGGATTAATGACAGCTAAATCTAGGATATTACATAAAACTTGTGCAGGCTATCGGCGAGATTCAGCACGTGTGGTGTATTTCCTCGCCACTTGGTCCAGTATATCTAGTCCATACTTTGTGGAGTTGTAGAAACTGACTGACTCTGGTAATCTTTTTTCTCTACAATCTAATTCAATACTGGGATGCATGGTATTCAAAATCAATACATTTTTTTCTACCTTGGTATATTGTCATTGTAATAGATTCATGTTTTTGGAATGTGGAATCGAACAACTTAGCCTTTGACGTCCTTTTTTTCACGCCCTCGATCCTATTATCCCCCTACCCGTTCTGTGCTTCTTGGAGGGAAACAACCCTCACCTAAAGCATTTTTGAGGGCAGCATTACTGTGTAGTTGAAGATACCCTCAAATTGCATCAGCAGCGGTCTCACTCTGCAGTCCATTGCACTTTCTCTTCCCCGACCTCTCTGTTGTCCTCTCCCTCCTCGTCTTCTTCCCCCTCTACCAAACCTTGCTCCCTGAGCACCATCGTGACCGATGCCTGAGGACAAGTGAGGAAATGTATGCAAAAACTACCCAATATTAGGAAAAGAAAGACGGTGAATGATTTTGTAATGATTTTCATGTGCATACACTCTCATTCTAATACACAGGATCGTAGTTACATCAAAAGATAACTCTCCAGAGTCAGGAAAGGGTGCTTTCATCAGATGATCTTGCTGAGACGCTCGTGTCAAGACATAGCCTTCTGAACTACCGCTCCTTCTATCACTTTCAGCAATGTCACTTGAAGTGTAAGAGAAGAAAGTAATTCCATCATCCGAATCAGAATGAACTAGGTTGGGTACATTAATATCAGAATCGTTTTCTGATAAGTCTTGCAAAATTTGCACAAGTTTTTCCGAAGTAAGACTGCGTCGCTGGGACATGTGAGGGCGTTGAGGTTTTGCTCCAACCCAATGCGCGGTCAAAGCTCGACTGACCATGTATGGATAAAAAAGGGGACGAAGTGAGAGGTGGAAAAGAGCACATCTCGCATCCCTTAGAATAAAACAAGAATTCTGGACCTATTTCCTAGTGGTTTGATGTGTATTCCTTGAGACAATTCTGAGAAAGTCAATGCAATAATTTTGAAATGTAATTGCATTATAATAATAATAAAAGAAAATTCTATGGAAACAAGCAGAAAATTATTAATATTGCTCATTTCAGGTATTCTCGTCGCGTGTTTCGTTTTTCTGACAACAGTTTCTCCCCTCTTCCTGGGGACGTCTTCAGGTCCGTTGGACATTTTGTAATTACATTAATTTAATAATTACAAAATGTCCAACGGACCTGAAGATGCCCCCAGGAAGAGGGGAGAAACTGTTGTCAGAAAAACGAAACACGCGACGAGAATACCTGAAATGAGCAATACTAACAAGTATATGAGTCGCGGAAGCCTTCAAAGAAAAAGGAGAAAATTAGTTGTGAATACAATCTGTTAACATAACTCCTACTCATCATACCAGAAAAACATCTTAGTTGAAAGAACAAAAATAATAAGCTGAAAATTAATAATACCGGTCAAAATGACCGCTTTGGCGCTTTTAGGTATATTAACACGTTGCGTACGGATCACGAGAATCTTCGTTTTTCCTGAGCCATGCGTTAAGGACGGATAACGAGAATTCTCGTTTTTGCTGTTGACTCCTTTTATTTTGCCAATTTAATTAAATTATATCAGTTTTTTTATATGTAATGGGCAACTATCATTAATAATATATTTTTGCATAAGTTGTATGAATTTAGAATATCTGCATATATTTTTCATTAGATAAAAATTCCATTAAAAATTATTAATAAATTATGAAGCAATGGCACTTCTAGGGGAGGAGTGCATATTAAAGTGTTCCAGTTTAAATACCTGCCGGAACAGAGGGGTACGAGGGATTTAAACACTGCCGTACGCAACGTGTTAACAATTATTTAATAAATAACGCAGACTGGAATGAAAATTTTTGGTGAGCGAGCGTAGGATATAAATGCATTAAAAGTCACAAAATATCAACAATTTTTAACAATCGTGAAGGAAAAGGGGACCATTTGAAATTCAAAAACGGTCAAAATGACCACTCTGGCGCTTCTAGCGTTAACAGACCTTCATGCTCCAAAAGAGTAGACCAAATTAAATTATTGGGTGAAAATGGGGTCAGAACTTATCTCTACTGCCTCAAATTTTTCATCATTGAATCTCAGAAAGTGGGTGATAGAAAGCATACCTTGCGCTCATCGCCAAAATGCACTCTGAGGTGAAAGTACATAGATGAGCACCTCAGACTGCAAAACCAAATTAGCGCATGAAAACATAGCTTCACCATCAGCCTTAAAGATTTATTTTTGAACCAATTTAAATAAAAAAGTTGTCTCGTGGGCTGAGAAAATATTGTAATTTTTTGAAGAGTCACGACTTGATTTTCACGATAAAGAGGTATGGCTGCACTACATATTCAGCCTCAAGATCCTGAAAATTACACAATCCTTTGTTCTATACTCTCCGTCCAAATACTTAAAATTTCTCCATCTTTGTCCAATGCAAAGGATAAAAAAATTTTCTAAAGAGTTTCCATAACTAACATATAAAGGACAAAATAACAGCTATCTACCTGCAAATGGTAGCAGAATTCCAAAAAGGAAGACAACTACAGATCCAAGCATGTAGACAATGAAGTATCCACCCAGTATTATGAGCAGCAAACTAATGAAGGGATGGTCTTTCTTGAATCTAGTAGCAGTTCTCTTTGTGTTGGTGAAGTAGTAGAACAACCCGAAGGCCACACCAATGGCTAACATCCCAGACAGCATTTTAACAGGATGAATGATCCTGTGAAATTAAGACCAATATCACTTGAGAAAGAAAATAAGAAAAAAATGGGTAACAGCTGGTAAATTACACGCTATGATATATTCACTCTCATGTCGCTCTTAACAAAACATACAAGAAGACATAATGAGATGGAAAAGGAGCCATGTAAATGACACCCTATACCTTAACACTGCAAAAGTCACGTCTAGAAAACAAAGAATTTTAATTCTCAAAGAAATATTCCCATTTTGTCTAAAATCCCTGTCTTGATAGAAATACACTTCAATTCTTGATTTCCACCATGGAATGTACGCATTATGAATAATTTTCAGTTTTTAGAAAGACATATTAATACTCCATCAAATAAATGATGCTCTACATTTAAGATGTTCATGATACTTAAAATTAACTTACCCAAGAACTTTGCATGGTAATGAATTTAAGAACCCAGAGGGCTATTTCATAGCATGAGTCGCCAGGCTGTAACTCAGTCATGAGTGACTCAGTTCCTGTCTTTGGCAATTACACATTTTTCCCCATCCCCAGGCAGTTATCACCTCCCTATCTGTCCCTCAATGGAGGGAGTCACAAGTCGAGTCGCCCCCTTGATTTGTTTTCACTTGGCGATAGTCAGCTGTTTGTTTGCAGTGGAAACAGAGAGGCAAATCGTTGGCCTTCTTTTCGAGATGCCTTAAGGCATAACTATAGTCATGTCTCCCATAGTTTCCATATGATCACTGAAGTTAAGCAATGTTGGGCCCG
The DNA here is from genome assembly GCA_963169105.1 of Ceriagrion tenellum. Taxonomy (NCBI): domain Eukaryota; kingdom Metazoa; phylum Arthropoda; class Insecta; order Odonata; family Coenagrionidae; genus Ceriagrion; species Ceriagrion tenellum. Next base: position 104,478,494 of record OY720638.1, on the reverse strand, counting down.
GACGAGGGTTGGATGGGTGACCATTCATACCTTTACCCCTGTCTGCATGTGGCAGACAGGTTAAAAATGGGGTTGGCACAATGGACCACTCAAGGTCTACGTGCCTGAGCATGTCTTAAGCACTGGCAGGGAGTGTTCACAAAAATTTGGCTAAACATAGTGAGTTTCTCAAGTGTTTTGCAATGTTAGTGTACAAAGGATTAAATATCATTTAATGCCCAAGATATGAGGGCTTGAGTGGTTGTTATTTCCTCTTAAAAGATAGTGTTCACCCTTGCCCTCATTTTCAATCCTGTTTCAGTATTTAAATAATCCCTGTAAATAATAATTTAACTATTACTTTGTAGTATAGGTCAATATAATGTACTTTGAATAATAATTTACCAGAAAGGTAAGTGAAAACTCAAACTTTAAATATAAGTACATTTAAGTCACAGTGTTTCTACATTGGTTGCAATTTTTTGGGGTCAAATGGATTTTAATAAAAATCACTGAAGGCACGAGCCAGGAAATAGTTATGGCTTTGTTAGAGCATTCACTTAATCCCTCAATAAATAATGGTAGTACTAATTATAATAATAAATCTGGGAAGAGTAACAAACCATTTATTGATGTCATAACTTCTTTGATTTAGGTGTCTCGAAAGAAAAAAACTTATTACAAGAACATATATATATATATATATATATATATATATTTTGTTTCATTGGCCAAGAGTATGTGCTTGTTCATAGGAAACGGTTGACTAGCTTGCTTATTGGAAGTAATTAATTGTTCAGTATTTTTGAACCATTAGAAGCTACTAAAGCTACTTAGCCATTTTTTTACAGCATTGAGTATTGTCAAGAAAGCAGCTTTATGTACATATTTTAAAGACCAAATATTCATTATTTTCCATTGAGGTATCCAATGCCATTATTGCATAAATATTAATGTGCTTCTGTATCTTTGTATGGCATGAAAAACTTCATTTCATATTGCAACCATTCTGGGAAAATGAAAATATAATTACAATAACAAGGCTAAGGTACTATGACACAAATAAGGATAGGGCACCATGGGTGAAATTTTTGAAAAGGAGCCAGTTTACTGGGGCTAACAGTAATAACTAAATTAATCCTTACACATGACAACATCTATAAAGTTCTTTCATTATGCCAACCCAGAGGGGAATGGCATGAGCCTTATGTAAGAATTTACAATAACAAAAAAATGTGAATTCCTCAAATGTATAAAATACGATTCAAGCACATTCTTTGTCCAACCATGAAAAATCCAGCAGTAGTTTGCAAATAAATTCCACTTTCTCATGTGAAATGTTGTCGAACAGCATTTTAAATGATACACTAAGGACATAGTACTGTCTACTTTATTTTCAACTCATACAACACATGTTTCAACTGACTAGCAGTCATCATCAGGTACAAACATGTTTGTACCTGATGATGACTGCTAGTCAGCTGAAACACATATTGTATGAGTTGAAAATACAGTAGACAGTATGATATCCTTTGTGTATCATTTAATAGCTACGCAAGGCCACGAGAAACCATTGGTATGGTTCAGTAGATGAATAACTTGTTCAAAGGCTGTATTGTGAGCACTTTATCCCTATGTCATACTTCATTTCCCTGGAACATCAGTTCACCATTTCAAATATTCACCTTCAGCAGACTGTTTCCAAAATTTTCATACACTATTGTTGCCCATGGACAGCCGTCAAGTCCCAAGGGGGGAAAGAGTGACCCCCCCCCAACCCCACATACATGAGAATTAAGAGTGACTTGGAGGGGTCAAGACCTAGTTAGCAATGATCATCTCGCCTATGATACAAAATATCCCTACAGAATGAAATAAAAAATTTATCCCATTCAAGAAATGAATTTTAACCCTATAAAGGAAAGCAGACACTGGTGTTCACAACGATTTAAATTTATGAACTCCCTTTTTATCATGAAAACTCACTGATAGGGTCTTTGGAGTAGTAAGATAAAAGAAGCAGTGTCGTCCCTTAAGTAGCGTGACAGGTGCAAATGCACTGGGCCCCTTGCTTGAGGAGGCCTGGCCCTGGTTTGCCTTTTCCAGATGCCACCCGAAAACCCATGCCTTGGTGTAAGGCATGGATGCATCTAATCCCACCAATCCATACACACATCCTTTCTGGATCTTTACCACATCATCTGAAAGAAACCAACTGGAATAGCTGTGTGTGGAAGCCCCACTCATGGAGTGGAGCCTTTAAATTTTCAATGAGATATATAATGCCAAATCATATAACTGCCACACCATAAAATTTCTTCATTAAGTCATTTCTCAAACTGAATGTGATGCTATTAGAGATGATGACTTTTCAATCTTTATTTAACATTAGTCTCGTCGAGTATTTCTTGTTTCCCACTTCTACTTCTATTGATAAGTTGCTCATTATGATACCCCAAAACGTCAAATTTTATGGGTATGATCAGACCAGCAAAACATTACAGATTGTAGAAGGCTTTGAAAACTATCCATGTACTACTGATTATGTCCTGACATGTTGAAAGCTGGGTCATGACTGATTTCATGTTGGCAGTAAATATGTTTCATTTTACACGTGCAAAAGACAATTTGAGCATCCCATTTAGACTCTGATTCCAGTCCTTCCAAGCATAATTAAGTCATGGGGCCCAACCTAGAATACATGAGGGACTTATGAAAGAAGTTTGGCAAACAGCAACTAGAGAAAGTCCTTTGTCATGAATGAGTTAAAATTAATGTTAAATTCAAATGCTTGAATGGTGAAGAAATTCATAATAGAAAATGTAGGGGGCGGTAAGATTGCTGCTACCCAGTGTGTCACTACCTACAATGTATTTGTCCTCAGGAACGGAGAATAACCAATTGACATGTATTTTGTCAAAGACATCATATGTGATTTCTGCACTGATAGAACTGATTCATCTCTGAGCTGTTTCTCCACTCTGTATACCTTACATGAATCAAGAATGTGTCTCTCTTGGTTTGATATCCTTCGTAGTTGATGTAAATACTCATATCCCACAACCTTATGATGCCTATGACGGGGGTTTTCAAGCGTCGTACGCTATGACGGACTTATGACGCTTATGACATTTACAGAATCGCTCCTCCTCGCCAGCCGTCACAGCTATGACGCCCCCATCATAAGAACAATAGTTATGAAGCCTATGACATTTACAGAATCGACACGCAGCTAACAATACAGGTTAAGGCACTTTGGCACTGCATGAATTTAATTTGCTGCATAGATACTTATGCAACACATTTTTATATGCTCATTCACCAGGCAGATGCACATTGAAGGTATGGCCAGTGAACAAAAAAGTTGCAACACCATGGTTGATTCCAATTACTGATGGCAAAAAGAGAGCAATTGACGTGAAGCTGGTGACAAGTGGCATAGAGGATAATGGGTCAAATTTATCTACTATCTCCGTAGATTGCCTAATAACTTGCAGTCATCTTTGTAAATAAAAAGATAACTGATAACACATAATTAATTGACATATGTAAGACAGCTATTTCCTCCAATTAAATCCAGAAGAGAATTTTCTACAATGTGCACCATTCATATACCTTTGTATTTACACCTGTGTTATGTCATCAAGGTTATCTTGATGAGTTTGTTCTAAATTTCTTTCAATATAAATTTTTTCTGTCATGAAAATGTAGGAACCTCTCCAGGTTCATAATCTCATCAAAATACAGTCAACATATCAATAAGGAAAGCAAAGTTGGGGGGGGGGGGGGGGTTAGCCTAAAAATAAACCTGACTTTCACTGGTACCAGACCCATCAATCACTTAGGATGGCCCTGAAGACACATTTCATTAGAATTGTGTACATTGCATCTTAAATCTGATAAGGGTGACATGTCATGTCCCAGGAAAGAGATAAAAGACGACTTATATATTCCTAATCTACTTCCAAAAAAAACATGATACTTACGCGAAAAGATTACATACATGGATAACAGAACAAGGAAATTCAACATGCTTGAAAGGAGGTTGCCATTTTGATCAAGGAGATATAAAATCAAAACTATAAAATAAATATCTAACGAATAACTATCATATAACTCTAGGAATGATAGTTCAAGGAACGCCAGAACAAGCATCCATATCACTCACCAAAAATAAACTATTAAAAGGCATAAATAAGAGACACTTGGTCTACCCACTGTATGGACAGAAACCATATACCAGTGCAATAGGCACGACTTTAAGTAAAATAAAATTTCCATTAATCGAGAAGCATTTCTTAATTACCCACAAACATAAGTTTTACCAGGGTTTCCATCAACATCACTCATATTCACTACTGTCTTTAGGTGAAAAGTAAATTATATATATATCTAACATTCCACACTTTCAATGCAATTCATGAGAAAGGTAAAGTACCGATTACTTAACTCCACTTCAGAGTGCTAAGCATCATAAAGCTTATAACTGAACATTTCCATCGGCCGTCATTGAAATACCACAGGCTACACGCAAGCAATGGCATTTTTATCGATGACTACATGGCAGATGAGTCATCAATTGATGGGTATTATACTTAATAATAGTATTAAAAATAACACTAGAAACTTATATTAAAAGAAGCCTTACCCAACCACGAGGAAGATAACGACTGACATTAAAAAATAGTTAGTCTGATAATACAAGAGGTTGTTTACAACCCTGTTTCCCCATTTTTCCATGTCTTTCACATTAGGAATTTGAAATCTCGCCGAATCCAGGATGAAGTCGTGAAGACTCCTCAATGGTGAAATTTCCACTTCCATATCCGTATCGAGAATTGCCCGGGTACTTTTTCCTAGTTCACAATCAAATTTAGGGAAGAACAGGTATGCCACAAGAATCTCACAACAATTTCAGAATATGCATCGGGTGTCGCTAGTCATATTTTTCGTACGTTATGCTATAAAGTTCTTCTTGCAGCCGATGGTGTCGTAGATGTTTTGTGGGCCGGAGGCAACTAGGGCACAGTCTAAACTATTGTTGTTAATTTTGTTTAGACTGTGACTAGGGGGTCGTGTATAAATCAAGGAGGTTGGAAAGAAACTACCTAGGGGTGCTAGGGGGTCGTGTATTAACCAAGGAGGTTGGAAGGTTACCAACTACGTTACCAACTTAAGGGGGGAAAAGGGTCGCCTAAAAACTTACAGCGGGTGACGAGGGTTGACTAAAAGTAACGTAGTTGCTACAATGCGTCTGTTTACATTTCTTACTCGTCAACATCGCGTCGACAATTCTACATAGTTGAACATGAGGAATGGAGCGCGGGGGGGTAATAATAAACTCACTCAATAATTGAGAAAATATTTTTGAATTAAAAGTTGAACAGACAACTCTACATGTCGGGGAGGTGGGAAAAATAGTACGGTTATCAACGAAGGGGGGGAAATCACCGGAAACGGTGACGTAGTTTATGCATGACCCCTAGGTCTTTAGAGGATTCGTTTGGTGGTGGAGGCACTTCATACGAAGTCAGCCATTGGAATGGGATGGAGGAGAGCTAGGGCACGTAGGCATCTACTTCCATGTATCTCCACCTGGGAGCAACTTCACGTCTGCAGCAGCCTCCTTATTTGAAACAATCCTAAATGCTCCTGAAGTGGTCAGAGCAAGTGATTACTGAGCTAGTGCATTTGATAATGATAAATGGCCCAATCGCGCTGAGTTTAGGAGTTATTAAAATTATTAAATTTACTTTCCCCAAAATTCAAATTCCCCCGTGACTGCGGATTATGATATAAAAACTTAATTTTACCACTTCCAAATGAACCCGTGAGATTTCTTTTTATAGCGGGAAACCAAAATAGATACTGATCTTGGTTATTTTAAGAGCACCTCCCAGTAATCTTTCGTATTTCGCGCCATTAACATATAATCCGGCGTTGCGATTTCCGTATCTCCACTGTTTATTTGTTAAGTAGCTGAATCAAATCTTTAAACGTTTCACGAAAAATTGGAGGTAAATAAAAGTTAAGACAGCTATTGTCTTGGCGTGGTAATTTCTCTCAGAAATTTTGTGTGCTCAATGATTATAATATTTTATGTTTTTCATTGGTCGATGATTCGTACTCTTCGTTTTGAGTTAAACATATAACTTCACTTAGTGTAAGTGCATGTAATGATTAATTGGGATTTGTGTAGAAGTATTACCATTGTGGACGCTGGATTACATTCATAATGAATCAATTGCCATTTCGTACTGCTCACATGAGGCAAGAGATTGGTATGCGTAAGTGGTTGTTTAATAAAGAGGTTAACTTGACGTTCAGTTGGTACTAATATTATTCTTACTCGCTTATGAGATCGAAGTAACCTCTCTTGATTTGTAACATTTCAAAAATTGTTCAGTTTACCTTAAGTAAGTTAATTAAAAGGCTCATTTTTGACTGGCAGCACGGCGTGTAATTTTGAAGATATTTTGAGAAATTAATGCAGGGAGGGAAAGGGCCGGATCAACTGTATTTTAGAATTACTACTTGAAGTTGATCAATGCTATTTATACCATTTAATTTAGACGGTAGTTAATTGTAAAGTTGTAGACATGATCGGAAATTTGTGTACTCGAACTAATATCGTTGGGGACAGGATGGCCTTGGCTTGGCGAACATCATTTGTAAGAGAAATCAGCTGCATATCCTACTCGCTGATGATACATTGGAATGGGTGTAGTAGCCGTATTATTCCCAAGAAACATGTCTGTAGCTCTCAGTCCTGTGGAAATATATATTGCCGTCTTATCAAGTATATTGCTTTTATATGGTGACGGATGGCCGGCATGTTGTGGATTCTATTTGGGAAGCATTAACATGTGAAATTATGTATGCTAGTGAAAGTTTTTTGGTAAATACAAATTCCCCTCAAGTGGCGTTTCAGGGGTTCAATTTTGAGGGGGTAGTGCTTGTGGATAAGAGACATATTAAGTAATCGTCTTGTCATTATCGAATTATTCCCAGTTTCGTTCATTGCTTTCTTTGATTCCTGTAATTTACAAGTTCATTCTACCGAAGTACGGGCTCCTATTACGTGCTATATATGAACACAACCGAACTCATTGTAGGTTCATTCCTGTATACGAAAAGGCTTGAAATGCTAGTCAGTGCATGCTAGGGTTTATGCTTATAATTAGCAAATATTCCTATAAAGTATGTTGAGTTTCATAACACAATAATTCAGTGTGTAAATGTGAACTAGCTGATCATTTATTCATCTTTGGATTCCAGGATTTTGTGACGGTCAGCCATGGAAATTGGAGCTGGAGGTTAGTTTACTTAGTTAAGTTAGTTTACATTGATTTTAATAGCGCCTTATAGAATACTCTAAATGATTTCAAACCAGCATAGTAATAAAATAACTTGTTGGTCCATTTCAATTGTCTCATTGCTTGTGGATGTATTTGAACTTCATTTTTTTTCTCTTTTTTTTTGCTCTTTAAAAGTAATGCTCTGTGGTGATTGTTGCTGTGTGCATTGTTGATTTATTTTCCCTGCCCATGTTTTCATTTAGGTTTTAATAGTGAGGATGTTAATAGAAAATATGGAGTTTCAAATTGTAGAATGAGGAATAGTCATTGGTCTCCTTACTCCATATGTCTTGATATAAAAACAGTGAGGCAAATAATGTCTAGCAGAACATTCCAGCAACTAAATCGCTATCATTAATGTGTGAAGAAGTTTTGTTGAATTTTTAATTGTTATTCCAGTTACTAAGTAAATTCAAGTGGAAAGTTCACTGAGGTGTGAATAAATTGAATGCCTGGGTGACTAATTTTTAGTCTCTAGTGTTCAGTTATAGCCAAAATTTAAGTTTGGCTCTGTATCAATGATATTATGAGTATCATTTAAAAATGTTTTGATCCATTGCTATTTATCCCCTGAGTGATTGGCTAGAAAGTCTCCTCCTGGTATAATGGTCAGGTTTGGTGGCAGGTGAGACCAACTGTCACTAGCAACCTTGAGTCGGTAGTGTATTCTAGAAGGATCATGAATTCATTTTATATCACTGAGGAAGAAACATAGAACTGTGATATGAAAAGGCGAGGGTGAGAAATCCTTACCCTCTTGTTTTCATTTCTTTAAGCCTTTGAGCGCGGTGTGATGTGATATCACGTCATGGTTGTCTTTACGCTGGTACTTATTACATGATATCACATTATGGGTGCAGTGAGTGTTCCAGCTTTCACTAGGGGGCCTAGTGAAAGCTGGAACACTCATGGTATCCTTGATGTGATATCACATCATGCCACACTTGGAGGGTTAAGATCATTTAAGGTTGCGTTGTCTAATAATCTGCCAAGTTTTTGTCATAATTCCTTATAATTTTTCCACTGTAGTTTTAAGGGGGGTTGGGCTTTTTTCTTGAGTTGTCAACTCCCTCCTACTTTCTCTTTTCCATGTATTTATTGATTAACAGGCACCGTGGGCTTATCAGTCTAGAATGGGACAACAGACCTTATTGTTTCTTCGTAACTTGTAGGCACTGTATTTCTTTAGGATTATGTGGAAATGGTAGAACACTTGCAGCACTTCACCAATCAAGGACAGTTTATTTCTAGGGGAAGAGTTGGCTACAGTTCCAGAGACTGATTATATACACTGCAGTAGAACTGTGTGTCATCACAGAATTAGTTGTTCAAACAAACAAGAGAAGAAAGTGGACTTCAGTTCACAACTACATACTGCTTGGAATCAGACTATGCTATTATTAGTATTATGAATAGACTTCTGTGAAGTTTGCAAGTGTTTGTGTGTCACTAGCAGTCTTTAAGTCTGAAATCTGGGCCAAAAGTACCAAACAATTGAGCATGGACAGATTTTCTGCCCCTTTCGATTATCTGATTGGGCTTCCCCCTCGATTAGCATGGACAATGGGTACTCTACAGAAGTTCCAGCAGCTTCTTACATGTTATTTTAATTGCTACAAAGGCTTCAGCAGTTTTCTTTTTTATCAGTAATTTCCTGGTTCTCCCCATGTTAAACCATTTTTATGGACGACGGTTTTGCTGCCATTCCAGTCGGCTTCATCAGGACCTATTGAACAGGAGAATCGTCTGCTGCTATGTATAGGGTTCTGGTCTATCAATTGTCCATTGGGATCTATTAGTCTGGAGCATTGTGGTTTGCTGAGGAGTCGGAGTCTTGTTGAAATTCCGTTCAAAAGTAGAAGAGAGCAGATAGCCATCCTCCCTGTTGAAGTTATTTGGATTCTTAGCAATTGCGATTGCCTCCCGTATTAGCCGCGAGAAGTACTTATTTTCCTTGGCAATGATCTTACTTCCTTTAAAATTTGTTTTGTGGTCAGATGCTGACCAGGTGTGTTCTGCAACAGCAGAATGGCGAAATAGCTTATTTTTGGTCACACTCTGGTGTTCTTCCAGCCTACGTGTAAGGTATCTCGAAGTTTGTCCACTATACGATTTTCCACTGCTGCATTACACTTCATGTACTCCTTCATGAATATCCTTCGGTTGTGGATCTTCGGTCCGAAGGAGGTCAGATGTCTTCATGTCGCTTTTTAACCTCATCACTATGTTGTACTTCATGAGGATTCTTGCGATCCTATTAGAAGTATCCGCGACATACAGTAAAAGTGTGTATATCTTTGTGAGTATAGCCTGCTCAACTGTCTTTTTAAGGGCCATTTCATATTTCCTTCTTTCTTTTTTGGAAATCTTAAGTCTCAGCTATATTCATTCTGTTGTAGTGCAGATAGGAGATGTTGTTCCTCCATAGCAAGAGAAGATACATCAGAGAAGTACTGGTCTGTGTAGGTTTTCTTTCTATGAACTGAGTGTCCTAAGCTGCCATTTAAATTCCTGGTCTGGACATCCAGGAAGGGATGTTCATTGTTTTCTTCCAGTTCCATTGTAAATTGAATGGAGGTGTGTAGGCTGTTGAGTTGCTGCAGAAATTTTGTCAGCTCTTTGGTCCCATGAGGCCATATTATGAAGGTGTCATGGACATATGGTATGATAAAGTTAGGTCTCTTTTTAGAAAAATTCTGGGCTTTATTCTTAACCCTTTTGAGATGGCGGAATTCTCCTCTAAGCATGTCCACTGGACTGAGTACCAAGAGATACTTCCTTCCTCTCTGTATGGACCATTTTTGTACACCATCCGTGGAGGGTGCTCTAGTGGGTATACACTCACACTCAGCTCCAACCTTTCTCGACCCCTCCCAGCAGGGACCTTTCCATTATCTCGGACTCCGGGGACAGTTAAGCTCATCCCTCTGCTGGTTTACAACTTTCCCAGTGGCATGGGTTCGCGGTCAACTATTTGTTTATTTATTGGTTTTACTACATTTATATTTGTTACTTGCTCTCAAACTGTGACTTTGTTGACTTTGAAATGAATTCCTCGTTTTTTACAGAGCATTTACAAATTTTAAACGAAACTCTACTATCAAAATTAATGGATTTAATGCATAAACCAATTCCAATGCAAAAATATGTGCTTCTGAAATACCCTTTTTTTGATTCCAAATGTACCCTTGACAAACCGCATTAATTATATATTTCCTTGAAATGCATTAGTTGCTTCAAGATATATAACACTCAGAAAAACTATTAGTGTGTGGAGGGAGTATATAATTTCACAATAAAAATATCGCAATCTTGAATAATGTAAAAAAATAAAAAAGTAAAGAAATATAAGATATCAAAAAAATATTTTTAACTTCGCTAATTCCAGTTCAGGGCCTGGATATAAAAGAAGGATGTGAAATATTATTTTATGGTGAGAACACAGGAAAAATAAACTTTATAAAATCAATCTAAAGAATATTTGAGCGAAGTTCAAAACAAAGTAGAAATAATGATGTAGGATCTGAGTCTTTCCCGGCGAATGCTTATGGAAAACCGAAAACTCTTCATTCTAGAAACAATGATGTAACAAAATATTCCGGTTATGCATTATCAAACATTGGTATTATATTTTTCTTGAAATCAAGATGTCAGTTAATATTGATTGTAGAATTTTGTTTAAAATTTGTAAACACTCACCAAAAGACAAGGAGTTTAATACTGACTATATATTTTTTGAGAAAGCAACAGATATTTATTTAGAAAAATTACTGAATGAACAATCATATGACCGTGCTCCCTAGCCACAAAGAGGGTGCTAATACGACGAAGGGTCTAGGTACCTGCTCCCGGATTCCGAGGGAAAGGCCTGACCTCTGCTGCGTTGGGTCTTGAAACGAAGAAGCGGAGTACCTGCGAGCACCAGAAAGGGGGGAAAGCGTAGCGATGTATATATAAGACGTTCGTTCGTCTGTGTAGGAAAATCTCCTTAGGATATTTTTGGCGTTCGTCTACCCGGTCAGGAAACCTACTGTCGTATATTTCTGGTGTTCGTAGCAAAAAGGTTAAATTCTTCCAAGAAAAGATCAACGATGACAGTGGAGAGGGGGGATTCCATAGCAACCCCTTTCATTTGCTCGTAAAATTTATTATTCCATGAGATGTAGGAATTTTTAGACAAAATTCCACCATTTTTGGAAAATCTGTAGGTAGCCCTCTTTCTGTTAGTGATCTCGTAACCTTGATGGCATTTTCAATATGGATGTTAGTAAACAAAAACCAAGTCCAAACTAACTAGTAAATCCACCATGTCACTATTGGCTTTCTGTAAAATATCTATGAAATGGGTTTAGTTTTTTATGTAGGTATAAGCTATGCCAGTAAATGTTTGGAGGCTCTGAGCTAGGTACCTTACCTGTAGGTATGTTGATGAGTCAATAGCGCTTACTATGGGCTGGATAGGGGTACCCTCCAAATGTAATTTGGGCCCTCCATAGAGTTGTGGAGGTTTGGAAGGGGACTGGACCAGAAGTTGTCTTTCCTCCTGAGTTATTGATGACTCTATTAGGAGGTCCTTGATATTCTTCCATATTTTGGCCCTGGGATCCAACTTAAGTTCCTTGTAAGTGGTGTCGTCCAATGAGTTGGAAATCTTACTCCGGTAGTCTTCATTGTCCCTGAGTTCTTCAATTGCCCATCTCTCTGCCCCGGTCGTATTGGGTTTTGGTGGTCTTGCTGTTGGTAGCATTTGACTAACTTCCTCTCTGATTTCATCAGCCAATGGTTTCTGGAGCCACAGCAAATTAATGCCTTTGGACAGGACTGAGATGGCAGCTTCACAAAGATTCACTTGCATCAGATTCATCATCAAGCATTCTCATCCAGACCTTGTAGATTCATGTGAAGGATGTTGAGTTTTATTCAACCTGTCAAATGTCCTGATTTGTGACTCCCTTATTGCCAAGAAGGTATTGTGGGAAGATAGGAAAGTAATTCTCTCCAAGGTTTCCCAGTCCTCTAGAGTCAAGATGCTTTTTAATTTTCCGGATGGGTATGGTAGAGCGCCATCAAGCAGTGATGTACAGTGCTGGAATGCCAGCAAAACTATCATCCATGAAAATGGTTCACTGCGGGGAGAACCCAAAAATTACCAATAAAAAATGTTATTTTTATCTTTGGACTCGTGATCGATTCTAATGGATTGGTACATAGAGGCTCTGTGAGTGAGTTCCACCATTTAATTTTTTACACTAAGGATAACAGCCTTTTGAGAAGTAATGAAAATTTGGCATAGCGTCATATAAGTCCTACACTTTGAGATATACGGGCCTATTGAACTGGCAAATTCTCCCAAGTGGGACTTGTGAGTACTAGAGTACGTTGGTATCAGAGTGGTAAATTAGGTGGGCTCAGGGGTACTTGCAGTGAAGATTTGGGAGAGATCTCAGGCCGTGTTCCATTTCATAGAGTGCACCCTATGCTCTTATGTCCTTGTGCTCATAGGTGCCATGCACTCTTTTCTGCGCCTTTCTGAGGGTGGTACCAAAGTCTTCCAGGGGTAGTTTTGACTACAATAAATGACATATTCATTTTGTGGTCACATGATAAATATATTGAAAAAAGAACATGTCTTTGATGAATGCTTTAAAAAGTGTTTATATGATAATTTAGTGGGTGATCCATCAGATGCAGAAAAAAAAGTTTACCTGCCCTTTCACAGCATGCATTGATGCATCACCATTACTGTCGCGCAAGTGTTAATCAATTGGAAAATTAAGTGAAGAGTTTCTGCAGTTTCATTATAACTGTATAAAAGCTGTTGGAGTTCATTTAGCTATTTAATTCACATTGATCAGAGACATGAATACTTATAGAAGAAATGATTACTCATAAAACCCAACAGAATGAGTTCCATACAATAAACTGACATATTTTTTTTGCAATTGATTCCATTGCTAGTAAAAAAAACTATGCTTACACAGAACTTGATAGCACTGATTGCACTTTGTGATCCATTTAAATCCATTGAATAAAGTTCATTGCAAAAATCATCTTGAATTGGATAATAATGAAGAAATATTCAATTTTTGTCAATGTTTCCATAAAATTATGGTAAGATTTACTCATTGAATTAATAGGAAATATCACACAATGTATCTATTTCCATTATGTTACATATACAGTGGAGCCCACTTATAACGAAACGGCTTATTATGAAATCCCGCTTTTAACAAAGTGAAAGCCGTTCCCCATCAAAAAAGGCCCTTTTGCCATGTAAAAAATCCTGCTTTTAATGAAGGCATCCCTGCAGAGGCGGATGTTTTTCAGAGGAAACCCGATCCCTACTTCAGTGTCTTGTGGTGGGCAGTTCAAGTGGAGTACTCCGTCTGTCGGATGAGACGTTAAGCCATGCTCCCCTTGGCGCCTTTCGTTAAGAGCAGGCTAATGCCGACGCCGGGTTTCTATCCACCCTTCCTCCCTTACCTATCCCCTATGGCGCAAATGACCTTAGCCATCGGTTGCCTCCCCAAAATATCTATCCAATGAAGGCATACTGAAATGAGTCCCACTTATTACTAAGTTAGTCATGCGGCAAGATATCCTTTATATATTAAACCTCTTCTCAGCTGTTGCAAAACATTATGGCAATATCACCATCGTGTTAAAACCTTGAGAGCTCGATCAATATCCAAGTATTCACGCGCAGGAATGCTCGTCAGGAAATCTACCCTAAGCACCTGAACTCCTCTTCTCAGACTTGAAGAACACAGCAACTCCCACCCCTATCGTGCGCTGAGCAAAGCCCACCTCTGTCATGTGTCAGGCAACTCCCACCCCCTCTCTCTAGTCACCCCTCCCCTTCTCTGCCGTTGGCTCCTCCCGTGCTCGTCAGTTAGTCTCTGGCTGTTCGCTGCTGCGTCTAGTGCCACGTTACACTTATTTGCGCAATCGTATAGACGGTCTTGTGGCATTGATCGCTATGGAGAGCGATAAAATAAGAATTAAAGTATTAAGTTTAAATACTAAATTAGAAAATTTGAAGGACATAAACAACAAAACGACTAAGACCAATGTCGCAATAAAGTACGATATTTCACTTAGTACTTAGTCAACAATATTGGAAAATCGGGAGAAAATTGAAAAATCTAGTCAGCGTGTGACTTCTGGAGTTCATCGCAAAAAAAATCCACTGCTCTAAATATGTGGATATTGAGGATGGTGTGTTTAAGGCGTTATGGTACAGATGGCCGAGGGGAGCGTTTCAGGCCACATTTTCACTCTACCCGTGTTAACGTAACACTCAACTACGGGTTAACTATTAAAGATATTGACTTCGGGTTTTCTTTATTTGGTTTAAAATATTTCATTCCAAAAGGCGATGCGAAAGAAAAATTTTTATCCCTCTGGGTTAGTGAGGAAACTTACCTGAACTTTGGCTAACAAAAACTCACTTCTTAGCCAGAAATTTGAAAATTGAACACAGTCAACCTCTGGTGACATCTTTCTTCTATATGATATGTAAAGAACATCCATCATTATTCGTTTTTGAGGTCGCAATCATTAAAAGCGGTGGACCCTTGCTCGCTAAAAATCTTTTACCGACACTATGGAGGCGAACCCTGCCGTGACAGATTTGTTTTCCCCTCCCCTTAGGAACTCCTTCCACTGCCTCTCAAGCAACGTTGAGTCACCCTTCTTTCTCACTTCTAGTATAATGTTTCAACCTGCCTCCCATCTTCTGAAGCGAATGTAAGATGATCCCAAAAACGTCTTTTGTAATTCTTGGCCCTTTAGAAGTCCGACTAGAGTGATCTAGGGAGTGGATTACAAAAGTGTCCGGCACGGCCTCCCGTTTTGTGTTTCACTCCCCTCCCATTCCATGTTTCACTCCTCTTCAGTCAAACCTCGTCCCTTCTTCTCCTCCTTCACCTCTCGGAATCCTTTCCCCTCCCTCGGAGTCCCCTCCTTCTCCTCATGGAATTGAATTGCACACTTATGATTATTTTTGAAATATAAATGTAATATTGCATAGTAAGAAATACATTCCTTTGAGTGCGACCCTCAGAAAATATGACTAAAGATTTTACCCCATCACTATATTCTATGAATATGACCAATCGTTGTATTACTAGGTTGAAATACCTATACCGCGTAAAGAAAAAATGCATCTATTGTGTGGCTTACATATTTTCCTGGAGAGTATTCATTAAAAAAGACGATAGAATGAAATTTCCTGCAGTTATCTTCTTAAACTGGCATATCCATTAACCTACATTTTATTCACTTGCATTAATTAATTTTCAACTACTTATTAACCTGTAGATTAACTGTGACAAACGCATTAAATCAATCACATAAGTTATCTGAGTACCATGTTTCTTTTGTTGCCATGGGTCCGACAATATTATTGCTTTGTGATAACTATCAGAAAAGTAACGATATTTTCTTTAGCAAAGCCTTAGAATGGACTGGAAACACCCCGTGTAGTTCTGTGAAACGTAAAGCAAAATCTGGCAGTTTTCAATCCTAGTGACGGGACTTCGCTCACCTCCCCCAGACAAAACTGAGAGTCGGACGCCCAGTGAGACGAAATTTGACACCAGGTTTGTTTTCTACGGAGTTTCTCCACCTCCACTTCCCCTCCATTCGCTTGCTGACTGCCCCCTTCCACGCCGAGGACCTTCCCATTCCACCCAGGTTCCGGAGGGGGATGCCAGTTGAGGAAATTCTGAAATGGAGCTTACCGATGTTGCACATTGGCGGCTAGCCTTGATGCTGATGATTTAAATATGATACATGGTTTATATAATTGTAAATTATAGTCCTCTTGGAAATCGATACCCTTCAGGAAACATACTCTTTCCTTTCCTGAAAATTTCGTCATGTAAGCAGGTGAATTTCGTGAATGTATGAATATGAGACGACAAAATAACCCCTCATCTGTTTACTATCATAACTGCACAAAAGATGGTTGAATTAGTAGGTATGCTCATTTGAGCATCTCTGGTAAAATGTTTTTAGTAGTTGGCGAAGGCAACAGCCTCTGAAATGGAGAAAAAAAGCAGTTTATTCTGTCGATTCGGATGGTAGCCTTTTTCCTAAATGCTTTTGCCTGGATGCTTCTTTTCCTCTGCGAGGTTATAAAGTAATAGCCATGATATTACAGCAAATTGCTTGGTTCAAAGTTCAATTTTAAGTTCACAAGAGTGGGCCCACATATAACCAAGTTATCTGCCGGCCCCCTCAACTTCGTTATAAACGGGCTCCACTGTATTTACACTCAAAATGTTTCATCCATTTATAAAAATCATCTATCTGAAGCCTGTCGAGAGGCTAAAGGTCTTTTTACATTTTAATCGCTTAACGGCATGTTATTATTTCAATGAAAACGTAAAACCTATGTGACTGGCTATTGAAATGTCTTAACTTGACAGTCAGGAGGGGTCCAGATGATGCACTTCTTGAAATATAACAATGCACTTATCAGTGAATTAATCCCTGCGTCGCCTATTTAAGAAGTATAATGTGCAAAGATAAAACCTGCTCCATCCTTCTACACCATGTCGCAATGACCCAATATATACTGGCATTTGTATTTTTATGCTGTAATGATAGCAAAACTGTTTAGACATGTGTTCTAGTTCGAATTAAATTACTTAGAATGAATAATAATGCTACAATATTCAAAAAATGAATGGTACAAAAGGCACATTGGTTAGCAATGTTGTGCTCATGGTATAAAAGTGATATTTGTCATTTGATGTCATAGTGGTGATGTATTTGACCCTGAAATGCTTGTGGCAGTAGTTGTCCATGTGGAAATTAATGCTATCTCTTATTTTCAGATGCTCCATCCTACACCCCTCGATGGCAGAACATAAGAAAAATATTGAGGAGAGTTGGCCCTTTTTGCCATCCTGATTTTGATGCCTCTTGCAACACTTATGATTTTTTAAGAAAGGTTAAAGTGTTAGTGATCGGTGCTGGTGGCTTAGGATGTGAAATCCTTAAGAATCTGGCTTTAATGGGGTTTGGCAATTTGCATATAATTGACATGGACACCATAGATTTATCCAACTTAAATCGACAGTTTTTGTTTAGAGTTAAAGATGTTGGTCGTCCTAAAGCTGAAGTTGCCTCTGAGTTTATAAAGAGAAGGGTAAGAGGCTGCAGTGTCACGCCGTATCCTTTTTCATTTTTCATGTACTAATTCTTCCTTGAATTTCCTTGCATGCATGTTTGGTGGTAGCTATTGGGTTACTTCTGCCAGGATGCCTAAACAAACAAGTATTGCATTTAACAACTATGATATTTCATATTTTCAACTTTATTTGACCTAAATATTTTAGTATCAAATAAAATTTTTTGTTGTTATTAATATAAAAACTTGTGGTTTCAAGGTCATGCTTTCTTGAAGTCTGTAGCACCTATTGCATTGAAATAATCATTTTTTCCAGCCATTTTGTGAGCACTAGAAGTGCCACTTTGGCCCCTGTTCATTTTTGACTATTCATTACTTCTGATTGATTCATCCCAGCTCTTGTATATATTTTCTCATCATTTTTTGAAGCAGAAGAATATAGTGTGAAAACAAGAACTTTTTAGTGGTAATAGTTTTTTATGTATAGTCCCCTCCAAAAACAGCACCTTGAAGCCAAAAAATTTCTTAGTCCCAAGTTGACGTTGATGTGACAATGCTGAACCAACCCCCCTTGAGTGAGAAAGCAATGAACGTACGGAATGGAAAAGGAACCTTCTTTGGAACTCACTAGGCGAGAGAGAACAACCCTCAATGAAAAATTTTTACATGTGAGGGCATTATATCTGGGGGGATAGGGGTGGATTGGGTCATTTGTAAATTTGCTCTGCTTCTAAATTGGCTTTTTCTTTGGAATTACCTCTCATAACCTTTCAATGGCAATGGAAGAACTTCATTATTCTATGGCCATCCTCCGTAAAATCTGTACACTGTTAATGCCCAGATAACATTTTGTAAAAATTAAAATGGTTGCAAGTGTATGATTATGTCAACATCAGCTTCGAGAGCCTGTTACATTCCTTACGTGATCTTTAAAAAGGGGCATGGTGAAGGAGACCAACAACTTCGGCCTTTTGTCGAAATGGAACATTCCTATTCCAACTAATTATAAATGGGGAATATTTCCCCATGGATGTGGATTAATATAGAAACTTAAATTAATGCTTGTTTTATTAAAATGTGTCACAATGTTTCAATCCTCATAATTTTCTAATGACACATGGTTCATTGTTGCTTTCCTTTGTTTTTAAGGGTGTTAGGATGTCTCAATTTTATTTCTCATGAAAATTGTTGAAACCAACCAAAAACACTACCATCACACTACATTCCTTCAGTTAACAATAACTCATTTATTTGACTTTTTGAGTGTCTTTAATACTAGCTTCAGTTCACTCAATTCAAGAATTTATTGATTTGCCAAGTGGTGATTTTTTCTCCTCTCTATTGTCTCTAATTTATAGTTATTTTGAGTATGTGCTTACCATTAGTATACTTATTTCTCTTTCAATAATTTTTGCATGCCTGATTTATGGAAACCCTGGCAGAAAAGCACATGCATAGCTTACTTACAGAAAGGATTTACTGTTATATTTTGTAGCATTTGATGTTGTTACTGCAATTTTTTCATCAACTTTTAATTTTTCATTTATTTCTGTTGCACTTCAGTTACCCATCACCGGTTAGTTATATTAAATAAAATAAGAATACATTTGCTGGAGATTTTTCCTCTATTTCCTAAAAATTAAGATTTCTCTCAATTTACACTTACCTACAATTCACACATTTTTTCTATGTACCCTTCAAAAGTATAACAAAGAGATTTACTGTGTTTACTTGGTGTGACTACAGAATCTTTATGCTCAGTGTCCTAAATTCTCACAACATACCTTTTATACTTGTGGACCACATGTATGTGGTCCACATGACTTTTTACTTGTGGTTAAGATTGGCACTCCACTATTATAAATGCAGAAATGCAAACAAATTGGCGGCTTTCTTCATTCTCATAGGTGGGGTTTTGGGGACCATACTTCGTTAGGCTAGCACCAAAGCTTTCCGTTTGTGATACTCTCACATTATTTCTGTCGCATTTCTCGTTAAGCAGTGTGAACTTGACTCAAACTCAAAACACCATTTTGTACACCAGTGTTCAACTTGAACTTGCCTTGAGTTGAAGCTCTCCTGTTTGCACATGTGTAGTTTCTACCTCTACCACATCGCATTGAGCTATGAGCAATGGTGGAAAAGTTCTTGTATAATACCTAATTATAACACACAGTATTTTTTAAGTGCTAACCCAGTAAAAATGATTGTATAGATTGAAACATATGCTGAAATCTGAAAGATAATCAAACAAAAACTCACATGTACAAAGTGAATATGATTTGATGGTGAAAATGAATTGAAGAGAGCATCAAGTTGGATGATAGTGATGGCCTTGAATGGCAAGAGAGGGAATAATACACTCCTCCAACTGATTCGTGCAGAGCTTCAAGAGGTGCAGCTGACATTGTGGTTTTTGGGAAGGGCAAAGAGATAAATAACTTGTGTATGAAGTTTGGCCTTTTCTACTATGATGTCAGGGGAATAAAGTTGAGTAGAGTATTTAGGTTGATACGGTACTTGAAATGTGGCCTATCAAGAGCAGAATAGCTTCTCTATTTCACGCTTTCTCTAAATAAATCATTGTCCTTTATTTGTTGCACCACTAGTGTTTCTTCTCATTAGGTCACCCTTCAAACAAGTATTTAGCATTTAAGATCTACCTCTATAGTAACTCAACATATTATTGCTGCAAATAGGTTCTTATTGTGCCATTAAGTTCCATTCCATCTTTTGGCTGATTCTTGTCTCCCTTTATTTGCTAAGTAGTTTGCAGGGGAATGCTCAACTTAAGGTCAATAAATTCTTTATCAAGATTACCTTGGAAGCCCTGGAAAGAGTCTCCGTTCAAATCCCTGAAGTAGGAAGATCTCCAGAAAAACTGTTGAAAGAATAACAAACCATATTATTATCATTTCACAAGAATTTAATGTGGCTCTGTGAGCATAATGATGCTGGCTGGCTTGTAAACTGTACATGCTCATTCCCAAACTTTCCTTCTCACTCGACCCTTTCACTCCCAGATGCATCCATCTCCCTCCCCACTCCAGATCTGAAAGTCATGAGCACCCTGGGTTTCCCTAACCTCCCTTACCCAACCATCCCTTACCCAACCATCCCTTACCCAACCATCCCTTACACTCCCCAATCCCACCTTCCCCCTTTCATTGGGTCATTCCTTCTCTCAGTCCCAATACTCCTCTGTACAGCCCCTGTAGCTTCTCCTCTCTCTCCTTGCCTCACCCTCCATCCTCTCTCTTCCACTTCTTCCTCCCACAAATGTGCTTGTGCCTGTATACCTTTGTCTTCTGTATTGTGTCCCTGATGGTGACATGGCATGTAGAAACCCGGGTCGCCTTGGAAATAATTTATGTGGAATAACTAAGTTGTCTTTTCATTTGAAACATTAAGTAAATTCCACCAAGTCACGCTAGAGACAACAGAGTTTAAATTACCATACCGAGAGTAAGGGAGTCGAAAATGTAGAGAAGAGGGTCTTCTTACCCAGTGACCGTCACCTTGGATACCTTGAAGCAGGAACAAATATTCCAGTGACAGCTTTATTGAATCCTCATATTGTACAAAAATTCTTTGCATTAGATGCTTTTATGATGAGTGTCATCCAAAATCTTGCCACTAAATGCCATGACTGAAATATAAAATTCAGGCAATTGTAATGAAAATGGTTTGGGAAAGGAAATATGTACTGTTTTTTCATTAGCCTACAATTTTCATGTACTCTAGTGGAATCGCTTTCTCTCCTCACGAATCGCTTCATTATATACGTCACTTCATATGAAGCTCTTCACTAATCTATGACTCATATACTTGGTACCTGTTTTCTTTTTTATCCTGTCAGTTATCTCTTCACAATTGAAAGAAAAATCAAGTAAATGATATCCTCCTTGGAGCGCAATTTCTAGGAAATTCAAAGCCATTGCATCGTTCTATGATAAATATTTGTCTCTGTCCACCATTATTAGCCTCCAGAAATACCTACGACAGAATGGAGTTCTTTCTTTGCTGATAAGTATCTTCGGATTTCAAAATTTGGCTAACAATACACTTTCTGCCTCTGATGTCTCTTTCTGGGTGAAGGAATTCTGCAATTGACTGCAATTCTCTCCCTAAAGGGTCAGTCAAAAATCCAGGAAATAGTTTGGAAACAAATAATGCAATAGTCACCATTGTACATTTACGGGATCAGGCATCTTAAGTTGTTTCTGAAACATATTGGACCAAAAAAAATACTTCAGTGGGCCTCAATTCCATGCACCCGAGAGAGAAACATCACCCTGTGCCTTAACAGACATGGCCTCAGATGCTGTTGATGTGGAGAGTTTGATGTTAAGTATTGATGAAATATTAATGACAATTTTCTCGCAAACCCTGGCCTATGGGAGAGATACTTTTCCGGCATTTGCTCTCCAGTTTCAGATGAAATAAATTTCATCAGTTAACATCCATCACTCTCCTTGTAAGTAGTGTCAACTTGAAGAATACCTGAATGAATGAGGCTGCTCATTTTAGGTACAATTGCTGACCCAGATTAAGTGCTTAGTGGTAGACAGCACCGTGTTGACTGTGGAGAAAGGTGAGGCCGTGAGACTAGTGTTAGGGAAGACCCCCTGGGGGACGATCAATGTTTGTTGATATGTGACAAGTGGTCACAGACCTGCCCTCTTGATGCACTGAAGAATGGAGTTATGCGATTTTGAAGTTTGAATTTCCACGTTCTTTGCTTAGTTTCTCTATTGAAATTATCTATCCATTTGGACCTTTTATAGAATGTTCTTATCTTTGTAACTTTAATGTTTATGCAAAAATAGAAAATATAGCAAGCACTACTAAAACTGGCTTATTTTGGAAGAGTTTTAATCTGGTTGAGTTTGTGGAAAAATAGCTCTATTACACATTTGGTATGGACACAACCAATTGGCAGCATCTCATACCTTACTTAGGAATGGCTGCTGCCTTTTGGCTTCTTGTAACATTGAAGAGAAAAGAATGACTGATTGCGAGGAAAACTGTGCTAAGTGTGACTGCAGTGTGTGTGAATCAAGGAACCCTAATCCACCTGTGTAGACATTGATTAATTTCACTCATGAGTTGGAAAAAATGTTCCTTAATTTGAGTGTAGATATTATAATAAAATTCAAGACTTTGACCAGGAATTTTACCAGTCATTTAATCTTGTAATATGTGGCTTGGACTCTATAGCTGCAAGAAGGTGGGTTAATGGAATGCTATTGTCAATTCTCTCATGTGATGGTATGGACAATGAAATTGATGTGTCATCGGTGATACCACTTGTGGATGGTGGTACAGAGGGCTTCAAAGGAAACTGCCGAGTGATACTTCCTGGACTAACTCCTTGCATTGACTGCACTATTGATTTATACCCACCACAGGTAAAAATGGTTTTAGTATGTATAATTTTCTTTCATTTAATTAATTAATTAATTTCTTTTCTATATTCATGCGATGGTTATTTCATTTTTTGTTGGGAAATATCTCACACAGTGAAATTTCTCCAAATGTGGGGTTATGTTCTATGAGTATGCCATATTCCACAATGCCATGTTGGAGGAAGCATTAGTTTTACAGTGATATGGGAGTTGCATTTCAAGGTAGAGAAAAAATAATCCTTCAGGACCTTTTTTTTCTATGAATTTGGCATGGTTCCTTTTATTTTGTTCAAGAAATGATATTTTACCACCTAATCAATCGCAACGGTATCTTCTCATTTGCAGAAAACACTTTGCTATAATTTAGAATCAAAAGTTTGCAAATTTATGACAATATACACCACCTCAACTAAATTAACTAAATGTGGAAGGTTTTGAGAGACTATGGAGTGAATGGGCAGTTATTGAATGTTATGATGGCGATGTATGAGAATAGTAATGTAAGTGTAAGAGTTAACGGGGCTCTGAGTGATTGGTTTGTAATAAATTGGGGTGTAAAGCAAGGGTGCGTAATGTCTCCATGGCTGTTTAATGTATTTATGGATAAATGTGTTAGACACGCATGTAGTGAAAACAACTGTGTTTTGATTGGAAATGTAAACATGCAAGTTCTTCTATATGTGGATGATGCTGTTTTGATCTCAGACAGTCAGTAGGGATTACAGAAGCTCCTAGATAAGTTTTGTGAATCAACAGAGAGAATGGAATTGAAGATAAATGCGTGTAAGACTAAAGTAGTAGTATTTGATAAGGAGAATGGGGAGAATGACTGTATGATGAGGGTGAATGGTGAAGTAATTGAACAGGTGGATGATTTTGTGTACTTAGGTAAGATGTATGCGAAAGATGGAAGAATAGATGAGGAGATAATGAGACGTGCGAATGCTAGAAGGAAAGTTGTAGGTAGCATGTGGAGCATATCAAGGAATGATTGCTTGTCTAAGGAAGCGAAAATTGCCATGTACAAAAGCGTACTTCTTCCCACTTTGCTATATGGTAGAGAAACATGGGTATGTCAGGATAAACATAAGAGTAGACTAAATGCCGTGGGTATGAGTTATCTGAGGAGTATTTGCGGCAAAAGTAGGATGGATAGGGTCAGGAATAAGTGGGTCATGAATGAATGTGGTTAATAAATGCTCCTGTAATGGACGTGTATGAAAGGGGTGTGCTTTGCTGTTGAGAGAATGGAGGAGAGTCGAATAACGAAACAGATATATGAGAGTAGAATAAATGATGTGAGAGGTAGAGGTAGGCCGAGAAAGTAGTGGTTGAATGTGGTTTAGGAAATTCTGAGGAGGAGGAATATTAGGAGTCTTAAAAACAGGAGGGTGTGTATGAAACAGTGTATGGGGGTAAATGAGGCAAAGGAGGTTTGCAAGGATAGGTCAGTATGGAGGAAATTATTGAAGCAGAGTTAGGTATGCAATTATGTATTAATGAGTGAAACATTTTGACTGTGCCTACACCGTAAGGGAATGGCGTGATGGGTATGTATATATGTGTAAGATATTTATTTTGCTTATCGTTAGTACTAAGGGAAATGTTGTGTATAGTAGCCTAAATTGTGTCCATAGAACTGAAAAATAATTATAAAATAAATTGAATCTAGTCCACCAGCTGTACTTATGTAAATCTGGACTTACATAGTGTGTGCTTACATGCAAATGCTTGGGCTTGCCTAATGTAGGAAGGTGAAGTGATGCTTCTTTGAAGCACTTTTTCTTGGGCAGGGTTTATTGGTTAAATCAGGCTTGAAAACGGTACATATTATGAAATTTATAACGACAGCATTTTGAGACAGGTAGAAATTATGTCTACCGTAAGTGCTTATCGTAACTAGGGAAATTGGGTGGCTCATGAAGCCAGTGATCAGATGTGAAAAGCAGAAATAATTATATAAAAAGATAATGCAGATTCATGAGACACTGTTAAATGATGACGAGCAATATCAAATGACACGGCATGATTGCGCTGGGTTTTAATTCTGCAAACTTGGTCGGTGCATAATAATGGGCAGAGACTTAGTGAAGAAGAATAGGAGATGGAGTTCTCCCATTGGTAAGATGAAAAATACTCTAAAATATGTTTCAGTTACAAATTATGGGCATTTCTGAAGCTCTGGAACACATCAGAGTTGGCAACATTTGTATAAGTCTTGGCAGCCAAGATAGCATAGGTTTTATTGATACAGCTTGCATTTCTTGTTACGTGAAGTGGCAGAAGTAAAGTTTTCATAAATACATATTTTCCCTTATGTAATTCTCATTGCCCAATCACTCCTGAAAAACTACTTTATAAAAGGCTCTTAATTCCAAATGTGTGTCACTTTCTGACCCATGTTCCACAACTTTAAAATTGCCCTGAAGTGAATTAAGCATGAACAATGATGAGCGTGAAAAATGTAAACTGTGTGTGCCAACATCCTGAAATCTTTTAGCTCCATGCAGAATAGCGACAGTTACACGGTGATTTTGCTGCCTTGTTTAGTTTTTAAATGCTATGTTTTGTTTTTTGCACTTAAATCTGTTGCTTTAATAATTTGTATATGCATTTTATCTGCTCATGTGCACTTTGCACCCTTCTGAAGATCAACCCTGTGTTCATAATTAAAGAGCCATACATTCTGCCCATTAATTGAAAGAATTTGCTCATTTTTGGACTGCTTTGTAGTACCCATGGAACTCTTTTCTCAGACTTCCTTAATATGCATTTTTATACACTTAAGTATTCTACATGACATTGATTACCAAGGCCTGATGTTTGAGTTGCCAAATCAATAAATAGCTGATGAAATTTATTCTGAAGTCCTTGAAATAGATTCTTTTTGCCATTGTTAGTCACTATGGGCCTCAATCCAACATTAATAATAATGATGTAATTGCTGGCAACTACATACCCTACTGCATGTGTGCATTTCCTCATTTAGATTGGCTACTCTGAAAGAGTTGTCAGACGTACATAAAATTTGAGTCGAGGTGTGCAGTAGAATGCTTCTCTTACATAATTTGGGAACTGACTGTATTACAAATTGGGAATTTGGAAGACTGTGTATGTTCATGTTTGCAATTTTTTTTCATTGAGAAAATTTCATATACATGTTATTCTTTCCAGACCACCTATCCCTTGTGCACTCTTGCAAATACTCCAAGACTTCCAGAGCATTGTGTCGAGTATGTGAAATTGGTACTCTGGCCAAAGGAAAACCCTTGGGATAAAAATACTGTTCTGGATGGTGATGACCCCACGCATGTTAGTTGGGTTTATGAGAAATCAGTGGAAAGAGCCCATCACTATGGTAATTACTTACTCATGGCTTATGCTTCTATCAAACAAAACATATTTTCAAATAAGAGAGTACTCTTGCTAATGATGGAAAGAGGTGTTTTGAAGTGGTTGGGAGGAACTTCTGAATGTGGTTTCCTCATTTTAGGACTGAAATTACGGTGATTCTCAGGTTTTAGAGTTCTTATAATTCATTTATATTTACTCCTACACTTAACCCTCATTTCTATTCCTAATTTTTTAATGCAAACTGATTCTCAGTACTACTGTGGCACTCCATTGCCCTGAAGTAAATGTTGGCTGTTTGATATGTAAATATGTAAAATATATCTGATATGTAAAATATTTTATTTTCTACATGCAGTATGTTTATTTGATATTTAATGAAACTTGAACACATCAAGGAGCAACATATGACAAAATCAATAAAGGGAAAAAGGTTCTGACATATGCATTGAAAAGAAATTTATTTTTGCCCTTGTTTGAGCATGATAAATTACAAGGTAATGTTCTTTGTTATAGATTTTGGTTGCAAGGTCATATGTATGGAATATTGACCTTTTTATCGTGCTCAGGTAATATTGTGATCACTTTAGTTTTTCACGTGGTGTACTCTGAATCCTAGTATAGTAATGCACCTTTTGCACGTTACCCATTTTGAACATGCTTTGTCTATCTGTCACAGTACATGTTTTCTCTCCCTATTTTCTGCCAGTACTTACAATAAACTGCAGGAGGTCCAACTTATTGGCTTCTCACTGTAGATCTAGTTAAGTAAAAATGACAGACTTTTCACACGTGTAAAAGATTCATTTAAAAAAATCATGAGAATTTCTATTTGCTTTTCTCTTGCAAGTTTATGACTGAGCCATTTGATTCATCAAATCTGTGCCACTCTTAGTGGCTGAACATGCAGTACTATTTCTAGTTTATATTAATTCTCGAAGGAAATTTTTTATCACATGACGTTTACACCCATCGCAAAGACTACTAACACTGAACTTTCTTCTAAATTTGAGCCCCATTGAATTTCACCAGCTATAGAATGCCTTTGAGGGAGAACTCTGTGGAAGAGTCGTGTTCTCAAAATAACCTTCATAATATACTTCTGGCTTAGATCGAATAAATTACCGAAAAAATACAATGGTCTGTATACCAAACTAACAGCTCATCAACAGTAATGCAATTACTAGGGAGATAATAATTTTTCAAATTTAAATTTATGGCATTTCAAACAGACAAAATTGTTGTAAGCGTATCAAACTGCTTTTCTTGTGACCTATTCTCTTAATATCAAACTACAATTGTCTAAGAATATTTTTAATGTGAATTTCTGACATTGTAGCCCTAAAATGTTTGGTCCATAGTAAGTTCTCCAAAGACAAAGAACACTTACTTTGTCGGACTTCAAAGGTCTGGCTGCTATCTGGAGTTAAATAAATGATTCCATTTCATCAGTTTCCCTCAGAACCCAAGTGATATCACAATCAAGTAGTCCAACATTATGGCTCTTTATTAGTGCACTGAACAGTGCCATCTAGAATTATTCTGTCAGTAAATAGGCAGAAGGAATCGATTGGCTCCTCGATCATTATTCCTGGAGTAAGGACCTCCTTATCCGATCCACCTTTCAGAGTATAATAGGTTGAAATGCTACCAAATAATTGCGACTAGCATTACCACTTTGTTTGATATCTACATGTTGGATGTCATTCACTCAAATTATCTTCATTGCATTTTTCCCACCATTTCTCCAAATTCTTGTGATTAGATAGTTTCCTCATAATCAGAATGAGCACTTAGGATGTCTTTTTCATCACAGGTGGAAATATCACTCAAGCTTGACAGGTAAACTATTCATTTCTTCGTAATCACTGAATTCTGCAGCCATCCTTATTTCTTTGATGCTTAGAATCTGCATTGGCATTATGTAGATAAGATGTACCCTTAGAAACAATTACATTATGTAGGCAAATATTCCTCCAGAACAAACAATTTCTCTGGCCTTATCATCTATAATGGGTGACTACTTATTTTTATACCCCTAGTGGTGGGGATTTATGGAGAAATACATATGAGAATTCTGGTGAAAAACTTCAGTACAAAAATACAAAAGTCAATCAGTCTATTTCATGTTCTCTCAAATTCCTCAGGAGACAGCTACTTTCAGGACCTCTTCCACCTCTTCACACTCCTTCACAGTGATATCTTTAGGGTTCTATAGAATGAAGCAGCAGTCTGTCATGCATGGCAAAAGAAAGGTCCTCCTGAGTGACCTAATTGATACAATGCAGTATCTGGAAATCAAAATGTAAAATCATTTGAGACCCCCTACAAGGAGTAATTCATTTGAGACCCCTTACAAGGAGTTTGCCTGGTCCATCCTTACAGTAATCACCCATGGACATATCAAAGTAGGTGGTGGCATTAGGCAGGATTTTGTTTACTAGGTGTCTATCATTCACGTTTCTCCTAATCTCCAATTCATCTCATACTTTCATTCCCCCCTTCTCAATGCATTGTGTAAAATTCCAGGAATGAAATCACTGTAGTGGTTATCCTTCTTCATGTATTTGTCTCTCCCTATCAATTGGGGGAAATCATTCAAGACCTCCTGCAAGGAGTTTGCCTGGCCCACCCTTGCAGTAATCACCCTTGGAAATATCAAACTCTTAACTCTCTCATAAATCCACCGCTCACTTTCCCCGACCTTCTCCCTTGCCCTCCTCCTTTCATTGCAAAGAAACAGTTCATCAGAATGTTCAAAATTATCATCAAAACCATTTCCAGAGGATTTCCCAAGGAGTGGAATACCTTAGAAAATATGGAGTTGCTTACCAGCCAACAGCTATGCCAAGCAGTGCAGCGAAATTTTAAAACATTTCTTAACTTAAACAAATGAGCAGAAATAATTCAATGATGACATTCATAACTTTTATCTTGAAGAACCATCTTTCTCTCTCCACAAATATTTCCACTATATTTCATTTCTTTCGATATGAATCTATAGATAGAATTACAAAAATTTTAAATGTTAATAAAATGGATTATTTTTATCAACGTCAATTAAACAAGTTTTGTAAATCATTTGAATATGATCCATTCTGGGGCTTTAAAGTCCCAGAAGTATCATAATCACCTTTTGATTTACCAGTGGCGTGGCAGACAGGCGTCAGTTTGTGTGAATTTTCTGAGAAATACTTAACATTATAAAAGAAATGGCAAATTCTGTGTTTCCTTTTACCAGTGCATAGTCTCGTACAAAATAATAGGCTACTGATGATTTCAAAACCTCATCTTGAGAATTTAATTTTTTAAAAGCAAATCTAAAAACTCAAAAGTGCCATAAATCAGAATGAGGGTTGAAGGACATGGGGTGGTTATGATTTTTTTGTCATTGTTCTGCAGTATTTTTGTTATAATATTTATTTCAAGTCCCCACTCCAGTGGTTATATGTAATGTTGTTAAGACTCAATCATTACCTGGAAACTCACTGGAAACTAAATGTCGACAAAATCTGTAAAAAACTATGTTCTGCTTTATTTATTTTAAAGATCCTAGCAAATTACTGTGATAAAGAAACTTTGATGTTAGCATACTATGGAATTTTCGATTCTGTGGCCAGGTATCATATTATTGTAAGGAGAAACTACCAAAGCCAATATGAAGATAGTGTTTACTCTACAAAAAAGAGCATTAAAATATATGTTTAAAATGAATGCAAGAGAATCTTGTAGGAATATATTCATGAAACATAAAATTTTGACCATCCCTTGTTTGTATATATGTCACACAATTATGTATGTGCAAAGTCCGATTATGTCTAATATAAAAAACAGTCATGTACATCACCATGATACAAGAAACAACGACAATTTATTCTACGAACACAATAGAACTTCATTAAGGTAAAAGTGTCCTGTTGTATATGGGAAAAAGCTGGTGAATACTCTGCCCAAAGAGATAGAGGACTTGAAAGACAAACAAGACACTTTTAAGAGGAGGTTGAAAGGCTATTTATTGAAAATGCTTTTTATTCTATTGAAGAATTTTTTGCTGTGTATAAAGTTATCATTTTCTGTATTTGCAATGTGATAATCATGCATTGGAGATATAGGTGTTTCAGTGTATTGTATACTGTAGAACCTCGATCTATCGTTCCCGCATTGTTCGTTTTCCCGCTTCTATTGTTCGCCGTCTTTGGTCCCGAATGTAGTTCCATGCTGATAACGTTAATAATTCCCGCATCCATCGTTCCCCGAAGTATCGTTTTCCCACTTCGATCGTTTCCAAATCACGGTCCCCGCATCGCAATTCCCGCATTCATTGTTTGAAAAAGACGAAACCAAAAATTTACACCGAAGTAAGATTTTGGGATTTTTGCGGCGCTCCGCAGCAGGAAATGAGGAGGGGGAGGGAGTTAGGTGAAGCGCCGCGCTG
Organism: Ceriagrion tenellum; assembly: GCA_963169105.1. Classification (NCBI taxonomy): domain Eukaryota; kingdom Metazoa; phylum Arthropoda; class Insecta; order Odonata; family Coenagrionidae; genus Ceriagrion; species Ceriagrion tenellum. The sequence goes on along the minus strand of OY720638.1, from coordinate 104,447,822 downwards.
GACGGAAGGTTAGCCATTGCCGTCCGAGTCCCTTCTTCTCTTTATGGCCCCAACTCCTTCCTATAGGATAATTGGCATTCCTCCTTTCCTACCCAAACGAGTCCCTACCTCGTTCTTTAGCGGCCACATTCCTTCGCCATGAGCTTCTAACCTTTCTTCCTATTATCCTCTCAATGCTCTCTTACCAGTAGTAGTCATACGCTTGCTCTCAGCACCATATCGAGATCTGATATAACCCATGTGGGTAAATATCAACAGATTTCCTTGTTGTTTGGTATCAAATGTAACAAAATAACGGACAAACTTCATATAATACTTGTTCTGTAGATTTATGCCGATTAAAAACTAACAAAATTAATTGACGTTCTACTAATGCGCCCCTCAGTTGGTGGGGCCCTTTCCGCGGAAAGGGTCGGGAGGGACAAAGGTCTTCCACCTGCCCTGCCCCTCCTGGTGGAAAACAGGGTCTCCCAATTACCTGTCTCACCCAATTCTTGTATGTAACCAGTACATGATTTCAAATGACGTGGGCCACATGGGCTTAAACGGGGGAGTGGCTGAGGGAAGGGAGGGAGGTGGGGTTTCTCGTCATGTGACTCTCGCGGAACCAACTAGAGGGCAGCGGGCGTGGCTTGTAACCTCAGCAATTCAGTCACTCCCTGACCTTCGTCATGGTCACTTCGCGGGCTTCTAGTAAGTGCGGCCAAACCCTACGTGCTCTGTGCTCTTTCCTTTTTCTATTTTTTCCTTTTTCTATTTTTTCCTTTTTCTATTTTTTCCTTTTTCTATTTTTTCTATTTTAGCCAGTTAAAGTAGGTATTAATGTCTATTCATTTTCCTAAAGTATTTATTTCTGAGCCTAAAGCCGAAACTGTTCAAAATAGGTGTTTTGAGACGGCTGAAGGTAACGCAGATGTTTCAACCATTAGTTTGTCGTAGTGGAAGTCCTGCGAGCGTGGGCTAAGTTCCTTCTCGTCCGTTGTCTGACGTGGGCTTGCATTGCCAGAAATGGTATTTTTTGTTTTTTAGGCACCTTGGCCCATCAAAATGATTAATTTTTTTGAAATTCGTGTTCATTTGGTAATGCCAAGCCGAACTCCAACCGCCGATATCGGAATTCCTCATTTCAATCCGATTGCCCGCTAACTTTTGCCACTGAACCAGATGGTGATAACCTGCTACACATCCCTTGCTCTATGCCTCGTGGGTTACACGATTGCTCCAGATAAACAAGAATACACTTGGTAGCGTCATGCTCGCTCCATCTTTAACTGGTGGCACTCCTCCATCAGCGGAGCACAATGGAAAGCGCGAAAAAAGATTACATCCTCCCCAACAAATTTTAGGCGCGCTTCTCACCCTCAAGGATATTTGAAACGAATAAATTTCTATGCATAGATAAGTCGGAGCGTGGGCTTGAAGATTATCCAATAACATGATAATAGACCTTTTTTATTTACTTTTATCATCCGAGACACCATTGGGATATGTAATACTAATAAAATATTTTAAACAGTTAGTAGTCAAACAAAAAATTAGAGATGCACTAAGTATTTTCATTAAATTTAAAAACTCTCCCGCTTTTAAGAGAAATTCCTTTAAGATACCCCTCTACTGTGAAAAGTTACCATAAAATTCTCACATTTTCATCTCGTTTTGGCTCCCGGGAAATCTTTTCCCGCATTGTTCGTTTTCCTGCATCCATTGTTTTTTTTGCCCATCCCCTTGAAAAACGATAGATCGAGGTTCTACTGTATATGTTTTCTTAATTGTCATTTTATCACTTCTTTTGACGATGCCGATACAAATGTAAAATTTGTCTATAGTGAATAAATTGAAATTTGAAATTAATAGTTAACTCTCTGTAGAAAATGAAGATGCCTTCAATGAGCAATTGGAACTATTATAAATTAATGTAACATGTTGCATATTAGCTAGTTGATTTTCATGTAGCTCTTTTGATTGTTATGTTATTGCAATAATTAATGTACGATAATAATTTATGCTTCTGCGCTTGAAGGAGAGGAAGTGGTCCAGGTTAAGATGTAGGGGCAGAGGGTAAAGGTGTCCTGCTGTAACCATAATCATGCCGTAGAAAAGTTGTGCTCAATGAAAAGTAACTATTGACTTTGCTCTGCTATGAATGAAAATAAGTTCCTCAAACAAATTTAGCCATAAAGTGGAAATGTCATGTGTAATTAAAACAAAAGTAGGGTGATTATAGATTAAGAATTGGAAGGGATTGAGGATGTGCCATTTTTGACATTTTAGATCGCACAAGGTGGTTAGAAGAATGTTGAGATTCTCTCAAGTGATATTGTGGGACGCTTGATCTGGAACCTAATGCTGTTAAGTCTTTTCTATTTTAGTCTTGCCCGGGAGAATGCATTGTATTCTTCTTGCCATTAAATTATGAAGTCGCTGGAAAAATATTGAAACTGTGCGAAATAATTTTTTCAAATTTATTTATGTTTTTTAATCTGCAAAACTTGGCTATTTAGGAATGGTAAATGGTTGAAATGACTCTTGAGCTATGTGACAAAGTCTACACTCCTGATCCTGAATGGTTTATTATTCTATTTTCTGAAATACTAATGAACTTTCTGAGATTGTGGGTAACCACTCTCCTGGTGATAGAGAACTTTCTGAGGTCACATATGAGTATTAAAATTTAAATTATAACAGCTAGATTGACTCACCGTCATTATTTTTTTCCAGGTATTTCTGGGCTGAGCTACAGGTTAGTTCAAGGGATAGTAAAAAATATCATCCCTGCTGTAGCATCGACAAATGCAGTTATTGCTGCTGCTTGCACCACGGAAGCCTTCAAAATTGTTACGAATTGTTGTATACCTCTGTCAAATCAAATGATATACAACGATGTAGATGGCATCTACTGCTATTCATATTCCATGGAGCTTAAGGTATATTTTATTGTTTAGTTGGCCAATATTATTATTATTGCGCCTGAAAAATTTATTTCTTGTGTTATTTAGTTTTTTGGAGTATACATTTTTGGTCTTCTCTACTGCTTGTTAGGAAGACTGTGTATCATGCAGCAGTCATCCAAAAGAAGTTGAAGTGAAGCCAAATATAACCCTGAGTGATCTAATCAAGTACCTGTGTGAATATCCTAGCTATCAATTTATGTCACCAGCTATTATGGCCAATATAGGAGGGAGGACAAAAACGCTGTACATGCCCAATATACCCAGCATTGAAGCAGCAACTAGGGGAAATTTGAAGAAAACACTAACTGGTGAGTTTAAAATTTTCTTTTGAGTTGCAGAAAGTTCAAATGCTGATTTATTACTACTGTCTCATAGAATAAAATTGTTGATGATTTTTTTTACTGGGGATGTGCAAATACTAGATTTTAAACTCCAGTTGAGTTCAAGTCAAACATTGTTATAAAAACAGAGTTTTGAGTTGAGTTCAAGCATCAATGCTATAGTGAGACATTCTTCATTCCCATTTATCCCCTTGAAATTTTACCCTGTGCTTTTGCTTAACAACTCTACTTTTGCTGCCAAGGGAAAGGAGGTGTTTCCAAATGTGGAAATGATCAATGTATCTTGTCTCACAGCTGGGGTGTAGTCCAAGATTCACTTAACCCTTTTACTGCCAGCCCATTTTGAGTGGGATGTGCGAAGACTGCCAAGGCTGTTTTCAGGAAGTTTGCAAGATTTCAGATTTTAAATAATTTCTAGTACTTAATTTTATTTAATACATCTAGATTTTTTCCCAATGCTGAAGATATGTTTGGGGCTTGAAACCATGCAAGAATTATGGGGGTTGAATACTATTTTTATAAAGGAAAAAAATAGCAATTTAATTATTATAATATTATGAAAAACTCAAAATTCTAAGTTTATTTTACATTATGATTAGAAAAATATAATTTACGTGAAATGAAACAGTATTTATTATTGAAAACAATTAGTTAACTCTCCAGTGGTACATTTTCATGTTGATCAATTAATATTTGCAAGGATTATAAAATATTTTCTATGACTGTACACTCACGCTCTCATCAGCTGATGCACACATGCTTATGGAAGCATTCACCGTGAAGGCTTTTATTGCATTTAGCACACACAGTTCAGGATCTTTTTCTTTGACCTCAAGTAAGACATCCATCACCACTGAGAAAGTGTCAAGCGTATGCATTTGTTTCCCTAACGATTTCATTCAATAGAGCTTGCGTAAAAAATAAACGAAAGTATGGGATTGGTTGTGCATCACTTGGAGGAGCATGCTTCGGTCCTGGTGTCTCTAGAAACTCAATGGGTATCTTTGGAGGGTTATCACCATTCACTCTCACTTTGAACCACTCCGCTTCTGGATCAGCATCTCTATCCTCTTCTTAGTCGGACCCACATGAGTCGTCTCCCTCAGAGGAAGAAGAGATCCGACGCCTCTTTGTCCCTGGCCTTGAGGTGTAAACAAAAGATTCTTCACTGCTAGAAGAAGAAATCTCTTCATCAGAGGTCTCTGATGGCAAATCACTGCTATCATCATTAGCGATGAGTGCATCTTCAATATCCTTAGATTTCAAATACTTGGACATTTGTCACAGGGGCAACCCTAAAATAATATTTTGTAAACTGTATCGAAATGCAAAATTATAAATTGCAAATTGCCCTATCTTGTCCAACACTAAACAACATGGAGAAAGAGGGGTGAATAGTTCCGGAAACTTATTTAGATACTTGAATTCATAAAACGTTACTATTTTTCCAATAAGATGCAGTTATGTAAGAATTGAACACCACAGGTTTTGCACCGATTCTTAGAAAAATTAGGTGACCAGAAAGGTCCAGCAAATAAATAATATGGCATAATGCAATAAACACCATAAATTTCACTGATCTATATGAATAAGGAAAATTCGTGAAAATATAATGAAGGCTATAAAAACACGGAAAACTTGTATTTTATGATAATGTAAAATTGTAAGATATATTATTCTTTAAAAATTACTTACCAAATATTAGAATATTTGGTAATCTTGCTGGAAACTGACACTGTAAAATAAATACTAAGAGCCACAGAGAAAACAGTCCAGTGCTAACTCAGACCAGCACGAGCTCTGACCAGCACAAAAGGGAGTATGATACTGGCCCGAGGGTAACCAAAAAGCTCAGGAGAACTTATGAGGCAAGCATAATGTGAACAATCGGCATACATAGGTCAAAGTAATGGCTTCAGGCGTAACTTAGTGGAATGCCTCCATGGTATAGAATGAAACACTTAGTAAGGTGCTTTGATGATATCGCTCAGCGACGAAACAATACCGAAGTCATGTTCACTCAAACCAACCCAGCGTACACAGGGTGAAAACATCTTAGTAAGCAGCTGAAATAAAGCACATGCCGATAAATGAGACAGAGCCCTTGAATACGCCGCATACATAGTCCAGAGAGAGCTGTGACCAGCACAAAACATGATACTGTGCAATACGATACTGAGCCAAGCATAACGAAAAAACACAGGAGGACTCATGAGGCAAATAAAGTAAACAAATAACATAAATTGTAAAGATAAAGTGAAATCATCTTGGTAAGCAGCAGAGATTAAGCTCAAGCCGGTAAATTAGACAGGAGCCGTTAAATAGGCATCATTACACGAAGTAAAAAAGTCAAAAAAGTTGGGCCAATAAATCGGCCCATGGCAGTTTTTGCACATCCAACGAGGGCCGATATATGCTGGCAGTAAAAGGGTTAATGATTAACTAATGTCTTGAAGGGTGGCGATTGTCTGATTCATTGCTAGGAAAATTTAGCCAATCAGAATTTCAGTGAGATGGCACCATTCCTGGATTCAAAACTGTGATGCCCATAATTGTCAAACCTGAGGTCATCAAGAAGCAGAAGCAGAGCTTGTGGAAAATTGGTGTTTCTGCAGAATGTCGAGCAACCTTGAAAATTTGGAAACCTTCTGGAAATTTTGGGTCCTGAAAATGCGGAGATCTCAGGGAATGTTCCCAATTTACCATAAAACCCTGGAAATAGTGCTGTGGCCAATTTGTATTTGACTTGAAGCTGTATAAGTACACTTACAAAAAGCTGTATTGTGTGGAAACTAAGCCATGGCCATGGTTTAAACATCCAGGATTAATTAGATTTTTTGTACAAAGAGGCGTAGCACAAATCATAAGCCCTTAATATTAATCAATGTTGAGAACATAAAGCTGCAATATTCTGAGTTTGTGTACGATTGAAATGTGGTACTTTTTGTGTTCCACATAATTGGTTTTTATTGACCATGTAGGTTTTGTCACTGTGCTACACCATCAGTTTGTTGCATCACTAAGTGGGACATGACAAGATGTAGATTGGATGGCCCAATTTGACATGCATATGATTGGAGTAACCTTTGTTTGCTTCACCCATCTTAGAGAAAATTAATGGGGGCTGAGTAAAGGTAAATTATTTTGGTGTGAATAATGTGAAGGAAGCAGTGTATCAAGAAAGTCATGGGTGAATGTGGTGGCAGAAACTCTCATGTAGAGGAACCATGCCGTCAAGCTAGGTGAGCAGCAGGTACTCTTTAATGAAAAATAGCCTCTTCCACTACATTAGCTCATGAAAAAGGGTTGTCTTCCCACTTCCCAGAAACACCAGCTGATGAATTGGAAGACAACTCTTTTTCACTGTGGAGGAGGAAAGATGAAGTGGTCTGATGGTCAGTCTGGCTCTTCTTTGTGAGGGCAGGGGGTCTCAAAGTGGGACCAAGGGTGAGGAATACCAGCTTACCCCACAGCCTACTGGCATGGAGTTCTTAGATGAGCAATGAAGGGAAAATATGTCATACACTTTCCTTTAAGTCTACTACATTATTCATTACCAGATTAAAATAGGCCATCTACGGTGTATTCTGGGTATTAATAATAAATGATAAATGAAATAAAAAACTGCAGGAAGACTCCGGTAGCCCAGCCTTTTTCTTTGTTCCTGTTGCTCATTCCGTTTATTTCAGAGAACTTATTTCATATGTAAATTCATAAACTTTTATAATTTTTGAAGAGTTAACATATTTTTTTATCTTTAATTCCATGAGGTTTTGAAATCCCCATGGTTACTTACATGCCATGATTGATTCTGTAGTAAGTTTCTTAGTTTTTTCATGATCTAATTCAATTTTATAAATGTTACCCTCATTTAGTTACTTTTTCCAGAAATGTGAAATGGAAGTTAACGAAGAGCATTTTAGGAAGTGCATTTACATGTTTATTTAAAATCACATGCTATACAGTTACATGCATAAGATGAGTATAAAGATGCAATTTACTATTCTAAAAGGCCATCTACTCGAAGAGAAAAATACATTGCCTGGACTATGATCCGATTTTAAAATTAAAAATAAGAAAATCTTTAGTGTAACCAGTATCCTACAAATTTCCTCCACTGAATTGGAACAATGTGACTATGCTTTGCATTGAAAATTGTCTGAAGTGGAGAATGTGAAATTTTTCATTCATAATGTTGCTTTGATTTTGTTTTGTTATTCGTTCTCACCAACAAAATTTCAGATGAGAACAAAACATTTTCCAAATGGAAACCTATGAACTGCTGGCTTTCTCATGAGAGAAGTGTGAAAAACTTTTAAAGTTAATGAAATTTAACCCTTTTGCTGTTGTCAGTGGAATTAACCCTGATTCCAGAAAAGTGTCACATATCCAGAAAAAAATTCAATGCTCAGCTGTTGTGCAGGATGATTGCATCTAGCATCGTGTGCTCACATAGTTCAACTAAAATTCTGAAAAGATGGCAGCACACTAGGACATGGAGGCAATTTCAAAACATGGAAGCTTTATCCACATGTCGTGTTGAAGGGAAAAGTTTTCCTACACCAGTGGACTATCTCCCCATGTCACACGTGGGAATCTCCGCATGATGCAGCGAAAGGGTTAAATACAATGGTGCAACATGTAGTGATTTTGTGGCCAGAATTTAAGTGTGCATAAAGAATTCTTTTTCAGTTGTGGAAACATCATGCTGAAACGTCAGATGCAACCTTGTCATTCCGATTGGCCTGTGTAGAGTTTCACCAGGTTATTATAAAGTGCTGATTACGCTTAGCCAATTCAGGCAGTGGCAAGTGGTAACATGAAGCACAAGAAGGGGAAGAGGGGCATGTTTCGCCCCCTGCGTAGTGGAATGGGGAAAGGAGGTGGGAGGAGCTGGGAACAGAGAATGGGAGTGGCTGAAGGGGTGGAGCCAATAACTGGCTGGAGGTTGGCATGGGAGGGAAGATTAGATGTGTAGAGTGTGCAGTACCCCCATTAGGTTAATGGCCCTCAGAGGGACAATAGAAGCATGAGACATCGGGGAGGGGTGAAAAGGAAAAAGAAGCATCCTTAGCTTTCTTTTCTTCCCTTTCATCCCTCCTTGATCTCTCTTGCTTCGCGAGTCCCTCCAAAGTTCACTAACCCAATGAGAGATCTGTTCCTTCAACCCAACTAAATAGCTTATGCAATGTATCCGTTGTTTACCAGGTAGATCTCAAGCTCTTGGGCACTGTACCTGCGGCTAAGCTTTATGATTTATAATGCAGGGTTGTGGATGCCATCATGAATGCAGTTGAATATGTATCAACATTTGTAATAAAGTGTTTTTTGTTTCTGTGGGGATTGGGACTATGGTAAGTAAGTTTGTGATTTTGTTTTCATGTTTGGATACCCCTTTGATCAGGACCTACAATTTGCTTCATAAAAATGAAAACTTTGCATGAACGTAGTTTCTGATGATGAGTATCTACTTTATTTGTATGCAGACTTGATAATGGGAACCCCAGTGGTCTGAAAATACTGTTCATTACAAGGTACCTCCCCTTGGCAACATACACTTGTAATTCTCATGCCACATGGCTTTGTTTCTTGAGGGTTATAAAAATTGGACCTCATAATGTTGAATTGGACTAAATTGTGGTAATCTTTCTGTTTTGATTTAGATCTTGGACTCATCCATGGAAGTGAAATTGCTGTGGCCGACAAGACATCACCTAACACTGTGACATTCTCATTGAGATATGTGGTTGAATAGCTGTAACTTGGCTGGTTTGACAATTTTGAGGTAACTATTAATGTAATGGTATAAGTGTATTCATTACTTATCTATAGTTAATTTTGTTAACTCAATGGTGCTGTTAATTTAAATGCATATTTGTATGTTATGTATTCATTTTTATAGCTTTAATCTCTGTTTAGAAAGTTTTGGTGCGTGTCAGGCTATGTTAAAGTGAGGACCTAAAGCTTGGAACCGTGAATGCTGACTTCAATTTTCATTACATTTTGTTATTTAATTAATGAATATTTCAGAGTTTTCAGTATTTTGCCTAAATTCCATGTGCTGCATGGTAAATTTGTTATGTAATCCAACCCCTAATTGCTGCAGGGCATAAATATATGGCTCCTCTTTGAGCTTTATCTTATTTAAAGGATGATATAATCCTTAACGATTTATTTACTAATACTATTTTTTGTATAATTTGAACTGTTGAATAATGATTTTCAATTTCTCACAGTAGGGGACATAATTTATAAAAAAAATGAATATTTTATTAGATTTTTTACCTTTCTGTAAATGATTTATATTTCCAAGTCACTACTCTCATTGACAAGGCTTCACACCCTTTCCTCCTCTCTCTCTCCTGAGCTGATGAATCAAGGAAAGGCATGAATACAAAAAGGTATGGAATGATCATTCACTTTAGAGTATGCAATATTAACCTCTCCAAAAGAGGTGGTGCCCTTCAGAAACCACTCCCAAACAGCAAGATGAATATACTCTGTATGGATTCTTGGTAACATTCGGAGCTCAAGTTATCCTCAAGGGGGCCCAGGGTGCATATCACTGGTGGAAGGCTTATAGGCAGCTCCTTGATAGGTCGCATTATTAAGATAGGGAAAGAGTGAATGATGGTCGAGGGGACAGTGAGTGAGAAATGGCAGCGTAATCTAGGAATGCAATTTTATAATAAAAAAAGAATTATACTTCTTCTCCCGTTCATACTTCCGTGGTAGTGGAGGCCCAGATAAAGGACGTTGACAGGAAAGAAAACAAAAGCTTGAATTTTTGTTCCCCTTTTTGTACCAAATATGATAAAAGTATTTTTGTTCCATTTATGATAACTTCTTTTTCAATAATACCAATTCTTAGCCATAGGGTGGTTCTGGTTTAGACCAGTGTTAGTGTGTTTGACTCCCAATCCGAGGGTCGCAGGTTCAAGACCAAGCGACGGAAAACATTTTCCTGGCTTGCCAAAGACGTTTTGCACGCTACCCCAATTCAACCCCTCTACTGAGAGGCAGCAGTTTCAGCACAAGGCATTGATGATGCAGATCAAGGAGATCAGTTGGACTGGTATAAACAGCCACAGCTTCGGGTGAGAGTGATACTTCACAGAATCGGCCAGGCTACTGCAATGTGGAAGGCAACAGGAAAACCACCACATTAGTCTCCCCAGAAAATGCTGTCCTTCATTATAACTATACATGATTTGATGGCACTCCTACCAGTAAAATAGTCCCCCAATCGAATCTCTGGGTGGGGACTACTGGGAGGAGTACATCAGTCAGTAAGGACACAGCCATAGGGAAAAGAGTTTTTGAATTTTGTCCTAGTGTTACCACATAATTCTCATAAAAAATACAGTAGAACCTCTTTTTCACGAACCTCTAATTTACAAAATGACACCAATGTACGAACCATGCCGCCGGTCTCTATCTTTTTATATAGGAAACCATGTAAAATGACCTCCATTTTACGAAACCTCCATTTTATTTATTTACAACGTGAGAAGCCGGTCCCTGGGAGTGACTGACCCCTGTTTTACGAAGTATTTGAAATTGTTTTGTCACACTGAACACAGTGCAATGGAATGATGATTGCTGTATACCACCACAGGAGCAGTTGAAGTCAGATTGGCCATGTTGGAAGGGCCCTCGGCCCATATATTTCAAATGGGAAAACTTGAGTGTGAGTATAGTGCTTAAACTGTAGTAAGAAATCCCAGTGACTGATCATCCAAATCGCAATTCAATCGGAATTATATGATCCAAGGAAAAAATGTTCAAAGATGCATGAATTTCCCATGTATTCTTATGGAGCACAGTGCTCAGAGGTCCTCCATAAGATGGCCGGATGCACAACTTTAGGGCTTCACTCGGGGAGGGGGTATCTTCATTCCATCGTATTGAATTCAGTGTTTTGTCGTCAATGTATCATTCAATGTGTAAACATTCAGCATTAAGCAAACGTAAGAAAGAGCATTTCAAATTCAAGAAATCATGGAAAAGGTATCAAAAAACCTTAACAACATTTCAAAATGTAATGCACACCACCTCTGCCCATATTTTTGGGTCACGTCTAGCGATGTTTTCCCCCACGCGAACGACAGAAACAACTGGTTGTGCTCCGAGGGTGATAAGTTGGGTAAGCCATCTCTAGTAAGCAAAAGTAGGTAAAAGTAAAAAGATTTTAAGGTAGGTATTTATTTCACTTGCGCTTGTGGTCAGCTTGAATAGTATATGATCCTGGATACAAAGGCTTCTTTTCTAAATCAATTTTCACTTCAGATAAAAGGAAGAAAGAAATTACTAAGTTTCCTCTTCATTGGTGGTAATTTTAATGGCCTATAAGCGTAGGCTATAAACAAATTTCTGCCAGGTTCTATTACTCAATTCTCGTGTATCATATGAATTGGCCAGTTTATCAAGCCTTTCTTGAAGATGGTCACCCGATTACATTGTAACCATAATCAGCACGGAGTAGCCGTTACAGTGTCTTCGCTCTCAATAGCTGGTTTGAGTTTCTTCCTTCCCTTGATATCAGTTCCTATGTCATCCGAGAGTGGCTCGCACCTATAACTTTGTTGCCAGAATCCTTTGAAGTCAGAAAATTACATTGTAAGCTGTGAGCGAGTGAAAAAATTTTGGATGTGCAATTCATTTTATTGAAACATTAACTTTCTTTTAATCCTATTTATCTTTATGCAGTGCACTACTGAAACTGGATTGGGATTGTTAAGGTTTTGATTGCTTGAAAGATAACCTCCAATTTACCAACCTTATGATTTACAAGGCTCAAATTTTTGGGTCCCTTCAACTTCGTAAAATAGAGGTTCTACTGTAGATTAGTGTGGCCAGCAAGGAGGTCATACCAGGTTTTGATAATGGTTTAGTAGAAACATCAGATCATTCCAGGGTATTGGCACTGATTTACATTGACTGTATTGCTGATTATTAACTATCAGTGAAACCTAGAATTTCAATCCTTCAATTGAATAACAAGAAGGAACACACACAATTATCTATAGCTCTGTTAAGCTCAACTGTGTCCATCGAGCAGAGAGATGCTACGAGAGGTGCTGCTGATATACCCAAGTAAATTATGGCATATCACCATCCAAGATTGATAATGATGTCAGTGAATCATTTGTGAATTTTAATTGTTGCATATGGCATTATTCAACCTGCCTAAAATGTATTATTCATGGTAAAAACAAGTTATTATGAAAGTTCAATAGGAGGTTACTTGCGGCAATTCACAGATTACATACCACTTGAAGTTAATTGAAAAAAAAAATAGTGATAGTTTTTGTGTAGTTATCTGCTGTTATCAATTCTACTTAAACCATTTTACAGCAATACCAGACTAGGTTAGTCTGAATTATATTAATTTGCAAACAAAAATAAACAGTCAAAAATACCAGTTAACCGACAATAATGCATTGATCTTACTTGTCTGGTACAAGTGGCGCTTAAACTCTTCCAGTATGTACGACACAGCATGTGAGTCCCTTTAAATCCATGTCTCAAGCATGTGTGACACCATATGCATCTGACTTTTTATTTGTTATTACTAGGAAATTAACTATAGCATTTTAGGTGGTTGTAATCATAGGAGAAGTCAAAATAGTTGCAATTACTCTTGAAAGTTCTGATATTTACACCTTCCATAACTCTTTTCAAGCATAAAATTAATGAAATAAACACCAATTTACAAAGCCAGTGCAGACCGAATGAAAATTATTTCATCATTGTATGACTTAATTCGATCTCTTATTTGGTCAATTGATGTATCATTTGATAATGCAGTTAAATTGAGATGTTGTATTGCATGCAGATTTTAATTATTCTATAGTTAACATTTGCTTGAAAATTTTTCCAAGTAACCCTCCTGTTTACTGCATGTACTGAGCTCCAGTATTTTGGACTCCAAGCTTCGCATGGAGATTCGAAGCATTTTTCGTCCCACAACACTCGTCAAGTAGCGGAGCGCAGTACTCCATGCCCTCGAGTGTTTTGGTCAGAGTTGGAGCTGTGGGAACTGTATCCGACTCTGTTCTTTGCTCTGTATCATCTCTTTTTCACAAACTCCTGCTTGTGAATCTCATCAATGAACATGGTCTGGCAAACATCAAGATCATTATCACTCTTGAAGTTGTAATCGAAATCCACCTCTCCTGCAATCTTTCATCACTCCTCGAGAGGCGGAGTTAGTTCTCCCTCTTGTGTTCTGTCAACTGTAATGTCAGGCATCATATGACTAAATCATGCTGCTTCAAAGCGACTGGTGACCTATTCTTTGCTCACAAAATCCCATGTGTATTTGACAAAGTGCATCTAGCTTCCACTCAGTTGTTTGTAGCAGCTGAGTGGCCAGCCACTTTTTTACTTTCTGCTTCTATATTTTTTGCTCAGAACATCAGATGATGTCTTGGTCAAGGGGCTGAAGGTGACTCATTGTGTTTGCTGGGAAACGAAACGCTTTCCTTTCAGCGCCCTTTTTATTTTGGGGAACAAGAAGTCAGTCTGCAACAAATCCAGGCTGTAGGTGGGGTGATGCAGCATTGCTATGCGCATCCTGTCCGGTAGCTGTGTGACCAACAATGATGTGTGAGCTGGCATGTTGTCATGGTGAAGCACCCAGTTGTCAGCGATGTCTGGATGGACACGCCAGACCATCAGTTGAAGACGCTGGAGCACTGTCTTGTAGTAGACAGCAGTTATGGTGGCTCCAGTAGGCACAAACTCTTCATGTACAAACCCTTTTGAATCGAAGAAGACAATCAGTATCGATTTCACTTTGGATTTTGACATTCTTTGGGCGAGGGTGTGTGTATGTGTGCCATTCAGAACTTTGCATCTTGCTTTCGGGGTTGTATTAAAAAATCCAGGTTTCATCCCTGGTTATTAGATTATCTAAAAAATGTTCGTCACTTTCAAAACTTTCGGAAATTTCATGGGAAATTCGAACACGACACTCCTTTTGATCGTCCGTCACAATTTTTGGAACCATTTTTGCACAGACTTTGTGCATGTTCAAGTTTCCAGTCACAATTCATTCATGTCCATTTTTGATGTGGACGGCCTCCCCGAGTGCTGTTCGTCCTCTGGTGCCTCCTGCCTTTCTTTGAAGGCCTTGTGCCACATGTAAACCTGCATCCGGAACATCACTTCCTCGCCGTAAGCCTCCTGTAACATGGATAAAGTCTCTGTAAAAGATTTATTCAATTTCACCCAGAATTTCACAGCGTAACACTGTTCCAGAGTGCGCTCCATTTTCAGAAACTCCGACACACCTCCCATACACTACTTCACTTTCCAGGCGATTGTGACACTACCGCTGCCAGCAGGCGACTGAGCGAGGGCGTGTTTTGAAAGTGAAGGTCACCCCCACCTTGCACAACTTTTGCTCCCGCCATGCGAGCGCTTCCTGCGCCACACTACGACAAGTTCCGGTACTTTTGGAACAAACCCTGTATACACACAATTCAAGTAATTGCTTTGGATATCTATTGCCGAGTCTACACTAACGCCTTAAGGTCCACCTTAAGTGAGAAGTCTCTTTAAGGTGGTAATGTAGGCATCAGCAGCTTCCATTAAGAGGCTCTCCACATAAGGAGACCAAGACCCCCTACTTACGGCTGCATAGTCAATTGTTTCCACGAAATATCTCCTCAAGCGCAATGTCGTCTACATTTCTGCTTACTGTGAACTCGATATAAAATGCTAATAAAGATTTCTCAATGACACTATTGCATGAAAAGTAAGAATATTATGTGAATTGTAATTCTTTAGACTCATTCATCTGTAGAGAATTAATTATTCATTCATGATACTCCTTGATATGTTAGAAAATAGGATCTTATATTGCCGATAAATGTTGTCAATGAAAGGAGGTCTAAAATTGATGTTTTGTGTGTAATACAAGCACCATTTGCAACTTCACTATATAACTAGATAAGTGTTACACAGTAAACATGCAAACTTTTAAATATTTTGTATTTCACGATTTGTAATAAATTTTTTTCAGTATATCCGTTGTAAGTCATGTGGTGGAATGAGGCTCACACGTTTGGCCGTTAGTCATTTGACATAGCCTAGTTAGGGTAGTGACAAATAATTTTCAATTGTCAATTTACATATTTCCCGAGAAATCGCCAGCATTCATTGGGAATACATTCTAACAAAGCAGTGAATATTTTACCATTTTTTGCCTAATATAAGTATGTATTAAGAATGTGATTAATAATTCTCGCGAAGGAAATTTATTGGTTAGGTGGCCAGTTCATTTCGCTCAGTAAAATTATGACTATGCATTTATAATGAATCCATTTACAGCCTCCACAGACAATACAGTCAAAGAAACTTCCCTAAGTATACTAAATATGCTAAGTATACAAGGCACAACACCTAACGTATTCCTAACGAAGCATACGTCTTCTGGATGAAAATGAACAACGTATTGTATACGATGTTCCGTTTTGGAATGAAATCATCTTTTAGACATACTTATATTATTTTCATTCTGTCAGGGAAGCCAAATGAACGTTAACCGGCTTCATTCATCATAATCCCTCGCAGAGAATTCGACTTCGATGAACACGTATGCCTCAAATGGTAAAGAATGCACTAATGATTGATTTCCTAAGTGGTATAGTGACACATCAGCTCCAAGGATCTTAAAAATGTCCTTTTCTGCTTGTTATACTCCTTCAAAGAATTCTATCAAGCTCGCCGTGCTAATCATCTATTGTTTATTTACTTTGTGTTTAGTTCCTGTTTCGCGTCGCTGCCATCGATTTAAGGTTCATCTAAGGTGGTAGTGTAGAGACCATACCAAATTTAAAGTAAGCCTTAAGTGAAGTCACTTAAGGTGAGTCTGTAGTATAGACAAGGCATATGAAGCACATCACTTAAATACCATATTTTGCTGGTTTTTTAGCATGCATATCTTAAATGCATATCTACCAAGAAATGGTATTAACATTTAACCCTTACAAACTTCAGGACCCAGCGAGAAACTCTTTTGAAAATCCTCTAAAACACTTCAAATATCCAGCTGCTTGCTGTGGTGCCATCTGTTTGCTCCCATTTGGTACAGGTAATGTGGTTGTTAATGCAAGAGCATTAGCAAGCACTTCAAATTGTCTGGTGGACGTAATTGAGCATAAAATTGGTCGTCCTATTCGACATGAAGAAAAGAGTTGATTGATATATTTTCTCTATTTGGCCTCAGCAATGAGGAGAGAGACAGAAGCTTTGTCAGTGCTTTCATTTCAATTGTAAAGCTCATTCAGGAGACCGAAGGGATCATTGGTCCGCCCAGGATTCAGTGAGGGATCTGGGAATCAGGGCACAGAAATCATACTCATGCATTACTTACAAATTCGTCTTTATTGAATTGTAACCCACAGTACACTCTCTTACTTTACATCATCTCCCACAGTCCAGGTGGGGAGGGTAGGAGAGATTAGAAGGGGTGGAAGGGGTTGGGGTGGCAGCTTCCTCTTGTATCCCTTAGATTGCATTCCCTAGCCTCGTGTGTCGTGTCTTCTCCACTAACCTAGCCAGCTGCGAGCGTCAGCAGAAGATTGTGGAGGAAGTGGGTGGGGAAAAGGGAAGGAAGGAAAGTGGCATCCATGGGAGCAGAAATGAGATGGCATATGAACACTTTACACCACTTCCCCCCTCAAACAGAAAAATTGAACACAGTGAAAATTTTTCTTTATCGAACAATACAGCAAATTACTGTAAATCAGCTCGTACACATATCTACCTACTAAAGATTTATATGCTGAAGACATACCAGGTATCATGTTGTCAAATACCCTCAGAATATAATAAAAATTAATGTTCAGTTCAAAATACATGGACATCCAGTAGTATGCAGCACTTAAGGAACAATTAAAAGAAACATCGGTACATCATAATGGTTTTTAGATAAATTGATGGAAGGAAAATCGGTTTAATATAGCATGGTAGTCCATGAATTTAGATGTAAAGTTTTACAAAATGATAGGAAAAAGTATTACAATAGGTGTGACTCATTATTATGATTTGGAGACAATTTCACTTTCACATAAGTAGCCTCAATTACTCCTGTTGCCCCTTGTTGGCACTCACTGGAGATATAGGCTTTACATTTGCACCACAAATGATGCATGACAATGCAAATGCAAACACCAAAATAATTCCCAAACTACTCATTTCAATTCCCTAGTTTTGGGCTTTCCCCCACAGGACTTATTGCCCCCACAGAAAGGTGTTTTCTTGGTGCAAAAATATGTTCACAGGCAAATGTCAAAGCTTAACTACTTCCGTGTATGCGGATTAGACCAGCTAACACCGAGGGAAAGAAGCCAAAAATCAGTAAACTGTAATGAAATGAATGAATGAAATATGCTAGGCAAATGACATAGGTTGAAACTGCAGTTGACTTACTGCCATAGTTACAATGTCCAAAGATAGTGTGCCTGTACAGGCACTTTCGACAATGAGTGGAGTTTTTCTTCATGCCCATTCTGGCATTTTCGGCTTTTTAAAGATTGATCAAAGTTAATGGTTTAAGGCATGAACATCATGTGTGCTTGTTCTGGGCAAATATGATAAAGAAATTTGCAAATAGTGCCTCTTGTGCTGTATTTCTTACCTAGCCCTCAGTCGACTAGTGGGCTGTCATCAATTGTGATCAGAAATAGCTACCAGTGGAGATTATTATGAGAAGAAAACAAATGATGGTCGAGGGTTCCACATGATTAATAGGAAAGAAGACTCTCCCATTGACTAAGACATTTTAACAAAATATTTATTTTTCTCCCAGGGTCTATCATTAAAAGAATAGCAATCGCTGATGATACACCATGAAAAAGAATTATGGGGATTCATAAGGCAAGGAAACTCTTCTTGAGGTGCTTTCATAGAAATGACACAATTGAAATGATCCCATAAGGACCTTACAGTTTGAACATATATACCCATGACATACTCTTGAACACCCCACCTCTGACCATTACATAGTGAAAATCCAACCCAGAAAAACAAAGAATAAAGTCAGCTTGGCCCCACGAGCCTATCCAAACCAAAAGAACATGAATGGGGCAGAAATGATACTGTCATGAATAATTTAGAAAAAGTTGTTCGTAATTAGGAAACACCTACAAACCAATTATGTGCTGACTGCTCCTCACAAGTCTTCTGCTGCGCTTACAACCTAAGTCACACTCACCCAAGTGCACACTTATTGATGATTAAACTCATTTCTGTCAATCTCCGTCATATTTGATGGAAGAATGTAATTACTTCACTGGTTGTATTTTATTGAGCTCTTTCTGTAGATGCGTGCTTCCAAGAGTTTTTCTCCACTAGTCTCCTGAGTAGCTTTATTCCCAGAAGACATTTATGTAATGTATAGTTTGAGTCCAGACTAATCAATTTTTAATAAGGTCTAAGTGAGTGTCATGTTAACCTCTTGAAGATATATCCTTTACCACATATTTGTTCAAGTAAAAACAAAATACAATCCCTAAGTGTGTGATTATAAGCATGGTGTCTTCTAAGGTGTATTTGAATAATCAGGAACGTTAGTTTAACTGGATGGTCAACATTTACTGTGGTCACTTTTTGTTTTTCTAGACCAAATTTAGATTGTGGACTGTATATAAACCATTCTGATCTCCCAATGTCCTCTCCTCAGTGACTGCATCCTAACCTATGATATGAATGATGAATATGTAGCCTCCAGGATGGTCCCCAGTAGATTACATATTGAACTTGGATGCCCCAGGATGCTGCATGAATGTTCTTAATGGCCTAACTTAGAATAAAAAGCGATCACATTAGTTTAGTGTATTATTCTTAGATGTGCTGATTCATATTTATGAATTTTATTCACAGTAGGCTGTTGATTTCCCTTTCAGATTCCCATGAACAATTCCAATGAAGTTCATCCTAGGGAAACTGGCTTCAGATGTGGATACAGCATATCCCAGTTGGGGATGAAAATTGTGGGGAAGGAAATGAGAAGTCATCCATTTGAAAGCACGTTATGAAGATATTACTCAATGTAAATGTGTATTCATCTGACTTCCAGTCTTGCTTTATTTACTGTGTGAAGTGGACAAATATGACCGCTTGTTTTTTCTCAAGATACCTTGCTCAATCAGACAAAAATATACAAATTTAGTACGGATGGGTCGGTTCTTACATTTTTCCAGTTCTTGATACCAGTTCAGTTCTTATCCAACAGTTCCCAGTTCTCAATACTCTGTTCCATCAATTTGGTTTTATTTTCTGAACGAATGGAAAATTTCAACTGGCAACTGCTAGAACTGAATGACTGTAAAGTCACTCAATAGGTAAATAGACCAGAAAGCTCATTAACAAAAATTGAGGTCTTAAATCATAATTTTATTAGCCAAGTCTAACTAAACTAATAAGTCTCAAGTGTCTAGAACCAGCTGTGCCAAGAACTGGGTGTCAGAACTGACCAATCTCAAATATACAGCTTTCTTTACAAAAAGCTGTGGTGAAAAATACCAATATTTGACTATTTGTATGTTGGTTTTAAGTAATTGCCCAAGTTCACCTGTTTTAGTCTCACTTATTGCTCATTCCATTTGTGCCTCACCATCTGTAACTTCTAGGGAATTTGGTATATGTGTAGTGCCTGTTTCTCCAGCACTAAATCCACTCACCAGATTAACAGGGACTAAATAGCTCCTGTGCTATAGACAAACATGTCTTGAGGACAAGGGGGAAAGTAAATTTATACCCCTTTCTTACCACTTTCATCAGGCTCATTTTACTTAGTACCAAGTTTTGTGTATAGGGTTCACCTCACACATGTACTGCAAAACAACTTGATTGATAATGTGTGGCAAAGGACTGCAATGGTTGTAATGAGTTGTTTCCCCTCTACCATTTGAACATCCTCATACCTGACTCACCGTCTTCTACATGGTATCTGTGACTCTGAACATTTGCTATTAGTTTTTATGAGATGCAAAACTGGAATATTAAATTTATTTGGATCACTTGAATTATCAAGGTCCATCACTTAGGCACTCACGTAATCATTTAACTCAAATTTCAGTTACTGTCTCTCAGCATGGTATTTTTTTTAGTTTATTTAGTCTGTGGATTTGGGGTAAGAAAGATCGGCACTGCTGAGATATCAGGGTCTATTATAGTTATTTATGGTGAGGTTCCAACATTTTTATTGATTTAAAATGGATTGATGTCTATTTAAATTTTCAAACGTGTTTGATTGCCAAGGTTACTCTCTTTCCTCTTTATCCTATCTCCTTTTAATTTAAAATGGGAATGTTTCCATAAAGCTTTAATGATTTATTGTGTTAGACGTGGAAGTTTTCTATCTTTCTTACAGATTGGCTTACTTCCATACGAATTTTTTATTCTGTTACTGTAAAACATTGGGTCAATTCAACTGTTGCTTACTAGAGACTGGCAAGGCACATGGTTCAGTGCTGTTGTGTTCAAATGAGAGTTTTTTGACACCTTATCATACAGATTCTCTAACAAAAATCCTCTTTTAATAATGTTCCTTAAGAGTAATCCCCCGAATAACCCAGGCTTTGCCATATCCTAAATCCTTGCCCCATGCAGTCTGGATTAGAGGGGGTCAACTATTCTTGCATTATATAATATTCATTAATTATTAGTAATTATTTTCTTCTGTGATAGCTTCCATGCAGTGCATCCAATGTACAATTTTATTGTGAACTCAGACTGTTTTAGTTGTTTAATTAAGCTATGTAAATAAAACTTAAGATTTGTTGAAGCTTATGAAAATTTGGCTAATTGAAAACATCTTTCATGAAAATGTTTTGTCCTTTAAACTGAGCCATGTAACAAGGAAGTGTTCTCAAAAGACTGGAAGAAGCATTTAAGTGAGGTAAAATAAAGTACTGCCATTAAATTTTTTAATGAACTCTTTCAATTTGTATCAGATCCTTGAAGTTCTGTTATTAACCCTTTTAGTGCGGCAGGCTGATACATCGGCTTTGGCATCTCAGGCGAAAAGTGCGGCAGGCCGATATATCGGCTCATAGGCAAAATATTGTTTATCTTTTGCACACAAATATAATTACAATTATTTTTTTTATGAAGTATAAGCGTTTTTTTATTATTACCTGATTCAATGCATACGCAATAAGAAAAACTGCATATGGATATTTTAAACAATAACTTTATAATATTTATTTTCCTAGAGTGATGCATTTCATTCTAGTTACCCTCCGCATTTCTCACTAGAACCGCTGGCAGGGGTCAGCACCAAGAGGGTTAAGGATGCACATCTTTTAATGCAATTTTTACAGCTATTGATTATTTTTCTTTGTTAATTGTCAATACCTTATCAATAATGTAAGGATTGAATTCTGCTTAGCTCAGGGTTGTGTGGTGACTTACATCTGATTCAACCACCATCCTTACAGACATACACCTGGAAAGCTCCTGGTGACATAAGAAGATAAATTGATTTCATTCTAGTCAAATAGATATTTAACCCTCTTAGTGCTGACTCCTGCCAGCAGAACTATCAAGAAATATGGAGGGTAATTTAATGAAATGTATTGTTTTTGGAAAAAATATTACGAGGTTATTGTTTAAACTATCCATACACTTCTTTTATTGTTTATAAAATGAAATAGCTAATAATCATGAAAGACTTTTTCAGCATCTAAAAAAATAATTGTAATTATATATGTTTACTAAAGTTGAACAATTTTGGCGCAAGAGCTGATATATTGGCCAGCCGCACTTTTCCCCCGAGATACAAAAGCCAACATATGAGGCCCACCACACTTAAAGGCTTTAAGAGTCCAAAAAAGATAGTTGTAGCTAGCTGTTCCAGAAATTGATAGTGATCACAATCTAGTCATGGCCAAATGTAATCTCAAACTCGAGAAATTAGAAAGAAAAGGAGTGAGGAGATGGCAACTAAGTTGGCTTAAGAACAAAGAAACTTCAACAGAATACTGGGAAAGGACAATCAATCCCTTACAATTAACAAGAGACAATGATGTTGAAAAGAAGTGGAATGTAGTCAAAAGGATAATTTTAAGAACAGATGTGGAGGCAATTGGAGGGAAAAAGGCAGTGGGTAGAAAGGAATGGATAACTCCAGAAATAATGGGGATAATAATTAGATGAAGAGAATTGAAGGCCTGGAATCAATTGGAAGATAAGCTAGAGTACAAAAAGATGAGGAATGGAATAAAGAGAGAGTGCTTAAGGGTCAAAGAAAGATTTTGGAAGAAGGTAGCTAGGAAGTGGAAAAGAATATGGTGGATGGGAAGATGGAAGTTGCATCAGAATGTGTAAAGTCGTTCTTTGGTAAGAGGAAAGTGAAGGGGAGTGGGTTGAAGAACAGCAGAGGAGAGTGGAGTGGAAGGAATACATCGAGACACTATACAATGGCAAAGTACTATGAGAGTATGAGATAGAATCAGAAGAAGTTAATGCTGAGGAGAGAGATGATTCCATCCGAAAAGATGAGTTTGATGTGGCAATACGAAAACTCAAGGAAAATAAGGTGCATGGAATCGATGATATCCCGGAGAACTGATCAAAGCAGCTGGCTGAGGTCCACTGCAGTCCATGTATTTGCACTTGCTTCATTCGAAATCCAAGAAGACCTTGCATTTCTTCTAATTGATTTCAGCTTTCCCTCTCTTCTTCAGTGTGCTTCAGTAGCATTACTAGAATGTAGTGCATCATTGATGATTATCTGTTAGATATATGAGACAGGAAAGATACCAGACAACTGCACAAAATGTGTTATGGTCCCTATCCCTAAGGAAGGGGCTCCTTCTAAATGCGAGCACTATCAAATGGTAAGTGTACTGTCTCATGCATCTAAGATTTTAACCTCCATTTTGCTAGGGAGAAATGAAGGTACAATTGACAAGAGTACTCTCAGATGACCAATTCAATTTCAGAAAGGGAAGAAGTATGAGCAAAGCAAATCTGGCTTTATGGTTGATTTTGCAGAAAAGAATCACTAACATACTTAGCTTTTGTTGATGCTGAGAAAGCCTTCAACTATGTATATACCTTGGAATAAACTGTTAGTTGTTCTGAAGGAACTTTATGTGAAGTTATCGGAAAAAGAAAGTGTGTGATATTGTACTGATGCAGATCTGAGAGGGCTGTGATTATATGCAGAAAATACAAGGAGAAAGTTAGGATAAAGAAGGGAGTTTAAGGGTGCTCACTATCACCAAAACTCTTCAATACATGTATAGAGAGAGCATTGGATGAACTCCTTGAAAAAGTACAAGGAGGAATAGTAGCGCAAGGAAAAATGATCCCAATGCTTCAGATCGCATATGACGTGGTTCTGGTAGAAAGTAATAAAGAGCTGACTCACATTCTTGAAGAAATGCAGCATATTCTTAACAGCCTATGTAATCTTCGAATGAATCTGCATAAAACTAAAATCCTAGTTGCTACAAGAGGAAGAGATCAGGATGCAAGGTTTCTGTTGGATGGTGAATTGTGTCATGTGAAAGAGTTTGAATACTTAGGAAGCAAAGTAACTACTGCAGGAAAGAGTACCAAGGAAATTTGGTGTAGAATACTTAGAGCAAAGATAGCTTTAATGGGAAGAAGAAAATTCACATCCAACTCCACTGATATTTTGTGAGGAAAATGCTAGTCGAGACCTTTGTGTGGGGTGTATTGATGTATGGAAGTGAGACATGGACTGTGGGACATACAGAGAGGAAGCATCTGGAGGCTTTTGAGATTTGTTATTGGAGAAGATCGTACAAGATAAGCTGGACAGAACGAGTAATAAACCAAGAAGTACCCACTGAGGAAAGTAAACAGAAGAACAGCCTGTGGAAAGCAGTGAAAATAAGACTGGACAGATGGATCTCTCAGGTACTGCAGTATGAGGGATTGATGAAGGTGATTGTAGAGGGGATGATAAAAGGCATAAGGTATAGAGGAAGACTTAGATTGGAGTATTGCAAGCAGATGAAGAAGGATAAGGGATTTGGACGGTTTTCAGAAATGACGAGGACGGCAGAGAATAGAGTGTGGTGGAGGGCTGTCACAAAGCAATCCTGATGAATGGAGTATTAGATAAGAAGAATGTGAGGATGATTATTAACCCCTTGCGTGGGCGATAAAATTTCACTAATGCATCACTAGGTGGGGCTTTGCGAATTTAAAAGGTGCCATTTTGAAATTTTGGTGATTTATTTATATCATATAATTATGAAATATTAAAAAAATTTAATTTTTTGGCCATATTTTAGCAAATTAATTATAAAATTTCTACATTTTTACAACTTTTGCAACCTATCGATTTTTCATTAATTTGGAGCAGTATTTTACATAATAATGATTATTTGGCTTCTCGGTCATACATAGATCACATTTGAAGAAGAAAGTTGTAAATTCACAGGCGATGCTTGTAGAAAATCATTACGTCATAGGCATTGTACTGCGTGGTTGCATATTTACCCCTGTCATGGAAATCCAATCTTTTATCCATTCTCCCGAAATCCTGAAATATTTTTCAAAATATATTTTCAGAGTTCAATAGATTATGAATAGAAATTTTGAAATTTATTTTTTGCCTTCCTCAGTATAGGGAATCCGTGTGATATTTGTAGAAACATGACTGCGCACAGCGGCACATCACACTTATGGCAACACAAATGTTTCCCTTAGCTGTTTGTGTGATAAGCACACCACACGTCGAAATACCACTAGTTCCCGCTCTGTTACCTAGAGAAACGTGGGTATCTCCTTCTTCATAGAAGTCGTCACTCTTGTCACTTGAACTAACTTCATCCTCACTAAGTGCGTGCATTATAGTCTCCTCAGACAGCAATGTCCGCTTCTTTGCCATCGTGGTGAGTGAAATAAAAAACTTCACTTTATATTCCACTCGATTTCGAAGCAATGAAATTCATGAAGCAAAGGTAGAAGTTCCTAAACCTCAGGAACTACAGGAAGATCCACTGGACTTGCAAAAACTACTGTATATTTCCAGAAGATTCAACACCGCAAGAATACCAGACTGCGCGAATCACTGCTTTCAAACTGAAGGAGCCATAAAAACCCAAGATAGGAATAACGGGACTTTTTTCGCACCACAATTTTCACTATTTTGGGAGTCATGTGGCAGCAAGAAAGACTGGCATTACGGAGTTCTAAAAAAATCGTTAGGTAGCAGCACACTTCAGCAAGGCAAGAATAGAAAAAAGAGCGCGCATCTATAAGCAAAACGCACTGAGAAATTGAATTTCTCATGAGGCGCGCATATATGCGCGCTCCCCACCGGACGGTCGTTTTAAATCCGCGCATATATGCGCTTAGCCCACGTAAGGGGTTAAATTCACTGTTCTAGTACTTTCAAAAATATGTACACACCCTCTAGCCCTATTTTACGGACATGATTGACTGGGGTCAGGTTGGAAAAATCCTGTAGTTGGCTCACAGGGCTGGCTGCAGCCCCTGCTGTGAAAGCTTTACGTCGCTGAGAGACGACGAGGAAGTGCTAGGAACAACAGGTCTAGCGAAACTGGAGTCAAATATACTGAAGAGTAGACGCCCCAGCAGAAGGAATGCCCTCAAGAGACATGTCCACGCTACGGATCCAATCGTAGTGTTTTCTGTCGGGCTCCACCTTGACTTATCAGTTAGCTGTATTTTAATTTTAGGATCTACCGTATTTAAGATCTGGTGGACTGGCCAAATATGTGGTTAAAACCATGATTTCTGTGTTAGGAGCGAAGGAGGTGCAGTTCAAATCTACATCTGGGAATATTTTTGCAAAGAGCTATTTCATGTGGAACGGGGTGTGAGAACCTCAAAGATGCTCTCTTTACTTCAACGCAATGTGTCAGATTGGCACGAGATAAAACGAATTTTGCAGTTTGTAATTTACATTTTAACCTAGATAACTGATGAATATCTACCAACTCAGTCACACTTTACTCTCAACTGATATCAATCAGTGAAAGAAATTGAGCATCCCACGTATTGGTGGTTGGATTGTTTTGGCCTTGTGATGAACTACTGGAATATCTCATTCGAAAGAAATATCCGCCCATTGAATTACACTCCCTTGATAGCCGAGTGGCCGCCATAGCTTTCCATCGTTGCCATCCCCTCTTAAACAGTGAGGTAGAACATTAATGGTAGTGAAATTGAATTGATTGCTAATATATATTTATCCCTCGTCATCTGACTATTACTAATCATATATAAAGGCACGACCGATGGTGACGTAACCTATGTCTATCACCTATGTATAAAATTGCAAAAATGCTTCTTTTAACTGACCGCATTTTAATTTTTAAAAGTTTGTTCTGTCACTGCCTGATTTAACCCCTCGGTGTAAGTCGCGTAGTTTCCAAAGCCTACCCACCAATTTTAAGTCAATTTCGGTTTTTTCTTTATAGGGAAACAAAAGAATAAACCTGGCTGCCTTTTTCTCGATTAAAGTAAACCTTAATTCAAATGGACCTCGCTGTAAATCGACCCCATAAAATAGATATTTGGATAGGCGATAAGTATTTCCGAAGTCATTCACTGAGAAGCACCGGGACAGTTGATGGCTGACCGTCATCGTGAAATGTGCTCCGACTTCTGAGATCTCTCTGAGTTCTTGTACAAGAACTGATAACCAGACCGGACGAGTAGAACTGGCTTTTTAGCAAGAGAAAAATGAAGTTCCAGAGAGTAGGAAGAAAAGCTAATCAAGAGAACAATCCGCTGAGAGTAGGAGACAAAATATTTGTAATATGTAGGGAATTCAAATATATGGAGGTAATGATTAATCAAAGATAATAAAGAAGAAAAAGAAATAGAACGAAGGGTAACGCATGCCAACAAATGATACTGGGCTCTGCAAAAGCTCCTCAAAAGCATAATATTTCCCAGAAAACACAGTTAAATATTTACGAGACTATACTACCTACAACCAGTTTCCCCCTACGGCTCAGAAATGTGGGCCTTTAGCAAATACATGGAGAGAAAAGTGATTGCATTTGAAAATGAAGTTCTAAGAACAATAATGAGACCAGTAAGAGAAGGTGAAAGGTGCTGCATCGCAACGAACGTAGGACCAAGAGTACTATTTCCAGAGCTGGATATTATAGCTCTAATAAAATCGAGACACTTGATATCAAGGGGTGTCATGTCTACAGACGAGAAGAAGAAATGATGCTGAAAGAAATTTTACCAGGAAGACCTGAAGGACAAAGAAAGACTGAGGTGGTGGGACCAAGCTCATATCAAAAACTGAACAGCGGCGATGAAAAATCGAGTGCTGGCGTAAAATTGTTGGTGAGGCCAAAAACTTATCACGGTTTCAGTGGCCATGGAAGAAAAAAAGGAACAGGAAAAGAACATAACATGTTTAAAAACAGCTAAAATTTGAAAAAACGACGTAGGTACCTAAGAGAAATTAAATATCTTTTTATAACTATTTGCGCAATTTTAACAAGTTCTCTCTTATTAGCAAATACATGGAGAGGCAAGTGATTGCATTTGAAAATGAAGTTATAAGAACAATAATGGGACCAGTAAGAGAAGGTGAAAGGTGCTGCATCGCAACGAACGTAGGACTAAGAGTACTATTTCCAGAGCCGGATATTATAGCTCTAATCAAATCGAGACACTTGATATCAAGGGGCGATCTTCGATCATCCTGAGGAATAGAGAATCTTGTCGTGTATCGCTAAGCCTTTTGGGGTACATGACTGCTGCCGGCCCAGGACCTCTCGTACGGCCCACACCAAGAATGAACGCACGAGACTACGTAGGCAGTTTTGAAAATTACTCAAAGCCGTTTGTCAGAGAAGTCCTTCCAGAGGGAGAGTTACATTTATCCATGACAATTGCCCACTGCATACAGCCGCTATTGTTAACGACTTCTTTCAATGGAACGATGAGATATGGTTCTGCTATGACTGGCTCATGCACCTAACAATCCAATAGGAAACATGCATAATAACGCTGGAGTGAGAATCGAAAGAGAGAAAGAAAAAATAATTAGAGTAAGAGGATGAAGAGGTGGAACTTGGAAGTGTTGAAAGGGGAGAAAAGGAGAGAATACTGAGAGATAGTGGAGATTTACATAGGCGAAGCCAAGAAATAGGTACAACCGAGGAAAAATGGGAGTATATTAAAACAGGCAATGTAAGAGCGGCTGAGAAAACAATAGGAACAGCGAAAATGAGGGTAGAGAAGCAGTGGGTTACGGAAGAAAATATTAGGAAAATGGAGGAGAGAAGGAATTAGAAAAACGTCAACACCGACGTAGGTAGGGCGAAATGCAAGGAGCTAAATAACCAACTGCGGCAAATAACCAATCGAGTGAAGGAAAATTGGTGGAAAAGGCAATGTGAGGAAATGGAGAAACTGCAAAAAGAAGGGGAAGTGCGTTATACGCCAGGGTAAAGAATATACTGACCGGACGTCATTATGTTACAATCGTCTTCGTCGTCTTCGGCCGAAAGCGGTTCCAACTCTATTACAGGAATTTCCTACATAACTGCAGAAGGTAAAGCATTTTTTGAATGCTATTCATCTCTTTATGTCGTTACTTTGTCCTAGATATTCCGAGTGTTTCAATGTCTTGAAAACCATACGTGGGAGCATGCCTTTAACGCCCGTGGTTATTACTGAGTCATGTACTTTATTAAACTTTGTCTCATATGTGAAATATTATCCACTATATCACTGCTTTGCGGGCTCAAATAGCTTGTTGCTTCTTCTAATGCATGTTACCGTGTACTAACAGGAGATTTCGATGCCTGCGTAATCGATGAATTAGTCCCTTTCGAGGACGCATCACCATCATGTTGAGTGTTGTCTCATATAACGTTGTGCAATTAACCTCCGTTGCTTGTTCAGTTTTTCTCGCGTACGATTTCGCTTATGTTTTTATCTAATGATGTTGTTTTTATTACCTTGATAGATAATTTTAATGAGGATCTCATGAGATTATGAACTCCTAACTTCACCCTAGGAGTTCATAAAAATGTCTCATTTGCATGTGCTAATATGCATACTGATTTTTTACACACATGTTGTTCGTAAGTTGATTGCATAAAAACTACAGAATGGCTAATTTTATAGATTCCGGCATGATCCGCTTGACTCACACCAAATGATGGAAATGTAGGTCTAAAAAAGGCATGTTATAAATGAGAGACTAAATAATACAGTATTGATAGAGTGATAAATAAACTTGAAATTATATAACGTTGACTACCTAATTGGATGGGTTTTTAATGATATGTTGTGAAAAAGCTATTATACAGAATTACCTGATCCTTCTACTCCTGGTTGTCTACATGTTAAGTTGAAACTGGCTACTGTAAATGGCTATCTTTTTTGGCAGATTGGAAATTAGTGGTATTTTATTGAATTTTATTGAATTATTTGTGTTATCCCAGTTATCTCAGGCCATTTTTTTTCATTGTATACTCATTTGATAAATCAAAGTAGGAAGTGGCATGAGTAAATTTTCCTCCAAGTATGTTTGGACATCACATCACTAATGTACATGCTATATATTTCACCGACTTCAAACCTGGGTTTCGCTAGGGTGGGTTATTTTTCCACTTTTTTCTCGGAGTGAAATGTAATACCCGAAAAAAGTAGCCCACCCCCATGGACATGACAGGCATAAATTATTTCCAAATCGGATAATATCTTCTGTGAGAATTTTTGCCTCGAAGTTTCGAAATTTCGACTGAAAACATCAGAATTGTCATTATTTTTAGTTCGGTTAAAGCCACCATATTGGTCAGTGAGAATACGTCACTTGCAATAACTACTGACATTCAAGCCTCGATATGCCAGTTATATGTCCTTGGGGGCCAAATATGCCACCTCTGGGGCCGGAAAAATGTGCAAATTTATCTCAATTAAGCGGTTGTGCAGCTCCTTGCTCAGCTGGCCAGCGATGCTTACCTTGAAACCAAGTACCTCAGGCCCTTTGTGAGTGAGCTTCATGAGCTCATTCATCACGTAACTTTAAAAATGAAGTCTGGGAAATAATTATCATCCTCATGACCGAATCTTTCACAGCATTGAGGTTTTAAAAAGTCGAAAGAACTAGTAGTACGGATATAAAAAATTTAAAGTCATTCACACAAAATAAGGATATATCGTTGCTTACTTACAAAGACTACAAGAACTCCCGCCCATTTCAAAAGATAGGATGGTTTTCCTTAAATGAACGAATTCCGTTGTTAAGGGAGGCATAAGTAACCTGTTGACTCCGACTGGTATGCTGGAGGGCCTTTATCTTCCTCTTGTGCCTAGTTAGGGTTGTCAACATTCCATAACGGGGCACAGATGGAGTATCAAGGTAAGGAAACCTAGCAGTTTCATCAATATTTGGAACACTAGCTACCGAATAGGTCACGAGGGCACGTAACATTTAATTCATTCATTCATTTAACATAATTCATTTTTTCACATTGATATACAAACATGCTACGTATGAATCAAATCTGGACTTTATACTTCGATAATGCGCCTTGTAAGTGTGCCCTTCTCGCAAAATAAGCTTCAAATTTCTATAACGAAAAAATGAGTTCACCTTACATACGGAAAATTGCTGTGCTCACATTGTAGAAAATGAAATTATTTACAATCAGAGAGGCTATATTTAAATTTTGTAAATACCTGTATCATTTCCTTAGTGTTGAGTATAAAGAATAGTCATGTCTGGTTTGGAATGCGTTTCATACATTTACAAAAGTTTGACGTATTTAGAAATAAGGGTCTACGCACACCAAAACTTCATATTCTGGGCACGGTCTTTCACGGTTTCGGAACCGTGATGAGGTTCCTTAAACAGACCTAGAGATACGAAATAATTGCCCGTAAATGTCTTATGCCCCTGATTTTCAAAATTCTTCGTCAGATCGATTATTGTGCCATGTGTTGCTCACCTGTCCCTTGTCTAAGCCATCTTCTGCTTTCCAATATACGCACTCTAGGTGTAGATATAACCAGATGAGTCAATAACTTTGTAAATTTTTAAACTAATTTTATAACCAATTTATTTACTTTATCGTCTCCGCGCACTACGATGATAAAATGAAATTGAAAGCGACCGCAGTTTAGCCGATGGAATGGATTTAAAGATCTTTTCTCTTCATACTCAAGGGCACGTTATGAGAGATGTTATTCATTAGCCTTTTATATTCATTTTTGCTGGCAGGAGAGAGTGGTGTTCAAACTGAACACCGAGTATTTACTTAAAAAGTGGGTTGCAAAATTGAGGCGAAAGATGATCCAGCGAAACCTAATCCTGAGATATGATAAGGAAATAAGAACACTCTTGGAAGTAAGGACCTCGACTCTGTAATGCATACGAAGAAGTAAATATTATTGAGCATTATATCTTCATCTTTTCAGACATAAGGGTTAAGTTTCCCCCTCGCATACGAGGTGAACAACCACGGATTGCATCGTGCAGGCAACAAATGCTCAAGGAAAACATATAAACTGTAAGATGCCTAGTAAAAAACTCTCAATGATGGAAGACCCTCTACATTTTGAATGCTTCTAAAATTGAAAAAGCTATATTTCAGCTGGTTATATCTCCATATTTACTAACGAAAGAATATTGTTACCTTTCTCACACACGAGAGACGCCAATCAGATGGTAAGGACTTGCATCACTCAGATTACGTTAGGTCAAACGAAAGCAAACATAAAGGTATCAATAAAAATTTTTAAAATGAAAGAGTGTTAGATTCTGCAAATTTCAGCTTGTTATGCAGGTCTGCGAAGCGCTTGGAAAATTGCAGGGATATGAGAGTAAGAGGAGGGTATTGGAAGCATTGTTTTATAACGTTAGTTTAAAATGACGGAGGAATATTTTATTTTGTGGGCACCAGGGAAGAATGTGGAAACAAGGTTGATCCTGTCAGGATGGTGAGTTTTGGAACGAGGGGTGTGACTCGCAGTGGGGACAGGTAAGAAGCGCAACTAAGTTTGTAGCAAGTTTTATAGTTGGAGGGAAGTTCGGGGTGGAGGTGAAGGGAGAATAAGTAAAATGCTATTATTTATTTTTATTTAGCTTATGTCTTCAAGCTCATACATGAAATTTATGTTACCTCTCTCTTTTTCTCTAAAGTTCTCTTCACCTCAAAATCCCATTCGCGTCAGTTTACAGTTATGTATTGATATTTTAATCCAAGCAAATCAAACATAAGCACACATATTGTATTAAAAATTAGGTTTATTTTAGTGGAGTTCATCTGAGTAAGAAGGCTTGATATCTTCCGGAGACTTTGAAGGTTCTCCATCCGTAGGTTTTGGTGACTCTTTGAGAATTAATTTCTTCAATGAGTCCAAGTACTCTTCTTGAGATTTTGCAAGGACTTCAGCCAAGATCATGGATTCATTTTCATCTCCTGTTAATCCTGAAAATTTCCATATTCTAAATTGATAAATTGAAAACTTTAAATTCCAACAGCAGAGATAATTAGAACAATAAATGAATAAATGAGAGTGCATTGTCTGTTGTTGAGGGGTAGGTAAACAAAGGTGCAAGGGTTAAGTAATTTTGTAATTGGTAAGTTAACAGAGATATTTAGCTGACTTAAAATTATTTCTAAAACAATCCATAACCATTATATATAAATAAATTATTCGCTATACTTTCTTGGTATATCCGACCCAGGTTTCGGTATATCATGCCTTTTTTAAGGAATTTATATTGACATGACTTTTCGAGGCATGGGTCAGCCAAAGCGAGCGGCAGAGAAAAGAATAGAATAAACATTTATTTTACTCTGGAAAAGGTCCCTTAGAGCAACAATACAATAAAATAAAATGGCAGCGAGGTAATCAACAAATTAATATATTCTTAATTCAAATAAAAAAAATAATAGAGCTTAATAACATACAATGTATAAAGAAAAAGGCAAAAACAACTACTCTCATTGAAAAACAATAACTTTACATGTTATATAGCTGAACTCAGAGATAAGTATAAATACCAGATATATGTAGATATATGATACAAGATAAAAAAACATAAACAGACGATGAGATTAAAAAAAACAATTTTTGTCTAATTTAAAAAAATTGGCTATGCAAATTAAATACTGACCAGGCTAAACTATTCTGGAAAACATTCATTCAATAAAATTTCATACAATTTAGGTTGAAAAATTGCCAACGAGAGAAAAATTTCCAATTTCCTCACATCAATTGGAATAGAATTTCAAAGTTGTGAGACGGCCACGACAAACGACTTATGAAAGGTAATGGTTCGATGGGTCGGAAGTAGAAGGTTACTAGGTTCCGTTCAAGTAACCATTGCATGACTGGTAGTTGTTTTAGAAAACATATCAATTAGGCAGGACGGTTTGTAACTGGCAAAGATAGAAACATTAATAACTGATATAATGAATGTATATTCGAATAAATAAATTTTGAAATTCAAGGCTGATTATGTTTCGTCCAACAAATTTCTATCTACATAATACCCTGAGAGCCGCCGCATGGTCGTGTGGCAGGAGGTATTAGGTCACCAGCCGCGTAAATATGTAAGTTTTTGGGAGGTGAAATGGTGACATATATTATGGAAGTTTATTAGTGAAGTTCAGTTTCCATCGTGGTCGCTTATTGTGCGCGGAAAGAACGAGTTTTTGTACTTATTTGTTCGGCAGTGCATTTCTCTTATTTTATCGCATCTGTCAGACCTAGAGATGTCGTGAGGCGTCATTATGAATTCTCTGTGTCGCTCTGAAAAACATCAGATCTGAATTTCTCAAGCAACCTAAGCCTATCGTGTGGCCTCCGAGTATCTAGGGGCTCCCACCCATAGGAAGTGAACTGTGGTGCATGTGCTGATATTTCATTCTAACCCCGACTCCTGGCACCACGAATGAACGTTGTTAAGGTCCGATGACAGAACTTCAAATCGCGTCTTCGCTTATTTCATGGTAGATTACTGTATCTTCTGTAAATAATCTTAATTTTCTGTTAACTCGAGAACTTAGGTCATTCATACAAATAATGAATAATAGGGAGGTGATCACGCTTCCTTGAGGAACACCGCATGGACTTCGACCATATCAGAGATAAAACCATGAAACCAAACAGCTATCCTGAGGCCCGGGAATTCCGTAAATTTAGAGAAAATATAAAATTAAAAATATAAATCCTAGCCCAACAATGCGAAACCACGGACGCGTAAGAAAAGTAAATACAGTGGAACTTGGATAAGTCGAGACCAGTGACCAGTGGCAGACTAAGAGACCAGTGGCAAAGTTCGAATTATTTTATTAATTATTATTAATTATTTATTAATAATTAATTATTTGTTAACGAAGAATTATCCAAAAATTCTAATTAAAAATATAAAAAATACCAGTTATAAATAAAAACTTTAATGAAGTAAAACCTTAATTCTACACAATATCGACTTATTTAAATCAACGCGCACAACCTGATTCCGGGAAGTCAGTGTTTTGATAAACAAACAATGTGGAGAAAGGAAACGGTCGGGATCCTACTAGCCAACCTAATAACATCGGCTAAAGTGTGCACAGTGTTTTATTTATTTTTGTCGTTAGTTTGAAGCAAGATAGTTGTTTGTTTTACGTCGCTGGTGATGAATTCCTTACACAACGTTGTTCGATGGTACCGGTATCATGTTAGAAAAATTTCGATTTATCCAAGATAAATTTCGAATTAACCACGATTATTTTACAAAGTTTATATACAAATGTCTAGGTACCAGAGAAAAATTCGAGCGAAAGAAGATTTCGAATTAAAGAAGTTCGAATTAGCCATGTTCCTCTGTATTGACAAAAACAGAAAATAAGAACTCTTAAAGAATATGAACATTCAACAACGCAAAAACTAGGGACGCGAGAAGAAGAAAACGGGCAAGGAGACCTAGAGAGTCAGTCGAAGGAAACGGACGTAAAGGGGGTGAGAGAGGCCGATACCGGAGAAAAGCGGCGTGCAGCGCCATACGGTGGAAGAAAGCGACGTACAAAGGCCGCGGAAGTAGCTTCAATGATTTTAATACAGCAGAACTATATGTGAGGACGACGAAAGATTCTAGCTAACCAACAACGGAGGAAGGGAAGCCTGTTCACGCGCGCAGATGCCAGAGACCCGGATAATGATAAAGAAATCGTGAATAATAATACGATTTAGAAAAGATCTCTAATGCCCCAGTAGTTGCCCAAATCTATAACAAAAGACTCTAACGTTTCAGTCTTATAAAATCCTGCACAGTACATTTTGTCTGTTAAAGAAAAGTCTATGATGATTGACTGATCATTTTAATAGTCGAAGGGTAAATATGTCCATGTTAATCTCAAATACTTTTACATATGTATGGTAAATTGGGCCCAATAATATTCTGATTAGCGATTGATTGCTTTGGTGTTTTAAAACGAGTCTCTTGACAATAAACGTGTTTAACTTTGAGTTAATTATATGTCGAATGTGTTATTTTTGTATGTGTTTGTCGTAATATTAATGTGTTCACTTTAGAAGGAGATAAGTTGGTCAACAATCGCTCCACGACGCGTGGGAAGTTAAAAAAAATGAAGGAAGGAAAAAGTGGTTAAAGCTAACAATGACTTTTTGTTTCCAATCACTGAGAAAGTCCCTAATCCAATTCACTATATTTCTATTAGCTCCGCATGATTGCAATTTACATATGAGTTTTTTGTGAGGAACCTTGTCGAATGCCTTCTTGAAATCAAGGAATTCGCGTCGACTTGCTCAATTGATTCACCTGATTTTAGGATGTCATGAAGGAAGAGCGTGAGCTGTGTTTCGCAGAACCTGCCCTTACGGAAGCCGTGCTGACAGCTATGTTAGAAGTTACGATTATCCAGGAATGCCATAATATTATTAACGACAATGTGCTCGAGGATCTTACATAAAAGTGATGTTAGCGATAGAGGCCGGTAATTTCCTGCGTCACTTTTATTTCCTTTTTTTAAATATCGGAGTGACATTCTTTATTCTTTTTCCATTCATTTTCCAGTCTTTGGGCAACTTGCTTTCGGATAATGATTTGCTCAATAAAATTTCTAAGAATGGCGCAATCTGTGGCGCTAACTCCTTGAGCACGCGTGCAAGTATTCCTTCTGGGTCTGGGGACTTGTTACTTCTAATCGAAGACATTTATTCAATTATTCCATCACGTTGAATTGTTATGTCAGACATGGGCTCGTTAAAGTCAGGAATGTCTAAATTGTTTATTGTTGTCATCCTAAGTGAATACACTTTCGAAGCAGTGGTTTTATAAGTTGGCTTTGTCGATACTCTTGGTGACCTCTTTTCCGTTTGTGTCCAGTAAAGACTCTTGAAGATTCGCCCTGGAGCACTAAGACCAGAATGACTTGGGGTTTTCATCTGATAATTCAACCAGGATTTTTTTCTTGAAGTTTTGTAGAGTAGCGCGAATTATTTTCTTAGTTTTTGAGCGTTGAACGATGTATATGTTTCTCGCCGCAAGGTCGGTTGTTTTGTTACTTAACCCAATAGAGTTTTATATAGATTATATAGTTGCCTTTGTCTCTTGAGCTCACGCCTTATTTCGTGGACATACCAACGAGGTTCTTTACTCTCCCATTTGAATTTGCATGGAACATATTAATCGATTCCTTTACGTTGTGTTACCAAATAATATCTGCATGATACTTCCGTGCTCTCGTTCTTCATTGAGGCTTCAAATTTCGTGAATGAAGTGTTTACTCATTCCTGAAAAATACTCAGAGCGCATTACCTGACACAGCTAAATAGGACCGTTCCCGCTTCTGTACATGTATTTTAAGGGTCACCAATAAATAGTAGAAGTTTCTGGGAATTAAAGCCCGCCAAAATATTTTCAGCCTCAGCCAATTTTGAAGGCTCAGAAAATCTAGGTTTATTTGCCAACCGTATGTGTCACAAAGTTGCACCCCCTGCACAGTGGTCGAAAATCTAAACATGCGAGAGTATAGTCCAAAATGCCATCAAATCCGGTTACGAGCCTCGAGCTCCATAAAAATATAGTGAAGACGAATATGAAATCTTTAACTGACAAAAAAGAATATTTGATTGTTTGCCTGTCACGGAGAATAAAATTAGGGGAACATGACGACGCTTTGCAAAGCCTCCGTGAAATATTTTTAGTAATCTATTCCGCTCCCTTCTTAAGTATGTGGGAAAAAGTTACCGGAATGGTGAGTGATTTTTGCTGCAACATAACGCATGGCTCACGGAGTGAATCAACTTTCCCGACACCGTGCTTCAGTGCTTACCAAGTACCTCTACCGCGACTGGCAAGTACTATCGAATAAATTCCTTTTGCAGTCATTTAGTAACGTAAGTTTCGTATCTTTGGGCTTTGTACCTATAAATTATTACTTTCTCAGGCTCATTGGGAAGGCCGGAAAAGGAACTTCCTCTGATAAGTTTAAAGACAAAAGTCCAAAGTATTATAACGTCTTTCTTTTTCTGCGGGGATCAAATTGGCTTTCTCTCTTAGTTTAAGGGAGGAAGGAAATATTGCGACCGCTCAATATATGACGGAAGTACTGACAACTACTCCTAGGAGGGCGAGGAGAGTTTTGTCCAAGTGAAGGAAAAGGTGGATATGTCACCTGAGACCGCTCTATCTATGATGATCACCACGGAACTGACTATCAGTCAGTGCAGTACTCTAAGAAGCTCCACTCTACATTATGGACACGAGCTGAATCCAAGCTATGACAGAGTATTAAGAGCAAACAGTTCATCACACGCCGAAGGAATAAGCATTACAGAGGTAATGTGCGAAGCAAATCGTAAACATCTATTGAATTACACGTTATCGCGGGTTCTGGCATGCACTTCCACCGCTCAAACATCCAGCGATGAACTTCATTGCACACAAGTAAGTGAGAACGGATTTGATGGAAGTTCGGGAAATGTCCAATATGAACAATTGTGGGAACGATCTGATTCATCAGATGAATATTTATGTATGAGCTACTTTGTGCCACTTTGTTTACTAACTGACAAAACTGGTATGATATCCATGTGTGTCTAGTTTTTTCGATGAGTTTTGGATAAAGAATGACATCCCACGGTGCTCACTTAGGTCTCCGAAGGTGTGAGAAGGTTTAAAGTGAATGAATTTCCAGGAGCGGGGGATAAAGGCGGGGAAAGGGAAGTTTCCACCTTTTCGGAAAAACCGAAATCAACACCCGACAATTTATACCGACCACCAATTTAATATTAATGGTGATGTGTGAATGGGAACGGGGGGGGGCAAGGTTTAGCGAAGACTAGCCCCATTTTTCCCTCTCTTTCACTCGGTAATCCACTCTTCAAACCTCACATTAATCGTAGACCTGAGTGGACGCCGCGGGACGTCATTCTTCGCTCCAAGACTCCGCGGAAGTACGGGTCAACGACAGGGAACCAGGCTGTGGTGAAGGACCCTTTACAAAGTCCCTACTTATTCCTCATGGATTTCTTATGTTTTTTGTGATTTCCCGTTCCTTCCCATCACATGCCTCTACTAGTTGTCTTTTAGAAAGTGTTGAGAGACGCTCATAATTGTGGCATCTTTCCGTTTAGTATCCGGAGAAAAACAGATATACCGCAATTGTGCGTCTATGCTGGATTCAATATCCCCGCAATATCTTCAATTTAGAGCCTTTGGCAATCAATGGTAACATGTGTAGCTTGAAAACGGCGAATTCGAGGAGTTGAAGTTCGCTCAATGTACGCCAAGAACCCAGCGGAGTCAGTATTTCCAGGCCCCGACGCGCGATCGAAAAGTCTTGTTTACGCTGGTATTTGCCCTTTGTAATTTCCCGTATCTTCCCATCACATGCCTCCTCTAGTTGCCTTTCAGAAAGTGTTGAGAGACGCTCATAATTTGCGGCATCATTATGCTAAGTATCCGAAGAAAACCTTGCCTCTATGGCTCACGGCGCGTCGCAAACTTTTTCCAAAGGTTTTGCAAAATTACATTATAATATGTTCTCTATATATCCGCATGAAATATCTCGGTGCACATATTTCTAAAACCAAAGATAATGACTATTTTATGTAAAATTTTACCTGAGAAAACGTCCATCATTTTGTGACGTAATAGCACGCATAAATGACAAAAATCTCTGAAACTTATGCATAGTAGAGATAAATAATCATATTGACAGATGGTTGTGTTTTTTATTTCATTAAAATCCCTCCACTACACACCATCTGTGTAACATTAAAGATTATCGAAGAATAATTAAAACGCGTCTCCTCGGAAATTAGGCCACCTTTAAGCTTCCGTATCTAAGTAACAGCTAAGGCCTAAGGCAAAAGGCTTAATAGTCTATAATCAAAAATCATTTGTGAGTATATGAGCCAAGTTTCAAGTCATTAGCTCATTAAAAGCCATTTTTGACTTCTGCCCGGCATTTTCGGATTTCCTTTGATACTTTGAACCTCATTTTTGGAAACATTTCACGTCGTGCGTCGTCACAAAGTTAACCATAAATTCACCGATAATACAAAGTAAAAGCCCCGATTTACGCCTATTCATTTTTTCCGCTCATGGAAAAATAACATTTATCTTCAAAATATCATTTTGTAAATGTAATATCTTGGTTTAGGTGTCCAATAATATTATTCAGAATTCAAATATGTAATTAGGTTGAATCAAAGAATTCCTGTTTCCACATTGTAAATCACAAGTAAAACCACGGGGTTAGACACTTCCTGAACTCTCACGTTTCTATAAAGACGGGGAAATTGAGGGGATCGAAATAACCGTCAATGGTGAGGTACTCATGTCGTGTTGCTTACATGGTCCACGGCTGGGAGACATCAGCCAATGGAAAGCAGGGGCAGAAGAGAAAAGGGGCTATCAAAACATGAGGCTTTTAGTAGAACAGATGAATGGATGAGATCGGATACGTGGAAGTTTACTAAAGAACAGACTAGGAGAAAACCTTAAGGACCACTAACAGGAAGGCAAAACCCACAGAGATAGGCATTATTTAATATAACTTGGATTAGAAATTTCTGAGAGGCAAGCTAGATAAGACTTTACAACAGGAGTAACCGTCGCGTCGTTCAATTCAGTCCCAAAATTTCTGAAGACTATGCTTACAGGAGACAATAATTTTGAAGGCTTCCAGAAGTGTGTTGTATTTTAATTTGTGCGCAGTAGAAGAGTCATGCATGATATTTACAGCGATTATTGAGAGCTTAAAAACCGTGTGTGAAAGGAATGACCTAGATAAAATCAACACTGGCAGAGTAGTGTAGCCTAGACATTGATGCCATTAATATTACTTTTTTACAAAACCGTATTGGATATTCAAGGTTGTGCGTTTGAATTCATCGAAAGCCAATTAGCGGTTATGTGTTTAAAAATTTTTGAAAGCAATGGTTACTGTGGTAAATGAATCCTTTTGTCTTTGATTGAAATGAAAGCCACGCCACAGTATATCTATGCCCATGTAGTAAGTGCGTCAAGTTAGACCATGCCGTACAATCGTCAATCGCTACGTCTACCAATCGATCTCAGATCGATCTGAACTCGGATCGATCTGAATGTTTCCAGCAAGCCTACTCAGGTCGGCCGGTTTACCAATACGGAGTAAAAATATCGACATTGGTCCATCGTATCTATTGGTTGCACGATTGACCCGGTGTGTAAACAAGTGCAGAGGTGGAAATTTTCCATCGCACGCCGAGAGAACAAATTTTCTTAATAGGAGATGGAATTTCGATATGCTACTATATCATAATGTCACACCACTCGCCATCACTGCACTCTTGTCACAAATGGTTTGAACACACGACATGAATAAAAACGATTTTTTTGTTTCCCAATGACAACCAAAAGAGTAACGAGGTGCGCCACACCGACTGGTTCAGATCGATCTGGAATCTCAGACATGCAGAGCAAGCGGGCCGAGTTGGAGTCAAAGCGCAATAAAAAACATCGCTTTGTGTCGAGATGGAGATATCGCTACAACGCCATCGTTGCGATTCTATTTTACTAAATTGTTTGTTTAGCTCAAATTTAAATCCCCGAATTCAAATGATACATGTGTGGTGTAGTCACACGCCGATATAACATCACCGACCCCAACCTAAGATGCCACAAAACTCCTGGGGAAAAATGCGAGAATGCCATTGATTCAATCACCTGAGTAACTTGCCAGCTTATAGGTAGGTCTTTTGAACAGCTATTATCCTAATATATCAATTTCTGGCACATCATTACATTTTCCCTCCTGTGGATGACCCGCCATTAGCTCCCTTTAAAATTCCTTAGATCGTCTCCCACTTCTAATATTTGTCCAGAAGCCCTATCCTCTTCATCACTTCCCCGTTTTTCTACAATCTATTGCTCTAGACAACATTCCTCTCCTTTTAAACGTCCTCCATCCATGTTTCCTGCATTCTACAAATCTCTGCCTCTAAACTTCCTCTTCTCACGAACTAATTCCAAACCATCAACACAACCTCCTCGTTTGCTTCTCTTGCAACCCAGCTCGCCATCTTCATCTTCCTTCAAACTCTCGTATCAAATGCCCTAAGTCTACGTATAT
The DNA here is from genome assembly GCA_963169105.1 of Ceriagrion tenellum. Taxonomy (NCBI): domain Eukaryota; kingdom Metazoa; phylum Arthropoda; class Insecta; order Odonata; family Coenagrionidae; genus Ceriagrion; species Ceriagrion tenellum. The sequence goes on along the minus strand of OY720638.1, from coordinate 104,405,945 downwards.
CCTCCCTTCGCAATGTCCAGGTCTCCGCCCCAGACAGCGTCACGCTTCGTATTTAAGTATTCACCTGCCTTTTCTTAACACCTTAAACCCCCTTCATCTGTTTCCTCCTCTTTAAAATGCTTTTTAATCGAACCAAATAGAGATCTTAAGTTCCAAACCACTTAACCCCTTCTTCTCGAAAATATTACGCAGATGCTCACCATTCTCGACTTCGTCGATTTGATGCCTTCCACCCCTAATTTCGGCTCTGCCATCTTACCTCTAGAGAATCTCATGACTTTCGTCTCCGTGTGGTTATCTTCATTCTATATATCTCACTCTGTACCGCATTTATTCCTCACGCAGCTATTTATTAATGTGCCCCCTTGGCTGACTAACAATCCAATGCTTGGTCATCTTCAAATCTGTCTTTATCAGATTCCCTCCAACCTTCATTCCTACATCCATCTCATTCACTGCCACTCTCACCTTTTCTTCGAAATAAATATTGAAAAGCAATGGCAAATATGGGTACACCTGCCTTTCTCCATAACCTATCGCGATCCATTCCACTTCTTCATTGGCTACTCTATCCGTCACCGTCTGGTTCATATAAAGATACCGTATGAGTCGTCCGTCCCTTCATATAGCTCAAAGTTTATTACACTCTCCCCAAATTTTGATCAGTTCACTCTCTCAAACGCCTTCTCTAAATTTAAAAGCCAGCAAAAACTTTCTGCTCATGCTCGACATTTCTTTCTACTTGCGTTCTCATCACTCCTGCATCCCGCGTTCCCGTCTCTCTCCTTAACCCAAGCTGGTCGTCATTCAGGTATTCGTAACCCTTGTCTCTTGCCTTTATTAATAATTCCAAGGATTACTTTGGCCGCGTGGGCTATAAATCTTGTAGTCCTATAGTCTTTGCAAGCTTGTATCTCGCTCTTCTTCGGTTTCAGTATAAGTGTTGTCTTAGTGAAGTCCTCCGGCCACACATCATCCACATAAATCCAACGAATTAGCGCTAAAAGTTTTACTCTTGCGTTCATCTCCATACTCTTTATATACTCTGCTGGTATTTTATGTATTCCCACGGACTTATTCCTTCTCATGTCTTCTAGTGCCTAATCGATTTCACCATGACGGGTGCTTGGTGTGACGCCACCTTTGTCGATGTCGTCCTCAATTTCTATGCCAAGCCTACTGGGCCATAATTTCTTACTACCGAGCTCTTCGACGTATTCCTTCCTCTTCTGTTGGATCTATTTTTTCAAAAAGATCAATCTTTCTGTCTTTCTGGTTATCTTTGAAATCCTCCGTCCCTTACTATGACCCGTCAATCGCTTAATTTTCCTATACAGTGCAAATGTTCTTCCGTCTTTTGGAAACATTTCCAGGGAACGATTTGTTCTCTCCACCATGCTCCTTGTGCGCTTTTTTCCCTTCGAAGATTGTTGCATAATTCCCAGTATTTATCTTGTCGATCTCTTGAGTTTACCTTCTTCCATTTTCATCTCTTCTGCATCTCCTTTATCGTTTTCTTCGTGACTAACGGTCTTAATTTTAGTCGAACTTACTATTCCCACCGTTGCATTCATTGCCCTTACAATTCCCTTTGCCAAAATTTCCGATTATCTTCCCCTGCTCTCACTCCTCGTTACGAATGCATGAATTTTTCTGCATGCTCTTCACAGTTCTTCTTTATTAACCCGGTCAATGTCTCTGTATCCTACCTCTGTACCCTACTTCCCCTTTTAATCTTATTGAGTTTTACGTGGTATTTCGTCATTTATAAGATGTGGTCTGTGTCGGCATCTATCCCTCGATAGGTATTCCATTTTTTTATCACTCTTCCTGAATCTTTATTCCATCATAATATAATCTATATGGAAAATTTCTGCGTCACCCGTCTTCTTCCATGAGTTGAGGGTGATGCTTGAACCGTGTATTTGTTATTACTAGGTCATTTTTCCGACAGAACTATAACTTTTTCGCCACGGTCATCTCTCCTTCCTAGCCCATAATCCTCCACCTATCGCCCATCCCTTCTTTCACCCAGCACCAAGTTCCAGTCCCCCATTACTACCAACTGCTTACACTTAGGTATTCTGTCAATTATTAACTACACCTGATCGTGTAGCCCATCATCCTCTTTCTCTCTGTGATTCATGGTGAGCATATAAACTTATATTATAACTAGGTTAGTTGTATCTGCCTGTAGCTCAGCGACTGTTATGCTATCACTCACCTAATCTACATATACGACATTTCTACCAAGTTTCCTGTTAACTTCGAATACAACCCCACACTGGCTTTCATCGCATCTGTTACATATCACTCTATAGTCATCGCTCGAATGGTCCCCACTATCTTTCCATTTCACTTCGCTTACACCCATGTCATCTACACTCACCTCCATTTTTTCTTTATATTCTCCGACTAACCCTTCCTAACATTCCACGAGCTCTTTCTGATTGATGCGTACCACTTCTGCATCTTCTTTTCCTCAACTTCAGCTATTGCCTCTACTTCCGTGCTTGGAATCATGTGATGTGAACCGCAGAGGCCTTGCTCCCACCGTTACCGCGCTCGGCATCCGGCCCATTAAGACGAGTTCCAAAGTCGCCAGAATAAATTTCCGTACATATGTTTTCCCTGATTCAAGTTTTTTTCAATTGAGTGAGCATTCCCTTGCTTTCTCAGGAATATTTTTTAGGTGAACCCTCCACGTAAGAGGCCGCCCTGCTGGCGTTCGATTCCTTTTGCAACCGCCTCCCTGAGGAGCAGACGTTGCGTGGACTACCATTCGTCTGTCTCTAACCTTTGACCTATCTGGGGGGTTATTTTGTAATTCCACTTCCGTGAGATTGACGCCATAATCCTGGAATATATGCCATTTTTCGTAGTTCAGCTCTAAAAATCCAGGGCGGCGAGACCATCTTCGGATCTCCTCGCGGTGATTTTTCGGGTCTTTTCCAAAAGTCAACGACTCTTTCACTTGACTCACCGACTCTTTCCGGTGACCCACTAGCTCCTTCGACTCTTGATCCGTACCTTTTGACTCTAGATCCGTGTCTTTATCTCACCTATCGTAGGTTCCATTACACCAAACATTGGGCTCGTGAGCTGTCGCCACTATTGCTCCACTTTGCTCGAGGAGAAAACCACGGAAGCGCGGGAATTTGGTTCATATAAATATACGAACGGCTGCGATACGCACGTGAAATTCTTTAAGTGTCCGAATACATTTGCCATTGGTAGGTATTTTTTTCTTTGAAAAGGTCATGTTATTTATGTTTATGTATGCCTATGTATTCTTAGAACATGGGAAAATACGTTTGGGTATTAATATCATCATTTTAGTCGTGAGCTTAATAAGAACTACACGTGCTTGTAAACCATTTCCATTAGTAATGCACCGGACCCAGTGTAAAGGTTGTTTCCATTTAAACTATTGAATGATTGCTCATATTTCCCTTTAGTGAGTGATGCTGTTATCTTCGCCGCGTTATGCAAAATATTCCAAAAGAAGAAAGCCTCCACTAGCTTCCAGTCGCCGGTTCCAACAATTTTTTTCGGAAATATTTATTTCGGAAATATTGACTAAAATTCACGTGAGGAAAGTCTGTTCTCTTTAAATATGCAATAAAAATAATTTAAATATTATATGTGTCAATATGAGCATTTTAACGTTCTAGTTATAGACGCCTAGCTACTAAATATAAAACATGACTAAGATCGAGAAGTATCATGTTTTTGAGTAAGACGCATTTTGAGTTATCGTAATTTACAGCTTTTCAAACATTTAAAAACCTTTAATCGAGTATCTTATAATATTAAGTGCTTTTCTTGCTTTCCTTTTGCATTTAGTAGTTAGAGATAGTAAACGTTCGGAAAATTTGAGGTTATACAAAACGAATATAAGAGAAGCTGAATTTTTCATACTCCCATAACTAAGGCATGGGTAATTATTTTGCGTCATAATTGAACATGGCGTACAGGGTAGTCACACAAAACACGTCCTAAAAATTTGGACAAAATTGGAGATGTCAGGAGTAAATTCGGTCCATTTTTGGTCATTTTGGCGTGTGATTGCTTGAATGTAAGACAGGAATCCGCCGAGGAAGAATTCCCGGCGTATCTTCGGACTAAATTCCCGTGTCCAAAGTTCAAGGACACATGGAACACATAAACTGAGGTCTATATAACTTTTGACTATATTTCAGTTAAGAATAACTGGTAAACATTGAAAAAGTCGGGAACATCAGAGCAGTAGCAAAGTATTTTCGGATGGCATGAGGAAGACATTTTCTTTGGCGTTTCAAACAATTATTCGTTAAATTGATACCAGTTGCTACTTCGACAGCATTCGTACTCTGAGAGAGGTTACTTGTAGAATAACTGAAGACCAAAATTTGGAGAGGGATCAGCGTATCATTGTATCGAAGGAACTTAAATAATGCCTCGCGAAGTTTTATTTCCTACAAAACGAATGTCCTCTGCCGTTCATTATAATTTATTACGCTTTAGTTCAATCGGAGTTAAGCTAAGGTTAAATCTGCTGAGGCTGCATATGAAAATTTTCTCCATCGGAACCTAAATCTCAAAATAGGTTCAGAGCATCAATATAGAACTCTCCAAAAAGTTATTGGCTGATTTAAAAAAAATTCAAATTGAACTGTCCTCCTTATTTATTTATCTACAGTTACTCTCGTTATGTCATCTTTACATTTAAAGGTTTTAAAATCATTTTACGTCAGAAGTGGCAATGGGCGTAAAAGAGTGACAAACCCTAATACCCACACTCTAAAATATATACCTATTTACTTTTTCCACGCAAAATTAGACTCTTTTCAAGTGATAATTTCCTTATATTGGGTCGAAACTATTTCTTGGTTTACCTGAAAATGTACGAGGAACGAATACTGTCACAAAATTTATGAGCAAGGTACAAAGATGGTATTTTTGTATTGATTATCAATATATGTTCTTTCGTTAAAAGAGATGATATATTAAGTATGAAATAACATGACCGATTTGTTTGGTTTAATTAAAAGAGAAAAATTGTCATCCTCATTACCTTCGCAGGTAATTGCTCTCAGTTTATTTGTAATTATTTAAAATATAATATAACCGCAATTTTTGAGATATCCAATATACAGGCAATGCCTTAAGTGGATACCTAGTTTATCTATATTTCTGTGTAATTTAGAGACGTAAAAAGTGTAATTTTAAATGGATAAATAAGAATTCTTATTTTTATTGTTATAAAAATTAACACTGCCCATTATTAAGTACTTCACCATGTACCTACCTAAGACTTCTGGTGGTACCTGGGTTAGAAAATTGTGCTTCGACTCACTGAGATCCATGTTCTCACCTCCCTTTTTCGGTAGACTGAGATCAAGGGGAAGCATTTCATCACCTGAAGTGCTAGATACGGCATGGTCACCATTGTCCTCGTCGGTGTCAGTTTGACTTCCACACTTCTGAAAAACAAAAAAAAATGGAATTACCAACCTGAACCCTCAGACCACCAATTCTTCCACAACTTTGCACTATCGTAAGGATTAATGAGCCACCCCAGTTATACCCGCAGGAATAGAGCATAAAAGTGATAGGAAAGAGAGAAAAAAGCCAAGAAAAATGCCTGGTGCCTGTGTAAGTCAGATTCGGCAAATGACGCCCAAGGGTCCAATTTTCAAAGAGTCGTCTGACGAATGGTGTTCAGCTGCCAATATATAAGCCAAATATCACTCCAAGTAATTAATTCTGGAGAAAATTCAGGTTTCTCCCATCACCAAACTCCGAAGCAATGAAGCTCAAATGATTTCGTACTGTCTACTAATTTTGTCTGAGAAAGTAGAGTTTAAACTCCGAAGCATTAAATATCGATGAATCTTTTAGATGAAATCATAGTAGAGCACAAGTTCACTCTAACCGGTAGCTTCATAGCAGAGATGAACTGAAAATATTCCTGTTTTGAAAACTTTATTAGTTGTATAAGAGTAACGCAGTAAGTGGTGGCAGTTTACATAACAACATCGACTCTCTGATTGCTTGATGAGCTGTCGAGGATCTTTTACTGCTAGTCCCTTCATCTTCTATGTGGCAAGCATGAAAATGTAGTAGCAATTGTTTTACAAATATAAATGCAATTAGGGTATAATTGAGTGACTAACTTGTCAGGTGAAATATATGTCAACAAAGACTATGCGAATAAAAACACTCGATGTTGTACTGTCCACTTTTGCAATAATATTCCAACGTTACTACACGTGTGTCGCCACTTAAATTGGCCATCATCAGGTATGTACACAGTAAAAATTCCAGCTTTGCCATGGGTATTTATTTGTGATTCTCTGCGGAAAGAGGGGGGGGAGGAAGAGGAAAGGGGAAAGTTTGGCAGTTGGGATTCGTCGGTATTGAGGCGGAATGGGGGGGAGAGAGATAAAGAAGAAATGAATGCATAAAAGTAGGTCGGTTAGGTCATCTCAACGGTCATCAAGTGGGTGGGGGAAGGAATGTTCAGTAGCGGGGTTGAGTTGGGTGAGGGATGGTTAAGAGGGAGGGGGGTATCACGGTTTGGATCATGGTCAAAAAGGTAAGAAGGGATACCCATGGCAAAACTGGAATTTTTACTCTGACCTGATGATGGCCAATTAGTGTGCCGAAACACGAATAGTAACGTTTGAATATTATTTAAAAAGTGGACAGTACAACATTGGGTGTTTTTCATTTCGAATATGCAGTTCCACAACAACTTGCCAGAAACTGTTGACTTCATTCGAAATGCGAGTACGGCTTATTTGGCGAAGTTATATTTGAAATTGTTTGTAAAATTCCGGTTAGCGGGTTTGAACATCTACTTTAACTGTCGGTGCCTCATCTACGGCGTAACTCCCAAATACGTCTTCATCAAGAGCAGCTCCATGACTCTGGCAGCAACCTTCGCGATCAACTTGGCGAAGAGGGAATGGATCCAGAAAGAGATGAAGATCTGGTATGGCAAGAGAGACGCTTTGGCCCATTTACCTCTACCAGCTGCATTTGGAGCTCTCAGGTACTGTACATTGGTTAGATTTCACCACATTAGACAACCGCGTGAGATCCCGCTGCGGAGCCATCACGCAAAGAAAAAGGGACACAATCCATAAGAATCTTCAGTGCCTACGACAACAGAAGTTCATCCCCGCATTCATTCCTGATTCAACTACCATCGCGAATAGTGACCTCAAATTTCACCAACGGGTGGTTAACCTCTCGTCAAGCATAGGTATTCCCACCGGGGGAGAGGAGGTGCTGAGGAAGGGTTTAAAATTCACCCCAAACCCAGACTGTATTCTTGGGACCAGCTAGTGATTAACTGTGAAGTGGCTCTTCATGGAGAGCAAGCGGGTGTTAAACAATTGTACGCTAATTCATTGAGAAGTGCTCTCAGTGGAGTTCCAAATATAAATAAGCACGCGGAACAGCATTTAGCTCCAACACTTATATTGCTTGGAAATACGATCGCCAACAATAATTTAACCATGACCAAGGCAGACGAAGGAAAGGGTGACGTCATCCTAAATACACCTGATTACGTAGAAAAGTGCTTAAAGTTCATCAGAGACAACTCGTTTGCAAGGTCGACACTCGATTCTTCTCTGAAATACAATAATGTGAAAATTTGCATTAAATCTTGTTCCGCATCATTCAGCTATAGGGAAAAAGTTTACCTTGGCCAGATGAATCCCATTACTCCCAGACTCTATGGCCTGCTCAAAATTCATCAGGACAACTATTCCATTCGTCCAGTCATATCCGGGGTAGGATTACCGATGTACAAAATTGCCTTCAAAGTTCACACCATCTTCCACCAATTCTCCAAATTTGTGCCCAAATATGGTATAAACAACTCTAAAAGTCTAACTAAACATGTGAGTAAATCAAACATCCCATCAAACTAAAATCTTTTATCATTTGACGTAAAGAATCTGTTCACGTCAGTTTCCATAAGAGATACTTTGAAAATTGCCAAGGAAATTTTGGGATTCAGCCACTAACCCGGTAATCATTGACGACCTAACGAGCCTTTTAGAGGTCTGTAAAAATCAACATTATTTCTTATTCAATGGAATATTTTATCGTCAAGAAGAGGGAATAGCCATGGGGTCACAACAATCTCCATTATTAGCGGAAATATTTATGGGCCAGCTCGAACAAAAACTTTTTAACTTAGATTTTAACCTTTTGAATAATGTGTTTTACTGGTACAGATACATGGACGATATTTTATGCAGTTGGACAGGTACAGTGGCGGAAGAAAGTAACGCAAAAGTTTTCGTGCGCCAGAATGCGGCATTCTTAGGAACTTCTAATATCAGCACACACTTCGAAAGACTGGAAACACTGAGGAAGACATCGTCTACCGCAAATATTTGAAAACCGCATTGGAACTCACATTTGCCGGAATCAGAACTTAGTCATCAATTTTCAAGATTTCTTCTCATATTATTCGCGCATTCAGTCGCGGTGTAGCGATGTTTATTGTAGCATGTTTCTTACGTCAAATAATGTCATTTATACAGAAATACTGATTATAAAAAATATTTAATATCCCACCCAACTCGGAATATATGCTGAAATCTTCATCTACTACCACCATCATCTGCTATAAATATGAGGATATTTATTGTGGTCGACTTTCCGAGGATCTTTTTGAATGACGCGTACTGTGTCTCTTATACCGAAATGATATAAATCGAGATTTATTCGCACCAAATGTCGATACAAAAAAGATTAAATTAAAATAAGTTTAGCCAACGCGATGTATTTTTTCACGATTTTCCTTTTGTTGATTGATGAATTTCCTCCAACGGATATTTATTAATGAATTGTTCATGACCCAATATAAATCCGTAATTAGTTCGTCAGACTGGGATTAAACTATGAAAAATACGTAAATATATAATTTCATGATTTAAACATAAATGTGCTCGCATTGATACCGAATAACCTAGGCATATTTTCCCGACATTTCTTGCATCTTATCACAAGAATCTTGTTGACGAGCTGTCCACTGTGAAGCTTTATCTAGTAAACGCAGGATATACGAATAAAAATTCAAAAAAGTTTACCCAAATTAGGTGTAGTTATGGAATAACAACTCTTTGACGTTGTACTGCGTAAAACTTTCTTATATGTTCAGCTATAAGTTCGCGGCACGTATAAAATTAACAAAAAAGCCTTTTAAAAGACTTCAGTTTGGAGTAAAATGTCATCAATGAAATAAATTATTGGTAACTGTTAATGTTGTAGCTGTCAGACGTATTTGGCCAGCTAAAGAGTGGTCCGTGTTCGATATTTAATGAACGCAAATGACTTTTTATATACATTTTCTCATATGGGCGATATGAATGAATGTAATGTGTAGCTGTAATGACTGGCTGAAAATATGATTTTTTTATAAATACATGAGAGATAAAATTTGCTAAATAAAAATCATTTTACTTCACGAGAAATTAAATGAAAAAAATCAAAAAGTTCTAGAAAAAGGGTGGGATTACGATTCTTTTCTTCTTATGGTAATTGCTGTCATCCAAAAGGCAAGCCGCATTGGTAGGGCAATGCTCAAAGTCCTGGGAGCGCACTCCAATGCTATGTAGCACCTAATCTTTCTTGATGGCGATCACGTTTTCGAAATCATGAGCGTAATTGAACACTAATATTATGAAGAACCATGATCGCGATTTAGGTTTGCAACCCAGTAACAACTATCGAGCTTTCTTATATCAAGACGAACTTCAGATGATGTATCGAATCCTTTCGGTGAATTTATTTGCGTCCGTATGCATTATTGTGAACTAAGTTACTTTTAAAATGAGTGGTGGTATTGTCTGCGAACCTTTAATTGAACTATAAGGATAGGAAAAAGCATACTACTGTATCGGGAATACAAATAGGAAGAAGTAGTTCTCGGATTTCACCTCATCAGCCCAGACCATTCCAATCAAACGCCATTAGTTCCCATCATGCATGGGTTTGGAGGCCAGCTGACTTAAGTCTGAGTTAAAGCAACGAGCAATCTTGATGGACTCTTGAGGATCCCTCGGGGTCCCCCCGAGTCGATACAAAGTTCCACCAATACTAATCCATTCAAAATCGGAATGTATGAAGGGCGCATTATATTGATTTGGGAAATAGTATGTCATTAATAAGAGCTTACTTTCCCCTTGTGTTGCGGGCGATACCTTTTCTGCCATAGATAATGTTTCGGACGCCAGTCGTTTAACCCACAGGAAAGAAGTGGTGTTTGACTTCACTTACACCCTTTAAAGTATTCGACGGGTGCTTCAAAATTTTCCGAAGCGCGACCAGCCTTTTCTTTCTGGCGTAGTAAGCATTTGAAACCTGTGCGTTATTCACAACAACAAACCACCCCGACCATCACCACTCGGAACTTGGGTTAGGTTTACTGATGACTACTTCATGGAGACGAGCGTCGATAGACGGACAAGCAGAGAAGACAGCGCAAGCAGAGATATTTTTCAAAGTTTTATCGGCCTCTCCCTAAATTCTTGGGGGAAAAAAGATTTTATTAGCCTTAAAGCATGCCTCATCTTTCTCCCAGGTGGGGAAATCGGATAGTAGGTTTGTAAAAGGCAAAAACATCTGTCGAAAAATTACCCGAAAAGGTGATGCGCCTTCGACTTTCACCCACTGAACTTTTATTTGGTGTTCAACTGTAAACAAACCTATTTCTCACTACTATCAAACGAAATTCATTAAATTCATGTGCGCTTTAATAAGAAATATGTTTATTCAAATGTTAATCAATATTCATTTTTCGTCCGCAACTAGGAATTCTTGCGAGTTCACAAATGTCAAAATTCTTGGAGATGGTTCGAAACAATTCATGCAACATAGATGGAGCGGGCTGCACGGAACCCATATGAGGAAAATGCGATAAACAAACGTTTTTCGACCCCCTCAAACGAAACAACCCCAAATTAAGATGCAATGTCGAAAATCGTGGAGAAAGAATGGGAAATGAACCCAGTAAGATGATGCCAAAATTTGTGGATAACTCCATGTCACAAAGACTTGGTCAGGAAATCGAGAATGGAGGGGGATGGATTGATTATTAGGCTAATAAACATCCACATTCTTTATGTAAATACCAGCATATTTCTCGATGATCAATAACTGTGATCATTTGCACACACAACTCAAACTAAGGGAATTACACATGCATTGTAACCTTTTCCACTCGTTCTAAATAAAGCATTATAGTGTCCCTTTTCAAAATACGTTAAAATGCATTACCTCTAAGAGATAAAATTTATCACCTGTTAAAATTTTTTAAATATCTTCATCCCCCCTCCCTTTTCACCATCCCCCATCCACTTGATGACCAGCGTTGGGATGACCTAACCAACCTACTGTTATGCACCCATTTCTTCTTTCTCTCTCTATCCCCCCATTCCGCCTCAATACCGATAAATCCCAACCGCCAAACTTTCCCCTTTCCTCTTCTTTCCCGACCCTTTCCGCTGAGAATCACGAATAAATACTTATGGCAAAACTGGAAGTTTTACTCCGTACCTGATGATGGCCAATTAAAGTGCCGAAACACATGTAGTAACGTTTGAATATTATTAAATAAGTGGGCAGTACAACATTGAGTGTTTTTCATATCGATTATACAGCTCCACTACATCTCGCCCGAAACTGTTGACTTCAAAGGATATGGGTATAAGGTTCTAAGGAGCTAGGGATAAATTTCAACTAAACCAACTTTCCTGCTCACCAATTCCATAGAAGTATCCCCACTTTGGCAAACAGCTCCTTTTGTTGAGCTTGTATCCTCTGACTCTTGGAGTAAATCAGGGCCAACGCCAATACCGGCTTGATTTGGTTCAACAATGCTATTATAGTGGCAATATCGATGATAGGATAGGCGGATAGGTCCATTTTCAGGCTCGGCTAATCCGTGGATAATTCTGAGTGGCTCTGAAATGAATAAACATATTTAAGTAATAATATTTATAATAATAATGCCTAATGAGGCTATTGCTAAAACAATACTGCTTTAAAACTGGAGGTGACATGCATAGACCATCTCTTTATCATTATAAAAATACGTGGTTCCTATTAAGTTCATGGCTCATTTAGTTGGTGCTTGTGGAGGGAACTGACAACTGTGTTTATTTGCACCGTTAGGGATATCGCCTAACAGATTCAGGACTTTCACTGAGGCCATAAAAATAAAAAGCCATTATTATACCCTTCCCAGCGCCGTGGTACAGCCTTATATAGAGCCAGAAATGTTTTTCTCTTAAAAATTCATCCACAAAACAAGGGTAATTTTATGACATAAGAGATGTGGATATATCTGATAAAACAAAAGAATGTTAACTAGAGTAGAACACTCGTATCCGCAATTCTTTTAGCTTGGACATTGGAAGTGATGATGCAATGGAATATTGGATCTAAAATTGGAAAACTCGCGATTCTGCAGGGTCAGAATTTGTCTCAGAGCTAATGGTGGACGATTCATCCCTCGATGCATTCAGCTACCATTCTTGTTCGAAAATCACATGACAGTTGGCCGAGTGTGTTGGAGGTGTCCGTTTGGTTGTTGGGTCAGATAAACGTCGTTATTACGGGAACCTTCATGTTAGTGTCGAAGGGCTCCGTCACAAGGAATACATGATTTGTGTTTGTATTTGATTTTGGTTTGTATTTTGAAAAATCTGAAGTTGGTAAATAAAAAAAATTGTAAATTACAATTTAGATTTGTTATTGTATGGCCAACTTATTATAACCAAGGGGATCGGGTTGGTGTGGTGGCTAGAGTACTGGCTAACCATACAGGCAGCCAGGGTTCAAATCCCTGCAGAGGATGATATTTTTCAGCGGAAAACAGATCCCTACTTGAGTGTTTTGTGGAGGGCACTTCAAGTACAGTTCTCTGTATTTCGAATGAGACGTTAAACCATGGTTCCCTTGGCGCCTTTCGTTAAGAGCAGGCTAATGTCGACGCCGAGTTTCTATCCACACTTCCTCCGTTACCTATTCCCTGTGGCGCAAATGACCTTAGCTCTCGGTCGCCTCCTCAAAAATCCAATTCAATCATTATAATCAATTGGTGAGGTGGTGAAACACAAAAATTATATTCACAAAGTATGGATGAAAAACCTTTAGGAAAGAGTATTCCTATTGTATTTGCGTCAAACGTTATCTTCGCTCACTCATCTTTGCTTGAAGGCGACAGTAATAAGTTCTTGAAACCGAAGAATACGTCTCTCTTGTGGAATGGTAAGGTTTGGCTGACAGTACGTGGTGTAAAGGGAGATCTCAGCAGTTGTGACACATATTTCAGATGGAATAGAGATGGATGTTGCTTGGAAGGGTGCGAAAAAGCAAGTCAATGATCCTATCAGTGACAGTGACTACCTTGGAACAGGTGACTCGAGGAGAGTCGGATGAGACGGAGAGGGGGGCTTTGAGGGTTCACTTAGTGTTATAGATTTATCGAAAAATCAATTTTTCCCTAGGTACTTACAAACCCTTTGGAATAGGGTGTGAGACCGAGGACTGGAGAAGTGGACGAGTCCTCAACTCTATGGCCCTACTCTTCAACGTGAAGACGAAATGATATGATTACTGGTCGACCAACTTCCAAACGTATATTCCATATTTTGATGTGCCAGTGTACTTATTGAAGAAAAGCACAGTAGGCTCAGATATTACGACAAAATTTCTTAGTAAATTCCACACTTAAAATTTTATTACCGACATAGGCTTCGATTGCCTAACAATCATTTTCAAGGTAAATATGCATAGCATGCGAGTCAACAGACCTGGGAAGGGGGAGGGATGGGGAGAAGTGGTTAGTTGAGGTCAGAGACGTGCGTCACGGTCAGTGGGAGGTGGTGGGGGAATGGTATAGATAATAGGGGAGAGTGAGAGGGAAAAACACATTCATTTAGGAGTTTCAAACCTTTGTTTTTGGAAGCATTCAAAATTTCAAATTGTTCTTGGCAGTCCAATTTGGCTCCTTTCTTCTCAATGTTGGGCACTTTCGGCACAAAGTCACCTGTATGGTCCTCCGCGATAAAATGTTTGGCTAAGGATGACGAAATATCTCCCTCCACCCAACACGTTTTATGTTCCCGAGCCCTTGCAGAGATAGCTCGACCACTCTGCCCAAAGTAATGTGAAGTACAATCGGGAGTAGTACATTTTATCATGTATACACCATTTCTGTTCATCCGTATAACTTCGTCCCTGGAGTTGAATAATAATTTTCCCAAAGTTTTTGGGGTGTAAAAAGAAACATTAACATTATTCTTGGGGAAGGTGTCAATTAATTTATAAGATATGTTCCCAAGAAAGGAAGTTTACAACATCGGTATTAAATTTTCTGTGTGGAATCTACTGAGAAAGTTTTTGGTTATGTTTGTGGTAACCTTCCACAAAGGTACGCCTTCAACCACTATTTTTTTCACAGTAGGCTCAATTTTCCTTCTCTTGCCTTTCCACGAGAATGACTGTGGTACTGGAGAATAAAGAAAATTGAATTTATTGCCTCTGCGGTGGGTGTCACGAAGTGTAAGTAAAATTGAGCGCACTGTGTAATAGTGTGCGATGCTAACTCACTTATTCCTTTAAACTTTCAATAAAAATTCATGGATACGCACGTCTTATGGTGAAATTAACAGGCTAGTTAAAGTAATCGTAAGATACATCCGTAATAGAGTAACGTTAATATAAGGTTCATATAACAGGCAAGCGTAAACTGTCTGTGGTGCGTCTCAGAACTTAGTTTATCACTAATAGGGGGTCCACTGCACAAGTTCATACAAAGCAAATTGATTGTATTTCATAGTACTTCAAGCATTTTAATGTAGGTAATTGTGTTCACTTTCTACCATAACAGCAGAAAGAAAATTTCTTGAAAATTTCAGTAGAAAGTAGTCTCTTCGCGTATCAGCTAAATGATATTGTTACATGTATTAGGTGATTTTTCTTACGCTTCATGGCTTATTTTGTAATGAATTTGAGATTGTATTTACCATCGATATTCATTGCCTGCTGTGTTAAGGTTACCTATCTTTTAACTGAAATGTAGCTCGGTAATGAAAAATAATACTCGATGATGAATTTTGGAAGGTTATGATGGTGTGATGAAACGATGGAGCAAAATTACGAGTTCTTACTTTTCTGTGAAAAAATGGCGATGAGTAAATAATAGTTTGTGATATTTCAAATAATTGACAAATGTATATATATATATATATATATATATATATATATATATATATATATATATATATATATATATATATATATATATATATATTTTTTTTTTTTTTTTTTTTTTTAAGTTTAAAAATGAGGTGTATTATGTAGTATAATTGTTACAATACAGTTTATATATGTTTAATTATAAGACTAAATGACATTGAAAAAGTTACCAACCAAAAAAAAAGGAAAAATATATCTTTGTCATAAGTTTTTTAAACAATGAAATAAAATATAAAGAAAAAAAAAGATCTTGGTCCTGCTAAGCCGAGGCTTGTCAGCAGGTGCCATTGCTATACGAATCAGTGATCGGATAGTAAACTTATCAAATATGTACCGTTTGTATACAGTGGGAAACAAACCATATGTACGTAATGATAACAATATACATATACTATTAGAAATTCACCTGTCACACACAGAGAGACATATCATGGTAGTTACCTTCTAATGGCATTATTATTCGCACGTAACTTGAATGCTGCATATACATGGCAACTGGTAGGAGTAGCTGATAAGCACATTGAAATTGTTAAATCCTTTCTCTATATTGTAAGATGGAAATGTGAACGGTGGAGTATCAACAAGAAACATTTCCCATAAACCATTGTAAAATGGACTAAAACTAAAAATAGATAGAATATTTACCTGTGCTATAAGAATAAACTTCAATCGCCCTGCTGAGCATATCGCTCAGGGCTTGAAGCTCCAAATGATTCCCGTGTACCGAGTCATTCCTTTTCCGTTTCACATATGTTTGGATATTTTCTCCAATGAATTCCTTGTAATAGATTTCATTTAAAAGCTGGAAAATAGAAATAGTGTGATTGCTTAATTTTAATCCGATTAATCTAAAAAATAAATTATTAACTGCTGTAGTAAAATAATAAATAAAATATTTTACTACAGCATTTACTATTTTACTACTTTCACTTCATTGAAACATCAAATTCTGAGAGATTGTACCCATTACTAGGGCATATTCCTGGCATCGTGATCTATACCAACGAGACGAAAATTAGGGTCTTGATTATGGTTGGTTTCGTGCATTAAGTCATGTTTTAAATATCAAAACGTGGTTGATACCTAACCTTTTTATTTAAATTTGCTTTTTCGTTGAAATCTCGTGAACTCCGTGGCTTTCCTTAGCTCATTGAGTCTCTGAGCAGATAAGATTGAAATTATTACTACTAGAGCCTTTGCTGAACTGATTTAAGGTTTTTAAAGTCACAACACAGGTTCACAGACTCTTGAATTTGACTTCAATGACTCTAGTTGCCTTTTATCCACCAAAATTGCCACAATAATTAGGAAGCCTGGATAGCGCAGTGGTCTGCGCGTTGATCCGATGTCTGTGGTTCGTAGAAATCAGAGGTCCGTGGTTCTATTCTCGGTCAAGGTCAAATTTTTCTCATGACAATTACTTCAAAGAATTAACCCGCCATGATTGATTATTTTCTTGAAATATTTGCCCTGTAATTCGTAAGCTGGTGAAATGCATTCGTATAATTTGTGAAATATTCAATATACTTGTTTTGCTCCCAAGTTCTTCGTTTTTCACCCTAAAACTTTTGAGAGAAATTGTCTTTAAATAGACGTTTCTGGAAGGAAACCTCTACACATCTCCCATTGAAGCTTCAGTTAAAAATGACGAGTAGCCTCTTTTCCTTTGGTTGGTTTCTTCTTCTTACTGTGCCTGTGGTGGTGATCTCAATCTCCAGAGATGCTCTTCCGTATTCATCTTTTTCTGTACTCATTCTTCATATCGCTCTATAGTCTCTATGATCTGCGTCGTTGAGAGTGATTGATCGGTGGATCATTGTTGTGATTACTTCTTAGAATTGAGCTGGATGGTGGTAGAGTCAGGCAAGGATAACCCGTTGATGTCGGCTGGCTTCCTGTAAATCGAGTGTCCCAGTGTCCTCCCTTCTGCTAATGAGGACATCGAAGAATGGCTACTTCCCGCCTCCTTATTTTTCCTTCGTAAACCGGAAGCTTTCATCTTACAGCTTATTGGAGTCTGTGTGACTAAAAATTCCGAAGTGTCATTAACATCTCCTCCTCTTCATTGAACTTAGCTTTCTTCATAACATTTGCTAGATGCTAGGATAACTGATGTGGCAAATATTACTCTTTAGAGCTAATACGTCATTCCATGGTAAAAGTTTACGCCGCAAGCATTGATTATATCTGTCGCAGCAAATACACAATTTTTCCTTCGGCGCTATCGACTGTCGCGTTTTCAACAATGATACACAGGATACACTGAAAAGTTTTTGATCTCCGTGTCCGTCTAAATTATTGCGTTGTCTATGCTTATCCATGAGCACTATTATGTTTGTTTTTGTAATTGTAAAACAAGGAGATTAAGTTATTTTCAACGTTGACTGATACTCGATTCAAGGGTTTTAGTCAATATTTGCGGGACCAAAAAGAAAACATCGGCGCATTAGAATTGACTTGTACTCCAAGATACATGGCAATTTTAATGGATACTATTTAAGTTAAATTCATTTACGATTAAGTATAACACATTCAATAAGGTTCTTAATGGTGCATTTACTATGTAATACCAATCAAATGCATTTCCCAGGCGATTATAGTTCATTCCATTTATTTCTGAATTAAGCATTTTGTGGCCTTGGCAAATGAATTCCAAATCTGATTATATTTCTTCAATCCTCAAAAGCTCTAGTAGTAATACTTTCAATCTTATCTGCTCAGAGACTCAATGAGCTAAGGAAAGCCACGGAGTTCACGAGTTTTCAACGAGAAAGCAAATTTAAATAAAAAGGTTAGGTATCAACCACGTTTTGATATTTAAAACATGGCTCACATGCTGTCCATTCATTTGTTGGACAAAAATAACAATTTTTGGAAACACGCTCAGAGGAAAAAATCTGTACTTAAACCTTACCTCAAACTTAACTTAAATATTTACTTAAAAATCAGAAATAACGCTCATAAAATAAAGCATTGAGCGGCGAGTCAGGATAAAATTGAGAGGATAGGAATAGTTTAAAAAAAGTAATAATTGATATATTGACCTTGCAGGCAGGAGTTTGTGGTAGGAACCGAAAACAAATAAAGCAAAATAAGAGTGAGATCATTGCAGCCCCTACCCGGTCGGGGCAATTAACTTCAAATATGGATAAGTTTAACAGTTTTTCATGAAAAAAACTATTGAATTCATGTAAACTTTCGCGACCCACGTTCGTGATTAGTAGAAATACCGGCATCAGGATTTTTACAAACTCACTTTTCTTTTTCATTGCCGGAGACCTCGTTGGGGGATTGAAAGTACTCAGTTTGTGCATCAAAATATGTACTCTGTTCTCAGAGAGGTGAAAGAGGGGAAATGGTTGGAATCGGGTGCACAGCCTTCTACATACGGTTCTATCTTCTCGTAAGCTCTGGTAATCACGACTTACCACTATTTTGTCCTTAATCTGTACCAAAGTTGTTTCCGTTTTTTTTTATTTTCATCTCGTATTTTTCTCTTGTTAGGAGTGTTGGGTTTTAGAAGTTAATATAGCTGCCTTGACGTATTGTTCCGCAACCGCTAACTTTTAATGGGAGACCAGTTGAATCGCGGCGCAATAATGCTTTTCGTGATCATACCACCTCTTCCTTCTTTCCTACTCTCACACTCTGTGGAATGCTTTGCATGTGAGTTGATGTACTCCCTCCTTCGCAATTCTTCATTCGCATTCGCATAATATTCCTCATTTTCCACCGTAGTTTTGAGACACTTTTAGTCGAAGAACTTTCCGAAGGGTCCATGCGGGCCAGCACATTCGTGCTAACGACATAGAGCCGATGATGCCCACTGCCCTGCCCTGTGACTCCTGCCAGCCAGCAACGTCTGCCTGCAACCCTACTGTCACAATCTTTCAGCCGCAACTGATTATCGTCATTATTCGCTTTGATACGAGTCCTCGAATTCGAAATTTAGGTGAAATTTGGGACTTTTTTGCGGTTTGTCTCTAGCGCCTGAACGATCAATTTGATCAAAATTCTACGGTCAATTTTTTGTAGGCAACAAAACCATTTAAACAATGATGCAAATCGATCGTTTTTATACCCCGTAGTGTTGGAGTTACATGCCGTAAAAGTCGGGAATTTTTAATTTCCTGACTGTTTACCCAATTTTTTTCTCGGTTTTTCGATTCTCGCTCCTGGTTTTACCGCCGGATATGATTGCTTTCATAATTTAAGTTTACAAATGACTGACTTTTATAATTTTTTTTATTCATTGTCGTTACTTTTATTATTTGCTTGGATGCGAGTCCTCGAATTCGAAATTTAGGTAAAATTTGGGACTTTTTCTCGCGGTTTTCGAGCTCTAGCGTCCGTACGGTTGTATAATCGAAAATATGACATGCTATTTTTTACATCATCTGTTTGACTGAAGCAGCAATGCACAGTGCGTTGCAAACGCTACTTGTGCCCTCTGTTGGAATTGCCTTGGTGGCGTATTCTCCACGGCTAACATCGATGCCATCCTGATGCGCGGCGATCGCGTTTACAGGTCTTTGCGGGATCAATATTGCGTGGGTGAATCGCGGCACCTGTTTCCCGAAGAATTGGCTCGGAGTTTACTTGTTTTGGGTCAAGCAGTGAACATCCAAGACTTGTCCCACGTGGACGATGCCCTCTATTCTTCGTCTCGTAAGGATATGGAGAGATACGCTTACTTTCCGGCAATTTGGAGGAGATCATGTCCGTGCACCGTGACAATGTAGGATTTCTTTTTTCACTGGGCTAAATGTGACCGTTGCTTTTTGGCGTCGGGAAGACCGTTTTTTCATTTTTGATTCACACGCCGTTGACGGTGAGCGCAAATATTCCAACCACGCGTGATTAATTTAAGTAATGTACATTATAATAGGAGGTCTGTAGGTACTCTAAATTTTATAACCATGACGCTGAGGATTATCAAAATGGCCGATGCCCGAACGTGACACCAGCGTTAAACTCTCCGAGATGAATTTCGACGAATATATCCCTTATTAGGAACACCTATTTCAGAAAATTTTATTAGAATTAACAGCGAAGCCGTTTCGGAGGTTTAGTAGCCCCCTACCGAGCGAAGTGAGTTTTCATATAATGCTAGAAGGAACCCACACAGAAATTTTGGTTCGAATCGCAGACACCAAGGGTCAACTAACTGCTGATCTGACGTGGAATGACCCAGGTGAATCTCTTTTATGCTCCACAACTTCTTGAATGTTCTGAAGTCCCTAGATGCGCTGGTTATGCCGGTTACCCTTACCGCTAATGTGAAAAGAAGCCTCATCACTGAAAATTATGGCAACATAAAACTATCATCTTCCATGTCCTCTAAAAGAGCACTGCTGACATCAACACGTTACCTTTTCCCGCCAACACAACGAGCTTGATCTAACTGTAGTCTGCATGACTTATATACCAAACGTCACCTTAACACTTGCCAGGCAGTCCTATGAGGAACTGCAAGTTTTCTTCTTTAGATCTAGTGAGTATTTTGAAATTTTACACTTTTGTAATATTTTTCCATCAATAAATATATTTTTTCAAATTCAGGTAATTTTTTTTGTTTAACCCTCTACTTGTGAAAGCCCATCATTTAAGTTCAAAACATACAAGGTAGACTGCCAAAATTTGTCCATAATGGGAAGGTCCTTATATAATACATAAAATGTTAACTCCTGTCACTGTGTTGCTGTCGGTTAGCCCTAAAAGGGAAAAATATTTCATGTATCTCATCTTTAAGTAAGCTCAGTCAAGTCTATTTAATTACAGTAGGTATGAATATGGTAGATTGATATCGGAACGAAGAACATTGGACAGATGGTAGGGAAAATAAACGAAGAAAAATGATGAGGTTAATATAAATAAAAAGAAATATGTGTTAAATATGAAACATTTAAACGCGTAAACCCATGCATGGGTCAAGTAGGATCTGGTATCAGTGACTATGAATACAGTTCCGTGAGTCGCAGTCTTTATTGAATATTATTTACCTGAAATCATATCATTTGAATAAAAATTATCCTTTCACGGATATCTCATGTTTTCGTTCGGGGAAAAACATTGCAATCCCAATACGTTTCTCCGCTCGGCAATAATCTCTATTTTCATTTTTTATTTTACATCTCACATATAAGAGAAGAAGAGATACCAGGCATTTGTGTACCATGTTAATTTACGATTCCTAGTTTTTAATCAGGAGTATATTACTAACGCAAAAATCAAAGTGTTGTACTTACAAGGAAGTCCATGCATTCATTGCGAAGCCAGGAGTGCATTTCCTGATCTCCAAACACCTGGTCTGCAACAGCTCGGAAGAGGCATGCTCCATCCCCGTGCATCTGCTTTATTACCCAACCTTTATCATTTATCATCTTCACAAACCTACGTTCTTTCTGGTGGAGAAAAATTGCAAATGGGTAATTATGCTTAAAAGCACTAAGGCATGTTACACGGAAATGTATGAAATTTGAAGTACTACTATCATAGTATTTTTTACTGAAAAGTGTAGTAAAATATGAACCTGCTGAATATTTGCTACTGATACTAAACACTGCAGTTTAACGTGTTTGTTGGAATTAGTGCACTCTTTGGTAAAAGCAACATACTTTTCCAATGAGAAATAATATCCAACGTTAAGTATCAAGTAAATACTGACATGCCTGTTTGGTAATGCTTGTGTGTGTACGGAGTTCTCCTGAACTTTGTAGTCAGTCAACCTATTTATAACTGGGAGAGATTCAGCGGTTGTGTTGCTTCATGAATGACATTTTAATAGACAACACACTTTCATACACCTCAAATGAAATTTGCAGCTACAATACTGTACGTGTATAATCCAAAATACGGGAGATATAACACTGAAACTTATGTATGTACATATGCAACGGTAAGTTAATAATTGGCACCTGTTAATGAATAACAATACGTCGAGTTTTTAAAAATATACATCAGTATTATTCGATAAGATCAATGACTTTATAATCAATGACTCACCTTGGATGTGTACGTAAAAAGTAAGGTCTCAGAAAATCCCGGAGGAACACTCCATTTGTCTTCACTGCATTATTCCTTTAAATTTACAAATCTTCCTGTCTTTAAATATATGTCATTTTAAAACGACTTTAAATGTTTAACTTTATAATATTCAGAGAGTCAAACTAAAATCTGACCGTATTTCAAATGAATTATTAAAGTCTTTTCATTCCACAGCTATTCTAACTCATATTTAACAGCAACTACGATGCGTCTGCAGAATACCAGCGAGCTGCAGAGGCTAATGTTTTCAGTCAGCAAGACGAGAGGGGAAGAGGGGAACCAATGATAAAATGTGAGATAGTTTCGAGGGTTGCGTTACGTGCACGATACTTGCCTCATTCTTTCCGAAAAAACACCCCAACTATGACACAATGTATGGGGGCCTACAAAAGAAACAAGTTGAAAATCCTACACCGCCTCCTGCGTGTCAGCGGGAGGGTAGCGGGAGTAAGGAGTGGGTGTAAGGCTCCCCGGGGGGCTGTGGAAGTTGAGAGAAATGAGTTCGAATCCTGGTCTAATGAAATAACATTTTCAAGGCGAAAGTTCTCCCATTGGTTGCAAATCTTTGCCGCAGTTCGCGTGACCGTTTGCAAAGTTATTTGTATTTGCATAAAATTTGAAATTATTTAACTATATAATACTTGCCTTATTCCATTCCTCTTCAGTAACTGATAATACTGATTCATATTCGTCATCGGAGTTGTAACCACTGGTCTTATGCCGTCTAACGGCACGGGGAAGGTCAGCATCTGGTTTTTGGAGTCGCGGTTGTAAAGGAGGTTGTTGAGTTGTATCCTGATCCGGCTGGCTGAAACTCGAGTGGCACGTGGCTGACGTGTCGACCATCTGCTGGCCCTGGGAACGCGAGATCCTTCACATACATGTGGATACAAGAGATCAGGAACTCATGAAAGATCGACCGACGACTAAAAAGTAATAAATAATTTTTTATAGTAAATATGAATGTATCAGGAGATGCGAGTAACATGGGTAACCTTAAAAGTAGAAAACTGATTTAATCATGTAATCAAATCCACTTAGACTATAGGAAAACAATTTTTAAGCATTAGATGTTAAGCGAATTTAAAAGTTAATTATAGCTTGACGATAAAAGCGCGATGAAGAGATATTTCCCCGGACTTGAGACTCTACAACAGATTTCTCGAATTATAGAACATTGCGTGTATACGACAGATCTGGGTTCGATTACCAATCCGGTAAAATAACTGATCGCTTGTAATTTCAAAAATGATCAGGTCTGGACCAGTGGTAACATGTTCGACTCCCGAGGGTCGCTGGTTCGAGACTAAGTGACAAAAAAAGTTTTTCCTGGCTGGCCTGCGACCCAACTTTTCAAGATATCCGAATTTGGCCCCACTACTGAGAGGCAGCAGTTTCAGCAGTAGGCATTAATGGCGCAGATCACGAGATCGGACCGGTATCAACGGGCACAGCTTCGGCCGAGTGCAGGTCTCGGAACTGGCCGGGTTATATCAATGTGGAAGGCAACGAGGGGACTCGCACATTAAGTCTCCCTAGAAAATGCCGCCCAGCATTCTAACTATTATGACGTGATGTTATTCTTCCTAGTAAAGCAATCCGGAGAGAAAATAGTCCCCAGTCAGATCTCCGAGGTGGGGGCTACTGGGAGGGGTACATAAGCCAGGATGGACAGGTGTAGGTGAGGAACATGGAACGTGAGATCATTAGGGGTGAGCGGGAAGGTGGAGACCGTGAAAATAGAAATGGAGAGGCTAGTGAGATATAGTGGGAGTCAGCGAGATCAAGTGGGCGGGGGCAGATGACGACTGGAGCGACGGATATCGAGTAATATATTCGGGAGACAATCAGAGGATTATAGGTGTAGGCATCATACTAATGAACGATTGGGGCAGTAGTAAAGTCAGTGTGGCAGTACAGCGAAATGATTCTAATGTTGAATCTGAAAGGAGAGCCTAAGGGCACCGTATTACTGCAGGTCTACATGCCGGAGTGAAGCCACACGGGAGAAGAAACAGGAGAAGTTTACGAGCAAATTGAAGAAGTCCTCAAGGTAGAGTAGGGGAAAGACAACATCATCATCATGGGAGACTGGGAGACTGGAACGCAGTGGTAGGAGAGGAAAAAGAAGGATGTAGTGCAGGATATTTCGGACTGGGCTAAAGAAATGCCAAGGAGAAACACTGGTAGAGTTCTGCAATGAGAAGGAAATGGTATTAGCTAACACTCTCTTTGAGCACCATCGGCGTAGAAGGTACACTTGAAAGATGCCAGGTAATATTGCCTGATACCAAATAGACTTCATACTAGTCAGAGTCAGATACAAGAAAAGAGTAAAGCAGTGCAAAAGCTATTCCGATGAGGATAAAGACAGTAACCATAACATAGTAGCTAAGGACAGCCACCTTTGATGCAAGAAAATCTAAAAGGTTAAACACTAACAAAGGTGGGACACGAAAATCCTGGCCGAAGAAGGAAATAGAAAGATTCACTGCAGCCATTGAAAGGAAACTAGAAAATGAAGCAGAATTGGGAATCGAAGAAAAATGTGAAGAGCTAAAGAAGACAATCGTAGGAGTAGCAGAGGAGCAACTGGTGAGTAAGACGGCCAACACGAAGAACCCATGTATTACGACGGAGATTAGGAAACTAATAGAAGAGAGAAGGAAATACAAGAACCCCAGAAACGAAATTGTGGCAACCCTCTACAAGAAGTTAAGGAATCAAACCAATAGTAAATGCACGAAGGCTAGGGAGGATTGGATCGAAAGCTGCTGCGAGGAAATCAACGAGAACATGAAGATAGGAAACACCAAAACAGCATACGAGCAAGTGAAAAAACGCTTTGGAGAGAGGAAAACGCGAAGCAGCAATATCAGAGATGTAAACGGGAATATATTGATGGAGGATGAAGGCATTACGAATGGACGGAAGCAATACATCGAAGAACTCTACCAAGGGCCGACGCCGCTGGAATAAAATCTGATGAAGGACAAGAGCGTGGTTGACGACGAATATCGGCGCCCTTTCATACTAAGGAGTGAATTCAATAGAGCAGTGAAAGACCTCAAGAAAAACAATGCACCTTGAGCAGAAAATATCAACGGAGAAATCATCCAAACACTCGGAAGTAAAGACAATGATAACTTGTTCGAGATAAAATAGTAGCTAACAAAGCGTAAAAATTCCTTAGGATATTACATGGAGCGTAATGATTGTAATACCAAGGAAGACAACGACTAAGAGATATAAGAAACACAAAACTATGAGTCTAGTGTTACATGCATCAAAAATACTCGAATACATGAATAATAAGTCGAAGGATGGAAAGGAAAATTGAAGACAACCTCTCGGAATACTAGGTCGGATTTTGGAAGAGCAGGTACTAGACCATACTCAGCCTGAGAGTAATGGTAGAGAAAACGATACATGTAAACAAGCCGTAATATATCACATTCGTGGACCTGAAGAAATCGTTCGACAATGTTGAGTGGAAAAAAATGTTCAGGCTGCTGTAAAACTCGGAATGGATTACCAGGACGGAAGAATAATCTACCGTCTATACAGGAAGTAATTCGTAAAAATGTGAATGAGAGACAGAAGTCAGATTGAAGATAAAATTAACAAAGGAGTAAGATAAGGATGCAACCTCTCACCCGCTTTGTTCAACATGTACTTGTAGGAGGCCATTAAAGAAGCACAAGAAATTGGACTAAGCGGAATATAATAAACGGAGAAAAAATAAACATGCTCCGCTTCGCAGATGATATCGCAGTAATAGCTGGAAATCACGATGATTTTCAAAGGTCAGTAAACGCAATGGACCAAGTTCTTCATGAATACAACATGTAAATAAATTAGGCGAAGACTATACTCCTTGTATGTGGAAGAGAGAAGCTGAATGCAGGAGTCATACTGAGAGGAGAGAAATTAAAGCGAGTGGATGCCTTCACCTATCTCGGAAGTACCATCACGTGAGTCGGAAGAAGTACAATGGACATCAAGTGGAGAGTAGCCCAAGCTACGAAGGCATTAAGATGGTGGATAAGAAGGCGAAAAGATAACTTATTCGCTTATTTTTCCAGGTATAATTGCCCACTAGTAATCATAGGAAGATGTGGAATTGGTATGAGAACAATTGGAGGTGGTAATTAGAGGGGAACTACTGGGGAAATAAAACCTAATGGTATTGGGCGACTGATACGCAGCGAGGGAGGGGAGAGATGGATACAACGCGTGAGTGTATGGATTAGGAATGAGGAATGAACGCAGGCAGAGGGCAGTCGAATTCTTTGAGAGAAATATATTAGTTGTGACAAACACATGTATTTATGCAAAAATCCTCGAAGCGAATCGAAAACACAAGTTGACGCAATATTCCTTGATTTCAAGTAAGCACTCGACAAGATTTCTCACAAAAACTCATACATGTATTGATTACAGTCATGCGGATTAAATAAAATAAATAGTTAATTGGGTGCGGGACTTTCTCAGTACTCGAAACAAGAAGCAGTTGTTGACGGTAATAGTTTTGATATGGTTAGAGTCACATCCGGTGTTCCTCAAGGAAGCGTGATCGGCTCTATGTTATTGATAATTTATATAAATAACCTAAGTTCTTGAGTTAGCAGTTAATTAAGATCATTTGCAGACGATACGGTCATCTCCAGAGAAATTAGCGAAGACATGGACTTAAAATTTATTCCATTGGATCTTAACAACGGTCATTCGTTGTGCCAGGAGTGTAGGCTAGAATTTAAACATAACAAATGCACCACTATACACTTCTTTCGAAAGTCATTACACAAATACCATACCAAAACTGTGGGTGAAGTAAACAACATTTTCAGAAAAAGGTAAATATCTTGGAATTACCTTAACTTCTGATATATCGTGGGAAACATAAATACAAAACATAGTGGCAGAGCATTAGAGAAACTGCAATTCGTTAAGCGTATAATAGGAAGGTCTTTGGATGAAAAAGTAAAAGAGAGATGCTACTTTGCTCTGAATAGGCCACACCTTCAATGCGCCGCGAAAATTTGTGATCCTGGAAAATTTAGCCAAAAAAATAAGAAAATACAAAGGGAATTTGTGCGCTTCGTTAAAACTTCTACGAGCAAACATACAGTGTTTCACAGCTTTTAGAGGGATTAATTTAGGAGCCCCTAGAGAGTCGAAGGCTGTACGCTTGGCTTGGCTTGCTTGAGAAATTCAGAACTGGTGTGTTTCGAAGGGAAACAGAATATTATCATGACACCATATTATATATCTAGGTCTGAATGAAGTGATAAAATAAGAGAAATAGGGTTAGGTGGCCTATATTTCACCAGTTTTGAAAAATGACTTGACTTAAAAACAGGTGGCACAATATGAGTTTCTATGCTGCTTCATATAAGGAATTATGTTTGCTTTCCTTAAAACATTTGGGGACTTTCAATTCCAATTGGAACTCATGAATCAAAACTGAATTTCAAACTTTGCAAACGGTGAGATTTAGGCAACAGATATCCTAAATCGCGCCACCGTAGGACTAGAATAGAAAATGGAATGTTTCAAAGACACAAGGATGAAGTGGTTGGTTTCTTTTATAAGCATATTTTTAGAACCATAAACATGTGTATTAAAATACCTGGAGTATAAGGAATGAAAACAGGAAAAAGTTTTAATATGACATAACTGTGTCATTAAGAAAAAATTTAGACTTTTTCAGCAAGAAAAAAATCTGGAAACATAAAAACAAAATTTGTTAGTCTTTTCGATATGTTTGAAAGCGTTTAAAATATCATTTCATTGCAGTTTGTGAAGAGTTCTTTACGTATGACTTTATTTGCACCTGTCGCAAATAAAGAAAAGAAGATTCAAATTGGAGAGTCCGGAACACGATTCGCGTACCCGTTTTTTTCACCTCAGATACTGAACCAAGTTTTCCTGTAGAGATTCTTTACGCAGGAATCAAAACCATGCTGTGTCCATTTCAGTTTATTTTTTAACTTCGTCAAAAATTTCACTTTCTTAGCAGTAGACCTCACATGTTTTTTTCCGAAAGGCTTTATTTTGTTTTTCTCTTGCTTCAGATGCCTTGCTTGCTTTCTTGATATCTTAGAATCAAAATGAAAATCTTGGTTAACTTTTGTAATCTGTCCCTTATTGCCCTTTTCCAGCTGAAGTTGAAAGATCGTTTCTTTCAGCAAACGCAAGTCTTCTTAGCATATTAGCCAATTGCTCAATTTTTTCCTGTGTTCCCTCCAGATTTTTCTTGTATGGGTTGGACGTTAGTGGTTCCGCTCTTTTTGGCCCTCCCGACCTGCGTCTGGTTTTATTTTGCACGGGTTTCAGCGTCGGTAAGGGGCTTATTTCGGAAATTTTCTTAACAAAACCCCTGAGAGAATAGTCCAGGATTTGGGACCAAATCTGCAGGGTTTTCAGCCGATTGGTGATTCCTTTTGAAAGATTTGAAAGCCTGTCTCATCCACATTAAAATACGAAAACCATGTAGCTTATTGTCATCAACAATAGTTTCACGGGCGTAAAAAAATGGTTGACGCACTCTTTGTTGAATCATTTGACTCTATGAACGGATACATTCTCTGGCTTCATTTTGGGTTCCGTTTGTGAAATCCATTGCACCTTTTTTTTACGGATATTCTCTTCTTTTTGTTTGATGAGTTGGTTAAATAGGGGTTGGTTTCAAGAATCTGAAAGGCTAGGTTACTAACATCTATTGCCGTTACCCCAAACAAACAAGCTTCAAACTGCAAACCTAAGTGAACTAATTCCTTCTTTGCTTCTATTAGTAAAGCTGTCTCTTTTCCATTAACCGCAGCATTCACTCCACGATCCAAGCTCCCGACTACTTCTCCTCAGCAATGCCGCAGAAATGTCTTTTTTGCAATTCCGTATTTTCTACAACATTCATTTAATTAATTATACCCTCTTTTTATTCATTCGAGGCAGATTTCATGTCCTCAGAGGTCCATTTGACATAAATCCTTCTTCCCTTCCTCCATTTCTCATGACTCTAGACAAAAGAACTAAAGTAAAACTTGATTAAGCCAGAACTTACACTCGTGATTTGAGCCACTCACAGTTTCCCAAATCGCAACGGTACATAAAGATGTTGTGCGATTTAGGAGCAACTGCCATTTTTAAAGGAATCATTCCCATTGCCTAAACACATAATCATACCACACTGGTAATGGTGTTAAATGAAACAGAATATAATGCAGAAATGTGATATGTAGCTTAAGCTAAGTTATTAAAACTAACCGGTTTTCTACGTCCTTGTGAAAATACGAAAAAAATAGTAGGAGAGACACTTCTTTTCGTAAAATCCACGCCCAAGACTTATCACTATACTGGAGGCCACAACTAATATGAGGCGTGCGTGGGGATGAAGGAAGTTCCGAGTCCAGATGCTAGATTGTATCTAAGTCCAATACATTCGTTTATAGGATAGTGGTGCGATTTGGGAAGCGGTGCGATTTAGGCCTCTCTCCTCTATATTGCTCAACAGAGAGTTACAAATATTCGTTCTTTCCGCCCACAATAAGCGACCATAATAAAAACTGAGCTCCACTTAATACACTCGCGTAATAAACGTCATCATTTCCTCTCCCAAAATCTTAGCCCTTGCATTGTTAAACAGCTGTTGTCCTAACCCCTGCAACACGCCCATGTGGTAGCTCGGGGAGTGGTATGGAGATGAAGAACACCAAGTTTAAGCATCACCTCAGTTGGAGGTCCATATGGAAAATGCGAGGTGCACAGAGATATCAATTTGATTACATCATTGTTAGGCAACAGTTCAGGAATAATGTCAAATACTCGCGGAGCTATTCGGGGGATTATACGGACTCAGATCATAAATTATTTTTGATGGAATGTGGTGTTGTATTCAAAAGGCTTATTATAACTAGGGGGGAAGAAAGATGTGATCTTTGAATGGGGATAAAAGGAGTAAGATCCAGAATGTGGTGTCAAAGATCATAGTTGAAGCAAAGGAAATTGGAACAGTCGAGGAAAAATGGGAGAGAATAAAAATGAACACTGTGAGAGCGACGGAGAAAACAATAGGAACAATGAAAACGAGGGGATAAAGAAGCAGTGAGTTACGGAAGAAAAGATTCGAAAATAGGAGGAGAGATGGTAGCGGGAAAACGTCAACATCAACTTAGGAAAGAGATGTAAAAGGAACTAGGTAATAAACTCTAATGTGTGACCGATCGGGTGAAGGAAATTTGGTAGAAAAGGCAATCTAAGGAAATTGAAAAAGCTGCAGAAAGAAGGTAAGTGTGAGCGCTATACACAAAAGTAAAACTCCTATCAGGTTGCAAGAAAGGGCAAGTGGTAATATAGATTAATGAAAAAGCAGGTAGAAAATAAATCGAGGAAGAATATATTCAAGTTTGGTGAAGAGAACACAGAGAGAAGATATATGACAGCAATAGTGGACCAAGTAAACTAGATATGGAGGATGGAGGAAAACTAGATGAGGATAGCCTCGGACCAAAGATACTCGATAGTGAAATTGAGATAAGATTGAGAGAGAGATGAAGGCGAAAAAAGCTGGGAGACTATATATAGCTTCGGAGCAAAGAAAAAGTTTCGGCAAGGATAGTAGGCAAACTTTTTTCGAACTTACTCGTATGATCTATGATGGAGTATGGCTAGAAGGTCAGAGGACTTAGTTAGCCCTCTTAGTGCGGCGGGCCGATATATCGGATTTGGCATCTCAGGCGTAAAGTGCGGCGGGCCGATATATTGGCTCATAGGCAAAATATTGTTTAACTTTTGCACACAAATATAATTACAATTATTTTTTGTACGAAGTATAAGCGTTTTTTATTATTACCTAATTCAATGTATATGCAATAAGAAAAACTGCATATGGATATTTTAAACAATAACTTTATAATATTTATTTTCCTAGAGTGATATATTTCATTAAGTTATCCTCCGCATTTCTCACTAGAACTGCTGGCAGGGGTCAGCACTAAGAGGGTTAAAAGAGTCCTAATTCCTATATCGAAGAAGAAGAAAGTGGCAGAATGTGAGGATCATAGAAAAGTTAGCTTTATATCTCACTCAGCCAAAGTTTTGCGTAGATTACTTAATAAAAAGGTGGAGAGTTGAGTAAGTTACTGCTTGGGCGATGACTAGTTTGGATTCCGGAAGGGAAATCTACTTGGGATGACATTACGGTGATAATAAAACGTATAAAAAGAAGCGTAGAGTTTAACCAAGACGTTTTTCCTTACTTTTTGGACACAAACCAGGCGTTTGACAGTAAATTGGGAAAAATACAGAGATACTCGGTAAATTGGAAATAGATAGGCGAAATAGGAGACTAATCCGAAAAAAACAGGAGACTTATCTGAAAGTTTTCGGACACCCTTAGGGCATAGGTGAGAGTGGCTGACAGTGAGTCTGGATGAGGAGCTTTGGGTCGCGGGGCAAGGCAAGAGCGTCCATTATTGCCTTTATTTTTTTAACATTTATGCTGAGGAAATGGTAGGACCTAGGTAGAAATCGGAACTGACGCTGCCTCGGACATCTGCAGCAGTTATGACCAGTTCGTAGGCATGAGAACAACTAGATGTGGGAATCAAAGATGGAGGGCAGCTGATTAAGTCGGTTAGATTCGCGGACAATCAAATGTTGTTAGTTAATATTCAAAGGGACTACAAACCTTAGTAGATGCTTTAGAAATTCAGTTCTAGAAATTAGGATTGCAGATAAATCACGAAAAAACGAAAGCGAGGCTGGTCATAAAAGTAGGCGGACGCAAACCGTGAAAAGTACGGCATTTTAATTGCTTGGGTAATACTCTCGAAGTAATTTGCATTGGCTAAGCTTATGGCGTCAACTAAGGAAGTGTTCAGTAATCGAAGGGAGACGATTCCGGGGACCATGGGTAAAGAACGGGCCGGTAAAGAGCTTGATATGGATTGCATCACTGCATGGGGCCTTAAAGTGGAGAAAGGACGAGAAAAGGCTGCAAAAGTTTCGAATATGGATGTGGAGAGGGATGGAAAAGATTTGGTGGAAAGATAAGAAAACAAATGAGGAAGTACTTAGCATGGTGGGCGACAAGAGGAAACCTCTGAATGAAATCCGGAATAGGCAAGGTGAGTGGCTGGTGGAAGTAATAAGAGGCAATAGGTTGCTCAATAGTGTGATAGAGCGAGAGATTTTTATGAAGCAGGGTAGGGGAAGAAAAATAATAGGTTTTATGGACAGTATGGAGAAAGGTAGATCGTATGTCGACACGAATAAGGAAAAACTAGAGGCGAATAGGGCTCTGAAAGTTCAAGAAATTGGGAGGGGTTTCTCTGGCTTTCAAATAAACCCTTCTTTTTACCAGTAGAAAACTAAAAAAAACTATAAACGGCTTAAGCAAATGGGCTAGTCTTGGAAAGGATGTTAAAAGCATGAATATTGGCTGTTTAAGCTCAGTTAACTTGATTTTAGAACGGTAAACCAATTTTTAAAAACTGACTTGCGCAATATCTACCAGGCCCCATTGTGGTAAATTTAATTCATTAAACTTTTAGTGGTCAAATAAAAAACTTCCACAAAATTGATCATCATACTTTTAAATATATGGCACAGAAATTAGTTTCCCAGCTTAAAATTGATACCTATAATTAATTAATTTGGAAGAAGATCAAACCTAGCCCGAGGGATTTCTCGGCCCAAAATCCTCCACATATATCATCCAAATTGTTTGAGTCGCTTTTCATTTAAATATTAAGTACATTTTATTATAGCTTGCACAAAAGGAAACGTCATAATTCATAGCTAAGAAAAGCATAATAGTTTTTTTTTAATCTAAACTGACGCTACCTCGGACATCTGCAGCACTTTTGACCAATTCGTAGGAAGTACGGAGGGGCTTTTGGAGAATTGTATGTTAAGAAGTGTTTTTAAAATGAAGAAGCCAAACAACTTCTTCAAGTGTGACTTTACCTATCATATCATGATTGAGACTAGTTTTTTGGTAACCAGTTTTCTGAAATAATCCAATGAAAACAAATAGAATTAGAAAATAATTCAAAGCCAACCTTTTCATAAACTTTGGCTTTGCAGTAGAAAATCCAAAAACCCGTTTTATGCATAACTTGTAATTATTTTTCGTTCATAAAAAACATGTAAAAAAATTAATATAATAATTTTTGGACCATAGCCAAAATGTTGAAAAAGTTTATAAAAGCACCCAAATAGTTTGCTTGACCTCATTCATCTAAACGTAAAGACAATAATGCTTTCATCGGCCTCTGCAATTATAAATTTCAAACTTTCTGATGTCATTTAGCTGGAATTTTATGTCTAACATTGACTTTATCATATGCTAAGCCTCAAGGGAAAATACTATGCCATCATTTCCCCATTCATTTCTACATTTGAACGTAAACTTTATTACATTAGGCGAATACTATTAAAACGCTTAATCCATGAATACAATGGCAGAGTCAGAGGAATTTTTTAGATTTCTTTGGAGACCCCTTCGATCTCATCTGAAGCTCTTTGCTAAATTTTAGTATGATAAGTTCAGTGGTTTTTGAAATATATTAATCAGTCCGCGAGTCCGTGAGAATCGGCGTTGGTCTAAATTTCATAACAAGTTCAGTAGTGGCTATTAATTTAAAAAATGTTCCTCGGTGAGCATTTTAATCCTTATTCAGAGTTTGTGGCAAATTTCACTCCAATGAGTGCATTTACAATGCAATACGATGTAATTGTAACGGTGAATGTGCGCACGCATCTACTCGCGTGGGTACGATTATCGTATAAACACCGCACCACAGCTCTTGAACCAGGAGCAGTTTTCCCAGCATACGGTTACGGCGCTCTACCGATCAGTTTTGGCACATATTCCTCATTGTGCTACGACAGAAACCAAAACCAAGTAATGCCCTAGACCCGCCCTCACTTCTTTTCAGGATAGTTTCTAAAAGACTATCCAGAGAGCTAGCATACCATTTCCCATGATCCACCACTTGGAGATTTATGCGGTACACTCACTCACCGGGACCCGCAAAATTACCCAGAAATATGCTGTGTCAGGTTATGAGGGAGTATTGAGCAAATGAGCAGTTGTTGAATGATATGAAAGCAATGTACGATAATTGTAAGTCTTTTGTGAAAGATAATGGGGTATTGGGTGACTGATGGAAAATAAAACAGAGTGAAACGCTGTAATGCGTAATGTCACCGTGTCTATTAAATGCTTTTATGGATAGATTTGTGAGAGATGCGCACCGGGTAAACGTTGGTGAAATGGTTGGAGATACAATGATGCGAGTCGTTAAGCTCGCAGTTGATGCCGAGTTGATTCCTAAGATTTACAGGGGCTCTTAGATAACTTATGTGAAACAACAAGGAGAATGTATTGGAGTGTAATGTGTCAATGACCAAAATTGAAGTTCTTGGTAAAGAGGATGGTAAGAATGAATGTATGATGAGGTTATACTTCGAAGTAATCGAGAAATGACGATTTTGTCTATCTTGGCTGAATTTTTGTGAAAGACGGAAGTATAGATGAAGAGAATGTAAGACATACGAATGCTGGTAGGAAGGTCGTAGACTGTCTGCGGAAAATATTTAGGAATTGCTGCGTAAAAATGTTTTCTCTTCCGACATTATCATACAGCAGTGAAACCCGGGTGTGCCACGAAAAGAATGAGATTAGACTCGATGCAATTGGAATGAGGTATCTGAGAAGTGTTTGCCGGAAAATTCGAATGAATAAATTTAGGGATGAGTGGGTGATGATATAATGTGGGTTAGTTGCTCCATTAATGGACATGAAAGAGCTTCGTTTGTTTGGTCATGTTCAGAGAGTGGGTGAATGTTGAAAAACTACGAGATATATGAGAGCAGAGTGAAAGGTGTAAGAAGAAGGGGTGGATCGAGAAAATTACGGGCGAACATGACAAATGAGACTCTGAAGAGGAAGAGCATTAGAGGGTTTAAGAATAGTCTCCGGTCCATATCCTAAAGTTCTACCTACCATCATACAAAGTCAGAGGGAATCATTAAAAGGGCACCTACTCGGTCAACTCCAGGACCTTTTGCGTGAATAATTGACCATGTGATACATAAAATCAATGGTTGGCGAATTCACTTTGTGAAAATTATTACGATTCATGTTAAGAATGAAACCACTTAGTTTTTTCCACCAATATATTTAAACCACAAATCAACCGGTTTCGGCCTTTTCAGGCCATTATCAAGATTACAAATTCATTTGTGAACACAAGTTTGTAATCTTGATAATGGCCTGAAAAGGCCGAAACCGGTTGATTTGTGGTTTAAATATATTGGTGGAAAAAACTAAGTGGTTTCATTCTTAACATGAATCATGTGATACATCCTGAAGAATTTTCTTAAATACTGGTACTCTACCAGCATGTACTCTGAAGATGATTTTTAGGAAGAAACCTCACCCCATTAAATCCCCAAAACAAACAAATTTTAACAATAACAACAATTTAAGTAGCAAATTCAACTAATTCAAGGAAAA
This sequence comes from Ceriagrion tenellum, assembly GCA_963169105.1. NCBI lineage: Eukaryota > Metazoa > Arthropoda > Insecta > Odonata > Coenagrionidae > Ceriagrion > Ceriagrion tenellum. The sequence continues at coordinate 104,370,097 of OY720638.1, read as the reverse complement.
ATATCGCTACTGATGTTTTCAGATACTTTGTAAACGGAGAATATAATGAAATAATGATGGCGCGCTTTACAAAGCTAATAATAGCATAAAGAAGAAACGCCAGGCATTACGTAGTAATTTATAACGTATCCTGCTTTGTGTACTTAAATTCTTCTCTTCATTCTTCAAGCGTGATTCATGGCGAAAAACTGAGTTCATAACATACTCAAGCGAAGAGTGTCTCCAAACCAATAGATATACAAATGCGGAAATACTGGAAGGAGTGCAGACGTAACACACCACGAGGAGAAGCCTTACGCTGCACATACCGAGTCTCTGCGAGAGTGATTTCATGGACACATTTTCCACGACTAGGTTCAAGGCACGGGTATAGATTCTAGTTTCCTTTAAATTTCCTATCGCCACGGCTGTCGTAAAAACAAAATTTCATGCATATGAAGTTACGCGAAATTCGGAGCAATTCGCCTTTAGTGGACTAACCTACTCAGTAGAAATGCATACATGTCCTACATTCATGGAAGAAATACAAATTCTTGGACTCGGACTCTAACCCAGATCCCCCGAATCAGAAGAAAATTGCGATGATTCGAGGGATCAGGGTTAAATTTCCCGGCAGAAAAAAGTAAAATTTCCAGTGCCAAATCCGCTCTTACGGAGACAAACGTTAGCAAAATTGTCACATAGAAATTTTTATAATAACATGATCAATGAACACCATAGAAAGTATATAAGTAAGGATGGTAAGATAACAGACAGGAAAGACACAAGAAGTACGTACATACCACTAATTATGATAGAGAATAAATTAGAAATAGGGTGAGTGAAGATGAACTGTTAATGAAATCCAAAAAAGAGCATAAAGCTAACCATTCACAAGATTTATGATCGCCGAACTATAATGTAAACAGCAAATCTGAAATACATAATAGCATACACGCAAAAACTCCAGTTATTTTCCACGCGTCCCTCAACTGTAGGGAAGAATAAACTTTAAAATTAGAACGCCTGGACTAAGTCACCCTGAAGAACGCTCATGGGGGGTTATTTCGACTCCACCAAAAATTTATTTTTTTTTCAATTAAAATTGCTGCCACATCTGACATGAACCATTTACATCGACATCTATATAATACCCCGCCAGCCGCCACATGGGCGTTTGGCAGGGGGTGTTAGGTCACCAGCCGCGTAAAAGATGTATGTTTTTTGGAGATGAAATGGTGACATATATTATATGAGTGTATTTAGTGGAGCTCAATTTATTTTGTGGTCGCTTATTGTTCGCAGAAAGAACGAGTTTTTGTACCTATCTGTTCGGCAGTGTATCTCTCTCATTTCATCGCATCTGTCAGACCTAGGTGTGTAGTGAGGAGTTGTGATAATATTCTCTACGTCGATCTGAAAAATATCAGTTCTGAATTTCTCAAGCAACCTAAGCCTAGCGTGTAGCCTCCGAGTCTCTAGGGGCTCCCACCTTAATTCCTCTAAAAGTTGTGAGACAATATATGTATGTACGCACATAGCAGTTTTTAACGAATCGCGCTGTTTTTCTTTGTACTTTATTTATTTTTTTGGTTAAATCTTTATGGCCAGGGTTCCAAATGCTCTCAGCGTACTTGAGGTGTGGCCGAACCTGAGCAAAGAAGCATCTCTCTTTGACTTTATCATCCGAGGACCTTCCTATTATGTATACTTCAAGATGTCACCGCAAAACAAACGATAACACCAGGTTATATTAATGAATAAAATAGGTTCTAGAGTTAGCAGTAAAATAAGATTATTTCAGACGATACCGTTATCTACCGTGAAATGAGCGAAGACGCGGACTTTGAAGCTCTGTCATCGGACCATAACAACGTCCATTCGTGGTGCCAGGAGTGGGAGTTAGAATGAAATATCCGCAAATGCACCACAGTTCACTTCCTACTAAAGTGATCACAAAAATACCATACCTATTCTGTGGGTGGGGTAAACATAAAATCTTCAGATACAGTAAAATATCTTGGAATACCTTAACTTCTGATATATCGTGGGGATTATACGTCAAAACGTGTGGCACAGCATTAAAGAAACTAGGTTTTGTTAACGTATAATAGGAGGGTCCTCGGATGAAAAAGTCAAAGTGAAATGTTTCTTCGCTCTGGTCAGGCCACACCCTGAATAAGCCGCGAGCATTTTGGACCCTGGTCAAATAGATTTAACTAAAACATTAATAAAATACAAAGGAAATCAGCGTGCTTCGTTAAAATCTGCTACGAGCGTAAATATAGTGTCTCACAACCTTTAGAGGGATTAAGGTGGGAGCCCCGAGAGTCTCGAATGCTACACGCTAGGCTAAGGTTGCTTGAGAAATTCAGAGCTGATATTTTTCAAAGCAACGTAGAGAATATCATTATGACTCCTCACTACATGCCTAGGTCTGACAGATGCGTTAAAATAAGTGTGATATGCTGCCGAACAGATAGGTACAAAAACTCGTTCTTTCCGCGAACAATAAGCGACCACAATAAAAATTAAGCTCCACTAAATACACTCCTATAATACATGTCATCATTTCATCTCCAAAAACATACACCTTTACGCGGCTGGTGACCTAACACCCCCTGCCACATGGCCATGCGGCGGCTCGCGGGGTAATATGTAGATATGTTGATATAGAAATATAAAGATAAAAGCTAAGAAAATGAATATTCACCTCTTATCTTTTTCCTTTTTCTCCATTTTCCTTTTGTTTTCCATCCAAATCCAATAGAGTTGAGATAACGATGAGAGCACAACAGTCAGCACGTTTGGCAACTTCTGTATACCTCTGGGAGTCTTTAACGGTGATTCACTTTTACTCTATTAACACGAATTTCTTCTTCTCATACGAGGAGGTACGGTACACTGCGTAACACCCGTCGATATAGTTGACATCCGTCGTCTATGATGTCTGAGTTGAAACTGCCACGTCTTTCAGCGCAAAGAGAGGGGGAACGGCGGAGAGGGGAAAGGGGTGTGGTAGGGGTTCGATGATTCAACGGTGGTTGAGAACTTTTCACGGAGTAAGGCAAAAGTCGCTACGCTACGCAACATCAATGTAAAGATGATGGAACCAGTCAGATACATTAGTGCTTTTTTCTCAGAAACATTGATGTTATTATGCACCAACGTCTTACTTATCAACTTGCAAGAGTTTTCGTTTTATGACAATTGATGACGAATACAAATGCAATGAGAAATCTTTTTGTCTGCGCATAGGGTGAAATTGGAATTCCGTTTCAGTCGCGGTTTACATACAGATTCACACTCTAATGTAAATATAATATATATATTGGTAATATGCCCAAAAATTCACCAAGAAATTTGGGATCGGGTTGGTTTGGTGGCTAGAGTACTGGCTAATCACGCGGACGGCCAGGGTTCAACTCCGGATCTTCAAGTACAGTACTCCGTCTGTCGGATGAGACTTTAAGCCGTGGTCCCCTTGGCGCCTTTCGTTAAGAGCGGGTTTCTATCCACCCTTCCTCTCTTACCTGTCCCCTATGGCACAAATGACCTTAGCCGTCGGTCACCTCCCCTAATATCCAATCCTTAACCAGGAAATCGCGAGTTGAAACCTCGCCGCGGACATTCTAGCTTAAGGTTAATCTGTACACTACATATAAATGGAATGGGATGTGAATTCATACTGTAGAATGGATAGTCACATCTAGCTGGAAAGGTTGCGCGACGTTATAAGTATATATCAACCAATACATACCGACGTTCTAGCCGTGGAAACTCGTTAAACTTAAGGGGTTTCAGAAAATAAGCTCTGTGCTAGGACATGTCATGCGCATGCAATGTTGTAAATCGCGATCATGAAAATAAGGATTATTTGAACATTTAAATTTACGTTTGATTTTCACGTTTGACGCTTTCACACGATCATTAGTCCCACCCTCAGCACCAATGCATTGAACTCGCGCTTGAAGTAGAAACTTAACCTCGATGCGCATCGTGCATTGGGCGGGAAATAGACGGGATAGGATAAAGTCGTTATAATCGTGCACAACCTATTTTGACTATTTAAGTAAATCAAAAGTCCAGGGTGATTACACCCATTGAGTGGGATTTCTAACAAATCCACCTCATAATTTACAGCAGAATCGAAAGAACGGATTTAAATTATTTTCCGAGCACCTCTGTTTAACGTTTGCTGCAAGCAAGCGCTAATGGTATATTAGGTATGCCATGTGTTTAAAGTAATGATCATAACATTTCACGGAAGTTTTAGAAAATACTTCCCGTGCCAAGCACTTGCACTGTTTTCCGTTTATCAAACTTATCTCTGTAAATAATCACGGTTCTTGTTTGAAAACAATGCTCACACGCGTTTCCGCTAAACATGAGCTGTCCCATTGTGCGCGGTGAAGCCTGTTTTCCGTAGAAATGACAAAACAACAGATTAGCAATCACTACTCTCGTATTCCAAGTATTCATGCTAATGCAATTTCCTCAGCAATGAATCGGTAGCGTTTTGAAATAGAAAAATGCATTTATTGGCATCCCTACCGCATTGAATGGCATGATATGACCCAATAGGTTAACACTAGCTTAGTAAGACTATGGAATTGATTTACAATTACATATAAGAACATATGAATAAGTTTTTTTTATAATGCTATCAATAACCCATTCTGAAAAAGGAAATCATCGCCTCATGTACATCGGCAGCAAAAAAGTGCTCATTTACTCTCACAATATAGACATCAATACATGCAAAACTGTATGCTGTGGATTGAGAACCCTTCAAAACAAAATTATTTAACACAAATGACAAAGTGCGGTACCATCAAGATTATCCGCTTCCTCTGTGATGATAAGTTGCAGAACTTGAAACATCTGCACCAATGTAATTGATTTTGACACGATTTTTCTCCAACTCCTCCATCAATTTGTCGATTTTGGTACCGCCTACACATGAGCGTCGACCTGAACTCATTACTTCTTGAATAACACTGTTAGCTGAAATTTCTTCTTCAATGACATGCAACGCGTAGTCAGTGTATTTTTATTACTTAGCAGCATGCTCCGAACAACGAATACATAACTTTCAGTAAAAAACTGTTGGGCATTTGACGGATTTGAAGTGTTTTTAGTCAACAAAATCAGTAATGATGCAAAATATTGTTTTAAATTTTCATCAAGTTAAGAGTCATAGGCTCCCACCATTAGAAATTATCGGCATTAAAACCACTGAAAATGCCATTTTTGGCATTTAAAATTTTTTCTTAATGATTATCACTCAACTAACCATTCTATTCTGGCAATTAAGGTAGAACCAGCGCTTCGAAGTACTACTTTCATACGACAAATTAACCAGGCCGGAACAAGATGAAATTGCTCAAAATATTATTATAAATAATAATAAATGATTTTCAACTATTCAACTTGGCTATATTGAACATGAGTTTTTCCAAATGAAGTAATTCAGTGGTATGAAGAACGGCTTTTATATTGACGTCATGTCTCAGAGGAACTTTCAAGTTTTCTAACAAACGACTATATAATCGCAATAATAATAAAAATAGGGATGAAATAATATAACAGAACAAAAAATAGCTTTTCTCTTTTCATAGAAATGTAATTAAAACAAGTTTATTAGACATATTTACTGGCGATAAACTTGACAACGCCCTAAAGAAACCCGTGTTGCACTGCGGTAGACAGCCTTGTTCATTTGCGTTACCTCGTTGAGTTTCATTGCCTTTGATATTATTTTTCAAGCATTTAGCTTCAGTTTTACAATACGGAATTTTGTATTGTAGTTACTTATTATACTTGCTCTATTACTTTAGAGTGCGGCTATTTTTATAGCTCAGCTCTCTTGGACAGTGTAATTTGGCTTTTTGAATCGCTAATTCCATTCGAGAGCTAAAGTATTGGCTCCATTAGTTAGTTTTAAGGGTAAATTTGTGCCTAAATGTAAGGCTAATAGCTTGGAAAATCTAAGGAAACGGAATTTTGCTGTAAGTGATTTTCAAATCAACCCTTCGTGTTCACCTATTGAAGGATGCCGAATCGTTGACGTGCATTTCTTGGCCATGCAGATGATTTGTACGGAGTGTGATTCACTGCTTTGGTAAAAAATGTTCTTGGAGACTTATCAAATAATGGGCATAATGCTCACACATATGCACTGAATAAAAAAAATATGTGAGAAATTATGCGTCAGTGAAGATATGTTTTCACGATACAGTATCTCTCTGCAGTCATTTGTGAAGAGGCATGAGCAGACCAAGAGGAAAAGAGAGTTAGTCCAAACATTGAAACCTTTAAGGGACAAGGGTGTGTCATCATACATGACAAACAGGTCGGCAGAGAAGGGAATTGGCCTTCATTTATTAGTGAATACATGGAAATGAAGGCCTACATAATTTGTTTAATACCTTGGAAATAACAAAAAACAAAGTAATAATTGCTAAAATTGCTAAAATTGCTAAAATTGTTGCAGAAATAAATGTATGTTGTGTATTTCTTTCAAAGTATGTAAGTAAACATATTGGGTTTCTAGACTGGCTTCAAGCCATAACATTGCTGTCAGGCAAGATGTATTGTCTTCCTGTGATAGTCTTTGGCAATGGTACTGAAATCAACACGTCTCTTGAGGGTATTCAACTCTCATCAGAATGTTTTGGCCAAATCTATGACTTATCCCAGTTATCAGGTAGGTAGTGAAGTACACTAGAATGTCTCTTTCTTCAAGTGTTAGAGCAACACGGCCAATGTATCATCTACTTTTTTTGTTACCCTGCACTTGGAGTTGGATAAATGTGCAATTTGCAGAGGTCATGCTGCTTAGAGGTAGGTAGTGTAGTAGGCTGATTTAAATGTTGCCTTTTGGGCCCAAAATGGTGTCCATTTTTTAGATTCCATAGTAATATTGCATGTCTCCATGAGATCATAATTCCACAAGACTTTGGTGAGAATTTCTCTTTCACTGTAGTGGATATATTGCAGGGATACTTTTCAGGAAATCAGGCAACTCCATCCTTTTTTAATAATATTTGTTTTTCTCTAGAGGATAGGTCAATTGTTGAAATTATATAATTTACTTTTTTTCCAAAGTTTTGCCTATTTATTAGGAGGAACCCTGCTGAAAATTTCGCCTACTGTTTACAGTAGACTATAGGCTTTTTGGAATATCCTACTATTTTCAGTAGGTTACTGGAATCTTACAGTTTGATACTGTTTGCAGTAGATGTACTGTATTCCTACTGTTTTCTACTGGTCACAGTTGGTCTATTGTAGTAATAAATATAATATTATGATGCATGTGCATATTAAATTATGATAAAAATTCTCATTGGACGACAGTTGCAGCAATAACAACTGCAGCTACATTTTAATTAACGTCCAAAGGCTATTTGCCCCCTGAAGAGTAGAGTACAGTTGGTTTATTATAACCAGTAGAAGTCAGTAGGCTATTGTACTCATGACAGGAGAGAACAATTAGGAAACAGTAGAGTTCAGTAGGAAACAATAGAAAAATCGTACTGTAACCACTAGACATTTTTAGCAGGGGAAATATCAAAATAGTTGGACTGGACATTTAAAAATAGGAGTGTATTTAAAGGAAACTTAATACTCATACCCAACACATCTTTAAGTGGGAGCCCTGAAACATAGGTGTCAAGAGTTGATATGGATTGACCCATATCAGTGAATAATCGTGGGAGTAATGACCAATCAGATAAATTAACTACCAATTACCTGGCATAATAAGTGGGACATCATGAAATAGATATACTACTAAAAACTTGTTTCCGGAGGAACTAGAATAATTATATATTTTGCTTACCAGAGCAATTAAGCTACCCCAGACAAACTTATTTATTCTGTCGGAGATTTCATGGGTAGTCAATCAATGAGCAGGTTTGAGAAATTGTATCAAACTTATTGGTACCTATTAACAATACGTGTCTCGTTCTTATCCGTGCAAATTATACTATCGAATTATATTCTCAATTACATAGTTGATGAAATATACTATGTGGGCGATCATAAATTCGTATTCAAACAAAGTAGTATATTCTGCAAGGTGAAAATGATGACCTTCTATTTCGAAATACACATTAAAATATTGGAAAGAGTCCTTTGAAGAACATATAAACCCTCGTTAGTAGCAACAAAGAGCGTCTTTGTCGCGTATACAGTGACATCTACTATTTTCAGGAATCTATGATATTCCGGGTAATGCCATGTCTAATAAAATTTGAGCGCACTTAGCTATTGCTTGAGTAACCAGTACTGACAGGTAATATAATACTGGATACACGTCGTAGAATAAATCGTCTACCATCGTGACGTGAGGCATGGATGACGGAGGTACTGCGCCGGTTTGTTTTGATTCTTCCCCTAACATCTTTGCCAAACTTGTTTCAATATGGCGGCTATATAAAGGAAGTTACTCTTCACTCTTCATCGTTTTTCAATCATAAATAATAGTCTTGAATGGTCGATAAGGCTACCTGAAAAAATACATTTCATCCGTCAATTATTTAGTCACAATAGAGTGGTTTGTGAGATAGACTTTTCGGCGAAAATATCGAGAAATAAAATTTTTAAGGGAGGGACGTCACCATTCCTCCATAACAGCAATGTAATTTGAGGCTGAAATTTACGATTTTCAAATCCTGTAATCATCGTTAAATGGCCAATTATCCCTAATTATTTTTTCACGGATTGACGAAGAAATAATTTCTCTACAACATTAAAATATCAAGGCATGTTATCGGAGGGACTTGTAGTAGAGCTTCTACCTTAAATTGATAATTTTGAAATCATCGCTAACTTTTCATTTTTCACGGTTAATGGCAAACGCTGGGATTTACTTATTCATATCTGTGGTATGTGCTAATGGATTCAGATTAGTACGATATACTAATGTCTACTACCACTACTAAGTCACTACTACTAAGGAGTTACGATAACTTCGAACCTATCGTGGGGGACACATATAAGAAATATTTGGGGCAGAGCCCTGAAGAAGTTAGGATTTGTCAAGCGTGTTGTGGGAAGATTATCGGATGATAAAGTGAAAGAGAGGTGCTATTTCGCACTCGTCCGGCCACACCTTGAATATGCAGCGAGCATATGGGATCCGGCGGAGAAAGACCTAGTCCATGAACTTAATAAAATACAAAGGAAAGCTGCGCGATTCGTGAAAAACTGCTACGGCCGTACAGAAAGCGTTACACAGATTTTGAAAGATTTAGGGTGGGAGCCGCTAGAGACTCGGAGGCTACGCGCTAGGCTTAGATTGCTTGAGCAATTGAGAATGAATATCTTTCAGACGGAACTTTGATTTTTTTTTGTTGACGGCTGGTGTCCTAACACCCCCCGCCACACGCCTTTTGAGGCGGCTTGCGGGGTAGTATGTAGATGTAGATGTAGATGAAGTCTACACTGGCGGGAAAATACAAAGACGAAATTGAGGATTAGACCAATATTAAGACTTGTATGCCACATTATATAACGCCTCTATAGCCTCATTTCACGAATAAATTGATTTTACGTGATTTTTCCGTGAAGTAAGCTCATAACATTTAAAAATATCTTTCAAGCAACTTTGTTGATAAATATTATACGTTTCATTAACTATAGTCAGGAAACTAAGAACGCTATTGCCTGTATCACGTTACTTAAATTCGTTAATGTGAATTTTTTTTACAACCGTAACAAGTGGCGTTGTAAAACGTGCAAGATATTCCACTCATTATTTTCTTTCACACCCCCAAAATCAGAGCATTTTCAGGGCAGAGTTCAGCATCATAGACTCACTCTCTTCTAGCTCCAGCAATTTCGTGAGTATGTAACAATGTTGAATTGGCCCTGAACTCTACATCGGTGAATGCAATACATCTATATCTACTTACTACCCTGGGAGCCGCCGCATGAGCGTGTGGCAGGGGGTAATAGGAAATCAGCCATGTAAAGAAGTAAGGGATAAGGTTTTGGGAGGTGAAATGGCGTAATGTATTATGGGAGTGTATTTAGTGGAGCTAACTTTTAAATGTGGTCGCCTGTTGTGAGCGGAAAGAACGAGTATTTGTATCTATCCGTTTGGCAATGTATCTCTCATATTTTATCGCTTCTGTCAGACCTAGAGATGTAGGACAATAGATCGTTAAAGTCAGGAATGTCTGAATTGTATTTTGTGTCATTCTAAGTGCGTGCTCTTTCGAAGTGGTGGTTAAGTAAGTTGGCTTTGTCGATGATTTTGGTGACTACTTAGCCGATTTTTTCAATTATGACGTTACTGTTGAAATTTCACACTGAAGCTCTCTCGTCTAAGACAGAATAACGAGGGATTTTCATTTAGTGACTAGCCTAGGATTTAATTCTTGAAGTTTTCTTGAGTAGTCCGCAATATTTTCTTCGTTTTTGGGCGTTGAGCAACGTTAATTTCTCTCGCCTAAATTACTGAACTCGCCGCAACTTCCATTGTTTTGTTACTTGATTTAATATAACTTTTACTTAGGCTGCGTAATTGTCTTTGTCTTCAGAGCTCTCACCTTACTTCGTGATTATATCAACGAGGTTTTTTTTCTCACCCATTTAAATTTTTGTGTAATATATTTATCGATTTGTTCTTTAAGATTATACTACTGACCATCAAAATGAATAATTCCCGATACAATAGCGAAGTCCCGTCCTACGCACTTCATGACTCTACCACGTGTGGGAAGACAGCTTGCCATTTGACAGTTTTTTAAAAATAAATTCTGCTCAGCCTATCCCTTTAATCTCCCTACCCTGTTAAGTAAAGTATGGTAACATGAGAAATCGTTAATTTGGTTACTGAAATCTTATGCCGTACCTGGATTAGACAAATCCCACCAATTAGCACTCAAGTCCACTAAGTTTTTTACCTTGGACAGTTCCCTCCCTTTTCTCTCCCTTGTTTCCCCTCGGAATTTCCCTCTCGATCTTTCTTGTTTTTCTGGCGTTTACACGACCGATTGAAAACATTCTCTCAGCCTTTATTACTCTTTCTTCCATCTCATACTCCGGTCCCAGCGCACCCAAAGAGGGGTTGGGCAGATTTCGTAGCCACGTACGACTGCCCTACGGATAAGTAGCTACGCTGCGGTCAGATCATGCACCTGGCGCAAACAGAGTGATTCCAGGATGACGGCCTTCTACATGCGAGCTACAAGTGATTCCTCCTATGCCACGCAGGACGGAATACACTTGATGCTTTCTAGCAACTCTTTCTTAACTGCCCCTAGCACACCTACGATTAGAACAACCAGTTTTACAGAATGTCCGTGGTAAGTCTGCCGAAACTCAAGAAGCAGGTCTTTATATTTTATCTATTTCTCCACCTTCTTTGCATCTACCTTTGCTACAGCCGGGGCTGAAAACTGCACAACAAACATGGAGCGCGAAAGGTGGTTGAAGAGAGCACTATCAGGCTTGGACGCCTCCAACTGCCTGCTGGTGGAAAAGTTATGAAATAAAAAGAAGCTGGTGGTGGAGTGGCCCCCCCAGATGGTTCATTCATCATTACTCACAACGTACTCAATAATTGCAGTGCACAAGGCAACACAGGTGATTCTTTGATGCCAAAGTGATGTCGAAGGTGAAAGTAATCACCCGCAGGACCGTGTTGGGCCGAGCTATATACACAGCCTTGGTGTAATAACTGCAGCCGGAGAGAAGGTGACTCAAAGTCTCTAGCTGGGCTCAGCACGCCCTGCATTTATGTCCACTGCCTCTGCTATGAATATAATGCGGCTGTACACGAGTGTATTGATGTCACCATCTTGGCACGCGAGGACGAATTCCTCGATTTCGGTCTCCTCGGCGGAGAAAAGCAAACGTCAGCTCCTTCAAAAGCCTTTGCTTTTCCATATTTTCATGTATGGGCTTATCGGTGTGTGCCTTCAGCAAAGCTTTTTGCTCGGTTCCTTTTATTTCGAACTTGAGGACAACTGCCCTCAACGACAGGGATTTGTCGTCGTCGCTACCGCCGGGTAACAGGTCTAACCATACCAATTTCGTCTGCTGCCCTCCTTGACGCCTGGAAGAGAAACGCTCCCACCCCTGCTCTATCGTGGTCTCATACAAAACTGAGCTAGAAGTCGCTACTTATGAGCACTTGGCTGGCTGCACCAAGGATAATTCTGCTTTGGAGATACTACACGCTCGATAGACCTCTACTACCTACGCTGAGAGGGAGGTACAGTCTGGTGACGGAAGATTTCAGATACAGACTTCTGTAAATGGTCGTTATTTCATTCAAGGGTTTGATACCCGTTGGCGTTCCACTTTATGCATCCTAGTACCCAGCAGTGTAGGAATCGCGAAGATGTTCGTGGAAAGAACCTTATTCTAGCCAGACAGCTCAGAGTTCCAGATTTTTTTAAGAGTTTGTCTGTACTCGGCGGTGACTTTTTCCTTCAATGCTGCAACCTCCTGAATTCGGCGTTGGGAAACACCGAGGTATTCCTAGTTATCAATGTCCGCTACGTGACGAATGACGCTCCCATTAAAGAGTACCTTGTCTCCCTTGTTATCCGAAAATCTTCCTCTCGCCAGGTGGATTAATGCACACTTGTCAAATCCGAAATCCTTCCCTATAGCCTCACTGTACTCCATAACGGTGTCAAGAGTAGCGCGTAGGTATTTAGCACTGGAAGCACAGAAATTCAGGTCATCCATGCAAAATAAATGAGTGACTTTATGCTTCACATTACCTGGCATACAGGACATGAATCCCTTACCTCGTTACAGCCTTAGGGAGAGAGGTAGGAGGGAAATACAGAGCATTAAGGGCCTTCAGCTGTCGACTTGGGTAAACCATAGGGTGGTATGTTACCAACTCTGTCGAAGCCGACTGCTTACCTTAGATCATCGGAGTGCGTTTTCCAGAGTGGTAACAAGCGTCGCACAGTAGTCCCAAATCCCAAATCGAAAAAAGCTGGAAAAAAGTGAAATTTTCGACTTTTAACTAAGAAGTTAAAAATTGTGTATTCGTATTCTACAGTATATGGCCTACAAAACGGAATACTATGGTCTCTGTATTCAGTCTACTAGTGTGTAACCAGTCAAACTTTGGTATGACGGGGGTTAAACGCCCGACGCGTCACATTGGTCAATTTAGAGAAAAACACCTAGATTGAAGATGGCTTTAATGGCATAGATGGAAATTGTCAATTTTAGCTATTTTCGAATGATTTTTTAAATAAAAGTATCGATATTGTTTTGTGCTCTTCCGTGCTCCTCCATGATTTCTATGCTAAATTAAGAATAAAACTATATCCAACATAATTGAGAATAAAATCTTTCTTATACTTGCTTTTCTGACATCTAGTTGGTTTTAAGTTGAGCGGAGCCCCGCGCCGCTGCGGGCTGATGGCCGGCCGGCGGGTCGCTTTAATGCTGAAGGAATCCCATTCCGATGATTACATTCGCGTGCTGTTGTATACTTGACATGGTTTTCCATACTTTGAAGTTTCATGTTCTATAGCACATAATTCGCGTTGGATGGTCTCCTCCAAGTCACTGTGTATCAATGAGGGCCGGCTTTCATACTCTAGTGAGACTAAATACGCGTGCATTTAACAGATACATAAAGCATTATGCGAACTCCAATTGCAGTTGACTGAGATCAATAAACACTTTTCCTCAGCAAAAAGATTTTGTATTCTTATTCCGTGAACTTTCTTCACTGGTACTTAACACCACAAGATTCTGGAAATAGGATTTGGCCTTCGGGCATGGGGCAATAAATGTTCCCTAATACCCTTGTTGCCACCGTGCCGCCCGCAAAAGATTTTGCGGACGAAATGGGCTATGCTGTCTGTTTATTGCCCTCCAACGGGGAAGACCCAGTCAAGAGCCCATGGACGAGGATGGGACAAATTACCTTCTAGCCACCGGGGTCGTGAATCCTGCATGTTCATTATTTTTCTTGGAAAAAACGGAATGAGGATTACGACCCTCTCACCATGACCACTGTCGTAGTTTTAGGCATAGTCACAACGAAGTCTCCCGACTCACTTTTGCCCAGTACTTTGTGTAGTGAACAAGTGTGCTCAGTGCTGTGTTAACCCGAAAATATTCTCCTGCCCAGATGAAAGAAACGCTTCGTCTGCCTGGCATCTAACATTCAAGATACTCCCGAATCCAAGAGGTAAGCTTAAATTCATTCCTTTTCCTATTTCAATTATTCATCATTTCTAAGCTTTTTTGTAATGGCTAAAATTAATAGGCACCGAACATCCTCTTATTTGATTCAAATATCTCGTTGCATCTTTAAAATTCGTGAGAGACGAGTTGCTATGGTTGTTGAAAATCTTACGCGCCTTGAGGTGTACGAGAAATTTATTGAAAAAAGGGAGATTCTTTGGCTGTCCTAGATTATTTGATGGCAAGACTTTATCTAAACTGTGACGAGACCGCCAAAAATATTCTGACGCGCTTCATGCAGAAAATATTTTCCCCAAGTATCTGAAGAAGTGGGAGCAAATCTCACGAGCAGATAATATTTTCGGGGGCGCGTTCAGAAGCTGGTTGAAGTAGAAATTTAATCTCCCATCAAATGTATATAAATATCTTCCCAGCACATCCGGTAAGTACCCATTACCTATCAGTAATTAATCATAGCATAATTCTTTCATTGCCGTCCGAGCATGCTGAAATAGGACGACCGAAAATGATATTTGGAGAGTCCAGCGATAGAGCAAAGAGAAGAAAAACCGAAAAACTGAGATCCAGGGCGTCGCCAGCTGAATTATCCTACGCTGCATCAATGAGCTACTGTATCAGAGGCCATGAGGCGGCTGCAAAGCTAATCAAGGAAGTGACAACGACTACACTTACTAGAGCATAAGGCGTTTTAACAAGATGGAGAGCGAAGGAGGTCCAAAAAACCGAATTAACTCCGGAAGAAGCAGTGTCCATGATTGTGTCTGGAAATTTTACAAGAAAAACAGTATATGCTGCTCCGCAAGATGTCAATTAAATATGGTCACAGCACCATATATCCTAGCTACCAGGCAGTACTGAAAACAAAACATGCAGCTTTCCCAGAAGGTATTTGTGTTACTGAGGAGAAGTGCGAGGTCAATCTGCAAGCTCTTCTCACGCACACAGCGAAACGAATTGTTTCCCGTGTGTCAACGCTGCAGAATATCGAGGAAGAACTTCAGTGTACATTATTCTGCAAGTATGGCTTCGATGGGAGTTCTGGTCACTCCCAGTACAAGCAGATGTGGGAGCGAAAAGATAGGACGGATGGAAGTGCTTTCGCAAGTTTCTTGGTACCTCTGCGAATGACAGATAATGACTCAGGTAAGAATTGACATTTACATATTACATTCGCAGTAAACTTCAATACATTCTGGGAAGTTAATTAGTTATTAACTAATTGACGAAAAAGTTTTGCGGTCGAACCCTCGGCCTTCGTCGCCCCGTTTTTCCCAGTCGATTTGTATCCAGAGGGTACAAAGACAAAATCTATTGCGAAAGATAGAGAAAGTCTTTTGTCGAAGGAAATCAATACTTTAGTCAGTTGACATTGGAAATCTCACAGTGAAATTTCATATGATACTCACAATGGATAATGGAAAGGCAGGTGACAACTCATTTTTTTAAGACTTTTTTTTCTATTCTCAATTCCTTCTATTTTACTTTATATATTCTTAAATATATCTTACAGGTGTGCAACGCTTTAACAGAAACCAGTACCATGATATGATATGTTTGTGATGCTAAAATATCGCGAATGAATAATTTGGAGAGCTTAAAAAGGAGGGCAGTGGATGATGCCACGTATTCTTTCGGCATATCCCCCTTCATTGCTGCATAAAGTGTTTCGAGTGTCTTTTGCACATTAGTTACCGTATGGAAATAAAAATGGACGGTCAGTGAGTCAAAATATTAAGTAGTTTTTCTCAATAATTATACTTGCAAAGTAGATTTAAGTAATTGTATTTGGGATTCTTTTCAGATTAGAAATAGCAAGGAGAGCAAGCAGGTATGGAAAGAAAAGGAACAATAAAAAAATACAAAGAAAAGCAGCGCGTTTCGTTAAAAACTACTACGAGCGTACATATAGTGTCTCACAACTTTTAGAGGGATTAAGGTGGGAGCCCCTAGACACTCGGAGGCTACACGCAAGGCTTAGGTTGCTTGATAAATTCAGAACTGATAGTTTCCAGATCGACGTAGAGAATATTATCATGACTCCTCACTGCATGTCTAGGTCTGACAGATGCATTAAAATAGGAGAGATACACTGCCGAACAGATAGGTACAAAAACTCGTTCTTTCCGCGAGCAATAATCGACCACAATGAAAACTAAACTCCACTAAATACACTCCTATAATATATGTCACCATTTCATCTCCGAAAAACTTACACCTTTTACACGGCTGGTGACCTAACACTCCCTGCCACACGCCCATACGGCGGATCGCGGGGAATTATGTAGATGTAGACAGGAAACAGGAAATTCAGAAAAAGTTCAGATTGAGGATGGGCTAATAATTGACGTGCCAAAGCAAGGCCCCGGAATGTCGAACGATGGCAATACGGCTAGGCGTTTTTTTTTTACGGATGCCAAGTTGTCAGCTGAAATTACTGGTAAATGTACAACTATAACGAATCAGAAATTAATTTTGTCCCTCAAATGCATTTAACTTTAACTGATACTGTTTACTGCATTTTGAAAAGTTAAAGAACTGATTCAGGGGATATATGCAATGTAATGTATCTCATGCTATTGCAATTTCCGTTACAAGTATCGATGAGCAACTTATAAATCGCTTTTCTGTGATTTTTAAGGCATTGCACAGTGGTTACGTGATCAATAATGATGCATTCGCCGAATACTGCATGGAAACAGCCGTGATGTGTGTCCAGCTATACGAATGGTAGTATATGGCGCCTACGGTGCACAAACTACTATTACACGGAGGTGCCATTGCCAAAGAATCTCTTCTTCCAATTGGACAGCTGTCAGAAGAAGTGCTAGAGGCGATAAATAAAGATATGAGAAGATTTCGCGAGCATCATACAAGGAAATCTTCAAGGTTGTCAACCAATGAAGATCTACTTCAGATACTCCTATTGACATCAGATCCGTGCATTTCCATTTTATCAGGGGTACCTAAAAAATAGAAGTAAGCCTACCAGGTGAAGTTCAAAATCTTCTCGTCTTAAGTGATCGCAGAGCGAAAATGAGTCCGATGCAGTGACTTCGGACGATGATTTTAGTTGAATTTGATTTTTAAGGAAAAATAAAAGTGACAACTTAAAAAGTTACGTATGTTTTTCTTTATTGCCCTTAATTTAAGTAACCATCAATGAAATGCAGCTCATTAAGTACTAGGAAGCCAAAATTACAGTAAATTTATGGTGCTTTCCATTATGGGTAGCTCGCCGGCTATACTGATGGTCGCGGGTTCAAATCCTGTCAATTACATATCCATAGCAGTATTCTGGTTTATTTCAGCACAATTTATTAATCTGTTTTGTAAAATTATGGTGTGATAGATTCCAAAATATATTTCTGCCACTTTCGAAAACTTTATTGTACCGTGTAAAGCCGCAAATTTTGTGATTGCTCGAATGACTTAACGGAAAATAGAACCTGCTCTATTTCCATTCAGTTTCTTCTACATTCTACGATACATTCGTCTGTGAAAAAAATGTACCGTGTAAAGCGGCCTTAAAAGTGCTATAAATAATTTTCACATAATTTCTCATGTCCGATATTAAATTTAATTGCATCCTATTTGCATATTCTCCTCTTCAAATTTCCTTTTCCCGTCTCATTATTTTTTCCTGTGTTTCTCTTAACGTGATTTACCCAATATAGTTTCATTTGAATCTAGTAGTCACTAACTCTGGTGCTCAGGAAGGTGACCGTTAGACTTTTAAATAGGATTTCACCTTTGAAGACAGATAAAGAGAATGGAATTGGAAGAATTCGCTAGGAGTGCAGAGCTAGGGTGGAAAGAATGGAATGGACATGAGCCCACTTCCAACGGAAGACGAAGCGAAGTCGAGAGTTGAACGTCTTATCCGAAGAACGAAGGCGGAAGGACTGCACTTGAAGCGCTCGTCACATATGTAGGCATTTAATCTTAATGACGACTCTCCTCCACTATTTGGAGAGGAATGAACACCCTAAGAAAGTAAAATCAGCACTAGAACCATGGCACCAAATGCTTATCCACATCCACAAATTAATGTTTTCGAGGTAATATGGGAGAAAGAGGAGCTCCGGAGGCAAATGAAATCCGTGGTCCTAGCCATCATCAAACAAGTTCAAACATCGTCTCTTTCTCTTTGTAAAAGAAAAATAGGAAGGAAACGCGAGTTTGAAAAATGTGAATCGTAAAAAGATGAATTTACGTCTACATCTACAAAATACCGTGCAAGCCACCACCAGGGTGACGGCTTGTGATTGTGATTGCCTGAATGAATTAACGGAAAATAGAACCTGCTCTATTTCCATTCAGTTTCTTGTACATTCTATGATACATTCGTCTGTTGAAATATGTACTGTGTAAAGCGGCCTTAAAAGTGCTATAATTAATTTTCACATAATTTCTCATGTCCGATATTAAATTTAATTGCATCCTATTTGCATATTCTCCTTTTCAAATCCCCTCTTCCCGTCTCATTATTTTTTCCTGTGTTTCTCTTGACGTGATTTACCCAATTCGTTTCATTTGAATCTATTAGTCACTAACTCTGGTGTTCAGGAAGGTCACCGATATCCCTGTCGCTTTAAGCTCACGCACGTAGAAGACCTCCCCTAATGCCCCCAACCCTTCTACTTTTCCCCCTCATTCGCCCCGAATCTCAGTATAAAGCACCGGGTGATTCCACACCGGGTATGAAATGGATTGGGTATTTGGCTGAATTTGACTGTTGGGTGTTGGCGCCAATTGCGTCACAATTTTAACCGCGAGAGAAATAGGCTTCCCTGCACCGGAACGGTGACTAAAATTTCGGATTTCGGAAGTCAACTGCGGCTACTCGGGGATAGGGGATGGGTTGAGGTAAAATGTGAATTTCGTCCCGGCGACTGAGCGACGGGGATTGAGTAGCCTATTCGATTCTATTTGCCTCCCATTCCGGGAGCGTTTCTTTTTCTTATCCCACCCAGAATTTACCGTGAAAAAATTTCACTCTCCCCTTCCTATCTCTCTCTCTTCTATTCGGAGAAACATCCCTTTTGACCTCCTCACCTGTCGCTTTAAGCTTGCGCACGTAGAAGACCTCCCCTAATGCCCCCAACCCTTCTACTTTTCCCCCTCATTCGCCCCGAATCTCAGTATAAAAGGCGATTGCTGGTATCTGTGTCTTTCTTTCTTGTATGAGTCGTGAGATTTTCACAGTGGGCGTATGTGTTGGTCAGTAATATTGAAAGTTGTGACTATGAAGAAATACGTATTCAGAAGTCTTCGCCGAAGAACGTTGGTTGTCATCCACCGTTGAAGAGGTAAGTGCTGAAAATCGTACAGCACATTTATCATAGCACCGAATTAACTTATTCTCCGCTTGTACCACGGCTAGTACAAAGATTAATCGTCAGCGCTATGAATGATTTTAGAAAACTGTCATTAACTGTGAATTGCTTAGCCTTAAAAGCGTTGGGAGTTATACAATTAGGAAACATATTTAATGCCTGCTGACACATCGATTCCTCATTGACTATTTCTTTTTTCTTTTTCAGAGGTAAATGGTTCCACAGGCTCCGTTCAAGACCACATACTTTTACTTCACAACTGCTGTAGTTTTTGATAGTTCATGTTAAAGCGTCTACAATTTCTCACTGAAATACTAATTCTTCATTCAATATTACTCGCATCGCTTTGTTTGGTCTCTTCTTGCTCCTTCGCAAAGTCATTGTGTACAAGATTTTAATTCGCTCTGCAGATATTGTATTAAGTATTTTTCACGCAGGCTGGTTAATGCTAAAGTTCCGTTTATTTCAATCTTTCACCATTTCTCATTATTTCCTCCTCCTTGGTTCATTGGTCGTTTCATTGTCAATTTATCCCAGTGTTGTGCATCGAGTGGACATAGTAACAGCTTCCTGTAAATTTTATTCTTGACGATGAATTTGCAACGATACTTTTTTCAATCCATACCCCTGGGGATTTATTAGCTCTAATCCTGTTAGATTTCTACATTTTCGTCCGCTTTGGCACTTCTCCTATTGAAGAACTGGGACGATCGTAATATATAGAAGTTGGGCATTGAAGCAAGTGGACATGTGTGACATACTTGTCTTCAATCATTTGACTACCACAACAAATGTAGCACGAAACGCAGTATTCACTTGCTGGCGTCAAGGGGCTTTTTTATCTTATTCGCAAGTTCCTATTTTACTGCGGCATTGGTACCGCTTGACATACTTAAAGCCCTAATAGTCTTTTGAGATAATCACAGGCCAATTGGGCACTCCTCTCTCGACCAAACCGGTCTATGGCTATTCTAGTGACATAGACGAAAAGTCCACTTCACCTTTTTATTCAAAGCAAGAGAGGCTTGCAGTTCTACCAAATGCATGAAATAAATGTAACACCATGGGCAATTCTTCAAGTACCCTTTTTTACCATTTGTAATTTGTGTGTTCGGCTGACATGTCCTCCTGCTGGTTCTCTGGTGGTTGGTCAAACATTTTCCTAGGGACTCAAAAATCCATCATCATAGATTCTGGTCTCTTCTAGACTATTTATCCGAACCTCGCTTTCGTGAAATGAAATTAACTCTTTCCATCCGACTCTTTCCAAATGTTTTCTCGGCTCGCTGAAAAAATTGCTCCTATTGTTTTGTTTTCTTCTGAATGGCTTTCCCAATTGCAAGATCATTATTTTGTCCAGAGCATTGCCAATTTGGTCCAAGAATACTCGAAAGAAATCACATTTTTCAGTTGGCAGCACCGTGTATGCTTCAAACACTCAGTACGTAAGACAAATTCACCTCCACAATTTCCACCAGGGAAGACGGCCATTTTCCCTTGGGACATCATCCACTCGTGTCGGAAATATGATGAAGAAAGTGAAAGTGAATGAAAAAGTGCAATGGTCATTCCAGTGATAGTGTGTTAGTGCTCTTAGTGTTTGAAATGCCGTGTGCGTCGAGGGATCGGCGATGGAGAGCGACGCAGTGCTGCCACCGGTGGACCTTGCAGTAAATATTCCAGGTAGGGATTCGTCTCCTCTCCGTGCGCATGGATGTTGATCGAGGGATCGCGTGCATCCGTGTATTTACCCATCGATCTACCTCTTTGCGCACCCAGGTGAAGTGTGTAGGCTTCTGCGTTAGCTCGAGACAAGGCCTCTTTCGCGGCAGGGCCACCGATGTGGCTTAAGGGACCTAAACCTCACTTAGAGAAACTTGGAGGGAGAATAAAGTGAACTTAGCCGATGAAAATTTAGGTAGGCAATTAGTGACGGAAAAGTGAAAATTACCGATACACAATACACACGAATTTAACGATTTCGGTTAGTCATAAGCGTAACGAGGTATAATTCAAGGGTGGTGAGTGTGATATGTAATAAAGTATCAAGCACTGAATTGCATTGCTTAATATTTTGTTACATTTGCCATAGGGTATGAAGAACGAGGAGTACGTCCTTCATATTCTATCGCGCTGCAAACATCAATTTTATTCCTACGTTTATACCAAAATTCCATGAATAGCTGATGTTCCTAAAATTTAAATTCTGGTTAATTACCACTTTTTTTTCCGGAGGCAGTGTTTCCCTTGTTTGAAGGGCACTGTAACATGGCACAGTAGGACGTCTCTCTCTCTCTGCAGATATCTGTAACGAGATCTGCTAGAGCGGCGTGATGGACCGGCCATCGGCCTTCGTTTTCTCAAGCGAATGCCGGAAGTGGGTTCCAACGAGCTGGCATTGTACCTCTTGGGTAGCATGGAAACCAATGCAATCCCCTTTTACCATTCGTCAGCAGAAAATTGCCAATAAATATTATGGGATCAACGGATAAGGCAGAGTTTCTGCAGGTATATATAAATTAATTCTTGAACTACAATCTGATATCGACCAGTTACGCTTATTGGTCACTTCTTAGTTATCTCCTATGAACAGTTCTGTCCATCTGAAATCAGAAAATTGCCGTAAGTGTATATTATGCTTGTATTTACTCTAGGACAAGGCAGAATCGTAGCCTGGGGTTGACCGCCCTACTAGTATGTATCACGGCTATTTTAGTAATAGGAATGGGTGATAAGGACACGAGTTGGTGTAAATAATGAAAGCAGCCGTGGACAACTGTTGGAAAGGTTCTAAATCTTACCCTCGGCGTATTCATATTTGAAGTCTCGTTTCATCTAAAACAAGGTTCGTTTATTGCTATCAAAAGGTACATAATGATGGCTATGACGAGAGGAGGAAAACCTGGTAATAAAATAGTTCCACTTGATCAATCAATCTTCTCAAAATGCGAAAGTTCTGCATCATCTCAAATATTTTACAATTTGACTTGGAAAGTTGATATTGATAAACCATTTTCCACTTTAAAAGGTAAAAGTACGGTGGGGCTTGTTTTTCAATTTCATTTTTCTCTAAATTTATCAGTTTATGGCTATGAGACGTAATAATTTAAGGCAGATTATTCTGAAAAAATAATTTTCACTTATTTTACCTTTCAGTATTATGCGTAGTTAAACCTTGAAAAACGGCAGAGTAATTTTTACCCCCTTCTTTTTCTTTTGCATCAAAATATAACGTGTACTTTAATATTGATCTGCCGTTTTGATTTCCCCTTGCATCGTTTTATGTATTTACAGAATACCCTACGAGCAACCTCTAGGGTGAATGGCGGGTGGAGAGACGAATGGCAGGTGATATACAGTGCGTCTGTATATCACCCTGTATTCTTTTGTCATGACACAGGCGTATTTCTGTCCTCAGGAAATGTTGTCGCTCACAGAGGCATATCTCGAGACAAATGCTAGGTTCTGTCAGTAAGGCGAAAGTAGTGAACTTTCACAAGACGAGGAATTTATTCCCTTCAGCAGCGAGAACACGGCTGAATCTCCTTCAGATTTACAATTGTGAACAAGCTCCTTTGAGAACTGGCCGCCTGCCGGCGAGACGCTGCGAAGGCGGAAAGCTGCGGAAGAGGACTGCGATTACCCCGCATAATCCACAAACTGGCAATCCCCCACACCACGCGGTCGCTGGAATCGCGAACACACTCCTAGCCTTAACTTGGTTCAGGGAATCGTGGAAGGCGATTGCGAAGAGGTGGTGGCATTGCCCCGCAGTCAATCAGCCAGCCAGGAAGCCCGTCCGACGATCGCAACCATTGCAACCAAGAGAAGAGGAAGGAGAGCGAGAGGAGAGGGCGGCGGGAGAGCGGACGTCGAGAACTGTCCCAGTCCGACCATCAGCCGAGGGGTCCCACCAAGGAGGAGAAAGAATCTAAGGAGATCGCGGTGGGTCAACAGCCTTATCTCGCTAATCGTTGGAAGAATACGGTAGGAACCACCCGTCGAAAGGCGCTCCCGCGAGGCGGGGGAGGTCAATTTTGACGAGCTGCTTGAGGAACAACGGCGGTGGGTTGCGGACATCGAGGCTACCTGTGCAGGGGGATGAGAGGCTTTTAAAGAGGCCGTCGCCGCGTGGTGCAAAACAATTACGGACGGAGAGTCGGAGGCGGGGGTTCCGAGAGAGAAGGGGGGAAGGAGGGAGCCGAGGAGAGCCCTTCCCTCTTTAGGAGGAGAGGGAGAGCAGGGGGATTTGACAGTGAGTAGGGACTGGAAAGAGGAAATCGGATTGAGTAACGTCCCGGCTCGCCCAATATTTGGACCTTGTTTGGAATGATACATAAAAGGAAGCGAAAAGAAAAGCTAGAATTATTTAATTATTCTGTAGAAAAAACGAAAAACGTGCACAAAGCGGGCGTATAGTAAAGATGTTCACTTATCTCCATTTTATTCAATTTATCCATCGAATGCCTGGTACGCAGCCTGGCTGGACGAATAAATTTAGTAAGCTTTCGGGTCTGCGACATTCCTATCAGCTTTCGCTTACGTGGATGATATTGCGCTGGTCGCCCGGAACTCGGACAGAATGATGAAGTTTCTCGATATCGCCGATCGTATTGCGTCGTGGAATGGATTGAGATTGAACCCTCGCGAATGTGCGACGCTCCATGAGCGACCAATTTTCGCATGAGGGAGAGATACCAGTCCAAATGGTTGAGGGTAAGTTAGGGCTATCTAGGGAGTCCCACGGGGTTCAAGGTGGATCAAATGCTAGGGCGCCGAATAAAAGATTTAATGGAAAATATCAGCGCGCTAGACTCATCCCTCTTTACGCCCTGGCCGAGAAGTCAAAACTTTATTTTATTTTACGGGGAGGTAGGACGAAGAAGGGCCATCTTATAACCCTAGATAAAAGAAGTGTCCTTAAAGAGCGAATATACTTTCCTGACAGTGGCGTAGATCTGTCACTTGACTCCGCGGAAGTAGGCGCGGGCGTCTTTCCGACCGTGTACCAGGTGGATATTTTGAGTGTTTCATGCCTTCTTCCTTCTATGTTGCAGGCAGCCAAGGGTGAGAGCAATGGTGGATGATACCATCAGCAAAACGGTGGGAGCCTGATGGGAGAGACATCGCAGAGTACCTCTCCAGGAGGAGTTCGTGTGATACCGGTTCGACGTCATGTCTTTGTGGTCGGACGTTTAGCATGAAAAATGGGACTCGTGGAACTGGAGTGACCAGAGGAGTATGAAATCATTATTTCGACCCAAGCCAGGAAATCCGACGGCGTTTGCATTCCCCCGAATGAAGTCCGCGAGTTGGGAAAGATGTTGAAAGATGCGATGCGACGACATAACGGTGCCCACCTTTTGGCCAAACCGGACCAGGGAAAGGTATTAGATTGTATTTGAGCGTAACCTACCTCTAATCACTTCTGTCGGATGGGCGCCAATCTGCGATTTTGCGATTGGCGCATTGTCCACAGGGCACGTTTACGCGTTGTCCCTCTGAATGCCGCTGCGAGATGGGGAGTTCGGGATGACCTCCGGTGTAGGCGATGTAGATTTCAGTGAGAGACCCTCCCCCACGCACTGAATCACAGTACGGTGCATTCAACAGCGTGGCGGGGTGGTCACGATACAACCTTTCATTGCATCGCCGGGGAGGTTCCACGCGGAGGCGTGGAAATCCGGATCGGTCAAACTCCACTTTTTATGGAATCAGCCCTGAGGTCCGGTCTCGTGGCAGTTGACGAGGGACGTATAAAAATAATCTTGGACGTTACTGTGCCCTACGAGAACAGGAAAGACTGCCTTGGATGACACGAGGGAAGTTAAATTTGATAAATGCGCCGCGATCTCTCAACAATTTGTAAATTGCGGGGACGTAATTTCTGTAAGTGCACTCGTGATCGGAGCTCTGGAGGCGTGTTAATCAAAATTGGGTGGTATTCAGCGACCTCGGTACCGCTAAGCGAGGCGTCGGGAGAATATTCATTTTAATTGTCTCCGACGCAATCAGATGATCGCGGGATATTTAAGTTTCACCTATAATGGGCAAAATACGTATCCTTCAAACCTTGAGCTCCCACTTAAGTCAGGGAACGAGTCTGTCTCCTCGAAACTCAGGCTACGAGACCCAACTGTTTTAAAAAACTTACTTATTTTTGTCACTTGTTTTCATATTTATTTGAAAATGTCCCGTTCTCTTGTTTCTTCTTATGGCCGGGACTTTTTATCTTTTACAACAAGCGGCTCTTTACGCCGTCCAGTCGGTGTTAGCTTATTTTTATCCTCGGCAAATTTCTTGTTACCCTGGTATTTTATATCGGGGTTTTTTCATTTATATCACCTCTGGCATTCCACACAGCGAGTTTTTAACCGCTTTGTTATTACCCCTTTAAAAATATTTTATCTATGCCGGGGCGATATTTTTATATTTTTAGAGAGGGTGTTGTCTGGAGTCTCCCACGTAGCTTTCTTCTTATGGTTAGGCGAAATCAGGAGCCCTACGAGCATTTTTTCATTCTCATTTTTTTTAAATCTCGGAATTTCATTTTCCTTCTTTTTCTTTAGTTTGTACAGCATCCCGGGTCAAAATCCAAATTTTAAATATATTTTTCTATTTCCCAGGTAACTTCTCTTCAGACCTCCGAAATGTGAATACTCGATCGCCCATGGTGGGAAGTATATTTAAATTTCTTTTAACTGTTTATTTCTTCAAATTTTAATTCGTATCTTTCTTTTTTTCAGGAATCGAACGAGCTGGGACGGCGGAAGAGTTAGAAAAGGAGCTATGAAATGGAGTTAAATGAAAAATATTGAATATTAATGTATGGAAAACAAAATCACTAACTGTAAAGTATTAAATCATAATGGCAATGTATAGAAAAATTGCAATAAACATCATACATCCCCGGGTGTAACCTGAGCTCTTACTTTGTTGTTGGACCCTTGATTTAATCGCCTAACGTGTGCGGTAAGTAAGCCCCATGGAAGGGCCTGGAATCCTGGAATACGCGTTCAGCGAAATGTCGCAAAGGGAGAAGCAAAGGCAAACTGCGAAAGTAAATGTGTAAAATTACTGTAATAATTTCAAGTACTTGAAATAATAGACGATGATACAGTGATACGAAGAAGTGCACCGAGGCGGAGGCACAATCATGGTTGAATCACTCTAGATGAAATTCATGCATTTTTTGAGGATTCGTAAGTTCGTGGTACCACACGAGTCCGGGGACTTCATGACCTATCGATTTGGTCCGTACAATGGGGACATTTGACCTGAAGGCCTCGAAAGGATTACGCTTGCAGAGTGACAAGTTAGCTCATAGTACGTTGACGGGTAACAGATTCGTATAAAGCTATCTAGTGTTCTGCTTTTACTCTATTAGAATTCATAAACGTTTGTCATGTCACTATGTAAAACGTATACGTAATTGTTGCTTCGACATACCCTATACTTGATAAAACGGGTACTATGATAAGTATCAAATTATAATTCTCTACATTTAATTGCCAATTTAACTCCTTCATTGAATATACTCATGATCTTCGGGTAATTTATTTAGTTACTTCACTATTTCAAATTTAGCGAGTGATTATTTTTTATTGTACTTTCTGAAGTTTGGCTAGTAGATAAGTGTTTATCTTTATTTTTGTAAGTTATCTTTAATAACCGAATAAATTAATACTTCATTACAGCGTGCCCCGAAATAACTGTTGTTCAATAATGGACACGTACATTACGACCTACGGAATAAATCCCGCAACAGTAATTCGTATATAGGAGTATAATCATGGTCCAAAGGCTCCCGTCTGCAATATTGCGACAAACAATTTGGTACATTTCACTGCCCCTATCGCGTAAGAAATGGACTTCTAATTAAGGTTTTGATTATTTTTATTTGGGGTATGATGAACTTGCGAAGAATATTGGGCTTCGTCAACGAATGAGAGACGCCGAGTATCACCCTGCACGTTGAGCGTTTTTCATAAAGCTATGTCGAAGATACACTCGCATTCATTACGGTCTCACATAATTCCAGCAGTGGAACGGTCAGTGGAGCCGCAAATCCATTTCAAACAGACGTCTACTAGGAGAAGCGAGATGTATAAAAATCTATTTTTAATAAAAAGTCCTCTTAATTTAGGTGAACTTTACTATTATTAAGTTATATTTAAGCAGAAGTTTATAGTCAGTTGAATCTGACTACTATTTAGACTTGGGAGATGATTGGCACCTGTTGCTGGAAGGGTAATGAATTATCATTCATGGAGTATATAAAATTCGGTATTTACGGTTAATATTTAAGCAAGAATCTGACAATAATTATCTACGAGACACGTAATGAAATTTCTTGAAGAAAAATTCCAAAATTCACGACGTTATATCATGGCCCACCACATAGCGTAAAATATTTTCGTAAACTGAGGAAAGCGTCATGTCTGTGACATATTGAGTTATCAGTTTATCACTGAAACACCCAACCATGGCTTGTACGTAGGGTTTAGCAATATCACTGCCGTGTACATAGAAATGTAAATGGAGTTAGTGTAACGCGCGCTCTTTTCAGCTTTCGGATCTCTATAGACTTGGTTGGGTATTTGTCAGTATTTCCGGAACGTTTTCTTTCACCTTACTCACTCCTCTGCAATGAGCGGGAGCAGAGTGCTCACGGTTTAGCGTGTTATGGGACCGTTGTTCTTCTGTTGAGCGTTGATGAGACGAGGGCCCTTGAATCAGTTTCAGTAGTTGGAATCCTAACAAGGCTGGAATAATTTCGGAGTTGAATCGCTTGCGACAGCGAGCTGCTGGGTTAGTGATGAGAATGAAGGGAATTAGTGGGATTCTACCGAGAATTCAAGTACCTTCGTCTTATTTTAGAGAAAAATTCCTCCCCCTTCAAAGGATACCGAAACAACAGCCATATACCTTGATCATTTCTAAGATATTTGCCAAATATAAAAGCTATTATACGAAGGAAATGATGCAGCAGTACTTAATCGTGAGATATTTTATTTTTAAAAGCGGTATTTAGAACTTCTAGGTATTCCCAGAAATCACAGGATAATTTTATTTTCTCAGACATTAAAAAAATGAATTGATTACTCCCCTCAAAACTATTTCAGAGAGAATCTTACGATGTGAACGCTTTTTTTATGTACGGTGAGAAAAAGTCAAATATTTGCGCATGCATATTTAGTTAACTTCCGGAAATTTCAGTCAAACAATAAGTATGCTCCATGTATGAAAATCAGTTACTAAGTGCTTCTTAAAGCAACCAAAAAAATGAAAATTCGAATTAAGTCTCCACTATGACTTGGGAAAACTTACGCCAAAGATACCCTTATTGCATGTTTTTCCTTGTGCTGAGGCTGCTGAACTATATGGGATGCGAATCTCTCTCAATGTATAAGGGATAGGCTCATCCTAGTGAGTAATTTATAAATCTTTTTCGATATGGGTGGAGAAGTTATTCTAAGCTTCGTACTCATATTGTAGGACCAGTCGCATGTACGATATCAGAGGTGAATATAAGGCCCAACAGGCTCAAAACGTCAATTTCCTCCCACCCCCGAATGTACCCAGCTCCCAGTAGGTATTCCAGTGCTTCAACATCTATTATAAAGAAATCAGAATTTCCCACCGAACATCTTTCTACTTCTTGTCAAGTACTTTTATTTATGGGGTGCCTCCCCTGGCTACGCCCATGACTGGTTGCCTCACGGTTACGCCACCACATAATCACGTGAATTTCTAGAAAACTTACTACGGTAATGACACAGTGTTTATTTCTCCACCACAAGCATATGAAAATCTTCCTGAGATATGGAAAATCCAAACATTTATTTTGAGTTGAATAATTTCTCACGGAACTACCGGGGGCTGACACAGACTCCGATCATAATTTAGTAATGATGAATTGTGAGGTTGGATTCAAAAAGTTTAACAAAAGTAGGATGATGAAGAGGTGGAACATGGAAGCATTGAAAGGGGAGAAAAGGAGAGAATACCGAGAGATGGTGGAGAGGTACATAGGCGAAGCCAAGGAAAGGGTACAACCGAGGAAAAATGGGAGTATATTAAAACAGGCAATGTAAGAGCGGCTGAGAAAACAATAGGAACAGCGAAAATTAGGGTAGAGAAGCAGTGGGTTACGGAAGAAATGATTAGGAAAATGGAGGAGAGAAGGAATTAAATTAATAAAACGTATGTAGGGCGAAATACAAGGAGCAAAATAACAAAATGCGGCGAATAGCCAATCGGGCTGTGGGAGAAGGCGCAGGAATTGAAACAGCGCGCGTACCGTGAGCTTCTTTATTCTAAGTTTACGCAATGCTTGCCGATGACGATTTGTTCATTCTGTTCGTAGTTTGGCCTTCATAAAGGCCTTGCGAACCTTCTGGAACAGAGGTCTCGAAGGTTCTTTTCCTTCCTCGACGCCCAGCCGAGGCGAGACGGGGAGCGGGGCCGCGCGCCGATCTCCTTCGATGGTGGTGTCTAATGGCGCTACATCAGCCCCAAGGGAGACTGCAAGTCCGTCGAAATGAAGAGTTGATGCTATGGGTAATAGCGGTCGGGGAAGTGAACTCGGCGTCCGTAGCGAGTCCTCACCGGTGGTGGCAAGGCTGATGTGGTGTTTTTAGGGGTCGCTGAACAGCCGGAGTCGGGAGTCGCAGGGATGGCGTCGGCCAAAATGAAGGCGGGTTTCATCCTGTCAGTAGAAACAATGATACAGTAGCAACTCAATGATGCGATTTTTGTGGGACCGAAAAATCGGCACTTCGTATTTTCGAACCTTATTAATAAATCACGAAACATATTTCCCCTTCTCCCCCTGACTCCTCTGGTCTTTGAAAACGTGTTAAAACGATATATAGTCGTTATTCGTGAATGTATTCGAAAAAACGCCTTTACATTATATGTTAAATGTCACAAACGTTCGGGACATGACTATGCGATAATTTTCTTTGCAAAATCTTCGCCCAGTTTAGAAGACTCATATAAAGCAACTTCTGCTTTTGTATGAGACTCTAGTTTTCTTAATCTGTGGCTAATCAGGACTCGCAACTGGTATGGACGCTTAAGAGAGGCATTTGTTTCTAACATCTACGCAACTAAGACGGTAGCTGGCCCGACCGCGTTTCCAATCGCCCTATCATTGTCGCTCAATAATAGAATAAAAGAGTAAAGGACTCTGTCCATTTAAAAAAATCCTTCTCAGGTCATTATTTCTGGTTTCTTCCATATCGCCTGCAGGATATACGAACTTGGAGGAAATACTATTTCGTTCCAACAAACGGTTTCACCGCTCATTGAAGTTCAAGTAAGAAACATTAACTCATGACCGATTCCCTTTTCTATTTGACGATTCATGCTTATAGTTCTATTCTGCAAAACATTAAACCAGTAAATAAATGAAGCGATTACTTTTTATCCTTCTATGCATAATCTCTTCGCGTCGAGGGTGTTATGCTGAACGCCATTTTACCCAATGGCGTCCTTATATACCAACTTTGGTAAGCTAAAACTTAGAAGCTAATAAAATACATCGTATTTAAATAAATGTCCGAATCACTCCACGATTTTCGGCACTTTTTATTCACAATAGTGTGAAAGAGAAACTTCATCTTAAATGGGCATCGTGGAAATGTTCCATATCCAGCGTTGTTTATTCCATTAGTCATTTTCTTTCCCCTATGCGACTTATGCCTTCTATTTATGGCTGCCCTGCGAAGAAGCACGAAAACGAAATAAGGTTAACTTTTGAAGCGTGAGATTGTTTAATTAATTCAAGGGGAACTTAGAAAGAGGTGGGGGTTACGGAAAAAATTCTGCCGCAGCTGAGGCTGAACCCTTCTAAGGTAAAATTCTGATAACGACAATAAGTTTCCCGCAGAATAGTATTTCCATACTTAGATCCTTCTAATCATCCGGTGATTTTGAGATAGAGTGCATCAGGATCCAATACATGCCCATGTTGTCATATCCGCGTATTAATATGCCTAGGACTCAAAGTTACTCATGCCATTACAATGAAATCTGATTCAATTGGTCATTTATCTCGGGGAAATCAGAGATAGCAGTGATAATAGATCAAATGTAATGTATCAAGGCCTGGTTACTCAACTAATTCACTGTAGTAATTCATGGATGAAAGTTACTCCCAGAAAAATTTCATGGAGTTACCCCAACAACATCTTTGAATTAAGTTCAAGAGCCGTGGTGATTTTATTTTAAAGATTTCAGTTTTCTGGTTTACTCATGTGATCAACTATATTTCATTGTTCGATATTTCGCGGACAACTGTTTCTTCAGGTTGAAGTGTCTTAGCGGTTTATCACAGGTCTTGTCATATAATGTATAATAATTAATGTTTTTTTGTTCGTCTTCTATGCGTTCCAATACCATTCATCAGATTATGATGAAACTTTGGTGAGTTGTTGTACTCGCGCCCGCGAATGTTTCTGAATTATTCAATCCATTTTATCATAGGTGGAGTGAAAGTCGTTTTATCAAATGAATGTTGGCACACGAGCTTCTCAAACAAGCGAGGAACAAACATGCAACGAAGCAGATCGTTTACGTGTTGCTCAATCACGTGTATCAGAATCGTATCAGTGATGC
The DNA here is from genome assembly GCA_963169105.1 of Ceriagrion tenellum. Classification (NCBI taxonomy): domain Eukaryota; kingdom Metazoa; phylum Arthropoda; class Insecta; order Odonata; family Coenagrionidae; genus Ceriagrion; species Ceriagrion tenellum. The sequence continues at coordinate 104,337,956 of OY720638.1, read as the reverse complement.
ATAAAATCGCGTGCATCAGAATCACATTAGTGAGAAATTATTTCGTTAAAAGGTATGCAATTTATTTGTACGTAGAATACGATTTGATGTAGTGGTCGCTTTGTTTGCTATTTTTTTCATGCATTCGATACTCGTATACACTTGAAATTTTCCTTAAATTGAATTTTCAAGCTCGAAAATCTTAAATTTTTACACTACTTCACAAATAAAATATTTTATTTACTTGGAAAGCACAGCATAGGTATGGAATGGAGACTTATGCCATCACTTGTGCGTTACAAATTCCTGTGTAGGTACGAGGAATTCATTGAATTAGGTCTCGAATTCGTTTAGGGACCGATTTTGTACCCAGAAAAAGGCACAGCAACACATTCCGGGCACAGCTAGTATAATATTAATGTTATACTGCTGAGCTATTCCCCCGATTGGGTCATCTGGTTCGAAATTTCTAATAATCTGATTTTAATGCAAAATTATATCAATCGCGGGGACGGCTATACCCTCGCAAATTCTTGGAAACTGTTTCTATTTATTGTCTCATTAAATATGGACAACGGTGGGAGTAAACGTGGGTTTATTCATTGTGAAGCCATGAATTTTGGTGATAGTGACTGTGACAGGTATCCCAGTCCTATTTCCCATCGTTTTATCGCGCTACTTTTCCGTTCGTGCGCTCAATAAATTAAAAATACCGCTAATAGCGCATGACAGTGAGTCGGTACGTGGCGATACACATGAGTTATAACCAAAAGAGAATTGTTTACATTAAGGAAATGCAGCTAAAAGTTAAAACAAAAATAAATAAGGGAAAATTCCCTCAAGCAACCATTTTCCCCGTCAATCGAAATCTAAATAATTCATGACTTAAATTTGATAAAGTGAGACTCAGGCATTTGTAAGAGATGGATGCACTAAAATTCACGCATTTTATACAATTGATAGATAATATTTTGCAACGCTGATTTGTTAGGAGTTTACGTCGGCGAATAGAGAGCTTTCCTGACACGATTTCACCAAGGTTCGTAAAAACGAACTCAGCAAGGAGAAGAAAGAGAATAGGTTTCATGGACAGGATGAAGAATGGTAGATAGTATGCTGAGGCGGAAAAGGATTTACTTGAGGGGGATGGGCCCCAGAATGTGTAGAGGACCGGGAGAAGATTCTGACATTCAGCAAAACCTACTTTAACCGATAGAATACTTAAATAATAAATTATAATAATATTTTTTTTTTCATTTGTCTTTTACGGTTTACTCGTGACTACGGCAAGAGATTTTTTCGATACACAGCGCTCAAAAACAAAGACAAAATGCATACGATACGATATGATAATGCACCTAAATCTGCTAATCATATGATAATAATGCACCTAAATCATATGATAATAATGCACCTAAAATATTTCCTTAAAATATATCAAACGATATATTTTAAGGAAATATTTTAGGTGCATTATTTGATGAAAAACCAAGGTCATTCCGATCTTACGAGAGAAATTGACTAGTCGAATCTCCAACTGTATCGTCTCCCCATGGAATACAAATGGCTGAGTAGTCACCAACCGCACCGACAAAACCAACATATTAATTCACTACTTAGGAAAAGTATACTCTAAGAATGGCACAATACACAGTTTAGATAGTCCTGAATATAACGAGCCGATGGCTTGTATAACAATTCAACGTGTTGGAATGACTGAACTTGAACAACTGTGTTCGATTAAAAGTAACAAGTCCCTAGTCCAGAAGGAATAACTGCATGCGCACTCGAGGAGTTTGCACCACAGATTGCACCATTCCTAGAAATCATATTTTGTAAATCATTGTTTAAAGACATTCTAGCCATAAATAAACATAAAGACACCATTCGTCAAAGAATTCCTAGAAATCATATTTTGTAAATCATTGTTTAAAGACAAGGTACATTCAAACTGGATAATTACGAACGTTACGCGTATATTTAATAAAGGAAACATAAAAAACCTAGGAAATGAACGACCTTTATCGTCAACGTTACTGTTACATAAGCTTCCTGAAAACATTGTTGTGAGCATTTAGACCTACCTGGACAATGTAAACAGCATGTATATAAATCAGCACGGCTTCCAAAAGGGAAGATCCTGTGAAACACAGCTGTTGCTTTTCCTTCGTGACAATTTCTACTCAGATGAATCGAAAAGGTCAATTGACGCTTTATTCCTTCATTTGAAGAAAACACTCAACAAGGATCCTCCCCAAAAAACTTGCGTTAAAATCACAATTTAAAGGAGTGAATTTCGAGTGCATCAGTTACGAGACTTTCTAAGTGATCGCAAACAATAAGCATTTGTTATTCACGATATTAGCTCTGATATGGCCTAAGTGACATCCGTTGTTTCTCAAGGAAGCGAGATCCGTCTCCTTCTACTTAATATCTATACAATTAAACTAAGCTCTGAAGTCAGCAGTTAACAGAGATTACTTGAAGATGATGCGCTCATCTACCGCGAAATTACCGAAGACGTAGGCGCAGATATTCTATCATTGGACCTGAAGAATGCTCATTCGTTGTGTCAGGAGTAGGGGCTAGAACTAAATGTTATTAAGAACGCAACTGTGCACTTTTTGCAGAAGTCAACTCACCAACGCCATATCTAAAATATGAGTGGTTTGAACAGTTTTAAATTAAGTCAAATATCTCGAGAAAAACACATGCCGTCAACCTTAAATAAACTAGGAGGTTATCTAGCGTATAGTAGGAAGTTCCTTGGAAGAAAAGTAAGAGAGAGGTACTACGTTGCTCTGGTGACGCCACCCATCAAACATTGTGGACCCTGCTAGAAAGATTGAATCAGAAACATAAATAGGAAACAAAGGATGGCTGCTCACCTCGTTGAAAACTGCTACGATCGAATATAGCTTTTCACAGCTTTTAGAGGTAGTAGGTTAGCTATCACCGAAGACTCGGTGGCTACTCACTAGACTTAGTTGATTGGTTAAATTCAGAAAAGAATCTTTATTGCAAAAAACACAAGGAACTAGCTTTTTTCAAGTGCAAATACATAAAACAAAAAATATTAAACAAACGTCTTAAGTTTGAAGCAAACTGACTCTATTTGTAACAAGTTAGTGCCAAAATATTCAGGTAAAAATAATCAATACATCTACATCTACGGCATACCCTGCAAGCCACCCAAAGGGTGTGTGGCAGGGGGTGCTTCCACACCAGGAATGCATGAATGATACGGTAGAACACCGAAATTGCATTGAAACCAGCGTACCACACATGCAAAGCGTCAATTAAAAATCTACTAACCAAGAAATATTCGTACACAATACAACATTGTACTAAAACTGTTGAGTACAGTAAATAATACATTATTCTACTTCATTCTTAAATGCACTCACAGATACTATATTCAGGTTTTCAGAAAATCTGGAATAAATGCCCCTAATGCCAGATCTACCCTGGTTAAACATTATCACGGCGCAATTAAAACCCATTGCTAATCCTTTTAATATATACCACTCCAGAGCCATGGACATTATCTAGATGAAATAAAATCATTTAACCAACAGATCATCCATACCATCATTTTTTATCGAGGATCTTAACCCGCAGTTCACAGCATGCCTTTCTCGGAGTGGACAGAAAGATATTTCTCGACTTCATACAAAACTACGAGCCAATATCTTACCTTCCGATTATGATGGATTTAGGTATTCAAATTTCAAAAAATCACAAATAACGATACATATGATTTTTTTAAAATATGAAGAATGAGGTGGGCCACCATAGTGCTGCGGTGGGATGATCATCAAATTACAGAAGAAAAACTGAACACACGAACACGTCCTGCTGGCAAGAAAGGGGACAGAAAAAATTACATTAAAACTTACACGAGAAACAAAAATAATGGGCGAAGAGGGTATGCTGTGAAATAATACTCATTTACGAATTAAAAACGGGACCATAAAGAATGTTACTTCTGAGGACAGCGGACAAGGCGGGAAGAAAAAGAGAGATTGGTCCATCGCAGAGAGAGGACCCGGGGTACAAAAGTTCACGCACGCTCGCACTTTTGTCATTCTCGTGCGCTAACGGACGGCCAAACGGAACGGAAAGAAAGAAAAGAAGGTGAGGGAGGAAGGAGAAATGAAATTAACCCAGGCGAGAGGAATGGATGAGACGGGAGAGAGAGAGAGAGAATGAAAAAGGGGTGAAATGGGGGCGTGGGTTATCGCACAAATGAGTTAGATTACCCTACAATAAGAAGAAAGACGTTCTTTTCCTCCGTACTTTCTCATGCTTTTAGCGATCTTTCAGAAATATGTACGCGTGAGATTTTGATTTCTAGATTTATGCTAGTAATTAAGTAAATCAGCAGAATAGGAAATGCCGATTAAATTATTTAATTAGACGTTTTAAAAGCAAAAATGTCTCCCATTGCAAACAAATAGAAAACGGCTTCAGCGCTTTCTTTGAAAACGCCGATAAGTCTAAGAACAAGGGAGTTAATTAAACATTTTTTTGGTAAATGAGTTTTCTTTTTGAATTATATACATCAAATTCAAGAAAACGTCCCCCTTCTTTGCTGCAGATCTCCTCAAAGTTAATAAATGTTTCCATGTCTATGCTTCAAACTATGCGAAAATAATTTAGTTTAGTGGAGATGTGGGGAGAGGTTGTAGGAGTGAGCGAGGATAATTCTTTCTCATTGTTAGCAATGTTTGCCTCGATTCACCTATCTACATGGGCGTAGCCAGGGAGGTCCCTGGGGGGGCCCGCCCCACCCCTCCCCAGAAGGCTCGTGGCCCCCCCCAGAAAAATTTGACAAATCGAAATTGTGGTGGCCACGCTTCACACAGCGCTGGCAACCGCGCGCCTGCGGCCGAGCCACAGCACGGCGGTGCGGTCCCTTTGGTTCTATATTTTGGCCGATGCTAAGCTACAATTTACACTGAAGCAGCCGGGGCAGCACTGCGAAGTTTGAAAATGTGCGCCGCGGACAGGCACTGCTGCTTTTTTCGTTTGCTTCGTCTGGCACCAGCGGTGTAGCTGAGGTGCTCGACACTCGTTTCAGAAGAGTTACTATATTACCCTATGTAGGACCTCTAGTCTCTGCCCGGCAGCGCGCTTGCCTGGCTGTTTCTTCCCCCTCCCTTGCCACCTCACCTCACCCTTCCACCCATCGCGCCGGCTCGCCCGCCTCAACAAGCATCGACAGGATTGTTGTTTGTTTACATTGACAGACAAGCCGCGCGTCGTACGTCGCGCTGTGCTGGAGTGCTGGCGTCAGTTGGCCAGTTTTTTCTTCAACCACTGTGGTGAGTGTGATGTTAAAAGTGTGATTCCCGCGGCGCTCCCAGTGACAGCAAACCGGTGCACCTTGCAGATTACGTGATAACGCGCGGAGTGAAAAGGTAAGTTTCCAAATGAAATGACGCCGGTGTCTTGTGACAGGGATTCGGGATGATGTGAGCGTTTCATCCAGCAGATAAGGTTCTTTATTTCTCTCGAAGCAATTTAGTCAAGTCACAAAACACCTCAACTATGATATATGATGCTGGCGTTGCTAATTGCCTCCTGTCTTCACTTGCAGACTGAGCAAACATCGCGCCTCGACGGCGCCGTAATCATTTTTCTTAAGATCAAAACGTTGTAACTCCCTTCACGATTGAGATAAAGAAATTATTTAAGCACTAAAAACAACTTTATACTTTTATTCACATTTCATATGCAGCATTAATGGACCTACAATGTAAAATACGTAAGTTAGCAGGCGGCTACTTTTTACCTTGCAAAAATTCAATTTTTTGTCCTTAAGATATTTACATCAGTATAACAACATTTTAGCTCAATTAACCACAAAAAACATGAGCACTGTTACGAAGAAAATAGTATGAGGAACCTTTATGTAAAAGTTTTAATCCAGCACGAGGAACGGTTTGCCGACAATCGAGTGAAAAAAGTGAAATGAACCGCGTTTGTAGGGGAAGTTTAAGGAAATATTTTTTATAAACTTTATCGAAAAACTATTGACACCACTAAATGAAATGTGTCTCTATGCATTATGGCACATTTTTATACAGTGCATAGTGCAATATTAATTTTTATGCTGCATTTGACAACAGCGCACGCCCGCTCTTATGGAGATTAACATGGGAAACGAATCTCCATAAGAGTCCATACTGTCAACTAAATGTGGAAAGCACTATAGTGTTGTGCAGTTGATTATGTTTCGCGCAATCTTGTGATTTTTCCCTTCTATTTTGTTTTCCTTAGGTGCAAGATGAAGAAAGTTTCAGATATTCGATCATTTTTCAAGAAAACTCTCTCCCCCTCCAAAAAATGATCAACGTGAAGATGATGATCCTCCCAGAGACGACCGCACATTCCCCTCCTCTGTACCGTCAACGTTTGAAACTTCAACGAAACCCGCAGATGAAAAAATGGAAGTAATCGAGGAAAGAGCATCTGAACCGACAGATCTTGGTACTTTGGAAACTGGACCGAAACAACTGAAAATTAATTTCCCGAAAACACTATTTGGTGACAGAAACCGATCATTTTCCGACGCTTACTATGAAAAACACCAGTGGTTGGAGTGCAGTGTGGAAAAAGATCGAGCATACTGCTTTGTATGTAGACTTTTCTTTACCGGGGTTGTGCGAGACCAAAACGAAAAGTTTATTAAAACGGGGTTTTGCAAATGGAAAAAATTAAAAGATGCGATCGAAAAACACGAAAAATCAGGATCTCATTTGGATTGTCATCAAAAGTATCTGGGTTACCAAATGGCTAACGCATCTGGTACTGTACACGCGAGAGTCATAAATCAGAGTAAAGAAGAGATTGAAGAGAAAAAACGTTACTTGACAGAAGTAGCTGACATCATTTCCTATCTCAATTGTCAAGGCATGCCACTGAGAGGACATGATGAGAGCTCTGAATCTCAGAATAGAGGAAACTTTGTTGAATTGTGTAAGCTTTTTGCGAAGTATGATGACTTTTTTGCCAAACATTTTGAGCAGTGCCTTAACTACTGCAGCCCAACGGTTTAGAACGAAATAATTGAAGTTGCAGTCGGTCTAACTCTTCAAGAAATTGTAAAGGAAGTGCGGGAGTGTGGGTTTTATTCATTGGTTGATGAAGCCAAATGTTACAAAGAAGAACAGTTGTCAGTAGTTTTGAGGTACGTAAGAGGATTGGAGCCCATCGAAAGGTTTCTCGGTTTCTTAAATTGTTCCACAGCAAGAGATTCCGAGTCGCTAAGCCAAATGGTTCAAGATTTTTTAACTAAATACAGCTTGGACGATATACCAATGATTGGACAATCATACGATGGTGCCAGCGTAATGTCAGGAAAGAGGTTTCCAGGTGAAAATGAAAGAGTTACACCCACAGACAATTTATATCCACTGCTTACCTCACAAAGTAAATTTGGCCGTTGTCTATTTCTGCAACGATATCCAGTCAGCTTACATTTTCTTCAATACTCTTGAAGCCCTCCATATGCACTATTCACAACCTGGTAATCATGCCATCTTAGCAGAGATTCAAAAGAAGCTAGGCATCAAGGGTGGGAAAGAAATGGGGAGCTTAAGTAATACAAGATGGTGCTGCCGTTACACAAATTGTAACGTTGTAAAAAATAACTTCAACGAAATCAAGGAAGCCCTTGAGGAGGAAATCAACGCTGCACGAGATGGGGGAATGGTGGAGGCCATCGGTTTGTTGAGATCTATCGTACAACCTGAATTCGTTGTTAATCTTTTCGTAATCCATTCAGTTTTATCGGTGACCAACGTGCTGAGTAAGTATTTGCAAGGCCCGGATGCGACGCTCGGGAGAGCAAGTTCAGTAATTGCCAGCATTCAAACTACTTTGGCAGAGAGCAGAAATAATTTTGATGGTTTATGGGCCGAGATAGTAGAATTTGCGAACAATAACGACATTTTGCTAGAGCCTGTGTCTGTCTCAAAGAAAAGAAGGCAGCAGCCGCCCGCAAAAATGAGCGATTACTATGTTGAAACTACCGTAGGAAAAAGCCAACTGACCGATCTGCCATCTGACACCAACCCCAAAACTCGAGATTACTGGAAAATCAATGTGTACAACAGGGTTTTGGATAACGTTATTTCACATTTTCAGCACAGGTTTGAGCCCGTTCCCCTGGCAAAGGCAGCGGATGCCTTTACTCAGTTGAACTTGACTGAAGCTGAAGATTTCATTAATAATTACAAAGAAATTTTGAATATTGATACCCATTCCTTGAATTTCGAGGCTACAGTATTGAGAAATATATTTAAAAACAAGGAACTAGAGGTCAAATTTAAAAATGTCAGAGCAGAAATAAATGAAGATATCTTACCGAATGTTTACAGACTTCTCAAGTAGCAATCGGCCTGCCCGTCAGCTCGGGTGGATGTGAAAGAAGTTTTTAAGTCATGCGAAGAATCAAATTATGGATTCGGTCTACAACCGGTCAATCAAGATTTTCAAATCCATCCATTCTTCACATCGAAAAAAAACTTGTTAAAGAAAGGGTTCCCAGCACTACCATCATTGAACATTTTTGTCAAAAAAACAGAAAATTCCTTTAAACCAAATATTTTGTTTCTTTTCTTTGTTTTCACTTTAAATTAATATTGAAGTTGTATTTAATTTATTAGCAGATAACCATCCCAAAGTTTACTATGATCCCTCTGAAAATGTGTGAATCCTCGTTGAAAATAAAAGCTATTTTATTTTCCAACTCGGTGTGATCATTTTCTAGCCTACAACAATCCCTTTCAGTATTTTACAAAAATGTCATCAGCAATTAGGCTTAATTTCAGTTCTGAGAAGGTTCAATTTCAAACATTTCCGGGGAAGAAACACCCCCTCTTGAAGTGGCGGTACCCCCCGGAAGGTGGGTGGTCCCATGGCCTCCCCCAGCCAAATTCCCTGGCTACGCCCATGCCTATCTATTGTCCATTTTTCCTTATTGAAGTTTTTGCTGCATTTTTTTTTATTTCCAAGGCCCTCCCTTAAGTCTCGCGTATTGGGGTTTCGGCGAGGACAGCAGGTTGTTGACGTGAAAATCTTGGCCTTCGTTGACATCTCCGGCAACCGCTGATGTTTATCTTGGTTGTCCAGTCAAATTTCGGCTCTATGCTCCTTGATCCTATTTCTAATGGTTCTTTCGGGACTGCATGCAATGCACCATATTTCGCATACTCTCTCCGTCTCCATAAAGTAATTCCATGCAAAAACCACCAAAAAAACTGGAAATGACTTTGACCTCTCAGATTTCTACATATTTTGCAGATTATATTCAGTTCTACTGCATTTTTCAGCATGCGCTACTGTTTTGTTAAATGTCCCTTTGTGTTGCGTAGGTATGGAAGTATGGAATATTGATGTTTCGTCGAACACGCGTTTGCAGGGTTCGGGTGGTGGCCACTTGAGGCGCAGGTTGACTTTGTAATATGTGCCCCCCCCTCCCCCCTATCTTCCCTCTCTCTCTCTCTTTCCCATTTTCCTCCGCCTCCAACCTGCTTTTTGTGTTCCCTCTTGCTCTCCGCGTGCGTGAGGTCGACTTTCTGTTCGACGCAACACGGTAGGAATGGGCGAAGCGCAGAAGGGCAGCGGACAGAGTGATTCAAGGGAGAAAGAAAAAGCGGCGACAGACTTGCGAAAACAACGAGGGCATCTCGCACTTGTTGTGATGATAAAGGAGATGAGAGGAGAAGAGATTGGGAAGGACTTCCTCGCGTCAACTGAAGGATTACCGATTCTGAGGTAGTTGTGTGTATTTTAAGGCACGTGATTAGAATGGGTGTAATACATCAGATCGAAATCACCAGAGCCCATTCTTTACATATTCAAATTGATCAGGAACATCTTCTCTTGATTTTAATGTCCTCACTTTGAAGACTAGGATACAAGGTTGAATAGGTTTTTCCAGTAGTGCGAAATATCTTAACATGATTATTAGCTACTAACCTCTCATACAATCTCCGGCATGATATAATCTTGCATGTTTTAGTACCTCGTTGTGCTATTTATCTGTCGCATTAATAATACCAACCAGTGGTAGTATCTTGAGTAGTGTACTGCATGGTAGCATGTTCCTCTATGTATCACTCTCCTGGGTTTTTGTCTGACTGCGTATCGTTGTCCTGACTGATTTTGTCTTGCGCCTGGCATCCGGGGGAACGTGCGCGGTTCTGATCTAATCTGGAATGAGTGCTGCATGCCTGGAGTGGAATCACCCAGTGCCACACACCCTAGTGGTGGCTTGCACGGTATTTCGTAATGTAGATGTAGCTGTGCACACGAAAAATCAAGTCTGTTAGCAGCAGTGATCGCAGCAAGCCGCTCGAGGCCGCCCATCCCCTCACGAGTTTACCCCTACCCTTTTTTTTTTAGTAGTGTGCGTGCCCGTAAACCCCCTCCCCCGTGTGCAACTGAACTTTCCCGGCCACCAAGAGGAAGGAAAAATCACCGGACAGAACTTGTTGAGTTTTATTTAAACAGTTCTTTGACTTTATTATTTGCCTACTGAATCCAAGTGATTTCAAATTTAATATAGCTTGTTCTTTGTGTTTGAATCAATCAATTCTCTGGTCCTTCCGATCATTAAATTCCAAACTCAATTTACTCACCAATTGAGCTTTTCGTAAACTTGTTTCATTTGTCTTCGTTATCTGCGGTCATGAAATACTCACGATAAAGCAAAAATATTCATTTGACTCAAGAAGCAACGGGACGTAATATTGCGACGTAACAGATTCGAGCCTCTACATTTTGTGATTAATATTTTAATCAAATCGTAATCATATTACATTCAAATTCATTTTTGATGGGTTATGGAATGTTTTTTTTTATTTTATAAGCGAGAGGGAAAAACTCCTCTCTCCTTTAGGTTTTTAAATACTTTCTGTTGCTAATAATTATATTTTCTAGTTCATTCACCCCTTATCTGAAAATCTTCATCACATTCTCTTCATCTTATTCTCACCACATACTTCTGTACAGTTTTTGTTTCTATGCTCTGATAATGATGCAAAGACATTGAGTAAGTAAGATAATGTGTGGAATATTACTATGTTTCATTTAGCTTATCTGCCATATTGCATAACTGTGTTCATTAGCTTGCACACCGTGTATCTTCCAGTAGCTGAGCACCTTGTATGCCTATACGACAATGAATTAATGGGGCAGGTGGATTACACGAGGCATTTACATTGCACTGAGAGTGACTTTGATCTTAGAAGTAGAAAACTTCTATTTTTTAAAAGTCCGGCATTTGTCGAGTTTTTGGAGAGAACCGACGGTCAGGTTGGGCTCCACCCTTTCGACCCTCCTATTCCGACCCTTCCCTCGACCCTCACTCGAGTATGGGGCTCACGGACGACCGACCCACTCAGTAGGGGAGGGGTGGGTGAGCTTGACCACTGCCTCTGTATTTTAAACTTTCCAAAATACCAAATATTGCGACAAATTACGGACGCAATCGTTATCCTGGTCAAAATACGATAAAATCGTATTATGATCGAAGTTCTACGATGATTTATCTTTAAGTTTGATTGAAATGAATCACTGTATTGATTTAATTGAAAGATTTGGCAGCAGCTTTTGCTTTCAAGGCAGTGAATGGCTAGCCACACATACATTAAACGAAGTGATTCATTTACTGACTTGACAGAGGAAATATGTGGTATTTTTGTTTTCAGCGCAGTAGCTCATGAGTTCGACGACGCGTTTGTAAATCTGACGCAATTAGACTTCTTACACAGCTTTAAACTCAGTATCAGCTTCCATACCAGAATTGTATTTCTGATTATTTATCGACTGCTTTGGCGCAAGATTTAGATTGCAGGTCACGCTGGATAAATTGGGACGAAATTAAGGTAGTTAACGCCAGAATTTTTTAGATAGCATTAGCAGTCGTAATTTCAGTAGCCATTTTGTGGCATTACTTAGACTTTGATAACGATTTGTTAAATGTGATTTATGCATGAAATCAACTAATTGTCTCTACGACTTGATGATTTACCTGCTTCAGAGTGTCATTAGCTGCCATTTTCGTTTCTTATCGATCGCGATAAAAACGACTGACGTGACTCGTGTCGCGTTTTCATAGTTACGTTATGGATCTATTTACGTTAGTAGTTTCTGTAGCATTTCTGTAGTATACGGATGGTGTGGTGTTAATTGGTGAAAGTAAATTTCTTTACTGTAGTTCATGTTGGTGATAAGTTACCCCCTGCCAAACACCCTTGTGGTAGCTTGCAGGGTAATAAGTACATGTAGGTCTAGATGAATCACTGAACACCATCAACTGGCTAAACTTACCGAGAGTGCAGTATATGCGATGATACAAGGAGGGAAACAATCCGGCACACGTGTGCTGTGATATAAGAACACTTGCTTTGGGATGCACTAATTCGGCGGTCTTTGCTGTTAAAACTTCCGGAGGGCTCTGAGAAGTCAGTGGAAGGTTGCCGGCCAGCATCCTTCCCGCTTTCTTCTCCACATCTGGAAACCATTGAGCGGCCGAAACCCTTTCTTTCTCCCCTTCCCATGGGGCAAGTGTAGGGGGAGGGGGCGAAGTGACCCTAACCAGGGCATGTTCTCTGCCCGTGCCCTTGAAGCATGAGGGCCGTAAAGCTTGAGAGTTGAGGAATGACGTAGTAGCCCTAATCGGAGTGAGGGAAGTGTCTTTCTTGTAAAAGGACTTAGGCGTCCAGAATGCAATCGGTTAATGGAAAGATGGTGGCCCTATAAAACAGTCCTAGACAACGAAGCGAATGTAAGGCCGTCGGCACTTTACAGTTCGCTATACACTCATGTAATTACGTAATTTAAAGCTAACACTCCGCGCTTTCTGTTTCCCGAAGAATTGGACATTTGGAATGAATAATTTAGCTGATATTGATTAAATGGAGTGCAATGGGCCAATATCCAGCTGTCGATCAAGGCAACATAGGTTCTTACGGAAATATTTTATTATGATAATTCAATATGTACATAAAATATTCAATAAACGTCGATAGAAAATATTTTAATTGAATATTTTCTATTTCTAACAAACATCTAAAAAACATTGAAGTGAACACATACATTTTTCATATATGTACAACATTTAATAGATATTCATCAGATGTTTGTGTCTGTGTGGGAGAAGCATATACATAGGTCCGTTGATTTCTCACTATATTAGAGTAACGAAACTTGGAAACAAAGCAATCGAGTAATAGTGATTGATATCAGTGGCGGATGTTTAAAACTCTGCTAAGAAATTATGAGGCTGCGTATAATATTCATATCTCCTCAAACCTATCGACTATCCTGTCTCTGAAAAAAGAAACAAAGACAACACAAATGCAAGGCACGTCATGAGTCATGAGGTCAAGTAAGTCATGAGGATAATAGTCCAATCATTCTTCCGTGATTACTCAGAGCTCTAGGTTTCAAAAAGACTCTGTGAAGATGACTCTCTGCGATTGGAAGACAAATAACGGGTGTTGATATCACGAAACAGATGCTCCCTCCGTTTTGAGCGTGAATTGTTCAAAAGTATTGCCGTTGAATCCAATGGCGTAGCTAGAGCGTGTGCCGCCCGGGGCGGTCCTTGAGTTTGGCGCCCCCGGCCCGCTAAGAAATATATTTTGTACAGTGACACACTCTTTAAGTTTTATATACGTTAACTAGTTTATGTACAATTATGATGTTATTTTCATATGCTCAAATGTATTATGCTTTAAATACACACCCAACATTCTCGCACTTTAGAGGTAACAGTGTTTAACAAAAAAGCAAAAATAGCATAGAAAGGGAAATAGTAAAAAGTTGTACAAAATGAAGATCATCTTTAATTCCGAAATAAAAAGTACAAATGTCTACAAAGAAATCTTTCTTGCCTTTTTGTTTGCAAATTCTTCAATGGCCCTGTCAAAATTTATTTTGTCTGTCATAACTGTTGCTCTATAGACGGTATGGCAAGATTTCTCTAACGCTAGGTGCTCATAGTAGATCTTAGGTAATTCTTAATCAGTTTTCGTTTTGAAAAACTCCTCTCACAGGTAGCAACACTAACAGCAATTGTGAGGAAAATCCGCAGCATTACATATTTCTACATTTGGAACCGAATTCCCAATGTTATACTTTTGAATAAACTGCAGAAGTTCAAGGGGGCATTCTTTCCTCATCTTTATTCCTTCTTTCATATCAGCAACAGCAATAAAATGCTGAAGTCTTTTTCTCTCATTAAGGAACTCCTCTTTATCAATGCCATCGTGATCGTAATCTATTTGACATTTATATTCATCATCCAAAAGATTCGACGGGGTAAGAAAGGCATATTTCTCAGTAAGTGCATGCAGCTGTTGAAATCTCGAAGTAAATTCTTGGATCGCTCTGTCCAGTGAAGAAAACATTTCTGTCCTTAGTTCTATGTCGTATGGTAATTCAGCATCCTGTGATCCTTTACCAAACATTTGTTTCTTCTTTTTGGGTCGACGCTGACGCTCCATGACTATTCCTAGATCGTTGCAAATTTCTTTGGCGTAGTTAAGACCATTATTCACTAGCTTGTCCCTGTTTTCAGATAGAAATATTTTTAATGCCCTGAGTTTTATGTCACATTTTTGTATGTTCAATCCTTTGGTTTGGAGATAAGTCTGTCTCGTTAATTTCTAGAAGGACGGGTCCCCACAGGCCAAGAAAGCACAAAAAGGAAAATGATTGCAACGCTCCAAGTAGAACACCAGCATCTGCCCTTATAGTTGTATCTTCTGCATCACTAGTTAACATTTCTAGGGCACTTAAGATTTTTGATTAATGTTTCCTTACAACACTTGCAGCTTCTCCCCTCGCACTCCACCGAGTTTCTATTATGCGCTGCACACTTTGACCAGTGACTGAAGTTAGAACTTCCCAGCGATGTGTTGATGAAGAAAAAAATACAAACAAACGTTCCACGCATCCAAAAAAGGACACACAACTCACGCCAACAGAAGCTGCATGAACACCTGCCAAATTCAGCGAGTGATTTGTATGTACAAGCGACAAATTCTGCTTTTTTATTAATTTCCTTGATGCGTTTCTGAACACCAGTATGCAGACCAGCCATCACCGCAGCGTTATCATATGCTTGCCTTCTACAATTTTGGATATCAATTCCGTCTTTCTCTAATTTTTCTAAAATCATCATTGAAATATTTTCGGCAGTTTTACCCTTCGTTTCAATGAAATCGACAAATGATTCCACAACCTTCACTTCATCTCCATCGATCACAACATAGCGTAAAACTTGGCTCGTTGGATCCTTATGTCAAGTGTCCAATGTCAGCAGTGCTGTCAAATATCATGGAAAAGTACTTGGCTTTTTTTACATTATTGATGATTTTGCTTCTTACGTTTTCTCCCAAAATTTCTGTAAACTCGTTCTGAGTAGTAGGAGACAGATAGGATGTAGCAAATTTTTATTCCAGCTGGATTCTCAGAAGATGTTCACGTAGTATTGGTTCATATTTCGCCAACGAATGCGCTAGCTCTAAAAAGTTTCCTCTACTTTCTGTTGCTTTAAGTTCAATATCACACTCGTTTTTCTTATGATTGACTCCTTCTCGATGGCCTCGCTAAGCCAAATTCTGTTTAGTTAGGAATCTAACAATATCAAGCAATCTTATAAGGATTGCCTTCCACTTCTTCACCTGGCTTTCAACAACTTCTTGTTATTTTTTTAATCAGTTGTTGCTCCATCAGCAATCCTAATTTCCAATTCCTTCCATTGTGTGAAGTTTCTAACGTGATCTACACTGGACTCATGGTCGGCAATTCTAGGATTCAGGTTCCACCATATATTGAATTCGTCCTCAGAATTAAATTTTGAGTTAATTCTTTCTGACAACAGTTTGCAACAAAAGCAGTAAAGAGCTTCCTTGGAAGGGGAGTACACCATCCAAGATCTCAATATTTTTTCGCCATTAGTCAGAGTTTTAAAAAACCACTCGCGAGTTAGTTTTCTAGTTTGTCCTTTGGTTGACACATCTTGACGAATTACTTCACCAAAATTATTATCTAGATTTAAACCACCCCGACAGTCGCCGCCAAGGTCATTCGCGGGGGCGGTCCCCTTAGCAGCACGTACCAGTGTTGCCAAGTGTGCCCATCAATATTAAAACGAGTAATAAAAGAGAAACACAGAGATGTCTCCCAAACCATGTCACGTCATTATCATTTCTAGTCTCACTCAACACAAAGAGTGGAATGATTGAATAATATATGAACTATACATTGAATGCTTCCTTCATTGCGCGAGCATAGTTTATCGTCTAAATGATATCATCATCTTCTCCATCCGAATAGATCGTCTTGATATTTGTATAAAACACCAAGTCTAAATTTGAACAGTCGATCTGAGAGCATCTCCCATCTTAGTTGCTGCAGAAGGCTTGTAAAACTAGTTGAACTATATTATTGACTTTTAACATATCATGCCGAAAACTAGCTTCATAGTCAAATCTGATATCAGCACCACTTTCTTTAACTCGCTTCATCTTAAAATAGGGCGATAGTCTGTTAAAAATATAAAATACTTGTCTTTTAGAGAAAAATTCATACAGCATGTTAATAAAAGATGAAAAAATTAGATCCAAGTGATGACTGATGAAGCTTAATATCACAAGATTTGTTATACAAGTGACATGCCACAAATGCTACTCTGTTTTGACTAATAAAACAAAGAAAAAACTCGGTGTAGCAAAAGAATGCTTCTGTGAATTAAAAATTTAATAGTATAATAGCCTTCTTCGGACCCCACAGTGCCGCCCCCTTAAAAGTGGGCGCCCGAGGTGGACCCCCCCCCCCCCCCTAGCTACGCTGCTGGTTGAATCATAACTAAATAATGTCCATCCTCAGAATTTCTATGGCTGAATGTTAGTAGCGTGCTTCATCCAAATATATTCTATTCCACTGTTGAAGGTACAGAAAAATATTTCTCATTCCTCAGATCGCCGCATAATAACCACATGTCTTTTTCATCCATCTCAACGATATACTTTCTTTATAATTGTATGGACTTAGTTTCAATTTACAGAGTGACGATTAATGAAATAGGTCTTCCTAGGTTTTAATAAGCGAATTTCTCATCTAATCCTGAAAAACGAAACGGTAGTGCTCACATTGACGTCACGGAAATGCGTTTCGTACAAGGGGTACAAGGAGAACAGACAGCTAGAAGCCGCTAGAAACACCGACAGCAGGACACGCTGCAACGCTCCTAAGGAGTGAGTTCCTTCCGTTGCCGCTGTTATAGCAGCTGTAGCGCTCTACATTGACCTCTACGCGCTTGCACTGTATACCGCTGAATTGTTCTTCCTCTTGTGGCTAAACGAGGTACTTTTTGAAAGATCTGCGAAAATAATATGCTCTCATGGCCATCGTCCTATACCCAAGCTGGGATTTGGCTTCACCGGCAACTGACCTCCATCTTTCACCGTTTACCGCCTTATCATAGAGACATAATGAGGAGAGGGGTCAAGCAAGCCGCGCATGGAGGAGACCATGGCCCCAAAATTAAACCGCGTGATTCTTCCTCTGGGCAGGCGGTACATTTGAACGCGAAACCCAAACCGAGGGATAACGGATAGGCGCATTGTTGTTACTCGTCTAATGCGTGCACTTAACAATATGATTCTCTCTCGTGCTACTACTTACTACTTATTTTTACTATTTAATTGATATCCTGGTAAAATCTACCAGATACAGAAAGAGCAAAACAGAATCTCGAATACATTAATAAATAAGTCCTTACCTGTACCAATAGGATCTCCGTTAAATATTTAGACGAAAGCGCTTTACCAGACGACACTGCCGAAACTTATAAATTCAAAACAAATAATTTAGCGCATCATCATTCAGAAAGTACAAATTTTTGGAATTCTAATAAGGATATGTAAGGTTCAGTTTGAGTTACACTTCTTTTGGAGACAAAATCGGGAAACACGTACTACTTACCTATAAATATCCGTACAGGGTAACCCAGAGAGATGAAAATATTTATTGCTAGAGAATAATAAATTACGCAGAGCTGAGAATTCAATGGATTAATTTTCAAAGTATAGAAACTGTACCTTTTCAGTGACTTTGTAGCATTAAGGTTACCAGGAAAAATGAATAATAATAAAAATGATATGCATGAAACAATCTATTTAATAGTGGTATTGATATAATATATTGCAATATTTGCATTTCAAATTTTAAATTTACATGGTCATAATTAAATATTTCATGTTGAATTTCTGAATGGTCCGTTAAATTATGATCCCAAGAGGTGAAAACCAATCATATTTCATGAAGTTTGACTTTTAAAAAACGAGTTGGTAGAATAATGCCCTCTGTAAATATTATTTTTCAACTTTGAAAGCGTACATTTTTCCTTCTGCAGACTAAAGGTGATGGTTTTCCCGTGTTTGAGTTATCTAATTGAACAATAATGGAAAAATACAGACTTTATAAGAGGGTCCTATGGTTGTCCAGGGGAATTTTGCCTACGATGAGAATATAGAGCACATCTTGAGAGTAAAGTATTTCCGGAATGATATCTGAGTGCACTGACGAAGCACATTACCACCTACCCTCTGTGCCCGAGCAGTGTAAGTTGTCCCTCAAGAAAAATGAACTGTAATCAGCTACAGGCTCCCCTAAAAAAATTGCCAACTTGGAGCCGGAAATTTTCAATCGCTCACGGGAAAATCATCTGCATTTATCATTTTGGAATTTGAAGGAGACTGGGCTATTTTGATGGTCATTCTTGGATGCCTTAAAAATCAATAATTATCATCTTTCCATCTTATAGCGGTATCAGTTGATCACTCCCCGTATACATAGAGTAGACATACTGTATAAAATTAAAATAGACGAAGAAAAAAAATATATTAGCAATCCTCGTCTTCGTAGGTAGGTTGGACTGTGGATACGGATTCCTTATGGTCAACAAGCAGTAAGATGACGTTATCGTTTGGTCCTCGCATCACCCACCGCTTCTCTCGTCATTGGGAAGATGGTAGACCGCCGACGCCCGGCCCGCCCGGGGGCCTTCCCCCTAGCGCTTGCCGCCAGGGACGCCTCGCTGCGGGCCCGTGAGCGAAGGGCCCCTCGCCTCAAAATGGGTGGCCGGCGCGAATATTTGGATGCAGATATCTCGGCTCACAGGGCTTTAGGGCACGGAAAATTTTGCACATATGATTTTATTATGAAACACTACCATCCTACCAAATTTGAACGAAATCGGCGGAAGACACTTCGTGAATGTTTCTGTTAGTCTTTATCCCTACTGCTCGTTCCGTTTCTTTTGAATAACGTATTTCATACGAATTCTTGAAGAGTTAACTTATTTTCGTCATCCGATATTGTATATGAGCTCCGGCTGTTCTAATCATGAAAATAGCAAGGGTTTCTCTTTTCTGGCGGCAATGGCAAGCTTGGTGTCTTCAATCGCTCCCTTCTATCTCTTTCCTCCCTCCTCGACCGACGCACAAGGTTTCCCCAGCCACAACTCGTCGTCTCATTCGCCCGACGATTCTCTCGCTCTTCTCCGTCTTTGAGTTCCCGATCTCCCCCTCCAGCCTCCCTCTTCCTCACGCCCCCTCCCATTCGTTGCCTCTCTCTTCCTACCGACACCTCTGTTAAACACGCCCTCCCCTCTTTCCTCATTCTACCTCCCTGAATTTCCCGCGTTTCACGTTTCGGTAAACTAAGAAGATTACTCCGGTGATTAAATTTTTTTGGCAATGTGAACTTAATTGTTGGCTCAGTTGTGTATAATCATTTTCAATTCTAAGACCTATAATTTTGACCGTGAAGTGTAATGTTTTTACATCTATGAGCTCTGAAATTTTCTCAGGTGATCTGTAATGGTGGGATATAAATGACCTCCGATGATTTCTGAAATTTTCCTTGATTATATTTGAAGTTTAATTGAGAGGCGAGAATTATAAAAATATTTTTCACCGATTCTAATTTCATATTGTGAGCTTCGCAGTTTTCTCCAGTGATGTTTGAGCTTCGCATTGATGGATAATAAATTCTTTAAACTGATGTCCGAGCTTCTTTTTGATAAGTTTTCAAGACTACTTTGGTGATGTTACTTTTAAAAGTTGAAAATCACAAAAATGACCTCCATATATATAAAAGTGTATCAGGCTCAACTTTGTGGAAGTAATTGATATTGATATCCATTTCAAAATGAAAGACAGTGGTAACTATCCACACAGAATTTTGAATAATTACCGACCTTGGTTTCAGCACCTAGTGCCTTGATAATGGGACGGTAATTATTAAAAATTCTGTGTGGAAAGTTACAACTGTCTTTCATTTTGAAATGGATATCAGTGACTTCCATGCTCCACTTTGGTGTCCTCCTTTGTTGATTTCGGTAAATATAAAGATATTTAAGGGTCAACCCCTCTTTTACTGTATCCAGTATTAGGTAAAGTGCCCGTACACCGTCCCGTCGCCTAAATCAGTCCCCCCTGGTATCTAGCGCGGATGGTGTTGATACCTCTTGACACACATGAAACACTTCAGTACTACCCAGTTAACTGTTTTCATTGAAGTACTAGTGACAGTCTGTGTTTTTGCTGAGTATTTTTTGATTATATTATAAGGAGTAGCGATTATAATTTTCATTCAACTTCTGAACACTATTCTGGTGCATCAAGGTACGATATTTTTCATTGTACCACAGCTATTTGTAGACTAGAGTATTGTTTTTATGCTCAATTTATCCGGAACCCATACGTATGGCCGTTAAGCTAGGGTCAGCCCTCATTGTCTTCATAGGTCGAGTCCTAAATTCATCCCCCTCAAGGTTTCCAAAGTTCGTCTCCGGGACGGATTTAGGGCCCCGTGATTAATAGGATTTTAAAATCCGTCCCCCTTTCCTTGTTAATTTCCTCCTCCCAATTTTCCATCAAAAATTCCATATGGTATTTGATCCAGCTCGCATTTTTAACGTGAACGAAACTGGCATAACCGTGCTCCAGCATGAGACCAGCATAGTGGCAAAGGGAAAAAACAAGTTTGCAAAATTTCTCTCACAAGAGAAAAAACAGCAACAAAAAGAATGTCAGAAGAATAAACCTCAAAAATTAAAAGCTAAGAAACAACTCAACGGTGAGTTAGAAGACCAGCCTGAAATATCATATGCAAAACTCCGCACGAAGAAGCCAAGGAAGAATTGCGACTCAAGTTCAATCGACAATGATACTGAAGTTCCACTTATATCCAATATATGACGATGGCAGTTTCGACGAAAATGATGAGCCATATTTTATGCATGGAAAACGTTTTTTTTTAAGACAAACTCGTAGAAAAAAGTTTTAAATGCACGGCGTGAATGAAATGGTGTCACAAACTGAGCATCGCCACCAAAAGAACTTTGTCATTTTTGTTTGAATTAATAATTTATAATTTTTCTACAAGACAGTCAAATTGATAATCTTTTAGGTATTCTACTATAAATAAATTTCGTTCTGGGGAGTTATTTAGCTTTCTTTAAATGTCACTGACTTCACATAAACAGTAAATAAAAAATTTAATAGGGAGATAAAATTAGGGCCCCTCTTTAAAAAGTTTTACTCTTACGTAGGTATTGTTTTTGTTTACTCAGAGGTAAGAGTATTTTTTTAGCCCAAGGGCGATACCAATATCTGATGGTAGAGAAAAGAGCTGCTCAAATGCATTTTTTGGGGGTTTTAAAGTTTAGTTTAACAATTTTAAATTTCAAAATTGACTTAGGGGGACGATATTTGGGTACTTTCCCTTAATGTCATATTTTTTATTTTTACTATCCATGAGTTTATCTTCGGTAAAACGAAGTACTTTTAGAATGGTGCTGTCTAAATTCTACACCATTGATCTGGAAAACGTTGCATTCGTATTCTTCAATGCCTGTTTTCATCCTTCATTGAGGGTTGATTATATAATTAGTTAAGACAAATTAGTGAGCTCTCAAGTTTTACTCGGTGATGTTGAAGTTGTCATCCATACATTTAAAACTCTTAAATAATCTCTGTGCTTAGTTTTGGTGAGCTCCAAATCTAACAATGGTTATGTGAAAAGTTTTTTCGACATTCTATAGCTTAATTCGGTGATTTAAAAGTTTCTGATCCAAATGAGCTGTGAAATTAGCTCTGCTGATCTGTACAGATAATTGTTGACGATTATTCACTGTGAACAACAGATAGGTGTAAATGAAAGACCGTTTCTTTTCTGTCGCGGCTATGGCACCCTCGCTCAATGCACTCAAATCTCGCCCATGAAGTTTCGTGCAAAGCCGTCTCGCGTCGCTCCTCCCTCTTTCCTCCCGTCTCGTCTCTCCGGCAGAGGAATTCCCTCCCCCACATCCCAGCACTGCTCAACCAGCCGTCCAAGGAACCTCTTCCCCTTCCTTGCCATTCTACCTCCCCTCCCGCCACACCCCTCCCTGTCCTCCCCCTCCAGCCTCCACCAGAGTCCTGCAACCCAGGCCCGACACCGATTTCCAAGGGAGTCTCTGTCCGACGAGTGATAGGCCCGACTTGGCCCGACACAATGGTTGACGGAAAATTAATTTATGGATACGTGGATTAACTGGCTAAATCACTCGGCCGGTAATCGAGAGCTCCGTGCTCGATTCCCGGTAAAGGAGAATGATTTTTCCTCTGTGGAAATTCGCATACCCTAGAGGTGGCTAGTAAGGTATTAAGTGCTCGTAATGTGTAGAATATATCGCATATTGGTTGTTTCAGTTTCATAATTTTTTGTAAAGTTTTCGTCGAGATATTTTCATCTCATATGGTGTCCGAAACAGTTTCCCACAGCGGTTCGTTTTATAAAATATGAAAAAAATACATTCAACCGGCTGAGGAAGGATTCTTAAGCTAGGTGTCCACTATTTGAGAGTTTTAAATCTCGAGAGTGCAAGCTCTCGAGAGAGAACGCTCTCAGGGCCGTGTCCACTATGTTGTGAATTTTCTCTCGGAAAGTGAAAAATTCCGGTTGGAGAGTTTTGACTCTCCGAGAGTTGAGAGTAAAACTCGCCGGACCGTTTCCACTGCAACCGAAAACTATTCTCGTTATTTGGCTCTGAGTGGTCTCGAGAGCGGTCGTAGCAGTCATGTCTCAGGCGCAGACGGTAGCCGCTGCTCTTGTTATGTTGCCGAGTTTAAAGATACGTTTAGTTAAAAAAAGAAAAGTGGTAATACGTCCGTGCTGGGTCAGGAATTGCATCCGTAGAAGAGATCAGTACGGAGCAAGTCAGCAGTTTACTCGGGAACTTTTTCTCGAAGATGCATCGCAATACCGCAACTTTACCAGGATGAATGCAGAGAATGTAGAGTTTATAATTCAGATAATAGGACATTGAATTGATAAACAAGATACTATACTAAGATCTGTAAGTCCTGTGAAGTATCGTGTGCTTGTCACCTTACGTTTTCTTGCATCTAGTGAGTACCATGCAAACTAATGTCTAAATAATCAATAAAATAATATCTTTCATTTATGTTGAATAGATAATAAATTTATTTAAATAAATGACAAATACTTGATTCGGTTCCATAAGGTTATTTATGACGATAACTGTGCAATATATCTTTGACAGGAAATTTATACAGCAGTCTGCAATACCTATTCAGGATTCCAAAGTGAACTAGAGGGAGGATAGTCATGGAAGTGTGTCAAGCAATATTTGAAGAAAAGAAAGAAAAATTCTTGAAGGTACGTTTAGCTACTTATCTATTTTCGCACAGTATACAAAGACTCGCAATTTCAGTAATTCTCATAAGAAATTTGGTTTTCTTCCTGAACACCGGATGCCTGCTGTCCACCAACTGTTTGCGTAGAAGTGGACGATTCTGACAAAGTCGAGGAAGTACTAGGCGTTGAACTATAGGCATCCTCTGCATCCACAGCGTCTGCTACCGCACGACAAATTAAACTCATTAGGCGCCTCCTATTCTGGTCAGATTTCATATTTCTGTGCTCCATTGCGACGTATTCCCCGAAAGTTGAGTAGGCATCAGCTGATTTATTCATAATAGCCTCCGCTCTTTTTATTGCCTCATCAATTTCTTCCAAAGCAGGGTCATTTCCTCCCCGTCTTTTCTTATTAGGAGCACTCTTTTCGGGCCGTAAAATTGGAGAGTCATTTCGAACAATTTCATCTCGCTGATCATCCATCGTTGCCTCTTCAAAGTTATCTATCGACGGTGAGTTAAGGGTGGATGACCCAGCCTGCAAAATTTAGGTTCTTTTTAGCAAAGAATTCATTCTAAAAATAAATATGACATGTCAGTTTACCGACATGATTTCATTTTACTATTATAAGGAGTGATCATTTTTCGTATGCATCAAATAGGTCTGCTAAATTTTTTGTCATACATGCTTATCTTACTTGTGCCACCGTTCCTTCACCGACCATTGATACAATCATGTTTTTTATTGCTAATCCTTATTAGTTACGCGAATTCTGCTTTCTATGTTATTTTATCTGTTGCGTAGATTTTTTTATTTTCCAAGTTTTATTTAAATTACCGTCAACCAGTCTGAAAGATTTTTTCAGTCACCGTGAAATGGTCTTTTTCCAAAAAGTTGTAGTTTTGGGCTTAGTTTAAATACAACGGTGAATTGTCATAGCTGAAAATAATTTAATTTTTTGTAATGATGCACACCCCTGTAATTGGGAGTGTACGAGTTAATCCACTCGAAGTGTCGTCGGTCGCACTTACCGACACAGGATGGGGCGATATGTGTACAGTGCGATGCATGACGGAGGCGCGAAAAAATTACTTTGACTCTCAAAATGACTCAGTCAGAAACATTTCAGCCATCATACACTAAATTAAAAACTTTAAATAATTTGTTACGTCTCTTAACGGACGCCGTTAACCGATCACTTCCTTTCCCTTCCCCCCCCCCTCCCTCCAACGTTCTACTTTACGTCCGTTGCAACCCCCACTCTCCTTTACACCTCCCCCTTCACTTCCCCCTTCCCAAATCATTTTCTTTCGTTGTTTTCATTCGCGTTTTGTTTATCGTCCTTCCCCATCTCTCTTTCCCAATTGGTTGTCTCTTTCCCTCCCTCCTCCTCAGTTTACCCTTATTTACATCTCGGATGTCTTGACCCTTCCTCACTTCAACCCTGCGTTGAAGTGACGCGTTACCTTCGGTTCGAAGCTTTGTGGCCGAAATACGCGTATTCGACCCCCACCCTCGTCCTGTCGTGTGGATTTGACCACGCTCTTTTTGAGCTGATTCTCCCAGAAGTTGGGCCCATTTGTGAGTGTGAGTGAGTGATTTTGTGCGCTTGTGAATGTGCTTGCGTAAATAACCGGGCATCCTTAGCGGGGTCTCATTAGCCCTGTGAAGGATCACAGGTTATAGCCAAACATCCTTAGCGGGGTCCCATTAGCCCTTGCAAAGGATCCTCTTTGGTTGTGTGTGTGTGTCTGTGTTTGGTCCCTGGCGAGGAAGTAACTTTCCCGTAAACCAACACAGGGGGGGTATTCTTGGTTGAGAGGCTGTGGTTGGTCTCTGCTGTGGTTTTCCCAGCATACCAACACAGTAAATTTGGTGTTTTTTGACGAAGGGTGCCAATTGTTTACGGCTTTTGGAGATTTTCTCTCTTTTATTTCATTGTCTAGCCGTAAGAAACTCACCCCATCTTCCAGGGTGACTGGAGTGAAAATAATGATTCTACAGGATCGTGGTTTCCTCTGCATCGACGTGGAATTACAGCCATCAGCGTTCAAAGATCAATAAGAGAAGAGATAAGGGGGTACTTCTTAACCCCCCAGGGTGAAGTACCTCGGCAGTATCTACATGTTACGTAAAGAACCTCCAAAAATCCACAAATGTATTCAAAGTCAATCACATTTCAGTTTTTTCTAAAGTGGGTGAAATTGTATTTACGCTTCTGACATTAAATGATATAAATTCTATTTATTAACGTATGTCAACTGACTAAATACTGAATAGATTACCACTAATGATAATACGCACTATTTTCATATTTGTACATCTTTGGAGGATTTGTGTATAAAGTAAATAGAAATTAACTTACCAAGTTGGGAACGGTGCTCTTATCTTACTAGTTTACTTTTTACTTTGGAAAATTCTATTGATAATCAATCGATATAATAAAGTTAATCCTATTGTTTCTCACGAAAAATTACCCCTTAAACGCCGGATTAAAATGTACATTTTGCAAACCTCCAATAAAGATATAATTTTGACACGTATAATTTTACCAGTTTTAGACTCAAAAATCACCAACCCCGGTATTAATATCCCCCTCTTTTAGATGCTCCAAATTGATAATAAACGTAGATAAAATCACGCCCTCACCCCCCTATCAATATGACATGAGCTCCCCCGTTCATAGTTCAGATTCTGGGTACGCCACTGCGTGCCCACGTGAGCCTTTTCGGCGTTTAAAGGTGAGTTATGATCATACTATTGCTTAACGGCGCTATAACCTAAGACTATTTCAGGTATGTCACTGTTAGCAGTATAGGTAATGATGACACTTACCTGATTTCGTAGATAATGTAACTTCATTGTAATTTCTGCTCCGCTTGTTTTGAAAAATCCAGCGATTTCTTCTATTCCATTGGTCCTTTTTTCTAGACTTTTGTAATCCGACGAGAGACGTCCCATAAAAATGGTGTACCTTCGTACATACTTATCAGCGTATTCACTTCCTGGATTGACCATTTCATGACTTTCTTTGGGGACTCCTTACGGGGTGCGTCCGACATCGTTAAACACTCCGAGAGCACTGAAACTGTCGGGAACACGTGAAGCTTCCTGAGAGTTTGGGCGAGTCGCTCTCGGAGAGCCAAGGGTAGGGCGTGTCGACCGGACACCTTTTCTAGCGAGATCTTCCCCTCCACAACTATCAAGGAGTCGGGTCAACTCTCGAAGAGTTCACTCTCAGAGCCGTTTACATTGGCGAGTTACTAGCTCTCGAGAGAGAAAACTCTCATAGTGGACAACCAGCTTTGAGGGTATGAGAGAGAAAAATATGTTTTGTAATTTATTTCTCTCCATCTACCGTACCCATTTACCTTGAATTTGGTGTTTCCCCGAAAAATTAAAATAATGATAAAAAGTCATTTAAAATACTCTTGGTGGAGGTTCAATTGAAAATAATAATTATTTTTCTCTTTTTAACCCATTTATTTCGTTCTTGTTTTTAATTAAGAAGGACACAGAATACAATCAACTGCCTTAGGAATGATGTTAAAAGGGAGGAGGTGAGGAAAATAGGTTTCAACATTTTTTTCACTACTACTGCTTTCCTCCCTAATCCCTCAGAATTTGGTAAATTTTGGTCCCCTGAAAAACAAGTGAAGACTTGAAAAAATAATAAAAAGTCATTCAA
This sequence comes from Ceriagrion tenellum, assembly GCA_963169105.1. NCBI lineage: Eukaryota > Metazoa > Arthropoda > Insecta > Odonata > Coenagrionidae > Ceriagrion > Ceriagrion tenellum. The sequence continues at coordinate 104,310,553 of OY720638.1, read as the reverse complement.
AATGTTCTTGATGCAGGTTCATATTTAAATATATATCTTTTTCCCTCTCAAAAAGTGAACGTTCCCTATGGCGGTTGGTGTTACATAATAAAATTTTTAAAAATGAACTAGGTTAGAAGGATTCTTAAAGGGAGGAGGAGATAAAATATGTTTCATTATGTATAACTCACAGTTTCCCCTCCCCAATAATCTAAAAAATTGTATTTCCCCAGAAAACAATCAAAATCATCTATTAACCCTGAAGAACACACTTATTTGGAGTAACGTAAAAGACTCACTAGGGCCCAGAGGACTCCGTAAAAGTTAATATTATTTATTTCGCTAATTTACTATATTTTTAGCAAATAATATAAACATCATTTTATGGAGCCTTTACAATATGATTACGTTGAAATATTTTTATTTCACCATATTTACCTTGGATTTGTAAATACTGTTTTGCAATGGATTATGTGAATATAGGTATATAATTAATGGTATTTAGGGTACTCCTGACCTCCTGTGCTTGTCGCTCAAGGCAGAGTTCGTGATTAGCACAGAAGTCGAGTTTTTCTATTGCTTTTCCTGGAATAAATTCTGGATTGAATCTTCCTTTTTAGAGGTTCTCGTTGCTGCACTAAGGGGTTTTCAATGTGTTAAATTTCCTGAATTGAGTGCCTCATTGATGGATGCAACGTTGTATTTAAAACGCAGCGCCACAAATATGTTGTCACAAAATGCCACGAAAAGGTTCTACGGTAAATCTTTGTATTATTCCCATTGTAGCAATAGAGAACCATTGCGTTCACACCAGCCTGGTCCAGCGTTCCGTAAAAAACTCGTATAGGCCATCAAAGGGTTTTTCTTGCTGTGTTGTATTCATGGCAGAGTTGGTAAAATGTCACAGTCTTTCCTTAGTTGAATTGTATGTCGTGATCTCAGGCTTTCCACTATCTTCATCGATGGCCCCATCCAAATGAAGAGATGACACAAAAGCACAATTTTATTTCTTTTAGGTGCGTACGACATGATGTTCATATCAGGGTCGATGGCAGGGAAGAAGTTAAATCATGAAGATCCAACAGCTGCACTGCTAGAACAACTCGTTGTAATATGACGCTTATTTTTGGCGAATAGTCCCCATGATCATGATTGAAACATCCTTCAGCATCTTCTCCACAAGCTCCACTGAAGTAAACCAGTTGTCAGACGTAATATTTTGTGCAATGTGCCAATAATTGCTGATGACAATGTCTTGACATAGTGTGTCGGAACTGTTTCACCTACGTCAGGAACTATTTATTCTATTTAAGGTAAAGCATTCACCATTTTAATATTCTCGTATCATTCAACATAACAATTGTTATGCCTTACGTATCTTTCCTCTTATATATATGCAAAATGGGCAAAGACCCCGGAACCCAAGGAGCTGTTCGTCAACCCTGAAGTATTCATGGGGCTTGTAATAATTCCTGCATTCCTCTACAATTCTTCCCAAATGTCACGAATTGATGAAGACTTATCAACTTTCCTGCGCGGCGATGTTGGATTTTTATCTCGTTTTTATCGCATGACCGGCCCTGGTGGCGGCGGGGAGGTAAAGTCCTCGCCAGCTTAACTGAGGGTCGCGGGTTCGAGTCACGCCTAGGTGGAACTCGAATGTATTTCGTAGCGCGTCATCAAACATTAACTGCCAAGCTTCCCTGGGAGTCACTACGTTACGTGCTGCTCCTTTTGGCCCGGGTACTTCCAAAACCAAGTTGCGTGGTCTGATCCTCCCTTGTAAAATCGAAAGAAAAAGAAATTAGGTATAATAATACCAAAAATATACATTTCACTTCAGTGAATTTTCAGTGTTTCAAAAAAATTATTGGACGAAAATTCACGGTTCTAATTCAAGAACAAACAATCACCGCAGTATTTCTTTACCACACATACTCTATAGGTAACACAATCTGAATGAAAGTTCAGGAAAAAAAGCTCCACGCTATATTTATTCGCTGAATTTGACAGAAATCTTTGAAACCAATTTATAATGACCGTCCATGCAATTTCTCGAACGTACGGAATATTTTTCTTGAGATTAAAGTTTGCTCTCGTAAATAGTTTAAGTTTAGACTTCACCGGCTGGGACATACCTCGCCTATCGGGCTCCTTCGTACGCCAATAATAACCATCTTCTCCCAGCAGATAGGCTGTCTTTCTGTCTCCTTTTAATCGGATGCCTCTGGGTCGTTATCCTGCGGCATGACTTCCTTCTTCTAAAGCGTCTTCGATACTTCCAGTCTCTTTCTGCATCGGTGGCATCTTCCTCACTCTTAGACTACGATTGATCCAGTATGGAATCCACATCACTGCCCGACAAATCACCTTCAGTCCCTTCCGGTTCACCCTCCTCCTCCAGTTTAAAAAACGTCTAACAAATGTCTTAATCCCGTCTAATGTTGAACTGCGACGAAGAAGACATTTCAAATTTGTCATAAATGACTTTTTATCATTATTTAATTTTTTCGGGGAAATACCAAATTCAAGGTAAATGAGTATGTGAGACGGAGAGAAATACATAATGAAACATATTTATCTCTCCCATACCTTGCCTTCCGATCGAAAAATCGAGTTTATTCTCTGACGATCGCCGACTTTCTCAACGGATTCTCATTCCTGAAGTTGTATACATCTTTTGGTGTAAGATACGTGCGGCTCTTCCTTGTCCCTCCTAACTTTTTGTACCGAAAACAGCAAATGGTGCATAATAGGGTTCTCCATGTTGTCCCATGAAAAGATTAAATATCCATCATGTCTTTTTAAGTTATGACGTGTAAAAGACTTAGGTCTATTATTTGAAATGACATGACGCTTTACTCCATTATGCATCTACAAAAGAAACTGACAACCCTTCATTTTTTAGATTTACCTAGAAAAATGATTCCCGAATTTTTGCGCATTTGGTTCAAATTTAAGCTCTTTAATATTTTTAATACCCAAGAAATAAAAAAAATTGAAATCATACATAATAAAATGCTATAAAAGGAGAGTCACTTTGCCAAATTTCAATGTTGATTGAAAAAATTCATTTTTGGGATTGTGGCCAGCATTTTCCTAAGCACACTGTGTAACGTTCCTTATTTTAGATGTTGAATTAAACATAATAAATAATGATGTACGGAAAGAGGATTATTTTTAAAATAACTGTTAAGCAGCAAATCTCTCTCAGTTTGAGCCGTTTGCGCGGACGTTAGTGACATGAGGAAACTTGCAGCAAATGATGTACTATAGAGTCCGTCATCTTGTCCCATTAAAATAGTAAAGATTCACCACGTCATTTAACGTTTGGACGTGTGGAAGACTTATATGTATTATATAAATGACATAACGCTCGATTTTTTGACCGGAAGGCTGGGTATATACTCTTGCGGTATGTAAACTACATACCATCAATTTCTACACTTCTTCAGGAGAACAAAAAAGAGTCGAGAGGGAATCATTCCTTAAGGAGCACCTGATCCCTTACTTTGATACAGTTGAGGGAAGAAGACCTACTCGAGAGACTTCAATACAATGCATCGAATGTAAGATAGCGATAGCAATATCATACATTCAGTCTACCGGATAAGTTGAGGTTGAAAAGTGTTAATAGAGTCACTTAATGCTGCTCTAATGTGGATTTTAACCTATCGTGTTTCTTCAGGGTTACTAACAGCTCACAGTCTAGTCCTTGCTTGAGCAATGTAGAACTGGTTCACTCATAGAAGTTAGCAAACAACCGTTTATCTTCAGATCGTAGGCTTTCCCGGCGAATAATATTAGTAAAATCTTCTCGGGTTTGGCACCGGGTAAGGCTATTTAAGGCCAACGTTTCGACGAGAACGGCGCCAAAATCCTCTGTCGGTCATATGGATACTGGGATCGATTAATGAAAGAGGCAATCGAAATCAGTCTGGAGGAGAAAAAGCTTAATCGAGACTCGGGTCAGAACATCAGCCAAATATGGAGACCGTTACTCGATAAAATACAACGGTCGCGGAGACAATTCAAATTCCAACCGCCGTGAGCGAATTTTGCATTGGCCGGTCAACAATGGGTCTCAAGTATAAAAACCCGGCATGGACCTAACTCGGCAATCAGTCTTAGCCCTGATGACGATGAGAGAGTTTCTCGTCGAAACGCTGGCCTTAAGTAGCCTTACCCGGTGCCAAACCCGAGAAGATTTTACTAGCCGTTTATCTTTTTTGTATTGCATTTAATCCGCCAATTTAAAATTTCCATGCACGGCTCCAAATGCTCGCGCCGTATTCTATATGCGGCTTTTTGCAATGTAGCATCTTTCATTCATATTTTCACAGGATAGCGTATCTACTACTTGTGATAGGAGAAGATAAGGGTGGAAATTAAAGAAAGAGGGTAGGCACCTATAGGTCACGGGTGAGGAATTTGCATGTCTTCATATTTCTTCGCCAAAACATCTACCATTCGCTAATTTTGGACATAACATGCAACCGCGTGTTTGCTCAATTACTTTAACATTGACCGCCAATATACCCTCATCCCTCATTTCCTTCGTTCTTTCTTCCCTTTCCATTTTCCAAAATGATATAATTTGACTGTAAGGCATTTATTCTCAAATAAATTTTTCATGTAGTTACGCAAGAGGTCACTCAATAACCGTTGTTATTCCTGTCTGCTCTCAAACATGAACACTTTATCACCTACGTATGGATTATCTCTATAGTTTAGTCTCCTACCTTCGCACGCACGTCATCCCTACACGTTTCTCGCGCACATTTATTTATGGAAATATTGTGCAACCACGTTGATATATTTCATACCCATGGATAGAATCAAATTAGGCTCATCTGCACAAGTCACTCTCTTCAAACCCGTAGATGCCGCCTGTAACGAAGGAGAAACTGATGTCATGGAAGCGCTGATACCCGAGTATGAAACTACAATTCTGGCTTACATTGTGTCAAGCCTCTACAGAAGCCTTCAATCCTGGAATGTATCCCTAACTTTCAACAATTTATTTTAACCCAGTCACTTAAAACCTCAATATTTCGTCACTAGCCTTCCTTTTATCATATGTCGCCTCAATAGCATTCAATAACGTATCTGTCAATCCATAGTCCTCAATAACCTTTTAAAGATTTTTTATATACCTGGCTTTTGCCTTCCCTTAATCCACAAATGCACTGAACCCCCGACTATCTGGCGTCCAATCACTATTCTAATACTTGTTGATGATCAAACGGCCGATCATGAAACCTCCATCAGTGTTATCCCTAACTACAAACCTTCTGTAAGATTCTGTAAGTTGCCATCTTTCAATAAATATTTAATGGTGCAACTTCAAGGTATACTCAATGAAGCAATCGCATTTGAATAATATACAACGGCCTTATTACCCTGTCCTTTGTTGCATGAAACCATTAGTGCTTTCATTAGTAGTTTCATTGGTGCATTAATCCAGCCACATAAAAATCAGTAGATTATATGCATTACTTATACCACAAATACAGCTTACGTATGATTAACTTGTGCCCTTACTTCATGGTTTCAATGTGACACCCATTTACGCCTGCACTATTCCCATTTTCTGAATGTCAATTTTTCTCCCTGCCGCACACCAATGATGAGACTTGCAGGATGATATTCACAAGTTATATATGTAGAATATATCACATAATTGATTTATGCATACTTTCATACTCCTAAACTTAAAGCTTTTATATATCTCATATTTGAGCACCGAAATTTATGAAGTAGAGAAACACCATTAATAACCTCTGCATTAGTGAAAAAAGTCATTATTGGCAACTTTGGAGGAGGACTGCTTATAATTACGGTTTCACTAATTATGTCTTTAGCAGGTGTTCGCGTACCACAAATTTTAATGGAGAATTAACACTTAACTGCTATTGTCGGGTCTTTTTTGACCCGACGATAAGACGACCGGTCGAAAAGACCTTTACAAAAGAAAGACAAAAAGAAAGAGAGTCCTTTTTGAATTTGTTCTTTTTTTTGTAGTCGTTAAATGGCCACTCGCAGCAACCTTGGCTACAATGTAATCCTTGGGGAGAGGGGGGAGCAGACCAGTTTAACTTGAGACAGTGCGGATGACGGTTGTTGTTTACAAGAAATTCGAAAAATCGGGTCAAAATAGACCCGAGGATATTGTGTACGTGGCCAAAAACCACGATAGTAGTTAGGGGTTAAACGTATACGAGAATTGAAAGAAGAAATCAATTGTTATCAAAATTTCTATAATTTTGACTGGTCCAACCCGGATGTCGTCTATATATATCGGAATTCATCACTTTATAGACAATATTAATTCACTCGGCGGCGGAATTCACTTGAGCAAAAATCCAAACGTATTTGAACAAGTTTGCCACCTTATTATCATTTTGGGAAAATGGAGGACGTTCTCAACTACGCATCTCACCACACGGTGAGAGAAAAAATTGTCGCCTCTTGACGTCATACACCAGCGGGAAGGAATGCAGAGCAGTTGTATTTTGCGAGCACTGAATACGATTTCTATGTGATGCTGAGGGCTTAAAATTAAAATTTCATTTTCCATTTGAAACAAACTGTTTTCGATGAAATTTTCAAGAGCAAAACTCGAAGTTACCTCTTGAAACGCACGCGTTTATTCAAATAACTGTCCAGAGACACATTTCTTCAAGCCTTAGATGGGAGAAAGAAGTAATGACATGAGATAGCCACTAGAAGAGTAGTTAAAGACGCCCCTAAGGCTAATTAGCATATTGGGCTAGATAACCCCAATAGATGTCGGGAATTGGAATGCAGTAGTGTAAATCTATATACTTACCACTGCGTGAGTCACGACAGAAGGATTAGCGGGAGTTGTTTAAACACCAGCCAAGAAAAGAGAGAGAATTGGGAAAAGGCGAAGGGAAGAGACATGGTTAATCGTAACTTAACGACATGCCTTAATTTAGATCCATTTTTAATTCACCATAACCAAAAATGGAGCGTGGAAAGACGTATATTTTGTTCATATCAGTTTTGCAGTGTATCTCTCTATTTAAGACGTGTTCGAGGCCCTCGGTGTCACAACGAAAGATGTCTAATTTTGATTTTCAACGGTTCATAGACCATCCTGTTGCCCCCATAGTTTCTAATAGTTCACAACTTAGCCCTTTCTCCTGTAATGTGACGCTTTTATTCGTTTAAAGAACTTCGCAAACAACCATGTCTCTATTTGTACATCATTTCATCCGCCGACTTAAAATTTTCATGCGGGGTCCCAATTACTCGCGCTATATTTGATATGTGACCTGACCATTGTAGCATTCCTGATTCAGAACTCCACCGGCGGGCTTACCTACTATTTTTGATGGGAGAAGGGTTGGGCGGAAATTGATGAATCAAGGTTGACATTCAACGGTCGCGCGTGAGGCAAATTTTCCGTTTACAGAATGGCGGTATAGTCCTTTCCTCAAAGCGAGATAGTGATTATCTTTCATCTTGGATGGGTCTCTGTTATATGCTATACCTTTTCGTGTGTTTATATAAAAATGTCGTCTTTAAAAATTATTTTAAAATTTTATAAATACTAACTCATTGATTTTTAAGTACGGGATGCAAGACACTGACATATCTTGAATCAGATACTGCGCGTGCGGAATTACTTTATGCTTTGTTCTTCCATTGCATTCAGTGAGAAATACCAGCGCTGTTTTATCTCGCAGATAAAGGCGACTGATATTATACAAGAGATACACTCCATAAATCACTCTGGCTAAAAGTAAAATAATCATTGTTGCTAACCCCGCTGGAGTCCCTTGAGGGATGATTGCGATATCTGTGAATTGAGCTGGAATTCACTTCAAAGAATATCAATAAGAGGCTACGGAGATTCAAATACAGAGTGCCGCGTTTTTTAATGCAGCAATCTGGACTTTGGTGAAGGAGATGAGAGTAGTATGGATATGTGGTTTTGGAGGAAAAGGAGCGAGTCTCATGGACGGAAAGAAGCTGAACGCGGAAGTACGAGGAGAGAAAATGCGAAAAGATCGAGTAATTATAATTCGTAAATGAGATTAGGGGGAGGTAGAGTAGATGGGTAGGAATGACAAACAAGAGTGAGAAGATGCTAATGACAAGGAGGGGATGAGTTTACACATTAATTTAGGGCGGGTAAGGGAAATAGTCTAAGATAGGGAGTTAGCTCTATGGAAGGGATGAAGAGAAACAGAATGAGTCAACCAGAACGCTTCAACATTTTCTTCCGTAGGGTTTAAGTAAATTTCTGATTAGTTTTCCTATAAACATAGATAAATTAGAATCATACAAGAATGGGTAAAAATCATCCATACCGAGCAAAACTAACGGTAAATGATCCATTGTTTCAAATGTACAGTGGCGGAAGAAATTAACGCAAAATTTTTCGCGCGCCAGAATACGGCATTTTTGGGAACTTCTAGGAGCAGTACACACTCCAAAGACTGGCAACACTGAGGAAAACATCGTCTACCGCAAATATTTGAAATCCGCAATGGAGCTCACATTTGTCGAAGCCTAGAACTTCGTCATCAATCGCCTTATTTTTGAGCTTTCGTCTTATATTATTCGCACATTCAGTCGCGGTGCATCGCTGTTTGTTTCAGCATGGTTCTTACGTCGAATGATATCATTTATACAGAAAGACAGATTATAATAAATATTCCATATCCCACACAATTCAGTACACTATATGCTAAAATCTTCATCTTCTACCACCAAGGGATATTTATTGTAGTCTACTTTCCGATGATCTTTTTGAATGACGCGTACTGCGTCTGTTTCATCGAAATGATATAAATCGAGATTAATCCGCACCAAATGTCAATACAAAAAAGATTAGATTGAAATAATTATAGTCTACGTGATGTAATTTTTCACGATTTTCCATTTGTAGATTGACGAAGTTCCTTTAACGGATATTTTTAGTGAATCGTTCTTGACCCAATACAAATCCGTCTTTAGTTCGTCAGAATGTGATTAAACTATGAAAACACAAGTAAATGTATATAATTTCACGAAATAACAATAAATATTCTTGCATCGATACCGAATAATCTAGGCACATTTTCCCGATATTTCTTTCATCTTATCACAGGAAGCTTGGTGACGAGCTGTCCACTGTTAAGCTTTATCTAGTAAATGCAGGATATACGAATAAACATTCAGAAAAGTCAACCCAAATTAGGTGTAGTTATGGATAACGTATGGATGATTGCATAATATCTTATATGCTTAGCTATAAATTCGCCGCACATATGAAATTAACAAAAAGCCTTTTAAAAGACTTCAGTTTGGAGTAGAATATCATTAATGAAATAAATAAATAGGTAAAGTTAATGTTGTAGCTATCAGATGTATTTGGCTAGCTAAAGAGTGGTCCGTGTTCGATTTTTAATGAACGCAAATGAGTTTTTATATACATTTCCTCATATTGGCGATATGAATGAATGTAATGTGTAGCTACAATGACTGGCTGATAATATGAAATTTTTAAATACAAAAGATCAAATTTGACGAATAAAAATAATTTTACTTGACCAGAAATTGAATGAAATACTCAAAAATGTCTCGACCAGGGGTGGGATCAGGGTTCTTTTCTTCTTATGGTCGTTATCGTCATCCAAAAGGCAGGCCGCATTGGTAGGGAAATGCTCAAAGTCCTGGGAGCGCACTCCACTGCTATGTAGCACCCGATTTTTCTTGATGACGATCACGTTTTCGAAATCATGAGTGTACTCGAACAATGTTATTATGAAGAACCATGATTGTGATTCAGGTTTGCAACCCAGTAACAACTACTGAGCTTTCTTATGTCAAGGCGAATTTATGATGATGTTTCGTATCCTTTCGGTGAATTTATTTGCGTCCGTATGCGTTACTGTGAACTAAGTTACTTTTAAAATGAGTGGTGGTATTGTCTACGAACGTTTAAAATAACTAAAGGATAGGAAAAAGCATACTACTCTCCCGGGAATACAAACAGAAAGAAGTAGTTCTCAGATTTCACCTCATCAGCCCAGACCATTCCAATCAAACGCCATTAGTTCTCATCATGCATGGGTTTAGATGTCAGCTACTTTAAGTCTGAGTTAAAGCAGCGAGCAATCTTGGAGGACTCTTGAGGATCCCTAGAGGTGTCCCCGTGTCGATATAAAGCTCCACCAATACTAATCCATTCAAAATCGGAATGTATGAAGGGCGCATTATATTGATTTGGGAAATAGTATGCCTTTAATGAGAGCTTACTTTCCCATTGTGTTGCGGGCGATACCTTTTCTGCCATAGATAATGTTTCGGACGCCAGGCGTTTAACTCACAGGAAAGAAGTGGTATTTGACTTCTCTTACGCCCTTAAAAGTATTCGACGGGGGCTTCCGATTTTTTCGAAGCGCGACGAGCCTTTTCTTTCTGGTGCAGCAAGTATTTGAAACCTGTGCGTTACTCACAACAACAAACCACCCCGAACATCTCCACCCGGAACTTGGCCAAGGTTTACTGATGACTACTTCATTGAGACGAGCGTCGATAGACAAAAAAGCAGAGCGGACAGCGCAAGCCAAGATATTGTTCAAATTTTTAGCGGCCTCTCAAAATTATTGGAGGAAAAAAAGATCTTATTAGCCTTTAAGTATGCCTAAGTTTTCTCCCAGGCGGAGGAATCGGATAGTAGGTTTGTAAAAGGCAAAAATATCTGTCAAAAAATTACCCGAACAGGTGTTGCGCCTTCGACTTTCATCCTCTGAACTTTTATTTGGTGTTTAATAGTAAAAGAAACCTAATTCTTACTACTATCAAACGAAATTCATTAAATTCATGACCGCTATAATAAGAGCTATGTTCAATCAAATGTATATCAATATTCATTTTTCGCCCGCAAATAGAAATACTTACGAGTTCACAAATGTCAAAATTCTAGGAGATGGTTCAAAACAAATCATGTAACATAGATGGAGCGGACTGCACGGAACGCAGCGTTCATTATGAGAAAAATGCAAGAGACAAACGTTTTTCGACACCCTCAAACGAAACAAAGATGCAATTAAGATGCAATGAGGAAAATCGTGGAGGAAGAATGGGAATTGAACCCAGTAAGATGATACCAAAATGTGGACAACTCCATGTAACAGAGACTTGGTCAGGAAATCGAGAATGGAGGGGGATGGATTGATTACAAGGCTAATTAATATCCACATTCTTTATGTAAATACCATCATATTTCTCTATGATCAATTGCTGTGATCATGTGCACACATAACTCAAATTGAGAGAATTACGCATACATTTTAACCTTTTCCACTCGTTCTAAATAAAGCATTATAGTGTGCGTTTTCAACATCCGTTAAAATACATTACCACTAAGAGATGAAATTTATGACCCTGTAAAAAGTCTGTTAATATCTTCATGTGGGGGCACTCACAACTTTAACTTCCATTGAAGCAATAATATTACGACACATTTGAAGAGGAATAGATTCTTTAGGAACGTAGCAATCGTATAATCTTTGATGGTGCACATTCCTAATTTGCACTCCATTGACTACTCTGCGGATTTATGAGGAGTATACAAATGAGCATAGGGAAAATATCTAATCACTGTTTCTTCGCTACATGAAAAAGATGATTTTTAGTATTTTATCATTTTCACAGGGGAAGATACACGATGCATTTTTGTCGGAGTATTACTTACGCATGGGTATAAAAATGCTTCTCGTAAAATTTAACTGCGTTATTTTAGCCAAAGATTTTTCACTGCGAATATGTCAAAAGGTATTTAAGTGATTCATTAATTTACCTTATCCTTTAAGTATTATCCTCCATCCTATAAGTTGAACTCTTGAACTACACGGCTAATGTATTGCTCATAGGAAACCTAGAAAACAATGCGGGGAAAGCTTCAAATACCGTTTTAAAGATATTTTGAAGAAAATTCCACCCTTGTTGGTCTCTCACTCAGATAAGTAATCGGTATTTACAAATTCGGCAGATAGAACCAAACTCTAATTCCTAATAAAAAGACTTGCCCTCTTTACTAAATCATTTCAAAGTAATTTAAAGGTGAATGTAGCATTAGGTAAGTTCACTAAATCGAGTAACTGACACAATCAGAGATCCGGTCCCTCCCTCCTCCGGACCCTCCGTCATGAATAGCTTTTCATTGAGTGATGAATTGGCGAATGAGTGGATATGAGCGTCATACGACCGGTAGGACGTAGAAATCAAATGGGGCCGAGTACCCGAGAATGGGAAGTAAACATCTCATTCGACGACCAAGGAGACCGCTCTGATTCTTTTACGAAGCCCGAATATGTGTAAAACTCACACACTCATGGTTGAGGTCAATGTCCATTCCCTGAGCCTTCCGCGGATTTCTGCGAAGTTTTGGCTGCAATAAAGTCACATCACGTAGATTAATTATAAAGGCACTAAAAGAGGCCACGCCAGGATTTGAACCCCAGTCATTCTTGGCCGCAGACGAACGCTCTCCCTCTAGGCTACTTCATCGATCAAGAGGAAACCGCGTCCAGTGGTTCTTACTACAAAACGAAAATAGGGAATTCTAATGCTTCCTTTAAAAACTGGACCAAATAAAATGTTCTGGATTTTTGAAAGTAGTTTTCAAACATTAAATAATATTACGTTAGGAGGAATTTAGAAATTTAAGTGTTTGAGACGGCCTGTATGCACGAGGGCGGAAACTTACGTAGGGTTTTAAGGTATTGGAAATACTTTTAAAGAAAAATTTTCTCTACGTGGAAACCATTCTATTCAACCAGATTTCCCATACTTTAACTTGAAATTCACATGATATTTCGCCAAAATGTTAATTGCAATGCATCATATTTCTCGGAAGTAGTTTGAGGCCTATTAAAACGATGTTCATCCACAGCTATTCCCTACACGCGGAAATACGTTTTATAGTAGGTAAGTGAATTTGATCTGGAGAATAAAAATTTTTTATGTCCCAACAAATTATGCTTTCATCGTATTGTTTCTTAAGTTTCAATCAAGAAAATCTTTTTAAACGGTCCAAAGCTCTAAAAAATATGGTAAGCATCTCTACATAATCAACTACGACTTCGAAACCTCGATTGAGTGCGGGTTGAAGCAAGCTCATCACGTTTATAACTCCTAGACGATCTCGCGAACGTAAACCTTATTAGTATGACTATTTACTTGACGCGTAAAATCGATATCCATTCATAGAGAGTTTGAATATTCCCGGTTTCCATATGCTGTCTCATTGTTGTCAAGTTGTCGAAGGAAAAGCGATTTCAATTAGTTCCCGTGTACGCCGCATTCAGACGCCAATGAGTTTTGCGTTAATTTTTTCCGCCACTGTACATTGGCATATTACCAATGTTTTGTAGATCAAAAACTATTTCTCTCACTTACTTTTCATATTCACTTACTAAGAAGCTTCAGTATGTATGAAATGTTTACCATCACTAAGAAACCATCGAGCATAAATGATGCATGAACGGTGAAATATTCGATTAAGAATTATGCTTTATAGCATGATGGCAGAAAAATTTCAGTGCTTAAATTCTGTCGGAAAAGTTTATACTGTGAACAAGATTTTCATTTGATACATGGAAAATATCTCTGGATGTATTTTATTTATATTTATCCATAAAAAATTCAACCGCCCCGGTGTCATCACTTTTCTCCAAACTCCATCATTTCCTACTAACTGCGTTTTACTCCTTCGTGATTTTGATAACATAGAGGATGTCCCATCCTGCAGGAATCGTTTCTGGATCGAAGCTCAGGATTTCTCATTTGATTTTGAAGAAACTGTCATCTTAACGCTGACGGATGGAGCAAAACCTATTTTACAGAGATTCAGTTAGTCCAGCTATAGCAGGAGCCTCCACTCGAGTTGCAAATCCCCACTTTACGGCGATTTATTTCAAACCAGTCACTGACGTCACCATTACTTTTGTTAATAGCCTTAATATGATCACACGTTGCTCTAATAACATTCATATACTTTTTATTTGCTTCATAGTGCTCCAAAATAATATGGAGCTATTTTGTCTCTTTTGTGACATTTCTATCCAGAATTGCAGAATTTGCTTCCTTACGGAAGTCCACTCACTTTCTAATGCTAACTAAGATTCAAACGGCTGATTTTTTAATTAATCCCATGTGTAAACCCACAATGAATGGCCAATTAGCAGTAAACCGTGACTAGCCACAGTTTTAACGTTTTGCAGTCAACGGTAATGCACTAAAGTCGGAATTACACTAGGGAAAAAATATTCACCCTGCCCAGGACTCGAACCCGGACCCCTCGATTTTCGGCCGAGTGCTAGGTCAGTTAAACCTACCGGGTACATCAGAAATTTTGCACTTATGTGCACTGTGGGTGACTGTCTAAAGCACTTGGCCGGAAATCGAGGGATCCGGAATCCATTCCAGGTATAGTACGAATGACTCATCATCTGGGAATTTCCGAACCTGAACTGAAGTCAGTAACCTTCTTCTTCAATTTTTAGATAAACGTTTAGTATGATCAGAGCACAGTGACAAAGAAACCATTGGAGCTCTCCCGAAAGAAACACACAAGGAGAGGTGTCCACCGAAGTTCTAGGCGACGAGGAGCCGGGCATAGTTCGGAATAAAAGCGGAACAAGTCTGGTCCAGCGACCTGCAGTCGCGGATCCTCCTCTATCCAAACAAATGACTGTAAGCTTCTCCATCTACGAGCCTTATCAATCAAAAATCTATTACATTTAATGGTTTCTAACTTCTGCAAAATCTAAAGATGAAATTCTGAGTATTAATATCGGAGGACAATACAATGTTCTGAAAATGAAAACTATTATGCCATTCCTAAACTCGCTAAAACGAGAAACAGTTTTAATGCAAGAGGTCGAGAATGTACTCCTCGATCATCCAAGCTATGATGTCATATGAAATATTGGGAACAACAGACTATGAACTGCGACGCCGATAAAAAAGGCATTTAAGTTTCCCATATTCACCATTAACCCTTCAAACGAATTATTGCCCATGCGGTAGGTGACCTACATATCATCAATTACTATGCCCCTTCCGGAGAACAGACAAGAGTCGAGTTGAAATTATCCCTTACGGAACACCTGACCCCCTACTTTTATAAATTGAAGGAAAAAATCCCTTCTCGGGGTGATTTCAATGCAATCTACCGAATGTAAAATAGAGATAGCAATATCATACGTTCATTCTACCGGATAAGTTGAGATTTATAAGAGTTAAAAAGTAAAATAGACTCACTTAATGCCAATGATGTCGCCCTGACCCTTTTTTATGGTTAGCCTTCATTAACCCAGCACCAGCGCAACAGCAGGACTACAGTTGACTTCATTTTTATATCATTTTTTAAGTTGTGGGTATATCCCACAACTTAAAAACAACTGCCTCATCCTACTCCATTATGCCCATACCCTCAATAACGATGAATTCCGAGAAAAAAAAATGGCAGAAAAATTCAAACGTAAGTAAATCACTTGATGGATAAACAAACCAGTAAAAGGTGGAGGGAGAAAATTTTAAAACCACAAATGACGTAATGAATAAAGCTAGGGACAATAAGTATATACAAAGAACAGAATCCCTGCAGTACCTTCTGTCTGAATATTCACGAAGACATGCTTGAAATAAAAGAAGAAACCCCAAGCCTCACCAACGAAATAACTTCCATATAAAACTAACCCTGGCGTTAAAATAAAATACATATCCTCACGAATGAATGAAGGAGGCTCTATCAGAAACATTGGACCCCTAACCATTTCCGAGCTGAACTCGACTCCACCTGCAGTGTTAGAAACGAAAATACTCCCAAAGGCACTACAAATGAGTACTAAACAGAGCATTTCAAAAACAATTTCTTAAGATACCTCCCGTGGAGGGAGGATGATTCTCCTAAGCTTAGCACTCTCCCCACCCTCACTGACGACCTAAGGGTAATTCTGGACGAAGCAATGAAAATTGAAGAGGTGGAGTGGCTATTGGGAAACTTAGCAAAACGGGAAGTACCAGGGTCAGATGGCCTGCCATACGAATTCTACTCAATTTCACTTTTCAATACTACAGTATAATCTGCTTAACAAGCAATTGTTTACTTAAATTTGGTAATGTTTTCACATTTCTCTCCTCTGCTCTACTAGGCTGTTGGATGGAAAGCAATTCCATATTTCGTTTGGAATTCCATTCATTGGGAGATTATTCGGAAATTGTTTCGTTAAGTGTTTCAGTTGCAGTGGATGGTGGAGGAGAGCTAGTGGGAACGGAAAGAGGGTGAAAAGGGTTGTGATGTCACGGGACTAGGTGGTGAGTTCGGTATTTCCATGAGTGATTACGGTAAGACGTGCTGAGTGCTCTAGTGGGTGGTCTTGACTGATTTCTCTGATTTAGGGGGAGATATAAATACACGTGAGTGGAGAACCATTGCAGCGATTTCATTCCATTGCGTTGAGAAGGGGAGGAAGACGAAAGAATAAGAAGAATTGTAGACAAGGAGGAATTAGAGGGGTGAACTGAGTCTTTCCTAATGCCGCCTCCTATTTTATAGCCGAAGCTTAGGGAATCTTATTTGGACATTTTCAACATTGTAGCTATTAGATGATTCAAAAAGGCCCTACTGTTGTCATGAATAGCACTCTGCTGTTTGATTCTTCAGTATCACAAAGATATCACTCTAAAAGAGTGCTAAGAGGTTAAGTGATCCTCAAAGTTTCTGTCTCTGAAGGATTTTGAGCGGACTCCTCACTTCACTGCGAGTGACTGACGCTTTAGTCTCTAAATTTTATTAGATTTTAGATTATAAATTAGATTTACTCCGCTGAAAATTGAGGTGTCTTCACTCGAGATTCGGTCATGGCGAATGATTCTTCTTCAGTGGAATTTTGCCCCAGAGATACCGTCGATAGCTATCTTCTTCAATCTTTCAAAAAACGTTTAGTGGAAGCATTTTTCGGGTATCTCAAAAAACTAATTGCTACATAATATTTACATTTTCTCATATCACACAACCTTTGTATATATAATAAACCTTTTTCGCATTCTTCCATTCTGTAGGAATATCAAATGCTTTCAATAACAAATTATACCCTGTTTGAACAGTGTACAAATGAGTACCTTATTCGGAACTGTTCCGTGTGAACTGCTCTGTCCACATTGTCCCATCTCTTATAAGTGGATTCAACAATCCTACTATTGTAGGTAGTCTAGCTGTGCAAGAAAAAGACTAGCGGAGTGAGTATCACTCTTAATTTGATGGAGTAATCATGACAAGGAATTCACTACATTCAAGACGTCTGGCAAGTCTGATTAGAAAACAATTTAAGTTTCATTTTAAAAATGATTGGAGGTCAATACCTTTTAAAAGCAGGGACGTTGCGGAACAAATAGCCGAGAGTGGGTATTTTTAGTTGAAAATATGCGGTCGCTAGGAAATAAATGAGAATTTCAGGAAGAAATATTATGCTTCCTCCATGAAAAAGGCCTATTCAAGGGTTGATCTTCCTCCAATTTCCCCATCTCCTTCCAATTATCTCTCCTTTCATCATTACATCCTCCTTAATGTTTACAAATCCAACCATTCTGATCCAATTTGAATATGGCGGTGTCGTCAATGTCACCTGTTGGCCCCGCACGGGAACTAAGAAAGGCATCCGAATCAATAAATAGGACCTTGCTGAAATACAAAATAAAATGTCATTCCTTGTGTCCGTCGCTTTCATAGGATATTTGAACGCATTAAGGATGCTTGGTCCATATCTGTGACACCAATAAGGCAGTTTTGTGTTTTTCTCTTTTGACAATCATGACTGCACATGAGAAAACATTATTTTTTCCGTGATTGCGCCTGTGTGAATCACAGCTCCGCCTTCCGAATGGAGGGAGAATATTTCCTCGAGTGGGGAGTGACTTTCGCAAGAAAGTCGCGATGGTGGTGGGGAAAATGTATATCTTTGGCGTCTATGGTGTGTCGTGCATGCAGCCAATCGGTGCTCAGGGGTACTATGAATTCCGTCGGGATCAATAAAATAGACCACGCAATAAATATAATACGATGAGCTCATTTTTCTTATCCTCACTTCTTCCTTCAAAGAGAACAACATGAAATTATTGATACGAAAGAATGTGACGTGATACAAGGAGCGATGTACTACTTAGTCGGGACTCAATAGCTAACGGCAATGTTTGCAACGTCGTCGTTCATCACGTGCCAAAACTTGTCGCAACGCGATCGCCTCGACTGTATGAATGACTATCTTTCCTTTGTAGCTTAAGTTCTATGCATTTGAATAGAATTTCAATTTTTGTCCCATTTTTGTCAACAGTTGGTATGCCGTGGAGAGCCTACTCCCTCATCTTTTGGCAAACCGCCTAAAAATTTAATTTTTTCATTGCCAATATGTTCTAAATTGAGTACTATCTTACTCGCCCTTCATCCAGTGGTTTATAAGTATTATTTAACTTTAAAATATATAAAAATTAAGTTACTCTTAAATGAATTCTAAGCAAAACTGAAATTATTATAGCTAAGTTACCTTATTTATGCGAGAAAATATTATCGTCTCATGTAAGCTTAGTTATAGGTTAAAACGTGCTATGAGGTTGTATTATTTGCATAGCAAAATATGGAGTCTTTTTAATATTTTTAGTAGATTTTTACTGTTCCACGCCGAAGGGTTTAGCTCCTGCAAGGCAATTCAATTTTTATAATATTCTTACCTTAGTTTCTGATGAATATTTTTCCTCAAATTTACTCTCCTCAATAGTTTTTCTTTCCTTTGTAAATGCCATAATGATTCCAAGAATTCATTCGGTCACGAGTGATTTATAAATAAAGCACCTTTTGCTGACGACATAAGCACTGACCGTTAATGCATTTATCCGCATTTATGCCCTTCCTCCCTCCTTTCAAGGCTTTCCTTTAAGTCCAAGGCCTATTTATAAAAATGTAAGATCATATTATTTAACCCTCATGATCCATGTGGTACTCGTAATCCATGCGGAGGGATGAAGGGGGTGAGGCACTTGAGTTTCAGCGCAAGCGCAAATATGGGCGGTTCCCAATTGACCACGCCCATCGGGCATGCGTAGTGATCTCGCCACCGCCTGAAAGACATATTCGCCGTGTAGGAATTTTCAAGAAGCGAGCCAAAATCTGACCATGGTCGTATGACACGTGAGGAGTAATTTTTTGCTATGACACTGGTGGAATAGAGGCGGACTTGCTACATAAGAGCATTAAAGTTGAGTGTTTATGACTTCAGCAAAAGCGGCCCCAAGACTTCTTCCCGCCGATCACGTGCCATGGGAATACCCTCCCGCAGGCATAGCCGCGTGGTAATTCCGCTCCTTAGGTTGCAAAGCAGAGTAGTTACATTGGAGATATTAAACGTTTTTCGTCATTTATGTCTGTAAATGTTCTCTCTAAAAGCGAAGAACTTCTATAAATAGTTATATGTTGGGATTTGGTCTCGAAATTATCCGGTGATTTAAAGTAAACAATGCGATCCCTGAATCAAAAAGTATAGTTTTATACTCAGGTATGTAACGTGACGTAGCTCATTCATTGCATTTCTTCATTAATAGTGAGTCAAATTTTCTTTTAGAGAATTTAAGCCCATTGAACGCCCATTTCAGAGATTATCGTCATAGTGGAAGCTTTGAGGAACAAAATATACCGAAATGTTCAATATTAGATTCTTTTGGACGAGCGCTACGGAAAGCAATTTTATTGTCGATGTAAACGCTTTCGTGATGCTCCTGAATTGTGGCAGTATATGAGTATAAGGGATTGCGTCATTAGTTTGTATGCTGTTTCCCTTCTTTATGTTTTCATTGGTTACCTCGCGGCAGGTTTCAACTCAGTCTTACTTATCCTTCTTGCACTCGCGATTGACTATGTTCCTTAGCTTCTCGTAGATGGTTGCCTTACCTTTATTTCTAGGATCCTTGTAGTTTCTTCTTTCCTCGATTAGTTCTCTAATCTTCGTCAAAATCCATGGCTTCTTCGTTTCGGCTCTTGCTCACGGGACACTGTTCTGCTACTTCTTCGATTTCCCACTCCCGCTCATCCCATTTCTCTTTGGTGGCTATTTCCTCTCCACATTTTAGTTTTTCTGACGAATACTGGGACTACTCGTTTTCTGTTGGCTTTCTTGTTAGTATATAAGTGTCTCATCTTTGCTCATGTTTGATCTTTATTTTCTTGTTCTGAAGGAAGCTCTGTGTGGTGACTAGGTTGTGATCATTAATTAAATGCACTGGGATAGCATTCACACCGCTTCACTTGGTTATAACACTGACTAGTGTGCAGTTATTATGTTACCCAGCAATATCACCTGGCATCTTCTATGTGTACCTCTTACGCAAATATTCTTGAAGAGAGTGTTTACTACGATATTCTTCTCATTGCAGAACTTAACGAGTCTTTTTCCTTTGGTATTTCGTATTCCCAGTCCGAAATAGCCTTTTCTGCTTTCCTCTTGTCCCTCCCCTACTACTTGATTCCACCCTCTCATTATGATGAGCATATCTTCCTCTTAATCATCCAATGGACTTCTTCCATTTGTTGTCACCCGTCTTCTGTTTCACTTTCTATATGGTGACACTTCGGTTTGGAGACCTGCGCTATGACGGTGTACGTAGGTTCTCTTTCGAGCTTCAAAATCCGCAGAATTTATCACGAGACCGACCGACCATGCTACCACATCATTTCTTCATCATGATACCCACACCTTTAATCCTCGGATCGTCTCCCGATTAAATCACCCCATATTCGTGGCGCTAGTATTCGTTTACCCCCGTCCACTTTATCTCGCTCACTCCCAGGTAATCTCTCTCCTCTCATTCACCCCTAAAGACCTCACATTCTACGACCCTAACCTGCTTTTTTATTTTACGGCTTATATACCCCCCCCCCCAAGCCTCCTTAAATATTCCTCACTCAAAGATCCAATTTGGGGACTATCTTAGTAGGAGGAACACCATCGTATCATATCTAGTTCGGATGTTGGGGTGTAGCTTCTAGAAAGCTTGAGTGATTTTTTACTGTGATAAAGGTGCAAACTGCTGGTAGCCATGCGATTCATAGTCACATCAGCTCCCGATTCGTTTGAAATATGCAGTTTTTGAAGCGATTTGAAGGAAAATGCAAGCAGTTAAGGGAGGTTAACAAATTCCGTGATGTTAAATGAATAATAATTGGAATGGTTAAATTAAAAAATTTATTTCGTCATACAATTGTACTTTTCCGTGCTTTACAAGTTCTACCCTTAAGGTATTTTTATGTATATTAAAGAGGAAAAACTTTTTTTGCGTTGTGGGAATTTGAATGGCACATCACCCTGGCATCATAAGCGGAACCATCGCCTTCAATAGGTCTCTGGACACATTTTTAATTAGCCTTAAAACTAAAACTAAAATATCTAAAAGGGTTATTTAACACATATCCCGCATATAATATGAAATTATTTAGCATATCGTTTTTTTATACAAAAAGAAGAGAGCTTTGCTACTCAGCAGATACGCCCACTTCAAAACGTATTACCATTGGCTGACGGAAATGTGGCGTCAGTTCATACATCCATGCGGGCAATTTAGTGAGTCACAGCACGCAGAGCACATTGTAATTAAAAAGGAGTAACTACAGCATCGTAGCGATTATTTCGTCGAATCTTTAAAGCCTTTCTAGTGAGATTTTCCTCATTTCTGTGAACATCATGGAGACCGGGTTCGATAAGTCAGGCGCAAGGAACTTGCCTAAAATGTCTACTGCTTCCATGTTTACTTACACTATTGGATGGTTCTCTCGAGGTAAGGTCGTAAATATAATAAAAACAGCAATTATTCACCAATGTTTCGGAATTTTAATTATTCCATCTTCAGGGCTTAGAATCACATTAAAATCATTAAATTCACATCACACCGCAATTCTGGTATCACATCTCACCGCAATTCTGGTAATACCAGAATTGCGGTGTGATGTGACTATAATGATTTTAATGTGATTCTAAGCCCTGAAGATGGAATAATTAAAATTCCGAAACATTGATGAAGAATTGCTGTTTTTACTATCTATATTTACGACCTTACCTCGAGAGAACCATCCCAAGTTAATGGAGGTCCATATGGTGAACAATGAGATTTACTTACATCAGCAACAACAATGACAACACTGTCGGCCCCGGTGGCGACGCGGCGGGGTAAAGTCCTTGCGCCTGCTAACCCGAGGGTCGTGGATTCGAATCCTGGGTATATTATCAACTGCCCAGGAGATGGATGTTCGTGTTCGTCAAATGAGCTAATTGTAAGGGAGGACTGAACAATCCAAAATTCGCTCAATAAAGACAAGGTTTTATTATTTTTATGAGCTACATACAAGCTGAAACTCGGGGAGTGAAGATGGCTAGGTAAGAATATGGTAGTAATTGCAATATTGTTCCTTTTTATCGTGAAGCTGTTGAATTTTACGACTTAAATATTGATTATTTCCCATTAGGGTTGGATGAGAAGAATACGGCGATGACGCTATCGGTTTCGTGATAGGCAAGCGCAATAAAAATGAATGCATCGTTCGTGCTCGTGTGTGCCCAGAACATAGGGTTCGATCGAAGGCTTATGTTGTGGAAGCACGGCTTTTGGAAGAGAGCGCTTCCAAAAGCGTATTCTCTTTCTCCTCCTTCCCGGACGAGTCTTCCTCATTGTTGCCAATCTTTCGTTGTGAGACCTGCTCTTAGTAGTTCCCAAGAATGCCGCATTCTTTTTTTTAAGTATTCTACCGGTTAAGGTAGGTTTTGCTGAATGTCAGAGAATCTCTACCCGATTTACTACACTTTCAGGGTCCTATCCGCTCTAGTATATCCTTTTCGCCTCGGCATACGACCTGCCCGTCTTCAATCTGTCCATGAAACCTTTATCTCTTTCTTTCCCTTCCCCGCTTGCCCAACACCCTTCGCTCTATCACACTCTTGAGCAACCCATCGCCCTTTATTACATCCTTCAGCCATCTACCCTGACTATCCCGGATTTCATTCTGAAGTTTCCCTTCCTCGCCCACCATCTCAAGCACTTCCTCGTTAGTCTTCCTTTCCGTCCACCTAACCTTCTCCATCCTTCTCCACACCCGTATCTCAAATGCTTGTAGCCTATCCTCGTCCTCCTTTTTAAGTGTCTACGTTTCAGCCCCATACAACGCTACGCTCCATGTCAAGCTCTTCACCAGCCTCTTCTTCACATCCTTACCCAATGCCCCCGTTTTCAGCTCCCTTCCATTACTAAACGCCTCCTTAGCTGGCACTATTCTCTTCCGTAAGTCTTTGCTACTATGTCAATTTTCCTCTAGCGTACTACCTAAGTAATTAAACTGCTCTCTACTTGCTCGAGTTCGTGTCTTCCAACTTCAATCACCAGCCTCGCTTTCTTAATCCTAGAGAATCTAATTACTTTTTTTTTCTTATGATTTATCTTCATTCCGAGTATCCCGCACTGTATTTCGAAAGCATATACTAAAGTTCGCAGTCCCTTCTAAGATCCACTAACCAATGCCTGATTGTTCGCGAATCTAACTGACTTTATCAGATGCCCTCCTACTTTGATTCCGACTCAAGATCTTATCATGCTAGTCTTACCTATTCCTCAGCATAAATTTTGAAAAGCAGTGGCAATAACGGGCACCCTTGCATTGCCCCTCGACCTAGAGTTGCCCACCCAGATTCACCACAAGCCACCCACACCTGCGCCCTTAGCATCATACATAAGTTTTGGATTAGTCTCCAGTCTCGCCAATCTATTCCCATTTCCCAAGTATTTTCGTAAGTTTATTCCAATTCACCCTAATAAAATCAGGCTGGACTTTTTGGAACCTCTCCATATCGCAAATCAAAATATTTTGATTTCCAAATCACCATGTCAAAAGCTTTTTCAAAATCAATAAAGCGAGCAAAAAAGTCCTGATTATATTTCCATGTTTCTTTCTATAAGTGTCCTCATTTTTAAATACCAAGTATAAGCACGTAATTGGTAGTAAATCATTCACAATCACTCCGTACTTTCGCATCAAAACATACGGACAACACCAACGAATGTATTAGCTGACGTCATTCAAGATAGTGGCGGTGCGAATTACGTTTCCACACGAAGTGAAGTTGTGCTATGTGCTATTAAAATGGTCATATTTTAATAATGAATAACATTTCGTCTGAATTTATTTGAGTACAAGCAAAGTTTTTGTCTTTAATATTCGAAAATGTGATTACTTTAATAAGTGACCTGAGACCTATTCGATGTTCTACGCACGTTTATTGTAAAATAATTGAACAGCCATAGTGATAATACATATTCCGAGATTGAATAATTTCAACCTCATCTGCATGTTTCATCGTCTTCGAACCAAAGAAGAAGGATAAACTAATGGCATCCAAATGCTTACGCACGAATATAAAACTGTGTTACTGGACCACAGTTCTTCAAACCACCAAAGAAGCTTTCATTTTGGGTATATATCTCAGCTTAACACCATTTTATTTCAACCCAAACACGAAAATCCTAAACATTTTTTCATGAGCACAATAATTATCGTACGTCGTACAGTGGTCGGAAACAAATAATGCAGGATAAAATTTCAAAATGGCTTTTTTTTAGATAAATACTTGAAACTTGACTCGTATACTCACAAATAATTGATTATAATTAAATAGTAAGCTATTTGCCTCTGGCATTAGCCGTTACTTAAATACGAAGGATTATACATGACCAATTTTTCTAGGAAACGCCCAATTTAATTTTTCATCAAAATTCTTAAAAGTTACACAGATGGTGATGCAGCGGAGGGATTTAAATGACATTTACATCATCACAATCTGCTA
The DNA here is from genome assembly GCA_963169105.1 of Ceriagrion tenellum. Taxonomy (NCBI): domain Eukaryota; kingdom Metazoa; phylum Arthropoda; class Insecta; order Odonata; family Coenagrionidae; genus Ceriagrion; species Ceriagrion tenellum. Next base: position 104,285,678 of record OY720638.1, on the reverse strand, counting down.
AAATAAATTTTTACCCATTGCATGCATAAGTTTCAGAGACTTTTGCATAAAACAGACGTTATCTGTGATTTAAGAAATGTGTTAACTGATATATTTCATCAGGAAATTAAGTGAACATATTCTAACATTATTAAAGAAATGTTAGAAAAAAGTTTGCGACACCGAAAGTAAACAAGACTTTTCCCCGCTGGGACCTGGATATACTGACTCCATTGGATTATTGGAGCTGTGTGGACCTAAACTCCTCGAATTCACCGTACATGTAGTCGTTGATTGACAGAAGTTCCATGCTGAAGATATTTCGAGGATATTGAACGCAGCATAGACGCATTAATGTGGTAATTCTCTGTTTCATCGGACACTTAACGTATTAATGCCACAATTTATGAACGCCCTCGACTCTTAAGTAAGTATCCGGGTTATCGGTTCCTCACGCATGGTTTCCAGCAAAGGTATCATGTTGGGTTATTTTTCCTTCCCATTCACTATGCCCCAACATGGCATCCACAGGGTGAACGAGCTCTGCTAATTTCCACAAGTCACATTTAAGGGCATCAAAAGAGATAGTAAATCACTAAATATGAGCGTTATCTGTCGAGTTGTGACGCGCGGTAGCATGGCTTTGTAGGATCGTCCGTATAGTTCAACCGGTCCCGCGCCGAAGCGTCCCAGCTCCCAAACGTCTAATGCTCAGACGGCTCGCGCCCAAACGTCGTAGAATCCAAGCGGATCGGGCCCATACGTCCCTGCACCGAAACCGCTCGCGCTCTAACTGCCGCGCTTCAATGTCCTAGAACCCGGCTTTATAAGCATCTTCTAATTGACTAATACACAAAGCATCCATCGAATTGTGTTTTTCAGTCCCGCTCAAACGAGAGGTACAAAGCGTACCTGTCTGAGAGATATAGCAGACAACTAAGGTGCTCTAATAGTTTGTTCACACTACCACTCCCACAAGATACGAGCTTTGCATGTGTGCTAAAAACTCTACAATGTTCAAGTGGCTCGAGTGTACAGATTCAATCACTGTCATTGACTACTACACAAGATGTGTGTAGCGAAATTATAAGCTACTGCAATATTTGTGTGTTGGTGTTTGAAGGAAGTGTACTGCTGCCTCAATGAAGTACAGGCAAATGGATTACACTGGATGATCTGAGCAAAGCACCAAAAAACCTTCAGGAACCTGATGTCACTTGTTCCAGACAATTTGAAACATCAGAGGTATGTACATGTGTTATTAATATTTCACGGATAAATCACATTATTGAATTTGTTATCTGATACTAAAAGAAGTTAAGGGTGTTGGACGCGCCGCCAGAAGACACCGTTGCAGACCCTATCCGTTTTCATCTTCATCCAAGCTGTAAAATAGTCTATACCACCAATTTTTGATATAATATTCGCAAAAAATGAATGTGTTTTTCTCTAACGAATATGTTGTGTATGGCTTACAATTGTAACAATTAAACATAAAACTGGATCAATATTAGGGTTTCTTTAACGCATATCTTGGCAACACATGAACCGATCAAGATGATTCGTTTGAGAAAAACACACAATTATCCTTTATCTACCATGAGTAAGTACCATCATGCACTCATTCATTGACGAAAAGCTACAAAGTTATTAACCATGAAGCCATGCACGGTGTGTTTCGTAAAACGCACGATACGAATCTCGACTTGCCTTTCTCTCCCGTGTCCTTCCCCTCCAGTCCCCATTCCACCTTTTTCTCTCGCCTCCCGAGGCAGAGTGCCCGAGGGCTGGGAGGTGGGGGAGAGCCTCTCTCCCCAGCGGATATCAAGTATCGTCTTCGCTCAAAAAAAGGTCTAATTTCCCCCAACCTCTGCCGCAAAGCTAGCTTTGTTTTGTTTTCCAAGCCGAGAAGACCCTGGGCAAGAGACAGTGGTATCTCAAGAAAATGTTTTCATAGGCGGGTCACTAAGGAATAGAGCTTTTAGTTGTTCGGTCAGAGCTGTCGAGGTAGTGTGTTCGTGCCAGTGATCCAGCGTGTGGGAAGGACTGTAATATGGAAGAATGCAAGAAGCCTTACAGAAAAGCGAGATATCGCAGAGGATACAGAAAAAAGAAACCAGTGTACAATGTGCAGAATCTTACTCGGAGGAAAATATCAAAACAAGGTACGTATCTAGTGTTATGTGTTGTTTTAGTACGTTACATTGTGTACGATGAAATGTCACATCTTATCAAGGATTCTAAGCGCGTTGTTTAAGCAGCTAAATCGGCGAGGCACATACGTATAGTATTCATATTTTTGTTACAGAAGAGATTGAAAAGGAGTTTCAAGCACCTAAAGCAGACTCAACGGGTAAAGGAAATACCAAAAGAGAAAGGTAAGGTGAACGAATTTTTCTGCTTCGTCGCGCCTTGTGTCATTGTCATAAATAAACGTTTCATCTTTATCCCCATAACTCTGATTTTTCTGTAGTAATTTTTTTCAGAATTTTGTTTAAAACTATTATTAAAAATTATTTACGCCAGGGATGCATACGCTGAGCCCGGATGCAGTCATTGGCCGGAGAAATCCATTCAAGATGAGGCGGAAATCCCTTCGAATGATGAAGTCACAGGCAAGAAGGACGAAACTCAAAGTCCTGCGAGGTAGATGGCAATATATATATTTTGCTAAGCATTTTCTTGCCAATTATAGCGAAGTTCTCTCTCTCTCCCTTTCTATGCTGCAAACTTGGAGGTGCATTTCATCGTGCCATGGCATTGATTTTGAATTCCATTTTTGAACTGTACTTAGTCCTTAAAACTTTTATTAATCCATCCAACGTTATTCCCGCTACAAAATGAATTACCAAACTAATGTCACTTGCTTCGTACTTTATCAACTACTGCTGTGAAAAAATGTTTAGCGACGTATAATTCATCCCAGAGCTACCGTTCATTGGTTACCCAAGTGCTGGAAAAACGCAACTAAATACATATTAGTCTTCTATCCCTTTCGAGTTTCAACTTCATGAATTATTCAAATGTGAAGAAATTGAAAGCGACGTACTTCTAATTGATACGCCTAACTTCCTTAAATATGGTCAGAAATGTGTCGTGTTTGGACTTATTCTTTTTTAAATTTTGTGCATGTATTCAATATTTTATATCCATTGAGGTGCACCTTAAAATGCGATTAGTTATTTTTTATCACCCTAGAGCCCACTAGGTGACTCATACTAGCAGCTTGCCTGTTGAAAAGGTGAGCGTCGAAGCATTTAGTTCACCGAAAGTCTGCTAATGGGAAGGGGTGAGAGGAAATTTGACACTCGGAAAGATATCTAATCCTATTGCTCGAATGTAATATGATAGTTTTTTCTCGGAACGGAAGGACTTTTTTCACTTCTCCCATCCTCCAGATTTATTCTTCCCCTCCAGCGCCATGACCCCCTTCCACTTCCGACAGAGGCGAAGCTAGCGGCGGCTCCTCGCGTTACAAAAACCATTAAAAAGGTCATTTCAAATCGCAACCAGCCCCCTTAATATTCTTTTTCTTGGTTGGGGATTGTATACTTCAAGTTTTTTTCGACGCAACGGTCGAACCTTTTAGCCAGGCCTTTTAGCCTTTTAGCCTCGGAAGACAAAAGTGGAATGAGGTGACACCCGGAGTGGAGGGGGTAGAAGTACCCGAGGCCAGCAGACGGTGTTGTTCGGGCGTCTCGGGTTTCACTCCCGTGTGTCCCGTCGAAAAGGTCCCTCAGTTGCCTCTGTCTATTGAAATGGCGCAAAGCAGTCCAGTGAAGTGGCACCTGGCGAGAAGGTGCGGTGCAGCATTCGAAGGGAGACGGTATATTCAAACAGGAAAAGTATTGACGCAGAAAGTTTAAACAATGGAATAATATGAAGCCTTTGAAGAATTCAATACATAGGAATGATAAAAAGGCAGTATGCCGAGGGATGATTAATACTGAACGAATAATGTTGGTCTGGTCTAAGGCATTGACGAAGCGTTATGTTCGATTCTAGTTATCGTAGACGCAGTTTGTGAGGCGCTTCCAGACTCCACTTGCGTCGTGAAAGTTAAATTATGTAAATCTTACAGTAAAAATAATAAAAAAAATGTAGAGGTCTCCAAGATCAATATTAGTTCCTGTAAAACTCGAAAAATGGATTTGTAAAACACTTTCGGAAATGCGGTAACACACGATCGACGACCAATTAGTTACACGTTCACGCTGGATTTGAAGTTTATTCAAAATTGTTTCCTAAATGGCTAAAGACAGTTGACAGGCGGATACGGTCAAATATTGTAACATTATTGTATTCATAGATCGCCGTTCTTTTCCGAACAATATTTATATTTCTTTAAAATTCCATACACAGCATTCTTACCACCGAATTACTTGTAAGAGCTGCAGCCTTTCATGAGCATACGGACAAGAAAAGACAATACGGCACATCAAGTGGTATCATATCTTATTTGTTAGAAATGTAAATATTTTACATTTTTTACTTTGCTGTACGGCTCTTTCGATTCGCATTGTTTTCAAAACGGAAGTAATTGTTTAGCTAAAATTGTTCACAGAGATTCAGTCTTTCAGAACCTTGCAACTAATTTCATTAATTATTAGTTTTTTTAAAACTTGTTTAACTGTTTTTCTTAAACTGAAAGGTTTGTTCAAACCTTCACCAACTCTCTATTTCACAGAAATTCAAATGCCAATTACACTTGGACGGTGAATTTATGATTCTTCTTTTTAAATTACCAAATCTGGTAGGAGACTAGCATTGCTCTAAGACGTTGTAAATTAGAGGCAAAGGTAGTTCGGATAGCAAAGGAGTTCGGATAAGAACATCATTATATTCAAATATCCAATTATGATATTCATTATTTGAAACAGCGAAATCCCTGTTTACGAAATATTTTATATCTGAGTTATCTGATATATTTTGCCACCTTGCCGACTAGTGTAGGTGGACTCGTGTGGCTGCTTTGAATAATCGATATCTTCAGCTCAGTAGTAAGTAAACTAAATGGTAAAGGGTTTACAATTATATTCCAATATTCTTTATCAAACTTCTCTGCATAACATGTGCTTATTTTAAAATAATCATATTTCCTCCGAATATCAAACTTAAACATTAAACCCTACCAAAGTTTGGTAAATAGAACCAACAAAGTAGTTGCATACAATTACGATCTCCATCGAAGTACATCCTGAGTTTGCTTAGGGTATTTTTACCTTGCCTCATGATTTTAGCCCCATTGGTTCGTGATTTAATCATCTCAGTGATACACTGATCTGAAAAACTATCAGGTTAGTAAGAATTCTGTAATAGAAAAATATATGCTTGCATTATAATATCTAGAATATTACATCAAGAATGGCAGTGATCGTGTTTTCATAGTAATTTATTAGCATCCGGTAAATGGCGACATATTTGCGGAAGTAAATAATTAAAATAAAAATCCGTCAGGCGGGCCTTCATTTTTTGGTCCCAGAAATCAGGATCTCTCTCTATCCTCTCCACCAGAAAACCATGTGGTGTCCAAAGCATAAAATCACAATAAAGCTTTTTACAAATGTGTAATTGCCCCTGGATCTAGTAGAAGTACCCGTTGCCTTTGCGTAGCTTGAACCTCCCTTCCTTCTTCTCTAGATACGTAATCATTTTCATTGCGACACCATCTTCCGGTGTCACATCCCTGCAGCCGTAAGGACACTTCACCTCTAAAGTCTGAATCACACGATCATTTTTTCCGTCCCTTTTAAGGGATAGCTCCAATGATAGCTTTTCAGGGACCGTGACAATGATAGCTCGAGCTATCATTTTCTGAATCTCACGGTCATTTTGGCCGTCCCTTTTTCCATCATTTTTTCCGTCCCTTTTTGCATCATTTCTATGTTAACTACTCTCATTCCATTGAAAGCCGAACGTGGCGTTAGAGTCGCTCTTTGCGGCCGAGCACTCTGATTGGCTAAATGGTGGAGTCAGCGATGCCTCCAGGGACGGAACAAGGGACGTGCCCAGGGATGGAAAAAGCTATAGGGATCCCTATCGCTGGAGCCATCCCTGACTTTGTTCGAGTCACACGATCCTTTTCGAGCGATCATTTGAGCTATCATTGAAGCTATCCCTTAAAAGGGACGGAAAAAAATGACCGTGTGATTCAGGCATTTGATACCATTTCCGTCCGAGATGACCCAATCCGGGGAGGCGGCTAGAAATAGTTTGTCCTCATCAGTAAAAAGATCTGCTGGCAGCACTTTCTTTCCGGTTGATTTTTCATAAACGGCGATTGCCAATTTTTCCTATGCGCATCCGTAATCAGTTGCATTATTTCCCTTAAAGGAAATGAAAAGAATATCATTGGCGACCTTCTCTTAGGACGTAGTCTGCCGCAGATTGCATACTCGTCCGAACGACGCGGTCAGCCTCTTCCATCTCTCAACATACCAGGTTTTATTTAATCTCTGGTCCCTTGTTCCCGACTCTATTTTCTCTCTTTCCGATTTTTCTATTGCCAGTGAAGTCAAGAAATCTTCATGAGAAATCTGGGTAGTTGCTCCAGACTCATCCTCAGCATTAATTAAGTTCAGACCATAATGCTGGTCTGGCCCCTCGACCGGACGTCGCTTACTTTTTTTTGGATCATCGTATTCTAACAGACGTTTTCTTCGCTTTTCCATCAATTTTTGCGGAGAAATCGAGAATTTTTTCGTAAAAACTCCCGAACTGGAATCAGTAAGGCCGTTACGAATAACGCTGTGAATGTTGCTTCGGGTATTCAGAGCTGTGGCGGCAATTTCACATCGCGTTTTATGTGCCCCCCTCAAAGAAAAATTAACCCTTTTCCCACCGATATACTTCGCCACGTAGGAATTGTAGGACTCAGCATCATTGTTCGTGACATTCTCGATGAGACTGGGAGAGTGGCGGGACAACAGAGAATTAGCATACATAATGTCCTCCCATACACCGCTGCTAATTAAATCTTAATAAATTAATCTGGCACTATACTCTTCTCTCCTTCTTTGGGACCCTTACAAAAATAGGTATCACAACTTTCATGATCCCCAAAGACGTGTTTCGGGCCGTTTTCGTGGTTGGTCTTTAAATACGTGACTCTAGCAACAGATGAAATCTTCGATCGGAAAGCAATTGCCGATGTTACAGCTGCACGTAACCTCATGATATTGACATCAACTCTTCTTCTTAAAGGAGGAGGAACATGACCTTTTCTATTCTTCGACTTTTTCACGATATCTCTTAGTCGGTTGCAGTAATTTCTTAGAAGGTGATTTACACATTCAATTTTTTGGACGGGTAAATCAATGCCATGTGGCATTTTCCTCGCCAACCTTTTAATGATACTGCTATCACCGTCACCTGTAGTAATGAAATACAATGAAACATTCATTAAATTTTGGTGATGCTTCGTAAGTGCATTTGCATTTTTTATTAATCATTTCAGTGGGAAAATAAATTAAAAAATGGCGTGCCTACGCTAGCTAAATAGCATAACTACGATTTAATTCTTTTTGTGTCTCAATTACACCGTAGTTCCCCTTTTTTAGTAAAAAAAATTATATACTTATACCGCATCCTTTTTCTTTACTTGACGGTAAACAAAGAATTGATCCCCAAAAATAAAATTTCCATTTACAATGACAGCCACTCTTGCTGCTACTCCTCATGCTTAGGGGTAACAGAAATAAGAGCGCACCTCTGTTACGTCCGTTTTTTGCCCTACGTCTGTGTAAGGCATAGCTATATCAGCCTAAGCACTAGGTAGTCACAAACCATAAAAATTGACGTTCTCCAATGAAATCTTTAAAGTGAATATAAATTATATGTTATAATAATTACTGTTATAAAGAAATAATTATATTTATTGAGCCCGAAGCATGGGCCAAACAGTATGTTTTGTTTTAATATCATCAGATCAGAATAGCGCAAGGTTTCTATTTTGCAAATACTTGTAGTAATTTTCCTCAAATTTTCTAAAGCACACCACACGTTTCAACTGGCAGAGTTTAAAACATAATTTATAAGGAAGAGTAAGGTAGATAATGACTGTCTAGTAGTATCTCATGTATAAATTGTGATAAGATATTGTACGAAATTGCTGGCTGCGATAATTTCTTATCGATATTTTAAATATTTCATTAAGTTTCTACCCTGTCAACTCAGCTTATAGTTACAAGAAGGGATCAAGTCTTTGTTTACCGTCAAGTAAAGAAAAAGGATGCGCTATAAATATATAATTTTTTACTAAAAAATGGGAACTACGGTGTAATTGAGCAACAAAAAGAATTAAATCGTAGTTATGCTATTTTCGAAGCTAAAGAAAGTCTTTATGAAGCATTCTGGGGTGAAATACAATTTTATCATCGGCAATACATTTCTTCGAGGACAATGTATGAATCCGAGTATGGAACGCATGGTAAATAATATGCAATATTTTATTCTAAAATGCGTTTACTATATCTGAATTGGCTGAAAGATAGATACATGCAATGCCACCTTTACTGTGGAAAGAAACTGTAAAATAACTAATACCTACAATAAAACTCAAAATAAGAACTGTGGCCAAATACTTTTATGAGCTCTTCCACGTTGTTTTTGTTGGGTGTTAGGTAAACCGTAGAGTGAAAACTGTAAGGTTCTAAAGTTCTCTAACAACTGCAGGAAGAAACTGGACAATAGTACATTTTTTTAAAAAACTCTAGAGAGGAACAGTACAGTTATACAGTTCTTTCAACACTGTACAGTTGTACAGTTTTTTTCCCAAACTGTAGAGGTAAAAACTGCAAGGCTGAACAACTATCATTAGAAGCTGTCAATCAAATGTCACCATCTGAGACCGTAAAACCCATGACTTTCAGACATCGATGCAAAAGGAGACACCCTAACCATCCTTTTCCACTAACGGCAAAAAATATGCATCTGGTTGACCAAACAGTAAGAGATTGGCATGAAGTTGAAGAGGAAATTCACAAGAGCTGAATATTGAAACAGAGGATGGACAGAACTTTTCTCCCTTTTGAGAACAGTCTGGGTGAGAAAACACCTTAGAGGCAAGATCTGTAAGTAGCCATAACCTTTGATAGGATTGACTAACATGTTGTGGCAAACACCATGTTCCAATTATAAGCCTGTCCTAAACCCCATTAGAATTCTCATATTTAAATGTAGATGAATCCCACAAAGCTCCAAAATTGTCTACAGCATGAGGTAATTGGAGGAGAAGGTGAACATTGTAAGTCTCAAAATGTACCCAGGTCGGGTAAACAATAGCAATTTCCTCTGAAATTTATCCAGAGCCCCCTTTGCCTTAAGTGTTCTTCTCGAAATTTGAATTAGTTTAAGTCGCCTCATATTTTCAACTGTTTTGTACAAACTCATCTTTTCACTCCTCCTACCAACGGTCTTTCACTTCCGCCTTTTTCCTTTCACTTCCGCCACCCCCTCCACTAAATGTTAGACTTCCATTGATTTACTTCCTACTTATTTGCCGGATGTTCCTACCTATTCCCACTTCAACACTGTGTTGCTGTGATGATCTTCCTTCAGTGCGCTGAGTGGGCCACAAAGTGGCCGAAATACACATAATGGCAATTGTCTTTCGCCCTCTCCTCCACCTTTTCCTTTCCCTATTGACTTGTGGCGTTCAGCCATCCGTATCCTAGTGGTTTTGTTGCGTGCATTTTGTGTGAGTGCTGGCCCTTCACGAAATCGGCGAGTGTGCCTCCACCCTTGGAGCCACAGAGTGTGCGTACCTTTAGTAGGTCACTGGCGTGAGAGTAAATCTCTCTATGCCTCTTACTTTTGCGTGTCCGACCAGTATTTCTCTTGAACAAGGTACCAGTTCCATGTCAGAGAAACACTAGCCGATAGATTGAGTGAATACCATTTAGGTATTGTCTGAATGTGTGTTTTTGTTGAGTGGATCCCTGGCGGGGGTTAAAAAAAACCCTTTAATCTCTCAACCACCTGCCTATTTTCATATTGACTTGGGATAAGCCATTTATTCTAATTTCATTCTCTGTGTGGTTGTGTGTGAGTACGTGTGTCCTTCACAGAGTTAGCAAGTGGGTTTTACAATCCTGCGAGCAACTAAGTGTGGTGTTGTATGCCTGTGGTAACTCGGTTCCTGGCGTGAGAGTAATCTCTAAAAACCACTTACTTATATGTGTGCGACTAGTGTTTCTATTGAACTAGGTTAGCTCCACATCAGAGAAACACTAGTCGCTAGAGTGAGAGAGAGCACTGTATAGGTATCGCGCGAGTGTGTTTCATACTTGTGTTGTGATTCTCAGGCACGGGTTTTTTACACCGTAAATCTCTCAAACACTAATCCCTTCCCCTTTAATCACTATCCTTGAAAGGTTTTTGTTTAAGGCTATTTGAGTTTCACCTTTATTATTATAACTTTGCGTTGAGGAAAATAGCGGCTCAGAATAATCTGTGAATCCCATTGACTGTTTCTGGGACTCCACCTGACGAACATTTTGCCAAGATAAAGCTGCCTTGACTTGATGCAGTTCAGCGACGGAAAAAAATATTTGTATATAGACATCACCGTGTGACACACATGAGTACAAATTGCATAACCCAAAGGATACAATTTATTTCATTCACCGCGGCAACACGATGGACTCTGCTATTCTTGTTTATTAAGTGACTGGTTACAACTGAGGCGATTTACGCTACTAGGGTGCCACTATGTAAAAAATGATAAGGAAAGGATTCTTTGGAGAATGTAGGTAGATTGGAGAGGAACGTGGAGTTGGCATTTGCCTGGTCTTAACGAACGACGCCAAGAAAACTACACTTCTCGAACGTCCCATACATCGGACGAAGAACTGCTTTTGAAGTGCTGACTGTATGATTCCAAGATGAAGATTGGGACGCTATCACAAAATCCTCCTCCACTGCCGGAATTGGAAACGTGAGCTTCGGGATAAAATTCAAGAGCTTGTGTCACCACGCTAATATCCCCACTCCGTCTACGAGCATAGCATTCAGAACATACATATATACCCATCGCGCCTTTCCCTTGGGTTCTGGCAGAGTGAAAGTTTGTTATTGCTGTAAGACCTAGGAAGCTGGCTCTATTGAAATAATGTCTTTCATTATGACCGACCTCTTAGTTCTTCTAATTTTTCATATTACTCCAGTCCATTCCTTTGGATTACAACTTTGGCGCAGTGGAAGGCATAGCGGGTTCCAATGATCTCTTGGCCTGGACCAGTGGAAGAAATTGCCATTGTTCCCAAAAGAGCCACCACCCCTGCTAAATAGGTCGATGGGTGGAAGCGAGAGGGAAGGTAGTTCACCTGATAGTGTCATGACAAAAATACTGCTGTAAGGGAAATGGGAATAACCCTAAACTATCCTTTCCCCGAACAAGTGAATTCGAACATAAGGAATAGAATCGTGGCAGTTACCGGACTACGCCCTTAAAAAGAGGGTGTTATTTCAGGCTGCGTGGGAGATATGACCTCCACAGTCTTCTTTTCTAGAAACCCGTGCGCAACATCAGCAGCGGATGCAGTCACCACGAAAGAAAAGAAGAAGAAAAAGAAGAGGAAAGCCGCGGTAAAGATAGAAACTTGGATCGTTAGGACAATGATATAAAACTTCATACTACTCTTCCAGCCATTGCAGAGGCGTGTGCTAGAACCCTATCAATGAAAGGGGAGGAAATATGGATATTAAAAGAACTTTGCGTCGAGTGTTCTAATTAAGTTTCCAGTTCTTCCTCTTCCTGTGTGAATTTCTTAGAGGCATTTACGTTAAGTTGTCTTTGCAAGTACTGCGCATACAATTAAATGAAATGCCTGCATGTGAGTACCTGTAGTTCTTTGAACAAGGCCAAGTGTTTAAGGCTTTATCTAGTGGGTAGTGGCGCTTTTCGCTCTTATATAGGTATTTTATGGTCTTGTTTGCACGGTAATTCTAAGGACAACTCATCCTTAAAGCTTCTAATAAATTCGCCGAGGAAAATGACGCCTGGATTGTACTCGGTCACAGTACTAGGCGCGGAATCGAGGGGTCTGGTTTCGAATCCTAGTCCCGGTGAATGATTCTCCCAGTGTAAATTTCACACAGTTTCAAAATAGGGAATTAATCTCTCGTCAGATCTACTCTTCCGGAAGCCTTGCTGAATGCTGCGGAGAAAGTTCAATTGTTCTGATAAACCATGATATTTCTTACGAAGACCCTAGATTGCAATATATATTAGCCACGTTAATGATGTATACCGGTGATTTCCTCAGTTTTATTTCGTTTATTCTTTAACTCTGGAGTGATACTGGATGTTTTCCAGTATATTGGTTCTTGTGTGATATGGTAAGTTGATTATGTTTTATAGAAGAGGTGAGGGGGCCAACTCCTTGAGCACGCCTGCAGATACGTTTATTATGCCTGTGAACTTGTTGAATTTAATCTATAGCAATTGTTTACTTGCCCGATCGCGCTGTATAATTGTGTCGCCTATCGGCTTAGCAATGACGGGGTCGAATGCGTCATTCATGGCGTCGTACGTAGGTTTTAATCTTAAACAGAAATAGTTTAACGTGCTGGCAATTCCGATAGCTTGATGACTGCTTTGCCATTTTTTTCGCTAAAGACTCTACACTTGAACATTAACCTTGAAGTTCTCTTGCTTATGACCAAATTTATTATGAGTTTTTCTCCTTTAATTCACCTATCATTGTTTCCAGAAGTTACCTAGGAGAGTACGCGTCAGTTTCTTTGTTTTTAAGAGTTGAAATATGTAAATTTCTCTACATTCAAGATCAGTTGTTTTATTTCCATGTTTGGTGGTCCGTTTTTTTAAGTATAGTGTGTAAATAACTCCATCTACAATGTTTCTTCTTACCTCGTATTTATACCAGCTACGTTTTTCACTCTTTTTTCTAAGTTTTAATGAATTATATTTCAATTAATGAATAATATAAACTTTTCGTTTTGTTTTTCTTGTGGACAGTTTTTTAAGGTCGCAAAAATTCCTTAATTATCACTTTCTCATTCGAGCGTATCGATGTGTTCAATTATTGAGTGGATGTCGAGTAATTGATGGAAGGTCCAATACCCAGTTTCCCCGGGTAGGTCATGAGGACCAGGGAGTAAAAATATGTTAAACAGGAGATCGAGGAAGGTTTATTAGGCGCTTTTAGGAATGTGCAAGGTGAGATGGAGGGGTAAGGGGGGCTAATGGAGTGATAGTTACCGGGTAATGTAAGGTAGGGAAGGTTAGAGTCAACATGGGGTGGCCCCGGTACAAACAGCAACATTTGAAATTGATCGAGTGGGCTATAGGATAGGTAGATATTAAAGGTTAAAATATAAGCACACCCGATGAATTTCGTAGTGTTTCTGGTGTAAATTCCTATGAGTAGTCGTAAGTATGAAGTGGTTTATGACTTGAACGAGTAACTCTAAGGTATAATGAGGGAAGTTCTGAGTAGAAAAACCTTTTATTGATGGGGTAATGAAATGCATAAGCTGGGGTAGGGAGGGATGGAGATGAAGTGGATGGTTAATGACTGGGCCCAATAAACGACCACGGCAAAAAGGCATTCGGTTTTCGTAAGAAATATGGATCAAATATTCCAAAACTTAGTTTAAACATAACTTCAGACGTTGGTACCATATGCAAAAATGCCGGGGGACTCAGTTAGGTTCCATGGTCCGGGAGAGGTTTACAAGGAGTGTCAAAATTTGGCTTAGCTTTCCGGACGTGGATGAAAACTCTTAACAGAGAGCCTGTGAAGAGTAACGGTGGATGAATAATGTAAAATAAAATTAAAAGATTGAAAAGGTGGAACTTGGATGAATGGAAAGAGATGAAATTGAAGGAATACCTAGAGCTAGTGATCACAAGCATGTGTGCAGCCTACGGAAATCGGAAATATTAACGAAAAATGGGAGGGCTCAAAAACAGTCATTGAAATAGTGACAGGAAAAACAGTGGTGTTAGGGGAAATGTGAAAAATTAAGCGGCAACGGAGTGCAGGAGTAATGATTCAGATGATAATTGATAAAAGGAAAAGAAATCACCTAAACCGATAAAGACAAGAGAAGGTTTTAGGAATCAACAATAAACTCCGTATGGAAACCATTCGGGCGAAGGAAAACTGCATAATGCAAGAGGGGTAAGGCGTACGCTAAAGAGGGGTAAGGCGTATACTAAGATGAAAAATAGAAATTATTCTAGCGAATAGAGATCTGCGTCTATCAACATTAGGAGAGTTATCACTCTCATTCATTTAACCCACCTTAACCGGTAGACTACCCTAATAATAGTTACATATCCTTCATACTAACCCTCTTGTTCTTTAAACTCGATATTAGATACATGAGTATATATTTTTCTTACTATTTCCAAAGAGTTCAAAGTATTAAAAAATATATTCTTTATTATACAAGGCTGGTAAGGTAGAAAGCTGCCGTCGAAGTGAGAGTTCTTAAAAAAATAGAGAATCAGTAAAAATAGCCGTATTATCTGCTAATAATCTTAATTTCCTGCTAACTCGAGAACTTTGGTCGTTTATAAAAATAATGAATAAAAGAGAGCCGATCACACTTCCTTGTGGAAAATCGGTTGAAGCATAATGAAACATGCGGCATTGGTAGCATAGCTACAGTAAGGTACATGCTAGTGAATGGAAACATGGAAACATTAACACAAGAAGGACCGAATTTTTTTACTACCTAGAGGGGCCGAACGCGCCATTTCGCACGCGCTCATTATGATATAATCCAACTTTTTGAAACTTTTGTTGATCTTCCCTTTGCTTTCAAAGAATGTACGATGAAATATGTTTATTATACATTATATAAGCATAATTTATGCAATGTTTTGACTATATTTTAATTCTGAAGAATCGTCTTAAAAACTCTTTTTTCAGAAGTTTAGGACTCTTACATTTATGAGAAAAATATAAGTTCTCGTTATAATTTATTTTTATTACATCCAAGTTACACAGGTAAGTTGAGTGAACATGAAGATGAGCATGCTTATAGAGCAGGTAAATGTCACTTAAATAAACATTTAGAGATGTAAACAATGATACATTAATTTAAACAGGTACAAACTTCTGTCATTAAACCAAATCAATTGTGACAGTTTACACATATGAACTCTGTTATTGCTTTACATTTTCCGCACACTTGCTTCTTGCAGCGATTACAAATGCCAACACTGTGATTGTTTTTACAATTGTTTCTTATATAGCATGACTGGCGTTTCTGACCAAGTAGTGTGGTTAACTTTGTCACGCCGAGTGGACTTAGTTCTGAAGTACCATGGCAAGCAATCTTATACTCTAACGTAAGTTCTTCCGCCAACTGTTGAAGAAATTACCTCCTTGAAAGTTAAATTCCTGTCACCTTCCTGTACGTTATCCAGGAATTAATTCCAGCCAAGTCAAGAACGTTATAGAAGGAATGCATAGGCCATCGTCGCGACCCTCCTTTTACGGAATACTGCCTGGACACTTGGTCAATGATATCAACCCCGAACTTTGTGTTGTTGTAATATTGCATCGTTTCTGGGACCTTCTTCTCACCATCCTCAATATGAACGCTGTTATGTAATGAACTAAGCAACACCACGTTTTTATTCCTTTAACCCTGGTAAACCGTTAGAGTCAGATTTTCATGATTGAAAATTTTAGAAGAGTATTGGTCTTCCTACATATTTTTTATGATAGCAGGAATCTCCCTTCGCGGCTTATTCACTGTGCCAACTATAGTAGTGCCCATGCTTCTAAGTTTCTTGGCAATGCTAACACTTGTAAAATAATTGTCGGTAGTTACATTTCTCCCTCTCCGCAATTACGGCTCAATGATACGCATTACTGCATTTTCAGATATGAGCTCGTTCTATGGGATGCTCTCATCCTTACCGAGGTAAGGAAAGCCATTTACCAAATACTTAGAATCGTCATCCACTACCAGCCAATATGCTCATTTTACAGGCCACCAGATTCCAAAATCGACGTTTTGTACAAATTATAAACTCAATTAACTTCATTTACCTCGAAATATAACAAGAGCGTGATAATTATCGGTGGGGATTTCAGCCTCCAGGAATTAAATTTAAAAACCAATAGCGTTGAACCAAGTTCAAAGAAGCGTGATATGAGCGAGGCCTTACTTAATACACTTACACACCACACTCTTACTGAAATAGTAAACGAACCTACGAGAGGTAATAAAATATTAGATCTTTTAGCTGTTAGTCACCCGAGAATGATTTAACACCTCAATATCCTCGAAGGTATCAGTGATCATAAAGTTATATTTACGTCTTTGAAAACAACTGTAAACTTGACTGTAAAACCCAAGCGTAAAATCTATTTATTTGAAAAATGCGATTACGTAAAATTCGGAGAGACGTTAGAAGCTTCACCCACGAAATTCATAGCCACAATGAAGAAGGATAGCACCGAAGTATCATGGAGATATTTTTTGGAAATACTACGTAAAGGAATCGACGAATATATTCCATAAAAATTCAAACGGGAGAGTAAAGAACCTCGAAGGTTAAGAAGGAAGGATAACCACGAAATAAAGCGTGAGCTCTGGAGACAAAGGCAACCACACAATCTATAAAATATTCTATTAAGTTAAGTAACGAAACAACGGAGCTTGCGGCGAGAGAAATATACGTTGCTCGACGATCAAAAACGAAGAAAACAATGCGCGCTACTCTACTAAACATCAAGAACAAAAATCCTCGGTGAATTACAGTATGAAAACCCCAAGTCATTCTGGTCTTACACGAGAGAGCTCCAGGGCGAATCTTCGACGGTAGAGTTTTTACTGGATACAAACGGCACAGTGGTCACCAACAGTATCGACAAAACCAATTTATTAAACCACTACTTCTAAAGCGTATTCACTAAGAATGACACAATTCACAATTTGGACATTACTGACTATAACGTGTCGATGGCTGACATAACAATTTAACGTGATGGAATAATTAAACAACTGCGTTCGATTAAAAGTAACAATTCCCCAGGTCCAGAAGGAATACTTGCACACGTGCTGAAGTAGTTAGCGCCACAGGCCGCACCATTCTTAGAAGTTATATTCAACAAATCATTACCCGAAGGCAAGGTGCCCCAAGACTGGAAATAGCCAACGTCACTCCGATATTCAAAAAAGGAAATAAAAGTGACTCAGGAAATTACCGGCCTATATCGTTAACATAACTTTTATGCAAGATCCTCGAACACATTGTCGTTAGTAATATTATGACATTCCTGGATAATCGTAACTTCCTACAAAGGAGTCAGCTTGGCTTCCGTAAGGGCAGGTCCTGCGAAACACAGCTTGCGCTCTTCCTTCATGATGTCCTAAAATCAGGTGAATCGAATAAGCAAATCGATGAGATATTCCTTGATTTAAGAGGGCATAAGACAAGGTTCCTCACAAAAATCTCACATATAAATTGCAATCTTGCGGAGTTAATAGAAAAATAGTGAATTGGATAAGTGACTTTCTCAGTGATCGAAAACAAAAAGTAGTTATTGATGGTTTTAGCTCTGATATGGTCGAAGTCACATCCGGTGTTCCTCAGGGAAGTGTGATCGGCCCTCTTTTATTCAGTATTTATATTAATGACCTGAATTCACAAATTTCATGGACCGTTCGTACATCCTCTAGCTGCTTGAAGTAGTAAATGCAGGATTTGGACTACACTATGTCTATCGGCCGAGTTTAATACTGCAAACGGGCTACACACGGCGGCGCGATTCCGGTTTCTTTTGGGTCCCCGTTTGCATACGTTGAGGATGCAGTAAGAAAAGCACAAAAGAACGGATTGAACTGAGTTAAGAATAACGAAGAAGATATAAACATTCTACGCTTCGCAGACGGCATCGCGGTCATAGTGGGTAATCGCGATGACCTTCTTAAGGTGTTTCAACCGAATAGACCAAGTTTCTTAAGAATACAATATTAACATAGATAAGACGAAGACTTAACTCCTAATAAGTGAACGAGAAAAGGTGAATTCAGAAGTCATACTTAGAGGAGAGAAATTAGAATAAGTAGATTCCTTCACCAATCTCGGAAGTACCATTATGTGGGACTGAAGAAGTACAGCGGACATCAAACGAAGAATTGTCCCAGCTAAGAAAGCGTTCAATGTAAAAAGACAACTGCTGTGTTCAAAGAAGATAGGACTACAGGCGAGGAAGTAGTATGTGAAAACATTTGTATGAGAATGGCACTCGCGGTAGCATAGATCATTGGATTAGCAGACCAGAACAGACAGAAATCATTCGAAATCTGGTGTTGAGGAGGATGCTTAAAATCAAATTGAAGGATAAAATAAAAATGAGTGGTTTTGAGAAGAGTAGAAGAGGATAATGCCTTGCCAAACACGACGCAAAATAAGAGCTTCATGGACTGGGCACACCTTGAGGCACAAAGAGTTTGTGTCAAGAATGTATATAGGAAATGTAGAGAAATGACTCAAGATGGACGCCAAGAGATAAATGCATAGGAAAAATGAAGAAGAAAGAACAAAAGATGAGCTTCTAGGAGGTTAGCAAAGTGGCATTAGAAAGTGAAGAATTGAGCGCTTCAGTCGACCAATTAGTGAATCAAGGATTGAACAACCAGTGATAATGACGCTTCGTATATTTCAGATTTGACCTCCAAAGTGAGGTGAATGCAGGAACTACAATTAAATCAAGAAAAATAATGTTCGCGCATCATTCGTTCATTTCTTATGGATAGAATAATTAAAATGCCAATATTTTAGGATAATATTTGTGGACATGGTGTAAAAATGATGCTAAATTCCTTTTAATTGCGCTGGTTTTGTCACGTGTAAACATTTTTCCCTTACTTTTGTTAACCTGACTGCATGATGCGACCAGAGCCCCTACCAGTACAGAAGTTCAACTGTACTTGAACTTGGTCAAAGGAACTCGGCATCTTGTTTTAGAATTTTTGACGGAAATGACAACATGGAACTAGTTAATTTAAAGGCCGTATAATATTTGGACACTTTAATAACACTCGACCAATTATAGAGGAAACAATCAGGATATCCAAGCTAAGAGAAAGCATTAGAAAAAAATTATATTAGGAGCTTTAGGGTGGGGACCTTCATCTAATCGATAGGAAATATACTTTTAACCTTTTAAGGAATTTTTACGTCTTCTTCCTTTTGCCGGACGTTCAACATATTTTGCTAGAGCCAAACCGTTGTAGTAGAGACGATCACAGACATAAGATTAAGTAAATAGACTGCAGAACCGATATATGTAGCATGTCATGTTTGCCACATAAAATAAGGGAAAATAATAGTGGTGATAAATCAGTTCTATGACACCTTGACCCTCACTATAAAATAGTAAACTAAGGAAGGTTTCATAATGGCGCTAAATATCTCAACATCAATATTAATAACAAACCCCGCATTTAATTTCCGGCATGATTTAGTATCTTGTAGTAATAGTTATCAGTCGCATAAATAATACTAACCAGTAGTTGTATCTCTTATAGTGTTCTGCATGGTAGCATATTTTCCTGCGTAGCAGTCTCCTAGTTTCTGGGCTGATCGCTCATTTTTCTCATGATCACTTTAGGCTTGCACCTAGCGTCCGACGGAAGGTGCGCGGTTCTGATTCGAACGGGAATGAGTGCTGAATGCCTGGTGTGGAATCAACCCGTGCCACGCACTCTAGTGGTGCCTTGCACGGTTTTTGTAGATATAGATGAGACTAAAATATTGTGGGCTTACAGAGCTAATTGAATTTCGCATGATGATCACATTCCGAATCTGCGTTTTGTTTTTACTGGTAACTTTTTTATATCGAGGTGTCTCATAATTTATCTTACAATTCTATGTTCAAGGACTTTGCATGACATAGATCTAAGGGATATCGGTCAGTAATTCGGTGATCGTTCGTTAACACCACGCAAATAATATCGTTAGAGCACCAATTTTCTATTCTTTGGATATGATGTGTTCCTTAATGGATTTATTGAATATTACCTGCAAGTAGAGAGCTATTGTTAAAGCTAGTTATTGAAGCTATTATTTAAGCTAGTTATCAACTGACGCGGGAATGAATTTCTTAAGTATCTGGTGATTTATTTGAACTTAGCAAAGTGAACAATGTTTCTATTTTGTGAGCACAAATATAAATAGGCGGCATCATTCGCCGTAAACGATCATTAACTGTCACAGATGTATACTGTGATGACTTGGTGAACGAACTTTGAATGTAGGAGTAAGCTAAATCAGCCATGCCCGAACTGTATGATAAATCTTTGCCTTTATCGTGGATTCTTTCTTAGTGGATTAACTGTTGATATTTGGCCTTCAATTTCCCTTACGCATGACCAAGATGCTTTTGGTTATCCATCAACTGTTTTAAACGGTCTATATTTTAAATCCAATGAAAATTTATTCAGTAACTACCTTCATTCTTCGTTTCGGCCTCAGATATTTCTGCACGAAGTTCTTTCATCTTACTCTCCATCTCCTTAACATTTTCCTCACATTTGCATCATACATAGGTACTATATTAGTTTTCTGCTCTCTTTTTTACCTTGGTTGGGATAGATAGTCTGACAATCGATTGCACGATGAAGAGATGAGCTTTCCAAGTACCACCCACGTACAACTTAATTGTTTATCCATCTACATCTATAAACTACCATGCGAGCTGCAGCATGGGCGTGTGGCAGGGGGTGTTAAGACACCAGCAGTTAAGGATGTTAGGTTTGGGCGGTAAAATGGTGACGTGTATTATGGGAGTGTATTGAGCAGAGCTCAGTATTTATTGTGGTCGCTTATTGTGCGCAGAAAGAACATGCTTTTGTACCTATCTGTTCGGAAATGTATTTCTCTTATTTTATCGCTTCTGTCAGACCTAGACATGTAGTTATACGTCATGATAATATTCTCTGGGTCGATCTGAAACACACCTGTTCTGAATTTCTCAAGCAACCTAAGCCTAGCGTGTAGCCTCCGAGTCTCTAGGGGCTCCCTCCTTAATACCTCTAAAAAGTGTGAGACACTATATGTTCGCTCGTAGCAGCATTTAACGAATCGAGCTTCTCTTCTTTGTATTTTATTAATTTTTTGGTAAAATCTTTGTGACCTGGATTTCAAATGCTTGCGGCATATTCGAGGTGAGGCCTAACCAGAGCGAAGAAGCATCTCTCTTTGACTTTTTCTTCCGAGAACCTTCCTATTATACGCTTAACAAAACTTAGTTTCTTTAATGCTGTTTCACATATGATTGATATGTGTGTTCACTGCTATACACCATAAGTTAAGGTTGTCATTCTTGAAAGTCGCGAAAGGAGTTTTTAAGATGACACTTGAACGCATCGAAAACAGATTTTTTAAAAATATATAGATAATGCCTATATGTTTGAAATTTTGATCAATACACAAACTGCATTTAAAGATAAATCGTTCACATTCCCTCTCACAGAACTTCTATTCTCCATAACTCCTTTTCGTTCGAAGAGGTAAAACTATGGAATTCCCTCGCTCAACATATTCGTCAGACATCATCCATTAATTTGATCAAGTCAAAATTATTTCAATACCTTTTCAACTGCATATGCTCAAATTGATAATTTCCGGTCCAAATGCAGTTTAAGATTGTAGCACAATATGTAAACCGATACGTATTGCATTCAAGCTCTGAAATTGTCACGTGTTATATTTCATGTTAAGTCATGTTTGGTTGATATATAATGTTACTTTCGAGAAGGGCAATGTTCAATTAATCCAGCTCTGTATTTTTGATTGCTCATATAGAGTTATTATTTATTATGTTGTCCCTTTAGGCCTAAATCACGGATTTCACAATTGAATGTTATCAGTCATTATTTACCTATTTTTTGCATCGCCTACTCGAATCTAGGGGACGTGAGATCCCAGATTCCTAATAAAGTTATTATTAATATGAAGCAATGTCGTTCAAAATTAATGAAATCATTCAATATTCAAAATTATTCAATGAAATGTATCTTTTTCTGCAGTTAATTTTATCACAAGATACCTTTTTATCATGCTAATAATGAAGCGACAAAACCACCCAATGCTGGAAAATTTTGAATGAGACTTCAAACTTATTATGGGGCATGGTTGTCTTGAAAATTTTGTTGGTGCATAATATTAGGATCCATTATATACGCCGACTATAAAAACAGTCAATTTTTACGCGCGTAGATATTTACTTTCATTGGCCGCCACTATGTGCAATTCCGCCGGGGTCATCGTTTCTTATTTAACACTCACTTTTTTGACCGTGAAATGTGACATTATACGCCATATTATTGAAAACATCTCGATACAAATGCATATTTACTATGCCATTGTATCATTAATTGGAGGAAATTAGAAATAATTAATTGACTTACGCCGGTGTGAATTTGATAGGCGGGGCGGGGACAACGTTTGTTGAGTAAAAGTGTGTGGTAATAATTAATGGACATCCTTATTTCAGGAATAAAATTTATTTTACAAATTGCATAGTTAGTATGTGCATAATATTCTTAGAGTATGTATATTACAGACTTCTTTGTTCCGAGATTTTTAACTGTTTTCCTGCAACCACGGCAGATGTAGCTGCTCTCGTGTGCTTGACGTCACTTTCCGCTCGCGGAGATCGGAAAATATGAAATGATTCTATCCTCCCTTTACGCTGGCCTTAGTTTCGTCCCCCGGAGCAACCGTCCTCCCTGTTTCTCAGGATTTGGGAATCTCAGTGGCCTGTGTACCAATCGCCCGTTGTGCAACGCCAGGAACTTTTAGGAGAGGCTTTTATATAATTAAAAAATATTTTACATTTGGCTTGTTCACCACAAGTTGACGATGGTCAAATTATCTTCAGAAGGATACATAATGGAAGTAAAACAATGCACAAACGATCTACCACGTAAAAGGCCACGCGTACGTACTTATTATTTAGTTATTAGGTGTAGTTATTTAAATATTCGCGATTGATGATTAGCGAGCTAAGACATACGCTCCTTACAAACTGATACATAGCAATGGCGTACGCATTTTTCAAAATACACGTCTCGCAAGGAAAACTGGTCTGTAACAGCTCCGCCAAAAATGTTAAATGCAAATAAATCTTCGAAATTTAGATATTTTGTATTGATTACTACAGTGACCTAAATGTTTCCTTAGAAATAAATCAGGCAAAAATTCCTGAATAGTTATTTACTGTATTAATTACTTTTGGGCTATTTCGGCACTTTTAAGCAGACATTTCAACTGGTGAGAAGATAAATGCGATTCTGCCCACATTTCAAAAACCGCTCTTCCATAAATAATACAGAGCACTATGACATCATAACCTTCGTCCGAAGGATGAGACGTCGGGCGGAAGGATGACCGACGGCTCGACGGTTCTCTGTCCACCCTCTTTAACGACCAGGGGGGTTATTACAAAACTCTGGGCGTTAAATAATGCGCACGTTAAATAAGCGACTCCCCTCGGCTGAAAGTCCGTCAAATTCCTCAGTGATTGTGGAAATTGGGATCGAAATGTTGAGTATTTGTTCGTAGGTCATCAAAATAAGGACAATGTATGGCAAATTATTAGTTTAATTCCGTACATATCTCTCAGGATTTTGGATCGACCAATGAAATGCTTGATATTCTTACGTGAACTATTGGATCAATGAATGGGCGTTTACATTTCTCTGAACAGAGCGTCTCTTGAAATCACTGCGTGCTTGAAAGGTACGAACTCTCAGATCAGATTCCCAGCCTTTCGCCCTGCTTCGGAAACGTACTGAAAGAACCTCACACTTGGCTAGGGTTGTACGTAAAAATAAATCACTCCATCAAATGGATGACTGAAAGACATAAACACAAAGCTGTATGGATTGAATATTCGTCTTCAGACATTGGGAGACGCGTTCAAGTCGGTTTTGAATAAGTACAGTCTACAAGGCTCTGCGGAGGTAGGGATCGAGATATGAATTTTTTGCGTAAAAAGAGAATGGCCTATAGTAATTGCAAGAACAGTTTCTCTTGACAAGGAAATTCATTAATATGTGAATCGGCGATCCCGTTCATTTTACAACGATGAAATGAACGGGAATAGTTCATATATCACCTTTTGGAGAACGATCCGTTATAATCTCTTTCATTAGCGAGCACACGCGTCGAAGCTTAAGCGATTCTCTCTCACTTGCTAGTCTGTTCCCTCTCGCCTCAGAAAGACGCATTTCTCCTCCGATTATGTACGTGGTCCTTCCTCTCTGGAAGAAATTGTAGGCGGATGTGTTGAAGGCCTTTGCAATCTGCCCCTAGACCCGAGCTTGCCGGTCTATGGTTCATCTGATGAACCAGAGATGAGGCTGCGGTACGGCCTTTTCTTAGGATCAGAGGACCGCATGACCCAAGGAAAGCGAATCATTAGGGAGAATCAGCCCCCTCCCGCTCCATACCTCAACTTCTCCACCCCACCACCCACATTTCTCAAGACCATGGCTCTGATTATTAGTGCACCAAAGAGATGCTCTTCCCTTTACACGATGGGTTAAGTCGTTCATTCCATTGAACGACTCGTTCAGCGTTCGGTCAGTTAAATGAGTCGTTTTCAGGACTCATGCTCGTTCACAGTCTTACCTGAAGAAACCAAGTCAATGGAATTTGATATAATCACTGTGGATGTTTCTCAAATTGACTATAATTCTACATAAATGCCAGTGAATCAAAGAAATTACTATTTGAACCAAAATGAGAGTTGGTGCGAAGCTGGGGCTGTACGTATTCAACACACATACATCTTGAGATATAGTAGCTGGAATTAAAGAGGTTCCTTAGTAGTCGGCGGGGTAAAGTCCTCGCCTTCTAACCCGAGGGTCGCGGGTTCGAATCCCGCCAGGGTATATTACTCACTACCCAGGACATGGGTGTTTGTGTTCGTCAAATGATATATTAAAAAACTTGTAATTGGGGAAACCTGTAAGTGTTAAAGAAATTATTATTATTATATCTAGAACTGCGTTGACATACAAAGGCAATTACCTATTTTTTACGTCTTCTTTCTTAAAATAACTCTTTCATTTATTAATTTTAGAGCAATTATAATTAGCACATGTATGTATTTAGTTGAAACTCTTCAAAAGGGAGTTTTATGACATCATCTTTATAAAAATTGGGAAAATTGGCCATAATTCAATTCTTCTGAGTGAATAATATTCAGTTCAGGAGGGTCGGAAGGAGGGGGAGGAGTAATGTATGAACAAGCTTGATTGCACATGTATATACATGGGCCAGACTGGACTTTATCGAACGCGAGTGAAAGAGCACAGAACGGCTATGTCAAATGCTAGTGAAAAACTATTTTAACCGTTCCATTAACACTAAAGCTAATAAGTATGACCATCGTCTCCTGTGCCATAGTGTGGACTTGAGACGCGAATACCTAGCTCGCTTAAATCGCCGTCGAAACTCGTTTTGAATGAAGATGACAGGGAGTTGTGATAGGCTAAAATACCTGACTGGCCATTGAGAGATTCGGGTACGAATTCCGGTCAAGTCTGATGATTATTTTCAAGGTGAATTTCATTTCTTGGTGTGTAAGCACCCGTGCGAGTGGCTTCACACCAAATCATTAGTAAATGCAATGATTGGAAAATTTTATCTTGAGCATATTCCATTCGGACTCTCCAGGAATCGAGATAAATTGAATAGCAGTGAACTATTTATTCGTCTAGTTTGATTAAAAAACGAAAAAAATGGCAAGAGAAACCAAAAGAATCGGCCATCTACTGAGGCCGTCAGCATTCAGTTCTCTTGGATTCCCTTATGAAAAGCTGCTTGTTTGTTGAGCAGTAAAGTGTGAGGGGTGGGGAAAAGAGGAGGATAGGAAAATGAGGGCAGAGACGAAAACGCTTCCGCTTAGGAAGAGTGAGAGAGAGTCGGCGACCAAGTGACTCAGAAGCGACGCGGAATAACAGTTATGGTTTTGAATGTCCACTGCCCTCTCTGGTGGATGTGGGGGCGGGATCGAGACAATGGGTGTCTCACAAAAACGTCGAGTTGTTAATGAGTTTCTGTGAGATATTTGGACGAGTTCACAAAAAATCTCTGGGTCCCCATTCCATCAACTCGGCGAGCGAGGGAGGTGCGGGGGGTGGGGGAGGGTTGGCGAAGGGTCTCTTCGGAGTGGCGCGGTCGGTCTTCTGGAGTGCGGTGGCTTTTCATTTCTCTGCGCTCATTTACGGTGTCATAACAAATAACCGGGACTCTTCCTCCAAGAGTCCGACTAGAGCGGGGCGCTAAGGGAGCAACTGCGTATAACGTCAAGCTATTAATTTTTTACTCAAGAAACCATATTCTTGGATTTCAGAATCATATTCTTGCATCAAGAAAATAACTCTCTTGAAAAAACAGTCATGGGAAATATTATTTGAAGACAAAGGACGTAAAACCTCCACATATATTTGATAACTCTTCCTTATGTCCACCTTAAATATTTATTTATGATGACTCCCAAATAATTTCTTACTGTATATCATTCTACCGTAAAATACTCCAATCAATGAATTAATTATGATACTATAACGGGCACATACTTGAGTTGATGAACTAAGTGCCAATATTTAGATAGTGTAAAAAATATTTATTTACCATAAAAACCCTCTTAATAAATTACCGGCAACTTTCATCAGTTACTTCAGAGGTGCTTAATTCCACAGTAATATTGTTTTATCAAATCTGTGTATTCTCTGAGTTGAATTAAATATTGCTATTTTAAAATATTATTAATTTGGAAGGACTAGTTGAACTAGGTCGTAATTGTTTATCCTTCATTTTATTATTATAAAATTCCTCTCCGAATGAGATTGGGCTTAGATCAGTCAGACTTAACATATTGTGAAACTACAAATATTAATCTAGAATCTGCCCTCGTGGACCTTTCCTCATCCTTTCAGCCTGGTAGATGATCGAGAATTCAAAGATTTTATTACTATGCTTTATCCAGGATACCAGTTTCTATCAGGGAAGACATTATCCAATAGTCAGATTCCAGCCATAAATAATGATTTGAAAGAAGAATTATAAATAACACTCCAATCCGTCCCAGCTGTGAGTCTAACGATGGACCGATGGACATCGCGAGAAACTATTAGTTTCTTAGCAGTAACAGCTCATTACATCAATGACGAAACAAAACTATGTTCGGGTTTACTGGCTCGAGCCGAATTTCTGGAAAGGCATAGCGCACAAAATATATCAGAGTGGTTGTTGAATATCGCGACAGAATGAGGGATGAACATTAATGTTCCAGCCGCAGCTACCGATAATGCTGAAAATGTAACCACGGCAGTTCGGCTTTGCGAGTGGAGACATGATTCCTACTATGCGCACTCATTCAACTTGCTAGTTATGAACACACCTAAGTTATAAAACATGT
Source organism: Ceriagrion tenellum (assembly GCA_963169105.1). Classification (NCBI taxonomy): domain Eukaryota; kingdom Metazoa; phylum Arthropoda; class Insecta; order Odonata; family Coenagrionidae; genus Ceriagrion; species Ceriagrion tenellum. Next base: position 104,258,268 of record OY720638.1, on the reverse strand, counting down.
AATTGGTAAAGTTAAAGCAATAGTGCTATTCTTTTAACCAGGCGCAAAAGCAAGTATCATGTTAGTGGAAACACAAACTAGAATAGGATTTTCTATCTTGAAATTAAAACAAGACGTGCCAACTCAATGGAATTATACGTGCAAAATGATAAACAGGGTGCTAGCAAATAGGAATCCAGTAGTTCTGTATTAGCTGTTTTGGGACTTTACGATATATTTCCAATTTCCGCGGATTAGTGGCGTTTAATCGAGGATACAAAGAATTTGTCATTATTATTCGAAGAAATGACTAGTGAGATAAGGTCCAAGAAAACCGTCACTATTTCAAAAGTGTCAATTATATCACAATATTTAACGAAGAGGGACGAAAAACAATTGCTTCTATTAGACAATCGGAGGAAATAAATCGAGAAATAATTCAATTGTAGGACTACATGCTTTTAGCGCTAAAAGCCGATTTGATCATTTTAGGGAACAGACTAATTGTTACGGACTCAATTTTTTGGAATCTCGTTGGAATTGGAATTTATGAATAAAATCATTGATAACTTTGAGGGCTCTACGCGACTCCTCCTTTCTGAATAAGTACACCGTGCTCGGGAGAGGAGGCGTCCACAGGGCACGCTCGTGGCACTGATGCACAGACGCCTCTGCATGATGGCATACAGGCCACAATGAATTCCTCTCGTTTCATCAGTGTAGAGGGTCCATGTGTCGAGGTAGAGGTGGTTCCGCCAAATATTTGTCAATCTCGACAATACTTGTGAGCACCGGGTTTTACTCAGCAGTCAGCTATAATATTGACAGAAAAATATCACATGTACGCTTCTAGTACATGCCTCTCATTAGGTGTGGTAGCAACACAGACTAATGAAACAATTCCTAATTAACTCTATTTTGATGTAAATTAATTAGTATCCTACATGTTTCTAGAAGCAAGCACACCTGAGAGAGTCTTTAATGTCTTTAATTAAAATACTGATTTATTCCAAATTAAAAGCATAGTCTTTTGATATGCCACACGCAAAGTTGATAGTTTCCCTAGGACGGGGGTGGCACGCGTGCCCAAAGTGGCACGTGGAGCAATTATTTCGGCACGCGGAGCTGGGAGGGCACTAAGGTCTCTATCTCACTGAGGGCTCTATCTCACTCGATGATAATTGTATTAGTGTTACGAGGTTAATAGAAGAACTAGATTGGGAATTACTATCAGAACGCAGGTTAAAATTTAGGTTAAACCTTTTAAGTAAATTCGAAACAGAGTTGTTCACAGATGACGTTAGATATATATTGAGAACCCCTGCGTATTATGCTAGGTTTGATCATATTAACAAGATTAGAGAGATAGATTGTCGTACCGATAGATTTAAAATGTCATTTTTCCCTCGTACTATAAGAGAGAACAATAGGCAGCGTATCAAAGGGATAGTTAGGTGAAATATAGTTAAGAGTAGTCTGTAGTGCATGATGCATGTAATAACAACCAATAATCCATTTCATATTATGTAGATACTAACCATCTAGCTGCATGTGACCATATTATCTAGCATGTCTCCATTAAATATCCTATTTGCATGTCAACATTGCATGTTTGGTGATCTTCACCCCCTGCCACACACCCTCGTGGTGGCTCGCAGGGTATCACGTAGATGTAGATGTAGATGGGTTGGCACGCGAGTGGAGCGAGTATACTCTTATTTCATAAAATTTGGCCCTCAATCGCTAAAAAAAAATGTGGTCCATAAAAGAAATTGAAGCAAGACGTCTTCAATGAAAATTCACTGAAGACGTCTCGCCGGCAATGAGGGAAATACGAGGGAAAAAGTCGAGTGTTGAAAGATTTAGATGAAAATAGGCGTTCTCAATGTGTCAACACTTTAAAGGCAAGGAAACCTTCTGCCGTGTGAAGCCCAAGGAACTCCTAGGGCAGGTGTGGCGAACCTTTTGGCGATTGAGTGCCAAAGTTTATGAAATAAGAGTATACTCGCTCGACTCGCGTGCCAAACCATCGAATGAGATAGAGGAATCCCTTAGCGCCCTCCCAGCTCCGCGTGCCGAAATAATTGCTCCTCGTGCCTCTTTATATATATATATATATATATATATATATATATACATAAATATATTTTATAGGAACCTCAGGAGGTTTGCAGGGATAGGAATTCTGATTTTTTAAAAATATAAAGGTCGTGGATTTTTTTCTAGATGTTCTAAAAAAACACACATCCCCGTGCGAACAAGATTTTTTGAGTCAAGAATCGATTGTTCCAACGGGATCACTAATTCTAGGATCATTAATTGATTCTCGGGCCTGCGACACCTCAGGAATCACTGAATCACGAGTCCTCTACTGGTTCCCGACTCTTCGGGAATCATGGAATCCCGACTCTTCGGGAATTCCTCGAGTCCCGAGTCATCCTTTTCCGTGGGCTATACGAGAACCCAGGTCCCCCTCCAAACTCCAAAGTTGAAGGGTGGGGGGACTCGTCGCCTTGTCTCGTTCATTTTTTTCTCATCTTTGCCGAGTGGTGCGCCCATTTTCATTTCCATACTTCCCTGTAAGGAGGCTCCTTACTTCCATGGGTGGGGGCTCTCGTGGCCTCGCCAGTCAGTTTGTTCCCATATTCGCCGGGTGGTGTGCATAATTTCATTACGAATCGTAAGGAACGACGGTTGATTGCCGCGAACGACTCAGTTCGTAAACTTACCTCAAAGAGCCGTTCGGATTCATTCGTTCACTCGCGATCGACCCATCTCTACTCATCAGTCAGCGGCGAGTGGTCAAGGGAATAGGGGCGAAGCGGTTGTGAAAGTGTTGTAGATCCTCTCCGGCCGTCTCCCCGAACTTCGAGGTGAGTATCACTCGTTGCTATTTCTTTTGCGGGCTTTTCAGTTAACGCTTGGCGAATTGAGAATTATATAATGGGTTTATTTTGCGTAATCATTGTCCGATTTTCATTGTTATGGATTTAGTATGCACGATATCGGGTAGAAATATCAGTGATGAAATAAAATATCATTTAGAACGGATTGGTTCTCTCCTTGATATTTCTACGGCGTTCCGTTTTTTTCATTTTTAACGAATAGATAAGAGAATTCCGGGTTTCACTAGTCGAATTTAATATCCAAATTCTTATATTTATAGCTAGGTATAATTTCAGTATACTGGTCATTGATAGGAAAGACAGTGCTTTGCGTAATAATCATAGAGTATTTTTTGTGCTCCGTTAATGCACCCTATTTTCGTCGAGAAAGTGACGACAGCGAAATTCTGATAGTCTGCTTACGTGTTAGTAATATCCCAATGTTCCGAAAAACTTCGATATTCTGATGGAAGTCTGAAATGAGAAAACCGCCCCTCGAGGTAGAATAACGGCGACTTAAGTAGGTGTGATTTCAAAGAAATTTCTTTTGCTGACTTTGTCGCAGACATAAAAATATACACGGAGAGAAATTTAGTCTTTTTGTGGGAAAAGAAGTGAAACGAATTCCGAAAGATCCTGCCAGTGACTATGTAATAACGTACCTATTTACCGGCGGTGGCTTTTTGGGTAAGCTGTACATTCAAATGGACCTTTTTCACCAAAACAAAATGAGAAACAACGAATGCGTAGTAATTAATGTAAGTAACACGTGTTCATTAAAATATCGTAATATAGGTATGCGCGTAGGATTTCATTTTCTCCCGGCAAATAATCGATGTAAATTCTTCCCGGGTTTCCGTCCGGGTAAGGTGCTCCATCTTCTTTGCCGACTTTTCGGTGAAAATATTTTTCATCGTCATCAGGGCCCCCTGGCGAACATGTGAGCGTTTTCTGAGCATTTAGGAACGCACCACGGACGAGTTCATGAATTGCGAAGAACGCGCTAAGAACACCATCCCAGTGCGTCCTTGAGCGGAAATGTGAACGCCTTGGAGTGTTCTCAAACACACTACAGAGCGTTTAGCAACGTTCTCGAGTGTTCGTGAACGCCCTGTGAGTCACTATCTTCAGCGTTTCGGAGCGTTTGCGTGCATCAGAACATCCTGTCTAGAGTGTTGAGAGCGTTCATCAACATAATGTAACATTCTAGTGTGTGTTTTGCATCGTTCTGGAACGCCGTGGGAACACTTCCCAGCGCGGTTATGAATGCTAGCAGCGAATAAATCAAATAAAGAATTAATCAGCATGAGTCAAGTCTTACAGGGTCTATTGATGAAATGGAAAACAGATATAGTTTGCTGTTATGACAAAACACAATTATATTTAACTTCAAATATTTACACATTTAAAAAAATACATTCACAATTCGTGGAGGACACTGATGGCCGCCTGGATGGGTCTAATGTCATGTTCGGCCACCACCGCGTCTGAACCCAAGAAGGTACTTACGGCTAAATCCTGGGGCAGCTCAAGAGCAGGAACACCGGCTACCTGAGGGAGATGGTCTCTGAAGGCACTCGTTGAAGAGGTGTCCGTTGAATTCTGGCGAGGGCCTCTTTTCACGTATGTTTTCAACGGCCGTTGATGCTGGGTGTCGAGGTGCCGTGTTTATATAGGATGTCTCTCAAGTCAGGCCGGTTTGGAGTCTTGGTACGTACGTGTTTTAGCCGAAGAAGGGAAAATGAAGTATTTGGCGAATTAAGCTAGAAATTCCGTCAGCCGCGCCAACAGTGAAATAGGTACGAATAAATGAGTAGAGAATATCTTCTTTAGGTGGCGCAGAAACCCTTCTGCGATGACCTCTTCATACACAACAACATAGAAACTTGAAAAACCACTCTGAGGTATGAGGTAGGAGATGAGTCATAGCAAAGTAATAAGTTTTTCGTACGTTTGAACTTTGTTTACCGTTCATCTACGGCAAACTACTCTTGAATTTTGTTCACGTTCTTCTAGGAACATCTACAACGCACAGCTTGTGTGGCAAGTATTTTTTGATTTTCAGAATCAGTGTTTATGTAGTAACGGCTTCAAAGTGACCTTAAATGCTATCTTTTGGTTTAAATTGGCGTTATTTAAAGAAAAGGTTGTAGCAGATATTCCATGTTATACATCCCATGTTAATGCTCTTCAAAGTTCTCAAGACGCTATTCCAAAGTCCTCATTACGAGGATCACTGTCTTCGCGAGGCAAAGGAGTCGTGTCCCTTGCGACGGCGGATAGTCACGGAGAGAGGGGAAGGGTCACCTCCCCTCCGGCTCCGAATTGTATTTTATGCTCGCCGTCGCATACTCTTTCCAAATGCCCGAGATATCTAGAGATGGGGCCTAGCCAACGTGAGTCCTTTGTGCGCTCAAGAAAGTTATGTTTTAATTGCTAGAAAACGGGACATTGGTCGCCGAGGTGCCCAGTCAAAGGGCTCCGCTGCCAAAAATGCCGTCGTAGGCATAACACTTCATTGCATAACTCGAAAGAGGAAATAAGAGGCCAATTACCAGAGGTAAATCGCAAGTCGTTGAACCCTCCATCGCGCTCAGAAACGGTGGGCGGGGAAAATAAAACAGCATCGTCCCCTCCTCGAACTCAGTTCTCCTCATGTATTCAATGTAACAAAGTTGATTGTTTTAGGGACAGCAGTTGTTTCCGTTTTTGACCGTGAAGGGAAGGCGAATTCCCTTCGCGCCTTAGTGGATTCGGGTTCTATGGTCTCCGCGATTTCGGAAGAAGCAGAAAAGAGATTAAAATTGCCTCGCTTTCCTTATCACGGTTCACTTTTGGGATTGTCGAAGACTCATATAAAAGGGCCTAAGACTTGGGTTCAGTGTACCGTTTCACCTCATCAATCTCCCAATAACATTTTAATGACGCAAGCTGTTGTTTTACCGAGAATTGCAGGGCCATTGCCAAGCGTAATGCTTCCCTCAGAAGTAAGGGATGAATTGTCGGATCTTCTATTGGCCGATCCTTCATTTGATCAGCCTGCTGGCGTGGATATGCTGTTGGGAATGGATTTGTTTCCACAAATTATAACTGGGGGAAGAAGATCACTGCCTCGTAGTAATTTACTCGCATTGAAGTCCAATTCGGGTGGATTGTTCTAGGTCCACTTTCGAATGCTGCTGTCCCTTATTTCATTTCTAATTTAACTAGCTTGACAATTCAGGACTTTGCATTAAGTAAGCAGTTAAAAGAGTTTTGGCAGCTGAAAGAACCTTCTGAAAAAATCCATACAAATCCGGAGGATGACTTGTGTGAAAAAATATTAAGAGAGACTTGCACGAGGAACAAATTTGGCCGGTACATGGTATCGCTTCCGTTTAAGCGATTGCCTACAGATATGGGGCAGTCTTATGATTATGCAGTTGATAGATGGCTAAATTTAGAACGCCGTTTAACGTATAGGGCACAACTAAAAGCGGATCATGATAATTTTTTGAGTGAGTATGAGAGACTAGGTCATGTGACTCACGTTAATAAGTTGGGCTTATATTATATTCCACACCATGCGGTGGTAAAGGAAAGTCCAACCGGTCCTAAAGTGCGTGTGGTTATTGATGCTTCTGCTAAGAGGAATTTAGACGTATCACTTAACGAATTGCTTATGGTTGGCCCTAAACTTCACAAGGATATATTATATGTTTTGTTTGGATTCCGCTTGTACAACATTGTATTTGTGACTGATATCACAAATATGTACAATAATAATAACAACGTTTATTATCGTGGGCTACTCTTAGCCCCTGAGATAATGAAGTACAATTTTTCAGATTAATGCAATTTTGAAATTCAAAAATTAGATTAATAATACAGTGATGAAACTCAATATACAAAATCGAATTAATTATACAATGATGACAGGCAAAACAAAAAATAACAAAACTCATTGTAAGCCTGGAATTCGTGATACAGCCGTACATAATACTGCAGAGAGCACTACTAGGATAACATTTAAATACATGATTAAGCATATAAACCGTGAGGAAAAAGGTAATTAATGATAACAGTAATAATTAAAAGTATAAAGTTGAATACATTCATGTTCAATAGATTAATTCTTCTTCAATATGTATAAGGCATCCAATTTAACATTTGTTTAGTTTTACTTCGTTTCAATTTTAGACAGACAACATTTTAGGATTATTTATTAGGATATCATACACCTTGGACTTGAAAACATGGATGGATTCAATATTTCTAACTTTAGATGGTAGAGAGTTCCATACTCTAAAAGCGGTTACGGTGAAGGATTTAGTGACGTGAAGTGTGCTATGTTGAGGGGTGTGAAGGTCTACGGGATGATTCCTAGTGGGTACTGTATGTAGATCTTTTTTCCAGACAAATCTAGCAGATAGGTAAAGGGGATTGCGAGTGGATAAAATTTTATAAGTAAGCAGAATAACATGGTATAAACGACGCTGTTTTAGTTTCAACCAGTGTAATTGGACGTAAGTGTCAGATATCCTATCCCATTTTTTGAGGTCATATATGTAGCGCATTGAAGAGTTTATTATCACTTGCAATTTGTTGTTACTTTCTTCGCTGAGATTAGTAAACAGAGAAGAGCAGTAGTCTAGGTGTGGAAAAATTAACGACTGCACCAAAGTGGTTCGAATTTTGGGCGGTACTATGTTCTTGGTTCTATATCATTGATGTAGTATGCTCAGACATTTCTGTTTTGTGACGTGAACTTGTTTCTTCCAGTTGAGTTCCTTATCAAATATTATTCCAAGATTTTTTACCGTTTCTTCGTACGGTATTACATGATTTTCTAATTGAATTTAGCCAGAGCGGAAATGTCTATTTGAGTGATGAGATGTCTAGGTCCAATTATAATGGCCTTAGTTTTTTTTCATTGAGTTGTAGCTGGTTTTTCCACATCCAGGAAGCTATTCTTTGGATATCGCTGTTGATTAATGTATTGACAAATTTTTCTTTGTCCTGAGCATCGTTTATTTCAAAATATAGTTTGGCGCCGTGAAGGTTCGCGAGCGCTACAGTCCTATCAATTGAATACTCTTACGTATGGACTAACTTCGTCACCGTTTTTGGCTCTTCACGTTCTTCGCCAGCTAGTGCAAGATGAAGGTCTAAAATATCCCCGTGCCTCGGAATTGCTCCTCAATAGTTGTTGTATGGATGATATCCTTGGGGATGCGGCTTCTCTTTCGGAGGCTGAAAAAGAACGGGAAGAGTTAGTGGGATTATTGAAGTTAGGTGGATTCTCTCTTGATAAATGGGCAAGCAATTCCAACGAATTTATGAATACCTGCTCAGAAGATAATGTAGCATCACACATCTATTTTGATGGCGATGATTTCATGCGCGTTAAGGTATTAGGGCTCTTTTGGGACATGAATGCAGATGTTTTTTCTTAAAAAATTAATTTTCATCGAACTACCAATTCGAAAAGAATATTGTTATCCAACATTGCTCGAATTTTTTACCCCATCGGAGGTTTGTCACCAATTGTATTTTTGTGCAAATGTCTATTGCAATCCTTGTGGAAGCTTAATATTGGATGGGATGAACCGGTGCCCCCAGAAGTTATGACACAATGGGAAGAGTTTATGTCACAAATTGAGACATTGGCTAAGGTCCAAATATCTCGATTCATTTGCAATGTGGGAGCCAATGATTACCAATTAATCGGGTTTTGCGACGCATCTGAAATGGGGTATGGTGCTGTTATTTACCTAGGTTCCGTGTCCCCTTCCGGAGATATGAAAAACACCTTCGTATTAGCCAAAAATAAAGTAGCGCCTCTAAAGGTATTGACTATTCCTAAGTTAGAATTATGCGCTGCCCTTTTGCTCGCGCGTCTTGTTTTCCGAGTTATGAATGTCTATCGAGGAAGGATAGTGTTCAATAAAATATGAGCGTGGACAGATTCTCAGATGGTTTTGTGATGGTTGAACACTCCCTCGCGTATACTCAAAATGTTTGTTGCAAATCGGGTGGTTGAAATCAATCATTGTATTCCATATTCCTGTTGTAAATATGTTCCGTCAAAGTTAAATCCTGCCGATTGTATATCGCGGGGTTTAACTCCCATACAACTTAGTGAGGACCGGTTGTATTGGAAGGGACTCCTGTTTCTTACGCTCACGGAGTCAGATTGGCCTCTTGGGAATTCAACCTTGTTGGACTGTAAAGCGCTGCCTGAATTGAAAGCCCAATCAATAACAGTAGGGACCTTGGGGGTTCAAGCTGATCCACTATCATGGATACGGAGGCTTTCCTCGTACTTAAAGGTCGTGTGTGTCATGGCATGTGTGTTGAGATTCCGGAATGCCATTAAGGGGTTCAAATATAAACGGGACTCTCCATTTTCGGGAACAGAGAGGTTTTGTGCATTAAAAAAGGTAGTCCTAATGATCCAGAATTTTTATTTTGGTGACTATTATTCAGCTCTAAGGAGTAGAGGCCGACTCCCTCCTAGCCTCGCTCGCCTACGGCCCTTTGTCGATGAGGACGGGTGCATTCGTGTAGGTGGCCACTTACGGCATTCATTATTGGCCACTGGCACTAAGAAGCCGTGGTTGCTCCCGAAAGATGATTTTTTTCTCGGTTAATTATACGGCACTACCATTTCGTATCGTTGCACGGCGGACCTAGGGCGGTATAAGCTCTCATTTCCCACATATTTTGGATTTTGTCCGTCCGGGTGTTGATTAAATAAGAACTAACCAAATTCGTTCGTTGCTGTCGATATTGAGGCAACGTCTTACAACCTATAATGGCCGATCTTCCGGCCTCTAGAGTCACCCCGCAATGACCTTTTGCCGTGGTAGGAGTAGATTATGGTGGGTCATTTTTATATAAATGTAACAATCGCTGAAATGCGGCTAAGCTGAAGGCCTATCTATGTCTTTTTGTTTGTTTTTGCACGAAGACCTTGTATTTAGAGATTGTTACGTCCCTCTCTACTCGCTCATTCATGGCAGCATTCGGCAGGATTTGTCTGCCCTAGGGGAATTCCTTCGACTATTCATTCTGATTGTGGAACGAACTTTGTAGGAGCCGATCGCTACCTGACGGAGCAGTATAAGCATATCCGTAGAGCTAGTCATAAGGAAGAAATGTCCTCCATGTTCCCGGATGTTGGGAAGGAATGGAAATTTAATCCTCCGGCCACTCTGCATTTCGGAGGTTTATGGGAGGCGGGAATTAAATCAGTAAAGTTCCACCTCCGCAGAATAATTCATGGACATGCCTTAAATTTTGAAGAGTATTCCACACTCTTTTACCGGATAGAATTGGTATTAAATTCGCAACCGTTAGTTCCACTATCAACTGACCCTTCCGAAATCAATTGCTTGACACCTGGAAATTTCCTAATAGGTCAGCAAATCCTAGACTTGCCAGACGCTGACCCTCGAAGTCAAAATTCGGCTGCTTCTTTATCCACTCGGTGAAAGCTTGTCGGGCAACAAAAAAAACAATTTTTGGCAAAAGTGGCCGCATGAATATTTGTACACATTGCAGCAACGAGCAAAATGGTTGCAAAATAGTCCCCAGGTTCAACCCGGAACGCTATATTTAGTAAGAGAGCCGAATTTGCCCACTTCGTGTTGGCGAATGGGTAGGGTCAAACGTTGTTTTCCGGATTCGGTCGGGATTACCCGGGTAGTGGAGTTAAAAACTTTGTCAGGGGTAATAAAGAGGCCTGTTGTAAAACTAGTGCCTCTTCCCACCTCAGAATAATTATCAGTTCATTGCTTTACCTTAAATTTTAGTGCAAGTTGCTGTTTAGTTTATAGGAGTAATATGTGCGTTGTAGAATTTACCCTTTCCGTGAGCTACCTACCTTCGTTAAAGTCTCTGGTGATGGCTCCCTCCAGAGTGAAGTTATTCGGGATCCTTCTCTTTCCCTACCCAGATCTTCATTTTTGCTTACAGCGCACGATATTACCGTTTACTTTTTTATTTTCGTTCCTCAGCAGAGGAGGTTAATTTTATTTTATAATTGCACCAGGATGCGAATTTTGTTTAAATTGGGGTGGGCGGGGTATGTTCGCGCGCTAGCCTTTTTGAATGTTCCCGCCTCTCCCGCTTTCCTCGCCCCCATCACCAACCCGGGCTGACGGGAAACGGGTGAAGTTTTTTTCGAAGTGTTAGCAGCAGTGTCGGAGCAGTAGGTCTCCCGTCGCCAGCCAGGAGTTTTGTCACCTCTACAGCCCGGAGAGAATGGTGAGTTTTCTCCCCTAAATTCCTGCTCGCAGCTCTCCCACGTAAAGGCCAGTAGGCAAAACGTACGGCCAGACGAGTAATCGTCAGCACGGCCCCATTTCCTCGCGACACCGACCATACACCATCGTGCCATGCAGACATCAATTACCAATATTTCATCATGCATAGCATCTCTTCCCCATTAGAATCAGATTTCCTTCCAAACCCTTCATATACAATTTCTCAACCAATTTGGTTGACGTCTGATTTGTTCAGACCTTTGTGGCACCCCCAACTCATTTTCTCTCTCATGCACTCCGTCCATTACTTGTCCATTTGTTTTTCCTGCATCCCCCCAATCACACAACTCCCAAGGCACAACATCAACATTTTCCTTATTCCTCTTTCTTTCAACAACGCCCTTGTCCAATTCTATACCTTGTCTCATATCATTTCCTTCACTTATTGTTTTCTTTCTTAACAATAATTGGTCAATATGTGTTTTCCGCATTTGTTCAGTCTCTGTTTTAACCACGTAGTTTCTAGGCCCCAAAACATCTATAACAACACTGGGTACCTACTTATTCTCCCCAAAATAGCTTTTTGCCCACACAAAATCCACCTTCCTAAAAAATCTGTCTTTTCCTAGAAACCCCTTTCTGCTACTCTTGTCACTGCCAGATCTGTCTGGGTTAAGTTTAGTCAGCCTGCACTTCAAGTTCCTTCCCATCAGTAATTCTGCAGAAGTCTTCCCAGTGGTGGCATGCAGGGTTGTGTGCTGCATAAAGAGGAACGGAGACAATCTGGTATGAATTTCAAATTTCTGCAAGGCTTCCTTGGTGGTCCTCACCATCGCTCCACTTGACCATTGGTTTTTGGGTGATATGGTGCACTAAAAATGTACCTAATGCCATTTTTCTGCAAAAAAGTCTTACATTGCACAGATGTAAAGGTAGGGCCATTATCAGAGCAGATGGCATCTGGTAACCCATGTGTAGCAAACAATTTACGCAAATATTTAATTGTTGTCTCTACCTTCATATCCTTTACCACTCCCACTTCAAGCCATTTTGAATGTGCATCCACCACTAACAAAAAATAGTTCCCCTGGCCTTTTTCCATGAATTCCACATTCAACCGGGACCACTTCTCCTCTGGTGGTTTCCAAGACCATACTGATGCCTTTGGAGGTAAAGGCGTCTCTGTCTGGAACTTCGTACAAGAGTTCACCTTGGCCTCAATCATTTCATCCATTGAAGGCCACCACACTAATGACCTGGCCAGTCCTTTCATTACTCATCCCTGGGTGATTTGCAAGCAGCATTCCCAATACTTGCTCTTGTAGCACTCTGGGAACAACCACTCTTATGCCCCACAAAACACAGCCCCTATGTAAAGAATGTTCAGTTATTCGTCAAACAAAAGGTTACAAATTAGCATCTTTCTTATTTCCTCCCCAGCCACTCAAAACAAAAAACATACCTTACTTAGGAACTGATCTTCCCCATTTTCGTTTGCTATGTATTCCGGGGGAATAAAATTATTGTCTCCCTCCAGCATGAAGATATCGGCGGGATCTGCAGCTCCTCCCTTCTTCTCACTTAAGGGCAGGCGGCTAAGGGCATCTGCTGGCCCCTGCTCACTTCCTGGACGATACTCCAACTCATAATCATAGGCTGCCAAGCTCAAGCTCAACCTGAACATCCGTGGTGACAAAATCACTGGGATTTGTCGTCCTGGTGTTAAAATCCCAAATAGTGGCTCGTGATAAGTCACTAACACAAACTGTCTTCCCATTACATAATTATGGAACTTTGTCACTACAAACACCAATGCCAAACACTCTCTATTAAACTGAGCATACTTTCTTTCTGTTTCTGATAGTGTCCTTGACGCGAACGCGATTGGCTCTTCTTTGCCATCTTCCCTACGGTGAGCTAACACAGCCCCTAACCCGCACGGTGAAGTATCACAAATCAGCACTATTTTCTTGTTCTCATCATTGGGTACCAAAAAATTTCCCTCCACAATAAGTTCCTTCACTTTTGCAAATGCTTTTTCTTGAGACTTGCTCCATTTCCACTCTTGGTGATTATGCAGAGTCTATGTAGTGGCTCTTCAGTTGTAGCCTTGCCCTTCAAAAACATGTTATAATTATTCACTAATCCTAAAGATGACTGTAACTCCTGTAACTTCCTTCCTTTCTATTACAACTTACCCCATTGTTTTCCTAGGCCAACCTGTCCGTTTTGCCTCCCCCTCCCCACGCGCTTCTAGCTCCTATGTCCATGATAAAGATTTGGCAATTTCATGGCACTCAAGGAGTTTGATAGTCCATGGTGACCTCTCTGTTTATTCTGGGATAACATCTACTGAATTGCGCACACCCATCCACCTCTGCGTCTATTGGCACCTGCGGCAAAACAGAACCACCATCACCCTCCATTTCCATGGTAAACTTTTTCAAAGCATTAAAACAGCTAGAAACATCCAATGGGCTTAAAACAGTCTTGCTGAAATTAAGAAAGGGATTTTTTAAAGTTATGATCGTTGAGTTTCGATGGCATCTCACTATCTAGACGTCAAACACTGGGATTGATCTAAGCACTTCAACCTCTTTTACCTTGAATGTTGGTCTTCCACTATCACATCCTCCTTTATGACTGGTTTCACAACCGTAGGTCAGTAGAATAGATATGTGTCCTCTGTTCTACAGCTAATAGTATTAAACGTGCTGTTCGGTAATTTCAGTATGCTTGGCATGGGGAAGTCCAATTCTAAGTCTCGGAATATGTATCCACAATTCTTATCCACAAGTTGACCATTTCTGTCAGAAATTCGATACTTGACTTTATGCAAACCATTTTAAAGTTTTCAAATTCCGTCAGTTTCTCCATACACTGGAGATATATGGCCGAGGGAAATCCATCGTCTTGGCTGACCTCGAGGCTCGCAATTTCCTTGATGATTATCGACATTAATAATTATTTGTCCCAGTTGGATCAACAATATCGATTGAATAATGTTTCATTCGATAGAGTCTACACTTCACGAAGCCAGAGACCTCCATTTTCAAACCAAATAGACAAAAACTCAGAAAAAACAATGGCACAATGAGAGAATTGTAGGACAACTTTTTAGTAAAAGTTTTCCAATGGGCTTAAAAAAGTCATGCTGAAATAAAGAGAGATATTTTTTGAGTTATGATCGTTGAGTTTCGATGGCAACTCACTCTCTAGACGTCTAACACTGGGCCTGTTGAGGCGTTGACCTGAGCACTATTCCCTCTTTTACCTTGAATGTTGGTCTTCCACTATCACGTCGTCCTTAGTGACTCGTTTCACAACCATAGGTCCGTAGAATAGATATCTGTCCTCTGTTCTACAGCTGGCAGTATTAATCGTCCTGTTCTGTAATTTCAGCACGTTTGGCATTAGGAAGTCCATATGTAAAGTGTGGGACTATGTATCCACAATTCTTATCCAAAAATTAACCTTTTCCATCTGGAATTAGATTCTTGACTTAATGCACACCATTTTGAAGTTTTGAAAATTCCGTTAGTTTCTCCAAACACTGGAGACATATGGCCGAGGGAAATCCTTCATCTTGGCTTACCTCGAGCCTCGCAATTTCCTTGATGATTATCGACACTAATTATTGTTTGTCCCCGCAGGATAAACAATATCGATAGAATAATCACGTTCTTTTTAATTAGTCTACACTTCACGAAGTTATAAACCTCCATTTTTCACTCAAATACACAAAAACTCAGAAAAAGCAAGGTCACAATTAGATAGTGGTAGCACAACTTTCTAGTAATAGTTTTCCAATGGGCTTAATATAGTCTGCTGAAATATTGAGAGGTATTTTTTAGAGTTATTATCGTTGAGTTTCGATGGCATCACACTTTATAGACGTCTTACACTGGGCCTGTTGAGGCGTTCACCTGAGCACTATTCTCTCTTTTACCTTGAATGTTGGTCTTACAACTATCAGCTCGTCCTTTGTGACTGGTTTCACAACCATAGGTCCGTAGAATAGATATCTGTCCTTTATTTTATACCTGGCAGTATTGAACGTGCTGTTCGGTAATTTCAGTATGCCTGGCATGGGGAAGTCTTATTTTAAAGTCTCGGAATATGTATCCACAATTCATATCAACAAGTTGACCATTTCTGCCAGGAATTCGATTCTTGAATTATGCAAACCATTTTGAAGTTTTGAAAATTCCGTCAGTTTCTCCATGCACTGGAGACATATGGCCGAGAGAAATCCATTGTCTTGGCTGATCTATAGCCTCGTAATTTCCTTGATGATTATCGACTTTAATTATCATTTGTCCCAGGTGGATAAACAATATCGATAGAATAATCACGTTCTTTTTAATTAGTCTACACTTCACGAAGTCAATAACCTCCATTTTTCACTCAAATACACAAAAACTCAGAAAAAGCAAGGTCACAATTAGATAGTGGTAGCACAACTTTCTAGTAATAGTTTTCCAATGGGCTTAATATAGTCTGCTGAAATATTGAGAGGTATTTTTTAGAGTTATTATCGTTGAGTTTCGATGGCATCACACTTTATAGACGTCTTACACTGGGCCTGTTGAGGCGTTGACCTGAGCACTATTCCCTCTTTTAACTTGAATATTGGTCTTCCACTATCACGTCGTCCTTTATGACTGGTTTCAAACCATAGGTCCGTAGAATAGATATCTGTCCTTTGTTCTACACCTGGCGGTATTGAACGTGCTGTTCGGTAATTTCAGTATGCCTGGCATGGGGAAGTCTTATTTTAAAGTCTCGGAATATGTATCCACAATTCTTATCAACAAGTTGACCATTTTTGCCAGGAATTCGATTCTTTAATTATGCAAACCATTTTGAAGTTTTGAAAATTCCGTCAGTTTCTCCATGCACTGGAGACATATGGCCGAGGGAAATCCATTGTCTTGGCTGATCTCGAGCCTCGTAATTTCCTTGATGATTAGCGACTTTAATTATCATTTGTCCCAGCTGCATAAACAATATCGATAGAATAATCACGTTCTTTTTAATGAGTCTACACTTCACGAAGCCAATAACCCCCATTTTTAAATCAAATACACAAAAGTCAGAAAAAACAAGGTCACAATGAGAGAATTGTAGCACAACTTTCTAGTAATAGTTTTCCAATGGGCTTAATATATTCTGCTGAAATAATGAGAGGTATTTTTTAGAGTTATTATCATTGAGTTTCGATGGCATCACACTTTCTAGACGTCTAACACTGGGCCTGTTGAGGCGTTGACCTGAGCACTATTCCCTCTTTTAACTTGAATGTTGGTCTTCCACTATCACGTCGTCCTTTATGACTGGTTTCAAACCATAGGTCCGTAGAATAGATATCTGTCCTTTGTTCTACACCTGGCAGTATTAAACGTGCTGTTCGGTAATTTCAGTATGCCTGGCATGGGGAAGTCTTATTTTAAAGTCTCGGAATATGTATCCACAATTCTTATCAACAAGTTGACCATTTTTGCCAGGAATTCGATTCTTGAATTATGCAAACCATTTTGAAGTTTTGAAAATTCCGTCAGTTTCTCCACACACTGGAGACATATGGCCGAGAGAAATCCATTGTCTTGGCTGATCTATAGCCTCGTAATTTCCTTGATGATTATCGACTTTAATTATCATTTGTCCCAGGTGGATAAACAATATCGATAGAATAATCACGTTCTTTTTAATTAGTCTACACTTCACGAAGTCAATAACCTCCATTTTTCACTCAAATACACAAAAACTCAGAAAAAGCAAGGTCACAATTAGATAGTGGTAGCACAACTTTCTAGTAATAGTTTTCCAATGGGCTTAATATAGTCTGCTGAAATATTGAGAGGTATTTTTTAGAGTTATTATCGTTGAGTTTCGATGGCATCACACTTTATAGACGTCTTACACTGGGCCTGTTGAGGCGTTCACCTGAGCACTATTCTCTCTTTTACCTTGAATGTTGGTCTTACAACTATCAGCTCGTCCTTTGTGACTGGTTTCACAACCATAGGTCCGTAGAATAGATATCTGTCCTTTATTTTATACCTGGCAGTATTGAACGTGCTGTTCGGTAATTTCAGTATGCCTGGCATGGGGAAGTCTTATTTTAAAGTCTCGGAATATGTATCCACAATTCATATCAACAAGTTGACCATTTCTGCCAGGAATTCGATTCTTGAATTATGCAAACCATTTTGAAGTTTTGAAAATTCCGTCAGTTTCTCCATGCACTGGAGACATATGGCCGAGGGAAATCCATTGTCTTGGCTGATCTCGAGCCTCGTAATTTCCTTGATGATTATCGACAATAATTATTGTTTGTCCCCGCAGGATAAACAATATCGATAGAATAATCACGTTCTTTTTAATGAGTCTACACTTCACTAAGCCAATAACCCCCATTTTTAAATCAAATACACAAAAGTCAGAAAAAACAAGGTCACAATGAGAGAGTGGTAGCACAACTTTCTTGTAAAAGTTTTCCAATGGGCCTAAGATATTCTGCTGAAATATTGAGAGGTATTTTTTAGAGTTATTATCGTTGGGTTTCGATGGCATCACACTTTATAGACGTCTTACACTGGGCCTGTTGAGGCGTTGACCTGAGCACTATTCCCTCTTTTAACTTGAATATTGGTCTTCCACTATCACGTCGTCCTTTATGACTGGTTTCAAACCATAGGTCCGTAGAATAGATATCTGTCCTTTGTTCTACACTTGGCGGTATTGAACGTGCTGTTCGGTAATTTCAGTATGCCTGGCATGGGGAAGTCTTATTTTAAAGTCTCGGAATATGTATCCACAATTCTTATCAACAAGTTGACCATTTTTGCCAGGAATTCGATTCTTGAATTATGCAAACCATTTTGAAGTTTTGAAAATTCCGTCAGTTTCTCCATGCACTGGAGACATATGGCCGAGGGAAATCCATTGTCTTGGCTGATCTCGAGCCTCGTAATTTCCTTGATGATTATCGACAATAATTATTGTTTGTCCCCGCAGGATAAACAATATCGATAGAGTAATCACGTTCTTTTTTTGAGTCTACACTTCACTAAGCCAATAACCCCCATTTTTAAATCAAATACACAAAAGTCAGAAAAAACAAGGTCACAATGAGAGAGTGGTAGCACAACTTTCTTGTAAAAGTTTTCCAATAGGCCTAAGATATTCTGCTGAAATATTGAGAGGTATTTTTTAGAGTTATTATCGTTGAGTTTCGACGGCATCACACTTTATAGACGTCTTACACTGGGCCTGTTGAGGCGTTGACCTGAGCACTATTCCCTCTTTTAACTTGAATGTTGGTCTTCCACTATCACGTCGTCCTTTATGACTGGTTTCAAACCATAGGTCCGTAGAATAGATATCTGTCCTTTGTTCTACACCTGGCGGTATTGAACGTGCTGTTCGGTAATTTCAGTATGCCTGGCATGGGGAAGTCTTATTTTAAAGTCTCGGAATATGTATCCACAATTCTTATCAACAAGTTGACCATTTCTGCCAGGAATTCGATTCTTGAATTATGCAAACCATTTTGAAGTTTTGCAAAATTCCGTCAGGTTCTCCATACACTGGAGACATATGGCCGAGGGATATCCATTGTCTTGGCTGATCTCGAGCCTCGTAATTTCCTTGATGATTAGCGACTTTAATTATCATTTGTCCCAGCTGCATAAACAATATCGATAGAATAATCACGTTCTTTTTAATGAGTCTACACTTCACGAAGCCAATAACCCCCATTTTTAAATCAAATACACAAAAGTCAAAAAAAACAAGGTCACAATGAGAGAATTGTAGCACAACTTTCTAGTAATAGTTTTCCAATGGGCTTAATATATTCTGCTGAAATAATGAGAGGTATTTTTTAGAGTTATTATCATTGAGTTTCGATGGCATCACACTTTCTAGACGTCTAACACTGGGCCTGTTGAGGCGTTGACCTGAGCACTATTCCCTCTTTTAACTTGAATGTTGGTCTTCCACTATCACGTCGTCCTTTATGACTGGTTTCAAACCATAGGTCCGTAGAATAGATATCTGTCCTTTGTTCTACACCTGGCAGTATTAAACGTGCTTTTCGGTAATTTCAGTATGCCTGGCATGGGGAAGTCTTATTTTAAAGTCTCGGAATATGTATCCACAATTCTTATCAACAAGTTGACCATTTTTGCCAGGAATTCGATTCTTGAATTATGCAAACCATTTTGAAGTTTTGAAAATTCCGTCAGTTTCTCCACACACTGGAGACATATGGCCGAGAGAAATCCATTGTCTTGGCTGATCTATAGCCTCGTAATTTCCTTGATGATTATCGACTTTAATTATCATTTGTCCCAGGTGGATAAACAATATCGATAGAATAATCACGTTCTTTTTAATTAGTCTACACTTCACGAAGTCAATAACCTCCATTTTTCACTCAAATACACAAAAACTCAGAAAAAGCAAGGTCACAATTAGATAGTGGTAGCACAACTTTCTTGAAAATGTTTTCCAATGGGCCTAAGATAGTCTGCTGAAATATTGAGAGGTATTTTTTAGAGTTATTATCGTTGAGTTTCGATGGCATCTCACTTTCTAGACGTCTTACACTGGGCCTGTTGAGGCGTTCACCTGAGCACTATTCTCTCTTTTACCTTGAATGTTGGTCTTACAACTATCAGCTCGTCCTTTGTGACTGGTTTCACAACCATAGGTCCGTAGAATAGATATCTGTCCTTTATTTTATACCTGGCAGTATTGAACGTGCTGTTCGGTAATTTCAGTATGCCTGGCATGGGGAAGTCTTATTTTAAAGTCTCGGAATATGTATCCACAATTCATATCAACAAGTTGACCATTTCTGCCAGGAATTCGATTCTTGAATTATGCAAACCATTTTGAAGTTTTGAAAATTCCGTCAGTTTCTCCATGCACTGGAGACATATGGCCGAGAGAAATCCATTGTCTTGGCTGATCTATAGCCTCGTAATTTCCTTGATGATTATCGACTTTAATTATCATTTGTCCCAGGTGGATAAACAATATCGATAGAATAATCACGTTCTTTTTAATTAGTCTACACTTCACGAAGTCAATAACCTCCATTTTTCACTCAAATACACAAAAACTCAGAAAAAGCAAGGTCACAATTAGATAGTGGTAGCACAACTTTCTAGTAATAGTTTTCCAATGGGCTTAATATAGTCTGCTGAAATATTGAGAGGTATTTTTTAGAGTTATTATCGTTGAGTTTCGATGGCATCACACTTTATAGACGTCTTACACTGGGCCTGTTGAGGCGTTGACCTGAGCACTATTCCCTCTTTTAACTTGAATATTGGTCTTCCACTATCACGTCGTCCTTTATGACTGGTTTCAAACCATAGGTCCGTAGAATAGATATCTGTCCTTTGTTCTACACCTGGCGGTATTGAACGTGCTGTTCGGTAATTTCAGTATGCCTGGCATGGGGAAGTCTTATTTTAAAGTCTCGGAATATGTATCCACAATTCTTATCAACAAGTTGACCATTTTTGCCAGGAATTCGATTCTTTAATTATGCAAACCATTTTGAAGTTTTGAAAATTCCGTCAGTTTCTCCATGCACTGGAGACATATGGCCGAGGGAAATCCATTGTCTTGGCTGATCTCGAGCCTCGTAATTTCCTTGATGATTAGCGACTTTAATTATCATTTGTCCCAGCTGCATAAACAATATCGATAGAATAATCACGTTCTTTTTAATGAGTCTACACTTCACGAAGCCAATAACCCCCATTTTTAAATCAAATACACAAAAGTCAGAAAAAACAAGGTCACAATGAGAGAATTGTAGCACAACTTTCTAGTAATAGTTTTCCAATGGGCTTAATATATTCTGCTGAAATAATGAGAGGTATTTTTTAGAGTTATTATCATTGAGTTTCGATGGCATCACACTTTCTAGACGTCTAACACTGGGCCTGTTGAGGCGTTGACCTGAGCACTATTCCCTCTTTTAACTTGAATGTTGGTCTTCCACTATCACGTCGTCCTTTATGACTGGTTTCAAACCATAGGTCCGTAGAATAGATATCTGTCCTTTGTTCTACACCTGGCAGTATTAAACGTGCTGTTCGGTAATTTCAGTATGCCTGGCATGGGGAAGTCTTATTTTAAAGTCTCGGAATATGTATCCACAATTCTTATCAACAAGTTGACCATTTTTGCCAGGAATTCGATTCTTGAATTATGCAAACCATTTTGAAGTTTTGAAAATTCCGTCAGTTTCTCCACACACTGGAGACATATGGCCGAGAGAAATCCATTGTCTTGGCTGATCTATAGCCTCGTAATTTCCTTGATGATTATCGACTTTAATTATCATTTGTCCCAGGTGGATAAACAATATCGATAGAATAATCACGTTCTTTTTAATTAGTCTACACTTCACGAAGTCAATAACCTCCATTTTTCACTCAAATACACAAAAACTCAGAAAAAGCAAGGTCACAATTAGATAGTGGTAGCACAACTTTCTAGTAATAGTTTTCCAATGGGCTTAATATAGTCTGCTGAAATATTGAGAGGTATTTTTTAGAGTTATTATCGTTGAGTTTCGATGGCATCACACTTTATAGACGTCTTACACTGGGCCTGTTGAGGCGTTCACCTGAGCACTATTCTCTCTTTTACCTTGAATGTTGGTCTTACAACTATCAGCTCGTCCTTTGTGACTGGTTTCACAACCATAGGTCCGTAGAATAGATATCTGTCCTTTATTTTATACCTGGCAGTATTGAACGTGCTGTTCGGTAATTTCAGTATGCCTGGCATGGGGAAGTCTTATTTTAAAGTCTCGGAATATGTATCCACAATTCATATCAACAAGTTGACCATTTCTGCCAGGAATTCGATTCTTGAATTATGCAAACCATTTTGAAGTTTTGAAAATTCCGTCAGTTTCTCCATGCACTGGAGACATATGGCCGAGGGAAATCCATTGTCTTGGCTGATCTCGAGCCTCGTAATTTCCTTGATGATTATCGACAATAATTATTGTTTGTCCCCGCAGGATAAACAATATCGATAGAATAATCACGTTCTTTTTAATGAGTCTACACTTCACTAAGCCAATAACCCCCATTTTTAAATCAAATACACAAAAGTCAGAAAAAACAAGGTCACAATGAGAGAGTGGTAGCACAACTTTCTTGTAAAAGTTTTCCAATGGGCCTAAGATATTCTGCTGAAATATTGAGAGGTATTTTTTAGAGTTATTATCGTTGGGTTTCGATGGCATCACACTTTATAGACGTCTTACACTGGGCCTGTTGAGGCGTTGACCTGAGCACTATTCCCTCTTTTAACTTGAATATTGGTCTTCCACTATCACGTCGTCCTTTATGACTGGTTTCAAACCATAGGTCCGTAGAATAGATATCTGTCCTTTGTTCTACACTTGGCGGTATTGAACGTGCTGTTCGGTAATTTCAGTATGCCTGGCATGGGGAAGTCTTATTTTAAAGTCTCGGAATATGTATCCACAATTCTTATCAACAAGTTGACCATTTTTGCCAGGAATTCGATTCTTGAATTATGCAAACCATTTTGAAGTTTTGAAAATTCCGTCAGTTTCTCCATGCACTGGAGACATATGGCCGAGGGAAATCCATTGTCTTGGCTGATCTCGAGCCTCGTAATTTCCTTGATGATTATCGACAATAATTATTGTTTGTCCCCGCAGGATAAACAATATCGATAGAGTAATCACGTTCTTTTTTTGAGTCTACACTTCACTAAGCCAATAACCCCCATTTTTAAATCAAATACACAAAAGTCAGAAAAAACAAGGTCACAATGAGAGAGTGGTAGCACAACTTTCTTGTAAAAGTTTTCCAATAGGCCTAAGATATTCTGCTGAAATATTGAGAGGTATTTTTTAGAGTTATTATCGTTGAGTTTCGACGGCATCACACTTTATAGACGTCTTACACTGGGCCTGTTGAGGCGTTGACCTGAGCACTATTCCCTCTTTTAACTTGAATGTTGGTCTTCCACTATCACGTCGTCCTTTATGACTGGTTTCAAACCATAGGTCCGTAGAATAGATATCTGTCCTTTGTTCTACACCTGGCGGTATTGAACGTGCTGTTCGGTAATTTCAGTATGCCTGGCATGGGGAAGTCTTATTTTAAAGTCTCGGAATATGTATCCACAATTCTTATCAACAAGTTGACCATTTCTGCCAGGAATTCGATTCTTGAATTATGCAAACCATTTTGAAGTTTTGCAAAATTCCGTCAGGTTCTCCATACACTGGAGACATATGGCCGAGGGATATCCATTGTCTTGGCTGATCTCGAGCCTCGTAATTTCCTTGATGATTAGCGACTTTAATTATCATTTGTCCCAGCTGCATAAACAATATCGATAGAATAATCACGTTCTTTTTAATGAGTCTACACTTCACGAAGCCAATAACCCCCATTTTTAAATCAAATACACAAAAGTCAAAAAAAACAAGGTCACAATGAGAGAATTGTAGCACAACTTTCTAGTAATAGTTTTCCAATGGGCTTAATATATTCTGCTGAAATAATGAGAGGTATTTTTTAGAGTTATTATCATTGAGTTTCGATGGCATCACACTTTCTAGACGTCTAACACTGGGCCTGTTGAGGCGTTGACCTGAGCACTATTCCCTCTTTTAACTTGAATGTTGGTCTTCCACTATCACGTCGTCCTTTATGACTGGTTTCAAACCATAGGTCCGTAGAATAGATATCTGTCCTTTGTTCTACACCTGGCAGTATTAAACGTGCTTTTCGGTAATTTCAGTATGCCTGGCATGGGGAAGTCTTATTTTAAAGTCTCGGAATATGTATCCACAATTCTTATCAACAAGTTGACCATTTTTGCCAGGAATTCGATTCTTGAATTATGCAAACCATTTTGAAGTTTTGAAAATTCCGTCAGTTTCTCCACACACTGGAGACATATGGCCGAGAGAAATCCATTGTCTTGGCTGATCTATAGCCTCGTAATTTCCTTGATGATTATCGACTTTAATTATCATTTGTCCCAGGTGGATAAACAATATCGATAGAATAATCACGTTCTTTTTAATTAGTCTACACTTCACGAAGTCAATAACCTCCATTTTTCACTCAAATACACAAAAACTCAGAAAAAGCAAGGTCACAATTAGATAGTGGTAGCACAACTTTCTTGAAAATGTTTTCCAATGGGCCTAAGATAGTCTGCTGAAATATTGAGAGGTATTTTTTAGAGTTATTATCGTTGAGTTTCGATGGCATCTCACTTTCTAGACGTCTTACACTGGGCCTGTTGAGGCGTTCACCTGAGCACTATTCTCTCTTTTAACTTGAATGTTGGTCTTACAACTATCAGCTCGTCCTTTGTGACTGGTTTCACAACCATAGGTCCGTAGAATAGATATCTGTCCTTTATTTTATACCTGGCAGTATTGAACGTGCTGTTTGGTAATATCAGCACGTTTGGCATTTGGAAGTCCAATTGTAAAGTGTGGGAATATGTATCCACAATTCTTATCCAAAAACTAACCTTTTCCATCTGGAATTAGATTTTTGACTTAATGCACACCATTTTTAAATTTTGCAAAATTCCGTCAGTTTCTCCATACACTGGAGACATATGGCCGAGGGATATCCATTGTCTTGGCTGATCTCGAGCCTCGTAATTTCCTTGATGATTAGCGACTTTAATTATCATTTGTCCCAGCTGCATAAACAATATCGATAGAATAATCACGTTCTTTTTAATGAGTCTACACTTCACGAAGCCAATAACCCTCAAATACACAAAAATCAGAAAAAACAAGGTCACAATGTGAGAATTGTAGCACAACTTTCTAGTAATAGTTTTCCAATGGGCTTAATATATTCTGCTGAATTAATGAGAGGCATTTTTAGAGTTATTATCGTTGAATTTCGATGGAATCTCACTTTATAGACGTCTAACACTGGGCCTGTTGAGGCGTTGACCTGAGCACTATTCCCTCTTTTAACTTGAATGTTGGTCTTCCACTATCACGTCGTCCTTTATGACTGGTTTCAAACCATAGGTCCGTAGAATAGATATCTGTCCTTTGTTCTACACCTGGCAGTATTAAACGTGCTGTTCGGTAATTTCAGTATGCCTGGCATGGGGAAGTCTTATTTTAAAGTCTCGGAATATGTATCCACAATTCTTATCAACAAGTTGACCATTTTTGCCAGGAATTCGATTCTTGAATTATGCAAACCATTTTGAAGTTTTGAAAATTCCGTCAGTTTCTCCACACACTGGAGACATATGGCCGAGAGAAATCCATTGTCTTGGCTGACCTCGAGGCTCACAAGTTCCTTGATTATTATCGACACTTATTATTATTTGTCCCAGCTGGATCAACAATTTCGATTGAATTATCGTGTTTCTTTTGATAGAGTCTACACTTCCCGATGCCAATGACCTCCATTTTCAAACCAAATACACAAAAACTCGGAAAAAATGTCACAATGTGAGAGTTGTAGGTCAACTTTCTAGTAAAAGTTTTCCGTCGAACCAAAATTCTTTGACTTTCCACGTATTGGTAAATGGTTTATTTCACGCGGGACATAAATATAGGGAGCGTATGCTCGAAAGTGTACTTCGATGAAACTAAAAGTGTCGGCTGAAATGCAGTCTTAAGCAGAGAAACATTACATTTATATGATACACATAAATTTAGCTCTTGTTTGGAGGACATGTTATGTCATTCCTACTGGCTGCTGCACTGATTTGGTCGAACGAAGTAGATAGTAATGCTATTTCGTTTTCTCCCCTTACCGTATAACCCGTGTACCAGCACATTCTTCATACGGCAGAACCGGGTTGTGTATTGCCCTGTCGACTGATTCATGTTTTTGGTACGCATAATGCTTCATGAATAAGAGCAATTAATTTTTGCTCAACCGTATTTCACTGTTGGTCATCCTCTTCAATGTCTTATTTTAGGAGGACTTTTAATAGACTTTTCAACTGTATTTGTCTAGTATATAGATACCTTATCTGGCTTATGAATAATGACAACCTACGCAGTCCTAGATACTCCTGTAATAAGATTGTATACCATGCAGGAGCTAATATTCCGAGAAAATAATAATAATAATTCTTTGTACCAAAAATCCGAAGCCAATTACTAGATACTTAATACATGGACGAACACACACAATCATGCCTAGAGAGGTGTAAATGTCCTATTCAGGTGGGACTTGAACCCGCGACCTTCGGTTTGGCAGGCGAGGACTTTACCCCGCCGCCGCCGAGGCCGACTAGTCCAATTTACGAACTCATCTGACGAAAATCTAGAAATATGGACAAGTGCACTAGCGCACAATGGGAATTAGGAATACGATGACGACTCGTCACGACACCGAATCAGCAGACGGAGGGCACTGAATAGACTGTGCATGGGTGATCGGCTATTTTTGCTGTTTCTTCAGCGGCCTTTCCTGTTATTCCCTGGGTAGTCCCTACAAGACTATTCGCGATCGGAGCGTGAGGGTGAGGTGGCTAGCTTAGACCCACCTTTTCACTCCCGAGCGGCATCTGGTCGTGGCTGTTCCCTCCGGTCGTCTCGTTCGGTAACTTTGGGAAGAGGGTCAGATCGGAGTAAATCTCCGTGCACGCTCAGGGAAATCGTGCGGGTCCCCTTCCTAGCGAGTAGTTGGTAGGATAGGGAGATGCTTGGGTGAGGCCAGCTGTGCCCGCACCGCTGGTCGGTCGGATCGGTTGGATACCCGCAACGGCGTCTCACCAGATTTCACTGTCTTTAATAGGACATAGTGGGTAGAGAGGAGACTACCCCAGCGAAGATACCAGTCTGTCATACCTCTGAAAAGGGGGGAAAGATCTTAGAGAAACTAAGGGATCCAAGGTAATCCAGAAATGAAACTATAGCATCACCGGACATTATTGCCATAGTACTTTTAAAGAGCAACCACACAAGGAATCATCCTGAAACTAGGACGAACGCGGTATAGGATTTTTTATATTAACGACGCAATTATGGAAACGGAGGAACAAATTTTCAAGATAAATGTTATTACCGGAATATATGACCACAACAGGAGTAGGTGCAACCTATAATTGTTACCAGCAATAAATTTTTTGCTATTGCTGACTTAGCACCAACTTAGCATTGCTTAGAGGCACAATCATCCTCAACATTTTCAAATACAGACAAGGTATCGAGTAAGCCAGAAGAGACCAGCACGCCAACAAATAAATGGCCGCCGCCGATGGATATCTTCGGCATGATTAATATGACAGAATTATCCTAAAACTAAGAAAAATGTCGAAGGATAGAACATTTAAGAATAAGAAAGGAATAGATTGCTCTCACCTACAATTAAAGAAGATTAAAGTCTACGACATTGTTGTAGCTCTCCTTGATAAAGTGTATGCGCAAAAAGCAACCTGGGGATCAAAGGATGAAGGCGTGGAGAGATACGTCATCCAAGATCTAGATTATGGTACATACTTGGAATTTACTAGGGAAAAACTAGAGGCAGTAGGTATCGCAAAAATAATCTTAAGTATTAAATGCGTTTGCTTTCGACCAATAAAAACCACTCCTTATCAGTACACGCACCCAAAAAGGTGTTACAACTGCAACCGCTACAACTATGGATGGCGAAATTGTACTGCTTTGCCGAGATGCTATCGGTTTGCGGGGAGCATGAGGGAAGAAACTGCCCCGAGACATCCCATTGAATGATGTAATTGTGGAAAAGTTCATGAGGCAAATTCAACGGAATGCGACGTATAATAAGTCCGCGAAGAGGGACTAAAAGAAAGAAGAAACATCGGCCAAAGTAAAAGAAAAAAATAAAATGGAGTAAACACGAGGAAATGCGCATCGGTTAATTGATGGTTTTTACAATGATGTGGAAAAGGTCGAGCATGAAATGCACCCCAAAGAAAGGTTGCAGAATAAAACAGCTGTCAGAATGAAAACCGATCTCCCTCCTATCTAACCTAGAGAAGCTGATGGAAAGGGTTGTGGTAACAAAGATTAAAGTGCACGCGAACTAAACTATCCCACCAGAGCAATTCAGCTTTCAAGCAACAAACCCATCAGGTGGCCGTTTTTTAGTCAGACGCATTGTGCAGTAAAATATCAGCAATTGGAATCTTCCTTGATATTTCAGAAGCTTTCGACAGAGTCTGGTATGATGGCCTAAAATAAAAAATGGCAAATGCCCGGCTGGGTCTTAAAATGAATAAAATCCTACTTGACGAATCGTTAATTCCAAGTAAAATGGAATGGCGAAAAGTCAGCAGAATAAGACGTAAAAGCTGGTGTCCTGCAGGGATCGATGTTTGGGCTTCTATTCTTTAATATTTATATAGCCGATTTGCCAGTAAATCGAAAAGACTGGGACTGTATGGTTTCAATACATGCTGATGGCGTACCTATAGTGGCGAGAAGTAAATCGATGGTTCTAGTGAAAGAATACGCCGAAGATGAAATGATACCTATAATAAATTGGTAAAATTAATGGAGACTGAGGATAAATACTGATGAGACACACAGGGTCGCTGTCGCTAGACCAAGAGCGGAAGAAGCTCCAGGCAGTTGCTTACAAATCAATGGGCAACTAATCCCTTAGCAAGAAAGTGCCAAGTATGTACCTAGTTAATAATATTGGGAAAGGACTGACGTTTCGCTTTCATGTAAACGAAATTGTAAAGAAGTTAAAAAATATGAGGGCAATATTAGCACCAATACTTGGTCATAATTGCACACCGAGGCAAAAAAAAGTAAAAATATATGAAATAATAATAAAGCCAATAGTGTTATACGGGACACCGGCATGGGTTGGTTTAACCCATTGCCTCACCAGAAAGAAACTGGTAATAACCGAAAGAATGATATAAGGACACATACTTATGCTCTCCCCATGGATGAAAACTGAA
This sequence comes from Ceriagrion tenellum, assembly GCA_963169105.1. Lineage (NCBI taxonomy): Eukaryota > Metazoa > Arthropoda > Insecta > Odonata > Coenagrionidae > Ceriagrion > Ceriagrion tenellum. The sequence goes on along the minus strand of OY720638.1, from coordinate 104,229,185 downwards.
AAAGTCTATGAGGAGGCCGGAATACAAATAATCACAGAAACAATAAAATGAAATACCAATCTGGAGGCCAATATCCGTTTTGTTCGGGCAGGATGAATGGGAGGACTCTTAATTTGCATTCTGTTCAAAATGTATCATATTCACTCTAAATATCACCGGATCTAGAATATGTTATTTAACCAAAATATTTATTATGCAGCTTAATGAGACTATATCCGTAAAATAATTTTCCGTGAACAGGATTTGGTTGTATAAAGTGTTATGGGCCGTCTGCGTCCAAAAATGTCCTAAACCCGTATATTCCATGTCCGGCACACACTCAATCCTGAAAAACCATGCTGTGGAGTGCTATGTTAAGAGATGTTTTTCATTCGCATGATGATACATGTGTGAGGGAAATGTCATAAGGGCCAGTCCCTTATATGACTGTGGATAATCCTTTCCAGCCATTTCCATAAAAATTACAGTTGACTGATTTCTTGATAAGAGTTAGCTCTTGTCTTTTCAGTCTTTTATGACTAAAATTTATAAACAAATTAACTCTTTCTTAGGGCTCTAGAAATGTATCCATATTCCCGGCGGAGCGAAATACCATAACGATTTCAATAAATTGCATGTCATACCCTACCTGTAGTATTGTGAGGATTATTTCATTATTTTCTGCATATTTGGGTGTGGTGAAGCTGACAATTTTCCAATTTTATGCCGATCTCCGTTTTGTCTGGCCAGCTCAGATGGGAGATCACCTTATTTGGGTGTCGTACAAGATATAGATATGCTTATATCACTCAGAATGTCAACAGATGTTGAATTCTTTCTTCCATGGAAAAATCTCTTGCACAGCTTACTGGAAATATATCCGTAAAACATTGTAACATAAAACAATTCAGGTATTTGAGTGCCTTGGAGACGAACTTACAATTTTAGTGGGCATGCATTCTGGTACGTGTATAAGGGATTTCCCTTCAAGGCCCATCACTTGAGTGCCTGTCAATTAACTTTTCCAACGCTTTCTTTCTGAAGGATATGAAATATATTTCTTGGAGTACTTTATCTTATGTCTAGAAATGCTATCCTGGCTTAGGTATAATGACAACCTGGGTGTTCCTTTAGGCTCTAGTATTTTATCTGTATGCCAGCAGAAGCTGAAATTCCAAGCGGTTGGAAGAAACAGCAAATCTGTCAACTCCTGTAGAAGTGTGGGGAAGATTCTATCCTCTTGTGCAAATTTGTAAGGGATGATGAACATAAAATTCCATTTCGCAACGTTGTATGTTATGATGCTAAAAGCCAATCTCTGTTCTTTCCAGCCAAGACGAATGGGAGGACATCTAATTTGCATGTCGTATAAGATGTTGATGTATTCCACTCCTTCTGAATGCCAACAGATATTCAGTAGTTTCTTCATTGGAATAATTTTTATTTGAGTTGTACTCAAGTGTTCAATAAATTACTGTAAAATTCTTAACACTCAATTAAAATAAGAGACTGACCTTCATTTTTAAAGATCTTTTAGTAAACAATAATTGATAGATATGCATAAAAATCCTTCAGCCTCAATGAAAGTATACACCAAATAACACGCCATCCAAATAAATTGTAAATCTCATCACTGCTTTGTAGGAAAGCATATTATTCAATTACTTCAAGCTGATCTAAATGCCATTCACAGACATGGTAATTTAGGCATACTTGAAGCGATCATGAAAACATTGTTTTTGAGTCCATACATACATCCAATGGAAAGAGTTCCTAACACCAATTAATTACTCTGAGCATATAGAAAATTACTTTTACAGCACCACAAAATATTACCTTAAATATACATGTTAAGCTTTAAACAAAGCAAATAATAAATTAGCTTTCAAATTAAGACGTAATTTATGAAATAATAGCAATATATACTTTATACCTCCCAAACAGCTAGTTCCAAAGTTGAGTGCCTAGTGGGGGATGGAGTTTCCTATGTGCCAAACTTGGCCCAAGAGGTTCAACAATAGGTTATGGTCCATTATTTGACCCTCTTGAAAATGAATCAGTAGCAAATGGGGAGGAGGTGACAATGAAATGTTTCCATTACATAGTCATGAAAAATAAAGGCACACACACACCGATGTCACTTTTCAGTTGTTTAGAAAACTCCAGGAATCTCTCGATATGGCACTCTAGCACTATATCTTTCCCAAGCAGCATTATACTGCTGCAGGCACCTATTACCGTCGCAAGGTAGTGGATACCAGGCCCTGTTCTTCCATCCTTCCTGGCCGCACAATATGCTCGTACGCGCAAATAAAAAGGCTGGATGGATGAAAAATCATCAAAGATTGGCTGCAAAATGTGTGGTACATTGCATTTTTTTATTAAAAATTGTAAAGTTGAACACCTATAAGTAAGTTGAGATTACGTCAAATGTGATCAAAATGAACTGAATTAATCCTTTGATCAAAACTGTTTACTTTATTCAAATGTGATCTACGGTTCGAATAAAAAGGCGGTAAGTTTGTAACCATGTATGATACGCACCCTTCTTTTTTGACGAATTTTTACAGAAAAAAATGCATACTATATACGGAAAATTACGGTACATATGGAATTTGAAGTTTCTGAAATCAGCCACATCGTCCATGCAATTGTTGGAAATCATCGCTGACTCTCTGTTTTCCTCACTTTCAGCTAGTTAAAAAAGTTCTTTACACCATTATATTACCTATAGCTCATAGGAAATTACATCTACAACTCCGCAGATATTTATTTTGATTAAACTAAGTAATATTAAAACAAAGGAAGAAATACATTGGCTTTCAAGATATAAATGTTATGAGCTAATCAATATAAATATAAAAATAAATACTTTTACCTTCTTAACAGCCATTTCACAAGTAAAGGACCAGCTGAGGAATGGAATCCCCCTTATCTTTTCTAAGGGCAAAAATTACGGTCCAAGAGCTTCAGCTATTGGCTCTTTTCCGCCATTTGGTCCCCTTGCAAAAATTCGATAGTCATATGCAGAATAGGAGACAATGAAATGTTCCAATCACTATCAGGTTGGGAGTCTTACAGCTGGAAAAATCAACTAATTGGCAATGGATCTGAATCAATCCTTCCTTTGAAAAGATCCTCAAGATATTCAGTCTACCATTTGATGCACATCGTCTTGTAGTTTTCAAAGACTGTAAAATTCTCCATGCAATTGCTAAAAATCATCACTGCCAGTGTATCATCCTTGCAAACATCCAAATGAAGGAGTGTTTGGGAAATTTTCCGTATGAGTAAATAATTCGTTCTATAATGGTAAGAGATGTTGATTTAAAATCGCAGGGTCTACTGCAAAGCCTAGAGTTGGGAATTCTACAGCCCAACATCTTTTATTTTGTCGCCTTAACGCTTCTGCAGCATATTGATGTAAATAAGGAGCCAGTAACATACTCTTTAGATGTAACACCTTGTGACGCCTAGGAGACAAATACCATTCTTGCTATATCTGTTTTCAAACAAGGTATACAATTCTAAATTTATGAAATAATCCCATCGTACTGTACGGAATCGACTTAGCACATCACCAAAAGATATTAGAAAATTTTTCAATCCCTTAACCTTTCATGGCCGCCAATTGGAAGTCCGCATGCTCGTCCTTCGCCATCTTCCTCCACTTTTTCTATTACATCGAGAGAGAGAGAGAGAGAGAGCAGTTGCGTGCGGAGCTTACGATGTTCGTCCAGATACGATTACAAGTTTGCGACGGGAAGATACAGAACATAAACCACAATGGAATTCCGACCTGAAAAAAGGAATTGCGGAAGAAAGATCGTGTATACTTCTTTCCCACGAAGAAGTTTTTGGAGGACGGGAGTGATATGTTCTAAGTGCACGTGTTTCGATTTACTGAGAAGTACATTCGAGTTTTTTCCTCCTCATTTCAGTTATAAGTACGCTTCTCAGTTTTCAATTCCCCATCTCAACGAGGGTTTTTGTTTCCGTGGCTTTTGTAGCTGAAATGTGTCATTTTCGAGCCAGTTTGTTAAATCAAAAACCTGTTGCGGCGTGCTAACACGATGCATGTCGCCAATCCCAATTCACTCGGAAATTCACCGTCAGTCACTGGAAAAACACGGTCAAAATCACTGTTAAGTCACTGATTAGCCACTGGTCATGTCACTTAGTCACTGGGAAAGTCACTGTCCCAATTCGCTGGAAAAATCACTGAGTAATCTCTGTCAGTCACGACAAAGTCACCGTCAAAATCACTGTAAAGTCACTGGCAGAGTCACTGATAAGTCACTGTTCATGTTACTTAGTCACGAGGAAAGTCACTGTCCCATTTCACTGGGAAAGTTACTGAGTAGTCACTGTCAGTCACGGAAAAATCACTGTCAAATCACTGTAAACATTGTCAGTCACTGAATAGTCACTGGCTATATCACTGTCTGCGTCACTGGATATTTTCGCCAGGGCAGTCACCCAACATTTACATTCAGAATTGAAAACTGCTGAATGAAATATAAAACAGCAACAGAAAAGAAATGTCAGAATATGTTTATTTTCCTCTATCCCATTAGTCGATGTAGGTCTAAGCCATCCCTGCCATTGGGAAGAATTAATTTCTGCTTTTGGCAAAGGCATCACAGCTACAAGAACAGTATTGCAACAGATCTTTAAATGGCATTTGAATGCCAGTTTTTGAGTTGTGAAAATCATGAATCTCATTTTAAACATTTTGTTTTCAGTTGTCCTCAAAGTTTGTGTTAAAAGATATGTATGGAACTGAGCCAGGCGAAACCAGTTTAATATTGCATATTCCCTTGCTATTAGGTGTTTTCTGTGACTGCAAGTAGATTAAGTGTTGAAAATCAAAAGAGGTCCTCAATCTTAGAATGTGGTTAACATGAACTCCTCTCATGTATATTGTATATTTTTCATTGTTCATTTTTCTATCTCAGTGATAAGTAAAGATTTTTTACAATTTCATTCATAGGCCACTACTTGTATATATATTCAGTTGAATTTATTTTTATATGCTTTTATTTTGTTGCATTTCTGTTATTTTCCTGTTTGCATTTTTTTAATTTTTTAATGTATGGATTTACATTAATCACTTAGCATATTGTAAATTTATGTGATATTTAAACTGTATTTCTAAGTCTCATGTTTTATGCAGGAGTCATATGACTAATACTTTTTCCCTCAATGCCCAGGCCAGTAAATAATATTGGTATTATTTCACGAGGATAAATACTCTTTGCCTCTTTTATTGGTTTTTATATGCTTCTTAAAAATGTTTTCTGATGAATTACATCCTTTCTATGCCTGCACATGTTTAATTCACACACCAACATTTTAGCCAAATGTTTGCCATGTGGATGTAGTTGTTGCTAGTGAAATTCTCTGTTGTGGCGTTCTTCAAGTTGGTAAGTTTCATTAATTTTACATCTCTGATATACTCTCATTGTTCTTAATATAATGCATATGTGTTTAAGGTATGTAGTTCATGTTGGCAAAATGTTTCTGCAAAATATACAAAAGTTCTCATCATCATTTTTGTCGTTTCCAGTTCCTTAGGCAGAAAAAGGTTTCTCATATACCTAGCCCATGATGAAGTCCTTACTCAGGTGTCATTGGAGAACACTGGTTAATTAGGTACATACACATATAACTAAATAACCATAAGTGTATGTAACAAAATGGCAGTGTATGTTGCTATGAAGCTGAGTATGATTGTTTTCTTGGGTTGGGGATCTCTTTTCCTTATGGGATCGGCCAATAAAAAAAGAGAAATGATACCATGCTGATAACCTCCTGGGTGGTAGTGGAATTATCAGCTAATTATCATTAAATACTTGTCAACAATTGACTAAAATCCATCCTCACCTACAGTTTTTGTTGACATCCAGTTACCCTAAATTACCCATTTCATTTCAACTATGAATACAATCTTATCAATGCAAATACTTATACCCTCATCCTTATGCTGCAATATACCTAATCAGAATAATCAAAATGAATTGAAACATTTCTATTGCATTTTTTCAATCATTTCAATCAGGTTAAGCCCGATGCATCTTCTGAGGATAAATGGCATTATTTTTTGGCAATATTCATCTCTGTTAGAGATATTTTTCATACCGGTATGTTCCAAACAAATCGCGTTCGGGCAACGCCAAATTACGTTTGGACAATCCTGTTTTTTTTTATTTTCTTTATTTCTAGTACAGTATTACGATATATTTGTACACTATTACTTTTATGTATCAATAGTAATGGATTAATTTTAATAATAAATTAATAAATGGATACCATTAAACCATTTCTATTGCTATTTTCTCTCCTATTAAATCCTCTATTAGCTATTATTTGCAGAATTAAAATTAAAATTACAGGAGAGATAAGGCAATAATTACCGCTATATACCACGGTGATTTATCTCAATTGATAATAACGGTAATTTATCCATTTCTAGCCATGCATTTGTATATATTGTTATAGCAATGAAATTATCATTTCTCATTCTAATCAAGCTGAAGTGTAGGTACTTTGCTGGGCAATTGAGTGAATGAAGTGTTGATATTGAATGACATTATCATATGATATGACCATGGGGTAGTCCTTTTTTCTACCCTTAGCCCCACTGCTATGGAAGTTGCAGCATCCGCTTACATAATGTTCACTGATCTTGAGTATCCTTTTCCTTCGTTTACACAGTTTCATCCTGTTCAAGTAAAGAGCTCTATTGAGGTGAGAAGTTTATTATGAAGTGAATTTTCAGCCTCAAGAAATCCCTAGGGTGAACGCAATGGATCTGTAGAAGCCGACAGATGAGTCTTTACGGTTTTGCGGGTCTTCTTTGGCGTCATTTGGCTGATTGACGAAAACAATTTCACAGGTTTTCTTGCTAGCATCATAAGGTCCAAGAAACTTTTACCTGAAGGCACTAGTTGAAATGCCAGTGAATCTGCAATTGTCAAACAGCCAATGGACGCAGAAGTAGAGTGGGGAAATACAAACGTTCCCCCACCAACCCCACGGAAACCTACCAGCAAACACTTGGTAAAAAAAACCTTGTTTTTAAGCACGAATAACCGTATTTAAAGCGGCAAATGATTTGGAGTAATTGAACTGTGCGGTAACCGGGGACATTAACACCATCATGTGATCAAGAGAAGAACAAATTAGGCATTTCGTTGACAACAGCACTCCCTACCGTCGAGTACAAATTGCATAATAAGGTCAATTGCTTGAACACGGGAGTGACCGGGCCATGCCGCGAAAAGCTCTTCCAATCAAGCGCGCGTGATTATACATGTGCTCTTTGTTTCAGTAAGTATACGTAATCGAGCTATACATTATATCTGAGAAATAGAGCTATGTTATTTTATTTATACATGGAAGGAGAGAAATACGCTCCTTTTATTTCGTTCATAATGTGTTTCTTTATCTCCTCGTTAACCCCCATTAACTTGGGAGAAAATTAGTCTATGCAGAACAGGCGAGTGATAGAATTTTAGTCGTTGGGCGAAAGGGAGGTCCAACAATCTTAGTTATAATCTAGGTCTATATGCCTACCTCGAATCACTGAGAGGAAGAGGTAGATGGGGTATACGATCAGGTGGAGGAAATTAATGGAATAACTGGGAGCCAGCAGTTGGTAGTAATGAGGGATTAGAGCGCGGAGGTGGGTGAAGGAAAAGATGGTGGGCGATAGTGCGCTAGAAAAGAGAAATGACCGAGGCGAGAAAGCTGTAGAGTTTTACCGAATAAATAATCTAGTAATCATAAATACATGGTTCAGGCATCGAACTCGACGCAAGTACACAAATAAGAAGCCGGGAGATACCTATCAGTTTAAGAGAGATTATAATATGATGAGACAGATTCAGGAATAGCTAAAAAAATTGCATACTTATTTAGGGGCTGATGCATACAGCGGACACTAATCATTAGTGATGAAATGTCACCTTTAACTCAAAAAAGAAAACAAGGTGTAGAAGGGTGGAATACATAAGTATTGACTGGGACAATGAAGGAGAAGTTTCGAGAGCAGTTTGATAACGTCATGGGCAGAGATCGTGGAGTGAGATCGGTAGATGATGATCGGGGAGTTTGGAAAAGGAGATGTAGAGGCGGCGAATAAAACGATAGGTGTAGCGAGAGCAACCAAAATTAGAAAACATTGGGTCAAGGAGGGTATGATAATGGGGATGTATGAGGGAAGAAGAGGATGGAAAAGCGTACACTCAAAGCTCGCCCACTGGAAATTCAGGGATTTCAACATCAGGCTCAGAAGAGAAACAAATATAGCAAGAGAAGTATGGTGGAGAGAATCAATCGATTTCTTAGAAAAATTTTAGAAGGACAAAAGATCAAATGCTCCGTTTGTGTAAGTGAGCCAGTTGACGAGCGGTAGTAAGAGGGTGGGAATATCAGTGATTACAGGCAAGATAGGAAAGGTGATCATAGAGCCAAACGCTTTTCAAGAGAGGTGGAAGGAATACGTGGAAGAGCTTTGTGTTAAGGAAATGAGGCCCTGTAGATTGGGTGTAGAAAGAGAAGACGACATCGACAGAGAAGGAATCAGACAACGCATCTTACATAGTGAAATCGAAAGGGCTCTACGTGGCATGTAAAGGAATAAAGCGGTGAGAATAGATGACATACATGCGGAGTTTCTAAAGAAAATGGGGAAGAACAGAAGAAGGAAACTTTCTGCTCTAATTCATAGGATTCATGAGGACGGAGAGTGGCCGGAGGACTACACAAAGGCAACACCAGTTCCGATACCGAAGAAAATCAAGGCAAAAACTTGCGAAGATTATAGGTCAATTACCTTAATATCCCTCGCGGCCAAATTAATCCTTAGATATATTTAAAAAAGACTTAGAGCAAAGCCAAGGAATACCTGAGTGACGACCAGTTTGGATTTAGGAGAGGGACGTGGGCACTATAGTAGTGATGAGAACGCTACGGAGAAACGAAGAATATGGGCAGGATGTGTTATCTTGCTTAGTAGACTTGAGCCTGAATCACACGATCATTTTTTTTCGTCCCTTTTAAGGGATAGCTCCAATGATAGCTTTGCAGGGACCGTGACAATGATAGCTCGAGCTATCATTTTCTGAATCACACGGTCATTTTGGCCGTCCCTTTTTCCATCATTTTTTCCGTCCCTTTTCGCATCATTTCTATGTTAACTACTCTCATTTCATTGAAAGCCGAACGTGGCGTTAGAGTCGCTCTTTGCGGCCGAGCACTCTGATTGGCTAAATGGTGGAGTCAGCGATGCCTCCAGGGACGGAAAAAGGGACGTGCCCAGGGATAGAAAAAGCTATAGGGATCCCTATCGCTGGAGCCATCCCTGACTTTGTTCGAGTCACACGATCCTTTTCGAGCGATCATTTGAGCTATCATTGGAGCTATCCCTTAAAAGGGTCGGAAAAAGTGATCGTGTGATTCAGGCATTAGAGAAGACGTTTGATAAGATGGACGGGGCGAAATTATTGCGAGTGCTAAAAAAAATTACGGGTTAATTGGAGGGACAGACGTCTCATCCAGAATTTTTCTATGAACATGAGGGCACAGATAAGGACAGCCGACGGAGAATTGGAATGGGCCGTGAGAGGATGGATGGTGCGGCAGGTGTACTCAATATCGCTGTTACTTTTTTACGTGTATTCAGAAGAAATGGTAAGGGAGGAATGCGTTGAGAAAGAGGCAGGAGTAAATAAGAGGAGGCGAACTGAAAAAAAATCAGTGAGATTTGCAGACGGTCAGGCATCGGTGTGTTGGTTGGTCAAAGGGTTACAGTTAATGATGCACTTGAGGTGCATGGCGAGACATGTGATAGACGGTAAATCATAAGGAGACGAAAGTGATGAGGCTCTCAGGAAGCAAGAAGTCAGGTCAGAAGTCATGGGAGGTCAGAGAATCAAGTTAATCGCGCAGTTTGCGTATCTGGGTAGTATTTTGGAGGAGAATGGGTTTAGTGGTGAGGACATAAGGTGTAAAATTGCCATGGCTAAAGAAGCATTTTCAAAATGGAGGGAATTAATAAGGAAGTATGTGTAGAGACGAAAGGAAAAGACTGACAAAACCTTTAATATAGAGCGTGGCACTGAATGGGTCGGAGGTTTGGTCGTTTCATAGGGAGGATGTATGTAGACTTGAGGCATTTGAAATGAGGACGAGGAGAAGGATTTAGAGGGTGGTCTAGGTGGCGAGATGGACAAACGAGGAGGTACTGAATACGGTTGTTGAGAAGAGGAAAGAAGTGGCGGGGGTTCGGAGGAGGCGGAATAGATGTACGGAGGACGCTCTGAAAAGAGAGGCAATGTTGAAGAGGGTAATGAAGGGGAGAATGTTGGGGGAGAGTGGAAAATGAAGGAAAAGGATAGTCATTCTAGAAAAACTTAAAAGAGGAAGACGACATTAGGAATTAAAGAGGAACCTAATGGCGGATCACGAATAGGAGGAAAAACGGAACGATATATCAGGACGTAAGAACTAGCACTGTCCAAAAACCAACCAAACAGCTGGTACAATACTCAAATGAAATGAAGCCCCCATCCATGAATCGGTTTCTCTAAGAAAAATTGGTACTAACAGGGGTATCTATTATTAGCTATGCAATGGATTTATGAAACAAACCAAACGTTTTTTCGGCAGCTGAAGCATACGGTAAAAGGTACTTCATGGGTAGTAAGGAGAGTGTAATTTTACTTGATTTAATGGTATATACATAATTTTGAGTATTGACCAGAGTTAAATCTTATTGAAGAAATTCAAGATGGAGTGAAGGCCCTCCCACCCTTCACCAACACCTTTTCAGCCATGGAAGCCCGGCGGCCAGGAGGAAGAGGAGGAGAGAGAACCATGAGCTTGCTTTTAGAGTGCTTGAAGGAAAGCGACGTGGTGTGCATTAAATGAACCCTCATCAGGGCACTGTCGAGTTACATTACGATGAAGACCCATTACTTCGTGAGTTGCGTCGTAAATTTTCCACGTCAGAGGACCCTTATCCCTCCCACTGTCCCCATTTCAGTTCGTGGGTACTCGCGTTTCTGTAAGGAGTTCGGCAGGTGACTTGGGTACTGGTTAACGATTAATAGTTTGAAATCATTCGAGTCAAAGCACATGGCTAGAAATGGTGACACACAGCTGACACAAACAACTGACCATGAGTGCAGCATTCATTCATATTTGTTTTCATGAAATGGAGACAATTTTGTTCACGTCCATCACATAACAACAATATGTGTGGTGCCAAAGGTTGGTGAATTGGCTCGCCTCAAATGAGACAACCCATCATGTGCCGTCACAGCTCTGAATCATTAACGCTAATGAACGCTAATCACCCCTTATTAGTTTATGAGCGCAATTTTTTCATTTTGTTCACAAATAACGTAATTAACAATTATAATGACTGTTGAGTGACCTAATGAGTGATCATTCAAGTGTATCTGCCTTAATAGTTGAATTACATAAAAGGTGAAGAAATACATTTGCTTTACCTTTCTTGTCCAAACCTCCTTCTTATCCTGTACGAAGAATATTGTCGGCTATATTCCTTCAAAATTATGTAAAGTGAAGTTACAACGAATAATTTTTCTGAACTTTTTTTCTGATGAAAATTTAAGTTACATCTGTTCTAAATGTCTTTTAGGCGTCCAATAATTTGCCATTGTGACGCCCAATTCCTTGGTGAACAAGGTAAATTAAGACTTCAGAGTGACTACAAGTTTATCATACTATTGAAATATATGATGCTCGGGTAAATATGTGTAGATTACTGTTTGATTGATGCTTGAATATTGGTTAAGAAATATCGCCTTCATTTTTCTGTGGTCATTGGCATCGTTTTGGGTTAATGGAAACTCAAATCCTTGGAAGCGTAATTCGGTTTCGCTCTCTTCCAAGATTTTATCTCGGGGATGAATGAAGGCTGGTATATTTCACGAGAGTAAAGCTATGATTTTGTTCATACTAAATGCATATCACCATTGGAATTGGAAATGATGAAGTTAAAATCACTATTATCAATCGGGGAAGCATTTTAAATTATTAGCGGGGAAAACACGCCTATTATGGGATGGTAGGTGGTAAAAAAGAAAACTTTTTTGAGCCTCTTTTCATTCTTCTTTTATATTATTGGCTTACATGACTCCTGCTGACCTTATGAGTTGTATTTTGATGATGTCTCATACCTTTGGATATGGGTTAATGAGATATGTTTCTTATAAATGACTCACAGCTTGCGGGAACACGGGCGTGTGCAAGACATGCGAGTCACTCGGATTTTCCCACCGCCTGCAGGTCTCTATATCAGCACATCTCGCATACCACTTGTGATAACTGCAGTCTCTTCATGCATTCACGTGGTTGAGGAATACGTTGTTGCTTATGTATTCTAATACGTTTTTAGCATATACTGCGGGGTAACGGTCAGGAGCCAATTAATATTCGCGGATCGAATTTAACATCAAATATAATTAGAAGCCAGGTGCGTACCACCTCCAACAAATGAATGTTGTAAAAGTGTAACTTGTTCAAGGAACTATATGAGATGGGAAAGAAATTGGAAATCCAAATTGATCCCCGTCTTCACGGTGAGCAATCAACAAACCTTTCGCGTGTCTTAGTTTGCCGGTCGCTGGTGTGGAGCATATTACAAAATAATCATTCCCTGCCAAATACCATGAAGGTGACTTGCAGGGTACTATGTACTAACTTCCTAACTACTGCCAAACCTTACTTCAAAACGCCCCAAAAGAAACTTGACCGTATTACGAAGGAGTTGCGGCCCGATGTGGAATTGGTGCGGCTACCGGTGGCACATTGTGAGCTAAACGCAATCGAGTGGATATGGGCGTATTTTAAGAATAAAGTGGCGAAAGTCAATCGAGCAAATGCTGACGAGAAGGGAAACGGGGAAAATGTGTTTCGAGATCTCTGCGATGAAGCTCGGACGGCCCGAGCGGGTGTACGCGGCAACACAGCACCAATTCGGCTAGGCGTTTCGCCTAACGGGACCTGTCACATCGTCCATTATAAATATCACTCAATTTAAATTAAACGCGCTTATAGATGTTTTGGACAATAGCATATTGGAAACGTTCAAGGCATGCCATTGCAACGAGACCAAGAACGAAATCTTACGATGCCTCAGTTTTGAAATGCAATAATTTTAAAAAATTAATAATAACTTTATTTTTATGAAACATACAAATCTGAAACTCGCACAATCTATAGCAAACATATCTATCCTCCATTTAGATAAATATAGTTGTAATTGAAGAACTTTTGTTTTAGTTACAGGGTATCAAAGTCAGAGCTTTTCCCGCGCGCCGTAAATAACCGGTACTTTTTACGTTGTAATTGTAGTAAAAAATATATGAATTTATCAAAAAAATTAAAATTTGCCATTACGTAACGTAGAAATGAATAAGAAAAATGATGGTGTCATAAGGTTTTCTGAAAGTTTTTTCGTTAACTTTTTATTTGTACCCAATCTCTAGTGCACATAATTTCTGCACCGGCAGTAAGTGTCCCACTTCCTAACTAAACTCTCCATCAGCCCTACCTATTTCCCTCCACTGTCCTCCAATTCCAACCCTCCCCTCAACGCTGTCCTCCACCCCTTTCAATATCCGCCCTCCCGCCAGCACGCTCGGGCGTCATCGCCATGACCTTCAACCCCTGCGCTCCGAATCCGAATTCCTTGACGGACATGCGCAATGTGACACCTTCCCACCCACTCAATCCGTCTCGTGGAAATATAATCGCAAGACCATTATGCCCTTGCCAATCTTTTCTCGAGTCAGCAGTAAGCTTAGATTATTTTCAGGGTCGATTTATTCGATATTTTGCACCATCGATATCTTGAAGAGGTGAAGAATCGAGATATCGAACGACCTTGGATGATTTGCAGACAATACAGCCATCTACCGCGAAATGGCGAAGGTATAGACATCGAAGTTCTACCATCGGACCTGATTAGTATTAACCCGTGGTGCCAGGAGTCGGGGCTTGAAATAGGTCTAAGGCTCTGCAGTACACTTCTTGCGGAAGTCATCACTCTACCGCCACATCTACACTCTGGGTGGATTGAACATTAAGACATCAGATGAAGTGGATATACCTGTAAATTACCCTACCTTCAGACCTATCCTGCAGAAAACACATACAAAACATGTGGCACATCCTTAAAGATACCAGGATCTATCAAGCTTGTAGTCGGAAGGTCCTTAGTTGAAAAAGAGAAAGAGAGGTGCTACTTTACTCCGGTGAGGCCACGCCGCGAGATTTCTGGGTCTTCAGAGAACAATTTTATCCGACTTATGAACATAAGACTAAGTGAAGCTGCGTGTTTCGTTAAAATCTGCCTCAATCAAACATATAGTGTTTGTACAGCTTTAAGCAACTATTTCAGGAACTATATAAAAATGAAAATTGGAAAAAAGTTGAACACCTACATTTTTCTTACCCTACCATGTATTCAGAACTAAAGTTAGAAATATGAAATGCTGATTTGAGCGAAATTTAATGAGGTTATCCTAATTGCTCAGTAGAACTCAAATTTTACACTGTTACCGCTGATTTCTTTTGCTTTTCAGTAATAAGCTATTATTTTTGCATAAGGATTTTGTGAAATGACGATCCTAGTGACCTTGCCTCCCCACTGCGACCGCGATGTACAATCCAGTGATCAGAGCCCTTCAATGATAAGGATTTATTACAATGTTGTGGGCTTCCATACTCGGGGAAATTGATAGTTGGGTGGGCTTCCCGTTGCTACTCCCAAAGTAACGCGTCACCATCATATGAAACATTTACAATACTACCATTGATTCCATTCTTAGGAATCCTGTATATCATCCTACTCTGACGGTCGAGATGATTACATCGACACTTCTGGTGTGATATTAATGCCAGGAAGCTGTGAAATAAAAAGGTACAGTCTCATCTTCACGGGCAGGATGTTTATAGGAACGACAGCCTGCGCTCAAAGCCGATGGATTACTGAATGCCGTAGGGTTTGTGCTTCTCTTAAAGAGTGAAATGAAGCTAACTTTTACCTTACATAAAGTTTATTGATAGACTCTAACCGGCTTCAACACTTGCGTATCATGTTAAGAAATAACACCAATCCCTCCTCAGGTAAGTACGCAGGTTTTCACTCTTCCCTCTTGTCTTCTCCCGTAAAGTTGGTGTGCATAGAATCATCTGGCTGAAATTGTTTCACAATGGGAGGTTGTAGGGGCAGCTGGAATTAGCATCATTGGTAAGTTGTCACACTTATTTCCATGCGTAAGATCAATGCTATTTTAAACATTTTTGCATACCGTATCTTGTAAATGACAACGAAAAAAAGCAATTTTCCAAATTCCCAAATTACTCATCGACCTGAACCTTAATCTATTACTCTCCGCTCACAGTTAAAGCTACATGAAACGATTTTTTTAAATTTTTTGCACTAAGAGTTTTTCTTTCTCATGGGCTAGAAACTATTCTGCGTAACTATTTGTTACAGTCACCACGATTTTAATTAGATCGTCGTCAAAAAAAAAGCTCAAAGTATTCCAGGGGATTATCTGCGCACCTAACTGGCACTATTTGTTTCCCAACTAAATCCCACGCAAAAGGCAAAGGAGGATTAGCCCTGTCGATCTCTTCCCAAGTGTTCTCTTGAATATTCACAGAAAATTGAGGAGATTCATCTACTTCCTCTTTGGAACTGGAGTCCAGAGTGTATCTAGTTGAATTCTCAGAAATTGTATTTGAACTTGCTGCACTATTATCTTCCAAAACATGACGCACTTGCTGGTCAGACAAGTCACGAGAGCTAGACGCCATGGTGAACTAAAGAGGGGTTCGGCCAAGGGACGGTCCCAGGGTAGAAAAAGATATTCAAAAAACACAATACGGCTAAGGTCATTCGGCAGTAGGCGTCAGGAAACCTCGACCCTCAGCTTCAAATATCGTAAATAAGATACCACACGATGACAGATCTTACGAGGCTGCGAGCAGTATTGTGTGACCATGTCTGGAGGGACCATGCCTAAGTGAGTATTACCATGATGAAAGAGAAGGGAGAAATGTTTACTCAGAAATTAAGATACCTCCAAGGAACCACAGAACGAAAGCAGTCAGCAATAACACGCACATATGAGCTCTCAATAAATCAGAGCGTGAGTGGAGATATCTGTTCGTATCCATTTCACCATACGCTGTGTCGCGAGTAAGCATTTTCTTTACCAGGCATGACTTAGGAAAAAAAAAGTTTTAAAATACGGGTACATAGATACAGGCAATCAAAAAGCAGAGAATGATAGCAGACAGAATGAAGTCACATATGTACGCAGTGAAAGTACATATATTAGAACGTGAGCGATAAGATTTCTTAATGAAAAGTTTGGACGCAGAGGGTGTGTCGCACACGCTTGAGGCATGGATTTGAGCGGACACAGAGGTTGCGTCGCACACGCTGAGGGATTAAATACCTCCATTTAAAGTCACGCTTGAGGGGTTAAACCAAGATACTAATGGTTCGTGGAAATATTTCTTGGAGGTAGTACGCTCAGCAGTGAACAAATTCAACCCATTTAGATTAACATGTGTACATTCAAAGTCTCGGTCATACTATACAGTAGTACAGAAATTAAAGAATTGAGCGCTGTTTTGCAAATATGTCATAATTCACTTAAAATGCAAACAAACTGTCAACTGACGCACTGAATGAGTTCGCGTGAAATTACATGCGACCTAATATCATAGCAAACAATGTATGTCAAAGCGCGCTTGCTAATTTCAAAATCAAAATACTGAGCAAATCTAAAGATTTTTTGGTCTTGTTCAAAGGAATTTCTTTGAAGAAAATCACCGTCACACAAATTTTAGGCCAATAAATACGAAAGGTTAAACAATATTTCGGATGCGTTCCTCAGCAAGGTGTGAGCGTTTATCCAAGTCTTTACCTGATCTTTTCTGACAAAGAATCCCGGAAATTATCATCTCGTTGAGATGTTGAGAATCACTTTAATAGCATTATCCTCGAAATTCCCAATGCCGACCCTTGTCACGATCAAATTCCAGATCGAATTCCCGCCCCCGTATGAAAAGCCAGGACTAATCTATCTCTCTTACATCAATCTCGTGAAAGATGTAAACGTAATTGCAAGTTCAATCATAAGACGTTTTGATATTGAAGTATTATTCATTAATAACTTAGCGAGACTGAAATGAGTATTTTTTCACGATTTTTTTGCCCCGGGTTAAATTTATCTTCAATTTCACTCGATATTCCTTGATTTTATGAAAGAATAGGACAATGTACATCATAGGAAAAAATTGTTCGCAAATTTGTCATCCAATAGAAAAGATAAAACTCTCATAAGTGGGATGAATTACTTGTTAAAGATGGCGAAGGCCTTGTCCTCTACAAGGTGTCATGTCTAGCCCCAATAACTATAAAGCGGGTGTTCTGAAAAGGCGGATCATCACTCCTCTCCCATTTCTCCTACGCATTAGCGACATCAGAACTGCAGTTAAAAGTAAACTTAGACCATTTGCTGACTACGCAACTGTTGACAGAGATTTTGAAACTGGATGATGACGACTTATCAGCTAAAGATCTAATAGCAATCCAGGCTTTGTGCGAAAAATGGAAGTTACAATTAAGCCTAGCGTGGCGATGCCATTTTACTGAGAGAAGAATACAGGCAGAACGATATAACAAAATAAACTATTTGATGGTATTTGAAAATGAGTAAAAATTAATATTAAAATTAAAATAATTAATAAATTTAAAAATATCAAATATTAGGGCGTCTCTATGTCTCTGCACCTGGCTTAGAATACAAATATTCCGGAAATACGTGGTCAAGCTAACATAATTCTTGGATCTCCTGACAGAAAATAAATAAAATCCGATAAGAAAATTGTAGTTTTTTTCTCTACCTGGGAAAAATTTAGGAGTTCTGGGGGTTCTCTCAGAATATCTTATCAGTATTAATGCGAAACGGGTTTAATCTTGGATATTGGATGCGTGCGGCGACGATCTACTAGCTTTGCTAAAAGGTGTTACGAAATTGATATTAGTGTAGTGAGGTAAACAAAAGAATTGGGATTGAATCGCACTCACAGAGTAGATTTAGGAATAGATTTCTGAGTAAATTTGTGACTGCTTACTTCCCTGATGATGTAAATTGCGTATTAAAAACACCTCGTTATGGTAGTTGGTTTATTCACATGTATTCAACTCGAGAAATGGATTGCAGGAGAGGGCGGTTGAAGATGTAATTTTTGCGCGCACGATTAAGGACCAAAATAGCTTCAATACAAGTCCTCAGAAATGTCTGTAGTTTAGTAGTAACTTTAACTAGGCATGACTGTCGACTTATGAAGACGAGAATGAATGCTGCTTAGTGCACTTAGTACTGTATACATACTAATGCCGAACACCCTTGTGGTGGCTTGCAGGTTAATAATATGCTGATGTAGTTCTTTCCTCTTACCACCATTACTATTGCAGCATATCGCTTGAAATATCTCACGTGATTATGTTGTATGCATGAATTGCTATCTCAAATTATTCATGAATTATTTTTATAAGCCGTATTCTGATAATACAGTAAATAGTATTCATGGTAATTGGAAGTAAATTCTTAGTTCGTGTACGGCATGTTAGTATGTTTGACAACGCAGAACTCGCCTAGTTTCCGGTTTGGCCGTGAATGGCTCTTCTTCCGCTTCTTAGTCTGCACATAGTGGCCCGGAGTGTACTAGATGCTGAACCTTGAAGCGGGACGCTTATGGCAAGCTAGGTGTTAATACACTCCGTGCCACACACTCTGAAGTAAAGGGCATCAATTTCAACCGTTTTGTCGTATCCCGATTTCTTCATGCCGAAACGCTGTCTCAAAGGCGCCCGCCGCATGCCCTCCGCCCCATTATCAAAAAGTCAACTTCTTTACATAGACCCTCTGAAAATCCTAGTTTTCCTCCCCCTTTTCGCTTGAAGTGTACCTACTTTAAAAAAAAATTGAAATTACAAGTGAATCATATTTTCCCCAGCTTGTCATCATTTCTCACTCTAGCTCCTCTCTGCCTGCATGTAAGGGGAAGGAGGGAGGTGCCACGGAACTGAGGAGTGTCGCGCGTATCAAGCAATGCTCGAAGCGGCGCCCGGCACCAAGCGACGCAAAGTGGTCCCAAATCGAAAAAAAACTGGCCAAAATTAATACCGTCGTTATTTCACCGTACTTAGTAACTACAAAGGTTGATTTCATATGTTTTTGATCCGCTAAACCAGCTTTTGAAGTTACTTTTGTCGTATCACTGCATTTGATTATTTTAAAGAGCTATTATTATTTAAGCAATTTTTGAAAATCTAACAGTAGAAGTTACCGGGATTGGCAGAAATTATTTGGAACCTATAACACCATAATTTTACTAAACAGATTAATAAATTGTGCTGAAATAAACCAGAATATTGCTACAGACATGTAATTTACGGGATTCGAACCCACGATCATCAGCACTGCCGGCAAGCTACCCATATCGGAAAGCACCTTAAGTTGACTGTAGTTTTGGCTTCCTTGTACTTAATGAGTTGCATTTAATTGATAGGTACAGAAATTAAGGGTGATTAAGAGAAAAATACGTAAATTTTAAAGTTACCACTTTTATTTTTCCTAAAAAAATCAAATTCAATTAAAATCATCGTCCGAAGTCACTACATCGGATTCATTGTCGCTCGGCGAATCATTTATGACGAGAAGATTTTGAACTTCATCTGGTAGGGTGACTTCTCTTTTCTCCGATAAAATGGAAATGCACGGATCATCCGAAGATCTTCATTGGTCGACAACCTTGAAGATTTCCTCGTATGATGCTCGCGAAATCTTCTCACATCCTTATTTCTCGCCTCTAGCGCTTCTTCTGACAGCTGTCCAATTGGAAGAAGAAATTCTTTGGCAATGGCAGCTCCGTGCAATAGCAGTTTGTGCACCGTGGGCGGCATATAGTACCATTCGTATGGCTGGACACATATTTCTGCTGTTTCCATGCATTATTCGGCAAATGCATCATTATTGATCTCGTGACCACTGTACAATGCCTTAAAAATCACAGAAAAGCGATTTATAAGTTTCTCTTCGATACCTGTAACGGAAATTACAATAGCATGAGAAGAAATTGCATTGCATGCATCACCTAAATCAGTTCGTTAACTTTTCAAAACGCAGTAAACAGTATCAGTTGAAGTGAAAAGCAATTGAGGGACAAAAGTAATTTCTGATTCGTTATAGTAGCATTTACCAGTAATTTCAGCTGACAACTTGGCATCCGCAAAAAAATGCCAAGCCGTATTCCCATCATTCGACGTTCCGGAGCCTTTCTTTGCCACGTCGATTCTGCCACGACGTCCGTGGCATCAGCCGGGTGAAAATTTTAATGTGAAAATGTTGAAAATATACGTATCTTTGAATTTCAGCGGGAAATATTTTGGCATATTTTATATGAAAAATGAAGTTTCGGCCAATTCTGAGATGAAGTATATAAGAATATTTTGTTAAATATTTTTAATTAAATTTCAACTCAAAGTAAGAAGTTCAAGGGAAACGTGTAAGCTAATAACAATGTCCTTGGAAAAACGAAGATTTGATATGAATATTTATTAATATTTATGCACGATAAATAGAAGCAGAGATATTATATAAATACGATTATAGGTACGAATTTTGGCAAAGAATGTGAATAAAATTAATTACGCACATATCATGAACCTAACTTTTCATATCTGCGCTAGATTGTTTTGTTTGAGGTGTTTTTCCACTCACGAACCCATTTTGTGCAAAACTAGGGACCCTTAAGCACCATCGCAGGCTAAATCGAGGTGGAATGACGGAGGATTTCCAAGATTTTTTTAATGCAAAAGAGTCGCAAAAAAGTATTCTTCATGACTTAATGTTGCTCGAGAGATGTTTTACTTGTGGATTAATAAACGCAGGAAATAATGAATATGATATCTGTTTATCCATAAAAATGGACTCAATAGAAATGGGCGAACGATTTGTTATCTCTTTATTAGTCTCAATGAACCTCATAACACTTATCAGAGTACATATGAAGAGAAATGAAATATGTTACGCTCGCGTATGCGTGATTAAAATATGCGTTAAAGTTAAAGCAAAGGAATAAAGATTTTTTTAACAGCATCAAATACTCCTACTGTGTATTTTCGCTTTCAGTGCAAGCCGAGACCAGTCATCTTCTGACTCACTCACGCGGATATCGTCAAAACATTATCTCTGATGACAAAGCGTTGTTCATAAGATTTGCTGGACGAGTTGATAAGATGCTGCACGAGTAGAAACGTCGGATATTAAATCATCCAGACGCTATCTGGAATGAGGGGTGCGACGTCTCCAGATCCTTTGTTGAGAGATTATCAACTTATGCATGAAATGAAAGCTGTGCACTGATAAACAGTGGGCCATTTCATTTTAGCTGACTCAAAGTTGTTGTTGTTGAGGAAATAACGCAAAGTTTTTTTTTGCGATGCCTTGTCCTTGAAAAAAATACTCAGTGCCACCTATATATATCGCCTGCCCTTCCCTTGATTCGTCTCATTTGGCTTTGAGCAACGCGCTGTGGCACTTCGGCGCTTGGTCACAAGGCTCTTCAAACCTCCAGCGTCCGAACTGTAACCATAAGCCGTTACTTTGGGTGGCTTACACAACCCATTATTTAATTTTCTCTTGTTACGCAAGTTCATTGATATTTCACTAAAAAGCACTTTGCGACAATGCTTAGAAACAATCGATCTGCTCGATATATGCGAAATATGTCATTTATATCTGCTCAACCGAATCGTCTGCCTGCAATGCTTGAAGAAGATCGGCCCCCTTACCTAAGTTTTAACAGGGCATGGCCAGCGAATGAAATGGCACTTGTAGCTAATGACGTAAAAGTCATTCCAGACTTCATCAGTGCAGAAGACCGGCTTACTTTGATGGCGGATGCGCTCCCAGAACTGAATGCAACCAGCCATTCTGTCGTGACGATGGATTATGTAAATATTTATGTTTTCGTTGAAATTTACCAATTCATAATAAGTCATATTTGCCGATGTGGATGTATCATACTTAACTAAGACTTCTAATTTTTTGCATGTTATTTGCCATCAGGTGACGCCATGTTTTAAGCAAATCCAGAAGGCGGCTTGGAGCCATGCAAGCTGGGCTGTGATAAGAAGAGCTCTCCAGAGTTTGTGTCCTATGATGAACGCCATTAACCCAATCATACATGTATTGGAAATGGACGAGACTTCGCATATCCAGATGCACAGGGTGTGCCGAAGAGTAAGTACCTTTTGACGATTTTCAAAACTATACTGTATTATACGCTTGAGCATAAGAGGTGATCATGTTTGCTAGAACGTCCGCACGTGGAATATTATTGTTGAAACTGACCCCTGCCTTATGACATAGAGAACGATATCAAAGTTAAAAGAATCACTTATTTGCGCTTCACGAATTCGCAAATACAGCACATGGAAATGAAGCACAACGTCGTAAATAATTGTTTCCCTTAAAATGTCATCTCTGTTGCACTATTGTCAGAATTTCTCGTTAATGTATATCTTACCACACAACATTCAACTACGCAGCGTATATTTTGCGATATCTTGACCAGATGTAGCAGTCTTAAAAAAATTCTCCCCCCGCGCGTTATCAATTGCTATTTAAAACAAAATTACCTTCATCCATTAATTTCAGTATCCTTCCAGGTGATTGGTTGGTTTTAGGACAGCGCGTATTCTAACGTTCTAATTTCTGCCATATCGTTCTGCTTCCCCTCCTATATGTGATCCGCCAGCACATCCCTCCTAATATCGTCTTCCACTTCTAATTTCGTCCAGGGGGGTTATGTTGTAATTCCATTTACGTGAGAGTGACGTTATAAACGTGGAAAAGACGCTATTTTTCGTAGATCAGCTCCAACATATAGGGCGGAGTGACTATCTTCGGATCTCCTCGCAGTGATTTTTTTAGTCTTTTCCAAGAGTAAACGGCTCTTTATTTTGACTCACCGGAACTTTCCGGTGATGCACTTGCGCTTTTGACTCTTGATCTCTATCTTGTGACTCTAGGTCCGATATGTACTTTTTACTCCGGATAATGGTTATATTTGAACTCAAACTCAGTTATTAAAGACATATGTCGACCTAGGCTTTATAGTTTGGAAGGAAACTTGTATGTAAATCCTACGTTATCATAAATGCTCCGACGGTGTCCTTTGTCACCTGGAGAGTCTGCGACTGAAATTTGTCCATCAAATATTCATTGTGCCAACAACTGATGCCTCCTAAATATTCAGCAATGTAGTAAGAATTTATATAAATGAGTAAATCATTAGAGTAAGCCAATATACGCTAATGAAATTTATACCAAAGTAAGCTCGCTTTCCTTCCTTCACTAGATATTATTTATCGTTAATCTAGACTGTAATACACCTTTTATAATCTTAAGCAAAAAGATATTTTTATGTTTAAAAGAGTATGTTTTACATTAAGCTGTTATTTTATGATTGGATAATATCATAATAATATGGTGCTCCCGTATATGATGTCGAAAAAATTAACGTGCCGTTCAATGCGAGCCATTCATTGAATTCATTCATTGAACTAAATGTGAGCCATTCATTGAACCATTTAGCGAGCGAAACAGATCTTCCACCATTCCGCAAAGAGGTGGAATTACAAAATAACCTCCCAGAATGACTTTCCTCTTCCTTCATTTTCCACGCTTCCCCAGCGTTCTCCCCTCTCTTACCCTCTTCAGCATTCCCTCATTTCGGAACATCCTCCATCCATCACTTTTACCTCCTCCAAACCTCCGCCACAACCTCCTCTGTCCTCGAGTACCATATCTAATACCTTTTCGTCCGTCCATCTCGTCATCCGGCCCACACTCTCCATCCTTCTTCGCAACCACATCTCAAACGCCTTAAGTCAACGTATATGTATGCATCCTCCCTTCGCAATGACCAAGTCTTCGTCCCATATAGCGCCACGCTCCATATTAGACTTTTCTTCGGCATTTTATTTTCGTCTCTACTCAGATCCCCCTTCATGAATTCCCTCCTGTTTGAAGAAGCTTCTTTAGCCCTGGATATTCTAAATCTTGTGACCCTATCACAAAAACTATTCTCCTCCAAAACGCTGCCCCGACACGTATACTACTCGATTTTGTGCCCTCCCACGCATATATTCAAACCTGACTCCTTGCTTCTAGAGAACCTCTTTACTTTCGGGTCCTAATGATTTATCTTCAACAAAATATCTCGCCCTGCACCACTAACGCATTCATCATTTACTGTAACCACTTGGCATGATCAACTGCAAATCTCACTGATTTTATCGGATTCCATCGTACGTTTTATTCCTATCCCCATTTCTCCCCTTGCCTCCTTTACACTTTCTTATGAATACACGTTAAAAATCAACGGCGATAGTGGGAATATCACACCTACCCGGCCCATCAAGATTCTCCCTTGGCTACACTTACCTACGCCCTTTGGTTCATTAAACGATTCCGGAATAGACGTCTGTTCCTCCAGTCGACCCAGAATTTCTTCATCACTTCCATTAATTTCGCCCCGTCCAACCTATAAAACGCCTTCTCGAAGTTTAGTAAGCAAGAAGACACATCCTGCCAATTTTCTAGGTTTCTCCCTAATAGCGTTCTCATCACTCCTATTGTGTCCACATCCCACTCCTAAATTCAAACTGGTCGTCACTCAGTTTTTCGTTAGCTTTGCTCTCCAGTATTCTCTTTATATTTCTAAGGATTATTTTTGCCGCGTAGGATATTAAGGCATTTGACCTACAGTCTTCGCAAGATTTTGTCTCGATCTTCTTCGATATCAGAACTGGTGTTGTCTTGTGTAGTCCTGTGGACACTCTGCGTCCTAATGAACCCTACTAACCCGTGAAAATTGTTTCCCTCTTCCATCCTTCTCCATACTCTCCCTCCCTCTCTGTCGATGTCGTCTTCCTTTTCTATATCCTCACACACTGGGCCTCATTTCCTTGGCACAGAGCTCTTCGGCGTATTCCTTCCACCTCTCTTGGATGTCTTTTGGCTCTATGATCACCTTTCCTATCTTGTCTGTTATCACTGATATTCCCTCACTCTTATTTAGCTCATCAAATGGCATACTATCACAAACATAGCATCTGATCGTTTGTCTTTCGGAAACTTTTCTGCAAAATCGGTGTGTACTCTCCACCGTACGTCTCTTGGTCTATTTGTTTCTCCTCTAAGCCTATTGTTGGAATCACTGCATTTTCTTTTGGCGAGCTCTGAGTTTACACTCTTCCGTTTCCTTCTCTCTATTATCATACCCTCCGTAACCCATGATTTTCTAATTTTGATTGTACTCACTACACCTATCGTTTCATTCGCCGCCTAAAGCAATTCCTTATTCACATTATCCTAATCATCATCCATCAATCTCACTCCCCGATCCGTTCCCATGATGTTCTCAATATGCTATTCATGCTTCTCCTTCATTGCCCCCGTCAATGCTACTGCAATCCACTGTCGTATCCTCCTGCCCCTCGTAATCTCTTTGAGTCTAATGCAATATTTCATTAATTATAAGTTTTGATCTGGGTCCCCTGGATATATATTCGAGTTTTTCGCACTATTCCTGAATCTGTGTCTCACCATAATATTATCTATCTTGAACCTTTCTCTGTTTCCCGGCTTCTTCCATGTGCACCTGCGTAGAGAGTAATTCTTGAACCTTATATTCATATTTACTAGATTATTTTTCCGGAAAAACTTCACAGCTTTCACGCCGCTGTCATTTCTCTTTTCTAGCCCATAATCGCCCACTTCCCATCCATGTCTTCCTTCTCCTACCATCGCGTTCCAATCCCACTGTTCTGGCAACTGCTGGCTCCCCGGTTACCGATCAGTTATTTCCTCCACCTTATTGTTAACACGATCTACCTATACCTCTATATGATTCGAGGTAACTAAGGATATATGATTCGATTGTAACTAAGTTCGTTGGATCTGCCTTAAGCTCAATGGCTATAATCCTATCGTTCCTTAACCCTATCACTCACCTCCTCTGCATAGACCAATTTTCTACTAAGTTTTCTGCTCATTGCGAATGCAACCCCATGCTGGCTTTCATTCCCTCCGCTATGTCACTCTATAGCCATCGCTCCAATAGTCTCCGCTATCTTTTTATCTTACTTCGCTCAGACCCATGATGTCCACCCCCAAATTCCCCATCTCTTTCTTTATATTCTCTCATACGCCTGCCCTTAGCATAGGTCTAAAATTCTGCAGGCTTATTCTGATGGTTGCGTTCCTCTTCTGCATCTTCTATTCTTCTGATTCTCTGGTTCAGAATTTGCCTCTATTTCCGGCCAAGGATTTCGTGTGATGATGACCACAGGGTCCTTACTCTCTCCGCTGTAGGGCATGACACTCGTCCCTTCGGACCGAGTCACGTAATCGTCAGGATTCATTTCCAAATTAATATTGTTCACGATTTCGGTGTTTTCTTTTAATGGAGTGGGTATTCCGTGGCATTCTCAATAGTGTTTTTTTATTATGTGACATATTCACGTGATAGGCCGCCCACTGCCTTAAGCAGCCGCCTCACTGAGGAACAGACGTTGCGCGGACTACCATTCGTCTGTCTCAAAACCTTCAACTTATCCAGTATGGTTGGCCCTACCAGGAGCACTGCTCCCGACTGTTTAGTTTTAGAGGTTATTGGAGCACTCAGGTTCTTCGTCCGAGATAAGATTGTAGTCCATGGGAAGAGTCAAAGTTACATAATTCAACGAAAATTCTTATCAGATTACAAGGACGAAAATTCTTATCAGATTATAAGGGCCGGAAGACTTTATGTCAGGTATTTTGCTTCTAATCGTTGTCCCCTAGTTCTTCAGCGGATGAATCTAAATTTATGAGTGCATTCATCACACATGCACTAACTTTGCCGCATAGTCCCACTGCTTCTCGTGCTTTAGCGAATGTTGGAAAGGAATCGGCCGCCGCCTCATTTTTCCTGCTGTCACATATCTTATTTCAGAATTCACTTTCAGGAACGTCATCGCTTGTCATCAAATGGTAGCTACTTGCGCCATATCTCTAGAGCTAATAGAAGTGACGAAGAAACAGATACGCTGTCGAAATTATAGATAGAAAATAATCCTTTTTCCATGTACCATCGGTTATGATAACAAAATAAAGCGTGGTACAGACCTATGACATTGTTAGCTTTCTCATCTTAGACAACATCGTTTGCTAATTTACCTCTATCAACTCCCCCACCTTTTTTTATTGCCTCATCTTTCTTCTATCTGCAGCGAATCTTAGGGCAGAGTGTCGATATAGTCTAAATACAATGAGAATCTGCTGCTTAATCAATTTAATTACCTCCCTAAGTTAAATTTTTCTTCGTATTTAACCTGAATACTTTTTTTTCAAGTGCTCCGGGAGTATTCTCGCCGGCATCAATATCATTGGCGCGGCGGTGATGAGATTGAATATTTATGGCCACGATCTGAAGTTCTTAGATGTTCATCTGCCCCAAGGAAGCGTGTCTGTAATGCAGTAAGTATTCACATTCCTATAAAATGCATATTATTCATCCGCAGTATTGATTAGTTCGATAGAAATAACAATAATCTTAACACATTTCTGTTTCAGTCCAAGGGCAAGATATGCGTTCGCGCATCAGATTCTCCCGTCAGCGGTCTCATACTTCAAGGGGAACCGAGTGCACCGTGAAAGAAGAGTTTCAATACTCATCGGCGATGAAGGGTATTACTACTTAAAGGATAAATAAAACTTAAGGAGAGACATGAAACGACTTTGGTCCTTTTCCACTTGATATTAAGCTATCTGAGAACATGTTTAAACTAAGCATAGAATTAGCCTTTATTTTTATAAGTTTAAGCATTTCAAAGAATAGTTGCAATGAGCCAATGTTAAATATGCTGTTGTATGCATAATAAAATAGTACTGCTTTTTGTCCTGCTAAGGAAAAAATTTGTGTTGCTCAAACTTCTTTTCATCAACTATCTCATACCCCTAACTGTGCATAAAAAATAAAATTATCCCCTAAAAAGTAAATTTATCAACGCAAAACATCAACCTAAGATGGTAAATTATATGAGGGGTAATCAGAAAATTAGTCACTATATTAACTTGAAATTAATAGAATTGCCATTTTCAAAGGTCACATATACACAAACCAAATTCACAAGCATTTAGGTGATTATATACTGAAATCATTTCACCACCTGTAGACGATTGAAAAAATCACATTATTTTTGCGAAAGAAAGCTGATATTTTGACGAACATAAAATTGCAACCGGCCACTTATCTTCAGCTTATTGAGTCCAATCTTCGCTTTTATAAAACTAAGTTCTAACGAAGGCTTCCGCGGTGTTTCATTGTGAGGTCCATAAAGGCCTCCGGTGATTCACCGCCTAACCACCTTGATGCCTATAGAACCTATAGAACCCACTTAATCTCGAGAAAATCACTTTAAACTCAAGCTATCCTCTGCAACAAGGACGAAACAGTCGTTAATCAGCCCTTACGTAGTCGCGTTGGGTCTATAAGACGCGAGTGATTCTTTTAATGAATAAATTACATTCAGTTAAATATTATAGCCATGAGTGTCCCATGCGATCTCATAATGTACTTCTTTCTTTCTCTCAATGCTTTTTTGTTGGAAATATGGGTTTTATTCGAAAATTTAGTTTATTTACCAGACGCCTGTTTTGACGTTCTGAAATATATTATTATCTGGCCCGACGCGAGTGTTTTTGCCTAGAAAAATATCGCTCACCGACGCGTCGCGAGCGTTTATGATGCAGTATAATAGTTGCAATGACTTCCACAGTGCCACGGTATTATCAGTTCTTTTTACAATCTATGATCGTATTTTTGTCTTCTCAACTAAATCTCCATCCATCCCCCTTCCTAGTCAAGTTTTGTATGACTGTGACCCTTCTGGAGGACTCAGGGTTTGCGTGACTCTCCCGGTTATTTTCAAGCGCGTTCTTCTTTTTATGTTCTTCTCTATCTCCTCTAAAGCAGAAGGTAATTTCGGATGATAAAGTGAAAGAGAGGTGCTATTTCGCACTCGTCCGGCCACACCTTGAATATGCAGCGAGCATTTGGGATCCGGCGGAGAAAGACCTAGTCCATGAACTTAATAAAATACAAAGGAAAGCTGCGCGATTCGTCAAAAACTGCTACAGCCGTACAGAAAGCGTTACACAGATTTTGAACGATTTAGGGTGGGAGCCGCTAGAGACTCGGAGGCTACGCGCTAGGCTTAGATTGCTTGAGCAATTGAGAATGGATATCTTTCAGAGCGACACGGAGAACATCATATTAGAACCACATTATATTTCCTGGTCCGACAGAATCGATAAATTAAGAGAGATATTTTGCCGAACGGATAGGTTTGGGAATTCGTTTTCCCCCGAACAATTAAGGACTTTAATAAATGCTAGGCGGAACTTTTATTTTATTTTTTTTTGTTGACGGCTGGTGTCCTAATATCCCCCGCCACACGCCTTTTGAGGCGGCTTGCGGGGTATTATGTAGATGTAGATGTAATATGTCATATTTTATTTACACCATTTGGATATAAAATTTATTGATGTTCGTGCACTTTGATGAATATTCTATGATTATTTTAGGATGTCGAAAATTTTTCGAACTGATGAAGAGTACTAGCTGAGTTGACTAGGCAGGATAAGGAAGAGTCTTCATCTATATCTACGAAATACCGTGCACCCAACTACTAGGGTGTGTGGCACGGGGTGATTCCACACCAGGCATGAAGTCCTCATCCCTGCTGAAATCCGAACCGCGCACGTTCCCC
The DNA here is from genome assembly GCA_963169105.1 of Ceriagrion tenellum. NCBI lineage: Eukaryota > Metazoa > Arthropoda > Insecta > Odonata > Coenagrionidae > Ceriagrion > Ceriagrion tenellum. The sequence continues at coordinate 104,199,256 of OY720638.1, read as the reverse complement.
CAGAATGCCAGGTACAGATCAAAAGCAGTCAGGATGACAATACGCGGTGAGACCAGAAACTAGGCGAGTGCTTTAAGGACGAACATGCTACCATGCAGTACACTACTTAAGATACAATTACTGGTTAGTATCAGTTATGCGACAGATGAAGGTACAAGGTATTAGGTGCTATAAGGTACTAAATACTAAGATTAGCAACTAATAATGCTGTTAGAATGTTTAGCACGATTTAAAAACCTACTTTACCTAGTCTGGGTCAAAGTATCCCAGAGCTGATCTATCGTAATTCTTATGGTTCCTTATTGTATGTGGAGAAAACGACATTTTAAATCTAACGGTTCGGCCGTCTATTTCCTCAATCTTATGCCAGTGATTGTTTCTACCATAATAGTTCGTCTATAGCGAAATATATTGAACATACGGCAAAGAACAGTTTACATCAAACTTTCGCAAAAGTCATTAATTATAAACTGAAAGAGACCCTGAGGATGAAGAAGATCACGTTGAAGTGAGCAATTATGATTCAGATTCTGACCCTCAAGCTTCCACAGATGAAGAACCAATAAAAGGTGACGAGAGAGGAGGTTTTTAAGCAAGGACAAAAAAATTAAATAGTGCAAGAAACCTGTCGGCAATGGTACCAATATCGGTCTACCGATTCTTCTATTTCGCAGCTCGTCGGACCATTTATTGCCGGAGGGAAAAAGTCATGCGCGGACCTGTTAGCATTAACATTTCAACCTCTAACAGGTATTCAGGGTCCAGTGGTCTTAGAGCGAGTATACATTGCATTTAGTGACATAAAAAAGGGGAAATAATACAGTGCCACACCCCTTAATTGCCAATAAGGTCGTCGTAGATGATCTTTATAGTTTGCCAATTTGTATGCAAATGGGGGCTCAGAAATCGTCCGCAAGAAATAATGCTCTCTTACGGGATTGGGGTTTGGTGGCGCTGTATGACACGCACAATTACCCTCAACGCTTTGATACCGCCTTTGCGGTAGAAGGTACAAGTTACAATGTCAGCTGAAGTGGTTCAGAGTGCTGCTTTGATACCTCTTGGATTACCAAAGCGGAGCTCTGGAACACAAACGCTCCGAGAATTGGGACAACTACCTGCGGTCCTTTTTTTCTCGTCTCATAATGTGACCTCACGACTGGGTCCATTGTACAGTCTCAGAGATGGGTGATTTTACCCTTTTTGCAATCTTAACTATTTCACGAATTAGTTTGGTTCTCCTGCCTCACTCTCGTTACCTTTTTCTTTTTTCCTCCCACCTTTCAATTCACCCCCTCCACTTCCATCTCCCCTATTTACCGTGCCGGACGGCGTTAGAAACTTACGAGGTAGCTACACACGGTCAAACCCGGTACTTAACTGCCCTGATACATCTAAACTTACAAAAAAGGGCCCGCGAAGGCGGTATAGCTGCTGCCACGGATTAAATACATTGAAAAGTAAATACACTTAGGCCGGTATTCATAGTCCTCAATAATTACAGATTCGTTTAAATCTATGATTATATCTCTAATTAATTACTGTTTCTTATTCATAGTCGTCAAAGAATCAGTGATTCGTCAATCGATGATTCTTGAATCAGAGATTCATCAATCTCTGATTAATATGTATTCATAGTCGTCAAATAATCATTGTTTATAGTTCTAGTTCTAGTTCTAGCCATTAAATTATAGGCTTAGAGCATCGGAGATGCAACCGCGTGCTGGAAGGAGTCCTTTAAGGTAGTCCGAGCGAGATTCCCTAGTCATAATCGAGACCATATTCGAATTATACGTTTTAATTTCACCAGCTGTAAGACATATAAATTAAATATTGCATTATTAATGGTGCAATAATATAGTTTTATTTGACAGATATTGTAAGTAATTAAATGAAAATATCTTAATAAGTCTTTAACTTGACTCATTTTTTTCACGCGGTGCGTTTGAAGCTCCTTCAAAACAGAAGGTTGTTTCTGATCCCGAAGAATTTACTGCGGTGACAATATGATTAATTTTCAAAAATAGTTGAGAAAACATACAAACTACACGCTGTTAGTTTTTTTATGACATCTAAGTGTTAGAAGTTTCTCATTTTGTAAATAATGTCTCTCAGGAGTGCATACCGGTACCTACCGTTTCCCATGGAAAAGGGCTGGTATATTTTGGCAAATATCTCCGAAAGCGATGTGGTAAGGGGTTACATTTTTTGTGTCATTAAAAAGGTGAGATATTTTTCTTTAAAATGAGACCAAATTGATTGATTTCTTGGTAAAATGATATTTCGCTCAAACTACCTTAAGCTGAATGGAGTTCCATGTGTAATAACGAGCGGAAGGATACCTATTCCATCGTTCACTTAAGTGTTCGTCCATCTTGGGCGTCTAATTGTGAAGGACTATTTTATGCCTGTTCATGTATATATACTTCTACTTGCGATATCACCATAGTAGACCTTGGCCCGCATTGACACGGGGAACGTGTGATCAGGCGCTTTCGCTATATTCTGTTAAATGTATGGGTTTCCCGAATTGCCTGTGTTCAATCTTCATTATAATTGACGCTTCGAGAATTTACCGTCTTCCAACACGCGCGGCCAATAACGCCTTCGTTCAACCAAGGCCCGCTTTTTACTCTCCTCCCCCTCCCCCTCATTATCCAGCCTCCGAAAAGGCTTCTGCACAGCCCTTCCTCCGCTCTGCGTCGGGTATTATCGGGGAGATATTGTTATGGAATTCGGTGGGAGGGGGTACTGGTCGAGCCTCAGTCATAACTCCCACTCGGGAAACGATAAGGTTTCGGCGATAACCTTTCTGCCTCGGAATGGACAAAAGGTTTCTTTCCTTCTCCTCTGCTGTCGTGCGTCTATGCATGCTTGCTCTGTTCTTGGCATGCCAAATTCGAAATGGAATTGGTAAGCCTCAAATAAAAATCTACGGTGAGTCTTGGGTAAATTTGAATGTCATTCTCATTATAGGCCATTAGCGGTCGATAGATGAAGATCGCTCAGCATTCAATCCCCCAGAGGATCAAGTTTCTTAATGGATGTTACTTATTAAATCTACATCTTTATCTGCATACCACCCCGCGATCCGTCGATGAGGTGTGTGGTGGAGGGTGCTAAAGTAACAGTTATAAAAATGTAGGGAATGGGGATAAATTCAGGGAAGAGCACAGAGGTGAATTCATGTCAATATGTGCGTTGAGTTAGTGCCGCGCTACAATTACGAAATTCACAAGTTGTGCGTGGAAAGTAGGAATTTTTGTGCCTATATATTTCGCCGCTTCTCTCTCCTGTATTGACACTCCTCTCGATTCTTAGACAACATCTTTAAGTCGGAAAAAGACTGGCGAGAATTAACCAGAAAATTGCATTGAAATTTAAATATTGGTCGTACACGCACTGGAATTTTCATGAAGATTGCGCGCCAGGATGATGTGCCGACGTTGCCTGTTGTCGCGGAACGCAGATATTCGCAAACTCTGTTTTTTTAATTGTGACTAAGATGAATTTTTGCAATAGTGCCGATAGTATTGCAGAGAATGCTGCACCGGACTTATGGCTGCAGTCTAATACGAAGAAAAGACGAGAGTGTTGTTGGGTCAAACAATAGATACTGAGGAGAGATGCTGGACGCGGTTCTCTTTCTGTGGTCCGCAGGAAACTAAGGGATGAGGAACCGAGGGTTTCCCAGAACTAATTGAGGATGAGCAGAGAAGGTTTCGACGACCTGCTCATTGAAAATTGTCTCCGATTGAGAAAATTGGGGAACTTATGAGAGAAAACGTCTCCCAGAGAAAAAGTAGGAATATGATATGAGTTGTCAGAATATAAGCTTCTTTTAACACGATGTTTACCTCAAAATTCTCCTCTTATGTGTTTAAAAGTCACCAATATCACCAATAGGACGTAAAGGTTAACTCCTAACGAAGTTTCACATTTCTAAATTTTATACTCATAGTTTATTCGTTACTTAAAGTGTCCTGGCGACTGGTAAGAGTTTTCGTTCGTTTATGTATATCATGCGAATAGATGATTGGAAAATTACTCCAAGGCTCTGTAAAGCTCTGTACGATCAGCTGAAGGCAAAATGCTTGTCTGTGTGTTGAACAAATTATTTAAAATTTGAAATATTTTAATATAAATCTCGTTTAATGGCATTGGAAATCGTCAGTCACGTTATGTCGTAACCTGGCATTTGAGAAGTTCTTTCTTCCCACAATTGAAGTATATCGTGTTAAAATCATCTACTTTTCAGCTATAATCCTTAGCAATGCTCTTGGAAGAACTTATTCACCCTGTGTTATTGACCACTCTACCTCTTCATTTACGATGATGTTGGGGTCAACGGGAAAGTCAGATATGGCGGTGTCCTCACGGAAAGTTCCCTCGATACCGCTATCAGAAAGAGCTCTTTAAATTTCCCTCCAGCGAAATCCCTTCCTGGGGCGTTATTTTGTAATTCCACTTAACTGAAATTGACGTCATAAAAGTGGAAAATGTGTCATTTTTTGCCGTTCAGCTCCAAAACCCAGGACAGCGTGACCATCTTCGTATCTCCCCACGGTGAATAGAATGGTTTGCGGCGTGACTTCCTGAAATTGCTTCATGTTGAAATGAATAACTTTGTTTGACCTATGTGAAATTTACAAAGTCATTCATTTCAACACTTGATAGTAACCAATGTGAAATTTGCAAAGTTATTCATTTCAACTCCCCGCGGTGATTATGTGGGTATTTTCCAAGAGTCAACGGTTACTCACAGGGTCTTTACCTTGACTCGCCGACTTTTTGCCGTGACACTCAGGCTCTTTCAACTCTTAATATGTGCCATGGTCTCCGCCTTTTATTAGTTCCCATCCGCCTGTTTTTTGGCTCGTGAAAGGGCCACCATCGTTCCCACTTACTGCTAGAGGAGTAAACCGCGGAACCATGGAAATTCTGTTTTCTTAAGCATACGAACGGTAAGTGCGTGGATATATTGGTCACTGGTAGATATTTTCGCTTAAAATGATCCTATACTTTTGTTTCATTTTATTTGTATCGTAGATCATATGAAATTTCGTTAAAGTATTGATACGATTATTTAATCATTAACAGAAAAAATTTACGTGATTTGTAAGAATTTCCTGTAGTAATGCATCGCACTCAGCGCAGAGGCACCTCATTGAGTAAAAAACTTTGAATATTCGCTCACACTTCGTGTTATTCCTTCAGGGTATATGAAAGAGATGTTTATCTTCGCCATAATACGCAAAACATGCCAAAAGAAGAATACCATTTACTTTCACGATTTGGTTCACTTAGTGATTCATCTCTAGAAGCACTGTTAAATTATATACAGCGTAATAAGGAACCCGTAATGAATCATAGGAGCATAGTACTTGTGGGGGTAACGAAAGCCTTTTAGCTATTAACCCAGCTGCTTATCATTTACCTGTCGTCTCTAGTAGGAAATATTTTCACAATACCTTTTTCACAATTTTCACAATACGATAGTTGCATTCCTAAAAGCACATTTAGGTATATCAATAACAAAATTTTAGTGGACATGTTAGAAATTTAATTTAATGAAATCACTGTTAGGAATGCTAGAAAAGATAATTTGTGGTGCTGGGAAATTGTCTTTGTCGCATCCTCCGCTCCGATAACCTCGGCCGCTGCATTGCGGTCATTTATTTTACCCATGGTGAGAGCAGGAATGGGGGGAGTTGGGGCGCAGTCCCGCGAGTATCGAGGAGAGGGATGAATTACAAAAAAGGGAAGACAACTTCTCTTTTGAAAAATAAAAAAATTATATTTATTGGTGCCTTGCAGGAGAGTTTATGTCTCAAGCACAAGAAAGAAAAAAATCATAAACGAAGGAAGAAAAAAAAACCACTGAACACATCTATATACAAATACAATAATAAAAAAAATAAACAACAATTCACCCCACTTCTCATGTCCCTTCCCAAAGACAATCTATATACAAACATAATAAAAGAAGCAAACACCAATTCACCTCACTTCTCATGTCCCTTTCCAAATATTGGTCCTTATTCGGGCCCGAATAAGACCCGGGACACGCGGGGGTCGCTGGCAGAAGCCGGATTGACCCGCTGGGGAGCGAGCATGGGGAAGCACGGGGAGAAATGGGCCGCAGGTCCCAAGGCCGGGATCCCTCGTGGGGGCGCCCTCGGAAGGTCTCCCGCACGTCCCTCGGCGTGACGGGGCGCTCGAGAGTGTGGAGCACCCGGAGGTCAAGGGGTGAGGCGTTGAAGTGAGGGTGGTCGGCTGAGGCGGCGCACAGTGGGCGGAAATCGAAAAAAGCTGGCCAAAACCCCAAATTTCGACTTTTTTCTATCGATACAAAAGTGGCATATTTTGATATTATAATATCCAAAAACAGAAATTTATTTGATTTCATTTGCGTTCGTTATATGTATATTAATTATCCCATAAAAAGAGACGAAAAAACACATAACCCAAAATCAGCTGTTTCAACGAAAATTCTCGAAGTTTGATCTAATGGTGTGGGAATAATACACGATGATAATTCTTTTGGAGAATAAATAATGAGAATATATATCTATTGGATAATAATAAGCGATTGCTTTAGAATATTAAACATTCCGAGTGCCCATAACAAATTATTTAAACAACAACTGTTTTTTACCTAAATTTTAACTAAAACAGAGATAAACTAATTTATCGACGTTGAGATATTTGCATTTATAGTTAGATTGAAGTTTCTATTATGCAATGGTAAAGTAAAATCCTGCCCATAGTTGCCCCTTTTCCATTTACAATGAAATAATGTAAATGAAAACACTGCGTCTCAGGCCTTAGCTCCCGCGCGCTTCAGCGCTCAGGTGCGAGGGAATTCTAATTCCTCCTTTCTCCCTTTGCAAACTGGGATTACAATAGCAGCCATTGTACATTATGGATTTCTACAGATTCAGTTAGGTACTTTTATACGGTCCATTCCCAGCTACTGTGTTTTGACTTTCCCATTCTAAACCACCCGCATCCGGACGAATATAATACTCCGCTACGAATGGAATTTGAATACCTACTTGCCGCAGTAGTAGACCTATTTTTATGCGCAATGATTCGCCTTTGAGCATAGTTTAATGTAGTTTGCAATGAAGCATTACATTTGTACTCGGGAGTTATTTAGTGTGAATAAATAGAAATGAAATTTACGCACATTAGTCTTAGGTTAATGTCAGACTCCTAGTGCAATATCGTGAAAATATTTCCGAAAACATCCTTATTTGCAAAGTGGATAATCGCAGTTATTGCACTTCCATGATGTTTATACACGCCTCCCATCAGTGGTTTTTTTGCGCTGCAGTACGCACACAATTTTATCCTTCTCGATATTTGCAAGGGAATGTTGCAGTATAAATGAAACTACCAATAAGAATGTTCTTTTCACGTCGTGGTACTTTACGGATGATGAATTTTTCCTAACATCCACATGAAGACGGTTAAACGTAAATCTTGTTACTCCGAGCATTTTCTGTTACTCTCATTTAAGCCAAGGTCAAAACTGAGAAGCGCTAGGGAAGATATTTTCTCTCCCTCGGGCTGTGCTTATCTCCTTTCCACATTAGACAAGGGTCTACGTGTTAACGATGTTGACCACACGAGGGCAAGTATCCTCGTTAAAAAGGAAGCCCTTTCTTTCAAGCCAAAGTGATCTGGTTTTCTTTCCTTCCTTTCCATCGCATGAACTTAAGCTGTTTATTCACTCAAGTTATCATCGCTTTCCACATCCCTTCGTTTCAAGCTCCCACTATAAGGGCTTGGAGTAGCGCGAGAATCTCCTCTCATAAATATCTTGGTAACATAAACATCATCACGGACCCTAGGCGAGACTCTAGGCGTGTCTTCGAGACCCAAGGCGTGTTGTGACTGACATAATGAGTTTTTGCTTCGTCTCTGACGATTTCTTTGCTATTGGTTCAAAATACCAGTTCTCAGATGAGTGAAAGGCACAAGTCTATGTTTGACACTCGTCGTGGAAAGGTTGTGCAGAGGATCGGGTTGATTTCAGCAAGTCCATGGATCCGACGAGAGTGACCCGCCTAGAACTACATAATGTGCTTTTGAGAAGAAGAAGAGAGTCCGTGGATATAAACAAAAAACTTGTGTTGTGTTTTTTGTATACGAAATTTAACTTGGACGAGGACAAAAGCTTGCAAAATGTGGTCGCGGTTTCAGTGCAGGAAAACTTTTTCTGTAAATATTTTAAGAAGTGGGAATAATGTCGGTGAATGGACGCTAGATTCCAGAAGTGTAATAGAAAATGGCTGGAGCAAGAAATCACATTCCCTCCCACTGTTTTGAGATATCTTCCGAGTACGTCTGGTGCAGGTGAGTACCCATATCACTATGGAAAAAATCATCACTGTGTGTTAAATACTTAAACTATCGATTCACCATGATTTTACCACAGGCACGCCTAAAATTACACCCGGTGGGAGACCACAGACACCATTTGAAAAAGCAAGTGAAAGGTCCAAGCGTAGAAAAACTGACAAACTAAGAAGCAGCACTTCGACTGACGAGTTGTGTGTGGCGACTTCTATGCAATTGCGTGCCACAGGAGATGATGCTGCTGCAAAGATGCTAAAATAAGTGACCGCAACAACCCCAACCACTTCATGCACTCTAATATGTAAATGGGGTTTTGACGGAAGTTCTGGCCATTCACAGTCGTGGGAGAAAAGCAATGTAGGAGATGAGAGCATGTTCGCGACCTCCATTGTACCCCTTCACTTGCTGGACACAGCATCAGGTAAACTAGATCAGAAATAGTCATGCTGACATAATGCGATAAATGATAATTCTGTTAAATTGAATTAATTATGTTCTTATACTGTGAAACAGGTGAACCTGTCTGGTCTAATCCTCGCCCATCGTCGACCAGATTTTGTAGGCCCATTCGGATTCAATGGGCCCGAGAAACCAGAGAGATATCTTTTACAGAAGAAAGGTACGGTCGGATTCCAATTTATTGCAAAGAATCGAGCTTATCTCTTACGTTTCTCAAGAAAATTGAGTTTCACTTACTTAGCTGTTATTCTTTGCTACGCGTCGCTATCTATTCATCTGTTTATTTGCACGTATTCAAATGGTAATAGTTGGCCAATTTCCTATATTGTGCTAATTTGTTATTACACTTTCGCTTTGGTTTGGATTTACGATTTGAGCATGGATAATTATTATTTATTAATCACAACTGTTAAGGCTGGGATACAATCAACGTGTACGTGTAACGTGTGCCGTTAACGGGAATACGCGAAAAGATGGCTGACGGGAAAGTATAGCGAACGGACACAATCAACGTGTACGGGGAGTACGTGTACGCGAGAGATGGGCAACTTTCATCTCTTCCCGTGTCCCGTACACGGAAAACCAATCAGAATAGCCCTGAGAATCCGGGAATGGGATCCATCTGTCGGCAGATACATCCAACTGTTGAAGATTGCTCTTGGCAAAGACAACTTATTTACTTCCACAGTTGTTTACACCTGATCTCTTAGTTGCGCCTGCGTTAGTCAATTGTTACTCCGGGCCGTGTTAACGTCGATTGTGACCGCTGACTTGGGTTCCCCGTCTCCCGTTGTCCCGTTTACGTCTCGCTTCACACGTACAGGTTGATTGTGTCCCAGCCTTTACTCTAAATGATACATTACGTAGTATTTGCCGTAGGTATATTGTATGCCAGGAACGATCTGTGTTTAATAATAAAGTTTGGTATTTCAATTAATCAATACGTCGCAGCATGTCATTGTTATTCGAGCAGATCATATTATGTAATAACAAGTTAGCACAAAACAAGCAATTGCTCAACTGTTACAATTTAAATACGCTGAAATAAACAGCTGAATATATAGCGTTGCATAGCAAAGAATAACAGCGCCGTAAGTGAAACTCGATTTCCTTGAGAAGCGTAAGTGTTCGATTCTTTGCAATACATTTGAATCCGACTTTACATTACAGAAGAGATAAATAATCTTCGCCCAGTAAGGGTCAACAACGTCTTGATAACTTTCAAGTTATTGCTTTCGATGATTGATGGAAAGATAGGCATTTTTTACAATTAAATTATTATTAATTTTCGTCAAATCTCATTTAAGTTAATATTTAAGTTCTTTTATCGCCTTGTGCTTCAGGTATGCAACGCATTGACAGAAACAAGTAGCATGACATGCTATCTGTGCGGTGCTAAAGTATCGCAAATGAACGACCAAGAGAAAATTAAAAAAATGACAGTGGACGAGTCAAAATATTCATTCGGATTGTCTGTACTGCATTGCAATATAAGATTTTTTGAGTGCCTAGTACATATTGCGCACCGATTAGACATTAAAAAATGGAAGGTAAGAAATGCATTAATATTTTACTTAAACATGTGATATAGCACATGTCAGATAAAATGCCAATAAATGTCAATAAATCACCAGATACTGAAGAAATTCTTTTCCGTGTAAGTAGATGACTGGCTTCAATAATAGCTTCAATAGCTTTGATAATAGCTCCTTACTTGCAGGTAATATTCAATAAATCCATTAAGGAACACAACATACCCAAATAATAGAAAATTGCTGCTGTAACGATATTATTAGCGTGGTGTTCAAGAACGGTCACCGAATTACTGACCGATATCCCCAAGATCTTTTTCATGCTAAGTCTTTGAACGTAAAATTGCAAGATAAGTTGTGAGACGACTCGCTATAAAAAACTTGCCAAAAAAAATCGCAGAATCGGAATGTGATTATCATGCAAATTTCAATTAGCCCTGTTAGCCCATGATATTTTAGTCTTATCTATATCTACGAAATACCGCGAAAGCCACCACTAGCGTGTGTGGCGCGGGTTGATTCCTCACCAGGCATGCAGCACTCATCCCCGTTCGAATCAGAACCGCGCACCTTCCGACGGACGCTATGTGGAAGCCTAAAGTGATTAGGATAAAAATGAGCCATCGGTCCAGAAACTAGGAGAGTGCTACGTAGATGATCATGCTACCATGAAGAACACTATGTGAGGTACAACTACTGGTTAGTATTAATTATGCGACTGATAACTATACTACAACATACTAAATAATGGCAGAAATTAAATTCGGGGTCTGTTATTAATGTTATTAATTTGTTGAGATATTTAGCGCCAGTGCAAAACCTACCTTAGCTTTCTATTTCATTGTGAGGGTCAAGGTATCATAGAACTGATCCATCGCAACTAAAATGTTCCCTTATTTTATGTGGAAAAAATGACATAGGTACTAAATATATCGGTTCTGCAGTCTGTTTACTATACTTGTGCCTGTAATCGTCTCTACTTCAATGGTTTGGCTTTAGCAAAAGAGGTTGAATGCCCGGCAAAAAGAAGTAAACATCAAAATTCCCTAAATATTTTAGACTATATTTTCCCATCGATCAGATAAGGTTCCCACAGAAAAACTCCTTAAATAAACTTTTTCTGATGCTTTCTCTTCGCTTGAATATCTCCTGATTATTTCCTCCATGACTGTTGAGACCTCAACTGATAATCTTCTTGCCTTCAGCAGTTAAACCTATCTGCAACTGACCAGTGACAATAGCGTAATTTGCTGCCGAAATAATGCCGTTCAGCTCGTTTTGAATATTTTCAACACTAGAATCAGCTTAAATAGTCAGAACTTTGAAAGTAAAATCCGCTTCAGTGGGATCTCCACCAACTCTTTGAAACACCAAATCAGTGTTCCCAGCGATGAAATTTCCCAAGCTCTGATATCCAAGACCATTTAAAACATTTCCTATTTTATTGCCCCCAGAAAGCTCAATATTCCCAGTTTCGTAAGTTTCTCCGTTCAAACGTATCATGAATTTGACACTATTGGCCGTAAATTGACCATCATCGGCACCATTGCTTCCAGCTTTAAACATGGCCTTTAATTCTGAAAACTCGCCTTTTATATTTTGAGGAAGTTGAGTGTTATTTGAGTTTCCAAATATTTTACGGCTTTGAACTTAACTAGTTCCATTTTTCATTTCCGTCTAATATTTATTCATTATAACCCCAAAAACAGCACATTGGCATTTTATATTGGTATAGTAATGGTAGTAGACAGTATAGGAATGGCATTTTTGTGATGACTTTTGCAGGAAGTGAACTGTGGTGCATTTGTTGATATTTAATTCTAACCCCACTCCAGGCACCATGAATGAACGTTGTTAAGGTCAAATGACAGAACTTCAAAGTCCGCGTCTTCGCTCATTTAACTGTAGAGGACTGTATCGTCTGCAAATAATCTTAATTCACTGCTAATTCTAGAACTTAGGTCATTAATATAGAGAATGAATAAAAGAGGGCCGATAACACTTCCCTGAGGGTCACCGGATGTGACTTCGACCATATCAGAGCTAAAACCATCAATAACTTTTTTGTTTTCGATCACTGAGAAAGTCCCTTATCCAATTCACTATTTTTCTGTTAACTCCACATGATTGCAATTTATATATGAGTTTTTGAGAGGAACCTTGTCGAATGCCTTCTTGAAGTCAAGGAATATCGCGTCGACTTTCTTAATCGATTCACCTATTATTAGGATATCATGAAGGAAGAGCGCAAGCTGTGTTTCGCAGGACCTGCCCTTATAGAAGCCGTGCTGACTGCTATGTAAGAAGTTACGATTATCCTGGAATGTCATAATATTACTAATGACAATGTGTTCGAGGATCTTTTATTTATTTATTTTATTCATTTATTATAACCCCAAAAACTGCAAAATAGCCTTTTAAATTGGTTGATAAAATACATAAATATTAAATATTTACAGTATCAACAAAAACAAGTCACACAAAAATTAACAGATAAGGCTCTAAGGGAACAAAGTGTATTTACAAAACAACGGAGTTAAAGCTGGAAGGAGAAGGGAAAAGGTCGACGGAGGGATTTTTCTCTGCAAGGGAATTGAATACGGAGGGTAACCTGTAGAAAAGAGACCGTTGGCATACAGAGAGACGGAATTTCGGCACATGTACGGGGTTGGTGTTACGGGTGAAACGTGGAGGCACTCGGATTGAGAAAAATGAAAGTAGGTCATTATTCCGAAATGAATCACTAAACACATTATGCAATAATTTTATGTCTGCAATCAAGCGGCGTTGACGTAGGTCGCGAATGCCAAGGGTGAAAATAACTTCTTTACGGGATAAATTCTGAGGGGAGGGTTCCGGTGACGAAGAACAGCTAGGACGAAATTGATGGGCGGTTGAGGAGTTTCAATGTAGAGGGGCAGGCGGTTGACCGGATGGGGGAACAGTGTTCTAGGATAGGGAGGATACAGCCGAAGAGAACAGTACGCAAGGCAAGAGGATCGCTTACATCCGTAAGTCGATAAAGGAGGCCAACCACAGCCATTGCCTTTCGGGATATTTTTCTTATGTAGTCAACAAATGTGAGCTTACAGTCGAAAATTACTCCCAGATCGGATTGAGTTCTAACCGAGGGGATGGGGCATCGTTTGATGGTATAAGATGTCGAAAAGAGGTTTCTTTTTGATGAAAACGTCAGAAGAGCTGATTTGGAGGGGTTCACTCGTAACTGCCATTTGTCACACCAAAGACTAATCGCAGTTTGTGACTTTTGGAGGCATCGCAAATGGGTAGTATCGTCAACACACAAAAATTTTGCAATCCTCAGCGTATAACAAAATATTGCAGTCATTTGGGATGACACAATCAATTATGTCATCCACGTAGAGGGCAAACATCAAGGGGCCAAGAACACTGCCCTGTGGTACCCCAGATGAGACGGGTAGATACTCAGATGTAGACCCATCAATCAGTACACGTTGAAAACGCGAGTTCATGAAAGCGGCAATTACAGATAATAGAGCACCGTAAACATTGCAACGGTGCTTGAGTTTGTAAATAAGCTAATAAAGAGTAAGTAAATAAGGTTGTGGTTAACGGAATCAAAGGCCTTGGAGAAATCAAGGTAGCATACATCAAGGTGGGAGTTACATTCAAAAGTAGAAGTAATGTGTTTATGCAGGATACAAAGATTAGTTAGGCATGAACCCCCGGGGAGAAAACCATGCTGAAATGTAGGGTAGGGTGTGATGTAACAAGCGATTGTGAATAATGCGTTCAAAAATGATCGACAAGACGGGTAAAATTGATATCGGACGATAGTTATCGATCTTATCTCTATGTTCCAATTTTAATACGGGTGTAACATTAGCACTTTTCCACTAGGAGGGGAATGAACCGGAAAGGAAACATCTGTTGAAAAGCCTTGCGATCGTCAAGTAGAGTGAGTTAGCTGTACGATGAAGAAAGAGGGAGCAAATATTTTTGGAGCCAGTGGACTTAACTGGGGGTAGGGAGGTCAAATAGTTTAAAACTTCGTTAGGGGTAGTTGAAATTTGAGAAATGGAATGAGAACAGACCGGTTGAAGTTGAGAAAGAGTAGTAGATATCGGGATGGTATTGAAGTTTGAACAAAAGTAGGTGTTAAATGCAGAGGGACAGAGTTCATTAACATACGAAATTATGTTTAAAGAAACGGATAAAGGGATACGGTGGGGCTTCTTTTTTGAACTTATAAGAGACCAAAACCTTTTCGAGTTATCACGAATCTCATCAGTTATTCCTTGAATGCAGATCTTATACCGCCGTAGGAGGAAGCTGGAGTGCCGGCGTAGGGACACACAAGAGGCGCGGGCATTCGGATTAGGATGAGATCTCCACAGTTGCCATGCACTGAGTTTGTTTTTTAAGGCAAAAATTACTTCAGAGGAAAACCAGATGGGCCATTTCTTGGAGACACGCCTCCGTTGGACGAAGTCTGCGATGGCACCACGAAGCAGATCGTAAAACACTTCAAGCCCCTCTTCTGGGGTACAGCACCCCAGGAGGTCCCACGTAAGGAGCGAGAGGGCAGTCCGCTTTGTTCCAACCTCTCAGCACTCGGGTGGCCGGTGGGGGTGTGGAATTTCGAGGAGAACGAATCGGAAGGAAAACATTCGAGCGATTTATGGTCCGAAACAAATATGTCCCTGCCCGGGACCACGGGAGAGATTCGAAGCGAGGTCAGAAGAAAATCCAGCGTTGCCAACTTACGAGTGGGAAATAGGTGGCACTGCTGTAGACCGAAGCCGTTAATAAAATGATCTACAAAAATAAATCATCTAATGGAGTAACAGTATCGGCCTTGGTGGTCGAAGATGAATTTTTGGAAAAAGAATGGCTTTCCCCGGAATAATTATTGTATCAAAGAAAACAAAATATGTAACGTAGATTCAATTAAATACTTAGGCGTCACCATCACTGAAGACATGTCATGGGGGAAACACATCAGGGAAATAACTAGTGTAGCAAACCGTAGATTAGGATTCGTAAAAAGGGTTCTAGGCAAATGCGATGAGAGAGTAAGAGAAAGAAGCTATTTACACTAGTCAGGCCTCATTTAGAATATGCTGCTAGCATATGGGATCCGTACGAGGAAGGTATGATTATAGAATTAGAGCGCGTGCAAAGGAGATCTGCTAGGTATGTTAAAGGCCGTTATGATAATTGTATAAGTGTTACGAGTTTAATTGAACAACTAGGATGGGAATTACTATCAGAACGCAGGTTAAAATTTAGGTTAAACCTTTTATGTAAATTCGAAACAGAGTTGTTCACAGATGACGTTAGATATATACTCCTGCGTATTATGCTAGGTTTGATCATATTAACAAGATTAGAGAGATAGATTGTCGTACCGATAGATTTAAAATGTCATTTTCCCTCGTACTATAAGAGAGAACAATAGGCAGCGTAGCAAAGGGATAGGTAGGTGAAATATAGTTAGAGTAGTCTGTAGTGCATGATGCATGTAATAACAACCAATAATCCCTTCCTTATTATGTAGATACTAACCATCTATCTCCATGTGACCCTATTATCTAGCATATCTCCCTTAAATATCCTACTTGCATGTCAATAGTGCATGTTTGGTGATCTTCACCCCCTGCCACACACCCTCGTGGTGGCTCGCAGGGTATCACGTAGATGTAGATGTAGAAGACAAATGAATGGACAGATTTTAAAAAATCACATAACCAAGAGAGCGCACCCGAAGGACCGATTCAACGTACGATTCAAGAGCAGATAAATTACTATTGGGAGGCCGATAGTAGCAACCAACGAATACCTTGGATTTTGAAACAGAATTGTTATATCGTCCCAAGTGTACTTCAGTCCAAAGAATTTCACAGTTCGTTTCGAGGTCGGCACGACGGGTGGCTGGAATGTTTGAATTAATTAATGGAATGAAAGAGAATACCACCAACACGCGAGTTGCAATCACGGCGGAAGACTTGGTGAGTGGAAGACAACTCAGGTTCACAATCCGAGATATTAGCGTTGAGCCATGTCTCCGTGAGCGAGACCGCATCAAACGAGGAGAGCTCAGTAACGTCAGCCGAGAGCACTGATCTTCCGAGAGCACTAATATTTTAATTACGATGTCAGGTTTATTTGAGCAAATTCGACTAAAGTTGAAATTCTGTACTTGTGGGATACTTGGTCGCATCACGCAGCCTGGGTAACAAAACTAAGGGAAAACATTTGTTCATGTGACAAAACCAGTGTGATTCAACAGAATTTAATATCATTGCTATACCAATTATCCTATAATATTGAAATTTCAATTATTCTCTGCATAAGAAATGCACCAATGATGCACGAACATTATTCTTCTCGATATAATTGTAGTTATTGAATAAAAGTGAAGTGAATTGAAGTGAATTTGTGACGAGAAAATACAGGAGCGATGCTATTTTTCTCTTGTGAGGACTCACTTGGAGTATGCCGCTAGTATAATGGACCCTTGTGAAGTAGGATTAATTTCAGATATAGATTGAATACAGCAGAGGGTAGCTAGATTTGTTAAACATGGTTACGATAAACATAGCAGTGATAGATTGCTGAGGGAATTAGATTGGGAGCCTCTACCCGATTGACGAGAAAAATATAGATTAAATCTTTTACGAAAGTTTGATGTCGACTCTTTATTTACCGGACATTCTACATAATTTTCCAGAGCTAAACAATTATGGTAGAAACGATTATTGGAATAAGATTAAGGAAATAGACTGCAGAACTGAAAGATATAAAACTTAAATATTTCCACGAACAATAAGGGACCATAATGGTTGCGATAGATCAGTTCTAGGATACTGACTAGGTTAAATAGGTTTTTGCACTAGTTTTAAATATCCTAAAATCATTATTAGTACCTAACTTCGAATGAAATTTCCGGTATGATATAGCTCTTGAATGATTTATTACCTTGTAGAACCATTAATCTATCGCAGTAATTATAACCAGTAGTCGTATCTTAAGTATTGTACTGCATGATAGCAATTCGTCCTTATGACACTCTCCTAGTTTCTAGTCTGACCGCGTATTGTCTTCCTGACTGCTTTTGGCCTGCGCCTGGTATTCCGGGGAACGTACGCGGTTCAGATTTCAGCTGGGATGAGGGCTTCATGCTGGGTGTGGAATCACCCCGTGCCACACACCCTAGTGATGATTTGCATGGTATTTCGTACATGTAGATGAAAATGTCGGCAAATTAGCAATCTTTGGCACAAAGATCGACGGAGGACCGTCGATGAGCTAGCTGGCTTAAATGGGATGATTCGAAGCTCAATTCATGAAATAACGCTCAGATTTGTGGCAGCTGTGTAGTTATTTTTACATCGCAACAATACACCCGCTCACACGGCCCTCTCTGTCAGCCGTTTTTGACCAAAAAAGGCATTATTTTATTCCCCCAACCCATCATAGGTGTCTGAGTTGGCTCCCAGTGACTTGTACCATCGAATGGAAATTAATCTCGATTAATACGTGTTTTGAGGATTTATCGAGACGAAACAAAACTTGCCGGAAGCCCAGACAGACATCGGAGAATATGAGTTTAGTAAGTATTTTAAGAATAGGTGAGGTTGGAAAAGTGCAGTCAGTTCAATGGTGAGCGCTTTCAAGATCAAGTGTTTGATTGACAAAAAAATCATATCGAGGTGGTTTAAATGATGTACTGCGGTTTTTTAATACCTATTATAATGCCTAACAGTGCTAGTGAAAGGCTGCAAACTTGTGTGACTCATTTTTTATTTTGGCTTCTATTGGTCTTCCTTCTGATATTCGCATTGTGGCGGATTGATATTAATAGCATGATTTATCATTTTTTATAATAGTAAGTCCTTTTCCGAACCCCGAATGAATAAAAAGACTATACCTGCTGTGCTTTAATTTTATATTCATTCAGTGCATCAAGAACCACATTTAACTTTTGGCGAATGACTGATAAGCTTTCACGGGAAGTGAAACCTTTAAACGGCTGTGGTGAGTTTTATCCTTTGGATCTTACATAAGAGACCGTAGAGCTCATCATCCCACATGATGTCATTTTATCCGGTACATTCAAGAAAACCGGCGAAAATTGGGGACGTGGTTTATAGAAATATTAACTTCTGGATGCATACGGCCAACGGAAACTCAGTATTTAACTCTCTTCTTCTCTATTAAACTATATTAACTCTCTTATAACTGTTCTTTGCTCACTCTAATTATTTTCTGTAAATATGATGGAAATCCCAACAAAACCAACAATTTTCTCATTAAAATTGCATAAACCTCGGGAAGGTGATGTGCCTTTGCTCCTTAAATTTCACTTGTCCTGCTTCTATTTTTGCATACGAATTCCACCGATGTTGCCATTTCTATAATTTGCTCAGAAGGAAAGTCAAGCCGTAGTTCGCGTCATAGTACACTCTCTCTTGATACAATTTCTTGCCATTTTTAGCGAAATATGAAAATGGAATGAATACATAAGAAAGATTCCTGATGCTCGCATGATTTCCGTATGCATGAGTATAGCTATTTATTCTTCCTTAAATCGAGGAGAAACCGGCCAAACAATTGATACCTCTGGTGTGTATGTCAATGTTAAACTAATCGAGAGAAAATTGCCCTCTGTTTTTAACAATTTTTACAAACCCATGCACCAGAGAAAACAGGCACGCCACAGAAATGGATCCCAACCAAATGAGATGGTGTTTTTCTGACTAATGAATTGCACTGTTTCTTTTCGTGTCTTTTTCCAGCTCAAGTTTCTATGGTTTGGAAGAATACCCGTAAGCAATTGCGCAAATAAATTTGATATTTGCGACAGACTTATCCCGCAAAGACCTAGTCACATTGGTAACCGAATGCAATTGATATCTCCTTGTTGTTTGAACTCCGAGTGCCGTTTCTTAATTTATTGATCGCCTTCAATTCTCTTCTCGAAGGAAGTTTTCGCCAACCATTTTATTTGGGACGTTACATTGGGCCTAATATAATCTCTTCAAACGTGACTATTATGATTTATCTCGTTTCTTATGGCTATTATTTATACACTATCATGAAGGTTTCTAACTGCTATTCGGCATGCTTGTATATTGAGTGGTAATTGTTCAGCGTGTGCTGACCGGTATACAATTAGCATAAAATTGCAAATCTTTTCACGAATTTCACTTGATTTTAATTTTGTTGGCTGAGCTGCTCATTTCTTTCCCCCGTGACATTCCCTTTCGGACACATGCTTGCACACATCGACGCCCAGCTCAAGATGAGAAAAGTACCTACGAACTTTCGTCCTCGACCGACGCCGAGAACCGAGGCCATCAGTGAAGATTGAGGAAACGCAGTGATTAGTGGTATGCACTAAGATTTGGTAGATATAGAATAAAAGAAAACTTCACACATTATGGCATGCCATGGCTCAAGCTCGCTTCCTTTATTGGAAACTAGCTGTACCCGGCATGCGTTGCAATGGCTTTTTCTGGGTTCAAAATCGGAGCCCTAAAAGAATTTGAGACCTAGTCCAATGAATTCCTCGTACCTACACAGGAATTCGTGGCATACAAATGATGGCATGAGTTTCCATTCCATGCCTACGTTGCGGTTTCCAAGTAAATAAAATATTCTATTGTTGAAGTGCGTAGTGCAAAGGTTCAAGATTTAAAAGCTAAAAAATCCAATTATAAACGGGTTTGAGCAATGCGTGCTCTATCGGTTCCCAATCTTGATTTTCTTTGCTCTTCTGTTTCATTCGAGCGGGCTTGAGCAGTGCGTAATCGATTGGCTCCCAATCTTGATTCTCTTTGATCTTCTGTTTCATTCGAGTGGACTTGAGCAGTGCGTAATCGATCGAACAAAGATTGTGTTAAACGTCCTAAAATTGAAAAGTGAAGGGCAAAAAATAAAAAAATAACAATCGAACACAATTTTTTGGGCACAAAAAAATTTTGTTATCCGTCGGGGTCATCGCGCGGAGCCTATAAAACCGCGGGGCCTTGTGCACACTCACTCTTCGCACACACCTCGGGCCGGCCCTGTATCCAAGAATCTTTCGAATAGCAAACGTTCCAGATGACTCTGAAACGCTTTTCGACAGTTATTGTTATTTTCAACAATGCAAAAACAATGTCAAACAATGTAAAAATATGATAAAAACCTATTTTTAACACTAACCGTTAATAAAAAATTTAACACAAAAATAAATTTAACACTTTCACTAACAATTAAACACTATATTTTACCATTTTTTGATTGAGTAAATATAACCAAAATATGGACAAAATCGTAGTGACTTCTTATGACTTGTATCGTTTCTCAATTTCTATTGGTTAAAATAAGAACCTCTCTCATTGGTTAAAATAGTTTCTCAATTTCTATTGGTTAAAATAAGAACCTCTCTCATTGGTTAAAATAACGATCGTATTTTTAAATTTAATAGTATTTGAAAAATTAGGTTAGGATTATTAGCTTACCAGTCGGGCGTTGTTGCGCGAAAAGTATTCGAAAGATTAAGAGGGCTTTTGGGGGGGGAGGGGGGAGCGATATTTAAAAAAATTTTATAGCTAAACCTTCGCAAGAGTGTACACAACTTCTTAAAGTTTCTTGGCGAGCGGATGAACAGTGTAGTAATGCATACAGGACAGACAGACATACATTCGTTTTTATATATATATAGATAATTTTTTACCCATCGACACCTATTTACTCAATATCTTCTCCATGCGCTGCAAAGATTGGTGGCGCTTTCTCAACCTAGGGCTTTGAGCGGACGAGTGTCAAGGAAAGGAGAAGGAACGTTCAGTAGGTATGAGGATCCAGTTTCAATTCTTCTTTCTGAGTGAGGAGGGGGACAAAGCGGCCTCGGATTTCAATCCCTTCTGGGTCTTGTGGAGGGGGTGGGCAGGTCTCGAAGTGCCGTGTGGAAGCGTTTGCTGGATGGAGAGAAGGGGGGAGGAGAGTGGCGAAAACATTGGGGATCGGTCGAATGGCGGCGAGATAGGCTGCTAGCCTGCCTTCTCTGCCAAAATGCCCCATTCGACACGCAGAGTTACGGGCATGCGCCTTGTTTTTTCAACAAACCTTCCCCACGTCAGGCGAATATTGGATGATTGAGGGCGGGGAGTGGGGAGATTGTTACTACTAGCTCTAGGAGGCATCTTAGCTGGGTGACGAGTGCGAATACATATTAGGTGCGGAAGGCGGATGCCGTGATTTTCACCCGAGCGACCGAGTCGTGGATATCACGCTCCCGTGTTTCTCCTCTTGTCCTTTCAGCAATCTCCTCCTCAACTAACCTCACGCCACTACTCCAATATTCTAGGTCAGCGATTGAATAGCAAAACATAAGAAGACTTGACCCTCGAACGACGGATCCAGCAATTTTGGCTGTTTTTGAAATTTTTTCTTCTCTGCCCCTTAATTTCATTGAAAAATTTTGTCCTTCCTCAATTTTCATCCCCTTCGAAGGTCTTAACTTCAGTGAAGTCACAAAGTTGCCATTATCATTTTAAGGAAAAAATTAAGGTTTTTACCGAGAACGCCAACAGTAGCCATTTTGGGTAAAATATTTTTAATATAGACGTAATTGTGTTCTGACCATTTAATTGTTTTATTGTAAGAATAGCAAAAAAAACGGAAGAAGAAACAAAAGAAAGCGTTGAAAAACGATAGTAATTTATTTAAATGAATATTATATTCTTATTTTTCTGCCTTCTGTAGCTGGACTTGCCGGGTGTTGATTTATTCATTTTCTGAGCGGTAGAAATCATTGAGATAGAATCGTGCGATGAGTCGTTGTCTTGGTCCAAGATACTTATGAAATGGTTTAGTACGCGTTCAGGAGAGTCAGGTTAAGACAGCAAGCGTATACTACTTCTGATCCGAGGATCGCATCCGAGGGTAGACCAATGGAAGGAAAAATATTAAATAAAAGAAAATAAATAAAATTTTTAAAAATATATAAAATATAAAAAAAAGTAATTAAAAAAAGGAAAAAAAGACCTGGTACCCAGCGTTTACACCCATTCCGAACTGACGAAGAAGTCTCAGCAGAATGTATATTTTCTTATGATTGATATCGCAGATCAAGAAGATCAGATGTCACAACCTCAGCTTTGGGCGAGAGTGAAGTTCACGGAATCGACTGGTGTACTGCGATGAGGAAGGCAACAGGGAAACCACCAAATTAACCTCCCTATACGATGCAGACTTACATTCAATGTTTGACATGATGGCATTCCTCCCGGTAAAATAGTCCCCCAGTCGAACCTCTGCTTGGGGACTACTGGAAGGAGTACATCAGTCAGGAACGGCATGCGCAGGATACGGGCATGGATCGTGATATCTTTAGGAGTGAGCGGGAAGGTGGCGAACGTGAAGACGGAGAGGTTTGGGAAGGATATACATACTTAAGAGTCAGCGAAATCAAGTGGACGGGGCAGACGACTACTGGAGCGACGGGTATCGAATATAAAATTCAGAAGACGACCAGATGATGTCAGGAGTAGGCAAAATACTGAAGAAAGAATAATGTAGGGAGTGTAATCAGTCGGACAGTACAGCGAGAGGATTCTGACGGCAAAGCTGGAAGTAGAGGCTACCGACATCGTTATAGTGCAGGTCTACATACCGACGTCTAGCTGTACGGAAGAAGAAACAGAAGATGTTTACGAGCAAATGGAAGAAGTACCCAGAGTAGTGAAAGGGAAAGACTACCTCATCATAATGGGAGACTAAAACGCAGTGGTTGGAGAGGGAAAAGATGAATATGACGTAGGGTATTTCGGACTGGGCAAAAATAAATGCCAAGGGAAAAAAACTCGTATGGTTCTGCAATGAGGAGAGCATTTTCAATTTAACTTGGTTAAGGGATAAGGTCATTGGGAGAAGAATAGCTCCGTTTAAGAGGGGCGAGGGTAAATTCCGTGGAGAGAAAGACAAATGAGGTTTAAAGCGTAGCAGCGGAGGGAAGGAGGTTGGCATTGTATATTGAAAGGACACAAGTGCGTTGAGAGACAACAGGTTTCTTGATGGGGAGACAGTTGGGGAGAGGTGGGAAAGGGATATATTGAAAACGAATGAGAGAATTCAGAAAATATGGGTAAATGAGAGTGAAAACAAGATTTACTTTGTAAAATGATTGGTAAAATTGTGCACGAAATTACCAATATTGGTTGATTTAAACAACCACGCTAATTTTGCACAGAACACCCGTTCCACCCACCCTTGTCATTGGCGTGACAAACTTTATCTAACCAAACTATTTCTTCTCTGCTCATTCATCTTCAACTCTTCTTCAACGTTTATTCTCTTTTCATTCATTAATACGCGTACAAATCTTTACATTCAGAGTATATTAGTTTTGTTACAGTGTCGGCATTCCGATTAATATTTACCGGCCCAGAACTCAATATTTTTTTTACTGTGGCGTCGTATGAGTGCCAACTAATCCCTTCGCCTTTTTCTCCTCCCTTTGACTCTCCACCCCCACCGCATACGGTTCTTCGGCTTTGGTTAGGCGGGTCAGTTTTGATGGGTAATAAACTCAGACCCTAAGGAATGTTCCCAGTGCCGATTGGCCAAGTGCTTAAGAACAGGTCAGAGACCTCATTGAAATGGCTTTGAAGGGTGAGAAGAGGAAATGTTAAAAAATAAACCTCTCTTTAGCAACGTAAGAATGAGGAAAGTCGTCTCGGCCCGGATTCAAAGAGTTGGTGGGCGCAATGGGGGCGATTGGTGTTCAGGGATGGCGTTCTCTTTCGAAGCATGAGGGAAGGAGAAAGGGACCTTGACCTCATACTCTTTTGCTTAAAAATATTCATTGCAGCCGTATCAAGGAATTTAGGCCAATGACAAAATAACTAATGTTTCTCATTACCTAATCTAGCTGTAAAGATAAAGTATCCAATCGATAAATCACTCTTTTAAGCGCTATTCCTTTCGCGCAAAATGCTGCACATAGACGAAGAGGATTTTCTATGCAATAGAACAAATGCGACGAGGATTTTCAACGGAAATGAACTAATGTCCGCAATAGCCGACGCCTGGTTAGGAGAAGTGACCAATGCCGAGACATTATAAACGCCACGGTGATACCACGTTTGCTTTCGCGTGGGTGCGTCCTCCGGATAGTTTTTTTTGTTTTTGTTCGGGAGGCCGCCGAGGCCACCCCAGTCGCGGAGGGGAGAAGTTATGGGGGACTGGCTTGCCGGGAGGGAGAGGGCGGAGGCAGTCAGTAAGAATTCTTCTCGGAGAGAGTTTTTTCGCGGAGACGAAGGCGGACCGTCGTATTTTGTTTTAGGACGTGATTCTGTTCCGCTTATTAGTGGAGTTGTTCGAGAGTTGGTTCTTCTTCGTTTTTACCCCTGCCCTTCCCGTTTCCACGTCGCCCCCTTACCCTCGCTTCTCTTTCCTCCATTTTCCTCCTTTCCTATCTCCCGCTCCCGTCGGTCCTCGGTGTTCTTCTTCGTTTTCACCCCTGCCCTTCCCGTTTCCACGTCGCCCCCTTACCCTCGCTTCTCTTTCCTCCATTTTCCTCCTTTCCTATCTCCCGCTCCCGTCGGTCCTCGGTGTTCTTCTTCGTTTTTACCTCTGCCCTTCCCGTTTCAACGTCGCCCCCTTACCCTCGCTTCTCTTTCCTCCATTTTCCTCCTTTCCTATCTCCCGCTCCCGTCGGTCCTCGGTGATGAGAGGGTGACCCGGTCGTAGGGTGTACGATCCTCACCACGTGGTCTGAGAGAACCACTCCTTCTCCTAAAGGCCCCCCTCCTCTTTCCTTCTCCTTTTTATCCTTCCCCCTTCCGTGTACGAGTGGAAAGTTTCCCACCACACCCGTCTCGTACTGGCGCCCAATATTTCCCCTAGTTATTTTGTGATTTTTATTTTTTGGTACTCACGACCCAGGCTAGCTATGGGAGGCAGCATCGTCACAGTATGTTGTTATCCTTCGAGACTCAGATTAGCGAGAGTCTAGGTCCTCTCATCATCAACTCCTTTCATCTCATTAGTTACCAATTTCATGGGTTCAACTATGGCTATTCGCCATCGTTTTTCTGAATAAAGTTTTGTTGTATACTCTAAAAATGTAAAATTTGAAATGAATGCTACTTTGTTTTCTTAGTACGAGGAAATTCAAACAAAATTTCAAGCGTTAATACATGCAGCGTTATTTTATAGAACTCGATACAGATAAATAGTACATATATCGTTTGCATTAACATACGCACTACCGGTCTAAAGCCTGGATGAAAAAAGGAGGGTGTGGAATATTTTTTCTTCACTTTCAACATGAGAAAACTCCAACTAATTATTATCGATATCAGAAAATAATACACTATATCCGTCAATTTTAACGTATGTATGAACCGTGCACCTGATCCCTCCCCCACCCCTCCCACTTATTTTGTCGAAGGAACCCGGCCCGGGAATCGACTCAGCCTTTCCACGGTGGGCAAGACGAGAGGGCGAGTGTCGTAAGGGCCGGGGCAAGAGCCCCAAGGTATAAATACAAGGGATATCCCACAGACTGCGGGATTTACGCTGGTGTCTGGAAGTCGGGACGGTTGCAGCAGAGCCGTGGGAACTCGACTCCTCTGCGCCCTCAGCACCATCCGCCGCTCGCCGAGCGATCTCCCTTTTTTCTCCATCTTCCTTGCCTTTTCCTTTTCTCGCGACCCTTTGGGACCACCACCGACGTCTTTTTGTAAGTCAATTTATTAAATTCATAAACTCTTCTCGGGCTCTGCACCAGTTGATTGGCTTCATGTTTGCCGACGTTTCGGAAAACGACTTGCTTTCCATCTTCAAGGCGTGTTACTCTGTCCGTGTCAGATTGTAAACAGAATGGAGTTGACCGTTGGTAGGGCCCAACAATTGAGCTCAGGTGCCATTTGATTGGCTGAGGTTTGACTTTTGCTCTTGAATTATTTTCTGGTTTTCCCTTATGTTTTTAATGC
This sequence comes from Ceriagrion tenellum, assembly GCA_963169105.1. Lineage (NCBI taxonomy): Eukaryota > Metazoa > Arthropoda > Insecta > Odonata > Coenagrionidae > Ceriagrion > Ceriagrion tenellum. The sequence goes on along the minus strand of OY720638.1, from coordinate 104,172,924 downwards.
AGTTTAATACAGGTGTCCATGTATTGCTCAGATGAAAGCCAGAGTCACGATTGAAATTTATTGGATTAAGGCGTATTTTCCGGGGAACCCTAAACTTTCTTCTATAAATCTTTCTCTTATGCTTTCTGTTAGCATGAATATCTCCGATATATTTTTCTTCTGTGATAGGTCGAGTGTTAATATAGTTCAAATATATTTAACCGACTTCAATTAAACTACTTTCACTTTGTCATTTCCGTCAAATAATCTAAATTATAATTCCAAGTTTCTTTCACTAAGTTAAAGTACAATTGAACTTCTGTACTAGAGGGGGATTTTGTCCCATCATGCAGCTTGGGAAAAAAAACTTAACTAAAAAAATAATAACATGTGAGAAAAATCACAGCAGTTCCACTAAATGGAATAACATAGTTTTACCATGTTATTCCCCTCAGAAGGTTTTCTGGAGGATAACATTTTAAACCCTCGCCATGGACGTAATTTAAGGATTTTAATGGAAGGTGTAGAGGATAACGTGGCTCAGAGCAGATAGAATTTAAAACCCATTGAGAGCATCTTGCACCCGCAGATTTATTGCTTACATTAGCAACTTATCTTCTAACGATCTAGTTCAACTCTGGTATACGACGTTGTCGCCGGAGATATTTCTCTCTCCACGGATTGTGGGGGTGGGGAGAATATGTCAGGAGACGAGATGATTTTTTCGCTCCTCTTCTCGCGACACACGCGTATCCCGGGGCACGACATTGTGGCCGGCGATCTTCCTCTCTTCGCGGATTTGGTGGGCGGGGAAGGGTATGGCAGGAGACGAGATGATTCATTTTTCTCCTCTTCTCGCGGCACACGCGTCTACCGGGGAGCTAAGTTGTGGCCGGCGATCCTTCTCTATTCACGGATTTGGGGGGGCGGGATGTGTATGGCTGGAGACGAGATGATTCTCTTTGCACCTCTTCTCGCGACACACGCGTCACCTGGGACACGACGTTGTGTCCAGTGTTCGTGGTCTCCTAAGGGATTTGGGTGGCAATGAGGGTTATGGCAGGAGACGAGATGATTCCTTTCGCTCCTCTTCTCGCGACACACGCGTCTCCCGGGTTGCAACCTTTTGGACGCCGATCCTTCTCTCTTGACTGATTTGGGGGATCGGGGATGGGTATGGTATGAGACGAGATGATTCTTTTCGTTCCTCTACCCACGACACACGTGTCTCCCAGGATACGACGTTTTTGCCGGCGATACTTCTCTCTTCACGGGTTTCGGGGGCGGAAATAGTATGGCTGGAGACGAGATGATTATTTTCTTTCCCCTTCTCGCGATATACGCTCCCTCGCTATATACGCTCTCGCGATATACGCTCGCGATATATATCTCTCCCGGGAACGACATTATGGCCGGCGATCCGTCTCTTTTCACGGATTTTTACGGGTTGGAGAGGGGTATGGTAGTAGACGAAATGATTCTCTTCGTTACTCTACCCGCGAGACAGGCGTCTCTCGGGATATGACGTTGTTGCCGGCGATTCTTCTCTCTTCACGGATTTCGGGGGCGGGGAGGGGTATGGCAGGAGACGAGACATTTCTATTCACTCCTCTTCTCCCCACACACTTGTCTCCCGGGTACGACTCTGTTGCTTTCGATCCTTATCGTTTTACGAATTGTTGGGAATGAGAGGGTTATAGCAGGAGAGGAGATTCAGGAGAGGTAGACAACGTCTACCAATGACACACGTTAAAGCAGGTGTCTAAGGAAGATGTTGCATTGTATGTAGCAACTAAAATATTAAGCCTTCGCATAGTTATACGGTTAAATCTGTTTTCCTATAATGATTGTTGTTAATTATATGTTACAATTTAAACCAGAACTCAGTCACTGTGAATTTTCCTTCACATTATTTTTAGAATTGAAGCCCTGCAATCAAACCACAGGCATTGCAAAGTCATGTTGCAACGCAGATGACTATTATATCCATTCAGATCTTAGACCCTAAGGCCTCTGAGGCCTATGATTTAGTTCCCTTGTATCCACCAATTTCCAAGAGAATTAGGAAGCCTGGATAGCGTAACGGTCTGCGCATTGCTCTGGCAAACCAAAGGTCCGTGGTTCGAATTTATCTCATGGCAGTGTCTCGGAAGAATTTTTGGAGTAATGGAACCGGGAGGTAAAAGACGGTGTTTGTTTCTTGTAATAGATACTAGTTGACTCAACTATGCAGTGCTTTAACCATGATTTCGATTTTTGCCTCCAATATTTTATAGAGGTTGCATTATATTTGTCGTCAGCTTTATAATTATATCTTTGCAGCATCGCTCAGGCGTTTTTGCTGAGCCATCTTGATTCATTATATCGCCGAATAGTTATTTCTCTTGTTCGATTAACTATTTGAGGTTAGTAATCCGGTTAGAAAAAGTTAGGATTAGATTTTTATTCCGTATAATTTTTAAAAAGTGCAGTTAGCCGGGTGAATACGGAGCATCGACATTTACGTTTATTCATGTTTTCGATGTTCTAGTTTCTGTTTTCTGGATACCGCCGACTCCAGAATAATCTGGAGGCCGGAGTCTTAAGACTTGATGATTCAAGGAATACAACGGGTGGCAGTTTCCCCTCATTGTTTTACAGGGTATTAATTTTTGTAATCCTACAGCCTACATGGATTTGTGGGATAAAAGCCGTTAATCTCCATAATTTATCGGAATAGAAATACTTCATTAAAGTGATTGAATGCAACATTGAGTGGAAATGTCAAATATTAGCAATAAATCTACGGTATCAATTTTCTCTCAAAGGCTTGATATTTTGTCTGTCCTGTGCCTCCCTTAACCTTTGCCTCACATTTTTAATCCTTTAATCATGTCCACGGCAGGAGTATAAAATATTTTCCTCCTGAAAAACTTGACATGGCAATGAAGGCGACCGCCACCTTAAGATTCTTTAAAGATTGCAATGGTTTCGAGAAATGACCATTGCTAAACGATGTAACATTTAATTATTACAGAATGCTGGTCAGTGAATTCCCAAGAGAACTAGTTGTAGGTGCTCCCCTTAAGATTATTAATACGCAGTCTCCGAAATGATATTTCAGGAATGGCGGTAGGAATATGTTGATCAGAGGAGGATAGAATAACCCTGCATCAGGTTATTCGATGATCAAATGTTAAAGTCACTTTACTTTGGCTGCTACTCACGGTAACAGGTGAGTGCGCGTTACGGTATCAACTTGAAGCGAATTCCATTACTGCGTTTTACATTCTCAAAAATTAGACGAAGTGTTAATTTCTAAATTATTGAAGGGTTGGGATTAAATTTGTTTAGTATGCCTGATCCAGAGGAGGTGAAATGATCCGCGGTGATGACAAGGGACGCATTTGATACCTAATTAAATTTCCTTCGTGCAAGGCGCGACTATATCGTTAGCACAATCGCTGCGGCGAAATCATTTGCTGAAAAATCGCAGCCTTTTGGAAGTGTTTTTCTTGATACTCCATATCTTGAAATAGCTATCACTAGAAACAAAAATCACTTGAAATAGCAATCAAACTTATTATGAATGAGTATCTGGCGAGAATGCTGAAATACATAGACAGATCACGGAAGAAGTAAAAATTCAAGATTAATGAGATGAAAGATATGAGCTAGATAATAAAATTGTAAGTATTTAATAAAAGAGAAACTCCGTAAAACTTGGCCATAAAAAAGCGCAAAAAGTGGAGTTTTTCATCTGGGAAGCGGTATCACCATCGACGGAGTATGCTAGAAAGACCATGTCTGATGAAAAGCCCAAAGAATTAAGTCATATAACCAGAAGAGGAACCTGCTGTGAACTTGAAACACAGCCTGGAGGTGAGACACGACTTAACTGAAACAGATGCTCGGAGCATGCTACCGAGTGGCAGAAATAAATCCTGGACAATAACATCAACAGAGAGAAAGGGATTGGGATCAATGAGGATTCGGTGTAGTGCAAGCAAAATACGTGTAAAACGGACGTAGAGAATCACTAAAGGATACTCCTACGCAGACCGGGAGATGCAAAAGGAAAAATTTAAAATCTGCAATGAAGGGCATACTAAAATATCAAAATTTTTCGTCCAAAAATGTCTAAATGAAAACAGAATTGGATGGAGAAATTTATAGGAATAAATACAGAGGAAGACCAAGAATGAAGTGCACCAAACAAATGATGATGGGGACGTCAAGGGATATTATTGTGCACGTATGAAAAGGTTGGTAAAGAGGAGAGAGAAATGTAGATCTGCTGCTCATCAATCGCAGGACTGTGGACTACAAATCTCGATGATAAGAAAATTGCTTACGTAAATGATGTAGTGATTTCAAAAGAAGAGAATTGTTTCATAAATTCCGTTTTACGACCTGAGTTTTATTTTATGGTCTTAAGCCCCAGCGAACGTTTTGTCATTTTTCCTTCTTGAGGGGGGTTGCCCTTTTTCCTTCTTGAGGGGGGTTGCCCTTTTTCCAGTTCTGGTGGAGACGCATCTATAAATAGGAAGCCGCGAGGAATTTGTTTTTTTTTCCGGAGATGAGCTCACGTCTTTCAAACCTTGAACTTGAGAGAGTGAAAATTTAAATTTCGGCAGATTGTTTTGACGAAATACGTGATCATTTTAGGACGCACCTTACATAGTTGACGCATTTTGAATTCTTGATGCGCTTTTTAGCAGGTATGAATTTTATGGTAAACATACGTTTGTCCTTAGATAAAGCGAGGACATGCCGCTTCACACCTCAACTTTTGCGTCCACCGTATGATCAGTTTTTCGGACAATCGTGGCAATAACTGAGTACTCTTAATTTAGCATATCTTTCGTCATTAAAATTATTGTCATAAAGGGTACAAAATAAGGGGTTCTCCCTCGCAACAGCTAGCTAAAGCTATTTTTACTTAAAATATTTGAATCATATTGCTTAGGTTAAAATGTATAAGTATACAAAGGCATATAGGTATTTGACATGAAATATAAAAATAGGAAAACAGTGATGCGTCAGATATATGTTTACTAATTTTGATATTTCGCAGTCGCCTACTGCTTCTCTGTGTTCACTTTTTTTCTTCTGTTTCCACGGGGATGGAATTCTTTTGACATCTTTCTCTTTTGAAAATTGATACATAGAATACCACTACTATTAAAACGGTGGTAGTAACTCTCCCTTTAGGAATAAATTATTTTTTTAATAAATTCGAAAAAACGGATATAAAGATGTTTATGAAATTTATTTTAATTCAAAGCATAATAACCAGAAAATACAATCCGGTAATAATTTAAACTAGAATGGGAAAACATGCTTCTGAAATATTTTGAAAATGAGTATGATTACTTAGAAAAGTTGAGTATATAAAATAATCGATTTTATAAATTAAATATTTCCAAGGATGAGGGAAAATGTATTTTTGTAAAAAAGCAGTACTTTGCAAATTTGGGATCCATCTTACAAATTCTTTTCATAATTGGAAATAATCACTTGCATTAGGATGTTGGAAAAATCTCGGGAAGCGGTGATAATTCGAAAACAATGAAAAAACGAGGAACATGCGTAGGATTAATCTAGCTTCCGTTAGGGGTGGTTTACCATTGGACTACCGAAAATTTAAATTTCATTAGATAAACGACGTAAAGTTAAACATTTAGATTGATCGAATCTGTATTAAGATCAAAAGGTGATCAAAAAGTGGTCAAAGTCGCCTCCATGCAGGAGAGGCATCGTACCCCGTGAGGGAATATGCATCAGTTAGTGCCTATATTTCACGTTTCGCACAGATGGACGCAGGAGGCATCGGACCACTGAAGGTTGCGACGGGAGTTTTGACAAATATATACGACTGCCTCAACTCTGAAATGTGTTCATGAGAAGTAAAATGTTAAGCCTTAGCATAGTTATACGGTTCAACTATTTTCTTATAATGATGGTATTTATTACATGATACAATTTAAACCAGCTAACTGTCACTGTGAATAATTTCTCTTCACATTATTTTAAGAATTGAAGTCCTGCAATCAAACCGCAGGCATTGCAAAGTCGCGCTGCTACTCAGATGGCTATCATATCCCCTCAGATGGCAACTCTTGTATCCACCAAAATTTCCATCAGAATTAGGAAGCCTGGATAGCGTAGTGTTCTGCGCATTGGTCCGGCAAACCAAATTTCCGTGGTTTGGACTAATGGAAGTGAGAGGTAAACGACGGTGTTTGTTTCTTGTAATAGAAACTAGTTGACTTAACTAGAAAGTACTTTAACCATAATTACAAGTTTTTCCTCCTGTATTTTATAGAGGTTGCATTATATTTGTGGACCCCAGAAGTCAAGGGGTCTAAGTGACATTTTTGAAAAAAAATAAGTTAGGTACAGGAATGGGATGTGAAAATATTAATCTTTTAAGTGGTAAAGGGATCCAAGTGATTTTCTTGACAGATGCTGCTATCTAGGGTAATTCCTCTTAACTACTTAGTGGGTTGTATCATACATTGTCGACTTTGACTTAAGTTTTCTCTAAACAATGGTTTTGTTACTTAGACCCCTTGACTTCTGGGGTCCTCATTTGTCGTCAGCTTTATACGATTTTATATATCGTAATTATATCTCTGCATCATCGCTCAGGCGTTTTTGCTGCGCCGTCCTGATTCAAACTTCAAAACAAAAGCTGGACAAGTAAAAGAGACGACTAAAGTACTGACGTTTAGTAAACACATCAAAAGAAGAAAGATGAAGGCAAAGGGTAAGATTCACAAAGTTTCAAAAACACTAAATCTGGATAAGACTGAGGAGAACCTAAACGTTAATGATGAACAGAACAGTTGTTTGGAATGTGAAGAAAACTATTTCCTTACAAAAATAACAGTGGACTGGATCAAATGATGCTATTGCGTCAAATGGCCGCACGAATCATGCACAATGTACGGTCATCTACGCAATATTTGTGGACGAGCCAAACTGATTGAGGAAAAAAGGAAGAGCAATATTTAAGGCATTTATGTTGTGTGAGTAAGGCTATAAGATGATCATTCTGAATGAATTAATGTGTGTATTTTGGCCATTTATTGGCATTGGCCATTTAATAATGATTATACTTATATAAGATTATACTATACAATTATACTGAAATGTAAATGGATATTGCTCACTAAATATTATAACATTTTGGGCAAAATATTTGCAAATGATGCTTCTAAATGGGTTTAAAAGTTAATTTTAACGCTTCGTTAGATCGAAATTTCAAGTTAGATTTTACATGTTGTAACATAATAAGCGTTTTCCAGATTAAATTCAGTTATAGTCAATCTAATATCTATAATCTAGAAATTAGAACTAGATTATATGTCTAGTTGGGAGAGATGGCCAAATACATCAATGTAGAAAAATTTTAATATTTTGGGTGACTTTTTTTTTAAACAAAATTGGTTTATATATTGTTAATAACCAATAAATGCTGTATTCTATCATGAAGTTCTACGGCCTTATTGTTACCTCAGTCATTATTATGAAATCATTTCTTTAGGGAGGGCATCTATACCCGCCTTACCTTATAGTTACTGGGATCTTATATATCACCGCTCTTAAAGAAGGGTGCGAAGCTCGCGATTTTCCAATCGTAAGGGATACGATGTTCTGCAAGATATTTGATCAGGACCAGTTGATTTCTTGGAGTTGATTGATTTCAGATGACTTTCAATGCCGCGAAAAGAAATATTTAAAAACTGCATTGGGTTTTTATCACGGTTAGGCAGTGTAGGGATGTTATTTGGAATGGATGTTGCATAGAGGCTTTGGATAAAGGTGTTAAGGATATTTGCTTTTCATAATGTGTCACTAGTTTTTTTTACCGGGCCGTTTTTTAATGTGGTTATCGTAGATGTATTCTTTAAACCTCCGTCACGTTTGACCAAAATGTGTCCGGGTTATCTCACGAAGACTCGCCTAATATTTTACTTTTGACTTCCATTAATGCTTTCCTTAAGGCTGATTTTTCTGTTTTTATTAAGCTCTCTTGTATCGCAGCTTGTTATTAAGCCCTCATATTTCATAAATTCTCTCATATTCCACGTCGGGGAGATCCTGATGAGTGTTTTACATTATTACGCGCAGGATACGTAGTCGCTTGAGAGATTACCGGACGTTCGCATTATCCCATCTAGTTTCCGGAAATTTTTTTGTGTGTTAAGTAGTACAATAGAAATATTACCAAAACTGTCCACTTGTCAATATATAGGTAGCTACCACACAAATGCTTAAACCGAAAAAGGGCCTTTATTTCAACGTACTCGCATGCATTCGCCGTTAGCAGTATCCTAGGTAGAGAGATTCGGAAAATCTCCGCTATTTGGTGTCGCTCTTGCCTGGAGTCTCTTATTGCTAACTTTTTGCTACACTTTTATCATTCTGTTAATCATATTTACAAGCGGAAGTAAACATTGTTGAATTGAACTCAGCCTCCCTTTTCTGTGACCTCATAGGTATACATAGTTACTGATGCGTCTCCTATATCGCTAGCCTATTACTCTTTTCATGAGTATTTACATCGTTAAATTCCAATTTACTGTAGCGCAGACGACTTATTAATAAGTTAACATGTATAGAGGAACTTAAAATTATTCCATTTCAGCTGTAACTGGAAAGTTTGTCAGTTCACGAATCACAGTAAGCCCGTAGAGCAAAAAAATATATTTTTATTAATGTGGTGTACCTAAACAATTGAGCGAAAGAACGGTACCTAATTTATTCTAAGGTTATGCACGAATGCAAGCATATTACTGTGGTCATCATCCTTAAAATTAAAAATACTCGTCCTGAAACTGCTTTGAAATTCATGATGTACTCTACGCAGTAGTTATCAGCGTCTTGTCTTCCAAATAACGCTACTAGGAGCATTTCCTGAGCGTCACGAAATTTTAATTCGACGATCAAAATGTGGTCCAAGTTCCCTCCATGCAGAAGAGGCATCGTACCCCATGAGGACATATGCATCAGTTCGGGCGTCTTTCCTATTTGCTCACATTTTTTTATATTTGCAAACTCATATAAAAAAATTATCAGTTCTTCCGTTCATTTATATTGTGACATCATTCTCCTAAATATTTTTTTTGTTCTTCGGATATTAATTCGCGATCTCACGAATATGATCTCTATAATGCGGCCAAGATTGTATAATCACAAGTTCTTCTACACGTAGAGAAACTATAATCATAGGTTATTCGGTCTAGAGTTGTTTGGGATATGCTATTAGAGATAATAAGGAAAACGAAAATAGGCAAGAGACATTAGGGGCCTTACTCGTGGCATTGATACACCCCTGAGGGCACATGATATGAAGCGTATGACTATGAGGTTGACGGTCAGGACGGGCAGTTTTAGGTTGCGAGGACAAATATTAACGTTGTTTCCTTATTATTTTAGCGATTATTTGTGGGAGACGGGAAGAGGGGCATGGGGAGAGCCATGAAAAGACTTAATCAAAGATGGAGGTCAGCTGACTGCGTCGATGAATTTCGCGAAAGCCCAGTTCTCGATCGTTGATTATCGGATGGAATGCATGTAACAAATACATTTAAAGAAAATCATTAAGATTTGTATTTTACGTTTTAATTTTTACTATAACAAGTAGCCTTTACGTACATGTAATAGGTTTTATAATAGGATAATTATGAACTCAGGTTATATTTTAGACATGAAATATCGATCCCTAGTCATTTTCACTGATGCCATATGAATGCATTTAGGCATCGTTTGGTTGAGAAAATTTTAGCGTAGAAGAGGGACCTTTTTTGTCTTGTGTAAAATTTGGGCCAAAAAGCAGTATAATCAACGAAGAGCCGTGATTTGTATTGAGGTATCATTTAACTGGTGAGTGAATACGAGGAGTTACCATTTATATTACATAATTTTAGTTACGGTCTATCAAGCAGTCGAGAAAAAATTCGCCTTCACATTTCATTGTTAGGATCTTATAATGCGGTGGAAGTCACAATGCATGCAGTAATGTTAATGGAGCTTTCCTTTTTTTGCTAAAATTGAAGCATGACGTGTTTTTTTGCCACGACCGGTTCTCAATATGGCTTGATTCGCCTTATGTAGAAGTTATGTGCATAGGTATTCACAACAGTACTAATGATAAATTTATGTCTAAAAGATTCGTAGAAAACATTTTTTGATTTCTTAATACAGATTCGATCAATCTAAATGTTTAACTTTACGTCGTTTATCTAAGGAAATTTGAATTGCCGGTAGTCCAATGGTAAACCACCCCTAACGGAAGCTAGATTAATCCTATGCATGTTCCTCGTTTTTTCATTGTTTTCGAATTATCACCACTTCCCGAGATTTTTCCAACATCCTATTGCAAGTGATTATTTCCAATTATGAAAGCAATTTGTAAGATGGATCCCAAATTTGCAAAGTACTGCTTTTTTACAAAAATGTAAAGGAAGACAAGCGTGGAAGTGCTCGATATGGAGGCTAAGGATTGGAAACCTATGAATGAGATTGTGTGTAATTAGGAGTTGGAAGGAGGTAATGAGAAGCAAATGGTTGCCTAAAGTTGTGAAAGAGAGGAAGATGTTTGATCATTTGGGAAAAGGAAGAATAATCAATACTAAATGGGGGGATAAAGAAGATAGAGCATTTTTTGACGTAAATAACGAGATAGTATTAGTAAGTAAGACCCTGCTTGTAAAAAATCTTGAGGAATCCTACTCTTCCTACTCTTACCTTCTTTAGGGCCGGTTTATCCATCTCCGGGTAAAGCGAATTAATCCAGCGGATAGCTTATCCTCCGGATAAACCTAAGGGAAACGTTTATCCACCGTCGTTCAAGCTTTATCCGCCGAATAAATTTACCCACTACTTCTTCTTACGAATAAACTTTTATACGGAGGATAATTCAATTTTCAAGATGTCAGTTGCAATCACCTGGCATATTTGAAATGTTGTTTTGGACGCAAAACTATATTTACTCGCGTAATTCTTTTTCAATGATCCTAGTTATTGGTGGTGTGACTGCTCTGAGAGAAACTCGTGGCATCAATCGCCGTAATCTTTGATATTTTATAGCCTCTCAAATTCCCCATGTCTCCTGGATTATAATACAACCTAATGAAAAGAAATTTGAATATTTAATGAATGAAACGCTCGTTCGAAAAAATTGATGCGTCAAAGCTCATTTTTTGTCGACCTAAGATGAACGTAGTTCATCGCCAATAAAAAGACCGTCAAGAATATAATGGATACGATGATGCAGCTACAGCGTTGCTCCAAGTTTCAAGAGAATTTTCACGTATTTAGAGGGAGCGTTGTAAACGAACGTATCATTAACAAATTGGGAGGTATACGATTCATTTATATAATATGGTGCTATAAATCATCAATATTTTGGCTGAGTTTATCAGATCGCCGATTCCACATTGATATAAATTGGCGATGTTAACATTATAGTAATTCTATTGTGTCCCTGGACGTTATGATATTTATGAAACACAGCATACTGACGCTAAACGAATCATAATTCGAAAGCAGGAAGTATTGTCTTTGGTAATCTTGAATTTTATCTACCACGGTTTATTCCCTGTACCTTTATGCTCTCACCTTTCCTCTGATACTAGTAAGCTAACGTATATTTCTCATAGCCTGCGTGTTGATGCTGGACAAGCTTTTCAGAATGGTATTCATTAATTTTAGTTCACAACGAAAAGCCTTTAAGAGCCCTTAAGTTAGGTAAATATACCAAACAATAAATGCAAACATATTGGAATGGATTTTGGGGAGGCGACCAACAGCTAAGGTTGTTTGCGCCACAGGATAGGTAAGGGAGGAAGGGTGGAGAGAAACCCAGCGTCGGCATTAGCCTGCTCTTAACGAAATGCACCAACGGAACCACGGTTTAACGACTCATCCGACAGACGGAATACTGTACTTGAAGTGCCCTTCAAAAGACACTCAAGTAGGGATCGGGTTTCCTCTGAAAAACGTCTTCCTCTGCCGGAACTTGAATCCTGGCCGTCCGTATATGGTTAGCCAGTACTCTAGCCACCACACTACCCGATCCCCTCTCTCTCTCCTTCCAATTTTCTCACAAGTTCATCTAAATTTAATTTGAATCCAAAAATAATGTTAACAATACTTAAACAGACATAATTTTTGGATTTATTTTAGAAAACATGTCTCTGTGAACCTCAGGCTGATGGTATGTAGGAATGATGAATGACGATATGTATGTACCATGATATGTATATGTATACCATGGCTGCAATTATCAAACGTGTCAGGAGTCCATTAAATGGCAAGAAAATACATATCAATACGTCAATAAGATACAGATGTATAATCATATCATCAGACAAATTTCATATTACATTGGAATCTTCATTTAACGAACTATCTTATGGAAAAATATGGCTATAACTATCTCTCGTCTGAGAAAAATTTACTGGTAAGATTATAAAAAATATTTCTGTGCTCGAAGTTTCACTGGTACCAGGACTGTATTTTTAGTTCATTTATAAAATGCATCAATAAATGTGATCAATAAATCACATGAATATTTTGTACAGAGCTAAAACAATATCCCTAATTCCAAGCAGGTAGGCACTCCATAAGAAGTGGCAGATTCAGGACTTTTCAATGGGGGGGGTTTTGTGGGTTATGTAGTACAGCCCAGGTAGGAATAGGGGTTGGTATCGAGTGTAGGTCTAGAGCCTCCCTTAGGGTGGGTTGAAGATTCCCTTAGCTCCTCTCTGTATCCACCAGTGACCACTGCCTTGACGCATACAAGTTGCACAAGAAAACTGAGCAGAATGGTCATGAGAAAGCAATATAATCAACTGTGGAATGATTGTGCAAAAGAATAAATGACAGCTGACACTAATATTAGGATCACAAATTTGACGCTAATACCATCTCGTACTCTGAAATTTATTTTGCTGCTTGATGTCCATCAAAATTAAAAAATAAAAGCCTATACAGAGTTGTTTCCATCCTTTTCCATTATTTGTAGGAAAAAGATTATTGTAATAAGAAGTCCACACTAGATTGTGTAATGAATGATCTGGGTTGCGACCATTAGTGATTCTGTTAGTTATGGAATAAGCTGAACTACGTTAACAAATTTTATGAAGACAAATGAATTCCACCAAAGTACTGCTACCTAAATATGATCCAAAGTCGTTTTTCTCTTAAGCGGTGGATGTTCACTATTTTTATATAAAATTGAGTAAAAGTAGAAATCCATTTAATATGTAAGAAACGTAATGTCCCATCAATTTCTTTAATTTTCTTGAACTGTGATTTAGTTTTTAAATACTAAGAATGATTCACATGAATGCTTTATAAGTTTCAATTGACATTATTACTTCTGAATCATGCGGAATTTGGCTTGATTACGGTATAAATATGCAAATTAAAAACTCACAGTGGATAATTTTAGATTGATTCTAGTTGTACATTTAAAAAATGGGTTCTCTCTTCGTCACTGCATTGCAACGGCTAGATATTACACAAACTGGTCGTTAATGACTACACTTCAATGTAATTCCTATAAAGATTTAAGATAAAGATTTTATAAATAATCACAGTTTTTAATGTACGTTGATTTTCACCGCCTAATACGTACAACAGTAATTATGGAGGATTGTTCACGGTTTAAAAAATATATTCAAACACTTCCCTAAATTTTGTGAATATTTTAAATGGTGGTTCCATGAGAAATATTTACTATCAGATTTAGTGATATAATATGAATTTCTAACTTATTGTGTCAATATCCCAAGTCGCATAGTGCCAGCTAATACTTTTTTATTTATCAAAGTCATTAGAACTTAAAGGAATTTGAAAATATTTAACTGATCACACGAATTTTACAACTGGTGTGAGGTCTATCTTACTAAGGTAAGTTGCAGTAATTTTCAATGGTAATTACATAGCAGCAATTATGGAGATTGGTCATGGTTGCACAAATGAATTCAAACACTTGTGTCCGCAAATGTTTCGCTGATGTACGACCCCATCCACTGTGCATGAGATGGACATCACGCCGAGTACAGTCCTAAAAGTTATAAGCTAGTTGCCATCTGAGTGGATATGTAGTCATCTGAATTGCAATACGTCTATGCAATAGCTGTGGTTTGATTGCAGGACTCATTTCTTAAAAATATGTGAAAAATAATTCACAGTGACTGTTTTCTGGTTTATATTGTAACATAATCAACAATCATCATCATAAGAAAATAATTTTTACCATATAACTATGCAAAGGCTTAACATTTTAATTCTCGCGCACACTTTTCAGCGCTAAGGCAGTGGTATATATCTATCTAAACTCCCTTTCATTCCATCAAGTGGTCCGATGCCTCCTGCGTCCAATCGTGAGCAACAAGAACACACGCCCGAACTGACGTATATGCCCCCCAGGGGTACGATGCCTCTTCTGCATGGAGGCGACTTTGACCACTTTTTGATCATATGATTCAAAATTTTTTTTATTTTTGCATACTCATAGAAAAAATTATCAGGAGTTGACAATATTGTACACGGCAGTCAAGGTGTAGGACTCATTCTTAATGAGAGAGCTAAGTTACTGATGAGGTAGTACGAGTTAGTATCTGGGATCGCATGAAAGTAGGTATTAGGAGAGTAGTGATTGTGGCGTGCTATGCACCAGTGGATGGAGAGAGTGACAGTGTGAAAGATGAGTCCAGTAAATGTCAAATTTTTTCTAGCAAGGCTCAGCAAAGAGGGATGGATGTAAAGAAATTGTCTGTTGTAATCCCTCGACCGGATCCAAAATATGGCTTCGCCAAGTCCAGGACTACTCTCATGCCCTGATTTACTTCTCGCCTCTGTTCCATTATCCCAGTATAAATTTGCATGTTACAGACGTAGGCAGTTTTTGCATCAGCACAATCCATATTTTTATGGCATAACGAGCTGGTTTTGATATCATGTACACACGAAAAGGGCATTTTCCTCAAAAACCCGCTAGCCGCTCATCGATGGTCAAAATTTCATGCGGACTATAATTTTGAACCAATGCTTTGGAAAAGAAAGTCTTCATTTCACTGTTTGCTTCAAGTTTATCATGAGTTTTACCATTCTTTCTTTACGTGTTTCAGGGTCATCAAATCTAATTAGGCTACTTAGAATTTTAAATCGTGTCCTAGATATACATGCCGTAAAAAAAGGTGACCGAAAAGCCGCATTCATGGACCATAACTCCGTCGTTTCCATTAATATTCCCCCATCCCCCCCATTCCTCCATCTGTCATTTCCATTAATATTCCCCCCCCCCCGCAATTAGCATTGCGATAAAACGAGAGATTTCTTCGGGATTTGTTTCTATCCATGTTCTTTGCTTTTTTGAATTAGCAGTATTGTGTACAGAAATCATGCGCTTGCCCTTCATATTTGTGTACCTACATATAATATCATACCTACATATAATACCAATACCATCTGGTAAAGTAAAAACATTAAATGCCCCAGAAATTGAAGAAATATCTTTGCTTGTATTAGTCAAACCAGGAGGGGAACGTAATATATTCTGCAACTGCCTTCGTCCTCTACGGATAGGTTCTGTTGACCAAACCATACCACTTTTGGAGGAAAGTGATAGTACATTTTGTAGTTCACTTCTAGAACACTCGCTCACGTCACATGGAAGATTTTTACCACTTACTTAATCAGGAATCTCGTCTTCTTCTTCCACATTATCGTCTTCTTCCTCACTTCCCATATCTCCGAAGAAAGCCTGGCCACTTGGTAAATTGGCTGGATCATCAAAATATATTTTTTTTCTCTATTTCCTCCTCACTACAATGTTTGTCAGCCTACAGTCTATCCAAAATGATATTTTTTTCGATAATTACACATTATCTTTAAATAATTGTAACAAGCACTGAAAACATAATACAGAAAATATATAATTTATAAATATCTGATTGTAGATAAACAACGTTGTCCCACCTTGCGGACATTTCTCTGCGGATAGCTGAAGTCTTACCAGTGGATAAAACCGAGTACTCTTCTTTCTTCTCCCCGAATAGTGGAAGTTCTCAGAGGGACAAAGTCTCACAGGCTAATGGAGATCTCTCTTTATGAAGTGGCTACAGAGTTGCAGTAACTATCTGTGCCAAATGTTGACGCGCTGGATGACTTCTGACGCAAGCAGGAGTATCAGCGAGTTGTAGCAAATTTGTGATATTCATTAGATGAAGACTGCTGAAGGTTGCACAATTCTTCGATTTGGCGTGCCCAAGGTGGCAACTTAAATGCTTACTTTGTGTCCATTGAGGTAGATAATTTTCATTTCTTATTTGATGCTCATACGTTCCGCCAGTAAGAAAAATTGCAGTTGTCTTATGCACATGCCTTATTGAAAAAACATGCTACCTTCAGCAGTCCTCTATTTTGTAACAACTCAATGCTTTCCAGTCTTCCAAGATATCTAGTGCAACAAAATTTACAACTGGCAAATTAATTGCAACTCTGCAGTCACTTCACAGAATGGAAACGTCAACAGCGTCTAATATTTCTTTTCACTTTTGTCATCTGATCTGCCATTGGATAAAATTATAATTTGTAGTGTCCTTATTTCAACTCTGTAATCCCATGGAACATTACACAATGTTTACTTAACAGAAAACATTGATTTTCAGCGGCGCACTCTCATAAAAACTAAATAATTAATTTGTCATTTTATTCATTCGGCGCACATTCCTCCATAAAAACGATAAAGCATATTGCCACAGTCAAGCACAATAGTAGGTACTACCTAAGATTTACAGCAAGTAAAAATATTAAAATTTATTAATACAAAATTATATATATATAATTAAATTTACTAGGCATATTACATAATAAAATAAAGTGTAATAAATAGTATTATAAAATGAATTTAAATAAATAATGGCTATAAAGAGCGAAATGCGACATTGAATATTTTCAATAAACGAATCGATACAATAGTCTAAATAAACATCGATACATTTTCCTCAAAACAATCAAAAGTTAATTTATTCCTCCACTGGAATCAATGCATAATATAAAATAATAATAAATATTACTGACCGCTTATTTTTACATACAAGAGTGGATTTCTTCAGTAAATCGTTTCAATACTTACGTTACCAACGGGGTTGAACTGGTTACCCCAAAATGATGTTATCGAAATTATGTACTAAATATTAAAATAACAAAAATTTTTCTACGGAATAATGTTCAAATATCATCCAAGAACAATTACAATGAAGCATAACATCCTCCAAAAATAATAGAGGTTATGCGATTAAAAATGTTACTTGGGATAATCTCGTTACCTCCTTGGAAGTCTGAAAGAAAAAATTTTCCCTTCTTTTCTATATTTGAAGAATATGTCTATATTTGCCACGACCGATGCTCAATATGGCATGATTCGCCTTATGTAGAAGTTATGAGAATAGGTATTTACAATAGAACTAATGATAATTTTTTGTCTAAAAGATTCGCAGTAAATATTTTTTGATTTCTTAATACAAATTCGATCAAGGTTAATATTTAACTTTATGTCATTTATCGCAGGAAATAGGGATTGTTGGAAGTCCAATGGTAAACCACCCCTAATGGAAGCTAAATTAATCCTATGTAAGTTCCTTAATTATTCTTAGTTTTTTACTCTACCCTTCCTTCTTTTTTTTGCCTTCTTCCCCTTTCTTTCCTGCTTCCCGAGTTTTTTCTCAACATTAAAAATAATCATAGAGATTATTTATAATTGTGAGAAAAATCTGTAAAATAATTCCCCTATTTCTCTTTTAGCATAACAGAGTACTGCACTGTTACAAAAGCCTATATTCCCTTATCCTAGGACAAATTTAATTTTTTAAATCAATTATTTTGAAAACTGAACTATTCTTAGTATTTATATTCGATTTTCAAAATAATTCAGAAGTATGTGTTCCAATACTAGTTTAAAATATTATTTGGATTTTCAGCTTTATGCTTTCAGCATCATGATTTGAATTTAATTTAATTTCATAAACATTTTGATATCCGTTTTCTCAGATTAATTAAAAGAAAATTATTTATTGATAAAGAGTACATGACATCAATTGTTTCAATAATAGTGGCATTCGATATATCATTTTTTATAAGAAAAAAATTTCAAGACAATTACATCTCCTTGGAAACAGAAGAAAGTAAGTGAACACAGAGAATCAGTAGGGGACTGAGAAATATCACAATTAGTAAACATATAACTGATAAATCTCTTTTTTCTAAGTCAAGTTTAGTATCTCATATATATATATATATATATATATATATATATATATATATATATATATATATATATATATATATATATATATATATATATATATATATATATATATATATATGTCCGTCTTTAGAGCGCTTGCTTGCGCGTTACGGCATCCAATTTCCAGGCCTCTCTGTTTTCCCAATCTCCTTCTTGCAGGTTTCTCTCCGCCATGACTCATGGCTTCGGCTATTCCGCTTCTCCATGAGTTAGGTGGCCTTCCTCTCTTTCTCCTTTCATAGGATTTCCACTCCATGATGGTGCGGAGCAGTCTTTCTTTGAGCATTCTCTGAACACGTCCGTACCACAGCAGTTGTTTTGACTTGATTTCGTCCAGAATGGTTGTTGTCATTTTCATAATTTCTCGAATTCTCCCATTTCTTACTCTATCAAGCCTGGATTTTCCGGCTGCCCTTCTGAGGAAGTCCATTTCTGTAGCTACAAGTTTCTTTTCGTCACTCACATTCATTTGCCATATTTCACTCCCATATGTAAGTATGCTTTTAAATATGGTGTTGTATATGTATCTTTTATTTCTATTTGATATATCTTTGCTCCATAGTATTGAATTTAACATATTAATGGTTGTTCTACCTTTATTAATCCTATCTTTAATCGTTTCTGCGCTCCTCCCACTGCTGTGTATTTTTATGCCTAAATAGTAATATGAATCACAGGCCTCTACTATTTCATTGCTATCCTCTAGTACAATGTCTTCATTTTTTCCTCCAATACACATATACTTAGTTTTGCGCATGTTGATATCCAATTCCCATGCACTATACGCTTCTTTTAGCTTTCTAAACATAAAGTTAATATCATCTCTGTCTTGGGCTAGAATTACCTATAATATATATATAATATATATCCTATAATAATATGAATAATGTAGTGTGTATATGGTCTTGTCTCCTACAGGCAAGCCCATGTTTGCGCATTGTCTTTTCCATTGTTTAAGGACACCGTCGAGATATATTCTGAATAGGCTAGGTGAAAGACAGCATCCTTGTCTTAGCCCTTTATTTGTTTTAAATGGTTTTCCTAGATTGTTTCCCACTTTCACTTGCGCTGTAGATTCTGTATAAAGTTTCTGTATTGCCCTTATGATAGATTTATTTATGTTTGTCGCCTCAAGCACCTCCCATAGGTTTTTCAAAGGTACGCTGTCATAAGCTTTTGTGATATCAATGAATATGAAATGCACTTCTCGGTCTGTAGCTCTCCTTTTTTCTATTATTTGCTTCAAACAAAAAGCGTTATCTATTGTTGAGCGGCCTGCTCTAAATTCGGATTGTTCTTCACTTTCAAAATTGCCTATCCTCTTCATCAATGAGCTGCGTCAATATTCTACCGTATATTCTTCTTAATGTGCTGGTGATTGCTATTCCCCTATAGTTCTTGGGCTGGTCTTTTGGGCCTTTCTTATGAATTGATACTATCCATGATTTTTCCAGTCATTTTGGGGGTTTTCTCCGTTTAAATATTTATTTATTAACTTTGTTAGTAGATACAGTAATTTTTTTATGGTTCTTTCACCAACTCAATGCAAATATTTTCCGTTCCAGGGGAGGTACCAGTCTTCATTTTTCTGATTGCCTTCAGTACGTCTTCCCCGGAGATTTCTAATTTTTCTTCGTGAGTTTGATAGGTATTTCTTGTTTCCTTGTATTGTGGTCTATTTTCTTGGAGCAAATCTTGGTAGTAGCTACTTACACTGTCTGTTGGTATAATACTTAGAAAATGTCCATTCCTCTTCTGTTTTCGTAGGTTTTTTAGTACCTTCCATGCCTCCCTTGATTGTTTCCCCCCTATATAGCTATCTATTCTTTGACATACTTCGTCCCACTTTTCATTTTTATTTCGCAGTACCCATCTTCTAAATTTTGCCTGGGCTTCCTTATACCGCATTCTATCTTCAGTTCCATTTGAGTTAATCCATTTCTTGTAAAGCTCTTGTTTGGCTTGTTTTAAACTTTCTAACTCTTCATTCCACCACCTTTGGTGATTCATCGTATATTTCACTTTTATTCCCAAAGCTTCTTTAGCTGCCGTGTGAATAGCTTTCACAAGATGACCGTGTATCGCTTATGTGGATTTATTAGTCATACCCATGTGTAGTATATTGTCTAATCTGTTTCGGTACAAGGTTCGCACACTTTCTTGATTCAAACTTTCTAAATAATATTGTGCTGTAAGAGCTTTATCAGGATTTTCATGTTTGTGTTTATTACTTCTGTACTTTGCTATCTGTGGACACAAAATTTTTGCTTTTAAAAAGTAATGATCACTTCCACAGTCCACTCCTCTGTATACTCGAACGTCTTGCGCTTTCAGTCTGGTCTCTTGTTTCATAAAAAACCGTAGTCTATTATGGAATATCGTTGTCGGCTTTCCTCTCGCTATGTGTATTTATGTTTTGATTTGTGTTCAAACCATCCGTTCATAATTTTCAATGCATGTATATCGCAGATGTCGATCAGTCTCTGGCCGTTGTCATTTATGCGATCCTCTCCATATTTTCCGACTACCGGGTGTTTCTGTTGTCTGCCTATTCTCGCATTCATGTCACCTAGTATAATTATTTCCCGATTTTTTCCCCTTCTCTCAAAAGGTCATTCAAAATTTTTTGAAATTTGTCTTTTTCTTCCATAATTTCGTCTTCATTAGGTGCATAGACTCCTATTACTGTTAATCTATGTCCAAGATGGTTTAGGTTTACTGTAATGATTCTTTCATCTATACTTTGCCAATTTGTAATTTTATCTTTCAGTTTTTTGTTAATTAGAAGAGACACCTCTTTTTGCTCGCTCTTGTTTTGGGACTCCACTATATAAATGAATGTAACTTCCTACTCCTTCTGAATCCTCTCCTTTTTTCTTGGTCTCTGTCAGGGCAACCACATCCATCTTCATTTTATCCAGGCTTTCTGTGATTTCTTCCATTTTTCCTGTCAAAGAATGCACGTTCCAAGTTCCAAAATTCATGGTCCATTTCCTTTGCCTAAGTCGTTGTATATTTGAACTATCCAGTATCCAAGGCTCCTTTTTATTGGATTTTTTTGCATGTTTCAGATTTTTCCGAGCATTGGGGTGCTGGCCCAATTGCCTAACCCCCAACCTGGAGGGCCAGGTATTTTAATTTTGGGGTGTTCTTCCCCTAGGCTGATTGCTTGCCACAGCTGTAGAGATCAGCCTTCCCTTTATTTGGTTCTTCCGCCTTCCTGCTTGGATATCCACCAGGAGCCGTTGACCGTTTTTCACCTGTAATCCTAGGCAGGAGCTCTTACAGAGTGCTATCATCCGGGCCAGATGAGCCCTGGTTTTTTAAAGAGGTTGTTACTCCTCTATCCCTCCTCCTTTCTCATCCTGGCTTGGGACAGGCAATGGCGGAGTTTAATTTTCATATGAGAGATAAATCTCTTTTTATATTTCATGTGAAATACCTTTATGTCTTTGTATACTTATATATTTTACTCTAAGCAATATGACTTAAATTTTTAGGTAAAAAAGCGTCAACTAGCTGGCGCGAGGGAGCACCAATTGGGCACCTCAAGCCTTCTCTTGGTGTCATGTCTCGCGAACAAAATTATTTTGTATCCTTTTAAGATAATATGTATAGAAATTTAAATAATGAAATATATGCACCAATAGAAGTACTTAGTTATTGCCACGACTGTCTGCAAAAATTGTTGATACCGTGAACACAAAAGTTCAGCCATCGGGAGGCTGGCACACTTTTCCAGACTGTTCAGATCCCCTGTGCTAACCTATTTTCTTATCCTTGTACAGATTTAGTGAGAAAAATGTATCCCTCAGCTAATCGTTTCACGCTTGAATATTATAAATCCAACCACTACAAGCACAGATAAATAGTCATTGAAGTTTGTATAATCTCCGTCTCGTGAAATGGGGTGAAGATGGTACGCTAAGGTTTTTCGCTAAGAACTGGGAAACGTTGGCTTTCATTCAAAGTCACCCTTTTGGCATCTTGCACAGACACATTCAACAACATTTTTTTTTGTTAATCCACTTACCAACAGTCTGTAATAAATAAATTTTACATAGTTTTGCAATGTTCATCTCTCGAAACCATTGCAATATTTAAAGAACCTTTAGGTGGCGGTCGCATTGATTCCCTTCTCAAGGTTTTCTGGAGGAAAATATTTTATACTCCGGCCGTGGACGTGATTAAAAGATTTTAATAGGGGAGACGGAGATTAAAGTAAGCACAAGGTAGACAGATTATCAAGCCTTTGAGAGAAAATTGATACCGTAGATTTATTGCTAATATTTGACATTTCCAATCAATGTTCCATTCAATCACTTTAATGAAGTATTTCTATTCCGATAAATTAGGGAGATTAACGGCTTTTATCCCACAAATCCATGTAGGCTGTAGGATTACAAAAATTAATACCCTGTAAAACAATGAGGGGAAACTGCCACCCGTTGTATTCCTTGAATCATCAAGTCTTAAGACTCCGGCCTCCAGGTTATTCCGGAGTCGGCGGTATCCAGAAAACAGAAACTAGAACATCGAAAACATGAATAAACATAAATCTCGATGCTCCGTATTCACCCCGCTAACTGCACTTTTTAAAAGTTATACGGAATAATAATCTAATCCTAACATTTTCTAACCGGATTATTAGCCTCAAATATTTAATTGATCAAGAAAAATAACTAGTCGCGATGTAATGAATCTGTATGGCGCAGCAAAAACGCCTGAGCGATGCTGCAAAGATATAATTATAAAGCTGAAGACAAATATAATGCAATCTTTTTCAAATACTGGAGGCAAAACTCGTAATCATGGTTAAAGCACTGCCTAGTTAAGTCAACTACTTTCTATTACTAGAAACAAACACCGTCGTTAACCTATGACTTCCATTAGTCCAAAAATTCTTCCCAGAACTCGTCATGAGAATAATTCTAACTACGCCGAATTGTTGTACCAATGCGCAGACCACTACGCTATCCAGGCTTCCTAATTCTCATGGCAATTTTGGTGGATTCAAGGCAACTATATCTTGGGCCCTTGTGGTCTATCAACCGATGGACCGCAAGGGCCTAAGATCTAGTTGCCATCTGAGTGGATGTGATATCCATCTGAGTAGTAACACGACTTCACAATGCCTACGGTTTCATTTCAGGACTTCAATTCTTAAAATTATGTGAGGAAAAATTCACAGAGACAGTATTACGGTTTAAATTGTAACATATAATGAACAACCATCTTTAAAGAAAAAGTTTTAACCTCATAACTATGCGAAGGCTTTACATTTTAGTTCTCGTGAACACTTTTAAGCGCTGAGGCAGTCGTATATATCTATGAATACTCCCATCGTTTCTTTTAAGTGGTCCGATGCCTCCTGCTTCCACTCGAGCAACATGCAACTCTCGCTCGAACTGACGCAAATGCCAAACCTGCATGGAGGCGACATTGACCACTTTTTGATCATGTGATTCAACATTTTTTTATTTTTGCTAACTAATAAAAAAATTTTCTGTTCTTTCGTTCATTTATTTTGTAACATCACTTTCCGAAATATATTTTTTTGCTCTTCCGATATTAATTTGCGATCCAACGAATATGTTCTCCATAATAATCACAAGTTCTTCTACGCAAATTACATTCATAGGTCATCCGATCTAGAGTTGTTTGGGATAACCTAGTACCGATAATGATAAAAGCGAGAATACAGTGGTGATATAAGGTACCTTATCCGTGGCTTTGATATACCCCTGGGGGCACACAATATGAAGCGTATGTCTATGAGGTTGATGGGTAAGGCGGTCAATTATAGGTCGCAAGAACAAATGTGCACGTTGTTTCGTTATTTTTTTGACGATTATTTTTGGGAGACGGGACGAGGGGCATGGAGAGAGCCATGAAAAGATTTAATTAAAGATGGAGGTCAGCTGACTACGTCGTTGATGTTTGCGAAAGCCCAATTGTCGTTTTGTTGATTATCAAATGGAATGCATGCAAAAAATATATATTTCATGAGGATTATTAAGAATTGTATATAATATATTATTTTCTACTATAACACATAGTCTTATCGTATGCGTAACAGTTTTTCTTATAGGATAATTATGAGCTCAGGTTATATGGTAGGCACGAAATATCGATGGTTGATGGGTAAGGTAATGATTTCCTATTCTTTTTAACTGATGCTATGTATGAATCAATGTGTTCTTTGGGTGAGGAAGTTTAAGCGGAGAAGAGGGACCTTTTTGTGTCTTGTGCAAATTTTTGGTCTAAAGGCAGTTTTTTTTAACGAAGAAGCGTGACTTGTATTAAGGTTCCATTTAACTGGTGAGTGAACACGAGTAGTACGATTTATATTTTGCAATTTCAATTATGGTCTCTGAAGGAGGTGAGAAAAAATTCCACTCCAAATTCATTGTGTACATCTGTTTACAAGATGGAAGTCGCAATACATGCAATAATAATATGGTATATAGCAATGGTTCTATAATAATATTTTCCTTTTTTTCTATAATTGAAGCATGATTTGTCCTTATTTGCCATGACTGGTGCTCAATATGGCTTGATTCGTCTTATGTAGAACTTATGTGCATAGGTATTTACTATGGTACTAATGATAAATGTTTGTCTAAAAGATTCATACTAAATATTTTTTTTATTTAATAATACAAATTCGATCAAGGTTAAAGTTTAACTTTTTGTCGTTTATCCTCGGAAATAGGAATTAACAGAAGTCCAATGGTAAACCAATTATAAAGGAAGCTAAATTAATCCTATGTATGTTCCTCAATTTTTCGTAGTTTTAGAATTATCACCTCTTCCCGAGTTTTTTTTCTAATATCATAATCCGAGAGATTATTTCCGTTTGTGAGAAAAATCTGTAAAATATATTCCCAGTTTTATTTTCAGCATTGCAGAGTGTCGGGTTTTTAGAAAAACATATATTCTTTCTTCCTTGGGCAAATTTAATTTCTATAATCAATTGAATTTAATTAAATTTCATAAACAACTTGATATCCATTTCTTCAGATTTATTTTAGCAAAATTATTTATTGATGATGTGAAAGTCACATTAAATGTTTCAATAGTAGTGGTTTCGATATACCATTTTTCAAAAGAAATTGATGTCAAGAGATTTATATCCCCGTGGAAAAAGAATGAAGAAATTGCTTACAAAGAATCAGTAGGCTACTGCGAAATACCACAATTAGTAAACATATAACTGATACATCACTGCTTTCCTAGTTTTATATTTCATGTCAAATACCACTTTATGTCGTTTATCTCAGGTTTATCTTATATGGTCTATCTCTTTGTATACTTAAAAATGTTACCCTAAGCTATTTGATTTTAATTTTTAAGAAAAAATAGCATTCACTAGGTGGCGCGAGGGAGCACCATTTGAGCACCTCATGCCTGCTCTTGGTGTCATGTCTCGCGAAAAAATTATTTTGTATCCTTATATGATATTATGTATAGAAATTTTAATGACGAAAGCAGTTGATACCATGGACGCACAAGTTCAGCCGTGAAGCGGCATGTCCTCGCTTTATCTAATGACAAACGTATTTTTAAAATAAAATCCATGCCTACTAAATAGCGCATCAAGAATTTAAAAGGCGCTAATTATGTAACGTCCTTAAATAAACACATATTCCAACGAAACATCTACACAAATTTAAACTTCCATTCTCTCAAGTTCGTGGACTGAAAGACATGAGCTCATCTCCGGAAAAAAAAACCAATTCCTTATGGCTTACTATTTATAAATGCGTCTCCACCAGAACAGGAAAGAGGGCAAACTCCCTCAAGAAGGGAAAACGATAAACGTTCGCAGAGGTTTAAGACAAAAAAAAACTCAGGTCGTAAAATAGAATTTATGAAACTATTCTCTGTCTTATAAATCATCACACGAGTTAAGCGAGAATTTTTCGAATCACCGACATCGGTAGTCCAAAGTCCTGCGATTGATTAGCAACAGCTCTACATTTCTCTTTCCTCTTCGCTAACCTCTTCAGACTTGCACAATTGTTTACGATTAGCGATTCTCTCCGTCCGTTTCATATATATCGTTCATCGACTACACCGAATCTCCATTGACCCCAATTCCTTTCTCTCTATTGATGTTATTGTCCAGGCTTCATTTCTTCCACTCAGGAGATTACTATGAGAATATATATTTGAGATAAGTTTTATTTAACTTCCCGGCCTGTATTTTAAGTTCATATCAGGTTCCCCTTCTGGTTATATGACTTAATTCCTTGGATTTCATTAGACTTGGTCTTTCTAGCTTCCTCCGTCGATGGTGATATAAAAAGTCCACCTCTTTATTTTTCCAAGTTTTACGGAGTTTCTGTTGTCTTAAACGCTTTAACATATGTTTTTATCTTTCTCGTAGTTTTCATCTCATTAATCTTCAATTTTTACTTCTTTCGAGATTTTTCCATGTTTTTCAGCATTCTCGTCAGATCTTCTCATTCTCAGAATGAATTGCTGTCATTAACTAAGTAATCTCTCCAAAAATCACGTCTATCACGTCTGGAGGGCGGAAGTAAGCGTCGTGAAATAATTTATAAATAAATTGCTATACTTGGCGATCGAATCATTGGCTATTTATATTCGTTTACACCTATCTCCTGACAGAAAGCCGATTTTTAATTTTATTAATTCTATATAATTTGTTTAATCTATAATTCTTCATTCATTAATGATTCTCTCTGGATAATTCAGTTTCCGAATTTTTTTCGAAAGCCATGTCATTATTGGATCATTTGTCTCGATAATGTTTTGAAATATATTAGCATTCATAAACCGAATTACTAGAAAATTATGTCTTAATAAACGATTACGGACAGGTTTTTCTAGGAAGCTACTCTAGGCGATCTAGAGACGCAAATAACTGAGTTTACCGTGTCAAGACTACTTTTTCTCGACCAAGGGATGTAATATTGTGAATCATTTTGAAATATTAGCCAAACGGGACATGAATAAACATCTTTTGAATCATCACTACCTTAATCACACGTCGTGAGGAATTAAATGTCAGTAATTAAGTCCATTAAACGTCATCAAAGTAATATTTTTTTGTAGAATTATATATCACTCCTGGAGCAGCCAATATCTACTCTCTTCTAAAATCTAAGGTACTTTTATAGTCATCCTGGAGACCATTTTTAAATTCCATATAAGTATTTAAGCAGTTGTAAAAAGCATAAATGTAATGTAGATATACGTGTGACACAAAACTTTTTTCTCATACGACGGAACTTCAACATTATTTTCCGAGTATTGACACATATTTATGCATTAACTATCCTTGCTTCAGGCCATATGGAAAAAACATCTTCAAAACCGAAGTTTTTTTGCAACAAATTCCTGAGCATATGGCAGCGAAAGCTTGTTTAACACAGTATGCATATGAGTACGATAAATGCAGAGGCAATGTTGTTATGAGTTTTCTTCTTCTTCTGGTCATCAATCCGTAGATTGGTTTGCAGCAGTCGTTTTCCGTCTCAATTCCGCCCGATCTTGGGCCATCCTCTTCAACTCCAAGTAAGAATGGCAGCCCATATCCTCTACAATCTGTTTGACATATTCCTTTCTGGGTCTACCTCTCGCATTTTTCCCCTGAACTGAGCCCTCTATAGTGGTCCCTAATAGTCCCTCATGTCTTATAATGTGGCCTATCCAGGTATCTCGTCTCTTTCTCATTGTGTTCCACAGACAAGGCACCTCATCAGCTCTCTATAGTACCGCTTCATTAGTCACCCTCTCCATCCAAGATATTTTCAAGGATTCTCCGGTAGCACCATATCTCAAAGGCCTCAATTCTCTTTCTTCCATTCCTACCAATCTTCTATGTCTCACTTCCATAAAGCAAAACTCTCCACACAAATGTTTTGAGTAGGAGTTTTCTTAAACGCAAAATAATGTTGTTGGAAGTTAAGAGCCCTTTTTTATTAAAAGCTGCCTTGGCCTGATTAATCCTGCTGATGAGATCTTTGGCACTAACTCCGTATTAGGAGATTTTGCTTCTAAGTTACAGGAACTCCTGTACTGTATCGAGTCTTTGACCATTTAGCATGACATCTGCATCAGTTCCCATCCTGCTCATAACAAGGATCTTTGTCTTTTCTCCATTGATATTTATATTGAATCTGTTACTGACTATCTCCAACTCCTTCAACATGTTTGATAAGCATTCTTCACTTTCAGCTAATACCATTACGTCATCTGCAAATCGTAACATATCCATCTGTCTGCCTTGAACACATATTCCACCACTTTCTCCCCACCTTTCTCGTGCTTCATCCATAGCTCTCTGTATGTATGCATTGAACAACAGCGGAGACAGGGAACAGCCTCGTCTCACCCCCTGTCTTATCTTAGCTTCTCTCTGGTGTACACCACATCTTAAAACAGCTACCTCCTCTTTGTATATATTCAATATTATTCTTCGGTCTCAGTACTGTATGCCTATCTCCCTCAGAATCTGAAATAGCTGCTGCCATCTCACACGATCAAAAGCTTTCTCAAAATGTATGAAAGCTAGAAAGGTGTCCTGGTTCTTTCGGGCTCTCTTTTCCATGATTAATCTTAATGCCAAGATCGCCTCTCGAGTGCCTCTTCCTTTCCTGAAGCCGATTTGACTTTAGTGAGCATGTCTTCAATCTTTCCTTCTATTCTTTTCTGTTTTATCTTTGTTAGTATTCTGGAGGCATGTGAGATAAGGCTAAGCGTGCGATACTGTCGACAGCATTTTGCTGTAGTTTTTTTGGGTATTGGTACAATGACACACTCTTTAAAATCTTCAGGTAGTTTCCCAGTATCATGCATGGTACACACCAGCTGGTATAAAATGTTTTTCTCCTCTTCCCCAGATGTTTGAATAATTTCTGCATGAAGTGTATCAATGCCAGGGGCCTTCTTGTGTTTAATGACTTTGATTGCATGATCGAATTCCTCACGCATAATGCTGTCGCCTTTTTCATGGTGGTTTACAATGGCTTCCTCCTCCAAAATGTCATTTTCTACTGCTTTTTCATCTTCCCCATAAAGTTTTTCCGAATATAATTTCCATACTTCAACGATTTCTTCCTGTCCATAGGCTATTGTGTTGTTTTAATTTAGTAGGGTACTGCATGTTATCTTCCTCTTGCCAAAGAATTTTTTCACTGTTTTGTAAGCCGTTTCAAGGTTTCCGGCCTTCATGAGGTCTTCTACCGCTTTGCACCTGTCTTGCAAGTATTTTCTTTGGCCTTTCTTGCTTCTTTATTTATTGCATTTCTTAGTATTTTATATTCTTTCTTACCCTCTTCAGTCGTGTCCCTTTTTAATTTCATCCTTTGTTCAGTCATGGCTACTAAATCATCAGTCACCCACTCCTTATGTTTTATAACTTTCTTTTCTCCAAGGATCTCTTCTGCAGCATTGCACATACCCGTTTTGACCTTGCTCCACTTTTTTTAACATCCATATCTTCCTCAATAGCCACATTATCGTCTGTTTTGTCTGCAAATAGATGTCTAATGTCTGCCTTGAACTGTTCTCATTTTTTAGTTTTTCTAAGTTCCAATTTTACGGGCTTTTTTGTCTTCTCCAGCTTCTTAAACTTAAGTTGGCATTCACTCATTACTAGATTGTGGTCAGAATCTATATCAGGACTAGCGTATGCTCTGCAGTCTTTATTTGGTTTTCAAACCTACTTTTGACTATAATGAAGTCTATTTGGTAACGCTTGTGATTGTCAGGTACTTTCCATGTGTATCGCCGTCTATAATGGTGCTGGAACCAGGTGTTAGTCACTACAAGCTGGTTGCTGTTGCAAAACTCCACAAGTCGATTTCCGTGTTCATTTCTCTTACCTAGTCCATGAGGGCCTACCACTTCTCCTTCGGTTCCCTCCCCTACGACAGCATTCCAATCACCCATAATAAACAGGTTAACATCACCTTTGATTCCTCTCATGGTATTGGTCAGTTTCTCATATATTTCTTCTAACTGTTCTTCCTCTTGACTTGATGTGGGCATATATTTTTTTATTATAAGTCTCCGTAAGTTTACTGTCCATTTTGACTAGAATCGTTCTGCCACTGTATTATACATATCCTTTTACTCTTCTACCCATCTCTTTGCTCAATATTACTCCAACACCTCCTTGGCCTGGCCTGTTTTGTGTGGTGCCAGTGTGGATAATACGATAGTCCCCACTTCAAAAATCCCCACTATCAGTCCAACGCATTTCGCATATTCCCAATATGTCTAGTTTCATTTTAGTCATTTATAATTTTAGATTTTCAAGTTTTTCACTTTTTAATAAAGTGCGCACATTCCATGCTCCAATTCTTCTTCTGCAATAAATTTTTTTTAGCCTTGCCAATTCTCTAGCAGTCCCCACCCGGATATCTGAATGGGGGACTATTTTACCTCCGGATTGATATTTTATTAGACGGAATCCATCCTATTAACTTCTGTTACTTGGGATATCCTATGGATCCTTAATGCGGTGGTTTCCCCTTGCCTTCCGCATCCTATGCTGTTGGCCTTGTATGGCTCATCCACCTTTAGGTGTGGTTTCCCACTCCAAGGGCAAGAGGGTGCCCTACCTTCTACCCGCTCTTCCACCCTCCGTAGAGGCTGTTGGCACTTGATACTCCTGAGGTCTCCTTATCCCAGGAGCTGCTCGGTCCCTGCGTCGTTTGCCGCTTGTTTAAAAAACGTTGCCCCCTTTCTACCACGAGGAGGTGACCTCAGGAATTTCCTTTCATTGATTCTAGGACCAAATGGCATTTCCTAGTCTCTCCGGTACTTTAAGAGAGGCTAGGTTATGTTACTTTTTTATGAGTAGAGCGCGGAAAAAAAGTCTTGACTTTTTTCAAAGTTGGACTTTTCTGGTTTTAAATACAAATCTTCACCAATTTCATTAGATAAAACATTTTTTAATAATTGGTTTAGGGACTTTTCGGAACTTTTTTGGCGTGGTGGGACTTTTTCTGATGAAACAGACTTTTCCGGGCTATTTTACTGAAACCACATGCCTAACTTTGGCTGTTGTGATAACTTTTGTTTAACTGGGTATTGAACACGTCCGTGTTTTTCATTCGGTATTCCACGCAGCAGAGTTGTACTGCAAAAATGTAAGCTCCTTACAACTATTAATGCGAAATTTTCCTAATAGCTCCGGAAATTGCAATTTATTTCTATTGCTCCACCGTTCATGAAAAAATCACTCTCACTCACTGCTGGAACCCGAAGGTTGGTTTGGATAGCTGAGGGTAGAGCTCACCCCCTACTAAGCCATTCGCGTGTGAATTGCACATATTCAGGGTAGAGGGCCAGTTCCTTCCCCTGGGCCACCTCGCACTTTGAGCTTTTTTCCTGGGGGTGTCCTAAGACTTCACCCGAGATACATTGATCTGAAAGAATATATTGATCTAATTATGAACCAACTCATTTGAACCCGGGTAGTCTGCTGACAAGCCAATAGCTGTACACTGTATGCTAAAACTCCTCTTTTGTTTAGGAGATAGAGGAAAAATGATATAATTATATGAAAGACCATCCAGAGTTTCCGACGAGGTGCATTGCTCACGTTGTGCGCAGATTAACTGAGACAACATCGTAGTAGGACAAGCAATACGCCCTTACGCCAATACGAACTCGAGTGAAGAGGAAAAATAAAGGTTTAACAAGGAACGGTTAATGTACGCACATTGTATGAACACTATTATCTTTCATATATAAGAGCGAGCCATGTAAATTGTCAGTCATTTGCTGAGGTTTCAAAGTGTTGTCCGCTCATTTGTGTAGCCCAAGGTATAAAGAGAGAAATTGCTCAAGATATAAAGTGAAGAAAATGTGTAAGGTGAAAGGACAGGCGTCTTCAGGAGCCAAGCTGACTGCGTATGGTTCACAATGCAAATATCTCCAAGTACTGAGCAACGGTATTTACTGCAATGCTTGTGAAAAAACCGTATCAACACAACTTTTGAATTTGACGACTTTAATAATAATAATAATTTAATCTGAAGGGGGGTGTATACCACGGCCGAAGACGCTTCCGTAGACGTCTACGCTCGTTTATTTTACGACTCTGATTTGCTACTTGAAGCAAATCTGTCTGCATAGGCCTCTGGAATAAGGATTTATTCTTAGCATAAGTGTCATCATTTTTCGGTTGTTGCTTTCTGATTAATCATTTTTGACCGCATAAAAACGTAAATTTGCCGAAAATTAGGTCATTTCCATTAAATTTGCTGAAAATCAGGTAATTTCCATGACGCGTTCGACATTACATTATCGACTATTTCTTAAAAACATTACACTTATGGTAAATGGTTATCCTTTATCTTCATGCAGGATCTTTATAATGTATTATATTCCGAATTGTAGCGTCACAGCAAGTATTCTCCCAAACCTGTGCAACGCAGTTTCCACGAATCGTCAATCTCGCTGCGGCGCCTATGTAGTGGCCAACCCCTCGTCGCGAAGCTAAAGAGCGAGTATTTGACGTGTGTGACTCGCACGAAGGCTCATGCGCCCTAGAGGCCCTGTAGAGGGGAACTCTAAGGTAATACATTGCCTTGGGCCTCTGCCGATATGGCTGACACTCCGCGATAATGAGAGGAGAGCTGGAGGGAGAGGGGAAGGGAGAGGGGAAGGGAGAGTGGAGGATTCCTCGAGGAAGGGGTCTCACTCGGACAGCTTGCTTTGAAGGTTATAGCGCCTGAGTCACCGCTTGTTTAGCCTCAAGGCTTGAGATAAGTGATTCTTTGTGTGGGTCGTCGAATCTTGTGTATTTCTTGGTTAGGGGCCAAAGTGAAGTTGGGGGTGTTGCACCACACTTTTACTAATAAAATTTTTATTATATTAGTATTATATTAGTTTTATATAGTAATATTAATAAAATTTGAAAGAACAAATATCTTCAATACCGTTTTACTCTAAATCCTCTCTTGAAGTCAAGTGGTAAATGGTAATTTATTTTACACAATAGCTTTAATACCGATTCAGAAGAAATATTTTCTCAGAATTGCTTATTTTAGCACTAAAAAATAAATTTCTGTCATAAAGAGCTGACAGGAAAGTAATGTTTTCTCAGCTGAATAGTATTCTTGAATTCACGACGGAAATACGTTTTGAAGTCCAGGGAGTGTGCTTTAATCATTTTCAACATGAGCTTTCGTATTTTATATTTTCTAATGAATAGAGTAACTGATAAATATTTTAATATATCAACCCTGCGAAAAATATCCATAACATTTCTTGGACAGAACCTTAAATTCTTGATATCTTTGAGTTAAAAATTTTAGGCAAAGAAATTTCAAAATAATTCGTGGTCATAATTCGGCTAAGCCATGTAGCCGATAAGGAGAAGTCGAGGAGCGGGCCATCCGATCCGACCGTGCCTGTACCCTCATCTTCTCTCCTTCCCGAGACGTGGTAATATTCTTGTTTGGCAATTCGAGACGCACTCTTTAGTTCTTTTCATTAAATAAGCAAAGACTTGATTTAAATCAAACTGTCATCTTTCCTTTCAAAACCTCTTTGTGACTATTTGACCCTTTGACACCCAGGTCAAGAATCCACAAATTAAAACTGTTCTATTCCCGTCTCGCGACGGGGCCAGGTCATAACACGTGTGATGAGTAAGTGTACTGCAAAGACTCAGAAATGTCTTTGTCTATTCTCCGTTTATTAAACTGAATTCAAGAAAAACTTTATAAAATGGGAAATTCATATTTGTAGTGGCCACTATTACTTTTAGGATATGATAGATGAATTATAGGAACGATACCTTTTATTTTTGTAATGAAAAATGTGAATGTGAGAGGCAAAAAGATAACCTTGGGTATCGTATTGTTAACAACCCTTCGCCCCTCAAAACCTCCTCCAACCACCTGCATAGACTTCTTCTCATCTCATTCATAGGTTATCATTCTTTAGTCAACACGTCAAGCACTTCCTCGCTTGTCTTTCTTATCTTAACCATCCTTCTCCATGGAGACATCTTGAGCCCCAGCAGCTATTTCTTTTCTTCCTTTCTCAGTGCCGTCGCGTCGTTTCTTCCCATGCAGCTTAGCACTCCATATCAAGGCAATTAGTACCTTCTACGTTTTACCTTTCATTTCTTTAGCCAACGCCTTTCTCCTCCAAATGTCTTAGCTCCCATGACCATTTGGTTCAATGTTCTTCCCGAGTAATAACATTGCTCTAATTCATCCAGATTCAGCCCTCTAAATGTTATTACCTCAAATTCTCAGGTCTAGAAAATCCTATTACTTTTGTTTCCTTATGACCATTCCACATAATTCCGTTCTAAAGTTCTAATACAACTAGTAATGTTTTAATGACGTCCGTTTGACAATAAAGTAACCGAGAATTGGGCTTTCCCGAATTTAACAGACTTCGTCAGCAGACCTCCACCTGTGACTCCCGCATATCCCTCTCGCACTGTCTCACTGTGTTTCCCAATTAGCTCTGGCCCAGATAACCTATGGCCATGTGAATGTGTTTACGCTTTGCTATGAGGAGAGAAACTTAGTAACTCGACGACCAAATCGCATGGTATTTTGAAAATACGTTGCATTGTTATGTACGCCGTCTCCTCCTCTAGGTATAAGCACTAGGCGTGTACGCCAGACTGTATTTTGTAAGTTATGAACCCTTGGCGTCGTCTAGTGTGGGAACGGGCCAAAGGGTCGCGTCAGAGGTGGAGGGAGGAGATAGGTCTCATGTCCTTTAAAGGGTCGGTCAGCTGCCTCGTTAACTAGGTGTCATAATTTTTGCAGACGCCCACCAAGTTGTGTTGGCTTTTAAATGCAGCTGCACCCAGACACCCTGTGAACTTTTCCCGTGGGAATTGTTAGCAAAAGTCTCCTCCCACGTCTCTGCCTGCCGCCTTCTGGACCTCCAGAATCATATATAAACCCCGAAAATTCTCAACTCGGGGAACAATCTCCAGGGTGTAGCCGGAGGCCATGCTGCTCTCCGGTAAGGGCTATTCGATAATAAACCCTTGCAGATACGCTTTAGTTTTCACTCTTTAGAGCCTATACCCTAATCCGGAACTTCGGCCTAGCCACTCGGGTCGAAGCTTCCTATTCGTTGCGTTCCGCCACTTGGGACACAACAGCATCTGAACGAAATAACACGGGAATTGTTAATAACTCACTGTGGTTAAGTATAAATATAAGTGCAAGTAAATACGTCTTCCATCTTGCGTGCTATGGTTGAATTTCCCTATTACTACTTGAAATTTTATTTTGCCGATCAAAAGATGTTCGTATTGACCTCCATGCAGGAGAGTGTTATAATTCACGTTCATCATTCGGGCTTTGTTGGTTAGGGGCCAAAGTGAAGTTGGGGGTGTTGCACCACACTTTTACTAATAAAATTTGCGGCAAATGAGCGGGACTCAGTGCATATGAACAGACACAGGAGGCATCAACCCATACGTTTATGAGTTGGAATGTTGACAAATACATACGGCAGCCTTAGCACGAGAAATTGTGAGCAAGAATTTAAGTGTTAGCGTTCGAAAAGTTTTTTGCTTGAATTAAGATTACTTTCATGGTTATCGTAAATTTTACTTTACAGTTAAAGACTAAAAAGAGTCATTGTGAAATTTATCTCCTCATTATTTTACGATGTAAAGACCAGGAGTCAAAACGCGGGCCTTGCAATGTCACGTAGGGTACTCAAGCCATTGAGATTTCCATCCGAAATATGTATTTCTGGAATCCGCAAGCATGTATAAAATTACCTGTAAGATTATCATAGACCTCTAGAACTCTCACGCACCCTCAGATATTATATCTGATCATTTGTTATCCTATTACAAAATATCCTTTCCTGTACACCTTAAGGCAACGCATTTGAATGAAAATGAATTGCCGAAAAAAAGAAACAACCGAAAAAAGGCATTTTTCACCTTAATCAGAAGTAGTGATGTGCCCTTGTGGAACGGTTTGCTCATTGGTGCAAATCCACAGAAGACGAGATGGAACGAATCCGGCTGTGATCACTGTTCACCAGGAACGATAATCGATAGGGATAGGAAATTAATTCGGTGAAATAACCAAAACTTTGGGAAAAAGATAAAAATAACCTACAGCATTAACCAGGTAATTCCGGGGAGTACACAATTATTTTACTGAAATCGCTAAGATTTGAGGTTTTACCATTAAGTATCCCATTTTAAAGCTCAATCAGGCATTTCCATTGAGTAACTGCCCATATATCTTATATTTATGTCTTTTGACGGGAAGTTCTATTCATTTTTATAAGGGAAAAGCGATTGTTACTTGATAATTATTTTGTATCTTCCCACGTTTTATTTGCGTATAAGAACCTCTGGCTATCTCGCATCCATTACATTTTGCGGCGCGCGTTTTCGGAAAAAAATCAAAACTGTCTGAGGTAGGTGTTTTTTTGCCACATTTGCACCTACAATGTATTGAATAAATTCATTGACCATTCCATCTTTATCTCACTGTAATTTCTGTATGCACCTTTTTTTATACTTAACCTCCTAACTTGAATCACCTTTTCATATTGAGGAAACCTTTTTCCCTGAATCCAGAACTATGCGAGGTGTCTGCTTCCGGGATTAGTTCTTAGAAGGCCTACGTAATTAACGCGTCTCTCGGCTACACACTGAGTCTGTTACGGTTTGGTGCCACAAGAGAGCCTTACATGGGTGAAGAGGTCCAGTAGGAAGGGAAAAATTCTTCTTCGGCCTTGGAATGAAAGAGTAAACAAAAGCTGTTGTTGATTGCGACCATTAAAATGAGGTCAGTTGCTTCTTCTTCTTTCCCCTGCAATGCTAATCCTCACGCTCTACAATGCTGTGCATGTTAGTGAGTTCTTGACGTACTGGCATTGGCTGTGTCCGCTATTCATCACCGTGAATATTAAAAAATATATCATTTTGACACTTTAATGAGCCAGTTATTTTCGTGAATGTGATACTCGAGTCCTTTTCGAAAGCATGTAAAGAATCCTTTATAAAAGTGCAAAGAAAAAGTAGTGACATTTGAAAACTATTTATAGCTGCAGAATAATAGAAGACATAATACAATTTCTGTTCTGCTTCGGTGTCTTTTAAAGGTGGTTCTACTGCAAACTTGCTTCGACACGTTAAAATACCCAACACCGAACACACTAGAGATACTCTACAGAGGCATTTGTCAAGAGGGCTTACTAAGCCACATGATAACTCTTCCTCACCTCAATCACATTGTATGTAGTGCTGGAACAGGGGGTGAAAAAGCACCTAGTTTAGTAAAGGTTGCATGGAGGCGATCGATAATCAACAAACCGATAATCGGGATTTCGCGAATTTCAATGGCTCTGTCAGCTGACCTCAAAATTTGATTTCATCATGTCTCCCTTCATGTCTCTCGGATCATTTCCAACGCATAATTGTGAAAATGCACTCGTAACAACGGGAACATTTACCTGACCGCGCGACCTATAACTGCCCACCCTGACCACGCCCTGAAGAGGCCAATGCCTCTAAGGGGGCCAATGCCTCCAACGGGGCCTGCTTGGAATGTCTGAAATTTTTGTTACCCTTCTCTTCTTCGGTGAAGCGTATTAAATGCAATTGTGAAGGCCGTTTAACGATGGCTTGCAAGGCAGGCGAAGACGGAAACAGTATGCGAGGAGAAGGGGAGGACCGAGCGCTCGATTCAGCCAAAGATATACCACCGTTGCGGAGACAACCTTCAACCCTCGAACGCGAAGGCAGGGAATCTCCCATCCCTACCCTTCTCCCGGAGAGGCAACCACACGCACAAATCCCCAATGACTTCGTCTCGCAGACGATTTCGGAGACGCCCCCACCACCTTTCCCTCCCTCCCTCCCCCCTCCACCAGACCCCATCCCTACCTCCCTTCCCATCCCAAGCCAACAACAATACTGCCAATCTTCTACACCGTCTCAACTAAGGAGGCTGAGAGCCTCTTTAGTCTCAACACTCATCCTCCGCACTTAAAACCCCTCCACCCCTCTCTCTCTCTCCCCCTCTGTTCCTTTTCCCCTATCTTCCCCCGCGCTGAGCTCGGAAGATAGTGGTGAGCTGGATAACCCCGCAACCGCAGTGGACACCGCGGGAACCAAAAAGATCGCACACATGCCCGGAGACGCAATACCACCGTCCGAGCAAAATGTTCCTAAGGAGATGAGCCATACTTCCCGCTCCCCAGAGTCACAATCCTTAGGTTTTCAGTATTCCGATCTCTCACATGACACAGAGCACGATCCAACCATTGAGGGCAGGCTTTCTCGTCATAAGTATTCTTTTTCTCAGTAAGAATTTCTATTACATCAGCGCAACCATCTCTCAATGAAGTCACGACTGAAATTACATGTACTAGGAAGATGGAAATACGAGTCCTGAAGAAATTTACCACAGAAATCCCCACATTTTTTTCTGAGAGACGGGGTCGCGGGCAGTTGGCAGTTGCTCACATCTTTCTCCTGACAGGCAATTGACAAGTACTTTTTTTATTTCTTTCTACTTTGATAGTTTTAATTATTAGCTCTTCTAAAATACTTCATTCTTTAATGATTCTTTCCCTATGATTTCGAATTCGATTTTGTCCTGAGAAGAGTCCCAAAAACATCATCATTCCTCATATAACTGCTTTAAATGAGAGACTTATCTTGATTGGTTGGATATTTGGAAGGGATTTCTGACATCTGAGGTACTTTTTGTCACGGGGAACCAGAAGGTCAGCTGTCAAGGATCAAGGGAATTTGAGAAATGAATTCAAGGGATACATAGTATGCGTTGATCTACTCGTAACGAAATACTTTAGAGTACTATGGATCAACGTCCTATCCGACCCGGATTCCAGATGAGCTAATTCCTACAAACCCAAGGGAAGCGCGCTCTATTAACGTACAATCGCAGAACCTTTCATTCCCGCCCTCAACTCTGAACCACTCAAATTTCACGGCATATCCTCTGCCGTCCCATTTCGACTCGTCTCACAATGAGACCTGATTTTGTTATCCCTGGTAGGGTCATTTTGATATCTGTCTACTTGTGTATTCTCCTTGATGAGCGAGTGCCTCGTTGCTTTTACACAAAGTAATTTGGTTCCCCTCCTTAAGCTACGTCTTAACGGGACACTTGTGTCCCAACATTTGTGTCGCTACAGCGTCTCAACGGAGGCGCTCTCGGGGTGTCCGACACTCCCTTTCAAGAGTCCGGAAGGCAGCTCTCGCGAGAGCAGTTTCTTGCACCGTCTGAACTGGAGCTCTCAGACACATCTCTCCCGAGACATGAGGTACGGCGCTCGTATGTGCGACTGTACGCGCGACTGTACGGCGCTCACTGGCAATCAAATGCCCTCCCATTTGACGGCTGCCATATTGGCTTCAATTTTGGCACTGAAAAGAAGAGGAAATAGTTAGAAAGAAACAAAGATACACAATAGAGTGGCTACTAGTCTATCTCGTTGCCTCCCACTCTTCCCCTCCGTCTTCTTTCCCTTCGCCTCTTCCTCCTCCCATTCCCGTCGTGATGGTCTACGCCTTATTGCGAAAGCTAACTAAACGGTTGCTTGACATTTCCATAGTCATAATACAGGCTATATTCGACTTTTACTTATTAATTCAAGCAGATTTTAGAAGAAATATATAAATACTATTCATTAATTGGCGCAAAAAAATTATTTAACATGACTTAATTACTTTGTAAATTTGCCTATTCATCCATTTATTGTGGATATCATGGCCCGAAGCAACTACTAGCCGCAAGAAAGTAGAGATACCGCTGAATTCAACAAGAAAATGTCGTACGACTGTAAAAGGCAACGTGCTTTATCGTCTGCCATTTCATCCTCCTAGAATCGAGTAGCAAACTTGTACCGCATCAACTACGTAATACGGTTTCTCAGTAAGTATTACACTAATCATGCTTAATAGACATAATGCTGGTTTTGCTGATATCATAAGATTCATTACAGCCTTCATACTTGCGAGCATCTTTGAACTAGCGCAATCAAGTATCGTTTGATAGAGGCTTTAGGGAGAGCTATTATAGAAAGGATAAATAGGTGTTGAAAAACTTGAAAATTGTAGAATATATCTCATACGAATACATATCAATTATGAACTTTAATTCACGGAATGTAAAAGCAAGATCAAATTATTTTTCGCGAAAATTCAGTGAACAACATTGACAGTAAAACAGAGTGACACCATAATGGAGTGCTATGAATGCGTATCGAAGTGTATTTGCTAACATCTTATTTGTGTGGTTTTTGAGTTCAAAAATGAACAATTCCGTGATTTTTCGTTCAACTTTATCGATATTTTATCCAGTTTTACGCTTGAGGAATACTCACTAACTTCACTTCTAAAATATCCCTTTTCCTCAGCCAGAATGAATGCGAGACCATGAAAAAAAAGAAAACAGGGATCCTAGGGCGGGACATTCCACGGGCTAAAATGCCCATTTTTAATAGTTAACATGGCATTTCTAAGATTTGGAAAATTGTTTTCGCTGTTTTGAGAAATATGCTAGCAAGGGCAAGGGAATTTTGGTGGCCTAGAATTATCCTATCTATAGAGCCCTAGCGAGAGGGCACCACTTGGGCACCTCTTGGTGTTATGTCTCGAGAACAAAATTAATTTTTATTCTTTTTATGACGCTATGTATTGAATAATTCCAAACCATTGGTGTATACGTATTGAAATTTAAATAACAAAAATAATGCTCAACTAGTAATACTCCGTCATCGCCATGATTTTCCGAAAAAGTGTTAATACGGCGGACGCGAAAGTTTATGCGAGAAGCAACACGTCCTCGCTTCGTCTAATCACTAACGTATTTTTACCTAAAAATTCAAACTTACTAAAAAGTGCATCAAGAATTTAAAATGTGTCAAAAGGAGCGTCCTAAAATAAACACCTATTTCGACAAAACACTCTACAGAAATTTAATTTTTCACTCTCTCAAGTTCATGGACTGAACGACATGAGCTCATCTCCGGAAAAAGAATTCCTCGCTGCTTGCTATTTATAGATGTCTCTCCATGAGAACAGGGGAAAGGGCAACCCTTGCTCAAGGCTGGAATACGATACAGCGTTTGCTGAGATTTAAGATGGTAAAAAAACTCAAGTCGTATAATTGAATTTTTGAAAATATTCTCTTTCTTATGAATCGCTTCACAAGATGAGTAAACAGCTTTCGCATCACCATCATCAGTAGTCCTCAGTCCGACGATTCATTAGCAGTAGCTCTCTATTACACTCTCTTCTCTACCAACTTCAACAACAACAAATATTCATATAACTTTTTACCTCGAAGTTTCCTTCATAATCTATTTTATGTACTTCATTCAAGGTCTTCTTCTGCATTTATTCCCATTTAATTTTTTAGGACAGGACAGGTTTCACAAGGGAGCTGCTCTGGGCGGATCCATAGACGCAAATACAAGAGTTCACTGTGTCATGACACTATACCGGTTCCCTAGGCTTGAATAGCAGTGAGAAATCAAGTCCTTAAATTTTTACAAATGCCTGGTCCAAGTTACAAAGAGCACACATTCTTCCTCAATTATACACTTCATCTTTCTTCAGCCAATAAAAGAAGATTTGCCATTCTCCTCGTTCCCAAAGAAGTCATTATCTTTCACGCTTTTACGGCCTTAAGCAGACTTCGCATCTCATTGCCTCCTCGGATCACCCACATAGCCTCCACATAATGTCATACAGAGGCTTCCATTCCTTAACAACCACATCAAGCATTTCCACGTTGGTCTTCCTTTACGTCCACCGCACTTTCTCTATCCTACAAATTTCCGACATATCAAGCCCCTGCAGTTAATTCATTTCCCACTCTTCTCAGAGCCATCGTTTTCTCCCCTCTGGAGCGTTACACTAAGTATCAAGTTAATTAGCATCATCTTCATATATCCTTCGATATGGTCGCCTTTATCAAGTTCCTTTTATTACGGACGCTTCTATAAACAATACTATTCTCCAAAACATGCCATGGACCTTTTTATTCTATCATAATTCTCAAGAAATTACATTGCTCTTCCTCCTCCAGGCTGAGCACTCCAAATTTTATAAAATAGATTCTAAAATGTCATTACTCTTGCTTTCTTATGGAATATCTTCATTTCTTATCCTTACGTCCTAAAATTCAAGTGCAACTAGTAAAGAATGCATGCAGTCGATCGTTATTCACCTAACCCACGATTGGGCTTCTGCGAATTTCAGTGGGTTCGTCAACAGGCCTCCAAACTTGATACTTATATATCTCCATGCCTCTCATACCATCTGCCCAGCATAATTGTTGATAAGTAAGCGTGACAACGAGCGCCCACAACTGACCTCTTGACCTATAAATGTTCGCTCTGAATCGCTCTTAGGAGGCCAAGGCCTATAACGGGGCCCGCAAGGAATGTTATTGCAATTTATTTGTTACACTTTTCTTCTTCTGCAAATCGTATTTACAAGCGGAAATTAACAATGCTGAATTGAACTCAGCCACCCTTTTCTGTAACC
This sequence comes from Ceriagrion tenellum, assembly GCA_963169105.1. Classification (NCBI taxonomy): domain Eukaryota; kingdom Metazoa; phylum Arthropoda; class Insecta; order Odonata; family Coenagrionidae; genus Ceriagrion; species Ceriagrion tenellum. The sequence continues at coordinate 104,130,109 of OY720638.1, read as the reverse complement.
TCATGGATATACATAGTTATTGATGCGTCTACTATATCGCTAGCCATTTATTATTTTCACTAGTATTTACATCTTTTAATTCCAATTTACTCTTGCGCAGATGACTTATTAATGTGTTAACATGTATAGAGGAACTTATAATTATTCCTTTTCAGCTCTATGTGGATGGTTCGTGAGTTTACAAAACACATTAAGCCCAAGGAGCAAGAAATTTATATTACTTAATGTGATCGCTAAAAAATTAAATGAAAGAAAGGTAATTAATATATTCTATAGCTACGCATGAATGCAAGTGTATCGCTGTGGCCATAATCCTTAAAATTCAAAGTACTCGTCATTAATCAGATTTGAAATTCATTTAAGTACTAACGCAGTAACCATCAGCGTTTTACATCTTTCAAATAATGTCACTTGGTGTATTTCCTAGTCACGTAATTTTAATTCTCCGATCAAAATGTGGTCAATGTCACCTCCATGCAGAAGTGGCATCCTACCCAGTAAGAGTACATGCGTCAGTTCGGATTAGCTAAGGTTGGTCACGAGTGGACACAGGAGGCATCGGACCACATGAAAACGGAGAAGTCGGTTTGGGATATATATACACCAGCGTCAGAGCCTGAAAGTATTCGCGAGAATTAAACTGGAAGCCTTCAAAACTTCTATGCTCCCAACTTCTTACTTTTAATGATGGTCGTTGTATTTGCATTAACATTTAAACCAGAAAACAGTCATTGATTTTTTTCTTCGCTTTTTTTAATTACTGGAGTCAAATTCCTGGCCTTATAAAGTTGCGTATTATAATCAGATGACTGCCATAGCCACCATATACGGTTATTGCCGGAGACAAGAGGTATTCCACGATGTTCCAGTCTTCCACTAAAAACCCCTATTGTGAATCAAAGGCTACTTGAGCGCTCATTTACCCAAAACATAAAAAGAAAGGCATGCATGCGGCGAAAGAATTAAATGACTCCATCTCAGCGAAAGTCGTAAAGACAGAGCGTGACTTTCGAGGGCGATGAGGATGAGATGACTTGAGTCGGTTTGGTCAAGAGAAGGCACTTGGGCGCTATTTCTCTCGCATGATTTTTTTCTCTTCGACTTGTATTTTAGAGAACTATGGTAATGACAAGTTCCGTACCATAAACCCGGGTGATGACATATATCTGGGCGACGATGGTACAAAAAAAAGAGATTATCGAATCTGGGAAGAACTCTTGGAGGAATGGAAGTGAAAAGTAAACGAAGGTGTTTGTTTCTTGAAATAGAAACTAGTTGACGTAACTCGAAATGACAACCACGATTTCGAGTTTCACTTCGAGTATTTTAAACAGGTGACATTTCATCTGTCTTCAGCGTTATCACGTTATCTCTGCAACATCGCTAATCCGTATTTGTTGCGCCATCCTGGTTTATTATATCGCTGCTTAGTTATTTTCCTTGCTCATTTAACTATCTGAGGGTAGAGATGGGCGCCGAGAAGTTTGACTTCAGCTGCGATGTTGGGGAGCGAAACGGGCGGCGCCGGCGTGCAAACCATCGTATTCCGCGGCGGTGCTGAAGGTGCAAACTGACAAACAGTCATATCTATGCATGTATGAAAAGTTATGAAGTTTTTACTTATGATTTCAACATCTTAATGAACATAAAGTAATTAATAAATATAAATATTTTGATAAACGGTCTTATTACAAAAATTACAGTCGTTTTTAATCTCAAATGACCTAACCTTTTTGCATCATACCACGTTTCCTAAAAGAAGAACTATACTTTAATATAAAACAAAAAACAACCCAATAACACAAGTGAAATATAACTGACATATTTTCAAAATTATGGAAAAATGGCCCACCAGGAGCGAAGGCGCCCCTTAAAAACAGGCCATCCTCAAGGTGTTATGAAACTTATTTATATATCCTGAGAAGAGTCATCCTTCCCTCGTTTCCTGAGAATACTCCGTGGTGGTATAATTCCATACCTCGTACATTGTAACTACCTTGTAACCCAGACTGGCTGCCTTCTTCACCTCATTCGTCACCCGCGTTCCCTCTAAAGTTCTCTCAGCTTCGCCGTGAGTACATGACCACTGATTCTCACTCAACGCGCACTCTCGGCAAAGAGGGAAAGATAACTTCCCGCTTGCCTTAATAGGAAGGTCAGGTAGGTAGAGATCTCTGGGAGGAAGCACGTCGCATTTCACTACCTTCAATTTTTTTCTTTCCGAGGATTTAATGGTTACATTTACAAAACAACAACTTAACAACACACACGACCCGGGTTTCAACGCTTAAGCGTCATCTTCAGGTGCTTTTTCCGGGTTTACTAAGTCATATATATGCTTGGTAGGAGGGGGGTGGAGGTGAGTGATTAGGGTGGTGTGGATGCGGGTTGGTCAGGACCAGTGATTGGCGGGGAGTTTAGCGGGGGAGGGGGAGGGAAATTCGAGAGGCGGCTGTGAGGATGGGAGATGAGGACAGTTACAAATACTCATTTAAAATCTTCGAGTCAGGGTCATGTAATGTCTTTAAAATTTCGAGCTGCTCAAGTGAGTCAAGCACACGTCTTTGGGTTGCAAAACATAAAATATCAAGATTTTTCCAAACACCTTTTAAACCATGACCACCACAGTGATGAAATGTTGACAGTCGATATGCTTACTCCAAAGGCTCCTTTCAACACAAATTTCACAGGCTCTCTGAGCATCCACAAAGAGGCTATTATCGAGGTTGATAGATTAGAGAGGTGTAGGACGTAAGCGGTCGGAGGCACCGCTTCTGCAACTCCCGATTCGGTGGCTCCTCACATTTCCAGAGAAAGAACACTTGGGACAAGTCTCATTCTACGAGAGCTCGTCCACCAGGCATTATCTATCCACGACACAGCTAAATCCCCGGTCATTGAAATGAGCAGTTCCGAGGCCAAGAATTGTACCGCTGAGGAAATAGAAAACGAGGTAGGTTGTTGGACACTTCAATAGAGTACCATACAAATAGTTTCCTCTTTCCAAAGTGCTTAATTAGATTTTCATGAAACCTTTTTTTTAGATTATGGCTGTTAATCTCTACTCCTGGAATTCCGACGTCTCAGATTACGATGAATTTCCACCAGCTGAATCGCCTGAGTTTTGCAGTTCGACGCCTATTGCAACCGACAGGGAATTCCCGGATGGTTTCTGGTCCCCCATCGATCCAGAAATGCTGGCGGATGTGTCCATCATTGAGGACGTCGACAGCTCTGCGGAAACTGTTATAGTCGGAGATGATGGATGTATACCTGCAATCCACGTTTTTAATATAAGTGGGGAGAGTCAGTCAAGTCTACTGTCCTCGTTTTGTTTCCCAGTATTTAGAGAACAATGCGAGTACAACCCGTGTGAAAAATGCACTACTGACGTCGTGAGGCAAGTCATAATAAACTTTCCGCAAATCATATCTATAGACGATTCTGAAATCTTAAATGCAGATATTTTAAATCAGATCGTATACAGTGCGCCCAATGACTTCATTTCGTATGAATGTGGGTGCATTAACTGTGATTAGTGTATGGACATTGAAATTAGAAAAATAATTTCAGGCTATACAGATGTCTGTGCAAAAACTCGTGTTCTGTATTGAGTAATTTTGTAATGAATCTTTGTATCCGTGGTGTTCTTAATTGAATATTATATAAAGTGCTCATAGTCTTTTGATTTATTATGTCCCTTATGATCAAATAAACGGTGGTGGAGCATTTGAATCTAACGTTAAAGTCAAAAATGTGGAGATATTTTACCCAACACGCCACAAATAGATACACTGACGTGCTTCAGAAAATCGTTGACTCGTACATTGCGGCGATACATAGTCCTATACAGATGGCACCAAGAGATGTTAACGCCCGCAATATCCTTCAAGTGTGGAAAAATTCGTACGAAGATATGGACGAGAAGTCTAAGAGAGCCAATTAGGAACTGGGAGATCATGTTAGAATAAGCAGAGAAAAGGTTTAATTCAATAAAGGTTGCAAATCTATTTGGAGTGAAGAAATATTCTTGGTTGCAAATAATCGAAACGAAGGGACGCGGGGTCAGAAAAGAAGTATTCGTCAAGGGGAAAAGATACCCATCAAAAATTAACTCTTGGATTCCTGCATCATCTATATTGAATTTTTAACCGATGAGAAATTTTACTTGACATTCTCCAGTAATAGTTCAATGTCGAGCCATGGGGGTAATACCACAGCTAATTTTACGACTCTCCTGCCGAAAATTATACTCTAGAAGGTCAATGGGAGGTAGCTTTGCTTGAAATTCATTTTATATTGACTTTTTGCAAAGATCATGGAAAGCAACGCGAATATATGATTACCAATGGTGAAACGGTCAAGTATTTCATATAAAGTTACCCGTAGGACACTATTGAAACGTTGATGAATTTATTACTTCTATGAACCACGATCTTTCAAAAATTTCCCTTCCACACGCCGCGTCATTAACTCTTGACGAGTCTACTGTCCATGCAAAAAGTCGAGATACCCAAGTTTGAGATGTCATATCTCAGTAACCATTAAACGTATTGTGACAAAGTAAACTGCATCTCAAAGAGCATTTATATGTCCGTTCACTTAGTATATTTTGCGATTTTTTGCTACTGTTAAAATATTTTTTTTTGAGCTTGTTTGAAAAGAGGCACGCTTTTTGCCGGTCCTAAAACGGTAGCTCCACATCTAACTTTCATAACTAATAAACTTACGCTTGTATTCACAAATATTTTGATATGCGTAAAGATATGACTATTAAAAGTAATAATTGAAAATTTAAATTTTGTAAACATATAAGTAATATCAGATTTTGTTTATTGTTTGTCCAGGAGAGCCGGCAAGAGGGTCGTTGGCAGAAGCGGAGTCCGTGCGCCTCAACCATATTCACCCCGCCCTCCGAACAGTGGAAGGTTCCACCGCCCGTCTTATAAACCTTCCGTCGAGAGCAGCCTCATTGCTGAGAAAGAAGATGCAGCTGTGGCCCAGTCTTCATAGAATCCCGGTCCAGATCCCCTAGCAATCCTTGAGTGCTCGTTCAAAGTGAATTCAAGTGACACGAAAATAATTACAATTGGAGTGGATATGAGAGATAGCTGTCTCCCTTTTATCACCATTGGCTAGGTCGGTGGTTTGCGTGTGAAACTGGAATACGCTGATTGGTACGAACTATTAAAAAGTGAAAAACTGATAGCATCATACTTTTACAACGTTGTGCCGCATAGCATTCCCATTGGAAAATATATTTTTAAATTCAAAACTATTTGTCGGCCCCGGTGGCAGTGGGGTAAAGTCCTTGCCTGCTAACCCGAGGGTCGCGGGTTCGAGTCCTGCCTGGGTAGAATATTATCTGCCCAGGACATGAGTGTCTGTTTCTCGTCCATTGTTACTGTTGTTCACCCGACAGAAAATGGCCTATTGTGCTGTACTCGGGACAGTGAAAATAAAGAAATAAAAATATAATATACGGTGACAAGTCTTTGATATTGGAAGATGCGAATCATAAAAAAACCCTCCTTTGTGTACCTCGCTAAGCCATCATTGTTCGGACTCTTGAATTATGCTGAATAATTTACTTTCGACCTGTGGGGAGCGACGTTTGTGGTCTTCACACGCTAAAAAAATTGTTAACTCATACTTTAATTCTGTGCTTCGAGCATATGAAGAAGAACTAGAAGCTGGTGAAATCAGGGAGTGCGTCCCTTGGGAACAGGTGTCCATCGCTCAAATAAACCTAGGAGAGATAGACAATATGCCACTTCCCTTGAATGTTCAAGGACTCTCGAAAGAACTACGTTCCACTCTAAGTTCTCGTGACGGAAATCAATCCCTCCAGGAGGAAATTATAATCAGAAAATCAAATTAATTAGAAAAAAATCATTGTTAATGTGATAAAAAAGAGAATATTCATATTCAATGAAATTTTGATGATGTATCATTATCCTAACACACATCATTCATGCGATTGAATAATAATGTATTTCATTTAATCGCTGTTAACTGTTTCACTAGCTGTAACCTGCAAACCTTCCAATGCCATGGAAAATTAATGTGTTGAATGAGATAATCAATGTACTGTCATCGAATTCATGTGTGTTTAATTTTATAATTTACGCTTCACAAGTTGTTATCTGAGATTGACTTTTTTCCAATGCTGTTTATGATAAAATAAACGTATTGTAAAGTCTTTCATGCATTTCACTTGTTTCCGCACCATCCTTTTCTTCTTACCACTTCTCTTAATTTATTACCCTACAAACAAAGCCCTCGGTCCCGCGCCATTATTTATCAATAATCTTACAGGGGCCAGTAAATCATGACGTGAGAAGCATTGCTGCAATGACATCGCTAAAATATATATTAACAGAGGTTAACATCCCTTGAAGACAGGGTGACTCTCCCTTCCCTGGATTTTCCCACGCAAAATGATTTCTTTTTTAATAGCGATCATTAAGAAACTAAAGGGTTAAGCTCCAGCGACAAATAAGAGGGAGGGGGCGGCGCCGGACATTGAGAGTACCAGGGCCAGGGATTTTCCCACGGGTACTACTAAGCGTATTGCGCTGACGTCATAACCGCCCCAACCCCCAGGTACCACCCAGGTGATAACAAACTGCCGTTCTGAAGTACCACACACAGGTGATAACCACTTCCGTTCTGAAGTGCCGCCATGAGTAGTAGTAAGTGCAACAGCAGAAGTATCTGGTCATGATCAATTTTATGTGCCATTGTTTCTGTCATTTGAAAATATTTCACACGTCATAATACAAAACTTTATTTTAAGTATTTGAAAACGTTATTACTGAGAAGTTTTTAATTTGAACGAATGTTTTTTCTATGATTGAATTATTTATTTTAAAACCATTGATTCAACAAGTAATGCATGGAAACTGCCACATTTTTGTAATGCATAATGAGTGGTATTCCCCGCAGTTCTTCAATATCTGCTGCATGTATTAGTTAACATAGAGTCAACGATAATCCAATTAGTGAGATTTTTGAGGGGGTCTCTGGAGACGCTAAACGAACACTTACGAAAATACCGCGATATGCATACTCGGAAAATTTCAAGATTCCACACAAATGAAGACCGTCCACGAGGACGGTATTGTGACGAATAAAGTTTGAGCGAAGAAGACAGACCTATTGGTGCATTGTGAAAAGTTTGGGCCCAACGGCGTTTTTTAACGAAGAAGCGTGACTGATTTTAAGGTTTCAATAAAATGGTGAGTGAGCACGAGTAGTAATCATTTGTATTACGCAATTTCAACTATTATCTCTCATGCAGTTGGGTAAATATTCCAAACCACAAGTCATTGAGTGCATCTGTTATTGCGGTGGAAGAAACTATTAATGTAACAACGGTAATGATGCTCAATTATTATTTGATTTTTAGCAAGTTTTATGCGGAGAAGACGGAGCAGTTTTTGTCTTGTGAAAAAGTTTGGCCAAACGGCATTTTTTAAATCTTTAAGCGTGACTTATATTAAGGTTTAATTTAACTGGCAAGTGAACACGAACTGTTTATTTTTTACGTGAGTTATACTCTGGTCCCTCAAACAGGTTTGAAAAAAAATCCTGACCAAATGTCATTGAGTATATATGTTGTAGCATTTTTTGAGCATTTATTTCCTCTGCGGACTATTTATCCTTCGGACTTGCCCGAGGCGCGCCCCGCCACTGACGCGCTAACGACAACTGTCGCGCCAACGACGATCACGAACTCCAGCCATCTCCGTGACTCAGCATCTTCTGCCAGCAATTCCTGCCTGCCAATTCCAGCCGGATTTTCCAGCCGCCACTTACCCTCACTATATTCTGTCTCGTTTATAAAGCAGTTGGGGCCGAAAGACTACGAGGATGTTCTAATGCAGAAGTGCTCGGCATAAAGGAAAAGTCCAGAAATCCGCGATCGGAGACGAAAAGCAGTTCCTAATCACCAATTGCAATCCTACACCGCATGTGTTCCCATTCCAAAAAATTACCTCCCCTCCAAGGCTGCCAATCACCTGTTCTCCCTTACTCCTCCTCGCAACTTTCACTATTTACCTTGCCGAAATTTCTCCTCCGAGGTAACAAATCGCCTCTTTTCCTCTGCTCACCCTTTCCACTCTCCCACCGTCTGAACTTCCCCTCCTACGACGAAACCGCTACTCGGTCTCTTTGATAGTGACCGTTGTCTTGAGGAGCTCTACTCTCAGTCTTGTATAGTTGGTGATTGATTTTGAAACTTAGACGTCAGAACACAGGTTGGCTGACCCTTACTCTGTTTGTACGTGTTATGTTGCTGAAATATACTTATTTTTCATTTTGTGGTAATTCTATATACTTGATTGTTCTCGATTTCCTCCTGTGAGAGAGACATCTTCGACTCTCCCCTCGATTGCTTCAATGTTTATGCGGTGGAATGCACCAAGTAAACAATTATGGTAATGGTATATTTTACATTTTTTGTTGTAATTGAAGCATGATATGACTTTGTTATGTCATGACCAATGGGCGACATGTCTTGAATCACCTTAAGTAGAAAATATGTACATACATAGGTTATTTCAGTAGTACTAATGATAAATTTTTGTTTAAAGGATTCGTAGTAAATGTTATTCATTTGCTTAACACAATCGATCAAGGTCAATGTTTTACTTATGTTGTTTATCCCAGGGAATAGGGATAATCGGAAGTACATTGTTAGACTACCCCGAAGGGAAGCCGAATAACTCCTACGTATGTTCTACGATTCATCGTATTTTTCCAATTATCACCATTTCCCGAGTTTTATGTCTAGCAACATATTCCCAGAAATTATTTCCAATTGTGAAATAACTCCGTAAACTATACCTCTAATTTACTGTTCAACATTGCGGAGAGCTGCATTTATAAAAAGATCATGGATTCCCACATCCTTCGGCAAAAATTATTTGGAAAATCAATTACTTTGAAAACTCAACTTTTATAAGTATTCGTATTCTATTTCCGAAATAAATCACCAGCATGTTTTCAAATGCTAGTTTAAAATATTAATTGGATTGTTGGCTTACTATTCTTTGATATTTATCAAATTTCATGAACATCTTATTACCCACTTCCTCAGATTGAATTTACTAAAATTATTTTTTGACTAAGGAAAAGTCACATAAACTGTGTTAATAGTAAAGGTACTAGTTATATCACTTTTCAAAAAAAAATGCGTCATTTCACAATGATTTCAAGAGAATAATATCCCAGTGGAGACAGATGGAAAAAAGTGAACACAATATAAATAGAGGACTGCGAAAGATTACAATTAGAAAACTTATAATTGATACGTCACTGTTTTCTTAGTTTTATAACTCATTTCAAATATCTCCTTGAGTATACATGTTACTTAAGCAATATGATATATAAATTTTCAAGTAAATATATATTTGGTTGGCGCGAGAGGGCACCACTGGAGCACCGCATGATAAACGTATTTTTACCATAAAATTCTAACCTACATAAAACCACATCAAGAATTTGATAGGCGTCAATTATATAAGGAGCGTCCTAAAATTAACACCTTTTTCGACAAAACACTCTATTCCGAACATATTTTAATTTTTCACTCTCTCAAGTTCATGGACTAAAAGGCATGAGCTTATCTCCGTAAAAAACGCCTCGTGACTTGCTATTTATAGATGCGTCTCCACCAGAACAGGAAAAAGGGAAAATTCTTCTCAAGCCGGGAATACGATACGACGTTTGCTAAGGTTTAAGAAAGTAAAAAAAAACTCAGGTCGTAAAATAGAATTTATGAAACTATCCTCTTTCTTATGAATTGCTTCCCCAGTTAAGTAAGCAATTTTCGCATCACTGTCATCAATAGTCCTCAGTCCTGCGATTGGTGAAAGACAGCTCTCTATTCCTCTCTCCTCTCTATCAACTACTTCACACTTACATGATACACTTGTTTACCGACGTCTCCTCCATAATTTGTTCGATGCACTATATTCTTGGCCTTTCTCTGAGTTTATTCCTATTTATTTCTCCATCCATTTCTGTTTCCATTTGGCCAATTTCGGACTAAACAGCCCAATATTTTTGTCTGTCATTCTTTGCAGGGTTAAAATTTTTCCTTTTACCACTCCAAGTATTCGTAGCACTCTTCGTTAGCAATTCCCTCCATCCGTTTCACATGCATCATTCCTCGACAACACCGAATCTCCATTGCTATCTCTTTTCCTTTGTTAATGTTGTTGTTGAGGCTTCATCTCCACCACATGAGAAAATGCTCGGAGTATATGTTTCAGTTAAGTTGTTTCTCACATTCAGGCTTGTATTTCTAGTTCTCAGCAGTCTCCTCTTCAGGTTATATCCCTTCATTGATTGGACTTTTCGTCAGACAATGTCATTCTAGCTTCATCCGTCGGTGGTATTCCCGCTTCCAAGATAAGAAAACTCCACCGATTGCGCATTTTTTCCCCATGATGAACCAATCTTCTTAAATTCTTACACATATTTTTCTTATGTTACTCATGTTTTTCTTCTCAATTATTCTCAATTTTTTCATCTCTAGAGTTTTCTTCATATATTATAGCTTTCTCATCAGGTATTCTTTTTCTCAGCAAGAATTGCTTCGTCATCAGCGCAGCATCTATAAAAAGTCACGTCTGAAATTACATGTTCTTCGTGGGTGAGAATAAGAATCGTGAATGAATTCACCAGTTAAATCGACATCTTTTTTGGGAGTTGGACTTTGGGGCTACTCTCGGGGGAGCCTGTAACCCCTAGAGAGCGCGTCCCCAGGTGGCGGATAGGGGAAAGCCCTCACCGGTCTGCATCCTGATAGACCGGCTGGTTGGTGGGAAATAAAATACCACCCGCGGACCAACAGGCGGGGGAGGAGGAAATCCTTAGCTGTGGTGAAAGCAATCCTCCTATAGGAGTTAACCTAGAGAAAAAATCCCGGTCCTCCAGGTAGGGGGTTGAGGCGATGGGCCTGCAACCCATCACTCGCAAAAATTCCCAAAAGCAAAAAATCCTCAAACAAAGCCTCGGAAATTGGATAGGAAAAATCGAAAACGAATGAGTGCGCGGAAAAGGACTCTGAATTTTGGAACATGGAACGTATGTACAAAGCCTAAGTGGAAAAAATAAACAAGTTTTCAAGGAATTAGACAACTATAACATAGATATAGCTGCTTTAACGGAAACAAAAAAGAAAGGAACTGGAAATGAAATACAAGGAAACTACTTACACTTTTACAGTGGAGTAGAAAAGGGAGAAAGAGCGAGAGCTGGAATATCAATTGCTGTACACAAAAGATGGAAAAATAAAATAAAAAATTGGGAAGAAATAAATGAAAGAATACTAAGAATGGAAATAGAAATATGGTCGTATACTTTGGTAATTGTGGCAGTATATGCTCCAAATGATGATGTAAATGCAACAAAAAAAGGTGAATTTTTTGAAGAATTGTCTAGTATACTCATAAATATCCCGGACAGAAAAGAAGTGATAATCCTAGGAGATATTAATGCTAGGACAGGGAAAAAACAGGAAAATCAGGTAATAGGAAGATATGGAGAAGAGACGCTGAATAATAATGGAGAACGTCTGATAGAGTTATGTGAGGCAAATTCTCTCCGCAAATGAATGGATTTTTCCAACACCGGGACAATCATAAATACACCTGGATACAACCAACGGAAAAACTGAAATCCATTATAGATTACCTGATACTAAGACAAAACACCAACTTAAAAACAGAAGATGTAAGAGTTCAGAGAGGGGCAGAAATAGGAAGCGACCATTTCTTGCTTAGAGCAAAAATATATGTGAAATACAGGAAAACAGTACCAATAGGAAAAATCATGAAAACAATAGAAGACAGAAAAGGAAAGAAAATACAATATCGAATCATTAAAGGAAGAATCTATAAAAGGTCTATTCAAGCAAAGACTGGCAAATAAAATATGACAAAACATAGATGGAAATATAGAAGGAAACGTCGAGGAGATGTACAGGTTCTTGACGACAGCCATTCATGAAGCAGCATTTGAATCACTTGGCGAAAAAGAAGCTAGGGCCAGAAAGTCTCTGGATTATTGGTGAACAGATGACCTAGCAAAACTGGTGGAACAAAAGAAGGATTTATATAACAAATGGTTATCAACCAATGATCCTGAAGACCGTAAGGAATATACAAGAAAAAGATACGAAGTAAAAAGGGAAATAAGCAAAGCAAAAAATGAAGCATGGGAAAACAAATGCCTAGAAATCGAAAGATTTATAGGTGGGACAAGGACTAAGATGGCATGGAAAACCGTAAGCAAATTAAAAAAGGAAAATAAAACAAAAATTAGCATTGATATGATTAAGATGGATGAATGGGTAAATATTACCAAAAAGATGTTCATAGAGGACAGAACAGAATTTATGAATATACAAACTGAAACAATTTTAGGGAACGTAGAAATACCAGAAATAAAGATACAAGAAGTTAAAGAATCACTTAAAAAATGAAAAATGGTAAATCCCCAGCTCCGGGAGGTATTCCAGTAGAGTTGTTAAAAAATGCTCCTGAAAGTGTATTAGAAATATTGACGACAATCTTCAATAGGTGTTTAATTCACGGAGAGGACCCACCAAATGAGTGGAAGTTGGCTTACTTGACATCAATACATAAAAAAGGTTCAAAAAAGGGATGTAAAAATTATAGGGGCATTAGTGTGACGGCCACTTGTGGAAGACTGTATGGACGAATTATTAAAGAGCGGTTAGAGCATGAAATAACTATCGGGGAAGAGCAAAGTGGATTCACAGCAGGACGATCCTGTGTAGATAACATATTTACATTAAAACAACTAACAGAAAAAATAAGAATAAGAAACGGAGAAACGCATCTGGTATTCATAGATTTAGAAAAGGCCTACGACACAGTTCCTATCAAAAATCTTTACCGCATTCTAGATGAAAGCAATATAAACGGAAAATACATTATAGCAATAAAAAATCTTTATAAAAACCTAGAAACAAAAGTAAAAATAGGAAGTCAATTATCTCCGTCAATTAAACCCAATAAAGGACTAAGACAAGGGTGTTGTCTATGACCCACTCTTTTTAAAATTTATATTAACGAAGCTCTGAAGGATTGGAAGAAGAAATGTGCTGAAATTGGAATAAAAATAGACGGAGACTCACTATATACATTACTTTTTGCTGACGATCAAATAGTAATTGCAGGAGATAAGTACGATGCGGAATATATGATGAGGAAATTGATAGAAACATACAATAAGGCGGGCCTGAAAGTAAATTTCAACAAAACAAAATATATGGTAATTAATGAGAAGGCAAAGAATCTGGAAATAGAAGGAAATGCCATCGAAGTCTGTAGTGAGTATAAATACTTAGGTGTAACGATTGGAAAAGAAGGAGCCAGTAAAAAAGAGATTACAAATAGAATACATCAGTCAAAACTCGCAATAAATAAAATGAATAACATATTATGGTCAAAAGACATGAGTAGGAAAACAAAACTGCAAATATATAAAACAATTATTCAGAGTATACTCCTTTACGGAGCAGAGACATGGGAAAGGACCAAAAGGGATAGGCAGAGACTGGAGGTCGTAGAAATGGATTTTCTAAGAAGAATCAGCCGAAAATCTAAACTACAACTAATAAGAAATGAAAATATAAGAAAAATTATGCAAGTAGAAGAAAACATCATACAAGAAATAGAGAAAAGACGGCTAAAATGGTATGGACACGTAAAAAGAATGGAGGAGGAACGTTGGCCAAAAAAGATATTAAATTGGCAACCACCCGGAAGGAGGAAGAGAGGACGACCACCAGAAGACTGGACAAAGCAAGTCACCCAAGATATGGAAAGGAGACAATTAGAGAATGAAGACTGGAGAGACAAGGAGGAAGAGGAAGACAAGGAGGAAGACTGGAGAGACACATTCTTGTTTTCTAATAGAATATCTTCATTCCTTATCCTTACGTCCTAAAATTCTAATGCATCTAGTAAAGGTTGCATGCAGTCGATCGTTAATCAACTTACCGAGAATCGGGCTTCCGCGATTTTCAATGGG